>CM059435.1:80651838-83385000 GCA_030390025.1 Squalus acanthias | reverse complement strand
GGGGGTAGGGGCAGAGCGGGAGTAAGGAAACGTATGCCGCTGCCAATCGTATAAGGCCACAGGGAATAATTAGGGAACTTCCTATACTTGATACAATAGTAAAGTACTGCGGATGCTGGAAATCTGAAATAACAACAGAACTGGAAAAAGTTCTGACGAAGGGTCACAGACCTGAAACGTTAACTCTGTTTCTCTTTCCACGGATGCTGCCTGACCTGCTGAGTGTTTTCAGCATTTTCTGTTGTTATTCCTATACTTGATTGTCGATACAAAGTTACACCAATATTAGTACAGGTAGGGCTAGGATCAGGATTAGCTGTGGTTGAATAGTCTGCGACTCACTCGGAATCGCTATCCAGTGATGCCTGCTGCAATGTGTGTTTGTGAGTACAAAAGTTAGCTATTGCAGTGCATTAAATGTACAGTTACTTACATAGGATTACATGGGATATACGGCACAGAAACAGGCCATTCGGCCCAACTAGTCCATGCCGGCGTTTATGCTCCACCTGAGCCTCCTCCCGTCTTTCCTCATCTAAATCTATCAGCATAATCCTCTATTCCCTTCTCCCTCATATGTTTGTCCAGCCTCCCCTTAAATGCATCCATACTATTCGCTTCAACCACTCCCTGTGGTAGCGAGTTCCACATTCTCACCACTCTGGGTAAAGAAGTTTCTTCTGAGTTACTTATTGGATTTCTTGGTGACTATCTTATATTGATGGCCTCTAGTTATGCTCTTCCCCACAAGCTGAGTGGTCTATCACTCTATCAAAATTTTTCATAATTTTAAAGACCCTTTTTTCAAGAGAAAAGAGACCCAGCCTATTCATCCTTTCCTTATATATATACCCTCGCATTTCTGCTATCATCCTTGTAAATCTTCTCTGCACCCTCTCCAGTGCCTCTATATCCTTTTTATAATAGACCAGAACTGTACGCAGTACTCTAAGTGTGGTCTAACCAAGGTTCGATACAGGTTTAGCATAGCTTCCCTACTTTTCAATTTTATCCCTCTAGAAATAAACTCTAGTGCTTGGTTTGCCTTTTTGATGGCCTTGCTAACCTGCGTCGCAACTTTTAATGATTTGTGTATTTGTACTCCTAGATCCCTTTGTTCCTCTACCCCACCTAGACTCGCACCCTCCAAGTGATAAGTGACCTCCCTTGTCTTCCTACCAAAATGTAATACCTCACATTTATCTGTGTTGAACTTCATTTGTCAATTATATGCCCATTCTGCAGGTTTATTAATGTCCTCCTGTAACTTGTTGCAGTCCTCCTCAGTATTGACTATTCCCCCCCCCCCCCCCCCCCCCAATTTGGTGTCATCCACAAATTTAGAAATTGTGTTTTTGATTCCTAAGTCTAAATCGTTAATGTAAATTGTGAACAGCAGTGGTCCCAGCACTGATCCTTGTGGAACACCACTACCCACCTTCTGCCACTGTGAATAGCTACCCTTTACCCCTGCTCTCTGCTTTCTGTCCTGAAGCCAGCCAGCAATCCATTCTGCCACTTGTCCCCTGACTCTGCATTCTTTGACCGTGTTCATCAGTCTATTATGGGGTACCTTATCGAAGGCCTTTTGAAAATTCAGATAAATTACATTTACTGCATTACCATTGTCTACTCTCTCTGTTACCTCTTCAAAAAATTCAATAAGGTTGCTCAAGCAAGACTTTCCCTTTTGAAATCCATGTTGACTATTCATTATTATATTTTTGGTTTCTAGATGTTCTTCTATAGTAGGGATTCCATTATTTTTCCTACCACCGATGTTAAGCTGACTGGTCTATAATTCCCTGGACATGTTCTATCCCCCTTCTTAAATATCGGTATTACGTTAACTATCCGCCAGTCCTCTGGTACTATACCTTTTTCTAACAAATTATTAAATATGCGTAGTAATGCCTCTGCTATCTCTTCCCTAGATTCTTTTAAAATGCTTGGATGCATTCCATCCAGACCAGGGGTTTTATCCTCTTTGTTTGATTAATTTATATAATGGCCCAGAAATTGATCCCGCGACGCGAGAGTACGCACTGCGTACTCTCGCGTATTCCCACTCCAATTGCCGGTTTTCTGCATGCCCTGCGCATGCGCTGAAAACCGGCAATTGCTCTTTTGAAAAGGGGGCGGTTCCTCAGTGCATCGCGTGCGCGCTACAGGCTGCGCGCACGCTGTGCACTTCATGCTTTGGACGCGCAGGTAAGTACTGAAGGTTTTAGAAATGTAAAAAGGAGGAGTAAGACCCACTTTTAAGAAGGTAAGTAGTGAATTAAGTTTTTTTTGAAGTTTTTTTTAACAGGTATATCTTTTTTAGAGACTTTAAAGACAGGTAAGTTTATTTTTATAACTTTTTAAAAGATTTTAAATTTTTTCAAAAATTTAATTTTTTATTTAAAATGGTTAATTTAATTAACTATACTTATTTTATTAATGTGATGGTTTTTTTTAAATTTAATTGAGGTTTAGCTGTTATTTTGGGGGGGTGTAAGATTCATAGATTTCACAGCAGTATGTGAAACTTATGAATGGAAGATGGTGTGCTGCCATTGGCTCTAACTGAGTCACGTGATCCCACAGCTCGCACGAATTCACTACGCCGCTGGGATACGCAAGCACTGCCCAGCTGATCTCTAGAACATCAAGTTCGTGCGAGCTGGATCTGAAAAAGCACAAGCGAGGTGAGAGATCGCAGGAAAGCCTTACCCCCGCGGGAACAGAGTGAGATCAATTTCTGGGCCAGTATATCCCTTTTTTTTTATTTTAAATGCACTTATCTCATTACTAATCTCATCATCCAATGACATGTCCACCTGTTCTATCTCCCTGGTAGATACTGAAGCAAAATAATGATTTAATATTTCTACCATCTCTCTATCATTACTTGTGGTATTGTCCTGACTATCCCTTAATGGCCCTATTCCCATCCCAACCTTCCTTTTTTTATTGATGTGCCGATAAAATATTTTACTATTTTGTTTTGTGTTTCATGATAATTTAATTTCATAGTTCCTCTTTGCCTCCCTAATTGTTTTTTTGACTTCTCTCCTAATCTTTTCGTATTCTCTCTTATCATGCACTCGCCTGCTGTCTGTGTAATTAATGTATGCCTCTTTCCTTACTCTCAATTGTTCCCTTATGGCTTTATTCATCCACGGAGT
Organism: Squalus acanthias; assembly: GCA_030390025.1. Lineage (NCBI taxonomy): Eukaryota > Metazoa > Chordata > Chondrichthyes > Squaliformes > Squalidae > Squalus > Squalus acanthias. The sequence continues at coordinate 83,381,830 of CM059435.1, read as the reverse complement.
CTCATTGTTGTTTAGTTTGTTCTTTTCTTTTAGCGGAATATATTTTTCCTGCACTCTGTTGAACATCGTTTTAAATGTTTCCCATTGCTGTTCTACATCGTTGTTACTTATGTCCTTCTCAATTATCATCTTAAAGCGTGTTATATTATGGTCACTATTGCCTATATGTTCCCCTACCTTTACTTCTCTTATCTGCTCTGGTTCATTCCCCATTACTAGATCCAATATCGAATTCTTCCTTGTTGGGCTTTTTACATATTGGGTTAGAAAGGAGTCCTGTACACATTGTAGGAACTCCATTCCCTTATCCCCTTTACCTACCTCTTCTGTCCAATTAATATCGGGGTAGTTGAAATCCCCCATGATTATTATTCTATGTTTTTTACTCATTTCCCTAATTTGTCTGCATATTTCTTCCTCCACCTCCCTTCCACTATTAGGTGGTCTGTAGACTACGCCTATTAGTGTGATTAATCCTTTATTATCTTTTATCTCTATCCATATGGATTCTATTTTTGTCTTGCTAATATCTGCGTCATTTTTTTCTACTGCCATTATGTTATCCCTAATAAGTACAGCTACTCCACCTCCCCTTTTTCCCTCCCTACATTTTCTAAATATGTTATACCCTGCAATGTTTAATTCCCAGTCCTGATTTTTCTGTAGCGATGTCTCAGTAATCCCTACTATGTCTGGTTCCTCGCAACGTATGATTGCCTCCAGCTCCCCTGTTTTATTACAGACACTGTGTGCATTGCTGTACAGACAGTTAAACTCATTTTTAATAGGATTTCCTCTCACTTTATGTTTAATTTGTTTTTAGATTTCTGTTCTATAACTTTATTTATTCCCTTGCCATGAATGTCCTCCCTTTATTCTTTCCTGTGCTCTCTTTTCCTGTTTTGTTTATATTTAGGCTGGTTACGTTTATTGTAGATCCCTCCCCCATCTTACTAGTTTAAAGTCTTTGTCACTTCCCTATTTACCCTTTCCGCTAGGACATGGGTCCCTTCCCGGTTCAGGTGGAGCCCGTCCCATCGGCACAGCTCCTTCCTGTCCCAGAACTGATGCCAGTGCCCCATAAAAGGAACCCCTTTCCCACACCAGCTCTTTAGCCATGTGTTAATTCTCCTGATCTGTCTGCTTCTATGCCAATTTGCATGTGGCTCGGGCAATAATCCAGAGATTATTACCCTTGAGGTCCTGCTTTTCAATTTAGATCCTAACTCCTGCTAATCTTTCAGCAGGACCTCCTCCCTGTTCCTACCTATGTCGTTTGTTCCAACATGGACCATGACAACTGGATTTCCACCCTCCCTTTCCAAGTTTCTCTCCAGCCACTGTGACATATCCCTTACCCTGGCACCAGGTAGGCAACACACCCTTCGGGATTCTCGTTCTTGGCTGCAGAGGACGCTATCTATCCCCCTAATTATAGAGTCCGCTATCACTCCCCCTAATTATAGAGTCCGCTATCACTACCACATTTGTATTCTGCTCTTCCCCCCCTTTGGACAGCCTTCTGAGCCACGGTGCCTTGGTCTGCATTGTGGCTGTCCTCCCTGCAGTCTTTCTCCTTGTCCTCACAGGTAGTGAGTACATCGTACCTGTTGGACAGGACCAGTGTCTGTGGGACCTCCTTCTCGACCTCTCCTAAATCCCCGCAACCCGTCTCCCTAACAGTCACACCCTTCCTTTCCTGAACCTGTGCTTTCCTCTGGGGTGTGACTGTATCCTGGATAAAACTGTCCAGAAATTCCTCCCCCTCCCTTATGTGTCGGAGTGTCTCCCACTTGTACTCCAGCTCAATGACTCTGAGCCAGAGAGATTTGAGATGGAGACATCTCCTGCAGATGTTTGCGCTTGGGACAGTCTTGCTGTCCACAAACTCCCACATACTGAAGTCCAGACACGCAACCTGCCCTGCCATATCCTAGTCTAGACTTATTTTATTTATTTAATTAAAGTCTTTAATCAATGATTATTTATAGTTATATTAATTAGTTTAACTAGTTAAGCTATAAATTTAATACAGTATGTTCTAGTTTCCTGATCCTAGGTTAGAGAGAAAAAAACCTTAATACTCAGCAACCAATCACCTACCTGCTGTCCTGTGACATCACACCTTTTTTTTGGAAATCGTGGAAGGTCCCGCAGTGGCCGCTGTTCCTCCGCTCTCTGCTTTATGTCCCGCGGCCGCTGGTGCCTCCGATTAGGTCTGCGCTGTTTCTCTGCTCTCTGTTTTATGTCCCGCTGCCGCCGCTGATTATGTTTTGTAATGACTTGCTACAGCACTTTTCTGGGTCTAGAGTAAGGACAGTTCGTGCTCAGGAAACCGTATGGAATAAGGATGATGCACACGCACAAGTGCCATACTTAACTTTTACTAAGAGTAAGATGCTACATGTGCACGAGTCACTTATTTAGGAACCAATTAATGTGCAAATATGATATATACACATAAGTTATGTACTCAGAGACCTAAGAGAAGGATGGCATTTATGTTCAGGTTCAGGAACCTGTACAGATAGTAAGAATGCTGTGTGAGTATGAATGGAAACTCGGCAACCCACAATGAGAATTGCTCGACATTGCTGACGTATTCAGGAAACCGAACAGAGAGTAAGACAGCCACATTATCAAGTGTCCTCTATGTACCATGTCTTCTGACTCCACCTTTACTTTAGGTGGAATTAAAAACTCATTGAAATGACTGAGGAAAACAAAACCAGAAAATGCAATAAAACATTTAAAACATGTTTTCTCTGAGATATGCCCTCATTAAGGATGAAGGTATATCTCAATTTATAACCTTACATAGAATTACAGAGTCTACAGCACAGAAACAGACCCAACTGGCCTATGCCAGCATTTATGCTCCACACGAGCCTCCTCCCATCTTACTTCACCTAACCCGATCAGTGTATCCTTCTATTCCTTTCTCCCTCATGTGCTTATTTAGCTTCTCCTTAAATGCATAACCTTGGCATCCTATTTGACTACAAACTAAACTTCTGACTCCATATCACCTCCAACACAAAAACCGCCTGCTTCCACCCCCGTAATATCGCCTGTCTGCACTCTTGCTTCAGCCCTTCTGCTGCTAAAACCCTCATTCCTGTCTTTGTCACCTCCAGACTCGACAATTCCAATGCTCTCCTGGCCAGCTTCCCATCCTCCACCCTCCATAAACTTCAGCTCATCTAAAACTCTGCAACATTTTCACCTATCACCCCTGTCCTTACTGATCTACATTGGCTTCCAGTCCCCCAATGTTTCAAATTTAAAATTTTCATCCTCATATTTAAATCGTTCCCTGTCTTCTCCTCTTCCTATCTGTAAACTCCTCCATCACCACAACGCTCCTGTACCCCTATTCCTCTGGCCCCTTGTCTATCTCCATCACTGGTGGTAGTGCCTTTAACTGCCTCGATGCCACGCTCTTGAATTGCCTCTCAAAGTCCCTCTGCCCCTCTCCTTTAAGACCCTCCTTCAAATCCACGTCTTTGACCAAGCTTTTGTCATCCCTCTTAATATTTCCTTCTTTGGTTTGTGTCCAATTTTATGATTATGGCTCTGTGAAATGTCTTGGAATGTTTTTCTACATTAAAGGTGCTATACAAATGCAAGTTGTAGTTATTGAGAGCAAATTGATTTATTGATTCATTTCAATTAGGAAGGGAAGCTTCATTTCTTTCATCTATAGAACTTGGATGACCAGTTGCATGTGTCAAAATGGCTCATCTCTATGTTAGAAGGTTGTGGGTTCAAGCCCTAATCCAGGACTTGAGTACATAATCCAGACTAACACTTTAGTGAAGGAGCACTGCATTGGCAGAGGTTGCTGTCTTTCGCTTGAGGTGTTAAACTGAGGCCCCATCTGCCTGTCAGGTATACTTAAAAGAATCCATGGTATTATGCAGGAAATCTCCTGGTGTCTTAGCCAACAGTCATCCCTAACCCAGCATCACCAAAACAAATTAACTGTTCATTTATCTCATTTGTGATATGTGGGACTTCAGGGTTGAAATTTCACTTTTGCATTCGCCAGCCTGAAATTTTCCCTCCATTAAAGTGAATGGGTTGAAAACTGTGGAAATGTGAGTACAGAATTGGAATTTGTGTCCTGGCCCGATCTGGAGGCCTCAATCCAGCGAGGTGCATTGGGATGCCTGTTTGGAGCCCTGCAGCTTGCCTGCTAAATTTAAATGAGTGTGCTTCGATGGTCAGTTGCCTAAAAGTCAAAATCGACCCCATTGAGTCACCATGAGTGTCAGACCAGGCAGGGATCAATGCAGTCGGCTCTGACCTCTAGATGAACATATCTGTAACATCCACTGAGAAAAAGTGCTTATCTGTGGACTATCATAACAACAACAACAAACTGAGACACGCTGTTAGGAAATTTAATTTATTTGCAATTTTTAATAACATCATTCCTTAGATAAAAATGCAATCTTACAGGAATATACATTGTCCAAATCAAAGATTAACTTAAAACTTGTTTTAGGTCAATACATTCTAAATTTTACGTGCGAGGGCAAGACGGATTATCCCACCATAGACAGAATAACATTACAGTTACAAACTGTACATTGGTTATTTACAAATGAACTCTTTTTCTGTTTTTTTTTCAACAGCGTACAAAAATGTCGAATTTAGTGACTCAAAACTGTTCAAACAGGTGGTAAAGAGAACACAAAAAGGTAGGGAATTAACCATGTATTCTGCATGCAATACTAAATAATAATTTAAATAAAACAACAGCTTTTGCAAAATCTACCGACAGTGTTTCAGATAATTCTGGATTCACTCAAGTCCCTGACAGAAATAACTTTCCACAACTAGTCAGTTACCATGTGTGTCTGACACACATAATTTAGAGGATTAAAGGAAAAAAAAGAGTTTAAATATAATTGTAAAAGGCAAGTGCTTTTCAAATGTACAAGCTACAATTTTTCCTCCCCTTTCTCGACCCTTAGCCTTTTTCATAGCTGACCAGCATGTGGAATTCCAGTCCAATAATCACCCTTAAATATAGTCACACTGAAACCCTGCATCATAAGCCATCAGATCTGTTGTATTGTAAAGTTTTCCCCTCCTGAGCCAAAAAAAGGCAAATTATTCATAAATGTGCACACAGTTTCTGAGACGGCTACAAACACCTGCACTGCCTTCGCTGCATGTTTTATGTTCTATTCCTTTTTCTAAACAAAAAATTACATTTAAATTGTTTCCAATTAAAAACAGATTTTTTTCAGGTAAGTGAAGATCTTAAAGAATGTATGCAAAGGTGTTGTATCAGACCGTTACCTCATAATGCAGCCGGAGCAGTGCTCCAGCCATATAGTGCCCATTCCAAATAGGCATTGAAGGAGAAGCCACCATTAAAATGTTGCCAATAAAAATTCAGGCACCCTTGCTTAGTGTCCACGGAATCCCCTAGCCCCCTGTAACCATACATCCCCATTGCCCTTTTCCCCCATGCACCTCCCTTTCGCAGACTGCTAGCACCCTACATTCATGACAGAGGCCCCCAGAGCCCAATTAAATTATGCAAGATTAGGTCCGTTTTGTGTCCGAGCACACACAGCGGCAGCACCTCAGCTCCTGGGGTGCGTAATCAGATCAACAATATATAAAGCTAACTACGAGGCCTGTTCCATGCTGAAATTCTAAGAAGTTTGCCCGCAGTTCAGTAAGACCTTAGGCTTGCATGTCATTAATATGCTCAATTCGTAGGAATTCTAACCCAATCGAATATTATATATTGCACACTGTGGCAAAGCAACATTTTCCAACAGAAATTAAAACTTTACCACATTACAAAAAAACCCTATAAATATTGTACATCCAGAATAAACAGGGCTACATTCTAAGCACCTCTTTAATTTACAGTATATAATTGTAATAAAAATTAAATATGCAAAACCTGCTTATAATTAGCCTCAATATGAAATTGTATTTAGAGGGTTAAAAGATGGGGGGGGGGGGGGGAACAAAAAAGATGTTAAGACACAGAGCTGATGCTGGACACAGCCTTCCCACTAAACGGGACACAGGTAAAGCATGAATAGTTTGTAACTGAAGCTTTTAATTCCCCCTTCACAATTTTACAACACTATCATTATCACTAGGTGCAAGCATAACACAAAAATAGGAAGGGAGATAATCAAAATTGATTATTAAATAACTGCTGTTTCAAACATTTTTAATGTTGTGAAGATGAGAACTTTAACCACCAAATGGTATTTAAAATAATTTAGCTTAAAGTTGTGGGCTCCTTTGTCTTGTTTGTAGTATACATTTTATAAAACTATATTTCCACATTTTTTGCAGATTTAATGTACACTAAATCTTTGTTTAACAGATGATCGTGTGCGCTGGATACATTTCTTTATTTATTGACAGTGCGCAGTCTCCATCCCCACCCCAAATAGTCAAAACTTGCCACACAATGGTGCCTATCACATGATACCAGCTAGCATATATACTCCTTCAGGTTCTACATCACCATCAGGTTTATCACACTATACACCAAGGTCACACTGTTCCTAATGGACTCAGGGCATAATCCTCAGAAAGTGGAAATAAACTCTGCAAAATAAACTATTTAGTGTAAATTACATACCAACCAATGGGTGCAGTGAATTTAAGGCTGCCACTCAATACCTGGGTTTCTGCTATATTGATATTGTCACTTAGAATGAGTTCTGGAATTGTGTTTAAATTGTCCCAATTTGGAAGTACAGTATATTCAGCTGGTTCTAAATCTCTTCTCTCCCCTCAGGATTAGCATAGAGTCAGTGGCATCCATGCCACTAAGGGCATAACTCAGGCACTGGCCAATTCATAGAGGTTGCAAACTCTTGCACCTGCTGTCTGTGGAAGGGATACACCCTCCTCTATACTAAGATAGGAGCATTAGCAAGCTGCAGAAATGTAGGGACCTCATTCTGCAGCCCTGATAGAAATCCTTCAATCAGTTTACTCTGCATATATGTGGAGAGAAGCAATCTAAACAATCTATTGGTAGGTTTGGGAGCAATTATGCTGCTTCCAATAACATCTTTTTCCCCCAGTTCATATTGAAAGAAAGCCTGGAAGTGTGAAAGCCTTCATGGAGATTTAACATTTAAAAGGGAGAATCACTGGCATTGCCAGTAATTGACACAGCTGTTCAATAAATAACACAATCACACAATTCACACTGAAAAGACATCAATCACATCCTAAAAGCAGTGTGACATTGCTCATATTTGATCTCAGAATGATGAAATTATGCCAAGCTCTTCAAGGCTTTTTCCCTTCCTAGAAATAATAACAGCCCCTTATAATATTTATATACATCCCAAGCAACAAACTGCAGATGACAGGGTGGGGTACTGCATGAAATTTAAAACTCCCAAACATGTACTGTTAAGGAAAACACTGCTTCATATGCAAACAAGGATAATATGTTATAAGTAAATAAAACACTTTACTCATTGAAGTGGAAACCAGTTTTAACCAAGGCAGTAGCCGAGCAGGCAATTAACAACTTTTGATGGCATAGGTTGCACTGCCAACCCTGGATCCAAATGGGGCAGTGAAAAGTTAAAATTTGAAAGAACTTGCGAAGTACAAATGAAACTCTCCTTTGTTTGAAGGAGTTTGATATCACTGCAGCAATTTACTCATTCCTCTCCCTCATTCAACCTTATATATGGAGGTCCCTTCTTAAAAAATGTTTCATAGTACATTCAAAGTGAGTGATTAACATTGAAACTGTTTCTCATCATAATGTATTAAATGATCTTTAAAAACATAAAATAATGTACGTTAAATTACCTGGAATATTTTTGTTAATATCTTAGTCTTCATTACATAATATACTTTCAATGTTTTGTATAGGCAAGATGTACATTTTTTGAGATATAGGGAAATATTTTCCAACAAGCCTATAATTTCCACGGGCCAACTATTATTCCTAATTGTCTAATGATCATATCTTCTGAATTTTGTAAAAGTAGTGCTTATTCAGATTAGGTGTGTTGGACATGATTTATTTTCTCCTATACCATAAAACAAACGTAAATTAGGTCAAATGACGATGATTGTTGCACAGGATCTTCCTCATACCTAAGGACATATTGATTATAGGACTTATATTTTTTGTTTATGGAAAAATTAGCTGCATATGTAAATCAATTCTTAAGCACTTAATTATACTGCCTCTGAGTGTAAAGAATATACGCTATAGCTTTCACCAAGAGAAAGCTCAGATTATGAGTTACAGAAAAAAACTACTTTAAATTAATAATTAAAACATGCAACTTAGGTCTGATTAGCATACCTAATGTTGCCTCTACCAGCAGAATGAGTGTACTGTATATTCCAAATTTATGGTGTCAGCACCTTCATATCTCTCGTTTCTTACTCATGTATTTTATCTAATACATAAAGTAAAAATGACCTAGATAATATTTTTAGAAATTCAAATTGCTACGCAGTTTAAAAAAAAAACCTGTATATAAACAATCTTCAAGGCCAAGTTCACTGCCAATAATTTTATCTGAGTCAAAGTTCTCAACTTTTGTGCTGTAGGGAACACCAATTGAGAACACTGCAGTTTTTGTTTTAACCACCAAGGGATGCTATTGCTTAATTTCCCTGCAGTGCATTTTGGGTGGGATGACACCACTGTGGCTGGCTATTGGTCGACAGCTGTTTTATATAAAAATTATCACAGAATTTAGGAAAATGAAAAATAATAAATATCTCTTCTTATCAGTGAATGACCCTTTATGGGAGAAGTAAAGATATAGCTAGATAAAACAAGCTAACTAAAGTGGCATTAATTTACCCAGAATGTATTGCAAGTACCCAGCTGGTGGTAGTAATTTTTTCTCTTTTTGTTGCACTCTACAAGCTCGATTTCTCCAGAAAGCACAGCTTCGCGGCAGAGAACCTTGCAAGCTTTTGAATTTTACAATTTAAAGAAAAAGCTGAGATTCCACTTTTAATATAGGCACAAGAACAGGATACTGCAACTTGAAAGGGTCAGGGGAAAAATAAAAATAAATTGTATATTTAAATAATCATTGCACCTCCTCCCAGAAACACTCTCACACTCCAAGAGATTGCAGGGCAGGGTGAAAGCAAAAAGCAACAATCACTACAATTACAACAACAGTGAACACAAGATATGCAAAATCAGTATATGTTAAATATGTGAAGATGCTGTATCATAGTAACTACAATATATACATTTTTAATTTTGATTAAAAAAAGTTTACTTGATTCAGACTTAGAAAGCATTTAAAAGTTAAAATGTATGTATATATATATATATATATATATATATAGCTTGGCACACTTGAATACTTTAATGATTTCCATGCATCAAATATACACCAGTGTATTCAACAAATCCATTGGAAAGGAACTGCTTGGCACAATTTTTTTTTTTGTCTTTTTTCAAATACTAAAACTGACCTGAATTCAAGTATTACAGGTTCTTAAACAAAAGCAAATACAAGAAACCATCACACTGAATAGATAAAGATATAAATTTCACACATACCTATAGAAATATAAATTTATATCTATATCTATTCAATGTGATGCATATATATATATATATATACACACATACATACATATATATAATCTACGTTTTAAAGTTAATATGCTTATAGTCTTGATTACAGTCACGCTTTATTGCATTGTTTTTGCATATCTTGTGGAACACAAGAGGATGGGTTTTCGGTGGTAGACCAGTTAACTACTTTTTTATTTAATAAAAATTCCACTGTCTAACTCATTGCAGACCCAAATCTGCCACAGATCCACTATATAATCATTTAAATAAATGTAAAATAGTTTCAAAATGACATGTGGGATCTGAGCAGACCATGAATAAATGGTATGTGTTATTCTCGGAACCTTGATACTGAAATCAGTTAAGCTACCAATTTAAAATAAAGTATTATTCCCTAAAACGTAAATATTTTCATTATGGGATGCATGCTGCAAGAACACAGAGTGATTCCATTTAATTAAATGACCCTGTACCAGAAAAAAACAAGGATCAGACAATCATGAAAGAAAAAAAAACAGAAAGTGGCTGGTCAAAAATTGCTAAAACACAAAACAAGCCACATCAAAATAAGAAATGGCCCAGCTTTCAGAATGCAATCCCAGTGGAAATAAGTGGGATGAACAACAACAGCTCACGGTTTGACTATAAGGTGGGATATAAGCACTCTTAAAAAGGCCATCTTACTGACACGTACTCCATCATAAAAAAGCTGAAGCAGGGATGGCTAAAAGAATCTGCTAATTGTATACATTTCCTCTTTTCTTTCCTACAGAGCATCCATCACTTAAATTCTCTTTCTTATCAGAGCATAAGATTCAAGGAATTTTACTTTCTGAGGTATTCTGTAGTAGGAGGGACAAATCCTTCACAAGATATATTTTGTGTGTATACATGTGTTTGTGCGTGTCCTCATCTGCATTTCTTTCTGTTAAAAACCAAGGCTGATTTAGTTGTCGTTTGGCCAACCATTCAGATAAACAGATAACCTCTGTTGGACAACCAACATCTCCAGGGTCCCTCCTATACTCTCGTGACCCTGACAATGTTTTAGCATATTTGAGATGTTGGATAGTGTCTCTGCTGCAGGTTCAAAGGTCATGCCACTTTGCTACCTGAAGTCATGATTTTTATAATAATTTTAATTTTTTTTTAGAAAAAGCACTCAGAGCTACAATTGCTCAACTCCCGATTCACAACAGCAAATGAAGAAAGCAGCTGTTCTGGTTACTTCAGGTCACAAGAACAGTGAGGCACTTCTGAAACAAACTGATTTAAGCAAATAATAAAAACCATCTTCTGTCACTACAGAGTGCTTACATAAATCATCTCATCTGCAGATTCCTCCTCACTTTTTCCACAGTCCTGTTCCTCTTCTGTGCAGTCTTGCACAATATCCTGTTGCTGGTAGTCCCTGCAGTTTACAAAGGGTAACAGATTGCCATTTGGGCTAGCCTTGGTGTTGCCATTGAGCAGGTTGTCTGCAGCATTTTCCATCTCCTCGAATGTCATATCACAGGCATCAGCAATTTCATGGGCTGTTGCCTCAACAAATTTTGGGTCTTGTGCGTATCGACCAAGCCCCTCTGAGATCAGAACCTTTTAGGCAGATATATAAAATAGACATTACCACAAAACAATATCATATTTGGCCATAATAAGCATAAATAATTTCTTCTAATGCCTTGAAATATGTCACCTATGGCATGGATTCCCTAAGAAATAGACACGTAGCACACAGTGCGCTGAGGTACTACGCGACAGAATGATCGAATGGCCTTCCCCCACTATTTGCTGTGTAATATTTCTTAAGACTACTGTGGGAATCTTGGGCAGGTGTCAAGTAGGATGTAAAGTGTTTCCTGAGGAATAGAAGGGAGAAAAAAAACAGAAGGCGAATCCATCTGCCTTTTCTTACACCTCCAGAGCACCATTCAAAGGCTCAGAAAAATGTGGTTATGTCTACACTTACTGTCTGGGAATGGTGTTTTTCTGATCTGATGAACATGCTAAAGTTCAGGTTTAGCTCAGTAACACAGTTTAAATTAAATTAGCAGATACAGCTGCACTTAAGATCTTTCTTGACAAATGGACAAATTAGTTCTGTTAATCATTTTGTCTATTTTACTCCACCCTCCAGCTTAGCCTCACACCTACTATGAGACAGTCCTATTGGACATTTTGCAGATGCAGTAAATACTGCGTCTTAATGACCCTCTGATGCTGATGTCATGTAAGACTGCAAGACTGCCCTGATAACAGCATTATAGATTATACAACCCTCAATTCACAAGCTCGCAAAATAATTACAGATGAGAAAGGCCATTCAGTCCATCTTGATTTATCCATCCAGAAGGACCCTAACATCCCCTCCCCCAGTGCAGCATCTAATTGTTTCTTAAATGATTCAAGGGTTTTTATTTCCAGTACTTTTTCTGGAAGTCTACACCATACATTGATCACTCTTTGTCCTAGTCTTGCAATTTAATTTAAAGTATTATGCCAGATTTACCTTTTCCTTAACTGTTTTATATATCTCTGTATGATTACCTCTCAGATGCCTCCTTTCCAGATTAAAAAGCCCAATTCTCCCCAGTCTTTCCTCATAACTCAAACCTTTGACACTAAGGATCAGTCTTGTGGCACTTCTCTGGACTGCTTCCAGTGGTTGCGTCTTGGTGCCCAGAACTGGAGACATTATTCAAGGCACACTCTGACCAGAGTACTGTGGTTTGATCACAACTTCCTCTGACTTAAACTCTACTGTTTTGGCTATCTAGTTCAATATTCTGCATTCAAAAGGTTGAAATCAAATAAATATCTACTTTTACTTTCAATGAATTTTAGAAGGATTTTCTAGTGCCTATTGGGAGTCTTGAGCATCAACATCATATTCAGAATCGATGTGCTGTGGATTTATTCAAATATTCCTTGTTCAGGTTAGTTGGAGGTTTGTTCAGTGGCCAATTCAACAAAGTGTAGTATGAAAATAGAATGGATTTTTAAAAAAACATAAAAATCACTTGATTTTAAGAATGGATTTTAACAATGAATATCTTAACAGTAAGTAAGTCCTTGATAGTTATATTATGTTAAACTATCCTGGAACATTCCTTTTAAAAAGACTTGTGAGTAGGAAACATCTGTCAGTGAATACCTCACAAATGTATGGCATGTTGTTTGGGTTGTGAGAAAAACTCACTCTGTTGTAGCTTTTGAAAGTCTGGAGCTGTGATAAAGTTGGCAAAGGAATTTAAATCTAAAGTTTGGTAGGAACTTAGCATCTCAGATTGCTTACACATTCAGCACTAACAGAGCAATCTTGCTCTACATGAATGGCTTGTGCCAATGTTGAGGGTGTTTTACCATGCATTTAACCCATACTACAAATGATCTGCGAGTGCTTGACACTGTCAACAGGTGTAAGAGGAAATGTACCGTTCCCATGGACATCATGTACAAATAGCGTCACCTGCACCCAAAATAATCACACTTACAAGAGAAATAATCTCTTGCTAAGATGAATGGGAGCTTCTCTAACACCTCTATTATTGATGTGGAGATGCCGGTGTTGGACTGGGGTGGACAAATGTGAGAAGTCGCACAACACCAGGTTATAGTCCAACAGCTTTATTTGAAATCACAAGCTTTCGGAGCGCTGCTCCTTCGTCAGGTGAAGTGAAGAGATGCATATAGGCACAGCATATATAGTCAGAGAACACTGCCAGATGATTACAGTTAATCTTTCTAACTGCCCTTTATCACACCTCGACAGAGAGATAATCACGGCAATCAAAGGTGTGGATGGTGTCCAAACAGGTCAGTCAGGAAAACATTACATCAAAGACAATGAGGTGGGGTCACAAGCGGTCAAATGTGGCAGATGCTGGGGTCTGTATGGACTCATCCAGACTCGAGTCGTCGTTGGCTTGTTCTCTCTACACAGATGCGGCCGGACCTGCTGTGATTTCCAGCAAAAAAAGTCTTTTGTTTTCCATACAGACCCCAGCATCTGCCACATTTGACCGCTTGTAACCCCACCTCATTGTCTTTGATGTAATGTTTTCCTGACTGACCTGTTTGGACACCATCCACACCTTTGATTGCCGGGATTATCTCTCTGCCGAGGTGTGATAAAGGGCAGTTAGAAAGATTAACTGTAATCATCTGGCAGTTTTCTCTGACTATATATGCTGTGCCTATATGCATCTCTTCACTTCACCTGATGAAGGAGCAGCGCTCCGAAAGCTTGTGATTTCAAATAAAGCTGTTGGACTATAACCTGGTGTTGTGCGACTTCTCACCTCTATTATTAACAGAGTAACAAAGAGAAATATTCAATACTAATTGTAAACTTACCGCCTCTACTAAACTACCAGCGCTGCCATGACACTCAGTTCCCTTTTCCCTGAAGGGATAGGGTACGGTCAGAGAGACTGGCCTGGCCTTTTTGATATTTCCATTTGAGTTGTCAGCGTACCAGGAACTACAATTTACTGATGGAAGGCTGCTGTTTAGTTTCTCATAGGATTCAATGCCATCCAGAAATAGCGTTGGAATACGCTGTTGCAACCTCCTCCTACTACATGGAGTTGCTGGAGGTGTGGCACATAGTCTGGAAAACTGTGTTGGAGAATGGCTTCTCCTCAGCAGTGGGTTTAGACCTGCAACAGCCAATGCCTGTATGATGAAAATAAATAATCAATGAGACAAATACAGAATCAGTGAATCGTTAAAAGAAAAAGTTATTCCACTATTATACCAAACAATTAACTTTCCAAAGTGCTATTCATATGAAATATCCTTTACTTTTACAGCCGCAGAATATTATATTGGACACTAATGACACTACACATCACTTGTTTGCACTGTAGAACATAAGAACATAAGAAATAGGAGCAGGAGTAGGCCAATCGGCCCCTCGAGCCTGCTCCGCCATTCAATAAGATCATGGCTGATCTGATCCTAACCGCCAATCTACTATCTATCACAGAACCATCTCCTGCATCTAACAGAATTGCACACACGAAATAGGAGCAGAATCAGGCTACACAGTCCCTGGGCCCGCTCCACTACCCACAGGGCCATGACCGATCCGAACCTAGACTCATGTCCAAATTCCTGCCCGCTCCCCGTAACCCTTAATGCCCTTTACTTCTAGGAAACTGTCTATTTCTGTTTTAAATTTAATTAATGTTGTAGCTTCTACAGCTTTTTGTGGCAGCATATTCCATGGACCTACCACCCTCTGAGTGAAGTAGTTCCTCCTCATCTCAGTTTTGAAAGAGCAGCCCCTTATTCTAAGACTATGTCCCCTAGTTCTCGTCTCACCCGTCATCGGGAACATCCTCCCCGCATCCACCCGATCCAACCCCTTCACAATCTTATATGTTTCAATAAGATCGCCTCTCATTCTTCTGAACTCCAATGAGTAGAGTCCCAATCTACCCAACCTCTCCTCATATGACCACCCCCTCATCCCCGGGATTAACCGAGTGAACCTTTTTTGCACTGCCTCGAGAGCAAGGATGTCTTTCCTTAAGTAAGGACACCAAAACTGTATGCAGTATTCCAGGTGCGGTCTCACCAATACCTTGTACAACTGAAGCAATACCTCCCTATTTTTATATTCTATCCCCCTAGCAATGAAAGCCAACATTCCATTTGCCTTCTTAATCACTTGCTGCACCTGCATACTAACCTTTTGAGTTTCGTGCACCAGGACCCCCAGATCCCTTTGCACTTCAGTACTCTCCAGTTTCTTGCCATTAAGATAATAAATTGCTCTAGGATTTTTCCTGCCAAAGTGCATCACCTCACACTTTCCAGTGTTGTATTCCATCTGCCAAATCTCTGCCCACTTACTTAGCCTGTCTATGTCCCCTTGCAGGTTTTTTATGTCCTCCTCACTCACTACTTTCCCTCCCATCTTTGTATCATCTGCAAATTTTGATATGTTACACTTGGTCCCTTCCTCCAAATCGTTAATATAGATTGTAAAGAGTTGGGGACCCAGCACTGACCCCTGTGGAACACCACTAGTTACTGATTGCCAGTCTGAGAATGAACCATTTATCCCAACTCTTTGCTTTCTGTTAGATAGCCAATCCTCTATCCATGCCAGAATATTACCCCCAATCCCGTGATTTTTTACCTTAAGCAATAATCTTTTGTGTGGCACCTTGTCAAATGCCTTTTGGAAGTCTAAATACACTACGTCCACTGGTTCCCCTTTATCCACTCTATATGTAGACTTGAAGAATGACTGCACCTCTTTTTTACATTAAGACCCTTCATGGGAGACAATGTATTAAGAGGGTAATTTTGTCCAGAAACATAGTGGTTACCCTCTTAGCTTTCATTAATGAAGGATGATCTTTATCATCTAACAATATAGGAAGAAGTACACTTGCTTTAGTGTCTTCTCTGAACCTTGTTGCCCCAATGGTGCTGTCTCATTAACTCTTGAGTGACATTATAAGGTTTGAATGCAAATCTCTGAATTGAGGCTTCTTTTTCCTTTCATTTTTCCTGTTCTTCATCTAAAATTTCAGATACATAATGTTGGCAAGTACATGCAGTGATGGAGGTTAAATTGACTTCAGAATATAAAGCATAGCAACTAGAGTTTAGGTTGCACACATTTTAATGACCAGTTGCTGCACCATCATTAGTTGACACAAAGCATGTGTTGGGGTGAGTTAAATAAGGACCACCAGTTTTTTTTTTATTATTCTAAGTCTGTTCATCTTGTCATCTACCTGACAAAACCAATCAAAATTGAAGCTGACAGATTTCAGTGTCTGGAGACTTCTCTGCCTAAATGTGCATTTTGGATGCCTATAATTAATTATGTACATCCCCATGCAACATTCCTCAAATGTAGATATGGTTGGGATTTCAAGTGGTAAACAATACAAGGGGGCCATTTTTTATTTCCCTACTACCCTGTTTTTATGATGTGAACGCATGGTTGTAGGATGAAAACTGAAAAAAACCCGGCAACTTAGTGTTGGTGGCCTGACTGTTGCAATTTTTGAATGGGCCTCGATTTAGGTGGTCAGTGCTCCTGCCCAAAACTAGCGTGGGTCTAATTAATAAATTAAAATGAAGATCCTGTGACACCGTTAAGACCCAAATGTCATTTTTGTGTCAATCTACTGCCACCGCTGCTTCCTCAATCCGCCATAAACCACAGGGCAGTAGAGGCCGGGATGTGACCATTTGCGGCTCTACATAAAGGGATCAGTGAATCAGTCTATTAAAGATGGAAGCAAGTCTGGTAATTACTTTTTCTTCATTATTTTTGGAACTTTTAAGGGTTAAAGTTTTCCTTAAGTTGAACTCCCTGCTGCTTGCTCTTTATCTTTCCTTGCCACTTCAGTGTGTTGCTCCATTGACCCTCCCCAATCTTTTCAGCCCTCCTCACTAAACCGCTGCTACAGGTCCACTTCAGTCTTTGCCCCGCTGGATTTCCCACTCTCCCAAATGGAAAGCTGTCCATACACAGTGTGGTTAATGCTGGCAACTCACCTCCTGTATTTAAACAAGGCCTGATCACGAAAATCAATTGGGCCTCCCACTGATGTCATTGGGTGGGTGGAGTGGACACCCTGCCCACCGCCCACCTGATGTACCAATTTAAAGAAGTGTATGTAATGTACCGGTAATTAGAATTCCATTAAAAAAGGTTTGCTGAGTTTTACCTTTTGAATCTCTATCAAGATTAACATCTAGTGAATATTGATAAATAAAAGAGACACAAAAACACAGCCACTCTAATAGATAAAAGGCTTGTCTCTGGATTGTGATGCTATTGCACTTGTAATTACACGACCAATGCCAATTTATTTGCTCTTATACATTTGGTGGCAACAAGAAAACAGAAAGTAATTTGAAAGCAACAGTAAACCAACAGTATGTGCTAAATAAAATCAATTCCTTCCACACAAGAATACAGAACACTGAAAGACAAAACAATCTTATCTGGGTGCCATTTTGTTTAAAGCTAGAGTATAAGATTGGCAAAGAAGTAGTAGTAAACATCCGTAACTCTCTGTTACCTGGTGCTGAACTAAATGTAGTGGTAGTGCTGTCCTCTGAGAGAGTGGGGTTGTGCAAGGAACGTCCAAGCCCTCATTCTTCTGTCTCTTTAGGCACTCCAGGTGAAATGATGATCTTCTCCCTTCAAGAAGCAAGGCACAATAAACAAGATTATGCAAACAGTTACTGGTTACTGAAATATTACTGAGCCTGATGAGGACATACATTGATTGCCACTTTTTGATAAAACCAGAACCAACAATCATTAGACACTTCTTCGCTTCTGGTTCAACACTTCATTATTTCTTGTCCAGTTTTTCATCCCTTTCTCTCTTCTGAAAATAGTGGCTTATGGTTTCACAGACGCTAGAAGCCTTCTTGTACCTTTCGCAAGTGACGATTCTTCATGAGTGAGCCTTGCATGTTGGGGGAGAGGACTGCATCAGCCAAGCTTGGTCCCATTCTCGTCCAACATCCATATAAAAAGGAAGAGAGTAGCTAAAGTAAACGTTGGTCCCCTAGAGGATGAGTCTGGGGAATTAATAATGGGAAACAGGGAAATGGCGGAGATTTTGAACAAATATTTTGTATCGGTCTTCACGGTAGAAGACACTAAAAGCATCCCAATAATGGATAATCAAGGGGTTATTGGGGTGGGGTGGGGGGACTTAAAACAATCGCTATCACTAGAGAGAAAGTACTAGGTAAACTAATGGGACTAAAGGTGGACAAGTCCCCTGGACCTGATGGCCTGCATCCTAGAGTCTTAAAAGAGGTGGCTGCAGAGATAGTGGATGCATTGGTTATAATCTACCAAAATTCCCTGGATTCTGAAGAGGTCCCAGCGGACTGGAAAACCGCAAATGTAATGCCCCTATTTAAGAAAGGAGGGAGACAGAAAGCAGGCAACTATCGACCAGTTAGCCTAACATCTGTCATTGGGAAAATGCTGGAGTCCATCATTAAGGAAGTGGTAGCAGGACATTTAGAAAATCATAATATAGTCAAGCTGAGTCAGCATGGTTTTATGAAAGGGAAATCCTGTTTGACAAATTTGCTGGAGTTCTTTGAGGATGTATCGAGCAGGGTGGATAAAGGGGAACCAGTAGATGTTGTGTATTTGGATTTCCAGAAGGCATTCGATAAGGTGCCACATAAAAGGTTACTACACAAGATAAGAGCTCACGGGGTTGAGGGTAATATATTAGCATGGATAGAGGATTGGCTAACTAACAGGAAACAGAGTCGGGATAAATGGGTCATTTTCAGGTTGGCAAACTGTAACTAGTGGGGTGCTGCAGGGATCAGTGCTGGGGCCTCAACTATTTACAATCTATATTAATGACTTGGATGAAGGGACTGAGTGTAATGTAGCCAAATTTGCTGATGATACAAAGATAGGTGGGAAAGCAAATTGTGTGGAGGACGCAAAGAATCTCCAAAGGGATATAGATAGGCTGAGTGGGCAAAAATCTGGCAGATGGAGTTTAATGTGGGAAATGTGAGGTTATCCACTTTGGTAGGAAAAATAAAAAAGCAAATTATTATTTAAATGGGGAGAGATTACAAAATGCTGAGGTACAGAGGGATCTGGGGGTCCTTGTACATGAATCACAAAAAGTTAGCATGCAGGTACAGCAAGTAATTAGGAAGGCAAATGGAGCATTGGCCTTTATTGCAAAGGGAATGGAGTATAAAAGTAGGGAAGTCCTGTTACAACTGTACAGGGCATTAGTGAGACCACACCTGGAGTACTGCGTACAGTTTTGGTCTCCTTATTTAAGGAAGGATATACTTGCATTGGAGGCAGTTCAGAGAAGGTTCACGAGGTTGATTCCAGAGATGAAGGGGTTGTCTTATGAAGAAAGGTTGAGCAGGTTGGGCCTATACTAATTGGAGTTTAGAAGAATGAGAGAGGATCTTATTGAAACATATAAGATTCTGAAGGGGCTTGACAGGGTAGATGCAGAGAGGATGTTTCCCCTCATGGGGGAATCTAGAACTAGGGGGCATAGTTTCAGAATAACGGGGCACCCTTTTAAATCGGAAATGAGGAGGACTATCTTCTCTCAGAGGGTCGTGAATCTTTGGAATTCTCTTCCCCAGAGAGCTGTGGAGGCTGGGTCATTGAATATATTTAAGGTGGAGATAGACAGATTTTTGAAAGGTAAGGGAGTCCAGGGTTATGGGGAGCGGGCAGGGAAGTGGAGTTGAGGCCAAGATCAGATCAGCCATGATCTTATTGAATGGCGGAGCAGGCTCGAGGGGCCAAATGAAGTACGCCTGCTTCTACGTCTTATGTTCTCATGCATATGCATACACATTCCAGTATAGGGTACCACTGCCTTGGCTAATTACATCAGCTAACTCAACAGAAGCTCTTTATTTGCTTTAAATGTTTTGTTAAAGAAGCAATTTCCCAAGTTAGTCTACAGGAGGTTCTGATGATGCAGTTTGTGATGCAACAAGTTCAATGTGTTGCTGATTATGCATATCTCTACAAAATTATTTTCTTAGTTCTAAAGCTTATACAAAAATGTAATCCTCAGTGGGAACTCCACTCTGTAACACATCGCATGTTCTGCAGTGCCTATCTGTCATTGCAAGATGGCACATGGCAATTAAGCTTTCAAAATCTACTCTTTCAGGAACTAAATCTACTTGAGGCAATAACACATCTTAATTAAACATATGAAGGAGAGGAAGTTTCCAGTACTAAATCAAACTTAAATACAGTAACAACTAACGTATAAATTCCCCGTTCCTGGTTTTATGAATAGTCTTTTACAAAATACCCAGTATGCAATTCCATTCATTAAATATTTTTAAAATATCATGTAGTGAGTCCTGCTCACCAGCACAGACTAGGAAGCAAACTATAATATTCAACTGCAGTTTATTTAAAACAAAATCCTTAAATTGTGAAATAATTCTTTAGTAGCAGTTGCACCAGTTTATAAGTTGATGTCCTACAGTGCTAAATCTTGTCATATGTTCATTCAACGGGCAGTCAGCATTCCATTTGGATATTATAAAAAAGATCCAATCTATCTAACCAATATAGCTTGTTAATAAACATCTACAAGGAATGGTACAATATTGTTTTACTGCTGAATGTCACTAGAACCTCTAGTAAATATAACACAGTACGATAATTACACAGTATCCCAAGGATATTTGGGATTAGACCATTATCCCAACCTCGACTCTTTCAAGTGTCTGAATTGGACAACCTGCCATATATATATATATATATATATATAAATAAATAAATAAAGTATAAATATATGTAGGATAGTGCATAATAGATATTCTGCTACTAAAGATCAGTAGCACACTTAGTAAATACTGTACTATATCTACAAGCCTGTTAATTGCCCACAGGAGCAGAACATTATTACTGCGCTAGAGCTGTCTTTACTTTCATTCCTGGAATCCTAACGAGCATTATTTTCCATCTACACAAGTGAAGGGAGAATTAGTTGCCATTCCACATATTCTCCAGTGAGCGATATACCTTGATAACAGCTTAACTGTTAACCTTGGCATGCGGTTATATTAACTCTAAGTTATTATTCATTTTTTTTAAGTTACCTAATGATGTTGCTGAAAGAAGCCCCTTTGAAGGAGACTGCCTATTTTGATCACTTTCCTCACAGCAATCCACTGATGGAGCAAGCTGTTTGCTATCGTCATCCTCTTGATAGGAAATCCTGCAAGGGGCAAGGGGAAACCATACAAAGAAAAACACAATTAAAATCAAGAAAAATGGGAGAAAAACAGACATCATTTTGGCATTTATGCAAATAATTATCAAGAATCAATGATGGTGGCCCAATAGTGGTTCCATAGAGATCATACACATTGTTCAGTCAAACCGGAATGAAAAAATACAGTACAATCACAGAGCCAAATCTTTATAAAAATTGCTATTCCATCCTGCAGCTCAATGACAAAAGGAAACTTTTTCTTAGTTACCCACTTAGCCTCACTAAACTACCATAGAAATCAGAAAGTAAGGATCAATAGCTCTTTACACTGCAAGAGAAACTAGTGCTGAGGAATGGATATTGCCTAATATAGCTATGATACTCAGATGCGCAGGATGGATAGTCCCAGTTAGGTATTGTACTTGCATATTGTATAACTGAACACTAGAGGGCCCCTTGATGGGAGCAAGCATACTGCAGAAATTACACTTTAGAGTTTCCTCTTATATTGATGTTATATCTAATGAGAATGATCCAGAGTCTGAAATAAAAGCAGCCTTTAATTACCTCACCAATTTGAGTGTTTCCTGGATATAACAATCCCCTATATCATTCTAGAAATTGGGCACTGAGGATGAATAGCCCCCTTGTTTGCTATGACAGTCATATGCTCACGATGGATAGTTTCCTAAACCACTTTAAAGTTGGACATTCAGAATGAAGAGTGTCTTAGATTGTTGTGGAAGTTGGCTGTATAGGATGCCTATCCCGTGGCATACTGTGGAATTCAAGTACTTAGAATAGTAGCTCTCTCGATCACAGTGCATGCATGGTTACATTTTAAGGGGAAAGACACACTTGAACTAGATGAAATCATCTCAGTTAGGCATAAAATATGTTTTCCAGATCAGTTAAATTTTGCTTTATTCTCAATCTGCAAAAAAACTTAGGAAGTCATGCCTATTCAGAAGTACTTCTCTCAGATAATCACAGATTGGCAAGTCCATGGTTTTAAGGTCAAAAACATCTGTGTGAAATTGGGCTACACATTGAAAAAAAGGTAGTGAATATCAGGGATAAATATATTTGTCCAGGATAAATAATATTTTATGGTGAGCACATCAACAATGTGTAAATCAAAACCTCAAAGCATGAGCTATGCTTGTCCAAAGAGTGATTAAATCCGTCAGTGGCATTGGCGCTGTGTTACCCACAGGGGGAGATTTTGTGCCCTCCTGCCTGGTGGAATGGGATGGTAGTACCCTGAAAATGGTGGGGAATTACATGTTTTCCCGTTCCTGAGGTTTCTGTGGCTGCCACAATCTTCCTCCAGGCTTACTGCTGGGCAGCTTGAGTGCCCGCTTGAGTCATGCGATAGACCCTTATAATATGCAATCGGAGCCGTGCACATTCTGGCCAGTATCAGCTGGTGGTTCAGCAGAAGAGGAACCCTCAGGTAAGTTTTACTGTAGGTTTATGGGGCCGGTACGAGCTTGAATGCTCCTCCTGACTCGCCAAAACCAACGTGAGCCGGTGCCTCTCCAGGTCCTCCTCCAGAGATAGGACCCCCCGCACAGACCTCCTTTTGTCTGAACCAGAGGGTGGCCAGGTCGCCTGATATTGCAGCAGTTTGGAGCCACTGGGATGCGTTTTATGCCCACAGCCTGCCAACCGAATGCTAATGAGGCCCGGCCTTCAAAATGTATTGGGTTTCCTGCCTGGACTATCGGGTGGCTGTGATCCGGCTGGCCGCCCAAAGTCTGAACCGGGTGAAAATTTACCCCACAAGCTCAGACAGTAAATCAGTCAGTGGTGTCAGGATGGTACAGGTTACAAGGCTTAACGGTGAGAAATCTAGCACCCAAAATGATGAGAACGCATCAGGACTGCGTAATCCATGAGGATGAGATCCCTCCCTTATGACAGGAAGCAGCAGTCCCAGGGAGGGCAAAGTACCTCCATTCAGGCCTCAGCCAAGGGAAACCCCAAGTAAAAACTAAATCCGGGGAGGACAAAGCAGGATGCCTATTTAATTAAAGACTGTTCCTGACTCCACTACAAATCCACTTTCATTAAGTGGTAAAAGACAAAAAGACAATTCACAGCACCTAAACAACGTTCAAGTGCAGTTAAAAGTAAAGGTTGTTATTTTTTTCTTTACACCTATAGCTGTACTGGTAGCTCTTATGTACGGAGATGCTTTTCATTGGCATTGTCTTCAGGTTCGGATTAATTCATGATTGTGACTGAATGAGCAGGATGTGTTTTAAGTTGCTACTTCTGTTACATCATCAACATCATTTAATACTCAACATAACATAATCCCATTCTTTGGGGGTAAAACACAACTTTGGCGGGTGCACGAAATGGGGGATAGTAAATCAGCCATTCATTGTTATCCATCAATGAAGATTCATGGAAGATCTGGCCTCCACTCCTAGCACAGGCGGGCAGCTGGTGTGCTCCGCTGGTTGGCCGCCCAATAATTAAAAATCTACCCCAATAGTTTGATGCCTTGTTCATTCATTAACTACGTTGGTTGCAAATTGTTTTTCTTTTAACTTTATTAACCTTCGGTTTTGTTAAAAGATGGTGTAATTGTAACTTTCACCTCAGATAATGTTTTTAGTTGGAATTCTGTCCCTTGTATACAAAAGTTAAAGCACAAAATTAACCATTGCTTGCTGAGCTAGGATTGTTGGTGCAGGTGCCGGGCTATCAAAAGGTTCTGGGGTTATCCAATGTCAACTCTGCACAAACTCACTAGGTTTTCATGTGCTCTTGGCAACAGACAGAGTCAATTTTGTGAGGCTTCCGTCCTTCTTACATTTACTGCTGTTTGCATTCTGTTGTTCTGCCACCTAATGCACTGGAAGGAAGTACTCACAGTTGTGAAGAAAGCATGCTTTCCTCACTGCAGCAATCAGGATCTTCATTAAAGTTCTCCTCATAAGTCTCATCAGGAGATGCTTCCTCTCGTTGAATGATCGGCAAACGGCTATCTTCAGAGTCTGAGCTGGAAACACAAGAGCGTACCAGGGTCATCGCATTAAAACTGAGGAGCAAAGCAATCACATATCTATCCTTGGGAAGAGACACTGAGTATAATTAAGTGACTGAACATCATGCACTTCAACAGCCAATTACAGTATATTGAACCTCTCTGATGCAAAATTGTTGCACAGACTGGTAATGACAAAAACAGAAAATTCTAGAGACACACAGCAGGGAGAAAAGACAGGTTAATCTGTTGGGTAGAACCCATCTTCAGAACATGTTCTGTGTATTTCCAGCATTTTCTGTGTTTGTTTCAGATTTCCAGCATTTGCAGTTTTTTTTAAATTTGAACTGATAATGGCAGGAAGTATTGAGAGAAAGAAGCTCATGCTAGAAGAACCTCAACAACATTTAACTAAAGGACTTGGCAAATAATTATTGATTCTCCTGATTATAAGGGTATAATTCTAATACTTGTGAACTCAAGGCAGGTGCATTGGATTTTTGGGCTATAAAATCAAAAAACAAATCGCTTAAACTGTTTTCTTCACAGTTAAATCTAAAGTATTAGAAATCAAATATTTCGTGGTCAGCAGTATGACAAGCGCCTCCACTAATCAGGCTAATAATAACACACACGACTAGATAATCCATGAGTTATCCAGTCAGCATCACGCATGGAGATATTTATCATATCCTGCTTTGATTATGATTTACACCTTTATCATTATTCCTGGATTATACAGCACAGTTATAAAAATTCTATACTGCACATGTTTTGCACAACACATCACTTTTTTTAAATGAAGTTTCCTGGAGGTCTGGCTACCTGTTTATGCACAATACAGTCTAAAGTCCTCAACATATTTATTTGATGCCATATTGAGAAAGATTTGCTGGTGGCGAGTTTATCAACTAGCTAGCTTATTTTATTAGCCGGTAGCCCGCTCGATAATGCAATACAGCGGCTAAAGTTTTATTTTGTTGTTCAATTGTCACGATCAGAAAGTCTGTCAACAAATTCTGGAGAAGTTGTTAAGTGATGTCTTATAATTAGTCAGCAAAACAATAGTTACTTGAATTTACAAAGTTAATTTACTAGTCATTAGATTTTGTTTGTGATAGGTATTAGTTGTAAATTTTTGTTACTCCATATATACACTAAACACGACAAAATATTGGAAATTATTGGTATCCTCAGATCTGTCAATAAATCTTTTTAATGGCACAAAATGAGTCAAAATGGCAACTCACATAAATGGGCTAGAACATTGTTTTTCATATCTGCTGACTACTGTTAATCCAGTCAGCAGAGAAACCAATATTGACTTCAAGTAAAAACAAAGTTGGTAGTTTAGATGGAAATAAAGGTTTTGGTCCCCAGAATAGATTCTGGTCAAAACAAAATATAGATTTTAATCAGTTAAAGAAAAAAGTCCAGCAGAAGTGGACATTGGAGAATCGGCTAGGAGACGGAGCTAGGAGTTACGGTTTTATTGTTAATTAAGATGATGATATTGCTAGTAACAGCATATCTGAGTTGTAAAAAGATTAAATAGTGAATTAATTGTCATGCTAACAAACATAAGAAGTTACAAATTAAAAATAATTAGGGACCCTAGGTCTCCTGGTAGAGTACTAAGACTGTTTGATTTTAAATCCTGGGTGGGAACATGGTACAGCGAGCGGCGTGCTTGTCGGGGAACGATAACAGGGAGGCTCAGCTGATTTTAATGGCCGAGCCTCATTAGCATAAGAACATAAGAACAAGGAATTGGAGTAGGCCATCCCGCCCCTCGAGTTTGCACCGCCATTTAAAAAGATTATGGCTAATCTTCGACCTCAACTCCACTCTCCCGCCCGATCCCCATATCCCTTGATTCCTCTAGTCCAAAAATCTATCTATCTCAGCCTTGAATATATTCAATGACTAAGCATCCACAGCTCTTTGGGGCAGAGAATTCCAAAGATTCCCAACCCTCTGAGTGAAGAAATACCTCCTCATCTAAGTCTTAAAAGGCCGATCCCTTAATCTGAGACGATGAGCCCTAGTTCCAGACTCTCCAGCCAGGGGAAACAATCTCATTATCTATCCTGTCAATCCCCCTCAGAATCTTATGTTTCAATTAGATCACCTTTCATTCTTCTAAACTCCAGAGAGTATAGGCCCAATCTACTCAATCTCTCCTCATAGGACAACCTTCTCATCCCAAGAATCAATCTAGTGAACCTTCATTGCACCGCCTCCAAGGCAAGTATATCCTTTCTTAGATAAGGAGACCAAAACTGTGCACAGTACTCCAGGCATGCCGCTTGCTGACTTCCCGACCAAAACACCTAGGAAGTCAGCAGGATGCGACTGCCTAGCATTTTCTGTTTTTGCCATTATCAGTCCGTGCAACAGCTTAATATTTAAATAGAGCAGCAGGAGGCCTCCGCCGGGACCTCAGTGTATGATCCCTGGCTCCAGGTAAGTGCTCCGGGAGGGGAATCCAGTCGGAGGAAGGGGGAGGATGGCCAGGCTGGGGAGGCTCAAGGTTTACTTGTGGAGCTCCTGTTCATCTTGGCCCCACAAGGAAGCTAAAAATTGACTTTGCTGGGCCCTGGTTGCTGTTCCCAGCAGCTTTTGCCTGGTGGGTAGCTAGCATTGCTCCGCCACTCAGGCCTCAGATTAAAATGGCAGATTAGACCTCGGTGACATCGATCTGCCAGCTTGGGGTGGGTGTCTTTACTGCTTGCAATTTAAAATTGAGTTGGCCAGATCAGGACGGGAAAAGAGTGGGCCAGTCCTCGCTCCATTTTAACTGCTGACCCCCCCCAACCCCCCATCTGGTTTCTGTCATGCAGGGGAGTTAAAGTCGAGTGTTTGGACCCCAGATTTGCCTGTCTTGTGAGCTTTCCACCCTTCAAATGGAGAGCTCTGCTGATTTACAGTGAGGCTGTTAGATGTTAGAGTACTTCCACTTGGTGATGGAGAGGGAGGGGGGGGACCTAATTATTCAACTAACTGCCTCCTATAAACCAATACAGAACTCAAGCCCCAGATTGATCTGCTGCCCTGAGAGAAGGAGGATATTGTGGCGATAGGAAAGAGAAGGAAGAAGACGACGAAGTAAATGATTATGCTTTAAAATATTTTAAGCAGTAAAACAAAGAACAAAAGGTCTAACTTCCAGTTTTCCTCTACAAGTCTCCCATTAGTGAGTTGATCATCTTAAAGCCTGGCCCTCTCAATGAGGTGCACAATAGGGATAAAGCCCAGATGGAATTGGAGGGTAAGTCAACTCACACAACTCTCACACACTTCTTAGTATTTGGTACAAGGAGGCATTGGTTGAAGCTTAGATATAAATGACCTTTCTGCTCTCTTTGTCAGGCAATTATGTTGAACCAGAAGAGGGGGAATCTGAAGAGTTCCTAAAAAAACATTAGCTAATAAAATAAATACACTTATTATTCAACTAGAGCAAGAAGAATATAACAAAGGATAAAACAACTGTAAGGGTACATACCGTACCAGTGTTTCATAATACCGTGTCCTGTTTCACAAGTGAGCACGAAAACAGACAAGAAAAATTACTTAGATATTATTTTATATACATATGACAGCTCTTGGAAAACAAAAAACAGTGTAATAAATGAAAGAACCATGAAATGATGAAGGGTTGGGCCTCGCATTGTAGTACACTGTCTGCTGTGGTTGGGCAGTGCTACACTTGTAGAGCCTGTTACTGTGGGGCTTATACTATACTAACGCTGTCTGTTGAATTGGGGTTCACATTGTACTCACACTGTTGTGGTGGGGTTTGCACTACTTACATTGCTTAAAGGAGGCTCATACTGTACTTATAATGTATGTGGTGGGCACACAGTACTTGTATAAGGCTAAATTCAGCTAGGCTGTGCACCTAACACAGATCCTCACTAGACAGGAGTGCAGGTCAGAGATAGGGCTATTACAATAATACTCAATTCTCCAATCTGTACTCCTGTCTAGCAAAACTCTTGTATTGTGGCTCACTCTAATTACCTCAGTGCATGTTGTCATGGGCTCATCTGAACTTATTGCCTGTTGTGTTGGGGGTCAGACAATACTCATACTGCCTGTACTTGTACGGCTCACACCATAAGCACACTGCGTGTTGTAGTGGGTGTATACTGCAGTCGCATTGTCTATTCTAGTGGGGCTCACACTATACACACACTGCTTGTTGTAGTGGGCTCACGCTGTACTCATAATGCCTTTTCCCTATCATAATCCTGTTTTATATCAAAAATATTAATATAATAAACAGACTTGAAACTGAAATGACAGTGAATTACATTAGCAGAGAAACATCATCATATACGTTGCAATATTACAAACTTACCTTTTGGGATTGATCTTCCATGTTGTGGCTTGCAATAAAAGCGATGAAGTCAGAGAATTGCTATGACCATCCACTGTGCTGACGGTGCTTTGGTAATTGACTGGACTTGGGAATCTGGATATTGCAGTGTTGTTGGCGTTGTTAATGTTGGCGTTTGATCCAGAGGAGGAATAGCTGCTTGGAGTGAAAGTTGAATCAACCAGTTTCTCATGGGATGGTGACTCTATTTCAACTTGAGAGGTTCCTGATTTATTGAGGTGCAAAGGACGCTGGGTGGTGAAAGTTTGTGGGAAGGAGCCTCTACCATCACTTGGATAATAGCCAACATGGTTACCAAATAAGCCACCAGCCCTCTGTGGGAAGAAAACATGCTCATTCAAATTTTCAATATTATACAGTATACACAGATCCTCTAACAATTAACCTACATTTTTCACTATAAGGATGTCATTTCAGCTGCTAAGTGCCATAGCAAGTTTGAGGAATGAGTTGTGCCACAGAGTGGAAGGACTTGGATTTGGATTTCTGACTCCTTACATAATGACTTCTCAATATTTGCCAAAGTACTAAGTAGATGCAGAGCAGAGTTTTGACAGTTCCGCAGAACAGGGAGGATAAGTAAACTGAATAATCCTACACAACACTGGGACAGGTCTGAGAACTGATTCCCTCCTGCACTGTCAGCCATGGAACAGTGCAAAGGGTAGGAGGATACCCAGGAAGAAGGAATACAAGAAAGTATGGATTGGGAAAAGGCCATTCAACCCATGAAGCCTCTTCCTTCCACAAAAGTGCCTCCCCACTTGCCAAAGCCAAATCCTGCAAAACTCTAGAATATTTATGTAGCCGAACAGCTGACATTATACATCCTAGATCAGTTGTTTTACTTGGCATAATATTTTCATAGTCGAAACACCTTAGGAACCATCATGTTTCACATAATATTTTATTATTCCTCTCTGCAATTGTCATTGTAACACAGAATCCTGTTCCTTGCTACATATTCATTTAACTTCCTCAATCAGTATTTTTCTAGTCCAATAAGGAAAGAAGCATTGTTTGATTTAGTTCTGGGAAATGAAGTGGAGCAAATAATTGATGCGCAAGTTGGAGAACAATTGGGAAATAACGACCACAACTTAGTTAGGTTCAATGTAAGAATAGAAAAGAATAATGATGAATCAAAGGTAAGAGTGGAAAAAAGGTAAAGTTCAGTGTGATAAGAAGGGATCTTGCCCAAATTAACTGGGCAGAAAAAATTAGCACACAGTTTGATGCATCAACAGTGGGAAATCTTCAAATATGGGATGGATAGAGTACAATATTGCTAAATGGTAAAAGTGGGTACTTCAAGGAATTGAGTTCCATGGATAAATATATTAAAAACTAAAACTTAAAAGGGACGCATGAGATAAAATTAGGGGTAAAAATGCTAAAGAAAATTAGGAAGAATATAGAAAGTGTAATGAGAAGGTGAAAAGGGAGATTAAAAGAGCTTTTATAAAATATTTTTAAAAAGTAAAGGAATAATTCAAGAGCAGGTAGTAATATGCAAGGATAAAAGAGGAGGTCTAGTTGTGGACGATGAAGGTAAGGCAGAGATATTGGGCCAAAAATTAGGCACTTGCCGGGTGAGTACACGCTGTGTACTCACCCGTAAGGCCTCCTGAAGTGCCGGTTTCCTGCATGCACTGTGCATGCGCGGGAAACCGGAACTTCCGGTCTCGTGAAGGGAGGGGTTGAGAGGTGAACCGTGTGCGTGGGAGAGGCTGCGCGCACGCAGCGAACTTAGGTTTTTTTTCAGGTTTCTCCGGGAAGGTAAGTATGGAAGAAGCTGCGCTTTTAAAAAGGAGGCGCAAGACCCATTTTTAACAAGGTAAGTGGTTAATTAATTACAATTTAAAAAAATTTTCAACAGGTATATCTTTTTAGATACTTTAAAGAAAGGTAAGTTTATTTTTAGCACTGTTAAAAAGTATTTTAATTTTTTCAAAAATTTAAATTTTTGTTTAAAGTAGTTAATTTATTTAACTTAGTTATTTTAAAAATGTGATGTTTTTTAAAAAATTTATTTGAAGTTTAGGTGTTGTTTTGGGGCCGATTTCAATTCATAGCTTTGACAGGTCTTCCTGCCAAATCTATGAATGAAAGATGGTCTGCTGCCATTGGCTCTCCATGGCCCACGTGATCCCAGGGGACGCATCGCACTAACTACGCCCCTGGGACACGCAAGCACTGCGCGCCAGCAGCTGCAGGAGGCCCAGGAGCTGAAGTCCCCATGGGCCCAGAGGTCAACGGCAGGCGCGGTAGGTAGGTGCGCGCGGGATCCTTGCACCCGCGGGAAGCCAGGGAGCCAAATTTCTGGGCCATTAAATAAATATTTTTGCTTTTTTTTAACAAATGATAGTGGAAGCCAGGATATAGGTGCAGTAGAGGAGGATATGGAGCAATTGTTAAAGATGACTGTCGACAAGGAATCAGTTTTGGACAAAATAGCAGAACTCAGTGGATAAGTCACTAGACCTTAATGATATTTAAAGAAGTCAGAGTAGATATAGCAGACTTCTTCAAAAATTTTGGCTGGTGAGACAGGACATCTATTTCCAAATAACCACTGTTCTTTCCAAGTATTCGTACAACACATATCTAATAATTAGTTCCAGCAATTTACCTATGAATAAATCAAACTAATTGGCCTATAATTCCCAGATTATAATTTACTGCTATTCTTAAATATAGACACCACATGGGCCTTTCTCCAGTCCATGGGAATAATTCAAAATTTCAAAGAGCTGTTAAATACATGAGACTTTGCTCACTTAACACAGCCCCATTTCTATTTGTACTCTACGGTGAATATAATTAGGCCCAGAAGCCTGATCTGCCTTAAGAGCCCTAATTATAGCCAGGACTATTTCTACATTGACGTCCACAGATTCAATTCCAGTTGCACCTCTATCTATCAGCACTGGGAACTCAGCACAAATGCAAAGTAACGATTTAACACATCAGTAATATCTTCAAGGTTCCACCCAAATCCACCCTGTTGAATCTCTCAAAGGTGCTATACATCATATTATAATGTGTAAAATACTGGCTGAATGTTATGTAAACAATGTCATATCAGAAATGAGTGTAAGGAAAATAGGCTGCTAAGTTGATAAAACCACATGATACTGACCTATACAGGATTTCAGGAGAAAAATTTAAATCCCTCCATGATTTTTTAGCGATTACCTAATGTGAAACCTACCCTGAAAATGTCATCTTCAGACGCAGCTGAAGCGGCCTCTTTCATTGCTTTTTCCAGTTCTTCTTCTGCTGTCAGGTCCCCAGATATGGCGCGACGAATCTCAGGGCCAATGTCATGCAAAGTACGTAGACCAGCCTAAAAAGGAAAACAAAGGGAAAAGAAAAAGTTCTAAAAGTTTCTTTTTAAAGTGTGAAAATTTTCCTTTACATATTATTCTGCAGGTTATGGGGGGAATTTTAATCCCCCGCCTGGCGGAAACCAGGCGGGGAAGCAGTTAAAATGGAATGGGGAGCTTACCCATTGGCTTCCTGCCATGATCTGGCCAACTGCAATTGCAGGCAGCAAGGATACTCGCCTGAAGCTGGCGGAATCCTTCTTTAAATATGCAGATCAGGCTCCGATGACGTTAATGAGGCCCGACTGCAAAATTAAACTGAGGTTCGAGCAGGAAACAGTGGTGGCGTCCCCTCCGGGCCAAAGCTGTTGGGAAGTGGATCTAGGACCAGACGAGGTCCAGAGAGGTTTTTTTAAAAAAAAATGTTTTGTTGTGGGCCAGTAGGAGCAGGAGTGTACAGATGCATATAACAGTACTCTACCACTATGACCCACCCATCATAGAATGGTTACAGCACAGAAGGAGGCCATTTGGCCCGTCGAGCCTGTGGCGGCTCTCTGCAACAGCAATTCAGCTAGTCCCACTCCCCCGCCCTTTCCATGTAGCCCTGCAATTTTTTTCCCCCTCAGATACTTATCCAATTCCCTTTTGAAAGGCTTGATTGAGTCTGCCTCCACCACCCTTTCAGGCTGTGCATTCCAGATCCTAACCACTGGCTGCATAAAAATGTTTTTCCTCATGTCATGTCTTTAAGTTGAACTTTATGACATGTTCTCTGATTGGATTCTGGGTAGGTTTCAAAGATGAACATGCTGGGAACAGTACATGTGTAGGTCCATAACCAGTTCAGTCATTTTAAAACCTCTATTTGATGTTCATCAAACTTCAGAGACATTGTACTTTCAGAAATTAGTTACCAAAAATCAAAAGAAAACATAAACCCCCTGACATTCTTCTCTATCATGGGACAGTAGAGGGGCTGCAAGTTGCGGTGGAACCCATTTCTGCCTGATTTCCACACTTGGATAGCTGCACTTTAAGTTCTGATGGTGCCGACGCAATCTGGAGAGGTGTCTCGGGGGTTCCTGGCCCCCTCAGAAATCCTGACAAAATAGGCCAGCAATGAAGCCAGTGGTAAATGTGTGTGGTGCTGAGCCACACATGGGCCCCACCAAAAAGAAATCAAATGTTAATAGATCCCATAGGATCTATTAACAGCAAATGACGGCAAATACATCAGATATCGTATTTTTGTCATTTGCATACATTTACAATACGCCTACTCTTTTAGGGGTAGGCATATTGTACATCCTCTGTTACAACCAGTGTGAAATCCTGGAAGTGACAGGGACAAACGGGGAGTTGGTGGAGTGGCTCCTGAAGAAGATTTTGTCTTCGTCTGCCCAAGATGCACCTAGGGGTGTTTAACATGAACAGAAAATCTAGCTTTTGTTTCAAACATGTGGGAATTGAGTTTCAAGAATATTTAGTGATGCAAAAATTTAGGTGAATGAAAATTTTCTCAGGGAGTATACTGGTCCATAAAGATTGTGATTTGAAGCCACTTTGGATCCACCAACCCATCTGCAACTGTTCTGATAGCAGTTCCAATCTTTAAAAATAAAAACTACCTCTTTCCAGTGCCCAATTCTGAGTCATAGAGATTAGCTTAGAATGATTATTCCACACAGACATCATGAATACAGTGTGCTGTCAAGAATTCTAAAGACCTTTAATTTTGTGCATATGTTCCCTAATCAGAATTGCAGTACTCCTCTCAGGTAATAAAAAGGTCAGAAATTAGCCTTTCTCTATCAGATGTTGACTGATCTGCACATTTCCAGTATTTTTTGTAATTATTTTAAAGAATGGAATGTCTGGATTATCCATAACTAAAGCCTTCTAACATGTGTGGTATTTCAAGCTGTTCAGGGTGAATTTGAAATCTGCACCAACTTCAAAGCAAAAATCAAAAATATTTCTTCGCAGCAATAATACTGAGGATCGGAGGATTGTGGCCGGCCTCATCATCATTGTTGGTTGGGGGTCGGGGGGGTGGGGGTCTCCGATCGCGGCGGGGTGGGTTAGGTAGGGACCCTGGATCCAGGAGGTAGGTATAAAGCCACTTATTCCTGGATGCAGCAGTCCCCACCTCGGTTTAACTGCCGGGTTTCACGAATTGTGTGAAATCCGTCCACAGGCAGTTAAACACAAAATGGAGGGGGAAAAAGAGGCTTCCAGTTTCATTACACTATTTAAATTGAGGTAATGCCCCCTGAGAGCGGGTTGGTCGCCCGCCCCCATCATGCCTCCTGCAAAACCGGAAGTGGGCGGGTTGGAGGCGGGATCAGGTCGGGAATTGCATTTTTAACACTTTAACTGCCCCCATGCTCCAAACCCACCCGTTTTTCTAGGAGAAAATTCCGGCCACTGAATTTGCACAGAATTCCGGGGTTCCTGCTCTGCCGCTGGAAGTGAGGTGGGGCTGGATTTCCAGCTGCCACTGGAGTTCATCCCATTTCAAATCAAGGAGACAGGGCCATTTAAATAGTCTGGATCAGTGGCCTGTGCCCTTAAAGTCACAACAGTGACACCCACCCTAATGCGTTTGCAGTAGTCAGCATGGCACCCTAGTGCTTTGACATGGGGACCCTGAGGCCCGTGAAGGATTAAAGAAATTAGGCCACATTATTTTTTTTTAAATGGCCCTAAGGGAGCAAAAGGGCAACATTTTAAAGGTAATCGATCCCTTTGAGAAATTGGACAGACATGAACAGAGCTTTGGTAGGAGACCATATGGATGTGCACATTGCCTAACCATGTCACATATGTAAGGCAATGACAAATGATTCACCAGAATGTTCAAGAGCAGAGTTTCAGAGGTGCATAATATAGTCAAATTAGAAGAGCTTTCAAGAAAAATACTTCAGGTTACATTGCCAAGCTGGAGTTCAGAGCAACTTTTACATGAAACGAGAAAAGTGTTGTGGCCAAGGAAAAGGGAGATGACACAAAGGAGCGATTGATGCAAAGCTTTAATGGTAACTGGAAAAATATTTGGAATGCAGATGCCATGGAAGTTGAATGAAATTGTATTCAATATATAATTGGAAACCTTAAAACACATTCTATAAGAAATATCTGAATGCAGCAACATAATTAAAACAATCTACTGTATAGATTAGTGCAACGTGAACATTGAAAATATTTAAATGTAACTGTATAACAAGAACTGCTCGGTAGATAATGAAAGAAAAAGAAAGAAATGCATTTAAAAACTGTTAATCTCTACCATCTTCCAGTTCTGATGAAAGGTCATCGATCGGAAACGTTGGCCGCGAATTTGCCGGCACTCAGAGGGCGAGTTTGGAGGCGGCTCCGCTGTCAAAATAGCAAAGATTGATAGCGGGTAGGAAACTCGCTGTCAACCCGCCTCCACGCGAGTCTCCCAGGTGTCGGGTCTGTCAGCGGAGAACTGAACCGACACGAAGCGGCAGGGGATACAATTGAGCTCATTAAATGGCTTGTTAAGAGCCAATTTAATACTATTTTGAGGCTTCCTTCCCAATTTACGTTCTCCCCCACGGGTTACCCACTGCTCGGGGAACACGTCAGCTCAACCTGCCGTGATTTGAGACTACTCTGATGTTTCTGATAAGCTGACAGCTGCAGAAGTGGTGCAAAGGATGCCATGTTGCAGATGGTCAGTTTCAGAGCGCACAAAATGTTGGTTACTGCATTTGTAATACATATAGAGATTTCTTTAGCTTGCAAGCATTTAGAGCCAACTGTATGTCCAGTGCTACCTCATTGGAACAACCTCTCTCACCATTGACAGATCGCTTCTGTCATCTCACCTGCAGCTGACATCTATTGCAGCTACATCAGTGTCCTTGAAAAAATCATACCGTGGTCCTCTGAATCCTCCGCGAACAGCCCCAACACCAACATCACCAGGCACACCATCATCACCAACAACATCACCAACCTTCTCCGCCATCACCTGATGCTGCACAGGACATAGGGCATCAATCCCTGACAATATTGCTGGCCGGGAGGCCAGCGATGGCATCAGCATGGCCAGATTTACTTCACAACGCTGTTAACCCTGGCTGCCACATGATGCGCCAGGTTGACACCATCCCACACCAGCAGCGTGAAGCATCCCTTTAATGTCCAAGCCATTCCATGCACACTCATCACTATGGGCGGGTGGGGTGGGGGGGGGAGGGGAGGAGTTCTGTTTGAACATTCACTGGAACTCAGTAAGACACTTCTCAAGGTGCGCTCAGATCTATCCAATATGGGGCAGTGTTGGAAAAATAGATTTCACTGTATGACAACACATTACCAGAAATTTCACATGAACATTGGCTAAACCTCTCAAGTACCTACCCTTGTGTGTTGTTAGTTGGTATGCTTGCAGTAGGATGAGGGTGAGTGTGAGGGGTGGCTAGTGAGATGGGGAAGTGATAAAGTAGATAAAGAGGGTTGGATGGAGGTGCAAGGTAAGTTGGTGTGAGTAAGGATGTGCAGGAGAAGGGTATGGAAGGCAGAGTGATGAGGATGTGTTGAGTGGCACAGCAGGGTGAGTTTGAGTGTGGCTTTGCAGTAACGTTTTGTGATCCACTGAGATCATTGAAAGGTTGGTGCCACTGCAGCCAGGGACCCCTGACGACATCCCTGCTTTTGCCCTCTTGTGCAATGTGCAACCAGGCTGCGTTGGTGTCCTGGGGAGGTCTCCTCCGCCCTTGGAAGGGAAGAGAACCTCCCTGCGTGCTGTGACTCCCTCCATAAGCATATGGAGGGATTCATTTGAGAGCCTGGGTGCAAGCGTCCACCTTTGTACAGTGCTTGTCAGTATTTGCAGCACCTCAATGCTGTCAAAAACGGACAGAACAACTGTCAAACTCAATGTGGCCGTGGTCCCTTTAAGGAAACCGGCTGATAAAGCGTCATCAAATGACATCATCAAACCCGCTTCCTGTTAATTGGCTGGGAAACCCGCAGGGCGGGCTTAACAAGGCCAATCAAGGGAAAATCCCTTTGACAGAGCGGCTGCAGCCAGGATCGTGATTGGAACCCGGAAACCAGCTCTCCCGCCACCATCCCGACACCTATGATCAAATCACGACCGTTAACTCTGTTTCTCTCTCCACAGATGCTTCCTGACCTGCTAAGTGTTTTCCAGCATTTTCTGTTTTTATTTCAGATTTCCAGAATCCACAGTATTTTGCTTTTGCATTTATATAGCGCCTGATCAGATATCACAATGTGAAAATCATATACAATGACACTTATGTACATTGCTTTTATTTCCAGATATGACATCTTGCTCTCTGACTTTTGGGAGGAATTCTACATGTTCATCCTTA
Organism: Squalus acanthias; assembly: GCA_030390025.1. Taxonomy (NCBI): domain Eukaryota; kingdom Metazoa; phylum Chordata; class Chondrichthyes; order Squaliformes; family Squalidae; genus Squalus; species Squalus acanthias. The sequence goes on along the minus strand of CM059435.1, from coordinate 83,344,387 downwards.
AGATGGAATGGCACATCAGCCACAATGTCCCCAGATGATGCTCCAACATCCCCAGATGATGCTCCAACATTTCTCCCCAAGTTGGTCTTCAATTGACTTTGGCGGGCGAAACAATAACATTCTGGAATTGGTATGGAGGATTCATATGGGTAAATTCACTGATCTCAGCCTCTTAATGGTTAACGGCACTGGAGAATTGGCACTACAGTGTTGTAATCCTATTTCCAACACGTGCTCCCTATGGAAGCACAAGATCAATGAATTTACACTATGGAGTCTTACAAATGAATGCCTTATATTGATCAAAGGGACTGCAAGCTGTGACAATTAGGCTCCATGATACTGCAAAACATTTCACCATGTACCCAAGTCCATGCAGATGTGGTTGAACCCACATTTGCATAGTGCCCACAAGTGCTAAGTTATCCCTTCTGTATGCTTTAGAACTTTGTGGGGGAGATGAAGGCACTACACCTGTGAACTCTGCCTGATGTGTCCCTATATTGTCAATTGTGGCTCAGTTGGTAGCACTCTCGCTTCTGAGCCAGAAGGTTGTAGGTTGAAGTCCCACTCCAGAGACTTGAGCACAGAAATCTAGGCTGACACTCCAGTGCAGTACTGAGGGATTGCTGCACTGTCAGAGGTGCCATCTTTCAGCTGAGACGTTAAACTGAGGTTCCGTCTGCCCTCTCAGGTAGATGTAAAAGATCCCATGGCACTATTTCGAAGAAGAGCAGGGGAGCTCTCCCCGGTGTCTTGGCCAATATTTATCCCTCAATCAATATCACTAAAGTCGATTATCTGGTCATTATGCTGTTTGTGGGATCTTGCTGTGCGCAAATTAGCTGCCGCGATTCCTACATTACCACAGTGACTACACTTCAAAAGTACTTAATTGGCTGTAAAGCGCTTTGGGATGTTGTGAGAGGTGCTATATAAATGCAAGTTAGTCTTTCTTTCTATTACTTGCATTGCTCCTGTGGAAGATACATCCAGGTGCAAATTGTCTCCTGCCACCTGCTCTTACATTCTAGAGATTGGTTCCATTAGGGACTTTCTTACACCTTCATAATTTCCATTGCTTCCTCAGCCATACAAGATTCTTCATGATTCTCCTCCAACCAAGACAATAGCTTGCTGTTATTCTGGTCCCCAGAACTTCAGAGTGGAAGAATTATCTGTAGAGACACAAATTTTGCTTATCTGATGCTGCACTGAAGGACTACATATCACAATGAAAGTTTACAAGAATTCTGAACATGAGAAAGTTGACTACTGGAGTAATGCAAAGGCAATTAGTTATGGATCAAAAATATTTAGAAAAGTTTTGAAGGAGTTGTAAATATGTTATTGCAATGCATGTGAGACAAGGCTTAATGCTAATTGTTTGGGCTGATAAATCTGAAGTAAAAGAACATGGGTTTAAATAAAACAATGTAATACTCACCAGAACCACTGGAGTCAAAGGAAGTATTGGGTAAGTCCATGTTCCACAAGGTGGACGATTGTAGCCACCCCATTCTTCTTCCCGCATTAGGACCTTTTCTTTTAGTATTCCTGTGTAGTTGGGTTATTCTTTTTTGTTTGCAAATTTTTTCGTTGTGATTTTTTGTATTGCAGATTATTGAAGTGCTTTTGAGTTCTCAGATGTTTGAGCTACTTTGGACTCTGTTGACTTTTATGACATTCATATTCCGATCACCTTAACAATTTTCAATAGCAAATATTTTGGGGCTAAAATTCTGATCATTTACTTGGTCAGGTCAGGCCACTCACCCATAACAATAATGTGCTTTAGAGGCACCTTCCCTAAACTGCTGGTAGGTAGTGGAGCAGCACACAGCCACTCCAATAGAGGCATCCTGCTGTCCTTTCCAGTATGAACACAATCTGGAGTTAATTTTTTTGCTTGCTTTGAAGAGAGAAATTTTACCTTTCTTACGGGACCTTCTGGGGCATTCCGAAGGGCCGGAATGGAACTCACGCCAGCTTTCACCTGGCAAGAGTTCCATTGAGACCCTATAAGGGCAGAATTCCTGGGATAGATGTGGGGAGGCATGGGCAGGTGACTCGCTTTCTCCCCCTGTTGGAATTTTACCTACAATTTACACGAGGCAGAATCATGACAGAACTGGGTTCTGTCCCAAATTTCGACTCCTGCAGCAAAAGGTGCCACATCATAGCCCCTGTAATTTTGGGCCCTTTGGAAATACACTTTGTAAATTTGTGAGTTATTTCACAATATGGAGATTTTATGTTTCTGCCATGTGTCCTCCAAGGGTGAATTTCTTGTCTCTATAGTAATGTGAAGAGTGGTAAAAATGTTACTCGTGTAGATCAGTTGGCTTTTACTTGGAATGAAGGTGAGATTTGTCAATTGCTGGAGCTAAATTCTGACTGTTGTCTAAAACCTGGATAAAAAGAGCTCTGCCATACCTGACCTGGAACTCTGGGAGCAAAGAAATTATTAGGTATCCATCCCCAACCCTGACATTTTTAATTGATATTCAAAGAAAAAGAAAAATATTGTTTTCTCCTGTATCCCTATGTATCTTCATATCTGTGCTGTTTTCCAATTCAAACATTCATTACATATTCAAGACCCTCTATCTGTTCAGTTTCATGTAATCTACTAAGTCGTGCCTGTCCTGTAATTGGGCCAATTTTTTATTCATGTCTCAAAATAGCTAAGTAAATGCACGGACAAACTAACCATATGAGGGAGTTTTTTTACTAAATTACATGAGCTTATCACTCCAGCAACAATTTTTTTCTTTGCTCTGCTAGAAACAAAATTTAAACATAAAATTCTTTTGTGCTTGTCATTAAAATAATGAAGAAAAGAACTAAAAAATGAAATAAAGACAGAGTCCTAGAAATTTGCCACTGCCGATTTTTGGGCACTGAGGGAGCGCAAGGTAAATACCCTGCTCCAGAATGGTGAGATCAGAGGTGACCCTGATATTGGGCCTTGGACCTTATTGTTATAGAGCCAGTGTGGCGCTACAGCCCGCCAGTGAGAAGTGCAGAGGACTACTAAGAAATCAGGCCACTGCTAGCGCCACAGCGGCCCTCAGGTAAGTGGGTCCAGGGGTTCAGTCGGGGATGGGGAGGTGGGAGCGGGGGCTGAGTGAATTCGAGGCCGCGAATCGGGCCAGGATTGGATCAGGGAACCTGGAGTCGCAGGGGAGGGAGATCAGGACTCAGAGGCCGGGATGGGGAAGTGGGAGATCGGGGCTTGGGGCCAGTGGGGGTGACAGATTGGGAGTTGGGCATCTTGGGGTGTAAAGGAGGGGGTGCGTGGGAGATTTGGAGTTGTGCATTTCAAGGCTGGGGTGGCAGGGGGCCGGGAGCGGCGACAATCTGGACGGTCCTTTAAAGTGGGTCGGGAGGAGCACTCCTGTTCCTCCCAGCTCTACATTCAGGCAAGTTACTTGCCTTCTTTGTTGCAGGCGGTCCGTAGGGCTGGGTGCTGGCTGCCTCAGGGCAAATGAATGTTGGAGTGGGGATCTCAAGCAGGCATTACGGCCCCTTATTTGCATATGCTTCACGCTCTGGTGTGCCTGATGGATTGCCCCCCGCTTCGACCTAGCACCCCCGATTCCTGCCCTGAGCTAAAATGATGCTCATTTCTCTCAATCTGGCTCACTCTAGAATGCCAACAATTTACTACTTATATCTCTTAATTGAAGAATAGAAAGACACAAGGAATTAGTGAGAATAAAACAGCAGTTGAGTGGCATGATAATTTTGTCAGAAATAGTAAGGTGATGATTTAGTGATTTCAAACTTTTAAACACCGTATTTTAAATAAGAAGTCCCATCATTTATCATAATTCAAAAAGTACAATGCTGAAGTACGCTGGTTTAGCACAACGCTGTCCCTTCACATCTAGGATTTGGATCTGAGCCTAGCTCAACTGATCAGATGAAAGTCCTATCTCTCTGCCAGCTGTAAGCATCCTACCAGATATTAGTTTACAGAAGTCACAAATCAGCTTCGAGCTAGTAATATCCGGAGAACAGAACTAGCACTAGGTTGGGATTAAGGTATGGTGTTGGACCAGAGGAAGGGAACTTTACACTGTACATGGAACCTAGCAGTACTTAATGCTAACACTGAGTCCAAAAGCTTTCATTCCTTCACATTGATATATTTCACCTCATAAGTACAAAGTTTCACAGGAAATAAAATTAAATAAATTTAACATAAATTGTATGCACTACATCAATGATTTACTTTTAGCTAAAAATAGTACACACATGGACAATGACCAGACACACAGTGTTTTTCAAAAAAAAAGTAAACATAACATTTAAATTAAGAAAGGTTTCTCACATGTACCTGTAGAGAGAGTGCATTTTTCTGCACTGCTTTCCCAACAATGCCCTGTTCTTTGCGCTTCTTGAATTTTCTGAAGTAATCCTGGATTAGGAATGTGGCGTAGAACTTCCCAACAGTAACTTCATCATCTGGAACATAAAGATGTTATGCACTATGCAGAATGATTTAATCCTATTGTTGCAGTTATGATAAATATAGGAAATCATAAGCAATACTGTGTATGTTCATGCACCTTTACTGTAGGAATGCAGCAACTATATTTTGAATTAGGAAGCTTGGAACATTATCAAACATTCTCAATGGAATTCTTGATTTGGTCTTTTCAGGGCTGAAGATAGCAACCCTTAAATTCCACAGGGCATGATCCCAGCACTTAGGCTGGAATTGCATCCACTGATGTCCTGCAGACTTTGTCAGATTGTGCAGCGTCTGGGGATAGCATCAATTTAGCATGGGACGGTGGGACCCAGGCTGCCACGTCCAGGTGGAGTGTTGGAGTCCCTGGAAACATTCAAAAGGGCCCAAGGGGGCTGCATTCATGAAGAAAAAAATTCCCTGGTGGAAGTTATGGGGCCCAGGCCGCTTCCCTGGCCTGGACTCCATGGAGGTCCCACTTCCATCTTTCAAGAGACAGGTACCCCTTTTCTCACTTGGCGTGTCAGTCTCTAATGTTGTGCTGGGTTCCTGTAAGGCCGGGGCATGGGAACTGCCCACAAGGCCATCCTGGAAATTTCAGTCCATGGCTGGGACCTAGTGTATCCAAGTCCTGGTGGAGTTTGCGGCAATTACGGTGGACTCCCAACGAGGTTGCTGTGAGAGTCTGCTGGAACGACTGAGGAATTTCAGTTGCAACAGATTGTATGTATAGGGCAGCTAGATGTCACAGTTAGTTGTAGTACACTCCTGGCTCATGAGGCTACTCCTCACAAAAGGGAAGTCTGCTACAACTGTTGAAAGGCAAAAACTGTACTAAAAGTCTAAAATGTAACAGTAACATTCCAGATTCCAAACACTCACATGCAGATAATTTATAGATAAAGTTAACTTGATGATTACAAATTTAATTGTTAGTTAAATCAATACTCTGTACTTAGAAAGGGGAATTTCTTAAATCTGATTACTCAGATTATCTCTAATATTTTTAACACATTCCTTAAAATTTCTTAATTAGAGAAATAAATTCAAACAAATATATCTGCAAAGTACATATCTGAGGTACACATCTAAGATTCAGCTGTTTAAAGTGCTTTTGAAAGAGGCATATTTTCAATGAGTTTAATGAACTTTTCAATAAGTATTCTAACTGGATAAAGAGTCTTCAGATGATTTCCTTAAAGATAAAATGTCAGTGTTCTTGAAATTTGGCTTAAAGTATACCTGAGAGATGCTAGTACCGTTGTGTTAATCACGTGGACAGATCAACCATCATCACCATCAAGGGACTAGAGCAATTTCTGAATTACTCCTAGAACTCATTCACCTAACTTAGTGTTACCTTGTTATTATACCAAGTTTTATCATATACTCGGCCAGTTATATGTTATTACAGGGTAACGGCTTCCATTTTTCAAGCTGTTCCATATTTGGAGGGTGCTCACCTCCTGCTGGTGGCACGACTTGATCCAACAACTTCATACTTGTACGTTTCCAGATTTTCTTGACAATTGCTCGAAGTTCCTCGTTTGCTTGTTCCAAATTCCCTGTTCAGACAGGACAATGAGTTTATCATTGACTACATTCAAATATAGGTCCTGAAGTTAAAGCTAGAATCTAACCCACTGCATCAAACAATTCCCTCTTACCTGTAACTTCTAAGTGGGGCAGTGATAATGGGGGAGATTTTCCGCTCGGGCCCAAAATGGACGCAATATTGGTACTATGTCAGGAGAACCGAACTATTTTCAGGTTCAGATCTCCTTTGAATTTTACCAGCGTCAAATGGGTGATCTGCAGGTTTATTGCTGCAGAAAATCATCTGGCTTCTGCACAGAGATGGCGGCAGGTAGTGCCTCGGGTGGGGGTGGGGTGGGGGGGGGCGTGTATAGTGAGAATGGGCCAGAGGCAGGCTGGAAATTTCGGTCTTAAAAATCTTTAAAAAACAGAAAAATTTACCTTTTTGGAATGGCCTCCAGCTCTACCCATTTCTCCATGAAAACTGCAATCGGGGGTTCTACAACTGGTGTAGGACCCCGATTCGCATATTTAAACAGCTTCCCACCTGCTTTGGGCAGGAGGGCTGGGTGCCCACTTAAAGGGCAGTCTGAAAATTGAATTAGGCAGACACATGTCCAAGTTCTCTGCTAGATCTACCTCTTCTAGTTGCCCATTTTTCTGGCAAGACACAGGCAGCCGGCAGTTGAAAAATCCCCTCCAGTGAGTCTCCCTCTGTAAAGCATTTATTTTATTTTGCTCCCTTCAAAATAGCAATTTTAGAAATAGATGTCCCAAAGCAAACACCTCATCAACATATCAACATTAAAGGCTATTATAGCTTACAGATCTAAAACTAGACAAGCTATTAAATATTCTAAAACTTTGTACCTTCAGTTTTGATCCTTAACGCAGTTCGAACCAAAGCAAAGAGAGTTGCATTGAACATGACTGTGCCATCACTGTTTAAAGGCATATTCATGGATACCAAGCGCTGCATGAAACAACAAACAACATGGCTTACTGCAATTCAACAAAGATGATTCCAGAGTTTAGATCAGTGAGGTATATATTAGGCTAAGGAAGCTAAATATATACTCACTGGAAAATCAAAATTTAAGGGACATAATCCAGGTTTAAAAATAATGAAGAGAATCAATAAGATTTTGTTTGAAATAAGGATAAGAGAACCAGAATAAGAAAACTAGAGCACTCATGATCATAAGAAATAGCTTCTTCATTTAGAGTTGTTTATACAGATTTTCCTGTTAATTGTATTTGGGCATATAGGATTGCTTGGGCAGAGCACGCAGAAGAAAATTGAGCAGTGAGGATTGTGCAGCTGTAATAGAATCTGCCAGATTTTCCATCCATTTAAATGAATAGATGGAAAATCAGGTGAGTTTCCTAATTCGTGTGTGATCCTCTCCACCCAATTTTCCTCCAGGTGCTCTACCTGATGATTTTTCACGTCCAAATGCTATAACGGGTATGTTGGTGCAATGGTTATGTTACTGGACTAGTAATCCAAAGAATGCAAATTCAAATCCCACCATGGCAGTTTGAGAATTTGAATTGTAAAAAATTCTGGAAATACTAATAACTTTGAAAATAAAATTTTGGGATACAATATGTGAGTAATTTGAGACATGACATATGGTAAGTGTAGCATGCTTGGAGGAACAGGTGACTTTGGACCTAGGGTTCCGAAATCTTTCCACCACTGGGGTTATTCCTTGCCTCATGTCTGGGTCTGTTGTAGACTAATTGATAGAGATCGATTGCCATGATTAGTCAACAACTCCATTATCATTGTGTCATCCGACTACTAGGATGGTAGAAGATGAACTAGATGAACCTTGGTCTTTTTTTGTCTAGCAATTCCTATGTTCCTATAAGTGGGAAATCTGCCATGTTGATTTGTGTAATAGACTGTCCCTGAGTACAGTGAGTACTGAATGATGAGAGGAATTCAAAGAAACATTGAACCTTTCACATGGACTCTACCCAACCTATTTAATCACTTGGGAAAAGGTTCGGCAAAGTTTCTCTCTGCCCTCCAAGGTTAAATCACACAAAATACCAGAATACCTACTTAATCTAACATCCTGCATTAGAAACCCTTGGTCAGCTGCATTCCATGACAGGCATTTCAACTGTCCCAACAGCTCAGGAACCCTATTCCATAAAGCTTAGATGAAACACTCAAAAAAAAAATAGTGAACCAATTCATGATTCTGCAGGAGGTAGAATTATATGGGTTTGGGGTGAAATATTGTGAAAACCAGATCAGGGACTGAAACGTGACCTGGGCCAAAGGGAAAGCTGGCTGTCTGACTGACTTGCCTAAATTTTTTTTTTTTTTGTTCTTGCATCCTCAGGACTATAAAAGATACAGAAGAATAATTTAGACTGTAATTATTAAACTAATAATTAAAAAAAGGATTACATTTGTGATGACGGTCTCAGGGAGTGATCATTGGGTTTGTGAAATCTTGCATACCCAGCAGTTTTCCATTGCTTTGCAAGCACTAATAACCACAATAATGTGTCTGTGTAAGAGTGTGAATTAAAACTCATTCATATGGCATCAAAAGAGTGCATATGATCTTAAATACTGCACACCACTGGGATCAAGTGTCGCCAGCTAATCATGTTTCGAGCCTAACAAATGTACCGTTAAAGGAATAGGCAAAGTACAACTCCACAATAGTGTCAATCGTACATAGTCCATTGAAACAAGCTGGCTCAGTGGCCTTTCTCATCCCATATTTCACATTCTTTTCCTTTATATTTTTTGAATTGCTCACAAAAATTTCCTCAAACGTAGCGGTTCACTTGATTGGTAATTCACCATGTGGGGGATTCATGAACATAAAATCAAGTCTTACCAATCAGTAAATCATTGATGCTACATTACTGGGCCCCCATTATGAATCCTTTCTTTAAACTCCATGAGACAATGGGGCAGAAATTAGGCTTGCCACAGATGAGTACGCACTATGTACTCACCCGTGGACGGAACAAAAGTGCCGGTTTCTTGCATGCACTGCGCATGCGCAGGAAACCGGCACTTCCGTTCCCCTGAAGGAAGGGGTTCAGAGGTCGAACGCACACGCCGGAGGGCCAGCGTGTTCGCCTCGCACTTCGGGTTTTTCTTACAGGTTCCTCCGTGAAGGTAAGCACGGAGAAGATACACATTGAAAAAGGAGGCGCAAGGCCTTCTTTTAACAAGGTAAGTGTTGATTTTATTAAAATTTAAACATTTTTTTCACAGATTTATCTTTTTTAATTATTTTAAAGAAAGGTAAGTTTAGTTTTAACCCCGTTAAAAAGTGTAATTAATTTTTTCAAAAATTTAAATTTTTGTTTAAAATAGTTAATTAATGTAATTTATAGTTATTTTAAAAATGTGATGTTTTTTTAAAATTTATTTGTAGTTTTAGGGATGTTTTGGGGCCGATCTGTATTCATAGATTTGACAGGTCTTCCTGTCAAATCTATGAATGAAAGATGGTCTGCTGCCATTGGCTCTCCATGGCCCACGTGATCCCAGGGGACGCATCGCACTAACTACGCCCCTGGGATACGCAAGCACTGCGCGCCGGCAGTTGGAGGAGGCCTAGGACCCGAATTCCTCGTGGGCCCAGTGGTCAACGGCAGGCGCAGTAGGTAGGTGCGCGCGCGATCCTTGCACCTGCGGGAAGCCAGGGAGCCGAATTTCTGGCCCAATATCTTCTCTATTTCCTATTTGTAGCAAAATTGTAAATGAGTTCTCACATTTACAATTTCATGACAAAAAGTGAACAGAGAAAATCTTCCTCTATGGGTGGAACTTTACCAGCTGATGATGCATGAGTGGGGTAGGAAGGTTGGCAGATGTATCTCCAAAGTGTACCAAGCCTTACTTTGCAGGCCACTCTATGTGGGCACAGCTTGCCAAATCCTAAAGGCGGTTGTATCCTTCTCAGGAGTGTAACCACATCCAAGTGCTTGATGCGACCCCTGCAACAATATAAACAGAACAAATATAATTATAAACTGAAAAATGTTAATCATATGGCCCTTTTTGAGAGAGTAAGGACCGTTCTTTCTGCTAATTTCTCCCTTTTCCTCCTAATTGATTCTCCCCACACCATCTATTGACAAGAGGATGGGTAAGCTGGCAGGTAACCTGCTTCCAGCGCTCCACATGGTGTTCTGAAAGCAACACTAAGTAGTGAACAAGAAAGGTGCAGAGTGACCCTCCCTCAGATTTTTCCCTCCTCATGTGGACAAGTGTCCGGCTTCCAGTCAGCAGCTTCCCACAGCCCAACAGCTGAGATCAGTAGTTACAGAATGGAGGATCACAAGCATCAGCCCACATAAAAGCATTAAGTGCCCCAGACACTGGTGATCCAAATGGTATGATGTGATCCATTTCTTCCATTAGACAATGCGCAGTGATTGTGCATTGCAATTTATCAAGGGCAGCCTTCATTTTATGCAGGACTTGCAGACATATGTCCTGATCTGCCGTAAATCTGTGATTGTTCATTTCACAGGTAATATGGCGAGTCAACCTCCACAGAGAGATGAGTTGGTCAGAATTCCCTAGCCCAGCTTTTCTCATTGGTGATATTTTGATGCTGACAACCTATTTAAAATAAATGGGTTAATGTTGGTTAAAATAATGCTAATCAGAAAATCTAGGTTTCTGTGTCTGCTCCTTCTGTTTCAATTACAAAGATACTCCACATACAACAATTGCATTTCATCACTGGTGAAGTGGAGGCGTTTTGTTGCATATTAGTGTTGCACAAGGTCTATCATAGATTTCCAGATTTTGGAGGCCTCCAGCGTGGTCATTTTTAGGTAGTGGAAGGCAGTGGTGGAACTGATCAGCAACATAAAACCGCACACACATCGGACTATTTTTCTGATGCAAAATATCAAACTGAACACTCTACATTTTAATTGTAGATCCATTAGTTAGTCATTACACACAATCATTAAATAATTAATTACCACAATATCACCTTTACAGAAATCAACACAGATATAACTCTATCAATTAGCTTTATTGAAAATTTTGTTTCCTAGTCTCACATAAGAGTGCATGGGATTAAAAAAAATGTTTTTCCTTTATTCTTAGCGGAAAGTGATGTGAAGAAAAATAAAGGACATGCATGTCCCAAGTGATGGATACAGAACCACAGATACACACGGAGATAGATATTTACAGACAGTAATAGATTTGTCTTGTAAATAGAGCTGCCCAGGAGGATGTGCTTACAAAACATGAAACTAAAACCATTTTGTTTTAAGAGTTTCAAGATTTTACTTTAACAAAATCAGGCATGCCCACCCCAGTTTTGGCTTGTAATTTTAGGACCCCATATCCTCTCCAACACAAAGATTGCCTACTTCCACTTCTGTAACATCATCCGCCTCCTCCACTGCCTCAGCCCATCTGCTGCTGAAACTCTCATCTGTGCCTTTGTTCCTCCAGACTCGGCTATTCCAATGCTCTCCTGGCCAACTTCTCATCCTTCATGCTCAGTAAAGTTCAGCTCATCCAAAACTCTGCTGCCTGTATCCTATCCCACTCACCCATCACCCCTGTCCTCCTGACCTACAATAAATCCTGGTCCTCCAACGCCTCCAATGTAAAATTCTCATCCTCATGTTAAAATCCCTTCATGGCCTTGTCCCTCCATATCTCTGTAACCTCTTTAGCCCTACAAACCCCAGCCCCCACTCAGCCCCGCAACCACCCCCGCCGATTCTCCGTTTCTCCGACTTTTGCTTCTTCTGAAGCCCCACCTCCCTTTGCCCTATCATCCACGGTCTGGAAATCCCTCACTAAACGTCTCTGCCTCTCCACCTCCCTCACCTCCTTTAAGACCATCCTTGAAACCTATGGGCTGGATTTTGCCAATGGAGAGCTTTTGGAGGCGGGACTCCCACTTGTCGGGTTTCAGTCCCGCCTCCATCAACTTCTGGCCAACCCATGCTATTTTCCCTAGATTGACCTTGTTAAGCCCGCCCAGCGGGTGTAGCAGGCCAATTAAGGGAAAGCCGGTTACAGAGAACGTCAACGTATGACGTTTCATCAGTCAAACATTTTTGACAGGTGAATTGTTATCGTTTGACAGCTCTGTGAAGCTGGCATATACTGACATTCTCTGTAGTTTGATGAGTTCTTGAATTTTGCAGAAATTATATGGTTGTTGCATTGGAGAATGCAACGGCCATCTGTCATCTCTACCGCGGAGGTGTGAGACTCTCTGCATACCCACCAACTGAAGCCTGCAGGAAGAAACAAATGTAAGTATACCTTTTTCTAGCACTTTGCACTTACCTCAGATACTCACCTCTCCACACTTGCACCCATCACTTACCTCCACAACACACTTTTGGACCCCTCCGACCCCCACAGACCCTCTACTCGCCTCGGTGACCCTGGCGGGTTTCGGAGCCTTCAGGAAGCCCGCACTTGTGTGGGCAAAAAGGGGATAATCCTATTTTCTGCCTGTTAACCACCTGTTAGCAGGCAGTTAAGTGGCTGTAATCCCTTCCCGCCTCCAAGGAGACGGGACCCGGCGCGGGCCTCCATACCCGCCTCCTGGCAAGATGGCATGGAGGCGGGTTATGGACGGGTTGGGCACCCGCCCCCAAATTCTGCCATTTTCTCGGCAGCCCCACCTCCAAACCCGCCTCCCCAGGGCTGGCAAAATCCAGCCCTACCTCTTTGACAAAGCTTTTGGTCACGCTCCTAATATCTCCTTTTCTGGTTCAGCGCCCATTTTTATCTGATTACGGCTCTCTGAAGCATCTTGAGGCTTTTTTTTTACGTTAATGGTGCTATATAAATGCAAGTTGTTCTTATAAAATAATGTTGGTCAGTACGTCTTATTCTGATGATGCTTAAAACCAGAGTCAATTGTAACTTGTAACAACCACTATTATTTTATTTTTAAAATATATATTTCATTAATTGTTCTTGGGATGTGGGTGCCACTGGCAGGCAGTATGTATTTCCCATTCCAAATTGCCCTGAGGGCATCAAGAGTCAACCATCTAGTGTGGGACTGAGTGACATATACGCCAGACCAGATAGGTGAGGCAGGTCCCAGTTCCTTAAAGACATTAATAAACCAGTTGGGTTTTTAACATTAATCTGACAGCTTTCAGGGTAATTTTCTGGTGCTAGCTCACAAATTACCAAATTAATTGAATTCATTTTAACAACTTGCCATGTTGGGATTGAAAGTCCTGACTTCTGGGTTGCTAGTCAAATAAAATCTTTTCAAAATAAATTATTTGTGGCTTCAAATGCTAGATCACAATACACTTAAAATGCTCTCTCAGTCAGGAGATGGTTGTGTATTTTGGAGAAGGGAAGCTAAAAGAAGGGGCAATATTTTTTTAAAAAATTAACATAAAAAGTAAATATACAAATTATTGCACCATTTCATAGACTTAAAAAAATCTCTAATTGCAAATGGCAAAACAATTAAAAAGATCCATTTTAGTTAAAACTTTAAATGTGTTGGGGTAGAGTTTCCACTTTGGGCACAATCGGTGATTCTGGCGCAAATTGCGCCCAAAATTGTGCCCGTTTTGAAAAGTGTTCCCCCCCTCCCCACAAGTTTCCGCTGAAACTCATTTGCATATCAGCAAACACAAAATCTGTCATGAACCAGCGTTTTAAAACGTTATTTTTTTTTACTTTAAAAAATATTCCTTGATATATTTAAGAGTGGTAACTTGGTAAAGTTTGATTAATACAGCTGAAAATGGGTTTAATCACAAAAAATAAGCATTTTAAATTAGTGTCAATCCACCACCTGTGAGTAACCTGTTTTTAAATTACTGAAATATACAAAACTATTTTCTAGTTAGATTGAGGTACAGTAGTCAGTTCCTTAGTAAATTAAGAAAAATCATTCAAAACCTTTCAAAACTTACCTATTAGTGTTCTTGCGCCCAAAAGATCTTTGAAGCCTCCTCAAAGGCCTGCAAACGAGCGCAATTAGCAGAAACTCCCAATGTTGATCAATTCATCCTGGGGGCGTGGCCAGTTTTGTGGATGGAGCCGCTTCTATTGCAATATTTTAAAAACTAGCGCAAAAGTTCGCGGAAACTCGAGTTGCGCTGAATGCAATTTGCTCTTAAAATTCTGTGATCTTTTGCGGCGATTACGCCGATATCAGGAAAATTGCGCTGAAAACAACAGCGCAACCGAGCGGAAACTCCAGGCCGTGGTATATGTGACAGATAAGCAGGACAAAGAGTGCAGAGTTCATAAGAATGCAGGAGAAAAATGGGTAGACTTTCCTGTATAAGTCCCCACTGGCTGCCTGATTTATATTAAAAGTCCTCAGTCTGCCGCCAGAAACTCCTCAGATCCTCTGGATCGTAGGAGTTTGGGAATAGGGTCTTATGCCAGCTCTCTACAGATGCCCCTTTACTGGGGTGCCCAAACAGTTGGAGCTACTGGAATATGAGATGGGAAGTCGGGAATGCCCCTCCCCCTTCATTATAATGGGTACATTAAGGCTGCACCTACTACAGGTGCAAGCCCAGGTTACATCCCCCAGAGCAGCACACTGGGGGCAGAAATATGTTGTTACAGGTCTCTGCACCTTTTTTCTCTTTCCTACACCAGGCTTATGTCGATTCCCCAGGCGTAGGGAAGAGGAAAATCCATGCTATACTTGCATATAATGTGTGGTTCAGAGTTTATGAAACAGAAGGGGTGGGCGATCAGGCCTAGAGTTTAGGAGCAAGACTAATGCATAATGTACAGCTGAGAGTCTAAGATACAGATAAATATGACATATAGCAGAGTGTTTGTGACAGATTAATATAGAATATACAACACCAAGTGAAAAAATGAGTTCTACATCTAAAATGGATGTTTCAAATTCTGAAATTTAAATGGCAGCACTTACTTGGCCTCGGGGTCATACTCAGCCCAGATTCTCTTAAATTCATCCAGATGATGAGGACCAAGAATGGACCAATCACGTGTTAAATAGTCAAAATTATCCATAATTACAGCCACAAAGAGGTTGATGATCTGAGAAGAAAAATATACATTATTATAGCAACAGTTTGGAGCAAAGTCACAACCTTCAAAAAGAAAAACAGTATGAGATTCTGGCTTTATAATGCAGGTGGGTAATGCAACATTACCTGGTAATAGTTACTTTAGTTGTCTAGAAACATATAGGAATCCCTGCAGGCTGATATATGTAGCAGTCATTTAGTATTCTTGCATGTTGACACAATTGCCAAGTGCACAGTCCAACCTTCTATACTGATTCACATGCCATCCTTGAATGCTGACTACACAGACCTTTCGTAATCACCAATGCACACAACATCCTTACACACTGACACATGCCATCCCTGGATGGTAAGCAGACATGCCAGCCCTACATGTTGCCAAAGATATCATCTTTGCTTACCGATTGCATACAACTTCTCTACTTGCCCATCATGTACATCAAAAGACCGATATCAGGAAATTGCTCTTCACACAAAGAGACTTCAAAACAGAGCAGTGGAGGTAAACAGCCTGGAATCATTTAAGAAACAATTGGATGCTACAATGCATGGGGGAGGGTTAGTTTTTTTCTGGATGGATCAACTAAGATAGGTTGAATGGCCTTCCTCATCTGTAATTATCTTGTGTTCCTGATATGCCAACTCACACACCATCCCTAGATGCTAATGCACATCTTGTCCCCAAACAACAACCACATTTAGTGTCATGACATGACAATGCATACAAACATAGCGTATCACCCCCCAGCAATAAAACAAACAAGATCTTTGCATCCATTCCAGTTATAAAAATGGAGCATAAGCTTAAATTCAATTGATCAGGAAAGGATGTGATATGTTAAAATATTTTAAATGACATAAAATTATTTTTAAAAGTTCACTGTAATACTTGCAGAGGTCCATTACAGATTTAATGACCAGCTTTTCATTATTTTATCCTGGACACATGCTTGCCCAATTAAATGTGTACTACTTTCCTGGAAAAGGATTTGAAAAACATTTTCCTGTTTATATGTGAATACAGAATGTCATGTCAAAGCAATTCACTGCTTGACTGCGCATGTTGCATCATGAGGAAAAGAACACATTGATCTTGTCCCTCTGAAAAAAGAAAATGGTTTGTCAAACAGTTTTTTGTGAATGTGGTTACGGTGAATGGGGAGTGTCGCTGTCTCCTACATGATGA
Source organism: Squalus acanthias (assembly GCA_030390025.1). Lineage (NCBI taxonomy): Eukaryota > Metazoa > Chordata > Chondrichthyes > Squaliformes > Squalidae > Squalus > Squalus acanthias. The sequence goes on along the minus strand of CM059435.1, from coordinate 83,328,149 downwards.
TGTACATCTTGCTTTGGAATGCCATGACATCATGCTGTTTTTGTCTGGTGGAAGTCACGGTGAGTCATGAGTGGGTGGTTGGTAGAGGAGGGAGGAGTCAGAAACATAATCTACACGTTAGATGAAAAGGGGGAAATAATTGTAGAAAAAGAGGCCTGCAAAATTAAAACTTTAATTTTTTTTTTTATAAAACTTCACCCAGTTATTATAAGATACACCCATTGTATATTCAATTCAGAATGTGGGGCATACATTTCATTGAAATCTCATTATAAGTACCTGCAATACCTATTACTCTTGTAGGTGGCAGTGTGATAGGTATTTTCAATGATAAAGGTGTCACGCTGTGAGACATACAATAGCTGCTACTGTATTGTAAGAATATCACCTTCTGGTTGCACAATATGGCCACTGGGCTCCCACAAATTATTTCAAATACTTTCTGAAATTTTTCTCATTTGCCAGTTTTTTCCAGTAACTGAAATTTCTTCTGTCTAAAATAAGGGTTCAAATACGACTAAGTAATCAAAAATGTTGTATATTTCACATTAATATGATTACATTTATCAACTAGATTGTTTTGTCCCATTTAATACCTTTATTAAAGCTTTACTTGAAGGCATCGGCCTTCCCCAAAAGCCTGGGTTTGCACAATAATTTTGCCCAGAGCTGTGACTCTGTGAGCTGAATTTGGATTGTAGTATCTGCACGTGTGTGGTGTACCTAATTTTTCAGATTGCATCAGTACTATTTAATCAACTCCACTGATGTGAGCTCCTAGCAGTTTCAGCATAGTAGCTTTTTTTCAAATAACTTTGAAAAACAAGTGGACAAATTTCAGAAGCTTGACTGAGGTAAAACTTAGAGTGTTTAAAAAAAAAAGAGATGTGTGTGTGTGTGTGTGAAAATGACAGTGTTCTGATGGCACACTTGTAGCTTGTAATTTCTGCTCAATAAATTAAAAAAGTGTAATAAACAAAGGAGCTGAGAGAGGGAAGAGAGAAAGACAGTGGGGAGAGAGAGTCTTCATGTTAATGCTAGCTTAATTTAAAAAAAAACTCCAGTTACATTTTGAAGCCAACTAATTATCTCATCTTTGTTTTACTGACAGAAAAAAATCAATGTGAATCATTGCTTACACTTGAGACAGAGGGGCGGGTGACAGAGAGGCAGACAGACAAGCAGACAGACTAGGATGAGAGAGAAGAAAGAGAGAGACTGGGGCCAGAGAGAGAGAGATGAGAGATATAATATGTCTTTCTTTATTTAAAATTACTTACATTTAAAAAAAATGAATTGAATTTTGAAGCAACTAATTATTTCATCTATATTTTGCTAACTGTTAAAAGAGACCACCCCATCAGGCAGTGCATTCCAAATCCTAACCACTCGTTGTGTAAAAAAGTTTTTCCTCATGTTGCATCTGGTTCTTTTGCTAATCACCTTAAATCTGTGCCCTCTCATTATCGACCCTTCAGCCATTGGAAACAGTTTCTCTTTATTTACTCTATCTAATTCCTTCATGATTTTAAACACCTCTATAAAATCTTCTCTTGGCCTTCTCTGCTCTAAGGAGAACAACCCCAGCTTCTCTAGTCTATCCATGTAACTGTATTCCCTCATCCTTTGAACCATTCTAGTAAATCTCTTCTGTACCCTCTCCAAAGCCTTCATATCCTTCCTAAAGTGTGGTCCCCAGAATTGGACACAATTCTCCAGCTGGGGCCGAACTAGTGTTTTATACAGGTTTAGTATAACTTCCTGGCTTTTGCACTCTATACCTCTATTTATAAAGTCCAGGATCCCATATGCTTTATTAACTGTTTTGTTAACCTGTCCTGCCACCTTCAAAGATTTGTGCACAAGCACCCCTGGCTCTCTCTTCTTGCACCCCCTTTTAAATTGTACCATTTAGTGTGTATGGTCTTCTCACAATCCCCACCCCAAATGCAGATTGCAGCCATTGGTGGCTCCATTCCTGACATATCGCTCACCAGTAACCTCCCAAAAGGAAAGAAAAAAAGAAAAGCAGAAGATGACTGTGACAAAAGCAAAAAGAACAGTTATGGGGAGAGAAACAATAGAGAATGAAAGGAGAGACAGAAGCAGAAGAGGAGAGACAGAGAGAGAAACATCACTGTGAATACAGCAGGGAGTGAACATTTCCTCTGACTTACAGGGGTCAATTTTGATAACTCTACTATCCTGCTTTTTGGTGGGAATGGGACGGTGGTGAGCAATATCTCCCCTAAGCTGCACTAACTCCTGCGCGGCCTGCCTCCCCCATTCAAATTTTTGCGCATGCACAATAGCTACAATGAAAAAATGGTGAGCGGCCTGCGTGGGACCTTGCAGATGACTGTGTGGTTGCGCGTGCGCAATCTAACAGAACCATTGGTGGTGAGATCAAAATTGCTAAAAGAAAGATTTACCGCCCCATTGCCGACGACATCCGGACTGCTCCCATTTTGATCTGGGCCAGAAAAAGGTGGCCAGAGCTCCCGCTGGGAACATTAACTTATGCAAATTAAGGTCCTATGGCGTAAAAGGTCCCTGATGCCATTTTAAAGTTCCAATGGGCAGCACACCAAGTAGAACACTAACAAGAGCAGCCTAACTAGCGGTCTTTAGGAGGCGCATGGAGACCGCTTTGAAAATATTAAAAATAAGTTTGTTTAAGAACCTTTGTGGGGACAGGGGCATAAATGTTTAACGAGTTCATATAAAATTTCTCTCCCACTATTTTATCAAAGGCATGACCCATTTATTTTAACCTAATTTTATATTTAAAGAGTTGTTGCTTACTCTTTTAGAGCCACTAGATGCCCTCAGCACATTTCAAAAGATCTCTGAATGTTTGGAATTCTGTGTTTGTCTACATAACAACAGTCATGGTAGGGGGACTTTTAACTCCTGGGCGGAGAGCTGGAGGGACGCACGAGGCGTCCGCTTGGGAGCTGTAGTGAAAGGCCAGGTCCATTTTAATGGCCAAGGCTTATTAACATGCTGCTGGCCAGCTGCTCACCGAAACGGGCGTCCAGAGCCAGTTCACCGGTGACTGGCCCTGCGAACACTGCATCAGGTGGACAGTCAGGTAAGTCGCAGATGGGGGTGGGGTGGGGGGTTTTCACGGGTTGGAAGGAGCACTTCTGCTCCTCCGGACTCCACAAATATAAGTTTTAAACTTACCTGATGGGTCTCCACTGTGTGCCCGCCAGGTACGATTGAGTGGAGCATCCACAGTGGATGCTCTGCTCAGTTGGCAGTTAATGACATCATAGGACCCCAAATTACATTTAATCATGAGGCTCCCGCTTGAGTCAGGCAAGTACCTCAACCGTCCAAGAAAACAGTGGTGTTAAAATGGCTGCCGGGCAGGAAAAGAGCGTTAAGTCCACCGCTTGCATTTTAACTGACAGGCATAGTAAAATATGCCATTAAAAATGTTTTTAAAACTCGCTGCTTAGAAACGTAGAAAAGCAGCTTGGACTAAGGTACCCTTCCAATTTGCCCTAATACCCTGTCAAAAAGCGCCTTGTCTCTGCTTCATAACTCTGTACTGATGGATTCTGCCAGAGTTTGGGAACTCCTGACTCTGTGCCACCCCCCACCCATACACAGAACCTTGGGCGCAAACCTGTCTTTCCTCACCATTCATTAGTTAAACAAAGCACAGTACTGGGAGCTGTACTGGGCTACATTTTTCACTAATCTAGCTGCAAAAAGTTAAAATGGGGAGGGGCGGGGTTAATCCACAGAATACACCATCTCCAGTAATCTTTCTTTAGCAGTATATATTTCTACTGATTACTATATACATTGAATAGAAAATTCCAAGATTCCTTCCGCATTTGTACTCACCAAGAAGGCACATAGCATGTAGAAGCTAACAAAGTAGAAGTAAGCAAAATAGGTTCCGCAGCTAGAATCTGGCTCGTGAAATGGTGACTCTTTCTCACATTGTTTTCCTGGGAGACAGGATAACATGATTTCCTGCCAGGCCTCACCTGTAGCACATCTGAAAATGAAATCAGGGTATGTTAATTTGTTTCATTAAAAGAACCATGGATAATACCACCAGCCATTATTTTATGTGGCATATACAGGGTATGCTATATCCCTGTCTGTATTTGCAGAGAATGCTATTCTTCTGTAAGATACAGTGAAATAAATCCTGAAAGTATTGTGGATGAAATTCATTGCTGTTCACCATGACACTGGTTGGAGGTTAACATACAAAAACAGACCAAGGAGTAGATAAACCTGCACACCACCACGCACCCCCACCCCCCCCCCCCACCCCTCCAAACTCCACCTCTATATTTTTTATTATATGTTCTTATGGTTTGTGGCATCAGCTTAATACCACAATGTGCTTCACTATATCCTACAGGTGAATAGCATGTCTTGCATATAAGAAAATAGCAGATCCTATTTGTATTACAGTTTAATATTGTTAGTGGCTTGTAGTACATCAGCCTCACAACAGTTATGTTGGTGCTCTTCAACACTGGTCCCTGCAGGAATTGGCGTGGTCAATGAGAGGAGGACCAGGGAGGGGGATGGAATCAGTGACAAGAGTTTCTGGTGTGGGCCAAAGACGATGGCTTCAGTCTTCCTAATGTTCAACTGGAGGAAATTGCGGCTCAGCCAAGACTGGATATTGGACAAGCAGTCTGACACAGGTGGCGGAGAAGTAGAGCTGGTTATTGTTAGCATACATTTGGAACCTGACCCTATGTCTTCGGATGATGTTGCCAAGCTGCAGCACGTAGCTGAGGAAAAGGAGGAGGCCAAGGACAGGTCCTTGAGGGACTCAGAGATAACATTGCAGGGGCGGTAAGAGAAGCCATTTGTGAAGATTCTGATATGATTAGATAATTAAGAGTGGAACCAAGCAAAGTCAGTCTCATTCAGCTGGACAACAGACAAGAGGCATTGGAGGAGGATTTTGTAGTCGACTGCGTCAAAGGCTGCAGAAAGGTCGAGGAGGAGGGGGGAAAATGCACCATGGTAACAGTCACCGAGGATGTCATTTGTGACACTGATTTTGGCTGCTTCAGTGCTGTGGGAAGGGCAAAAACTTGATTGGAAAGATTCAAACAGAGGGGGGAGTTTTAACCCCCCAAAACAGGCAGGTTTGTGTTGGATGGGATGTTAAAATGTTAAAATCTGTATCCCGATCCCAACCCCACTTTTAACAGAGGAGGGACGGGGTTTGGGCAACCAACCCGCTTCCAGGAGGTGGGTTGGCAATTTAAATATTATACTGAGGCTGCGTACCTCATATTTAACCACCATTTAAAATTTAAACTTGACCAGCTGAGTTTTCCGTACCTCGGGAAACACAGCGCTAAAGGGAGGCGAGGACTGCTGGATCCAGGAGGTAAGTGCCTTTCCACTTACCTGTTGGATCCAGTATACCTGCTTCACCAAACCCCTGCGATCGGACACCTCCTTGACCCCTGCCCACGATGCCTCCAATCTCCCCCCGACTCTTCAGATCTCCCCCCACCCCCGACCCTTCCGATCTCCTCCTGACTCTTTCGATCTCCTCTCACCGACCCTAATGAGGTCTTGCCGTTAAATTTGTTCTTCCGGGTTTCCTGACCTCAAAGCAGAGCCTCCGCTCCCTCCCCGCCTCCAAGTTAATATCCAGCCCAGAATTGCTGGAAAGATGGGCATGGATTTGGGAGGCGAAAATACATTCAAAGAGTTTGGAGGGGAGCAGGTGGTGGAAGATTTAGCCATTAGTTTCATTAAGGGGAATGGTAAGCCAAGTTTCAGTGAAAGCCAAGATGCCAATACGATCATCTACAATAAAGCTGTGAATCGCAAGGGCCTTGTTCGTGAGCGAATGGACATTTGGAGGGAAATGTGGAGAGGAACGGAGATTGTTGGATTGGTGGCAGTGGTGGGTGGGACAGGAATGAGGTTGGAGAGGTTAGTACCCAGTGGGTGCATTGGCGGGAAGGTTGGCAAAGTGAAGAATGGGGCAGTTTGGTTGTTGCTCGTAAAGAGCAAGCAATGGGTGCCTTGATGGGCCCTTCGGACAATGCTGAGTGAGGCACAGAGGGTAGCTGTGGGCTTACCTAAGCCTTGAATGGTGGCAGAAGAGTAGGAAGGTAGAGGAGTGATCATGGATTAGGGTAGGGATTGTGGGACGGGGGGGTGGGTGGGGTGCAGAGAGAATTACACGAGATAAATGAAAAATGGAATGATTCGGTGACAGAAAGGGGAGGAAACAAAAGAGAAGGGCCCCAGATGGATCAAGAGAAAAAAAGGAGATAGAAGTAATGGATTCAGGTCTGGAGCAGCAGCCAAAATGCACATATGAATGGACACAGAGGAAAGTTGGATTACATAGGCATGTCAAAGATTAGAAGAGACATGTTCTGGTCCTAAACAGAGGACCTTCCCCCTTACTCTGAGTGTTGAATGGATCAACAATTGTTATACTTGGTACACTCGGTACCTTAATGCTACAATAAAATGTTACAATATCCAATTAACCAATTAGCCTACAGGTGCAAAACTTTACTCGATCAACAATCTAACCAAATACTAAAACATTCCACAAAGCAAGACTCACAAATTCAACAGAATTTTTTGTGAGTCTCCTTCTGCGGATTCAACGAGTAAAGGAACCTCAGTCGGTGTTTAGCTCTCTCTTGTTCAGTCTCTCAATTGGTGTGTGGCTCCCTCTCAGTTGGTGTTTATTTGTATCCAGTGCTACATTTTATTCATCCCTAGTAACCATGCTGCAATTTAATCATCCCTAGCAACCATGCTGCAGTTTATTCATTCCTAGCAACCATGCTACAGTTTATTCATCCTAAGTAACCACGCTATTTATCCCTAGCAACCATGCGACAGTTTATTCATCCCTAGTAACCACGCTATTTATCCCTAGCAACCATGCTGCAGTTTAATCATCCCTAGTAACCACGCTATTTATCCCTAGCAACCATGCTGCAGTTTAATCATCCCTAGTAACCACGCTATTTATCCCTAGTAACCGTGCTGCAGTTTATTCATCCCTAGTAACCGTGCTGAAGGTCAGTAACCATGCTGTTAACATTAAAAGCAGAACCTCAAGTGGATAGGATTGTAAAAAAGCTAATGGAATACTGGGCTTTATGACACAAAGTTTGAATATAAAAGTCAAAATGTAATGATGGATCTATGTAAAACCTTAGTAAGACCACAATTGGAGTACTGTATGTTGTTTCGGGCACCACACTATAGGATGCGGAGGCGATAGAGAGGGTACAATGCAGATATACTAGGATGCAGCCTGGTATGAGGAAATAGAAATACAAAAAAAAACGTGAAAAATTGGGGCTGTTTCCTCTTGGTCAATATATTTAAATGTCAGTTTCTGAAATTTTTTAGGAGATATAATTCAGTTTAGCTGTATTGCCAATGTTTCCTCTGCCTAATCTCTACGATGGAGTGCTTCACTACCATGAAGAACTAACAAAAGGATCCAATTAAGTCATATGGGATCACGTATAAGATAAGGCAGCAGTACAATGGCACAGCACATTGATGTGCCACGGAGTGATAAAGATGTAAGAACTTGGCTTGACCCAATAACAGGACAGGAAAAACTGGAGGGAAAAATCAACATTGACTTGTCAGGTATTTGCTAATGAATGATTAGAGAAGAACATTGGCAGAAGTCGAACAATATGTGGACTCCCAGTTCTCATTCAAGAAATAGCTGGTAGTCAAGGAGGAATTTAGGATTAAAACAAATTAGGACCAGGAATTCAACTTTTTGAGGGATTCTAATACTTTAATAATATTCTAATGCTCTAATATTACAATTACTGATCTATCTTCTTTTACACATGCTTTTAACATTCTCGAAACCCAGACGCATGTACAAAGGATTTGTGATGAATAATTTGTTCAGGCAATAGGTAAAGTTGAGTGATAATTCACTTTGATACACTAAAATAAATAAAAAATACTGCATGGCTTGGATAGATTAAAAGGCTGTAATCTAATCAAGGAGTTCAGATGGATTCTATGTCGAGTAATGGCTATCTGTGATTAATTACAGGATAGTGTGTAATTCAGGGGTTCAGATGGTTTCTATTTAGAATAACAGCTAGCCAGGGGTGATTACAAGCCTGTAATTTATTTAAGGGGCTCACATGATGGCATTTATTTGTCACCAGAATCTTGTTATTGTGTTGCCAGCCACACAACAACTTTCATATTTCTGGATGTATTTGTTTTTGATTAAAATGTATTGCGAGTTAATGGGGTTGTTAGCAAAGGATCAAACTGAGGTCAGGTTTGATGCTGGCTCTTTTTAAGATGCGGATGGCTAATTGAATCTAGGAACCCACTGAATACCGGGGATGCTAGAGGATTTGACAGAATACCAGGTTATTTTGGATGGAATTTACCATGCTCAATAACACTTCCAATATGATATATGAATTTACAAGTCAATATTACTGCTAATGAAATTCATATTTTTTGTTATGTGAACATTCCTCCATAACCCCATTTCTAACTTTTACTCTAATCCCAATTTGGACCAGTCTGGCCAAGAGGCTAGGAATGTAACCTATTCCTTGGACTTTGTGCCAGTGGTGGTCAGTCACTAGTAAATGGGATATTAGCAAGTGTGGTAGTGGCCCTGGTTGGCAACTCTATTTCTTTCCTATTCCTCTTTCAAATCGGTTGACTGATTTCAGGAAACTCACTGTATTGTGAATCATGTTGATGAAGCCATATACTACCACTACTGGGCAGAACTAACCATCGTGTCTCCCTTCTTTCTCTATCTCTCATGCACACATTTATTATGGTTCTTAAACCCACTAGGTGGTGCTGATGGTCTTTGTTGCTGATCCCAAGAGGTGCAGCGAGGCACTGTTTACAGTATATTCTTTACTGGAAAAATTAACATTTGCTCAGGTGCTGATTTCTCTCCCTTATGTTCTACCAGAATAAATCATTAAACATAGCAATGCAGATTAACAAGGCCATAAAAAATACAAAGTTCTGTGGTTAATTTCTAGAGGAATAGAATTGAAAAGCAGAGAGATTATGTTAAACTTGTATTTAACCTTGGTTAGATCACACTTAAGAGTACTGTGTACAGTTCTGGTTTCCATATTACAAAAAAGATATAGAGGCACTGGAGAAGGTGCAAAAAGATTCACAAGGATGATACCAGAACTGAGAGGTTATAACTATCAGTAAATACTAAACAGGCTGGGGCTCTTTTCTTTAGAAAAGAGAAGGCTGAGGGGTGACCTAAAAGAGATCTTTAAAATTATGAGGAGATTTGATAGGATAGACGTATAGAAGATGTTTCTACTTGTGGGGAGGCCAAAACGAGGGGTTATAAATGTAAGACAGTCACTAATAAATCCAATAAGGAATTCAGGAGAAACTTCTTTAGCCAGAAAGTGGAACATGCTACCACATGGAGTAGTTGATGTATTTATTTTTAGTTGAATTTATTTTAGATAATTATCAGAAATGGTCAATAGAGAAAAAGAGATGAAATACAAAGCAGATCTGACAGAACAAAAGAAAAAAGATCTGGTTGGGAACATGGGCCTGAATCCAGCTCTGCCAGAATTCCGTTCCATTTGTACTGACCTTTAAATTGCGGTCGGCGAAGGGAGAAACATAGGTGGATCTTCTGTCTCTCCCCCCTGTCCCCCACCCGCCACATCAAGGGGGCATATCAGGGGAAGTTCCTGGAAATTGCTCCCTTTACATCCTTGAAAGGCTCCAGTGAAACTCACGACAGTTGAGACCTGGTGTGAGTCCCTTTGAGGCCTTGTTAAGCCTCCAAACCATCACTAGAGTAAGGTAATAAGCCTCCTGAGGACTTCTCTACCTCAGAAAGGTGAATTAGCTCAGGCTGGGGCGGCTGCCATTGATGAGCCCTTCCAGTTGTCGGTGGCCTGCCCTAGCTATGCAAATGACTGTGTCAATGGAATTTGGGATGGAGTCTCCAATCTTGGGCAAGGGTGGCTGGGGGTTTTGCTCTTGGGAACCCAGGAATTTCCAGGACTTTGAAATTATTTTTATTCTGAGTACTGCTTTCTTTATTTCGTTTTTGGGTTGTGGGAATTCAGAGCTGCATGAATATAAATGTAAAGTTCATCTGATAAGAAAAACCACTAAATTATCTTCCACTAGGAGAAGCAATATTTACATTGCTCATTGGAAGCCCCTTGTGTCAGAATCCCTGTAATGCAGTATTAAAGCACTAAACAAACCTCACCAGAAGTGTTTGAGAACCTGAATGTTCTGACAGTCCTTAATCAGTATGCCCACAAAAAATATATAATTACGCTGTTAACTTTAACTGGCATTATACCATCACTTCAGTAACATGGTTCCTTTTTGGCTGCAAGTCTTGACATTTTAGATCTCTAGCTGATACAGATAAAATATAGTTCTCTTCACAATTTTTTTTTAAGTGATGGAATAATTTACTCTGTGGTTCCTGAAAGGAATACGGCTAAGCTTCAGGAGTTCATCAGAGTGGATTTCAATTACAGTTTTGCAATGAATGTATATTTTGTTACAACTGGTGTTGTTACCATTAAATGTTGTGTGCTATAGAGTTACAGGATGTAGGATTTACATTACAATCCAAATAGACGGTGACTTTCTGATCTCAGCCATGACTCTCTACCTGCAACTTGAAAAGCAAGGACACCAATAACACGGGGACAAATCAAGGACACTATTTTTTTTACAACATATAGCACCCTGAATATTCAAATAACTTAATATTTTCATTTTTGTACTTTTTAAATGTATCTAATCAGTTTAATACAATGTTATAATTTCCACATTCCAAATGCAAAACGCCCCAAATGCAAAGGGGAAAAAAGCAAATGTTAGTGACAAAACAAAAGAAAAATTTTATGGGGGAAAAAATTCCAAAAAAGCCCTGAATTCCATTAAGAATGGGAATGATTTTAACCCGAAGTGGGTTTCGGGCAGGTGGGGCGAGTGTAAATGTACCCGCTGGCTTAAATTTCAGGCCCGGGGTACATTCTCTCCTGGGCCTCATTAACATCTGACTTGCTGGTTTCCCACTCGATTGCTTCGGAAACAGGAAGCCCACCCATTTTCTGTGTGTAATTTCCAGCAGGCTTCCAGAGGCCTACTTAAAGTGGGAATGTACCTCTTAAAGGAAGATTGCAATCCCTTCTAGCAGATTGCTGTGAGATTTCTCCAAAAAGAAGTCTTGCAGAACCAAAGCAAAATAAAATAACTTCAAAGATATAGAAGATATAAGAGCTTACTGCCAATCCGTATTGAACTGTGTACAGTTTTGTGGCCCATAATCATTAATACTATGCAAACTTAGGACCCTTCTCACTGATTGTACTTATACCCAGGTTCAAACGTTCAATGCACATGTATTTAATGATGGTGATGATAACTAATTCGGGCAACAATAATTGTGAAACTTAAATCATTCAGAATTTTTTTCAAATCTTCACAAACATTTCTCTCTGTAAATGTTCCATTCTGGATCAGTTGAATCAGTGTTATTTAGAACACTAAAAAAAAGCAGCATTATCCAGAGTACTTAGTATCACTTCTCACATTTGCACTCTGACAACTTGGCATGTTGCCATTTTTTAATGTGTCAGTGTCTGAAGTGACGATCTTATTTCTCCAAGAAATACATGTTTTAATATTTGCTAATATATAGACAGAATTATTTATGATTATGGGGACCGGTGCTACTTTGCTGGAAGTGTGGTGGAAACCCCGTTTATGCGCGTAAATTGAGTTTCAGTTGTATATTTGGTGAAGTAACGTCGGCAGAGCAAGAGCAGATCTGAGGGAATTCCCAGCCTTTCTTTCCATTAATCTGTCACAATGTTTCGTTAAGGGAGGGAATTGACTAAAGTGTATCCTGATCACAGACTAACACACAGTGATACATAAACAGAGATAGGCAAGATTTAGCAGGAAAACTGTAACCGAACTGTGCTCTCTCCTTCAGAATGACATCCTTAAAAATGTAAAGCCTGCATAGCACTGCCAGTGGCTGTCAAAGTCAGCACAGCCCTCAAATTTTATACATTGGGCACCTTCCAGACCATTGCTGGGAATGTCCGCAGTATCAGCCGGTTGCTGCCCAAAGGTGTATACAGGAGTTTGTAGATGCGTTATTCAGCTGGACCAATTACTTCATCACTTTCACCACTTCCACCGCAATTTAGGATGCCAAAAAATGTCTGCAGATCTACTGACTTTCCCAGGGTTCAGTCAGTTCTTGGACTGCATCTAGGTTGCCATTTAGGCCTTTGTGCACAATTCTCTGTCTATATGACCTGAAAGTGATTTTTTAAATCTCAATGTGAACATGGTATGCCAGCACAAAATCATGTAAATCAATGACTACTTCCCTAAAGCTCTCACCATTTTAAGATAATCATCTGTAAAACCATTATTTCAAGGGAAATTAAGAATGGTAGGATAGATTAAAGGAGATCAAGGCTATCCTATGCAACCATGATGCATGACATCTCTGTACCAATCATGGACAGTAGCAGAGGGCACACTGAGAATTATCAAACATACCATTAGGATCCTGAAACAGTGCTACACGTATGTGGATCAACTGGGGTGCCTTACTGTACAACCCCTTCAAAGTTTCAAGAATAATGGTCATCTGCTGCAGGCCCCATAACTGGGTCCCGAAAAGAGTCATAGGGCTGGATTTTGATACTGGGGTGGGTTGGGGTCGTGTCATCCGCATTTCGTGTTATCCACCCGCCTGCAATTGGATGTGGGAGATTGATGCAATTTTCACTTAATTGGGCAATTGAGTTCCAGCATGTGGGAACCCATGAACCAATTAGTGGTTTCAGTCTGAAAGTCGCCTCTGATGATGTCATCATTGCAGGTCAGAGACTGCCTGGCCTTTGGTGTGAGAGGACCTGGATGCAAAAGGAGCAGCATCTCAGAGAGAGAGACAGAGAGACAGAGACAGAGACAGAGAGACAGAGAGATCGATCGATCGATCGTTCGTCCCAGGCAGTTTCTGAAGACATTCAATGCAGCAGCATCAGAGGCGACTTTCAGACCTAATACTACTACTACCTTCATCACAATACTACTACTACCTTCATCACATCTCTGTTGTAATAGTGGACCTGCAGCTGATAGTCAGCTATCCACTTGTGCTCCCGCCAGGTTTCACTGGCGTGTTTCACATCAGGCGTACTTCACGTCGGAAAAGGGTTAAACTAGCTAAAACGTTTCAAAATGGCATTACAGAGCCAATTTAGGGCTTAAGGGCTTTAATGGCCTCTCCCGCCTCTTGGAGGCGGGACGGAGTCGGGAACCCCGCGACCGATTTTGTCAAAATTGCGTGGAGTCGGGATGGGGTCGGGACCCCCGAATCTGCAACTTTAACCCCCCACACGCCTCCAAACCCGACTCCACGGGTTATTGAAAATCCAGCCCATACAGTCATAATGACACAGAAGGAGGCCATTCAGCCCATCGAGTCCGTGCCGGCTCTCTGTAGAGCAATCCAGTCAGTCCCATTCCCCCTCTCTATCCCCGTAGCGCTGCAACTTTATTTCCCTCAAGTGCCTATTCAGTCTCCCCTTGAAAACATTGAGTGTCTCTGCTTCCACCACTTCTGTCGGCAGTGAGTTCCAGGTCCTCACCACTCGCTGCGTAAAAAAGTTTTTCCTCACATCCCCCCTGTATCTCTTGCCCAAAACCTTAAATCTGTGTCCCCTAGTCCTTGTACCATCAACTAGTGGGAACAGCCTTTCCCCGTCTAGCCTATTCAAACCCATCATAATCTTGTACACCCCTCCTTTGCTCTAATGAAAACAGTTCCAGCTTCTCCAACCTGTCCTTGTAGCTAAGATCCCCCATCCCCGGAACCATTCTGGTAAATCTCCTCTGCACCCTCTCAAGTGCCTTCACATCCTTTCTAAAGTGTGGTGACCAGAACTGGATGCAATACTCCAGTTGTGGCCTAACTAGCGCTTTATAAAGGTTCAGCATAATTTCTCTACTTTTGTACTCAATACCTCTATTTATGAAGCTCAAAATCCCATATGCTTTGCGAACCACTCTCTCAATATGTCCGCCACCTTCAGGGACCTATGCACATTAACTCCCAGGTCCCTCTGTCCCTGCACACTCTTTAAAACTGTGCCATTAAGTGCATATTGCCTCTCCCTGTTCCTTCTGCCAAAATGCATCACCTCACACTTCTCTGTATTAAATTCCATCTGCCACTTGTCTGCCCATTCTGCTAGCCTTTCTATGTCCTGTTGCAGTCGATTGATATCATCTTCACTGTTTGCCACATCCCCAAGTTTGGTGTCATCGGCAAATTTAGAAATTCTACTCTGTATTCCAATATCCAGGTAATTTATATGTATCAAAAAAAGCAGTGGCCCCAGCACTGACCCTTGGGGAACACCACTGTCTACCATTCTCCAGTCTGAAAAACAGCGATTTACCACAACTCGCTGTTTTCTGTCCTTAAAGCCAATTCCTTATCCAAGCTGCCACTGACCCACCTATTCCATGAGCCTCAATTTTGTTAACCAGCCTTCTATGTGGTACTTTGTCAAACGCCTTCCTAAAATCCATGTAGACAACATCCATTGCATTCCCTTCATCAATCCTCCCTGTTACTCATCAAAAAATTCAATTAGATTAGTCAAACACGATCTGCCTTTTATAAATCCGTGTTGGCTCTCCTTAATTAGCTTAAACCTCATCAAGTGCCTGTTAATTTTTTCCTTGATTATTGTTTCTAAAACTTTACCCACCACTGATGTTAAACTGACCAGCCTGTAGTTACTAGGATTGTCCTTACACCCTTTCTTGAACAATGGTGTCACATTTGCCACTTTCCAATCCTCGGGCACCTCCCCCACATCTAGGGAAGATTGGAAAATTATGGCAAGCCCTTTCGCTATCTCCTCCCTCAATTCCCTGAGCAACCTGGGATGCAAGCCATCCACTTATCCACTCTAAGCATACCCAGCCTTTCTAGTAAATCCCGTCTATCAATTTTCACCCTTTCCATTCCTTCTACCTTTTCCACTTCTACCAATATTTTGTCAGCATCCACCTCTTTAGTAAACACCGATACAAAATACTCATTAAGTATTCGAGGTTTGCCCTGCGCCTCTAAGCATATATCACCTTCTTTGTCCCTATTAGGCCTCACCCCACCTCTTACTACCCGCTTACTGTTTACATGCCGGTAGAAGATTTTTGGGTTCCCTTTTATGTTAACTGCCATTCTGCTCTCATATTCTCTCTTTGACAATCTTATTTTCATCTTCACATCCCCTCTCAACTTATTGTATTTGGTCTGGTTCTCCCTTGAAGAATTCACCTGACATTCATCATACAATCTCTTTTTTTGTTTCATCATCTTCTCTATCTCCCTCGTCATCCAAGGAGCCCTTGCTTTGGTTCCCTTATCCTTCCCTCTTGTTGCAATGTACCTAGCCTGTACTTGGAACATCTCCTCCTTAAAGATCACCCATTGTTCTGTTACAGTTTTTCCTGTCAGTCTTTGGTTCCATTTTACCCTGGCTAGATCCTTTCACATCCCATTGAAGTTAGCCCTATTCCAGTTTAGAAGTTCCACTCTAGATTGTTCCTTGCCCCTCTCCATTGCTAATCTAAATCTTATGATACGATGATCACTCGTACCCAAGTGTTCTCCCACAGACACTTGGTCGACCTGGCCCACCTCATTCCCCAGCACCAGATCCAGCAATGCCTCCTTCCTAGTTGGACCAAGAACATACTGGTCAAGGAAATTCTCCTGAACACATTTCAGAAATTCCTCCCCCTCCTTTCCCTTTACCCTAGCATTATCCCAATCGATATTTGGGTAAGGAAAGTCCCCCAATATCACCACTCTATAGCTCTTGCATATCTCTGCGATTTCCCTGCAGATTTGCTCCTCTACCTCCCTCTCACTACTTGGAGGCCTGTGGAATACCCCCAATAGCGTGATCATACCCTTTTTGCTCCTCAACTCTAACCAAATGGATTCTGTCCTTGTCCCCTCCCCTTCCAACACTACAATGTCTTCCTTAATCAGCACTGCCACCCCACCTCCATTTTTTCCTTCCCTATCTTTTCTGAACACCTTGTACCCTTGAATATTAAGTGCACAGTCCTCCCGTTTTTGAGCCACGTTTCCGTTATTGCCACAACATCATATTGCCACATGGCTAATTGTGCTTGTAGCTCACCAACCTTATTCACCACACTTTGTGCGTTTACGTACATGCATTCTAAACCCATTTTTGAATTTTTCGTAGTCTTTCTTAGTCTGCTCCTATCTAATATGGTACTACTTCCGCCTCTAGTACTACTTTCTTCTCTAGTACTATCCAACACACTCACTCTTTTATGCACCTTATTCCTCTTTTCTACTCCTATATGCTAATGCCCATCCCCCTGCCAAGTCCTCAGCATGCATTTGAAATATTAGGATGGCAAGACCATGGCAGATTAAGAGGGTTAAAATGCCAATGAAAAATTAGCAGCAGTACGAGTAATGCAACATGAAAGACTGGTGCATCTCGCATTAACTCCAGATGCCTTCTGTGGAGTGCTACAACTACACCATTTCTTAAACAGGTAAACCACATCTGCAAAGTAACCATGCCCAAATCACCTTTTGTGAAGCCCAACATTTGTCAGCCAAATCTGGGACTGTGGTGGTTGGGTGGTTGATCAGTGTTAATTGTTTTCAGCCACATCCTCCTGTGCCTGGTGTGGCGGGGGACATCAGTTCCATAAATTGCCTGCGTTCCTGGAGTCCTTGATATAGGGCATGCAGCGCCTGGTCTGTAAAACTAGCTTTCGTCACTCTGTCACACCCAATTCTGCAGCAATTTTGCTGAATATATAGATGGCTTTGCCTTTCCAGTGCTATTTCAGGTGATGAACTATGTCTTAATTGCAGTTTGAAGCTAAGTAAGAAAAGTAGTGCTCTCCCTTTTAACTGGCTGGTCCATTGTGTATGAGATAAACTCCATGGCGTTTTAACCAGCTATAGTGCGTGAAATGCATCACATAATCACAACTGCTTTTCTGCTTTCTTTGTGGTGTGATTTCAGATGATGCTTTACATCGTGGTTTCGGAATGAAGAACCCCCACTGCTGCACCATACTGGGGTGTGCATCAGTGATTATTCCACAGTGCAGCCAAAACAGCTGGCTTCTTACTATAACATCTTAAAATGCACAATTTATTTTAGTACCACTTCATTGCCATAAGTACTGATAATTTACTATCTACAATAAATGTTGCATACAGATTTTGCCATCAGTAAATTGTAAACCTTTTTGCAGTGTGGCATCGGCATTACTCATGCCCTTGTTACAGTTATGGGGCAGGCAAATGGAAGACATTATAAATGGGACTACCTCATTCACAGCAACCACATTACACTGCTCGCACACAGAGGTGAGACCTTCCCCTCTCTCCATTGCAAACCAAGGCACCGATATTTACGGAGAGGCAGGGAGGGTGCGGGGGAAGCCTAAATAGGCCGAAGAATCCGGCAATGCCGGGGATGTGGAGGTCCTGCCGAACTTAACTGCAGAAACTCATCATCATTTTTTGGATCCGTTTTCTGCCCGGCAACTGCCAAATTGACAGTAGGTCGGCAGCTAGGGTAAGAAATCCAGCAGCAGGAGGCTGCAGCTGGGGCCCTTGGGGATGGTCCCCGGCAATCAGGTAGGGGGAAATGCGGCCATCGCAGCGGGTGTGGGGGAAGGTCAGACATCGCGGTGGGTGGGGGAATGTTGGACATCACGGTGAGTGGGGGGGAAGGTCTGATATAATGGCTGGAGGGGGGAGGTCGGCGATCGGAAGGAGGGAGAGAGAGGTCGCAATCGGCATGGGTGGAGGAGGCCGAAGGCTTCCTTGAGGGGTCGGGGGAGCAGTCTTGCTCCTCCTGGCCCATAAGGAGTGCTGGAAAAGGCGCTTACCCTGTGGAGCCAGCAACGGGTTTCCCGACCCCATTAAAAATGGCAACGGGCGCCTGCGCAGCGGGTTAGGGACACATTTCATGCATTTGATGGTTTAACCACCACACCCCCAACCCTCTCCCGCCCATTGTGGGGGGAGAGGTGTTAATATCGAGGACCAAGAGTGTCACTGAGCATGCAGAGTGGCACTCCAATTTGCAGAGGAAACTATAACACCAATTTGTATTCATATAAAGATTTTCACACAGTGATCTTTACTGAAACATTACAGAAAGGTGGACACCAAGCACGAGAGAAAAGGGAGAGATTAACAGGGCTAGGGAGGGATATGAACGCATGGTCAAACATACTCTTAAGGAGTCTTTTTAAAGCAGGAGGGAGTTCCATGGGTGGTACGAGGTGGCTGAAGGAATAGTCACTGATGGTGGAGTGAAGGTAGCAAGGAACAAGAACTGGATTGATGTCAGAGGAATGAATGGTGGATTTTGTGTAGGAAAGGACACAGGCTATGGGGTTATGGATAGCTAAAGTTTGTGGAGGGTGAAGATAGGGAGGCTGGCAAGGAGAGGATTCTGGAAGTTAAGCTTTGAAGCGATGAAGGCATAAGCCAGGGCAGCATTCGGTGCTTTTATCCCTGAACTGCGGTTCTTTCCCCAATATTCGAACTGCCTGTAGTATGGCTTCCCCTCTTTGATTAGCTGAACCAACATGAATTGCTGCTGGCTGTTGCTGACTGGGCTGCCAATGGAGTTATGTGTTCAGCACTAAGGAGTGGCAATAGAAAGGAAAGAGGAGAAAATGGGGGCTGGGAAATGATATCCAGTGAGGCTGGTCAAGCAGAGAGTGGCAGAGACCAATTGGGAGCGAGGTCCAATGGCAGCTAGGTGCCTCTCAATTGGGAAGGAGTGGGAAAACACAGAGGGAGAGTAATTGTTCAGTCACTCTCATGCACCTCATTAAGCCTGGAGCAGGTCCCTTGTCCATCTCTTTGGCCGCAGAGTCTACACAGCTTGGTGAAACCAAACAGTAGAGGAAAGATTACATTAAAAAGGGGACATATCTGCAAGGAAGGAAAAAATAGAAATTTGTTACATTGGAGGGCAATAATCTTTATCTGCTAGCAACCTCCGGGTTACTGGTCCTGCAGCATTAATTTCAAGCCCTTGTCTTTCATGTGTTGTGATTGGTTTGATATGCAGTGCATTGCACATGGTAAATTGAAGACCAGAGGGCCCTCTAATGAGTGAAAGCATCCTGTAGCAATTATACTCCAGGGTCTCCTCATATTGATTGCTATATCTAGAGAAGGAATGTTCCAGAGAGTCTGAAATAAAAGCAGCAGTAACATTAACACACCAACTTGAATGTTTATTGAACATAAAATGTTGAGTGACAGTTTTAGAAATAAAAGTGCGTTACAAACCTGAAGAGCAACAGAACAGCCTGTGGAAAGGTTTGGAAATTGTTGTTCCTGTTGATGTGAGTCCCATCAATCATTGCAATCTTACCAAACACCTACAATAATGAAACAAACAAAATCATATCAATCGATTATCTACCTTATTTGTGTTTTTCTATTTTGCCCCTCGTCGACATCATCTAAAACCATAACATCAGATTCCACATGTACGCTGACGACACACAGCTCTACCTCACCACCATCTCTTTCAACCCCTCCACTGCTGATGATTTGTCATGCTGCTTGTCTGACATCAGTACTGGATGAGCAGAAATTTCCTCCAATTAAATATTGGGAAGCTGGAAGCCATTGTCTTCGGCTCCCGCCACAAACTCCTTTCCCTAGCTTCTAATTCGATGTACCTCCCTGGCCACTGTCAGAGGTTAAACTAGACTATTTGCAACCTCGCATCCTATTTGACCCACAGCTGAGCTTCTGATCCCATACTGTTTCCATCACCACCTCCGGAATATCGCCTGTCTCCGCCCCTGCCTCATCCCATCTGCTGTTTCAGCCCATCATCCATGCTTTTGTTACCTCCAGACTTGACTATTCCAATGCTGTCCTGGCTGCCTCCCACCTTGCACCGTCCATAAACTTGAGCTCATCCAAAACTCTGCTGCCCGTATCCTAACTCGCACTAAGTTCTGTTCACCCATCACCCACATTCGCTGACCTATATTGGCTCCTGGACCAGTAATTGCTCAAATTTAAAATTCTCATCGTGTTCAAATCCCTCCATGGCCTCGCCCCATCATATCTCCGTAACCTCCTCCAGACCTACAACCTCCGAGAACTCTAGTTTCCTCCATTTCTGGCCTTTTGTGGATCCCCAATTTTCTTCGCTCCACCATTGGTAGCTGTGCCTTCTGCTGTCTAGGCTCTAAGCTTTGGAATTCCCTCCCTAAACCACTCCACCTCTCTCTCCTCCTTTAAGATGCTCCTTAAAACCTATGTCTTTGACCAAGCTTTTGGTCATCTAACCTAATATCTCCTTATGTGGCTCGGTGTCAGAATTTGTCTGATAACGTTCCTATGAAGTACCTTGGGGCATTTTATTATGTTAAAGGTGCTACATATATGCAAGTTGTTGTAGTATTTTTTTGATTTAATTCTCAAAATACTGCAGCCACATATTTTCTGAAGACACTGTGTTTTGATTACCTGGTGCTTGTGGGAGGAATGTATTAATATATCCAAGTTTCTTAGCATAACTGTGCTTGTGCTAGAAACAGTTTGCATGAATGGATTGATACAGATTCTTTTGTTTTGGATTCTAGGAATTAGATGGGGAGAAACCACTACTTACCAGTCGTCATGTCAGATGGGGCTGTTGTCATTCATGGTGAGAGGAGTGCTTGTTGTTTTGGGGAGGGGGGCAGGTCGGGGGTGGGGGGGGGGCAGTTTCTGCTCGGTAAATCTTCAAGACAGATCCTGGATTGCTTGATATTTCTCACGTTCCAGACAGAGGCTGAACATAATTTGTTCTGATTGAATCATTGTGGGATATATGCCAATCACAAGTTTGTTGTGGTGGGCTATACTTCGCCGCAGGAAGGGAGATGCATCTTCTTGCACCTAGTAGCGACAGTTGTGCGAGCTTGCTCAAGCTATCTACTATTTACTAATTCCATACAATTTAACTATATACTATATTGTATATAACTATATTGGATAAAACATTAAATATTTAATATCATATAAACAAAACACAATAAAGACTGCAGCCAGTCAGCACATTATGCTTTCCTTGCTGTGTGCTCATCACATGTTTCTATACAATATATGGATTGATACTGAACAAGCTTGGTGCTGTATTATGGTACATAGCCACTTACTTGCATTCCAATCACAGCATAGATGAAGAATAGCATAACTATCAGAAGAGCAACGTATGGCAGTGCCTGCAACAAAAGGGAAAGCAATATTAACTGACCTTATTTAACAGCTGGCTCTAATGCCTCTACTACTGGGAAGATAATACCTGGTAAATGGTGCTGAAGATAGAGACTAGAAATTTCTGTCTTCTGGTGATATAAAGTTGCTGCTATCTCGGTGGGTGGGTGGTGAAGGAATATGAGATAAGACCCATTTCTACTGGGTCTCTGCCTATTTTTGTGGGTCCTAAAATCCAGATTGTGGGGGGAGGGGGTTAGATGAGCATTTTGTGTGGTGATGATCAGAGAGGGGGTTGGATCACAAAACTATTATGAAGAATTATACTATTGATAACTTGATAGTATTTTTGATCACTTACCCATAAGAACTCTTCCATTCTCTGAAGAGCAAAATAGGGTGCCCATCAACTGTTGTAAAAAGTTTGCTAATTACAATAATTGGCCAGATTTTGCAGTCAGTGGTCAACAAGCAGCACTAACCGTTCATGACAATTACACTTGCCCACAGACTTTCTATGGGGTTTTGCACTGGAAATTGCTGTGATTAGAAAGCCATTTCAGCGTACCGCCCTCTACAGGGGATCTTGGACTTGTGTGAACAGGGCAAACAACTGTGTACCTTCTTAATCAATCAGATTGAAAAATTATTACTGAGCAGCACACCAGGAAGTATAAGTTAAGAATATTTAATGCAATGCCAAATCATGCACAGAAAACAAAATAGAGAGAGGGAAAAGAAGATGGGATTAAAAGGGAGAGAGATAAAACAGAAAGAAAGAAAAAGATAAAAAAGTTAATTTTTAAATTTTTTTAAATTTCCAACAATAATTAAAATCTGTAGGAATGAGACTCCACACTTTTAAAAGTTAATTTTCAGTGCAGATAAGTTGTCTGGCAGTAATTAATACTTATCAGGCCTTTAAAAATTTACTGACACTGGAATGAATGTACAAGCCCTAACTTTTTCTGGCGAGTTTAGTCTGTCACATAAGTACAGCAACGTCACACCATTCCATGTGTTTCAATGCCGAGTCTCTTGCCGAGATACAGGTATAGCGCAGCTACTGTGGGAGCAGGGCAACTCAGACAGCAACATCATGATTTCCACGTTTAACTATGCATGTGTGGTCGCCAGAAGTTGCTGTCCGATTTACTCTTTAATAATGGAGAGCGCTGATAGCCTCAAAATCCGGGCCATTGCCTTTTGTGAGTTAATCCTATTAGTTGAGATTTCCTCATTAGCAATTGTAATAATTTTTTTTTAACAAAATTCACAAACCTGTTGAATAGTTACGTGACTACCAATGTACAGGAAACTCTTTGGTATCCGGCACCGACGGGACCGGCGTGGTGCCGGTTGATCGAAAGTTCCGGATAACGGAGAGTTATATCTACCGAGGCTATTTTTAACAAAGAAAAATAAAGAAATGTGCAGTATACAGTATTTGGGTACTAACCTACAGAATGTTGTGTTAGATGGATGGTGGAAGATGCTTGATTAAGTACAGTACTACCCCCACTGACTAACTCGGCGTTCGCGGGCTCGGGCTCGGACTCGGCAACATTGCCGGTTATTTGAGAGGAGTTTTCGGAGGATGGTTTTTGCCGGTGAAGAGAGAATTCCGGATATTTAGGTGCCGGTTAAACAAGAGTTTCCTGTAGTTTTTCTTCTAGTTATTTTTTATATTTAAAGTTTACCACATTTCATCACAATCGGTAGAATTGAAAAGCAAACACCTCATTATGGGGTAAATTTAGCACTCTCGTGATCCCAGTACAGAGCATTGTTTAAAAGGATGCAGACTGGGGAATCAGCACAACAGTAATGTAACCCTTTCTCCGCCCAAACTCCTTTTGAGTGTGACTACATGCTGGGAGCATGGGATTACGAAATTAACTTAATATCCTAAGTTGCTACATATAATGGGCCAAAAATTCATCCCGGTGCGCGAGAGTACGCAGTGCGTACTCTCGCGTATTCCCTCTGCAATTGCCGGTTTTCTGCATGCCCTGCGCATGCGCTGAAAACCGGCAATTGCTCTTTTGAAAAGGGGGCGGTTCCTCGGTGCATCGCGTGCGCGCTACAGGCTGCGCGCACGCTGTGCACGTCATGCTTTGGACGCGCAGGTAAGTACTGAAGATTTTAGAAATGGAAAAAGGAGGAGTAAGACCCACTTTTAACAAGGTAAGTAGTGAATTAAGTATTTTTTTGAATTTTTTTTAACAGGTATATCTTTTTTAGAGACTTTAAAGACAGGTAAGTTTATTTTATAACTTTTTAAAAGATTTTAAATTTTTTCAAAAATTTAATTTTTTATTTAAAATGGTTAATTTATTTAACTATACTTATTTTATTAATGTGATGGTTTTTAAAAAAAATTTAATTGAGGTTTAGCTGTTATTTTGGGGGGGGTGTAAGATTCATAGATTTCACAGCACGTATGTGAAACTTATGAATGGAAGATGGTGTGCTGCCATTGGCTCTAACTGAGTCACGTGATCCCACAGCTCGCACGAATTCACTACGCCGCTGGGATACGCAAGCACTGCCCAGCTGATGTCTGGAACATCAAGTTCGTGCGAGCTGGATCTGAAAAAGCACAAGCGGAGTGAGAGATCGCGGGGAAGGCTTACCCCCGCGGGAACAGAGCGAGATCAATTTCTGGGCCAATATTATACATGAGCCTGATTTTCTGATCAGTGTTATTTTAAGACCAGTGGCAGCCCTCTTATTTTAAATGAGCTACAGCCAGTGTTACAATAACGCCAATCAGAAATTGCAAGCTTTAGGTGGTGACCTCCACTGTCTTAGATAGGCAGTAGATAGGGCTTTAAACTAATAAGGGGGAGGGAGGGATCAGATAAGGGTAAATTTATAAGTCTGAAGAGAAAAGTCAAGGCTGTAGAGCAGAGTAACGATTTGGGTAAAATCAAGCAGATTGTGTCAGGAAGGGACAAAGAGTTTAATAACGGTAATATGGTAATAGTGACTAAGGCCACATCAGGGGAAAATAGTATAAAGTAAAAATTAAAGGATTCGTAACAAGATAGATGAATTAATGGCACAAATAGAGATAAATGGGGTTGATTTAATAGCCATTACTGAGTCGTGGTTGCAGGATGACCAAGGTTGGGAACTAAATATTCCAGGGTACTTGACTTTGAGGAAAGATAGGCAAAATGGAACAGAGGGTGGGGTAGCCCTGATAATAAAGGATGAGATAAATGCAGTTGGGGGGGGAAAGGATCTTAGCCCAGAAAATCAGGATGTAGAATCAGTATGGGTTCAGCTACGAAATAACAAGGGCAGAAAACACTGGTGGGAGTAGTTTATAGGCCCCCTAACAGTAATCATAGTGTTGGATAGAGTATAAATCAGAAAATTAGAGGAGCATGTAACAAGGGTAATGCAGTAATCGTGGGGGACCTTAATCTCCAAACCAAATTGGCAAAAGTAGTTTGAAGGATGAGTTCATGAAATGCATTCGAGACCATTTTCTAGAACAATATGTTGAGGAACCAACTAGGGAACAGGCTATTTTAGATCTAGTATTGTGTAATGAGACAGGTGTAATTAGTAATCTTATAGTGAAGGATCCTCTGAGGAAGAGTGATCAGAATATGATAGAATTTCATATTAAGTTCGAGAGTGATGTGGTTAAGTCCGAAACTAGGGTCTTAAATTTAAACAAAGCCAATTACGGAGGTATGAGGGGGGCGAGTTGGCTGAGGTTGATTGGGAAATTAGATTAAAAGATATGATGGTAGATAAGCAATGGCAAACTTTTAAAGAAATAACTCATAATTCTCAACACATTCCCTTGAGGAATAAAATCTCCACTGGAAAAGTGGTACAGACATGGCTAACTAGAGAAATTAAGGATAGTATTAGATTAAAAGAGGAAGCTTACAATGTTGCCATGAAGAGTAGTAAGCCTGAGGATTGGGAGGGTTTTAAAAATCAGCAAAGGATGACCAATAAATTGATAAAGAGGGAGAAAATAGAATGAGAGAGTAAACTAGCAAGAAATATAAAAACAGATTGTAAGAGGTTTTACAAGTATGTAAAAAGGAAGGGATTAGTGAAAGTAAACGTGGGTCCCTTAGAGTCAGAGACAGGAGAAATTATAATGGGGAATAAGGAATTGGCAGAGACGCTAAACAAATATTTTGTGTCTGTCTTCACAGTAGAAGACACAATGAACATACCGGAAATTGTGGGGAACCAAGGGTCTAATGAGAGTAAGGAACTTAAAGTAATTAATATTAGTAAAATAAAAGTACTAGAGAAAATAATGGGATAAAAGCCGATAAATCCCCTTGGCCTGATGGCCTCCATCCTAGGGTTCTAAAAGAGGTGGCTGCAGAGATAATGGATGCATTGGTTGTGATCTTCCAAAATTCTCTAGATTCTAGAATGGTCTTCATGGATTGGAAGGTAGCAAATATAACCCCGCTGTTCAAGAAAGGAGGGAGAGAGCAAACAGAGAACTATAGGCCAGTTAGCCTGACTCAGTAGTAGAGAAAATGCTAGAATCGATTATTAAAGATGTGGTAACAGGGCACTTGGAAAATCACAATATGATTAGACAGAGTCAACATGGTATATGAAAGGGAAATCATGTTTGTCAAATCTATTAGAGTTTTTTGAAGGTGTAATTAGTAGGGTAGATAATGGGGAACCAGTGAATGTAGCATATTTGGATTTTCAGAAGACTTTTGATAAGGTGCCACACAAGAGGTTGTTACACAAGATTAGGGCTCATGGGATTGGAGTAATATATTAGCATGGATTGAGGATCGGTTAATGGACAGAAAACAGAGTAGGAATAAGTGAGTCATTTTCGGAATGGCAGGGTGTAATTAGTGGAGTGCTGCAAGGATCAATGTTTGGGCCTCAGCTATTTACAATCTATAACAATTAGCTGGAATTTTATGGGGTGGTAGCAGGCGCAATCGGTGGTGGGTCAGGTGGGAAATTGTTATTTTTGACAGCGGGTTGGGAACCCGCTGTCATCCCACCCTCACGTGCCTTTCCCACAGGCGCTCCTGTCATCGCGAAGCCGACCCGACCGGCAGCAGCGGGTGACCCAATTGAATTATCAGGTAGTTTACAGGCACTTAAGAGCCTTTTTCCACTTACTTTTTAAATTTCCCTGCATGGCCACGGGATTCTCATAGCTCGGGAACCACGTCTGTCAACCTGAGGCAGGAGTTCCGTAGCCATTGCTCCAGCTGATTACTTGACAGCATCAAATGTACAGTAAAAGCTCCCACCTGACAGAAGATCACTTTCCTCAGGCAGAAGCTGTTGCTCAGTCCATTTCCAGCACAGATTCTGCAGGCTGCAAGTGTTTCCAGCAAAGTCTGTATCCAGTGTCACCACATTGGAAGAACTCTCTCACCATTGACAGAATGTACTTCACCTGCCATCTATTCCATCAACAGGGATGCCGTTTATACTGTCTCACCTTGGTCCTCAGAATCGGACCACGATGAGCCCCAACACCAGCAGCACCAACAACACCACCACCAACCTTCTCCGCAATCACCTGATGCTGCACAGGACAGAGGGCATCAGCACCCGAGCACATTGCTGCCTGGAAGGCTAGGGATGGCTTCATCATGGCCAGATTTACTTCACTTGACACTGTACACCCATATGGCTGCCATATGATGCGCCAGGTTGGCACCACCACACACCAACACCATAAAGCATCCCGATAATGACCAAGCCATTCCTTTCACACTCATCACCATTGCGGGGCATACCGTTATGTCTCACCATTCACTGCAACTCACTAAGCCACTTCCAGAGGTGCACACAAATCTGTCCAAGACCGGAAAGTGTTGAAAATAAAGATTTTTATGTTTGACACCACATTAACAGAAACTTTACATAAACAATGGATAAAACACCCAAGTGTCACCCTTGTGTGTTGTTAGTTGGTATGATTGCACTAAGATAAGGATGAGTGTGAGGGGTGGCTCGTGAGATGGGGATGTGATAATGTAGAGAGAGAGAGAGAGAGGGATGGGTGGAGGTGCAAGATATGTTGGTATGAGTAAGGATGTGCAGGAGTAGGGTAGGAAAGGCAGAGTGATGGGGATCTGATGGGAGGCACAGCAGGATGCAGCTGAGTGTGGCTTTATACTAACATTTCCTGATCTAATGAGATCATTGAAACGTTTGCCGCCCTGCACCCAGGTCCTCCTGACCACATCCCTGCTTGTAACCTGCTCTGCAATCTGCAACCAGGCTGTTTTGGTCTCTTGGGGAGGTCTCTTCCGCCCATGGGAAGGGAAGAGGACCTCCCTGCATGCTCTGACTCCCTCCATAAGCATATGAGCTGATCTCATTGAAACGTATAAAATTCTTAAAGGGCTTGACAGGGTAGAGGCTGTTTCCCCTGGCTGGAGAGTCTACAACTAGGGGTCATAATCTCAGGATAAGAGGTCAGCCATTTAGGACTGAGATTATGAGAAATTTCTTCACTCAGAAGGTTGTGAATCTTTGGAATTCTCTACCCCAGAGGGCTGTGGATGTTCAGTCGATAAGTATATTCAAAACTGAGATTGATAGATTTTTGGGCACTAAAGGAATCAAGGGATATGGGGATAGGGCGGGAAAGTGCAGTTGATGTAGAAGTTCAGCCATGATTGTATTGAAAGGCAGCACAGGCTTAATTGGCCCGTATGGCCTACCCCTGCTCCTAATTCTTAAGCTCTTATGTCTTGCTGCGTCACACAAAGTTATTTCTTCCGCCAGCCTCAAGTGAGATTGCAGACCAGAAGAATTTTTTTCCCTTATAAAATTATGTATATGTGGAACAGATCAAATGCTTTATTTAAATAAATGTTTGGAAATTTATTGATGCAACTAAAGTCAGCGGATGTTAAGTCTGATGAAACTCATCACTTTAACAGTCCTGCGACTTTAAAACTGTACATGTTTGCTTCAGACCACAATACTTAAATGACTTTAGATTTTCTTTCTATCAGATTCAGCCAATCTTTAAAGGAGAATATCTGTGTGTTAGCAAATTATGCAGGATTTTAAAACTTCACTGACTCCAACTTCATCAAAACTTCAACAATGAAAATATCAACACTTAACAAATGTGACTTAAAGGAGCATTGCTTCACAACTGAAACCATTAATACTTCAGTGATTTGATGTCCTGTGTCTATCCAAACAGATTGGATTAAAGATGTTACTTGTTGCCCTTAAAAAAAAATTATTGACCTGCCACAAACATTATTTTAGAATCAAGACATGAAATAACTAAGATGGCCCATTAAACCTTTGGTGTAGCACCACAGAAACTAATCTTTTTAAACGTTGATTTATGAAGTTCTTGAAAAAAATGAGTCTCGCTGCTAAAAATGCAACCCTGAACATTCCAGTGATCTCTTGTTAAAAAAGGCCTTATTTAGGCTGCGTCTGTGGAAGATAAGCTCCTTAAAATGGACAGTCTGCTACGAGCATACCATAAAAAGACTACCAAAGTAAACTAACCACTTTCTGTTGTAACTAGATACTGAAAAGAAAAAATGTTGTAACTATGGCAAGCAAAGCAGAAGGATACTATAGACTACAAATACAGCTTTCAATACGTTTTCTCACCTGAAATGATTTGATAAATGTCCACAGCAGTGTTCGGATTCCCTCACCTCGACTTAGCAGTTTCACCAAACGCATCACCCGAAATAGACGGAAGAAGGTAATGGAAATCCTCGAGTTTTCATCTGAATTCTGGGGTACCTCACAGAAAATAACAGGTCACAAAACATATTGAAAAGTGGCAACTATTGATAATTACGGTAACCAGAGCTCAGACCCAACAGCTTTTTGGTGACTTTCAATTTTAAAAAATGGCTTTGTTAAGAATTTAATGCAAAACACATATAATAGCTAGTTATTAGAACTGTTAACCCATTCACCACCAAAGATACCACTTGCCATCATCCCACTCTGTAGCATTTCGTCCAGAACGATACCAGACAATACCATTATTGCAGCTGTACAGAATGGATGCAGGCTACAGCAAGTGACATCAGTGTTCACTGAATATGTTAAGCAGAAAATGTGCGGACATATATACAAACACAGACACACACACACACAGGCCAGTGTTTTGTGATTCATTGATTTTAATGGGTATTTCATTGCTTTGCCACATCACCCAGCTTTCTCCCATTCCAAGTATAATAGAATCATAGAAACTTACAGCACAGGAGGCCATTCGGCTCATAAGAACATAAGAAATAGGAGCAGGAGTAGGCCAATCGGCCCCTCGAGCCTGCTCCGCCATTCAATAAGATCATGGTTGATCTGATCCTAACCTCAAATCTAAAGAACACAAGAAGTAAGAGCAGAACCCGGCCACTCAGCCCCTGGGCCCGCTCCGCCACCCACAGGGCCTCGACCGATCCGAACTCAGCCTCATGTCCAATTTCCTGCCTGCTCCCCGTAACCCCTAATTCCCTTTACTTCTAGGAAACTGTCTATTTCTGTTTTAAATTTATTTAATGATGTAGCTTCCACAGCTTCCTGGGGCAGCAAATTCCACAGACCTACCACCCTCTGAGTGAAGAAGTTTCTCCTCATCTCAGTTTTGAAAGAGCAGCCCCTTATTCTAAG
The DNA here is from genome assembly GCA_030390025.1 of Squalus acanthias. NCBI lineage: Eukaryota > Metazoa > Chordata > Chondrichthyes > Squaliformes > Squalidae > Squalus > Squalus acanthias. The sequence continues at coordinate 83,298,127 of CM059435.1, read as the reverse complement.
ATTATGCCCCCTAGTTCTAGTTTCACCCATCCTTGGGAACATCCTTACCGCATCCACCCGATCAAGCCCCTTCACAATCTTATATGTTTCAATAAGATCGCCTCTCATTCTTCTGAACTCCAATGAGTAGAGTCCCAATCTACTCAACCTCTCCTCGTATGTCCACCCCCTCATCCCCGGGATTAACCGAGTGAACCTTCTTTGTACTGCCTCGAGAGCAAGTATGTCTTTTCTTAAGTATGGACACCAAAACTGTATGCAGTATTCCAGGTGCGGTCTCACCAATACCTTATATAACTGCAGCAATACCTCCCTGTTTTTATAATCTATCCCCCTAACAATAAAAGCCAACATTCCGTTGGCCTTCTTGATCACCTGCTGCACCTGCATACTAACTTTTTGATTTTCTTGCACTAGGACCCCCAGATCCCTTTGTACTGCAGTACTTTCCAGTTTCTCGCCATTAAGTTAATAACTTGCTCTCTGATTTTTCCTGCCAAAGTGCATAACCTCATATTTTCCAATATTGTATTGCATCTGCCAAATCTCCGCCCACTCACCCAGCCTGTCTATATCCCCTTGTAGGTTTTTTATGTCCTCCTCACTTTCTACTTTCCCTCCCATCTTTGTATCATCTGCAAACTTTGATATGTTACACTCGGTCCCCTCCTCCAAATCGTTAATATAGATTGTAAAGAGTTGGGGACCCAGCACTGACCCCTGCGGAACACCACTGGCTACTGGTTGCCAGTCCGAGAATGAACCATTTATCCTAACTCTCTGCTTCCTGTTAGATAACCAATCCTCCACCTATGCCAGAATATTACCCCCAATCCAGTGATTTTTTTATCTTGAGCAATAATCTTTTATGTGGCACCTTGTCAAATGCCTTCTGGAAGTCTAAATACACTACGTCCACTGGTTCCCCTTTATCCACCCTGTACGTTATGTCCTCAAAGAACTCAAGCAAATTTGTCAGACATGACTTCCCCTTCATAAAGCCATGCTGACTTTGTCCTATTAAATTATGTTTATCTAAATGTTCCGTTACTGTCTCCTTAATAATAGACTCCAAAATTTTACCCACCACAGATGTTAGGCTGACTGGTCTATAATTTCCAGCCTCGTCGTGTCTGTGCTGGCTCTTTGAAAGAGCTTAGTCCCACATCCCTACTTTTTGTCCATAACCCTGTAAGTTTATTACTATTTATTACTAAAATATAATACCTCACATTAAACTCCATCTGCCACACTTTAGCCCAATCCATCAACTTATCAATATCCCCTTGCAGCTTCCTTTCATCCTATTTTAGCATCATCTGCAAATTCAGATATCACTTCCTCTAGCACTATATGCAAATCATTGGTGAACATAGTGAACTGAAGTAGTCCCAGAACAGAACCCTGTGGGACATTTCTGCCAGACTGCCAACCACTGAGAAACTTCCCTTAGTTCCTACTCTGTTTCCTCTCTTCTAAAGAGTTTTTAAACCAATTTACTGCCCTCCCTCTAATCCCTTATCCCTTAAATATTCTCCAGCAGTCTCTTGTGTGGTATCTTGTTAAAGGCTTTCACAAAGTACATCACATCCATTGAATTACCCCATCCACCATATTTGACACTTCCTCAAAAAACTCTTATTAAGTTTGTCAAATACAATCTTCCGTTTTCAAATATCCTTCTCACTTTATATAAAATGTTAGAAATTTTGAGGCAAGCTAAAAAAAGTTCTGTTTCTTGCAAGAATTAGCAATTAATTTTCCATCCTTCCCAGAAAACAATTGGTTAAAGTATCTCATTGGCCAGAATTTTCTGTACCTGGGCGGGTCGGGTGTGGGCGGTCGCCATTCCACTCCTGAGATCGACTTTCCGTTAATGGCGCCTATTAAGGCAGCCCTGCGCATTACCCGGCCCTATTAAATGGTGCAGGTCTGATGACGTCATCCATGACGCGTTTTCTGCCGGGATATTTAAAGGAGCCATGGCCACATTGCATTGGAAGGTTCACCTAGGATTGTGCAAGCACTGTACTGCACCATTGGAATGTTCCAAACACTTGGAAACATGACTGCACAGAGGCAGAGGGCTGCACCCGGGTTGTCAGATGACTTCCTCCATATGCTTGTGGAGGGAGTGAGAGCATGCAGGGAGGTCCTCTTCCCTTCGGATGGGCGGAAGAGACCTCCCCAGCAGACTAAAGGAGCCTGGCTCCAAATAGCAGAGGAGGTCAACAGCAAGGATGTTATCAGGAAGACCTGGGTGCAGTGCCGGAAACGCTTCAAGATCTCATTAGATCAGGAAAGATGAGTGCAAAGACACACTCAACTTCATCCTGCTGTGCCACTCATCACATCCCCATCACTCTGCCTTCCCAAGCCTGCTCCTGTACATCATTACTCACACCAACATACCTTGCACGTCCACCCATCCCTCTCTCTCTAGCTACATTATCACATCCCCATCTGACTAATTCCCGACCCGCTCCAAGTTATTTCAAATTTCCCTCCCAACCTGCCTCCATTCCCACCCGCATGGACATCAGAAAATTCTGGCCATTGTGTTTTGAGGATTACTTAAAAAAAAAACAATATTGCATTTGTCCTATGGTAACATATCTGAAAGGGGCTTTTCCAAAAAGGGGATCACTGCCATTTTAAAATGGAGTAGTGACATAGATAACATAAGAAATAGGAGCAGGAGGAGGCCATTCGGCCCCTCGAGCCTGCTCCGCCATTTAATGAGATCATGGCTGATCCGATTTTGGCCTCAACTCCAATTTCCTGCCTGTTCTCCATAACCCTTGACTCCCATAAGAGTGTACATTACTGGTAATAATTAGTTACTTGTGGTAAGTAATAAAAGTGTGACTTTTTTCAGAAGTAAGAGTGCTGAGCATTCACTGTTTATGCTCAGTGAATTTTATGCAGCTCTTTATTTTATACTTTTTGCCTCTGCCAAATTCATTGCTAATTCTGAAAATGTCTGATAGGAAGTGCGCAAGAGTAGTCTTGGGATGCTCCACTCTCTGATTTATCCTGCTTGAAAATTCACTTGCCTGACTGAGATCAGGAGCTTGTCTGTTAAGGAAGGGAACTGTGAGTATAAACCTGAGTCCAATGATTTGTACCAGTAGACAATCCCTTGAATGCCTCTAATGTGGAGCCCTGGGTGCAGCTGTGTATAGTTCAATATTATGTCACAGAAAGGAAATAATACTGACATCACTCACAAAAAAACAAATAAATTAGACCTGAACACTTCAACAATACTTTGCATCGCACATTTTCTCTTTTATTACCTGCAAACATAAACAGGACTTAATCTTACCAAGGCAAATTGACTATTTTATCGAAATGTAACCAGAAAACTTTATGGGATCCAAGCTCCTTACAATCCATTGCATAGTCACACAACAACTGAAAGAAATGTGTCACAAATTATACACAGTGACAAAATAGTGCACGCTCCACAGTATTCTAACACAAACTATAGGACCATGATGCAGGCAGTTTCAAAAGACAGTGCACAAAAACAAACAGAAAACATGCAGTAGTTGAGGAAGGAGACCTGCAGCATATTTGTCTTACCATGGGGGTGGAAGTGGATGGGATATTCTCAGCTGGCTTTAAAGAAAGGCAGATAGAGATGAGCTGTAATAAGACTGGCAGTGAGACAGCATTTCCGCTACATCTCTGCACATGTCTGTATGCTAATAAAGCAGCCACAACATCAAGGAAGGGCATTTCACAGCTGTTTTTTTCTGAAACACTTCAACTAGAACTAATAGATTTTTACTTCCCCTTCAACGAGTTGGGATATTTCAAGTCCAGTCTTATTCTTGTTGGTCATTTCCATTTTTCAATTTACTTAAAGGGACTTTACAATAGCATTGGTGGAGTTTCCTAGGACAGGCAGCTCTGAAAACTCTGCTCAGACCTTTTGTATCCATTGCAGGTGAAAGGCTGCAAGGCAGCATGAGATGTCTTCTGTACTGTGAACTATTGTGATGTAGATGGTTATCTTAGATTTTTAATTTATTTTCTCATTAATTTTATACAACAATTTTCTCTCCTCCTCTCAAGGCCTCTTTGCTGGTGTATGGTTCTGCAGGTACCACTGCTGCACCGCAGTATTTCACCCCCAATCTATATGATGGATCTAAAGCAGAGTTTTCACAGCTGGCTTTTCCAGAAAATTCCCCCAAATCGCCTCTGCTACCTTGCCCAAATGGCCATTATTCATATGTAAGCCGGCTATTTGGGCACAGAGACATCACAGGCCCAATATCTTGGCCTTACCTGATGTCCACATACATGCTTTTCCACCATGGGTAACTGGATAGTGATCAGGAGTAGGAACCCTGGCTGATTCTTTCCTCACTAACCCAGGGTGATAATACCAATTGTAGTGCCCATCACCTCCTCTGCTGGGGCAGCTAATTCAACCTTAGATATAGAAGAACATTTCTGTGGTAGGTATTAATGTTGATACAGGGACAACAAAGCTTTACTGGCCATGTCATTGGGCATTTATGCTTACAAGTCTGGTAAAATGACACCGAAATCCCTTTAATTGTACCAGACAGGAGTATGGCTTACTGCACTGATCACAGGGAAAATATTATCAAATAGAGGAAAACAAACAAAATACAACAATCTCTCTCATCTTCAAGAATGAACAAAATTTATGGTTTTTTTTTTTTACAGACGGTGTAAGTGCTGCAGCTGTAACTATTTAACAGTTAGATCTTCAACTTATGTACTCACATACATCAATATAGACTTATACCGGATCCAATATGGACTCCAATTCAGCTACAAAAAACATGTCAGTACCTTGCTCATTGTTTAGGAATTGAAAATTAGGATACATTCTAAATCCAATGCCTATTATCTAAGTTAAGGTACTGATTTAATTTTGAATGATGATTATCCTAATGGGAAACTGTTCATCCATTCACAGGGAATGATTTGGCTCTTTATACTCTGCCCCTGCCCCATTTAATTTTTTTTAATATATGGGTCGGAAAATAAGTGTATTGTTCAAATTTATAATGAAATCTTGAATGCATCATCCATATCTTGGCTATGCTAAGATACAATTTTAAATCCTTTTTATTGCTCTTCATGTTTTTTGTTAGTCGTATCTCCACTTTTGGCTTTATTATCTCCCTTTTTATAGCTTTCCTATATTCATTATATTGGCTCTGGCTTTCTTTGCAATTATCAATCCTGTAAGTGCTAAATGTTTCTTTGTTAATTTAAAATTTCCATGAACTCCAGCCTTTGATACACTCCCTTTCTTCTTTACTGGAATATGCTTGGTGTGTACCCTTCAATCTCCTACTTAAATGTTTGCCACTGCTGATCTATAGTTCTATTCAATCTGGGCAAGGTCCCTTTTTATTTTATTCTAATTTGCTTTTTTCAGTGAAGTACCCTTGTCCTTGATTTTTCTTTTTCATTTTCTATTCTTACACTGAATCAAATTATTTTTTGGTCACTTCTTTCCAAATGTCCCCCTACTTTTGTGTTATCTACTTGTTTCACTTCATTGCCTAGAACTAGGTCAAGTAGTGCTTCCTTCTGTGTTGTAGGAGCATATCTTAAATCAACCTCCTAACTTAGTTTAGAGGACTTGAATTTTATTCTTCCCAACATGAACCCTGACTTTTCACTGATTTCCTTCCATTCCAAAAGATTCTGCAGCTGCAATTAATAGAAAATAGTCCTGAATACATACCAAAAATAATACTCCTCTTTCTCATGGCAAACTTTTCCCTCTCCCAGTATACTTTTGGATAATTAAATGTCCTATAATTTTAATTCTATTGTTAATACATATCTGTCTAATTGTGTACAAATTTCATGCTCAATTTTCTTTGCACGGTTTGGTGGTCTATAATAAACTCCCAGTAACACATCCAATCCTTTACTCGATTCAAAGGGATTCTGTTTGGACCATTTCTCCATTTAATTACTTACACTTTAGTGCAATGTTATTGTGTCTAATATTGCTACCCTTCTTCCCTTCTCTACTCCCCATGAAAATGTTATACTCACTTATGTAATTGCCTTTCCTGACTGAGCTGCAGCCATGTTTCAGTTACTATTATGTCATGATTTTCTATTTTAATCAATGGCTCTAGGTTTTACATATCATACCATTTGCATTAATATAGATACATTTTAGTTTGTATTCCCTTCTTTTCACATTTTTTTGCATTCCACCCGCCCCCCCCCCCCCACCCCCACATCCTGATTTTTTTTTACTATCTTGTCGTGTAACCCCTTTCAACATTTCTACCTCCTCATTACCTGTACATCTAAGGCTTACTTTCCTTTCAAACATCTGCTCTTCACTCTGGCTTTTCCACTCTCCATGTCACATTAGTTTAATCCCTCTACTGCCAGTCTAGTTAACCTCCCTGGGAGAATTCTGGTCCCAGCTCTGTTCATCTATGGTACAGCTCAATCCTATCCCGGAACTGGTCCGAATGCCACAAGAGTCTGAATCCTCTCCTACACACCTCTAGCCATGCATTGACTAATTTGGTTATTCCTGTACTGGTCAGCATGTGATATTTGTAGTAATTCTAAGGATATTACTTTTGAGGTCCTGCCTGCCTCCTAACTCCAGGAACTCTTGTTGCAGGACCGGACTCCTAGGGGGAGAAATTCGGCATCGCCCCGTTTGGGGCGCAATTATCGGTCGGGCGCAAAGTTTAGCGCCTGGCACTAATTATCGCCTCCAACTGCAAACTTGGCTTCTATCGCCCCTGGAGGTGATTGGAGCACTAAATCAGGCGCTACACACCTCTCTTAAGGCGCTAACGCCAAGGAGCGAGGTGCTACCTCAGAGCGCTGGTGAAGCTCATGTGATGTCAGTTAGCAATGGAACACAGACACACTGGCGCCGGCCAGTTCTTAAAGGGGAAAGTCGATCTTGCTCTCCATCCACACCCTGCTCATTGCAGCCTTGAATCTCGGCTTGGAGAGACCTGTACATCAATTCTGCTGGAAAGAACAATGGAGAGGCCCAGGGAAAGAGCTGAGAGTGCAACCCCCATAGTCTCTTCTAAATCGATGCAAGGAAGGTCAAATCAAAATGAACTTGCAAAGTGCTGCTCAGCAGCCAAAACTCCTTCACACAGCGTTGAATCTCTCCAGAAGTCTCTCTCTCTCTCTCTCTCTGAATGCGTGGTGCAAAAATGTCGCCGACAAAAAAAGGCAGGAAGTGGCCGCCTTTAAATAGCGCTCCCCCAGTCCCTTCCTGACTGCAAAACGCTCCCCTCAACCTGTCGTTGCTAGCGGCAGGCGGAAAGGCAGGGGGCGCCACTCAATATCTGGTCTGGGGCGCTACTGGGTCGTTGCATGGTCGACTGACGTCACGATCTGCAGGCACAGGAGATCGTGGCGCAAGTGTTTAGTGCCGCCGCAAAATGTCTGGTCAATTTCATGAGCGGTGCAAACATCGCCGCGCCTGGGCGCTAGTTGCTTTGCGCCCCATTGGAGCCCTCTTAGGGCGCTAACGGGAGGCACAAAGCAATCGAATTTTCCCCCGCTAGTGTTTCCCAAAACCCTGGCCTTGATTTTAACTCTCCCAGAAACCCGGGGGTGGGGGGTGGGGGAGAGCAGTTAAAATGAAGCAGGGTATACACTCACTCCTTCCTTGCCCCGATCTGATTGACTGCGGAGTCCTTTTTAAATATGCAGATCACGATTTGCTGACATCACCAGCGCCCAAACTGCAATTTTAGCCTGAGGCCTAAGCAGGGGAGTAGTGGTGATTTCCCCACCAGGCCAAACCTGCCAGAATCCAAGTTCAGGGCCAGAAGAGGCTCAGTAAGGTAAGATTTTATGTATTTATTTCTGTTTCTTTGTGAACCTGGAGGAGCAGGAGAGCTCCACAAGGAAACTGTGGGCCTTACTGCTTCCCCCCTCCCTCAATCGGAATTAATATTTATTCGTTCATGGGATGTGGGCATTGCTGGTAAGGCCAGCATTTATTGCCCATCCCAAGTTGCCCTCGAGAAGGTGGTGGTGAGCTGCCTTCTTGAACCGCTGCGGTCCATGATGGTGAAGGTACTCCCCCAGTGCTGTTTGGGAGGGAGTTCCAGGATTTTGACCCAGCGACGATGAAGGAACGGTGATATACTTCCAAGTCAGGATGGTGTGTGACTTGGAGGGGTACTTGCAGTTGGTGGTGTTCCCATGCGCCTGCTGCCCTTGTCCTTTGAGGTGGTAGAGGTCACGGGTTTGGGAGGTGCTGCCGAAGAAGCTTTGGCGAGTTGCTGCAGTGATGAACACTATGCAATTATCAGCAAACATCCCCACTTCTAACCTTATGATGGAGGGAAGGTCATTGATGAAGCAGTTGAAGATGGTTGGGCCAAGGACACTACCCTGAGGAACTCCTGCAGCGATGTCCTGGGGCTGTGATGATTGACCTCCAACCATCACAACCATCTTCTTTTATGCTAGGTATGACTCCAGCCAGTGGAGAGTTTTCCCCCTGGTTCCCATTGACTTCAGTTTTACTAGGGCTCCTTGATGCCACACTCGGTCAAATGCTGCCTTGATGTCAAGGGCAGTCACTCTCACCTCACCTCTGGAATTCAGCTTTTTTGTCCATGTTTGGACCAAGGCTGTAATGAGGTCTGGGGCCGAGTGGTCCTGGCGGACCCAAACTGGGCATCAGTGAGCAAGTTATTAGTGAGTAAGTGCTGCTTGATAGCACTGTCAATGACACCTTCCATCACTTTGTTGATGATTGAGAATAGACTGATGGGGCGGTAATTGGCCGGATTGGATTTGTCCTGCTTTTTGTGGACAGGACAAACCTGGGCAGTTTTCCACATTGTCGGATAGATGCCAGTGTTATAGCTGTACTGGAACAGCTTGGCTAGAGGAACTGCTAGTTCTGGAGCACAAGTCTTCAGCACGACAGCTGGGATGTTGTCGGGGCCCATAGCCTTTGCTGTATCCAGTGCGCTCAGTCGTTTCTTGATATCATGTGGAGTGAATCGAATTGGCTGAAGACTGGCTTCTGTGGTGGTGGGGACCTCAGGAGGAGGCCGATATGGATGATCCACTCGGCACTTCTGGCTGAAGATGGTTGCAAACGCTTCAGCTTTGTCTTTTGCACTCATGTGCTGAGCTCCGCCATCATTGAGGATGGGGATATTCATGGAGCCTCCTCTTCCCATTAGTTGTTTAATGGTCCACCACCATTCATGACTGGATGTGGCAGGACTGCAGAGCTTTGATCTGACCCATTGATAGTGGAATCGCTTAGCTCTGTCTATAGCATGCTGCTTCTGCTTTTTAGCATGCATGTAGTCCTGTGTTGCAGCTTCCTCAGGTTGGCACCGCATTTTTAGGTACGCTTGGTGCTGCTCCTGGAATGCTCCTCTTCACTCCTTATTGAACCAGGGTTGATCTCCTGGCTTGATGGTAATGGTAGAGTGAGGTTACAGATTGAATCAGAATTCCCATCCCCAAGATTTACCTGATTGCAGGGGGTAATTCCTGTGGGTCGCCGGCAGTGGCCTGCAGCTGCACGAACTCCTGCTCTTGCCCACTAGCCAGGCAGTGATTTCTGCTGGGTTCGGGCGGTAGTCCGATCTTGAAAAGGGAAATGAGGTCCAGAAGCTAAAATCACCGAGCCTCGGCATACAAGTTTGTCACTCGCCCTAGCCTCTGCTCTCACCACGCTCCGTACCTCCCCCAAGTTAAAACTGAGGCCATTCTATCCTTACAAGAATCATGACTTGTTACTGATCCTCTATTGTTACATTTTAGGATTTTAATAATTTTTCTCAATGGAAAAAAATGTGGGATTGAGTTATGTTTAAGTGTTGTGTTTTAAAATAGTGTAATCTGAAAAGGTTTAATTAAAAAGCCACAGGCTGCAGGCAGTGAAAAGGTGTGTTAAAGCCAAATGAGCCAGTTTGTGGAATGTTGCAGCTCACAAATGGCCACCCAGCTGCAGCTCGCTGGTTGGGGAGGGTGGAAAATTAATCGGTTGAACCAGGCAGCAGGTTGGGTCTGGGGGGTGGGGGAGGGGGGCGAGGGGAAATGGGACGCGACCGCAGGGGAGCCTTGAATGGTCTGTTAGCAGGCAGATGTTTTTTGTGGGACCAGGAGAAGCACGGCTGCACTGGTTAGGACCCTCACCGCCTGGTACAAACCGAAGGACCATGCACAGCGCATGCTCTACCCATTTGTACCTGAAAATTGCAATTCGAGTCCGAGATAATAGGATCCCAATTTATGTTTGTAAGCAGCCTTACGCCTGTTTCAGGTGGGTGGGCTGCTCATCCATTTACAGGCCTGCCTGAAAATTGCAAGGTGGGCCTTAGGCATCATTGGGGTGGCCAAGGTGCCCCTCCCTGATTTTCAATATCCAGCTGCTTGATTTTCAGGTGAGAAATGGGTGGGTCAGCAGTTGAAAGTTGTGCCCATGATGTTTCTATGGTCAGGTACCATTTGTAAATTAATTGAGAGGAAGCCCTTTCTGTTCATATGAGTCATGTGAGGAGCCCTGATGCATATGGGTGCCTTCTACCATAACCTATATTCTTGGGAGTTCCGTTCCTGTCCTGCTGATGTCTCCATTCCACAGTTACTAATAAACATAGTAGCCGGAATTTTAATATGGAGGTGGGTTGAGAGCGGGGGGGCGGGGGCTAGAAAGCAGTTGGGAAACCCAGAAGAATGGGTTTTCCTCAGGCCTGGCTGAATTTAACGGCAGGGCCTGATTGCATTTCAAAGCTCTGTTTCATAGATTGAGAGGCTGGCTAGCTACGGGCAGGTAGGCCTGCGGCACTAGGCCGCAGAGAGGAGAGAGGGATTGGGTGGGGGCCGGAGAGTGGCCGGGGGCCAGAGGAGCATCGGTGGGGGGCGGGGGGGAGGAAGGATCAAGGGTGGAGCATCGGGGAGGAGGAGAGAATTGGGGCTGGAGGAGCATCAGGGCTGTGGGGGGGGGAGTCCGGGAAGGCGATCAGAGGCCTTGTGAGGGGGTGATCGGCGGCCTTCGGGCAGGGGGGGGATTGGGGGGAGAAATCAGTGACCTCGTTTGGGGGGGGGGGGGGGGGGGGAGAGAATCAGAGGCCTCGTGGAGGGGATTGGAGGTCTTTTGGAGGGGAGGGGATGGGAGTCCTTGTGGAGGGGATTGGAGGTCTCAGGGAGGCAACCGGAGGCCTGAATGATCTATTGGTTACATATGGGCTGATCTGACAGATGTTTCCTTTGGTGGCTTGGAAGGAGGCAATGGCATAAATGTTTAATGCTGTGGTAACCTTCACAGCCACAGGAAGAGCCACCTCTGTTCAAAAAGTAGTCTGCAAGTCAGTCTGGAGCATTACATAGCTCAATGACGCTTCGCTTGTGAAATGGAGGCAGAAAAGACAGATCTGGGGCAGTGAAGGGTGAGAACATAATGCCTCAGATGGCACTACACCTGCATCAGTTGTCACCTCCTAAACTTGCCCTCCTCATCTAAATCATGTCGGATAGGAACCCCCGAAGGAATTCCTATTTTTAACAGTTTGCTTGCTGAAAATCCAGTTGCAGCAGCAATCAGCATTACTGTAAGAAAGTGTGTTAAACTAACAATTTGTTAAGTTGAAAAAATGATGCCCACCATAGTGGCAGAGACTAATCCAAGGAGCTGATGCAACTCAATATCAATTCTTCTTCCATAAAACACAATTTCCTGTTAAAGTTTTGGAATAGTAACTTAACTTTAAGAATTCAACTTCAGCAGGCCAAACCAGTGAATTTGTCATACACCTACTTTACATGGGTGAGGTGAGCAGCAGGGGTAGAACTTGTCCATGCTCGGTGAATTTTAGCATTGGACCTCATTATCATAACTCTTTCTTTGCAAGAAAGCTAAGACTGGCCAGACACTGGCTAGTCTTCCTTTGGCCTCATTTTTTTTGCAAGCCATGAATTGCAGCGTGCAGCAACTTGCAAGTCCAAAATAATGACCTGCACTCATCTGCAGCAAGCCCCTCGCAATTTCAAGTAGATCCATTTTTGTCAAGCTCTTGTGACTTCTTTACACCACTGCTACCTACTGTATCTTTCCCAGCATTGTTTTTTTTTATTATTTGAGGGTAGGAAGGAAGATTATTTTTGTTCAGTGACATCTGGCTCACAGCTTATGTTGGCTAACAAAAAAAGAAAATGACAGTGATGCCACTTCCTTTATTAATAAGATAGGAACATCATGGAGCCAGACTAGAAGAGCCATCCAAAGCAAACTGACAGAGAGTAAGAGGAAGGTCATGGGAACAAGGTTAAACTAGCAAACCAACAGTAATGATGCAGACACAGATACACGCACGGCAAATCTACTTCCCAGCAAGGGTTTGTGGTGGACTACTTTATATGGAGCAGCAGTGATAGGGTTATGTTATCGCTTTTGCACTCCAAGGATATGTCATTATGACTGTGGGGATGGATGAAAGAAAGTGTATAAAACATTGTTTATCTCATAAGAAAATACTGGATGAACATTTATGGTAAGTTATTCAAATAAAAAAGTGTTAACTGTACATGGGATGGAGCTATGGAGGCAGAGGATACACACACACACACGGCTGCTGCATCCGACTTTCATTATTGACTAGGTGCCATGGCAACACAGCACTCTCCAATTCACATTGTGCATTATGGACACTTTGCTGCTGAATAAGAAAGTCATGTGACAGTTAAAGGGGCACTCCTGATTGGTCAGGAATGCTGTGATAATTTATGCTATATTGTAACTATATAGATGCTATATTGTTACTATCTAGTCGATTGCACCAATTGCATTGTGATTTCAGGTTGAAGCCTGAAATCTATTGACCTTTAATCGACCTATGGAATTTACAAGCACATATGATTACCTGAATTCACCAAAGCGTATATCTAAGTACTTGCCTTAAAGGGGCAGGTCAGGTTCGTAGCTGAACTTCACAACTGTGCTCCAGATCTTAGGTTACCCACAAGCAATGCCAGGGGAGATGCACAATAAATTGGTCAGGTGGGCAGAACAGTGGCAAATGGAATTCAATCTGGAGAAGTGTGAGGTAATGCATTTGGGGAGGGCTAACAAGGAAAGGGAATAGACATTAAGTGGTAGGATACTGAGTAGTGTAGAGGAACAAAGGGACCTTGGAGTGTATGTCCACAGATCCCTGAAGGTAGCAGGGCAAGTAGATAAGGTAGTTAAGAAGGCATACGGAATGCTTGCCTTTATTAGCCGTGGCATAGAATACAACAGCAGGGGGGTTATGCTTCAACTGTATAAAAGACTAGTTAGGCCTCAGCTAGAGTACTACGTGCAGTTCTGGTCACCACATTACAGGAAAGATGTGATTGCACTAGAGAGGGTACAGAGGAGATTTACAAGGATGTTGCCGGGAGTAGAGAATCTTAGCTATGAGGAAAGACTGGATAGGCTGGGTCTGTTTTCCTTGGAACAGAGGAGGCTGAGGGGAGACCTTATTGAGGTGTATAAAATTATGAGGGACATAGATAAAGTGGATAGAAAGGACCTATTTCCCTTAGCAGAGGAGTCAAAAACCAGGGGGCACAGATTTAAAGTAATTGGTGGAAGGTTTAGGGGGGATTTGAGGGGAAATTTCTTCACCCAGAGGGTTGTGGGGGTCTGGAACTCACTGCCTGAAAGGGTGGTAGAGGCAGGAACCCTAACCACATTTAAAAAGTACTTGGATGTGCACTTGGGATGCTCTAACCTGCAAGGCTACGGACCAAGAGCTGGGAAGTGGGATTAGGCTGGACAGCTCTTTGTTGGCCGGCGCGGACATGATGGGCCGTAATGGCCTCCTTCCGTGCTGTAACTTTCTATGATTCTATATATAGTGCATTAAGCATGCATTAGTGGGAACATGCTCATAGGAAAGAAAAAAAATTAAGATTGGCTCAAATTTCACAAGATGAATATAGACAAGGAAAGCCACTTAACCTATCGGCTCATACATTCAAAAAAGAAAAAAAAACTATAGTCCCTACATCATGCCATTCAATATGCTCTTGAATGACCCAAAGGTTTTTGGCTCCATTATTCTTCCTGAAACTCTATTCAAAGTTTCTATTACTCTTCATATAAAGAAATTCTTTCTTACATCAGTCCTAAATTTGCCATTCACCAGTTTGAATTCATGCCCCCTTGTCCTACTATCTTGTTTTACCTTGTATTCAAGTTTCACATTTACCTTTTTTATACCATTTAATATCTTATATACTTCTCTAAAGTCTCCCTCATTTTATTTCAAGGCTAAAGAGACCCAGTTTATTCTAATCTACCCTTATATTTCAGTCTTCCAAAGCTGGGATCAGCTTCATGACTCTTCTCTGAATTGTCTCAGACTTGAATGTTTCCCTTATGTCTTGGTGATCAAACGCAGTAGTCAAGGTGTGGTCTAACCAGAGTAACTGTCCAGTTTGGGCATAACCTCCTGTGACTTGTATTCTACTGACTAGGCTACATAGTTTAATATGCTGTTTGCGGTGTTAATTGCTGCTTTTCAGTGCCTTGAAGTGCCGAGTCTAAATTTTAACTCCTCCCGCCCCTTGTGGGTGGGTTAAAATTACTCTTATCTTACGTCTTCTTCAGGTAAGTTTTAGTTTTAATTTTTTTCTTTTCTTACTTAAATTTTCACTTCACCGAAAGACTACACTTGTGCTATAGTTTGTGGGCTGAATCTCCTCCCATTGGCAGCAGAACAGGAATACTGTTTGCCTAAATCAATCCACCACTAATCCACTGTAATTTCCTACAGGGCCCAAATTAAGTTTACGGGTTTGGAGCGGTAATACTGCTCCTGATATGTTTATAGCCACTGGGAGGGAGGAAAATTCAATTCTAGCGCAGCCTTTAAAAGGCAGCAGCTGCCTTAGGGGTGTCTGCAGCAGGAAGGGCTCACAGATTATCTGATGTGTTGCTTGCAGAAGTCAGGGCCAGAAAAGCAAAGCTTAGGCACTGAGGGCAGGAAGCCCCTTAACAGGGTGGTTCACGCTATATGAAGGGAAGTGGCAGAGGCACTATCCAAGAACTGCCACATAGTGAGGCACTGGGTTCAATGACCTTAGAAGGGTAGCTGAAGTAAGTCTAAGCACTGGTGCCCATATACATTTTCTACCATGCGTACTTGCTTCACTCACCTCTGTACCTTTCATACTCTTGAGGCGCGATCTTGCCAGCCCTGGGGAGGCGGGACTGCCGGGAAAATGGCGGGAAGGGGATTAGTGCCACTTATCTGCCTGGTAACAGGTAGTTAACAGGCAGATAAGAGGATTATCTCCATTTTGCCCACCACAAGTGCGGGCTTCCCGAAGGCTCCGAACCCTGCCAGGGTCACCGAGGCGAGTAGTGGGTCTGCGGGGGGCAAAAGTGCGCTGTGAAGGTAAGTGATGGGTGCATGTGTGGAGAGGTGAGTATGTGGGCAACACGGTGGCATAGTGGTTAGCACTGGTACCTCACAGCGCCAGGGACCCGGGTTCAAATCCGGCCTCGGGTGACTGTCTGTGTGGAGTTTGCACATTCTCCCCGTGTCTGCGTGGGTTTCCTCCGGGTGCTCCGGTTTCCTCCCACAGTCCAAAAATGTGCGGGTTAGGTTGATTTGACTATGATAAATTGACCCTTAGTGTTAGGGGGGGATTAAATATGTGGGGTTACGGGGATAGGATGGGATATGTTTGGGGGAATTAAATACGTGGGGTTACGGGGATAGGGTGGGATATGTGTCGGTGCAGGCTCGATGGGCCGAGATGGCCTCTATCTGTACTGTGGGGATTCTGTGTGAGAGGGCAGGGACAGGGTGCTGGATTTGGATGATCAGCCATGATCGTATTGAATGGTGGAGCAGGCTCGATGGGCCGAATGGCCTACTCCTGCTCCATGTTTCTATGTTTCTATGTGAGGTGAGTGGAAAGTGTAAGTAAAAGTTTACTTACCTTTGTTTTTTCCTGCAGGCTTCAAGAGTTGGGCATGCGGAGAGTCTCGCACCTCCGCAGCAGAGATGACAGATGGCCGTTGCATTCTCCAATGCAACAACCATCTAATTTCTGCAAAAGAAAGAGGTTTAATGAGGTCTTGAATTCAAGAACTCATCAAACTACAGAGAATGTCAGTGTTTGACAGCTTCTGTAACTGGCTTTCCCTTAATTGGCCTGCTACACCCGCTGGGCGGGCTTAACAAGGTCAATCAAGGGAAAATAGCGTGGGTTGGCCAGAAGTTGATGGAGGCGGGACTGAAACCCGACAAGTGGGAGTCTCGCATCCAAAAGCTCCCCATTAGCAAAATCCAGCCCTAGGTGTTAGAGAACCTCATTAATGCAAAGGGAAACCTCTCAAAACACTTGAGCACCATCTTAACTAACAACAACTCATAGCCTGCCACAAGGGCTTCTGCTAATCTTCAAGGACACTTTATTTAAAGGGACAGTGCACCTGCTCCTCTCATCATCATGCAATGTGCTCATATAGGGCAAGTGTCCATGCCACGCAAATGCCTTTAGCATTGCCTTCTCTCATGCCAAAGGAGAAGCTCATTCTTAAACATTGCATGAGAAATACAATCAGGTAACAAGCAACATAATTGAAAGCTCTTGAGTTACAGAAAGAAAAGGCCTTAGTCTTCATAGGTAGGTAGGCAGACAGACAGGAGATGTTAGAAGCAAGATGGCAACATAAGATTGATAAAGTTGAACAAGGCTCATCATACGCAGCATGTACTTTCTCAAACTATTACAATGCCCTTACATTCAGCAACTATTTTTTTTAAGGGCAAATATTACCGTGTGCATAACTAAACAAGCTCTTCTGTGTTTCACATCATAGGATTCACCTTGGAGGAAGAGGCCTGCCACTCCAGTGACTTGCTGGTCATGCCCAGATTTACTACACCTGACATTTTATCACCAACTCTGTCATGCATTTACCTGCACAAGCACCAGCCCAGAGATACCCTCCTCACGGTCTCTCTGGAGAGTGATTTTAAAAACAAATTAATACCTCTGTTAATATAATGGACAGTGGAATACCATATGAAGGCATTGAATATTTGATTGCAAATATCACGAACAGTAATTTCCAGGTTATGGTCTATGCACGTTAAACTACTTATCTTGAACTTAGTTGCTAATAAGAATAAGGTTGCTAATGGATGGAAATAATTTGCAGTTGATTTTTTGGCTAGTATAGATCATATTTTGATATATCAGACTCCTGTCCATGATAAAACGATGGGCTTGCTTCCTAAAATGCACTCAATATTGGCCACTTCGTGTTGTATTATTTGAAATGACAGTCTCAATGAAAGATTATAATCGGGTGGGAGGAAAAACATCAACCTGACGGTTGTATCCCCGCTTGGCTCTAATGCTGTAGAGATGCAACTAATCTTTTTATAGCTGTTTTTTCTATTTATGGTCAAAAAATCCATAGTAAAGGAATCAATTAAATTTAATTTGCGGTATTATAGATTATGGGGATAAATTTATTGCCCATTTGCAGTTAATGAGTGGAAAATCTTGCCCATTCCCACTCAGAAGTAAAAAATGATTCAGTTTAAGAATGCAAAAAGAAATTGGATTCATGATTCAGAAAGGACTAGAGGAAGAAACTGACAAAAAATGATTAGATCAGGTTCTGAAGCAGGACTTGAATGATATGGTGAGGTTAGTGTGCCTTATTTTTATTTTTATATTCTACTCATCAATTATAGAGGGGTCCCACTCTTTCAAATATTGGAATGTATTTCTGATCTTGAACATTGGAGAACATTTCCCCTCATATATGATATGATCTCGGCCATGGAAAGACTGGGCAACTAAATGATTTCTAAAAAAATCAAAATGGGGTTTCTTCCATACTATAAGCAAATTTCAATTACTGATTAAGAGAAACCCTCATCTATATGAATATTTGTCTTATGTAAGAGTATCCTGTTTTCACATGTGGTTAGATTGGACCTTAACACAGTTGACATAATTTTAAATGTATTTTTCATATAGCATATAAATAAATGAAATCACAACCAGTCTACAGGAAAATAATAAATTAACAAAATATTAAGTGAAATTATTTTTTGTTACAATGAATTGTTGACAAATATCCACAGAAAGTCTTATTTAGTGACGTGATTGCATTTTGTTTAAAATGTTTAGAACCAGTGTCACTGGCAATGAATTAGTCAGTACTAATTAAACCAGTGAAGAATATTGTGAGAAAGAGGTCAAACTCCACACTCTAGTCAGTATCAGAATGCGGACAGAATGTTACAATGAATAGAAGCGGTTATGATAAGAGTGAAATAAATAGTTAAAAAAAATACCTTGTACCAGGATGAAGAAAAACTAAAAACAGATAATAATCGCGCTAGGGAATAGCAGCCCATAATTTGGAAGAGAAATACATTACTATTAAAATTGTCTTTATTAACCAACTAACTGGTGGTTTGAAATAAATAAAACAAAAAAATCCCTCTACAACATCTTCACACTTCAGATTACTTTTTTAAATCTTGGATTTTGATACTTAAAAATAGTAATACATAATGGTTTTGGGAGTATGCCTCCTGTAATGACGTTACAGGAATATTTTATAGCATCAGCAAACTCTTTGACACAAGAGATGGGACTGGTAAAAAGTGATTTCACTGAATTATGATAAGTTATTTTAACTGTGGATTTTTTCTTGAGAAAGTCTGGTCTAAAGAGATAAAAACTGGTGGGGGGGGGGGGGTAATTTTTGGTTCGGGCCCAAAATGGGCACGACATTGGTGGTGCACCCATGGTGTCCGTCGAAGGCCAGAGTTGGGAGGCTGGAAACATTTTCATGCTTGGACTTCATTTGAATTTTATCAGCAAGGTGCAGGTGCAGCTCACTGGTTTTGGACCTCAGAAATTCGTCTGGCCAAGACTGGCAAATTTCCTAACTTTGGGAGAAAAGCCCAGGGTTGAACATCAGGCAAGACTGAGATTTGAAATTGGTTCAGGCCTCTACTGCTCTATTGACTGCTTCATCCTGCCTCCATTCCCCATTACCCCTCCCATTATCCACCATAATTTGCCTCCTCTCCCTGGCTAAAAAAAATACAGCTGATGAATACTGGTTCACATGTACATGCTTTTAATCTGGCAAATGAATGCAAATTTGTAAATGTGAATTGTTCTCTATTCCCTGCAGGGATTGTCTTTTGAGAATGAAATTGTATAACAGCAGATATTGGGTCCACATTCATAACTGTGTTAATGTATCCTGTAATTCATGCCAAGTCAAAGACAGACAGAGCAAACATTTCCTGTAGGATTTAAAACCATGCTAAAAGCAAGGACAATTTATTTACTCGTCTAGACAGATGAAGCCTGATTTAACACTAAGTGGCTTGACTTGAAAGCAGTCACATTGAAATATCTGTAGTTACATAACAACCATTTATTTGGTAGAATGAGCCATTCAAAACAAAATACATATGCCAACACCAGGGTTCCAGTTTAGATTTTGAAGTTAATTATACTTAAAAAAAATGTATTTTTCTTAATACAAATTATAAGCAACTGTAAAGCAGGCACATGAGTTACCCAAATGCAATCAGTAA
Source organism: Squalus acanthias (assembly GCA_030390025.1). Lineage (NCBI taxonomy): Eukaryota > Metazoa > Chordata > Chondrichthyes > Squaliformes > Squalidae > Squalus > Squalus acanthias. Next base: position 83,278,505 of record CM059435.1, on the reverse strand, counting down.
ACATGTAAATTGTTTTAATCAAAGAGAGCCACTTGTTTAAATCAAGATATTTGGTTAGACCGTTAACTCATTTCAATCCCTTCCTGGAAAAACATCCAAGTATAACTTACGTGTGACAAAACCATTTTTGACTGCATGCACAATGTGGCAGCTAAAAGCAGAAGTCCATTTAAAGACTATTGTAGTATTTAATAAAATTGCATAAATGACTTGTGGGGAGGGGGGGCTAACCTCTTTTGGGAGTGCATTTATTATGTTTGTTCAAAATTCCTGTTTGTGCTATTTTACCCAGTTGTTAATCTATTTAAATAACCAAGCTACCATTGTGTTAAAATAGCGCACAAAGGAATTTTATGCAAATACAACCATCAGTGCACTACCAAAGGAAAGTAAACCCTAGGATGTAACAGTTGATATATTGATTAGAAGCAGTATGTAAAAGATACAAGCTAACACACAGAAAGGTTTGTGTTTGAAGTGTCAAGGTGTTCAGATAAAGACATAAACCATGTTTATAAGATTCAGATGGTTTATTATAATCGGAGCCCTGATCCACCTTACTGCCTGGAAACACACTCGAGGCATTATTTAGTTATGTGAAAATAAATATTGATGCTCTCCTGGTGTTTTGGCTAACACTACTCTCTCATCCAGTCCACTAAAAACACAGACCAGTTGATCATTTATCTCATTGCTGTTTGTGGCATGTTGCTAGTGAAGTATGGTTGCCACACTTGCTTAAACATGAAAAGTCACTGCACGTCAAAAATAATTCATTATGTGAAGTGTATTCAGACATTTAGATATGATAAGGCACTACATAAATGCAAGGATTAAACAGCATCATTTCCCAGTTTTGTGTTGTACTGCAAGTAAAGGAGGTATTATAGCCCAGAAGAAGTGGTGAATTGTAAGCAATGGGATTTGCATTATCAAATTATTATGTAGGTGTTGATGAATGTTGTGCATTATATTTGCTCGGAATTTGAATGTTTGAAAAATTATTAGGAACCACAAGTATTTTTTTTTTAATAATGATTGCATTTTTCATGGTGCAGGGCAAAAGATAGTGATGATACTAAGGTGATGGAATCAGGGAAATCATCTGCAATTTAACGCAGCAAAGTTATGGTGGCATCACAGATGGAAATGCTCATATCAGGGAAATAATTGACAACCAGATCAGTAAAAGGTAATAACTTTGGGTGGGAATGCAGCAGTAGCAAGGAAGTAAGCAGCATGAATGCTGATGCTGGTAGTGGCACCCTTGGGAGGTTGCTATCATTACAGCCCTGGGGCAGAAGGTACAGTCGCAGTCTCAGGACAGATTGATCGTTTAAAACAAAGAAGATTGGAAGATAGATGGGTACTGGTTTGTCCAGGACAGATTTACAGGACAAATGCTTAGTTATAAACAGAAAAATATCATGTACCATAGTCATTGGCTATCTGAAAAACCAACAGCAACTGATTTTTGAGATTTGTGCCATTATTTGTTCAAAAGAGCCAGTGTGCTGCAATTTGAGGGGATGGGAAATTGGAAATGCTGTAGTTGAATATAATACAAGATACATAAGGGTCAATTCCCCAATCGGTGTCAAAAATATCTACACTCCTGGGCACATCAGCACTGGTAGAGTGGCAGCCCAACTCTAGCAGATTCTGTGGGATAGGGTCATTTACCTATGCTCCCTTCCCATTTTCCCTTGTGCAGGAATTGTTGTCGCACCTGGAGGCTGGGCAAATCAGGAGGGCAAGACCTATTTGATGGCGACTGTAAAAATATTGTCGAAGGAGCTCCCAGAACTGCTGCCACTGAAGAGAGCCTGAAAGTTTAACATGGAGATGGTGGCCCAAGGAAACTGTCAATTTTTGAGGTTGATGGAAATACTCCAAACAGAGCCAGTGTACAGCAAGCATGGCAAGGGGTGACCAATCTTGTCAATGCTGTCTCCTCCATGCATTGTTCTTTAAAAAAATTGTTCTTGGAATGTGGGCACTGTGGCAAGGTGAGCATTTATTGCCCATCCATAGTCCCCCAGGTTTGATACAATGGAGTGGCTAGCTAGGCCACTTCAGAGGGGAGCTCAGATCAACCACATTGATGTGGGACTGGAGTCACAAAGAGTCCAGGCCAGGTAAGGACAGCAGGTTTGCTCCCCTAAAGGGCATTAGTGAACCAGTTGGGTTTTAATGACAATCCAACAGTTCGTGGTCACTTTTACTGATAACCAGTTTTTTTATTTCCAGATTTTAACTGAATGCAAATTCTCAAGCTACCATGGCAGGATTTGAACTCACATTCCTTGGAATATTAGTCCAGGCCTGGGAGGGTACGCTTATGGGGCCAAATAAGTAAAAACTTCTTCAGAATGAGGAAGAATGCAAAGGCATAGAGGATTAATGGGCTCTCACTTAAAGAAAGAGGCGGTCTAGCCTTTGAATGCACCAAGAACTCAGTCCACTGTATGCTGCTACATATGCAATGCAGCCTGCAAAGCACTAACCCCACTGTCACTTCTCAATCCTGCTAAATAGTGTGCCTTTAGCTCCACCTCCAACTTGGTGGCTGTCAAAAGGGTAGACTTCCTTTCATAGCACAGGAATTTGTTGTGGGACCAAATAGAAATACATTGGCATATGTTTGCAGATACAGGTTGAGCGTACCAAATCTGAAGTTCCGGAATCCAGAATGTTCCAGAATCCGGACTCCGGGACAATTGGTGGCAGGGGTCCGGAATCCATAAAATGTTCCGGAATCCGGACACCCTGAAGGAGGCTTACCAAAAACCGAAAATAGCGCAACCTGGGCCCAGGCATTTCCAGACTCGGCACGTGTTTCTGATGTCCGAAGTCCGGAAATATCGCAACCTGGGCTCGGGCGTTTCCAGACTTCGGACATCAGAAACATGTTCTGAAGTCCGGAAAAACCCGAAAACCGGCTCGGCCTCAGTCCCGAGGTTGCCAGATTTGGGACGCTCAACCTGTACCAATGTCAGCACACACTAGTTGTGTGACATCCAAAAATGCTAAAGCTTTGCCTCTTGTGGAATAAGGACTTCAGCAATGAGTGCGTTAAGGCCAACCTGCCTGATTCCATGGACCTCGTGGACTGGTGGCAAGAGGTCATTTCCTGAACATAACATTGGGGAATTGGCCTTGTAGGACAGGATTCAGCATGCAAAGTGGCAGAGTGGAAGACAGTGCAATTTAATTGGTTCTCGATCAGCTTTACTGTCTTGTTGCTTCTGCACCTATTTTTGTGGACAAATGATGATTTTGGCCATGCTATTATTGAAACATTCCAGGGTAGATAATTAATTTAAATGAGAGATAATCAAATATCATATTGGAATTAGGTGATCTGTTGTTGTGGTGACTAATCAACCAATGGGCAGCTAATCTCAGAGTGGCCACAGAAAGATAAGAAATGTGTTTGTGTTCGTGATTTTGGGCACAGGTGAGGAACTTCCCCACAAGGAGGGGGAAAAATTAGAAATTGAGTCAAGAAGAGTCACTTTTGTACATCCTTTAAGAAATTTATTGTAAAGCACTATTGGCAGAGGCTGGCAGCTGGTAACTATGGCTTGTTGCGTAGAGGGAGAAAAAAATAATGGAAGGGATAAGGATAAAAATATTATTTTAACTTGCTTCTTGTTAATGGGGAATTATATATATTCCCCTCCCCCCGAGGTGTGTCTGCAAACCCACATCTGGAACAGGATGACCTGGGCAGCAGACATTGCATCTGTATCTGTGTACCACTGCTGCAGATTTTCAATTTACATCTTGTCACTGATCGGAGGAAATCTCTCATTCATTTAATTAGGCGAAGAAAACGGCCAAACATATCTTTCAGGATCAGCTTTGATAATTAGATATTGGGCAGTAAAATTAAATTTATGATTCTAACAAACATGAGACTCACCTACAGAAGAGACAGATGATGCTGAACCTGAAATAATATCAGGAGCAGACCTAAAATTTGTAACACAAGGTTAGCCACTTTTTGAATTGTGGCGTATTTCATATTTGCACTTTCTAATTGTATTAGAAGTTGTGGCGCATCATTTAGCATTGGTCCAGTGCGTTAACAATGGCATGAACTAAAGCACTATAATTTCTGCCAAATCCACAATACCAGGTTTGCAAATGGAGGCATCTGTAATTATTGCCGATTATATTTAATTCCAAACAAAAATAACAGATTGGATAGCAGACATGAACGCTTCAGCAAATGTAACATCTGTTATAGTGAAAACTTATTTATATGGGCCAACATTGTGGTAGGCTGCTTCAGAAATTTAACCTGCCTTAAATCTCTCCAATCAACTGTGCAACATCCATCTTTAATCAGTACCAAAATATTGTATATACACTCATTTGAAGAAGTAATGGACTTCTGCTGGAAGCAGCTGCACCCTATTGCAGGGATCTGGTCATAGACACCAAAGTTGGAAACGTAAATACCTTGGTCAAAGACTTTTGACAAATAAGTGCATTGTAGTTATTCATATTAAGAAAATCCAAATCATGCTTAGTGATAGAGAGGTAACGCAAAGTTCAGTTATAGACTGTATAGCAGATATTCAAGTGCACACAAACTTATGACACAGTTTTTTTAATTTTAAGTTTTAATTACACTGAAGTTCCAGTTATAATGAAACTTAATTTATGATGAAAACTTTAAGAAGTTCCAGTAATATTAATTAGGCTGGAACTGCTCCTTACTTATTTTTAGTTAATCTTCATCAAATAGGATTTAATTATAAAAGTGTTCCACTGTAATCAAAGCTGTCAACATTGGGGAGATGTTAGAAGTGAGATTTATGATCAAAAACAGTGAGGCATGTCACAAACCTATTTAAACAATTGAAGCTGTGTTTATTTTTAAGACTGAGGCACCAAAAGAAAGTCACATTTTAAACCAAAACGAAAATCTCACTGCAAATGAGTCAGATTTAAGTCAGCACAATAACATTTACTGATTTGTCTCACAAAGGCATTTATTTTTCAGTATTCCATCAGCAGGCATTGTTCCAAAGATGGATCGGTTGTTTTTTTTTAAAAAGTCGTCTGACAATTTTTATGGGCTTGGCACATTTTATAACCTAATCACTAACTTTAAAAAGTTAAAATTATAACCAAAGTCTAATAAATACTGGGGTCATTTTCAACTTTACTGTCTGGGGATAACCCGGCAGAGTGGTTTGCCCACCCATTGTAGAACCTGCCTGGAACAAAAATGAGTGGCTTCTACAATGAGCTGGTGATCCACTGATAAGGAAAGCTTATCCACCCAGCACTTTCTGCAGGGGATTGGAGTTTGTCTGAAATGCGTTGTATGGGAGGTGGGGTTGTAGGAACTCAAAGAGGAAGGAAAATAACTTAACATGGAACCTATAAATTAGAAGGAAAAAAAATAAAAAACACAGTAAGACTCAACAGATAAAGATTACTTTATCACAGAGAAATTGTTTTAGCCACAACAACATAATTGTAAGTGATTTTTTTTTTTAGGAATAAAACTTTTCATGGCATGTTCTCCTTGGGTCTTTTTTTGGACCTTCATACATAATGCAACTTCTCCAAATTAGGGATGGGCAACCTGTTCCCAGGCCTCTAGGAAATATGCATCAGTTGCCTGAAAGTCTCTCTCCAATTTTCCTCCCTTCATGTGGTAAGATGCCTTTCCTCCACTTGGTGCCTTTCCACAAAAACACAGGTAAGATCAGCAATTCAACAAGTTGTGCCACCTTCTAAATCGTCGATTTTAAGCTTTTCCTTTTTATATGTGCCATCCTACTGACAAGTATACCTGTGGGTATCTATTACATTATTTGAAGCTGCCTTGCCAAAAAGTTTTGATTTAAAAAAAACTTATGGCTTTGCTTCATATGTCACACTTGGTAAATTTTGGCATTCATTTAGTAGACAATTTCTAATCCAGAAGTCAGAATAATTCAAAACTAAAATCACTGTGGGCATTATGCTGCACTCTGAACCTGCTATACAGTTTAAGTCATGCCAGGCTTGGGGGCAGGAAAAAGGATGACATTACAAACATAAAATTATAATTGAAAAAAGAGTAACAAACAGGAGTGGAGCAGGCATGTTCATCGAGATGGTTACTTACGTTCACCTCTGTGATAGCTATATCAACAACGCTACCCACAACAATTAAGGCGTCAAATGTATTCCATGCATCACAAAAATAGTGCTGCATGTGAAAAAAGAGAAAGAAAAAGGAAAAAAAAGGCAAGGAAAGAATAGAAAATAAAAAAGGGAAGAGAAGAGAAAATAAGAGAAAGAGGTTACATGTGCACAGTATTTACTCTTATAGACAAGATTATCTATGAAGAGTTGGCCCTCAAACCTCTTGTTACCTACACATCCAGGACTTTAGACTGTACCAGTTGGGCCATGTTAAGCCATTTTGTTATAGAACAAAATTCACAATGTTTGCATGTGTGTCTGCCCCGATTTGACCTGCGTTGCTTTCCTAACTTTCTGAAGTCTCACCAGTTCCATTGGAGTATTTGTGGCTGGTGAAACTAGTAGAGTTAAATTCTGACAATGTGAAGCTGGTTAAGAAACAAAGAAAAAATACATAGGAGCGATCTGGAAGGGTATCATATATACTCACATTGATCTCACTCAGAATGACGTCTATAATGCTGCCAATTACGATGAGGAAGTCAAAAACATTCCAGGGATCACTAAAGTAACCCTACATGGTGCAGGTGGGGAGTGGGGGGGTGAAAGGCAGGTTAGAAGTTGGTCGTAAACTCAAGACTTTATATGGCAAATATTCTCACATTCGATAACCTCAAGTCAGCACAACAACACAGTTTTACACCATTAGCAGTACTTGTGCTGATCCAAATCAAGTTTTCATATTACACCAAAAATAAAATGTCACGGCTTTTTTTATATCTGATGAAAAGTATCTACTTTCTCCCCTTCTCTGATTTCTTTGGGTTATATACCACCAATGACCACGAGGCAGGTGATTTGGTTCCAGTCCTTTATCCATACTGTACAGAGTCTGCTTTTAGGAGGGGGTGATCCTTTCCCTGATGTTTCTCCCTACATGGAAGCACCTTGCCTCCATTTGGTGCTTCTGCAGCTTTGTTGCTGAGATTGAAAACTCACAGTACATAGATTGCAGTTTTACCAGGGAAATTTTGTAGCAACACATAAAATACTTGAAAACAATGCATCTTAAGTGAAGGATTTGTTCTTAATAGTTAAGATGTAGCTTTTTCTTTTAGAAGTACTGTTGGTGCATATTAAACTATGTTGCAGGCTTTTTACTGTCTTTTGTGTCCTGGTTTGAAAATAAAAGACAAGAGGAAGACATTAAATTCTTCAAAAAAGATTAGTACAAGGTGTGCTTTGTAGTTTTAAAAAGATCACTTTTTTTGTTGGGTATCAATTAACAATGTAGAATATTATGGTTTTAACAAGATTAACTTACATCTCCTTTAGAATCAAAAACTCATGAGAACATCAATTTCATAGGTATCATTTTGTGCTCATGACTCCCGTCCCATCCCGTTCCAGTGAAGTACCAAACACATGTAATTTGAGAAGCTGTTAACCTTAATCGTGAAGCTAAAACATAAATAGTTTGGGGACCAGGGCGTGGGTAATGTTAAAACCAGCATTCTCAGGCACAGCACAGACAGAAAGGGAAGTATTTATAGAATGTCAATGAGAAGGGAATTTATCCACAGGCCAATGCTCTCCTTAAAGGGGCACTGCCAGCACTATAAAGCTGTTTGGTAATTTTTTCTTATGATTTTTCAACATATAATTAATGTTGTTAATCATTGTAAACCTTTAAGATAATGGGAGATGAGATGGGGATGACAATATACTTCTTTTTCACTTAACAGGATTAAAATAACCATTAGAATCAAATGCCAATTGTTTTCTTTTACTGGTTATAATAAACCCATGTTCTTAGTTAGGCATCCAAACTTAGATCAGAAAACAAGATGCCTGGGGTTCAAAATTATTGGGGTAGAGTTAAAATGTTGTACTCATCAACAGATGAGGGTTGTCAATAGTTGGTAATGCAACACTTCTCCCTTTGCACTCAGGGTCAATATTGATGGACAGTTTGTGTTATGAATTTATATTCACCAGGAATTGGGTTAGATTGCATCAAACTCATTTTACTTTGGATATTTACAGCCAATAAAGAGTTCAGAGTTTCATCCGGTTAGTGTGGCTTGGAAGTTTGGCCAAGCCATACAAAGTTACAGAATTAGTGCTTGTTCTTTATAATAAGGGACCAAAGATCCATCCTCCCCCTACTATATTCAGGTTAGCTCTGTGTATACTGTGCCTGAGAAATAATACCAGTGCAATTTATAGCTTACTTAAAACAATCTATGGCTCATAACCATTTCACCAGCCTACTCTGGCTGTGTGGATGTCTCATTATGACACTTTCATTCCAATTGGGAAACCATCTCTCAATCTTTTTTTTGGCCCATTAATTATAGTTCCATTTTGCTGAAATATAATTGTTTAAAGGGATACTGTTTGACCTCAGCCAGTAGTTGGAGTGCCACAATTACTCCCCACTGCCCTCAGGCTAGAGAGGAGAAATATTAGCTGGAGTTCCTGCTCCTGATCGGTATCCAGCAATACTGGCTGCAAGGTCCATGTGTGCGGATGGCAGGTGAGGATAGGATTGGGCTCAGTTGTAATGCCCTCCATGTTTGAATAGGCAGCCAACATTTACCGTCTTGGCTCACGCGTGAAGAATGGCTATGGGCATGATATTAGAGGACTGCCCTCAGAGCCATATCTCAGCAAGCTTCAGTGCCTTCCAGAGAGGGGAGAAAAGAGGAAATTGGGGGGGGGGGGGGGGGGGGGGTGGGAGGGGGAGGGGGAGGCTGTTGTCCTTTTGCTAGGGAAGGAAAATAACTGTTGTAGTTTCATAAAGGCAAGTGTTACACTAGCGTTTTCCAACCGCCGTTGATTGACATTATGATGCTTCCTGTTTATCAAACAAAAAATTTTGCCAAATCCTTTAATATAAATACAGTGCCCCTTTAAACATAAACACACCAAAGACAGCAATGCAAACAGAGACACAGATTAGTGTCATCTTTGGGGCCAGGGTTAAAACACAATATTTTGATAAACATATAAGTTGAAAGCTTTATTAAGGCTTGTGCTGGTGAAAGGTTTAAAATGTGTTTAAACAGTACATACTACCCAAGTATACAAACTGCAATTCACTGAGTTAAGCAAAGCAAATAAAGTAAGCAAACTCATTCATCCATTTTGTATAATTCTTAGCAATAGGTAAAACATTAATAAAGAAGTGATGTCAACCACTGAAAATGAACTGATTCAAGAAACTGTCCCCAAACCAAATATCAGAGCTCATCTGCTTTCATCATTTTTTTCTGAATTGCTTTCTCCCCTCCCAGGTGAGATCAGGGATAGGGAGGAGGACTAAGAGAAAGTCTTTTTGCCTAAGCTTGATGTAAAGGACACCGTTGCTCATGTGATGGCACTTGAGATCTGTTTACAGGCACATAAGGTGACAATGTAATTTGTATAATCCTCACATTGTCAGTATGACACGAAGTGCAATGACAAAAATAATGCTTGGCCCCTAAAATTGAGTATTTTAATTTCTGTGCCCAACACAGCAGCACATCACTCTCTCAGAATAAAAAATATAATAGTGTGAACAGGAAATCAAAATAATCAAATATTTTTCATTAGGACAAGCACCGTCCCACAAGCTATTTGCAAATAAGTCTCATTTTCTGAACATGACATTGCATCAGTGAAAATGAGAGATGGTGTATCCCCTAGCAACAAAGTCAAATTGTGATTCTTCCTCTTCCTCCCTGTAATCCTATCTCCCTAAACCAGCAAGAGTGTGGCGTGAAATCAATTCAAAATGCTAAGGGTGGGAATCTATTTCCATGACAACTTGTTCCTTTACCAGGGGACTGTGCGGGAAACGAAGGAATCTTATTCTCTGTCAATGACTAATTGGGGGGCAAGGCCATATCTTCATAGCACCAATTACAGCAGTTCAATGAATTTTACCAATATATCCAGCAAGAATAGTTTTCCCATTCAGGCACCCTATTTAGATCATTTTCTGTTTTTATTTTCTGTTACGAATGTTCCTTTAATTAGGATTGCTATAATTATAGACAGAATCTCTAATATTGTGATTTTATCAACAAATTGTCAATTAAACATACAGGGGGTGAAATGCGATAAGGCCCAAAAACGGGCGCAGGCACCACAATGCGAGATATGCCCGCGCCCGTTCAGAAAGTGCAGGCAGCATGTCAATTTGGTGCTGCCTGCTAATTTAAATGGTTGTAGCGCATAGCCTAGTGACTAACGCGCTGCTGACAGGCTGTGCGCGCAACAGGGGGCCTAAGTTCGCGTCGCTGGAGCGAGGCTGCCTTTACTTAAAACTAGCCTGTTCCTTTTCAAGGCAGTCTGCTGCTCTGAAAACTGAACTGCCTTCTGCAAAAAAAATGAAAAATCCTTCAGAACTAGGCAGTCTGCAGCTCTTAAAGCTGAACTGCCTTCTGCACATAAAAAATGCTAAAAGTGTTTTAGCACTAACACAAATGGTCAACAGGCCAGGAAAAGGGCACCTAGGGTCTCGGACACAGCACTCCAGCTTTGTGCAGGGGGTCAACACTGGAAGAGAGGTCCTCTACCCAAAGGGAGCTGGGGAGGCCTTCCAGAAAGAAGGATGTGGGACCAGATCGCGGAGGCCGTCACTGCCAGCAGTGTCACCTCCAGGATCTGGCTCCAGTGCCCAAAGAAGTTTCATGACTTCAGATGAGTGGTCAAGGTCAGTGAATGAATCTTCAAAAGCTGTCTCCTACCAACTGCACCACTAGCCTCATAAACTGCTCAATGCACGACCCACCCATCACTCACCTACCAACCTACCAAACATGAGGCATGCCTCAAATTCCTAGCTTCACCTTACCCCCTTGGAGGAGATGGCGCTGGCTATTCTTGGCAGGGGCATGGCTGAGCTCTTGTCCAGTGGTGGGGCTGAAAGAATACAAGATGTTGGCATCCTCATACATTATCCTCCTTCTCACATCCCACTTCCCCCTCATTCCACAATATATTCTGATGTACAAGCTGCACATGGTGTAAGCATGAACCTCTTGCTTTTCCGCCCTCCCCTCACAACTGTACCCTTGTGCCTTCCTCATTTCAGACACCGAACAAATGCAGCCTGCCCAGCCAGTGGGTCAACAAGAGGAGGAAGAGGAGAGTGAAGAAGAAGAAGAAACACCATCACTCGATTTCATACTCCCAGTCACCCAGCTCCTCGAGGTCATCCTGCAAGGCCATCTGCAGTACCCCCCACTAAAAGTCAGCAGCCTTCCATCAGCTACGCTGCAGCCACTGGGGTAGCACTGCATAACATCACTAGAATAGGCAAAGGCACACGCAAGACAGTCACTAAGGGAATGCACAAGGGTGATTAGTTGATTTTTTGATGTAATATTGGATGCATGTATGGATAAAGTTGGATTGGAAAGTTTGCTTTGTGGTGGCTTTTATTTCAGCATTGTGGCCAAGAGGATGCTGTGATGGTCAGTAACAGAGGGAAAGTAAGGTGTAGGACAAATGTTGAAATGGGAATTGAGGTTGTGTTCATTGATACTGCAGGCGGATGATTCGATCCCAGATATCCCGGCCAAAAGGGGCTGTCTGGGTTGCCTCCTTTCTTACACTTCCTCCTCTTCTGCTTCCTCCTGTTCCCTCTGCGAGCAAGTGGTGTTCTCAGAAGCATTCCTTTAACAGTCAAAGCCTTGCAAATGTTCAGCATCACTCCATGTACACTTTACTTAACAACTTTTTAAATGTATTGCACCAAGTCACTACTCCAATAAAATGTAAAAAAATGTCCAAAAGCTAAAATCAAACTTACCTGAAAGATGTGTGTGTCCCTTTAAGAAGCGCTGGTAGCGTCTCTATAGTACTGCTGCACGGTTTGGAGCGGTGACGCCCAAAATCACAGTCATGCGTCAATTCAGGCGTTGCACGCTGATTGATGTCACGATCTGCATAATTTACATGTGGGCAGTGCGCGCAGGCAACGGCAGTGCCGCCGACCTCCCCAAAATGGCGGCAGCCACGTTCCGCACCAATAGCAGGTGGAAGCAAGGCCGCCGCCAAATTTTCAGCAAAATTGGCCTTAACTGCCGGCGTCAAACCTCCCAATTTCGTGGCTACAGATTTAAATTAAAAAGGGTGATTAACCTCTGTCAGAGTGGTATTGTTGCTAATATTGCAATTGTTGCCATTTTTAACGTGTGCATGGCAAAAGAAACTGAGCATTTCTGCCCAACTGCAGCTCAGTTCCAATCCTGATTCACAGGTTGCCTGCAGGACTGCAGGGGTAACTGACTCCCTGTCGTATCTGTGACTCCAGCTGATCTGGAGAGAGTACAGAGCAACTGAATTAGAAGCATGCTTGAGTAACTAACAGAAATAAACTATATTGTGCATTTTCAAAATCTCTTGTAGGGGATCGGCATAATGTGCCCGAATTTAAAAAGCCCAAATCTATTAAAGACAATATGCTCATCAGCTCATGATTATTTACCCATTCATTTTAATGGGCGGAATGCAGAAGCAGAAAACCCTGACCTACTACTTTAAATATGGAATCATCATCTTCTTTCGTATGGTAGTAGCAAAGCAAATCAAATGTCAATATCTAAATCAGATATCCAGGCCAAAGCTTCCGGTGTAACAGCATGGATATCTTGTAGGCTGCCTGTGAGTTTCCTCCGAAGGCAGTGCTCTATGATATGCTCCAGGGTCTGATTAGGAGCTCCACAGTTGCATGATGGGGATGCTTTAATCTTCCATCTATGGAGAAGGTGGCAGCATCTACCATGACCCGTTCTGAGGCGGTTGATGGTTGTCCACTGTTTGCGAGGAAGGTTTGATCCTTCAGGTTGTACTGTGGGGTCCTCTATAAGGAATCCATTCCGTATGTCACAGTTCTTCCAAGAATTTCGCCATCGGTCATCTAGGCTGAGGGGAGATCGCTGAAGAGCTTCAGTGACGGTCCAAAATGGCATTATAGATTTGAGACGGGTTGGTGGTAGGTTGTTCAATCAGCCTGGATCAGCATGCCTTTGCTGGTGTAGCAGTTTTATTCTCTGGAGACTGCATATTTGTGGTGTAGGTGTGGTGGTGTGATGTTTGCAAGCACGGGCAGCCAAGGTGTTGGTGTCGATAAAAGTGTAACGATGATAATTCTCATAGTAGAATTCAGCTGGACATCAATGGATTTGACATGCAGACTTGATAGCCATGCTGGAGAGCAGTACTCCGCTGTAGAGTACACCAGGGCGAGTGCTGCCATATGGAGGGTTTGAGCGTCTGCTCCCCATGTGGATCCGGCGAGTTTCTCGATCAAGTCGACCCTACTCTTTAGTTTCTTCCCAAGGCTCTGGAGATGCTGTCTATATGACAGGGTGTGATCAAGCGCAACTCCTAAATAGGAGGGTTTTTGGCATGGTTTACCTCTGCGCTGCAATGTGGAATCATTATACTTTAGGGTTTTCTAGTAAGATACTTTTCCCTGACCCTGGCCTCCCACACCACATAACAACTACAGTTGTGAAGTTTAACAGACAAACTGCTGTAAGGACACCAATAAAGATGACTGAGAGCAGCAGCTTGTAGATGACTCTCCTTTGAGAAGAAGTGTCTAACCTCCATCTGGTGCTTCAAATTGGGAACTCAAATTGGCCTGGACCCACAAAAACAAAAATTAAATATCTCTTGCGCCCTTTTTTGTGCAGCCACCAGCAATCCCTTTAGGAGTGCTGGTTAGGCTGCTCAACACCTGATGCAACTAGGCGGAGGTGACACGGTTCATGCGTTACCCATTTGTACTTGAAATTTACAATTGGGGTCCTATAACTGGTTTAGACACTCATTTGTATATTTACATAACATAAGAACATAAGAAATAGGAGCAGGAGTGGGCCATTAGGCCCTTCGCGCCTGCGCTGCCATTCAATAAGATCATGGCTGATCTTCTACCTCAACGCCACCTTCCCGCACTATCCCCATATCCCTTGATTCCCTTAATATCCAAAAATCTATCGATCTCTGTCTTGAACATACTCAACGACTGAGCATCCACAGCCCTCTGGGGTAGAGAATTCCAAAGATTCACAACCCTTTGAGTGAAGAAATTTCTCATCTCAGTCTTAAATGACCAACCCCTTGTTCTGAGACTGTGACCCCTGGTTCTAGACTCCCCAGCCAGGGGAAACATCCTCCCAGCATCTACCCTGTCAAGCCCCTTAAGAATTTTATATGTTTCAATGAGATCATCTCTCATTCTTCTAAATTCTAGAGAATATAGGCCTAGTCTCCTCAATCTCTCCTCATAGGACAATCCCCCCAGCCCAGGAATCAGTCTGGTGAACCTTCGTTGCACTCCCTCTAAGGCAAGTATATCCTTCCTTAGGTAATGAGACCAAAACTGTACACAGTACTCCAGGTGTGGTCTCGCCAAGGCCCTATATAATCGTAGTAAGTCTTCTTTACTCTTATACTCCAATCCTTTAGTAATAACGGCTAACATACCATATGCTTTCCTAATTGATTGCTGTACCTGCATGTTAACTTTCAGAGATTTGTGTACAAGGACACCCAGGTCCCTCTGAACACCAACATTTCCCAATCTCTCACCATTTAAAAAATATTCTGCTTTTCTATTTTTCCTACCAAAGTGGATAACTTCACATTTCATCACATTATATTCCATCTGCCATGTTCTTGCCCACTCATTTAACCTGTCTATATCTCTTTTCAGCCTCTTTGCATCCTCCTTACAACTTACTTTCCTACCTAGCTTTGTATCATCAGCAAACTTGGATACATTACACTCAGTCCCCTCATCTAAGTCATTGATCTAGATTGTAAATAGCTGAGGCCCAAGCACTGATCCTTGCAGTACCCCACTAGTTACAGCCTTTTAAGCAGCTTTGTGCATCAAGTGGATGTCAATGGGGTTGCTCAGTTGCCCAACCCCATGATTTTCAACTGCCAGATGTCAGTTTTTCAGGCGAAAAATGATTGGCCATGAATTGAAATTCCCCCCAATGTTTTCATGAAGATTGTTTGGCAAACCTTTTTTTGGGGAGGGAGAAAAGTCAAGCACTGTTTTTGTCATGGTGACATCTTGCACATCTAACACAATGATGCACTGAATATCATTCATGTTACTGTTGAGTGAGTTTGTAAACAAACAAAAGGATCTGTCAAACACTCTTTTCATGAAGGCAGTGGGTTGTTTTTTGTCTTTATTGCCTGGCCGTTAAGCATTGTCTCAGTGCAGCGCAGAGAGGAAAATATGGCAGGGAGATTCACAATTCTGTTAGAATCCACCTAATTTTCCATCTATTTGAATTGATAAAAAGAAAATTAGGCAAGTTCTGTAACAGGCATGTGACCCTCCATGCACTCTGCCTAAGCTGCTTAAGGTCCATGTAGTAAAGACCAAAATCCATCCACGTGTCTCTCACATAATGCAAGTGTGTATTTGCTGCACAAATAGACTTTGTACATCGAGATGCACAGCAGATTCAATTTTAAAAGTTTGTTTCCACAAGTCCCTTTTTTCCCCCAATATGTAAGCTGCTTCCATTTTGTTAAAGGGGTATTTTCTTCATAAAAGTTGGAAAATCTATTTTTGCCTGTAGAAATGAGGTAAATTGCATCAAAATACATAATTAAATCATTTTCACATGATGATGTTGTGCCAAATATAATACACTGCACTTCAGTCTCTTCTCCCTCTCCAAGAAAGGATTAATTAGCAATCTTGTTGTGCGAGGCCCCTTGGGTCGGAGCGATCATAATATGATAGAATTCTTCATTAGGATGGAGAGTGAAGTAGTTGACTCAGAGACTAGGGTCCTGAATTTAAATAAAGGAAACTACGATGGTATGAGGTGCGAGTTGGGTAGGATTGATTGGGGAATGTCACTCAAAGGGTTGACGGTGGATAGGCAATGGCAAACATTCAAAGACCGCATGGACGAACTACAGAATTTGTTCATCCCAGTTTGGCATAAGAATAAAACAAAAAGGGTGACTCAACCGTGGCTAACAAGGGAAATTAGGGATAGCATAAGATCCAAGGAGAGGGCATATAAATTGGCCAGAAAAAGCAGTAACCCTGAGGATTGGGAGCAGTTTAAGATTCAACAAAGGAGGACAAAGGGATTAATTAAGAAGGGGAAAATAGAATACGAGAGTAAGCTTGCAGGGAACATAAAAACTGACTGTAAAAGCTTTTATAGATATGTGAAGAGAAAAAGATTAGTGAAATCAAGCATAGGTCCCTTGCAGTCAGAATCAGGGGAACTTATAATGGGGAACAAAGAAATGTCAGACCAATTAAATACATATTTTGGTTCTGTCTTCACAAAGGAGGACACAAATAACCTCCCAGAGATGTTGGGGAACATAGGGTCTGATGAAAGGGAGGAACTGAAAGAAATCAGTATTTGTAGGGAAATGGTGTTAGGGAAATTGAAGGGATTGAAGGCCGATAAATCCCCAGGGCCTGATAATCTACATCCTAGGGTACTTAAGGAAGTGGCCCTAGAAATAGTAAGATGCATTGCTGATCATCTTCCAACATTCGATGGAATCTGGAACAGTACCCATGGTCTGGAGGGTAGCTAATGTTACCCCACTATTCAAAAAGGGTGGTAGAGAGAAAACGGGGAATTACAGACCGGTAAGCCTGACATCGGTAGTGGGGAAAATGCTAGAATCCATTATAAAAGATGTAATAGCTGAGCACTTGAAAAACAGTGACAGGATCGGACAAAGTCAACATGGATTTACAAAAGGTAAATCATGCTTGACTAATCTACTGGAATTTTTTGAGGATGTAACTGGTAAAATAGATAAGGGAGAACCAGTGGATGTGGTGTATTTGGACTTCCAAAAGGCTTTTGATAAGGTCCCGCATAAGAGATTAGCGTGTAAAGTTAAGGCACATGGGATTGGGGGCAAGGTATTGACTTGGATAGAGAACTGGTTGGCAGACAGAAAGCAAAGAGTTGGAATAAACGGGTCTTTTTCCGAGTGGCAGGCAGTGACTAGTGGGGTACCGCAGGGATCGGTCCTTGGACCCCAGCTATTCACAATATATATTGATGATCTAGACAAGGGAACTAGATGTAATATCTCCAAGTTTGTAGACGACACAAAACTGGGTGGGCGTGTGTGCTGCAAGGAGGATGCCGAGAAACTCCAGGATGATTTGGACAGGTTGGGTGATTGGGCAGAAGCGTGGCAGATGCAATATAACGTGGATAAATGCAAGGTTATCCACTTTGGTGTCAAAAACAGAAAGGCAGATTATTATCTGAATGGCAATAGATTGGGAGAAGGGGAAGTGCAACGAGACCTGGGTGTCCTTGTGTACCAGTCGCTGAAGGTAAGCATGCAGGTGCAACAGGTGGTTAAGAAGGCAAATGGTATGTTGGCCTTCATAGCAAGAGGGTTTGAGTACAGGAACAAGGATGTCTTGCTGCAGTTGTACAGGGCCTTGGTGAGACCACACCTTGAGTACTGTGTGCAGTTTTGGTCGCCTTATCTGAGGAAAGATGTTCTTGCCATGGAAGGAGTTCAGCGAAGATTCACAAGGCTGATACCTGGGATGGCAGGAATGACGTATGAAGAGAGATTGGGTCGATTGGGCTTATACTCGCTGGAGTTTAGAAGAATGACAGGGGATCTCATTGAAACTTATAAAATTCTGACAGGACAGGACAGGACAGGACAAACTAGATGCAGGAAGGATGTTCCCGATGGTCAGGGAGTCCAGAACCAGGGGTCACAGTCTAAGGATAAGGGGTAAGCCATTTAGGACAGAAATGAGGAGGAATTTCTTCACCCAGAGGGTGGTGAACCTGTGGAATTCTCTGCCACAGAAGGCAGTAGAGGCCAATTCATTAAATAGATTCAAGAAGGAGTTGGATATATTTCTTAAGGCTAAAGGGATCAAGGGATATGGGGAGAAAGCAGGGACAGGGTACTGAATTTGGATGATCAGCCATGATCGCACTGAATGGCAGAGCAGGCTAGAGGGGCTGAATGGCCTACTCCTGCTCCTATCTTCTATGATTCTTCTATGATTCTATGATTCAAACATAAAATGATTTCCAAATTGTTCATTGTGAAGATTGTGTCCCTTTAATAATGATCAGCTCATTTGCTGACACATCCAAGTCACTCTAGTCAGTTCTTGGATAGGCCTCTGGAAGGGCTGCCATTTCTCCTGCTAACGCTCACCATTTTTATGGTGTGATTTCAACTGCTAGCATTTAAAATCCCACCACGGCTTTCCCGGTAGAAGCATGTCTGCAGCTGGTCTGTAAAATTAGATGTAAAATTTGGAGTATTTAAATATTAAAATGAAGCTGCACATGCTGGTAGTGCGGTCTCATTATTCATCCCCAAATCACCAGATGGAAAATTGAACACCAAGAATTCATTGCAAGAAGTCTGACACATAATAATCTGAGCTCAAGTGCTGCTCTGCAGCATGGGGCCTCACAAAATGTACAATTATGAGCCAGGGAAAAAGGTAATGAACAGGACCACTGATATATGGTGAATATGAATAATTAAGTCAAATTCCAATTTTTATGAAATGGGATTCTCAAATCTTTAACTCGTGCTTTGGAGATTGCATTCTGCCCATTTTTTTGTGAGAAAACACAAATCAGTGGCCTTGGCAATGAGGAAAGCTGATGAGACCCATTGCTGTGGGCACTAAGATGTCTGACATTTATTCCATTGCTGCAATTTGATGGAGAACTTCATTATCATGGCAAAGGGAGGGAACTATTTTTGAGAGGCTGTCTTGAGAGAGTTTGGTAATGTAGGACAGCCTAATCAGTATAACTAGACTAGACTTTAAGTATTTCCCTTAAGGTGATTCCAGATTATTTCCCTTCTCTTCTCTAGTTATCATTAATTAACAGTATATGATGTTAAAGGCTACAGAGGTTTGATTGATATCAATCAATAATAATCAACTTCTATAACACAGCTTTCCTGCCAGTAACTCAAACAGAAGTACTTATTTGATTCAAAATCCTTTGCTATACTGTATGCATTTTAAAGCCTATTGAAACTGGTTTAATTATGTGTAATGTTGTGATTGCTTCCAGCATTGTGCATAGTACTGATCTACTGAACAGACTGTAGTCTGGACTGTGTTGAGCAATAACCTGCTTTGCTGCTTCTTAATCAACTGTTTTTGTTTTTTCCCCACTGGACCCCAGCATTTGGTTTTTACTTGGCAACACAAAAGGGAGTTCTGCCTGACCTGAGAGTGTTAGGTTGATGGCCACAAGGTCAACAAAAAAAACAAAGAAAAATCTTACCATGAAGCAAGGGCAACTAAAATTTAAAAAGCTCACTCATTCCTGTTGGTGATATCATCACACTGCCAGTGTGGCCCAGATTAATGATGGCCATTAATTTCAGTGGGAATTAGAGTTGATACAAGACTTTGATTTAATGGCATTTGCCTCTGTTAATTATAGATGTACAGAATTCAGAAATTCCTGGTAAAATCAGCCAGAACTGCTCTAGACTGCAGTCAAGACATGCACCTCCCCTCCCATCTCTACAGTAATGATGTGAAATAAAAGTCTCTTTCAGTTTGTTGTTGTACTGATCTAGTGAAGGACAGTTAACAGATTAGCGTTCATCTAATCCTGTGGACAGAACTAAATTCACAGAATACTGTAAATACTAATGCATTGAAGAGGTCGCATCTTTGCACCTGAATGGAATTAAATAGGAACCACTTTGAACAAAAGCTGTTTGAAACCACTTTTTAAAGGATGAGGAAGAGCCGTTTATCATTTTTGTTTTGATTACATGATACGGTGAGTGACACAATAATGCATTTCAATATAATTTACATAATTATGTTGTGTTTTTCCAAGCAAGTGAAAATGTTTGCTGAACACTTTTTCCACAAAGGTGGTGCCCTTCCACAAGTTTGAGTAAGAAAATGATGTTCAAGCCGACTTAAATTTACACAATATTTTGATGACAAATTTTAGAATTGATGAAAGATTTATCAACAGATCCTGGAATCAACAAACGATAGTTAGAAATAGTATTTGATGAATAGTTTGCATCTATGTCTCAAGGATTTGTTGAAACCATATCAACACAAGCGGACATTACTTTAGATTATATGTTGTGTTTCTCGCTTCAAATCGGGCTCCCAATTGCACTGTAGGAGCCCAATTTAAATGTTAATAACTGCCTGGCTCTCCACTGCAGGACATTTGGGGGGGGGGGGGGGGGGGGATTTTAACCCCAAAAAACAGGTGGGATGGGGTCAGGTGGGAAGTTAATGTTAAAAATCTGAATCCTTACCAGAACCTGCCACCAACCCACCCACTTCCAGTTTTAACGGAGGTGGGATGGGGGGGGGCAGGCAGCCAACCTGCTCCCAGGATGCGGGTCGCCCATTTAAATATTATAATGAGGCTGACGTGCCTCAGGTTTAACCACCATTTTAAATTTAACTGTGGCTGGTTGGGTTTCGCAGGCCTCGGGAAATCTGACAGCTAATGGAAGGCGAGGACTGCTAGATCCAGGAGGTAAGTGCCTTTACACTTACCTCATGGATCCAGGATCTCTGCCTAATCCACACCCCGCGATTAGACTCCGCCCCCCCAGGCTTCCGATTGCCTTCCCAGCCTCCTCCCCGCCATGAGGCCTCCGATCGGTTTCCCGGCCTATTCCCCCTCACCACCAATGATGATCTTCAGGCCGCCCTCGCTGTTCTCTGCCTCCCCCACCAATCATCTTCTGACCCCCGATGTTCTCTTCCTCCCCCTCGATCATCTTCTGACCCCCCATTGCTCGAGTCTGGCCCCCGACCACCCCTCGTCCCCTCCCTCCTTTCTGCGGCCTAGTGCCACAGGCCTACTCACCCGCAGCCAGCCAGCCTCTCCACCTAGCTGGCTGCAGGTGGGAAACAGAGGTTTCAAAGGTTAAATTGGGCAGGGCCTGCGGGAAATCCGTTCTCCCAGGTTTCCTGAACACTTCCAAGCCCCCCCATTCCCAACCTGCCTCCCGATTAAAATTCCAGCCTTGGATACTCTGATATCCACCGCTGTAAAAATGGTGGCGTGCGCGACAGGTTTCACTTTTTAACCCTCCCCCCCCGACCGTTGCGGGGGTGTTAATATCAAGGCCATGGCGTCTGCCGTGATCTTTTAACTGCTCACAATACATAGGCATTCACAAAATCATATAAGTACATTGGTGCTCTGACAGAATGTGTTAAAGAATGAAGAATGCAGGTTCACTCAAGTGTTTCGCCACATAATGAAATTCTAACCCTGACTATATCACTGGGGAAAGGTTTCACTGAACACAGTCCAGGCTCCTTCAAAGCATAAGCTTTGCCTGTCTTCTGGCCGTCATTGTCTGTGAAATGGAATTACTCTTCATCAAGATCATGCCTAGTCATTATATGTTTTGTCAAGAAACAATGCCTAGCAACATCCAGAAGTCATTTAAATTTTAATGAGGCGTTAGCTGAGGTCCTATGTGGGGCGGTGGGGGTGCAAATTTAGTTTCCGCTTTGGGTTACTTTAATAGTCCCAGTTCAGCATATTGTTCAACTCCCTGTGGACACACACATGGGACAATTAAATAATAATAAATACCTTTGGGGGATTACAAGGCATTAATCGAATTGAGGAGTTCAGAGGACATTAAAAACCACAATAACAAGTGGCTTATGTTGTGGTCTGAACCCCTGGATTATATCAGTTTTATAATCACCGCCAGGTAGTCATTATTCTATAAGGGAGATTTTACGAAGTTGTACCCCTGGTGTAGAGTTTTGTGTGAGGGGTGGGGGGGCGCGCACATCAGGAATATAGGAGCAGAGGTCACTGGGTCATGCTGGATTTCCATGACCAAGTTCTTGATATGTACTCCCAACATGTTAATCGTATGAACACCACATTCGCAGGCATCCATTATTATTCTATATATAAACCAGTTGAATTTGTTAATTGGATTACCAGTTCAAAATCACTCCCTGGGATTTTTTTTTTTTACATACACATAGTAAATGTTGGTTCTATTCAGTGTTGGTCTGTTTCCATGCTGACACTGAAAGACGCCCTCGTAAGAACGGGATATGACGCTCGACTCGTCAATTGACAGTTCCGACGGGCCACAGCGAAAAATCGCATAGACCTCCTCAGAAGGCGAACACGGGACACAACCAACAGAGTACCCTACGTCGTCCAGTACTTCCCCGGAGCGGAGAAACTACGCCATGTTCTTCGCAGCCTTCAACATGTCATCGATGACGACGAACACCTTGCTAAGGCCATCCCCACGCCTCCACTACTCGCCTTCAAGCAGCCGCCTAACCTCAAAAGTACCATCGTTCGCAGCAAATTACCCAGCTGTCAGGAGAACAGCGACCACGACACCACACAACCCTGCCACGGCAACCTCTGCAAGACATGCCAGATCATCAACACAGATACCATCATCACACGTGAGGACACTACCCACCAGGTACATGGTACATACTCATGTGACTCGGCCAACGTTGTCTACCTCATACGTTGCAGGAAAGAATGCACTGCGGCATGGTACATCGGCGAGACCATGCAGACACAGACAACGTATGAACGGACACCGCGCAACAATCGCCAGGCAGGATTGTTACCTCCCAGTCGGGGAACACTTCAGCAGTCAAGGACATTCAGCCTCGGATCTGCGGGTTAGCGTTCTCCAAGGCGGCCTTCGAGACACACGACAACGCAAAATCATCAAGCAGAAACTGATAGCCAAGTTACGCACCCAGGAGGACGGCCTCAACAGGGATCTCGGGTTCATGTCACGCTACAGAACGTGACTCGACATCGTTGTCTGTTTTTCCAGTTTAAAAAAAAAGTTAAAAGCTTAACTGCAGATGGCAGCATTTGACACGTTGGACCCCCTGTGACCCACCTCATTGTCTTAGCTGTACTCTGATGTGTCTTTGATGTAATGCCTCCCTAACAGATTGTATCTCTGCAGACACATTGTTCTCTGTGTATATATACTGTCGATTTGTATTCCCTCACTGTACCTGTACCTGAAGAAGGAGCAGCGCTCCGAAAGCTCGTATTTTAAATAAAACTGTTGGACTATAACCTGGTGTTGTGCGACTTCTCATTTTTGTCCACCCCAGTCCAACACCGGCATCTCCGCATCATGTTTCCATGCTGGCAGTAATCATCCACAGGGATATCAACCACCAGCATTTTTCACATTAGTAATTCTTTATAATATCCATCCTTAAATGATTAA
Source organism: Squalus acanthias (assembly GCA_030390025.1). NCBI lineage: Eukaryota > Metazoa > Chordata > Chondrichthyes > Squaliformes > Squalidae > Squalus > Squalus acanthias. The sequence continues at coordinate 83,255,060 of CM059435.1, read as the reverse complement.
TAGATACGACATTTTGCTGATAATTTACAGTTAACCATCAGAAAATTCCATAGCCAGTGTAAACTGTAGGAGTGATTTTAATCCTGCCTGCCAGCAAAAACTGGGAGGGCAGTTAAAATCATCCATGGGATTTACCCGCTGAGGTCCCGCTCTCTGTAGGTTCCAAATTTAACCTGCTCCTCTGAGCAGGCATGAAGGATACCTACCAGCAACCAGTGGGATCCTTCTTTAAATGTGCAATTCGGGCTCTCATGACACCAATGGGCCCAACTGCTATTTCAACCAGAGGCCTGTGCAGGGAAGCCGTTGTGGTTTCCCAACAGGCCAACCTAGTGGGGAGAGGAGTATGGGCGGGAAGAGGCCCAAAAAGGTAAATAATTTTACTTTCCTTGTGAGGTCAGGTGAAGCAGGAGTGTTCCGCTGGTCCTCACAAGGAACGTTTAGGCTTCACCACCCTCTTCCCCCCGCAAAATCACGAGACCCTCGCGAACCTCCTCCCTGCGACTTACCGGGGACCTTTCCTTCAGTCCCAGGCGGAGGCCTCCTGTGGCTTAACAATGCAGCCCCGCCCACTGGCCAGCTGCCAAGTCCCACTGGTTTCGGGTGAGAGACTTACTAATTATATGCAGATGAGGCCCGGGAGTTAAAATCTCCCAGGCCTCACGCTGCTGAGGTCGGGACGGTTTGCCGCCAGCCTCTGCCACACCTGCCCAACTCCCGTCCCGAGTTAAAATCAGGGCCTGTATTTTTCTTATTAAGAGTCCATCACTGGAAAGAACTAAAACCAGGTTTACTTCTCAAAATAATGCCGTAAAAGCATCAATCTGCCACTGCTGTGTTTAATACTGCTGAGCAGCTGCTTAGGGCCAAATGTCCTCTCAGTGGTTTTGATTGGAAGGAAGAAATAAAGTGACATGGGAATTTTAATATTGTGTACATCATCTACGCTTGATTTTATTTCAAGTGCAAATAGCACCAATATGCAAACCCTGAATGTGGAAACCTTTGGGGTACAGTGTGTTGAATCAGGTCATTGTATACTCAGCATCACTAGACAGCAGAATATTATTATGGAGCCAAACTTAATAATTATGCATCTGTATACAATCTTTCTGATGGTGTTTTAATAGTGCATTAGTTCCTAGGTCAAACTAATTAATGATTAAAGGCTAATCTGTGGACCAGTTAGGAAAGATAGCATATAATTTTGTTAATTATTTCTGTTTTCAATACATACTCTGGGCTTGAACGCGATTAACTTCAAAATCATTTCAACTGTGAAGAGTCCGGTGAAGAGCATATTAAGCACATCCATGGCATGACCAAAGGTCACCGACTGGCCGTGGTGCTGCACAATAAAAAAACAAGAATTAGATAATAACTCATGATCGCAATGGAAATGAGTATTTCACTATTACTATAGCAGTTAATTTTTAAAAATGAATTTGACTTATTTTGGGACTCAAGGGTTTAATTTCTCCTCAGTACTATTAATTTTTAAATGAGCAATGTTATATTCACAAGAGAATGTTCTTCTCTCAGCAAAGCCACTTTCTATCTACCTTGTTATTAGAATTGTGCTAACCTCATTGCCCTTTCCAACAGAGTTGGTGAACAAGTAAATTAATCTTTAAATTGTGTGGAAAAAAGTTAGTCATCAGGAGATTCATATCACATGATTTTATTTCACATATATTCCAACAATACCTCTTCTTCAGCGAAAGGCAGTAACAGGCATCCAAATGAGTAAACAAGGGATCTATAGTTCACAGTGCTGTATTACTTGGCCCTCAAGAACTGATGCTATAAAAATATACAGTTGACCCTATTTGAGGAGCAGGAACAGGAGTAGGCCATTCAACCCCTTGAGCCTGTTCTGTCATTCAATTAGGTCATGGCTGATCTGTACCTCAACTCCATTCACCCGTCATAGCTCCATATCCCTTTTTAACCTTACATAACAAAAATCTATTGCTCTCAGTCTTGAAAACTCCAATTGTCCCAGCACTCTCAGCCTTTTAGGGGAGAGAATTCCAGATTTCTTCTACCCTATGTGTGAAAAAGTGCTTCCTGATTTCCCTCATAAATGACCTAACTCTAATTTTATGATTATGTCCCTCGTTGATTACCTCACCAGAGGAAATAGATGCTCTGTATCTACCTTACTGAATCCTTTTAACATTTTAAACACTTCGATTAGATCACCCCTCAATCTCCTATACTCAAGGGAGTACAAGCCAAATTTATGCAACCTGTCCTCATAATTTAACCCTCTAAGCTCTGGTATCATTCTGGTACTCCTCTAAGTGCTGGTAACAGTTTCTAGTCAAATTGTTTTCAAGCAAAGAAGCCTCACCAGAATCAACATTTGTTGGTTGGAGAATAGAGGGGGAAAATGAAGCCTCCCCAATGGCTCAGGAAGTTCATCGCGTGAGTAACTAAGCCATTCACACCAGAAAGGTCTGATGTTCGAGTCCCTGTCTATGCTGATGTGGGGTGACAGTGGGAGCTATAAAATTGGCCTCAGCACCCCTAGTTTAGGGAGAGGAAAATAGCCTGATAACACTCACTCTGCTGAGGCTCACACCTAAATAAGAATCACTTGAGCAAGACACTGAAGGGCGAGTGGCAACTATACAACTTTATCCCAGAAAGGAGTCGAAACCTAGAGGAGAGGTGGGGAGAAAACTGGCAACAAAAAAAACTAGAAGGATAATCCTATTTCCAGCTTTAAATTCCTATTGCAGGAGTATATCTACAAATCAACAGCAGTTTCTTCATGGTGGAAATGTGGCTTAAGTAATGTAAAACAATGGCCGTAATTTCCGATCCCTACGGGTGTGTACGAGCTGTGTACACACCCGTAGGGACCTCACAAATGCCGGTTTCAGATATGCGAAGTGCATGCGCTGAAAACCGGCATTTCCGATCTGTAAAGAATGCTCTTAACAGATCGCACGCCTGCCCTGGAGAAGGGCCTCTGCAGGTGGAGAGTTCTGCTTTCTGCAGAACCTCCGCCCGCTGAAATCCCTTAAAAATCTTACGCCTGGTAAAAGCAGGGGTAAGGCCTGCTTTTACCAGCATAAGAGTTTAAAAAAGTAAAAAAAAAATTCTTTTCACTCATTTATAATTTTAAAATACTTTAAAAAAAAAAGTTTATTTTTAGCCCCGTAAAAAAAATTTTTTTTTCAAAAAATTAAATTTTATTTAAAATATTTAATTTAATGTAATTTCAACTAATTTTAAAAACGTGATGTTTTTAAAAAAAAATTATTTAATGTTTTGATGTGTTTTTGGAGTGATTTCCATTCATACTTTTGACAGGTCTACCTGTCAAAAGTATGAAGGGAGATTCCCTTCTCCCATTGGTCCCCATGGCCCACGTGATCCCAGGAAGGCTTGCGAACCGCATACGCCCCTGGGATACGTGGGCCCTGTGCATTTCGTTGTGGAGAGGCCCAGGAGCGGAAATGGCCGGACCTCTGGAGCCCTCAGGTAAGGGCGTAGATTTTTTCCAGATTGGAGGCCTCCGCACGCAGGAAAGTAGCCCAATTGAGTGACCACCTGATTTTGCTGTGGCCTGGAGCCAGTGGACTACCCTGAGGCACTCGATTTTTGCCTGCAGCCCATCGGCCAAATGCTAATGAGACACAGCCCTCAAAATAAACTGCACCTCCCCCTGGGGCTATTGTGTGGCCAGTGGACACGCTCCGCCAACTGGTCGCCCGGTGTCCACACCAGGGGAAATCTACCCCTTTGTGTTAGGGTTGCTTTCATCGAGAATATCTAAAATCTCACGTGTAAAAATAATAGCTGTAAAAATAATGGTGCAGTATTTTTCACTTGGATATGCAGCATTTTGTATTTTTAACAGTAAACATAAAAAAAAAGTAAAGAGCTTGGGGTAGTGGCAATGTACATTGGAACACTAACACCCAGAGCTATAATGGGGGACAACACAGGTTCAATCACTTACTCCACTTGGTTCCCAATGCATCAAGCAAGGACTTGTCATGTGGAAGCATAGCATATTTTTGGAGAGAGAATTGGATGGGGCACATAAATTATGTAAATTGAGCATGTTGTCACTGGAAAAGAGAAGGTTGATAGGTGATATGATTGTTGTTTTTAGGATTCTAAAAGGGACTAGATAATGTAAACCATGACAAGCTATTTCACCTTGTCCAGAACAGTAGAATTGGAGGACAGGGCCTGAGCTTGAAGGGGGGTAAATTCAAAACTAATCTGCGGAAACAATGGCCCGGACTTTGCAGCCAGCGGGGAAGGAACGGCCCTCGCCATTCACTATGCTTACAGCTGCCCACAGACCTTTTGCGGGCTTTTGAATGGCAACTTGAAGTCATCGGGCGTCTAATCCAGTGCGGCACCCTCTACAGGGGATCTGTGGCGTGTGCGAGCAGGACAAGCAACAGTGTGGCTCTTCAACCAATCAGATTGAAGAATCCTCACTGAGCCACACGGAGTCTAAACCAGGAAGTATAAATTAGAATATTTAATTCAATGTAAAATCATGTACAGAAAGCAAAATAAAGTGAGGGACAGAAAGGTGGGATTAAGAAAGAAAGATAAAAGCAACAGTATTTAAGAATCTCGAACAATAATTAAATTCTCAAGGAATGAGACTCCACACTTATAAAATTAAATTTTCAGTGCCAGAGAGGTTGTTTTGCAGTAATTAAGACTTATCATGCCGTTAAAAATTCACTTACACCTGAATGCACCAGCCCTAACTTTTTCTGGCCTGTTTAGTGAGCAACTAGTGGGTAAGTACTGCAACTTCACACCTTTACATGGATTTCAATGCCAAGTCTATCGGCAAGGTTCGGGTAGAGTGCAGCTTGTGGAGGAGCAGCGCAAATCAGACAAAGCTTCCGGATTTCCGCGTTTAACTGCGCATATGCGGACTCCGGAAGTTGCTGTCCGATTTACTCCATAATAACGGTGAATGCTGATAGGCTCACCATTATTGTTAACCCAAAATCCAGGCCATTAATTCCATCAGCAAATGGTCAATCAATGGAACAGGCTCACTCGGGAGATGATGTAAGCAGTTAGTATTAATTCATTCAAATGCAAATTAGATAGATTTCTTTCAGAAAATAACATTTTGGGATACAGTATATGAGTAATTTGAGACATTACATATGGTAAGTGTAGCATGCTTGGGAGGAACAGGTGACTTTGGACCTATGGTTCTCAAAGCTCTCCGATCATCATGTCTGTTGTAGACTACTGATAGAGATTGATTGCTATGATTAGTCAACAACTCCATTTCAATTACATTTAATTGAATCATTCGACTACCAGAATGATAGAAGGTGAACTAGATGGATCTTGGTCTTTTTTTGTCTAGCAATTCCTGTGTTCCTTTGGGGGTGACTTCATTATGTTGCTTTCACACACCTTTCTTCAACCCTCCCCTACATAGCAGGCTGCCAGAGAAAACATTGTCCAACGTTTGGACAATGGTGGTAGAGAAGTGGGACCAGAAATACGAAAAAGAGATGATTGAAGTGCATGCACTTCATTGGAGGTTATATAATTTTGAAAACACCCCAACCCCGCCCCCACCCCCCACAAAAAGGGTAGGAAAGTACCAATTTCACTGCTAAAACAATAAAACCCTTATAGAATGTGGAAACAGTGATTTCATCACCTAATAGGGTAGATTTTAATCTTCAGCACCTGGATGTAAAGCATTGCCTGGGCACAGCACAGAGTGAAAAATAATTTGGACAGGACTGCATGTCCATAGCAGAGCACAATTGATTTTCCCTCCCATTAAGTTCACGGAAAGAAAATCAGTCAGGCTCCTTTACTGGTGTGTGATTTTCCTTGCCCAATTTTCCTCTTTGTGTTGTATGCTGGAGATGCTTTACGCCCAGGCGCTGAAGACGAAAATCTACCCTAATGGCTCATGAGTAAATAGCCGGTTGAGGAACAGGTCAGGATTGTATAGTTGTACAAAATAATTTAATTAGAATTCATTTAAGAAAGTTGTAGTTATGGCATATGTATCTCGGATAATCCTGCACAAAGAACATTTTTATTCCATTAGCAAAAAAAGTACCAAATGAATATTATTGCTTTTCCAAATACAATGGCCGGGAAATTCCTGGGAGCTGCTACCACTCCGCTGGTGTTACTTCACCGGAGGTGCAGCGGGAACCCTGTTTACACAAAGGCAAACAATTTCCCATAATTCTCTTTGTCCTACCTGCATAGCCAAGCAGATCGTGTTCAGCAGGATCAGAACAAACATCAGGTACTCGAAGTAGGTAGAATTTACCACAAACCACACTTTGTACTGATAAGTATTCTTTGGGATATACCGCCGTAGAGGCCGAGCTTTTAGGGCATACTCCACACACTGGCGCTGTAAATGGCAGAAAAGAAATTATTTTATTTTACAATAAATATCATATTCTATAAAAAAGTAAATATGGTATCTATCAATACTGCATAAAATCAGCCTTGGTTCATGTTTTGACAAATGTTTTAGTACAGTTTGCAAAACACTAATAATATTTTGTGATGACAACAGGTGAAAAATACTTAAGGCAGCTCCAGCCTTTATTTTTAAATATTGTATTTTGTGCCCCTATCAACCCAATATATGAGTTCAGATGACATCAAACTAGGAGGCCCAGGCCTAGAAATTTGAAGTGTTTGCGGTGGCCATTAAGGCCTGTTTTGGGGGAAAAAAATGGCGGCCGCCTCACTTCCACATGCTGCCGACAGGTCCTGTGGTGGCGGCCATTTTCGGCAGGTCGGCAATGCTGCCGTTGCCTGCGCTCACCGAAAGTATTGTAATTAGTCGGAGTGTAACGTCAACGGCGTGCAACAGTGAGTTGACATCCGCTCATCCATTTTGGATATCGCCACTCCTCTTGCCGCCCTCTCCAAAGCACGCCCATGCGTGCAGCCGCTAAAAGCACTTCAGCAGCGTAAGTAGCCATGAGTACGCTTCAAGTTACAAATGTAAGACAGCCAGGATTATTATCTCCACGTAGCAGTGTTTATATTAATCACAAGCCTAGGTCTTGTTAGCTAACACTTGAGATTTGTAGGTAAAGTTTAATTTGTTTTCCCGGTGGTTCACTTATTTGAAACTGTCCTGCCTGAGATTGTAATACTGAATGTGTAACAAATGGGAAGATGCAGAATATTGCAAGTGATTACTTCTGAGTTACCAGAAGGGTAAGCTTGAGGTTTGAATTAGGAATCACCTATGGATGTGCAGTTTTTCGATCTCGGAAATCTGAAGTGTGAATTCAAATTCTTTAAGTTATCAGATATGAGTACTCTCTCCTCACCATGGAATAGTAAAAATCCCTGTTGTCAGACCCTCCTAAACCAGTGGCTAAAGTGACCTCAGCATATCAATCAAAATTATGACTACAGTATAACAGTTTAAAAAACTACAAAGTGCTGGATTTCATCATTCCTGTCCTATATCTTTATCTTACTGCTTCATGAAAATTTAAACAAGCATTTAAAATAAAGAGCTTGGCTTAGTCTCTATTCCTTTAGAATGAGATGTGTGGGTAAAGTGATAGGGGAGAGTCCTTGAAAGCATTAAATGGGCCATCTCTGCTCAATGTAAAAAAAAATGAACTGTGTTCCCTTTCAACTACACTGAATGCTGCATGCCTTCTTCAGCAAAATGAGAGTTACAAACTTCCGATAATTAATTTGCCCTGTTGTACACCCACGCCCTCCCCCCTTCTCCCATAAAACCTGAAGTACGATCAAAGCAGAGACTTCCCCGGTGCAGCTGAGACTCCCCACAAATGCATAAACAAGTTGCTGAACCCTTTTCCCATCTGTAGAAATTTTGCCTGAGCTGATTTAAAAAATGACTTCCATAGATAGGTTCTGGCGCTTTGCATGTGTCACTTTGATGTGCTTTAAACAAGAGGGAGCTTTCTCCACAAAAGCTGAATGCATTGATTGGTGAGCGGGTGGCAGGTAAATTGTTGTAACAATTATGCCAACTGTTCCGTACATACAGGTTCACTCATTTCTTCCTTGTTCTCCTTAAATGTAAGCAGGATACAGACGCGACCTTCAGCCTCCTGCCGGAAAGAGCGCGTTACACCACAAATTCTCTGCACCGCTGATGCTAATTAGCAGGCAACACCAAAATACCGATGCTGCCTGCACTCTCTCTGCAGCTGGCCGTTAGCCTTGGCAGGCGCTGTTACCGGCAGGTTTCTGGCCTACTCAAATTTCTAGGCCTCAAGCTTCAACTTCAACTAAACCCCAAATATGGTACTGCCTTGAAACCCAGGTCCCAGCCTCCATCTTTTCAAGTCTTTAAAAAAAAATTACTTCAGGATCATAGAACCAAAGAGGTTTACAGCACATATGGAGGACATTCAGACACAAAATTACAGAGAATTTACTGCATAGAAACAGGACATTTGGCCCAACTGGTCTGTGCTGGTGTTTATGCTCCACACGAGTCTCCTCCCACCCTACTTCATCTAACCGTATCGGCATAACCTTCTATTCCTTTCTCCCTCATGTACTTATCTAGCTTCCCCTCAAAAGCATCTATGCTATTCGACTCACCACTTCATTGTTGGATTTATTAGTGATTATCTTATATTTATGGCCCCCAGTTTTGGACTTCCATACTAGTGGAAACATCTTCACTACATCTACCCTATCAAACCTCTTCATAATTTTAAAGACCTCTATTAGGTCACCCCTCAGCCTTCTCTTTTCTAAAGAAAAGAGCCCCAGCCTGTTCAGTCTTCCCGATAGTTATAACCTCTCCATTCTGGTATCTTTTTTGCACATTCTCCAGTGCCTCTATATCATTTTATAATATGGAGACCAGAACTGTACACCGTACTCTCAGTGTGGTCTAATCAAGGTTCAATACAATTTTAACATGATGGGGCAGAAATTCTTCTTGGGCGGTAGCACAAATGGTCCATATTGCATGGGCTGCCTGTTATACACCTGCCCGATGTTCACTTTAATTGACATTAATGGAGCTAAATATAAGGCGGGGTGTATAACAGGCGGCCAATGTGATACAGTCCGTTTTGCACTACTGTCCAAGACTAATTTCTACCCCAACTTCTCTGCTTTACAATTCTATTTCTCTAGAAATGAACCCAGTGATTTGTTTGCATTTTTTATGGTCTTGTTAACATGCGTTGCTATTTTTAATGATTTGTGAATGTATACTCCGAGATCCATTTGCTTTTCTACCCCATTCAGATTCTTATTTTCCAAGGAATAAGTGGCCTCCTTATTCCTCCTACCAAATTGCAGCATCTCACACTTAGCTATACTGAAATTAATTTGCCATTTACACGCCCAATTTGTCTGTGCTGATCTTTGCTAGAACAGTCCACAAGTAATCCCACTGCCTGTCCTCCCCCCACCAATACAGTAGGTCAGTTAATGGCAAACCCAATTTAATGGGGGGAGTGGGTTTAGTTCGTGGACAATTTACTGTCGGTCATACTGTTGGTCACTCAGTAGCAATCTCACTTTTATGTTTTGGGGGCAGAGGATCATCACTATTCGTTATCCAGATCAGATACTTGAATTGCCTCCAACCTGTGTTTCTGCTAATCTAGAAGAGCTCAATATTGCAGAAACCATTACCTACCACTGATGCCCATTTCCTTGAAAAACACATTTACCTGAAATAATTAAACAGTAGTAATGAAATATGTCAGTTTATGCCACGCATCAGCAACTGACAAAGTATCTTCTTATTAATATATCTTCTGAAGTGTAATCGCTCTCACTGTTCAGTTCAGAAGGTATAAATGATACCAGCTCCTATGTATCCATTAAACTTCTTATTCACCTGATTTTTGTCCAGCTCACAGTTTTTGTATTCTTGTTCTCCCTGTTCCTGAAATGTGACAATGACGAAACCTACGAAAATGTTCATCATGAAGAAGGCAATAACGATGATATAGATGATGAAGAATATGGATATCTCCACTCTGTAGTTGTAAATTGGGCCAGTATCCTCGGTATGAGAATCAATGGCTCGATATAGCAACCTGCAAGCATAAGACAGGAGAAATGTGTACATGATTTAACCTGCAGCAATGTAACTTTTATTTTATTGTTTTATATTCATCATATTTCTTCTGATTTTCTCGGACTCCTACCCTTTTAGGTAATAGCATCTTACAGCTTGTTTAGACCGAGAGGACAGAAATTGCAGAATGTAGATATCGTCACAAGGGCTTTCAACTTTTCCTACCTTCATCTTGGCACTCCATCAGAAACTTGAAGCCAGAACTTACTGAGAGATTTAGAATGATCAGATTGATGGATATTGTTCTGTAGTTGAAAGATGAGTGTTCCGCCATTCACAATTCTAAGCTGGCACTGGATCTATTCTATTGAACGGGCAACAGTTATAAATGCAAAGTCCTGAGTTTCCTCAGGATTTTCAGAACAGGGTTTTCTACATAGATGAATGGCATGAAATGTGGAAGAAGGAAAATATATAATCTGTGCATTGTGCCATGGAGTGGCACTGCACACATTCGAGACAAGTTCTTGACCTCAATAGGGAGAAGCCAAACACTTCCCCACATGGAGGGAAGAAAATCAGGTGGTGAGCCATTACATAGTAGCCTGTTAAAGAGAGGCAGTGATAAAAGCCTCAGAACAGCTTACCTCTCAGCCTGAGTAGGGCATAAAAAAAATAATTTAATAGAAAACCATTGTATTTGATTTTTGATATAAATATTGACAAAATTACCTGCCACTCCTAGATTCACATTCTGTTAATTCTTCCCTGTCTAGCTTAAGAAACTATAGTGTTCCAAATGCTCGTTTGGTACTGGTTAGCTACTGTGTTTTGCAAGATTAAAAAAAAAATCAATAGAATTCAAATTTTATACAGACTGATGATTTTTTAAATTTTTGAACAATAACACCCTTTACTGGATTAGAGAGTAATGCTGGGGCCAAAAAGCCACAGTCCATCTGGCGCAGTCCTATCATAACTGCAGCGACAGTGCACCAGAAGGGCAACTTAGCACAGAATTTGGATACACCGGGTCCAGGTCTTATGTTGGTCATTCTATGAGGCCTTCTAAGGGATGGTGCCTCTGTTGACCGCAAAAGGGATGGAAAAAGACAGAATTTCTGATGTCCTTGGCCTCTTAGTAGCCAGGTGGCTCATTGGGGGTTGGTTCAGCAGGAACCCCAAAGAAAAAGAATAACTTAAAATAAAAAAAATGTTTAGCTGGGTTACAAGTGGGGCTGATGGGGTCACTGAGTTTCTTTCAGGCACATTCCTCGCATCCGTCAATGGAAAGTAAAATTGGGAGAATGTAAAACGGGCCCCTGATCCGATCTGGTCAGCTTTCCCCCATCCAGGTTAGGTTAAAATTAACTCCTTAGTCTCAAAATGTGTAGATTTTACTGGCAACTGTATTACATAGACAGATTTTTCTCTGATTACGCTTCTGTTAAGCACCTTGGAACGTTTTACACATTAAAGGCTCTATGTAAATGCAAGTTGTTGTTGTTGAATGTGTATCATGCTCATCAGTGTGCTGGGCATTGTTTATTTTTGCCGTTTATGTTTCATGATAAACTCCATTTCTTTATCAGATGCTATAAAGATTAAATAAAAACTATTTGGGGTAAACAGTTGCTAGATTTGGAGTTTCACAATGCATGCTGACACTATTGTACTTACTGTGGCCATCCTTCAAAGGTTGAGACAGTGAAAAGAGCCATCATAGCAGAGGGGACATCGTCAAAGTTGAATTCACTATTCTCCCATTCTCGGTTACTTATCGTAGGCTGATTTACATCCCCATCTTTGTACAAAATATATTGACCTCTGTTAATAGAAAACAAATATGGTTATAAATTTCCAAAACTTATATCTGACCTCCCCAGATACATTAGTAGTTTTCATTCCTCCTCAACATTTAAAAATTTATTTTATCCACACTCCTCCTGCATCATGCACTAAGTAATCTGTTCTGAGCCCAGCTACTTGGAGGTACACAAGAGCACCCTTAGGTAACTCGCTTTATTAATTTCTTTTCTCTATCTGTGGAGAAGCAACTTTGCCTCCAGTTGCTGCTTCTTCCCTAAACAGCACAACTAAGATCAAGGTATTGACAGGTATTCCAATCTTTTACAGGGAAAATGGCCTGTATAGAAATAATTGAAAAGTGGTACTCGTAGAATATTCAATGAGGGAAAAAGAATATGGGAAAGTAATTCAACTCCAGGGTCAGAGAACACATAACCTGTGTAACCTTCCCAATATCACTCTGAGAATTTCATAATAACCTTCCCACTGAGACCAGGGATGTCACACTCCACTGTAAATTCAACTATATACCTCCAGGTTGATTCTTTCATTTTCAGGATATGCTGTGTCAGCTACTCAGCACCCACTTTATTTTTGGTATAACTAACTTCAGTCGAAAAATAAAACTACTGTAAATTTTAAAGTGTGTATTATTTAAAAAATACACATTTCCACTTTAAAAGAAAATCCAAAATTGGTGGTGCAGATTATATATGGACAACAAAATTTATCTAAATTACTAAGGATTTTCCTAAAATTCGTGGCCCAAAATTGGGGGAAGGGGAAAAGCATATTATTTGTGAAGATTAATGGAAATTCCTAGGTTTCCTTAGGTCTAATGATAATTAAATTAGTAGCACATACAGCAACACTTCTACATCACACTTCTGCTTTCAACAGCAAGGTCTAATAGTTCAAGCATCACAGGGCACATTTATACTGCAGATTTAACATCAATGCAATGTGATTTTTAATTTGCAGCAACACCTAAAATCACTGTGAATATGGAGTCACGGTCAACCCTCACGCTGGAGCAAAATAAAAGGGAGATTCCCTGGAGAAGGGAGTCTCACAACACTTGGGTTTGACACCACATGGAGTGTAAATTCAGTGTGGTGTCACACCTGGTTCACTAAGTGCTCCTGGGGTCTTTTTGACCCCCAAGCATTTTGTAAATCTACCTGGTCTTAATTTAAATGTTTAGAGAGGAGGGAATCTTCCCCTATCACTTCTAAACATTAACATTTCTACGTGCTGGGAGAGAGTTCAATATTCAAGTGTGCATAGAGCTCTCTCCTGGAAAGGATGGTTAAAGAGTCAGTTAGCCAGGAATTACGATCTGGCCAGTGGATGGAATGCTTCAAAAACACTACAACAGTACTGTCAATGCTGCTCCATTTTCAGCCAGTGGTGAGGTACATTGAAAATGGGACTTGACTGATAATGTTCATTTTTTCCCCATTCTCAAAGATGAAATACCTCTGTTTCATGTTCTGGCCCATTCTAGCATCTCATCTGAAAACAGAAGAAACTCATCTTTACATAGAGGCATGTTCTAGTCAGAATTAACCCTAGTACTCATCACTAGCAAACATTCATGTGGGGCTTTTTCAAAACTTTCCTCTCAACAAGCAATTTTATTTGCTGTGTATAAGTGTGTGTTCTGATCTGTCCAATCTTTCTAATTTCTTTACTTTTAAGTTGACTGCATTTTCAACTTGGTAAATCAGCACTATTTAAATGCCAGTAAACAGCAACAATCTGGTTTAGTTCACTTAAGATGTGTGATTTTAGGGTAAGATTTATAGCTGAGTAATGGACAGTGATGTAATCCACTGACAGGCGACATTAAGTTGTTCTATTTTCAGATACTTCCCCATTCAGTATTAGCAATACATTTCAGTAAATTATTTAAACAAACTGTGTAAATTGCAATGCACTGTTTTTAATTTGTCTCTGCCTCCACCTTTGGCATGTTCCAATTAAAGCCTTTTTAGGAACATAGGAACAGGAATAGGCCATTCAGCCCCTCGAGCCTGTTCCACCATTCAATGAGATCATGGCTGATCTGTGACCTAACTCCATATACCCGCCTTTGGCCCATATCCCTTAATACCTTTGGTTAACAAAAAGCTATCAATCTCCGATTTAAAATTAACAATTGATCTAGCATCAATTGCCGTTTGTGGAAGAGAGTTCCAAACTTCTACCACCCTTAGTGTGTAGAAGTGTTTCCTAATTTCATTCCTGAAAGGTCTGGCTCTAATTTCTAGACTATACCCCCAAGTCCTAGAATCCCCAACTAGCGGAAATAGTTTCTCTATCCACCCTATCTGTTTCCTTTAATATCCTGAAAACTTCGATCAGATCACCCCATAACCATCTACATTCTCGGGAATACAACCCTAATTTGTGTCATCTCTCCTTGTAACTTAACCCTTGAAGTCCGGGTATCATTCTGGTAAACCTACGTTGCACTCCCTCCAAGGCCAATATATCCTTCCTAAGGTGTGGTGCCCAGAACTGCTCTCAGTACTCCAGGTGTGGTCTGACCAGGGTTTCGTACAGTTGCAGCAACTTCTACCCCCTTGTACTCTAGTCCTCTAGATATAAAGGCCAGCATTCCATTAGCCTTTCTGATTATTTTCTGTACCTGTTCAGGACATTTGAAAGATCTATGGACCTGAACCCCCAAGTCTCTTTGGACATTCACTGTTTTTAGCTTTTCACCATTTAGAAAGTACCCTGTTTTAAAAAAAAGATTCCTTACTATTTAATAGTTTTGCCAAAATTGCTAATCACAAGGCATTTACCAAAGTCTTTATTCCCCCCCCCCCCCCCCCCATCCCCGCCAGTAACAGTGCTTTTTTTCAATGTGTCAGACTTAATTTCTCAATCTGGGACATATAGTTGCATACTGTGGTGAATTTTCTGATGTGGGTGCTAAAGGTCACGGAGCAGGACTGCTCCTTCAGGGCTCACAAAAATACTCTGACACAGTGCTGGTCCATTTGAGGCCTCATGGGATCACCTCCACTCCCCCCCCCAGATCCGACCTGCCAGCCGGCTCAGCATAGAAGCCGGATGATTTCTCGCCCTCCCACAACCAGCAAACTGCAGCTGGGCACCCATTTTGCACCTGCAGCTTGCTCACTGCATTTAAATGAGACCGAGCCTGGTTTGAACCTCACACTGGCACGAACTGATGGGCAGAGCAGCCACCTCCTGACTTTGCACCTGTTTTTGAGCAGAAATTGAATTTCTCGTCCAAAGAGTTCAGTCATAATATGGAAGCAAAATATATTATACAGCCTCTAATAGTTGAGAGGACCTGGCAATTTTCTTCCAAATATATAACTTTTAAATAAGTAACTAAACAGTTGGTTTGACTACTCATGCTATGAAGTATAGACAGATGTATTGGGTCTTCAATTAGCTCTAATAATATACTGCTGAAAATGAGAAAATAGTTATAGATAATATTGTTTACACTTTGTTCTTGTTATTCCAACAATTAACAACATTCTTAAATGGGGTGAGATATTACAAGTGATATTTTGCAATTGAAATGTTCAAGTGGTTGGGGGAAGTTGAGTCTCTTTTATTTATCTGAATTTAAGGAAATAATTAGAGATAGGCAGTAAATTTTACATTTCTAAGAACAGGTCCTGAGTGATGCATTAACATTGTATTGTCATATCGCATTCAGTACAACTGTAATCAAACATATACTACAATGTTTACAGTGAGTCTTGATCTGAAATCTGGTGGCTAATTGCAGCACCCTTTTATGCAAATACACTAGATTGGCCTGGTTTAGAATGCCTCATATAAAAAAATATTTTTCATGGCATTGTCCAAGCCTGATCCCTTTCATAACTTTCTTAATCATAAAATGTCAAAATTCCTCAGTGTAATGAAGTGGCTTTACTGAAGGCAAAGCATGAAGCAATGCACTGTATTTGTTTCAGTTTCAATTAATAAATTTCATTATGCAAACCTCAGTATCCACACTGAAAGCAATCACTTCACAAACTGTAAAATCTATACATACAATTATTCTTTATCTACTTTATTCTGTACTCCTGCATATCTATTGTAATTTGACTAGATGCAATAAATTAACAAAATCAAACATTTGGGCTGAATTTTGCCGGCACTCAGAGTGCGGGTTTGGAGGCGGGTCCACTGTCAAACTCGAAATGATTGACAGTGGACTGGGAGCCCACTCCGAACCCGCCTCCATGTAAGTTTCCAAAGTGTCAGGTCTGCGGTTTCAGAACAGACCCGACACCAAGTGGCGGGGGAGACATTTAAGATAGTTAAATGCTTGTTAAACACTCGTTACTATTTTGCCAGCCTATTTCTATTTTACCACTTTTTTAACGAGGTTCACATCATTCGGAGATCACGTCGGGTAAGTAGGTCGGGTTCTCGATGTCTCCCCATTGCTGTGAATAGGTGACAGCTGTAAAAGTGGTATGAAAGCTACCATTTCACACCTGTTCACTTTCCAATGTCAGAAGCTTGAGCCTTCAGGACTTGGAAGACACTTTTGAGCTTTATGCAGTTTGGAAGTGTTTGGAGTAAACTTTCTATCCACTGTCACCTCCTTGGAGCAAGCGCTCTCACCATTGACAGATCGCTTCTGTCATCTCAACTTCAGCTGCCACCTATTCCAGCAACCTCAAAAAACCTCAACTTGGTCCTCTGAATCCCTCCACGATCAGCCCCAACACCAACATCACCAGGCACACCAACAAAATCACCAACAACAATACCAACTTTCTCCGCAATCACCTGATGCTGCACAGGTCACAGGGCATCAGCACCCGACAACATTGCTGCCTGGGAGGCCAGCGATGGCATCACCATGGCCAGATTTACTTCACTTGATGCTGTACACCCTGGCTGCCATATGATGCACCAGGTTGACACCACCCCACACCAGCATCATAAAGCATCCCTACAATGTCCAAGCCATTCCTTTCACACTCATCACAATTGTGTGTGTGTGTGGGGGTGGGGGTGGGGGGGGGGGGGGAAGTTATGTCTCAACATTCACTGGAACTCAATAAGACACTTCCAAAGGTGAGCACAGATCTGTCCAATAAAATATAGATTTCAATGTTTGACAACACAGTAACAGAAAATTTACATGAACTATGCATAAAGCACCCAAGAGCCTACCCTTATTTGTTGTTAGTTGATATGATTGCATTAGGATGAGGGTGAGTGTGAGGGGTGGCTACTGAGATGGGGAAGTGATAATGTAGATAGAGAGGGATGGGTGGAGGTGCAAGGTAAGTTGGTGTGAGTAAGGATGTGCAGGAGTACTGTAGGGGAGGCAGAGTGATGGGGATGTGATGAGTGGCACAGCAGGATGAGGTTGGGTGTGGATTTGCAGTAACGTTTCCTGATCTACTGAGATCATTGAAAGGTTTGCGCCTCCTGACGACATCCCTGCTTGTGTCTTCCTGTGCAATCAGGCTGCGTTGGTGTCCTGGGGAGGTCTCTTCCGCCCTTGGAAGGGAAGAGAACCTCCCTGCGTGCTGTGACTCCCTCCATAAGCATATGGAGGGAGTCATGTGGGAGCATAGGTGCAGCCGTGCACCTTTGTGCAGTGCTCGTCAGTGTTTGCAGCACCTCAATGCTGTAGCACACGGACAGAATAACTGTCAAAATGAATGTGGACATGGCCCCTTTAAGGAAACCGGCTGATGATGCGTCATCAAATGATGTCATCAGACCCGCTTCCTTTTAATTGGTCAGGAACCTCGCTGGGCGGGCTTAACAAGCCCAATCAAGGGAAAATCCTTTTCACAGAGCAGCTGGAGCCGGGAGTGGGACCGGGACCCGCCAACGACCTCTCCCGCCGCAATCCTGCCTCCGATGGCGAAATCATGGCCTTAGTTCAGTTCAGTGACAACTGTTCTCTTTCAGCCAATGCTATTTCTAACCTAATTTTTCTGGTTAATTAGCTTCGAGCCCTTACTTCGTTTACACTGAAGCAAGTCCAGCTTCTCATCAGTGTGAAACCAGAAACTGGGATCCTTTTAAGTATGAGACCAGAGTGTATAATCTGAGTAGAGCTTCTACTGTCAAATTCATGACAGTGCTGCAGATGTCAATTTTACTCTGGCACTAAAATGCTCAAAATAAAGAGTAAAGTGACCTGATGTCATTCCAAATCTACAGCGGAGAAGATGCCAAGTGGTGTGCTGTTTAGTTTACGATGTTAGTAGATAAAATGGTGCCTAGTGTAACTGAGTTTAATTTTCTCTGGTCTGACCTTGCACTCTGTGCCTGGCTGGAGCTGTATAATTATATTTCTTCCTGTTTCGTAAAGTTAATACAAAATCTGGCAGCGATTTCACATGCAAATTTTTATGAACTTCTTGTCAAGCTGTCAATTCACGTTAGCGCAAGATGCAACACATGAGCCACATACAATGCCATTCTGACCCAATGTGGTGTACACGTGCTCAGATTGTGCTGTGAATTTACAAAATGAGCTTTTGACTTGTTGCGATTATGTTACATTTTTACCCAAGACATGGGCTCACTTCCGGTCATTTACTTCATACCAAGTTCTCCTATGGTTCTTGAAATGCCTCTAAATGGAGGTCAGAGCCTTCTTCATAGGGAGGAAAGTGAAAAACAGGAAGTACTGTAATGAGAGGCTGCGTCAACCAAGCGGCTTTTAAAAAGTGCCCAGTGGCTGGTTAAGAAGTAGCTCTGCCAGAAGTACAGAAGAAGATTTTCTGCCTGTTCTCTCAGTTAAGCAATTGTGGACAGCCTGCCCTGCCAACTATCAGTTTTTCTCCAGCCCCGTCAGTGTGTCAGCAGCAGGTCTCAGAAATCAGTGTTTTATAGCCTTATCCTAGAATTTTACTGTGTATATGTGTGCCAATCGGTGGAGTTCATGCATGCACAAATGCATACACAAAACTCTACACATCAGGATGCTGGTGAACAAGTGGGTTAGTCCTATACTAGCTTGGCAGCAGACAGGTAGGGGGGGCTTATGACTGGGGGATAAAATTGCTTTATATTTAGCGATAAGGATATTAGAAAGAAATGTGATTGAAAATGGATAAAGCATGACAACAGTCCAGCTCCGACTGGTAACCAGTGATGATCCTCCGAGATATAGATCCAGTTTTATTTATGTATGCCTTTCCCGGACAAGTGCAAACATTTCTAGTCCAAAGATAGTTCTATGGATCTCATCAGTGCTGTTCCTTGATCAACTTGGCAAGAAGCACATTTTGAGCAATTCAGGAAAGAATTCTTGGCAATCTGTCCAATATTTGGCAGTATTCCTTGCATGCTCAGGTGAATAACCAAGGCTAGGTATATCAGAAGGGCTATAAATGAGCATGTGGCATGAAGATATTTTACAATATTTTATTGGAGAGGAAGCCTTAATTAGTGCAAGTCGTATCAGAAAAGGATATCTTTTCTGGGACGCCATGCCATAGCATTGTGAGCTGTGGCTCAGTGGTAGCATCCTCGCCTCTGAGTCAGAAGGTTGTAGGTTCAACTCCCGCTCCAGAGACTTGACAAAAAATCTTGGCTGACGCTCCAGTGCAGTACTGAGGGAGTGCTGCACTGTCGGAGATGCCATCTTTCAGATGAGAAGTTAAACCGAGGCCATGTCTGCTCTCTGAGGGATATAAAAGATCCCACGGCACTATTTTGAAGAGCAGGGGAGTTATCGCCAGTGTCCTGGCCAATATTTATCCCTCAATCAACATCACTGAAAACGGATTATCTAGTCATTATCACATTGCTGGTTGTGGGAGCTTGCTGTGTGCAAATTTGGCTGCCACGTTTCCTACATCACAACAGTGACTACGCTTCAAAAAGTACTTCATTGGCTGTAACGTGATTTGGGACGTCCGGTGGTCATGAAAGGCGCTATATAAATGCAAGTCTTTCTTTCTTTTTTCTGCCCCCACCCACCCTGCTCCCCCAATTTTCTGTCCATTGAAATGAATGGGAAGAATACTAACTCAACCGGATGGAGGGAGAGAAGAGTGTTAAGTTGAATTAAGAAGGATGAGGGAGAAGGGTGCTGCTGTGAACTGAATCCAGAGGAGCATTTTTATGAACTGGGGCAGTGTGGGGTTGGATGTGGAAGAGTGACTATTGAGATAATTTTTGAGTAACGGATAGTCTAATTGGTCTGTTGGAAATACAAACTGTTACTGTGTTTTTCCTTTCTTTAAGATTAGAAATTATCAGAATGCATTCGTTTTAATGCACAAATTATATTTTTCTCCCGAGAGGGCATGCCCCTGGAACACCTAGAAATGCTCCACCAATTTTGTGCCTTCAACATTTGGATTTCCTCTTCAGGTTTTTATGTACTCATTTTTTTTCCTCCAATACAAATGAAGGGATGTTGTGTATATCTACTGTTCACGGTACAAATGCCATGCAACTACTTGTTTTCACAGGTCAAGGCAGTTCCTGAGCTGTCATTTTTTTGGGGGGCTGTGTCAGCTTTTTTGAAGCTGTTGCTCAGCTTTTGCTATTTTTCTAGGTTGGCAGAAAGGAAGCAGAAAAATAATCTTAAATGGAGTAAAAGATATTGTACATCATACATTAACAGTTAGGAATTTAGGTGTCCATTTATTCTTTTGACTCTGGGCACATGGCCATTGGGAACAGATAATTTGGGTAAATAGCTCAGAACATTTAGGTAGGTGCTCACCTGGGATGGAAGTTACCCATAGAGTTAACAACATGGATATTCGACTTGGCTTTACCTGATTTTTGGGTGTAAATTAGGTACACCGGTGCGGAGATCTGTTATGCTGTATCTACGCCCACATTATGCATCATGTGTATTTTTGGCAGTGGGGAAAACAGGGGCAGGAAGCATCACCTGAATGAGGCAGAAGCTTCTTTAAAATATTTAAATTAGGCAGGGAACATCAAGCACACAATTTCCCGACGTTCGTGCATGCAGAATTGTTACGTTTTTGTGTCTCTTCTAATCCTCTTATCTTAGATTGTTTCAGCTCTCATAACTTTGATCACGCTCATGGGTTAATGTCAATTCCCCTTTGACAGTATTTAGCCTTGCCTTGAGATATTGGTAAGCTTTTGGCAACATGTTTGTAAAGATGAACTACAAACCCTGTTAGGTATTCACTTCAATCTTTGAAAGTGTTTAAACAAGGTCTAAGTTAAAACTATTAAGTAATTAACTATTAAAACAAAAGAAGAATAAGCACATAAGTAACATTCATTCATATAATTATAGATTTACAGTGGGCATCCTTCCACCTAGTTCCTCAAGTGGACAAAATGAGAAGATTGAAATTCTAGAAATCAAGTTTACAAATAACTTTTAAATAATGGTGTTTATTTTCTTCATTTTTTTACCACTGTGGGAGCCTAATTAATCTAAACTGTTTCTTGGCAATTCAGCATATCCCATGTGCCCAGTTGCAGGAACAGAAAAATTTACATCATTGTGCTGAAATAAGCTTGGTGCAAGAATCTGAACTGCAATTGTTTTTTAAACAACTAGGGGTGAGCAATAAAAATACTGCCTTGCCAATGTTGCCCACATCCCAAGAACAAATGAACTTCAGATGCATCCCAAACATAGTATTTTATGCTTTCAGAGGTATTGCTTGGGCATGCCCACCAAAATGTTATCAACCGTATTGGCAGGCATTGCTACATCTACCTAGGAAAGTTCATGGGGAACTGTCTTCACAGAGTCCAGGTCAGCAGAGAGCCAGATGCAGCTAACATGCACCATAGGACTGTCACAGCCAGGGGCAATACCAGTCAAATGCAGCCTCAAACCTGCTGCTAGCTCTGTACAAGCATGCTGCAATGCTGGCCTATGGGGATTATTCTGTGGAATGGCAAATCGGACCACCTTCCTTGCAATCACATAACTGAGCACCACCTCCACATCAGCAGCCATCAAACAGGGGGTCAAGTACTGCGCTACACCATCACCTGCACCTAGACACTGGGGTTCCTGCCCTGTTATTTTGGCCTGTCACTTCTGCCTTGTCAAAAACTGTCAATGGATTGGAATGCCTTTAAGCCTTTCCTAAGGCTGCAAGGACTTTTGACCCCCTACTTTGATACTTCTTTTAATTGTCTGTATCCCTTTAAGTTTAATATACCAAAATGTTCCACTCCCACTAGGGTGCTCCCTGCACAAGTCCAAATCTGCACTTTGAACAATGCAGAATTATGATAATTGGTTACAACAGAAAATTGTGTGCACGCAGCACCCTTCACTTCTGATTAGCTTTGCACTCATTTTTAACTAAGATCTACCTAACCTTTTCCATTCATTGTCATTCTTTTTCATAATGTTCTCCAGTGATATTAAATTTTCATGTAAATTTTGGACAATTGGAATGGCTATACATAGTCAGATGACTGATTTAGACTCACAGGTTTATGATACTGGTTTCACCATGGTGCAGAATTAGAAAGCAGATTCTCCCTGATCAGCAAGAGAGGGCCAAATAGTTATTATTCAATTAACATTTTAAATATTTTTCACATTACTATTTGAAATGTTAAGTTTATTTTCCCTCTTCCCCTCACCTGCCCCAGGGTGGATTGCTTTGTGACTGAGAAATGTCCTACATAGCATTGTGACGTGTAACTGAGTAAATTCATTCACAGAGAACAAGTGAACTAGAGCATGATGAGGTTTTCACCACAAATACTCTTTTTAAAAAATCAAGGAGTCAAGAATAAGTCCAGTTGCAGTGGAAGGGCTGCAACAGTTTTAGCTTAGCTGAGCTAAAGAAGGAGAAAACAAAGTCAGCCAAGATTCTCATTCCTAATTTCTATCTAGTGACCCCTGCGAGTAAGTGTCCTTGTGCGGATACTAGTTGAGGCTCAGCTGTGATACCCCGCCCACCATGATCATGTAACTCACCTCAGGCTCAATCCTGAAGAAAGGTATCAGAGGATTACTCACACCCCGAAACCATACTACAGCTTGCTTTACTGCCTTCTGAGAACAGGGATAAAAGGGAATAACTGTGAGAGGGCAGGGGGGGTGGGGGGAGATCATAATTAATTTTCACATCTTTTAAGTTTTAGACCATTTATTCTTTTTGGATATTTATTTAAATGGTGAAAACTGATCACATTATTAGAGGAACTGGCCTAGAGGTGCTTACTGACCCCCACATGCACTAGGAACTTGAATTAACACACAGACAGCTAAAATGATGAGACTGATGAAATAACCTGGGTTGATCATCATCAGTACCAAAGCAGTGATCTCACAACGCTGGGGGCAGAAACTCCTCCCAGTCAATTCCCTCAATAATGTGTTCAGCACTGACCAATTAGTTTTATTTTAACTTGAATCAATACAAGTCCCTGAAAAAAATTAAAGCTATTCTCTTGAACTATTTATTTTAAATGGATACTTTTTAAAATGCCTATGAGCAACATATCAAGGCGCTTAAGCAGTGGTTTGTGCCTGTGATTCCCTACAAGGTGATAGACAGTCTTAGACATACCATGAAATGTTTTGGAAGAAAAGCCAAAAGGATTAATTAGAGAACCAGCTCTTGCATTAAAGTACGCAATAAAACTTGGCAAATATCTAACATACTTTTGTTTACTCCTGCCTTCCAGCTCCTAACAATTAAACTTTGCTGTAATGTTACTATTATTTTTCTTTTTTGCTGCTGATGACTGCCAAGACTTACATGGATGAAAATAATGATTTTGATGAGTGGTAGCCCTTTTTATGTATTCAGTAGAAACAAACTGCAGACAGACTGGCACTCATGTAAGCTGGCATTAAATACCAACATTTTTGTCACAGTACATTTGTTGTCAAACAAAATGTCACATTAGCTAAACTGGATTTTAAAGACCATCCCATAAAAATGTGCTGTACTAAACTAAGAGTTACTGCAATGTTATATAAACATATCTAGGTTTTTGCTGCCAGCAACAATCTACTTTATCCACAGTCAAACTGTAAAAAGTGGTTTATGTCATACAAATGTAAAAGAGGACTCCAAAGAGACTGAACCGTACAGTTGGTTAGAACACTATACTTTGTCCTTTCACCTTTGTTTCAATATCGCCAAGATCAACAGCACATTTTAATCACTGGACAATCAGGAATGCTGCGAATCAAGTGTAACAACCCGTGTTCAATTCTCCGATTTGCACTCCTAATGAGTAAGGCTCGGTGCCAGGAGCCTCGCCTCATAAAATGTATCCTCCAATGCACTAACAAGTATTCAAGCCTAGTTGGTTGGCTCTTTTGCTACTAAGCACATGCGTTCACTGTAAGCTTACCTGCATTCAAACTCCCTCTGTTTGGACCCATCTGTGCACGTGTAGAATTTACCCTTTAAATAAAAATTTAAAAAATAAATATACAGATATAGAATAAGAGGAACAGATTTTCTATTGAACATTCTTTCCAAACAGAGCAGGGATATGGGGATAGGGTGGGAAAGTGGAGTTGAAGTAGAAGATCAGCCATGATCTTATTGAATGGCGGAGCATGCTCGAGGGGCCGTATGGCCTACTCCTGCTCCTATTTCTTATGTTCTAATATTCTTAGATAGAGAATTTTATTGCCTACTTCAATAACAAGTACCTCAATGAATCAAATTACTAGTCACAAGTTAGCTACTGGCATCTCGCAAAATTCTGTCTGCATGTGTGACCCCAAGTTCCCCATCCTCTACCACTTCAATTTCTCATTCAACTCGCAATCTGACGTCTCTATCTTTGGCTTTTTACACTATTCCAATGAAGCTCAATACAAGCTCGGAGAATGGCACCTCATCTTTCTGGTCTTAATATTGACTTTAGCAACTTCAGACCTTAACTTTAGTGCCCACTTTCTTTACGGCAGGAGAAATTGGCAATGCATGATGGATGTGTTTGCATTTCTGGGCGGAGGGGAGAAAGGGTTGGTGCTCGAGTTGGGGAACTGTGCTGGTGGGGCAATCTGCACATTTGCTGTTGATCTGTGTTTTCTTTCCTGGGCTGCTGGATTCTGTTCTATCTTGCCAGCTTTTCCTGTTTCCGTGTCAGACCTGTCACACACACCTTCACACCACCACCTCAGCTATTTGCACATTCCCTGTGTCGGTCAAATGTCTTTAATTTCCTTTATTTATGCTTCTTCCTGTCATCTCATGTTAATATCACTTCATTCATTTAACCATATCCTGTTTTCCATTTATGCATTTTACAAGTCTGTCTACTTCCTCTCTCTCGTATGTGTGTGTTTTTTCCTCTCCCATCCCTCTGTTGTGTTCCTTTATAAATGCTGTCTACCTGGAATTTTTTTTCCAGCTAAAATTAACTATTATAAGTGTGGGGACTCATTCCTTCAGGTTTTAATTGTTGTTGGAGATTTTAAAAATATATAATTTTTACTTTTTCTTTGTCTCTTTTTTCTCTCCCTTAATCGAATCATTCTACCCCTCTATTTCTCTTTCTGTACCTGATTGACATTGAATTCACCCACTCTAACTTACACTTCCTTGTTCAGACCATGTGCTGTTCATTTCATAATCTTAAATTTGATTGGTTAAGGGAATGCACAGTTGTTCAGAGATACACCCTGTTCACTCAGATCCCAGATGCCCTGTAGAGGGCGCAGTGCCATTTCCATCTCACACTTCCAGCAACTTGCCATGCAAAATATCATGGAGATTAAATGGGCAAGGGCATGTCTAACAAATAGCGGGCGCCGTTCGTTGACCAGTTACAGGAATTTTTGAGCTGCACTGTTTATTAATATCAGTTAATTGCCTGTGGCATTGCACATGGTAGACCAGAGAATATGGTCTCTTTCTTATAGAATCATAGGGCTGGATTTTGTCATTGGGGGCGGGTCAGGTGGTCGGCGGGTCCTGCCCCCGATGTGAGGCAGGATAATTTAGCGATTTTGCCCTAATTGGGCACTTGATTCCCAGCATGTGGGAACCCCTGGCCCAATCAGTCTTTTGGTCCTGAAACTCACCTCCGATGACGTCATTTTTCCAGCTGCATTTAAGGCCCGCAAGCAGCCTTGGTTCATTTTATGCCTTACAACTTTTATTTGGGATTGTTCTGAGAGATTTGTGGTGCAGAGATGGTAAGCTCAAGGTCCAAGGCCGCACCCCGCTTTGATGAGGACTCCCTCCAAGCTCTGGTGGAGGGAGCCAGAGCTCAGAAAGAGGTGTTGTTTCCTTCCTCTGGGAGGAAGAAACCTCCCCAGCAGACCAAAGCTGCGTGGCTGCAAGTGGCACAGGAGGTCAGTGCCACATCAATGTGCAGCAGAACCTGGCTGCAGTGCAGAAAGAGATTTAATGACCTTCTCTGCACAGGAAAATTGAGTATGACATCACCATGACCCTCAATCTGCTCCCCAATGCCTCTCATCACCAGCACTCTGCATTGTCAGCCTCCTCCTCCACATCCCACTTGACCCTTACATCCCTGCACCCTTAACCATTCCCTCTCTCTCTATGTACACATTCACTTAACTATTCGACTCTGCAGGCCTCACACTCCCCATCACGGTTATGCTATGACAACAACTTACAACACACAGAGAGGGCCCTTGGTCTTGGGACCTCACCCCATCTTTGTGTCCTTCTAAGCATCTATGCTATGGATTCTCTACACTCACTCCATCATTCTCACTCAAACACCACGTGTCCCTCATTGCAGGAAAAGAGAGCACACAATAAGAGGGAAAGGGCGAAGACAGGAGGAGGACCATCCTCATTAGCCCAGCTCACCAGCGCAGAGGAGGCGGCCCTTGAGATCGTGGGAGTCGAGGAGGATGCGCAAGTGGGGGACGGACAGACGGGCGCATCAGAGCAAGCTGGTGACAGAATAGTTTTTCATCTCTCTCATTGACATTGCCTGAGTGACTGATATTGATTTTGATGCTCTAACAGATTTACTTATGATCTGCACAATTCCATGTGCATGCAATGTTTATCTCACATATCTAACTCATTCCTTTACTCCCCCACAGGACCATCGACAACCCCCATCCCCACTGTGCAGGAGGAACAGCCTGAGCCACAAGACTCCTGAGGAAGCTGCACCCAGCACCAGCACAGACACTCACACCTCGGTGGGACCTTCGGGACATAGAGTAGTGTTGTCACCTGGTGTATCACAGCTCACAAGTGAGCATCAGCAGATGGTGGAGACAGGGACAGCAGTGGAGAGTCCTCGTCAGAGGCCGCAGGGCGCTCCCAGCTCAGCTCAGCTGCATGTCGACCCTGTGCCTCCGGGTCCATCCAGAAGGAGAGCGGTGATGGAACTCCAGGAACAGGTGCAGGAGTCTCTGGCAGGTTTTGTCTCCAGGGTCACTGCGAGTGTGGAGCAGATGGAGGAGTCCATCGCTAACATGAGCAGAGCCTTTGTGGAGGCATTGGCGCATGAACGCATCACCATGGAAAGGATGGCTACCTCCGTGGTAAGGATGGCTACCGTAGAGGAGAGGATGGCTACGGCCATGAAGGAGCTAAGTCGCCAGGGTCTTGAAAACATGGTCATTGTTCAGAATAGACTGACATCTCTGGAGGAGCGATGGTCAGCTATTGAGCAGAGAAACCAGAGCTTCATGGAAGTCCTCCGGAGTAGGACTGCCAGTGCAGAAACGGGTCCTCATGGCCCCCCTGAAGAGCTGCAAGGTGCTGTCAAGCCACTTGCTAGCTCTGAAGTGGGGCTGACCCATGAGAGGGATGTTGGTGGCAGACAACAAGGAAATGAGGGCTCCTCTCCAAGCGCTCACACGACCATGACACTGTAGAGCCCTCGGTCAGAGCCCCACCAGAGTCCTCACCCAACTGAGGTTGGCATCTCAGCCCCTGCACAGCCGCAGGAGCAGCAGACTGTTGGCGAGCCCTCACAGGCTTGCAACCCCAGAGGACGCCCGCCAAAGGTGTCGAGGCAGGAGCAGCATGAAAGTGAGCAAGGGGCCTCCACATCTGCTGAAGCCACAGGGGAGGCACCATGTAGGAGCACGCGTAAGAGGAAGATAAAGCACAAGTAGTCACAAGGGTAGTCACTTGGGTGTTCTGTTGTGTTTAATTGTGAAATGCCATCCTTGACTGAATGTTATAAAATGACGATGGCAAACTGTTGAAGTTGTGGGCTGTGTCATTTCACAAATGGGACTTCCACATTGAGGGCCCAGGGCAACTTGGAACTGTCAGTATGGTGGTCAGAGTGATAGGAAGCCGTAGGTTCTTGTCCATTGTCGATGGTGTGGTAAGAAGGTACGAGGCAAATGTGTTTGATTGGGCAGCCTAAGCAAATCTGGCCAAGATGAGTGCATCCCTTGCATCCCGGGCAGCAATGTTCTCGCGTGCTGCTGGTGCTGGTTGATGCGCCTCCGCAAGCTCTTTGTTCTCGCTCTCCTCCTCCTCATCCGAGGAGGCTATGTGATGAGCCACTTGTACCTCAGGCAGCTGCAAGCCACGATGCTGTGCCATGTTGTGAAGTGCACAGCAGACCACGACGATTCTGGAGACCCTGGCTGCTGAGTACTGCAGGGCTCCACCTGATCTATCAAGGCATCTGAATCGCATCTTCAGCAAGCCGATGATTTGCTCGATGATTGATCTGGTGGAAGTGTGGCTGGAGTTGTAGCGCTCCTCAGCTTCGTTGGATGGCCTCCTCAACAGCGTCATTAGCCATGTCTTCAGGGGATAGCCCTCGTCTCCAAGTAGCCATCCGCAAAGTTGGTCTGGCGGACTGAAAAGCGGAGGCACACTAGACTGCCGCAGGATGAAGGAGTCATGGCAACTGCCAGGGTACTTGGCGCAAACATGCAAAATTTCCTTGTTGTGGTTACACACCAGCTGCACGTTGAGGGAGTGGAACTCCTTGCGGTTGACAAAAATACCTGGATTGTGATGGAGTGCCTCAAGGGCCACATGTGTTCAGTCTACGACGCCCTGCACCCTTGGAAAGCCTGCCAGATTAGCAAATCCAACCGCACGCACAGTTACACTTGCTTGATCCTTGGAGAAGTTGATGTAATTGTGCGCGTTGGCAAGAGGGCATCGGTTACCTGCGTGATCCAAGTGTGTGCGGCCGCGTGGGAGATACCGCTGATGTCTGCTGTTGATCCCTGGAATGAGCCTGAAGCAAAAAAGTTGAGTGCAGTGGTGACTTTGACGGCCACTGGTAAGGGGTGTCCACCCGCTCCTCTGGGCTCCAGGTCTTGCTGCAGCATTGCGCAGATGTCACCCACTACCTCTCGCGAAAGTCTGATCCTCCTTTGGCACTGCTGCTCAGTCATGTTGAGGCAGCTCATCCTCTGTCTGTAAACCCTGTTTTGGGGGTATCTCCTGCGGCGATGTCCTTCCCTGCACTGGCACCTTCTGGCCTGTGTAGCTTCAGGTGGGTGAGCAGCAGCTTGGCGCTCCTGTTGTTGCTCCTGCTGCCGCGGCTGGTCTTCATCCGAATCTGAGGTCCAGGAGGAAAGGAAATAAATGGTTCCCATGCTTCAGGTATATACCTCAGTTGAGGAAGCGCTCAGTCAAGGTGGGGAGAGGGGTTTCCCAGGAGGTCACACTGGAGATGGATCTCAGCTTCAACACTTCCAAAATCAGTAGACCTGCAAAAAGTTCTCCTAGACCTGAGAAAAGAAAGTTCTGCCACCTGCAAATGATCATTGTGGAAAACGCAGTTTTTATGGTGGAGCTGCAGCTGTTATTAAGCCAGCCACTTGTGAACCCGAAAGGATTAGCTGGCGTTTTCCAGGGGAGACGTGCAGCACGCAGGAAATGTGGTAAGCTCTGAAAGGCCTCTCAAAATGGCATTATAGAGGTACTTAAGTGGTTAAGTGCCTTAAGGGCCTATCCCGCCGCTTGGAGGTGGGACCGAAACGGAGTCTGCAGCCCGCATTTGGGAAAATTGCGCAGAGGCGGGATCGCAGCCCGACGCCATTTTTTGCAACTTTCCCACCTGACCCGCCTTCAAACCCGCCTCCTCGGCCCTGACAAAATCCAACCCATAGAGTCTTACAGCACAGAAGGAGGCTTTTCAGCCCATTAAGTATCCAATTAGTCCCACTCCCCTCCTCTTTCCCCATAGCCCTGCAATTTTCTTACATGGGTCTGTTGTCTTTGTGTTATTGTCTCTCTCGCTCTCTCTTCTGCTTTTGTCTCTCTCCTTCCCTTCTCTTTCTAACTCTTTTTGTTGCTTTCTCTGTCCTCTTCTGCTTGTCTCTGTGTTTTTCCTTCTTTCCTTTCGGGTGGTGGGTGGGATGGTTGGTGTGATGTGAAAGAAGCCACTAACAGCTGCAGTCTGCAGGCTGGGGTAAAGGTTGCAGGGAAAATGTGGCCCTGAGCAGCTCCTTTTCCATCCCGTTCCCAGTCACTCATGCTTCACCCCACTGCCTCGCTCCCATTGCTTTCACTACCCATTCCCGTTCTTGCCATCCCCTTACACCTATCACTGCTCCTGCCTCCTCCCCTTTGAAAAACACACTCAAATTCAGTATCCTTCCCTCTCCCATGCTCCACTGTCACTCACTCATCTTATCCTAATCCTCCATTCACCTCTTACCCTTATTCCAACTTGCTCTCAAGGGTAGGTGGGAAGAATGCCAGAAGCCCCCTCACACACAACTTCTTCCCCTTCCCCATGCCCCCTTTCGATCTCTTTATGTCACACTTTGAATTTCTACCTAGTTGGCCTGGAAGAGATTTTTGGTTTAAGTCATCATGCCCCTGAAATTCCACATAGAGAAGTGCGCCAGATTTGCACCAACATATTTGGTTTCCCACCCACTGATGCTCTACAGAATGGAATCCGTCACAATTTTGTGGCTCCGTCATTTGCATATCATTGCAGGTTCTCCAGTGTAAAATGGCAGTAAAGTGCTGGGGTGCTTGGAAATTGGCGTGTAGTCTTTAAAAAGCCACGTCTGGTTGAAGATTTCAGCAGTAGGCTGGGGGAGCAGCAGGTTAAGTAGCAAAATCTTTGGACCACTCACTTCACTGTCAGGTCACTGCACTGGATGGCTCATGTGTGTTTTTGTCCCACTTTTCAAGAATGTCTTCCACTGCAGGATCTGCCATAGACAGCTGAGAGGGAAGAAGGGAATTGCAAGGAGCAACAGTGAGACTGACCTCCAATCCCTCCTTGAAGAGACTGAACAAAGTATAGAGAGACTGCTAGGTCTTCATCGGAGTAAGCTCAAAAATCTGTCTCAAGCCATGTGGAGGGAGATGGCACTGGCACTAAGTGCCAACTCTCTCACTCCAAGAACTGAAATCCAAAGCTGCAAGATGTTCAATAACATGGGCAGGCAAGCTAAAACCATTACCACTCTCCTTTTTCTTTCTTGAGCACCCTGGGCATCAACACACTCTTCACCCTCTAAAATTAACAACTGTACAACTAACCCAGCAAACTTTACTCTTCTTAAACTGGACACAAACTAGGGATCTTACAATATGTGTAACATCTTCCCAACAACACTTACTTGAATACAGAACCTTAAAGCCACTTTCTATACTTTAATAGTGTGATACCAACATATTTCTTACATTACCTGTTCAATACCACCTGGGGGAGAGTCTCAGTTGCTAGTCTTCACCAAATTCACTCAATCTTGTTTCAGGAGGAGCTTGTGCACAATGGCCCAGAAATTGGCCTTCGATGGTTGCCGCGGGGGTAAGGATCCCCCGCGATATCGCACTCCGCGCCTGCCTTTATGGTTCGGGCCCACACGAACTTCAGTTCCTGGGCCTCTCCCTGGTGCCGGCGCGCAGTGTGTGCGTGTCCCAGAGGCGCAGTTAGTTCGATGCGACCTCTGGGATCACGTGGGCCAGTTAGAGCCAATGGCAGCACACCATCTTTAATTCATAGTTTTGACAGGAAGAGCTATCAAAGCTATGAATACAACTTGCCCCCAAAAGAACAGCTAAACCTCAATTAAATTAAAAAAAACCATCACATTAATAAAATAACTATAGTTAAATAAATTAACCACTTTAAACAAAAATTTAAATTTTTGAAAAAATTTAAATTCTTTTTAAAAGTTATAAAAATAAACTTACCTTTCTTTAAAGTCTCTAAAAAAGATAAACCTGTTGAAAAAAATTTAAAATAATACTTAATTAACTACTTACCTTGTTAAAAGGGGGTCTTACGCCTCCTTTCTTCATGTGTAAAATCTTCAACACTTACCTTCGCGTTCAAACCTGAAAAAAAAACTAAGTGTGCTGCGTGCGCACAGCCTGTAGTGCGCACGCGGTTCACTTAGGAACCGCCCCCTTCGCAATATCGGAAGTGCCGGTTTCCCGTGCATGCAGGAAACCGGCACTTCAGGACCGAATACGCGAGAGTACACAGTGCGTACTCTCCCGTATTCGGACGAATTTCTGGGCCAATGTCTACAGGAGGCAGAGGACCAAAGTGGGCACCCTGACATTAAGGAGCTGACCCCCGACAAGGGGCAGGCCATGCAAATGTTGGGCGGCACCATGCTCTAGCTGTGGGAGATAGTGATGTCAGGAAAATGCCAACATCGCTATAGCATCCCTGTGAAGCACCACAATGCCACAACTTCCACCCTCTTCTTTGTCTCCTTAATCCCAAGGGTAGAACACTCAACCATTCATAGCCTGTACCCTCCTGTCCTGCAGATCCACCGTGACAACAGGGGGCGGAGGATGAGGAATAGGAAGAAGATGATGATGATGACAATAATGTTGATGATGATAATGAGGAGGAGGAGGGTGAGGAAAGAAGGAACTTCTTTCTCATTGACTATGAAGATGACGAAATGGTGATGCCCACCCATGAGCTCCTGGACCAACATCCTGCCCATGCTCCTCTGCCACAACCCTTGATCTCACCTCATGATAACTTGCTTTTTCAGTCTCACAAGCCAGCTGAGATACTTTCAGTGTATCTCAGAGGACGTGGCACCAGGTCATTCACAGAGCATGAGGGAACCGGAAAAGTGGAGTGGGAGAGAATGTACCACTTTACCAGTGGAGGCTGAGGAGAAGGCTGCCCATGGCTTCAGAGTTGTGGCATCCAGAACTCATGGGAACTCGCCTGAAAATAAAGATGTCCGAGAAACAGCACACCTACACGCAGGCTCTGAGATCAGTCTCCAAAGATTGTACAACAATGAACTAGTGTGGCTATAAAATCTACAGCTCTGATTTGCGGCAACATCAGAGAAGCCTTTTCGTTAATGCAGACAATGAATGGAAAAGAAATTTGGGTGGTTTCTATAATGAGCAGCCGATTTATAACACCAGTTTTACATCTAGACAGCAAGTTGAAAATCTACCCAATATCTCAGCTAATTGCGCTTTCTTAAGTTTCTAGAATACAAAACAAAAGCTACAAGTATGTAATCAGTACCGCCATTTTTCTTAATCTTTCTCATGCACCGCACACTCTTTGAAAAGAAATACTCAATATAAATTTTACCTCAATAAATTCTTCAAATAATTTTGGAAAACCAACTGAACAGTTCCTACAATGTGTACAGGACTCCTTTCTAACCCAATATGTAAAAAGCCCAACAAGGGAGGATTCTCTATTGGATCTAGTAATGGGGAATGAACCAGAGCAGATAAGAGAAGTAAAAGTAGAGAATAATCTAGGCAATAGTGAGCATAATATAATATGCTTTAAGATAATAATTGAGAAGGACATAAATATGACAAAGACCAGGGTAATAGATTGGAGAAAAGCTGATTTTGAGGGGCTGAGAATAAACTTCGAAAATAAAATGGACAACAATATTGGCAAACAATGACATAGAACAGCAATGGGAAACATTTAAAATGGTATTCAACAGAGTCTAGGAAAAATATATTCCGCTAAAAAACAAGAACAAGCTAAACACTAATGAAACACCATGGATGAATAAAGCCATAAGGGAAAAATTGAGGGTAAGGAAAGAGGCATACATTAAGTACATGGACAGCAGGGGAGCGCATGATAAGGGAGAATACAAGAGAGATTAGGAGAGAAGTCAAAAAAACAATTAGGAAGGCAAGAACTATGAAAATAAATTATCGTCAAGGAACGTAAAACAAAATAGTAAAATATTTTACAGGCACATGAATAAAAAAAGGAATGTCGGGATGGGAATAGGACCACTAAGGGATGGACAGAATAATACCACAGGCAGCGATAGCGAGATGGCAGAAATATTAAATAATTACTTTGCTTCAGTATTTACCAGGGAGATAAAACAGGTGGACATGACATCAGGTAATCAGATTATTAATGAGATAACTGCAGCTAAAATAAAAAGAGGAGATATATTAAATAAACTAATCAAACTCAAAGAGGATAAAACCCTTGGTCTGCACGGATTATATCCACGCATTTTAAAAGAATCTAGGGAGGAGATAGCAGAGGCATTCCTACACATATTTACAGTAATAATTCGTTAGAACAAGGTGTAGTGCCAGAGGACTGGTGGATAGCTAACGTAATACCTATATTTAAGAAGGGAAATAGAACATGTCCAGGGAACTATAGACCAGTCAGCTTAACATTGGTGGTAGGAAAAATAATGGAATCCCTACTAAAGGAGAAAATAGAAGAACATCTAGAAACCAAAAATATAATAATGAATAGTCAGCATGGATTTCATAAGGGAAAGTCTTGCTTGACCAACCTCATTGAATTTTATAAAGAGGTAACAGAGAGAGTAGACAAGGGTAATGTAGTAGATATAATTTATCTAGATTTTCAAAAGGCCTTCGATAAGGTACCCCATAATAGACTAATGAATAAGGTCAGAGAATGCAGAGTCAGGGGACAAGTAGCAGAATGGATAGCTGGCTGGCTTCAAGACAGAAAGCAGAGGTAAAGGGTAGCTATTCAGAGTGGCAGAAGGTGGGAAGTGGTGTTCCACAAGGATCAGTGCTGGGACCACTGTTATTCACAATTTGTATTAACGATTTAGACTTTGGAATCAAAAACACAATTTCTAAATTTGCGGATGACACCAAATTGTGGGGGGGGTGGGGGGGAGATAGTCAATACTGAGGAGGACTGCATCAAATTACAAGAGGACATTAATAAACTTACAGAATGGGCATATAATTGGCAAATGAATTTCAAAACAGATAAATATGAAGTGTTACATTTTGGTAGGAAGAATAGGGAGGTCACTTATTACTTGGAGGGTATGAGTCTGGGTGGGGTAGAGGACCAAAGAGATCTTGGAGTACAAATACGCAAACCACTAAAAGTAGCAACACAGGTTAAAAAGGCCATTAAAAAAGCAAACCAAGCACTAGGGTTTATTTCTAGAGGGATAGAATTGAACAGTAGTGAAGTTATGCTAAACTTGTATCGAACCGTGGTTAGACTACACTTGGCGTACTGCGTACAGTTCTGGTCGCCATATTATAAAAGGGATATAGAGGCACTGAAGAGGATGCAGTGAAGAGGGTGCAGAGAAGATTTACAAGGATGATACCAGAAATGTGAGGGTATACATATCAGGAAAGGATGAACAGGCTGGGTCTCTTTTCTCTCGAAAAGAGGAGGCTGAGGGGTGACCTAATAGAGGTCTTTAAAATTATGAAATTTTTTGTAGAGTAGGTACAGAGAGAATGTTTCCACTTGTGGGGAAGAGCATAACTAGAAGCTATCAATATAAGACAGTCACCCAGAAATCAAATAGGGAATTCAGAAGAAACTCCCCAGAGAGTGGTGAGAATGTAGAACTCGCTATCACAGGGATTGGTTGAAGCGAATAGTATAGATGCATTTAAGGGATGGTTAGATAAGCATCTGAGGGAGAAGGGAATAGAGAGTTATGCTGATAGAGATGGATGAGGAAAGACAGGAGGAGGCTCGAGTGGAACATAAATGCCGGCATGGACTGGCGAGGCCGAATGCCCTTTTTCTGTGCTGTATATCCTATGTAACTGCTAGAAGCTGAAGAAACATATTCCATCAGTACAGCTGCCAAAATGGTACTGATGCATCCTGGGAAATTAGGTACCGTATATGTTCACATTACATAAACCATATTCAACCGCCAGTATCACAGCTCTGGGCAAATAAATCAAATCCAAGCCAATGATTTTGGGAGAGGTTTAGAACTTAAAATAGGAATTTTAATAGAAAGATGCAAAAGACAGTATAATGGATAAATGTAATCATGTTATTGTGAAATACATAGGGGGAAAAATTGAGTCACACCCCCTTTGGGTGCTAACTTCGCCAGGCGCTACTTTTAGCGCCCCGAAAAAGTTAGCGCCCCCGTGGCCGAAATTCACCGGTAGCGCCCCAAGAGAGAAGCGGGGTGCTACTGGAAGCGCCCCGCCTCCCTCTTGGGGCGCTGCGAGTGAATATCGTGGCGCTACGTGCCGCAGCACCATGCTCTGCGGCACGTCGCACCGTGGTACTGCAGGCCTTCCTCCCCTTCTTAAAGGGGAGTGGCCTAGGGCAGCGCGACCTGGGGCCCAGCTGGGCCACCAGGGATCAGAGTGCCGGCAAAAGAGCCCGGCACTCAAGAGAAGTGCCGGGTTCACGGAGCGCAGCCGGCACTCCGCAGGGGAGGGGCTGCACAGGAGGCCGGGGATGGCAGAGGGGGCAGGTGCTGACAGGCGGCCAGCAACAAAAATGGCCGCCCGGCACCTCCCCTTTAATTTGCGCCGCCCCGGCCGCAGGGGACGCTACCCAAGATCACGGCTGGGGCGCGAACGGGGCGCTGCGCACGGCGATGACATCATCGATAGCAGCGCAGCGCCGTGGGGCGCTAATGGTTACCGCCGCCGCTAACCTCCCACTGAATTTCACGGGAGGCGTTGGCAGCGCCGCGCCCAGGCGCTAGTTGCTTTGTGCCCCATTAGCGCCCTCTTGGGGCGCTAACAGGAGGCGCAAAGCAAACGAATTTTTAGGCCATTTTTTTTATTTTTAAATTTTGTTCAAACTCTTATTTTGGACGTTAAAATTTTGGTTACTAAGAAAGAAATTGGTGGATTAATCTTTTTCAGAAAGCATTTTGAGCAGTTTTGGAGAAAAGATAGTACAGCTGGTCAAGTTTGTGCCAATACAGAGTGCCAGGTTTACATAGGCAGTTTCCATTATAAGTCTGGGCATCATCATTTATAATGGAAAAAAGTTGATACAAAAGTGTGCCAACAGGAAGTAAGGTTTACAGGATTATATGGGATATACGCACAGAAGCAGGCCATTCGGCCCAACCAGTCCATGTCAGTGTTTATGCTCCACACGAGCCTCCTCCCGTCTTTCCTCATCTGAAACTATCAGCATAACCCTCTATTCCCTTTTCCCTCATATGCTTGTCCAGCCTCCCCTTAAATGCATCCATACTATTTGCTTCAACCACTCCCTGTGGTAGCGAGTTCCACATTCTCACCACTCTTTGGGTAAAGAAGTTTCTTCTGAATTCCCTATGGATTTTTTGGTGACTATCTTATATTGATGGCCTCTAATTATGCTCTTCCCCACAAGTGGAAACATTCTCTCTGTATCCACTCTATCAAAACCTTTCATAATTTTAAAGCCCTCCATTAGGTCACCCCTCAGCCTTCTTTTTTCTAGAGAAAAAAGAGACCCAGCCTATTCATCCTTTCCATATATATATATATTATATATATATATATATATATATATACCCTCGCATTTCTGGTATCCTCCTTGTAAATCTTCTCTGCACCCTCTCCAGTGCCTCTATATCCTTTTTATAATATGGTGACCAGAACTGTACGCAGTACTCTAAGTGTGGTCTAACCAAGGTTCGATACTGATTTAGCATAACTTCCCTACTTGTCAATTTTATCCCTCTAGAAATAAACCCGTGTGCTTGGTTTGCTTCTTTTTATGGCCTTGCTAACCTGTGTTTTAATAGAAAAGAAGTTAACGCAGATGTAAGATTTTTAATAAAATGTATATTTTTTACATTTTCCCCAACTCAAGAAGAAACAGTTGATCCTACTTTGTAATGTCATATTTATGCAGACCAGCAAATGGTTTTTCAATATATTTCAGTGTCCACTCAATTGGTACAATTATTTAAGAAATGTAACACACTAAAATAAGTGATACAGCACATTTGAGTACCATAGAGCAATAAAACAACGTGGTGAGGCATACATATCCACTGTGCTAAGGTGTTGGATGCCTCCACCTACTACGAGGAATAGAAAACCAGATATCCCTGTATTGGGGCATTAGTAAGGGTAGTAAGAAGAGGCAGCTAGTCATGTCAACCACTAACATATTTCTCAAATTTTGGAAATTGGAGCTCTACGAACGTGGCATTTAAACTCACTATGGCGAGCCACCTGAATACTTATTAAAATATATATTCTAACTTTAAAATGTCAGATCAGTTATACTGTAGCAACATGCAATGCTAGTGGTGTGAGGCCTCTTTACAATGATCTCGTGATTAATATCAAACTAGAAACTGGGACTGTTATATTGACATTGATCTTGTCAGACCGATACCAAACATACAATATAATTAGGGCAAGAGGGAGGCACAGTCAAGCCAGTCTCTTGTACATTGTGGCAATTGGTTCAGAGAGACATAGAGGACTAAGAGCAGATCACCCTTTTACCATGTATGGGAACTGGAGAAATCGGATGCAAGGAAAACAAATGGGAGAGGGGATAGGAAGAAACAATTAATTGATTTAATTTACAAAATAAATACTAATTCAATCTTACCTTGAAGAGCTGTACTCCGATACAGGCAAACATGAACTGTAGTAATGTGGTCACTATCACAATATTACCAATGGTCCTCAGGGCCACAAACACACACTGAACAACGTGCTGAAAAGGTAAGAAAAGTGACTTTCATTATTTTCCATAACATAGATGCAATTTGCTAAAACTTAAAATGAGATTTAGCAAGCATTGTTAAAAGGAAGTTGGAATGGATTGTGCAGGTTGAAGGATAAAGAATGTTTACCACATTGTGAATAAAGGGTAACATCTTTTTATTTAAATGGGCACTGTTTTCATGAAGAACCATCCGGCATATTTTTCTATACGGAGAAGGAAAAGAACCGGGGTGTCATGCACCACTTTTGTTATAATAACAAGAGTGCCCAATAATGAATTCTAAATTTATTGTGCATGTTTCTGTTTCAAAAAAAATTCCCAAACACATTTTTCATGAAAACAGTGCCCATTTAACATTTATTTATATTTAACTCTAAGGGTTCATTCAAATATCCTTTTATGATGTCATAAACTAGGTGAATATCAGACTCAGGATGAAGCTTTTAATTTAAGTAGCAAATCATCATAGTGCCCCTGACTAATTCAAGACCATCATCTTCTGACTTCAGAAGAAGCTCTCACTTGGCAGAGAGATGTCGGGAATATACATTATTGATAAGAAAGCACTTGTTTCCATGGCAACTATGGTTCAAATGTAGCAGTTGAAAACCTCTGACTGGCCCAATTACTGGTTTTCAGAGGAGTTTTCCTCCTGCTTTACTGAAGGCACTGATTCCAACTGAGATACAGGCCAACACCCAGCATCTTCACTTTTTCCCCAATTTTCTGCCTTCTTGAAGGCCATGGTTCATGCTGCAGCATGGTCCAACAGCCCTCTTGCATCTTGCCCATTCATGTGAGACCAGGCAGTGATCGTCAATGAAATACTGAATCATGAGGGTCATCACAAATGAGCCTAAATACTGCAACCCTCGCCCCACCCTCAATGTCCATATTCATAAACATTCCAGCAGGGTAACTGGAAACAGGATCAGGAATAGGAAAAACTGGCTAATTTCCTCTACCTCTACCCTGGCCCAGGGACACTGAGGCCAACTGTAATACTCGCATCAACACCCCAGTTGAAATCAGCAAACTCAGCACAGACCAGCAGTTGAATCTGGGATCTTCTAGCCTGTATGCCTCAGTACCACTTCCATTGCAAATTAATCCACTGAGCAACTGAGGAGCAGATAATGAATTTAATTTTCAATTGATTAAATCTCATTAATCTGTAAATACTGTTATTTATTTCTTTTATCATTTTATTGATTGCACTGTCGTTATACAACATTTTATAATAGCCTACAGGCACTTCGCTCTGTACCATCGACTTTCTCATATGTGCCAGGACTTTTCAACAAACACCACACAGTCCTAGAGCGTGGGAGAAAGTCTTGAAGGCACCATCAGAAAGGAAGTAAGTGGCCCCTTGCACTGTTACAGATTACACTCCTGTTGAATTTGAGGCAGTGGGAAACATATTCACACATCTGTACTCAGAAGTAATTCAACATTCATTTTATGTGGAGACAGTGGTTGAAGGCAACCACCGTCTACCCCACCTGTGACAGAGACTGTAGGTCCCGCATTGGACTCATCAGTCACCTGAGAACTCATTTTTAGTGTGGAAGCAAGTCATCCTCGGTTCCGAGGGACTGCCTAAGAAGAAGAAGAAGAAGAAGAAGAAATATGTGGAGATCAATTACCTTCAACCCTTTTGCTCTATTAATGGCTCTTAAAGGTCTCAATACTCGGAGCACTCTGAGAATCTTTACTACTGCTATTGCACTGGAGCTGCAAAGAGAGAAACTGCATTTATCAAGCAGAAAAACACTACTGATACAATAAAATTTTCGAAAAGATGTGAAAGCGCCTCTGACATTAAATGAAATCTCAGGAACATGTGGCTTTAAAACATCTAAGCCCCAATTTTAACTTGGGGCGGCAGTCGTGTAGGCTGGGGCCGAAGCAGCAAACTGTCCTGACCTCGGCAGCGTGAGGCTTGGGGGTTTTTAAACTCCTGGGCCTCATCTGCATAGCCTCAGTCAGGTTCCCGGCCAAAACCAGCAGAAATTGGCACTGGCCAATGGGCAGCAAAAGAATGACGGGCTGCAGGAGGTCGCCACCAGGGACCAAATGAATGGTCCCTGGCACTCGGGTAAGTCGACGGGAGGGGGTTCATGGGGTCTTGTGATTCTGCTGCTCCTGGCACCACTGTAAAAGGTCCAAACTCCTCTTTCTGCTAGGCTGGCCTGGTGGGAAAGCCATAAAGCCTTCCTGCGCATGCATCTGGTTAAAATAGCAATTGGACTCCCATGATGTCATCGGAGAGCAATCTGCATATTTAAAAAAGGAGCACGACAGTTCCTGGCAGGTATCCTTCCCATCTGCATGAAGTGCGCAGGACCTTGGTAGGCAAGTCAAATGGGCAATTCTTAACTGCCTGACTGCCCTGTTTCTACCAAGCAGGCAGAGTTAAAATTGCCCCTATAATTTGAGAATGCAGCTCCATTCAATGCTAACAAGTCACTAATTCATTGAAACATAAATTCCATCCTCTAATGTCTTGGTTGCCAGCAAGAAAATTGGTTCAATAAAGTAGTATGATAGTGTCATCATATCAGCTTCAACACATGCACAGTCCTGCATTAACACTGCCAGTAATGCCATTTAGATGTTGTTGCTGCTGAAAACCATTTCGGCTACTGCTTGATTCTGAATTTTGAATCAAGCAGGTCATTCAGACTGCTATGTCTGGTTCAATACTGAATTCAAGGAGTTGTAGTGGAGAGAATGTCAGTGAAATTATATTATGCCCAAGATGCCTTTGGCATGCCTAGTAAATATGTAATAGCAGAATATTAATATTAATTGATCTGTGTTTTTAATACATTGATGTAGCGGAGTGATCCAGACACCATTGATCCTTTGTGTAGCATCTAATTTTAATGCCAACCATCTCATGGACATTTGGATATAAGAATAGAAACTTTGGCCCAATTTTAACAGTGCCAAATAACGAAATTATTTGTAAGATAAAAAGTAGAAAATTGAAAATACATTATTAAAGCAGATCGACTTCACACTTTCAAATTTGTAACCAGTACAATAGAAAGGTTAAGATCTTTTAGCACTACTCAGTTGTCAGCACATTTGATTCTTTGTATTCTTTTCAGAAAAGGCTTTAATTGAACAGTTTAATATTTGAGAACAATCCTTACCAATCTTCCCAAAAACAAATTCAAAAACAATTTAGTTGTTTTAAAATGACAAGTGTATGGAATTTCACCTGTTGAGGTCACTATGAGGCTGGTTTGATTTATTTTATTTTCTCTGTGTGATTGTTTTGAGATACCGTCTAAACCATTACAAAATAGTGGGGCAGGGGGCATGAATTTACAACCAACCCAACCAGTTTCTCAAACCAATTTTTCCGATAAATTACTTTGGCATAGGATGAGAATTTTTAAGCAGGAAAAAAACAAACTAAAAACAAATTTATAACTCACTCCATTCCAAAAGAGATGAGAGACACGCTAACCACCACCAGGTCAAGTATGTTGAAGGAATTCCTGCAGAAGGAGCCCTTGTGAATGAAAGCCCCGTAGGCGGTCATCTGTGCAAAAGGGACACAAAGATGTGACCACAATGATACTTTTCAATTCAAGTGGTAATTAAAACAAAGTCTTTGAACATTGTAAAATCAGTTTCATGTTCATATATATATA
Organism: Squalus acanthias; assembly: GCA_030390025.1. Classification (NCBI taxonomy): domain Eukaryota; kingdom Metazoa; phylum Chordata; class Chondrichthyes; order Squaliformes; family Squalidae; genus Squalus; species Squalus acanthias. The sequence continues at coordinate 83,212,712 of CM059435.1, read as the reverse complement.
TATATTAAAAAATTATGAATTAAAGGGTCACTGTCACCCCCTAAAATTGATATGCAAGGATTTTCCCTTGATTTATTAATATGCGATGGAATGGCATTAATTTGATCAGAAAATGTCATCGAAAAAATTGTCAAGACAATGATTTCTCCATAAGTCACTGGTTCCCCTACGTATATGCACTTTTACTCTACTGTTTCAATGTTGCTTCTGTACTTGTTTGATGCATCTGATACTTCATGGCATATTGCAACTTTTCTTTACACCACTGCCTGCCTTCTCATTTACACCAAAGGTGTATTTTCTACCTATTAGGACTGATAAGCCGAGAAATTGGTTTAGCACCGGAAACTGCACAAAGTGGGCAGCCGCTGGAACTTGCGCCCGAAGACGTCAGCTCAAGACCCCTCATATAAAACCAGCGAGCTGAGGACGCCAATCGGGCGTCCTGATACAGCTTGCCGGTAGAGGCCCTCAAAAATTCAGCTGGCTCCAGATGCAGGTAGGCCCTGGGGAGGGGTGGTCTCCAGCGGCTCCTTTAAGGACCGCTGGTTAGACAGCTGTATACCCGGAAAAACTGAGCAAAACATACATGGTGCATGTCCTAAAACAGCAGAGTCCTAAAACAGGCATTAGGGTCCTCATTAGCATATTCATGGTGCCCAATGACTTTTTAGGCTGGTGCCTCAAACAGTCGAAAGGTGCCAGCTTCCAATTTGGCAGCCAGTATACTTCCGGGGGTTGGGCATACATACTCAATTGAGTATTGATGCAAAAGCTTCCTCATGCTAAATTATAAATATATTTTTGAATTGCTTAAAGAAATAATTAAGGACGATTAGTCTGCATAAAAATGGGTTTCTGGAAACTATTTGTTTCTTGAGGATTAAAAGCCAGAATAATCTTTTGTTATGATGGTGTTGTTTGCACTTAACACGATATTGCATTTCACATGATAATCCCATTTTATTGTGTCATTGTATACAAATGCCCAATTTGCCAAACATTTTTCTACAGAGTGCCTCCTTAATATGAGGTAAGTTGTGCTTTACTGCTTTCTATGGAGTTTTCTATGCTTTCTTTCTTTATCTCTTTCTTTAGTAGGGAGGGGCGGTTGCTGAATGCCAAGACTAAGTGCAGAGATATCAGGTTTCAGTGCTCCAGCCTTAAAAAGACAGTAATTCTGGTCCTGGAGCCAGCTGCTACACATTTGGGTTGAAAAAATTCTTTTAACTAGGATACATATTTTATTAAAAAAAGATTTTGAGGGTGATGGTTCTCCATGAATATTTATGGAAAAGCACTAGGGGGTTAAAATGAACAGAGCGATTTAGGAGTCCAGTTACATAAGTCATTAAAATCTAGTTTGCAAGTGCAAAAAGTGATCAAAAAAGCTGACATGGTGCTGCATTTCATCACAAGAAATAGGAATGCAAAGAAGTTCTACTGCAGTTATACAGGTTGTATTTATTGCTCATCCTTAGTTGTGCTGAGAAGGTGGTGGTGGACCACTTTCTTTAACCACCACAGTCCCACTCAATCTTCTTTTTTCTGATGAAAAGAAGTTCAACTTTACAGGGATAAAATTCAATTTTAATGGCGGCGCAAAACAGGAGGTGCGAGATCGACCGTCCGTTATACACCCTGCCCAATATTCCATTCCATTGACTCCAATAATTTAAGTTCCAGAATCATCTTTGTCAGTCGTCTTTGAACCCTCTCCAAGACAATATTGTTCTTCTGATATTATGCTGCCCAAAATATTATTCCTTATATGGTTTTACCAGTCATCTATGTTCAAAATTAGAACAACCTGTTTTGACTTAGTCAAATACACCTGAAGCTAAAAGCTTTCAGTGAATGATTTATAATCACATCCAAATTATTTTCTTTTTTTACCTTTGCTAATGTATACCCCATCATGGTATGTCAATTATCAGCAGGGCCGAGTAGTCTAAGTCACCAGATTCAATGAATGCAATCATTAGCTCGTGAAGGTTCATGGCTTCTGGTCCCTGTCAAGCTGCATGGGTTTCAATCCCAGCACTTCATGATAGACAGTTGAGTGGTTCTAAGGCAGATGTAAGATTCCCAACATGTAATCCTTGCTTTATAAAAGCAGCTGAATTCTAGTCCTTTTCGAGGCATTCAAATGCCATCCCTTCATGGTGTGGCCTGACACAGTCAACCACCACAGGTCCAGGATGTGTAAGATTGCTGTGCAGCATTTCTCTGATTTTTTTTGTCTGTATTTCAAGCTCTGGTTTAAGCCCAGATGACCCTTGAATACCAACATATGCCATTCACTTGATTGCTGTTATGTATTCCATAATGAATAGACACTGCACGGAATCCAAGAGTAAATTTTCAGCTTATGTACTCCTGGCATGGAGTCTTGCCCACTGGGAGCACATATGTAAATTGGTATAGGTGTAGTCTTGAATGTTGTTCATCTCCCTTACTTGTGCCACCGGGCCATGTAGCTTGATATCATCAGCAAAATTTGTAACTTTACAAGTGGCTCACTTCACCAAATTGTTTATGAATACTGCGGACAGCAGGGGATAGAGACAGATTCTTGCAGAATTCCACTAGTCACTCCCCCACCTCCAACAGCATTTTTCTCTTTGTCACCTTCTGCCTTCTATTGACAAGCCAGTTTTCAATTTCATGAGCCTTACTGTTCCTTAAAAGACCCATGTGAAAATGTTTAAGCCTTTTTGTGATAACTGATCACAAACAAATGTAAATTCATAAATTCGCATGAACACAACTGATGTGCCATTACCTTTAATATAATTTCTACTGTAAAGATACTGGTGAAGACATAATCTGCATATGTAAGGATCTGTAAAAGAAGAATTTAGCATTAAATTCAGTCCAACAATTTTTATCAGCAAAGAATTGCAAATGTTAACAAATAGTGTTAAAAAAAAGGATATAGTGACCAAGAGCATACCCCAATAGGGGATTTAAACAAAATTCTAGCAGATCTGCTGTGGCATTGCTCATGGTGAGTCAGACAATTTTCTGTTTTATAATTATAAGTAATATTTATACCATGTAGAGGATTACATCAGGGCCACAGATTTATAGTAACTGACTATGTCAAGTTCCATTTTTATTAAATGGTATTCTGGGATTGTTACTGGTGCTTTGACTATTGAATTCCTTGATACTCTCCATCATTCCGTGAAAACCATAAATGACTGATGTTTGTTTTATATATATTCCCTTACTTATGTATTGAATTTTTATCCTTTTCCAGTTTTAAAGCTAAAAATACACTGCAAGATTACATGCAATATGTACCAGTTGGAGTTAGATATAAACTTTCTGTAGTCAGGAAAGTCAAGTCACAGTAATCGCGATAGCAGTTTAGAGGCAACAGTTCATAAGAACATAAGAAATAGGAGCAGGAATAGGCCACTTGGCCCCTCGAGTCTGCTCCGCCATTCAATAAGATCATGGCTGATCTAGGGCTCAAAGCCACTTCCCAGCCCGCTCCCCATAACCCTTCACTCCCTTATCTTGCAAAAATTTGTCTAACTCCACTTTAAATGTATTTAATGACCCAGCCTCCACAGCTCTCTGGGGCAGAGAATTTCACAAATTTACAACCCTTTGAGAGAAGAAGTCCCTCCTCATCTCAGTTCTAAAAGGGCGACCCTTTATTCTGAGACTGTGCCCCCGAGTTCTAGATTTCCCCATGAGGGGAAACATCCTCTCTGCATCTACCTTGTCGAGCCCCCTCAGTATCTTATATGTTTCAATAAGATCACCTCTCATTCTTCTAAATTCCAATGAGTATAGGCCCAGCCTGCTCAACCTTTCCTCATAAGTCAAACCCCTCATCTCTGGAATTAACCTCGTGAATCGTCTCTAAACTGCCTCCAATGCAAGTATATCCTTCCTTAAATAAGGAGACCAAAACTGTACGCAGTACTCAAGGTGTGGTTTCACCAATACCTTGTACAGTTGTAGCAGGTCTTCCCTGCTTTTATACTCCCACCCCCTTGAAATAAAGGCCAACATTCCACTTGCCTTTTTGATTACTTGCTGTACCTGCATGCTAACTTTTTGTGTTTCATGCAGAAGGACCCCCAGGTCCCTCTGAACTGTAGCATTTTGTAATCTCTCTCCATTTAAATAATAGTTTGCTTTTTTATTTTTCCTGCCAAAGTGGATAACCTGGCACTTTACCACATTATACTCCATCTGCCAAATATTTGCCCACTCACCTAGCCTGTCTATATCCCTTTGCAGATTCTTTGAGTCCTCTGCACAACTTGCTTTCCCACCCATCTTTGTATCATCCGCAAACTTGGCTACATTACACTCGATCCCTTCATCCAAGTCATTAATGTAGATTGTAAATAGTTGGGGCCCCAGCACCGATCCTTGTGGCACCCCACTAGTTACCGTTTGCCAACCAGAAAATTACCCATTTATCCCGACTCTCTGCTTTCTGTTAGTTAGCCAATTCTCTATCCATGCTAATATATTACCCCCAACTCTGTGAGCTCTTATCTCATGCAGTAACCTTTTATGTGGCACCTTATCGAATGCAGGAGTGCTCCCGTATATTTAAAAAATACAGGCAGAGAAAGATCAAGTGGATCACAGGCTCCATTGGGAGCTGTGAATACTGTAAATAAAATACAACAACAATAAAAAAATCAGTGCAGTGGAACAAACTCACGGCAGCTGTTCAGAAAGGCTCCCATGAAACTTAAGAACAATTTTCAAGAACATCGACAATCACTGGGGTAGAAAGACACATAAAAGTTAAAATACCATCAGAAATATACCAAGAGGACCACAAACTCCATCAGAGCTGTGAATATTGTAAGGTATATAAATAATTAAGGTATACGGGCACAGCTCCAGTTCAGGAGAGGATTTTCAATAAGTGAATCATCTCAGATAAATGGTATGTCCAGGATAGCATTAGACCTCAAGATGAACCTTCAGGGATTGGAGCTGGAGATCATCACAATCAGAAATAGCATTGTCATGACAGAGGGACAAGTGCTGAGGAAAGCCAAGGAAATGAGGATACTACATCAATTGAGGTTAGCAAAAGAAACAAGAAAGATAGAAAACCTTGTGTAACTATCTCGGAAATAATATAAGCAAACAAATACCAGGCACTATCTGACACTGCAGAAGGTAATAAAGGTAACAAGGGAGTATAGCAAGGCTGGATGGCATTTATTTTAATGCAAGGAGTCTTGCGAGTAAGGCAGATGAATTGTAGGTGTTGATGAACACATGGGAGTATGATATTGTTGCTATCACAGAGACATGGTTGAGGGAGGGGCAGGACTGGCAGCTCAATATTCCGGGGTATAGAATCTTCAGGCGAGACAGAGGGGGGTGTAAAAGAGGAGGGGGTGTCGCAATATTAATCAAGGAGTCAATTACTGCTGTAAGGAGGGATGATATCTTAGCAGGTTCCTCTAATGAGGCCATATGGGTAGAACTTAAAAACAAAAAGGGGGCAAGCACTTTGCTGGAAATGTACTATAGGCCCCCAAACAGTCAGGGGGAGATAGAGGAACAGATATGTAGGCAAATCTCAGAGAAGTGTAGAAATAATAGGGTAATAATAGTAGGGGATTTCAACTTCCCCAATATTTACTGGGATAGTCAGAGTGTGAAAGGCTTAGAGGGTGCGGAATTCTTAAAGTGCATCCAGGAGAGCTTTTTCAGCCAGCATGTAGAAAGTCCTACAAGAGAGGGGGCGGTACTGGACCTAATTCTAGGGAATGTAGCCGGGCAAGTGGTAGAAGTGTCAGTAGGAGAGCATTTTGGTGACAGTGACCATAATTCGGTGAGATTTAAGGTAGTCATGGAAAAGGACAAAGATGGACTGGAAATAAAGGTTCTAAATTGGGGGAAGGCCGATTTTAATATGATAAGGCAGGATCTGGCCAAAGTGGACTGGGATCAGCTATTTGTAGGAAAATCCACATCAGAGCAGTGGGAGTCTTTCAGAAAGGAAATAGAGAGAGTACAATGCCAACATGTTCCCGTAAAGGTCAAGGGTGGGACCAACAAGCCCAGGGAACCCTGGATGTCAAGGGATATACAAGAATGGATTAGGAAAAAAAGGGAGGCTTTTGGCAGCTACAAAGGACTAAAAACAGTGGAAGCCCTAGAGGAGTATAGAAAGTGCAGGGGGGTACTTAAAAAAGAAATTGGGAGAGCGAAGAGGGGGCATGAAAAAACACTTGCGGGCAAAATAAAGGAAAATCCCAAGGTGTTTTATAAGTATATTAAGGGCAAGAGGATAACCAGGGAAAGAGTAGGGCCCATTAGGGACCAAAGTGGCAATCTATGTGTAGAGCCGGAAGATGTGGGTGAGGTTTTAAATGAATATTTTGCATCTGTGTTCACTATGGAGAAGGACGATGTAGGCATAGAAATCAGGCAGGGGGATTGTGATACACTTGAACAAATTAGCATTGAGAGGGAGGAGGTACTAGCGGTTTTAGCGGGCTTAAAAGTGGATAAATCCCCAGGCCCAGACGAGATGTATCCCAGGCTGCTGTGTGAGGCAAGGGAGGAGATTGCAGGGGCTCTGACACAAATTTTCAGATCCTCTCTGGCCACAGGGGAGGTACCAGAGGACTGGAGGACAGCTAACGTAGTACCATTATTCAAGAAGAGTAGTAGGTATAAACCAAGGAATTACAGGCCAGTGAACCTAACATCAGTGGTAGGGAAATTATTGGAAAAAATTCTGAGGGACAGAATTAGTCTCCACTTGGAGAGGCAAGGATTAATCAAGGATAGTCAGCATGGCTTTGTCAGGGGGGAGATCATGTCTAACCAATTTGATTGAATTTTGAGAGGGGGTGACTAGGTGTGTGGATGAAGGTAGTGCAGTTGATGTAGTCTACATGGACTTCAGTAAGGCTTTTGACAAAGTCCCACATGGGAGACTGGTCAAGAAGGTAAGAGCCCATGGGATCCAGGGCAATTTGGCACATTGGATCCAAAATTGGCTTAGTGGCAGGAGGCAGAGGGTGATGGTCGAAGGTTGTTTTTTTGACTGGAAGCCTGTGTCCAGTGGTGTACCGAAGGGATCAGTGCTGGGTCCTTTGCTGTTTGTAGTGTACATTAATAATTTAGATATGAATGTAGGAGGTATGATCAGTAAGTTCGCAGATGACACGAAAATTGGTGGAGTGGTAAATAGCGAGGAGGGAAGCCTCAGGCTACAGGACGATATAGATGGGTTGGTCAGATGGGCAGAACAGTGGCAAATGGTGTAAGCATCGAATGCAGGCCCCAAGTTTATTTCAGACTTTTTGAATGATTGTTACTGCTGTTTGACCAACAGCCTGTTTGGAGAAGATGGGAGGGGCCCAGGTGTTCGTGGACAGGAGATTCCAGCCAGGCCTACAAACTAATTATGGGAGAATGTCTGAGCAGACAGAATTCTCTCGGAAGACAATGGGTCCGGGGAGATGACTCATACGGTCACAAGCACCTAGATGAGATAGCCCCGAAAGGCGGGAACCGGACAAAAGAGGGCCATTGTAAATCAATGGAGAAGCCACTTAACCCAGGATCAGGTGAGAAGTGCGGCCCATCATCTGCCATTATCACCAGCACCTAGATGGGTAGCCCCGAAAGGCGGGAAACCAGACAAAGAAGACAAAGAAGGGTGATTAAAAAGACATTACTGCAACTACACAGAGCAGAAGGAACTTTTAGGATATAGAGAAGGCAGCTTGAGCCATTTCTCTCTCTCTCGCTTGCTCTAAACCACCACGAGCGACAAGAGCCTTGCCTTGCTCTTCGGCTGTAGGAGCGAACCTCGAAACTGGGACTTGGATACTGCATCAGCGATACAGAACCAGGAGACACGTTCTACACAGGGAAGCAGCGAGCAAGAAAACGGACAATCACGGTGAGCATTGTCCAAGCCCACGCATCCTTAAGACCACCGGTACTGTGTGAGGGGGTGTTATATGTCCCAACCAAGCCAGAGGGGTTTAGTGGGGAGGTTCTGTGTGTATTATGTAGTGTATGTTCCGGGGTCTGTGGGACAAGTCCGTGTTATACTCTGTATTGCAACACAGTGTGATTTTAGGCGTCTTAATACGAGACAGGGGCCTGTTCGACGGGCCAAGTTGTATTGTTGTACTGTTTGTTTTACGTACTGGAGGCGGATGTGTGTATTAACTTTATTAAACACCATACGGTTGAGTCCGAAAAGCTTGTCTGTGTCCCAATCCTGTTCACCGTAATTCCTGTCGTATAGAACTAAGTAGGAGGGGTGATTCGAACCACCAGAGTAAACCACCTATAATGGAATTTAACCCTGAAAAGTGTGAGGTGATGCATTTTGGGAGGACTAACAAGGCAAGGGAATACACAATGAATGGTAGGACCCTAGGAAGGACAGAGGATCAGAGGGACCTTGGTGTGCATGCAAATAGATCCCTGAAGGCAGCAGGACTGGTAGATAAGGTGGTTAAAAAGGCATATGGGATACTTGCCTTCATTAGCTGAGGCATAGAATATAAGAGCAGGGAGGTTATGATGGAGCTGTACAAAACACTAGTTAGGCCACAGCTGGAATACTATGTGCAGTTCTGGTCGCCACACTATAGGAAGGATGTGATTGCATTGGAGAGGGTGCAGAGGAGATTCACCAGGATGTTACCTGGGCTGGAGCGCTTCAGCTATGAAAAGAGACTGGACAGGCTGGGGTTGTTTTCCTTAGAGCAGAGAAGGCTGAGGGGGGACCTGATTGAGGTGTACAAAATTATGAGGGGCATAGATAGGGTAGATAGAAAGGAACTTTTCCCCTTAGTAGAGGGGTCAATAACCAGGGGGCATAGTTTCAAGGTAAGGGGCAGGAGGTTTAGAGGGGATTTGAGGAAAAACCTTTTCACCCAGAGGGTGGTTGGAATCTGGAACTCACTGCCTGAAAGGGTGGTAGAGGCAGGAACCCTCAACATTCAAGAAGCATTTAGATGAGCACTTGAAATGCCATAGCATACAAGGCTACGGACCAAGTGCTGGAAAATGGGATTAGAATAGAAACATAGAAACTAGGAGCAGGAGTAGGCCATTCGGCCCGTCGAGCCTGCTCCACCATTCAATACGATCATGGCTGATCATCCAAATCCAGTACCCTGTCCCTGCTTTCTCACACAGAATCCCCATCGAGCCTGCACCGACACATATCCCACCCTATCCCCGTAACCCCACGTATTTAATTCCCCCTAACATATAGAAACATAGAAACATAGAATCTAGGAGCAGGAGTAGGCCATTCGGCCCGTCGAGCCTGCTCCGCCATTCAATACGATCATGGCTGATCATCCAAATCCAGTACCCTGTCCCTGCTTTAATCCCCACAGTACACATATCCCACCCTACCCCCGTAACCCCATGTATTTAATTCCCCCTAACATATCCCATCCTATCCCCATAACCCCAAATATTTAATCCCCCCTAACACTAAGGGTCAATTTGTCATAGCCAAATCAACCTAACCCACACATTTTTGGACTGTGGGAGGAAACCGGAGCACCCGGAGGAAACCCACGCAGACACAGGGAGAATGTGCAAACTCCACACAGACAGTCACCCGAGGCCAGGGCTTGATGGCCGGCGCGGACACGATGGGCCTCTTTCTGTGCTGTATAACTCTCTGACTCTAAAGTCCTACAAGAAAAGATAGCTAAAGGACGAGATGCAGGTCACTCTCTCCTAATTCACTTACAGCTTCACTTTCAAACTCCCAACTGTCAAGCTTTTGGCCCTCCATTGACCACAATACTTTTGCAACTGTTGATCTGCTCAATCACTCCCTCGCTCTTGCCTTTGATACCCTTGTCCCGGTAAAACCTTTACGCTCTCCCAGCCTGGTTGTTCCGCCTGGTATAGCCTCCATCTTTGATCCCTAAAGTCCAAGAGGCGCAGACCAGAATGTATCTGATGCACAACTGGTTTAGCCATCTATTACCAGATATGGCTTGACCACATCAAGCACTATCGTGCCTTACTCTCCTCTGCCGAAACCGCGCACTACTTCAGAATTATCCTGGAATGCAAAGGTAATCCCCGGCTTCTTTTCTCCACTGAAAATCATCTCCTTAAGCCCCTCTCCCCTGCTCCCTCACCTCTGTAGAAAGTATACACAGACCCTTAATTTTTAATATTTCTTGAAATGCTTTGCCAGGCAAAAAGGTTTTTCAAAGTGAAATAAAGTTGGTGAATGTAACAAGCAGTCTTTCACTGATAAGGCAGGAAACATGGTTGTGACTGCAGGGGGCAGTCATAGACAACAGAGATAAACAAACCTCCTTAGATTTTGCAGACATCGTGTCTCTGATGACTTTTCTGAGGTTAAAGGGGAGAAGTCAAACCTTTGAAGTTTTGGAATGCAGAATACGACGTAACTCATGAACCTAACCAAGTGGTTTCCTGCCACTTTTGTAAACTTTAGGAGTGAATGAACAATTTTGGGCTGTGATAAAGACAAACTAATGGATAGAGACACTGAGTTAATGGCCCTGAAATTCCGTTCCCTACGGGTGAGTACGCACTGTGTACTCACCCATAGGGCCAACGGAAGTGCCAGTTTTGCGCATGCGCTGGAAACCGGAACTTCCGTTCTCTTGAAGGAAGGGGTTCGCAGGTCAACCACGTGCGCCGGAGAGGCAGCACGTACGCATCGAACTTCCGTTTTTTTCTCAGTTGATGCAGTGTGGGTAAGTCCCTAGCAGCTGCGCGTGGAAAAAGCAGGCGCAAGACCTGCTTTTAACAAGAGGTGAAGAAAGTAAAAGTAAAACATTTTTTCCACAGGTTTATCATTTTAAAATACTTTACAGAAAGTTAAGTTTATTTTTAGCCCCGTTAAAAGCTTTAATTATTTTTTTCAAAAATTAAAATTTTTGTTTAAAGTAGTTAATTTATGTAATTTATAGTTATTTTAAAAATGTGATTTAAAAAAAAAATGTATTTGAAGTTTTACTTAGGTTTTGGGGCCGATCTCTATTCATAGATTTGACAGGTCTTCCTGTCAAATCTATGAATGGAGATTCCTTGCTCCGATTGGCTCCCCATGACCCACGTGATCCCAGGGATGCTGTGAACTAGCTGCGCCCCTGGGATACGCGTGCCCTGCACACCGGCAGCTGGAGCAGGCACAGGAACGGAATTCTGCGCGGGCCCAGAGCATAATGGTAGGCACGCTTCTTAAGTGCAGGTTGGGGGCTTGCGCCCGCGGGAAGTCTCCGACTGGAATTTCTGGGCCAATGTGAATGTTTGACAGCTCAGAGCAACATTAAAGGAACATTTCACTATCTCTGAATGATTGATTTACTGCAAACGGCAAGGAAAGCTGTATAAAACACAATGGCTAAAGAATATCGGCACTGCAGTCAGAAGAAGGTGGTTTGGCCAGTCAACTCGCCTACGAGGATCAGGCTGCAGTTGGAAGGAGGGGCCTGGCCAGTCTTTTCGCTTACGAGGACCTACAATCAACGCTGGATGGATCATCGGCGGGTGGTTGTATGTATGATTTCCTGTAATATTATTGGTGAACTGCTTGAATAGTGATGGGGTTTTGAATCTGTCTTCGGAACAATAAAAGGTTAAAGACAGAACCCGTGTGTCTGGTGTAATTTCTCAAGTCTCAAGTCTGAACTCTATAACCTGATGGATGGGGCGAGGGGTAATTCCGCACGTCTTACACCTCCAACAACAAGTGCAAGGAGCTCAAGAACTACTTTGTCACCAAGATTGAGACCATCAGTTCAGCTGTGACTTCCCCTTGCTGCTTAAATTAAATTTTTCTCAAGGTAACCCCCATCCTAGCCATGAACCTGCGCTGTTCTTTAGCTCTCCTTACTCCCTTCATGCCAGCTCACCTTGGCCACGAGACCAACTTGCTGCTCTCGGCCCCTTTCCCCATAGCTACTGACTATGTAACTTCCCTTCCTACCCCCCCATGCTAGCTGACATTGTAAATGGTTACCTATCGTCAGATACTGCCCCCCTCCCTTTCAAAAATGCCCAGTTTAATGGCTGGGCCTCATTAACATACCGCCAACCAACTGCCTGCCTTAAACAGGTGTCCACCAGGTTTCACTGAGTGGTGCACCCATGGCAGGCTATCAACTCAGTAGGCAGTTAACATTGCATCTGGGTCTATCTAAGTGATCGGACTCCATCTGCATATATCTGAGACTCTCACATGAGTCAGGCAGGCCTGCCATGGAAGGTTCTACCACCAGTGGTTGGGGCAGAAAATCAGGGGCAACAGCTATGTTTGGACCTTGTGGTTACTGATGGATATTGGCAGCCAGATAGTCCAATTCAATCAGAAGATCGGGGAGGAGGCCAACAACTAAAGGTGACCCTACCTTGACATCTTCAGCTTGCCCTCAAACCATGGCAGAACTTCAGGGGCAAGCCACAGCATCAAGAACTCTAGGCTCTCTGCCTTAGGGTGCCCAGCAAATGAGCAACGTGGAAATTGAGGAGAGGGGCCAAGATTGCGCTCCCCCCCACATTATAATAGGTCCATCTGGCCTGTGCCTTCTGCAGATACAGGCCAAGCTCTTTCCCTCAGGAAAGCCATGGAAATTTTGGGGCTATGTAAAAGGAGCAGAGACCCGCCAATCTGTGTCTCAGGCCCCTTTACTTGAAAGTTTATGCCTGGAGAACGAAGCATTGTCTGGGGGAAGGGATCAGGAAAACCGACTCTCGTCTTGTCTAGATATGAAATTACTTCACTGCAATCACTTCCATGCACACATTTTTAAAAATAATTTATATTTAGCATTGTTATTTTTAACTATATAAAATAAACCTGTTCTGTTGCTGTGTGAAAGACTTAATTGACACTGGATGTTATGGCTGACATCAATGGGCAGGATGCTCCATTCAGTTAATGCATTATGACATTCTCAGTGAAGGATTAAACTCAGGGACGGCTAAGCCAATTCTGACTTTATTTGAATTTCTTGAAGCTACTTTGATATTTGTTATTGTTGGTACATACCACTGCTATTTGAAATATTGTAAACACTATGAGAATATAAATCACACTTTAACTATTTGAATGCAACAGAGATACTATTGGTCTCAAAGCTTCATATTTTTAAACTTACTTGGTTTCTTTTTGTGTCCTGATGGACAGGATCCTCTGCTGCCAAAGAAATACTGCTCAAGAGGATGAAGAACAAGATGAGATTTGTAAAAATGTTGTCATTGACGATCCTGTGGCACAGCACCCGAAACCTATAAAGTAGGTTTGTATGAGATGATCATAGTAATAAACTAGAAGTGAACAGTTTCGTTAATCATTCCTTCCATTTTCTTGGCTCCTACCCCAGCTTAATTTCTATATGTCAACGCATGATCCAAAAAAAATGCATCAAATGCCATTCCTGAATCAAGTTGCCAGAAGACATAGTATTAACATAATTGGATGTGATCAGAGACGATCACTCTTTTTCTTGCTTTACCACAAGATATCACATTGCCAAGATTGAAAAAGCTTTCCCTCTTAAAGAAGCTTGAACATAAACATTAACTGAAAGTGGGAATCCATCCCATTAAAATTCATTCTACAAGCAATGTGTTGGTAACTCCAAGGGAGGATTATGTGTTCACACAGTAACAAACCCTCAGGCGTGAGAAAAATATCCATTATTACAAATAGTATGCAAGTGGAAAATGTAAAGACCATCACTTCATAGTATGGCCGAGATTTTCTGAGGGGTCAGCCAGCGGTGGGTCGAATGGAAAAATGTCTTTTTTCCCCCCCACTGTCAACCCGCCGCAACGCGCCTTTCCCAATGTCGGGTCTGTCAGCGCTAAGCAGACCCAACAGGCAGTGGCAGGTAACCCAATTAAACTCATTAGCATCTAGTTGACAGATGATTAACAGGCTTTTTTAACTTACCTTTTGACTTTAACTTCATGGCCACGGGAACCACACTGTTCGGGGACCACGTTTGTCAACCTGAGGAGGGAGTTCAGTGGCCATTGCTCCAGCTGATTCCTTGACAGCTTCAAATGTACAGTAAAAGCTCCCACCTGTCAGATCATCACTTTCCTGAGCCACAAGCTGTTTCTCAGTCCATTTCCAACACAGATTCTGCAGGCTTTCCACTTTCCACTCTCACCTCATTGGAAGAACTCTCTCACCATTGACAGAATGCTTCTGTCATCTCTACTTCACCTGCCATCTATTCCATCAACACAGGTGCCCTTTATACTGTCTCATCTTGGTCCTCAGAATCCCACCACGATCAGCCCCAACACCAGCAGCACCAGCCTTCTCCGCAATCACCTGATGCTGCACAGCACAGAAGGCATCAGCACCCGAGCAATCTGTTGCCTGGGAGGCCAGGGATGGCCTCACTGTGGCCAGATTTACTTCACTTGACGCTGTACACCCTGGCTGCCACATGATGCGCCAGGTTGGCACCAACCCACACCAATACCATAAAGCATCCCTACAATGACCAATCCATTCCTTTCACACTCAACACCATTGCTGGGGGTACCGTTATGTCTCACCATTCACTGCAACTCACTAAGCCACTTACAAAGGTGCACACAAATCTGTCCAAGAACGCAAAGTGTTGAAAATAAAGGTTTCAATGTTTGACAGCACATTAACAGAAACTTTACATGAACATTGGATAAAACACCAAGTGTCTACCCTTGTGTGTTGTTAGTTGGTATGACTGCACTAGGATGAGGATGAGTGTGAGGGGTGGCTAGTGAGATGGGGATGTGATAATGTAGATAGAGAGTGATGGGTGGAGATGCAAGTGAAGTTGGTGTGAATATGGATGTGCAGAAGTAGGGTAGGGAAGGCAGAGTGAGGGGGATGTGATGAGAGGCACAGCAGGATGAAGGTGAGTGTGGCTTTGTACTAACGTTTCGTGATCTAATGAGAGCATTGAAAGGTTTGCGGCACTACACCCAGGCCCTCCTGACGACATCCCTGTTTGTGACCTCCTCTGCAATGTGCAACCAGGCTGTGTTGGTCTCCTGGGGAGGTCTCTTCCGCCCATGGGAAGGGAAGATGACCTCCCTGCATGCTGTGACTCCCTCCATAAGCATATGGAGGGAGTCATGGTAGAACCTGGGTACAGCCCTGCACCTCTGTGCAGTCATTGTCACTGTTTGCAGCACTTCAATGCTGTAGAACACTGACAGCACAAATGTCAAAATAAATTTGGCCATGGTCCCTTTAAGCAAACCGGCTGATGACGCGTCACGAATGATGTCACCAGACCCGCTTCCTCTAATTGGACCGAGAAGTGTGGTGGGCAGGCTTAATTTTTCAGAGCGGGTTGGAGCGAGCAGCGGGGCTGCAACCCACCACCGACCCTGGCCGCACCGGACCCGCCGAGGGAAGGAACATCTCGGCCTATATTTCTGAAATAAACCCACCTGGGATTTCAATTTTGTTGATCTAAAGTTCTTGGTCATGCTGAATAAAGGAACTGAACATTAAACCTGCCAATTAACCATGGGTGAGTTATTTTCCAGATTTGGTGGAGTTGAAAATTGACTGTCCAGTTTAAAAATTAGAGCACTGTGTTTATCCCTCCAATCTTTCACTGATTCTTTTCTTTGTTTTCCTATTGTATTCGATGCTTGTGGGCATTGCAGTTCTTTTATGTGGCTATAACTAAGGGGAAAAAATTGTGGGTGGCACCCATTTTGGGGCGCTAACGTCGTCAGGGCGCTAATTTTAGCAGGAGGTGGGACGCTACTGGAAAGCGCTCCACCTCCTGCTTGGGGCGCTATTACTGAATTTTGCGGTGGCACGTAGTGCGCATCATTGCAGGCCTCCTCCCCTGATTAAAGGACCACTGGTGAGCGGGGTGCCGTGAAAACAGCCGGGCACTCAAGAGGAGTGCCGGGCTGAGCGATCGCGGCCGGCACCCCGCATACAAAAGCAAAAGGCGGCAGGTGTTGGCATTCGGCCAAAATAAAAATGGCCGCCCGACACCTGCCCTAAAATAGCGCCGCCGCCATTGCCAAACCGCCCCCTGATCCGGTCTCACATATCATGCAGCAATAGGTCAGGGGGCGGAAGGGAAGTTTACGGCCAGGGCGCAAGCGGGGCGCTGCACACGGCAATGATGTCATGGTTGGCGGCGCAGCGTGCTTCCGGCTACCACCGCCGCTAACCTCCTGCTGAATTTCACGGGGAGCATTAGCAGCGTTGCGCCCAGGCGCTAGGGGATTTGTACAACTTCCTAGACCCCCGGGGGCATTAACGAGAGGTGCAAACCAACCCAATTTTTCGCCCTAACTGTAGTTTATATCTTTTTAGTATTTGCTTCCTCTGGATCATATTTAATTAATGTTTTTTGGTAAGCAAAAAGTTAATTTTGGTGATTAAAAAGTAAATTTAGGGGAGTTTGAAAGAGTCCACCCCCTTGCTAAATACTAAAAATATTTTCCAGTACTGTCTGAATGGTATCACAAACATAGTTAAGACACGTTTGTCAAGAGTACACAGTTACTATTTTTACATTTTTATCCAATAATGAAATGCTTAGCAGTTCAAAATGTGAGGGTACTGGACTGCCTTTTCATGGGGAAATCTATTATCAAATAACACTGAAGCTCTACCACATTCTACATGCAGGTTTACCCCAGTTCTTGTCTAGGAAGTTGTACAAACTAGAGGGTGGTTGGAATCTGGAACTCACTGCCTGAAAGGGTGGTAGAGGCAGGAACCCTCACAACATTCAAGAAGCATTTAGATGAGCACTTGAAACGCCATAGCATACAAGGCTATGGACCAAGTGCTGGAAAATGGGATTAGAATAGACAGGGCTTGATGGCCGGCACGGACACGATGGGCCGAAGGGCCTCTTTCTGTGCTGTATAACTCTATCTATGACTACGACCAATGTTTATTTGGTGCCAGTTCCCATTTTCATATTCTAGATCATGTTGTACCTATCAGACAAAAAAAAGGCATATATATTGGATGTATGAAAAGTGTTCATGCATCGCATAAACTATTTATAACTCATCTTACATTCAAGCATAGAAGGCTATTACTGTAACCATTCCAGGCACCCTCCTTAAGGAATATGTGAATCACAGTTTTGTTTCCAGTAGAACAGGGGAAATTAGAGTTATTTAATGAATATGTACAAGTTAAGGCCATCTATGATACAATTTTGCATCCTCAAAAGTCCTTGGGGGGACGGGCATGTGGTGCTGAGCCTAAACCTGTTTTCATCTGAAATTCACACACATGCAGTTTTGAGCAGGTGTTGCAGCATAACATTCAGGAAAGGATAAACTGGCTAATTTTCCCCCTCTCTAGCCTGTAAACACCAAGGACAGATGTAGCGTTGAATTTGTTACTCTGGTTGAGATCACTCAACTCAGCACAGACAAGGGGTTAAACTTCAGATCTTCCTGATTCGTGGGACAAAGTAGCACATAATTTACCCACTGTCATCAAAGGAGCCTTCTACAACAACTATAACCAAATATATTTGGAAATATGGGGATACAACATGCCTCCATTTTACATTAATTTAATTAAAGACATACTGAAATAAGTCCGAACATGCCTCAAAAAATTACTGTGCATCACAGATGGTCACATACTTGCTACCACTCTTTTTCTTCCGTTATTTATCTGCATCCTGTACCATTCCATAGTTAAGAAAGTGGGCCATTGACCTGCTTCCTGATATCTGCCAGTGTCACTCAAGTGACCACGAGGAAGGACAGGAGATCAATCCAATGTGACTTGTGTTCTGATTTCACTCACCATATAGAAAATAACATGGCCTTTGCTTTCAGTCTGACCCTTCCACTGATGTCACAGCAGAGATCAGGAGCTCAACACAGGAGAAATCATAGATACATAATTCTGCTATATCAATATGGTGTATTATGTTGAAGCAACAACACACTTTGCTAGTTAAAGATGTATATAACATTCATAGTGAAGGTATAATGGTTGATACCTGTTTGTAGTACTGAAAACAAAGAATGCACTGGCATCAGGCATGGGAACAGCCTTCTCTTTGATATGCAGTTCAGAGAGTGGGCGAGGACGTGGTCCTACAGGCATTTCCGGCTCATCATCATCTTCATCGCCTGAAGCCAAAAATTTATGTCTAGTTATTACATCTATGTAATTGACAGAATATCCCGACTATTGTTTTTTTAGATCTCAGTTGTTAGTCTTTCTGTTGTGTCCTTATTAAGACTACACCAATGGCATAAATTTGGTAAAAAACATATTATAGTGCAACCAAATTTTTCTCTAAGACACAGAGAATGGTAGCATAGTGGTTATGTTACTGGACTAGTAATCCAGAGGCCTAGACTAATGATCCGGAGACGTGAGTTCAAATCCCACCACGGCAGCTAGGGAATTTAAATTCAGTTAATTCAATAAATCTGGAATAAAAAGCTAGTATTAGTAATGGTGACTATGAAACTACCAGATTGTCATAAAAACACATCTGGTTCACTAATGCCCTTTAGGGAAAGAAATCTGCCGTTCTTACCTGGTCTGGCCTATATGTGACTCCAGATCCACAGCAATGTGGTTGACTCTTAACTGCCCTCTGAAATGGCCTAGCAAACCACTCAGTTGTAAAAAACCGCTACGAAAAACAATAAGAATAAAATTGGACGCGGCACCGGCTGCGGACACGACAACGGTACACCCAGCCCAGTCGACCCTGCAAAGTCCTCCTCACCAACATCTGGGGACTTGTCAAGCAACAGCCTGACATAGTTATACTCACAGAATCATACCTTTCAGCCAATGTCCCAAACTCCTCCATCACCATCCAGGGGTGGCGGCACAGTGGTATATAGTGGCCCTGGGAGTCCTCAACATTGACTCCGGATCCCATGAAGTCTCATGGCTTCAGGTCAAGCATGGGCAAGGAAACCTCCTGCTGATTACAACTGTCCTCCCTCAGCTGATGAATCAGCACTCCTCCATGTTGAACACCACTTGGAAGAAGCACTGACAGTAGCAAGGGCACAGAATGTACTCTGGGTGGGGGACTTCAATGTCCATCACCAAGAGTGGCTCGGTAGCACCACTACACCTCACCAACCCACCTGTCGCAGATGCATCTGTCCAGTGACCACCACACAGTCCTTGTGGAGACGAAGTCCCGTCTTCACACTGAGGACACCTTCCATTGTGTTGTGTGGCACTACCACCGTGCTAAATGATTCAGAACAGATCTAGCAGCTCAAAACTGGGCATCCATGATGTATTCAGCAGCAGAATTGTATTCCACCACAATCTGTAACCTTATGGCCCGGCACTAGTGGGCGTAGTCTATAGGCCTCCGAACAGTTGCAACTCTGTTGGATGGAGTATCAATCAGGAAATAGTTGAGGCTTGTAATAAGGGAACATCTATAATTATGGGGGATTCTAACTATCGTATTAATTGGACAAATCAAATTGGGCAGGGCTGCCTTGAGGATGAGTTCATTGAGTGTATTAGGGATGGGTTTCTTGAGCAGTATGTAACTGAACTGACCAGGGGGCAAGCAACCTTAGATCTGGTCCTGTGTAACGAGACAGGATTAATTCAAAATGTCCTAGTAAAGGATCCCCTTGGAATGAGTGACCATAACATGGTTGAATTCCATATTCAATTAGAGGGTGAGAAGGTTGAATCTCAAACAAGCGTGCTAAGCTTGAATAAAGGAGACTATGAAGGTATGCGAGCGGAATTGAGTAGAGTGGATTGGGAAAATAGAAAATAGATTAAAGGGTAAGACGATACATGATCAGTGGTGTACATTTAAGGAGTTATTTTACAACTTCCAAAAAATATATATTCCACTGAGAAGAAAAGGGTGTAAAAGAAAAGACAGTCATCCGTGGCTAAGTAAAGAAATTAAGGATAGTTTTCGACTAAAAACAAGGGCTTATAAGGTAGCCAAATCTAGTGGGAGGATAGAGGATTGGGAAAACTTTAAAAGACAGCAAAAAATAACAAAAAGATTGATTAAGAAAGGGAAGATAGATTATGAAAGTAAATTAGCAAAAAATATAAAAACAGATAGTAAGAGTTTTTATAGTTATATAAAAAGAAAAAGGGTGGCTGAAGTAAATGTTGGTCCCTTAGAGGATGAGACTGGGAAATTAATGGTGGGAAATATGGAGATGGCAAAGACACTGAATGAATATTTTGTATCAGTCTTTACAGTAGAGGACACTAAGAATATCCCAACACTGGACAAACAGGGGGCTATAGGGGGGGAGGAGCTAAACATGATCAAAATCACTAAGGAAGTGGTACTCGGTAAAATAATGGGACTCAAGGCGGATAAATCACCTGGACCTGATGGCTTACATCCTAGGGTCTTGAGGGAAGTGGCGGTAGGGATTGTGGATGCATTGGTAATAATTTTCCAAAACTCCCTGGACTCAGCAAAGATCCCGGCAGACTGGAAAACTGCTAATGTAACACCCTTATTTAAAAAGGGCAGTAGACAGAAGGCTGGAAACTATAGACCGGTTAGCCTAACATCTGTGGTAGGTAGAATTTTGGAGTCCATTATTAAGGAGACAGTAACGGGACATTTGGATAATCATAATTTAATAGGACAAAGTCAGCATGGTTTTATGAAGGGGAAGTCATGTTTGACAAATTTGCTGGAGTTCGTTGAGGAAGTAACATACAGGGTAGATAAAGGGAACCAGTGGATGTGGTGTATTTAGACTTCCAAAAGGCATTTGACAAGGTGCCACACAAAAGATTATTGCTTAAGATAAAAAATCACGGGATTGGGGGTAATATTCTGGCATGGATAGAGGATTGGCTATCTAACAGAAGGCAGAGAGTTGGGATAAATGGTTCATTCTCAGATTGGCAATCAGTAACTAGTGGTGTTCCGCAGGGGTCAGTGCTGGGTCCCCAATTCTTTACAATCTATATTAACGATTTGGAGGAGGGGACCGAGTGTACCATATCAAAGTTTGCAGATGATACTAAGATGGGAGGGAAAGTAGTGAGTGAGGAGGACATAAAAAATCTGCAAGGGGACATAGACAGGCTAAGTAAGTGGGCAGAGATTTGGCAGATGGAATACAATACTGGAAAGTGTGAGGTTATGCACTTTGGCAGGAAAAATAGTAGAGCAAGTTATTATCTTAATGGCAAGAAACTGGAAAGTACTAAAGTACAAAGGGATCTGGGGGTCCTGGTGCACGAAACTCAAAAGGTTCGTATGCAGGTGCAGCAAGTGATTAAGAAGGCCAATGGAATGTTGGCTTTCATTGCTAGGGGGATAGAATATAAAAATAGGGAGGTATTGCTTCAGTTGTACAAGGTATTGTTGAGACCACACCTGGAATACTGCATACAGTTTTGGTGTCGATACTTAAGAAAAGACATACTTGCTCTCAAGTCAGTACAAAGAAGGTTCACTCGGTTAATCCCGGGGATGGACATATGAGGAGAGGTTGGGTAGATTGGGCCTCTACTCATTGGAGTTCAGAAGAATGAGAGGCGATCTTATTGAAACATATAAGATTGTGAAGGGGTTGGATCGGGTGGATGCGGGGAGGATGTTCCCGATGATGGGTGAAACTAGAACTAGGGGGCATAGTCTTAGAATAAGGGGCTGCTCTTTCAAAACTGAGATGAGAAGGAACTACTTCACTCAGAGGGTGGTAGGTCCATGGAATATGCTGCCCCAAAAAGCTGTAGAAGCTACATCATTACATACATTTAAAACAGAAATAGACAGTTTCCTAGAAGTAAAGGGAATTAAGGGTTACGGGGAGCGGGCAGGAATTTGGACATGAGTCTAGGTTCGGATCGGTCATGACCCTGTGGGTAGCGTAGCGGGCCCAGGGGCCGTGTAGCCTGATCCTGCTCCTATTTCGTGTGTCCAATTCTGTTAGGTTCAGGAGATGGTTCTGTGATAGTAGATTGGCGGTTAGGATCAGATCAGCCATGATCTTATTGAATGGCGGAGCAGGCTCGAGGGGCCAATTGGCCTACTCCTGCTCCTATTTCTTATGTTCTTATATCCCTCACTCTACCATTACCATCAAGCCAGGGGACCAACCCTGGTTCAATAAGGAGTGTAGAAGAGCAGCACCAGGCGTACCTAAAAATGCGGTGCCAACCTGGGGAAGCTACAACACAGGACTACATGCATGCCAAAAAGCGGAAGCAGCATGCTATAGACAGAGCTAAGCGAACCCACAATCAACGGATCAGATCAAAGCTCTGCAGTCCTGCCACATCCAGTCGTGAATGGTGGTGGACCATTAAACAACTAACGGGAGGAGGAGGCGCCATGAATATCAACATCCTCAATGATGGTGGAGCCCAGCACGTGAGTGCAAAAGACAAAGCTGAAGCGTTTGCAACCATCTTCAGCCAGAAGTGCCGAGTGGATGAACCAATCGGCCTCCTCCTGTGGTCCCCACCACCACAGAAGCCAGTCTTCAGCCAATTCGGTTCACTCCACGTGATAGCAAGAAACAGCTGAGCGCACTGGATACAGCAAAGGCTGTGGGCCCCAACAACATTCCGGCTGTCGTGATGAAGACTTGTGCTCCAGAACTACCCGCTCCTCTAGCCAAGCTGTTCCAGTACAGCTATAACACTGGCATCTATCCGACAATGTGGAAAACTGCCCAGGTTTGTCCTGTCCACAAAAGGCAGGACAAATCCAATCCGGCCAATTACCGCCCCATATGTCTACTCTCAATCATCAGCAAAGTGATGCAAGGTGTCATCGACTGTGCTATCAAGCAGCACTTACTCACCAATAACCTGCTCACTGATGCCCAGTTTGGGTTCCGCCAGAACCACTCGGCTCCAGACCTCATGACAGCCTTGGTCCAAATATGGACAAAAGTGCTGAATTCCAGAGGTGAGGTGATAGTGACTGCCCTTGACATCAAGGCAACATTTGACAGAGTGTGGCATCAAGGAGCCCTATTAAACTGAAGTCAATGGGAATCGAGGGAAAAACTCTCCACTGGCTGGAGTCATACCTCGCGCAAAGGAAGATGGTTGTGGTGGTTGGAGGTCAATCATCACAGTCCCAGGACATCGCCGCAGGAGTTCCTCAGGGCAGTGTTCTAGGCCCAACCATCTTCAGCTGCTTCATCAATGACTTTCCCTCCATCATAAGGTCAGAAGTGGGGATATTCGCTGATGATGACTGCACAGTGTTCAGTGCCATTTGCAATTCCTCAGATAATGAAGCAGTCCATGCCCGCATGCAGCAAGACTTGGACTACATTCAGGCTTGGGCTGATAAGTGGCAGGTAACATTCGCGCCACACAAATGCCAGGCAATGACTCTCTCCAACAAGCGAGCATCTAACCACCGCCCCTTGATATTCAATGGCATTACCATCGCCGAATCCCTCACCATCAATATCCTGGGTGTTACCATTGAACAGAAACTTAACTGGACCAGCCACATAAATACTGTGGCAACAAGAGCAGGTCAGAGGCTGGGTATTCTGTGATGAGTTTCTCACCTCTTGACTCCCCAAAGCCTTTCCACCATCTACAAGGCACAAGTAAGGAGTGCGATGGAATACTCTGGATGAGTGCAGCTCCAACAACACTCAAGAAGCTCGACACCGTCCAAGACAAAGCAGGCCGCTTGATTGGCACCCCATCCACCACCTTAAACATTCACTCCCTCCACCACCAGCGTACCATGGCTGCAGTGTGTACCATCTACAAGATGCACTGCA
Source organism: Squalus acanthias (assembly GCA_030390025.1). Taxonomy (NCBI): domain Eukaryota; kingdom Metazoa; phylum Chordata; class Chondrichthyes; order Squaliformes; family Squalidae; genus Squalus; species Squalus acanthias. Next base: position 83,188,955 of record CM059435.1, on the reverse strand, counting down.
GCAACTCGTCAAGGCTTCTTCGGCAGCACCTCCCAAACCGCGACCTCTACCACCTAGACAGACAAGGGCAGCAGGTGCATGGGAACACCATCACCTGCAAGTTCCCCTCCAAGTCACACACCATCCTGACTTGGAAGTATATCGCCGTACCTTCATTGTCGCTGGGTCAAAATCCTGGAACTCCCTCCCTAACAGAACTGTGGGAGTACCTCCACCACACGGACTGCAGCGGTTCAAGAAGGCAGCTCACCACCACCTTCTCAAGGGCAACTAGGGATGGGCAATAAATGCTGGCCTTGCCAGCGATGCCAACATCCCAAGAACGAATAAAAAAACAACTTAAGTTAGAGGAAAAGTGCTTTGTCAGTTCCAGTGTGACACCTGGATCTGAAAACATGCCACATACTTCAACATGTGAAATGACTTTATGAGATGTATCGAAGCTTTTCTATAATTACTTAGCAGCATAAGCCTAACTCATTGGGCAAGTGAACTCAACCTAGGAAATAGGTTTAACCTGTGTTCTAACTTTGGTTTTGTAATTTATCATTATCAGAACCACAAGATATGCTACTTTCTTGTAACTCAATCAAGTTTGCGCATTATCCTCTACATAATGCATTCAACCCTGTTATGTGGAGGATAAGATGCCATTATCCTCTACGTAACATATTTGAGCCTGTGCATTACACTTTCCAGAATACACTCCAACTCCATGCATTATCCTCTGTGTAATACACGCCAGCCTGTGTGCTATCCTATTTTTAATCTGGATTCTCACATCTAGAATATTTCTACAATGTCTTCTGCATCATCCAGGCCTAGTAATTCTTTGTAATATGTTTCTTTAAAATTTTTCATTTGTGTCACATTTTGATGAATATATTCTGAGCTTTCAATTGGATCATTTCATTGACCATGACATTTTTTAGAAAACTTACATATTTTGTAGATTAAGATAGTATATTTTAGGACTTTGTCAGAAAACCATTCCTATTTCTCAATAAGTTTAGCTCAAGGATACAAAAAAAGCAGCTGAACTACCTTCCTGTCTGATCTTTATATTACTTCCTCCATCAAATTACAGAAGAGACTGATAGTCAACAATTAACAAGATGCATTACATGCACTCTCACTATCACTGTTATTTCTCGGAGGACAATAATTTACATTTCTAGCCCTTCACTGCAGTAAATTAAAAAAAAAAATGGTTTTGTGACAGTAGATTTTTATTTGAATTTGCTTGTCTCCTGTATCCCCCATATTTCACACAATACGTATGTCATGTTTCTTGATCAGGAGGCCTAGCTGATTTAGTTCAGAAGTATATTAATGGCTATGAGCCTCCTTTAGTCAAACTGAAGCTAAGCTGTATGCAAGATTCACCATCCCATCCCCTCCCCACCCCCTTTCAGATTTCTCTCCTGCTCACAAAAAGCAACTTGCCTTCGGTTAACTAAACCCTAGAGGGCAAATCAACTTAGGCACTTCTTGTGCACTTCTTTGTAACTAATTCCAGATACCGAGAAATAGATTATCTGCCTGCTCTCTCAACTTGAGTATTTCCTTTACTTGACTTCTGACCCCGAGTAATTGCTCGTCATTGGAAAGAGTGCAGGGAGACTCCCTCGATAAAAGGGCAATAGGCAAATTCATATGGCAGAACTCTCTTTTAATGAAGAATGCACTTGACAAAGCTACTCAACTTTTTTCCCTCATTATGTACATCCTACTTCTTCTGTACAATTACAAGCATGTGTGAATTGAACAGGGAAGCACACTCTTTTGTTGGATTTTTTAAAATTTTGAATTAACAGGACAAAAAAAAGACAGAATTCTGAATTACTCTGTAAAATCCCAAAAGTGTTACCTGGGAATTCATTGGTAGGGTAAGGATTCTTCTCCTCATTCTCCTCAACCTGGTAGTCGTCCAACCCAACCTGTGACACATGAAAAGGGGTTACTGATGAATTTTGGAAACAAAATACTATTCAGTATTCATGTACCTTTGAAAAAATATCACAAATGATCAATGATTTGAAAGGAAACTGTTGGAGTGGGGGGAGCAATTTAATGACACATCACTGAAATATTACTACCAGGAATGAGCTTTGATGGGTGAAATGCCCTTCTCCTAGTCCTGACACCTTTCTTATGTTTATATGTTCTTACTCAGAAATGTGTTATCCTGTGTAGGAAACTAAAGTCCACCAACAATTACATGCACATGCTTAATTTCATTTTACCATCCTCTCGAGCAATCCTAAACTGTATGCTGGTAGAAGCTACATTCCAAATAATAAGTCAGTGGTTTAATTAGTGATCGCATTGTTAAGCTTGCAAAACATGTGTGTGTTTTCTTCACTCATACAAGCACCATGGGACGTTTTACTATATTAAAGGTGCTATATAAATGCAAGTTGTTGTTGCACATAACTTGTTTGCTCTTGGAGAAGAAAGCTAGTGGTGCACCATATGCCTCAAGTTCTCAGATGCAAGTGAAACATTGGAGGGTGATCCTCCATAGCATCCGGGACATTGCTCATACAAGAGAGAGAGAGCACTGCATGGCAGGAGATTACAGTGCATACAACACACAGAGCAACACCCAGAGGAGCTGCCTCCAAGGTCAGTCAAGCTAGGCCTGCCATCACCACCTTATTTGAAGTAGGGATGCAAAGTATACATGACACATCATAGTCCGTACTCCATGTCACACTATCTTACATACTTTGTATTCTCAATGTGGCTGCAATTGCATTTACATGAAGCACAAACACTATGGATTACAACATGGCACTTTAACATCACTCTATGAGCTTTAGAGGATTGGAACTTGATAGCTTATCCTTTTCAGTTTAATAGCTGACTTCGTATCGCAACCTTGACTATGTCGCATTGCTGGCATGAATTACAAGAAATTGAATGTGCGTTGATTAACAGGCACTTAAATTTTATTATACTATTTAAATGAAGCTCTTGTATTTTCTAAATGGGCTAGTACAGAGGCTAGTATTCAATTTTATGTCAAATGTATTAACAACTTTATTAAAATAGTGCACACAGAAATTTAATGCCAACGTATTAACAAGTGCACTAAAAGTAGCACACTGGAGGAATTGCACCCCTACATTGCTTATTATATTCCTGGATGACTTTCTTGATGAGACCTTCCTGTCCATAAGTCCCTCCTGAATAGAAATGTATGTCAAGTGCATTCTGGGCAGAAATCCAGCATAAATTACTGTTGATGTAAACAATCAGAAAATCTTCACTATCGCGACTGTACTATTTTGCACAGATCTGTATTTAGTGGGACTTTGCAAAACTTGCACAATCATTCAGTTCCACTCCTTCTACAGAGAGGTTAACACAAACATTTTAGAAAAAGGAAGGTGAGTTCAATGAAATTGAGATTTAAATAACATCAGTTTAAATTATAATCCTGAAATCAGGTGTAGCTAAACAGTCAGAATTGTGTGGTGTCCATAACACCTAAGACCATCCAGGTATATAATTAAGTGATGTAGAGGTGAAACTACTTAGATTTACGTAGAAATCACAACACAGAAACAGGCCGCTCATCCAACCAGTCTGTGTTGGTGTTTATCCTCCACACGAGCAGTAGACCTAATTCCATGTGCACTACCCCGTTCTGACATAAAATTGAGCATTAGCCTCAGAAAGAATCACACAGTTTAATTACTTCATTTAAATTTCAAGTCTGGATATTCTTAAAAGAACAATCCCTTAAACTGTTATGCATGCAGTGGAAGGTAATGTTTGTAGATCATGAATTTTGCCTAAATGAAGGCAGAAACTATGTAGTGAATCACCCAGGTCAGACTTGTACACTCTGGTGCCCAGCTCAAGAGTGGCATAGTCAGATGTGTGGAAGGTCATCTGTTTGCCTCGTCGGTCAAGGAATGGAATATGCTGCAGGAAAGGACCAGATAAAAAACTGAATATGGTGCTTTCAACAATCAAATATGTGAGGCCCTTAAACAAACCTTTGTAGAAGGAGGCATGTCTCCATCTGCAGTGATTGTTTTTAGCTCAATTTTTTCTTCTTTCTTCTCCTCATCCATGGACTGCTTCTCATTATCTGTTGTTTTTTCTGGGCTAGAGTTCCTAAAAACATAATCATATTTTTCTAGGCAAACTTGCAGAAAAATTAACAAGGAGTATAAACATAACTTGTACAATGTAATGCACCAATTTACAGGAACAAGGACGTAAACAAAGAAATAAAATAATCTTCAGGAATATCATTTTTCTCTCCCTACTTATGTGTCCTTAAAATTGACTTAAGAGAGAGGTGGGTGATCTCCACCAACGCATTTCAGTAGTTGAGCGTTAGGAGGAGAGCAAGAGTGGTAGTGTTGCTTCACCCTCTAATTTACCCTCCGTTTTGAAAAATGTCAACCTTCCTCTTTAATGTCTAGCTGAAACTAATCATTCATCATGTGACAAAAAAACCCTCAAATATCACTGTGCGTGGAATAAACAGCAAGAAGTTTCTGATGTCATGTCCAAAGAATTAAGGGAGAGAAAACTAACATGAATAAAATAAAACATGAAAGAAGCTGATAGACAAGAAAAGACAATTAAACTAAGTACCTCACAAGGATGTCATTAACAATCTCTTATTTCTTGCCGGAGAAGCTCGCCCAGAACTCCAGATAGGAGGTTGTCAGCAGAGGAGCCTGCCTGCATACCTTCCCCCCCATCAAAGTAATCATGCTGGCCATCACAGGCAGGGGCAAAGTTATGGCCATGTCGACTGACAATGCTGCAGGAGATGCTGCGCAGGGTTTCTTCACACCTTGTCCTCTTTTTCTCTTCTTACTTCTATCTCACCCTACACACTCTGCATGACAAACTGCAGATGCTTTCATCAGCCACTTTTTTCTTTGCTCTCCCTTCACACCACTAGCTAACCCCTATCCCTTTCTTTCATTTCAGGTGCAGTTTTAATGTAATTCAGGTAATTAAAACATTATGGTCCCTTTAAAGACGGTTGGTTTGGTTGCTGTTTGCCTGAGAAAACCTACCGCAGCATGCACAGCGCATAGTACAGTACAATTAGTCACGATCCAATATTGGAAAGGTACCTGAAATAGGCATAGGCCTCTCAGATTTGCATAGGCAATGGGCCATAACTCCTGTTTAACGCAGGCCTGCTTGGATGATTACATACCTGGCAACATTGCACGCCTGGAATGAGTGTGCGCATGCCGCACACCATATTGGACCCTTCAGCGCCCATTTTTTGCCTGAAAAACAGGTACTGCACGATCCAATTTTTAGGCCCGTGAGTCCAAATCGCACGTGGCAAGCAATGAAATTTAATTCAATAAATCTAGTAATTTGTGGGCTGACGCTAGGAAGAGAGATTTAAAAAGCTGCTATTTTGTTGCAAGAATCTAACTGGTTCATTAGTGTCCTTCAGGATAAGGAACCTGCCACTGCTACTCAGTCTGGCCTATACATTACTCCAGTCTCGCGGTACGTAGCTGATGCTTAATGATCTCTGAAGTAGCCAACTAAGACACTCAGTTGTAAAAAAAAAAAATTGCTATGAAGTAAAATAAAAATAAAAATCACCATTTTAAGAGCATCATCACCATAAGGACTGCAGTGATTCAAGAAGGGCCACTAGGGATGGGAAATTAATGCGACCTTGCCAGCATTTCACACATCCCGTGAAAATCCATGATGATTAATTTTGTATTCTTAGCCTACTTTACTGACTTTGCGAATATAACACTGAAACCTTTAGATGCAGATTGAATTAAGAAGAATTAACTTTTCATAGTTGAATCAAAGGGGCTTAGACAAAAACTAATATAAAAAAAAGGCCTGCAAAAAGCAAAATCAAACAGGGAACAAAATATTACTAAAGTCAATACCTGGCGAGCTTTTTGCGTTCCTTTTCTTCTTCCTCCTCCTTCTGTGCAGAGGTCAAACTTTCAGCATCAGCCAGATTATCCACAGCGATGGCCAAGAATACATTTAATAGTATATCTGTTTGCAGGTAGTCAAGGCAATTACAGTATTTGATGACTGCAGTATTTAACAAGACAGGTTTATCTATATGACTATATGATGTTGACACAAAAATATACAATAACAATGCCATATATTAAAGGTATTATAACATGCTGAAGTTATTTTCAATATACTGAAAATATGTATAATTTTGTGACATCAGGGCAAAATATTATCACCAATTTGTTCAGTTTTTAGTCCTAAATACTTCAAAATGATCATGTGGAGCAAATATATCTTGAAATGCATGGTTTTGCAATTAAAGATGCTGATCCCAAAATTCCTCAGTTAGCAATCCCGGCAGTTATGCTGCGATTACACCCTATGGTGCCTCCAGCGCTTACTTCAACAGAGCCGGTGAGCTTTCACAATTCTAACAGGTGGATCCTTAAAATCCTATCATAGCCTTGAATCCTAGGTGCTATTAATTAATAGTAAAAAGATACAGTTCCCACAGATGAAGAGGATGATGAAGTAAATACAGACCAACATTCCTGGGAAAGATGGCCCTCCATATGCCCTTATCCCATCATACATCACTGAATTCCAGTCTTCGCCTGTCAGGATCTAGAGAAAACAGAAAAAGGAGACCTCTATTATAAAACCACACACATAAAGGAAGAATACAAACGCTTCTAGTCAGCTACTTTAGGGCCAGTAATACATGCAAGGCATGTGACAAGGCTGAAATAATGCACATATAACTGATGCTTGTGAATTAGGCACTTCACAACACTAAATGGGTCATTTTTCTTTAAACTATCATACCCTGACAAATTAATATTAATTTGCATGAATAAGGATATCATGCATGAACATACAGGCACAAAACCAAATTGAGAGAATGTAGGAATATAGGAACAGGAGTAGGTCACTCAGCCGCTTGATCCTGTTCCATTATTCTATTAAATTGGCCCCTCAAACCTGCTCCACCATTCTATTTAATCATGGCTCATCTATACTTCAACTTAATTTACCCACCTTTTTTTAAAATTTCCCCATTTTACAAAAAACTATTCATCTCAGTGTTGAAAATTTCAATTGACTCAGCATCCACAGCTTATTGGGGGAGAGGGTTCCAAATTTCCCCTACCCTTTGCGTGAAAAGTGTTTCTTGCTTTCACTCCTGAATGGCCCAGCTCTAATTTTAAGATTATGGTGCCTAGTTCTGAGTTCCCCCACAAGAAATAGTCTCTCTATCAACCCTAATAAATTCCTTTATCATTGTAAATAGCTTAATTAGATCACCCTTCAACCTTCCAAACTCAAGAGAATATAAACAAAGTTTATGAAACTTGTCCTCATAATTTAACTCTTTAAGCCCTGGTATCATCCCGGTGAATCTGCTCAGTACCAATACATCTTTGCTGAGGTGCAGATCCCAAAACTGAACATAGTACTCCAGGTGGGGTCAGGCCAAGGCTCTGTACAATTGAAACATCACTTCCTCACTTTTGTATTCCAATCCCCTTGAGATAAAGGTCAATATTACATTAGCCTTTTTGATTTGTTTTTTATGCATGTGCACTAACTTTTAGCAATTTGTGTACATGGACACCTAAATCCCTTTGCTCCTCCACAACTCATAGGCCGGAATTTTGCTGGGGGGTTCAGCGGGCACGATCGGTGGCGGGTTGGGTGGAAAAGTGTTTTTTTTCCCCACAGCGGGTCGGGACCTTGCTGTGATCCCGCCGCCATGCGCCTTTCCCAATGTTGGGTCTGTCAGCACTGAGCAGACCCGACACGAAGCGACGGGCGACCCAATTCAGGTAATTAGTGGCTTGTTTAGAGCCACTTAAGAATGATTTTCAGCTTACCTTTTGTATTTGACAGCTAGCCCATGGGGTCCACGCTGGTTGTGGACCACGTCTGTCAAGCTGAGGCGGGAGTTCAGTGGCCATTGAATCAGCTGTTGAGTTGACAGCTTCAAATGTAAAGTAAAAGCTCCCACCTTACAGAGATAGCTTCCCTCAGCCACAAGCTCTTCCTCACTGCATTTCCACAACAGATTTACCATGCTGCAAGTCTTTACACAAGTCTCCATCCAGTCAGACCTCATTACCTCTCTCAACATTGACAGATCGCTTCTGTCATCATCTATGTCACCTGCCATCTATTACATGGGTGTCCTTTACACTTTATCACCATGGTCCTCAGAATCCCACCACGATCAGCCCCAACACCAGCAGCACCAGGCACACCAGCAGCACCAACAACACCAACACCACCAACCTTCTCCGCAATCATCTGATGCTGCACAGGACACAGGGCATCAGCACCCGACAACATTGCTGCCCGGGAGGCCAGGGATGGCCTCACTGTGGCCAGATTTACTTCACTTGATGCTGTACACCCTGGGTGCCACATGATGTGCCAGGTTGGCACCATCCTACACCAACACCATAAAGCATCCCTACAATGACCAATGTGAGAAGTCGCACAACACCAGGTTATAGTCCAACAGCTTTATTTGAAATCACAAGCTTTCGGAGTGCTGTTCCTTCGTCAGGTGACTTCACCTGACGAAGGAGCAGCGCTCCGAAAGCTTGTGATTTCAAATAAAGCTGTTGGACTATAACCTGGTGTTGTGCGACTTCTCACATTTGTCCACCCCAGTCCAACACCGGCATCTCCACATCATGGCTACAATGACCAAGCCATTCCTTTCACACTCATGACCCTTGCGGGAGGTACCGTTATATCTCACCATTCACTGCAACTCACTAAGCCACTTACAAAGGTGCACACAAGTCTGTCCAAGAACGCAAAGTGTTGAAAATAAAGGTTTCAATGTTTGACAGCACATTAACAGAAAATTTACATGAATATTGGATAAACCACCCAAGTGCCTACCCTTGTGTGTTATTAGTTGGGATGATTGCACCAGGATGAGGGTGAGTGTGAGGGGTGGCTAGTGAGATGGGGATGTGATAATATAGATAGAGAGGGATAGGTGGAGGTGCAAGGTAAGTTGGTGTGAGTAAGGATGTGCAGGAGTAGGATAGGAAAGGCAGAGTGATGGGGATGTGATGAGAGGCACAGCAGGATGAGGCTGAGTGTGGCTCTGTACTAACGTTTTGTGATCTACTGAGATCATTGAAATGTTTGCGGCACTGCACCCAGTTCCTCCTGACGACATCCCTGCTTGTGCCCTTCTCTGCAATGTGCAACCAGGCTGTGTTGATCTCCTGGGGAGGTCTCATCTGCCCATGGGAAGGGAAGAGGACCTCCCTGCGTGCTGTGACTCCCTCCATAAGCATAGGGAGTCATGGGAGAGCCTGGGTGCAGTCCTGTGCCTTTGTGCAGTCATTGTCAGTGTTTGCAGCACCACAATGCTGTAGAACACTGACAGTACAAATGTCAAAATAAATTTGGACATGGTCCCTTTAAGGAAACCGGCTGATGATGCGTCATCAAATGACATCACCAGACCCACTTCCTCTAATTGGCCCGGGAAATGCGCTGGGCGGGTTTAACAAGCCCTAACAATGTAAATTCATTTCACAGAGCGGGATGGAGCCAGCAGTGGGGTCGGGACCTGCCACCGGCTTTGCCCACCACGGACCCGCCGAGGTGAGCAAAATCCTGGCCATAGTTTCTAACCATTAAGAATATATTCTGATCTGTCTTTCTTGCATCCAAAGTGGATGACCTCACCCTTTCCCACAATGAACTGCATCTTCCATAGTTCTGTCCACTCACTTAGTCTGTCTATGTCTCTTCGTAATTTCCTGCTCCCATCTACACAACTTAATGTGCCTCCTAGCTTAGTGTCATCCACAAACTTGGATTTAAAACCCTCTCAACCAATTACCGACCCATGTCACAAGGTTTCTTCCAATTCTGTGCACTTTCGTTTTTGCTAATAATCTCTGGAGGGAAACGTTATCAAATGCCTACTGAAAGTCCGTACAGACAACATCCATAGATACTTCACTATCCACCATACAACTGATCCCTTCAAAAAAATTCAACTAGCTTAGTCAGACATAGTTCACCCTTCACAAATCTATGATTACTCTCTTTGATCAGCTCATACTTGTCCAAGTGCTCAGTCACTCTGTCCCTGATGATAGATTCCAGTAACTTTCCCACAACTGATGTTAAACTAACAGGTCTGTAGTTAACTGGTTTCTGCTCCCTCCCATCTTAAATAATGAGTGACATTTCCAATCATTGGGCACAATTCCTGAATATATAGAGAGCTTTGCAAAATTATGACACATGCATCTGCAATTTCCTCCACTATTTCTTTTAATACTCTTTGGTGAAAGTCACCAGGTCCTTGATATTTGTCTATCTTCAGTCCCATTACACTCTATACTCTTGGGAAATGATCCCCATACAAATGTAATTATGTACAAGTTTAAGAACATTATATCTTCTTGTGAATCGTTATGGGGTATATTTTTGTATCCACTGCCTGGGCAGTAACCTGATGGACTGGATCACCCACTGTAGAGCCCGCTCGATTGTCATTCCATTGATTTCAAAATAGGGCAGGTTCACCGGGAACAGTAGCATAGTGGTTATGTTACTGGACTAGTAATCCAGAGGTATGGACTAATAATCCAAAGACGTGAGTTCAAAACCCACCACAGCAGCTGTGGAATTTAAATTCAGTTAATTAAACAACATCTGGAATAAAAATCTAATATCAGTAATGGTGACCCATCTGGTACACTAATGTCCTTTAGGGAAGGAAATCTGCCGTCCTTACCTGGTCTGGCCTATATGTGACTCTAGACCCACAGCAATGTGGTTGACTCTTGACTCTGAAATGGCCTAGCAAGCCACTCAGTTGTAACAAACTGCTACAAGAAAAAAATAATAGGAATAAAACTGGGCGGACCACCCAGCATCGACCTCGGCACGGGCTTTGGACACGACAATGGCACACCCAGCCCAGTCGACCCTTCAAAGTCCTCCTCACGAACATCTGGGGAGTTGTACCAAAATTAGGAGAGCTGTCCCACAGACGAGTCAAGCAAAAGCCTGACATAGTCATACTCACAGAATCATACCTTTCAGTCAATGTGCCAAACTCCTCCATCACCATCCCTGGGTATGTCCTGTCCCACCAGCAGGGCAGACCCACCAGAGGTGGCGCCACAGTGGTATATTGTCAGGAGTCCTCAACATTGACTCCGGACCCCATGTAGTCTCATGGCTTCAGGTCAAGCAAGGGCAAGGAAACCTCCTGCTGATTACCACCTACCGCCCTCCCTCAGCTGATGAATCAGTATTCCTCTATGTTGAACACCACTTGGAAGAAGTACTAAGGGTAGCAAGGGCACAGAATGTACTCTGGGTGGGACTTCAATGTCCATCACCAAGAGTGGCTCGGAAGCACCACTACTGACCGAGCTGGCCGAGTTCTGAAGGACATAGCTGCCAGACTGGGCCTGCAGTAGGTGGTCAGAGAACCAACACGGGGAAAAACCTAATTGACCTCATCCTGACCTACCTACCTGTCGCAGATGCATCTGTCCATGACAGTATTGGCAGCAGTGACCACCGTACATTCCTTGTGGAGACGAAGTCCCATCATCACACTGAGGACACCCTCCATCGTGTTGTGTGACACTACCACCGTGCTAAATGGGTCATATTCAAAACAGATATAGCAGCTCAAAACTGGGCATCCATGAGGCACAGTGGGCCATCAGCAGCAGTAGAATTGTATTCCACCATAATCTGTAACCTCATGGCCTGGCATATCCCTCACTCTACCATTATCAAGCCAGGCAACCAACCCTGGTTCAATGAGGAGTGTAGAAGAGCATGCCAGGAGCAGCACCAGGCATACCTAAAAATGAGGTGCCAACCTGGGGAAGCAGCAACACAGGTCTACATGCATGCTAAACAACGGCAGCAGCATGCTATAGACAGAGCTAAGTGATCCCACAATCAACGGATCAAATCAAAGCTCTTCAGTCCTGCCACATCCAGTCGTGAATGATGGTGGACCATTAAACAACTGATGGCAGGAGAAGGCTCCATGAAAATCCCCATCCTCAATGATGGCAGAGCCCAGCACACGAGTGCAAAAGACAAGCTGAAGCGTTTGCAAACATGTTCAGCCAGAAGTGCCGAGTGGATGATCCCTCTCGGCCTCCTCCTGAGGTCCCCACCATCACAGAAGCCAGTCTTCAGCCAATTCAATTCATTCCACATGATATCAAGAAACGGCTGAGTGCACCGGACACAGCAACATCCTCCAGAACTAGCCGCACCTCTAGCCAAGCTGTTCCAGTACAGCTATAACACTGGCATCTACCCGACAATGTGGAAAACTGCCCAGGTATGTCCTGTCCACAAAAAAACAGGACAAATCCAATCCGGCGAATTACTGCCCCATCAGTCTACTCTCAATCATCAGCAAAGTGATGGAAGGTGTCGTCGACAATACTATCAAGCAGCACTTACTCACCAATAACCTGCTCACCGATGCTCAGTTTGGGTTCTGCCAGGACCACTTGGCACCAGACCTCATTACAGCCTTGATCCAAACATGGACAAAAGAGCTGAATTCCAAAGGTGAGGGGAGAGTGACTGCCCTTGACATCAAGGCAGCATTTGACCGAGTGTGGCATCAAGGAGCCCCAGTAAAATTAAGTCAATGGGAATCAGGGGAAAGACTCTCCACTGGCTGGAGTCATACCTAGTACAAAGGAAGATGGTTGTGGTTGTTGCAGGCCAATCTTCTCAACCCCAGGACATCACTGCAAGAGTTCCTCAGGGAAGTGTCCTGGGCCTAACCATCTTCAGCTGCTTCATCAATGAACTTCCCTCCATCATAAGGTCAGAAGTGGGGATGTTCGCTGATGATTGCACAGTGTTCAGTTCCATTTGCAACTCCTCAGATAATGAAGCAGTCTATGCCCACATGCAGCAAGACCTGGATGACATTCAGGTTTGGGCTGATAAGCGGCAAGTAACATTCGTGCGACACACGTGCCAGGCAATGACCATCTCCAACAAGAAAGTGTCTAACCACCGCCCCTTGACATTCAACGGCAGAACCATCACCGAATCCCCCAACATCAACGTCCTGGGGGTCACCATTGACCAGAAACTTAACTGGATCAGCCACATAATTACTGTGGCTACAAGAGCAGGTATTCTGCGGAAAGTGTCTCACCTCCTAACTCCCCAAAGCCTTTCCACCATCTACAAGGCACAAGTCAGGAGTGTGATGGAATAATCTCCACTTGCCTGGATGAGTGTAGCGCCAACAGCACTGAAGAAGCTTGACGATATCCAGGACAAAGCAGCCCGCTTGATTTGTACCCCATCCACCACCTTAAACATTCACTCCCTCCACCACCAGCGTACCGTGGCTGCAGTGTGTACCATCTACAAGATGCACTGCAGCAACTCGCCATGGCTTCTTCGACAGCACCTCCCAAACCCACGACCTCTACCACCTAGAAGAACAAGGGCAGCAGGCGCATGGGAACACCATCACCTCCCAAGTCACACACCATCCTGACTTGGAAATATATTGCTGTTCCTTCATTGTTGCTGGGTCAAAATCCTGGATCTCCCTCCCTAACAGTACTATGGGAGTATCTTCACACGCAGACTGCAGCGGTTCAAGGCGGCGGCTCACCACCACCTTCTCAAGAGCAATTAGCTATGGGCAATAAAATGCTGGCCTTGCCAACGACGCCCACATCCCAGGAATGAACTTTAAAAAAAAATGAATGGGCAAACTGCTCGGCCAGATTGCTGTCCAGGCAGTGAAGACAAAAATTTACCCTTAAGTGGCAATGAATAATTATGTCCAGAATCAAAAAGTCTTCAGTTTTGAGGTTTCCTATAATGCTATTCAATTCCTGTTTCATGGTAAAAAGGAGATGCTTGCATTGAAGTCAATGGAAAGGAAAATCGATCAGTGTGTATAACGGGTGACCGATCCGCTATTGCCCATTTTGGGCTCCTGCTAAAGTTGAATTTCACCATCGATAAGTTAGCCCAGTGACATGGCAACCCCAATGTGTGAACATTTTACACCCACCATTCCTTATACAATGCGTTTTCTACCTCAGCCACTTTCTAGGAGGAAAAAGAGACGCACACATCTCTTAGTGACTGGTTACAGATAGGCATTAGCATAAGTCTGAAGCAGATTGACTGCTCACTCTCTCAGCTGCAAACAGTGAGTAATACTGGTTATAAACCTAAACGTGAAAAACGAATTATATAAAAGGAGAATGAGACAAGTAGAAACACAGAAAAAAAAATTACAATAAGAAATGGCTATAAATGAATTACAATGTGATTAACCCAATAGATATCACTCAAATGATTTTCAGAGTCAACTGAATACTGATTATCTTCAACTCAGCTGTAGCCATTTCCTAAATATAAAACTGTGAACCTGATAGTAGCTCTCCACAAAAAGTTGCAAGTCATCACTGACTTTGCACAGCTTGACATAATGAGGGTAAAATGCTAATCATGTGACCTACAAAGGGTGATATTGACCAGCACAAACACCACAGACATACACAAGTTAAATTATCTGCACACAAATGCTTTGTCTTCCACAAACTACCAGTCCCACCTCCTGTATTTTGTATACCATTTTTAATATATAAATATACTTTCTTTGAGTTGTGGGCTTAATTTTCCCCAGCCTCCAGTTGTATCCCTTTGCAGTTCCTCTAGTGAGCAGTTGGCTGGTGACCGCCACTGGTTGGCCAACAGGTAGTTAAAATCTATCTCCATGAGTCCTGACACTATCCCTCTAAATTGTGGAGTCACAACTGAAGTAACAACTTTACTGCAAACACAAATAAGCGACTGCAAATCCTCAGAATAAATGCAGTGTGTCTGATATAAATTATAAAGCAGCTTGCAACCATATGGTATTTGAATCATAATGCAAATAAATGTTCAACCAATTTCAGTAATGCAATGGTATTGGCTCCAATTGATGTCATTCTAATATAATATATAGTATGTTTCTAATTAATGTGACGCCAGAAAACCGATATAGAAACTAATGTTAATATAGCACAAGTAATATGATCTCATATAGATTTGGGGTCATTGTTGTAATTATCTTATTCAACTTTGGAATATCACACCACTACTACTGTATTTCATGTACCGAGCACTAGTAGTAAGGAAACTCCAAAATGGTATTTAAAAAATAATGGGCTATTTAATTATGAAGAATGCCTAGCAATGAGTTAAGATCGTAAATCAGTTTTGGTATTTGGCTTTGCACTTGTAGTTTATTACATCATCAGAACCAGTATACGTTGAAACTCCAATGGCAATCTGTCTATTATATCGGGAAGGGGGAGGGAATTGGGATTGGAGTAGGTAATTCCTGTTGAAGAGCTAATCCAAGTACAATGGACCAAATGACTTCTTTCCTGTAATTTCTATGATTTTAGAACACATAACATAGAGCAGTAGTTTACTGAAAAATAAACCATGTAGTGGCATTAGCCGGAAATTTCCTCGGAGCTGCTCTTGCTCCGCCGGCATAACTTCGCCGAAAGTGTGGCAGAAATGCAGTTTACACACATAAACGGGGTCGCCGTTGCACTTCCAGCGAAGTTATGATGGCAAAGTGGGAACGTCTCTGAGGAAATTACTAGCAATTTAGTCAACTAATTTACAATCTTGAAAGATAAGCAAGTCATTGAATGTAACCATATAAGGATATAAGGTACTTTGGCCTAGAAATTTGGGTGGTTTGCGCCACCCGTTAGCGCCATGAAGTAGCGAAAAAATGGCGGCCGGCGCTCTTCCGCCAGCTGGTGGCGCGTCCCACGGCAGCCTCCATTTTCGGCAGGTCGGCAGCGCTGCTGTTGCCTGCTAGCAACGAGAGTATTTTAATGAGTCGGAGTGTGATGTCAATCGGCGTCCAACACCGAGTTGACACCAGCTCATCCATTTTGGAGTTCTCCGCTCGCATTGCTGCCCGGGCTAAATGATGCCAGTGAGTGCTGCCGCTAAAAGGTCTTTCAGCAGCGTTAATGGCCATGAGGAGTCTGGAACTTCAAACGTCTCTTTTGCCAAGGTTCTTCTTTTAAACTTTCATTTTTTACCCATCAGTGGCGGGGGTGGGGTTGCATTTTCTGGCAGCTTTCTGGGAAGCCTACAGTGTTTGTGGGTCAGTAAATCAATGGGTAAACTCCATTGCAACGACTGAAGATGATCTGTGATAAGATCTCTTTTATCTGCATTCACATCATAAACAAACAAAAGATTGACAAACATCTGGTGGCAGCTAATATTTTTGGAGCATGCATGGCAACTGTTCGGGTCACACCTTTCTTCCCCGTTCTCCTACACTGCGACCTGGAGACAGAGGCAACCTTTGGCTTCCTTCTCAGATTAGCGCTGCAACAAGCGCGTCACACTCGAAAATCACCGTCAGGCTGATGACAATGAGCAGGCAGTACCAAAATGCCGGTTCTTGGCCGCCATTGTTACCAGCAGGTTTCCAGCATTCCCCAATTTCTAGGCCTCCGTGTTTAGGACAAAGGACACATAATAAGGAACAGAGGTTTTCATGGCCAGAAAATATTGGGATTTAATAATTCATAAGCATTGTGGGTTTAAGAATGTTTCATTCATTAGGAGTTCAATGTTCTAGCAATGTAGTTATCAGGTTGCAACCAAGTTTGGTGCTTTGACAATGTATATATTGTTAAAAGTAACCATTACATACCTGGAAGACAGTGAGAAGGGACTGAGGAAAGTTATCAAACGTACTCCGTTTAGTTTCCATCTCATCAAAATTGAATTTTCCTCCAAACAGTTGCATACCCAGGAGAGAAAAAATGATGATAAAAAGGAAGAGGAGCAGCAACAAAGAAGCAATTGACCGGACTGAGTTCAAAAGGGAAGCTACCAGGTTACTCAAGGAATTCCAGTATCTAAACATAGAAACAAAGAAGGTAATTATGTTCTTATTCACAATTTCAGGAGTGATATTCTCAAGTACTTTATTATATTGATTTTTCCAGACTGGTTTTGACATGCCTTTTATTTTATCTAAATAATATTTAATTACTTTTTTTAAGTGCTGTGTTTGAAAAGGACAGTCATCCACTGCACCACCCAGTTCTTTCATGAGTGAAAGAAGAGTTTCGCCATATTAGTTTGGGTTGCATTCAAACTTAATCGCAGACAAAAGGACAATGCTTTCTTTCCCCAACACCATCCAATCCCTAAGTTTACCACTTACATAAAATGAGAATGAGTTCCTTTTTTGGAAATTAATTCTTAACAGATTTAGTATTTTGTACTCAATTTATATCGTTTCCAAATATGTATGCCACATGTGATAATGCAATTCCAAATTTTGATATTTTAATGCAGAGCATGTTACATCGCTCTCTGATTACTGCAACTACACTTGCTTTGAGTTTGATCAATCTGTTCAAAGTATAGATATTCTAAATGTATAGAAATTCTATATTGCACAACAATAAATTAATGAACACCCATGTTGCCTGATTTCTGTCCATTCCTGATCAAATGTGCAAAATCTAGCCCAAATCACAAAGAAATGCAATGTAACACTAAACCCATCTTCATTATCTCTATTAATTTTAACTATTGCTTTGCCAGATTAATTTTTAATTTATGTTCTGTCAGAGTACATTATGATTTATATCCAATGAGTGGTGTTGAATTATTCATTACTGCAGCATTCATAAGTGATCAGGTCAATCCATTTGATTCCTTCATATTTATTCTCATTCTGACAGGTGTACATACACACAACGCACTTTATTTGCTTAATTAAAATATACATATCAAAATGTGAAAAAATAACACATTACCTTGTAATTTTAAATATCCTCAGTAGTCGCACACAGCGAAGCACTGAAATGCCGAGTGGGGACATAATCTTGGTCTCCACTAGAATTGTCTCGAGGATTCCCCCACAGACAATGAAACAGTCAAAACGGTTAAAGAGTGATACAAAATAAGCTTGAAGTCCAAGACTGTACATCTTAAGCAGCATTTCACCAGTGAAGGTTGCCAAAAGGACTTTGTTTGCAGTATCTACAAAACAAAAAAGAATAAACAAGTTTAAAAAAAAACAATTTTCTCTGCCTTTTCTCCTTCCTGTCCTACAAGCAATGACTTAGACTGATGTATGGTTCCATAGACGATAGCAGTCTTTAGGTATCTTGCTCATGTGGCCATTATTGCATGAGCCCAGACGAACTATCAACCATAAGGAGTAAGAGGATAGCTTAACCCCATCCTGTCCTCACCTAAACAGTAATCTGGAGGGATAAACCTGGCTGATTTTCCCCATTTTAGCACAGGGACACAGAGGCCAATTGTATCATCGCATGAGAAATCAACTAATGCAGCACAGACCAAGAAATGAACCTGGAACCTCCCTGTGGTGTCAAGCTTGGTGCCTTACCATATTATGCACCAACACAGTGTACCACAGAGAAAACTGCAATATTTTAGACAATAAACAAATACATTGAGAATTTAACAGGAATCAATGTACATCAAAATGAAAATGAAAACTATAGGATAACAGAGTTGAGCACCTTACAGTTCTGTAACACAAAGAGCTGAGATAACATTATAAACTGTAAAAGTGAAGGTTGACCAGTTTACCGAAGTCACCTCAACCCTAAAAAGTTTTCTAAACTCACAGAACACTGCAAAACTTCAATAAAGAGCTATAGGGGGAAAAATTTGGTTGCTTTGCGCCTCCCATTAGCGCCCTCTTAGGGCACTAATGGGTCGCAAAGCAACTAGCGCCCGGGCGTGGAGATGTTTGCGCCGCTTGCGAAATTGATCAGACATTTTGCGGCGGCGCTAAACACTACCGCCACAATCTCCTGCACCTGCAGATCATGACATCAGTCGAGCGTGCAACGCCCCAGTTGCGCCCCGGACCGGATATTGAGTGGTGCCCCCCTGCCTTACCGCCTGCCGCTAGCAACGACAGGTTGAGGGGAGCGTTTTGCAGTCGGGAAGGGACTGGGGGAGCGCTATTTAAAGGCGACCGCTTCCTGCCTTTTTTTGTCGGTGACATTTTTGCACCACGCATTCTGAGAGAGAGAGACTTCTGGAGAGATTCAACGCTGTGTGAAGGAGTTTTGGGTACTGAGCAGCACTTTGCAGGTTCATTTTAATTTGACCTTCCTTGCGTCGATTTAGAAGAGACTTTGGGGGCTGCACTCTGAGCTCTTTCCCTGGGCCTCTCCATTGTTCTTCCCAACAGATTTGATGTACAGGTCTCTCCAGGCCGAGATTCAAGGCTGCAATGAGCAGGGTGTCGATGGAGAGCAAGATCGACCCTCTCCTTTAAGAACTGGCCGGCGCCAGTGTGTCTGTGTTCCATTGCTGACTGACATCACATGAGCTTTGCCAGCGCTCTGAGGTAGTGCCTCACTCCTCGGCGTTAGCACCTTAAGAGAGGTGTGTAGCGCCTGATTTAGTGCTTCAATCACCTCCAGGGGCGATAGAAGTCAAGTTTGCAGTCGGAGGCGATAATTAGCGCCAGGCGCTAAACCTTGTGCCTGGCCGATAATTGCGCCCCAAACGGGGCGATACCGAATTTCTCCCCCATAATATATAAAAATCCTATGGGCTGGATTTTCATTGACCCATGGAGGTGGGTTTAGAGGTGTGTGGGGGGTTAAAATTGCGAAAACTGGCGGGCGGGCACAAGCCCGCCTCCATCCCGCCTCCACGCAATTTTCATTAAATCGTGTCTGCTGGTCCCGACTCCGTCCCACCTCTAAGAGGCGGGATAGGCTGTTAAAGTCCTTAACAAGCACTAAATTGCCTCTATAATGCCATTTTGAAAGGCCTTTGTGATTTTAACCCTTTTTCTACGTGAAGCACGCCTGTTCTGAACCACGAATGTGAAACCTGGCGGGAGCACAGCTGGCTGGCAGGCATATCTGGATGGATGGATGGATGGATGGATGAGGAGGAGACATATCTGGATGGATGGATGGATGAGGAGGAGACATATCTGGATGGATGGATGAGGAGGAGACATATCTGGGAGTGGTGGTGCAAAAACATCTGGGAGCAGACTTAGGGCTGCTGCTGCGCATTTTGCATCCAGGTCCTCTCACAGCAAAGGCCAGGCAGTCTTTGCAGACCTTCAATGCAGCAGCAATGATGACATCATCAGAGGTGACTTTCAGCTTTGAAACACTAATTGGTTCATGGGTTCCCACATGCTGGAACTCAATTGCCCAATTAGGTGAAAATCGCATCAATCTCCCACATCCAATTGGCAGTCGGGTGGATAACACGAAAAGTGGATGACACGACCCCAACCTGCCCCAGTATCAAAATCCAGCCCTATGTCTGTGCACACTTCCTGTCTGTAGAACCTAACTACTTGTTACATTTTTGTCACATTTCTTGTGCCAACTTTTTCCCATTAAAATTTTCTATATCCACATTTATAACTCATGCAAATTAATCACTATGATTGTGCAATCTAGCCACTAGGTTCTCTCAAATTGCTCAAAATGTTTTCTGAATTTTTTTCATGTCATTTTTTTCTCAATAACTGAAATTTCTAATGTCTAAAAATGCATATTTCACAATACCATGATTACATTTATCACTGAATTGCCATTTGTGTCTTTTAAAGCCTTCATTAAAGTTATCAGAAGATTCTCCTAAAAACCTGGATTTCGACTAAATATTTTGGTCCAGAGCTGTGACTCTGGGAACTGGATTTGGATTGTATTGTCTGAGTGTGCACAGTGTTCCTAATCTTCCAGGATTCATAATATAATTCAGTCCGTTGTACAGATGGAATATTTCTCCTACCGCCATGCCACTCACCATCTTCCACCCAGAAGGAAAGAAAGAAGAAGTGAAGCAAAAAGAGTTGGGGTAAGAGAAGTAGAATCAGAAGAGATGAGATGGAGAACAACAGCAACACAAAGACAGCAGATAGATAAGACTGAGACCATATTCTCCAGCTTACTATGTGCAATGCCACAGGAGATCAACTAATAATATATAAAAATATGACAATCTTTTTCCTTTTTTATTGCTTGTTTTTTGTATTTTTTGGGCTAGTGCGTTATGGCTCTCGTGTACCATGTGTATAGGAAAGCAATGATATTAGAAAGATTTTACTGGCTGATAGATGGGGAGACAATCTGTACACGATGAAATAGCATGCTAACATATTTGCATTTATTTTCATTTTGCTTTGCTCTTACCTTGAACTAGAGTAAGCCAGTCAGGCTGGTTGTAGTGTTCGGATGCAATGGTAAGGGTGTTGAGGAATACTAGAAATATTACAAGCCAGTAAAACACATTAGACTTCACTCCAGTTCGACATTTTCTCCTGCAAAATCGGTTCCATCTACGCCAATATCGGCTGCAACAAAAAAATAAACTGTCCGTGAAACTGTGAACTGTATAAAGTGTTTTCTAATTGTTTTCTTAATTACTTGAACTGAAAGAGGGCACTCGATGAAAGAGGAACAATATAAAGAAAAAGTAGAGTTGACTGATGGCACAATATACCACTGGTTGGACTAGGGGGTTAGATTTTCATGTTCACCACCTGGGCAGTAATCTGGTAGAACGGATCGCCCGCCCATCCATTATAGAAACTACCTGAAATCTGTGGAATGAAAATCAGGTGGGTTCTAGAGCAGGTGGTCAACCACTCCACCAGATTACCATCCATGCGGTGAAGATGAAAACCTACCCCAGAGATTCATATTTATAATTTTCATCCAGCAAGTTGCCCGTCTTGGCCAGTTCATTTTGAACAGAGAGAGAGAGAGAAGGTAAGGTGTTTTAACACTGGGTAAGAAAGTATAGATTTTAGTTTGGATGATACTTTCCAGTGAGAGCTTGCACCCTCTTTTTTGTCTGATTTTCTCCTTTTGCTGGTCCTGTCCCTGTTCACTCATTTCTCTGTTCCATTGAGCCTGCTCCCAAGCTACAGCCAATGCTGCTCTTAGTTGAAAGAACATTCAAATATACGCCCCATTGATTTTGATCCCTCCATCGCAGGGAGCTATCTTAGCACCCCAAAATCTGTCATTTTTATACAAGATTTTGGCATTAGATCAGTAATGGCTGACAGGGAATGGGTCTTTTATTGGAGAATACACTTTGTTTCAGAGGTAACAGTTTTTAATGACATGCGAGGGTTGTTCACCTCAGGCTTAATTTTGGCATTTTACTATTTAACTGCAATATTTTCTACTTCTACAAATATTAGTGAATATCGCACACAACCTCACTAATGCTGTTTACAAGCCCATTGTATAACTTGCTGCCACATTATGACTGGTGTCAATGTCTGAATCAAAGTGCATTCAAATGTCCACAAACCCCTTTCACAAATTAAGTACAAAATTTTAAACTTGTCAGAGCAGACTTTCCGATTCAGTTAAGCTGGTAAACTAGCGTAATCTGGGTGGATATGTGGAGGAAAATCAGTTGGGGAGCTATTCTCCGAGCTCACCGCCACCGAATGCCAATTCTGGAATTTTCCTCTGGAAGTGATGTCTGCCACACAATACATCTGTACATATATGGACAAGCATATTTTAATAAGGTGCAAATGATAAGATGGTGTCATACAACAAATTTTCCATCTTAGCAATGCCATTCCATCCATAGTGTTCAATATTGCTATGGACTACATGGGGGTGTTAAATTTTAAAAAGTTGCTTTGACTAAGGCAATCAAGTCAAAGTGGCAGATTATGGTTCAAGGATGTTTTTAAATTAATCTTCTGCTGCCACTGTTAGCCATGGTAAGATGAGACAAGGCACCACAGCAATTGTCCTCCTCCCCACCTGAAGTAGGTGCTCCAGTAATGTTGAAAATGGCCTTGGTGGCCTGCCCTACCTATTTGAATTATCCTGCCCTAAGGAAACTGGGTCACAGTCAAGGGGTGGGAATACGATCTGCCCCATGAAGATTTCCCGCCATTGTGGCAAGGAGGAAAATATACCCCATCACATCTATTTATCATAAGAAACTGTATCATTGGACCATAATGTCAACATCACACTCGAACACTATTTTTATCTTGAGAGGTGTAAAATTACAGATAACTGGGGAAGCAGAATATTGAAAATGTCAAAGTTTGTTAGTCAGTAATTTTTCGCCAAATCAGGGGAATGCTGCACTCTGTAATTCCGTGCGGATGTTTATGAATACATTCTTAACATTACTTGGCTGATGCATTGGTGCAGCATGTTGGAGGGAGGCAAAACTGAAGGCAAGGCCAATTGGCCCACTCTCATACACTTCTTAGTGGTCACAGATACAGCAGTGCTAGTATCGTTGCTTGCTACCTTTTAGACACAAACAGCATTTGGTACGGGGGAAGGGAGAAAGTGACAAAAGAAGAGCAAAAAATATTGAATACTTTAAAATATTTTAGAAATAACATACAATATATTGGAAAATGTCACTTTTACTTTAATTTGTGGTACATGATACGATTGCGCAGCAGTATTTTACCAGGAAAAACTCCCATGTCTGCCAGACTGAGAGATTATTATGGTTGGTGTCACTCAGTGGCTTGTTTACCAGCAGACCACCGCCCCCTTATTTTCAGTTTTGTATATAATTATATCACAGCAGGATGGTCTCAGAGGATGGGTGACACATGGTTGCTATGCGACTTTGAACAAAAATTAGTATTCCTGTCACATATACAACAGGCAGCTGGTAATGCCATTAATTTAAAAAAAATTACATACTTACAAGACATCTTAAAGCTAATTACATACCTAGACCTGTCAAATGAGTTTACATGACAACCTGCAGAACATCGATACTTTGCAAGGCAATATTTGAATAGCTTGCACAAAATGGCATAAAATAATATACTGTTTCTGTAAATGACTCAATTGCAGCATGTTAAATATGCCGACCACAGAGTCTGTTTCTTTGTTAATATTAGCACAAAAGTTGATGTGAGTATAAAGAACGTCTTGCCGTTTTATACTCGGTAACTTTTTTCTAATTAACATTAGAGAAGAATGAAAAATATATCGTAATGTCACATTTGACTTCAGGATATAGACAATTATAGTTTGAAAGAATTTGCAAAGGAAATTACCTTTGTGCTCTGGCTTGTTCTATTATTAACTGGTGAGCAAGCCTCTTAGTGACACCAGCTAACCTTCTATGGCATTGCACATGGATAGCCTGGGGTCTGGAGCATGGTTGTGATGTTTAGCTGGGACCATGGAGCACCAGGTGGGAGGGGGAGAGGTGCTTTGGATATGGTACTATTTGAGGTAGGTGCACTGGATGAGGATTGGGTTTTGAAGCACTGAGGGGAGGAAGCAGTGAGCACTGAAGTGGAAGCCACCCAGGACAAATGACCGTGTCACAATTACTGCCTGAGGTGGCAAGCCCCAGGAACAGAGCGCAGGCACTACCAGGAACACAGTAGAAGTACTGCACCAGAGTCAATGATAGTAAAAATATTTAAAAGAGAAGAAAAGATTAGTCAGTATATCATTTACCAAGGTAGTATAAATCAGTGCTGCTCAATCTAAGAGCGAGAAGTCGCACAACACCAGGTTATAGTCCAACAGTTTTATTTGAAATCACAAGCTTCAATCTAAGAGCAGCTGTGATCTATCAGTATCAAAAATATTTGCTGCAGTTAATGCTGTGATTTTTATGTTATTGCTACGTTTAAATGTAGGGTATTGCAATATGAAATCAATTTTGCCATCCGTGTGATTTTTTTTTAATTCACTAAATGGCACTTGATAATTCCATATAAAATGGGAAACACAGAAATAATCTTAGACAATGCTTATTTACTTTACTGCCGGACAAATCAAGTTGCCGTTGAATCAAAACTTGTAACAATAATAGTATTCTAACATAGGAAATTATACAAACAAAATGACTATATAAAATATATTTGGCATTAACTGACCTGAACTTGGACTTGGAAATTCGGTGCCTGGAATACAAAAGAAAAGATTATGGATGATTTAAGCATTTGTTGTATTGAAATCTCCTCTATTTAGGATGTTGGTTAATCAAGGAGGGTGATTGCTAGGGATGCTGCTATAATCCAGGAATACAAAGGCCAGGGATTCTATTAAACAGGAAACAATAGCTGAGAATGTTTTTGCCAGAATAAGGGAAAGGCAGCTCGTGAAACTGGGAGAGAATGCTTCAAATAAGGAAGAGAGAGCTCATTAGAAAGAAAAAAAGAACTTGCATTTATATAGTTCCTTATCAAGGTGTCCCAAAGTGTTTCACATACAATGACCAGTAACCAGGCTGTGCAGCAGCTGGGCCTGTGAGAGCACAGCAAGTGAGGGGATCTGCATGTAGGAGGCTTTACCCAGCCCACAGGGTCTATAGGCTGAGTCACTTTCTCAGAGGAGCAGTGAGAACCTGCTAGACCAAGTTACCTTGCTACGAAAGTCACCACCTCCCTGAATTGTTTCACCTTGAGCTTCTTGCAGGCTGCTACAGGAGGCATCATTGACTGCACGCATGTAGCTATCAGGGCACATCACTAAATACACCATTGGCATCTTGAAGCTACGGTTTTAGTATCTGGATCAGTCTGAGAGCTCCTTGCAATATGCCCCAGACAAGGTGGGTGTTATCAAAGTAATGTACTGCATTATGCACAACAAGACTGCAAAGAAGATTGGAATTGGAGGAGGCACAGCAACAGGAAGATGAAGAATTGGATGAATGTAAGGGAGAGCCAGACGAAGGGACAGCTCAATGCCTGGCAGCCAGAGGGGCCAGGGAGTAGTCGATCTCTCAGTGCTGTTGTTGACTTACTTAATCAACTACCTGAAAAGTGACAAGAAGCCTTTCTGGATTAACAGTCCTTGTTAGCTCCCTTCACCAATCCCTTCATTCTGCTTTAAAGAACAGTCAAACCATTCAGCCAACTTCTATATCACTGACATTATGACATTGTATTTGTCTCCATCTTTCCTTTCTATGGATTCCCGACAACATATGCCATTTCCAGTTGAGTGGGGTTGGATGGACAAACTGTTCCTACACCTCATCAATGCTGCTTCAATAACCAATTGCTGGAGCAGGCTACAGTAATCCTATGATTCTCCCCCTGTCCCTTTCTTGAAGTATCTTACTACCATTTCATACTTCTCCACAGTGGCACAGCTGATCACAGGCATAAAGTCAATATGCCAGTGTCATCAGATCAAATCTCCCTTATTGTCTCAGAAAACCTTCATTGTTCCCATGCAATAGCAATTGATAGATTACTGATTATTCCCTAATGTGAACAGTATCACCTTTACAATGTTACATTAGGGTCTTTGAATGTAAAGCCATATCCAGGATTAGTCTGCTCACCAACTAATTTGACATTAGTTTAATAATTTATAAAAAATCTTGCAAGTACAGAATTTAATTTGCATTATAAAGCTTATTAGCGTCTGTCAGAAGAGGGATTAAAACTCAACTGAAACGTCTCTTCAAAAAAGGAAAAGGGAAACAAGATTCATTTTTTATAGTTTTAATAAAGACAAAAATACTACAAAGAATTTAAACTCCATAGTGTGGTTAATAAGGTTAATTTTCTGCAATAAGTGCAGAAAAAGACAAAATAACAATGAACATTTTTATTGTAATGTTTAAGCTTGAGACGTTAACTAAACATAATTTAGTTGTCAATAATAGAGTATATGGCTTACAAATTCAGCCGTGTAGCCCCTTTTTTGGGTGCTAAATGGCCACCTAAGCCTCCAATATGGCAGGCAGGAATTGCACGATTACGAGCTGGGAGTGAGCCTCTCGCCATATTGGTAAAAGACAAAACATTGGCATGCAGTGCCCGTGCATGAAACAGGCATTAGGCCACTATTGCGCTGGCTGCACTTAAGCAAACCAGGCCAACATGTGGTTCAACAAGCAGTTCTTAAAGGGACCACCTGTTATGCTGCATCCAACAAGGTAACTTATTAAAATATACTTACCTGAATGTGTAGCTGGGAGCAGCAAGCGTGGTCCTCCTGACACCACATTTAAAAAATGCAGACCGCCTCCACTTCGGCCACCAATTCCACCCAACCATCTACCTATCCCCACCCCACCCCACCTGTGTTCACTAATCCCCACCTCGGCCACCAATCACCCCCGGTTACCGATCCCTCCCCAACCACCAATCGCCACCCCTCCGCCACCAATCCCCCTGACCCCCCCAGTCACACCCTCCTTCCTCACTTACTTGATCTTCCCGCGCAAAGCATACTAATTTAGCAAGTGGGATGCCCTGTGTCCAATCTGTGCAGGCATTGGTCCCACTGCCAAATTTGTGGGGCCCATTTTTATGGTGTCCCAGGCAATCGCCTAAATAAGGAATGAGGCTTATGTATCCCTGAATACGTAAATTTGGGCCTGATGCTTGTTAAAGGATCTCCTAAACAAATTAGTCACCGATGAGCGAGGCAAGCATTGGGCCTGTCCTGCTCAAGATTCTTCAGCAGTCCCCATGGCTGCCAACCAACCAATGGTAAATATTTTAAGATTTGTTTCAGGAACACCTTCCTGTGGAGCCAGGATGAGCAGGAGTGCTCCCCTAACTTCACAGTTGCGATTGCCCCTTCCCACTCCCGTTGCCCACTCCAACCCTCCTCTCCCAGAACTTATCTATGGGCCGCTGTTGTTGAGGCAGGCGGTCTGAAATTAACATCTCCTGCTCGAAACCGGTCCGAGACTAATTTCTACCAAAGGAGTGGAGATATTTATTGCATCACATTTCTAACTGTGACCTATTTTATGACATAGTATTTTATTCAACTGCAAAAAATGCAATTTGTTTTGTAGCTCAAGAAAATCAGCTATGGCATCCGCAATTGTGCCTCACTTTTTTTCCACTTATATGCCAGTTTAGTAGATAAATGAATGATGTGTCTGAATATTTCTCCGTTGTAGTGTATAATGTATAAAGTTTAGAATTGTCCCCAGCATTTAGAGTATTTGCAAGCAAACACTACATTTTTACTTTATAATTGAGGAACCAAGGTAGAAGGCCAAAAAAAGGCAGCCTCAAGTTGTCCAAAATACTAGTCTGAAAACACCATTAAATTTTCAAAAGCCTAATAAAACCTTAAGTAAACCAAAGAAGCATGCAACAACAGTGAGCACACGACAGTCACGAGTTTTCCAAATTTAGCTGTTTTTGCCCAGAAATTCTCTTCTGTGGCTGCTGTGTAAATTAAGATTCTAGTCTGAGTAGGTTACAGGTTCTTGCAAGTATATGCTCACCTCACCCTCACACACTTAGCACTGCTGCCCACATCTCACGGCTTGCACACATTGCCAGCTATTCAACCACGACAGCCACATCAGCCAAACAGATTGCACGACACTCACTGACACACTTCCTTCTCTCTTGCAGGACAAGGTGGCGCATAACCGGAGGCAGCAGGAGCTAACTGGAGGGGGGCAGGCGCGCCTGTAAGTTTTAACCCCCATGGAGAAGACAGTGCTGGCCATTATTGGGATGGCCATTGCTGAGGCCGTGGCCAGCGACAGGGCTGAACCCATCAAAGATGAGGGCATCCTCATATCTAATCCTCCTTCGTACATCCCACATCCCCCTCATCCCACAATCTCTTCTGACTTACAAGCTGCAGATGGTGTAAGCCTGTACCTCTTACTTCCACCCCTCTCCTCGTACCACAACCTTACCCTTGTGCCTTTTTCCTTTCAGATACCTAAGAGATGCAATCTGGCCAGGCAGTGGAGTAACACCAACAGGAGAGTGATGATGAAGACACAGCACCATCACTTGATTTCACACTCGCAGCCACCACCTCAGATATGGCACTGCGTGTATCTTAGAGGATAGAATGGAGGTGGGCTCTAAATGTGGTGAGACACCTGGCACGAGTGTTCTGCA
Organism: Squalus acanthias; assembly: GCA_030390025.1. Taxonomy (NCBI): domain Eukaryota; kingdom Metazoa; phylum Chordata; class Chondrichthyes; order Squaliformes; family Squalidae; genus Squalus; species Squalus acanthias. Next base: position 83,160,004 of record CM059435.1, on the reverse strand, counting down.
GCCAGGGCAGGGATCAAGGATAGTGGAGGTGCCAGCTCTCCGGAGAGCAAGGTCACAGACTGGTTCCTCCGCAGAGGACTCAGATGAGGACTTCGATGAAGCAGCCTACAGAAGAACGCAGATGGGAATGCACAACAAACTGCTTGATGCATTGGGAAGCCTGCCAAATAGCCTACGGTTAATGTCAAGGAGCATGGAGGGGTCCAGCACCAACTTGGCACACGGCTTTGCGCAGAGCTTGGAGCCCATCCTTTCCAGCATGGAAGTGGTGGCCAACTCCGTTCGCACACCTGTGGACCCAACCATGATGTAGCGTCTGATGGCTGCAGCTTCCATTGCAGCACAAGCAGCAGCCACACAACGTCTGAGTGCTGCAGTGGAAGCTCAGACTGCTGTCATGCAGGGACAGCTTACTGCCATGCACGCATAGACTGCTGCCATCATGGCTGTGGATTGCAGCATGCAAAGGAGCTTGCAGGGTGTCACAGCAGTCCAGAAATCTGTCCTCCAACAGATTACTTGGATTGCTGAGGCACCGATAAGGGGAATGGCAGTGGCTCCGTGGAGCACGAACCTACTGTCCTCTCTCAGGAAGACAGCATTTGTCCTCCCACCCAAGCCACTCCGCCAGTGCCCTTGCTGTTGCCCATCAGCCAGCTAGCCCAGACTGTTGCCACCCATGCAGAGATGGTGCAGTCCACAGCCGGGCCTTCTAGGCCCAGAGCTGCTTGAGGTCGTCCTCCAAGGCCATCTGCAGTCTCTTCCGCTGAAAGTCAGCAACTTTCCACCAGCCTTGCTGCAGCCATGGGGGTAGCACTGTGTAGGAGCACTAGGACAGGCAAAGGCACATGGAAGACAGGCACTAAGGGAATAAACAAGGGTGATCAGTTGACTTTTGTATGCAATATGGCATGATTTGATTTATAAATTTGGTTTGGAATGTTTATTTTGTGGTGGCTTTTATTTTTGCATTGTGGCCATCGCTGTGATGGTCAGTGACAGAGGGAAGGTAAGGTGTGGGACTGTTGGTGAATGGGGAATTGGGGTTGTGGTTACTGGCATCGCACTCAGATGAGTTCTTCACGGACAGCCCGGGCAGAAAGGGGCTGTCTAGGTTGCCTCCTCCCTTCCTCGTCCTCCTCATCATGCTACTGCTCCTCAGCTGGTCGCCGTATAGCTGGTGGCAAGGGCTGTGCCCTCATTACGGCAATGTTGTGCAGCAGACCACCACGAATCTTGACACCTGCTCTGCTGAGTACTGCAGAGCTCCTCCAGAGCGATCCAGGCAGCGGAAGTGTTGTTTCAGCATGCCAATGGTCTGCTCCATCACATTTCATGTGGCAGCATGGCTCTCATTGTATGTATGCTGCACACATGTATGTGGGTTGTGCACTGGAGTCATGAGCCATGTCATCAGCAGATAGCTCTTGTTGTCCAGTAGCCACTCTTTGGTTTGCCGTGATGGCTGAAATGCAACTGGCACAGCGGACTGCTGCAGAATGAAGGCATCATGACTGCTGCCTGGAAACCAAGCATTGACCTGCATGATGCGCTGCTTATGGTCACACACCAGCTGGACGTTGAGGGAGTGGAATCCCTTTCGGTTCTGGTATAGGGAAGAGTTGACATGCGGTGCCCACAAAGCGATGTGCATGCAATCAATGGCACCCTGCACCATGGGGAAATCTGTAATCCCAGCGAAGCCACGTGCTCGCTTTGCCTGCTTGTCTCTGGCAAGACAGAATGAAATGCTGTCAGCTCTCTTTGAATAGAGAGCCTCAGTGACCTCCCTTACGCAACAGTGGACGGCAAGCTGCAAGATGTTGCAAATATCTCCAGCCGGCAAGGAACCAGACGCATAAAATTTCATTGCCACTGTCACCTTCACAGACACTAGCAATGCGGTCCTTGCCCTGCTCTGAGGTTAGAGTTGTGGCTGCAGCAGGTGGCAGATTTCAGTGAGGACACCCTTACTGAAGCGCACACATCTCACACATTGTTCCTTGTTGAGGTTCAGGTATGAGAATTTCCGGATATGGCCTCTTGCTTAGAACCCTTCTCCCCCTCTTTCTCCTCCCTCTTCTAGTAGCTTGTCCTGCTCTGCGTGGCCTCTGTTCATTCTCCAAGTCATGCTGTATTCCAAGGGGATGCATACTAGTGCACCCATGTCTGGTAGAAAGTGTGCAGAAGCCTTGAAGTGAGCAAAAAGTCCTTCAGCACCTGCCACACCACTCCCTGTAGACTTTTGCAACTTGAAACCAATATAGAAAGCACCAAACACTTGTAGAATCGTACCAACAGCCAGAAGAAATCAACCAGCAACTAACCTGTAAGAAGTTGATGATCCCTTTAAATCGCGCTGGTGGGAGGGATCCTTCCTGTTGCTGAATGCGTGTTCAGCTGTGCGAGCTTAAGAGAGGACGTTGACTGGAATGTTGAGCGCCAAAATGGCACCGCTGGCATCAAATCAACGTTGCACGCTGATTGACGCCATGATCTGCCTACTCTGCATATTTCCAGCGGACATTAACTGTGGCGCGCTAACGTCCTCACCGATATGGCGTCCGGCGCGATTCGCCCCACTGTGTGCATCGGGCGCCATTTTGGTACCAAAATGGAACCCGTAGCACCCAAACAACGGGCGCTACCGATCTCAATTTTGCGCCGAATATGTTTTATACACCTATTGCCTCAACATCCTTCCTGCATGCCAACTAAAGCAATAACTTATTCAGTACAGCACTCCAGCTGATCCCTGCACTAATGTTTAAGTTCTTTCCATCCTCCAAGGTAAAACTTATCAACCAAATGTCTATCTTACTACAGTCAGTATGTAGGCTTTTTGCTGGTACAAGTGCTCATTTCAACAGCAATCAGCTGTTCTTATGTTCAACACAATTTTCTCAATTGTCCTGTAATTTCTGGGTAAATTTTCTCGAACAGATCATTAGTCTTACCCATGACCTACCACGAAACCTAATTCTAAAGTGGGAGTTTTACAGTGAATTATTGTTGAAAAAGACCAGATGCCAAGAAGTGATTTAAGTACTTTTGTTGTTTTACCAAGGAGCTTGTAGGTAGGCATAGTTCCAAAATAATTCGAAAAACTTGCCCTGAAACCTCAACTCTGGACACTGCTATGTTCATCATTGGGATACGTTTAAGTTCAGGCTCAAGTGAATGCTCTATCTGCTGAAGCATAAGCTGTTGAGGTTTTTTTTAAATTAATTAAAATTTAAATATATGTCGCAGGAAATGTGACTGGCAACATAATGGTGACATCACATCTCTGAACATCTGTGTTAACAGTGCATTTGTTTTTGGCGCACTGGCAGTCAAATGTGGTGAACTGGGCTTCCATCTTACTCATTTTTCATGGTAAGTTGACATATACTTGGTCCAGTACCCACTCTGACTGTCTTCAGTTGAGTGGGAAGTACAGTGTATTTTCAAACATTATGTTTAAGTGGTATATGTAGTATGGTGTTGCTGCTTTTGTGACAGCCTGTCATTTTGGATTCATCATGGACTTAATCCTACAAGTTTAAATAGAGAATGTACTTTTTAATGCAGGTTCACTGTAATGCTCCCTCCATTTCTCTTACTTTATGGATCCTCTGCATTATGATTGATGTCACAGGGCTAACATAAATAACCCCACAAATACAATTTGGTATTTAAAGTGATTACTGAGGCATGTTCTTTAAAGTACTGTTGTAGAAAACAGTCTTAAATATCAAGGTAATAAAAACAGGACCCTGTATTTCACCTGAACAGGAGAAAAAACAATTAAAAGATATTGTAATGCCATTGTACTAATCATTTAATTAATAGTTAAAGTCACATCATCAGTCGCTTGCTTTGGTTTACCTCAAATGATGCAGAGCCACCCGCAGCAACCTTGAAAGAGAGAGAGTGGAGGAAGACAAGAATGAAAGAAAAATAAATATACATAAATACAAGGAGAGCCAGAAATTAGAAACTGTACACAGACAAGAGATAGGGAGAATAAGGCAAAAAAAAACAGAAAATTGTCAAAGAACGAAACAAATAGAGACCAAAAGGTTGGCCCTGAAAGAACTAACACAGGAATAAAACTAAAACAGGTGAGTAAAGCAGAGTCTGTTACTCGCTATAGGCCAACCCTATCTAAATCTTAGGCTGACAATTACCTATGTAGGATTTGCAACCTGAGAAAAGTGAAAAGACAACAGGGAATTAATTAGACCAACTACAACAGCTGATTCTGTCAACCCAAAACACATGCAAATGTATGACTCTGGACCTTCCTTGCATGTGCTGTGGGCTCCCAATGATTGCTTCATCGTTGAAAAATTGTTCGGGCCTGAAATTCCTTAGGGAGTTCTGCCGATGTACCTTCCCAACATGCAGATCAGTGAATTCCTTTGAAAAATGGCAAAGATTGGTTTCCTAGTTGTCTTCTAAGGGGAGGGACCTCTGTCTGCCCCTTATGAGGCAAATGAGAGTAAGGGTCACACGTTGTATGCCAGCCCTACGAGTAGGGTCCAGCCCAGGCAAGTGGCCTGGATCCCAGAAAACTATGGAGGGCATGAGGCCAGCTTTGGGTCTGGACAACTCTCACCCCACATGTGCAGGCAGGTGCCAGAGATTCCAGCCAAAGTGGGAAAGTGGGGTCGAAAGATGTGACCAAAGTGTGGCTTGCACCCACCTGGCCCATGTAAAAAAGATGCCCTCCTTCTGATCTCACAAACACCAGATGGTACCATTGGGCGTAATCATTAGAATCCCAACCAGAGGAATTGTAGGGGTTTTAATCTCTTTTCTTCCTTTTTCTTTCCTACTCATCTTCAAAGCATTGTCTATAATAATTCATATTAGCCTCACTCTCCGAACCATATTGTGGAATGTCAATAAGGGTCTTCAGTTACCATGGGTCATGATTTCCTAGAGAATGTTGATTTATTATGCAGAACTTCCAGCACTATTAAAAAGAGGAGGAAGAAAGAGAAAGGAGCTCACCTGCATTGATTACAGCTATATATTTACTCAGAACAGAAAAATGCAAAATAATCAAATATTCAACCTTGAACTTAGATGTAAACTCAACATAGTCAATGCAGCCTCACCAATGGCAGTAGGGTGTAATTACAATGTATCAAATTTACATAGGCAGTTTCATTATAAATGCGAACAGAGGAACTTATAATGTAAAGTTGACAGGAAGTGCATGCAGACACAAGATTTTTAATATATTATAGCCGGGTACAGGCAAAATTTACCTGCTTTTTCACTGGGATTGTGCTATTTGTCTTTAAGTCATTTCAATAGAGCTTATGGAAAGTTTATCGGCCAGAAATTCGGCTCTTGTCGGATGAGTACGCGCTGTGTACTCACCCATAAAGGCCACCTGAAGTGCCGGTTTCACGCATGCACTGCGCATGCGCGGGAAACCGGAACTTCCGTTCCCCTGAAGGGAGGGGTTCAGAAGTCGAACGTGTGCACGGTAGAGGCAGCGCGCACGCAGCGAACTTCGTTTTTTTTTTCAGGTTTCTCCGGGAGGGCAAGTATGGAGAAGCTGCACTTTTAAAAAGGAGGCGCAAGGCCTGTTTTTAACAAGGTAAGTCGTTAATTAATTACAATTTAAACATTTTTTCAACAGGTTTATCTTTTTTAGATACTTTAAAGAAAGGTAAGTTTATTTTTAGCACCGTTAAAAAGTATAAATAATTTTTTCAAAAATTTAAATTTTTGTTTAAAGTAGTTAATTTATGTAACTTATAGTTATTTTAAAAAGGTGATTTTAAAAAAAAAATTATTTGAAGTTTAAGTGTGGTTTTGGGGCCGATCTCTATTCATAGATTTGACAGGTCTTCCTGTCAAATCTATGAATGAAAATGCCCTGCTCCGATTGGCTCTCCATGGCCCACGTGATCCCAGGGGATGCTGCGAACTAACTGCGCCCCTGGGATACGCAAGCATTGCGCGCCAGCAGCTGCAGGAGGCCCAGGAGCCGAAGTCCTCGTGGGCCCGAAGCACAATGGCAGGCAAGTACGCGCGCGATGCTTGCACCCGCAGGAAGCCGGAGAGCCGAATTTCTGGCCCTATATGTGATACAGTTTATAATGAAATGTAGGCTTTTTAATGGATATTTGTTGTTTCATTTTTACAGAACACTTTTAGTAATGTGTTGTTTCATATCAGCTATTGCCATTTTTTGTAAAAAAATAATTGAAAATATATTTATGTTTACATTTCACAATTTAATGGTAGGTAGTTACTTAAACATCCAAAAAAGTAACTGATTATTGTCCATTAATTAGCCAGTAAACTGATTCTATGTAAAGTAGTTACAAGACACAGGACTACATGCATGCTAAAAAGCGGAAGCAGCATGCTATAGACAGAGCTAAGTGATCCCACTATAAACGGATCAGATCAAAGCTCTGCAGTCCTGCCACATCCAGTCGTGAATGGAGGTGGACCATTAAACAACTAACGGGAGGAGGAGGCTCCATGAATATCCCCATCCTCAATGATGGTGGAGCCCAGCACATGAGTGCAAAAGACAAAGCTGAAGCGTTTGCAACCATCTTCAGCCAGAAGTGCTGAGTGGATGATCCATATCGGCCTCCTCCTGAGGCCCCCATCACCACAGAAGCCAATTCGATTCACTTCACATGATATCAAGAAACGGCTGAGCCCACTGGATACGGCAAAGGCTGAGGACCCCAACAACACCCTGGCTGACGTGCTGAAGACTTGTGCTCCAGAACTAGCAGTGCCTCTAGCCAAGCTGTTCCAGTACAGCTATAACACTGGCATCTATCGGAAAATGTGGAAAACTGCCCAGGTATGTCCTGTCCACAAAAAGCAGGACAAATCCAATCCGGCCAATTACCGCCCCATATGTCTACTCTCAATCATCAGCAAAGTAATGGAAGATGTCATCGACAGTGCTATCAAGCAGCACTTACTCACCAATAATCTGCTCACTGATGCCCAGTTGGGTTCTGCCAGGACCACTTGACTCCAGACCACATTACAGCCTTGGTCCAAACATGGACAAAAGAGCTGAATTCCAGAGGTGAGGTGAGAGTGACTGCCCTTGACATCAAGGCAGCATTTGACCGAGTGTAGCATCAAGGAGCCCTAGTAAAACTGAAGTCAATGGGAATTGAGGGGGAAACTCTCCACTGGCTGGAGTCATACCTAGCACAAAGGAAGATGGTTGTGGTGGTTGGAGGTCAATCACAGCCCCAGGACATCGCTGCAGGTGTTCCTCAGGGCAGTGTCCTAGGCCCAACCATCTTCAGTTGCTTCATCAATGACCTTCCCTCCATCATAAGGTCAGAAATGGGGATGTTCGCTGATGACTGCACAGTGTTCAGTGCCATTTGCAACTCCTCAGATGATGAAGTAGTCCATGCCCGCATGCAGCAAGACCTGGACGACATTCAGGCTTGGGCTGATAAGAGGCAGGTAACATTGGCGCCACACAAGTGCCAGGCAATGACTATCTCCAAAAAGCGAGCATCTAACCACCGCCCCTTGACCGTCAACGGCATTACAATCGCCGAATCCCCCACCATCAATATCTTGGGGGTCACCATTGGCCAGAAACTTAATTGGACCAGCCACATAAATACTGTGGCTACAAGAGCAGGTCAGAGGCTGGGTATTCTGTGGCGAGTGTCTCACCTCCTGACTCCCCAAAACCTTTCCACCATCTACAAGGCACAAGTCAGGAGTGTGATGGAATACTCTCCAATTGCCTGGATGAGTGCAGCTCCAACAACACTCAAGAAGCTCGACACTATCCAAGACAAAGCGGCCTGCTTGATTGGCACCCCATCCACCAGTTTAATCATTCACTCCCTCCACCACCGGCGTACCGTGGCTGCTTTGTGTACCATCTACAAGATGCACTGCAGGAACTTGCCAAGGCTTCTCCGGCAGCACCTCCCAAACCCATGATCTCTACCACCTAGAAGGACAAGGGCAGCAGGCACATGGGAACACCACCACCTCCAAGTTCCACACCATCCTGACTTGGAAGTATATCGTCGTTCCTTCATAGTAGCTGGGTCAAAATCCTGGAACTCCCTCCGTAACAGCACTGTGGGAGTACCTTCACCATACGGACTGCAGCGGTTCAAGAAGGCGGCTCACCACCACCTTCTCGAGGGCAATTAGGGATGGGTAATAATTGCTGGCCTTGCCTGCGATGCCTGCATCCCATGAACGAATAAAGAACAGGACAGATGAAAATAAGGGGGAGCAAAGTAATCGCGGGAGGGGGCTCAGAAGGGCTGGCAGGAGGTGGGAAGATTTTTGTGGTACCATTTTTGTTAACGGCCTGCAGCCATTTAAAGACTGCTGGTTAGGTCACTCCATACCTCTACCAATCGGTAGAGAGAGCACAGTGTACGCTTCACCCATTGATACTTGAAAACTTGAAAATTGTGGCAGAGTCCTATGTGCATCATAGGACCTCCATTTGCATTTCTTAAGAAACGCTCACGTTAAACAGGCAGGCATCTGGCCGCCCATGTCCAGGACCGGCTGGTAATGGTAGCAGTCACATCAGCAGTGGGAACAAAGCAGTAAGTTCGCTGCCACGATTTTTGGTGTGTTTCTGCCCCATTCCCACCAGGTGAGGGCAATGAAAATTGGCTGCTCTGTTTTATGGCTCCACATTTGTTTTGCCATCCTTTGCATTTTGCCCACCACCACTTCCCACCACTCATACTGCCTTTGGATAGACTAACAAATTTTTAAAAACAATTTTCAGCCTTTTGTCTCCATATCCATATATAGCCATTTACCTTTAAGTGGCCACATTCATTTAAATTTTAACTGCAGTCCTTTAAGGTTGTAGCCGTACATGATTCCCCCTTCCCACCCCCTCCTTTAGGCAATTTCTCTCGCGAGATCTCTGTGGGCAGCTTGCTTTGGGGCTAACGGCAAATGCCTTTGCTTTGCCGCTGACCTCAAATTCCGGGCCAAAATAAGTTACATTAGTTAGAACAAAAATAAAATTAAAATATTGAATGTAGGAGAAGGAATATAGAAATAGGGTTGAAGAAAGGAAAGGTAGGGTAGGAAGAAATGTTTCAAGTTTTTGTATTGATTTAAAATTGTTTTTCAAGGTTTTTCTTTGCTAGTATAATGTTAACATTATAGTAATAAAGCTACTCTTGAGATTTGAATAGCTTTATTACTACAACAGGGTTTATTTTGTGCTGACTTTTTTTTTTTAAATGGCCAGCTCAGGAAGTCTAGAATTCCTTGTCCTAAATGGATGAATTGGAAAAAAAAATATTGCAGATTAATTTAATAGAGCTAAATAGTTTTCAAATGGAATTTAAATTGAGAATGTTAATCAGTCATATCAACAGGCAATTTTTTAAAAGTGGAAATGCCCTGAAACTATAATTAATATTCTAATATCAATGATATAACTGGGTATATCATGTGTTGGTAATGCTGTTGGCACAAAGTCATCCTCGGTTCCGAGGGACTGCCTAAGAAGTAGTAGTGATGGCCAATAATGTCTGTAGTGTGGTGTATCCTCATTTACTGCCCCTTACAAAACTGCTGTCTGAAGATTTTTTAGTTCAAGTACTGTTGCATTCAAGATGACGATAAGCCAATTAAACTTATTGAAACCAACAGATAAGGTGCCTCGGAGGGAAGGGGGCATCAAGTATGTACCTCTGCTTCTTGACTCCTTGCAGTAGGCTACGTGTTTAGTTTATAAAGCTGGTTTTCCTTCTCTAATACCCAATTATCCAGGAATTTTGTTCAGTTAACTTCTGTCCAGTGCTATCCTGCATGTTTAAATACAGCCTTATTGCAATTTCACAAATGATTTTGGATTATGGCATCTCCCTTTTCAATGGCTGATCTGCTGTGTGGGAAATCTCGCCCACCTTTTAGCCAAAAAACTGAAAACAGCAAATCATCAGTAATTTATTAGGCTATATTACTCCCAACAACTTTCAGTGACCTATAGTTAACCCTGAAATGTCACAGCAGCAATGTCTAGACTTGCATGGCTAACCAGTGGGCTCCATAACAATCTGATGAACTGAATGAGATGATAAGGCCTTTGTAAAACAAGGGTACTCAAAAGTAACTTAATTTAGCATCTAAAAATCCTATTATAGACAGGCTGGAAGGCCCACAGACAAGTGTGCGTAACTGTTGCCATGCCAACTGGTCCACTCAGCTAGTTAAGAATGTCATCCACCTGTCAATTTACACTTCTCTTAAATTTTAATCGATAATGTTATTATGCATTATGTTCTCTCTGTAATATACACGTGGGTAATGTTTCTTGGCTATCCAGAACTTGGAAAGTTACCAAATAAATTGAAGCTTTGCAGTAAGAATAATGTATATTGCAATGCTGGATATTTTGTCAAGGAAGTGGGATTCTTGGAGATAGGGAAAAAGCAAACATCATTTTCTGGGCAAAAAAGATGAAGATTGTATTATGATGTCAGAAACTAAGAGGTTGTTTCAAAAGTTCATAAGGCTATACAAAATGTATGCTGTGCAAATCTAGACAGGGGCAGCTTGTTCCTAGACTTTCTACTAATGTCAGTCTGAAGCTAGGCACTAGGAAGTGCATAGCAGCAACTTTCTGATAACTTCGTGGATTTCCTTTCCAACCACTAAGAAAGCACTTCATTCCTTCAGTATCTCACAGGGTAATATGGCTAAGCAATGGATCTCAGCACTGTAGGTACAGTGCATCACTGTGCTGCCAAAATATGTGTTTTTTAGGTCAGTTTGGAGAATTTTTAATTGATACCACAATTTAAACAGATCATGGCACAAAAATTAGTCCCGCGACGCGAGAGTACGCACTGCGTACTCTCGCGTATTCTGTCTCCAATTGCCGGTTTTCTGCATGCACTGCGCATGCGCTGAAAACCGGCACTTGGTTTTTGGAAAAGGGGGCGGTTCCTCGGTGCACCGCGTGCGCGCTACAGGCTGCGCGCACGCTGTGCACTTAGTGCTTTGGATGCGCAGGTAAGGACGGAAGATTTTAGAAATGAAAAGAGGAGTAAGACCCACTTTTAACAAGGTAAGTAGTGAATTAAGTATTATTTTGAATTTTTTTTAACAGGTATATCTTTTTTAGAGACTTTAAAGACAGGTAAGTTTATTTTTATAACTTTTTAAAAGATTTTAAATTTTTTCAAAAATTTTATTTTTTATTTAAAATGGTTAATTTATTTAACTGTACTTATTTTATTAATGTGATGGTTTTTAAAAAAAATTTAATTGAGGTTTAGCTGTTATTTTGGGGGTGTGTAAGATTCATAGCTTTCACAGCACTTATGTGAAACTTATGAATGGAAGATGGTGTGCTGCCATTGGCTCTAACTGAGTCACGTGATCCCACAGCTCGCACGAATTCACTACGCCGGTGGGATACGCAAGCACTGCCCAGCTGATGTCTGGAACATCAAGTTCGTGCGAGCTGGATCTGAAAAAGCCAACGCGGAGTGAGAGATCGCGGGGAAGCCTTACCCCCGCGTCAACACTCAGTGTTTAATTTCTGGGCCATTATGAATTTTATCTACGACAAAGTGGCCGGGAATTTCCTGCAATGGCAATATTGGTACTGAATGCCATAAGTTAGACTGTTGTGCACCTCAATCCTCCAATTGTGAATTTACACCAAATTTACTGGAAAACTGATTTGAATACGCCATAGCGAGGATATGAACGGATCAGAAGCAGGCGCAGCCAATGGTCAATAATTTGTTCCTTCCCTCCCGTCCAATGCTCCATTTCTAGATAAATAACTGAAGATTCGTCTGTGCACAATTCGCCATTTGCCTTCTATCAGACGGTTTCTTTACGTGTGGGGGGGGGGGGCGGGGGGGGGGGGAAGAGAGAATGTTTTGACATATTTAATACCAAGCTGCTCTTGCCTCCAGACTCTGGTCACATATTACATGCTGTTGCCTATTGTAGCATTCAACTGAAAATCATTCACGTATCTATTTTTTTATGGTGGGTTTATGTATTTCTATTATGTAAGTTTAAATATTACCCAATATTAGCTATATATTGCTAATCATCTGGGGTTTAATGTTGGGACAGGAACTGCCCACCTATCTGCCAGTATTTGGACAATTTCCTAAAATCTGCTGTGTTAATCACCACAGTTCCACAGATGAGCTTTACTGTAACCGTCCTGATTTGTGAAAGGCTCATGAATATTTAGACTGGCGCTGATAACTGAGCTTACTCCAATTTATCAACCACAAATGCACCACTCATCTCCACTTCAATTGATTCAAACCATCAGTGGATCTTACAATCAGATTTTTTTTCCTTCTCCACACTTTTCCAAGTTTGCAGCGCTCAAACTCCTTTAATAACTTCAGGAATATGTCGGCAGCAGGAACAATGTCAAATCCACGGTTGCTTCCAATTCCCAATCAGATCGGCCAATTCCAAATCTGTCAGTTTCAGTCTCAGTGACTGAGGTGTGTGTGCACCTTTCTTCATCAGTGTGGCTGCAAGTGGCGATAAAACTAACGCAAATCAAGGAAATTTGCCGTCGCCACTATTCTGAAGCGGGGTGGGGCGGGGGTGGGTGGAGGTGTTATAATTACCTGCTTCGTTGAGGGTCTCAGCAGAGCAGTCTAAATGGCCCAGGAAATCTTGGTGTGGCATTAAAAACTAGCGTAAATCACTAATGCCATAATTTCCTGGAACTTTTAGAATAACAGCGTATGTCGTAGATGCGCCATTACTATAGTACAAGTTTTCAGAAAATTCCGGGCCACAGCATGATACAGTACAACTAAAACTGAGGATAAAAGCAGATAAGGCACAGTATAGTGATATATCTCAGAATATGTGAAGATATTTATTATGGTCATGGTTGTGATTACACAATTAATCAGTTAGTTTTGGTCTTTGATTTAAAAAAAATAGTTGCAGCTTGATTACTGTCCTCTCAGAAGAATGTAAGAAATCCAATGGCACTATTTGTAGGAGAGCAGGGGAATCCTTCCGGTGTCCTGGCCAACATTTATCCCTCAACCAACATCACTAAAATAGTTTAATTGGTCATTTATCTCATTGCTGTTTGTGGGATCTTGCTGTGTGTGAATTGGCTGCAGCATTTCCATACATTACAATAGTGACTGCACTCTTAAAAGTACTTCATTTGGGAAATCCTGTGGCTGTGATAGGTGCTATATAAATGCAGGTTCTTTCTTACTGCTTACTAAGGCAACATTTATTGTGTAGTATCGTGATATTCTATAGGGGCAGATGGAAAACAAGTGGCTGCTTCCAGCTTAAACATTCTGGGATTCTTGTGCAAAGAAAAAAGATTAGTTCTGTGAAAATCTTTCATGATGGCCTTTACCTCATGCACTGATTAATAAAGGCCTATATATTTTATTAAAAGTCTTCACCTGGGTACCGATCTTGTTCTTTAAAAATTAAAAGCCTGTTGTCTAAATAATAATATTAACTGCAGTATGTACATGAAGGTATAATTCTGGTGCTCCAGTGCACTGTATCATTATTCCTGTACATGAAGGTAAATAGACTTGGGAGCAAAATCAGTCTAAGGCCTATATATTTTACTAGACACAAACCCATGTGTGGTTTCTGGTGCTCCAGTGCACTGTATTCCTGTTACATTTGGACACTTACTAAAATAAACCTTATGGACACCAGAGAGAAGTACAAAATCATCTGAAATCTGAGGAAGGAGACTACCACTGTGAATACCGAGTCTTTCATTACCATAGCACTTGCATTATTTTCTCAGGCAAGGTAATCCGGTGGCATAGTGGTTAGCACTGGTGCCTCACAGCGCCAGGGACCCGGATTCGAATCTGGCCTCGGGTGACTGTCTGTGTGGAGTTTGCACATTCTCCCCGTGTCTGCGTGGGTTTCCTCCGGGTGCTCCGGTTTCCTCCCACCGTCCAAAAATGTGCGGGTTAGGTTGATTTGGCTATGATAAATTGACCCTGAGTGTTAGGGGGGGGATTAAATATGTGGGGTTACGGGGATAGGATGGGATATGTTAGGGGAATTAAATACGTGGGGTTACGGGGATAGGGTGGGATATGTGTCGGTGCAGGCTCGATGGGCTGAGATGGCCTCTATCTGTACTGTGGGGATTCTGTGTGAGAGGGCAGGGACAGGGTGCTGGATTTGGATGATCAGCCATGATCGTATTGAATGGTGGAGCAGGCTCGACGGGCCGAATGGCCTACTCCTGCTCCTAGTTTCTATATCACTTTGGGTGTTAGAGGTAGACCCTGACACTGAGTGAGAAACAGTTGCAGGAAAACAAGAAAAACATTTAATAAAGAATGAAGAAAGAAAAAAACCCAATTCTAACTGACTTTGAATCATTTCCTTATACATTGCCTAATCTCAGTTGAGAATTGAGTACAATCAGTTCCAAGTTTCTGCTTACAACAGTCTAGAACCGGTTACATAGGATTGAAACATAAGATTCTGAGGGGGTTGGACAGGGTAGATGCTGAGAGGATGTTTCCCCTCGTTAGGGAATCTAGAACGAGGGGTGTAGTCTCAGAATAAGTGGTCGTCCATTTAAGACGGAGATGAGGAGGAATTTCTCCTCTCAGATGGTTGTGAATCTTTGGAATTCTTTACCCCAGAGAGCTGTGGAAGCGGAGTCATTGAATATATTCAAGGCTGAGATAGACAGATTTTTGAGGAACAGGGGCGTCAAGGGATATGGGGAGCGGGCAGGAAAGTGGATTTGAGGCCAAAATCGGATCAGCCATGATCTCATTAAATGGCGGAGTAGGCTCGAGGGGCCGAATGGCCTGCTCCTGCTCCTATTTCTCATGTTCTTATATACAGCACAGAAACAGGCCATACGGCCCAACTAGTCCATGCCGGCGTTTATGCTCCACTCGAGCCTCCCCCCATCTTTCCTCATCTAAATCTATCAGCATAACCCTCTATTCCCTTCTCCCTCATATGCTTGTCTAGCCTCCCCTTAAATGCGTCTATACTATTCGCTTCAACCACTCCCTGTGATAGTGAGTTCCACATTCTCACCACTCTTTGGGTAAAGAAGTTTCTTCTGAATTCCCTATTGGATTTCTTGGTGACTATCTTATATTGATGGCCTCTAGTTATGCTCTTCCCCACAAGTGGAAACATTCTCACTGTATCCACTCTATCAAAACCTTTCATAGTTTTAAGACCTCTATTAGGTCACCCCTCAGCCTTCTTTTTTCAAGAGAAAAGAGATCCAGCCTGTTCATCCTTTCCTGATATGTATACCTCGCATTTCTGGTATCATCCTTGTAAATCTTCTCTGCACCCTCTCCAGTGCCTCTATATCCTTTTTATAATATGACAACCAGAACTGCACGCAGTACTCCAAGTCTGGTCTAACCAAGGTTCGATACAGGTTTAGCATAACTTCCCTACTTTTCAATTCTATACCTCTAGAAATAAACCCTAGTGCTTGGTTTGCTTTTTTTATGGCCTTGCTAACCTGTGTCGCAACTTTTAGTGATTTGTGTATTTGTACTCCGAGATCCCTTTATTCCCCACCTACCCCACCTAGACTCGCACCCTCCAAGTAATAAATGACCTCCCTATTCTTCCGACCAAAATGTAATACCTCACATTTATCTGTGTTGAACTTCATTTGCCAATTATATGCCCATTCTGCAAGTTTATCAATGTCCTCCTGTAATTTTTTGCAGTCCTCAGTATTGACTATCCCTGCCAATTTGTGTCATCCGCAAATTTAGAAATTGAGTTTTTGATTCCAAAGTCTAGATCGTTAATATAAATTGTGAACAGTGGTCCCAGCACTGATCCTTGTGGAACACCACTACCCACCTTCTGCCACTGTGAATAGCTACCCTTTACCCCTGCTCTCTGCTTTCTGTCTTGAAGCTAGCTAGTTATCCATTCTGCTACTTGTCCCCTGACTCTGCATTCTCTGACCTTGTTCATCAGTCTATTATGGGGTACCTTATCGAAGGCTTTTTAAGAATCTAGATAAATTACATCTACTGCATTACCATTGTCTACTCTCTCTGTTACCTCTTCAAAAAAATTGAATGAGGTTGGTCAAGCAAGACTTTCCCTTTTGAAATCCATGCTGACTATTCATTACTATGTTTTTGGTTTCTAGATGTTCTTCTATTTTCTCCTTTAGTAGGGATTCCATTATTTTTCCTACCACCGATGTTAAGTTGACTGGTCTATAATTCCCTGGACATGTTCTATCCTCCTTCTTAAATATCGGTATTACGTTAGCTATCCTCCAGTCCTCTGGCACTACACCTTTTTCTAACGAATTATTAAATATGTGTAGTAATGTCTCTGCTATCTCTTCCCTAGATTATTTTTTGGTGGTGGTGGTGGTCAAAGTTAGTAAGAGGTTGTTTCTGATATCCCCCCTTTCCTGAAAGCAGCTCATCTCAACTCAGGAGCTGACCACTTTGCACCTCATACCTCTTCCCAAATCTTACACTAATTTAACAGCCCCAGCTGAGATATGAAAATTATTGAAAGAGAAATATGCGTGTTGCCTTTCCACAGCCTGTTAGTACATTAACAAACTGTGCCATCCAACTATCCCCAATTTGTAATGTTTTGTAACTGTTGCTATTAATAGATGTAATAAGGCATGTAAAGTGATATTAGTTGGTACAGCAGTTCACAACAGTGAACTTGAACTTTAATCCAAGCACTATACTGTCTTTCTTGGTTTGAACCTCACAGATCTTCAAAGTGTAAAATATGTTGATAACTAAATCTGAGTCACAAGTGGAAGGACATTTATTAGCAGTGGCATGTGAGATGGTTTAGCACTTACTGTATATCTAGATTTAGGGTTACAAGACCACAGTGTCCTTTTTGTTTAGATCCAATGAGCTTTTAAAGCTGGTGTTAATGTAATCTTCCAACAAGGGAAATTGTTTTAATTCTGTTAGGATCCTATTCCAAATAAATCCATATTTTAGGGTCTAATTACTGCATACTTAAAGGGATGCTAATATCACACAGCATGACTTCACCAAATTTGCCCTTCATCATTGAGTTTGATCACTGTATCAGCTTACATTCTCCACAACAAAGAAAAACTAAATTCTTGAAAAAGGACTGCATAGTCTGTACCATACAATCTGACTTCCTTTTATACTACAAATCCACTTTCAGAAGTGACTTGATACATTTGCAATAGAGCAAAAAAGATTTTATTAATAAAAATGAATTCAGAACCATGCCACACTCATGCATGCTTTTAAAACGTTTTGTTTTACTACTTTTTTCACTGAAGAATAGTAGGTGCAAGCAAAACCCTGGACAAAGCATAGCAGGAGCATCTCAACTAGCCCTGCTGCCAGCAGCCTTTATCTTAGTCACTGCTGTCTTTGGTTTAAGTGCTAAGAGTATAAAGGATGGAATAAGAAAGAATCATTCAGCCCATCAAGTCTCTTCTTTCCACATTTTATATATTATCTATACTATCATGGACTCTATCCCATTTTATTTAATCTCATGAGAGAAAAGACAGTAAAATTTCTCCCTGACCCCAAATTGGCTATCCACTGTTACATAGCTGGCTGGTTTTCACAGCTGGTCATTCTTGTAGCAGCAAGGAATCATTGTGTTTCATGCACTATTTAATTATCTCTGTCTATACTTATCCCAATAACCTTCAATCATGTTTGTAGCTAGGAATTTGTCCAGTGTTTTTTGAGGAAGTTAACTGACACAGCATGATTTACTTTCTCTGGGCATCTGCATTACATATCCATTGCTGTGTGTGTGGGGGGCGGGGAATTTCTTTTCTCATCACTAGCTCTGCAGTGCATAATGGTCGGGGGGGCCTTGAGTGACATAACAACAACAACAACTTGCATTTACAGGAAACTCTTTATTAACTGGCACCGACAGGACCGGCGTGGTGCCGGTTAATCAAAAAGTCCGGATAACGGAGAGTTATATCTCCCAACGTACGAGAGCCCCGTACGCACGGACATGCGCCTGCATTCGGAGCTCCGTCTCCCCGGGGACCGCCAGCTGACCATCTGTCGTGTCCGCTGCCTACCCGGGCTGCACATTCCCCTCCCAATCTACATGCTCCGATACAAGGCAAATGCCTCGGGGTTTTTTTTAAAGTTATTTTTAAAGGAGAGATGAAGGAAAACCCCGGTTACCTACTCAAGAATTTTGCCGGTTAAGAGAGATTTCCGGTTATTTGGGTGCCGGTTAAAAGAGAGTTTCCTGTATATAGCATTTTTAACGTGGCAAAACATTCCAAGGCCCTTCACAGGAGCGTTATCAGACAAAATTTGACACCGAGCCACCTAAGGAGATATTAGGACAGGTGACCAAATGCTTGGTCAAACAGGTAGGTTTTAAGGAGCATTTAAAGGAGGAGAGAGAGATGGCAACATTTAGGGAGGGAATTCCAGAGCTTAGGGCCTAGACAACTGAAGGCATGGACATCAATGGAGGATGAAAGAAATCTGGGATCCTCAAGAGGCTAGAACTGGAGGAGCACAGAGTTAAAAGAAAGTCTTGCATTGCATTTCTATAGCACCTTTCATGACCACCGAACGTCCTTTACAGCCAATGAAGTACTTTTGAAGTGTAGTCACTGTTGTAATGTAGGAAACGCTGCAGCCAATTTGCGCACAGCAAGCTCCCACAAACAGCAATGTGATAATGACCAGATAATCTGTTTTAGTGATGTTGATTGAGGGATAAATATTGGCCAGTTCTTGGAGGGTTGTAGGGCTGGAGAAGGTTACAGAGATAGGGAGGGGCAAGATCATGGAGGGATTTGAACACAAGAATGAGAATTTTAAAATCAAGGTGTTGTTTGACTGGGAGCCAATCTAGGTCAGTGAGCACAGGGGTTATGGGTGAACAGGACTTGGTGCAAGTCAGGATACGGGCAGTGAGTTTTGGATGAGCTCAAGTTTACGGAGGCTGGAAGATGGGAGGCTGATTAGGAGAGCATTGGAATAGCATAAGACAGATTTAGTTAGGAAAAAAATACAGAAAACCACAGTAAACTATGTTTGGAAGAAGTAGTGAAAAATGTCTTTTCCATTCAATGGTGCTGTTGTAGGTTGACACTGTAATACATTTAAGTCTAGAAATTACAGTATGTGAAATTATCATACAAACGCTCAACAAATATCTTCTGTAATCTATTTTAGTTGAGGCATTAATCTGTTTATTTTTAAATAGATAAATTAAAATGGCAGATGAAGGAATTTCATACAATAGTCTTAAGCATTTGTACAATAATAAGAGTAATTACCAGGCTTTTGGCACTTTGATTTTTATGTAGACCACCACTAGCTGCTCACTTTGTCCCTTGAAACCTTTTCCCAAGTTAAGCTGCTGATTAGATAGAGTCATAGAGTTATACAGCACAGAAAGAGGCCCTTCGGCCCATCGTGTCCGCGCCGGCCCTGTCTATTCTAATCCCATTTTCCAGCACTTGGTCCGTAGCCTTGTATGCTATGGCGTTTCAAGTGCTCATCTAAATGCTTCTTGAATGTTGTGAGGGTTCCTGCCTCTACCACCCTTTCAGGCAGTGAGTTCCAGATTCCAATCACCCTCTGGGTGAAAAAGTTTTTCCTCAAATCCCCTCTAAACCCCCTGCCCCTTACCTTGAAACTATGCCCCCTGGTTATTGACCCCTCTACTAAGGGGAAAAGTTCCTTTCTATCTACCCTATCTATGCCCCTCATAATTTTGTACACCTCAATCAGGTCCCCCCTCAGCCTTCTCTGCTCTAAGGAAAACAACCCCAGCCTGTCCAGTCTCTCTTCATAGCTGAAGCGCTCCAGCCCAGGTAACATCCTGGTGAATCTCCTCTGCACCCTCTCCAATGCAATTACATCCTTCCTATAGTGTGGTGACCAGAACTGCACACAGTATTCCAGCTGTGGCCTAACTAGCATTTTGTACAGCTCCATCATAACCTCCCTGCTCTTATATTCTATGCCTCAGCTAATGAAGGCAAGTATCCCATATGCCTTTTTAACCACCTTATCTACCTGTCCTGCTGCCTTCAGGGATCTATGTACATGCACACCAAGGTCCCTCTGATCCTCTGTCCTTCCTAGGGTCCGACCATTCATTGTGTATTCCCTTCCCTTGTTAGTTCTCCCAAAATGCATCACCTCACACTTTTCAGGATTCTAGGTCACCTTTCCTTCTCGCAGTCAAAAGATTGCTCTGGCATTTCATACAATAGTACTTGATCTCAATTTTAACTCCCCCTCACCCGCCCCCCCCCCCCCCGCAAACCGCCTGGCGGAAACCAGTGGGGGAGGAGGGGTAGTTAAAATGGAGTGGGGGACTCACCCACTCTTTTGCCACCCTGATCTGGTCAACTGCTGTCGGGGTCTTCTTTAAATATGCATATCGGGCTCTGATGATGTCATCGGGGCCCAATCTGCCATTTAAACCTGAAGCCTGAGTGGGGAGCAAAACCTGCCGGAACAGTGGCGACCACCTACCTCCTGATTTTAACAGCTAGGCAGCTTAGGTGAGGAAGTTGTTAAACGGCATGCTGATGAGGTCCGGCCATTAAATTTGGCCAAGCGAGCCTGCCTGCTGCTTTTGCTCACTTTGCCACATTCTCACCCGGGAGTTAAAATGGAGCACATTCATTAACGAGACCAAGCCATCACATCAATCTGTCAAACCATTATTTTTAAAGTCTGGTTAATTAGCAAAATGGTATTATAGGGCTGAGTTTCCTGATCCTGCACCTGGTGCTACTGGATCACCTGGGCATAGCAAATACAGGAAAATTGGGTAGGGAGAAGCACAAGCCCCTCCAATTTCTGTCCATTAATTTCAACGGACAGAAAATCAGGTGCTCCTCTTTACCCTCTTTTTTCTGTGTTCACTGGGTGACCTAATAGCCCCAGATTCAGGAACAGGAAAATGTACCCCTTTATTTCTTAAGTTATTATTGATACAAGTCCCTCTACAAGACACATTTTAACTTTGCATCCTAAACTGAAACACTATCTTAAGAATCTCAACAATCACTGTAATTTATGGCATTTCTATTCATCAACAATCTCTGGAGATGAAGATGTAAATTTACACATTAAATTACAAACAGGAGTAGAAGTTGGAATAAACTTTAATTTACCTGTGCAGAGTTTTTTTTAGCCAGTTTGAAAACAAAGAGGAGAGAGAGATCTGGGGAATGGAATATTTTTGGCAGCCAGTGTCAGTGCTGTGATCTATTCTTAGGTATGGTACAACAGAAGTCCGATGTAGTGTAAAACCCTCCCCACTTCAGTCCAACAAAGTGCTCAACCTCACAAGTGGACCCATATTGTATTTATATGAAATTTTACACTATCATCCCAGTTATACAAGAAGTTGCCAATCTTGCGACATATTGAGGTCCTTTTATGCCATGGGGTTGTGTTCGGTAGAAACTGGGTTGAGACCACTTAGAATGAAAACTATCATCTTAGACTGACCTGCATTTAAACCAAGGGCACCAAGAGTCAAAATCTCAATATAATAATCCATTCCACCACTAGTCCCTGTTGAATTCTTTTAATATTGTGGGGGAGGAAAAGTATTGGTTAAGTCAGGAATATTTATATTTAAGCTAAACAGCAAGGTAGTTGTTGCATAATATATTCATTACAGAATAATTCGGAAAGTTAAGTACAGGGAATGTGAGTTGTTGAAGCTGCACAGTGTATGATTAATAATCACATCTAAAAAGTCTATTGCACAATCAATTAATGTGGTAAACGCTCTCATCAGGGATGCAAAAGCAGTTTTGTATTCAAGAGATATTGAACTTGTTCTAGATTTGGGTTACTGTTATTGTTGTGTTAGCTGGAGCTGTATTTCCTGGCCCTTGATAAACCTGCAACATTACATACTACAAATAAAAGACTTACCCAACTCTAGCGCAGCAGTTTAAATCTTCCAATTCTGCACCAGCCACATTCTCATTATTCACAGATTCAGTTTCACTAGTGGGCATGCTCACTACAGAGATCAAAAGATGAAAAGAAAAAAAAATACAGAAACAAAATTAATGCACAAGTATTAATTCATCAGAAATATAATCAAAATCAATACATCTGTTGATGTGTGACCAAATGCTGAGTGGCATCCATGTTTGAATTATTGAGCACTGACTGTCCCAGTACAGATCACAAAACAGATAATAATCAAAATAATCAGATATGTAGAGCAATTTTATTTTATACAAACAAATATCACTTCCCAGCAAAACAATAATCCCGCCAACCTTCAAGCTAAATATGTAATGGCTACCTCTAAGTGAATTATAAGCAGTAAGTCAGGTGAGTAAATTACAGGCCGAAAACTAATTGAGGATTAAGCAGGTTTATAATTAGCTTAATGAAAATTATTACAAGAAAATAATCTCATTGACAGATTCAGATGATATTTTAAATGGGTTAACCCCTCTATTAAAATAGCAAACAGAGAAATGTCACATGAACTTGTTAAGCAATTGCCCATTATTACTGTTAAGATTAACTTTTAACCTATATTTTCTTTCCTAACACCATCATCAGCAGAGTAAACCTTTATCCCTCTCAGACTTTCAAATTTCAATGAGAAGCAATGGTAGAATTGGGAGACAACAAAATTCTGGGATTCAGTTTATTAAACCTTGCTGTAACTTAAAAAAAAAAATCAATTCTAATATGAGGTTTGCTGGGTGCTGCTGTCAAACTTGAATACTTGGCATTAAACAACTTTTTCAGCCAACCTACTTAAATATTGTATGACAGCTGTTTCAAATCTTGTTTTTGAAGAGTGGGATTAAACCACGATTGGTCCAGAGCAGAGGGCACTTTACTCTGTATTTATGCATACTATAACTGATTTGGGAGTGCTTGTTTGGGTTGTGTTTGATTGGATGATGGAGAAGGAGCATTACCCTGACTCTATGATATATGTGACCTGTGAGTGCTCAGTGCTGACAGTAGGTTGTTAAAAGTGGAAAAATGTTCTATTCATCAGACTGACACCTCTCAGCTTGATAAATACAAAAAAATATATATGCTCACAATTCATTTTTTTTTAAAGTCACATTGCTTTAAAAAGGAATTTAAACTTACTCTCCATTCAAACAGAATCTACATTGAAATAAAATGGTTTTATTATAAGTAATTACACAAATTTTAGCTCAAAGTCACTTTATGTTTTAACTATCAAAACAAATGAGCAAGTGTAAAATTGTAGAGAGAAAAATAATGGTAACAATTTGGTATAGAAGTAAAAATGTAGGATTGCTGGATAAGAGCTAACAGAAGTCAAGGCCATTTCTATCAGCAAGTCACCCATTCAGATATATCAATTATAGATGCTTCAAATGCAATTTGAAATAGCATTCAAATTATTCATGATCATTGCTTTCAAAAGCATTTTGACAGATAAATCAAAAATAAAGGCTTTCAGCACATAGGGTACAGTAGCGTCATGGTTATGTGACTCCAGTCCCACATCAAAGTGCTTGACTCTTAACTGCAAGTCATTTGGTTATATCTACAAAGAGTACCACACAAACTGCAGAGGATCAAAAAGGTGGCCCACCAGCACCTTTTCAGGGCAACTAGGAATGGGCAGTAAATGCTGGCTTTGCCAGAATTTATAAAATAAATCATATAATATAAAAAATTAGTACCTGCAAAATAATAAATCCTCAAAAGAGTTATCTTTAGTTAATAGCTTTAGCTAATTCTGAACATTGGTTCCTCTTGTAAATGGAAATAAAATGCACATATATCTCCTCCTCGCTTAAGAAAAATTTCTATTGAAACTTCCAAAGAATCTATCTGAAAATGTACAATGAACACAGCATGCTTGTTATGAAATAATCTTAAGGAACATAGCTGTGCGTGTGTGTGTATACACATTAGCCTGGATATTAACAGGGGCGGGTTATGTAGGTGTGGGGCGGTGGAGATTCGGACGGGAAACCCGTAACCCCGGGTTTCCCTGCATGCTGTGGAGTTTTAACTCCACAGTGTGCGTCTTTTGGCCTTGACAGCTTCCCCGACCGCTAGTCAGCCTGATTGACAGGCTTGGCTTCTGGTCAGGTGGGGAGCACTCCAGAGCGGGCCGCAGGACCAGGTAGGTCCGATCCCGGGGGTGGGTGGAGGGTGTCCGATCGCAAGGGGGTCCAATCCCCGACCTCAGGAGTCTTTTTATGGGGGGGGGAATTTTGGGGGGCCGGGGGGAGGGGGTGGGGGAAGCAATCCTGCTCCTTCTGGCCCACAAAGAGTGCTGTAAAGGCACATTCCTTCTCTCCGAAGCTGTCCTCACCTCCCTTGAGCTGTTGGGTTTCTCGAGGCCTGGGAAACCCAGAAGGCCACAGTTAAACCTGTAAAACAGGTTAAATCAGAGCCTGCCAGCCTCATTCAAATATTTAAATTGCCAACCCGCCTCCTGGGAGCGGGTTGGCTGCCCACCCCTTGTCCCGCCTCCGTTAAACCCAGAAGTGGGCGGGTTGGAGTTGGGTGTGAGATTTTTTTTAATTTTAACCTCTGACACGACCCCAACTCACCCATTTTTGGGTGTTAAAATCCAGCCCATTGTTCTGTACAGGTGGCATAACAATAAGATGCTGCCAAACATAATATCAATGACAGATATGTTAAATTTGATCCTGCTAGATCCTGGAAGAACAGAAAGACCTGGAAAATTCATATTTGGATAACATAGCCTTAAACATGTTGTAGAGAAATGTCTCACAACATAACATTGTAGTCCACTGGCTTTAAAACAGAGATGACATTATAAATAAAAATGGACCTATACTAAGAATGGGATGTATAATAGAAATAGTGCTAGAATTTAAAGACTGATAATGAGGATGGGCACATACAAAAATAATGTACTAGATCTGTGGTGAGGAAGGGGTGCTTTAACTGCATGTCTTTAAATGAGAATGAGGTATATAGCAGAAATGGTGTTATGAATGAGGATGTGTTATATAACATTGTAATTCATGCATCTTGTCACTATAATGTAAAAATTACAGTATATTAAAGAATTGCGCTATACAGTATAATTGTGCAAACTTAGCAAGTAAAACGTTTTCATAAATGAAAAAAAGGTATCAACAAACACTGAACAACCACATGCACCAAGTCCACTTTTTAACAATCAGAACACATTACAGACTGACAGACACATCATGGAAACACCAGTCAAAAATGTCAGTGTGTTATCATTACCATGAGTTTCACCGGAGTGACTAAACCAAGCAAACTTTCCCTTCTTCTTATCAAGCAAGTCGGCCAAGGTGATTCCTTTCACAGATAAGATGTGTAATGTCATGCATCAAACAACAGAGGTCGGCAACGAGTATTAAAATATAGACTGACATGGTAAGCATGGCAGGACAAAATACAGAAAAAAAATTGCAATAAACAAGGTAGAACAGTTAGCCAACAATAATTAGTTTATCATGTCATCAGAAGAGAGGTGAGAGTAGCTGCCCTTGACATCAAGGTGAAAATCACTGACTATGACACCAAGGAACTCTAGCAAATCAGAAGTGATAGGGGTGAAAGGGAAAACCATCCAGTGGCTGGAGTCATAAGTGACGCAAATGAAAATGGTTGTAGTTGTTGGAGGCCACTAATTGCAGCCCCAGCACATCATGCAGGAGTTTCTCAGGGAAGTGCCCTTAAGCCAACCATCTTTAGCTGCTTCATCAATAATCTTTGTGCCATCATAAGGTTGGGAATGGAACCGTTTGATAACGATTCCACAATGCCCAGCTCCACTTACAACTCTTCCGATAATGAAGCAACCCATGCCAGCCTACAGCAGACCTAGATAACATCCAGGCTTGAGCTGACAAGTGGCAGGTAACATTCTAGTCATATTATTGGCAGGTAATCACCATCTTCAACAAGAGAAGGTCCTTACAACCTCCCTTTGACCTTCAACCGCGCCACCATCACTGAATCCCTCACTATTAACATCTTGTGGTCACAACCAATGTTCCCTGTAATTTTTTTTGGCCCTGCGCGGCCCCTTCAAAATACCGCACATGCGTGGTTTTTACATTGAAAAGCCAGCAAGCCGGCTGCGCGGGTGCTCTGGAGTGCTGCATGGCTACGCAGCTTACAGGGAACATTGGTTACGACTGACCAGAAGCTTAACTGGACCAGCCATTCAACAATGGGGATACAAGAGTAGGACAGACGATGGGTACTCTGCGACATGGCTCACTTTCTGAGTTCTCAAAATCTCTCCAGCATCTACAAGGCTCAAGACAGGAGTGACTTGCCAGGATGAATGACCCTGCAACAACATTTAAGAAGCTTAGCACCATCCAGGATAGAGCAGTTTACTTAATTTCCCCCAACCCCCTCCTCACTGGACTCAATATACATCCCCTCCATCAATAGTGCATTGTGACTGCAGTATGTACAATCTACTGAATGCACTGCACCGACAGGTTACTCCTACAGCACCACCCTCCCCTGTGACCTTCACCACAGAGAAGAACAGCAATGTTGTGGGAACACATCATCTCCAAGTTCCCCTCCAAGTCATACACCATCCTGATGTGGACATATATCGCTGTTCCTTCATTGTCACTGGGTAAATTCTCTACCTTATACCATTATAGGAGCAATAACAGCACAAGGACTGCAGCTGTTCAAGTAGAAGGTTCACCTTCTCAGGGCAACAAGAAGGGCAAACATCCTGACAATAAATTTTTAAAAATGTCAGATGGAATTACTGTCTTCAGCTTGCAATTATTCTTTATATAATATAGTTTATAGTTCCATATCTTTTCCTTCGCCTTTTCCCACTCTTATGCAGCAAACCAATTCAATGTGGTTGAGGTTGCAAAATCTGAATACAACGCTAGTAAGGATGAAAGTGACACAGCACCCCAAGGTAAATAGCATGTTATCAGTACTGGTTTTTTGTTTTGGAAGGAAAAGGTCTACGCGACAAGCAGCAGATTTCTGTATTATATTTTATTTGACTTGAGATACAATAATTTCGCTTTAAAGATGGTATCAGTTGACTGTATCTTTAAAGGAATGTCGTTGCCTTTGTGAGGTGGCCAACACACATAGCTGCTGACACAATCCACTTATATATTCAATGAGAATTGGCTGGCCTTTCTTTGTTGGTGCCAGTGCTTGTATTCAGAAATTAATTAGGTCAAAGATTGCTTCATGACGAAGACCATCACTCTTTGAAATTTATTCGTATACTTATCCAAACTAAAAGAAGTTCACTTTCAGAGGCTTTTTAAAAAAAATCAAACTGTTACAATGGGTTACCATAAAACATCTTTTTTATTTAATTCAGTCTTTCTCATGAGTATTTTGGGGATGATTTTTTTTTAAACACTTAATGCGGATGTGATAAAGGATTTTTAAACAACTCACCAAACCCAAATGTGCAAGGGAGTTCAAATAACTTCAGCAGGAACAACCATTAACACTGGATGCTGCCTTGCAGGAGCTGCTGAGTCAGTGGTATTAATTAACTGAACTAACTTCAGTGGACAAATAAATCATCAACAAGGTAGTGATTCAGATTCAATGGTGCATGTTAATTCAGTTCCCTCACACATGGAAGCCTTAGCATGCAATTACTACCACACAGTTAAAGTGGAAGAGGCATGATCACAGGCCATTCTCTCATTCAGGGAATGGTGCATAACTATACTGCATCATCATCTTGAATGTCCCCCATAGCCTCACTGCATACTATTTTAGAGATACCCAGTCATGTAATTTCTCTTACTGGATCACTGCTTGTTCACTACTCCCTCTCCTCCACCATCAAAGACTGTTCTTTGAGCCAATATGCCTTGCCATCTGGAATTCTCTTCCACAAACACTTTGCTTTGCTACCTCTGTCTTCAAAAGCCTTCTTAAAAAACTACCTCTTCTCCATTCCTTTAGTCTCTCTTCCCTCATCTCTGCTTCACTTCCTGCCCAATGTTGTAAAGTGCCCCAAGACATTCTTCTACCCAAGGAGTGTTATACAAATTTAAGCTGTTGTTTCTTGGTATAAGCTGTCTTTTTGGTCAGTGACGGTCCAAGAAATCAACTTTCTGTTTGAAACCATTCTATTTGGTTGGGTCACACAGCCGAACCTTACACTTGGTATTTTTGTCAAATAAACAATAAAAGGCCTCTTGTATGTAAATTAAATGATGGGAAGAGGTGCTTTCTGGTACTTTAAGTGATTCAGGTCATCAGAAGAGTTGGTCAATGGTAGATCTCTATCTTGTTAAACAACAATCAGCTGAGAGGTGATGAACAATTAAGAGAGTGCGGCACTGTTCTCTAAAGTTACCTATCAAGAGAATGTAGCACCTGGTTTAGATAAACAAATTTCAGCAATTATATTTTGATAGGCAAATGAAAACAGAATTGTAAGATTGCTGATATTGGACATGATGCGGAGATGCCGGTGTTGGACTGGGGTGGACAAAAATGAGAAGACGAAGGAGCAACAGCTTCACCCGACGAAGGAGCAACAGCTCCGAAAGCTTGTGATTTCAAATAAAACTGTTGGACTATAACCTGATATTGGACAGTAACCTACAGCCAAAAGTAACTTATTGTCCTTCAGATACCAATCATCTCAGGCATGTTTGGCAGATGACACCCTCTCCCCAGTTCCCCTTAGTAAATACTATCCAGGTCTCAACGAATTGTGAAACCCCGAAGAATATGTGGCGTATTGCTTGGTATAACTCTTACCACCCCCACAGTGCTGAAAGACAACCCAACATGCTCTCTGTCTGACAATGCTTCAATTATTCAACATGCTCTCAAAATTTCTTTTAAATCTCAGTAACAGATTTCTAATGTCTAAAATAAGGGTTTAAACAAAACTAAAAAAGGTCAAAAATTACATATTTCACAATAACATGAATACATTTATCCACTAAATTGTCTTTTGTGTCTTCTAATTTCATCATTTAAGTTTTTACTTGAAGCCCTCAGCCTCTCCCTAAAGCCTGGACTTGGACTTGATATTGTTGTGCTCGGCTGTGACTCTGTGAGTATAATCTCGATTTTGAACTCTGAGCATATGGAGTTTGCCTACTTTTCCAATATGCACCAGTACCACACATTAGCTGAATTGGTGGAGCATTTTTCTATAGATTCTAGCACTTTGTGCTCAGCAGCTTTTCTTCAAATAATTTCATAAAACAGATGACAAATATCAAAAGCTGTACTGAGGTAAAATGTATTTTTTTTAAATAGAGAGGCTGTCTATGTGTGAGAAGAAATTACTTCTGGTTGCACACTCGTAACTTTTGTGTTCCATAAACTTCAGCAAGTGCATTAAGGTGAAGGAGAGAAAGAGGCAGGGTAGAAAGGGAAACCTCATATTGATGTTTGTTAAATTTTTAAAAAACTGTTGAGATTTGGAAGCCAACTAGTTATCCACCTATGTTTGCTGACAAAAAATGTAATTGAAAATTCCTTACACCTGCAAGACAGAGATCCTAATTGCTAACACATACGAGAGAGAGGCAAAGACAAACAGATCATTTAATTCCTCATTCTAATTTGTTTCATGTTATTAAAAAAATTAAGTTGAATTTTGAAAGCAAATAAAGCCCCTGAGGAAAACTAAAAGGGAAGAGAGAGACAGAGAGATGAGAAGGCCGTTGGCCACTCATTACCTGCCTTTAGGGGATGTGAGTGTGACTGGGAGGGACTACATAGAGGGTTAAGGGTAAGGTGAGTGACAGTGGAGGAAGGATGAGGGAAAATATAAGGGTTGAACAGATAGTTCGAAGGGGAAAAATAGGGATATTGATGGGAATGAGGGGGTGGTAGGAAGCAAAGTAGATAGTCTAAGATGAAGGGGTGAGGGATTTGTTCAATAATGCCTATTGTTTTTCCTTATATTTCACAGTGAGAGAAACTATCACAAGAAACAATTTTAATTTTCAAAATTGAGCTCATATGAAAGTCTAACGCATTTCTCTGGGAAATCAAGCTAGAGTTATGTAAGGGTTCATAAAGAAAGATAAGCATAAACGAACAGAAGAAGGAAAATTTAAAGATAATTACAGTTACGAAACAGCTACTGTAGGCTACCATCAGCATGTGAAAAGCTATAGTGAAAAAACAAATTCTTTTGAAAGTACATGTCCCAGTGGCCACACAACAGGTTGGTCGGATAGTACTCACAAACTCTAGATAGTCTTGCACTTACATTCCTTACCATGCGTATATTATAACTTAAGTACACTTAACAGAAACCCTCTCTTTGAAACTTTAAAGGATGTTTTAATATTTGTCTATGTGTACATTATTCAAGGTGTGGTTGGCAGGGCCCAGGAATGGAATTTTTTTCTTCTTCTTCATTAACCTATGCCTTGAGCTCCTCCAATATTATTCTGAGAATGTTTTTGGGATCGGGGTGTCAGTAGAGCAAGAATTTGTTTTGGGCTGCCCAATCTCATTTTAAACCTCTTAAATTCTCAAGATCACTTTTCATTATTCATCCAAAACTTTGCTGCCCATATCCTAACTTGCACCAAGTCCCGTTTCACCCATGACCCCTGTGCTCGCTGACCTACATTGGCTCCCGGTCTGGCAACGCCTTGATTTTAAAATTCTCATCCTTGTTTTCAAATCCCTCCATGGCCTTGCCCCCTTCCTTATCTCTGTAACCTCCTCCAGCCCTCTTTGCTCCTCCAATTCTGGCCTCTTGCGCATCCCCGATTTTAACTGCTCCACCATTGGCGGCCGTGCCTCCAGCTGCCTAGTTCCTAAGCTCTGGAATTTCCTTAAATCTCTCTGCCTCTTTACCTCTCTCTCCTCCTTTAAGACGTTCCTTAAAACTTACCTCTTTGACCAAGCTTTTCGTCATCTGTCCTAATAGCTCCTTATGTGGCTCAGTGCCAAATTTTATTTGATAATGCTCTTTGAAGCACCTTGGAATGTTTTACTACGTTAAAGACGCGGTATAAATGCAGGTTGTTGTTGTTGTTATTATCTTGCTTGCATAGAAGAAAGTAAAATTTCTAGCATGATGTCATTGTTAGATTTTGGGTCTTTTCTGTCCTCATTACTCTAAATATTTTGGCTTCTATATTTTACACTTCTCTCGTAGATTAATCTTAAGTCTCTGTAGTCTTGAGAATATCTTCAATGATGCTGACATCTAGGTTAGTTTTGATTTATAATGTGCCAAGAATAACAAACAGACACAGAATTTATTTCGATATTTTTAGGATACTAGGTCTATCCTGTGCCTTCACAAGAATCTCATCTTCAAAAACTGATCACCCATGGTATGGTTCGGATAAATTGGGGTTTGAAACATGATTGTCATAGTTAAATGCTAAGACAGAGCTGTACCTGTCCCATGAAGTTAACTGCTCAGATACTCCATCTGAAGAAATTGTTCAAATAGGCATATTCCGAGCCCTTGTTCCAGATTACTTACTACATTAAAAGCTTTAAACAATTGAAAATATTATCTTAAACTGCATAGAGCAATAATAATATTGGCAAAAAAAGATTTATATTATCACCTCTCAGTAATATCGAAAAGAATTAATTACAGTGACTGTTGTTATGGAGCAAATGTAACAAACATTTTACACACAGCAAATTCCTACAAAAGCATTGAGATGAATGACCAGTTAATTTGTGCTTTTTGCTGGTATTTTGGGAGGAACGCCAGCACATTAGAATTCATGGAAAAACAATTCACAACAGTGAGCCTGTTATTAAATACATATTAACTGTGTGGTAGCTACAGATAACTCAGAACTGGTTTTAAAACATTAAAATAATTTAAAGCAATTATAAGAATGTAGTTTACTGCTCTTTTATATATATTTTTCATCTTGGGAGATCGGTTAAATTAGGCTATTGCAAAATACATAATTTGCTACTTTTCTTATTGCGGTAGCAATTGGTTGTGCTGACCCATATCACAGTTCCAATACCACTGTTAACAGCCCAAAGCACATTACTGTGTTAACATGAGAAAGATTGGAACATAAAAGCTGATTAATGATTGTCATATGAAAGAAAGGTGCTCATCACAGCAGTGAGCACTCCCATCAGAGCTAATCACGAGAATACAGAGTCCCCAGTGTTACTCTTGTAGCTTCCAGAAATATGACAAAAAGTGTGCTGATATCAATGTTATCATTTGCCAAAGCTTTGGAATGTAGTACAGGAAATTATCAATGTCATTATTTAGAAAATAGAGAGAGAAATATGGAGGGAAGGACTGTGTGGTATAGTAGATTACCACATTGTCCCTTTATTCCTGGGTTCCAGTTCACCCGAGACTGACAGGATGAAAATCTCTCTGTGATGGCAGTAACGATTTTAAATAAAATAATCTTGGATTATCTCAACACAGTTAATGGTAGATCGTCTCACATAGACAAGCTTCAAGGATTGCTATTGTGGAATATGTGACATTCATACTGGAGTAGTAGGGTGCTTTTCTGTGGCTGGAGTTAAGCCACATAGGTGCAGCGAAAGAGTAGGACCTATTTTAACCCTGCCCGCCCGGCATAAACTGGGCAGCTGGGCAGCTAAAATAGCCACAGCGCCTTATACTCTCCAATCCTGTTGCAATTTTAACCTGCTCTTTTGAGCAGATGATCGGAACACCCACTGCAAGGCAGTGGGGCCCTTCTTTAAATATGCAGATCAGGCCCTAGTGATGTTATTGGATTCCGACTGCAATTTAAATCCGAGGCCTACATGGGGAAGCCTTCCCCGCCTGGCCAATCTGGCGAGAAACAGGAGGAGGCCCATTCCTTCGGGTCCCCGGCAGTGGTGTCCTGCTGCCCCAAATCCCATTCCCGCCCTCCAGCCAGCTAGTGTTTACTGCCGGGTTCAAGCAGAGATGGTTAGAATCTCCCGGGCCCATACTGCGGAGGGCTGGATGGTTTCTAATCCATCTCAGCCCCGCCGCTGACTCCTGCCAGGAGTTAAAATCTGGCCTAGTGTGTTTTAACCTACATTTAAGTCATAGGTCTTTTAGAGAGAGATTAACACAGTTGTAAACTGAGGAGAAATAGGGACTGAAAAACAAGGGAATACTGCTGACACAGGAATAAACATTAATTAATACAGGAGATAAAGCATGAGGATGGGAAAGAAACATTGAGAAACAGTAAAAAAAAACAGGATAGAGATGGTGTACAAATTAAATGACCAAGCAGGTTGGGTATTTGCCAATTGCTGGCACTTGTAATCCTCTGAGAGCACAATTAAATCTTATCAGGCTGAATCTTGTAAGATTCCGCCAAAGAGCATTTAAGTTTTTTTTAAATTCTATTTGAATCAGGCTTGTACCTGATTTCGTACCTGGGTCAGCACTACTTTTCTTATTCCTTTTAAGAGGTAAGATAAACTTAGCTTTTGTTCTTAAAAAACTTAAACATTCTTGATAATGAATGAAACATGATCTGGCCTGGCTATTTCAGGATTCTCTTGAGGGCACACTTAGCATATTTGCAACATTTCAGCTGTCAGGAGAAAGTTCAACTGTCTATTTAAAGGGACTGGTACTTTACTCTAATACTTTCCATGTCAGCTTTAAGTGGCTAAATCATTAGATTAATGAAAAGACAGGTTCCAGACCTTGTCATTTAATTATACCCTCCCAAAAAGAATCTCCAGTCTTATCAGAATAATTGGGTAGAAACTTAGATATGATTCTATGATACAAGTTTAGATTCAGCATTTCAGTTTATTCCAAGCCATAATAGCTGAAGCTATCAAAATGTAGAATAGACTCAATTTTCTTTCACCCCATTGACAATAACCACACCTAAAATGGTATTTGGAGAAAAAAAATTGGGCTTTAGAAATTCTTGGGGATATGATCCCAGCAGTTGTTCCTTCACTGTGACTGAGTGAAAATCCTGTGATCCCCTATCTAACACCATTGTGGGAGTACCATCACCACAAGAACTGCAGAAGGCTCACTGCCACCTTCTCAGGGCAAATACGGATGGGCAATGCAGCAACACTGTCCACATCCTGAAGCCCAGTGATGGTGGGTTTTTATGTAGTGCAACTGTGTGTAGTTTGATCTAGAATTGAATTCATGTTGGATTCACTCCAGGGAGAAGCTTTGTCATATCCTTAAAGCTCTACAGAAGCCCTTTACTCATTTGTACAAAGATTCAAAGTTATAATCTGGGCTCAGCATTAGAATTCTTTATCTACTGTTTTCGGAAACTTTCTTTCTAACCCTTGGGGCAGCTTCATGAACTGGTTGAAATGAACAGGTGCATAGCAATCTTCACCATGACTACCATTGTGCTGTTGATTTTCCACTACTTACTTGGTCAGTTGCAAGAACATCTAAAAAAAAAACTTTGTAGTAGAAACATAGAAACATAGAAAAATAGGAGCAGGAGTAGGCCATTCGGCCCTTCGAGCCTGCTCTGCCATTCAATATGATCATGGCTGATCCTCTATCTCAATACCATATTCCCACTCTCTCCCCATACCTCTTGATGCCTTTTGTGTCTAGAAATCTATCTATCTCCTTCTTAAGTGTATTATGTGCATACACATAGGCCAAAAATTTGTTGTAGCAGGGCAATGAACGCCATCCGCCGTTAGTTAGACTTACCCTTGCCCATTTAATCTCAATGATATTTTGCGCCACAGATTGCTGAAAGTGCGAGCTGATAAAGGTGCAGTGAGGGAAACCGGGCATCTGGGATCTGAATGAACTGGGCAATTTTGCATTTTTTAAATATCCAACAATTAAAACCTGAAGGAATGAGACTCCACACTTGTAACAGTTAATTTTCAGTGCCAGAGAGGTTCATTGGCAGTAATTAACACTTAGCACATCGTTAAAAGAATCTCTGACAGCTAATCCAGACTTAATTAAATATGCGTGGACTTTAAATGGCTCCAAAACAGGATCCTTGCGTCACTTCAGACCAGCTCTAACTCTATGTGGTGAATTTAATTCGTATCGGCTGTAAGTACAGCAACTCAGAAACGGTAGCATAGTAGTTATGTTACTGGACTAGTAATCCGGAGGCCTGGACCAATGATCCAGAGGCCTGGACTAATGATCTAGAGATGTGAGTTCAAATCCCACCACGACAGCTGGGGAATTTAAATTCAGTTAATTAAATAAATCTGAAAAAAAAAGCTAGTATCAGTAATGGTGACCATGAAACTATCGGATTGTCATAAAAACCCATCTGGTTCACTAATGTCCTTTTAGAGAAGGAAATCTACCATCCTGACCTTGTCTGGCCCATATGTGACTCCAGACCCACAGCAATGTGGTTGACTTTTAACTGCTCTCTGAAATGGTCTAGCAAGCCACTCAGTTGTAACAAACTGCTACGAAAAACAATAATAATAAAACGGCACGGACCACCTCGGCACCATCTACGGATACGACAACGGTACACCCAACCCAGTTGACCCTGCAAAGTCCTCTTCACTAACATCTGGGGATTTGTGCCAAAATTGGGATAGCTGTCCCACAGACTAGTCAAGCAACAGCCTGACGAAGTCATACTCACAGAATCATACCTTTCACCCAATGTTCCAAACTCCTCCATCACCATCCCTGGGTATGTCCTGTCCCACCAGCAGGACAGACCCACCAGAGATGGCGACACACTGGTATACAGTCGGGAGGGTGTGGCCCTGGGAATCCTTAACATTGATTCCGGACCCCATGAAGTATCATGGCTTCATGGGCAAGGATACCTCCTGCTGATTACCACTGACTGCCCTCCCTCAGCTGATGAATCAGTACTCCTCCATGTTGAACAGCACTTGGAAGAAGTACTGAGAGTAGCAAAGGCACAGAATGTACTCTGGGTGGGGGACTTCAATGTCCATCGCCAAGAGTGGCTCAGTAGCACCACTACTGATCAAGCTGAGGTGGTGGTGTTCCCATGCGCCTGCTGCCCTTGTCCTTCTAGGTGGAAGAGGTCGCGGGTTTGGGAGGTGCTGCCGAAGAAGCCTTGGCAAATTGCTGCAGTGTATCTTGTAGATGGTACACACTGCAGCCACGGTACGCCGGTGGTGGAGGGAATGAATGTTTAAGGTGGTGGATGGGGTGCCAATCAAGCGGGCTGCTTTGTCCTGGATGGTGTCGAGCTTCTTGAGTGTTGTTGGAGCTGCACTCATCCAGGCAAGTGGAGAGTATTCCATCACACTCCTTATTTGTGCCTTGTAGATGGTGGAAAGGCTTTGGGGAGTCAGGAGGTGAGACACTCGCTGCAGAATACCTAGCATCTGACCTGCTCTTGTTGCCACGGTATTTATGTGGCTGGTCCAGTTAAGTTTCTGGTCAATGGTGACCCCCAGGATGTTGATGGTGGGGGATTCGGCGACGGTAATGCCGTTGAATGTCAAGGGGAGGTGATTAGGCTCTCGCTTGTTGGAGATAGTCATTGCCTGGCACTTCTGTGGCACGAATGTTACCTGCCACTTATCAGCCCAAGCCTGAATGTCGTCCAGGTTTTGTTGCATGCGAGCATGGACTGCTTCATTATCTGAGGAGTTGTGAATGGCGCTGAACACTGTGCAGTCATCAGCGAACATCCCCATTTCTGACCTTATGTTGGAGGGAAGGTCATTGATGAAGCAGCTGAAGATGGTTGGGCCTGGGACACTGCCCTGAGGAACTCCTGCAGCGATGTCCTGGGGCTGTGATGATTCCACAACCATCTTCTTTGGACGTATATCGCCGTTCCTTCATTGTCACTGGGTCAAAATTCTGGAACTCCCTCCGTAACAGTACTGTGGGAGTACCTTAACCACGTGGACTGCAGCGGTTCAAGAAGGCAGCTCACCACCATCTTCTCAAGCGCAATTAGGGATGGGCAATAAATTCTGGCCTTGCCAGCAACATCCAGATCCCATGAATGGATAAAAAAAACTTCATGCCGTTCAATGATTTCAATGGTGAGCCAGACAGTGAGATGCCATTTTCGCAAAGCTAACGGCAGAGCGGCACATCTCTGACAGCAACTTTTGGTTTTCCACATTTAACCGTGCATCTGCCCTTGCCTGAAGTTGCTGTAGCATTTGTGCATCAATAACTGCGAGCGCCATTAGCCTCACCGTTATTTTGACAACAAATTATGGGCCATGCCTTTCTTAGAATTCTTTCTTCGCTATATTTTGAACTCAAATACAAAATTTGAGGAGCAGAAGCAACTAAGCACAGCGAATGGAAATGATCTTAAGTAAGGAAAACTGGTTGCAAGAATTAAGAAGCAAAATGACAGCTATGTTGTTGGGGCATGGCAAAGTCAGCAGTGTGTATCTCCTTCCCAATTATAACTGGACTTCACGAGCCTTTAATCTCACCCAGGTCTGAGACAAGTTCTTATGTTGGGTTTTATTGACTCACAGTCAATTTGGAAATGCCAATTTGGGATAATAATGACACAAATTGAGGACAGAGTCAATTCCATTTGCCACAACAATAGAGTAGCTTTTACAGTCATAAGTAGCACGGCCAAAGAATGCACATTGCTCCTAATCGATGTAAAAACAGAAATAAAATACTGCCTAAACTCTATGGGGGAAAAATTCAGTTGGTTGCGCCTCCCGTTAGCGCCTTAAGAGGGCGCTAATGGGGCGCAAATCATCTAGCGCCCAGGCACGGCGCTGTTTGCGCCGCTCGCGAAATTAACTAGACATTTTGCGGCGGTGCTAAACACTACCGCCACGATCTCCTGCGCCGGCAGATCGTGACGTCAGACAAGTGCGCAACGCCCCGGTATCACCCCGGAGCGGATATTGAGTGGCGCCCCCTGCCTTACCGCCTGACGCTAGCAACGACAGGTTGAGGGGGAGCGTTTTGCAGTCATGAAGGGACTGGGGGAGCGCTATTTAAAGGCGACCGCTTCCTGCCTTTTATTGTTGGTGCCATTTTTGAACCACGCATTCTGAGAGAGAGGGAGAGAGACTTCTGGAGAGATTCAACGCTGTGTGATGGAGTTTTGGGTACTGAGCAGCACTTTGCAGGTTCATTTTGATCTGCCATTCCTTGTATCGATTTAGAAGAGTCTCGGGGGGCTGCACTCTGAGCTCTTTCCCTGGTACTCTCCATTTTTCTTTACAGCAGATTTGATGTGCAGGTCTCTCCAGGCCGAGATTCAAGGCTGCAATGAGCAGGATGTGGATGGAAAGCAAGATCAACC
Organism: Squalus acanthias; assembly: GCA_030390025.1. NCBI lineage: Eukaryota > Metazoa > Chordata > Chondrichthyes > Squaliformes > Squalidae > Squalus > Squalus acanthias. The sequence goes on along the minus strand of CM059435.1, from coordinate 83,121,777 downwards.
ATTCCCTTTAAGAACTGGCCCGTGCCATTGTGTGTGTGTTCCATTGCTGACTGACATCACATGAGCTTTGCCAGCGCTCTGAGGTAGCGCCTCGCTTCTCGGCCTTTGCGCCTTAAGACAGGTGTGAAGCGCCTGATTTAGCGCTCCAATCACCTCCAGGGGCGATAAAAGTCAAGTTTGCAGTCGGTGGCGATAATTAGCGGCAGGCGCTAATCTTTGTGCCCGGCCAATAATTTCGCCCCAAATGGGGCGATACTGAATTTCTCCCCCTATAACTCAAACGAGGAATAAATTTAGAGAACCTGCATGTATTAAAAAAAACTTGAATTATAGACAGAGACTAGGGCGGTAATTTTCCAAAATCATGCTAGTGGCGTGGAGCCTCACCCACTGGTCACACATATCAGAAAATAATTCTTGCATTGCTCACAATATTGAAATATACATGGCCACAGGCAAAGCTCCTCCTGTAATGTGACTCAGAAATGACCAGTGATTTTTTATGGGCCCAGGAGAATTTTAAGACAAAAACTATGACAATTCTAAAGAGGATTGGTTAAGTATCTGAAAAGAAAGAATACAAAAGAATACAGGAAAAGGACAGGCAGGAAAATGGGATCAAAGTAGACAGTTTCAGTCGAAGAGCTAGTCCCAGCACATCCATGATGGGCCAAATGGGTGTTATAAATTCTATGATAATATAACATCTGCAGTTGCGCTGCTACTATTACCGTTTTCCTCAACTCGTATGCTTTGCAACAGTTTAGATTTTCATTTCAAGTGGAATTAAATATAAATAAGGCTTGTCTAGTTATTATTATAAACCAAACTGAGCCCCACACACACAACCGTAAGCTCGTAATCGCCCCTCACAACCCAGCGTCATCCAAACAAAATGACTTTGCAATCTGTTTTGGGACCAGAGTCAACCATTTGAAAAGCCTGCAACAGTGCAGTTTTTAATCAATTTTGAAATTGATATGGGTTGAGCAGGGTAACACCCCTCTCCCCTAGCTGATGCCATTTACCTTTGCGCTCTGCACCAAGAGCGCATATTTGGAAAATTTAGTCAGCTACAATGACAGGTAATAACGAGTCTTCCGTGTCTGTTCAAATTGGAAGTGGTAGGATTTTTCTCAACATATAAATGAATAGACAGAATATTGGGCAAATGCCATTATGGGTGTCTGAACCTCCCTACCTGATTTTCCTCTATGTGCTCAACCCAGGCAATTATTGATACTCAACATGCAAAAGAAGAAAATTTGCCTGTGTGAGTCCTGCTTGGATACTCCTGACGATCAGGGAAAAATTTCACAAGTTTTATCTCCTTAGAGGTTTACCTGTGGGTGGTAGCCTTCCTCAGAAGACTGAATGGATTAATTGAGAGGGCAAATTGTATATTCTCTGAGAATGGAACCCACATAAAGGGCCAAACTGCCTTTTCACCTTCAATTTAAAAAAAATCTTTTTATGTTAACATGTATAAACTAAATAAATATCTTCAGTTTTATGCATTTCCATCTCTCCTGAGTTCATTGCACTGTTGCAATGAAAAGTTGAAAATTCTGTTGAAGGAGATAGGTTTGTGAGGTTTAATCTTAGTTTACACACACCACACATGAAACAGTAAGCGACTTGAACTGGAAGCACACACTACAACAAGAACAAAGTCACACAAAGTTATTGTGCTGAATAATAACTTTTGATTCAATTATCTCACAAAAATATTATTGAATTCTAATTTGCCAAAAACAGCATCATTTTATGTTGCCCCTGCAGCATATCTAAAACACTTTGGGGGATAAATTGGGTCGCGCCCCCTTTGGGGCGTTAACTTCGCCGGGACACTACTTTTAGCGCCCCGAAAAAGTTAGCGCCCGCACGCCCAAAATTCACCAGTAGCGCCCCAAGAGGGAGGCGGGGCGTTACTGGAAGCGCCCTGTCTCCCTCTTGGGGCGCTGTGAGTGAATTTCGCGGCGCTATGTGCCACAGTGCCACACTCTGCGGCACGTCGAGCCGCGGTACTGCAGGCCTTCCTCCCTTCTTAAAGGGGAGGGGCCTAGTGCAGCGCGACCTGGGGCCCAGCTGGGCCACCAGGGATCGGAGTGCCGGCAAAAGAGCCCGGCACTCAAGAGAAGTGCCAGGCTCACAGAGCACAGCTGGCACTCCGCAGGGGGGCTGCACAGAAGGCTGGGGACGGCAAAGCGGGCAGGTGCTGGCAGGCGGCCAGCAACAAAAATGGCCGCCCGGCACCTTCTCTTTAATTTGCGCTGCCCCGGCCACAGGTAGACCCCCCCTGACCCTGTCGGACATAGCGTCCGGTGGTAAGTCACGGGGTGCTACCAAAGATCGCAGCTGGGGCACGAGCGGGGCGATGAAGTCATCGCCGGCGGCGCAGCAGGGCGCTAACGGTTACTGCCGTCGCTAACCTCCCGCTGAATTTCACGGGAGGCATTAGCGGCGCCGTGCCCAGGCACTAGTTGCTTTGCGCCCCGTTAAAGGGAGCTAACGGGAGGTGCAAATCAACCGAATTTTTCTCCCTTTATATCACAAAAGTGGCCCTGCAACAACGTTGTGAAAAATTGCTGTTATAAGTTTAGGTGCTGGTACAGCACTGCTGGTCACTCCTGTAAGCACTCTGAGTGTCTCACATTTAGGTGTGTGCCATTGCTTCCCAATATCGAATTATACAATAGTCTAACCACTTCCCCTTGACATTCAATGGTATTACCATCGCCGAATCCCCCACCATCAACGTCCTGGGGGTCACCATTGACAAGAAACTTAACTGGACCAGCCACATAAATACTGTGGTTACAAGAGCAGGTCAGAGGCTAGGTATTCTGCGGCGAGTGTCTCACCTCCTAACTCCCCAAAGCTTTTCCACCATCTACAAGGCACAAGTAAGGAGTGTGATGGAATACGCTCCACTTGCCTGGATGAGTGCAGCTTCAACAACACTCAAGAAGCTCGACACCATCCAGGACAAAGCAGCCCGCTTGATTGGCACCCCATCCACCACCTTAAACATTAAACATTCACTCCCTCCACCACCGGCATACCGTGGCTGCAGTGTGTACCATCTACAAGATGCACTGCAGCAACTCGCCAAGGCTTCTTCGGCAGCACCTCCCAAACTTTTCCACCTAGAAGGACAAGGGCAGCAGGCGCATAGGAACACCACCACCTCCAAGTTACCTTCCAAGTCACACACCATCCTGACTTAGAAGTATATCGCTGATCCTTCATCGTTGTTGGGTCAAAATCCTGGAACTCCCTACCTAACAGCACTCTGGGAGTACCTTCACCACACGGACTGCAGCGGTTCAAGAGGGCGGCTCACCCCCACCTTCTCAAGGGCAATTAGGGATGGGCAATAAATGCTGGCCTTGCCAGCGACACCCACATCCCATAAACGAATTAAAAAAAACTCAAGGGTGTAACAACAGGACCCCCTTATAATTTGAATTGGATAGCGCGTCTTTCATTCATACTTTCACATCTACTTATTCAATCTTTTCAAAGGCGGACTGAGGAACACTTGGTATGACAAGGTCAGATGCAAATCATTAAGCTGGCTTATTCCACAAACAGAAAATAAGCATAAACATAGAGTCACAGTCAAAGCAAATTCCATTTCCTGAGTTCAATCTCACTTCTCTCCTCAAAAACATGGGTAAAAATGAATAAACTACATGTTCTGTCCCTTTTTTAGGCTGACTTATTTGTTTTGGCATTGAAGCTCTTTCAGACTACTAACTGCAAAAACTGACCTTCTGCATTTTTAGCTTCTAGCTCCAGGCCTAGATTTGTGTCTGTCCAAAACCTGACTGTTCTGTGTCAATATGTTCCATTTTTCTGTTAATTTTAGCCCAAGAAGCAGAGGTGGGTTTTCGTGACACCTTCCTATATGGCAATTCATCAGCAGACCTATCAATCAAATTGACTACCTGTTCTCCCAGGAGTACATGGTCCACAAACATCTCATGCCGTGCCCACATGAATAGAATTGTCCTCACCACAACATGTGTGAGTATTTGTTTGTCCACCTTCGGTAAGATGATGAAATATCCCATGTCATCTTGGCTAATAGGCCTGGGATGAGACAATGGATCCTCATTATATCAGTTTGAAAGAGGCTGAGAGTTGTGACATCCCCAAACAGGTTCACCTGGCCTGTTTAATACATATCTGCAATGCCTGCACCACATGGGTTTTTTTAAACCAGTGAAAATTCATTGTTCTAAAATGCAACCCTTAAGCATAACGTAATCTCAAAATCCTTTATGGGAAGAAAACGAAAATGATCAATAATCCCAAAATGTGACAATCTCAAAAAGCTACTTGGAACCTAGTAATATGCCACAGCAATAACAGCATGCACCATACCAGACCACTAGGCTAGGGTCCCCTCTTTGTAGAACTGAGTGTTCAGTATAGTATGCAAAAAAAAAGACTATACACATATATTTATATACACTTCTCAAGGTATACTTCACTTGGATGGGTGTGATTTCTTGACTAGGATAACATGCACCCCGATGTTTACAGGGAGGCAGGGAGGGTATAGGGGAGCACGGGGGAAACCCGGTGACGCAGAGGTCCTGTTGAATTTAATGGCAGTACCACATTATAATATATTTTTTGCGTTTTCCACCAGGCAGCCGGCTAAATAGACAGGTCATGGGAGATCGTGAATGGAAGGTTGTGGGAGTTTGTGGATGGAGGGTCAGGAAACATCATGGATGGAAGGTCAGGGGGGAAGATTGTGGAGGTGGGGGGGAGATTGTGGAGGTGGGGGGGTGGGTGGGGGATTGGATTGAAAGGGGGGAGGGAGGCCGATCGCTTGAAGGGCTGAGGGGAAGCACTCCTGCTCCTCCTGATCCACAAGCAGTGCTCGAAACACACTTACCTGTTGGATCTGGCCCTTCTTGCCTCCCTTCAGCTGCCTGATTTCCCGAGCCCCGGGAAACCCGTGCTGGAGATGTTAAATTGGTAAAGATAAGTAAAATTCAATGCAAAAATCACATCATTAACGTCTCATAAGGTCATTAATTGCTGCGATAAGGACCCACCCGCCTACACTAATAAAGGTCCCGACTGCGGCGAGCAGGTGTCCAAATGCGCCTCTATTAAACTCGGAAGAGGGTGCGTTGGAACCGGGTTGTATCGCAATCTAAAAATAACTTATTTTAACTACCTACCTGCCCCCAACCCACCTGTTCTTGGGAGTTAAAATTTTTCCCATGATGTAACTAGAGTAATTTCACTGAAATTAAATACAGGCAGTGAGGAGGAAACTTGTTGGCATTGTATGGTGATATGCAAATACACTGTGTCCAGACTGTAGGAATATGGATTAATCTCTGTAATCCATAATTCATCTCAGTTCTGGAACCCAATTGGCTGTTCTGGTGAGAAGAGATGATGGGAAGATGGTTTCCAATAAAGGTGAGATACTTCCCCACAATGGGGTTAGAGAGAGAAGAAGAATTGGAAAAAGAATCAACTGTTGTCCCTCTTCCACAACTCTGAGCACTGGATGAAAAGCACAATTGAACTTCCATGAGAACAAGTCATTTATCCACCTTTATGCCAAGAAAATAAGTTAACTTATAAAGATCTGGCCACATAAAGTATAACCAACAGATTTCTATAATTCAAGAGCAAGAAATTTAGATGATACTGTTTACTGTAATTCTGTTACATTCATTCTATTATTTCTGCTTTGCTTTTTATATCTGTCTACTAATGTGCTTTGGCAGAATTAGAGACATCGAAGCTGATTAGCTCTTCCAAAGGAGACTACTTCAATTTAGATTTGGGTTAGTATTTTAATAAGGATTCTGACATATTTGTTGAGGTGTCTTTTGTATTTTTTAATATATCATCCACTTAAGCAACAAAATTAAGTTACCAGCAGAAATTAAGGATTAAAAATCAGCAGTACTGTCGATCATTTGGGGAGATGGTGGAGTTAAAGCCTCCTCCTTCTCATCCTTTCCAAGTTATTTTCTCCCTTCTACTCAGAGGGCTGGGAGGCAAACTGCTCCAAATCTCAGCTAATGTCCCTTTGAGTTGAATACTCTAAGATTAAATAAAATAATCCAGTGACAATGCTGAATGCTGCAATTTTCTTCCCTGCTGCATTTGGCAGCCACTCTGAGGTTTCCTATAGTAACACAAATGAAACTCTGTGATGTGACAAAATCCCAGGTGCAAACTCACAGCCACCACTCTGTAGTGTTATTTCTTTGTGATTTAAACTCTATGCTACCTCTCAGGTACAAGTTTTTGCTAAATGATAGTCAGTCAGGCTGCTGACATGTAAAATCTGGCAGTTTAACAAACTATTTGTAGCTTGCGTCATATAAATGAATCAGTCTATACAAGTTTTTAATGGCCTGTATACTTCTAAAGACAGTAATAATCGTCACATTGTTTGAAGTACAATATATCAGTACCATGTATTGTCCAAATGAAAATTAAAATCTACTCTTGATATAAATATTATTACATCTGGAAGTGAAAAGTTATCACTTACGGTTTCTAGGTTTATCTTCATCCATTCCCTCATCTTCATTCTCTGGATCTATGTCTTCAGCTTGGGTAATCCAGTCCAGGTAACCTTTGAGATCCTCCTCTAATTGTTGTTTCTCCCGTAGCTTCTGAAAATCACCGCGAGCCTTGGCCTTCTCCCTCTCTTTGGAAAACTCTCTATTTCCCCCAAAACACAGAAGGCATGCTTTAGGTGACAGAAGCAACACATACAATTTATCTAGTTAGAACAAATGATATTCTCACATATTCTGCATAATTTCCCACTCCCAATCCTAGCTGCTTTATAGCACAAACCACATTCAGCTCCCAATCAACAGAGCTCTTTTAATGTTCCCATCAGCATGTAAGAATGAAATTTGACCGTACCGGCAAGGGATTTTTGCAATTTAGTCATGGGTTTCTAATGACATCATAAACTCAGCTAGGGGTCCATGAGAAATTTTAAAATGTAAAATCATCATCAGAACACAGACCTATCAAATCTCACTCATTTGGAATAGATCTTGTTCATTATGCTTTTGAAATGTCTCATTTTTAAAAATTACCCCAATTTCACTGGGGTAGATTTCCACTAGTCGCTATGTATTAGTGACATTACAAACAGAGTGGAAAAATTTCTTAGGCAGCAGGATATAGTTTGAAACAGGAATGACTGTGACATTTAACATGATGGTTTATAGCATTAAATGATAAGTATAGGACTATTGTTAATACTACCTCAGCAGCAGATCATTGATAGATAAATTACATTCAGAATAAATAATATGTGGGTGTGTGTTCAAGGCTCTAAGGTACCTCAACTTTGCGGTTACAGTTTACACCACTCTCAATCTATGGCCTGTAATTAGCGGTCAGTGGCAAAGCAAAGGCGCTCACCACTTGCCTCAAAGAAAGCTGCCCAAAGAGATCTCGCGATCTCTGTGGCGAGAAGTTTACCTTTCTCGACGTGTAATTGATTGTAGCGCTGTGTAATGGGAATCCCCATCGCAGAGCTACAGTGACGTCAACAAGCTGTCTAAGTAGCCAATCACAATGAAGAATTCTCACAGACCACAAACCAGGAAATAAAAAGCAGCTTTTATAAATATCTTAAGTTTTTTTTTAATTGTAATTTTTATCATAATGGAGAAATGTGATATTCCACAAATATAAAAATTAATTTTTCAGGGCCAGAACATTTGTTTAGCAGTCAATATGCTGTTAAAACCCCACTGCATCTATTCCAACAAGGCTTAACATTTAAGGGGGTATTTAACAGTGATATTAGCATGGAAAAGCTCAAGTTTTCATCAGTTCCACTGATTTCACAGATTGCCAGCTATGGGGGAGGTGGGTGTTGGGGTGGTATCCACAGCACAGCCAGTGTTGGAGCAGTGAATGACTGACCGGAACTTCAGGATTTCCTTATTTAGATGCGCATGCATTAAATCCTGAAGTTATGGTCAGTTTCAGAGTTAATGATGGCGAACGCTGACAGTTCACCATCATTACCCACTGCAAAATCCAGATCATTATGTATGTTTTCACTATGTATATCATTTAGTTGATGTAAATTTTTAGCTTTCCTATCATAATAGATATAAGGGCTACTGTGTTTTCCTTTACAACTCCATAATTATATGACAGGAAAAGGGTTGGGTTTACACTAAGATGATACTAGACCAGAATTCTAATAGGTTCACATGATAACAAAACTGTGTTTCCTGGAGAAATAATGGCCTGAACGTTGCGGTATGAGTATCGGTATGGCTATCAGCGCACACTGTTACTAAGGAGTAAATAGGATAGCAACTTCTGGCGTCCGCACGTGCACAGTTAAATGTGGAAATCAGGAAGTTCCGATCCGAGTTACCCATCTCCTACAGAAGCTGTGCTATAACAGTATCTCACCAGGTGACTCGGCATTCAAATACATGAAATGCATGAAGTTGCCGTACTTACCCACTAAACATGCCAGAAAAAGTTAGGGCTTGTCCATTCAAGTGTAAGTAAACTTTTAATGAGATGATAAGAATTAGGAGCTTGAATAGGCTATATGACCCCTCGAGCCAGCTCCATTATTCAATAAGATCAAGGCTGATCTTCAACCTCAACTCCACTTTCCCGCCCGATCCCCAATTCCATTGATTCCCCTAGAGTCCAAAATCTATCTATCTCAGCCTTGAACATACTCAACGATTCAGCAACCACAGCCCTTTAGGATAGAGAATTCCAAAGATTCACAATGCTCTGAGTGAAGAAATTCCTCCTTATCTCAGTCTTAAATGGCCGACCCCTTATCCTGAGACTATGCCCCCTAGTTCTAGACTCTCCAGCCAGGGGAAACAACCTCTCAGCATCTACCCTGTCAATCCCCTCAGAATCTTATGTTTCAATGAGGTCACCTCTCATTCTTCTAAACTCCAGAGAGTATGGGCCCAAATCTACTCAATCTCCCCTCATAGGACAACCCTCTCATCCCAGGAATCAACCTAGTGAACCTTTGTTGCACTGCCTCTAAGACAAGTATATCCTTCCTCAGGTAAGGAGACCAAAACTATGCACAGTGCTCCAGGTGTGGTCTCATCAAAGCCCTGTACAATTGTAGTAAGACCTCCTTACTCTTGTACTCCAACTACTTTGCAATAAAGGCCAACATGCCATTTACCTTCCTAATTGCTTGCTGTACCTGCATGCTAACTCTCTGTGTTTCCTGTACGAGGACACCTAAATCGCACTGAACACCAACATTTAATAGTTTCTCACCATTTAAAAAATATTCTGTTTTTCTATTCTTCCTACCAAAGTGAATAACCTCACATTTCGCCACATTATACTCCATCTTCACTTTATTGCCCACTCACTTAACCTGTCTATATCGCTTTGCAGGCTCTTTGTGTCCTTCTCACAGCTTACTTTCCAACCTAACTTTGTATCGTCAGCAAACTTGGATACATTACACTCGGTCCCTTCATTTCAGTCATTAATATAGATTGTAAATAGCTGAGGCCCAAGCACTGATCCTTGCGGCACCCCACTGTTTACAGCCTGCCAACCAGAAAATGACCCGTTTATCCCTATTATCTGTTTTCTGTCTGTTAACCAATGCTCTATCCATGCTAATATATTACACTCAACCCCATGAGCTCTTTCTTATCTTGCATAGCAACCTTTTATGTGGCACCTTATCGAATGCCTTTTGGAAATCCAAATATACTACATCCACTGGTTCCCCTTTATCTACCCTGCTAGTTACATCCTCAAAAACTCTAATAAATTTGTTAAACATAATTACCCTTTCATAAAACCATGTTGACTCTGCCTGATCATATTATGATTTTCTAAGTGCCCTGTTACCACTTCCTTAATAATGGATTCCAGCATTTTCCCAACGACTGATGTCAAGCTAACTGGCCTCTAGTTCCCTGTTTTTTCTCTCCCTCCTTTCTTGAACAGCAGGGTTACATTTGCTACCTTCCAATCTGCTGGATCCTTTCTAGAATCTAGGGAATTTGGAAGATCACAACCAATGCATCCACTATCTCTGCAGCCATCTCTTTTAGAACCCTAGGATGTAGGCCATCAGGTCCAGGGGATTTGTCAGCTTTTAGTCCCATTAGTTTCTCAAGTACTTTTTCTCTACTGATCTTAATTACTTCAAGTTCCTCACTCTCATTAGTCCCTTGGTTCCCCACTATTTTTGGTATGCTTAAGTCTTAATTACTGCCAAACAATCTCTCTGGCAATGAAAATTTACTTTTAAAAATGGGGAGTCTCATTCCTTCAGATTTTAATTATTGTTGGAGATTTAAAAAAGTAAATTTAATTTAAATTTTTTACTTTTTCGTTCTGTCTTTTATATCTCTCTCTTTCTCTTAATCCCATCTTTCCTTCCCTCTCTTTATTTCACTTTCTGTACATGATTTAGCATTGGATTAAATATTCTAATGTACACTTGCTGGTTTAGACGCTGCGTGTCTCAGTAAGGATTCTTCAACCTGATTGGTTAAGGAGACACATCGTTGCTTGCCCTGTTCACCCAGGTCCCAAATCTCCTGTAGAGGGCGCCATGCTGTTTTGGCACTCTAATTAACGCAAATCGTAGTGCAAAAACCCACAGAAAGTCTGTGAGCAAGTATAAGTGTCATGAACGGCCAGTGCTGTTCGTTCACCGCTGACCGCAAAATCCAATCCATTATTTTTCAGAAGTGTTAAACTCATGTATACATTCTGTCACAATATACACTGTTTGACAGAGATTTAATAAAGATTTACAAGTTAAAGCATTACTGCATATAATAGCACAATATATTTAAAAGACAACATAACTGTTCATATTAGTCAGAAGATAATGAGTTGCAGTTTTCAAAAGACTAATGTTATAAATTAAGTGGTATTTTTAATATCAATGCATCAATGAAAATTTGATCAAACAAACAATAATGGACACATGCATTCTGCATCTTGCTAATCTGCAGGTAGGCTCAGAGAACGAAGGCCAAGACCAAAGGCTGATTCTGTTAATCATTAAGATGTAACAAATCTCCTTGGAGAGGTCAATTAATATGCAGAGCACACTGAGCAGAGGTGTGAAGCAGCGATCAGAAGCAGTAACTTAGACTGAATTTTTTTCCCTCCCTGCTCCAGAAACGTGAGGTCAATTGTTGTACCCCACTACCAAATGGGTTGAGCTCGGTTAACTTTATGGAGATAAGGACCAAGCCTAAGCCTTTCTGTAGGGTCTGTAGGGCTCAGCACATAATGAGGCACCTTTATAATTGCAGAATCCCTGTGCTGCTCTTTTGCATTTGTTTGCTCTGAGATTCAGAACCATAATCTGGACTCAACATTTAGATTAACAACTTTTGTTGGTCCACAAACGAACCCTCTTTATACTGCCAGGCTGCTTCATGAACAAATGATAGAAAAAAAAACCTGTCAGCTACTGCCACCATGGCTCACATCTCCTGTCTTCCCACACAGGTGTTTTTTTTCCTGAATTACCTTGTTCATTGTTTCTGCTACTGGTGTACTAAATTTAAACTAAAATAAATATATTTAAATTATCATGCATTTATGCAAATACTGAGTGTGTGAGCACATTAAACTAGCTTTTCCAATCAGCTGTATAATCGCCTGGAAGTCACTTTTAGTGTTCCGACTTGACCAGCACATGTATTAGTCTAATTTACAATTGGTAGAGGAGCTCCCACCTGTAATTTAGAGTTCGTCTATAGGTGGTTGTAATGTCAGGAAACGTGGCAGCCATTTTGCAAACAGAAAGTCCCACAAACAGCAATGAAATAAATGACCAGATAATCGGTTTTAGTAGTGTTGGGTGAGGGACAAATGTTGGCCAGGACACAGAGAACGCCCCTGTTTTTCTTTGAATAGTACCATGAGATCCTTTAAATCCACCTGAGTGAGCAGAGGGGACCTCGGTTTAATGTCTCATCCGAAAGATGACACCTCCGACAGTGCAGCACTCCCTCAGTACTGCAGTGAAGTGTCAGCCTAGATTATGTGCTTAAATTTCTGGAGTGGGACTTGAACACACAACCATTTGACTCACAGGGATGTGTGCTACTACTGAGCCAAGGCTGAAACTTACAACAACTTAATGGGGGAAACATGATTTGCAGCTTTGAATGGCAGAACATTTTTGTATAAGGAAAGCTGGAGGCTTCTGAACAGCCTGTTTCTCAGATGAAGTTATTGAAATTCTCTTGGAGGAAGTAAGACAAAGAAGGGGAACCCTCTTTGGTAGTGAATGTTGCAAATTCCAAGAAGAGTGGACCAGGCAAAATAAGAGGTGGTGGCAAATAGTTTTAATGCCATCTTCATCACACTGCACATCGAAGCAGTGCCAGAAGAAGTTCAATGATCTCTGTAGGTCAGTTAAGGTAGGACATCCCACCATTATCTTCCATTAATATTGTATGCCATTTAAAGTTGCCTTCCTCTCACTGTATTGAAGTTTTTTCAGTGTTTAATAGGCTACCCATTGTACAGCAAAGTGAACTTTGCACCATATGCCTTCACCTAGAAGTGTTCCTTCACTTACAACCTGACATGAAATCAGCCCAAAATAATCCTCCTATGTAAAGTAGCTGCCTGATGCACATACATTTCATCACAACCACTATGGGATACATGCTGATATTTGGGTATCAGTGTGCGTTATTGTGACAACTGGAACTTTATTGTATTCCGGTAGCAGGAGAAGACACCCCATAATGAAAGAGAAAGAACAAGTGCAAGAGTACCTTCTAACGTACTAACTTTAACCAATTATGGAAGGAACCATTTTCAATCTTGGGTAGAGAGACCATAGATGGTATCAGAGATGGAGAAGCTAGAGCTTAGGTTTCAGGCAAACCATCTTCTGCACTTTTTTGTCATTAATTTCTCTCATTCAGTTACAGCTGCCGAAGCATGAATATCGCTCCCTTGGTCATCTTTTTCCTACAAACATAAGTAATGGGGGATTCCCTTAGGGAAAACCATTGTGCTACTTTTATAAGTGTAGCCATTAAATGGTAGTGCCTAAGCAATTATCCAAAGAATACTGATCATCTAAATGGCAACAGCAGAACGCCCTACCCCCCACCGCCCCCCCAAACCCTAAAGAAAGCAGGTGCCGGAGTAGCCATCAATCTTTCTATAAGCTCTTTAAATCTACTTTGGTAAAATGCTCAGTCCCGTGCAACCCTGGGTGCACATTTTATATGGACAGGTACACAAAACAGCTCTATGGAAGCATGAATGTCTGGAAATTGCATGCATGATGCAATAATGTTATTTAGCCCTCACTTTCATGGATTCAACAGGTGCAATCGATTGGAAAATAAATATTGTATCACATTGTTATAATTTGGGTTTTTTTCTTTACTTTATTTCTAGTTTTAAGTTTTCAGTTCTGTAAGGTACAGAAGAAACAGACAAGATAAGTCAAAGAAAAAATAGAGTGAGGGTGAGCTGATTATGGGCAAAAGCAATAGGGACAGCAGAGGTCATGTTCTTGTGACACTGAGAATTTGATAATGGAGTCTGCTTGTTTATAATAGCTAGTCTTTTCATGCTTCCAAATTGCTCTGGATCTAAGGTCACCTCTTTCAGTAAGTTTGCTTGAGCTAGGGCCAATTCAAAAATAGCCTGTTTGGGTTGCTTATACTGCCAAGTGGAATCAAATTTTCAACATATTCAACAAATAGGATATAAAAGGTACACACATATTGCTAGAATATTTTTGGGTGTATATCATTCAGAATCTCCTCAATTTATAAGATACCCAGTGCAATATTGATAATCAATCACATCACATTAGTAGTGTAGCCTACGTGAATGAATAATTGGCTAAAGTTTTCATTGCTTGGGAGGATAGGTATGTAATTTTCAAGAGCAAGTGACATGATGATCCATGTCAATGTGATTTATGTGATGCCATGTGTTTGGAAAGAAATCTTTAGGCATTAGCTTAACATATTGGGGAAAAATTCAGTATCGCCCCGTTTGGGGCGTCATTATCGGTAGTGCGCAAAGTTTAGCGCCTGGCACTAATTATCACCTCTGACTGCAAACTTGACTTTTATCGCCCCTGGAGGTGATTGGAGCGCTAAATCAGGCGCTACACACCTGTCTTAAGGCGCAAAGGCCAAGGAGTGAGGCGCTAACTCAGAGTGCGGGCGCAGCGCAGGTGCTGTCAGTTAGCGATGGAACACAGACACACTGGCGCTGGACAGTTCTTAAAGGGGAGGGTCGATCTTGCTCTCCAGCCACACCCTGCTCATTGGAGCCTTGAATCTCGGCCTGGAGAGACCTGTGCCTAAATCTTCCAGCCAAGGACTATGGAGAGGGTGAGAGAACGAGCTCAGCGCTTCAGCGAGCGGGCCTTGGATGCTCTGGTTGGCGCGGTGGAGCACAGAAGATCTATACTCTTCCCTGAGAGTGGCAGGAGGCCTTTGCCGTGCGAGTACAGAAGAGTGTGGAGGGAGGTGGCTCAGAGCGTCTCCTCCAGGAGTATGGTGCCCAGGACCCATACTCAATGTCAAAAAAAGTTCAACGACCTCACTCGGGTCGTCAGGGTGAGTGGCTTTTTTTCAATACCTCTCCATCCCTCCATCTCAACCTCACTCTATGGCCAGAGGGTCTTAAAACCCCAATGCTCAACACTCATCTAACACCTGTGGCCCTCTCATGAAACACACATCTCATTCCACACTATGCATACAGTAAGGGCTATTCACCTATGGGAGGCACATCAGGCAAGATCATGGCTGCATACAGTAAGGGCTATTCACCTATGGGAGGCACATCAGGCAAGACCATGGCTGCATACAGTAAGGGTTATTCACCTATGGGAGGCACATCAGGCAAGACCATGGCTGTATACATTAAGGGCTATTCAATTATGGGAAGCACATCAGGCAAGACCATGGCTGTATATTTAATCAGACGCCGTCCTTTTTCTTGCAGGCCAAGCTATCTCAAAATAGGAGACAGCAGCAACAGACGGGTGGAGGGCGGCCTCAGCTGCAATCCCTCAGTGATCTTGAGGCACGCGTCCACAGGATTGTGGCAAGCCAGGTGATCGGTCCCGTCACCCCTGGAGAGGCTGACCCCGTTCTGGACAGCAATGATAAGGTGATCACCTTTTTCTCCTCTCTCCTTCCACTTGTCCCTCACAACACCAGCCTCTGACACTTTCAATCCAACTTACTAAATCGCTGCACTTATTCCTCCCTTACTGCCCCCCTGTCCTCACGCTAAAGCCACTCTTGTACCTCCCTGCTTTCAGATGGTGATTCACCAGCTGAGGAGACGGGCCCTCAAGCTGCCAGTGGGAGTGAAGCTGCAGGCGAGGAGGAAGATGAAGCCGGAGCATCAGCGCCACCCTCTCCCGAGGAAGCCCATGCCCACACTGGGAACACGCCTTCCCTGGAGGGGAGCAGGGGGGGAAGGGTCTGATGAGGGTGAAGCTCCAGGACCCAGCGGGCTGCAGCAACGCGATGGAGGTAGGGAAGCTCGGGGGCCTTCTCCCCGGAGGGAGAGTAGGCCAGTGAGTCCTGCTGCACTGGACGCAGAGGAGGAGCGGCTTATCGCTGAAATGAACACCCAGGCGGTGGACATGCACACTGAGCTCATGGGTGCAGTGGGAAGGGTGCCCGAATGCATTGAGTCACTGGCAAGGAGTGTGGAGCACTTCGCTGTAGCACAGGCGGATGCCACGCTAAAGCTTAGTGCTGCAATTCAGTCACTGGCTGCCATGACCCCATCTCAGACTGCTCTCATGCAGACTCAGATTGAGGTCACGCAAGCACTGACTGCTGCCATTCTCGCTGGTTCGGACACATTTCCCCGGGGCTCTCACCGCGCCACAGCAGGCCAGCAATCTGTGCTCCAGCAGATTGCTCCGGATGCTGAAGTGCTGCCCTGTGGGAGTGCCAGTGTGTCGGTCGAGCAGGGAGTTGCTGTTCTCTCTCAAGATGACAGCATTCCTGCTGCCACCACTGTCACTTCTCCATTGCACTTGCCACCGCCTGTAGGCCAGACTGCTGCCGCCTATGCAGAGTTGGTGCAGTCTGCAGCCGGGGCCTCCAGGCCCAGAGCTGGTCGAGGCCGTCCTTCAAGGGCATCTGCAGTCTCAGGTTCTGACAATCAGCAGCCTTCCACCAGCCTTGCTGCAGCCACTGGGGCCCCATTACGGAGGAGCAGTAGGGTGGGAAGGGGGGGAAGTGCGCAAGGGAAGGAGATCACCCTCGAAGGGCAAAAAGTAGGAGGTGTGACAAAATGTTTGTCAATTTTTTATTAAAGGCCGAGGTTCGTGGTCAAACTTTTGTATAGTGTTTTGGACATTATCTCCAGGTTGTGAGAACCAGTTATGTTAATGACTGTTTTTTTGTGTTTCTTTCTATTAGTTTGTCATGAAGAAATGACACACACAGGGCTGGATTTTCAATGATCAGTGGAGTCGGGTTTGGAGGTGTGTGGGGGGTTAAAGTTGCAGATTCGGGGGTCCCGACCCCATCCCGCCTCCATGCCAGTTTCGCTGGCGGCGGGTACCCGACCTGTGCTGAGACCCGACTCCCCGAGGCGGGAAGGGATTAGTGACAATTAACTGCCTGTTAACAGGTAGTTAACAGGCAGTTTTTTGCCTAATCCCTATTTTAAAAGGTGAAATGTGGGCTTCCTGACAGGTGGCAACCACGCCAAGTTATCGGGGCGGACCGTGGGTCTGCAGGGGTTGGAGGGGTCGATATGTCCGGTGGGCAGGTGAGTGATGGGTGCATGTGTGCAGAGGTAAGTGTGTAAGGTAAGTGCTAAGTGTGGGAAAAAGTTTTACTTACCTTAACTTCCTCCTGCAGGTGTCAGCCCTTCAGTTCTCGGGAGTCAGAAATCTGTTTTCTGTGGTGGAATGATTTCTAACTCAGCCTGAGAGGAAGGACTGAAGTTAGAAATCATATTGTCAGTGTTTGACAGCTTCACAGAGCTGTCAAACGCTGATATTTCATCTGTCAAAAGCTCTTGACAGATGAAATGTCAATCTGTGATGTCACCTGTTGCCGGGTGGCCCTTAATTGGCCTGCTGAGCCCACTGGGCGGGCTCAACAAGGTCAATCAAGGGAAAATACAGTGGGTTGGCCACATCTCGATGGAGGCGGGTTTACAAGCCAAAATGTGTGATTCACGACAGCAACCCGACCCCAGTATCAAAATCCAGCCCACAGAGTTTGTAAAATAAATAATTTTTTGTATTCAAAATGTACATGTTTGGTCTTTGGAATCATTGTTGCCTTGGCCGGCTTAGGGGTTGCGGGTTGGTTTCATTCATGTTGTTCTCAATGGCAGAAGCCATTTCCTCAGCAGGGGCCGAGAAGCGGCTTGCTATCAGACGTTGACGGATGACCCTTCCAGTTTCAAGATTGTGGGCCTCCCTCCCGCCTTGGTGCTGCTGCTGATCATCCTCCTCCTCTTCCTCCTCCTCCTCCGGTGGTGCTCCAAGGCCTGGTGGCATTGGCTGGGTCCTGAGGATTGGCAGGTTATGCAGCATGCAGCACACAACTATGAAGAGGGAGACTCGCTCAGGCGAGTACTGCAGGGCTCCTCCTGAGCGGTCCAGACAGCGGAACCGTTGCTTGAGCACGCCGATTGTGTGCTCAACGATGTTCCTGGTGGCAAGATGGCTTTCGTTGTACCGCAGCTCAGCAGGGGTGTTGGGGGAACGGAGCGGTGTCATCAGCCAGGTGCACAGTGGATAACCCTTGTCCCCGAGAAGTCAACCACTTGGGTGATGCGGTGCCTGGAAAAGGTCTGCCACAGCAGTCTGGCGTAGGATGAATGCATCGTGGCTGCTGCCAGGATAGCGGGCATTGACAGCGAGTATCAGCTGTCTGTGGTCACAGACCAACTGGACGTTTAGGGAGTGGAATCCTTTTCGGTTGCGGAAATCCTCTGCATTCTCATGCGGGGCACGCAATGCCACATGCGTGCAGTCAATGGCACCCTGAACCATGGGGAAGCCCGTTATCCTCGCAAAGCCCAACGCGCGTTCATGCTGTTTGGCCCGGGTCATCGGGAAAGAGATGTACTGTCGTCTCCTTTTATAGAGGGCATTTGTGACTTGACGGATGCAGCGATGGACAGCGAACTGGGAGATATTGGCAATGTCCCCAGTAGCTGCTTGAAAGGAGCCGGTGGCATAAAAATTCAGAGGCTCTGTGATCTTCACTGCCACCGACAGAGACGTCCTGGACCTCAGTAGAGGCTGCAGATCTGGCTGCAGCAGGTGGCAGAGCTCAGTGACCACCTCCTTGCTGAAACGCAGCCTTCGCAAACACTGCTCCTCAGAGAATTGTTGGCGAAATACCCTGGGAGGGTAAGGTCTCCTGTACAGAGGCCTGTTGGCCCTCCTCCGTCTGGCCATGATTGCCACTCTCTCTCTGCGTCTCCGTGGCCTCCGAATCTGCCGGCGCAGGATGACGCCCCCAATCAGTGCAGCCCCCAGTGTCTCTTGGCAATCAAAGTAATGAAGGTCAAAAACAAAAGTACCTGCAAAGTGATGCTCAGTAGCCAAAACTACTTCACACAGCGTTGACTCTATGCAGAAGTCTCTCCTTCTCTCTCTCAGAATATCTCTCTCTGTCAGAACGAGTGGTGCAAAAATGTCTACCACAGAAAAAGCCAGGAAGAGGCAGTGTTTAAATAGCGCCCCCCCCCCCCAGCCCCACAGCGACTGGGAAACGTTCCAGTCTACCTGTCGTTGCTTGCGCCATGCGGAAAGGAGGGGGGTGCCACTCAATATCCGCTCCGGGGCGCCACAAGGACGTTGCACGCTCGAATGACGTCAAGATCTGCATGCGCAGGAGAGCGGGACGGTATTGTTTAGCGCTGCCGCAAAATTTCGCAAGCGGCGCAGATATCGCCGCGCCCGGGCGCTAGTTGCTTTGCGCCCCATTAGCTCCCTCTTAAGGCACTAACGGGAGGCGCAAACCAACTGAATTTTTCCCCCATTAGATTTAAATTCAAATGGCTGTTTTCAGAAATTCTACACTTTTCTTACCAAACATCATTTACTTTCTCTTTCTCAGCTGCTCATTTGTGGAGAATAGTATACTTTCAAAAGCTATAATGATGACGATGACAATAATTGGTATAAAAAGGATGCAGTATGATGGCCAGAGTCCCATAGGACAGCCTAAAACAGGTGTTATATAAGGGGCCTAATGCCTGTTTTAAGTTCCATCTGAAAAATTGCGTTGCCCTGAGTGAAGCAGATGCTTGGCCTGCTCCGTTCAGGTTTGCTGCCATGGATGCGGCCTAGCAAGTGGCTGCCTTTAAAAAGGTAAGTAAGAAAAGTTTTTGAATTTTAATGCGAAGCCAGGAGGAGCAGGAGTGCTCCGACCAGCTTCGCAACACTGAGGGCTGCCACTGGATGTGATCGGCACCCCCCTGCTGTCCTCCAAACCCCCGGCACTTACCTGAGAGCACTGCCAGCAAGGCGGGTGGCATGAAATTCATCCCTCCAGAAGCGTGAGCTTTTTGTGAAGCCACGTCAGGCACTGGCCGCTCACCTAGATTATTTAGATGAGGCCTGAGGCCTGATTTAGGACTGCCCTCCCAGCTCAGGTGTAGTTGCGGCTGCATCGTCGCCTTTGCGCCCAAAATCGGGCGGCAACAAATTTATACTCCTGTGGATACTGGGTCAATTGAAATTTTCAAGACTGAGATCGATATAAGAACGTAAGTAATAGGAGCAGGAGTAGGCCATTTGTCCCCTTGAGCCTGTTCCGCCATTCAATAAGATCATGGCTGATCTTCTACCTCAACTCCACTTCCTGCAATATCCCCATATCCCTTGATTCACTTAATATCCAAAAATCTATCGATCTCTGTCTTGAATATACTCAACGACTGAGCCTCCACAGCCCTCTGGGGTAGAGAATTCCAAAGATTCACCACCCTCTGAGTGAAGAAATTTCCCCTCATCTCAGTCCTAAATGGCCGACCCCTTATTCTGAGACTGTAACCCCTGGTTCTAGACTCCCCAGCCAGGGGAAACATCCTCCCTGCATCTACCCTGTCAAGCCCTGTAAGAATTTTGTATGTTTCAATGAGACCACCTCTCATTCTTTTGAACTCTAGAGAATATAGGCCTAGTCTACTCAATCTCTCCTCGTAGGACAATCCCCCCATCCCAGGAATCAGTCTGGTGAACCTTTGTTGTACTCCCTCTATGGCAAGTATAGGTAAGGAACCAAAACTGTACACAATACTCCAGGTGTGGTCTCACCAGGGCCCTATATAATTGCAGTAAGACGTCTTTACTCTTATACACAAATCCTCTTGTAATAAAGGCCAACATACTATTTGCTTTCCTAATGGCTTGCTGTACCTGCATGTTAACTTTCAGTGATTCGTATACAAGGACACCCAGGTCCCTCTGAACACCGACATTTCGTAATCTCTCACCATTTAAAAAATACTCTGCTTTTCTATTTTTCCTACCAAAGTGGATAACTTCACATTTCTCCACATTATATTCCATTTGCCATGTTCTTGCCCACTCACTTAGCCTGTCTATATCCTATTGAAACCTCTTTGCATCCTCCTCACAACTTACATTCCCACCCAGCTTTGTATCATCAGCAAACTTGGATATATTACATTTGGTCCCCTCATCCAAATCATTGATGTAGATTGTGAATAGCTGAGGCCCAAACACTGATCCTTGCGGTACCTCACTAGTTATAGCCTGCCAACGCGAAAATGACCCATTTATTCCTACTCTCTGTTTTCTGTCCGTTAACCAATCCTCAATCCATGCTAGTATATTACCCCCAATCCCATGAGCCCCAATTTTGTTTAATAACCTCTTGTGTGGCACCTTATCGAATGCCTTCTGAAAATCCAAATACACCACATCCACTGGTTCCCCCTTATCTATTCTGCTAGTTACAACCTCAAAA
This sequence comes from Squalus acanthias, assembly GCA_030390025.1. NCBI lineage: Eukaryota > Metazoa > Chordata > Chondrichthyes > Squaliformes > Squalidae > Squalus > Squalus acanthias. The sequence continues at coordinate 83,100,769 of CM059435.1, read as the reverse complement.
AACTCAAACAGATTTGGCAAACACGATTTCCCTTTCATAAAGCCGTGTTGACTCTGCCCAATCCTATTATTATTTTCTAAGTGCCCTGTTACCATGTCCTTAATAATAGATTCTAGCATTTTCCCTACTACTGATGTCAGGCTAACTGGTCTGTAGTTCCCCTTTTCACTCTCCCTCCTTTCTTAAATAGTGGGGTTACATTTGCTACCCTCCAATCTGCAGGAACTGTTCTAGAATCTATGGAATTTTGGAAAATTACAATCAATGCATCCACTATCTCTATAGCCACCTCTTTCAAAACCCTGGGATGTAGGCCATCAGGTCCAGGGATTTCTCGGCATTGAGTCCCATTAGTTTCTCCAGTACTAGTTCTTTATTAAAACTAATTTCTTTCAGTTCCTCATTCTCGCTAGAGCCTTGGTTCTCCACTATTTATGGGACATTTTTTGCATCTTCTTCCGTGAAGACAGGCACAAAGGCCACGATTTTACTAATGGAGGCGGGTTGGGTGCGGGTCAGGTGGTCGGTGGGTCCCGCTCCCGCCTCCGCTGTCAGGCGGGATAAATTTGTGATTTTGCCCTAATTGGGCAATTGATTCCCTTCGTGTGCGCTCCCCTGTCCCACTTAATCTTTTGGGTCTGAAACTCGCCTCTGCTGACGTAATTTATCCAGCTGCTTTTAAGGGCTCTAAGCAGCCTTGGTTCATTTTCTACCTCTGTACTTCCAGAGTGAATACTTTGCTAATTGTTTGAGACTCCTGAAATGTCTAGCTCAAGGCCCAAGGCTTCACCTCGCTTCGATGATGACCGCCTCCATGCTCTGGTGGAGGGAGCCAGAGATCAAAAGGAGGTGCTCTTTCCTTCCTCTGGGAGGAAAAAATCTCCCCAGCAGACCAAAGCTGTGTGGTTGCAACTGGCACAGGAGGTAAGCTCCAGATCGTTGTGCAGCAGAACCTGGCTGCAGTGCCGAAAGAGGTTCAATGACCATGTCCACACAGGAAAAGTGAGTATACCATCACCTTTACCCTCATTCTGCTCCCCATCTCCTCTCAGCATCAGCACTCTGCATTGTCAACCTACTCCTACACATCCCACTTTACCCTTACATTCCTTGCACCCGTAACCATCCCTCTCTCTCTATGTACACAATCACTTCACTATTCGACTGCCCTCACACTCCCTATCACTGTTATGCAATGACAACAACTAACAACACACAGGGAGGGCCCTTGGTATTGGGACCTCACTCCATCTTTGTTTCCTTCTAAGCATCTATGCTATGGATTCTCTACACTCACTCCATCATTCTCACTCAAACTCCACTTGTGTGCCTCATTGCAGGAAGAGAGCCCACAATAAGATGGAAAGGGCAAAGACAGGAGGAAAGCCACCCTCAATAGCCCATCTCACCAGCGCTGAGGAGGCGGCCCTAGAGATCGTTGGAGCCAAGGAGGATCTGGAAGTGGGGGACGGACAAACGGGCGCATCAGAGCAAGCTGGTGACAGAATAGTTTTGCATCTCTCTCATTTACATTGCATGAGTGACTGATATGGCTTCTGATGCTCATACAGATTGACTTATGATCATCTGCACAAGTCCATGTGCATGCTACGTTAATATCACATGTCTAACTCATGCCTGTACTCCCCCACAGGACCATCGACAGCCCCCCTCCCCACTGTCCAGGTGGAAGAGCCGGAGCCAGAAGACTCCTCAGAGGAACTTGCAACCTCTGAGGGCGCAGCAGAATTAAGCGCACCCAGCACCAGCGCAGAAACGCACACCTCGGTGGGACCTTCGGGAGATAGAGTAGTGTTGTCACCTGGTGTATCACAGCTCACAAGTGAGCATCAGCAGATGGTGGAGACAGGGACAGCAGTGGAGAGTCCTCATCGGAGGCCGCAGGGCGCTCCCAGCTCTGCTCAGCGGCATGTGGGCCCTGTGCCTCTGGGTCCATCCAGAAAGAGAGCAGTGCTGGAACTCCAGGAACAAATGCAAGAGTCTCTGGCAGGTTTTGTCTCCAGGGTTACTGCGAGTGTGGAGAGGATGAAGGAGTCCATGTCTAACATGAGCAGTGCCTTTGTGGAAGCAATGGCGCATGATCACACCACCACGGAAAGGATGGCAACCTCCGTGGAAAGGCTGGCTGCGGCCATGGAGGAAATAAGTCGCCAGAGTCAGGAAAACATGGTGAATGTTCAGAATAGACTGACATTTCTTGAGGAGCGATGGGCAGTTATTGAGCAGAGAAACTAGAGCTTCATGGAAGTCCTTTTGAGTAGGACTGCCAGTGCAGATACGGGTCCTCATGGCCTCCCTGAAGTGCAGCAAGGTGCTGTCCAGCCACTTGCTAGCACTGAAGTGGGGCTGACCCATGAGAGGGATGTTGGTGGCAGGTAACAAGGAAGTGGGGGCTCCTCTCCAAGCGCTCACACAACCATGCCACTGAGTAGCCCTCGGTCAGAGCCCCACCAGAGTCCTCACCCAACTGAGATGGGCGTCTCAGCCCCTGCACAGACGCAGGAGGAGCAGACTGTTGAGGAGCCCTTACAGGCTCGCAAACCTAGAGGATGCCCGCCAAAGGTGTCGAAGCAGGAGCAGCATGAAAGTGAGCAAGGTGCCTCCACATCTGCTGAAGCCACAGGGGAGGTATCACGTAGAAGCATGCGTAAGAGTAAGATAAAGCATAATTAGTCACAAGGGTAGTCACTTGGGTGTTCTGTTCTGTTGTCTTTTGTTTTCTTTAATATTTGACATTGTCATCCTTTTGTGAATGGATTAAACAGAAATGATGACAAACAGTTGAAGTTCTGGCCTATGTGATCCCGGAAATGGAAGTTCCACATTGAGGGCTCAGGGCGACTTGCATTTGTACTGATGGTGGTCAGAGTGATAGGAACCCACAGGTTCTTGTACATTGTGTATGGTGTGTTAAGAAGGTGCCAGCCACATTTGTTTGATTCGTCTGCTTAAGCGAATCTGGCAAAGATTAGTGCATCCCTTGCATCACGGGCAGCAATGTGCTTGCGTGCTGCTGGAACTGGCGCATTCGCCTCCGCAAGGTTTTCCTCCTCCTCCTCATCTGAGGAGGCTATGCGCTGACCCACTTGTTCCTCAGGCAGCTGCAAGCCACAATGCTGTGCGATGTTGTGCAGTGCACAGCAGACCATGACGATTCTGGAGGCCCTGGCTGCTGAATACTGTTGGGCTCCACCTGATCTATCAAGGCATCTGAATCGCATCTTCAGCAAGCCGATGGTTTGCTTGATAATGGATCTGGTGGAAATGTGGCTGGCATTGTAGCACTCCTCAGCTTCGTTCGATGGCCTCTTCAACGGTGTCATCAGCCACGTCTTCAGGGGATAGCCCTTGTCTCCAAGTAGCCACCCGGAAAGTTGGTTTGGCGGATTGAAGAGCTGAGGCACACTAGACTGATGCAGGATGAACGAGTCATGACAACTGCTAGGGTACTTGGCGCAAACATGCAAAATGTCCTTCCTGTGGTTACACACCAGCTGCACGTTGAGGGAGTGGAAGCCCTTGCGGTTGACAAAAACAGCTGGGTTGTGATGGGGTGCCCTAAGGGCCACATGTGTGCAGTCTACGACGCCCTGCACCCTTGGCAAGCCTGCCATATTTGCAAAGCCAACCACACGCGCGGTTACACTTGCTTGATCCATGGAGAAGTGTATGTAATTGTGCGCCTTGGAAAAGAGGACATCGGTTACCTGCGTGATGCAAGTGCGTGCGGCCGACTGGGAGATGCCGCTGATGTCTGCTGATGATCCCTGGAAGGACCCTGAAGCAAAAAATTGAGGGCGGTGGTGACTTTCAACAGCCACTGGTAAGGGGTGTCCACCCGCTCCTCTGGGCTCCAGGTGTTGGTGCAGCATTGCGCAGATGTCACCGACTACCTCTCACGAAAGTCTCAGCCTCCTTTGGCACTGCTGCTCAGTCATGTTGAGGAAGGTCATCCTCAGCCTGCAAAACCCTGTGTTGGGGGTATCTCCTGCAGCGAGGTGCAGCCCTGCACTGACGCCTTCTGCCCTGTGCACCATCAGGTGGCTGAGCAGGAGGATGGCGCTCCTGCTGTTGGTGCTGCTGTTGTGCCTGGTTCTGCTGCTGCTGCCGCGGCTGCTCGTCCTCCGATTCTGAGGACCAGGATGAAAGGAAATAAATGGTTCCCATGCTGCTGATAGATATCTCCGCTGAAGAAGCGCTCAGTCAATGTGGGGAGAGGGTTTTCCCAGGAGGTGACAGTGGAGATGGATCTCAACTTCACCACTTCCAAGATCAGTAGACCTGCAAAAAGTTTTCCAAGACCTGAAAAAACAAAGTTCTGCCACCTGCAACTGATCCTTGTTGAGAGCTCCGTTTTTATGCTGGAGCTGCAGCTGTCAAGAAGGCAGCCACTTGTGAACCCGACACTATTAGCTGGCGTGGTTTGGGAACGATGTGGAACACGCTGAAAATGTGGTAAAATTAAAAAGGGCAGGCAAAATAGGGTTACACAGGCAGTTAACAACCAGTTAACTGCCTTAAGGGAGTCTGCAAGCCCGCCTTTGGAAAAGTTGCACGGAGGCGGGTTGATGGCATTTTTAGCCATTTTACCACCTGACCCGCCTCCTCAGGGCTGGTAAAATCAAGCCCAAAGTATTTGTTTAATTTCTCTGCCATTTCCTTATTCCCCATTATAATTTCTCCTGTCTCAGTCTGTAAGGGACCCACATTTACTTTCGCTAATCTTTTTACATACCTAAAGAAGCTTTTACAGTCTGTTTTTATGTCTCTTACTAGTTTACTCTCATATTTTATTTTCCCTTTCTTTATCAATTTCTTGGTCCTCTTTGCTGAATTCTAAAATCCTCCCAATCCTCAGGCTTACTACTCTTTTTGGCAACGTTATAAGTCTCTTCCTTTGATCTAATACTATCTTTAACTTCTCTTGTTAGCCACGGTTGGACCACTTTTCCTGTGGGGTTTTTGTGCCTTAAAGGAATGTATATTTGTTGTAAATTATGTATTAATCCTTTAAATGCTAGCCATTGCTTCTCTACCATCATACCTTTTAATGTAGTTTCCCAATCTACCTTAGCCAACTCACCCCTCATACCTACGTAATTTGCTTTGTTTAGATTTAAGACCCTAGTTTCGGATTTAACTAAATCATTTTCAAACTCAATATAAAATTATATCATATTATGGTCACTCTTCCCTAAAGGCCCTTTTACTACAAGGTTATTAATTAATCCTTTCTCGTTGCACAATACTAGATCTAAAATAGCCTGTTCCCTAGTTGGTTCCTCAACATACTGATCTACAAAACTAGCTTGTATACATTCCATGAATTCGTCCTCCACACTATTACTGCAAATTTGGTTTGCCCAGTCTATATGTAGATTAAAGTTCCCCATGATTACTGTATTACCCTTGTTACATGCACCTCTAATTTCCTGATTTCTACTCTGCCCTACATTACAACTACTGTTTGGGGGCCTATAAACAACTCCCACCAATGTTTTCTACCCCTTGCTGTTTCTTAGCTCCACCCAAACTGATTCTATTTCTTGATTTTCGGAGCTAAGATCCTTTTTCTCTACTGTCTTTACCCCATCCTTTATTATCAGGGCCACCCCTCTTCCTTTTCCATTTTGCCTATCTCTTCTAAAAGTTAAGTATCCTGGAATATTTAGTTCCCAACCTTGGCCACATTGCAACCACCTCTCCATAATGGCTATTAGATCAAACCTATTCATTTCTATCTGCGCTATTAATTCATCTATTTTGTTGCGAATGCTTCGCGCATTCAGATATAGTGCCTTTAGCTTTGACTTATTTCTATTTTTCCCTGATGTCACCTTAGTCACTGATGCCTCATTACCTTTGTTACTCTCTCTGTCCCTTCCTGACCCACTCTGCTTATTTTACCCAAAACTCTACTCTGCTCTCGAGCCTTGCCATTTCTCTCGCTGCTTTTAAATTTACTCTTTCCTGAATCCTCCCACCTCCCCGTCATTAGTTTAAAGCCTTGTCTACTGCCCTAGTTATTCGGTTCCCAATGGAACAGCTCCCTCTTTCCCCAGTACTGGTGTCAGTGTCCCATGAACTGAAACCCCTTCTTCCCACACCACTCTTTGAGCCACGCATTTAAACCTCTAATCTGTTTGTCCCTATGCCAATTTGCGTGTGGCTCCGGTAACAATTCAGAAATTATTACCTTTGAGGTTCTCTTTTTTAATTTGGATCCTAGCTCCTCAAACTCCCTCAGCAGAACCTCATTCCTAGTTCTACCTATGTCGTTGGTTCCTACGTGGACCACGACAACTGGATCCTCCCCCTCCCACTCCAGGTTCTTCTCCAGCCACGAGGAGATGTCTGTAACCCTGGCACCCGGCAGGCAATACAATTTTCGGAACTCTCGGTTGCGGCTGCAGAGAACAGTAACTATCCCCCTGACTATACTGTCACCTACCACAACTACATTCTCTTTCACTCCCCCCACTTGAATGGCCTCCTGCACCATGGTGCCATGGTCAGCCTGTTCATCCATCCTGCAGGCTTTTCCCTCATCCACACAGGCAGCATGAACCTCATATCTGTTGGACAAGGGCAAAGGTTGAGGCTCCTCCAGCACTGCACCTGGAGTCCCCTTACCTGCCTGAGTTAGTCACACCCTCCTGTCCCTGACCACTAACCAGACCTGTACCACTACCTAACCTAAGGGGTGTGATTGCCTCTTGGATCAAAGTGTCCAGATAACTCTCCCCATCCCTGATGCCCCGCAATGTCTGCACCTCAGACACCAGCTCAAAAACTCTGAGCTGAAATTCCTCAAGATGCAGGCACTTACTGCAAACGTGGTTGTCCGGGATCACAATGCTCTCCACAAACTCCCACATGCTGCAGTTGCAGCACACCACCTGCACTGTCATCCCTATATGACCTTGTTTTATTTAATTAAATTTGTAATTAGGTAACTTAGTTTACAGTGTAGTTTCTTGACTACTTACTTGATCTACATTAAGTTATGGGTACAGAAATTAAATATCTACCTGTAACACAAAGCACTACAAGTAGTGTAGGCAAAAAGCAGATTTTTGTTAGGTAAAGCTATCAAGGGATATGTAGCAATGGCGTTGAAGTACAGATCATTCATGATCTAATTGAATGGCAGGATAGGCAAGAGGTACTGAATAGTCTACTTCTGTTCCTATGTTCCTATATTAGTTTCTATTACTGATTGAAAACTTAATATTTATTTCATAAATTTAAAATTGTGCAGCAGCTCAAGCAACCCAGCAGACTGTCACTGAACTTCACATATCATTACATCTCTTTAAAGCTTTTCTCTCCTTAAATTTTAAAATTCTTCCTCTTATTGAACTTGAGCAGCACAGTGTAAAAATGCTATTGACCTTTTTTATGGCTTTACCTACCTGCGTTCGCACTTTCAGGGAACTGTGTATTTGAACTCCTAGATCTCTCTGTTCGTCCACTGCCTTCAGCATCTTTCTATTAAGTGTATACTCCCATTCCTTCTTTTCCTCACAACATGCATTACCTTACCATTCTCCACATTAAATTGCATCTGCCACCTGTTTGTCTATTTTTGCTATCCTGTCTGTGTTCTCCTGAAGTTTTTAACACTTGCCAGACCTCCTACTTGTGATAGCTTTTCTTGATTATGTCTTGCATTTCTAAATGCTCACCAATTTGACCTTGAATTATGAAGATGCTCATAACTATTAAAATAACATGTCTATTGTTACCTGGTTTATCCATCTCTCTCTTCTTGAACAGAGGTATTATATTGGTACCCTAGCCTATTCCCTGGCATAATTTGCATCTCTAAAAGAAATTGAAAATTCAGGCATGACCTCTGCTAACTCCTCCCCAACTTCCTTCAACAGCCTAGGGTGCATGCCACCAGAACCCAGTTATTTATCCACCATGAGTTCTGCCAATATTTTTCAGAACCAATTTATTTTCTAGTTGTTCCATATCTTTCTCTTCTGCATCTACGTTCTCACCTCCACTATCTATTATATATTACAAATGGTAGGTAGATCAGAAATTTCTATTTCAAAATGCACTGAAAACCCCTATAACATTTACCTGCGATACATGCTACGCCTAGAGGCGGTCCTGTGATAAGGATTTTCAATGTTAAAGTTTTAGCTAACATCAGTAATGCCTGAACTGTATAACACCCTAGCTGGTAGCCCAATAGCTGCTATTTTATGCCTTTATGTGTCTGCATGCTATTGCCAGCTTTGGCCACCAGATGTCACAGTGGAGCAGCCAAGGGGAATGGGGCAACGGTGGCATCAACCATGTTGGTAAAGAAAAGTAAAGCTAGGTAAAGAGGGTAAGGAGAAGATTGTAAATGTCAATTGAAATTATTTAAAAAAAACTTTACCCCATGCAGCTGACCTGGAGCACCCCTTTTGGGCATTTTCCCTCCAATCTCCCCATTACTCAAGTTGAGTTTCTGCCTCAGTCCTCTGGTTTTTCTCCAACCTACCTGCTCCCAGAAACTTGAACACAGTCGGCCTTCCCTTCCTCTGTGCGCAGCATCCCTGCCAACTCTCCTATCTGCGCTTCCTCCTCCCCTCCCGTTAACCATCCCTGCCACGATATGTAACCCCCCCCTTCCTCCCCAAAAGACATTCCCAGAGCCTGGAATCACAACATCTCATCCTATTTTAGTTTTCTGCTACACTGTGCCAGAACCATGAATCATCTCCTAAGCACCTGATGCTTCTGCTTAATTTCCACGCTCCTCCTGGACCCACAAAAAAGCCTCCAGTCTGCTGCTAACCCATTCATGGCCCCCTCAGATCACATCCCACTCCCCAGGCTCCAACTCTCAGCTGGCTCAGCGTGGGAGCCAACTGATTTACTGCCCTTCCACAATCGTGAGCTGCAGTGGGATGCCCACTTGGTGCACACAGCTCACCAACAGAATGTAAATGAGGCCCCAGCCTCAAAATGACTCGGGCCTCATGCTGGCAAGAATGAGCGTGCGGTGCTCATACCCCACCTGCCGCCTGCCTGTTATCTGGCTGCAGTTAAAAATCTACCCTAAGGTCTCTGATATGACTAATCCAAAGAACTGTGTTTCTTATTTCTTAATTTGATAAACATGAAGTTTTCTACCTGCAAGTGAGTCATAATCTTCCTTTATTGTTGGTTAGAAAAGAAAATGGAAAAGGATTAACTCATACACACCTCCAGCAGGTTTCACCAGGAAGTCTAGGAGGTTACATTTTTTCCTACTGCCTTACTTTTGCCCCGGTCTTAGTTACTCAGGCCTACATTTACAAGACATGTAAAGGAAACTTGCTTACCCTTAGAGGATGGCTGGCTTATTGGTTTTAGAGTTGCATGTGCTTTAGGTACATTTTCTTGAAACAATACAGCATTTTTTTAAACTTTTTCCCCAAACACTAGTTTTCCCTAACAAGGGGGCACTAACAGCTTCACCTGATAGTTCTTAGGAAAAGGTGAGATACATAACCGGACATCTCTATCAAACAGGGTGCTCCGAGTAACAGCTGAAGAACATGAGTAGTGCTTCTTCAAAATAATTCATCAGTTTGCATAATATTATCCATGATTGGAAAACAACATCCCTCACAGGGATTGGGCAGTGTTGGCGATACAACAGTGCCAGTCCATGTGTCAAAATATCCCTCCTGTCCCAAACATCCTTAGATTCCTTCTAACAGGACAATTTGCTGTACATAGAATATCGTTGAGGAAACTGTAAAAAGGGAAGTGAAAAGTTTGTTTATCTGACCACAGGGGAGGAAAATTGGTGCTTCCAAATCAAATCTCACAGGAAGTGAAGAAGAAATCAAGAAAATCACATGCAGGCAGGTAACTCCAATTGGTCCCAGACTGAACTGAAACCTAATTCTAACTATTGGTTGTGTGGTAGTTTTGACTTGAAATAATGATTTAGCTGTGATACTCCCCAGATATGAATGACTGAAAGTCACACTGGCGCTTTCAGCCTCACATGTCATCCAGAGTACAACGCATGGAACTATTCAGAGCTGCGAGTGGCAGTCAGGATAATCATAAACCTATGTCGGCAGGTAACCAAGCTGCCAGAATAACTTTGAAAAAAGCCCAAGAAAGAGCCTATAAGTAAGTTTTATGGTAGATAGGCTATCATTCCATATTGCTGAAGCCTGTTTTGGTTGTAGAGTAAGAGCTGGAAAGAGTGTGTTGAGTGGTGAAAGAACTAAATGCTTGCTCTCTTAAATGATACCAATTCCACCACTACCCCATTGAAATTGATGAACCTTCAACTTGCTGACCTGGAGGGTTAGTACTCCTTTTTAGATTTGAACTGCAGGCCCAATTCAGAAGTCTTACTTCCAGTCAAGGAAGTGAAATTTAGTGCCAATTTGTTTTGAATTGTGGACCATTTGTCATTTTACATACTACCTTTACAACTAACAGAGGAGTTTAAGCCCATGAGTCTGGGCTCAATTCAAACATAGTCCTAGAGGTTAAAGATTAGTCTAATTGTGCCACCCAGTCCCCATTTGATTTTTTAAAATAAATCTTTATTTCTATGATTACTGCACCAACAACAAGTTGTCACACATGAAATAAGCACTTGAGGTGTCAAGTGAGAAACTTGGAAGCCACACAGCAAGTAAACCTGTGGGAAAATATTACAGCTACTGCACAACAAGAGACACGTAGGGAGCAATTTTAACTCTGCCCGCCTGGCGGAAACGGGTGGGTAGGCAGTTAAAATCAATCGGGTGACTTACCTGCCTATGTCTGATAATAAATCTGATTACCTATCGCCTTGTCCTCGCCAACCTCCAGTGGATTCTTGTCCCTCAATGCATTGTATTTAAAATCCATGTTCTTTTTATATAAATTCTTCCACTCTACTTCTGCAAACTCTGCAGACCATCATCACAGTCTACGCCCTTTGGTCTTTCAACTCTGACCTCCTCCCTCCACTCCATGGTAAAGCCCTCAGCCAGCTTGGTCCTACTGCCAGGAACTCTCTCCCTAACCTCATCTACCTTGTTAGCTCTCTCCATTTCTCCTCAAAACATGTCTCTTCAACTATTGTTTTGGTCATCTTCTATTATTGCTTGCTATCTGTATTAGTTTCTCCCGTGAAGTTCCTTCAGACTTAAGGATGCTATATAAATCAATTGTTATCTTATAGCCTTGCAACACAGTCCAAACCAGATGTTACTATGTTCCATCAACTCGAAGGGCTGGATTTTCTGATTGGAGGCGGGTTGGCATCGGGAATGTTAGTCAGTGGGTTCCGGTCCTGCTCAAGGTTCCAGCCGGTTTGCTGACACAATTTTCTGTTAATTGGGCTAGTTAAGCCCGCCGTGCGCATTACCCGCCCTGATCACAAGGTGCTGAGCTGCTCTGCTGACGCGTTTACAGCCGGTGTATTTAAGGGGGCCATTTCACAATTAGATCTCACGTCGTTTCTGATGCTCCTGAGTGCTGGTGATCTCCACGATGTCTGCAGAGAGACAAAAAGCAGCTCCCCGCTTCAACGATGACTCCCTCCATGTTCTTGTGGAGGAAGTCAGAGGACGTCGGGAGGTCCTATACCCAGGTGATGGAAGAAAGAAACCTCCTCAGCAGACAAAGGCAGCCTGGCTGCAAAAACCTGAGGAGGTTAATGCCAAGTCTGTGTTCAGACGCACCTGGGTCCAATGCAGGAAAAGGTTCAATGATCTCCTGCGCTCTGGAAAAGTGAGTATAAAAGCACACTTACCTTCATTCTGCTGTGCCTGTCATCACATCCCCATCACTCTGCATTGCCAACTCTACTCCTGCACATCCTAACTCACCACAACATCCCTTGCACCATCACCCATCCCTCTTTCCCTTCTTACTATGCACCCCTCACACCCACCCTCAAGGTTATGCAATGACAACAACTAACAACTCAAAAGGAGGGAACTTGGTAATGGGAACCCACTCAATCATAGTCTCCCCCTAAACATCTATCCTATCCATTCTTTACACTCATTCCATCACTCTCACTGAAACTCCACTTCTTCCCCTCATTGCAGGAAAAGAGAGCCCACAATAAGAGGGAAAGGGAGAGAACAGGAGGAAGACTATGATTGTTCTCACAGCTCACCCACGCTGAGGAGGTTGCTCTCGACATTGTGGGATCAGTGGAACAGCTCAAAATGGGGGCGGAAAGAGGGGCTCAGTAGAACAACCTGGTGACAGAATGCTTCTCCATCCATCTTATTTGGCTTTCATGAGTGATACATATGGGATCTGATGTCAATAAAAATTGAATGCTCATCATGTGCACAATGGGATGTGTCTGCAATCTACATATCACATGTCTAACTCATGTCTTTACTCTCCCACAGGACCATCAAGAGCCCCCCTTCCTACTGTCCAGGAGGAAAAGCAGGAAGACTCCTCAGAGGAACCTGCATCCTCTGAGGGAGCAGCGTCAGCAGAAATGAGCGCACCCAGCACCAGCGCAGAGACGCACACCTCGGTGGGTTGTTTGCGAGATAGAGTAGTGTTGTCACCTGGTGTATCACAACTCATGAGTGAGCAAGAGCAGATGGTGGAGACAGGAAAAGCAGTGGAGAGTCCTCGTCGGAGGCCGCAGGAGGCTCCCAGCTCTGCTCAGCTGCATGTAGACGCTGAGCCTCGGGGGACATCCAGAAAGAGAGCGGTGGTGGAGCTTCAGGAACAAGTGCAGGAGGCTCTGACTGGGTTTGCAAACACGGTGACAGCGAGTGTGCAGAGAATGGAGGAGTCCATCTCAAACACAAGCAATGCCGTGGCGCATGCAATGGCAAATATAGGTACCGCCATGGAAAGGATGGCAACCTCCATGGAGGACATAAATCGCCAGACTCGAAACAACATGGTAACTCTTCTAAATAGATGGTCAGCTATGGAGGATAGATGGGCATCTATCATGGAGAGGAACCAGAGGTTCATGGACGTCCCCGTTATGAGGACTGTCAGTACAGAGACGGGTCCTCATGACCCCACTGATGTGCAGCAAAGTGCTCTCCAGCTACTTGCTAGCAGAGAAGTGCGGGTGGCCGATGAGAGGGATGATGGTGGGGGGGGGGGACGTGCAAGTGGGGGCTCCTCTCCAAGTGCTCAAACTTCCATCCCCTTGCCAACCCCTCGGTCAGAGCCCCAGATGACTCTCCGAGCAGTAATGGCCGAGTCTGCCCCTGTGCAGCCGCAGGAGGAGCAGATTTTGGTGGGGCCTTCACAGGCTGCAAAACCTAGAGGATGACCGCCAAAGGCGTCTAAGCAGGCGCAGCAGGGAAGTGAGCAGGCTGCCTCTACATCTGCTGAAGCCACAGGGGTAGCACCACGTAGAAGCACGTGTAAGAGAAAGCTGCCACATAAATAATCACAAGGGTACTCACTTGGGTGTTCTGCTAGAAATCACTGTTAAGTTTCTGTTCTTTTATTCTGTTGCAATAAATTAATGTTGTATGAATGTTTGACATCATTGCCATATGTGTGCTCACAATTTGAGGTGGCACAGTGAAGGGTGAGGGCGCCTTTTATGTCCAGCAATGGAGATGACAGTGGATATAGAGTTAACACCACACACTTACAGCCTCAAGACAGAATGTGTCTCCCAAATCATGAAATCAGCAACCTCTGACATTTGAAAGTGAACAGATGTGAGAGTGAAGCTTTTAGACTGCAGCTGCAGCTGTAAACTATCCAGCTCGTTGGTCCTCCCGACATACTTACCTGGCGTGATCTCCGAACGTTGTGAAACCCATTGAAAATGTGGGAAAATAGGAAAAGCCTGTCAAAATAGCAGTTAACAAGGAGTTACGTGTCTTAAATCCCTCACCCGCCGCTTGGTGTCGAGTCTGTTATGAAATCGCAGACTCGACACTCTTGAAACTCACACGGAGGCGGGATCGTGACGGGTTTCCAACCTGCTGTCAATCATTGCGACTTTAACAGCTGACCCACCTCCGAACCTGCCCTCTGAGCGCCGGCAAAATCGCAGCCTAAAGCTTTTCTATGTGAGAGATATCCTATAACTATTAAAACACAACTCTGGGGATCATCTGCAAATACTGATACGCTCCCAGGTACAGTGGGTAACTACCCCAAAGCCAGGCAGAAAATTGGGCAAGTTTCTTTACAGGTATGCAGTCCAACTCGCCTGATTTTCCAATATTTGCTGTACTCATTGACACAGACCCTAGAAAATCTCCCCTGATGAGTCCACTATTACTCCCAAGTCTTTTCTGAGTCAGCCTGTACTATACTTACATCACACATTATTCTGTGTGCAACACTCTGCATTTGTCAGTACTGTAATAAATTTGATCTGCTATCTGACTGGCCATTTGCATAATTGCTAGTCCAATAACATAACCACTATGCTGCCATACATGGGTACAATAGCGTAGTGGTTATGTTACTAGACTAGTAATAGAAGCCTGGACTAATAATCCATAGAACCCACCATGCCAGTTAGATAATTTGGATTCAGTTTAAAACAATCTGGAAATAAAAAGTAAAAGTGACTATGAAGGTATTGGATTGTTATAAAAACCTAAATCTGCCATCCTCACCCAGTCTGGCCTGACTCCAGTGGTTGACTTTTAACTGTCCCCTGCAGTGTCCGAGCAAGCTACTCAGTTGTATCAAACCACTATCTAGAATCACAAGCCAATTTACGCAAAGTATTAGAAAATATTAAGTGTACAAAAACTACAATAAAATAATCAAAGTAATAATAAAATTAGAGTTTAAAAATATTTTATGCGACAAATGGTATAAATATAATACATGATGGCAAGCTATTGAATATGGAATTTATTGACCTTATTCGTAGCTCTACACAGCCATTAAAGCCCAAGTACAAAAATGATCTGGTTTCCCCTCACTCATTGGATAAATTCTACATTAAGTGGCTTATCATCTACACCTGCATAAACAAGGCTGACTGTATAATTCAAAGTAAAGGAACCCCAACTGAGTTATAGTCAACTTTTATGATGCTATTTGAACAGTAATATTTCAAATTATTACCATTCAGAAATTTCTTCTGGATTACTTTCAAAAGAAAATGTCACAAGTGTTAAATGATGTGAATGTTGTCTCTAATCACATAGATGTTATTTTGGGACTCCGGTTGAGCATGACAAAAACCCGGTACTGGTACGTACAAAACTTGAGGAAATTGAGATGACTTTAAATGGATCTGGAATGGGGTGGGAGGGTACTGGTTCCCCCCAGCAGCCTTTGTAAGGGGGTCATGTTTGATCATTTTAAAGAAGTGTTTTTTTTCCTACAGGGATCCAGGTCACAATCCCAGGTAGGGTTTACTTATGTCCTTTGGCTGGCTTATATGCCTGATCTCACCGTCAATGATATGCTGAGCCCCTCTGAGGACCAGGAAAGTGGGAACTCCCGATAAAGGAGGTTCCCATCTTGGTCCCACTACCACCTTTGTCCATAAGCCTGTTTGGGGTGGGTGGAAGCTCTGTCACAGGCAATAGAGAAAATTCCTGGGGAAGGCCTGGACCCAGTTATGCCAGATTGCAGCCTAATTCACAGCTCTTCTGGTGCACTCATGCTGGAGTTATGGCGGGAGTGCCCTGAAAGGGTTGTGGATTTTCAGCCCCATAGAATTTTACTGCACAGAAGAAGGCCATTCAGCCCATTGTGCCTGGGCTGGTTCTCTGAAATTGCTATCCACTTGGTTCTATTCCCATACCCGTTTAAATTTTGCTTTTTCAAATAGTTATCCACTTCTCTTTTTAAAAGCAATTATGGATTCTGCTTGCATCACTGTTTCTGGCAAGGCACTCCATGTCCTAGCAACATGTTGCACAAAAGACATTCTCCTAACTTCTGTCTCATTTCTTCCTTGGTGATGGTCTTAAACACCCTCTAGTTACCATCGCACTAATTAGTAGAAATACTTCTCTATTAACAGTATGAAAATCCTTTATAATGTTGAACAACTCAATTTGATCTCCTCTTAACCTTCTCTATTCCAGTAACTAGGTCTTTCCTCAAAACTAAAGCCTCTCATCCTTGGTATCATCTTAGTGAATGTCTGCCCTCTCCATAGTGTTGACATCTTTCATAAAGAAAAGTGCCCAATATTCTAACTGTGGCAGAACCAATGATTTTTATAAGTTAAGCATTACCTCTTTGCTTTTGTATTCTATTACAAACCTTATGATCCCATATGCTTCCCCCCCCCCCCCCCCCCGCCACCCACAGTTTTATCCACTTGTCCTCCCACTTTTAACGATCTGTGTGTTTGAACCTCTAAGGGGGGAATTTTTCGGGGGGGGGGGGGGTCAGTGGGCGCGTTTGGTGGCGAAAAAATGTTTTTTGACAGTGGGTAAGGAACCCGCTGTCAACCCGCCGCCACACTAGTTTCCCAGATGTTGGGTCTGTCAGCGCTGAACAGACCCGATACCAAGCAGCGGGGGAGGCAATTTAGGTGCTTAAGAGCTTGTTAACAGCCTGTTAAAGAGAATTTTGAGCTCACCTTAACATTTTACGAGGTCGCCCATAGGTTCCATGCTGCTCGGAGATCACGTCAGGTAAGGAGGTCAGGAGTTGTGTCACCATGAAATGTGAAATGATCTCTTTACTTGACAGCTGCAAATGTGGTATAAAAGCTCCCATCTCACAGCTGTTCACTTTCCAAGCTCAGAAGCTGTTGCTTAATGCATTTGGAAGACAGACTGAGCTTAATGCAGTTTGCAAGTGTTTGGAGTAAACTCTGTATCCAGTATCACCTCATTGGAACAACCTCTCTCAGCAATGACAGATTGCTTCTGTCATCTCAACTTCACCTGCTATCTATTACATCAGCATCGGTGCCCTTGAAACTATCTTACCGTGGTCCTCAGAATCCCACCACGATCAGCCCCAACACTAGCAGCACCAACCTTCTCCACAATCAACTGATGCTGCACAGGACACAGGGCATCAGCACATTGCTGCCAGGACGCCAGGGATGCCCTCATCCTAGCCAGATTTACTTCACTTGACCCTGTACACCCTGGCTGCCACATGACGCGCCAGGTTGGCACCACACCACACCAACACCATAAAGCATCCCAACAATGACCAAGCCATTCCATTCACACTCATCACCATTGCGGGGGTACCGTTATGTCTCACCATTCACTGCAACTCACTAAGCCACTTCTAAATGTGCACACAAATCTGTCCAAGAACGTAAAGTGTTGAAAATAAAGATTTCAATGTTTGACAGCACATTAACAGAAACTTCACATGAACATTGGCTAAAACACCCAAGTGCCTACCCTTGTGTGTTGTTAGTTGGTATGATTGGACTAGGATGAGTGTGAGGGGTGGCTAGTGAGATAGGGAAGTGATAATGTAGATAGAAAGGGATGGGTGGAGGTGCAAGGTAAGATTGGTGTGAGTAAGAATGTGCAAGAGTAGGGTGGGGAAGGCAGAGTGATGGGAATGTGATGAGTGGCACAGCAGGATGAGGCTGAGTGTGGCTTTGCAGTAACATTTCGTGATCTACTGAGATCATTGAAAGGTTTGCGCCACTGCAGCCTGGTCCTCCTGATGACATCCCTGCTTGTGTCCTCCTGTGCAATGTGCAACCAGGCTGCGTTGGTGCCCTGGGGAGGTCTCTTCCACCCATTGGAAGGGAAGAGAACCTGCCTGCGTGCTGTGACTCCCTCCATAAGCATATGGAGAGAGTCATGGGAGAGCCTGGGTGCAACCGTGTACCTCTGTGCAGTGCTTGTCAGTGTTTGCAGCACCTCAATGTTGTAGAACACTGACAGTACAACTGTCAAAATAAATTTGCGCATGGCCCCTTTAAGGAAACCGGCTGATGACGCGTCATCAAGTGACGTCATCAGATCCGCTTCCTTCAATTGGCCGGCAAACATGCTGGGCGGGCTTAACAAGCCCAATCAACGTAAAACCACTTTGGACAGCGGGCTGGAGCCAGCAGTGAGGTCGGGACCGGCACCGACCCCGGCTGCACTGGACCTGCTGAGGTAGAGGAAATCACGGCCTTAGTCTCTCTGCTCCTCTAAAATGTTACCATTTAGCATATATTTACTCTTATTCTTCCTCCCAAAATGTATTACCTCACATTTTCCTGCATTAAATTTCATCTGGCATGTATCTGCTCAATCTACTAACCTGTCTGACTTCCTGAAGTTGCTTAGTCCTCTTCACAGTTAACACGTTTCCTATTTGTGTACCATTTGCAAATTTTGAAGTTGGGCCCCCTATACCCAAATCCAGATTATTTATATAGAATCATAGAATAGTATAGCACAGAAGGAGGTCATTCAGCCCATCGAGTGTGCGCCGGCTCTTTCGAAGAGCAACGCAATTAGTCCACTCCCTCGCTCTTTCCCCATATTCCTGCAATTTTTTCTCCTTCAAAGTATTTATCCAATTCCCCTTTGAAAGCTACTGAATCTGTCTCCATCACCCTATCAGGCAGTCCATTACAAATTCTAACCACTCGTTACGTAAAAAGTTTTTCCTCATGTCGCCTCTGGTTCTTTTGTCAATCACCTCAAATCTGTGCCCTCTGGTTATCGACCCTTCAGCCATTGGAAACAATTTCTCTTTATTTGCTCTATCTTCCTGAAGTGTGGTGCTCAGAATTGGACACAACACTCCAGCTAGGGCTGAACTAGTGTTTTATATCGGTGTAGCATAACTTCCTGGCTTTTGCACTCTATGCCTCTATTTATAAAGCCCAGGATCCCAAATGCTTTATTAACTGCTTTGTTAACCTGTCCTGCCTGTCAAAGATTTGTGCACAAACACCCCCAGGTCTCTCTGTTCTTGCACCCCATTTAAAATTTACCATTTAGTTTGTATTGTCTCTCCTCATTCTTCCTAACAAAATGTATCACCACGCACTTTTCTGTGTTGAATTTCATCTGCTGGGTGTCCGCTGATTCCTCCAGCCTGCCTGCGTCCTCTTGAATTCTATTATTATCTTCCTCACTTTTTACTACAGCTCCAAGTTTCGTGTCATCTGCAAATTTCGAAATTGTGCCCTGTATCCTCAAGTCCAAGTCATTCATACATATCATAATATGTACTGAAGAGTGCAATTTTCCCAAAACTGATACCAGGGGATACTCACTGTTATGCCTTGTCACCATGGTTTATGCTTTAAAAGTGCTGATTTGACACAACTTGAGATCAGGTGTAGAAATATCATCATGATGTCACATAATGAACAGAGTGGGCTGTCCAGAGGTGATCAGCCCCAATCACGATAACAATGGAGCAGAACTTGGGGATGCTAGTGTCACCTGTCTTTGTAACATTTATGATTATAGGGTAATTAATTAGGAAACACTTCTTCATTAACTCTAAAAGGATAATGTAGGGAGAAAAAAATAGAACAAGATGTTTTAACTTCTATAATCACCTCTTGTTTTCAGTAATGCGACTGAGAATCTCACTTGTCATTAACAATAGTACATGATTTTATGATCAGAAGAACAGGCAATACAGGGATCACAACAAAATAGAAATAAACATAAAAAGAAAAAAGAAAACAGTATTGCAATGCTGCTTACCCGCTGAGCACACCGAGTACCAAGTTAAGCACAAAAAATGAACCTATGATGATAAGAGTAACAAAATAGATCCATGGCCACTGATTCCCTATGGCATCATTTACCTGGAAAATGGAATGATAATTAGTGGGTTTTGCTCAGCATCTGAGCACAGCAAGGCCGTATGGGGATTGTAACCATATCACCAGCACTTGAACCATCCTGACAACTTCCATCTGGAAGCTACAACTTCCATCTCAGCCAAAGCCTTAAATTATATAGGTCTCATTTATTTCTACTTGCTGATGACAAGGAGAAACTTGGCATGGCACCTTGCCTGGGTAGAGTGTAGGGAAGAAAATAGGTAATGGGAAGGGAGGGGTGGGGGGAGTGAAGATACCAAATTTACAGCTTACCCGCTTAACACACCAAGAACCAGATTTAGAACGAAAAAGGATCCAAAGATGACCAGACTCACAAAATAGACCCAAGGTAACTCATAGCCCATGGCATCCTGCATCTGAAAAGATGAAGGAAGGTTAACAGAGAGAAAAAGTTAGCAGATCAAAAGCTCAAAGAATGATGGGATTAAAGACTCATGGACCATAGATATTGTGCTTTTAGACATGCACTGGAATTTAAAGACATGCACATCTCAGATACAGATTAACAAAATAATATAACTCCATGCAAATCATAGCCTTTAGTTTAACAGATATGCTCCTACCATTATGCGTAACAGTCCTCTACTTATGCTTAACATACTATTTATATAGTGCCTTATCTTGTAGAAACAGTTCAAATGTGTTTCACACAATGAATAACTTTTCGAAGTACAATGATTATTGTCATGTAGACAACTAATAATATTAGTATGCTGGAGCCATAGGCCTCTCTGACCATATAATTTATCATGCAGGTCCTCTAAGAATCTTTTCTTCCTCTCAGCCATAGTCCTGTACTCCCTATTGAATCACAAATCTGATTTTTATTTTTTGCTTTCAATGTTTCAGTTGAGTGGCAATCTACTGCTAAAGTTCCCAACTTTTCAGTGTGGAGAAGTTACTCAAGTTCCACTTTCAGATTTATTAGCTCATAAACCATATAGTTAAAAAATATGCAATGTACTATAAAAGGGCTGGGGGGAATATTTACACATACCGTTATATTTTATGGAGCAATCTTTCACCAGAAATCTTTACACAAAAAGTTGAAAAACACTTCAATTTTTCTTTAGCACCTGCCTCAGCCTTAAATTATTCTTTTTTTTAACAATTTGAACAAAATACACTGAACAACATAAGCTGGTAATTCCCATCATTAAAAATATATTAACTTGTTTATACTGAATTAAACAAGAAAAAAAATAAAACATTAAAAAAATCTGTTAAACCATATTTTTCTGTGATCTCATCTTATTTTACAATTGGAAATCAATGGATATATTGATGGCTAATGTGACCAAATTTAGTTGCAATTAGTAAACTAATGGAGTATTCACTTTTATGTAACTTGTTTGTTTTACAGAAGAATAGATATACATATTCATGGTTTATCTTTGATAAGAAATTTAAGTCTAGATTATTGCAATTTCTTTTGCATTTTGTTTATATAAATAACTTAGACCATCATCTTTTCTTTGAGTTTACTTTTTTCTCTCATTCCTTTAGACCAGCTGAAAGCCTAAAGTGCAATTTGACAGTCAACAGGATAGATAGAAGACTTGCAACCAGAATTCTGCTTGCGCTGCTTTGCAACCGTATACCAGATCATTTCTTTCTTTGATACATGCAGTTCTCTTAAAAACGTGATTTGTTTCTTTTTTCCTACAAAGTACCTAATGACTTGCTCACATAGAAGTTTTTCTGGTGTATTAGTAAATTAGGCAACACTTACAAAATTCAACCTTACACCTTCAAAAGTAATTGAAGGCGTATTATGTGGAAACCATGTAAAACACATTTTAAAAGAGACAAGAAGAAAAGTACACACAGCTATGGAAAGCCACTGTGAATGGAAAATCTACTGGGCTAAAACTTACTTTCATTCTGTGACTAATAATGTGCAATATATGCAGAAAAAAGTCCTGTTTTGAGTTTGCAGAACAATAAAAAAAATCTCAAGATAATAGGTATGGTTCAAAAATATTTCACAGTACTATTTAAACCTAGAAATTACCATTTGCGATATCAGCCGAAGAACGTTTAACGCATTTAGAAAAATAGAAACATAGAAAAATAGGAGCAGGAGTAGGCCATTCGGCCTTTCGAGCCTGCTCTGCCATTCAATATGATCATGGCTGATCCTCTATCTCAATACCATATTCCTGCTCTCTCCCAATACCCCTTGATACCTTTTGCGTCTAGAAATCTATCTATCTCCTTCTTAAATATATTCAGTGACTTGGCCTCCACAGCCTTCTGTGGTAGAGAATTCCACAGGTTCACTACCCTCTGAGTGAAGAAATTTCTCCTCATCTCAGTCCTAAATGTCCTACCCCGTATCCTGAGACTGTGACCCCTCGTTCTAGACCCCCCAGCCAGGGGAAACATCCTCCCTGCATCCAGTCTGTCTATTTGTGTAACATTCTTCTGTTAGCTATCTTAACACAGGTGGTGACCCATTTATTTTAATTGGGTTAAACTAAATATGGGTTAACTGCTAATGTAGTGGACAGAAGGATGTCAGCTGAACGTATTAGGCATTCAATTACTGATATTACCAATAGTAATTTCTAGGCTTTACAATTATTTTCTTACCTACTTGTTTATATTTGTGATTAAACTATTATATAATGGCCCGTATTTTCCGATGCCTACGGGTGTGTACGCGCTGTGTACACACCCATAGGGACATCGGAAATGCCGGTTTCGGGCATGCGAAGCGCATGCGCTGAAAACTGGCATTTCCGATCTGTCAAGAATGCTCTTGACAGATTGGATGCCTGCCCTAGAGAAGGGCCTCTGCAGGGGGAGAGTTCCGCTTTCTGCAGCACCTCCGCCCGCTGAATACCCTTAGAAATCTTACGCCTGGTAAAAGCCTGCTTTTACCAGCTTAAGAGTTGAAAAAAAGTTTAAAAAATATATATTTTTTTCTCACTCATTTATAATTTTAAAATACTTAAAAAAAAGGTAAGTTTATTTTTAGCCCCGTAGAACACTTTAATTATTTTTTTCAAAAAATTATATTTTTGTTTAAAATATTTAATATAATGTAATTTTAACTCATTTTAAAAAGATGATTTAAAAAAATGTATTTAATGTTTCAGTGTCTTTTTGGGTGATCTCCATTCATATATTTGACAGGTCTATCTGTCAAAAGTATGAAGGGAGATTCCCTTCTCCTATTGGCTGGCCTGGCCCACGTGATCTTAGGGACGCTTGCGAACTGCCTGTGCCTCTGGGATACGTGGGCCCTGCACATTTAGAGTTGGAGAGGCCCAGGTATGGAAGTGTCTGGACCTCGGGAGCCCTCTGGTAAGTTCGTAGATTTTTTTCCGATAGGAGGCATCCGCACGCAGGAAGCCTCCTATCGGAAATTACGGGCCATTATATACAAAATGAGGAATGGTATTGTTTTTAAATATTGGGATACTGTATTTTATAATGAACTTCTGTTTTTCATGTATTTTCCAGGAGGTACTGAGAAATTAATTTTTCTCTACAAGGGGACACAGAATAGTCCAATAGTTTGAAATAATGTTGAGTTGCTAATCGTAGCCATACCAACATGGGGAGGTCCTTCACAGAGGGTGAGAAGTCTTGGTTGTCATTTTCTCAGCTACTGCTCTGAATTTTCTGACCTGCACATTTGGATTAGTAACAAGTTTAAAAAAATATATTGTTAAAGTAATTTATTTCCTCTTTATTAAGGTGCTGAATTGGTCAGCTGTGATTGGTTTCATGAGTGTTGCTAACCTTTGTGAATAGCAGGTACCATGGTACTGCTGAGAAAAAGAAATCGGCATTCCGATGTGTTTGTATATTCTTTGTGATGTAAACAAAAGTTTGACAGAGGCCTTAACAGAGGACACCCACAAACCTACCCCAAACTATTATCTTAATGGCGAGAAACTGGAAAGTACTGCAGTACAAAGGGATCTGGGGGTCCTAGTGCAAGAAAATCAAAAAGTTAGTATGCAGGTGCAGCAGGTGATCAAGAAGGCCAACGGAATGTTGGCTTTTATTGCTAGGGGGATAGATTATAAAAACAGGGAGGTATTGCTGCAGTTATATAAGGTATTGGTGAGACCGCATCTGGAATACTGCATACAGTTTTGGTGTCCATACTTAAGAAAAGACATACTTGCTCTCGAGGCAGTACAAAGAAGGTTCACTCGGTTAATCCCCGGGATGAGGGGGTGGACATACGAGGAGAGGTTGAGTAGATTGGGACTCTACTCATTGGAGTTCAGAAGAATGAGAGGCGATCTTATTGAAACATATAAGATTGTGAAGGGGCTTGATCGGGTGGATGCGGTAAGGATGTTCCCAAGGATGGGTGAAACTAGAACTAGGGGGCATAATCTTAGAATAAGGGGCTGCTCTTTCAAAACTGAGATGAGGAGAAACTTCTTCACTCAGAGGGTAGTAGGTCTATGGAATTTGCTGCCCCAGGAAGCTGTGGAAGCTACATCATTAAATAAATTTAAAACAGAAATAGACAGTTTCCTAGAAGTAAAGGGAATTAGGGGTTACGGGGAGCGGGCAGGAAATTGGACATGAGGCTGAGTTCGGATCGGTCGAGGCCCTGTGGGTGGCGTAGCGGGCCCAGGGGCTGAATGGCCGGGTCCTGCTCCTACTTCTTGTGTTCTTTAGATTTGAGGTGAGGATCAGATCAGCCATGATCTTATTGAATGGCGGAGCAGGCTCGAAGGGCCGATTGGCCTACTCCTGCTCCTATTTCTTATGTTCTTAAGGTGCCTTAACCTCCATTCTCAGAACAGCACACTTTAATATATCAGTGTGTCATTTCCATTTCTAACATGCCTCATTTGTTTTATGGAGGGATGCTTGCAATTTAGAACTAATTAATTACAAATTACAAACAGTTTTAGAGAGTCAAAACACATTTCACTTAGCATGCCTAACAGTAATCATGGGGGGAGGAAGAGAAATTCATCTTATCAGTCTGGGCTGGATTTTAATTCTTGCCCAAGAAGTGAAAGAAAATGGACCAAGAAATTGGGTCGTTCCTGAATTGGAATGCGATTCCAGTGCGCTCTTAATGAGGGCGGTGGCAGGACCTCAGAAATTGATCCACCTGCCTCAATTGTTTATTATTGGCGAGCTGCAGAGAAGGCAATAGAGAGGGGCCAAGTGGTGGCCGGCAGCGGACCGCAAATTTAACATTGAGCTGGGAGGAGCACTCCTGCTCCTCCCAACCCGGCAATAACGTAAGTAAAAAAGTTACAACTTGCCTTTTGGAAGGCATCCTCCCACGGTCCCTTTAAAGATCGCTGGTTTGGGTGCCAAGTACCTGAGAACATTGACTGCAGCATGCACGGGACACACTGTGGTCAGTCACTAACAAATTTTGCAAAGGTGGCCTGAAACAGGCGCTAGCCCCCTATTTGCATATGCAAAAAGCCTAACGCCTGTTTCAGATACGCACCTTGGACAACTATGCAGGACTCTTTACCAATATGGCGGGTGGTGTACATTACACCTGTAAAATGGGCATGACACCAACTAATTTATCGGTTATGGTTTCTAATGGGATCTGTACGTCCAATATGGCAGGCGGCGTGCACTTGCATATTTTAAGCAGGAAGAGCGTCACCCGCCATATTGGTATAGGCATCAAAAGAGGCATCCTAGAGTTTAGAAGAATGAGAGCTGATCTCAATGAAACATATAAAATTCTTAAGGGGCTTGACAGGGTAGATGCTGACTGGAGTACTGTGTACAGTTTTGGTCTCCTTACCTAAGGAAGGATATACTTGCCTTAGAGGGAGTGCAACAAAGGTTCACTAAACTGATACATAAAGAAAATACTGCAGATGCTGGAAATCTGAAATAAAAACAGAAAATGCTGGAGATACTCAGCAGGTCAGGCAGCATCTGTGAAGAGAGAAACAGTTAACATTTCAGGTCGATGACCTTTATTCAGAAAGGTCATCGACTTGAAACGTTAACTCTGTTTCTCTCTTCACAGATGCTGCCTGACCTGCTGAGTATCTCCAGCATTTTCTGTTTTTATTTCACTAGACTGATTCCTGGGATGAGGGGATTTTCCTATGAGGAGAGATTGAGTAGACGAGGCCTATATTCCCTAGAGTTTAGAAGAATGAGAGCTGATCTCATTGAAACATATAAAATTCTTAAGGGGCTTGACAGGATAGATGCTGAGAGGATGTTTCCCCTGGCTGGGGAGTCTAGAACCAGGGGTCACAGTCTCAAAATAAGGGGTCAGCCATTTAGGACTAAGAGGAGGAGAAATTTCTTCACTCATAGGGTTGTGAATCTTTGGAATTCTCTACCCCAGAGAGCTGTGGATGCTCAGTCGTTGAGTATATTCAAGACAGAGATTGATAGATTTTTAGATACTAAGGGACTCGAGGGATATGGGGATAGTGTGCGAAGGTGGAGTTGAGGTAGAAGATCAGCCATGATCTTACTGAATGGTGGAGCAGGCTCGAAGGGCTGAATGGCCTACTCCTGCTCCTATTTCTTATGTTCTTATGTTTTTCATCAAATTGTTTTTTCTTGAACGCTGCCGGCGCCAGACATAGGATCCCTGCTGGCGCAAACTAATTTCTAGGTCCATGGTATCATCCAGTTTCACCAAAAAATGGTTTAACTGAATGGTCATTTAAAAATAAAATAGTGATCTTAAAAACAATTTGAGAGAGGTGGATTGATTATCAAAAAAGAACATGGAAAATTACATAATTAAATTAAGGAACCAAGCTTTTAAGATCACACGATGAATACCATTTTGTTCTTCTCCCCCAGCTAAATATTGGTTGGTTTGTTTTTCCTATGATGGCCAGTCAAAAGGCTTCCATAAGAAATAAGTGCTAACACTTGGTACTCAAAGAGTTAAGGAACACATTGCAGAAATTCCATTCGTCATTAATGAAGATGACACTGCTTCTTTTTAGATGCTTCTGATGATATACGAGATGTAAAATCTCAGGAGACCTACACCGTTTCCTTGTGAGTCTTTGAAGCATTAAATCCCAGTGCATGATGTGATTCTTAGGATCTTTAAAGGTCTGAGATGTTCATCACAATGGCCCAAGTGCTACTTTCCTATAGGCTGTTAATGGGAGAAAAAAAAGCCTCAAGGACAAAACATATTAAACCAAAATGGATAATACTGGAGGAATGTGTTTGTAGCAGTTCTTTCTCCTTGATTGATTCATGCCTACAGTTTTATTTTCATTATAGTTTAGAACAGTTGTAAAAGGAAAATATCTAATCTGATCATGATTCCTTTTCATTCATTCCTTGAGGCTATTTAGTCCTCTTTGAGATTGCTTTGGATTCTCTGTATCAATCAAAAATAGCAAATTCTGTGTGCTATAGTGTAACTATAAATTTATAGAAATATTTTATAAAACAGATAACATCAGTAATAAATGTGATTTAGTGGTATTTCTCAGAGTTAATAAAGGAGGGAAGAAACCTAGTGAGTGCCAGTTATGCACTGCAGAAAGTGCTACTAGGTAACGAGTATGTAACTATGGATTGCATAAAAAAGATTACACGCTTTGTAAGTTTTTCTTTATTCATTGATATGATGCATCCTTCACACACCCTTAGAGTTAAGCCAGGCTGGATTCAACAAAATGGAAGGCTATGTGATGGGTAATGAGCCCTTATGATATTTCTAAAGTTGGTATGCACTGACATCAAGCGGTGTAGTACCCACACTCCCTTACCCTATGAAAGTCGATGCACACATTGGTACAGCAGCCAGTTTTAATCGATAGCATAACAAAAATTAACAGAACAAAAAGCTGCTGTATGCACTTCTTGAAAGGCCTGAGTTGGAGTCATTTCAATAATTAGAACAGGTGGTCCATGCCTGTGCAGATGCAACAGAGGCATTTGCCTTGACTGCTGGTTGGAAAAT
Source organism: Squalus acanthias (assembly GCA_030390025.1). NCBI lineage: Eukaryota > Metazoa > Chordata > Chondrichthyes > Squaliformes > Squalidae > Squalus > Squalus acanthias. The sequence goes on along the minus strand of CM059435.1, from coordinate 83,073,101 downwards.
TGGAACAGCATAATTGAAGAAGCAAAAAGCCCTTGAAGGGTCAAAGAGTCTCTTGGTATGAAATACCAGAATGTAGAAGATATTCAATCCCCTCTGGGAACTCACACTATTGAACCTAGGGAGAGCTAATGGACAGACTTCCTAAGCAGCCTATGAACTTCCCCAGACTTGCTTCCAGAGCAGTCTTTTGATGTGGGGTTGGATAGAAGACTTGCCGACCCCCACCCCTGACTGGAATTTGGTGGTCTATATTTTGCAGAGGGTAGAAACCTAGTGGATTTAGGTTCCACGCTAAATTCCAGCCCCACCACAGGCAATCGATCCCTCTTCAAACTTCCTACTTTTCAGGCACAGGGGCTTGGCCTGCAAATTGTAGATGGTTTCCCCTGATGATCAGTTTCAAGAACTAAGCTCTGAATGTGAACTCCTCATCGATATAAAGTTATAAAATGTCCACTATAAGGATCAATTGAGAAGTTGACAATTGTAGCAGGACTCTTAGGATAATAACAAGCTCCTGGAACTTCCACCTCAGATCCACAGGAGATCTGACCTCTGCTGGATGGAATAACAGTGACATGAATCTTGTCATTCATGTATGAAGTAATACTGGGCGGCCTGCTGGTGGCGCTGTCCAGGGAGAGTATAAATACTCGAGCATGGGCCCAGCTTGCTTAAGACATTCCTCAACAGGAACTAGTGAAGGACACAACTAGATCTCCATGTTGAAAAACAGTTGATTAAAGCTTTGTTTAATGCTTAGACCAAGTGCCTAGTAGTTTTCTTACGTCAAACAGTACCTTCAGATGAGGCCACTAATGAAGCAGGCCCAACTGTAGGGATCTCACAACCAGCCAGATGCTGAATACAATGATAGTTGTTGCTGCCATTTGATAGAGAACACTAAAACAGAGTTTGCTGAAATTCTTGTCTCCTTGCAAAAGGGGTTATCAGTCTCTCAAGGAATACAAACAGGTCTGAGGGCAGAAAAACTTTGTCAATTTTACTAGGGCTCCTTGATGCCACACTCGGTCAAATGCTGCCTCTATGTCAAGGGCAGTCACTCTCATCTGATGCAAGGCATTAAGTGACACAAAATGGGCAAAGAACAAGACAGATGATGGGACAACATAATTTGGCCAATAAACAGTGTTAATAAATGATAACAGTAAAAAAGACAAATTAAGTTTTTTTGTAACTCTAACCAAACAAACTCTGGTGCTGGACAATATCAGAGGTTTTGAGTTTTCTTGGACACTAACTGGTAACAAGAATAATAAAATAAAATAATAAAATGAAACTAATACAAATAAAACAAGAACAGGAACTCTAGTGGGGCCACACAGAAAATGGAGAACATTGTTCTTCATTGGGAATAAATGAACTGCTGCTCTGACTAATGTACTGCACCTTTATACCATATGGGAGTTGGGGTAGTCGATGGGTTAGCATTATCCAATGCTACCCGAAGTCAGTGCGTCCCAACATTGAAAACATCAGAGTTGGTATAATGTGGATTCCCAAGAACATAGAATCCAGCTTTGTTCAGCTCCAGCAGTATGCGACAGATGCCGAATAAAGACAAACCATTCTGGGTTGAACACTTCTCCAGGATTTTACAGCGACCATATTAAGAATTGCTTTTTTAAACATTTTTTTCCTGTTTGAAGAGCTACCACACAATTACTGTAAAATATTTTGAGATCACAGTAAGTTAACAGCATTAATCTTTTTGTTAAATCTTGCAATGCTTAATTCATGCAGACTGCAGTGATTCTTTTTGTTCTGCACCAGTACCTGCTATAGGATCTGTGTTTTTTTTTTAAAAAAAGCTGAATGTATCTGAAAGGATGGGCAGGTGGCAGAGCTGAAACTGAGATATTCATGAAATACTGACAATTATAGCAGCACATTTAACTACAATTAAAATATCAATCAAAGCAAGCATATCACAGCAGGAATGAAGAATGCAGGAAAATGATTTAATCCCTTGCAGCATACAACAGTACCTGAGAACATAAGAAATGCCAGGGACAAGAAAAAGCTATTTAGCCCATGAAAGCTCATTCCTCCAGTCTGTCTCTCTTATCACAATGTACATTATGCTTTGAACAACCACAATTTCTTTGCCTCAACTACCCTGCAAGCAAATTATTCCAAACAGTTTGCTCACCGAGTGAAGTAGCTTTTCCTGATATATTTGTTTTAAACTTAATTTCCACTACTTTCCATTTATATCCCCAGTCCTACTTTCCTAGTTTATTTTGAAGTAAGAATCTGAGTTTACTTTATTAATCTGTTTAATATTTATATACTTTTATGAGATTCCCCCTTAACTGCCTTAATTCGAGAGTATAAGCGTCTCTAATATTTTCTCATAGCTCATCCCTTTTACACTTGGGATTAGTCTTCTCTGTACCCTTTCCAATGCATTCATATCTTTTATTGTGGTGTAGTGATCAAGATTATACACAGTATTGTGTCTATGCTCCAAGCAGACTCCACCCTGTCTATAAGTCAACTTCATCCTATGACAGGACCTCTGACTTTAACTTTGGATTCTCTTATATCATCTCCTTTCTATCCTCTGTTTACAACCAGGACATAGCTATCCTAATTGCCATGCCCATGTAACCTGAATTTCCTCTGTGTCCATTCACGTGCATATTTTGACTGCTGCTTCAGACCTGAGCCTGTTATTTCTATCTTTTTTTCCTGTTTTTTTGACACTTTTTGGGCCCCTTTCTACTGTCTCCTTACCTTTCTGTCACCCAGTCATGCCTACTTTCATTTCTTGCCTCTTGAGTACTTTGCATCCCCCAATCCCTACCCCAACCCTTCACTTTTTCTCTGCTTTTCTACTTTCCTGCTGCTGTCCCAATGAATCTGCTTTGGATAAGCCCACAGCTACCCTCTGTGCTTCTCTGAGCATTCTACGAAGGGCTCATCGAGACACCTGTTGCTGCCTCCTTACAAGCAGCAACCCCAACTGCCCCATCATCCTCTATCAACAACCTTTCTGCACAACGCTGGGAGCTAATCTCACCAACGTCTTTCCCGTCCCACTCACCCCTCCCACCACTGTCTTAGGGACAATTAGCTTGTAAGTGAAGTCTGCCTAGAATAGTTGCAAAGTCCATAGTTTATTATTTTTATGTTATCAGTAATGATAGGAAATAGATAGAAGGGCAGTGGGAATAAATAAACTGCTGCTCTGACTGCTCACTGGAAAAAAAAGTGTTGTGTTCATTCATATATGTTGTGTAAAATAAACCAGTTTGTTGATTTATAATTGTGTATTTTCTCACTGGAGTACTTTGTGTTCTGCATTCTGTACAGACAGCAGGAGAACACACATGGCTGCAAGTGCATGAACATAGTATCTGTACATACAACAAGGATTCTAAGCAAAGCAAGGGCTCCTTGGATGACGAGGGAGATAGAGAAGATGATGAAACAAAAAAAGAGGGTGTATGATGCATGTCAGGTGAATTCTTCAAGGGAGAACCAGACCAAATACAATAAGTTGAGAGGGGAAGTGAAGATGAAAATAAGTTGGCAAAGAGAGAATATGAGAGTAGAATGGCGGTTAACATAAAAGGGAACCCAAAAATCTTCTACCGGCATGTAAACAGTAAGCGGGTAGTAAGAGGTGAGGTGGGACCTATTAGCGATAAAGAAGGTGTTATATGCTTAGAGGCACAGGGAAAGGCTAGAATACTCAATGAGTACTTTGAATCGGTGTTTACTAAGGAGGTGGATGCTGACAAAATATCGGTAGAAGTGGAAAAGGTAGAAGCAATGGAAGGGGTGAAAATTGATAGACAGGATGTACTGGAAAGGCTGGGTATGCTTAGAGTGGATAAGTCGCTTGGTCCAGATGGCTTGCATCCCAGGTTGCTAAGGGAATTGGGGGAGGAGATAGCGGAAGGGCTTGCCATAATTTTCCAATCTTTCCTAGGTGCGGGGGAGGTGCCTGAGGATTGGTAAGTGGCAAATGTGACACCATTGTTCAAGAAAGGGTGTAAGGTCAATCCTAGTAACCACAGGCCGGTCAGTTTAACATCAGTGGTGGATAACGTTTTAGAAACAATAATCAAGGAAAAAATTAACGGGCACTTGGAGATGTTTAAGCTAATTAAGGAGAGCCAGCACGGATTTGTAAAAGGCAGATTGTGTTTGACTAATCTAATTGAATTTTTTGATGAAGTAACAGGGGAGATTGATGAAGGGAATGCAATGGATGTTGTCTACATGGATTTTAGGAAGACGTTTGACAAAGTACCACACAGAAGGCTGGTTAACGAAATTGAGGCTCATGGAATAGGTGGGTCAGTGGCAGCTTGGATAAAGAATTGGCTTAAGGATAGAAAACAGTGAGTTGTGGTAAATGGCTGTTTTTCAGACTGGAGAATGGTAGACAGTGATGTTCCCCAAGGGTCAGTGCTGGGGCCACTGCTTTTTTTGATATATGACCTGGGTATTGGAATACAGAGTAGAATTTCTAAATTTGCTGATGACACCAAACTTGGGGGTGTGGAAAACAGTGAGGATGATACCAATCGACTGCAACAGGACATAGAAAGGCTAGCAGAAAGGGCAGACAAGTGGCAGATGGAATTTAATACAGAGAAGTGTGAAGTGATGCATTTTGGCAGAAGGAACAGGGAGAGGCAATATACACTTAATGGCACAGTTTTAAAGAGTGTGCAGGGACAGAGGGACCTGGGAGTTAATGTGCATAGGTCCCTGAAGGTGGCAGGACATATTGAGAGAGTGGTTAACAAAGTATATGGGATAAATAGCGGTATTGAGTACAAAAGTAGAGAAGTTATGCTGAACCTTTATAAAGCGCTGGTTGGGCCACAACTGGAGTATTACGTCCAGTTCTGGTCACCACAGTTTAGGAAGGATGTGAAGGCACTTGAGAGGGTGCAGAGGAGATTTACCAGAATGGTTCCGGGGATGGGAGATCTTAGCTACAAGGACAGGTTGGAGAAGCTGGATTTGTTTTCATTAGAGCAAATGAGGTTGAAGGGTGACTTGATAGAGGTGTACAAGATTATGACGGGTTTGGATAGGCTAGACTGGGAAAGGCTGTTCCCACTAGTTGATGGTACAAGGACTAGGGGACACAGATTGAAGGTTTTGGGCAAGAGATACAGGGGGGATGTGAGGGAAAACTTTTTTATGCAGCAAGTGGTGAAGGCCTGGAATTTGCTGCCAATGGAAGTGGTGGAAGCGGAGACAATCAATGTTTTCAAGGGGAGACTGGATAGGCACTTGAGAGAAATAAACTTGCAGGGCTACGGGGATAGAGCGGGGGAATGGGACTAACTGGATTGCTCTACAGAGAGCTGGCACGGACTCGATGAGCCGAATGGCCTCCTTCTGTGCCGTTATGACTCTATGTTGTGTTCCCTGGGTCGTGCTATTATTTAACTAGATATTGGGCTGTAAAAGTCCACTTCTGATCATAGGAGGTGCACAGTTCATTTACGGGAGTGACCAGTAATGCTGAAACTGAGAAATATCTACTGTAGACCTGTGAAATTTGTAACAATCTCCCATCTAATTTTCCCTCAACTAGCCTCTTCTCTGTGTCTTCCCATGCCAACATGAATAACATTGGGAATTCAATGAAGTGGATAAATTAAAATTTCACCCCCTCTCTGTACTACTTCCCCAATCTTTTTCAACTTTCATTGCAACTAGTGTTGAGCTGGCAATGATGCTAGAAGATCTACATGAATTCCTTGTGACCGTATGGGCACAGTTCGCTCCCCTGAAGTTAGCAAGGGTAGGGAACGGATTTTATACCACTGAAATCTGCCCTGTCACTCCTCTACAAATAGGTTGAATATTCAAGGTTTTCTGCTGGAATAGCCAAAGCTGAATTTTTTCCCCAGATTTAAGGTGTCCTATTTGAATTCTGCTTCAAAATAATTGGTGCTCTGAAGGGAATTTGAAGCAGCAAAACAAAAGCCAAATTTATGAATGTCCAGTCTGATCCACAAAGTGCAATAATTCACAATACAATAAAAAAAATAGAATGGTGGTTTATCAAAGCATTGTAACACATCAGGTCAGCAGGTGATGTTGACTGTGATTTCCTGATCCCATCATGATCTTCTCCTGAGAAGAATAGAATCATAGAAAGTTACAGCATGGAAGGAGGCCATTTTGGCCCTTTCGTGTCCGCGCCAGCCAACAAAGAGCTATCCAGCCTAATCCTACTTCCTAGCTCTTGGTCCATAGCCCTGCAGGTTAGAGCATCCCAAGTGCACATCCAAGTACTTTTTAAATGTGGTTAGGGTTCCTGCCTCTACCACCCTTTCAGGCAGTGAGTTCCAGATCCCCACAACCCTCTGGGTGAAGAAATTTCCCCTCAAATCCCTTCTAAACCTTCCACCAATTACTTTAAATCTGTGCCCCCTGGTTTTTGACCCCTCTGCTAAGGGAAATAAGTCCTTTCTATCCACTTTATCTATGTCCCTCATAATTTTATACACCTCAATAAGGTCTCCCCTCAGCCTCCTCTGTTCCAAGGAAAACAGACCCAGCCTATCCAGTCTTTCCTCATAGCTAAGATTCTCTACTTCCAGCAACATCCTTGTAAATCTCCTCTGTACCCTCTCTAGTGCAATCATATCTTTCCTGTAATGTGGTGACCAGAACTGCACGCAGTACTCTAGCTGAGGCCTAAGTAGTCTTTTATACAGTTGAAGCATAACCCCCCTGCTCTTGTATTCTATGCCATGGCTAATAAAGGCAAGCATTCCATATGCCTTCTTAACTACCTTATCTACTTGGCCTGCTACCTTCAGGGATCTGTGGACATACACTCCAAGGTCCCTTTGTTCCTCTACACTACTCAGTGTCCTACCATTTAATGTGTATTCCCTTTCCTTGTTAGCCCTCCCCAAATGCATTACCTCACGCTTCGGAAGTGATCTGTGCTGGGGCTTCAACTATTCACTATATTTATTAATGACTTAGATAACACAATAGAGAGCCATGTAATCCAAGTTTGCCGATGACACAAAGATTGGTGAGATAGTAAGTAGTGTAAACAGGAGCATAAAATTATAAAGAGACATTGATAGAATAAGTGAGTGGGCAAAACTGTGGCAGATGGATTTCAACACAGGTAAGTGTGAAGTTATCCATTTTCGACCAAAAAAGGATAGGTCCAAATATTATTTAAATGGTCAAAAGCTAGGAACAGTGGAGGTCCAAAGAGATTTAGGGGTCGATGTACACAGATCACTAAAATGTAGTAGCCAAGTTCAAAAAAAATTAATCAAAAAGGCTAATGGAATGTTAGCCTGTATAACTAGAGGGGAGGAGGTTTTGCTACAGCTATATAAAGCCCTGGTTAGACTACATCTGGAGTACTGCGTACAGTTCTGGGCACAGCACCATAGAAAGGATATAATGGCCTTGGAAGGAGTGCAGCCGCAGATTCACCAGAACGTTACTAGGGCACAAAGGGTTAAATAATGAGGAGAGATTACATAAACTAGGTTTGTATCCCCTGGAATATAGAAGGTTAAGGGGTGATTTGATTGAGGTTTTTAGGATTTTGAAAGGGGGGTGGCGGGGGTGGTGGGGGTGTCTAGGACAAGGGGACAAATCCTTAAAATCAGAGTCAGGCCATTGAGGAGAGAGGTTAGGAAACACTTCTTCACGCAGAGCATGGTAGAAGTGTGGAACTCTCTCTCCCACAAAAAGCAGTAGATGCTAGCTCAATTAATAATTTTAAATCTGAGATTGATAGATTTTTGCTAGACAATGGTATGACAGGATATGGAGCCAAGGCAGGTGGCAGATATAGATCAGACACGATCTCATTGACTGGCGGAACAGACTCAAGAGGCTGAATGGGCTACTCCTGTTCCTATGTTCCTAATATCTACATGCCTTCCTCTCTCTCCCTACCATAAATCCCCTAGTCTGGATCTGTTGTAGCCCTAAAAGCAAATTTTGTTTTGTGAGTCATTAAACTAAAGGATGTTGGTGCTAAGAAACTGAAGACTTTCCATTTTCGCCATCTGGAGTCAGGGTCAAGCACTCACACAGAGTAAAATGCCTTAATTCTGCCCCAACAATATGTCTTTGCCCCAATCTCAGAACAGCTCCCCCATTTGCACCAGTGTAACATTTTTTTCCAACTCGAACACAAGCCATCTTATGCCCCCAGAGTTAGATCACAAATTTTATACCAAATTGGGGCAATTTTGTGCTGTTGGCCCATGGCCACTAGCAACTGGGCTAGACTGCCAAACTCATTTTATGCAAGTGCTTTGAAGCCAGCAGACATAAAAGAGTTCAATCACATCAGTCTAGCTGGATTTGAATCCAGAGTCCAGAAGTGAATGCAATCCACTATATCTGAAATTAAATATAATTCTATATCAGCTAGTGTCCACTTATTCTAACTAAATAAAACTCACTGCCTGTCATCTTGCTATTAAAAATGGCAATGACTTTATTTGCAAATAGGATTACTTTTGAGTTGCCAAGCTCAGGCAATCTTAATAAGTACAAGTTAACACAAATGCACTTATTTTATCCAATGCAGAAAGCAACTTTCTAAGTAAAGTTAAGGGGAAGCTTTGTTTTGGCATCCAGTTTCTCTCTGGCATTGGTGTTTTCAAATCTGAAAAAATAGAAAGAAATGGTTTCATTGGCCCACTGTGTCATGACATGGTAAGACTCAAGTGTGTGTCCATGATCCTCATATGGGAATTCCAGATCTCAGCCAAGTTGTTGAAAAACATGGAATAAGAGAATTAAAAAAAAAACTATTGTTTTGCCAAACCAGTGATTTAGTGAAATAGCACCAGCTTGGCAAACAAATGGTGGCAAGTCCTGTAGGATTCCTGACAATAAAATAGGCTTGCCATTTATCGTGATTGGTTTTTCTCTAGATTCCTAGGTGAAATACTTTGCACTAGTGTTCTACCTTCCAGCAGAGTAAAAGGAAAATGGAGATGGTTACCTTGGCCTGTTGTGAGCAAATCTGCATTTGGCCAATTGCAGAAGAGAACTGAAAATTAGCTATCCTACAAAAGCTCTCTTATGCTGGCTAATTAAAGAGGATTACTGGTACCAGACTTTTCCATGTTATGCAGAACTTAACTATTCCCTTCCAGGAGGAAAAACTGTTATCAGCTGGTACCTAGCTGAATCTAGGAACAACAATATTATGGTCACTTCTATGTGGTGAATGTTTCATGGTGCCCAGAGTCCAAACTCAATATGGGTGCATTGTGTTCCTCCCAAATCACAGAGCTTAACTCAGTAAGCTTGAGTTGTGTTCATCTCACTCTAATTTTAGAAACCTAACTGAATATGAGCGTTAAATTTAGATGCTTAACTCAATTTGGGCGAGTTGGCTTATTTTCCCTGGATGCCAGAGCTCTAAGTAAATATGGATTTGTTCTGTCCCTCGTTCACCAATCCCCAAATCCTATTTCAATATAGCTGAATTGATTCATTCCATCCTTTCCCATGCACCCATCTCGATATGGGTGAGTGATTACCAACCTTTAACGTGCAAGACCTAACCCAAAAGTGTAACCAATATAGGATTTACAAAGCTTAATTCAGTCCTGATGGAAGTTGTCAGCATTTCCATGTTAAATGTATTCATTTTAAATTATTTAATCAGCAAATATTAAAGATTATGGGAAAAGAATTGCTCTGGTTGTTACATGTAACAAAATTGCAAAATTGTTCTTTTTGAATGCATTTACAATGTTACTACAATTAACAAGATTGATTCTTTCCCCACTGTACCATTAGTCTATTATAAATTCTCCATTCTCTTACAAAATGTCAGGGCATCATGATGTTGTTTGATGGGTAATTCTTTAACATCAAGAATCGTGACAGATCAATGTTTCCATTCACAACATAATTTGGAGCTCCTCTGATTGCTCAGTGGGTAACTGAATGATTTTTTCTGCCACTGAGTCATACAGACCAAGAAGGTCCTAGCTTGATCGCTGGTCCATGCTGAATTAGTTATCTCAATCAGAGCAATGGTGGGACACCACTATTGTTCTTAAGAGTCTTCAGGTTAGGAAGGTTTAACATAAAACAGTAATGGTTCCCACAACTGATCAATATTCAGTGTATTCAGTGACACCTGTTGGAAAGTGCACAAATGTGGATATTGGTTGAGGATCAAATATTGAGAATCAGACTTGGTTGTGATACTGTGATCAAATAACTTGCTGACATTCACAGGCTATGTTCATATTTGAAGAGTGCTGAGGTAGCAGAGGTTTATCCTCCTTTCCTATGGAAAAGTGCCTAGCCCATGCTTGGCACCTCCCCATGAAAGCACAGTTAAAAATAGAAACTCACCATACTGGGATTATGGGATATTATGGGTACACTTTTAAAATTGATCAGTCTATTGCATAGCACATTAGAACCTCAATGCACTGTGTCACCACATCAGACTTCGTTCACCAAATCAAATATATTCCAAACAAACTACAGTGCTTCTAAAATTTTAGCATAATTTAATTCATTTTTGCAGTTATTCATTTGCACTCAGCTATGTGACTCCTAATAGCAATGCCCATGCTTTTGTCTGTCATAGCCTGCAGTGGAGTGAAAAGGAAACATAACTTTTTACCAGTGAGAGGTGCTCTATCTTTCTGAAGTGCACAAACCTAGCAGCCCAGCTGAGGATAGATAGAATGCATCATTGTGCATCACAATGAATGGTCATCAGATTCAAGTATCACTCCTTCCTAGGAGTCCTGTCTTTCTTTCTCTTCTCACCTCAAAGGAATAACCATCTTAGGAAGCAAGCATCTAAACTACAAGTCTGCTACAGGTGTAAGAAATATGTGAACTGTGTTTAACAACTTTTCATCAATTTCAGAACTTTTGATTATTTTAAATTGGAACTGAATAACCATGTTTTGATCGCAATTGTAGGAAAAATAATTAATATGGAATACATTGGGTCTTTAAAACAAAACAATTTCTGTATTTCAGAACAGATTCTTCTTATTCTCTTACATTGTTGGTTAGCAAATCTAACATTCAAAGTTGTCCAAATAATGTTCAATTCAAGCTTTTATTAATTTATCTTTCCAATTTTTTTTGCTGAATATTGTTGGAAATAACTTTATTATAAGGCACTAAAAAGATACTTTTTTTTATTAAAGGTGTATGTCATACCAGCAACATTTAGTTCTAATGGCTTTTCACTGAACAAATAGAAAGTAGCTATGCTGCAGTTGTCAATGGACTGATACCACCTTATTGTAAAAAACTGAGCTGCCCCTATTTTGTTAGTACCACCAAACAATCCCATGTGCTCTACATTTAAATTTTCTTTTTATAATTATCCTCTCACATTCCTCTGCTCTACTTTTATCTTTCTTACCTTATTCAGCATTTCTGTTTGCCTTTATTTAATTTTCTTTCTTTTGCCTTTTTCTGTTACTTTCTGTCTCCTTTACTGTACCTTGTCATTTTTTTTTGAGAGGATGTCAATTTATTTTTAAAACATGTTCTCACCTTTTTCCTCCTCTAAATCTCCCTGGGCCACACGTTAAACCCCTACTGATAAGGCAGTCCAACATCTAGGCACAAGGGCCTATTGCCTCAGAAATTCCTTTTCTTTCTGTAGGAAAGCACTTAGAATCATAGAATTTTACAGCACAGAAGGTGATCATTCAGCCCATCATGCCTGTGTTGGCTATCATGAAAGAGTTATCCACTTAGTTTAATTCACCTGCCCTTTCACCATACCATTTTAATTTTTAACTTTTTCAAAGATTTATCCACTTCCCTTTTAAAGGCTATGATGGATTTTGCTTCCAGCACTTTTTCTGGCTGGGAATTCCATATCCTAACATCAATTCATTAAAAAAATGACTAACCACTCCCTTTGTTCTTTTGGTGGTGATCTTAAATTTATGTCCCCTAGTTACTGACTCACTGACCAGTGGAAATAAATTTTCCCTATTTACTTTATCAAAACCCTAATAATTTTGAACACCTCTATTATATCTTCTCAATCTTCTCTGTTCTAGTGAAAAGAGCTCCAGTTTCTCTAGTCTGCTGATAACTAAAGTATCTCAACCCTGACATCATCTTAATGAATCTATTCTGCATCATTTCCATGACCTTGACATCGTTTCTAAAGTAAGACACTCAAAACTGAACGCAATTTACTATCTGCAGCTAAACCAATGATTTGTTAAGGATGAGCATTATCTCTTTGCTTTGGTACTCTAGACCCTATTTATAATTCCTAGGATCCCATACGCTGTTTTCAAACTAATCAGCTTGTACTGCCACTTTGAAAGATCTGTGTATCTGAATCCCTAAGTCTCTCTGCTCCTCTATTCCTTTTAAAGTTTTACAAATTACCATTTAGTGTAAACGTTCTTTCCTTATTCCTACTGAGACACACTAGTTAAGTCTACATGTTCACTGCTCTATGCTTCTCATTGACAGAATTAAAAAATGTGGAAATGCATTATGTTATGAAATTTCAGACACAGTTCGTCCACTCTACCCTCCCCCCCCACCCCCCCACCCTCTTCTATTCTATTTTATTCTTTTATCACTTTTTTCATTTCTTATTTACTTTTACTTTCTGGCCTTTCACTCCATTACTTTGTGCTCATTATCTCACCAGATCTATTAATTCCTAGAAATTGCAACACTTGTTGAAACAAGAACCCAACTGAATAATGTAACCTGGTGGGTTGTGCTACTCACTGTTCTTGGACCTCAGATTCAGTTTAGTGGTGACATTACTGAAAGAAGTAAGTGTAAAAGAAGTCTTGAACTGAGTGAAAGAGTGGCAATGAGAAACATAAGGTGGCAGAGATAGCTAAGCATAGAACGGCTGCAGAAAGCAAGGGAAACAGACAGCATCAGGAGTGCTCAGCAGCTAGGGAAATAGACAGCAAGGCAATGAGCAAGAAACAGTAGCTGGGAAATTAAGCTGAGGTATCAATAGAAGACAGAATTGAAATGGCAACCAGGAGTGTGAGAATGAGAAAAGGCAATGAAGATATAAAAAAGTGAGAGTTGAATAAAAAAAGGAGAGGATAGGGAAAGGAGGACTAGTAACAAGAGGAAATGTAGGGACAAATATAACAGAGGAAGTAAGATCAATGAAATAAAAGAAGAATCCAGTATTGGCAACAGTTTTTGCTGTTAATAACCTAATCTCTGATAGAGGCTTGGAATCTAATTTCAGTACGGTGGTATCAGTCAAAACCAAAATAAATACAGGAAACTCTTTATTAACCGGCACCGACGGGACCGGCGTGGTGCCGGTTAATCAAAAAGTCCGGATAACGGAGAGTTATATCTCCCAACGTACGAGAGCCCCGTACACACTGACATGCGCCTGCATTCGGAGCTCCGTCTCCCCGGGGACCGCCAGCTGACCATCTGTCGTGTCCGCTGCCTACCCGGGCTGCACATTCCCCTCCCAATCTACATGCTCCGATACAAGGCAAATGCCTCGGGGTTTTTTTTAAAGTTATTTTTAAAGGAGAGATGAAGGAAAACCCCGGTTACCTACTCAAGAATTTTGCCGGTTAAGAGAGATTTCCGGTTATTTGGGTGCCGGTTAAAAGAGAGTTTCCTGTAGTAGGGACTGCTACTATTTATGGTATCAAGTATTTTTCAGTTGTAAAAAGCACTTATATAAAACAGCGATTATTTTTTAATAACACACTTATAATAAAAAAGTGTAAAATACAGTCAGACACTGCAATCTGCCTTTTAATTTACTTCCTTATCAGACTCAACATGCATTAAGCAGCAGCCATTTTTAAATGCTTTGTGTTTAAGGTGAAAATGGCACAATTAGAGTCATTTTAGTGAATTTGCAGACAAGTAAAGTATGCCATGCACAAAATGATTGCAAAATTTACTGCATTCACCCTCCCCCCCTTCCCCCACGCCCTATTTTGTTGTTCAGTTTCTGTTGTAATACATACCCAGTATAAGACATCAGTCCACCCCTCCATGGTGATGCACTGAAATACGGTTAACATAGCAAAGGCAAAGTTATCGAAGTTAGTGATTCCATCATTGGGGCCAACCCATCCACTTTCACATAATGTTTCATTTGAACATCGGCGACCATGTCCAACATTTAAACTACAGGGTGCAGGTTCCTCTTTAGTAATTTTTTCTGAAGATTAAAGAAGACAATAGGTTAACAATATGCATCAACTCTTTATGGTAGTAGGTTTATTAATTACCTATAGGAAACCCTGATGAAATGCCACTGCACTAATCTGAGACTTATGCAATACAATTTAATTTCAGACTGGGTGACTCACAAAAATAACACTACAAGAAGTGTGTGTGTCACGTCCAGATGGATCACTAGTTGTGAAAATTAATAAAATGTTATATACCAATCTTGAAATTCTGTTCCTGTGATATCACCATCCACACTCATGGGGCGAATAATGAAGTCCTCATGCAGCATTGCTGAGGCAGTTTAGTGTTCCATGCACTGTGTATGAATGAGCTGTCCTCAGCCCACAATGCAAGATCAGCTCACTTAAATATTTTTCTGTTGCTGCTGGCACATAGTGCAAGACATCTTGGAACTGCCGAGGGTTGCTAGGTGCCAGTGGAGCACCAGCATTTATTTCCTGGCATGGAGGGGGGGAGGAGACAAACTGGGTGGCCCTAGGGATAGGAAAGGGACATCCAGCCAAAAAGTACTTTTTTTGTTTTATGGGCCTAACCTTCATCACCAACTGGGAAAGGACGCTCAGCAACTGGAGCCCTGCTCATGCGCTCCAGTTACATTATGGAGATGGCCCCCAGTTTAAATATTTTTGGGCGCAGGCTTCCATGTGCCCTTCATGCTAGCTGGCCACATAGGTCTGCACTGAACCCATTGGGCATGTGGTAAGCCTCGGGTTTCTAGGCCCGATAATATGTGGCTCCAGCCAATGCATTATTGGCTCCATTATGTTACTAGAGCAGGACTTCATGATGTCAAATCAGGGAAAGTTGTACAAAAAATATCTATTCCCAGGCTGGCATATGATAGCATGAGCAGACTGACAGACGTTCGTTAGTAAATGTACATATAGAGGCCGAATTTCCTTCCCCCCCCCCCAACGACCCCACCCCCTGCCACAACCGGAGATGTGGGGTAGCTACTTGGCTGTAGCTTGTCTATGTGCTCCTCAAATTTCCAACATATCAGCACTGTGTCTCTGCTTACAACACAAAGTGGCACATAACCGGAAGGGAGCGCACCCAAAACAGCAGGTGGGTCCTCGTCAACATGAACAAAGGCCATGCTGGACATAGTTGGATCTGAGGACAAGGGGAATGGGCCACAGTGAAACTAGAAGCCTCAGGGTTAGCACCATTCTTTTCGTTATTCTTTCTTTACTCACTCACTCACTTACTCAGTCATTCACATGCACATATTGAAGCAAACCAGGCTTTGACGATTTAAGCTCTGTTTCAGTAGAGTATTTCAGCTACCATTTTAATATATCTTCTGATTCTATTATGTCCCAGAAGAAGAAGCTGCAGGTCTCTTTGGTTCCCATAAAGTTAGTACTGCACAGCACTCACCGTCACTTCCTTCATCCATAGCAAACACAAGCATTAAATGTACATTTAGCTCAGGAGATTTAGGTAGCCAGTGTAAAGTGGTGAATCACAGAGCACAAGTGAGGAAGAGCAGATGGCACAGTCAAAAGAGGAGCAGCAACCTGCTGGCTGAAGAGCACCTCATGTGTTTTCTTAGCTGCAAAGCCATGGGATCCGGACTTCACTGTGGCAATTTGGCAAAGTATCACCTGCTAGAAATGCAGAATGACTGATATTGCTGATATCCCCTTTGGCAGCTTGGAATGAATCAGCTCAGGGCTGTGATAACCTTCACAGCCACTGGCAATGCCATCCTAGGAGAAATTGGCTGAAGGTCAGATTCAAAGATACAATACCACTCTGTTATTGCCTCTTCAGTAAAGTGGATTTTGCAAAAGCAGCTTGCCTCCAACATTTGATGGTAGATAGATGAAACTCTGCTTATAGATATGGTTTTAATTATAAGAGCAGTCCACCTCTGATACAATCTGATGTTTTGCATTCCTCTTTTCATCTTCATCTTCCAAATGACACAAAGAGAGAGGAATCCCCATTGTAAGGCCTATTTTCAAAATTATAATTACAGTAGCTAACATAAAGGCAAAAAGCTAAAAAAAAAAGAAAAATTTAGCAGTGAAAATAACATTAAGCACAAAGTGGAAGAAAAAATATGATTTTCTGATATTCTTTTAAGGGCCGATCCTTTTCTGTCAACCAGAATGTGTCTGCCCCATCATCTGCTATCTATTGGCAAAAATCAGCATATATTCACAGGAAATTTCTTGTGTATACATAGATTTAAATATTCAAATAAAACCCTCACCTGTTTTTGGTGAAAGCTCACTAGGCCTGCCTTTAGGCCTAATCAGAAGTTCACATGTGACAGAGAAGGGACAAAGATAACCTGATAATTATGGAAGAGGTAGGCCAATCAACCCATCTTAATTCATCCATCCAGAGAGATCCAAGATTCTCCTAATTTCTTCATGCAATTGTTTCGTAAAAATTTCCAGAGTTTTTGCCTCCACTGCACTGCCTGGAAGTCTATTCCAACCATATACACTTTGTGTGAATAATGTCCTGACATCCTAATCACCAAGGCAGTAATCTCGTGGAGCAGATCACCGCCTTTCATAGATCCCGTCTGATTTTCATTCCAGTGAATCTGCTGTGCCAGATTACCACCCAGGCAGTGAAGACAAAAATCCATCCCACCTATCTGATGCCTCATTTCCAGGCTGAAAAGTTCAGTCTCTCCAGTCTATCCTTGTAGCTCAGCCTTTTTGACATTAGAGGTTAGTCTCATTGCTCTTCTCTTTGCAATAATTTTGTGCATGGCATACTTTACTTGCCTTTAGCACTTGAATGTCAACCTTGTGTCTCAGTGACCAGAACTAGACTCAGTACACAAGGTTTAGTTTGACCAGAGCACTATACAATTTTGGGTTTGACTTTCTCAGAAATATATTCTACTGTTTTGGCTGTAAGGTTCAACATTCTATTGAATTTGTTAATTGCTGCCCTTCATTCTTTGGATGTGTTGAGTGATGAGTCTACTAAGATTCTTCGAACTCTTTCGGCTTCATCCGTGGCTATTTCAACGCCATTCATGGAGTACGTGTGTCGCTTATTTTTTTTCCTTTCTGCAATACTTTGCACTTGGCTGCATTAAATTTCACTTGCCATTGTTCTGCCCACTTACATATTTTATTCAACTTTATTCTGTAATTTCTGAATTGCCTTCTCCTAATCCACTGCTCCTCCTAGTTTGGTATTATTTGCAAAACTGACTACCTTGCATTGAGATTCTGAATCCAGGTCACAGCAGTGCTTCCAACACCGAGCCCTGGGCATGCATTAGTATTCCCCAGCCCACCAACTCTGATATAACTCCTCTAATGAGTAATCAATGTTTGCGACCTTTTAGCCAATTTCTTATCTGTTCCTAGGGTTTACCCTGAATCTCTATAGCTTTGAGTTCAACTAATGGCCTTTTCTGTAGAATGTTGTCAAATACCTTTTAGAAATCTAGGTATACCAAGTTGTGGAGCTTATTACAGTCCAGCTGTTACTTCAAGTTATAAAGCGAGGTCAGCTCAATTAAATATAATCTTGGCATTCCTGGAACATAGTATGTGATACACTGCGAACGTGCAGGGGTCAGCAGCAGCTCTTAAAGGACTACTGGTTACCCTAAATGGGAGCTGGCTCCAATTTTTAAAAAGGGCAAAAGCAAAGGACAGAGACAGAACATGACCATTCCAAGATATTGCAATGGAGCTTCTTCTCTAGGAGTGATTGGACACACTCCAGTTAAGCATCCAGGATAGAGGTTACAGAGTGTGACCCAAGCCTGGGAATAGGTGAGGAGGAAATTTGCCAGGCTATGCAAGGTTGCCACACTTTACATAAATTAACAATGTTGTCTGACAAGGTACCTTAATAATAAGGATACAGCATCACAGAGGGATAATGAACAGCATTCTAGCAACTGTTCATCTACTTTTCAAATGCACAGGTATAGCCATGTTTTATCAGGGCACGCTGCGTTGCTACCGTCAAAATACATTTATCCTACAGCTTTTAAATGTGACAAGCAACAAACACCAAGCAGGGTGCCCACACAAGATACCTGCACATATTTAGGCACATAACAATTTGCTACTGGTTTCGGCACTTGGTTAACACATATCTTCTCTCATATTCCTTATTCCAGCATATTTGTTTTATTAATTCTCAGGACATGGGCATCACTGGCAAGGCAGGCATTTATTGCCCATTCCTTGTTGCCGAGAAGGTGGTGGTGGGCCTTCTTTTTGAACTGCTGCAAGATTCTTTGTAGCGGTTTGATACAACTGAGTGGCTTACTAGGCCATTTCAGGGGCAATTAAGAGTCAACCACATTGGTGTGGGGCTTGAGTTACATACAGGTCTGACCTTTTCTATTTGCTTGCAGGTGAAGGCCACACATAACGAGTGTCAGTGAATGCAGACAGGAAACAAGAATCAACTGAGTTGCGACCCTTGATTCTTAATGAAGAAAGGGCCCTGAAGATACAGGGTATAGAGACAATAATGAGAGTTTGGAACAGTGAACGTGGAGCCTCATGACTAGTATCATTCTTTGCTTTTCATTCTTTAACTTACTCGTTAATTCCTTTACACACATGCACACACTGCAACATAATATACTGCATTCTCTTGCCATGTAAAGCTGTTTCAAGTGGAGCCTCACTGTTAGCATTGTAAAATAGATTTTTTTTGCTTCTCTAGATGCCCAAAAGGACGAGCTTCAATAAAGCACATAACAGCACCTGTGTCACCCACTGCTACAGTGACAAGCACCAGCACAATTATATACATTCCAAGGGGGGTCAATTAATGAGTTGCAGGCGGGAGTACTGGGTAAAGCACGGAGCATGAATGAGGAGGAGCAAGTGCATTACTGAAGAACCCACCAACTGCTGGCTGGATTAACACTGGAGAGGCATGAGAGCAGGAGCTTGCTGAAACTCTCAGCTGGTTGTACAAGCAAATCTGGAACAGGGGAAAGGGTCAAAAATATACTAAGTCCTTAAAAATAAAGCTTCAAGAGATTTTGGGTTCCCAAAGGTAACATGAATTGAAGGTTCTATACAACAAATTACCTTTCATTATCCTGATATGGTTTTAATAAAATTTAGGTAGGTGAATGACAAACATTAGCCAAACTTCCAGTTTCTTTGGTTCTGCTCTCCAAAGCTGAAGTTCAGGCCAGGTAAAAAAAAATATTAATATTCAAAGCCAAAACCCCATATGTTGTTTCCCACAAAATTAAGTTGGTTTTTCCACATGTTTACAATGTTGTAAACCTAGAAGAAAATAGCACTTTAAACCAACAGCAATTAAATCATCACTGTCAAAAGGTGGTTAAAGGGCGATACGTAAAATGTGCTTAATAGAATTAGTTCTTAATATACAGAATATACACTGAGCTGTCTGGCACATGATATTATAATACATGACATTACTGAACAATTAGTGGGCAAATTCATTAACTAGCTGTGCTGCTTTTAAAGCTCATTGATCTTTTCCCTATTGGTCAAATCATCAGGTGAGATGTAAGGTTTTTGAAAATCAAACTAAAGTTTCTGTTAGGAATTGCATTTGATTTTGACAATCATTTTCATAGGAATACAATATCCACTTGTCTTTACAAATTCAATTTATAAACATTTATACAAAGAAAAAGAAAATGGGAAAAATTCAGCTACTTTGCGCCTGCCGTTAGCGCCTCCGGGGGCACTAATGGGGCGCAAAGGGCTTATCGCCCGGGGAGGGTCAAAAAAAGCGCCTCCCGAGAAATTCAGCGGGACATTGCTGAGGTGCTACATGATAGTGTCGCGCCCCTGCCGATAGCACCCCGGGCCGCTGCGCCGCTGGCGATGATGTCATCGGCATGCGCGGCGACCCCTTACTGCCCCACGGCAGAAATTCAGCTGCGCCCCGCAAGGCTGCCGCGGGGATGTCAGCACCAGCCTCGCGGGATGCGAACCGGGCTGACTTCCGCTCGTGGGGCGGTATTTAAAGAGGAGGTGCGGCCGTGACCCGTGCTGCCATTTTCTTTTTTTGGCTGACTTCCAGGTCGGCCTTCCGTGGTGTGCTGTAGCATGGTCCTGGCTGCAATCACACAGCCCGGCACCGTGTCTTGATGCTGGGCTGCGGCCGCAGCATCACACCGCCCTGGTGGCCAATGTGGGCCATCGGAGGCCCTGCAGTGTGCGCAGCGGCCTTCCCCTTTAACAGAAGGGGAGGGGTGCTGAAATGCGGCAGCGCGATCGTGCCCCGACATCACCTTGGTTACCACCCTACCAGGATGTGGAGTGCCTGTGTGGAGCGGTAAGCCGAGTTTAGTGGCCGGAGCAGTACTTCCGCGCCGGGCGCTAAATGTCCGGCCTTAACTCGGTTACCGCCCCCAAACGGGGCTTAACCGAATTTTGCGCCCAATGCCTTTCACAGAGGAATCATCTGTGATGCCAGCCACACATGTTCAATAGAGCATTTAATTGTCTTTATAACTTTAATTTCTGCTCTTAAACAGATATTTATCCCAGCATTTTTAAAGAATTAGAATTGCTTTTGCTGGAAGTCTATTCCGTATATCGTCTACTAGGGGGTGTGTGATGGCCTTTTGTTAATTTTACACTCTGTGACCATAGTCATCATTTTGAAGACATGCCCCCTCTAAATTTAATTTTCTCTAATGAAACTAGGTTCCGTTCTATAGATTTTTCTTCCTAATTTAGAGCATTGGATGCCAGAATCATTTTACTCACTCTTTATCAATCGGAATACTGTCCTGAAAGCTTATAGATTTCATAGTCAATCAAAGTAAATTCTTGCCCTAATTAAAATGTTACCCTATATTTGGCTTGGTGCTTCTGAAATAAAATCCAGCCCTCAGATATTAAATCAATATATACTGCTTCAGAATTATACATAACCTTGTAGAATTCATTATACTACCACTGAAAATGTCAATATGTGACTGTTGTAATGAAATATTAACCTCCTGTTCCTTTCCACCTCCATTTCCTGATCATTTTTCACAGTTCAGGTACAGCGATATTTATTTTGATCAATAAATGATATTAGATTTCAAACTGAATCAGATTACTTTTACTTGCAATTTTTTGTTCTTTCTTTTAGTGAGATCATTATGTTCCTAGAAGAAGCCAAACTATCAAGATTCCACCACTTGCACCTGCTACAATGCATATTGTTTTTCCAGGAGCCTCTGGCTCTTTACTAAAAACTTTGCCTTTCTTCCCAAATCTTTTTGCTCACTCAGCTGTTTAGCTAACATTTATCTGAATTTGAGGTACGTGTCAAGTACTCCACTTTAAATAGTAACACACTACCCATTATACAGCTTTTCTAAATGACTACAGTTAGTTATATGTTGTAGTTTGAGTTAAAATAATAAACTGTCAACTTTAGCCTGCACTAACAACAATGAAAATCAGAAACTGTAAAATTAGTAAGATTACAGCAAGAAGAAGATTCTTGCAGTATTTATATCTATCTACATATATCTATACTATATTAAAAATTGTATTGCTACACTTACTTCCTGTCTACACCACATGACTTGTTCTTGTCACACTTTGTCATCTTTTTTGATTTATGTTTGTAAACCCGTCATTTACTACGTTAAAGGCGCTATATAAATGCAAGTTGTTGTTGTCATCACTCTGATTATGCAATCTGGCCACTGGCCTTCTCAAGGCCAATTAAGGATAGGCAATAAATGCTGGCCTTGCCAGCGATGCCCACATCCCATAAACGAATAAAAAAAAAATTTCAAATTAAAAAATCCAACTCCAGAGTTCCCATCAATCATTCAAAATGGTCTCTGAATTTTTTATTCATCCATTTTTTTTCTCAGCAGCTGAAATTTTTAGTGTCTGAAATAAGGGTATAACCAAAATAGAACATTCAATAAATTACATATTTCAACATAACAAGATTAAACTTATCCATTAAATTGTCATTTATGTCTTTTAATACCTTCATTAAAGTTTAACTTGCAGGTCTCAACATTCCATAAAAGCCTGAACTTGGAGTTGACATTTTGGCCCAGAGGTGTGAGGGTAGAGTTTCCGATTTGGGCACAATCGGCAATCCGGGCGCAAATTGCACTCAAAATTGCATTAGTTTTCCGAAATGAAGTTATGGTTCAAGTTTCTGCTCAAACTCACTTGCATAACAACAAACGTAAAATCGTTTATGAACCAACGCAATCTGGCAGCATTTTAGATCATAATTGTTCTGTTTTTTCTTGCATTAAAAAATATTCCTTGGTATTTTCAAGAGTAGTAAATTGGTGCAGTTTTATTAACACAGCTGAAAATGGGTTTATCACAAAAATAAGCAGTTTTAATAAGAGTGTCTAGTCCACCACCTGTGAGTAATCCAATTTTAAATAACTGAAAATTACTTTCAAAAGCTATGCAGGATCATTTACTAGTTTCATTTGTGTACAGTAGTCAGTCTCTTAATAAATTAAATATTTTTTAATATTTAAAAGCTTTTAAAAGGTGCCTATTAGTATCCTTGCGCCTAAAAAAAAGCTTAATTTTAAGAACCTCCTCAAAGGCCTGCAAATGGGCGCAAATAGCATAAACCCGCCATGGTGATTAATTCGATCTGGGGACGTGGCCAGTTTTGTGGGTGAGGCTGGCTTCCAGCGTGATTTTTTTAAGCCATCGCGAAAGATTGTGGAAGCTCAATTTGCACTGAATGTAACTTACGCTTGAAATTCTGTGACGTTTTGCGCTGGTTTGGCCGATTTTGGGCAAAACCAGCGCAACCTAGTGGAAACTCTACCCCCTGGTGCTGTGAGCTGAATTCCGGTTGTGCAGGCTGAGCATGTGGAGTGTACCTAATTTCCAAGGATGCATCAGTACCATTCAGTCAGCTATCCTGCAAAGTATTTTTTTCTCTTCATTTCTCGCAGTTTCTGGCCAAAAGGTTTTCAGAATTATTTGAAGAAAAGCTAGAGGATACATTTCAATAGCTTTACTCATGTAAAATTCATATTTACTTTTTTTTAAAAAGTTGCATGAAGTTTAAAATGTGAAAGAAAGAGGGAGAGAGAGGAAGTAATTTTCAACATTACTGCCTGGGCAGTAACCTGGCTCAGCAGATTGCTCACCCATTATAGTGCTTGTCTGATTTTCACCCATTGATTTGAATGGGATAAAAATTGTGCAAGTTCTATAATGGGTGGGCGATCCACTCTGCCATATTACTGCCCAGGAAGAACACTCCCCACCACTTAAAATGGGCAGTCGCTTATATCGGCCAAAAAGCAATAACCATTATCCATTTGCATTAACGTCAATTTCAAAATTTACCGGTTATAGCGTCTTAAGTGCTCCGCTTATTTTGGGCAGAAACAGCTGTTCAGCTTTGTTAATTTACATCATGCTCTACAAATTGTAGCTAGCAGTTTTTGCATAATTAGCACAACGCTAAAATCAGCCTTATGTGCTATTTCTTTAATTATGTTGTTAGCTACAAGCACTTAACAGTGGCTTTTGAGTCAAAGTAGAAAGCTCTGGGAGCTGTGGCAACATTCAGTTAGAAACTTAGAAACATAGAAGATAGGAGCAGGAGTAGGCCATTCGGCCCTTCGAGCCTGTTCCGCCATTTAATGAGATCATGGCTGATCATCCAAATTCAGTACCCTGTCCCTGCTTTCTCCCCATATCCCTTGGTCCCTTTAGCTTTAAGAAATATATCTAACTCCTTCTTGAATATATTTAATGAATTGGCCTCAACTGCCTTCTGTGGTAGAGAATTCCACAGGTTCACCACTCACTGGGTGAAGAAATTCCTCCTCATCTCAGTCCTAAATGGCTTACCCCTTATCCTTAGACTGTGACCCCTGGTTCTGGACTCCCACTTAGAGACTTTAAACGTTCGTATATGTTTGAATTTTACCTACATGTAAGTGACAAGTAGTTCATGCTCTTAAATAATGATGTTGCTAATTTATTGTTTTTCCTCCTAATAATCCTATTAAATCTGTGTTAAAAGTATAATTTTGTATATTCTTAGTATAAAGACGCTGCAGTATGGAGGTCTACAACTTTCACTTACAGTCTGCACAGTATAAATCAGGACAAATCTGCTTCAGTATATATCTTTGACAGGAGTCTTATTAAAAGTGATGCTCACCTGCCATAAAATGTTAAACAGCCCATCGCATATAGCAGGCAAATCATATTCGCATGAACTCACCGCTGTAAGCAGTGGGGAGTGTAATTTTGAAAATTAAGCCTAGAGTAACTGACTGGGGTTGCGGGGAAAAAGAGAGAGAGGCAGACAGGCAGACTGGAGTCAGAGAAAGAAAGGTGAGATGGGGGAGAGAGGGTTAGAGAGAGAGAGAGTGCATGTGTGTTTGTGCACATATGAGGAGGAAAAAGAGTGTCTTTCTTTATGTAATTTTACTTTCATTTTCAAGAAGACATGGGTTGAATTTTGAAGCCAGCTAAATTACCTCATTTGTGTTCTGTTGACAGTTGGAAAAAGTCAATGCTAATGGTTTACACCTGTGAGACAGAGATTCTAATTAATAACAGCTGCGAGGCAGAGGGAGAGACACACACACACACACACACACACACACACACACACACACACACACACACAGAGAAAAGCACACAAGTCGTTTCTTTTCTCATTCTAATTTGATTTTTTCTAAGAAGAAACAAGCTGAATTCTGAAAGCAAATAAAGCTTTTGTAAGGGAAGCATACAGTGTGGGAGAGGGAGGTGAGGAAAAAAACTGGTGAGGGACATTTGTCTTCTCAGCAACTACCATTGGGGAAAGTTAGTGGGAGTGAGGATTAAGGGTGAGGTGAGTGATAGCGGAGCAAGGTGGGGGGAGGATGATGTGGTTGTGTGTAGTTCATAGGGATAGTGTTAGAAGGGAGGGTATGGTAAGAAATGGAATAGGGTACAATGGCAGTGAGGGGGTGACAGGAAGCATGAATGAATTGAAGAGGACATGGGAAGGGAGCTGCTGAGGACCACGTGTTAACTGCAACTCACACCCCAATTGCAGCTACAGCTGTTAGTGGTTACTTTCCTTGCCACTCCATACCATACTACCCACCATGTCATACTATCTATCACCTCCCAGCTGAAAGGAAACAAGAAAAGACAAAGAGAAGCAAAATGAGTTAAGGGATGAGAAGCAGAAAAGAGAGAGATACAGACCTAGAAGAGTAGAGACAGAGAGAGAAACAGCAACACACGTCAGCAGAGACAGGTGAGAGAGAGACCATGGCCGCGATCTTATCTCTGGAGACGTGCTGGAGGCGGGACTTCTGGTTTCCGGGGTTCAGTCCCGCCCCCAGCGACGTCTGATGAACCCACGCTATTTTCCCTTGATTGGCCTTGTTAAGCCCACCCTGCGGGCTTAGCCGGCCAATTAAGGGAAAGCCGGTGACAGAGGACGTCAGCGTATGACGTTTCATCTGTCGAAAATGTTTTGACAGATGAATTGTCAGTGTTTGACAGCTTTGAGAAGCTATCAAACACTGACAATCTCTGTTCTAAGGTGAGCCCTTGCACAGAAGGCTCACCAATACCTCTCTCCTCAGCAGAAAGCAGATGGCTGCTGCATCTGAGAATGCAGCAGCCATTCTGTCATCTCTGCCATTGAGATGAGGCACCTCCAGATCCCCAAGGGTTGAAGCCTACAGAAAGAAACAAAGGTAAAGAAACATTTTCCAACACTTTACACTCACCTCTCATACTTACCTGTCCACACTTGCACCCATCACTCACCTCTACAGCTGACATTTCAACCCCTCTCACCCCTGCAGACCCACTGCTCGCCTCGCTGACCCTGGTGAGGTTCGCAGCCGTCGGGAAGCTCACACTTGCAGGCTTAAAATGGAGAAAAGCCTCAAAACTGCCTGTTAACTACCTGTTAACAGGCAGTCAATTGGTTCTAACCCCCTTCCCGCCTCGAGGAGACAGATCCCTGCGCGAGTCGGGGACCCACCTCCCGGGAAGATGGTTTGGAGGCGGGTTGGGAGCAGGGTTGGGACCCGCTCCGAATTTTTCCCATTTTGCCAGCAGTCCCGCCTCCAAACCCACCTCCTCAGGGCTGGTAAAATCCAGCCCCATATTCTCTGACTTACCATGTTTTAGGTCATGGGAGATCAATTAGTTATATTAAAATATCTTTTTCAACTATAAGAGCTCACGTCCACATTCATGATGGAAACTGCCTATGTAAACTTGTCATGGAGTAGTTACACCCTCCTGTGTCATCACTGGGTGTAATTTTAACCTGACAAATTTACATAGGCACCTTCCATTATAAGGTGCACTTAGGAATTTACAATAGAAAATAATAAGGACAGAATATATAACTTCAATATTGGGACTGAATAAAGTCTGCATGTCCAGCTCGAGTTATCCCCCAGCCTCTAGCTCCGCTTCACCGGAAGACTACACTTGTTCTTTATTCCCAGTGTGCAACACCAAGGAAGATTATTAGAAGGTGTGTACACACTTAGAAAGAAAGACTTGCATTTATATAGAGCCTTTCACGACTACCAGACGTCCCAAAGTGCTTTACAGCCAATGAAGTACTTCTTGAAGTGTAGTTACTGTTGTAATGTAGGAAAAACTTCCAAAAACGTTACTTCCTGTAGTATTTTTCCACTTAACATTAAACAGCATTACCATCACTGAATTCCCCACCATCAACATCCTGGGGGTCACCATTGACCAGAAACGTAACTGGACCAGCTATGTAAATACTGTGGTTACAAGAGCAGGTCAAAGGCTGGGTATCCTCTTCCCTCTTCTAGCAGCTTGTCCTCTCTATTTGTGGCCTCCCTTCATTCTCCCAGTCATGCTCAATTCCAAAAAGGAAGGCCTGCCAGGCCACGCATGTGTGAAAGCAACTTGTTTCAGTAGAAGCTTTTATATCAACAAGGAAGTACTATAAGAAAGCTCTAAAAACACATGCAATTGCACCATCAGCCAGAAGAAATAATCCAGCAACTAAGTAAGTAGTTCATGATCCCTTTAAGTAGTGCTGGTGGGGGGTCCTTCATGCTGTTTAATGTCATGTTCAACTCTGCGAAGTTAAGACAGGGCATAGGCTGGAGTGTGGCGTTTGAAGTTGCACACTGATTGACGTCATAATCTGCCTGCTCTGCATGCTGCTGGCAGTTGTTAGGTGTGCGCACGTGTGCAAACCTCTTCACCAAGATGGCATCCGGCGCACTTCCCATTGGAAGTGTGCACATGCATCTCAGACGCCATTTTCGACCGTTAGGAGGCCATGTAGTGCCTAAAAAATGAATGCTACAGAGCCCAATTTCTCCCTCAGTATGTGAATCATACATGGGTTGCTTATCCTCACAGAAAGTGAAAGTAATATTGGGCTACAATTTTAGGAAACTTATTAAAATAAGGACAAATTTATATACAGGTGTGACTTAGAATTATGACTTAGGTGTGACACATAGGATTTTTGCACTAATTATATGACTGCACAACAGCATCAATCTAAATTAAAAAGTTGTAATTCTTGGGGAGATTGTCACATTTCCAATTTGAAAAAGTCAATTATCAGAAACAGTAGAGAATTGCAAGCTACAAATATGCACGAGAGGAAAAGTCTTCTTTGTATAATCAGAACACTTACTCCAAGTGCACAATAAGGTGAGGGAAAAGGTTGCTTAAGTAAAAGGGGTACAGTTGAATTTGTATACTGGAATCTGAGAAGTATTTTAGTTGGAATGGGATTAATGTCTTGGATATATTTTAGAATTGTCAGATTTTTAGTTAGAAAACACAGCATAGTGCTTCATATGTTAGAAATCACGGAAAATAATGAATAACACTTGAGTATTTTTCATGACCGTGACTGCCTTGACACAAAGCAAAGTCAAGTGCTAAAATACTCACCATAAAAAAAAATCAAGTTTTAGAGTTATCACTGTTGTCAGATGAATCACTAAATCAGCCAACTAGAAATAATGTAAGTACTGATGTATGCTAAAAAAAATAGTAGTGAGAAAAAGCTGCAAAATTCCAAACAAACATTCTGAATATACCATATTTTACAATGCTGTGATAATAATCATTTCTGTCGATGAAGGTAAAATTCATGACAGTTATTCGTACACTGCTTGGTAACAGCATCAGGTTATCCACAACTCACCTTCTGGTGTAACACACTGAGTAAATGTTTATGAATATTGAACTTACTTTTCACTGTATCTTTACCCATTGTTAATTTAGCTTTTAAGAACATCTGTCCAATGATTAATGATGTACTTAACTAAACAAACATATATAAAACATCATAGAAAATAAATACTGGCAGGAGGATAGGTGGAAGTTAGATTGTAGCATTAGCATTACACATACACAGAATTGCTCACGGTAATATAATATTCTATTCATCTCTGTTGAAGTCAATATTAGCACAGGATTAATTTTGTGCATTGAAAAAAATGGCAACAGTGCAAAGGATTAGGAACAAACATTGACCATAAAAGGGAAGGTATATGGATAATAGTGACTGGGAAAAAAATTATCCTTAAAATTCTAACTAAAATCCTTTCTATTTCAGTCCAGTTACATGCAAAATATTTATTCCAAATGAATGCAGTAATGAAGATTGAAAATAATGCATTTTATAAACATCATGTCTTTTTTCTATCTCTGATATGATTTTGAAAAATTATCCTCTAATAAAAACAAAGTGGTAAAAAGAAAAGAAAACCAGCTGCATTATTCTATCTCCTGGTGACCGGCTCAAGAGTAGTACCGGCAAACTGTCCACAAAGATGATTGATGTGGGTAATGGAAGTGTAACTTTCATGCAGAATGGAGTGCTCTACTGAGATTACTTTGTTGGAGTAAGGTAGAGCAAATTTTTCACTAGATCTAGCCTTGCTATATCTAGTTGAGAGTCTTTAATGCTCTCCTGGCAAGCAAAAATTAATTTGGTTCGGACCTCCAGCTGTACTCTATTTTTATGGCCCACTTTTGCTGAATTGTTCTGCCGCCACTACCGCGCCGGTTGAGCTTGGATTAGTACTCAAAAGCAGAGTGTAGGAGATCTACGTGGGTCAATTCTGTAGTGAGAGATTATTCCCTGTCAAGGTAAGAACAGGCTGTACTATGGATAATAACACAGCACTGGCATCTTAATGAGCAACAAATATATATCTTACAATAAAATTTTTGCATTGTCATATATGTTGAGCCTATCGTCTATGCTGTGACAATTATGCCATCATGTCTTGTTCCTTACATCATGACCATTAAGTTTTTGGTCAATTTTCTTCTCTTCATTGGTTAAGTGTTTAAAGCTGGAAATTACAATGACCACTGCTTTCATCCAAAGTTAAATGCATTCATATCAAATTCAGCCTTGAGCATGGAAATTACTGTACTATCATATGAATGCACTATGTGCTTGTATTAAATTCCTCTTTCTTGCTATTTTAAAAGAGATACTAATACATATCAAATTTCCATATCAAATAACCTATTTAAAATAAACAGGTTAATGATTCTGTTAAAATAGAAATAGATTAATGCTATATGAATGCATTAAGCATATGCGCACTAATATTACAAACAGTAGTTTCTAAGCTTGGGCCAGATTTTGCTGGAGCGAGGCATCTGTGAGTTGTGAGTGCCCTGTGAGTTAGACTTGTTCGTGCACATTTAGGTTTAAAAATTTTTTGCCCACAAAGTTGCTGGAAGTGCGAGCTGATAACGGTGCAGCAAGGGCAATAGGGCAATGAGATTTAAGGATTGAGAAATAAACAGAGGAAGGACTGAGAAGGAGGGTGAATTAGAGTGGATGAATTCAATGTCAAAACAGGTACAGAAAGAGAAATAAAGAGGGAAAGAAAGATTGGATTAAGAGAGAGAAAAAAAAAGACAGAAAGCAAAAGTAAGAATAAAAATTTAAAATTTGATATTTTTAAAATCTCCTAAAACTCACAACCTGAATGAATGAGACTCCACACTTATAATTGTTTACTTTCTGGGCAAGAGAGGTTGATTGGCAGTCATTAACAATTATCAAGTCATTAAAAGGGTACTTATGCTGTTAATTACTAGGCTTAACTTTCTGTGGCGAGTTTAATGAACAATGTGCAAATATAGCAACATCATGAAAATCACGGGGAGGTTAAGTGCGAGATGCCATTTTCGTGAAGTTAACAGCAGAGCAGCTCAATCTGGCCTGCAAGTTGTGGCGACTCACAATTCAAAGGGCATCTCTTCCTCACTACAAGTCGCTGGCCAATTTGCAAATTAATAACAGCATGCGTTGTTCAGACACATTTTTTTCAGCAAATTCTGGCCCCTTATATATTTCTGATTTCTAATTAGTTATTTTCTGTTATTGTTATTCACCATATTATACAAAACCAAAAACAAAGAAAGAAAGTAAGTTGTGTTGTGTGTGGAGGACAAGACCATTTTGCGGGGGAAAAGGACTGTTGAGGCAGGAAGCAAAGAGAGGCAGAGGAAAACTCATTGCAAGGCAGAGGCATCTCTGACTCTACCAGAAGCGGGAGGTTTGGTTGCTGTTTGGATTCAAAAGGTCCATGTTATAAAACAAATCCTCTACGCATGAACTTAGCATGGGAAATTTATTAGTAATTTAGAGAAAATAATCATTATCTACATCTTGTTTAAAAAATGCAACTTTTCATTTTAATATTATATTAGTAAAATTAGATTAAAGTTTGCAAAGTTAATATAAGAGATTTAGAACAGACTGCAGAAGAAACTTCTTTACACAAAGAGCTGTGCGGGTGTGGAATTCACTTTCAGGGTTACTGAATGAGGCAGAAACTATGTAAACATTCAAGATTAGATTGGATAGGTGGATGAAGGAAAAGAGTTGACAGGATCTGGGAACAGGGTAGGTAAATATGATTAGAACTATTTGCTTGCATAGATGGTAAACACCCTCACTTTGAGTAGAATTTATGATGGGACTTAAATGGGATGGAAGGCTGGCAAGATCCAATCCATGCCTAAACTCTGACCCCCCCGTTCCCCCTAGATCTGTCAGATTTCCACCCCACCAAACTTACTATGCCTCAGTATTTAGTACATCGCTTTGCTTAAATACGATTCGTTGAGTAAGTATTTGTGGCAGAAGTCACATTTCCACTGTTACTCGACTTCTGGATTCCAGTATCCAAACAAAATCTATTAAACAGCTGTTGACAATTTTTTTAAGTCCCTCAATGCCATGTGTCATTCCTTGGCAAGATGAGGGGGCACTACTTCAATTTCGCTTATTGCCTCATCCCAGTATTACGATATGGTTGATATTATGAAACTACATCTTACAACTCTGTCATGCAACTTATTGATGTATCCAAAGTTGTTTGGAAAGAAATCAGCACAGTTAATGACCTGACAAAGTGACAGTATAATTCTACCATCATACCAAGAAAAATACAGATAAAGAATCAGCAATTGCGCGAAGCATTCTTCTGCTGCCAGACAGTTGGAACAAAATAATCTGGAATTTACAGTGGCCATTTTGACATTTTAGTTTAACTATGTGCAACCAAATCCCATGACAAATTTTTAGGGTAGGAAATTGACAAATGTTCTTATGAGAATGTTTTATTCTGAGGTCTGAGCCATCAATGCGTTTCAGTTGTAATCAGAATAATTCTTTTGATAGCAGGAAATTTGTAATAACATTGTTTATTATAATGAGTTTTATTCTATGATTATTCAAACTTTCAAATATAGTCAATTACTCTATTCATAATTTCACTGAACCAAAACTGCACAGAGCAGAAAAGTATTCTTCATTCACTTTCCCTTTTGAGCAGAGTAACCTTTAAATCATATTGTGACGTTGCTGGTTCAGACCGAGATACAACAAAGTCAACACTAGACAACTCTGAATTCAAACAAAATTATACTCTGTAGTGTGGAGCACAGCCACAAATGTGCAAAAAACTTTGAATTACAGTTTCCAGGTTTAATTGATAAACACAACAAAATCCAACCGGTCTCAAAATATTTAAGTCAGTGTGTGATAACACCGATGAAAGACCCAAGAATTATTAACCTAACAATATGCTCACCAGCAGCTCTCCACAAGTCGATAAGTTAAAAATGTCATTTATTTCCTGCCTGCATTATCACACAATACCTTGTATTCCCTTGTATTGTGTGAACAAAGTTTTTGACACTTATAATGGTTAAGCAGCTCATTAGCTACTTGAGTAACATTAAAATATAATTATTCAAGATGTATCATGATTGGCTGATATTTTCTTAGTATTGCAAATTAATTTTTTTTCAGGAATTACATGTTACAAATTCATGCACAGCTATGGTTTTGTGACTAGTTTGGAAATATCCAAAAAATAATCAGGCCCCACCTAAGAATTTTCTGGGAGAAGATGAACTTCATCTCCAGATGTTTTTCCAAATAAATAAATTTTGCCACACTGCACACTTAAATTCATTAGTCCTGATTTTAATCCCCTGCGCTTGATGAGAATGGGGTGTGTGCGGGGTTAAAATATCGGCAATGTGGCACTCACCAGAGCCAAGCTGCACATGTGCCATTTTAACAGGTACATTTTGGGCAACGCATGAAGCCCTCACCCCAGGCAGGTGAGGGACTTATTGAAATTCAAAAGTTGGGCTCTGATGACATCATTCAACCCAACCACATTTTAACTAACAGTGACGGGTTGGCGCTCGTCACCGGCCTCGCCAAGGAAACCTGGCACCGAGGATCAGCAGGCCCAGTAGAGGGCCAAAAAGGCAAGTTATTTCTATTTATTAAAGTTTTCCTTGGGGTCCAGGAGCAGTAGGAATGCTCCTCAGGGCCCCACATGGAATCCTTGGCCCTCTCATTCGCTACCTTCACTTACCTTGCTGGGGACTATTCTTGCATAGTCCCGTCTCCATCCTCCTGCCCAACTCTTGCCCGCAGTTCTGAAGCCATTGATGCCAGGTTCGGGTGGGAGTCAGGCTTGGTCTATTTA
The DNA here is from genome assembly GCA_030390025.1 of Squalus acanthias. Taxonomy (NCBI): domain Eukaryota; kingdom Metazoa; phylum Chordata; class Chondrichthyes; order Squaliformes; family Squalidae; genus Squalus; species Squalus acanthias. Next base: position 83,039,887 of record CM059435.1, on the reverse strand, counting down.
AATGAGGCCTGGGAGTTAAAATGGTCCAAGCCTCACGTTAGTGAGCCGAGGGAAGCTGATGCCAGCCCCACGTTCATTGTTGCCTCTGAGTTAAAATTGGGGTTTTAAAGTGTATAGACACAAACCTAACAAATGTATACCAATTATGAGAAATAATCGATAATCTTAATAAGAGAGCACTGTATTACACTGGTGTTTATTTTGAATATTACCCATTGATGAGTCATCCTATTCCGATAAATGAAAATCATAGAATCATGCATGGGGGGAATTTTAACCATCAAAAACGGGTGGGTCGGGTGGCATGCAAAATGTAAAAAAAATCTGAAACCAGACCCCAACCCGCCTCCAACCTGCCCACGTCTGGTTTTAACGGAGGTGGGATGGTGGACGGGCAACCAAACTGCACACAGGAGGCAGGTTGGTCATTTAAATATTATAATGAGGCTGCGTGCCTCAGAATTAACCACCATTTTAAATTTAACCCTGGCCGGCTGGGTTTCCCAGGCCTCGGCTAAAGGGAGGCGACGACTGCTGGAGCCAGGAGGTACATGCCTTTCCACTTAACTGCTAGATCCAATTTACCTGCTTCACCCACCCACCATGGTCAGACACTCCCAGATCCTTCCGATCTCCCGCCGACCCTTCTGATCTCCTCCCCCCCCCCACAACCACCCCCACACCAACCTTTCGGATCTCCTCTCGACTCTTCCGCTCTCCCCCTCGACTCTTCCAATCTCACCCCCCGAGGCCTCCAACCTCCCCCCGACACCGACCGTTTTGATCATCCTCCGTTCCCCCGTCACCCCGTACCGGGGTACGGTAGCATAGTGGTTATGTTACTGGACTAGTAATCCAGAGGCCTGGACTAATGATCTGGAGACATGAGTTGAAATCCCACCACGGAAGCTGGGGATTTTAAATTCAATTAATTAAATAAATCTGGAATAAAAAGCTAGTATCAGTTACCGGATAGTAGTAAAAAGCCACCTGGTTCACTGATGTTCTTTAGGGAAGGAAATCTGCCGTTCTTACCCGGTCTGGCCTACATGTGACTCCAGACCCACAGCAATGTAGTTGACTCTTAACGGCCCTCTGAACTGGCCTAGCAAGCCACTCAGTTGTATTCAAATTCTCAAGGGCAATTAGGGATTGGCAATAAATGATGGCCTTGCCAGCGACGATCACATCCTGTGAATGAATTTTTAAAAATCTCCCCGCACCCCCCGGCTCCGATCTCCACCACCAACCCTTCCGATCTCCCCTGAGGTCCTTCCAATCTTCCTCCCAAGGTCTCTGATTCCTCCCTCCCTCCTCGCCACTCCTCTACTGCAGCCTGGTGCCAAAGGCCGACCCACCCGACAGCCAGCCAGCCTCTCAATCAGGCTGGCTGCGGCTGGGAAATGGAGACAAAAAATGTTAATCAGGCCCTGCCGTTAAATTCGGCAGGACCTGACAACCTCAAAACAGAACCCCCCCCGCCACCCGTCCGCCTCCGAGCTAATATCCAGCCCACAGAATCATAGAGAATGTCAGCTATTTAATGGCATTAGCTTATAATAGCAATCACACTGTCAGATGAAAGAAGAATCTTTACACATGACAAATTGTTCTTATTAAACAATATATCACAATTTGAAATCCCTTGCCACTAAACCAGGTTAAAAAATAAAATATTTAATATTTTCATTATTACTATCTATATACAGGCTGTGATTCATGCTACCTATTAAGAAGTCAACATTTGTTCCAAATAAATAGATGCAATACAAGCTCATTACTCATTCTCCATTCCAAATCACAGAAAATGACAAGAAGGAACCATTAAAGTACAAACTAGTGCACAATTTTACACTGGGAGTTACTGAGATAATTGGACCAACACAATGGCTTGGAATTTCCTGGAAAGTTTCGGTGTAACTATGGCATAAGAGCAGCCATTTGTTTTTCAAGAAAATTCACACCAGATTTACACTGAAACATCACTACGGGCAAGCATCCTCGATTGCTTGCACCGTTTCCCAGATACGCCATACAAAACCCTCTGCTGCTCATTGACATAACTCCATCTGCCATTGCAAAAGACCACTCATGTAAGTTACCTGGATTTATGTAAATAATATGCTGGGTTAAATTTACGCCCAAAAGTTTAGGCACAGAATGGCCTGGAGTCACCTGGTATTGGCATAATTGAGATTTCTGGAGTTTGATCGCAATTTTCTGTGCATTTATAAAAAAAATATTTTTACTGAGATGTGCACTCTACCTAACCAAAGTGCTGTCAGTCTCAGCGCACATGCTCAGAAAGACTAAGCAGATGAAATGGCCTTCCCAATGGGCATACCACTATTCTGCATATGAACGGAAGGGGAGCAGCAAAAGTAAGAGGCTCCGCGAGTGAGGTACCCTGCAGTCGGCACTGATAGAGTGAGGTCACCAGCACACCAACAGAGTATCACTCAAGAGTGAAACTACATCTGGTAGGGATGTTAACCTCAGAAGGTAATTCTGAGTAATTCAGATTTTAACAATGGTAACAATGGCTTTTTGACTCTAGTGTTGGATGCTGCTCCAATTGAATCTATGGTGAAGGTGTGCAAATTCATCTTTGTTACTGGGCGTAGCAATGGAGCCACTGCCTTTTCAGTAGCATGTAGAACTGAGAGGATAAACCATAAATAATTTCCACTCCTTCTGTGCCGTAAATTTCTACAATTCTATGATTTCTACTTGTCTTTTGCCAGTTTTACACTCTGGCATAGGCAAGTGAGTGCCACCAGAAATTTCAGTATAATTTCCCATCGGCAAGATCGGCGCAGAAATCGGTGTAAATTTCAGTATGATTTCTGTGCAAGTGCGATCCAGGAAATTCGGGGCCAATGGCTTTCATACGTTCTATTTCAATATCATTTACCAACACCACTGTTTATGTTGAAATGGAATTATCAGGCTATTGAAATTTTACCAGGAACCTACCATGCAGCTTCGGTAAACATATCTACCATTGCTAACTCAACAACTGCATCTTCACCATTTCTAACTTGCACTAAACGTAACACTGCCTTATCCTTGTATATTATCTATTTTTATTCACCCAACTAACATTACAAGTGTTGCCCTACTGTTACTTTGGTTATTCACATATTTTGGAAGAGTGAAATCTATTGAAACAAAATATGAACTGAAAAGTATCAGGTTTAAAGATATTGGAAACAGAGCCAATTGCTTGCTGACTCAAATAATGTCAATCAGTATCAAAAGGATACAAACACAGCCATCAAAATGTTGCTTTAAACAACTTACATTCATATAGTGCTTTTAACATAGAAAAGAGGCCTACAGCACTTCACTGAGGTGTGAGGAAAACACATGTTGAGGCAAAAAAAAGATTAGGAGGGGTGACCAAAATCTTGGTCAAAGAGGTAGGTTTTAAAAACACAAGAACATAGGAAATAGGAGCAGGAGTAGGCCATTCGGCCCCTCGAGCCTGCTCCACCATTCAATAAGATCATGGCTGATCTTCTACCTCAACTCCACTTTCCTGCACTATCCACATATCCCTCGATTCCCTTAATATCCAAAAATCTATCGATCTCTGTCTTGAATATACTCAACGACTGAGCCTCCACAGCACCTCTGGGGTAGAGAATTCCAAAGATTCACCACCCTCTGAGTGAAGAAACTTCTCCTCATCTCAGTCCTAAATGGCCAACCCCTTATTCTGAGACTGTGACCCCTGGTTCTAGACTCCCCAGCCAGGGGAAACATCCTCCCAGCATCTACCCTGTCAAGCCCTGTAAGAATTTTGTATGTTTCAATGAGATCACCTCTCATTCTTCTAAACTCCAGAGTACATAGGCCTAGTCTACTCAATCTCTCCTCATAGGACAATCCCCCCATCCCAGGAATCAGTCTGGTGAACCTTCGTTGCACTCCCTCTATGGCAAGTATATCCTTCCTTAGGTAAGGAGACCAAAACTGTACACAATACTCCAGGTGTGGTCTCACCAGGGCCCTATATAATTACAGCAACACATCTTTACTCTTATACTCAAATTCTCTTGTAATAAAGAAAGAAAAAGAAAGAAAGACTTGCATTTATATAGCGCCTTTGACGACCACCGGACGTCTCAAAGCGCATTACAGCCAACGAAGTACTTTTGAAGTGGAGTCACTGTTGTAAAGGCCAACATACCATTTGCTTTCCTAATTGCTTGCTGGACCTGCATGTTAACTTTCAGTGATTCGTGTACAAGGACACCCAGGTCCTTCTGAACACCAACATTTTCCAATCACTCACCATTTAAAAAATACTCTGCTTTTCTATTTTACCTACCAAAGTAGATAACTTCACATTTCCCCACATTATATTCCATTTGCCATGTTCTTGCCCACTCACTTAGCCTGTCTAAATTCCCTTGAAACCTCTTTGCATCCTCCTCACAACTTACATTCCCACCCAGCTTTGTATCATCAATAAACTTGGATATATTACATTTGGTCGCCTCATCCAAATCATTGATATAGATTGTGAACAGCTGAGGCCCAAGCACTGATCCTTGCGGTACCCCACTAGTTACAGCCTGCCAACCCAAAAATGACCCATTTATTCCTACTCTCTCTTTTCTGTCCATTAACCAATCCTCAATCCATGCTAGTATATTACCCCCAATCCCATGAGCCCTAATATTGTTTAATAACCTCTTGTGTGGCACCTTATCGATGCCTTCTGAAAATCAAAATACACCACATCCACTGGTTCCCCTTATCTATTCTGCTAGTTACAACCTCAAAAAACTCTAACAGATTCGTCAAACATGATTTCCCTATCATAAATTGATGTTGACTCTGCCCAATCCTATTATTATTTTCTAAGTGCCCTGTTACCACATCCTTAATAATAGATTCTAGCATTTTCCCTTCTTCTGATGTCAAGCTAACTGGTCTGTAGTTCCCCGTTTTCTCTCTCCCTTCTTTCTTAAATAGTGGGGTTACATTTGCTACCTTCCAATTCGCGGGAACTGTTCTAGAATCAATGGAATTTTGGAAGTGACAACCAATGCGTACACTATCTCTATAGCCACCTCTTTCAAAACTCTAGGATGTAGGCCATCAGGTCCAGGGGATTTATCAGCTTTCAGTCCCGTTAATTTCTCCAGTACTATTTTTTTACTAATACTAATTTCTTTCCGTTCCTCATTCTCGCTAGACCCTTGATTATCCACTATTTCCAGGAGGACAGACACTTGGAGCTGGATTTTGTCATTGGGGGCGGATCAGGTGGTCAGCGGGTCCCGCCCCCGCCTCCGATGTAAGGCAGGACAATTGAGCGATTTTGCCCTAATTGGGCACTTGATTTCCAGCGTGTGGGAACCCCTAGTCCAAAACTCCAGAAACTCGCCTCTGATGACGTCATCTATGCAGCTGCATTTAAGGCCTGCAAGCAGCCTTGGTTCATTTTCTACCTAACTACTTTGTTGCTGAGACTTCTGAAGGATTTTGGTGCAACCATGGCACGCTCAAGGCCGAAGTGCGCACCCCGCTTTGATGAGGACTCCCTCCAAGCTCTGGTGGAGCGCATAAGGAAGTGCTGTTTCCTTCTTCTGGGAGGAAGAAACCTCCCCAGCAGACCAAAGCTGTGTGGCTGCAAGTGGCACAGGAGGTCAGTGCCATCACAATGTGCAGCAGAACCTGGCTGCAGTGTAGAAAGAGGTTTCATGACCTTCTCCACACAGGAAAACTGAGTATTACATCACCATGACCCTCAATCTGCTCCCCGTCGCCTCTCATCCCCAGCACTCTTCATTGTCAACCACCTCCTCCACATCCCACTTGACCCTTACATCCCTGCACCCTTAATCATTCCCTCTCTCTCTATGTACACATTCACTTAACTATTCGACTCTGCAGGCCTCACACTCCGCATCACTGTTATGCTATGACAACAACTTACAACACACAGGGAGGGTCCTTGGACTTGGGACCTCACTCCATCTTTGTGTCCTTCTAAGCATCTATGCTATGGATTCTCTACACTCACTCCATCATTCTCACGCAAACTCCACTTGTGTCCCTCATTGCAGGAAAACAGAGCCCACAATAAGAGGGAAAGGGCCAAGACAGGAGGAGGGCCACCCTCAATAGCCCAGCTCACCAGTGCAGAGGAGGCGGAACTGGAGATCGAGGGAGTCGAGGAGGATGCGCAACTGGGGGACGGACAGACAGGTGCATCAGAGCAAGCTGGTGACAGAATAGTTTTTCATCTCTCTCTCATTGACATTGCATGAGTGACTGATCTTGATTCTAATGCTCTTAGCAGATTAACTTATGAGCATCTGCACAATTCAATGTGCATGCAACGTTTATCTCACATGTCTAACTCTTTCCTTTACTCCCTCACAGGCCCATCGACAGCCCCCCTCCCCGCTGTCCAGGAGGAACAACCTGAGCCACCAGACTCCTCAGAGGAAGCTGCAACCTCTGAGGGCGCAGCGTCAGCAGAATTAAGCACACCCAGCACCAGCGCAGACACTCACACCTCGGTGGGACCTTCGAGACATAGAGTAGTGTTGTCACCTGGTGTATCACAGCTCACAAGTGAGCATCAGCAGATGGTGGAGACAGGAACAGCAGTGGAGAGTCCTCGTCGGAGGGCGCAGGACTCTCCCAGTTCGGCTCAGCTGCATGTCGACCCTGTGCCTCCGGGTCCATCCAGAAGAAGAGCGGTGCTGGAACTCCAGGAACAGGTGCAGGAGTCTCTGGCAGGTTTTGTCTCCAGGGTCACTGCGAGTGTGGAGCGGATGGAGGAGTCCATCACTAACATGAGCAGAGCCTTTGTGGAGGCATTGGCGCATGAACGCATCACCACAGAAAGGATGGCAACCTCTGTGGAAAGGATGGCTACCTCCATGGCAAGAATGGCTACCATAGACGAGAGGATGGCTATGGTGGAGGAAAGGATGGCTACAGCCATGGAGGAGCTAAGTCGCCAGGGTCTTGAAAACATGGTCATTGTTCAGAATAGACTGACATCTCTGGAGGAGCAATGGTCAGCGATTGAGCAGAGAAACCAGAGCTTCATGGAAGTCCTCTGCAGTAGGACTGCCTCTGCAGAAACGGGTCCTTATGGCCCCCCTGAAGTGCAGCAAGGTGCTGTCAAGCCACTTGCTAGCTCTGAAGTGGGGCTGACCCATGAGAGGGATGTTGGTGGCAGACAACAAGGAAGTGGGGGCTCCTCTCCAAGCACTCACATGACCATGCCACTGCAGAGCCCTCGGTCAGAGCCCCACCAGAGTCCTCACCCAACTGAGATCGGCGTCTCAGCCCCTGCAGGAGCAGCAGACTGTTGCCGAGCCCTCACAGGCTCGCAACCCCAGAGGACGCCCGCCAAAGGTGTCGAAGCAGGAGCAGCATGAAAGTGAGCAAGGGGCCTCCACATCTGCTGAAGCCACAGGGGAAGCAGCACGTAGGAGCACGCGTAAGAGGAAGATAAAGTACAAGTAGTCACAAGGGTAGTCACTTGGGTGTTCTGTTTTGTTTAATTTTGAAATGCCATCCGTGAATTTATGTGATAAAATGACTTGATGGCAAACTGTTGACGTTGTGGGCTGTGTCATTTCTCAAATGGGACTTCCACATTGAGGGCTCAGGGCTACTTGGAATTGTCAGTATGGTGGTCAGAGTGATAGGAAGCCGCAGGTTCTTGTCCATTGTCGATGGTGTGGTAAGAAGGTGCGAGGCAAATGTGTTTGATTGGGCAGCCTAAGCAAATCTGGCCAAGATGAGTGCATCCCTTGCAGCAATTTTCTCGCGTGCTGCTGCCGCTGGTTGATCCACCTCCGCAAGCTGCTCGTTGTCGTTCTCCTCCTCCTCATCCTCATCTGAGGAGGCTATGCGATGAGCCACTTGTACCTCAGGCAGCTGCAAGCCACGATGCTGTGCCATGTTGTGAAGTGCACAGCAGACCACAACGATTCTAGAGACCCTGGCTGCTGAGTACTGCAGGGCTCCACCTGATCTATCAAGGCACCTGAATCGCATCTTCAGCAAGCCGAAGGTTTGCTCGATAATGGATCTGGTGGAAATGTGGCTGGAGTTGTAGCGCTCATCAGCTTCGTTGGATGGCCTCCTCAACAGCGTCATTAGCCACGTCTTCAGGGGATAGCCCTTGTCTCCAAGTAGCCAGCCGCAAAGTTGGTCTGGCAGACTGAAGAGCGGAGGCGCACTAGACTGTCGCAGAATGAAGGAGTCATGGCAACTGCCAGGGTACTTTGCACAAACATGCAAAATTTCCTTAATAACAACAGAAAACGCTGGAAAAACTCAGCAGGCCAGGCAGCATCCGTGGAGAGAGAAACAGAGTTAACGTTTCAGGTCGAAGACCTTTCATCAGAACTGGAAAAAAGCAGGAAATGGAACAGATTTTAAAGGAAGATTAGGGGCTGGGAAATGGGGGAGGCGATGAAAGAACAAAAGGGAAGGTCAGTGATAGGATGGAAGGCAGGAGAAGTAAAGAGGCATTAAGAGATATTCAAGGCAAGAGGAGATGGTAATAGGACAGGTTAAGGAACAAAGGATGGCTCTAAATGAAGTGTGAATTGCACTGGCAGAATGAAGGACAGCTGCCATGTGGGAGGGAAGAAAAAAAGGCACAACCAAAAAGTGTGGATAAAAAATATATATATGTGATAGGGGCCGAGGTCATGATCTGAAATTGTTGAACTCTATGTGGAGTCCAGAGGGCTGTAGAGTGCCTAATCCCCCATTTCCCAGCCCCTAATCTTGCTTTAAAATCTGTTTCATTTCCTGCTTTTTTCCAGTTCTGACGAAAGGTCTTTGACCTGAAACGTTAACTCTGTTTCTCTCTCCACGGATGCTGCCTGGCCTGCTGAGTTTTTCCAGCGTTTTCTGTTGTTATTTTGGATTTCCAGCATCCGCAGTATTCTGCTATTGCAAAATTTCCTTATTGTGGTTACACACCAGCTGCACGTTGAGGGAGTTGACAAAAATACCTGGATTGTGATGGGGTGCCTTAAGGGCTACATGTGTGCAGTCTACAACGCCCAGCACCCTTGGAAAGCCTGCCAGATTAGCAAAGCCAACCGCACGTGCGGTTACACTTGCTTGGTCCTTGGAGAAGTTGATGTAATTGTGCGCGTTGGCAAAGAGGGCATCAGTTACCTGGGTGATGCAAGTGTGTGCGGCCGGCTGGGAGATGCCGCTGATGTCTGCTGTTGATCCCTGGAATGAGCCTGAAGCAAAAAAGTTGAGTGTGGTGGTGACTTTGACGGCCACTGGTAAGCTCCTCTGGGCTCCAGGTCTTGCTGCAGTATTGCGCAGATGTCACCCACTACCTCTCGCGAAAGTCGGAGCCTCCTTTGGCACTGCTGCTCAGTCATGTTGAGGTAGCTCATCCTCTGTCTGTAAACCCTGCTTTGGGAGTATCTCCTGTGGCGACGTCCTTCCCTGCGCTGGCGCCTTCTGGCCTGTGCAGCTTCAGGTGGGTGAGCAGCAGGTTGGCGCTCCTGTTGTTGGTGCTGCTGTTGTTCCGGGTTCTGCTGCTGCTGCGGCTGATCTTCGTCTGAATCTGAGGTCCAGGAGGAAAGGAAATAAATGGTTCCCATGCTGCAGGTATATACCTCAGTTGAGGAAGCGCTCCGTCAAGGTGGGGAGAGGGGTTTCCCAGGAGGTCACACTGGAGATGGATCTCAGCTTCAAAACTTCCAAAATGTGTAGGCCTACTAAAAGTTCTCCCAGACCTGAGAAAACAAAGTTCTGCCACCTGCAAATGATCATTGTTGAAAACTCCTTTTTAATGGTGGAACTGCAGCTGTTAGTAAGCCATCCACTTGTGAGCCCACCAGGATTAACTGGTGTGTTCCAAAGGAGACGTGCAGCACGGGGGAAATGTATTAAACTCAGAAAGGCCTCTCAAAATGGCATTATAGAGGCACTTAAGTGGTTGTTAAGGTCCTATCCCGCCTCTTGGAGGCGGGATCGAAACGGGGTCTGAAAGCCCGCTTTTGGGAAAGTTGCTCAGAGGCGGGCTGGAGGCGGGATCGGAGCCTGCCGCCATTTTTTGCAACTTTCCCACCTGACGCGCCTCCAAACCCGTCTCCTCGGGCCTGGCAAAATCTAGCCCAAAGTATTTGTTTAATTTCTCAGCCATTTCCTTCTTCCCCATTATAATTTCTCCTGTCTCAGCCTGTAAGGGACCCACATTTACTTTCCCTAATCTTTTCCTTTTTACATACCTATAGAAGCTTTTACAGTCTGTTTTTTTATGTCCCTCGGTAGTTTACTCTCATATTCTATTTTCCCTTTCTTTATCAATTTCTTGGTCCTCCTTTGCTGAATTCTAAAATCCTCCCAATCCTCAGGCTTCCTGCTCTTTTTGGCAACATTATAAGCCTCTTCCTTTGATCTAATACTATCTTTAACTTCTCGTTAGCTACGGTTGGACCACTTTTCCTGTGGGGTTTTTGTGCCTTAAAGGAATGTATATTTGTTGTAAATGATGTATTAATTCTTTAAATGATAGCCATTGCTTGTCTACTGTCATACCTTTTAATGTAGTTTCCCAATCTACCTTAGCCAACTCGCCCCTCATACCTACGTAGTTTGCTTTGTTTAGATTTAAGACCCTAGTTTCAGATTTAACAAAATCACTTTCAAACTTAATATAAAATTCTATCATATATGATCACTCTTCCCTAAGGGCCCCTTTACTACAAGGTTATTAATTAACCCTTTCTCTTTGCACAATACTAGATCTAAAATAGCCTGTTCCCTAGTTGGTTTCCCAACATACTGATCTACAAAACTAGCTTGTATACATTCCATGAATTCGTCCTCCACACTATTACTGCAAATTTGGTTTGCCCAGTCTATATGTAGATTAAAGTTCCCCCATGATTACTGTATTACCCTTGTTACATGCACCTCTAATTTCCTCATTTATACTCTGTCCTACATTACAACTACTGTTTGGGGGCCTATAAACAACTCCCACCAATGTTTTCTGCCCCTTGCTGTTTCTTAGCTCCACCCAAACTGATTCTACTTCTTGATTTTCGGAGCTAAAATCCTTTCTCTCTACTGTCTTTATCCCATCCTTTATTATCAGGGCTACCCCTCCTCCTTTTCCATTTTGCCTAGCTCTTCCAAAAGTTAAGTATCCTGGAATATTTAGTTCCCAACCTTGGTCACTTTGCAACCACGTCTCCGTAATGGCTATTAGATCAAACCTACTAATTTCCATCTCCGCTATTAATTCATCTATTTTGTTGTGAATGCTTCGCGCATTCAGATATAGTGTCTTTAGCTTTGAATTTTTTCTATTTTTCCCTGATGTCACCTTAGTCACTGATGCCCTATTACCCTTGTTATTCTCTCTGTCCCTTCCTGACCCACTCTGCTTAGTTTTACCCAAAACTCTGCTCTGCTCTGGAGCCTTGACATTTCTCTTGCTGCTTTTAAATTTACTCTTCCCGGAATCCTCCTTCCCCCGCATTCCCCCCCCCCCCTTCATTAGTTTAAAGGAGGGTCTTAAAGGAGGAGAGGAAGGTGGAGAGCCAGAGTGATTTAAGGAAGGACTACCAAAGATTGGGACCTAGGCAATTGAGGGTGCAGTCACCAATGGTGGGGTGAAGACAGAAGGGGATGCACGAGGCTGGAGTCAGAGGAATAGTGTGTTTGGGGAGCAGTGTAGGGCTGGAGGAGGTTACGGAAATAGGGGCTATAAAGGCAAGAAAAATAATTTTAAATTTGAGGCACTGGAGGACTAGAAGCCAATGTAGTTCACTGAGAATAGGCATGAAAGGAGAGCAGGATTTGGTGCAGTATAGGATATGGGTAGCAGAGTTTTGAACAAGCCAGCGTTTACAGATGTTGTAGGAGGGCAACTGGCAAAGAGCACATTAGAGTAATCTAGTTTGGAGGTGACAAAGGCCTGTATGAGCATTTCAGCAAAGAGGCTGAGGTAGGGATGTAAGCAGGTGATGTTACAGAGGTGAAAGTACACGGTTATTGTGATAGAGTGTATGCCCAAATTCTGTTGAAGCCATAACATACATTTTGCCTTGCCCATTTTGAATCTAATGAGCCACTGTACCACAGCAGTATGGTGCTAAAACTTAGACTTTAGATTGGGCAACTATAAGCTTTTGACATGCTACACAAACAATGTTTACTCTGCATTAATCAGCATCACTAATACTACATCAATCAACAGACTAATGGGTCAGTGGGCCAAATGACCTCCTTCTGTGCTGTACTATTCTATGATTCTATAATCCGGATCCATTACTTGCAATGATGACCAACTTGTGGTTATGCTATTTTGGATATGCCAATTGACAAGCTCTCAGAGGGAGTGGTTACTCAGATCTTCTTTATCAATGTACAACCCCCAAGTGGAAGCATCTGCAAGCATGACCATGAGTTGGGTTGTTCAACAACTCAGGACTGTCAGATACACTGACAAGACATTCTACAAGCCTTCTAATTACACAGAAGCAGCTTTTATATTGTTATGTTTCTGAGTCCCCTACAATTGTATTGGCTGTGAAATTGATTGATTGATTTATTGCTTAAATGTTGAATAAGTATAAATTAATAACTAATTTCAATATGCATAGCACATTTTGTCTCCCTTGGTGAAAGTTGACACAACCAATGACTTTGGTCACATTGGGTATTCATGAGGTAAGCTCCTTTTTTGATTACATTTCCTCCACAAAACAATTGTGACATTTTAAAATGTTCCCTTGCTCTCTACTCTCTCTAAATCATCCCAGCTCTCTTCCCTCTGTTTCGGGAGAACCCTTTGTTGGAGTTTAAGGATGAATTCCACCTAAAACATTATCTGGTCTTTTCTTTTTTTCAGATGCTTATTAATGTGCTGTTTAGCAGTCTTTTCAGTTTTTATTTCAGATTTACAGCATTATTGAGTAGAATGGGCCTGCATTCTCGGGGGTTCAGAAGAATGAGAAGTGATCTCATTGAAACGTATAAAATTCTTAGAGGGCTTGCCAGGGTAGATGCTGAGAGGTTGTTTTCCCTGGCTGGAGAATCTAGAACTAGGGGTCACAGTCTCAGGATAAGGGGTCAGCCGTTTAGGACGGAGATGAGGAGAAATTTCTTCACTCAGAGCGTTGTGAATCTTTGAAATTCTCTATCCCAGAGGGCTGTAGATGCTCAATTGTTGAGTATATTCAAGACTCAGAGCGACAGATTTTTGGACACTAAGGGAATCAAGGGATATGGGGATAGGGTGGGAAAGTGAAGTTGAGGTAGATCAGCCATGATCTTATTGAATAGCAGAGAATGCTCAAGAGGCCGTATGGCCTACTCCTGCTCCTATTTCTTATATTATTAATATTTTCTTTCTATTTGAACTTTTAAAAATGTGGAGGTACATAGCACATTTGAGTTGTGACGCTATGTAGTAAAATGTGGATTTTATCTATGATTCTTCATGTTGTGAGGTCACTTATGCTGTCATAGGAATGCAGTCAGCAGTGTTCAAATATTTCCATCAACATGGATACAGGAAAAAAATTGGAGGGCTGGTTATCCCAAGTGGTATGCACATACCTCCTAGTAACGTGCATCCAACCACACCATGACACAGCATATACTGATTAGAGAGTAGATTTCTTGTGTGATCTCTCAGCTACTGAAAGATTTTGGCAGGGAGAGATATTAGGAAAGAATAATAAATTCAATATCAATGAATGAAATCTAAGGTTTGAAATTGTTCAGATGGTTAGATCTGTACAAAAGCCACTTTGAGTACAAATGTTGGAGATCTTTTTATTGCAGTACAGTATATTGGTAGTTCAACATGGTGTGGTCAGATGCAGGCTAACATTCAGGATTCTTCACATGTGGTGAGTTTCTGATCTCCTACTGCACATTTGAGGAAGGTGCTAATTGGGAGGTCAGGAAAGTTCCTATAGGAGATAAAGGGGGGAAATTCTATGGTGTAGCCTGCTCCCCATAGCTCCAAACTTACCAGAAGCAGGCTCAAATGTGGCAGTGATTATTTTCAGTTTGTATGCTCTAGTCTCTTGACCAGAGAATGTTATCTGGCTGCAGACAGGAAGTTAAAGAAGGGAAGTAAAATAATTTAAGTAAGGTTAAAAAATAAATCCAAACACTATTGTCAAATGTAATGGCTCAGATTTTACGGGGCCTATGATCTGTCATAAGTGCTCCGCAAGTTCCGGGTTTCCGCATGCGATGCACATGCATGAAAACCCGGAACTTGCGATCTGTCAAGTTTCTGCTCGATAGATCGTACGCATCCGCTGGAAATTGATATTCGCTGGCACAGAGTTGGGCTATTTGCCCAACGACTGCCCAGCGAATACCCACCAAACTCTTATGCCTGGTAAAAGCAGGCGTAAGGCCTTCTTTTACCATCAAAAGGGTTAAAATAGATGTTAAAATAATTTTTTTTATATCAGTTAAACATTCCCTTACATTTAAAATTAGATTGTCATTTTTGTCCCCTTTAAAAATGTTTAAATTTATTTTTCAAAAAAATAAAATGTTTATTTTAAATGTTTAATTAAATGGTATTTTAATTAATTTTGAACCTGTGATGATTTATTTTTATTTCAGTGTTGTGAAAATGTATTTATTAGGTGATTCCGGTTATGCTTATGGGGATTCCGTACGTAAATGGAATCCCCATAAGCATAATGGGAATCCCCCTTTGTCATTGGTTGGGCCGGCCCACATGATCCCAGGGATGCTTGCGAACCGCATGCGCCCCTGGGACACGTTGGCCTTTACGCAGGCGTACGCCTGCAGGCCCAGGAGCGCAAGTGTTCAAAGGTCCGGAGCAATCAGGTAGATGCGGAGTTTTCTTGCGGTTCGGAGGCGTTCGCCTGCAGCAAGCCTCCGACCGCAATTTCCAGGCCATTATGTTTATTCCTCACTACTTACACTACATCAAAATAATGGTTTACATGCTTTGGTAAAATTTATGGTGCATTTTATGTCCATTTATATGAAGTGAAACATGAGCTACATTTATTGCTCAGACGACATCTTGTTTTTTAAAAGATGTGCAGACCAGAAACCCTTAATCTGGCTGACTGTTTCAGTGCACAGCAAAGATGTTAAAAAACTTTGATAAACAGATGTTACAACATGGGGATTTAGTAAAGCAGATCAAGATACAGAATATGGAAATAATTAATTCACAAATTATTTTTTGAAAAAGTCACAAGGTTTCAGAGCAAAATTTGATGAGCTCAGTGGTGATAACTGTAACTGATTAACAACTGCATATAGAAATATGTCCCTCTGCACCTCTTGTTCCAATCTTGTCATATTACTTTAATGAATATAATTATGTTGTCTCCAGTGTGTAGGGAGGAAAAAACATGTAGCCACAACTATCAATCCAATCAGCTTGCAACATAATTGTGGGAATTTTATAAGCAATCAAGATTTTTTTCTAATTGGGAAGGAAAGAGTCTGCTATTTAGCTGCCCATGCAATTCTTTTCATTGCTCTCCTTCCACGATAGATGAAGTTTGTTTACACTGATTAAACACCATCTGTGTTTTTTTTAACAATGATAGAAACTTATCTCGAGAAACAAGCTGGTTGAATGTGGAGTTTATGGTGAAACACATGTATTATTGAGACAATGCTATCATGATGTGTTACTCATTGCTGCTAACCAGATGACTGTAGTAGTGCCACTGTGCATTGCTGAGCAAATAATGTGATGATAAATGTCTTCGGAAGTACTGCAACCCAGCGGATCATCCAGCACTCTTTAATACTAAAGGGCAAACAGTTGCAGAGCATTATATTCCTTAATACTAATTTTTAAATATTTTGTAATAACACACTTGAATTAAAATGTTTCCTTTTACCTTACTGTTATATAAATAGGTAAAAAGCTAAAATAATATATTGGCCCGGATTTTGTGGTCAGCGGCAAACAAATAGCGCCAACATTCCATTACACATACACTTGAAAGTCTGTGGGCTTTTGCACTGGAACTTGCGGTAATTAGAAATCCAAAATAGCACAACACCCTCTACAGGGGATCTGGGATCTCAACCAATCAGATTGCAGAATCCTCACTGCAACACGCATAGTCTGAGCCAGGAAGTGTAAGTTAGACTACTTAATTCAATACTAAATCATGTACAGAAAGCAAAATAAAGAGAGGGAAAGAATATGGTATTAAGAGAGAGAGATAAAAGAGACAGAAAGAAAAAGTAAAAAAAAATAATTAAAATGTTTTAATTTTTTTAAATCTCCAACAATAATTAAAATCTCAGGGAATGAGACTTCACACTTGTAGAAGTAAATTTTCAGTGTCAGAGAGGTTGCTTGGCAGTAATTAAGACTTATCACGTTAAAAATTCATTTATACTTGAATGGACAAGCCCTAACCTTTTCTGGTGTGTTTAGTGGGTATCTATCACGTAAGTACCTCAACTTCACGTCCTTGCATGTATTTGAATGCCAAGTCTCTCGGCGAGATACTGTTATAATGAAGATTCTAGAGGAGCAGGGCAACTCGGATAGCAACTTCTTCATTTCCGCATTTAATTGCGCATATGCGGTCACCAGAAGTTGCTGTCCGATTTACTCTTTAATAACGGTGAGCGCTGATAGCCTCACCGTTATTGCTACAGCAAATTCCTGGGAGTCCACTACTAAAATCAAATTGAAATACATAAGTATGAGTGCATGATGCCATGTTGTTTCATGTCCTACATCATTAATACCTTGATCGTGTTTAATTTACATCACACTACCTTCACTGTGCTCCTTACATACATTGTACACTCGTACCAAGAGTCAAAATGAATATCACAAAAAAATAACTATTCAATATATATTATGTGTGGAAGTAAGTTGGAGGGCATAATTCAATATTGGGATTCCAGTGATATTTATAAACTGCTAACGTCACTTTCCCAATTTATAACGTTATTAAAAGAGGTTGATTGAAGTACTTCCATATGACTCACTGCTAAATACCTATTCATTAAGTGGCGAAGCCATAAAAAATGAACTAGTTGGGCGTCTCAGAGACTCTCCTAGCGGTATAAATGAGCGCCTCATGACTCTTCAGCTCACCCTAGCCCGGAACCAGTGCGCTGTCATCAGTGCGTACACCCCAACACTGGAAGCCACAGACGAGACCAAAGAGGAATTCTACTCCAGCCTTGAACAATCCCTGTCCCGAGTCCCAACGGGTGACAAGCTGATCCTCCTTGGCGACTTTAATACCAGAGTTGGAAAGGACACAGACCTCTGGGGAGGTGTGATCGGCAGAGAGGGGGTAGGGAAAGCCAACTCCAACGGTACCCTCCTCCTGTCGAAATGCTTAGAACATGGCCTTGTCATAACCAACACCTTGTTCCGTCAGAGAGACAAGTACAAGGCTTCATGGCAGCACCCTCGCTCTAAGCACTGGCATCTGCTGGACTACGTCATCGTCCGAGCGAGGGACCGCAAGGACGTCCACATCACCCGCGCCATGATGGGAGCTGATGACTGCTGGACAGACCACCGCCTAATCCGTTCTGTCATCTCCATCAATGTAGCCCCAAAACAGCGGCGGCAACAGAAACAATGCCGCAGGAAAATCAACGCTGGAGCACTCAAAGACCCCGCTAAGAAAGCCCTATTCAGCCTGTGCCTCACACACAACCTGACGACTCCCAGTGATGCAGAGACACAGAGTGCCCACAGCGCCTGGTCTGCACTCAAGGCCTCCATAATCAGCACCTGTAAAGAGACGCTCGGTCACTCGACCAGGAAACACCAAGACTGGTTCGACGAGAACGACCAGGAGATCCAGGAGCTAATAAGCCGCAAGCGCAAGGCATTCCTGATCTGGAAACAGCAACACAACTCGAGAGCAAGAAAGCAGCTCTACAGACGCCTGAAGGCCGAGGTCCAACAAAAAACTCGCGACCTAAAGAACAGATGGTGGGTGGAGAAAGCGCAGGAGATCCAGCAGCTAGCCGACAACCACGACGTGCGTGGATTCTTTAGCGCAGTCAAGACCATCTACAGCCCAAGCACCCAAGGCCCTACCCTACTGCGGGCCAAGAACGGAGAGGTACTCATCAAGCACAGAGAGGCAGTCAGTGCCCGCTGGAAGGAGCACTTCGAAGATCTCCTTAACCGAGACTCTGTCTTCGACATGAGTGTCCTCAACTCTATCCCGCAGCATGCTACCCGCCACCATCTCAGCACAACCCCAGCCCGGCATGAGGTTGAAAAGGCCATCCAACAACTGAAGAACAACAAGGCCTCAGGAGCAGATGGAATCCCCGCCGAGGCACTAAAGCATGGTGGAGAAGCACTACTGGCGTGAATTCATGAACTCATTTCTCTTATCTGGAAGGAGGAGAGCATGCCAGGGGATCTCAGAGATGCCGTAATTGTGACCATCTTCAAGAAAGGTGACAAGTCCGATTGCGGTAATTACAGAGGAGTTTCCCTGCTGTCTGCCACAGGGAAAGTCATCGCAAGAATCCTCCTCAATCGCCTTCTCCCAGTGGCCGAAGAGCTCCTCCCAGAGTCGCAATGCGGATTCCGCCCACTAATAGGCACAATGGACATGATCTTCACCGCACGTCAATTACAAGAGAAATGCAGGGAACAGCTCCAACCGCTGTACATGGCCTTCCTTGATCTCACAAAGGCCTTCGACACTGTCAACCGTGAGGGATTATGGAATGTCCTCCTCAAATTCGGCTGCCCTCAAAAGTTTGTCACCATCCTCCACCTGCTTCACGACGACATGCAAGCCGTGATCCTGACCAACGGTTCCACCACAGACCCAATTCACGTACGAACCGGGATCAAGCAAGGCTGTGTCATCGCACAACGCGCTTCTCGATCTTCCTTGCTGCAATGCTCCATCTCACCCTCAGTAAGCTCCCCACTGGAGTGGAGCTCATTTACAGAACAAACGGGAAACTGTTCAACCTCCGTCGCCTCCAGTCCAGATCCAAGGTCGTCCCATCCTCTGTCGTCGAATTACAGTATGCAAACGACGCTTGCGTCTGCGCTCACTCTGAGGTCGAACTCCAAACCATCGTCAACACCTTCACCGAAGCGTACGAGAGCATGGGCCTTACACTAAACATCCGTAAGACAAAGGTCCTCTACCAACCTGCCCCCGCCACACAGTACTGCCCCCCGATTATCAAAATCCACGACAAGGCCTTGGTCAACGTGGACCACTTTCCATACCTCGGGAGCCTACTGTCAACAAGGGCAGACGTCGATGACGAACTCCAACACCGCCTTCAGTGTGCCAGTGCAGCCTTCGGTCGCCTGAGGAAGAGAGTGTTTGAAGACCAGGACATCAAACCCGGCACTAAGCTCATGGTCTACAGAGCAGCAGTGATACCCGCCCTGCTGTATGCCTCAGAGACATGGACCATGTACAGCAGGCACCTCAAAGCACTGGAGAGGTACCACCAACGCTGCCTCCGCAAGATCCTGCAAATCCATTGGCAGGATAGGCGCACCAACATCAATGTTCTCGCTCAGGCCAACATCCCCAGCATCGAAGTTTTGACCACGCTCGATCAGCTCCGATGGACGGGTCACATTGTCCGCATGCCCGATACGAGACTCCCGAAACAAGCGCTCTACTCGGAGCTCCGACACTGCAAGAGAGCCCCAGGTGGGCAGAGGAAACGCTTCAAGGACACCCTCAAAGCCTCCTTGAAAAAGTGCAACATCCCCACCGACACCTGGAAATCCCTGGCCCAAGACCGCACAAAGTGGAGGAGAAGCATCCGGGAAGGCGCCAAACAGCTCGAGTCTCTTCGCCGGGAGCAAGCGGAAGCCAAGCGCAGGCAGCGCAAGGAGCGCACGTCAACCCAAGCACCCCACCCACCCGCCCCTTCAACCACCGTCTGCCCCACCTGTGACAGAGACTGTAGGTCCTGCATTAGACTCATCAGTCACCTGCAAACTTATTTTTAATGTGGAAGCAAGTCATCCTCGGTTCCGAGGGACTGCCTAAGAAGAAGATTCATTAAGTTCATTACAAAGTAATCACTTTGGTAACCAGTGGCTCAAAATTGCCAAAAACAAACCACAAATGTGTAAAATTCAGAGTAAGCAAGACCTTTTTGTTATTCCAATATTTATGACAGGAGCATTTAATCTGTGCCCAGAATTACATTTCATCTCTCTTTACTCTGCTTCAAAGTGCAAAAATACTGGAGCTGAAGGTTTGTCATCAGCCAAGTTTGAAGTGGGTATCCCTTGTCTCCTTGCAGCCACCCCTTAAGTGTGATTGTGGTACAAACACATCAGGGAGCTTGGACTGCTGCAGAACAAAAGCATCATGGCATCTCCCCGGAAATCTTGCGTACACCTGCAGAAATATCTTTGTGGTTGCAAACTGATGGAATGGAAGCCCTTCCGGTTCATGAATACTCCTGGTTGACCTGAGGGTGCGCGGATTGCCATGTGTGTGCAGTCGATGACGCCCTGCACCTGTGGGAAGCCAGCCAGAGCCACAAACCCGAGCACCCACTCATTCTGACTGGCATCATCGCAGGCGAAGTTCACATAATTGCTGGCCCTGGCAAACAAGCCATCAGTCACCTGTCTTATGCATTTGTGGGCCGCTGACTAGGAGATCTTGGATATGTCTCTGTCAGAGTCCTGGAAGGATCCGGAGGCAAAAAAGTCGAGGGCGGTGGTCACTTTGACAGCCACTGGTAATGCGTGGCCACCAGGTCCAGCAGGGAGAAGGTCTGCTTCTAGAAGGCTGCAGATGTCTGCCACCAACTGACGAGACAACCTGAGCCTCCTGAAGCACCATTCCGACATGTCAAGGAAACTCAGCCTCTGTCTGTACACCCTGTGTCGTAGTGCCTCCTGCGAGTTACACCTCTCTGCTGTTCCCCTCTCTGATGTCCAGCTCCAGGACTCTCAACAGCAAGCTGCTGTTGCTGCTGGTGATATTGCTCCTCGTCCGAGGTCCAAAACCTCCAAAGTGTAGAAAGTAAACTCTCAGCAAAAGTACTGTGAACAAACCCTTTCCCACTAGTAGGTAAGAAAGCAGCTGTGAGTAGTGAGTATCTATTGCAGTATTTCCATGAGTTTTAATCAGCCCCCTCAATTGCCGCTCCTCTAGCCAAGATGTTCCAGTATAGCTACAACACTGGCATCTACCCGACAAAGTGAAAAACTGCCCAGGTATGTCCTGTCCACAAAAGCAGGACAAATCAAATCTGGCCAATTACTGCCCCATCAGCATACTCTCAATCATCAGCAAAGTGATGGAAAGTGTCGTCGACAGTGCTATCAAGCGCCATTTACTCACCAATAACCTGCACACCGATGCGCAGTTTGGGTTCCCCCAGGACCATTCGGCTCCAGATCTCAATACAGCCTTGGTCCAAACATGGATAAAAGAGCTGAATTCCAGAGTTGAGATGAGAGTGACTGCTCTTGACATCAAAGCAGCAGTCGACCAAGTGTGGCACCAAGGAGACCTCGTAAAATTGAAGTCAATAGGGATCAGAGGGAAAGCTCTGCACTGGCTGCAGTCATATCCAGCACAAAGGAAGATGGTTGTGCTGGTTGGAGGCCAATCATCTCAGCCCCAGGACATAGCTGCAAGAGTTCCTTAGGGCAGTGTTCTGGGCCCAACTATCTTCAGCTACTTCATCAATTACCTTACCTCCATTATAGGGTCAGAAGTAGGGCTGTTTGCAGTGTTCAGCTCCATTCACAATTCCTCAGATACTGAAGCAGTCCGTGCACGCATGCAGCAAGACCTGGACAACATTCAGACTTGGGCTGATAAGTGGCAAGTAACATTCGTGCCACACAAGTGCCTGGCAATGACCATCTCCAACAAGAGAGTCTAATCACCTCCCCTTGACATTCAATGGCATTACCATTATTGAATACCCCACCATCGATATCCTGTGGAAACAAGAGCAGGTCAGAGGCTGGGTATTCTGAGGCGAATGACTCACCTCCTGACTCCCCAAAGCCTTTCCACCACCTACAAGACACAAGTCAGTAGTTTGATGGAATACTCTCCACTTGCCTGGATGGGTGCAACGTCAACAACACTCAAGAAGCTCAACAGCATCCAGGACAAAGCAGTCCGCTTGATCGGTGCCCTATCCACCATCTTAAACATTCACTTCCTTCAACATGGCTGCAGTGTGTACCATCTACAAGGTGCACTGCAGCAACTCGCCACGGCTTCTTTGATAGCACCTCCCAAACCCACGACCTCTACCACCTAAAAGGACAAGGGCAGCAGGAGCATGGGAACACCACCCCTCTAAGTCACACACCATCCTGACTTGGACATATATTGGCGTTCCTTCATTATCACTGGGTCAAAATCCTGGAACTCCCTACCTAACAGCACTGTGGGAGTACCTTCACCACACGGACTGCAGTGGTTCAATAAGGCGGCTCACCACCATCTTCTCAAGGGCAACTAGGGATGGGCAATAAATACTGGCATTGCCAGTGATGCCCACATCCAGAGAATGAATAAATAAAAAAATAAAACAAATTTAAAAAGTGCTCTGAGCATCTTACTTTTATGGGAGTTGCTCACACTGCCCTAGATCTACTCATACAATATCATAATCTGGGGGTGTAACAATAGGACCTTCTTATGACCTGAACAGGATATTGATGCCTTTCACATGTGTACTTCTTCAATCTCTCTGAAGGCATACTGAGCAAACAATTGGTGCGATGAGGCTGGATATGAATTGTTAAGCTATTTTGTTTCACAGTGAATGAATATACAGGACACAGTTATGATCAAATACACTAATTTAATACACAGAATAACCTATCTTTACACAATATAAAATAAAGAGCACATTACGCTCCCCCACATTAGTGAGTCATCTCACTTGACTTAAACAGGATAATTTCTGACTATTCTCTTCTGCACTGCAAGCTTCCCACAGTCTTTTGCTGCCTTACTACCTTGCAGCAATCTGTTTATAAATCGTCTACCTGTCTGTGTGTTTTATCTCTTACTGTTCTCAGCCAGAAAAGGTTAGCCTGACAGACCTGCTGCTGAATACCTGGGACCAGCAACTCCAAATACAATGAGTGTGAGGCATTTATCGATTTACTAAAACAAGCTAACAAACAGCTTAGTATATACAGTCGATGAGGAAACTACATTAAAGCCAGCTCATTAGCACCTTAACTACCTGTCATCTTGGACTCCTTTTCTAACGTGTGAATAAACTATGCTTTAAAACATAAAATTTAAATTAACTCTTTTTCCAAATCCTTTCTGAAAAAAATGGTCAAAAAGATCCAGAAAGCAAAGAGTTGGGATAAATGGTTCATTCTCAGACTGGCAATCAGTAACTAGTGGTGTTCCACAGGGGTCAGTGCTGGGTCCCCAACTCTTCACAATCTATATTAACGATTTGGAGGAAGGGACCAAGTGTAACATATCAAAATTTGCAGATGATACAAAGATGGGAGGGAAAGTAGTGAATGAGGAGGACATAAAAAACCTGCAAGGGGACATAGACAGGCTAAGTAAGTGGGCAGAGATTTGGCAGATGGAATACAACACTGGAAAGTGTGAGGTGATGCACTTTGGCAGGAAAAATCCTAGAGCAATTTATTATCTTAATGGCAAGAAACTGGAGAGTACTGAAGTGCAAAGGGATCTGGGGGTCCTGGTGCACGAAACTCAAAAGGTTAGTATGCAGGTGCAGCAAGTGATTAAGAAGGCAAATGGAATGTTGGCTTTCATTGCTAGGGGGATAGAATATAAAAATAGGGAGGTATTGCTTCAGTTGTACAAGGTATTGGTGAGACCGCACCTGGAATACTGCATACAGTTTTGGTGTCCTTACTTAAGGAAAGACATCCTTGCTCTCGAGGCAGTGCAAAAAAGGTTCATTCGGTTAATCACATATGAACTCTACTCATTGGAGTTCATGCGATCTGGATCCTGTTCCCGATTGAGACTAACTGTCTTAGAATAAGAATGAGAACTACTGAGGGTGGTAGGTCCATTATACAAAAAGCAGAAGCTACAACATTAATTAAATTTAAAACTAGACAGTTTCCTTCATTAATACCTTTCATGAAAAAGAGATGGTACAATCAAGTTAGATGCCTGATAACGGTCTCAGCCATGATGAATGTCTACCAAATCAGGTCGATCCAGCAGCTAAACATATTATCCAATTAGTTTCCAACATTGTTATTACATATGTGGCACAAAAGTCTGTGCATTTTTAATAGAATGAAAAAACTTGCATTTATATAGTATTTTTTACATCTTTGGTCCCAAAGCACTTCACAACCAATAAATTACTTTTTGAAGGGTAATTACTGTTGTCATGTGAGCAAATGCGGAAGCCAATTTGTACACTGCAAGTTTACATGAACTGCAAGGAGAGTGATGACCAACTTATCTGTTTTGGTGGTGTTGGCTGAGAGTTAGATGTTCGCCAGGGCATGAGCAGTACTCTCCCGCTCTTCCTTGAATAATGCCATGGGATCTTTTATATCCATCTGAATAGGGTCTTGGTTTAACATCCCATCAGAGGATAAGACATCCAACAATGCAGCACTCCTCAGTACTGCACTGAAATGTCAGCCCAAATTATGTGTTTAACTCCTGGAGTGGGGCTTGAATCCCCAACCTTCTGACTCAGAGGCAAGAGTGCTACCACTGAGCCAAGCTGATACTTAAACCCACAATTAATGCTAATGACAACCATGATTTAAGGAAATGATTATCATTTCAAATGAAGAACAAAAATGCTGTTTATTACTGGACTATAAAAACATATGGTTTAAATAAAATAGCTGATTCTTAAGTAACAGGATATGATATGTATACCAGCTACCAATTTCCTTACCTGTTCCATTAAATAAGCAGGTTTTGTGCATTTTGCCCATGAAGAGTTCTAATCCTATAATGGCGTAGATGATAATTACAAACAGCACCAACAAAGCAATGTGTAGCAATGGGACCATGGCCTTGATGATTGAATTTAACACCACCTGGAGGCCTGAAAACACAAATAAGAGGGTTTAAAAAAAAAGAGAATATGATAATCATCATTTTTAAATGGTTGAAACTGCAATATTAATGGTGAATAGTGAGTAACTCATAAAAGGCTAATTTTATTTTTTGAATTTGAACGTATTCAGTTAATTCTATGTATGACTCTTCCCAATCAAATTTCCAAATTGAAAATGTAAGTTATCTTAATATTTACACTTCCTAGTACTTGGACAAAAGGGGAATGAATTATGTGATGGTTTTTAATGAGGCTTGTTTGAAAAAAAGTGATGTGATTACAATATATACAGGTTTTTTTATGAATTTTGATTAAAAATAATACTTAACATGACAACAGTGCTAAAAAGTACCTTAGAAAATACTAAAGCCCCAAAACACCTGGACCTGGCCGGGGTGGGGGGAAGTGGGGGTGGTAGAGATACTGGAATTTAGGGTGGCACTAGGTATGTTAACATTCCGCCTCATTTAGACTGGCCCTTTAAATTACGTAGGCTAATCGTCTGCCTCCCTACATCAAGGGAGCATATCAGGGGGAGTTCCCAGGCTTCCCTGGAAAATTCCATCCTTAGTGCCCTTAAAACACCTCTGCAGAATACATGCCAGCTGAAAGCTGACACGAGTCCTTTTCAGTGTTTCTGAAAGGCCCCAAATGCTTACTAGTATAAAGTAATCAATCCTGGAAGGATTTAGGACGGGTTCTCTGGCCTGGGGCGAGGTGGGTGGTGTGGATTCTCAAGGATATTAGGACCAAAAATGTCAAATTATTTATATTTTTGATGAAACTTATTTTTCAAGCTCAAGATAAAAAAAAAGTGTAAAAAAGACATTTTAACATGCATGGTAACCAATTTCAAAATCTACTCACAAAAATACGCTTTGATTCCCTGAGAATTTATGTCACTGCAACAGATTACTTATATGAAAGAAGTAGAATTGCTTTGTAATTCACCAACACCAGCCAAAATAACCGAGTGTCTCATAAAGCCTTACATCTCACTTTTGTATCCCGAGGTTCCATATCACCCTAAACATATTCGTTTATTCTATCAGCCTAACAGTAATATTTTGTTGAGTGTATACTTTGAATGTTGGGCAGAAGATTAAAGGGACTAATCCCACAAGAATAAGAAAGACATACGGTCAGGACTATGCGAGTCTCCCACACATCAAAGTAAGGGGCCAGTTGAATCAAAAGTAGGTCCACAGCAGACCTTTCAGGATGCCTCCACAACTACTGTATTCAGTAGTGTACTTTATAGGTATAATAGAGCAGAAATATCATGGCATACTTGTTCACATATCACAAGCGATAGGTACAGCAGCACAGCACATTAAATATGCAGAACCTCCTCATTATTTTCAATATAGATATAACATATTACCTTAAACTGCAGTCACTGTTTACTTTCACAATGTAGAGTTTCCACATAAGTAGCGCTATTGAGGAATAGTCCTTAAAAATTACAAAAGAAGCATAAAGGTTGGCCTTAAGGAAGGAAAGACTGGATCAAAGCTTGGTGAACCTATACTGCTCCAGCTAGCTACTCATCATCCTCCACTTTGTCCTCCTCCTCTTTTCTCATAATTCATTACTGATCATCTTTCACAAATCCATACTTACCATTGTGATGCTGATGTTGTGCAACACAGAGCACAACTCTAGCATTTTGCCACCTCTCTCTTCAGTATACTGTAGGACAGCACCTGTGGTCAAACACTGGAACCATTGTTTCAGTGCACCAAATGCATCCTTACTATGCTCCTCTTCTTGAACATGTGTTGTTTTATGTTTTTGCTGGGGAAGGACTATGAGGACTACATACCCCTGTCATTGGCCATGTTGAGTATGTAACACATATTGTCAAGAATCAAACTGACCAACTTGAATTTTCATCTGATGATATTCCTTTCTGTCAATGAACTTTATGAGATCTTGCACAGGTCTTTGAATAGCTACACGGAAGCATTCAATGTCACCTTGCACCCTGGGAAAGCCATATCTTTAAAAAAAAAAATGCTGCGCCTCTCTCCTGCTGCTGCATGCCAGGGCAGATCTTCCTCCACCTTGAGCCTGGGGGATGCTCAGTTCCCAGGCACAGCAAAGAGGAAATGGGAGTAGAAACCAGTTACATCAGAATCTCTGGGCTTCCCTGAATGCAATGTAACTGGGCCTACATCTGAGGTAGGTACAGACCCAGTATGACCATTGTAATAAGGGGGTAGGGTGTTTCCAGCCTTCCGCTTCACTTGCCTCTCATTTCCCCCTTTGGAAACCCAGAGGGGTTCCTGAAAAAACTTAGTGGTGGTGCTTGCGCCAGGACACTCCACAGATCAGAGGGTCTGTGGGAGCCATGGGGGCTGCCAAAAGATCAATGTTGGCAGCAAGCAAATCTTTGTTTTCCCCCTTCAAGGTGATCTATGGGCCTTGGAGCCTCCTGGGTATTGCTTTACAGCAGCAGCCAGATGGCCCTGATACAGCTGCCAGGAGTGTAGCTGCAGGTCAGTCTTGCTGCCAATCCCCTGCAATCCCCTGCCAGGGTCTGGGCCTGTGCCAGCAGTGAGCAAATGGCCCAAGACAGAAAAATCATGGGCACCTCTCCCTTTAAAGACGCAGCTCACCTTAGCTATGTGGCTCCTATCGAACATCCAGTGAGGGAATCGGCTCTGGCATCTGTGACTTGAGTAAAGCAACAGTGAACCTCAAACTTACTGATCCTTGCCAAGCCTCGTGCTGTTACCCAAAAAATAGTGTGACAAAAAAATTGTTGATTTGTTGGTATCACTTTTACCACTACTGGAAGCTGGTGTTCCCTGTTGGTTGTAGTTTTGGCTTCAAGAATTCATCTATAAGTTCCTCAGTGAAACACAGATTTCTCACATATTGCTCCTTGGTGAGGTCAAGATAGCTTTACCTTCTACCATAGAAACAATGTCTGGGGTATTGCACTTCTATAGCCTCCTATAGCACTTCTCTGCTGCTCATTCTGCTCCTCTTTTTCCAAAATATCCACAAAGTACGACTTGTTGATACACCCTATTGTAGAGTGTTGGGTCATTAGCACTGGGCCGTATTTTCCGATCGGAGGCTTCCCGCGTGCGGAGGCATCCGATCTGGAAAAAATCTACGCACTTACCGGAGGGCTCCCGAGGTGCGTATAGTTCCGATGCTGGGCCTCTCCAACTCCAAGTGCGCAGGGTCTACATATCCCAGGGGCGCATGCGGTTCGCAAGCGTCCCTGGGATCATGTGGGCCATGGGGAGCCAATCAAAGAAAGGAATCTCCATTCATACACTTGACAGATAGACCTGTCAAATATATGAATGGAGATCAATGAAAAAACATAGTAAAACTTTAAATACATTTTTTTTTAAATCACCTTTTTAAAATTAGTTGAAATTACAAAAATTAAATTTTTTGAAAAAAATTAAAATTTTTACAGGGCTAAAAATAAACTTACCTTTTTTTAAAAAGTATTTTTAAATGATAAATGACTGAAATTTAAAAAAAAAACTTTTTTCAACTCTTATCCTGGTAAAAGCAGGCCTTACGCCTGCTTTTACCAGGCGTAAGAATTCTAAGGGTTTTCTGCGGGCGGAGGGTCTCCAGAAAGCAGAACTATCCGCCCGCAGAGGCCCTTCTCCAGGGCAGGCGTCCGATCTGTCAAGAGCATTCTTGACAGATCGGCAATGCCGGTTTTCAGCGCATGCGCTGTGCATGCCTGAAACCGGCATTTCCGATGTCCCTATGGGTGGGTACACAGCACATACCCACCCGTAGGGATCGGAATATCCGGGCCACTATCAAAAATAAATGGGATAGCAGAGGTCACAAGATGTGTGGAAGCAGAAAAATTAAAACTGAAGAAGTCCTTGCTGTGCCAAGCAAAGCTTAATGACACTGGCCAAAAGTTGGAAAAATGTTCCATTCCTCAGCAACGATATCCTTCATCGTGCAAAGCACAAAAATGTGACTTTTTTGTGAATTATGAAACAGATAGTTAGAGAGAAGATTTATCTCATGTTCAATGTGTGCAAAGCTATTTTT
Organism: Squalus acanthias; assembly: GCA_030390025.1. Classification (NCBI taxonomy): domain Eukaryota; kingdom Metazoa; phylum Chordata; class Chondrichthyes; order Squaliformes; family Squalidae; genus Squalus; species Squalus acanthias. Next base: position 83,010,763 of record CM059435.1, on the reverse strand, counting down.
TTAATGTGACAAAACTATCTTTCTGGAACTTATATAATGGAACCTTCATTACTCCCCTTCTGCCATAATGGAAGGGGAGGGGAGGGGAGAGGTGGGGGACCCGTTAACTGGTAAAGAATGTAAATTAACAAGATAGTCAAGAGTTCTCAAATTACACAGCTGCTATTAACTTCTGAATGTTACGCCTATTCCAACCCACCTCCTTTGTTCCTGCCAGCAAGATTAGCTGGTGCTACGACAGGTAATCGATCAGTTGATCTGTTGGTTCAAAGTTCCCCTGCACCCCCGCACTTGACTTCCAGATCCAAGGGAGCTTTCCAAAAATGCAACCCTGACACTAATCACCAGCCCCCAATTGCAGAAATGAGCATTAAAGGAAATATGAATTCACCTCCAGTGATTCTTTTAGCAGATTCTGCATGGTTGCCCTTAGCGTTAACAGTTAACAGTCAATCAGCTGTAAGTGGGTACCTGAATAGGTGTTAATTCTTGAGGCTGGCTGTTGACTGACTAGTTGTAACTAGTGTGTTTCTAAAAGGTATATATTAGACGGATATCTCACAGAGCTGGGAGAATCTACTAAACCGGGGCAACAGGAAATGGTGAGAGTGGTAATTCGGTGCAGCGGGGGAAGGAGGCGCTAAGTACTTTAAACCAAGGAACAACAGTAAATATATAAATAATCAGAGTGATTAATTAGATCTAAAGATTTTTTTTAAAGAAAAATGATGGGACAGCAGAGACCTGTTGCCTGCAAGTCCTATGCCATGTGGGAACTCCAGGAAGCTTCATGTGTGCTGGATAACCACGTGTTCAGGAAGTGCCTCAGTTGCTCAAACTCGAGATCAGGGTTTCTGAACTTGAGGAGCAGCTGGAGTCACTGCAAGGTATACGAGAGGCTGAGAATTTCCTGGAGCGCACATTCCAGGAGGTGGTCACCCCGCAGCTACAGAAAGGCCAGGAGGATAGTAAGTGGATGGCCATCCAGCAGAGTAGGAAGAGGCAGGCAGTACAGGAATCCTCCGGGAGGATAACACTCTCAAACCGGTTTTCAGTGCTGAATAGCAGTGAGGGCAATGACACCTTGGGGGTGTGCAGTCTAGAGCATGTCCACGGCACTGTGGAGCAAATAACTGCATAGGGGGGTACAGCAAAGTGTAGAAATGCAGTGGTCATAGGGGATACGATAGTCGAGGAATAGACAGGCATTTCTGCAACCGCCGATGTGAGTCCCGTATGAAGTATTGCCTCCTTGGTGCCAGGGTAAAGGACATCACAGAGCGTGCAGAACATTTTGGGGGAAGGGGAACAGCCAGAAGTTGTGGTCCATGTGGGAACCAATGATATAGGAAGGAAGTTTAAAAAGCAGGACCTCAAAGGTTCTACAGTGAGTATAGAAATAGTCGGACAAAACAGGTTAACATGTGGCTGGAGAAATGGTGTATGAGGGAGGGCTTCAGATTCTTGGGGCATTGGGATCAGTTCTAGGACAGGAGGGAACTGTTCAAGGTGGACAGGTTGCACCTCAACAGAGCTGGAACCAATGTCCTCGCTGGAAGGTTAACAAGTATGGTGGGGGAGGATTTAAAGAATTTGGGAGGGAGATGGGCACTAGGATGAAATATTAGAGAGGAGAAAAAAGGTGCAGAGGACTGGAAGAGACAAATAGCACTAGAGTAGAGAATAGTTCAGAAATAGGAGGGATCAGACAAGGGGCAAATGCAAAGCAGTCCAAGATGGGTTTGGAGTGCATGTGCGTGGTAAATAAGGTTGGTGAACTGCAGGCACAAGTCGCCAAATGGGACTATGATATAGTGGCAATAACAGAGACCTGGCTCAAAGAAAGGCAGGATTGGGAACTTAATATTCCTGGCTAAAAGGAAAGATAAGGAAGGAAAAAAGGAGGCAGGGGGCGTGTTGGCAGTATTGAGCAAAGAACTATTACAGCACTGGAGAGGGATGATGTAGTTGACGGGCCAAAGACAGACTCTATTTGGTTAGAATTAAGGAACAATAGAGTAGCTATTGCGCTACAGAGTGTATACTATAGGCCACCAAGTAGTGGGAAGGTGACAGGGGAGCAAATTTGCAGGCAAACTACAGAAAGATGCAAGAACCACAGAGTAGTGATAATGGGGGACTTCAATTATCCTAATATAGACTGGGATAGTAACAGTGTAAAGGGCAAAGAGGGGGAGGAATTCCTGAAATGTGTACAAGAGTACTGTCTTGATCAGTGTGTTTCCAGTCCAACCAGGAAGCAGTGCTGGAACTAGTTCTGGGGAATGAAGTGAGGCAAGTGGACTGGGATCAGCTACTTGTAGGAAAATCCACATCAGAGCAGTGGGAGTCATTCAGAAAGGAAATAGAGAGAGTACAGCGCCAACATGTTCCTGTAAAGGTCAAGGGTGGGACCAACAAGTTCAGGGAACCCTGGATGTCAAGGGATATACAAGAATGGATTAGAAAGAAAGGGAGGCTTTTGGCAGATACAAAGGAAGCCATAGAGGAGTATAGAAAGTGCAGGGGGGTACTTAAAAAAGAAATTAGGAGAGCGAAGAGGGGGCATGAAAAAACACTGGCAGGCAAAATAAAGGAAAATCCCAAGGTGTTTTATAAGTATGTTAAGGGCAAGAGGATAACCAGGGAAAGAGTAGGGCCCATTTGGGACCAAAGTGGCAATCTGTGTGTAGAGCCGGAAGATGTAGGTGAGGTTTTAAATGAATATTTTGCATCTGTGTTCACTATGGAGAAGGACAGTGTAGGCATAGAAATCAGGCAGGGGGATTGTGATATACTTGAACAAATTAGCATTGAGAGGGAGGAGGTACTAGCAGTTTTAGCGGGCTTAAAAGTGGATAAATCCCCAGGCCCAGACGAGATGTATCCCAGGCTGCTGTGTGAGGCAAGGGAGGAGATTGTAGGGGCTCTGACACAAATTTTCAGAACCTCTCTGGCCACAGGGGAGGTACCAGAGGACTGGAGGACAGCTAACGTAGTACCATTATTCAAGAAGGGTAGTAGGGATAAACCAGGGAATTACAGGCCAGTGAGCCTAACATCAGTGGTAGGGAAATTATTGGAAAAAATTCTGAGGGACAGAATTAGTCTCCACTTGGAGAGGCAAGGATTAATCAAGGATAGTCAGCATGGCTTTGTCAGGGGGAGATCATGTCTAACCAATTTGATTGAATTTTTCGAGGGGGTGACTAGGTGCGTGGATGAGGGTAGTGCAGTTGATGTAGTCTACATGGACTTCAGTAAGGCTTTTGACAAAGTCCCGCATGGGAGACTGGTCAAGAAGGTAAGAGCCCATGGGATCCAGGGCAATTTGGCATATTGGATCCAAAATTGGCTTAGTGGCAGGAGGCAGAGGGCGATGGTCGAAGGTTGTTTTGTGACTGGAAGCCTGTGTCCAGTGGTGTACCACTGTTTGTAGTGTACATTAATGATTTAGATATGAATGTAGGAGGTATGATCAGTAAGTTCGCAGATGACACGAAAATTGGTGGAGTGGTAAATAGCGAGGAGGGAAGCCTCAGGCTACAGGACGATATAGATGGGTTGGTTAGATGGGCAGAACAGTGGCAAATCGAATTTAACCCTGAAAAGTGTGAGGTGATGCATTTTGGGAGGACTAACAAGGCAAGGGAATACACAATGAATGGTAGGACCCTAGGAAGGACAGAGGATCAGAGGGACCTTGGTGTGCATGTACATAGACCCCTGAAGGCAGCAGGACAGGTAGATACGGTGGTTAAAAAGGTATATGGGATACTTGCCTTCATTAGCCGAGGCATAGAATATAAGAGCAGGGAGGTTATGATGGAGCTGTACAAAACACTAGTTAGGCCACAGCTGGAATACTGTGTGCAGTTCTGGTCGCCACACTATAGGAAGGTTGTGATTGCATTGGAGAGGGTGCAGAGGAGATTTACCAGGATGTTACCTGGGCTGGAGCGTTTCAGCTATGAAGAGAGACTGGACAGGCTGGGGTTGTTTTCCTTAGAGCAGAGAAGGCCGAGAGGGGACCTGATTGAGGTGTACAAAATTATGAGGGGCATAGATAGGGTAGATAGAAAGGAACTTTTCCCCTTAGTAGCGGGGTCAATAACCAGGGGGCATAGTTTCAAGGTAAGGGGCAGGAGATTTAGAGGGGATTTGAGGAAAAACTTTTGCACCCAGAGGGTGGTTGGAATCTGGAACTCACTGCCTGAAAGGGTGGTAGAGGCAGGAACCCTCAAAACATTCAAGAAGCATTTAGATGAGCACTTGAAACGCCATAGCATTCAAGGCTACGGACCAAGTGCTGGAAAATGGGATTAGAATAGATAGGGCTTGATGGCCGGCGCAGACACGATGGGCCGAAGGGCCTCTTTCTGTGCTGTATAACTCTATGGGGGAAAAATTCAGTTGGTTGCGCCTCCCGTTAGCGCCTTAAGAGGGTGTTAATGGGGCGCAAAGCATCTAGCGCCCAGGCGCGGCGATGTTTGCGCCGCTCGCGAAATTAACTAGACATTTTGTGGCGGCGCTAAACACTACCGCCACAATCTCCTGCGCCGGAAGATCATGACGTCAGTCGAGTGCGCAACGTCCCGGTATCGTCCGGAGCAGATATTGAGTGGCGCCCCCTGCCTTACCGCCTGACGCTAGCAACGACAGGTTGAGGGGAGCGTTTTGCAGTCATGAAGGGACTGGGGAAGCGCTATTTAAAGGCGACCGCTTCCTGCCTTTTATTGTTGGTGCCATTTTTGAACCACGCATTCTGAGAGAGAGAGAGAGAGAGACTTCTGGAGAGATTCAACGCTGTGTGAAGGAGTTTTGGGTACTGAGCAGCACTTTGCAGGTTCATTTTGATTTGCCATTCCTTGTACCGATTTAGAAGAGATTGTGGGGGCTGCACTCTAAGCTCTTTCCCTGGTACTCTCCATTGTTCTTTCCAGCAGATTTGATGTGCAGGTCTCTCCAGGCCGGGATTCAAGGCTGCAATGAGCAGGATGTGGATGGAAAGCAAGATCAACCATCCCCTTTAAGAACTGGCCAGTGCCATTGTGTGTGTGTTCCATTGCTGATTGACATCACATGAGCTTCGCCAGCGCTCTGAGGTAGCGCCTCGCTCCTCAGCCTTTGCGCCTTAAGACAGGTGTGAAGCGCCTGATTTAGCGCTCCAATCACCTCCAGGGGCGATAAAAGTCAAGTTTGCAGTCGGTGGCGATAATTAGCGCCAGGCGCTAATCTTTGCGCCCGGCCGATAATTGCGCCCCAAATGGGGCGATACTGAATTTCTCCCCCTATGACTCTAAGTGGAGCATGTTTCAGTGGGAGGACTTTGGGGAACAGTGATCCTAATATCATCAGGTTTAGAATAGATATGGAAAAGGACAAGGTACAATCAAGCATAAAAAAAACTTGACTAGAGGAGGGCTAACTTCAGTGAGCTGAAAAGGTAGGAAAATTGGTAGGCAAAACAGTAATTGAACAATGGGAGGCCTTCAAAGAGGAGATAGTTCGGGTACAGAGTAGACACATTCCTATGAGGGGGTAAGGAAGGGCATCCAAAGCTAGAGCTCCCTGGATGACTAACATAAACATATAAGACATAAGAACAAAAGAACATAAGACGTAGGAGCAGGAGTAGGTCATTTGGCCCCTCGAGCCTGCTCCGCCATTCAATAAGATCATGGCTGATCTGATATTGGCCTCAACTCCAGTTCCCTGGCCGCTCCCCATAACCCTTGACTCTCTTACCATTCAAAAATCTGTCTATTTCCACCTTAGATATATTCAATGACCCAGCCTCCACAGCTCTCTGGGGAAGAGAATTCCAAAGATTCACGACCCTCTGAGAGAAGAAATTCCTCCTCATTTCTGTTTTAAATGGGTGCTCCCTTATTCTGAAATTATGCCCCCTAGTTCTAGATTCCCCCACGAGGGGAAACATCCTCTCTGCATCTACCCTGTCAAGTCCCTTCAGAATCTTATATGTTTCAATAAGATCCCCTCTCATTCTTCTCAACTCCAATGAGTATAGGCCCAACTTGCTCAACCTTTCTTCATAAGACAACCCCTTCATCTCTGGAATCAACCTCGTGAACCTTCTTTGAACTGCCTCAAATGCAAGTATATCCTTCCTTAAATAAGGAGACCAAAACTGTACGCAGTACTCCAGGTGTGGTCTCACCAACGCCCTGTACAGTTGCAACAGGACTTCCCTACTTTTATTCTCCATGCCCTTTGCAATAAAGGCCAACATTCCATTTGCCTTCCTAATTAATTGCTGTACCTGCATGCTAACTTTTTGTGATTCATGTACAAGGACCCCCAGATCCCTCTGTACCTCAGCATTTTGTAATCTCTCCCCATTTAAATAATAATTTGCTTTTTTATTTTTCCTACCAAAGTGGATAACCTCGCATTTTCCCACATTATACTCCATCTGCCAGATTTTTGCCCATTCACTTAGCCTATCTATATCCCTTTGGATATTCTTTGCATCCTCCACACAATTTGCTTTCCCACCTACCATTGTATCATCAGCAAATTTGGCTACATTACACTCGGTCCCTTCATCCAAGTCATTAATATAGATTGCAAATAGTTGAGGCCCCAGCACTGATCCCTGCGGCACCCCACTAGTTACAGTTTGCCAACCTGAAAATGACCCATTTATCCTGACTCTCTGTTTTCTGTTAGTTAGCCAATCCTCTATCCATGCTAATATATTACCCCCAACCCCGTGAGCTCTTATCTTGTGCAGTAACCTTTTATGTGGCACCTTATCGAATGCCTTCTGGAAATCCAAATACACGACATCTACTGGTTCCCCTTTATCCACCCTGCTCGTTACATCCTCAAAGAACTCCAGCAAATTTGTCAAACAGGATTTCCCTTTCATAAAAACATGTTGACTCTTCTTGACTATATTATGATTTTCTAAATGTCCTGCTACCACTTCCTTAATGATGGACTCCAGCATTTTCCCAATGACAGATGTTAAGCTAACTGGTCTATAGTTGCCTGCTTTCTGTCTCCCTCCTTTCTTAAATTGGGGCGTTACATTTGTGGTTTTCCAGTCCGCTGGGACCTCTCCAGAATCCAGGGAATTTTGGTGGATTACAACCAATGCATCCACTATCTCTACAGCCACCTCTTTTAAGACCCTAGGTTGCAGGCCATTGGGTCCAGGGGACTTGTCCACCTTTAGTCCCATTAATTTGCCTAGTACTTTTTCTCTTGTGATAGTGATTGTTTTAATTCTGCTCCCCCCACCCCCCACCCCAATAGCCCCTTGATTATCCATTATTGGGATGCTTTTAGTGTCTTCTACCGTGAAGACCGATACAAAATATTTGTTCAAAGTCTCTTCCATTTCCCTGTTTCCCATTATTAAATCCCCAGACTCATCCTCTAGGGGACCAACGTTTACTTTAGCTACTCTCTTCCTTTTTAAAGATATAAAGGTTAAAATGAGACCGAAAAAGGAGGCTTATGACAATTGTAAGGTTCATAATACAGTAGAGAACCAAGTTGAATATAGATCTAAAAATGGAAAGAAGAGGGGCAAAGAGAGAGTATGAGAATAGATTAACAGCTCACATAAAAGGGAACCCCAAAGTCTTTTATAAACACAAATAGCTAAAGGGTGGTCAAAGGAAGGGTGTGGCTAATTAGGGACCAAAAAGGAGATCTTCTTGTGGAGGCAGAGTGTATGACTGAGGTACTAAATTAGTACTTTGCATCTGTCTTCACTGGAGAAGTGGATGCTGTAAGTGTTGCAGTAAAGGAGGAGGCAGTAGCGATATTGCATGGGATAAAAATAGATAAAGAGAGACTTAAAAGGTTGTCAGTCCTCAAAGTAGAAAAGTCACCTGGTCCGGATGGGATGCATTCTAGGTTACTGAGGGAAGTAAGGGTGGAAATTGTTGAAGCTCTGGCCACAATCTTCCAATCCCCCTTGGATATGGGGGTGGTGCCAGAGGACTGGAGGATTGCAAATGTTACACCCTGTTTTAAAAAAGTGGAGAGGGATAAACCCGGCAATTATAGTCCAATCAGAATACATATTTGTTAAAGGCAAATAGTGTTTGATTAACTTGATCGAGTTGTTTGATGAAGTAACGGAAAGGGTTGATGAGGGTAGTGCGTTGATGTTGTGTATATGGACTTTCAAAAGGCGTTTGACAAGGTACCACATAATAGACTTGTTAGCAAAATTAAAGCCCATTAAAAGCCCAGTGGCAACATGAATACACAATTGGCTAAGGGACAGAAAGCAGAGAGTAGTGGTGAGTGCTTGTTTTTCAGACTGGAGGGAAGTATACATTGGTGTTCCCCAGGGGTCGGTATTAGGACCACTGCTCTTTTTGATACATATTAATTACCTGCACTTGGGTATACAGCGCATAATTTCAAAGTTTGGAGAGGACACGAAACTCAAATGTACTAAACAATGAGCAGGATAGTAACAGACTTCAGGAGGACATTGACAGACTGGTAAAATGGGCAGACAATGGCAGATGAAGTTTAACGCTGAGAAGTGTGAAGTGATATATTTTGGTAGGAAGAATGAGGAGAAGCAATATAAACTAACTGGTACAATTTTAAAGGGGGTGCAGGAACAGACAGAGCTGGAGGTGTATGTACACAAGTCTTTGAAGGTGGCAGGACAAGTTGAGAAGGCTGTTAAAAAAGCATATGGGATCCTTGGCTTTATTAATAGAGGAAGAGAGTACAAAATCAAGGAAGTTATGCTAAACCTTTATAAAATATTGGTTAGGCCTCAGCTGGAGTATTGAGTTCAATTCTGGGCACCACAATGTAGGAAGAATGTCAAGGTCTTAGATAGGGTGCAGAAGAGATTTACTAGTATGGTACCAGGAATGAGAGACTTTAGTTATGTGGAGAAATTGGAGAAGCTGGGGTTGTTCTCTTTAGAACAGAGAAAGTTGAGAAGAGATTTGATAGAGGTGTCCAAAATCATGAAGGGTTTTGATAGAGTAAATAAGGAGAAACTGTTTCCAGTGGCAGAAGGGTCAGTATACAGAGGACACAGATTTAAGATGATTGGCAAAAGAACCAGAGGTGACATGAGGAAACATCTTTTTTTACACAGTGAGTTGTGATCTGGAATGCACTGCCTGAAAGGGTGGTGGAAGCAGATTCAATAGTAACATTCAAAAGAGAATTGGATAAATACTTGAAGTAAAAAAAATTACAGGGCTATGGGGAAAGAGCAGGGAATTGGGAGTAATTGGATAGCTCTACCAAAGAGCCGGCACAGGCACAACGGGCTGAATGACCTCCTTCTGTGCTGTATCATTCTACGATTCTATGATTATATTGTTGATTAATTGTTCAAGGCCTTGCAGATCTGCCTTTAACACTAGCCTCTGAATGTGGCAGACCTATCAGAGGAGCAATTTTAGCCAGCTCTTTTTGGTTTGTAGCAGGTCCAGTGGCTGAATTCACAAATCTCGTCAAAAGAGGAACGCTGCCCAGCTCTTAGTCTGAACTTTGTAACAGAAAAAATATGTTTCCAGCCTAACACTCGCAAAAATTCATTGAAATTACATATAATGGATGCAAGGAAATTCACTGTACACGGTTCTGATTAGTGCTAACTTATTTAAGTTTGTGTATCAAATATTACTTTTGTTGATAAAATATTCATTGGTATTGAAACATAGAAACATAGAAACTAGGAGCAGGAGTAGGCCATTCGGCCCGTCGAGCCTGCTCCACCATTCAACACGATCATGGCTGATCATCCAAATCCAGTACCCTGTCCCTGCTTTCTCACACAGAATCCCCACATCGAGCCTGCACCTATCCCACCCTATCCCCGTAACCCCACGTATTTAATTCCCCCTAACATATCCCATCCTATCCCCATAACCCCACATATTTAATCACCCCCTAACACTAAGGGTCAATTTTATCATAGCCAAATCAACCTAACCCGCACATTTTTGGACTGTGGGAGGAAACCGGAGCACCCGGAGGAAACCCACGCAGACACGGGGAGAATGTGCAAACTCCACACAGACAGTTACCCGAGGTCAGATTCGAACCCGGGTCCCTGGCGCTGTGAAGCACCAGTGCTAACCACTATGCCACCATGTTGCACGCATAAGTGAATGACACCAGTGGGTTTAATTCCTCCATGGTGTGCTGATTGATCATCATTTGGGAGTTAATTTCAACCCTTTTTTTTTGGCACACATGCATTAAAGGCTAGATTTACTCCATACACTTTGCATGATGTTGGGTACAGTTAGTATTGAAGCAAAAGGGTGGATCCTATCAGAATTACTTGTTAACAAGTTAACACGCCATATATGCATCAAAAATAGCACATATTGAGTCAATGCAGCCATGCCCTGTGTGAATGTGTGCTCGCAGAAGGAGCAAAGTGAATTTTTTTAAAATCACTTCATAAATGACACTCAGCAGATTATTGTAGTGAATGTGAAGGAATGCCTACTATGGGTTTAAAGGGCATGCTACAAATGATCAGAAGGCACAGCAGTTATGGGAGGCAATACCAGAAGGTTAATGTATTTACCATCTGCTGCATGTGGAAGTGTGTGAGGAAGATGATCTCTACTTTGATTCAGAGTGTCGTCATGTACGTGAATGCCAATTATTTTAGATTCCTATATATAGCTTAGCAATTATGTACATTCCTAGGGTTCTCTATCTAAGGAATTCTCTGGGGTCATCTATGTTTGCCTGAGTAGGTTAATTGAACAGCATTATTATTAAAGTTAATTTATCAGATACTTGATGTATATTGATTATATAATGAGGAAAAGACTTGCAGCTGACTACAAGAGAGACCGGGAAGATGTGGGCGTTTGTAAGAACATACTGATAAAATTGATTTAATGAAGTTATTTAATTGCATTTTCTGAACTTCACCTAGCAAGGTACTTCACATTTCAGTCTATTATGCCTATCAAAATGCATATTGTGATCACTATTACATAGTAAATCCCTTCTCATTCAGTACATGTTTTTATTTGCAGAAGGAATCTGCATTCATTGTGCATAACAGACAGGGAACTAACCGGAGATGGTATCGAGTAAGTAAAACCTCTTATGCCCTTAGAGGAAGCCATCATAGAAGTCGTTGCCTGGGATTCTATCGACAGCCTGGGGATTCTGAAGAGAATACTGCTCCACTATACTAATGTCTTACTTTTCTATCATGTTTAATGAAGTCCATATGTGTTTTTGTTAAACAGGGCATGTATATCTTTGATACTGCAATATGCTCACAAATGTGCCTCTCCTCATATTGTGGCACTTTCTATTTCCACAGAAAGGCCCAAGCTGAAGAGGAGCAGCAAGGGGAAGCTTGTACCGTTGCACAGCAGTACTCGTCTTACTACACAGGATCATCTACAGCACTTGTAGCATGTACTAGGCCAAAACCAGGTACCCTGGTACCCAAAACCAGCTGCTGTGATTTTGGAGAGGAAATTGAGGTTCAACTGTGGCAGTGATCCCAGGAAATAAATAATTAAATCGCTGATTCCCAACTCCTGAGTAGGATTGAGTAAAAAATCTCAGAAACTTGTCAACATCACCTTATGTATGGTTTGGCCTGTGGGGATCGTCAGTTGTAGAAATTGACTTCGTTGTTGGGGGAACCCAATGTTACTTTAGATTTCAATGGCTGAATGGTATCGGGAGTTGATCGTGGCCAGGCTCCCCGAGCCCACCACACGCATCCCCCAGGAAAGGGTTCGCCAGGATCGAGGGGATCCAGAAGAAAAAGACCAACTTTGTCTATCACTTCTTTAGTTTGTCTGTCAGTTATTTGAACGGGAGCACTGTTGTTGATTGCTTTCACCTTGGCTGTTGCTGCAACCAAGCATCACTTTGAAACTGACATCGCCACTGACATTGATCTGCCCCTCGGTTCCTGTCGATTTCTGCATTTTTCTGTGGATGCTGGGAACTTTGGTTTGTTATTGAGAAACTTGCTTCAAAATTTAAGACTGTCTCATTATAAAATCTTCATAACGGCCTTACCTTTACTGACGATTGGAGCAACAGTGATTTCTCACTGCATCTTTTGATCAACCACCATTGACAACTGACAATAACTGTTTCTATTCATCCTCAAGCAATACTTTAAATCATCATCTCGGCTCCTGACGTCTGTGGGTCACTGACTACATCAACTTTTTCAGACATCTCGATTTAATCTAGTTTTTTCCCCACGTGTTCTCTCCACCATACTCTCAAAATATAATTTAAATTATGCTTTATAATCTAATATTTAATCGTGCCTATGTAGTTTAATCCCCATGTCCATCCGCGTGCCCGTTTTGGCTGCCACTCCGGACTCAAGTCCATCACTTCTATTTCTCCCCCACCCATATACACGGCCACCAATGTTTGCTTTCCCTGGAGCTCCCATGCAGCCGGTTCACCGGCTTTTAAATAGGAAAAACTGCGACTGCGCAGCATTTTGAATGGACCGCGCAGACCACCCAAACAAAAAGTAAAAGGAACATTGACGGCCATCCCCTCGATCTTGTCATCTTACGTGGCCTCGCTATCCTCACGGTAACTATCACCGACAAGGCAATCTTTGGCCATTTCCTTATATCACTCTTTACTCATATTCCCTTCCCCATCCCAACCCCACTTGTTTTTGTGTCCACCCCTGGAAAAACGCCCCCTCAAGTCCTTTATCACTGCACTTCCCAATTCCCAATTATCTAGCCTTTGGCCTACAATTCTTCATGACATATCTGCAGCTACTGATTTGCTAGATCACACCCTCTGCATCACCTTTGATGATAGTGTCCCCACTAAAATCATTACACTCTCTCACCCTAGACGTTCCCCCTGGTATGCCCCTCATCTCTGCTCCCTTAAGTCCGAGGGACGCAGGCTTGAACGTCTTTGGTGGACAACTGGTCTAACCATCCATCACCAGATATGGCTAGATCATATAAAGTACTACCGGGTCCTGCTCTCCATCGCTAAAACTGCCTATTATTCTAAGATCATCCAGGATGGCAAAGATAACACCAGGCTTCTCTTTTCCACCACTAACCATCTTCTCAAACCACCCTCCCCTGCCTGCTCCTCCCTAACCTCCAACAATAAATGCGAGGAGCTCATGATTTCTTTGTTAAAAAGATCGACAACATCCGTTCAACTGCCTCTGATACGTCCCCCCCTTCCCCTAGCCCACTGGGCCTTACTTCCTCTCCGTTTTCCCCGTGTCCTAACCCTAAATTTGCATATTTCCCTAGTTTTTCTCCTATCTCCCCTCTTGCCCTTTCAAAGCTCATCTTGTCGGTGAGACCGACCACCTACTCTCTCGACCCTATTCCTACTAAATTGCTGAACACCCAACTTCTCTTCCTGCTCCCATGTTAGCGGATATTGTTAACGGTTTTCTCTCCTCAGGTATTGTCCCCCTCCCCTTCAAATCTGTTGTCATCATCTCGCTCCTCAAAAAAACCCTTGACTCCTCCGTCCTTGCAAACTATTGCCCCACCTCCAACCTCCCTTTCCTCTCCAAGGTTTTTGAATGCGTTGTTGCCTCCCAAATCCGTGCCCATCTTTCCCAGAATTCCTTGTTTGAATCCCTCCAATCAGGCTTCCGCCCCGGCCACAAATACCGAAACGGCTCTTACCAAGGTCACAAATAACATTCTAATTGACTGCGACAAAGGTAAACTATCCCTTCTCAACCTGTCTGCAGCCTTTGACACGGTTGACCACAAAATTCTGCTCCAACGCCTCTCCACTGTTGTCCAGCTGGATGGAACTGCACTCACCTGGTTCCATTCCTATCTTTCCAGCCGTAGCCATAGAACCACCTGCAATGACTTCTCTTCCCGATCCCACACCGTTACCTCTGGTGTACCCCAAGGATCTATCCTTGGCCCCCTCCTATTTCTCATCTACATGCTGCCCTCGGTGACATCATCCGGTAAAACAGAGTTTTCACATGTACGCTGATGATACCCAGCTCTACCTCTCCTCCACCTCTCTCGAACCCTCCATCGTCTCTATACTATCAGACTGCTTCTCCAGGCAACCAGCACTGGATGAATAGCAACTTCCTCCAATTAAATATCGAGCAGACCGAAGCCTTTGGGGGCAAAACTGGGTGCCTTTGCACCTCCCGTTAGCACCCCCGGGGGCGCCATATTCGGCGGGAGTTTTGCGGCGGGGCTACGGCATTGCGTCCCAATCTCCTTCGCCTGGAGATCGTGACGTCATCGCCATGCGCATTGCCCCTGCAGCGCCGCGAACCCGAAATTGACTTCCGACCCCTGCAGTAGTGCCAGGCGAAAACACCGATAGCTGCAGGATGAGTCAGTCAGCTGGCCACGTCGGGGGCAATGATTAAAGGCGAGGTAGCCGAGGTAAGTAAAAAAAAAAACTTACCTTTCTTGTTCCGCTTTTTTACACGGGTTTCTGCCCGCGATCGATCAGCCCGGCACTCTGCTCGAGTGCCGAGTTGATCGCGCTGGATCGCGGCTGCCTTGGTGGTCCAGGTAGGTACTTTTTATATTGCAGAGCCTGCAGCGATGGCCCTTCCCTTTAAGGGAGGGATGGAGCCTTTGAACGCGACAGCAGTGTGCAGCGCTGCTGAAGTCTCCGCCCCGCCTGCTGCCGATTGCACTCCAAGAAGGAAGTGGAGCGCTTGATTTAGCGCTCCACTTCCTTCTTGGAGCGCAAAAATGAATGTTTTAAAGTTTGGAAACATTAGTGCCTGGTGCTAATTGTCCAAACTTTTAAGATTTAGCGCTCCAAACAGGGCTATAATGAATTTCTCCCCCTTTTGTCTTTGGTTCACACCACAAACTCCATTCCCTTCCACTGATTTGATCCCTTTCCCTGGCAACTGTCTAAGGCTGACCAAGTCTCTTCGCAACCTTGGTGTGATATTCGATCATGAATTGAGCTTCCTATCTCATATCCCTTCTATCACTAAGACTGCCCATTTCCACCTTCATAATATCGCCCGTCTCCGCTCTTGCCTTAACTTGTCTGCTGCCGAAACTCTCATCCATGCCTTTAGCACCTCTAGACTTGACTATTCCAACGCACTCCTGGCCGGCTTCCCTAGTTCTACCCTTCATAAACTTGAGGTCATCCAAAGCTCTGCTGCCCGTGTTCTAACTCGCACCAAGTCCTGTTCACCCATCACCCCTGTGCTCGCTGACCTACATTGGCTCCCAGTTAAGCAATGCCTCGATTTTAAAATTCTCATCCTTGTTTTCAAATCCCTCTATGGCTTCGCCCCTGCCCTATCTCTGTAATCTCCTCCAGCCCTAGAATCCCCCTGGACCTCTGCGCTCCATCTATTCTTGCCTTCTGAACATCCCCGATTTTAATTGCTCCACCATTGGCAGTTGTGCCTTCAGCTGCCTAGGTCCTAATTCCTGGAATATCCTCCCTATCTCCACTTCACTTTCCTCCTTTAAGCCGCTCCTTGAAACCTATCTCTTTGACCAAGCTTTTGGTCATCTGCCCTAACATCTCCTTATATGGCTTGGTGTCATTTTATTTTATATAAAGCTGCTGTGAAGCACCTTAGGGCATTTTATTATATTTAAGGCACTATATAAATATGTTGTTGTTGTTGTTGAAACACAGGGTGAGTCTCACACCACAGGTGAAGGTGATGCCAAAGTGAAGGTTGAAAAGCAGATCAGTTAGCCAGAGGTTCCCCATGTCCATAGGCACTGTAGAGTCGCTTTGTAATTCCAACCTCATGGGGCCACTGTTGAAAAGGAAGATCTTCATGAACACAAACTACTTCACTTGCTTCAATACATAGGACAATGCTACCTGGCTTGAATATTTTAGTCTTACTACAGCTACCAAACAGTTGACCACTGCCGTGCAAGCAAGGGTTCTCGAGTCTGAAGACTCTTGAGTCACTACGGAATAGCACTCATATCTGCAATGGATGTCACAGCAAAGCAGACACCAAGCGCAGTTGCAGAATCCCTCAGGAATGGTGTCACTGTATTTCTAAAATCAAGAAAATGACCAAGGCCAATTTCTTCAACTTTGGAAACTAACTGGGAGCTACCATAAGAGAGAGAATCAAAGGTATGCAGTGCAATAGTCTCTTCTCACAGAGATTGTTGGCTATCACCAGGACTCAGCCTTCAGCAACAGCATGCAATGCAGACACACAGGTGGTTATCATTTCAGCCTAGGTTCCTTGACTGCTCCAGCCTCTGAGCAAGTGATAGGAGAGGCAATGCCAAATAGGTAGGTCCTCACAACAGGAATAGAACACGCTATTCTTGGCAGGGCCATCAAGGAAAAAACACAGTGATAAATGGCCAAGAGTCATAAGCAGATTTACAGGAAACATCTTGTAAAGCCTCTATTCCAAAAGGCATCACTAAAACTCTTGCAGGATTGGCTGCAGGAGCTGACAGTTATCTGTAATTAGGTCACTGAAGACGTAGCCTTCAATCACACTGTTCCTGTGTGAAGTCCATTTAACTGACACAGCATTAGTGCTCATGTTGCATTGGGTAGCAGTGAATGTGGATGGTTTGCTTCTTATATCCTCAAATCTCCCAGGTTGTCCTCTTCTGTTTTACTTCCTCTAAAGTGACCATAAAATGCATACCAGTAAACAATGATGCAGTGTTCAGTAAAGTGTTGTTTGAAAATTCCTTGAGTTCAATTCTACTTTGCTCATCTTTGAACGCTTTCATTTTCCTCAGCTGATTTAATGCCTACTTCAGAACAGTCTGTATGTTAAGATGAGTTACACCTGCTTACTCACAAAAGCATACTGTGGAACATAGGTAAATATTAATGCACAATAAACTATACAAGAATATATGTGCTTTCCCTAATGTTCAGAGAAAATTAAACCCCACCCCCCAAAATTTTTAATTAACAGGGCAAAATTGTTTGAACAATTTACTTTGTACTGATCTGTCCCACAATCACAGATCTTTAGGGCTGGATTTTGTCATTGGGGGGGCGGGTTAGGTGGTCGGTGGGTCCCGCCCCCGCCTCCGATCTGAGGTGGAATAATTTAGCGATTTTGGCCTAATTGGGCACTTGATTCCCAGCGTGTGGGAACCCCTGGCCCAATGAGTCTTTTGGTCCTGAAACTTGCCTCTGATTACATCATTTATGCAGCTGCATTTAAGGCCTGCAAGCAGCCTTGGTTCATTTTATGCCTTACAACTTTTTTTGGAGAGATTTCTGAGGGATTTGTGGTGCAGAGATGGTAAGCTCAAGGTCCAAGTCCGCACCCCGCTTTGATGAGGTCTCCCTCCAAGCTCTGGTGGAGGGAGCCAGAGCTCAGAAAGAGGTGTTGTTTCCTTCCTCTGGGAAGAAAAGACCTCCCCAGCAGACCAAAGCTGTGTGGCTGCAAGTGGCACAGGAGGTCAGTGCCATATCAATGTGCAGCGGAACCTGGCTGCAGTGCAGAAAGAGGTTTAAAATCCTCTCCGCACAGGAAAAGTAAGTATGACATCACCATGACCCTCAATCTGCTCCCCATTGCCTCTCATCACCAGCACTCTGCATTGTCAGCCTCCTCCTCCACATCCCACTTGACCCTTACATCCCTGCACCCTTAACCATTCCCTCTCTCTCTATGTACACATTCACTTAACTATTCGACTCTGCTGCCCTCACACTCCCTATCACTGTTATCCTATGACAACAACTTACAACACACAGGGAGGGCCCTTGGTCTTGGGACCTCACCCCATCTTTGTGTCCTTCTAAGCATCTATGCTACGGATTCTCTACACTCACTCCATCATTCTCACTCAAACTCCACGTGTCCCTCATTGCAGGAAAAGAGAGCCCACAATAAGAGGGAAAGGGCGAAGACAGGAGGAGGGCCATCCTCATTAGCCCAGCTCACCAGCACAGAGGAGGTGGCCCTTGAGATCGTGGGAGTCGAGGAGGATGCACAAGGGAGGACGGACAGACGGGCGCATCAGAGCAAGCTGGTGACAGAATAGTTTTTCATCTCTCTCATTGACATTGCATGAGTGACTGATATTGAATCTGATGCTGTAACAGATAGACTTATGATCATCTGCCATGTGCATGCAACGTTTATCTCACATGTCTAACTCTTTCCTTTACTCCCCCACAAGACCATCGACAGCCCCCCTCCCCACTGTCCAGGAGGAACAGCCTGAGCCACAAGACTCCTCAGAGGGAGCTGCAACCTCTGAAGGTGCAGCGTCAGCAGAATTAAGCGCACCAAGCACCAGCGCAGACACTCACACCTCGGTGGGACCTTCAGGACATAGAGTAGTGTTTTCACCTGGTGTATCGCAGCTCACAAGTGAGCATCAGCAGATGGTGGAGACAGGGACAGCAGTGGAGAGTCCTCGTCAGAGGTCGCAGGGCGCTCCCAGCTCAGCTCAGCTGCATGTCGACCCTGTGCCTCCGGGTCCATCCAGAAGGAGAGCAGGTGATGGAACTTCAGGAACAGGTGCAGGAGTCTCTGGCAGGTTTTGTCTCCAGGATCACTGCGAGTGTGGAGCGGATGGAGGAGTCTATCGCTAACCTGAGCAGAGCCTTTGTGGAGGCATTGGCGCATGAACGCATCACCATAGAAAGGATGGCAACCTCTGTGGAAAGGATGGCTACCTCTGTGGTAAGGATGGCTATCGTAGAGGAGAGGATGGCTACGGCCATGGAGGAGCTAAGTCGCCAGGGTCTTGAAAGCATGGTCATTGTTCAGAATAGACTGACATCTCTGGAGGAGCGATGGTCAGCTATTGAGCAGAGAAACCAAAGCTTCATGGAAGTCCACTGGAGTAGGACTTCCAGTGCAGAAACAGGTCCTCATGGCCCCCCTGAAGAGCTGCAAGGTGCTGTCAAGCCACTTGCTAGCTCTGAAGTGGGGCTGACCCATGAGAGGGATGTTGGTGGCAGACAACAAGGAAGTGGGGGCTCCTCTCCAAGCACTCACATGACCATGCCACTGCAGAGCCCTCGGTCAGAGCCCCACCAGAGTCCTCACCCAACTGAGATCGGCGTCTCAGCCCCTGCACAGCCGCAGGAGCAGCAGACTGTCGGCGAGCCCTCACAGGCTTGCAACCCCAGAGAATGCCCACCAAAGGTGTTGAGGCAGGAGCAGCATGAAAGTGAGCAAGGGGCCTCCACATCTGCTAAAGCCACAGGGGAAGCACCACGTAGCAGCACGCGTAAGAGGAAGATAAAGCACAAGTCGTCACAAGGGTAGTCACTTGGGTGTTCTGTTGTGTTTAATTGTGAAATGCCATCCTTGACTGAATGTTATAAAATGACTTGATGGCAAACTGTTGAGGTTGTGGGCTGTGTCATTTCGCAAATGGGACTTCCACATTGAGGGCTCAGGGCGACTTGGAATTGTCAGTATGGTGGTCAGAGTGATTGGACAAGAACCTGCGGCTTCCTTTGTCGATGGTGTGGTAAGAAGGTGCAAGGCAAATGTGTTTGATTGGGCAGCCTAAGCAAATCTGGCCAAAATGAGTGCATTCTGGACAGCAATGTTCTCGCGTGCTGCTGGCGCTGGTTGATGCGCCTCCGCAAGCTCTTCGTTCTCGCTCTCCTCCTCCTCCTCATCCGAGGAGGTTATGTGATGAGCCACTTGTACCTCAGGCAGCTGCAAGCCATGATGCTGTGCCATGTTGTGAAGTGCACAGCAGACCACAACGATTCTGGAGACCCTGGCTGCTGAGTACTGCAGGGCTCCACCTGATCTATCAAGGCATCTGAATCGCATCTTCAGGAAGCCGATGGTTTGCTCGATAATGGATCTGGTGGAAATGTGGCTGGAGTTGTAGCGCTCCTCAGCTTCGTTGGATGGCCTCCTGAACGGTGTCATTGGCCACGTCTTCAGGGATAGCCCTGATCTCCAAGTAGCCATCGCAAAGTTGGTTTGGCGGACTGAAAAGCAGAAGCACACTAGACTGCCGCAGGATGAAGGAGTCATGGCAACTGCCAGGGTACTTGGCGCAAACATGCAAAATTTCCTTATTGTGGTTACACACCAGCTGCACGTTGAAGGAGTGGAAGCCCTTGCGGTTGACAAAAATACCTGGATTGTGATGGGGTGCCTTAAGGGCCACATGTGTGCAGTCTATGATGCCCTGCACCCTTGGAAAGCCTACCAGATTAGCAAATCCAACCGCACGCACGGTTACACTTGCTTGATCCTTGGAGAAGTTGATGTAATTGTGCGCGTTGGCAAAGAGGGCATCGGTTACCTGCGTGATGCAAGTGTGTGCGGCCACCTGGGAGATGCCGCTGATGTCTGCTGTTGAACCCTGGAATGAGCCTGAAGCAAAAAAGTTGAGTGCGGTGGTGACTTTGACGGCCACTGGTAAGGGGCGTCCATCCGCTCCTCTGGGCTCCAGGTCTTGCTGCAGCATTGCGCAGATGTTACCCATTACCTCTCGAAAGTCTGAGCCTCCTTTGGCACTGCTGCTCAGTCATGTTGAGGCAGCTCATCCTCTGTCTGTAAACCCTGTTTTGGGGGTATCTTCTGCGGTGACGTCCTTCCCTGCACTGGCGCCTTCTGGCCTGTGCAGCTTCAGGTGGGTGAGCAGCAGATTGGCGCTCCTGCTGTTGCTCCTGCTGTTGGTGCTGCTGTTGTTCCAGGTGCAGCTGCTGCCACGGCTGGTCTTCGTCCGAATCTGAGGTCCAGGAGGAAAGGAAATAAATGGTTCCTATGCTGTCGGTATATACCTCAGTTGAGGAAGCGCTCAGTCAAGGTGGGGAGACGGGTTTCCCAGGAGGTCACAGTGGAGATGGATCTCAGCTTCAACACTTCCAAAATCAGTAGACCTGCAAAAAGTTCTCCAAGACCTGAGAAAAGAAAGTTCTGCCACCTGCAAATGATCATTGTGGAAAACGCCGTTTTTATAGTGGAGCTGCAGCTGCTATTGAGCCATCCACTTGTGAACCCGATAGGATTAGGTGGCGTGTTCCAGGGGAGACGTGCAGCACGCGGGAAATGTGGTAAACTCTGAAAGGCCTCTCAAAATGGCATTATAGAGGCACTTAAGTGGTTAAGTGCCTTAAGGGCCTATCCCGCCTCTTGGATGCAGGACTGAAACGGAGTCTGCAAGCCCGCATTTGGGAAAGTTGCGCAGAGGCGGGGTGGAGGCGGGATCAGAGCCCGACGCCATTTTTTGCAACTTTCCCACCTGATCCGCCTTCAAACCCGCCTCCTCGGCCCTGACAAAATCCAGCCCTTAGAGTTTTGTGCTCATTTCAGGACCTTGCTTGGACTAAACAACTCAATTCTTCATTGCAAAAAGTTCTCTTCCCCTCCTTGATTTTTCTGAAAATGCACCACAGACAAAAATCTAAATTAATCTAAAATCTTAAAAGAAATGAACTATCAAGAAAGATTAGAGAAACATAGGGGTAAAAATTCACTTGGTTGCGCCACCCGTTAGCGCCTTAAGAGGGCGCTAATGGGGCGCAAAGCCGCTAACGCCCGGGCGCAGCGATGTTTGCGCCGCTCGAGAACTTAACTTGAGATTGTGCGGCGGCGCTAAAACTTACCGCTGCGACCACCTGCGCGCGCAGTTTGTGACGTCATTCCATGGTGCAACGCCCTTGGGGCGCCCCGTAGCGGAAATTGAGTGGCGCCCCCTGCCTTACCGCCTGGCGCTTCCAACGACCAGAAGACTGGAACGCTATCAATCGCTGTGGGGCTGGGGGGGGCGCTATTTAAAGGGGGCCTCTTCCTGTCTTTTATTGTTGGTGGCATTTTTGAACTACGCATTCTGAGAGAGAGAGGGAGAGACTTCTGGAGAGATTCAACGTTGTGTGAAGGAGTTTTGGGTACTGAGCAGCACTTTGCAGGTTCATTTTGATTTGCCATTCCTTGTATCGATTTAGCAGAGACCGTGGGAGCTGCACTCTGAGCTCTTTGCCTGGTGCTCTCCATTGTTCTTTCCAGCACATTTGATGTGCAAGTCTCTCCAGGCCGAGATTCAAGGCAGCAATGAACAGGATGTGGATGGAAAGCAAGATTAACCATCCCCTTTAAGAACTGGCCCGTGCCATTGTGTGTGTGTTCCATTGCTGACTGACATTACATGAGCTTCGCCAGCGCTCCGAGTTAGCGCCTCACTGCTCGGCCTTTGCGCCTTAAGAGAGGTGTGCAGCGCCTGCTTTAGCGCTCCACTCACCTCCCGGGGCGGTAAAAGTGAAGTTTCCCGTCAGTGCCGATAATTAGCGCCAGGCGCTAATATTTGCGTCCGGACGATATTTGCGCCCCAAATGGGGCGCGACCTAATTTCTACCCCATAAGCTTTACACTCCAGAAATAAGGGAGTTAAGGGAGAACCACATTAAAGTAAATAAAATATTAAACTCGTATCATTACTCCAAAGTACACTAGGAAAGTAAAACCAGAGGACATAAATGGAAATTAGTGCAAAGTAAATTTCAAACTGTTACCAGAATGGACTTCTTTGCTCAAAGAGTGATATATGATTGTAATAATTTACGAAGCAAATAGAGGAAAATATATTGACATTATTTAAAGTATAATTAAATACTGTGGGGAGAATATTAACCATCCAGCAGGAATGGGGTAGCTACGTAGATTAGTTTCTGCTCGATTCCCGCCTGTCACCGTTTTAACCATCACTTTTCTTTTGGTGGCCAAAGCTAGAAACAGGCGGGTGCCTCATGAATACATACGAATCAGGCCTTATGATTAGGACCCCAATGTGTTTTTAACACCAAATAGCAGAAGTCCCACCCAGCACTGAACCCACTAAGTAAACCCTAGTTGGATTGGTTTCAGAGAACAACTGGAAGCACTGTTTAAAGCGGCATTCAGATCATAGAGATTTGTGTGTTATTGTGCTTTTTGGATTTGAGAGATATTTGAGCTTGGAGATTGCTTGTTTCTGACTTTTTTCCTTACTTATCCTGAATAAGCTCTCATAGCTTGGGTGAAGGTGAGGAAAAAGCAGGAGGAGGAGGATCGGTGCAATGCTTTGCAGCCAGAGATTCCAAGGATCAGTTGATAGCACGATGCTTCTGATGACCTGTTCATTTCCCTCCCCTGAAAAGTTACACAAAGCCCCTCTCTGTATTAACACCAGGTTACCACCTTCACCAATCCCTTAATTAGAACAGAAGTAGGCCTTGCAGCCCTCAAGCCTGTTCCACCATTCAATCAGATCATGGCTGATCTGTACCTCAACTCCATTTACCTGCCTTTTATCCATATCTCTCGATACCCTTGGCTAACAAATATCTATCAATCCCAGTCTTGAAAATCTCAATTGACTCAGCATCCACAACCTATTGAGGGAGAGAGTTCCATGTTTCCACTGCACTTTGTGTGAAAAAGTGCTTCCTGATAATCCTGCATTAAAGAACATTGAAACCATTCAGCCAACTTTTATATAAAAGACATACTAACAATGCAGACATGAAGCTGCTATGAAAAAAACATTGCAGACCAAAGTGCTGAATGTGGAAAGGTGATTAGTTTAATGCCAAACACAATAATTGCCTTGAAATAATTTCTCACCCAAGTGACAACCCATAGTGCCTTTCTGAAAACAAAGTTTATTGACTTGGCTATTCCTATGAAATGCTCGGCTAATGACCAGCACAGCTGGTGGAAGGCTACTGATGCTCATGTTGAGACCCTTGAGACTTCTGGGAGCTCGAGTCTGTGAGGGCCTGGATACAGACTCGAGCACTTTGGCTGCTGCCAGGGCAGTCTGGTCCAGCTGGCTTTATGGCACTATGGTGGGTGTTGTTTGAGGGGATGGCAAGTGACCAAATTGTGATAACATCCTGAGAGAGGGCAACACATGCCACTTCTGCTGTGTCACTTCTGCTCCCATTGAGCTGTAGCTCATCACTCCCACTGATCTGTGGAACAACTGTAGGAGATGAGTGAAGCCTTGGAAGCCCCCATCATGGTCCACCAGTCTCTCCTAGGTTACATGGAGCGCACGTTGGAGTCCAGCGTCTGGATGCAGCCATTTGAGCTTGCATCAAAGCTGCAAAAGCTGTTAACACATACTCTTAATGTGAAGGCCTGGCTACAAAGTTCCTAGAGATGGCCATACACTCCAAGGTGAACTACAGAGTGTTGATGCGACATACCACCACACAAGCTGGAAGTGGACTTTCTCCATACTTTCTGCCATGGTTCAGAAATTCTTGTGCATGTCTGTCAATACCTCATATAATTGATTGTGCAATTTTCAAGGCTAGGCCCCTGAAGTCCACATCTCTGTCCTCCTCAACAGACCGTTGGGCAGTCCGTCACCACTATCTGCTCTTACTCACTCGCGCGGAGTGCTTCTCCAAGTGCAGACCCGGCTAACTCACTGTCTAACGCACCCGGGTGCTAATCTCTCTGCTGGTGCTTGGGAGGGATGGAGCATGTGACAGAGCATCCTCAGGAGGATTAGATTCCTCCGAGGTGTCTTCAGGAGGGTCCTAGAGGAAAGAGAAACGGGACAAGAATCAATCTGGACAGTAACATAAGACAGGCTTCACAATGCAGCCTGAACTTGTCAAGCTTGTCAAGTATGTGTGATTTTTTAAGGTACTTGAAGGGGTACAAGTAATAGTCTGCTCAGATAAGCCGCCAGCCTCATCATCTCCAATGCACATTGCTCTTGAAGGGCCACTGATTTCCAGAGCTCTCTGCTCTCTCTAGGTGATGGCCATCGTATTGAGTGGTTCTCCCCCAGTCTTGCTTATGTCCTTTGTGTTGTATGCTATTTTCTCTTGCAGAAACCATGAGTGACTACTGAAAAGGAGAGTGCACATGTATGAAGCTTCTGCATGTAGTGCATATGCTTAGAGGGAGAAGAAGCAAAATGCAAGCAGGATGGGAAGGTGTTGAATGGAAAGCAAGTGGCTGGAGTGTGAAGTGAGGAAGGAGTCATCAGAGGAGTTCATTGTCTTGCAATTGCGACCATGTGAGAACAGAATGTTGTTAGTGGCTGCTGTAAAGGCAGCAAGCAAAAGGTGAGGAAGTGACTAAAGTAGTAGACAGGGGAATGTCTATGGATGCATTTATATGGTCTTCCAGAAGGCATTCAATAAGGTTCCACGTCAGAAACTGTTAGCCAAAATTAAAGCTCATGGAATTGAAGGCAAATTATTGACCTGGTTAGGCGGTAGAAGACAGACAGTTGGGATTATGGGTATGTACTCGAATTGGAAGGAAGTGACTATTGGTGTCCCATTAGGATCTGTGCTGCGACCTCAACTATTCACTATATTTTTTAATGACTAAGATAACACAATAGAGAGACATATATCCAAGTTTGCCGATGACACAAAGATTGGTGAGATAGTAAGTACTGAAGATGGGAGCATAAAATTACAAAGACATTGATAGATTAAGTGAGTGGGCAAAACTGTGGCAGATAAATTTCAATGCAGGCAAGTGTGAGGTCATCCATGTTGGACCAAAAAAGGATAGATTCGAGTATTATTTAAAAAGTGAAAAGTTAGGAACTTTAGAGGTCCAAAGAGATTTAGCGGTCCATTTACACAAAATGTACTAAAATGTAGTAGTGCTGCTCTTATCAGGTCATTGAAGTGATTCTTACATTGAATCCAGATCTTGGGAGTGATGCTCATGGAACTCACCAGCTCTGCTATCTCTCTCGAGGCCTAGTGTATGTACAAATTGGGAATCTTCTTCTCACTTGTGGGAAACAAAACATCCCCCTTTGCCCTCACCTCTTCCACCAAGACCTCCAGAGAACAGCCTTGTGATTCATTTCTTAGTTCACAAATAAATCTGCCAAAAGTTGAATGCAATCTCTCATTAAAACGTGCATTCATGCTTTAAATAGGTCTCTAGATCCCCACTGGAAGTCCCAGCTGGAAAGTTGGCAGGCTGCCCATTCCCGACTCGATTGGTTGGCAGCCTACCAATCAGATGCAAAATGATGCCCTGGAATTAAAATAGCTCGGCCTTCAAACTGATGTCATCAGGTGAGTTTGATGCGCATCCTGCCTGCTCGAAACCCACTCCCAGTTAAATTCTCCATGTATTTTTTGTTGTTATAGCGTTTAGAACTAGTTTGATAAGGCAGCAAGAAAAGACAATGGAATTCAAATATCACAGTCTTGGGTCATATATTTTGCAATTGTACCATGTCAAAGTACTTACTAGGTACGCCAGACACAAGGCGTAATGGTCGTAGGACTCTGAATGCTCTTAGAGCTTTGACATCGAATCCAGCAGCTTTACCTCCGATTGGGTTAATTCCTTCTGCTTTGGTCGCTTGTTCTAAAATAGCACTAAAAAGCCTATAAGAGAAAGTAAATAAAAACAGAAGGTATAGTTTATCAATGACATAGCCACACAAAATGCACAGTCCACTTATCCAAGATAGTCTCCTTTTACACTGTGATTAGCTCACATCATTTCACCAATTGCAGTAACAAAGAGTGTCTTTTCCAATGGGACTTGAACCCTCAACCTCCTGACCCAGAGGTAGAGAGTGCTACTACTGAGCCATGGCTGACAGTAGAAATAAAACTCATTTGAATTAATTAGTAATTACACATCTTCAGTGACTTATCAATATTCATATTTACTCAAGATAATGAATGCAAAAGGTGTGCATTTAATTAGCCTCAGGCTATGCTCACCAGAGATAGTTTTGGGCCAAGAAAATACTAAGCATTACTATAGTTCTTGGTGTTCTTAAACCATAGTTGGAGAATAGATTTTAAAGTAGCCTTTAAAACTTTTGTACTGGTCCCACATATTGGATTCTACACTTCTAGTGGAGTAACATTTTTTTTGGAACTTTCTTAAAATTCACTGTTTACTCACAAAAATGGTTACTTAGCAAGATTTAAGGATTTCTGAAACAGAGGGAGTTGCACCTCTTGCACAAAGTAGGAAAAAGCTGCAACAGCCCACAAAGGTCATGAGATTACAAAGAAATGTTGAGGGATCTGAGAATGGGTGATAAATAGGCAACAGGTTGTTTTCTTTTTCAGTCTCATCAAAGCTGCAAATCACCAGCAAGAGTCTCATTGACATAGGAGCAGGAGTAGGCCATTCGAGCCTACTCCACCATTCAATATGATCATGGCTGATCCTCTATCTCAATACCATATTCTCGCTCTCGCTCTCGCTCTCTCTCTCTCCCCATACCCGTTGATGCCTTTTGTGTCTAGAAATCTATCTATCTCCTTCTTAAATATATTCAGTGACTTGGCCTCCACAGGTGTCTGTGGTAGAGAATTCCACAGGTGTCATGCAGATTGTGTAATGGCATAGGCTCCCTAAAGCCAAAAGCAAGGTTGCAATATGTCACACGATGCTCAGTACAGGATATAATAAAGCTTTCCAATTTCTACCCTCAATGATAGTAGGAAATGTTCCAAGGTCTCGCAAGGATGTTTTATTAAGTGGAGCTTCCCTCGGTAAATATTCTCGCTTTCCTTTGAGATCTTTATGCGGTTAGAAAGAAGAACTGGGGGAAGTGCCATATGGTCCTGGAAACGCAAAAGAGGTATTTCTTGTGGAAGTTGGGTGGTGTGGACTGCGGAGGGGGAAGGGGTGTACAGATTTGTCTTCACTCAGGCTGGTAAACCACCTGGGCAGTATAGTGTTTCTCCTCCTCCATCTTCGCCCAGGCAATTCACCTGTCATGGTAAAGCTACTGGAGTGTTATTTCTTATTTCAAAGCACCCTTCCCCACTCCCCTGTTTGTTAAGAAGCACTTAACCATTCCAGAGAGGGGAGGGATATTGCTTTATAGGGTGCAGCTGAAGCTATTTGGGTTCAATTGGAAGCTATTATTGGTACCTATTATAAGCCTGCAGGTGAAGTGCCCCATCAGGATGAGGTATGCTAGATTCAAATTAAAAGGGCAATATAATTAGTAATGTTTGTATAATGGAGGACTTTAATTTTCCAGGTATCCTGTTATCTGATAGTGGTGTACCTGGTATTGAGGTGAGGAGGTCTGAAATATTTGTAGATATAAGTGATTGCTTCATCACACAAAATACAATGTATACAGATACAGTAATGGACTTCCATGTAAAGGAACACGTGGGCAACAGTGACCATAATATTATTAGATTCAATTTGATCAATCAAGCCTATGCTAATGAAAATTTAATCTTAGTGCAACATTACAAGAGGGATAAATTTGCAAAGGTGGTGGATGACTTGAGTGAGCCTTACTGGGGAGATCTACTTGACAGAGAAAATAGCAGGACTGATGAAAAATCAAATATATTTAAAATCACTTTGCAGCAAGAAGTCATGAATGTCCCCAAAGTCAAAAGAAGGACACATGGTAACACAAATCCAAAATGGCTAACTGGCCATGTCCTAAGACAAATCAAACTAAACAATAAATATTATAACCGGTATAAGGTAAATAACTCTCCAGAGAATAGAGATGGTATCAGACTCAGGGCAACAAAATCTGCTGACAAATTGGCCAAAAGGACAATGGAAATGAGGCTGGTGGATAGGTCTGGTAGTGATAGCCTAGGCTTTTTTTAGCTATGTTAGGATACAGGAGGCCATTAAGGAATTTATAAGGCTGTTGAGGGATTTTGCAGGGCAGATTTTGATCGAGTTCTGAGGTACTAGAAAGACTATTCGAGATGCATTGTATAAAACTACAGTGGCTATTAGAGCATCTCAGCATAGCTTCTGGAAAAGGAAGTCCTGGCTCTCCAATTTGATTGAATTTTTTGAGGAGGTGGATGAGGGAAACCTGGTTAATATTGTGTATCTAAACATTCAAAAAGCCTTTTAAGAAGTACAGCACAATGGGCTGCTAAGTAAGGTCGTATCTTGTGGTATTGATACCCAGGTATTAGGCTGGATATAGAATTGGTTGTATTCGTGTAGACAGAAGTTGGTTATTAATGATGATGGCTCTACATGGGGGCTGATCGCTAGTGTAGTCCCGTATTGGGGCAATTGCACTTCAGCACCTTTTATTAATTGTCTGGGTGAAGGCATTGGAGGAACAATCTGCAAGTTGGTGGATAGCACAAAGATACATGCAAGAGTAAGGACTGTAGATTAGAAAAATAGGTTGCAGGCAGATTTGGATGCAATGGGGGAAAAGGCCTGTGTCTTGCAGATGTCCTTTAATACCATTTTGATGGGTTTCCTTTCTTAACTGCCTTCTTTCATGCTGGAAGGCATAAGATTTTTTAACAATCT
This sequence comes from Squalus acanthias, assembly GCA_030390025.1. Classification (NCBI taxonomy): domain Eukaryota; kingdom Metazoa; phylum Chordata; class Chondrichthyes; order Squaliformes; family Squalidae; genus Squalus; species Squalus acanthias. Next base: position 82,981,557 of record CM059435.1, on the reverse strand, counting down.
TTTCAGCACAATTTTGTTACACTAGGATTAGTCTTGTTGCTCTTTACTGTACTGTTTTGATGCAAATATAGCTTTTGTTAAATACACTATTAAGATATAAACAGAAAATTCTGGAAGTAATCAGCAGGTTAGTCAGCATCTATGGAGAGAGGAAGGTTAAGTTAATGTTTCAGGCCAATGACCTTTCTTCAGAAGTGCAGAAAGGTTAACAACCTGAAACATTAATCCTACCTTCCTCTCTCCACAAATGCTGCCTGACCTGCTGAGTGTTTCCAGCATTTTTTCTCTTATTTCAAATTTCTAGCATCTGCAGTATTTTGCTATTTTATAAGATATAAGCACCTGGTAAATATCTGTAATAGAAAACATGAAAAATCTGAGTATATGCCCCTATGAAAATATGTTAGTTATTACCCCTCAGACCAAGCTTTTTTTTCCATTTATCATCAGTTCAGATTCTTAATGAGTCTCAAGATGTAGAAAGGGCCATGGAGATGACTGTAGACCAATTGCTGACCTAAACCAGAGGGTGACCATCACCTGTGGAATTATAACCTAGTGAAGAACTGATACCTTCAGGAATGAGAGAAGAAAAGAAAATTGGTGTACTCTTTTGGTATGGACCATAAACAAATAAACGGTAACTTAAAAAAAAACATTAAATTAAACTTAACAACTTAAATTAAAATTTGGTTGTCGGGGGTGATAATGCACTCCAGTCACTGCGGTGCCCACCGGTCGCGGAAGGCCTCGAGTGTGCCGGCGGACACCGCGTGCTCCATCTCTAGGGCCACCCGGGTGCGAACGTGGCCGCAGAAGAGAGGCAGGCAGTCGGGCCGAATGACCCACCGACCGCCCGAGAAAACTGGTGTAAAAAGGAGGAAAAAACTAGTTGATGGCTAATGAGAAGGAGCAAAATATTTCAATCAAGACTCAGAGAGCTGGGACTGGTACTGGAAATAACTGGCTAGCTCCTGGTTTCTTAGCTGGGAAATGTTTTCTAGTTCTGGACAAAACCTGGATAAGTGCAGACTTTTCATTATTACCATCAGATTATTAGGGCAGATATATATATTTTTCAATTTATTTTTAAATTCTGTGTCAGATTCTGTTAACTTTGATGAAGAGAACAAAAGGTTTGGGGGTTGAATTAAATCATGTTTCTTTTTAAACAATCAGCCAAACAGAATGATTATTACTATACATAATTATTGATTTTTCAGTAGTGTACAAATATTTCACAGTTTGATTTGAAATTTGATACTCCAAAATTCTCACTTTATTTTGAAGTTTTTTTTATATCGGTTCCTTTCTGTTTCATTTGTCAATAATTTAATGTTATGGCTTTCTTTCCCTCTGCAAAAACTGCATTAATGCAATGTCTTTATATAAGCAGAACATTCACAAGGATCCAAAATACCCGCAACACAATGAATATGGGATGGAAATCAATGCTTTATAAGAATTACAACATTTGAATTGCTCTCAGTCCCATCTTTCCACATATGTAAGCTAGCTGTGGTCTCTGAAGCAGAGTGACAACATTAATGTGAAACCAGTTATTCACAGACATAGCAGGCGTTCACAAGACCCACATGTATCAGCGAACACAACAGAAGAAGCTGGGTTACTTCTTCAGAAAACAGCTTTGATGTGAAGTTCTGCGCCCCAGGTTTATTCTGTTTTTCGCACTATTGTGTGTTTTAATTTCAGACCTCATTGGGGCCAATTTTCAATAGCTGGCCACTCCATTTACGAGCCATCCAGCAGTTGAAAATGGCAGTGAGAAAACGGCCATCCTTTGGATTCCCAAGCCCTGCCTATAAATGCACTCTGCACTCCCTCCTAAAACAGGCAGGAAGCTGCTTACACAGGCAAATCTGAATCCTATGTTGGTTTTAGGACTCCATTTGCAATTTTTAAGTACAAATGGGCAGAGCTTAAAGAGATTGTTGGAGGCTGCTCCAAAAACGGCATGGAACATTTTTTGGGGGGGACTTCTGTGCAGCCAGAAGGAGCAGGATTGCTTCTCCTGCCCCACAAAATGTTGCGGTCTGCTGCCGGCTGCTGGGTAGACACCCCACAGTACACCTCCTCCCTCATTTTACTGCTTGCCTAATTGGACCCAGTGAGGTCTGAAATTAAAACAGGAAATGCTGGAAACACACAATAGGTCTACCAGTGCAAAAACTAGAATAAACCTTGGGTGCAGAACTTTATATATAAATGCAAGTCTTTCATTTTACTGCTGCCTTCTGGATTGGCTTGCTGTTGGACCAGTGGATTTTTGGCCCCCGAGTTTGGCAGGCTAGCACTCACTGAGCACTGGTCAGCTACCAACTGCATTCTAATGAGGCCCAAACCTGAAGTTGGTTCAGGCCTCCTGCTGAATCTATCGGGTGGGCACATCAGATACACTGCCGACTTTGCATCATTCCATAAACAATCAAAAGTTCATTGTTCATGCAGTTTCAAAGTTTTTGTATTAAAAAATTCTTAAGCCTCAAACATGGTTTGGAAGGGAGAAATTTTAACTGAACTTTTAATGGAAATAAAGAAGCATTAAGTGCTTTATGTAATCAGCCAACTCAAAAAAGACAAAAGTAATTTCAGGACTGGCAAGTGAATTCAATGACAAACAGGTAACCCAGCTTAGGACTTATCTAGTTGGGAACTTTGCACTCTTGCATCTACATTGCTCGATCAAATGTGTCTCACCCCCATAAATTAATTTGGATGAAATACAAAATTAGTGCACAACATTTTATCCATACCTATATGTGAAACGTATTCAAACCACATTGAAATATATGAAGCATATAGAAGATTTGTTGATTCTGTTCTATAAATGGCCTAAAATGTGGGCATATTTTTTAATGGAAGTTGAACCTGGCTATGAGGAGTAGGTAGAGGAAGGTCGAAAAGAAAATATCTACAGGGAGCAAACCCTTTAATTTTAGTATTTTGATATCTTTTTCGTTGCTGCTGCTTTAGCATGTTTTTAAAATAGTCCAATTTGAGTAAGCGCCATCTGAAAAGTATGTAATTCACACTCCTCTTTTGGTGCTGACTAAAATTAACACCTTCAGCAATGTGGTAATTTGATGCATTTTATACAGAACACTTTAATAATGCATAAAAATAGGAAAATGCATAATTTGTCAAATTGTATTTAATTTCTAAATTGCTAACTATTTGTAATGAATAATTGTAACTGTATGATTTAACTAAATCGTACACCTTGTGATAATATATAATCAAAAGAGCCGACATCATTTGCTGCATTATTTTTATTGTTTTTCACATTCATTAAAGATGTAAAATATTGTTGAGCAATTTTAAGAAGTAGCCCCCCAGATGCAGAGCTTCAGATGTCAGAAGTGCTAATTGGAATATCAAGCATGGAGGTTACCGCGTCTGTTTTGCAGTCCGCGCCATTTTTCATGCATTAATTATTATTTTACTGAACAAATAGCTATGTTCTGAAGAGCATTCAAATTTAATTATCAGTATCATGTACAAACATGGAAAAAATCTTACGTTTACCTTCATTCCTCAAAAGAATAATTTATAGGATCAATTTGCAAGTAACTGCTTCCATTGGGGAGGTGATGGGTGGAGTGATCCTGCTGCCCACCTGGTGAAAGTGGCCAGAGGCCCAAAACATGGTCAGGTCTCATTAGCGTTCCGTTGGCGAGCTGCTCATCCTTTTGGAGCAGATTAGCTCGCTGATTGGAGGATGTGAGAAATCTGTTGGCTCCACAACAAAGCCCAGCTGGTTCAGATAAATTAATGGGGAGGGGAGAGGTGAGGTGATCTCAGCTCCTCATGGCACCATAAAAATCTTTTAAAAACCTTTTTAATACTTTTTTTGAGCAGCCTTTTAAGGTCTACGCCAAGTACCAATGGACTGAACGTGTGCGGCGCATACATCAGGGTCTTGTTGATGTATCAGACTCTGATTTTCATGGGCTAATGAGACTCCTGCCTGTTTCCAGCAGACACCTGGGCCATCCATTTCAAGATCCCCACCAACATGGTAATGACCCAGACGTCATGGGAATGGGGTGGTAAGTTCAGCACTGCTATTTTTGTTGTGCTACCGTTCCGTTCCCGCACAACAGGGGGGAATGAAAATCAGCCACAATATATTTAAAATGGTTGTGATTACGCGGCACAGTGGCTTAGCATTCAGTCCTTTCACCCCGGGTCTCAGATTCGATTCGATTTTCATTTATGTTGATAGGATGAAAGTCTCCACACTCTCTCGTTATACAGATCCTAAAGAAATTTTCAGGAAAGCTAAACTTGTCATTGTGAGCCTTATCTAAGAGCAAAGATGAAATTTAAATTCATCTTTCAGTAAGCTACTTTGTCTTGTAACAGTCAAAGATGCAACAAACATATCTAGATAGGTTTAGTCATTACCCTGTATCTATATTCATTTTCAGAACACTGAGGCACGCTGAAATGACAATTGTTCATGGCTATTGTGAGTTGCTGAGTTTTGTGCTCCTAAACTTTAGTTTTAAGTAACAATAAAATTTTATGACAGCAATATACTGCCCTCCCAGAGGGGCAATATAATGCTGCAATTAAATGTTATTGTTGCTCAACATTTACCTCAATTTTAAAGATGGGGAATGCTGGGGTCAGCATTGAGCACTTTCACATCTTTGCTATAATGCTCTGTAAATGAGCACAGGAACTGGTAATGACTGTAATCATCTATATAGGGAGGACAATGCGTGAATTGTCAATAATAAAATAACTTTTCAACAGTTAAGCTTAAGTTTAATTTTGAATCTTAGTAACTGCTGGAAGGCTCAGTGATACAATACTGAAACATACTTCTAGGACTCGATTTTATTAGCCCTGAGGAGGCGGGTCTGTTGGGAAAATCGGGGAAAATGGCTCCAGACACCCAACCCGCCTCCCCACCTGATTTCCTGAGTGTCTGTTCAGCCGCTCCCAAACTGACCCATCTCCAACCGGTGGGACAGGTAGTTAAGGCAGTTAACAGCCTGTTAACTGCCTTGTTAATCCTATTTTCATAGTGGTTTCCCCATTTTCCTGCTTCTGGCTCCTGTTTCCCGACTAGTTAGAAACAGGCCAGGTTCAAGGAGACAGGTTGCTGGAGGACATGATTTGTATGCATTGGTGGAGAGCTTTAAAAGCGCCCCTGAAACATGGCTGACATTCAAATGCAACAACTTTGCTGTTGTAGGTATGGGCTAACATTTTGCACATCTACTGACCTTCTGACTGTTCAAGCTGACACCCATCTGCAGTGAGTCATGAATGGAATTATTTCAGGCCACTTCGACTGTGCGCTTGCAAGATTGTTACCTCAAATGAAATCTATAGCAAGGGGATGGGAAACATTTATGCCCTCTCATCCTGGTCCTCATAATCGGGGGAGTAGCAGCCGTGTGGCTCACCACATATCTTCCTGGGAAAAGGAGGACGAGGGGAGCCTTGCATGCCCTGTTGTGACCAATGCAGCATCCCTCCAGTTCACTGCTGCCCGTCAACCAGGGTATGCACACTGCTATGCCACACAGCCATAAGCTTATTCTTCGACCATAAGTGGCCACCATATGGCTCTGTAATTGCAGGCAACACTTGTCCAATGTCATACTTCATCTCTGCTATATCCTCTTATTTCCTATCACTTTTACCATCAGCATTACAAATGTAAGTCGCCTTGAGCCCTCAATGCGTTTTTGCCATTTCCCAGAACACATAGGCCACACAATCAACTGTTTGCCATAATTTATCTTTAACACATGACAAAATATACCAACAACATTCAGCAAAAAAAATCACCCAAGTGAGTCCCCTTGTGACTATAGGTGCTTAATCTTTCTCTTGCGCATGCTTCTACGTGGTGCTTCCCTGGTGGCTTCAGCAGATGCAGAGGCACCTTGCTGACTAGGATGCTGCGCCTGCTTAGACGCCTTTGGCGGGCGTCCTCTAGGTTTGGGAGCCTGGGAGGGCTCTTTAACAGTCTGCTCTTCCTGCGGCTGTGCAGGGGCTGAAATGGCCATCTCAGTTGTCTCTGCAAAGTGGGTCTCTGACCGAGGGCTCCATAGTGGCATGGTCATGCGAGCGCTTTGAGAGGAGCCCACACTTCCTTCTGTCCTGCCAACAACATCCCTCTCATGGGTCAGCTGCACCTCCGTGCTGGCAAGTGGCAGGAGAGCACCTTGCTGCACTTCAGGGGAGCCATGAGGACCCGTATCTGCACTGGCAATCCTCCTCAAAAGGATGTCTAGGAAGCTCTGGTCTCTCTGCTCAATAGTTGCCCATCGCTCCTCCAGAGATGTCATTCTATTCTGAACAGTCACCATGTTTTCCTGACTCTGGCGACTTATTTCTTCTATGGCCGTAGCCATCCTTTCAACTGAGGTAGCCATCCTTTCCACGGAGATTGAATCCTATCCATGGTGGTGCATTCATGTGCCATTGCCTCCAGCACGGCAATGCTGTTGTTACAGATGGACTCCTCCATTCTCTCCATACTCACACTAACCCTGAAGGCAAACCCTTCCAGAGACACCTGCACTTGTTCCTGTATTTCATGAACCGCTCTTTTTCTGGATGGCCCCAGAGGCACAGCGTCAGCATGCAGCTCAGCAGAGCTAGGAGAGTCCTGCGACCTCCGAGGAGGACTCTCCACTGCTGTCACTGTCTCCACCATCTGCTGATGCTCACTTGTGCGCAACACTACTCTAACTCGCGATGGCCCCACCGAGGTGTGCGTTGCTGCGCTGGTGCTGGTGACGCTTGTCCCTCAGAGGCTTCAGGTTCCTCTGAGGAGATGTCCGGGTCTTTGTCCTGGATCGTGGGGAGGGGGGTGCTCGATGGTCCTGTGGGAGAGTAAAGGCTTGAATTAGACATCTGATATTGATGTAGCAGACACATCCTTTTGAGCAGATGATACAAAGCGATTCTCTATGAACATCATATTGCATTGCTTTCTGAGAGAGATGAAAATCTATTATGTCACCAGCTTCCTCTAGTGTGCCCGTCTCTCCATCGCCCACTTCCAGGTCCTCGCCACCTCCAACAATCTCATTTGCTGCCTCCTCAGCACTGGTCAATGTTGCAAGGGTAGCTGTTCCTCCTCCAGTCATTGCTCTCTCCCTCTTATTGTGGGCTACCTTTTCCTGCAAGGAGGGACACAAGCGGTGTTTCAGCCACAGTGATGGAGTGAGTGTGATTAATCCCTACCATAGAAGCTTTGAGTGAGACGAAGATGGGGTAAGGTGCCAAGAGGAAGGTAGCTCCCTGTGCGTTGTTAGTTGTTGTCACTGCATGACACTGAGAGCGAGTCTAAGGGGTGCATAGGCAGGATGCTGAAGTGATTCAGTGCAGAGAAAGAGATGGATAGGAAAGGGTGCAAGGGAAGTAAGAGTAAGGTGGGATGTGAAGGAGGAGGCTTACAAAGCAGAGTGCAGGTAATGAGAAGAGAAGAGAAGCAGAGTGAAGGCAAGTGAGATGGGATACTCACTTTTGATGTTCTCACAAGATCATTAAACCTTTTGCAGCACTGGATCCATGAGCGTGCATAAATGCACCTTGCGCTCACCTCCTGAGCAATGCGCAGCCAGGCTGCCTTGGTCTGCTGAGGAGGCTTCCTCCGGCCATCAGGAGGAAGAGAATCTCCCTGCGCCCTCTGACAGCATCAACAAGAACTTGGAGGGACTCATCATTAAAACGAGGAGCTGCCTTGCGTCTGGAAGAAGTCATAGCTTTGAAAAGAAGTGTAGGAAACCAATGGAAAGGCTCAGGCGGGATGGCAGCTTTAAAAGCAGCTGCTATTATGACATCATCAGAGGTGGCCAGCTGACCCGATCCCACTCATTGGACCGGCCAGCGCGCCTCCATGAAATTAACAAGGTACTTTAATAAAAATCGCAACTCTGCAGCTGTTCCCGTCGGAAGTGGCTCCCGAACCCGCCCCACACAACCCGACTCAACCCGACTCCAACCCGTCTCAGGAATTAAAATCGAGCCTCTAGTGTCATCTCAGTAAAAGAGCAGTTAGACAGGAAGTTAGGACCCTAAAAGATAAATGTAACTGTGAAATTAAAGATAGTTGAAATGTTAAATTAATGTTTTCCAGAAGTATTCATTAGAAAGTATAATACTAACTTGCTACCTAATACTTGTAATACTGATAACATTCCAGAGGATTTTGAAGTCAGTGTAGTAAATGTAATTGATGAGTGAGATACATCTTAAGATGCTGAAGGAAACCAGGGAGGAAATTCATGGGGTACTGGCTATTTAACAAAGGAATCACCGGGCACTGGTTATGCAGAACTGGAAACAAAGAAAAATAATTCCTATTTTTTGAAAGGCCAAAATGATCTGACCAGGGCAACTGCAGTCCCAATAGCCCAACACCAACAACAAGCTAAATAATGGAATCTGTTATGAGGGTTAGACTGGACAAGGACCATTATAGAAATGACTTAATAGGAAAATCCAACTTTAATTTTGAAGGAGAAGATTCTCAATTTCTCTGAAGATGTTACAGATGTTGGAACTCCCTTTGATATACTTTATTTAAGCTTCTAGAGAGCTTTCAACAAATTTCCACATCAATTAATTTAGAAGCCTCAGGAATCCAAAGGAGAACATGGGACTCAATAAAAAGTTGGCTAAAAAATAGGAAACAGAAAGTCTTTGCGAGAGGTATAATATAAGACTAGACGGAAGTCCTGCAGGGATCAATACTTAAACTCTGTTGTTTCTAATGCACATTAGGAACAAATGAACTTGCGATTTATATAGCACCTTATTATGTCCTCAGGACATTCCTAAAAGCTTCACATCCCATGAATTACTATCACTGTTATGTAGGCAAATACGGCAGCCAATTTGCACACAAGGTCTCACAAATAGCAAATGAGATGACTGACCAGTTAACCTGTTTTTTAGTAGTGTTGGTTGAGGGATGATTTTTTGGGGTGGCCTTTGGGAGCTATATCTTCCGTCCACTCTACAAAGCCATTGATGTAAAGGGGTGAGACCAGGGGCAGGGACTCCTGAAGGCAGCTAAATTGGCCAGTACATGTCTCTGCTTCTCTATTACATCCACTTGAATGGATTTAATGTGTCATCTGAAAAATGGCACCTCCAATAATATAGCACTCCCTCAGCATTGCACTCATGTGTCAATCTAGATTATGTGTTCAAGTCCTGGATAGTGTATGAACTCTCAAACTTCTAACTCAGGGGCAAGAATGCTACCAACTGAGCCAAACTGACACTCAAAATTACCTAAATACTGAAACCAACTATACATTTTCTGATAGCTAGAGGGAGCGCTTTAAGGTCCGCTACTTAGAGTGCTAGATGCCAATACCTCACAATTGCAATAGGGATCCTAAGTATGTCATAGGACCCCGATGTGAATGTTATGTGGCCTACTGCCTGAAACAGGCAGGCGCTCCGGCCACTCATTTCAGGGCCCTACCAAAGATGGTGGCAGCTGGAGCATCAGCATGAATGGGGCAGTACGTGACCCGACAACATTTTCAGGCTGGTACCACCCCATTTACACCTGGTGGAGACATTCAAGATCAGCTCCACTGTGCTCAGTTCTGGATGCCACAGAAAGGATTTAGAAAGATTCGAGAGGATATAGATAGAACAACAAAGACTGATCCATGTGTGAAGGGGTGAGCTATGAGGAAAGAATTAAGATGTTCCAACTCTATAGTCTGGAGAAAAGGGCCCTGAAAATTACTGGCAGACTCCTACTGTAAGTCCGGCAGGAGTTCGCCGGAACAGTCACAAACTCAGCTGGGCCTGGCCTTGCGCTTTGTTGATGTTTCCAGGTAGCTTTGAGGAGGCAGAGTCTGCATTCGCTCTTATAAGGCCATTGATGAAAGACAGTGCAGGCCTAGGGGGAGGGAGCCGGCATACAATCGGCACAGATATGTCTTGTCACACCAGGCATATCAAGCCAAAAGGGGTGGAATTAGAACCTACCTCAAGACTGGCGTCGGGGTCTACATTCCTAAAGATTCGAGGCCCAGAAAACTAGGAAGGAAACTTGTGGGGTGCTGAATATTTCTGGCAGACTCCTGCTGCAATATTAATATGAGGAATAAAGGATAATCTAAGAATTGGTGAAAGGTTTCCTGGAGTACTCCAATAACAGAAGTGTGTTATTTCAGTCCCTTTTTACCAGTAGCAGTAGGAGTTTAAAAAAAAATTGCTTGTTCTATTTGATTAGTACAGTGTGATGCTGTCTGTGAAATTTGACAGAAAACAGATGTTCAGCCCTGATCAAATAGGGGCCTCACTTGTGCAGCACATGTCCGCTTGTCTGCGGAAACAGCTGTTTTCCATTACACCAAGGTATGGGTTTCATTCACTATTCGCAGTTTAGTGGCAATATCCATGCTCTCATTAATAAAAGATACAAGGGTAAAATTTCCATTGATGCCGCCAATGCGGTGCAAACACAATGTGATTGAACTTCTGCCTAACTACTCATGCATGTCCATTTCTGAGCTAACTTCCAATTTGGCCCCTAATTATGTCATCATGGTGAACTCCTGCCGACAACATGGACAGGGCCTGTGCACCAAAGCGCATGTGACCAGAATTTTTGGAGCACTACAGTAGATGCACAAAGTTCTGCAGTAACTTCTTCAACCAGAGCAGAGGCAGGAACTGGAACAACATTACCTGGCAAACTGAAGCGACTGAACACTTCGAGAGAGTCAGCCCAATGCAACGTCAGAGCCAAAGAACTGCCAGATTCTGTGATGCAACAGTAGAGGTTCATCTACATAGGTGTGAGTAAAGAGGGCTGCCATGTTTGGGACTTTAGAGCACCTTTCTGAGGAGGTCCCCACAAGACTAAATATAGTCTCCTATAGCTGCAGGACATGGATCCAAATGAGGAAAAAGGTGTTACACCTGAAGTACTGCAGGCAAAGTACTCGAACAACCTAACAGTTGTTTCACTGCTTACCATACATGGCCATATGATAGCAGCACAACATCTTTAAGCTGGAATTTACCACCCTACTCAATGCCACACTCCCTTCTTCAAAGTCCTTCACAGGTAAGTGCCCACCACTTTTGCGGATCACTGAGCACCCAAGAATTTGCAGAGTCATCTCAAATAGTTTAATTTGCTGAGCCCCTAACCCATATTGGACTTGGTGTCAAGAACTTGCCAAAGGAAAAGAAAGTCCGGAAACCAAGTGCTGGCATAATCCTAAATTTGAATAAAGGCATTATGTGAAATTTTAAAGGGATATTGCCACTTAAAAGTAAGCGGCTAATTATACAGTGACAGACACTTGGGTAAGTCTTTATAACGGGTGTATGGGAGAACATTAGATGCAAAATCAATAACAAATGAATGCACTTTAAATTACCTGTATAGACAATAACCTAATTTGACAACAAAGTTCCATTTCAACCAATTAAGGCATCATGATTTTTGTGTCAAATAGTTTTTGTCCTTTATTGTCTGTATGTCTTTTTTTAAAGTTTGTTGAAAAATATTTATAATATTTAATTTTCTTACATCAGTATGGCTTACTTTTGGTCATAAATTAATTAAAAACAAAGCGGCAGGTTCTGCGGTGGGTATGATGGCGTACTCTCAGAGTACGCCGTCATACCACCTTTGAAATCGACTGCAAGTTCGGGATTTCCACATGCGCTAAATCCCAATCTTGCGATCTGTCAAGGTACGCCTTGACAGATGATCCTCACCGACAGGGAAATACTCATTGCTGGCGCAGAGTGGGCTAATTGCCCACCAACTGCCCAGCAATTTTACTGTTAGTGAAAGCAGGCGCAGGAGCCTGTTTCACTGTGAAAGGAACCCATTTGAGTTTGTCTGAAAGGATTGTTCACCATTTTGATATCACTTCACAATAAAATACATGTACCTAGTGGCAACATTTAGAAACATTAAAAATATAAAATATGACTTTAAAATTATCAATGTTTTCTGCACTCCAATTGTATGATCAAGAACTGAGCAATCGGCACAGATCATTTACACTTCCTCCAAATGTATGAAATAAAACCATTTTGCTACTTAATTATTTTATATAATACATTTAAAGCTGCCCCACAGCTGGTGTGCTACATGCATGGTGTAAAGTAAATCAAAAGTATCATTGCCGACGCCTTTCAGTGCTGTTGAATTGCAATTCGTCATAATGGACCTTTGACAGGATATTAAATGCTAGCCTTAAAAGAATAAAAAACTTACCTGATTTACATAAAATAAATCCGAACACTTCCTTAATTTAAAAAGCCCAGATGTTTGAAGTACAGCACAGTTAATTCTTTGGGCTAGCAATATGCTCTACAACACTCTACAATGCTCCTTATTAAATAAGAAAAGGAACATGTTTCTTAGTATGAAATATAAATAACACAATGTTTAATACACATCCCAAGTGATAGAAACTGTTTTAACTTCAATAGAAGGTTGAACAGCTAAATGATTTATTTCACTTTAGTAAATGGTCAAAGGACAAGAAACTTTCTATTGACCTCAAATTATCTTTTTGAACCTTCAAGTGGAAAACAGATGCCAAATTATTGTTGCTATTTTGTTCCATAATTTTAACAAAATGCTGATGTAAGAACTAAGTCCAAGTACCAGTTTAATTAAAAGTTTTTAAAAGTAACTTTTTTTTAATGTAATTTCAATGGAAGAGACTGAAAGAAGTTTCAGTGGGCGTGGCTTAGTTTTGACAGATTTTGTGGGCATGTCTTCCCTTACACAGAGGCTGTATGCTGCGCTCCTGGCCTTCGTGATGCAATACACTGTGCACAACTCTGCAGCGCCGAAGAGTAAGTCTACGTTCTGGGCCTCGCACAAGGTAAGTTCATATTCTTTTCGGAGGTCGGTGGTGTACTCTGTAGCTACACTGCCAAGCGCAATTTTTGGGCCATTAATTTTCACTGCAATCAGATTCACACTATATCATTGCATTAGTTAGTAGAAACCATTGAGGATTTTTCTTCTTGTTGATCTTGACCTAAAAGTACAAGATCCCAACCTTGCAATGCTAGCATGTATATCATTGAAGATAGTAATCAATACATAATACTTTAATATACCCCAGTCAGTGTCAGAACTAAAACATTTGATCAAGAGAGAAACCATCTTGGTGAAAAAGATTAAGATGTGCACTCACCCTACAACCACTATAATGAAATCTAGTAAATTCCAGCCATTCCTGAGGTACGCATTGGGGTGAAAGAGAAGTCCATAAGCTATTACTTTCAAAAATGCTTCCACTGTAAAAATGATGAGAAAGAGATATTCCACTCGTTCCTGTAAGAAAAAAGATAGAATGGTGTTATTGTGGTAGCACTGAGTGTAATTCATTTGAATTGAAAGATCATATGCCATTACATGTGACCACTCATCAAACCCGAATATCTTAACAGTGCTCAAAGGAAGTCCATATGACCTTTTCCTTGGACTGCTGAACCGTAACTTCTGCACTTTAAAGTCCATATGTATATGCATGTGCATGTGCCACTACCCTATCCAGAGATTACTGGTTCTGTTACTTAATTGTCCAATTAACACTTAATTCACCTCCCCTTCTGCAATATACCTCAGTTATTTTAATCTGAATAAATTATTGAGGTGTTTTAACTACTCACATGAATATGTATACATCTGTAGAAAGCTTTGCTTTGCTTGATGCATTCTACATGCTTAAGATGTGATTATTTGCCAACACTCCAAGAAACTTTAATTTGAAGAAATTTAAATTATTTTATCTAATGGAAATTAACACTCAAAAATCGTTGGCATGCTAAAAACACATTTATTTTTAAAACCTGATTAAAATATTTCTGCATATCTTTTGGCTTTACACCCTAATCTTGAGCATATGTGGTAGATAAATGTTATCTCATCATTTCTTTAAATACCAAATTCTCATCATACCAGGATAATAAATGAACAGACAATACTGTATTAAGAAAAGCCTTTCGGTTCCTCCACAAGTGAGACTGATCTGATAACTCTACTATGTAGGTCAGCTCATGAGTAGAATAAAAATATAATTAACTCTTTGCAATGTAGTGCTCCATTTAGATGTGAGAGATAGATACATATATAGATACATAGATGGATCAGTCAATTTTGTGCAAGTTTTGTTTTGTCTGGTATTGCAAAAAATAGCATATATTCAATGACTGAAATTCATTTTTGGTAATTGTTTGTATGGAGGGGCACTATAGTTTAATGTGATATGATGAGAAGCTAAGAGTTCCACAGTGCGTGATATCTTCATTATGCAGTTTACCAGTGAAACAGCAAGCATCAGGTCAAGAAATGGATATAACTCAGCAGTATTGAGAGTTTATAAATAAAGAATAATAAGATAAAAAAAACTTTACATTTGAAGAAAGGAAATGAACATTAGGAGGTAGTAACATGGCAGCCCATTGGCACTGTGTATTAGAGCACTGATGCTCAGCACCACAGAATGGGACCACAATGGATGACTCAGATTTGACTTTCCACTTCATTCAGTTCATGATCAGAGGTAGAGGTTGCAGTATCTATTCATGGGTGGGGGGGGGGGGGGGTTGAAAGTTAGATCATAGCATCCTTTTTGGGAAGTATCTCCATGAATAACAGAGGTGTATGAGCAAGCTGCCTTGATATCAACATCAGAATCATGATTCCAGATATATTTCAAATCATAGAGATAAATCAAATTTTAAAAGAGATTAACAAAAGGAAATAGCGGTGTGAAAAAACCCATAAAAAACATTTAGCCAGTTGTACATTAAGAACCCCTAGGCCATTTTCACAAAATCATGTCACAAAGTCATCTACTCTGTGTTGAAATATGCTCCTTTGAATGCTCCAATCAAGTCTATATTTGAGTTAAGTGGCAGTTTACTCCACAATTCTGAACTGCAAAGTTGATTCCCTTAATATTCAAAAATCTATCGATCTCTGTCTTGAATATACTCAACGACTGAGCCTCCACAGCCCTCTGGGGTAGAGAATTCCAAAGATTCAGCACCCTCTGAGTGAAGAAATTTCTCCTCATCTCAGTCCTAAATGGCCGACCCCTTATTCTGAGACTGTGACCCCTGGTTCTAGACTCCCCAGCCAGGGGAAACATCCTCCCTGCATCTACCCTGTCAAGCCCTGTAAGAATTTTGTATGTTTCAATGAGATCACCTCTCATTCTTCTAAACTCTAGAGAATAAAGGCCTAGTCTACTCAATCTCTCCTCATAGGACAATCCCCCCATCCCACGAAACAGCCTGGTGAACGTTCGTTGCACTCCCTCTATGGCAAGTATATCCTTCCTTAGATAAGGAGACCAAAACTGCACACAATACTCCAGGTGTGGTCTCAGCAGGGCCCTATATAATTGCAGTAAGACGTCTTTACTCTAAAACTCAAATCCTCTTGTAATAAAAGCCAACATACCATTTGCTTTCTTAATTGCTTGCTGTACCTGCATGTTAACTTTCAGTGATTCGTGTACAAGGACACACAGGTCCCTCTGAACACCAACATTTCCCAATTTCTCACCATTTACAAAAAAATACTCTGCTTTTCTATTTTTACTACCTAAGTGGATAACTTCACATTTCTCTACATTATATTCCATTTGCCATGTTCTTGCCCACTCACTTAGCCTGTCTATATCCTCTTGAAGCCTCCATGCATCCTCCTCACAACTTACATTCCCACCCAGCTTTGTATCATCAGCAAACTTGGATATATTACATTTGGTCCCCTCATCCAAATCATTGATGTAGATTGTGAATAGCTGAGGCCCAAGCACTGATCCTTGTGGTACCCCACTAGTTACAGTCTGCCAACCCAAAAATGACCCGTTTATTCCTACTCTCTGTTTTCTGTCCATTAACCAATCCTCAATCCATGCTAGTATATTACCCCCATCCCATGAGCCTTAATTTTGTTTAATAACCTCGTGTGGCACCTTATCGAATGCCTTCTGAAAATCCAAATACACCACATCCACTGGTTCCCCCTTATCTATATTAATAACTATAAATACATACATCTGTACATTTTCACATGCAAACACTCAGTTGCCAACTGTCCCCATGGTGTAGCTTGGAAAGTACTGCTTTGTGTGCTATATGTAAATTAGTTATGCCTAGATTTTGAGTCACGCCATGGGAGGGTTTTCTATGTTAAAGGTGCTATATAAATGCAAGTTGTTGTTGACAGCATTGTTAAGTACAAAGTTGAAGACACGATCTTGCTGTTTTTCCATAAGCTTTAGCACACACAATAGGGTAGCCAATCAGAGTGTGTGTGGATGCAGTCTGGTTTAAAGGAACATGTTAAGGGCCTTACAAGGTATTAAATCCATTTAAATGTACATGCAAGAGCAGCACTTATTTGCAGTCAACAGGGGAGAGGACAAAGAGCGAGCAGATTTTGGACGTGCTAGTCCAGGGAATATAACAATAAAGGAAAATTATATTCAGAAGCAACAAAGCTTGCCAGACATGAGAAAAAATATTTGATGCAGCAGGTGTTCCCCATGCTGGCCTGGAACAATCCTGAAGCATAGAAACTGAGGGCTCTGGTGTCTTTCAGAGCTGTACAAATTGTAGATGTGGTCTGAAGTTCTTATTCCCCAGGCAGAGCTCCATTGCTGTTTTCTGGATTAACCTGAATCTCCTAAGACACTGCTCTTCTGACATCCCCATGTAACTCGGCCTGAGATGGCAGACTGAGTGCAGTTGCTACTGCCGGGAGGAAACTGTGTGAATTGTGAACTACCCTTTCCTGTTCTTGTTCAATCTACTCTATTAGGTACAGTGAAACAATTCCCATTCTCAGTATTGTACAAGTTGCAGCATCTCCAACCTTTCACTGTAGTTGATCACCTAGCAATGAATCGAAGTGGTCTACAGCCACTGTTTCAAATAGGATTTTGTAATGCAGTGTATGTATGCAATGTAGACTCTGGAAAACGAGGCATAACAGTGTAAGAAGCAGTAATAATCTCTGCTTTGTGCACTCTGAAATTTATTTGCCATTAACGGACATATGGGGGAATTTTAACTGCAAACATCGGGCACGTTTGGGTTGGGTGGGAGGTCAAAGTGGTAGAAATCTGAATCCCGACCCCAACCCACCTCCAACCGGCCCACTAATGGTTTTAACGGAGACGGGATGGGCGGCGGGAGGCTGCCTGCCTCATTTTGAATCTACATTTTAAATTTAACTCTGAGCAGTCGGGTTTCCCGGGTCGCGGGGAACCCAGCAGCTAAAGGGAGACAAGGACTGCTGGATCCAGGATATATATGCCTTTCCACTTACGTGCTGGATCCAGTGTCCCTGCCTCGCTAATGCCCCATGATCGACACTCCCCCAGCCCTTCCGATCTCCCCCCTGCGGTCTCCGATCAACCCACAAAGCCTCCGACACCCCATTCGGCCTTCCGATCCCTGGCCCCTGACCACCCCTCCGGCCTTCTGATCCTCGGCCCCTGACCACCCCTCCGGCCTCCGATCCCCAGCTCCTCCCCACCCCACCCCAGCCTTCCGATCTACCCCCCTCTGGCCGACCAATCCTGGCCTCCCGACCCCGCCCCCCAACGATCTCCAACCGCCAGTGTTTTTCCTCACTGAAGTTTCTTAAAACTATTTTATAAAGAATTCCTTTCTGTCATAACTTAGTGGTGTTTGTGTTTGCTCGTCTCACAAAATCGATGATTTTTTTTGGGTGAGTGGCAATATGGCTAGAACATTCATAGGTTTGAAATACTGGCAATGAAATTCCGAGTCCCATGATCCACCAGCAGAAGTTACCAAGGAAGTTGACCTGTCAAAAATTACTCAGCTTGACTGCATCTAGAAGATGTCCTCCTGACACCTTTACATGTTAGACGGTCTAGGAGCACTACACATATATTCTGTGGAACCTAACTAAATGATCTCTTTTCTGAAAAAGTGAATGAAATAATGTAACCTATATAACCTTGTGTGGATGGCTGGGCAACAGATGAGTTGAACACTGGAGTAATTTATTCAGAACTACTAACATGAGCAAAGCATATTCTAAATTTTCTACATGCTGGACAAAATTTCTTTAATATTGGTTGAAAAGAATTAAAGAAAGCATTGATCTGGAATGGAGAGTTTCAAATTTAAGATGAAGTGCATTACTCCAAATTAGTGGTTTAATTCATGTCACCACAAAATGCCTTGGAACACACTCCAGGATGTGATATTCGCTGTGTTATATACAAACTAAATTATTTATAAGAGGTTTTTTTTTTATTTTATTGCTGATGATGGAGTTACAGTTTAGGTTTTTTTCCAAGCACTTCTCTCAAATTGACAGCCAGACTACAGTATTCATAAGCAGCCTCTCATGTTTCAGGATTTCTTTCAACATCTTTTCACAGAAAGGATTTGTGAAAAAGGAGTTACTTTTAATGATGAGTTATTAAAAGCATATTCTATTCAGTCAAGTAAAAAAAAGGCTGGGACAATGGGTGGTTAAACTAACTTTGATGTTGTTTCCCAAAGATAGTAAATAAGCAATTCATCAGCCTGCTTCAGCAATCAAAAAAAACACCTTACGCTCATTGTGTTAGAAAGGGGTTTCACTTGATTAATGTGAAGCTTGAGCAGATCAGGTATAACAAGAGCCATGGTACCACAAGGAGGACAAAATTGAGAGGTCGCACAACACCAGGTTATAGTCCAACAGTTTTATTTGAAATCACAAGCTTTCGGAGCTTACTACTCCTTCGTCGGGTGAAGGAGTAGTAAGCTCCGAAAGCTTGTGATTTCAAATAAAACTGTTGGACTATAACCTGGTGTTGTGCGACCTCTCAATTTTGTCCACCCCAGTCCAACACCGGCATCTCCGCATCATGACCACAAGGAGGATCATCGAGCTCACTATCAGGCTCCTAAAGCAAAGGTATTGATTCCTTGATAGGTCTGGGGGCTCTCTGCAATATGCTCCAGCGACAGTCACCTGCATAAAAATGGCCAGAAATCACCAAATCTGGAGCACCATACTGGATTAATCAGCAAGATGCATTATTGTGACTTGCTGGGTCCTGCACAATATCACTATCCAGAGGGGATTGCAGCTGGAGAAGGTTGATGTGCAAGAAAGGTCTTCATCTGATGAGGAACAAGTGGGCGAAGGCAAGGAAGAAGCAGAGTGAAGAGGGCCATCACCACCACCTTGCAGCCAGACATGCAAGGGATGCATTCATTGCTCAACGCTTCAGGTGATATGCTCAGTCCCCTGCCATGAAAACTGAAACCAATCCTCTTTCTAGTAACAGTCACTACTCCCTTACTCCTGCATTGTATAACATTGAAACCATTCAGACAACTTCTGCATCAATGACTTACTGACAAACAAGACTCATAAGCTTCTCCACAAAGACACAGCAGGGCAAAGTGCCAAAAGTAATGAAGGTTTTAACTTGCTAATTTTGTATGAGCAAAAGTGCTAGCTGCCATTGGACACATCAGGGACTGAAAAAAACTAAATATAATTTGCAAAAAAAAATGTTATGTTGTATTTGTATATGACATCCAGAAGTGGTTTAAAAATACCCACTCCAATAGCCAGAAATCACCAAATCTGGAGCACCATACTGAACCAATCAGCAAGATGAGTATGTGAACCAGGCTACTTCCCATTTGTAATTAACAGTAATAGCTTTGACCTTTTGCAGTACTGCCAAGTATATCAGATAATCTGCTTCAAACCATCTGTTTGTAACCCTTTGTTTTGCTTGGTACTTATCCAAATAAACTGTATGTAATCATTCCCCCCTCGGGGAAATGTGGCCCCCAGATGTTAAATACAAGCAGGTCTACACATCCGGTTTTAGAATCTACTTTATTAAAGATGTGACCATTAAAATTCGGACTCTGTGTCAAATGAATTAATGCCCATTGCAGCATCATGCCATATTACTCTAAGCATACCACACTTGTATATACTTGTGCACTGTATTTAATTGCTGTTTGACAAGATTGGTATACATGTATATGAAAGAATCACCAAATGTAAGGTCTAATTAGATCACGACCTTAATTCAGTCAAGAACGCTGCTCAAATTCAAAAGAGCATGTACACTTGTGGCTGAAGTAAAACAGGATTAAGTAACAAGACTCCTATTACAGCAACTACTTTGAAACAAATGCACTTGAATTTACCAGATGTCCACATCATGGACCTTATCACTTAATTTTCCAGTGATACACTGTTGCCATCACCAATCAATGTATGAGTATTGCCTCATTCACTGGGGTTAATGACTCCAATTAAAGATATGGGGACGGATTCTGCAAATCTTCTGTTTTTCTGACTATATGCAAAGTTGCACACTACAGAGCGTTCAGAAGAGCTAAGCTACAGTCTTTGCTGGCTGGTATTCCATTGAGGTCAAGGATTTGAGGGGGTGGACAAAAGAAAAAGAGAAAGAAACAACAGGGACTAAGTTGACAAAGAAATTGGACAGAGAAACAGGAACACCGTCAGAAACAAGAGAGAAATGACAGCAGAATGAGTAACAGCAACATAATGAAGGTAGAAATAAAAGAGAAATTAAGGCATAGAAGACAAGTATGAAGAAGAAACAATGAGAAATAAAGCAAGAGAATACAAGAGGGAAAGAAAGCAGGGAAACAGAAACCAGTACTTTACATCATAATATTATTTATTTTTATTATTTACTGCTTTTCTAAAATTAGAACAGCATCTTTTCTGATCCAAGTTGTGTGGGGATGCACAACTGAGAACACATCAAGGAAATCAAAGTAGCACTTGAACTGTCTCTTCACTTTTTTCCCTACCGTGGAATCAGGAGGCAGCTCAGAAATTACAGAATTAATTAAACAAAATATGTGAGTGCGCAGAACAACGGCAGATGAATTTTAAATTTTATTTAATTTTTTTTAATTCATTCCCGGGATGTGGGCATCATTGGCAAGGCTGACATTTATTGCCCATCCCTAGTTGCCCTGAGAAAGTGGCGGTGGGCCTTTTTCTTGAACTGCTGTATAGCGGTTTAATATAACTGAATGGTTTGCAAAGCCATTTCAAAGGGCAATTAAGAGTCAATCATGTCAGTGTGGGACTGGAGTCACATATAGGCCAGGCGAGGTAAGGACAGCAGGTTTCCTTCCCTAAAGCACATTAGTGAACCAGTTGGGATTTTATAACATCTGACAGCTTCACGGTCACTTTTATTTCAACTTTTTATTTAACAGCTTTTTATTTCCAGATTTTCAAAACTGAATTCAAGTCCTCAAACTGCCAGGTTACTGGATTACTAGTACAGTAACATAACCACTACACTACTGTAACTCAATACCACCTATCTCTGAGGATTTGAATGTTATAAGCTTTTTTGTCTTGTCTAGGATTTCCATCACATTTATATTGAAGTTATGATTTTTGTTTGATACTCTTTTCCTTTAGTGAGGAGGATATTTTGTTCATGTTTTCCCTTGTGAATACTTCCAGGGAAATAATCATTCAGCTCAAAAACAACAACAACAACTTGTATTTATATAGCACCTTTAACGTAGTAAAACGTCCCAAGGTGCTTCACAGGAATGTTATAAAACAAAATTTGATACCGAGCCACATAAGGAGATATTAGGACAGATGACCTAAAGTTTGGTCAAAGAGGTAGGTTTTAAGGAGCCTCTTAAAGGAGGAAAGAGAGGTAGAGAGGCGGTGAGGTTTAGGGAAGGAATTCCAGAGCTTAAGGCCTTGGCAGCTGAAGACATGGCCGCCAATGGTAGAGCGATTAAAATCAGGGATGCTCAAGAGGCCAGAATTAGAGGAGCGCAGATATCTTGGAGGGTTGTAGGGGTGTAGGAGATTTCAAAGATAGGGAGGGGCGAGGCCATGGAGGTTTTTGAAAACAAGGATGAGAATTTTAAAATCGAGGCGTTGTTTAACCGGGAGCCAATGTAGGTCAGCGAGCACAGGGGTGATGGGTGAACGGGACTTGGTGCGCGTTAGGACATGGTGCGCGTTAGGACATGGGCAGCAGAATTTTGGATGGCCTCAAGTTTACGGAGGGTAGAACGTAGGAGGCCAACCAGGAGTGCGATAGAATAGTCAAGTCTAGAGGTAACAAAGGCACGGATGAGGGTTTCAGCAGCAGATGAGCTCAGGCAGGGGCAGAATTGAGCTATCTTCCATAGATAGAAATAGGTGTTCTTAGTGATGGCGCGGATATGTGGTCGGAGCTCATCTCGGGGTCAAATATGACACCAAGGTTGCGAACAGTCTGGTTCAGCCTCAGACAGTTGCCAGGGTGAGTGATGGAGTCGATAGCTAGGGAATGGAGTTTGTGGCGGGGACCGAAAACATTGGCTTCGACCTTCCCAATATTTAGTTGGAGGAAATTTCTGCTCATCCAGTACTGGATGTCGGCCAAGCAGTCTGACAATTTAGAGACGGGGAGGGGTCGATAAAGGTGGTGGTGAGGTGGAGCTGGATGTCGTCAGAGTACATGTGGAAACTGACGCTGTGTTTTCGGATGATGTCGCCGAGGGGCAGCATGTAGATAAGAAATAGGAGGGAGCCAAGGATAGATCTTTGGGGGACACCAGAGGCAATGGTGCGAAAGCAGGAAGAGAAGCCATTACAGGTGATTCTCTGGCTATGATTAGATAGATAAGAATGGAACCAGGCGAGTGCAGTCTCACCAAGCTTATGTTCATCCACAGTTTCAAGTCTGTTTGTATTTTTAATGTTCTAACTTCTTTCTTGTCAACCCACTTGTGTTGTCGTACTGAAATAATTTATTACTGTTATGCTTTGCTTCTGCAGCTGTTTTATTCTAGGTCTTTGCCCCTCATATCACCCTTTTGATGTGTTTCTCCCTGCAAAATATGTGGAGGTAATTTTTCCTCTTTATTTCAGTTTTAATTTGCTTATTAATCTTTTGGAGTCATGTTTGTTCAATCTGAGTTTGCTAATCTTAGATATGTATTTGTTTTCCATGGTCATTATTATTCCTTTAAAGGTGTTCTATTTGACCTCTACTGAAATGTTGACAAATATCCTTCTTCAATCAACTTGCTCTAGCTGTTTCCTCATTTCTTTGAATCTAGCTCTTTTAAAGTTTATATACCGGGCCGATTTTAACCCCCCTCACCCAGTGAGAATGGTGCTTGGTAGGGGTTAAGATCAGGCTGAGTTCCCCCGGCCTGAGGCAGCATCATTCTCCCTTGGTAACATCTTATCTTCATCGACTTTGAAGTCGGCCGAGGCTCCTGCTGCAGGCAAGTGAGGGCCTAATTTTAATGTAAAAATTGCAGCCCAAGACATCTTTGGCTCCGCAATGTGATTTTTTACGAAGATTTGTGGGGAGGCCCGCCTGGTGTCAAAGCCACCAGAGAAACTTGCCTGCATGCAGTAGAATGGTCAGAAGAGGCCAAGATAAGTAACATTTGTGATTGCTGAGAGGAACAGGAAGAAATCCTCAGGCCTCTCTTGCCCCGGCCCTCCTTTGCCCTCCCCACACCGGCATCTGTTTGGGACCTCCCCCCCAGCACGTTCCTTAGGTCCCTGGCAGTGATTGGCTCCCGCCTCAATTCCCACTCCCGCCCAGTGTACATGCAGTGAATCTGGCCGGGTTCAAGCGGAACTCTGGAAATATTTCTTGAAATGCGGCCTGGCCATTACGATCGGCTCGGCCTTCATGTCCCAGACACCCCAGGTGCGCTGCCCACTTTGGGGCTCGCGCGCACCATACCTGCCCCCCTTTACAATTGGGGCCCTGGTCTTTGGTATATCTGAATCCCAAATCTTGCATACATACAACAGGACTAAGGCAGCTGTCTCTGTTGTCTCAATGTTGCTCTATTTGGCATCTCTCCACAAAAGCACAAGTGTGATCATGAACTCAGCAGATTGACAAGGTTTAAATCTAGATCTCACTATTTAATGTGCCACGCATTGATTACTCAGTGCCATCTTTTTAAGTTTAAAGGAGACAGCCTCATAGAGAGGCAGTAAACCTCCCCCAGCCCCAGAAAAAACAAAAACATTAAATATACCTGCTCTCTGCAAAGAGATATTTCTACTTCTGAAAGACCACTAGCAGCCTTTTGGAATCTTGCCAAGTTGAGCTTTCCAGACAGAAAAAACCCATGGGGTGATAAATCTGATTAGTTTGTTACCAGCTGGCTGTCACTGAGATGTGTGAAAATCAGCATTCAGCTTGCTCCTGAATGCCATTGCCAGAATTCACAGCAGAAGTGAGTTTTTGACTTACATTTGAGTGCTATATATATCGGTGCAGCACAGTTTTAAAAAATTGAAAAGGCCATTTCCATGAATGTATACAAGAGTTATGTGAGAGACAGGTTGTGTGAAAAAAAAACTTTTACTGAAGTTGGGGCACAGGCACACAGACTGCAGCTATGCAGGATGTGGCCATTTTTTGGCCTCGGTGAACATCTTTTTCTCCTTCCTGTTTGTAAAACCATCCCACATCTTAAACAGGGCAAGTTCACACGCAGGAGAGACAGGTCACCGAATGTTCAACAAATTTGTACAGGTATTTGACACACACTCTGTGGATAGTAATTCTTTATTGTTGTAAAAAAAATTTCAACCCTGCGAATTCTGGAGCACAACCATCACTTTCCCATTTGGTGGAAGCCATGAAAATAGCCCCCAATGCAGAAACCCCTTCCCCTCCTTGCCACTTATAGTATTCTTTTCTGGTCATCCATTCTTAAAGCCATGCTGTTCCTGCATTTTTCTCTAATTTTTCCTGCATATTCAGCGTGTTGTGTGGCACTACCACCATGCTAAATGGGATAGATTCAGAAAACAGATTTGCAGCTCAAAACTGGGCATCCATGAGGCGCTGTGGGCCATCAGCAGCAGCAGAATTGTATTCCACCACAATCTGTAACCTCATGGCTCGGCATATCCCTCACTCTACCATTACCATCAAGCCAGGGGACCAACCCTGGTTCAATAAGGAGTGCAGAAGAGCATACCAGGAGCAGCAACAGGTGTACCTAAAAATGAGGTGCCAACCTGGGGAAGCTGCAACACAGGACTACATGCATGCTAAACAGCGGAAGCAACATGCTATCGACAGAGCTAAGCGATCTCACAATCAACAGATCAGATCAAAGCTCTGCAGTCCTGCCACATCCAGTCGTCAATGGTGGTGGACAATTAAACAACTTACGGGAGGAGGAGGCTCCATGAATATCCCCATCCTCAATGATGGCGGGACCCAGCACGCGAATGCAAAAGACAAGGCTGAAGCGTTTGCAACCATCTTCAGCCAGAAGTGCCGAGTGGATGATCCATATCGGCCTCCTCCCGAGGTCCACACAATCACAGAAGCCAGTCTTCAGCCAATTCGATTCACTCCACGTGATATCAAGAAATGGCTGAGTGCACTGGATACAGCAAAGGCTATGGGCCCTGAAAACATTCCGACTGTCATGCTGAAGACTTGTGCTCCAGAACTAGCCACGCCTCTAGCCAAGCTGCTCCAGTACAGCTACAACGTGGAAAACTGCCCAGGTATGTCCTGTCCACAAAAAGCAGGACAAATCCAATCCGGCCAATTACCGCCCCATACGTCTACTCTCAATCATCAGCAAAGTGATGGAAGGTGTCATCGACTGTGCTATCAAGCAATACTTACTCACCAATAACCTGCTCACTGATGCTCAGTTTAGGTTCCGCCAGGACCACTTGGCTCCAGACCTCATTACAGTCTTGGTCCAAACATGGACAAAAGAGCTGAATTCCAAAGGTGAGGTGAGAGTGATTGCCTTTGACATCAAGGCAGCATTTGACCGAGTGTGGCATCAAAGACCCCTATTAAAATTGAAGTCAATGGGAATCAGGGGGCAAACTCTCCGCTGAAGTCATACCTAGCAAAGGAAGATGGTTGCAGTTGTTGGAAGGCAATCATCTCAGCCCCAGGACATCACTGCAGGAGTTCCTCAGGGCAGTGTCCTGGGCCCAACCATCTTCAGTTGCTTCATCAATGACCTTCCCTCCATCATAAGGTCAGAAGTGGGGATGTTCGCTGATGATTGCACAGTGTTCAGTTCCATTCGCAACTCCTCAGATAATGAAGTAGTCCATGCCCGAATGCAGCAAGACCTGGATGACATTCAGGCTTGGGCTGATAAGTGGCAAGTAACATTTGCGCCACACATGTGCCAGGCAATGACTATCTCCAACAAGCGAGAGTCTAACCACCGCCCCTTGACATTCAATGGCATTACCACTGCCGAATCCCCCGCCATCAACATCCTGGGGGTCACCATTGACTAGAAACTTAACTGGACCAGCCACATAAATACTGTGGATACAAGAGAAGGTCAGAGGCTGGGTATTCTGCGGCGAGTGTCTCACATCCTGACTCCCCAAAGCCTTTCCACCATCTACAAGGCACAAGTCAGGAGCGTGATGGAATACTCTCCACTTGCCTGGATAAGTGCAGCTCCAACAACACTCAAGAAGCTCGACACCATCCAGGACAAAGCAGCGCGCTTGATTGGCACCCCATCCACCACCTTAAACATTCACTCCCTCCATCACCAGCGCAATGTGGCTGCAGTGTGTACCATCTACGAGATGCACTGCAGCAACTTGCTAAGGCTTCTTCAGCAGCAGCTCCCAAACCCGCGACCTCTACCACCTAGAAGGACAAGGGCAGCAGGCGCATGGGAACACCATCACCTGAAAGTTCCCCTCCAAGTTACATACCATCCTGACTTGGAATATATTGCCATTCCTTATCGTCGCTCGGTCAAAATCCTGGAACTCCCTCCCTAACAGCACTGTGGGAGTACCTTCACCACAAGGACTGCAGTGGTTCAAGAAGGTGGCTCACCACCACCTTCTCAAGGGTAATTAGGGATGGGCAATAAATGCTGGCCTTGCCAGCGACACCCACATCCCAGGAATGAATAAAAAAATGTTTTTCCTCAATCTCCTTTTTACTGTTTAGTGGTCAATAATATTCTCCCAATAGAATAACAATTCCCTTCTTATTCCTTAATTCTAGCCAAATAGATTCAGATTGCTTTTCCTGGCCCCACAAAAAAATAATCTGGTCTGCTGTTGTCCCGACCCCCTCCTCCTCCCCTTATCATAATGGAGAAATCTGACATTCCACAAATATTAAATTGGTTTGACAGGGCCAGAATGGTTGTTCAGCAGTCAATACGCCGTTAAAACTCCAATTACACCTACTCCAACAAGGCTTAACTTTTTATGGGGTGTTAACAGCACAATTAGAGCGGAAAAGCTTACATTTTCGTCAGTTCAACTGATTTCACTGATTGCCGGCTATGGGGAGTTCCACAGCGCAGCCTGTGGCGGAGCAGGGAATGACTGACCGCAACTTCAGGATTTCCGTGTTAATCTGCGCATGCGCTAAATCCTGAAGTTACCGTCAGTTTGAGAAGGGTAATGACTGCGATGTTGACAGTTTCGCCGTCATTACCACTGCAAAATCCGGAAAAGATCTTAAGGTCCAAGCACGCCTATCCTGCCAACTGCCTTTTCACCATATCCCTCAATAACTTTTCTCTCTAGCAATGTATCTAATTGTCTTTTGAACCTATTTATACTCTTTGCTTCAATGTCGCTCCCTGGTAACTTATTTCACTAATTCTAAGGTTCTGACTGGCTTTGTTTTTTTTTCCAACTTCTTAATTATTAACTTGTGCCCCCTGATAGATGAAATCTTCACCACAGTGAACAATTTGTTTGGATTAGTTTCATCAATTCTCTTTCAATAATCTTGAAAAGTTCAATTTGATCACCTCAAAGTCTCCTCTTTTCCAAACTTCCTGAAGTTGTATAACTTTTCTTCATAACTTAAATTCCTCATACCTTTAATCATCTTTGTTGCATGCTGGCATACGCTATCAAGGGCAATAATATCATTCCTATGATTAAGTGGCCAGATTTTTTGACCTGTTCTAAACTACAAAGTCTTATTGTTTGCATGTATTTCTATTTATACACATGGTATAAACCAAGCTCAGGTTGAGGACATTGTTTGACCTGATGATTATCTAATGGCTACACTTGACATTATAACATACTTCTGATATCACCATTTATACATTTTTCAGTTGGGTTCATCAGTTGGATAAATTTTGTATTCAATGGGTTTCATGTCTGGGCCCCCTGTATGTATTCCCTATTTATAACAGATCTCCTGGCTAAAAATGGAAATGTGAGTGGATAGTAACACCGTTTCAAACATATCACTTCTCATGATTCCACCATTAATGGGAGTGTGAGAGTGTAGGAAAGTAGTATAGCTGGCATCATGCAGAATGCCATGCTAAAAGCAATATTTTCATGAAAGCTGTAGAGTTGTCTCTGTGACTTATTTGCCTTACAAATCAGAAAATTCTTCCTCCTCCCAAAAATCCTTCTCTTTAAAATTCTTTTACCAGTATTAAACCTCTATAACAGGATACATTAAAAGTATGGGCTAAAGGTTCTTTTAATACAAGAGCAATATCTTAGAAGGAACTTATGGGGTTTCATCATTATACAAAGTACCTCTCAATCAATAATCTGTTAAACCCATGTGAAAATTACACGATGCATTTAGCACATTTGCCAGCTGCACTTAATATCTAAAATAGGCTACTAATCTGGGTTTTATGCTGGATTCTCCCCAAAATTAGATAGCTGAAAAATATATTGTATTAAAAATATTTAAACTGTTACACATCATTTCAAACAAAATCCCCTTACTAATTCATCTCTCTTTGCAAATGATGCTTTCCCAAGAATGATCATGGAAAGTTTGGCAAAATGCTATGCTTCTGATTTTTAAAAAAATGTCAGGTTAAGATTAACAGAAGTAAATTCGTATAGTATATTAAGACTCAGCCAAATCAGTCTTCATGGAATCTATTAAACTATTCCAAATCTTAGAACAACAGCATAAGAAAAGTGAACACATGACATCCAAACAATCTATTTGCGGTAAAGTTCAATTTTCTTTGATTATGGTAACTTGGTTCATAGTATTAGGAAGGTAATCACTTTTTGAAGTGAATTTAGTACAATGTTGCAATTATAGGACAACTACTGTGAAGCAACATTAAGAAGATGAAGTTTAAATCTGGAGTTAGGGCAAAACCCTGGAGTTTCACTACACTTTGCTCAGGTCGGCCCAGACTCTAAGTTAAATTAAATTAAGACTTCTTAGTGTCGGTGCAAAGCAAGATTGCTTCGCCTCGATGCTATAGTTCTAGTATAAATGCAGCCTAAGGGGTAGATTTTCAACATGCCATCTGGGTATAAAATGAGCATTGTGGATCGGCCGCCCGCTACAAAAAACACTCAATTTTAATTTCATCAATGGAAGCATTATAAAAAATACCATCTATTGCTTTAAAGGCACTCCAATTTGCTGATTAGGCAAAAACAATTCTACAACAGGTGCCTGATTGGGAATCAGAACCAGAGAAAAAAAACACCTCAAAACAGTTGTCATCATTGTTCGTCAAGTTCCCAACACCAATGATTTTAATTTTTAGATTTTGTATCCCGCTCGCCTCATTGCCCCGCTAGTGTATCCCTCTTTGTCATTACTGTCATGGTCCTTTTCTCATGTCCTCTGCCATGCTTTACTCCCTGCGCTCTACTGTGTTCTCCCTACTGTTCTCCTCCACTCTCCACTAGCTACCAACATCCCCTTGCTGTGTTCCGCTCCCCCGCCATGCTCTCCCTCAGTTCCCCTCTCCTTCCCTCCCCTCACTGTGCTCTGCTCCCTGGTCTTCCTCCCATTTGCTCTTTACTTCACATCGCTCTCCCACTGTGCTCTGCTCCCTGTATCCCCTGCTGTATTATTCTCCTTAGTCCCCACCCTGACTGTATGCTGTGCTCCACTTCCCACTGCTGTGCTTTTCTCTCTGTGACTTACTCTCCATTATTCTCCACTCCCTAGCTCCCCACTATTCTGTACCCCAGCTTGAAACAAAACCATACTAAACATCACAACTGTTCTCCAAACCGCAAACTACAATCAGCAATGCCACACAAAATCAGCTAGTACTAGGTAAATACTTCCTAAATACCTCAGATTTGATAAAGACTAAAGCCTAAAATAACAATACAGATACACAACACTTTGGATGAGACTTTGGGACTAAAAGAAAACTGCAGAGTGAATTAAAGAAGAAGTAGAACTAGAAAAAAATGGACAGAAGAAAACTGAATGTTATTAAGGCCACTAAAGCAAGTATACCCCTATGAGAAAATGCAGAAAATTAGCAAGACTGTAGCAGCTGAATAAGGAGGTCAAAACAATCTGAAGTTAAACAGAATTATTTTACAAGATACAAGGAAACGGTAATATTAAAAGGGCCAAAAGAGGAGTAGATTATAACAGTAGCAAAATGTCCCAAAGATATTTTGTGTAAGTTTTGTGATAGGTTCTTTACGGGATAAGTTGAGTTTAAATATTATAAGGAATCAGAAATTGGCTTATATTACGTAGAATCACATAGAATTTTACAGCACAGTTACAGGCCATTTGGCCCAACAGGTCTGTGCCAGTGTTTATGCTCCACATGAGCCTACTCTCACTTTACTTCATCTCAGCCTATCAACATATCTTTCTATTCCTTTCTCCCTCATGTACTTATCTAGCTTTCCCTTCAATGTATCTATGCTAATTGGCTCAACCACTCCATGTTGTAGTGAGTTCTACATTCTCACCACTCTCTTAGTAAAGAAGTTTCTCCTGAATTCCTTATTGGAGTTATTAGTGACTATCTTATATTTATGGGCCCTAGTTTTGGGCTCACTCACAAGTGGAAACATCCACTATGTTAGATAAATTCCTCACATAAAGACTGTGGTCATTTTGGCCCAAGAGACTAAGCATACGCACTATGTGTTATAAAGAAACACAAAGAATTAAACACCCACAAGATACCTGGGCCAGATGGCATATACATCTGAATCTACAAATAAATGGGTACAGTTCTGATTAATATCTTTGGGAGCTATAAATACCTGCACTTGAAGACCGGATAATAGTAAACATTACCCTGATGTTCAAAAAGGAGTAAAACCTGAATCAGGGAATTATTAGAAGTCGCACAACACCAGGTTATAGTCCAACAGTTTTATTTAAAATTACGAGCTTTCGGAGCGCTGCTCCTTCTTCAGGTACAAGTACTTATACCTAAAGAAGGAGCAGCGCTCCGAAAGCTCGTAATTTTAAATAAAACTGTTGGACTATAACCTGGTGTTGTGCGACTTCTCATTTTGTTCACCCCAGTCCAACACCGGCATCTCCGCATCAGGGAATTATTGACCAATTAGCCCAACATCCATAGTGGGGAAAATGCTTGATTTCAGAATTCTGGAATATCCCAAATTAAACTTGAATGACTTTGTTAATTCTCAGTGTAAGGCAATACAGGCATCATTGCCTAATGCTCCAAACAGTAGACAACAGCTCAGCTGTTAATGTTGCCTACAAGAAGAACCGATGGGAAAATAAATGTTTTTCCCACAGGTTCTCTCCTAAGAAGGCTCAGAGGTAGAAATGTCATCTCTCCAGGGAAGGTTCAGAAGTCAAAACATCCTCTCCCTGAGGAAAAAAAAAGAATTATCCAAACAGTTTGTTGCTATTTTCAGGCTGCATGTGACACAGTGCCCGCTGCTTTGCATTTCTGTTAGGTTGACAAGTAAATGTAACAGATAGCAATCCCAACCGTGTGGCATTAGTGTGCAGCAGTACAAAATAGCAATCATTACCACCATCCCATTTCCCATCACATTTTAACGACAGTCACTTCTCATTTAAAAAAAATTGTATACAACTTGAAGGCATATGAAAGCTGTACAACTTAAGTCATAAATCCTGAGAGCAGAACAGTTTGTTAACTATTATCTGAACCTTGAAATTAAATTGCTGCCTATTATTCATATATATGCAGATTTCTCATGGCATTGCTTGTAGTGAGTCAGAGGATTTGCTGTTTTATAACAATTGGGGGGGGGGATTGTTATTTTGAAAAATGTACCCTTTATTTTTAAACCTTATTTTCACATTTAAAAGTTCAGTTAATTTTTTAAAAAGCATTTTGTGTAATTTGATTGGTTCATCAACAAAATGTGAGAGAGAAATGTTTCCATATCAAATCCCATTTTAAATGTTTCCATTAAAGCATTACTCAAAAATTGTCACAATAGGAAGTAAGGATTATGGACAAGATAGATAGAAAGATGTAGAATGGTGCCTTCATTATTCATCATAATGGCTGTAACTCTTCTGTCCTTGGTGAATAGCAGGAATTGGTGGTAATCCATTGAATTAGCTGAGAATGGATACGAACATAAGAACAGGAGTCGGCCTCTAGTGTGGGGCTGAATTAAGAATAAAATAACTATCAATTCACCATTCAATTAGATCATGGCTGATCTGTACCGGATTCATGTTTATCTCTTGCCACAGTATTAAATTAGCAATTTAGCAATCTTCTTTCTCCACTGTAATTCAATTTACTCCTTACAAAATGTGTTGTGTTGCTTAAGTTGCTGTTATATTGCCAGAATTTGCCACTGCTAATATTTAGCTTTCTACTTTCCACAGTCAGTTTCCTTTATTCACTGAAAATGTTTCATTTTTTAAAATAAATTCTGACAAGTTCAACTCCTGTTGGTGTCCCAGCTCGAAGCCTCAACACCCACTGGTTTTTTGACCCCAAAACCCAAATTCTGATGAAAATTCTGGGTCAGTGATTCTTGTGTTTTGTTTCAAACTGAAGGTTTTTAATTTATTTTAGCAATAAATTCTGTCAGTCCCAATTCCCGTTGTACTGCCAGAGCTGCAATTTTTTTTATTAGATAATCAGGAACAAAGATATAAAAATAGCACAGATAATGGAGGTTCCACTGTACAGTAATTTATCAGCTTAGCTTTGTACCTAGTAGGGGTGACCACGGTGATTCTTTGTGCTAGAAATGGAAATGTCAGTGTGACTGCTTAATGTGTTTTGGTGATACAAAATAAAAGTGAAGTGAAAACCAAAAAATATTAACTGGACAAACTGGCTTGAGGTAATTGACTGTTTAAATTAGTTCAATATGATAACTTGGCTAGCTTTGTCAGATAGGTAGCAGCTATGTGCAAAGGATGTATATGTATAATCACGAGTTAATGTTGTTTGAGCTGAAGAACAGGATTGGCTAACAATGTTTTACTTTTCATCAGATTTCTCGGAAATAATATGCAAACTATATAATCTAGAATTTTTCCTTCGTTAGAAGTGCAGTGAAATGGGATTTCCATCTGCCAGCCTGCCCCAGCAATGACCCCATCCCAAATTTCAGGAACAGGGCCACTTGTATAACAGGGGTGGGAACCTATGCCATTTATGCCACTGCTGGTGGGAGGGTGTCATTAGAGTGCAAGAAGTTTACAGGAAGTGTTCGTAGACATAGATAATATCAAATCAAAGATTATATAAAAATAAGGACAGAATGTATGATTTAAAAATGTTCATTGAAGTACATTTGCATGCTCTGGTCAAATGATCCTTAACTGGAAGACTACACTTGGTCTTGCATGTTTAGCACCATGGGTGATTAACCAGTAATTTATAAATTTATTCTAAACATTTTATAAATGTATCTAAACTTCTTGCTTTCTGGGTGATCTATAAATTTGTTCCACCTCAAGTATATGTCCTCCACTTGATTTGGGTAACATGCATATTTATTGATTAGGATTCACTGATGGATTTATTAAGAACAGAAAGCTAGCCAAGTGAACCATTTACATAATTTCATCTGCTATTTTACTCAGTAACAGAATTAAACCTATCTAGAGAATTCACTTTTTATGGTGGAGTCGATCAACTTTTTTTTCCAGACATCTATGCCTCTTTGAGGCAGGTTTTCCGGCAGGCCAAACTTCCACCTTCCCCTCAAGATCCTATTTCCCTGGGTCGGGTGGTGGGGTGGTCGGGGTGGGGTCATTTATTGGTGCGGATTTTGTGTTAAGAATAACGGTGAGGCTATCAGTGCTCACCGTTATTATGGAGTAAATCGGACAGCAACTTCCGGAATCTGCGCTTGTGCAGTTGAACACGGAAATCTAGAAGTTGCTGTCCGATTTGCCCCACTCTTCCACAAGCCAAGCTACACCGGTACCTCGCCGATAGACTCGGCATTAAAATCCATGTAAGGGCGTGATGTTGTGGTACTTACCCAGTAGATATCTACTGAACATGCCAGAAAAAATTAGGACTGGTACATTTCAGTGTAAGTGAATTTTTAACAGTGTGATAAGTCTTAATTACGGCCAAACAACCTCTCTGGCACTGAAAATTTAATTTCATAAGTGTAGAGTCTCATTCCTTCAGAATTTAATAATTGTTGGAAATTTAAAAAGATTTTTTTTTTTTTAACTTTTTCTTTCTGTCACTTAATCCCATCTATCTTTCCCTCTCTTTATTTTGCTTTCTGATGATTTTACAATGAATTAGAAGTTCTAATTTATACATCCTGGTTTAGACTCTGCGTGGCTCAGTGAGGATTCTTCAATCTGATTGGTTGAGGAGACACGCTATTACTTTTCATGCTCACACACGCCACAGATCCCCTGTAGAGGGCACCGCACTGGAAAATAATCTCTAGGAACCGTAAGTTGCTGCTCAAAAGCCCGGCAAAAGTCTGTGGGCAGCTGTAAGCATAATGAACGGTGAGCACCGTTCCTTTGCTGCTGACCACAAAATCTGGGCCAATATGCACGGTAGGCTCCCAGCAGGATTCCTGCCACGAAGAGGGTGCCTGCCAGTGAAAGTGCAGGAAATCCCAGTGGGGCTGTAGCACCGGAACAGGCAGCGAGAGACATGAAAGGGGCAGAAATGCCTCAATAATCAGAGTCCATATCCCACTGACAGTCTTGGCAGTTAATCTTCCCCGCAATGCATCTAACTTTCTCTTTGTCTCCCATTCTGTGCACTGTCCCACTACCTATCACCCATGGCAACCTATGAACATCCACTTCCTCAAACTACTGCCTATAAGAAGCATATTCACAATAAGGCTCTTCAGTGTATCACACCACTCAACCTGTTGCCTGTGACAAACATGTCCACTTTATCTGGCTTCATATATCTGCTTGAAGTACAGACTTACCCTTATAGGCCTGCACTGGAAACCATATCTCAGGTATACAGTGGCACATTGAGCCAATCTGAGTAGGAATATGTTCATGTCACTTAAAACGATAATGTATTTGCAGCAAACTTTTATTCATTTTTCTCTTTCCAATTTTGTTCCTTCAGTGGTTGGTAGGTTGTAAATTCAATAGTTACAAAGCTTGTTAATTCAGGTGAGTTCCCTGAAAATAAACTACCTGAAAATACATCCAAAACTTCACTGCACTATCTAAAAAATGCCACAAGTATTAGAACTTAGCATATAATAAACACTGAAAAATATTAATTTATCTCCTGGCCTGGTCATAAAATCTCATTGTCTCTAGAATTACATAATTCTACAGTTATTTTATTGCTTGCTTTTTTCTTAATTTATTGAATTCCATTAAAAAGTTCTGTTCCTCAATATTCTTTGAATTACATTTTCTAAATAATTCCTCTTTCATGTATCATTCTTTTCCCTACCTGAAAGTGGCTACGCTTCATGCTGTGTTTTGTTTTTTTCTTCTTTTCAGTTATTTTTATCTACTATGAGTGGTCTTGCTATAGCATTGCATGCAGCAAGTCAGAGAATATGGGTGGCGATTGTAAACATACGGCCAAAATGGGTGTGAAGTCAGTGGAGTGGCTGCACTGCATTGGATGGCCAGAACCATTTGCAGCTTCGGGCTTCAATTGTAGCCAGTGAGCAATGAGTGCCAAATGGGTGGCACTCTGCTGCAGCTCGCTGGTTGTGGCAGGGAGGGAATTTGGCTGACTTCCATGCTGAGCCAACCGTCAGATTGAAACGGTGGGGGGGAGATGGGAGGCGGGGGCGGGAGGGGGAGTACAGGTCGGCAGCAGGCCGCAGTATATTTTTTTAAGCCAGGAAGAGGACACCTGCTCCTTTAATTTAACACAAAGTCAAATCAGGGAAAATGCACCTTGGGGCTCAGGGGAAAGCAGGAAGAGGCAACATGTAGGAGCATTGGGTGAGCAGCTCAATTTTTTAGAGCCCTCTGGCACATGGCACTGTAGAGAACAGCAACTTCTATTTTGGAGACAGAGCTGGGCGTACTCAAACTTAAGTGAGTATAATAACTGGAACACCACTATCTTTTAAATGGAGCTAAAGTTCACAATTATGGCGTTGCCATTATAAAGCAGTGTATTGTGGCAGAAGCATTATTTTACGCAAGTACAAAGAATTGATCTATTGCTAAGGTGAAGCTATGTAAATAGGCACAAGCCTAAGGTCAATTAGAGTTTAATTCTTCCTGGTGATGGAAGTTCATAGATTACCAGGTGCTTATCATCCCCTTCAAAAAGGAGTTGATGCTTTCAGCAGAGAAAGAAAGTTGACATACAAACGAGTTGAGAATTTTTGCTACTTGTATTAAAAAGGTTAGCCTAAGAATTTAATAATTAAAAACCTCATATACTACTGTGCCCAAGCTTCCACTACCTATCACTTCCACCTTTCTTTTAACATAAAAATGAATGCACAAAAAGAAAGCAATATGATACCTACATGACTAGTGATGCATATTCATTTCAATTAGCTTGACTGAAGCAGCATAAAATTGCTCTATAAACAGCTACTTTGGAACAAATTACATTTTATGGGGCTACGTGCCAAAAACTATGCTTCCTACATTTATTTCTTCATCATTTAGTTTGAAAATTGTTAGATTTTTAACTCTTCAAAGCATTTTTTAAACACCTTCGAAATATATGTATACTACAGAAATACACAGAGCATCTTAATTCATTCCCAAGATGCATTACTATCTTGGAATACACTCCAGGATGTGTTACTGTGCATAATGGATGAACATATATTAGGCCAGAATTTGCTGGCAAAATAACAGTGAGTTTAATGCACCGCCTTTATTAGTGTGTGCACAACTTAACAATTTGTAGCGAGGAAGAGATACCCCATGAGTTGTGAATCACCACAAATTGCTGCCATCAGCCTTGTGAAAATGAGAGCTCGCTGTCAACTTCCCCATGAGTTTAAAGACATTGCTGCATTTGTGCTGTTAAAATGAATTAAAACTCGCCGCAGAAAGTTAGGGCATGTGCTTAATGATGTAAGGACTCTTTATGACGATATTTATGTTCCTGCAATACCACTCAACCTCTCCAGCCCAGAAAAGGAACAATTGAAACTGTAGAGTCTCATTCCTGCAGGTAGTAAATTGTACTTAGAGGATTTTAAAATTTATAATTTCAAATGTTTACAATTTTTTCTTACTGTTCCTTTCTGCCTCTTTTTTCTCTTTTAATTCAATCTTTCTTTCCCTCTTTATTTCTCTTTCTGTAACTAATTTAACTGTAATTCACCCTATTTCCTTCTGCGTCATTCCTCTGCTTCTTTCTCTATCCTTAGATCTCATTGGTTAAGGAGATAGACTGTTGGTCACGTCATTCATTAAGGTCCCAGATGCCCCGTTGAGCTTGCCGTGCTATTATCAACATGCACTTCCAGAAATTATCAGTGCAAAAATTTTTCAAGCTGAAGGCTGAGAAAAGAATTCTAACAAATGAGGCAAGATGCCCCGCTCCAGCAAATTCAGGGCCATTCATTTCCAGGGTCATTAGAAGGCCATGGTCACATTTTTTTCCCCATATAATTGATGATAATCGTGCTAGGGTTGGTGTGGAGTAGAATTTGAAGAGTGCCATGAGCGGAGTCACAGTAAGCTGCAGGGAGTGAGACTGGTCCTAAAACTATTGCAAAGGAGGGAGGGAGTGGAGTTGTAGCTGAAGTGCTCAGCACAGGTCCTGGAGGAAGCAGAGGATAGACAGGCCAGGTAAAACACCTGGTAGGGAAACCAGGAACAGTCAGGGAAGCTAAAAACAGGTTGATATTTTTTTCCCTATGATCTGATTGGTCTGTGATTAGCTTGGACCAAAGTTGGGATCTGATTGGTTCATGGCATTGTGTGGTTAAAATGGACCAAAAGGGAACATTACAGGCTCACTACAGTATTACAATATTATGATTGTGCAGTATTTCTCACAGACCCATCCCACCCGACAGGAACAGTGTGACCGCGCAGTTAAAATCCCCTCCAAAACTTACCGTCCCATTCTCACTCAATTCCCACCTGCCGCCATCTTAACTGGGCCCTTTTTTTTAGTGGCCAAGACGCCTGCCTGACTCAGGCTGGAGCCTCATTGACACATGCAAATCAGGGTCCTGTGATGTAATTAGGATCCCAATGACATTTTAACCACCACAGAGTGGGGCAACCTGGTCTGCAGGAAGAAGAGGCTTTGTAACGTAAGTGTTAAACTTTCCTTTGCAGCGTCTGGAGGGGCAGGAGTGTGCCTGTGAGGAAAATTTGGGCCTCTGCTGCCTTGGGCTCCCCTGCTCCCACCCACAAGACCAGCAATTTCCACAAGTCCCAGCGGACAGCTTCTTTTCGCCCATTGCAGGCTGCCAGCGGGATGTAAATAAGCCTCGTGGGTTAAAATAGCAAGGTTCTCACATCGATGACGTTGGGAGGGGAGGGAGTTGACACTAGCCCCGTCCCTGCCCACCTGAAATCCGCTCCCAGTTAAAAACTCCTCTAGTCTTCCAATAAATAAATATTCCCAGGCGATTTCCCATGGTAATGCTCACAGGTACAAATCAGGATGGGAGTCAGTGAACAAACTGAAGATTTTAAATAACATGAGCAGGAATGTCCAGCTGCAAGAGTGGTATTTCATTGGGCACTAAGGATATACATGCACAGATATCTGTAAGGTTGCACTTGTAGGATGGAGAAGTCACTTCTGTTTTGAAATTGGATGCTTGGCTTTCTATACAGTTACTATAAATATTGTTCAACAGCTCTTTCATTTCTTTTTTAGTGCTCAAGCATATTTTTTTCTTACTTGCTATCATGCAAGAGAGTCAACAGGATGTGGTTAAAGCTTTTACTTTATTCAACTACACAGGTAGTTTTATGAAAGCTAGGCCAACAGTGGAAGCTGGAATATCAGATGAGTAGTCTTTCACATCTAGGAAATAAACATTTTCTCAGGAAAGCAAAAGTCACAGATATAAACATTTATATATAGTGTATTGCATAAATGAAGCATGTGAACTGTATTATGACCCTCTGCTTGAACCAAAAATGTTATTCCAATTTCAAATACAGCTTTAAACATAAATATTTTGCTTCTATGTTTCCTTCATGGCTGGAGGTATAAAATCCAATCTTCTTAGAAAAAATATTACAAATCATACTTAGTTCCAAAAGTATTTTGAGAGCAACTGATCATAGCAACTCCTTACTTAGAACACCAGATGGACTAGCTTTTTCTAGCCATTTAGGTTCTGGGTTTTCATTCTGGAGATCAAGAAATATAAGACTTAAAGAGAAGATTGAATGAATTTACATCATTCCATCTTTTTGTGATATCTCTGCAATAGTATTTCATGTAACTAAAATGTTCTGCTTAAATAAACATAGAAGCACACATTCAGCTTAAAGGGAATGATGTAGTAGCCATTACAGAGACCTGGCTACAAACTGGTCATGATTGGCAGCTAAATACTCCAGACTATTGGATCTTTAGAAAAGACAAGGAAATTAGGAAAGGAGAAGGAGTAGCAACATTGATAAAAGACAAAAATACAGCAGTAGAAATAAGGGATTTCAGTAAGGGTGTTCAGGGAATGGAAATATTATGGATAGAGTTAAGGAACAACAAAGGATGCAAGATTCTAGTAGCAGTTTTCTACAGACCTCCTGATAGTAGTGATGTAATAGGGGGATGTATAAATACGGAGATCAGGGATGCATGTAGCAAAAGCAATGTGGTTATAATGGGAGATTTTAATTTTCATATAGACTGGGAGAAGCAGAACAGCTCAAGTAGCAAAGGCAATGAATTTCTCAAATGTAATCGAGATAGTTTTCTAGAACAATATTAATGTAATGTAATATGTTTTAGAACTGACAGTTCCATCTCACCGGGTTTCATTATTTAGTCAGGCTGGGCGGCCAGTCATCAGCATTGCCCTGGAGTAGTGAGGATCTACTTGGTTCAGAGTCTGCCAGAGAATTGATTGGTCCAAACTTACACTGTTAGAGTATCATCTTGGAGCCACTTCAACTCTAAAAAGACCTTAGTAGGTGGACACAGGTACCAGGCGAGTCTTCACAAAAGGCATAGTAATCAGCCCAACTCACCATAAAATGCTAGATGCAATTCTTTTAATTATATAAATATATATTAATGCATGATATATTCATGCTAATTTTGCCTTCTTCATGACTTACATTCTTATCATTTCCAAAGTAAGTGATAAATGCAATTCAGGGTATCTACCAGTAGAGGGTTGTCTACTTCATTGTTTTTTTTAATTGCACAACCTAGACAATGGTATTAAAATGTGATGGTCCATCTATAACTAGTTACACACTGGATCATTAATCTTCACAATTTTACTGCACTGTATCAGACAAATACAAAAAAGTAGGCCATACAAACCAGGAAGGTCTCAGGTTTGACTCTGCAGTCTGTGCTGATCAAGCTCATCTCAGATGGAGCCCCATTAGAGGCACCAGAATTTGCCTCAACACCCCTGAGTTAGGGAGGGGAAACTCAGAAAACTTTCCTGTTTCTTATTACTATCAAGTGGCCACTGCTGTAAGCGTGTGCCTGTGTATAGACATTGGGTGAGGATCGGATAGAGCTTGGTTGTGATGCATAGCTTGCCAACACTCACTGTCAAGGTTCAACAACAACTTGCATTCACAGAGCACCTTCAATGTAGCAAAATATCCCAAGGTATTTCACAAGGATTGGATTAGACATTGACCAGGAATTGGGGATGGGTTACAGGAGGTGACCAAAACTTGAATGAAGAAATAGGTTTTGAGGATGCTTTTCAAGATAGGAGAGATGTAATAAGATGGAGGTTAAGAAGAGTGTAGAACTGTAATGGCTGGAAACTTTGCCACCAACATTGGAGCAGAGAATGATATACAGTAATCTGGACTCCGAAGAACAGAATGCAAGCTGGGACATGGGGCTGTAGGAGGTTGTAGAGTAGGAGCAGCCAGCCATGGAGGGATTGGGAGAGGATTTTGAAATCAATGTGCTGGAGATACAGAGTTAGTGGAGGTCAATGAGGACTGGAGTGATAGGTATGTAGGATTTTATATGCAACTGGACAATGGAGTTCTGGATGAGTTGGAGTTTGTGTTGGGTGGAGCTTGGGTGCTGGTTAGTAAAATATTGGAAAAGTTGAACCTTGAGATGACAAAGTTTTGTGTGAGGGTCTCAGTGATGATGGGCTCATTATTGAATAATGGGTACTTGGAGGAGACACCCCAGCAAAGAGTCAATGGCTTCAGGAGAGGATGAGAATTGAAAAACAAGCAAAGAAAATTGGCAAGAAAGGGGATATATTTTTACATAGGAAGTGGGGGAGGCTGGAATTGACAGTTACTTTACACTAACAATATATGGTCTGATAATGGCCCAAAATTTGCAGTCGGAGGCTTCCCGCGGGCGCATGCCTCCGACCTGTAAAAAATCTACGAATTTACCGAGTGGTCCGGGAGGTACGGAGACTTGTGCTCCTGGGCCTCTCCGGGTACGTGCGGGCAGAGGCCCAGGTATCCCAGGGGCGCATGTGGTTCGCAAGCGCCCCTGGGATCACGTGGGCCAGCCCAACCAATAAAAGAAGGGAATCCCCATTTATACTTATGGGAGTTCCGTACGTACGGAATCCCCATAAGTATGAATGGGGATCACTTAAAAAATACACAAACACATGAAATAATTTTTTTAAATTACATATTTAAAATTAATTAAAATGCCATTTAATTAAATATTTTAAACAAAAATTTAGTTTTTGGAAAAAAAATTATATGTTTTAACGGGGCTAAAAATAAACTTACCTTATTGGACAGGGTTTTTAATGTATAAATGAGTGCTACAATTTAATTTTTCGATTTTTTAAAACTCTTCTGCTGGTAAAAGCAGGCTTTACGCCTGCTTTTACCAGGCGTAAGAATTTCACGGACATCCAGCGGGTGGAAATTGGGCAAAGAGTGCAACTCTCCACCCGCGGAGTCCCTTTTCCTGGGGATGCAGAGGATCTGTCAAGAAGGTTCTTGACAGAGCGCAAGTTCCAGGTTTTCGCGTATGCGCTTCGCATGCCTAAACCCGGAACTTGCGCAGCCCCTACGGGCGCGTACATACCCGTAGGGGTCACAAAATACGGCCCAATATCTATAGACGCCAAATGTCTGTCATCTTTGGTTTTATAGATTATTTAATAGGCTAATGGAGGGGATTACAATAATGGCATCAGAACACAGCTTTAAATGGAACAACTGTTACAAGCCAAGAGATTCCATTTGCAAAGCACCAACCACATGTGTGACTTAACTCGTAATTGTTTCAGTGACTTGTAACTTGATTTAATTCCTTAGCCAAAATTATAAAACTGTACATATTTCTTTGGGATAAATTGTATAAAATGTAATACATATAATACATATATTCAGACACATATGCCTTTTAACTAAACTTGTAAAACACATTTGATTCATTTAATTCTTGCCTGAATCATTTTATTAACTGTACAAATCAGCCACACTCTTAACAGCATTGCTCAAAAGGTTGATACTTTGTACAGTTGAGTTTATGCAGATTTGACAAAAATACATGTAACTTTTGAAGAATGCTCAAAGCATTTGTGGACATGTTTATTAAAAACAAAGCTATTGTAGTTTTGAATGATAAACTTAAGAATATAATTAGACGTAGAAAAAGAGATTTATAACTACAAAATAGAAAACATTATTG
Source organism: Squalus acanthias (assembly GCA_030390025.1). Taxonomy (NCBI): domain Eukaryota; kingdom Metazoa; phylum Chordata; class Chondrichthyes; order Squaliformes; family Squalidae; genus Squalus; species Squalus acanthias. The sequence continues at coordinate 82,938,507 of CM059435.1, read as the reverse complement.
TTTGTATATGGTGAATACCTTTGTAAATGATTTCCACTTTCCTTTTTTACTCATGGGGCCTATTTCCCTGAACTAAAGCAAATTGCAAATATAAACTCTGTGCAACAACTGTATACAGTTCAATAAAATGATCTATAAATGTTAAACTTTTAAAAAAAGATACTATAGTCATTATGGTGGAATGCACAACAGCCTGTAGCAGCAATTAGAACGTGTGAGAAATAGTAGCAACAGGCTTTGCACAAGAAAGTGTAGTTAAAACATGTACCATCTAATGTGAGGCAAGGGGCAAAAAAAATGAAAATTATAGCCTTGTTGATCCAGGCTCAAATTATATAAAATCACTGATGTTCTCAAGCCCATAAGCAGAGCATCAGGTTCCAGAAACATATTTTATTGAGACCACTAAGCAAAGTGGACAAAGCACCAACATCCTCTTTTGTATCTTCACAAAAAAATTGCTTCTCATACAATGTATTCACGATTTATGCAGGAAAACTGTGGAAAGTTTTAGACCTTTAAAATAACACATACCATCAGACTTCTTCTGTAGCCTGTTATCCATGTTGTGACTGTCAAGCTATCAAACCTATCATTTACATTATACCCTACATCTGTCAAATTTATTTTTGTTTATCATTAGTTTTAAAGTTTTAAAGAACTGGTTTTATCTCTGAGTTGGCTTTGGCTGCTAAAGGTGGGTCAGGGTATGATTTCTGCATGTTGGCCTGCTTCCACCATGATCCCAGATCATTACACATGCAGGGCAAACTCTATCACTGCCAGTGTGGGAAATCTGGCAGTGCTGCAGTGGAACACTCGCTGCAGCACCAAACGAGAAGGAGCAACCATTAAATGGAACAGAGGTGCCCTGAAGACTTTGTGGTGAATTTTAAAAAGAGCTGTGAATGCAGAAGACGGGGAGAACTGACTATTACCAGGTCCTTTCCCTTATTCAGGGCCTTCATTGATCTTCCTCCTGCTGTTCCAGGAAGTACCACCACCCCTCTTCTCGTCTTATCTGGGGTTGGCAGTACAGCAGCAGGAGGGCAGGAAAATAAGCCAGTTACCCTACCCTGATTTCCCGCCATCATTCAAGTGTGGCTTGGTGGTCAAAGGGTAGATGGTCAAGATTCCTGCAATTGTTGGTGTGAAGACACTTCCAAACAGCATTTTAATGGGCAGGGATTTGGCAGCAGACCACCACCACCCCCTGGCCCTGCCCCCCCAATTTTAACTGCTTCACTGCCAGTATACCAGCCTACCAGGCAATATAGTGAATGGAAATTCATTTTCTAAGTCGCTGGGGGTTAAATTGGATAACCCCCGAAAACAGGCGTGGGGATCCTGCAACGTGCCGCTGTCTGCCAGCCAGAGCACTCCACACCTTCAGTGGAAGTGGGTGCGAGGAGCCCACAGACACTGCTCTACAAAAATTGCAGTTGAGTGCTAAACCTGCAGGTGTCTGTTTAGCACCTCCAGGCAAGTTCAAATTATGGTAATCAGCAATTAGGACCAAAGTTGTGTGCTAAATCCAGACTTTCAAAGAGGTTAGTCTTATTAGCACTGCACCTATTTAGGGCCTGTTTTCACCCTTTGGCCAAAATAAATGCCCTGTATCTGCATGGGGGCAGGAGGCCCTCGAGACATATGCTCAGGAGGCAGAGGAAGGAAATTGGAGGTTAATGCCAAGAGTATAGTTCCAAGAACATGGATGCAGTGCAAGAAGTTTAATGAGCTGACATGAGTTGTCAAGGTGAGTGAGTCCAATTTTCAAATGACATATCCTACCAAGAGCACCACTAGGCTCATCCGCTGCTCAATTCATTACTACCCCATTACCTACCTACCAACAATCGCTATCAATCAGTATTCAATCCTTCCATTCATATGCTTTATTTCACCCTCACACACTTAGTACTGTTGCACGACTCACACCCACAACTCACCACTCATACACACTGGCAGCTATTCAACCACGACAGGCACATCACCCAAACATATTTAATGCTCACTGACACATTTCCCTCTTTCTTTCAGGAGAAGGTGGCGCATAACAAGAGGCTGCAGCAAAAAACTGGAGGAGAACTGTAAAGCGCTTTGGGACATCCTGAGGTCACGAAAGGCACTATATAAATGCAGGTCCTTCTTTCTTTCTTTGAGTCAGAGGAAGAGGAAGAAGACAGTGATAATGAAGAGACACTGTCACTCGATCTTGCACTCGCAGCCACCAGCTCAGAGACTGACACTGCGTGTACTTTAGAGGCTAGGATAGAGGAGGGATTGGCACATGGTAAGACACCGGGAACAAATGCGCAGGAACCTGGACGAGGCGAAAGGATACAGCAGGTGCAGCTCACCGGAGGGCAAGGTCGCACACTAGTTCTGCTGCAGAGAACTCAGATGAGGACTTCGATGGCCCAGGCTACAGAAGAAGGCTGATGGGCATACATAACCAAATGCTTGGTGCACTGGAAAGCCAGCCAGAAAGCCTGCGCTCAATGTCAAGGAGCATGGAGGAGTGAAATGAGTGTTACACTTACTGGAAGTGCAAGACTTTTAATATAGATATATAGAAGTTATAATAGTTCCATGTGATCTGCAGAAAAATAAATCACGGGTATGGAGTAAACAATTTTGTGATATCTACTTCCAGCAGTTGGCAGGAGCAATGAAGCAAAAATCTGCCCCCGCAAAATTTACCATAAAAGAAATGAATTATAAATCACCGAACACCAAACTTCAAAACAAAAAAATTGTAAGTGACTACATCCTACTTAACGACTTTCCTCAATGTCAGGTTATATTATCTCAGCATTAATATTTATGCTGTACCATGAGGAAACAAACAACATAAAATTTGTAACATTTTAGATGGAGTAGTCACAGCTCCTGACAATCTTTATCCATTCAATACAACTCTGGCAAAACTGATAACTAATTGTATAAGGATAGATCCTTGTGCATATTCATCATCATAATCCAGCTAAAGAAAATTTCAAATAGTTTAGAATTCCATCTGACAGTGATGCGTTTTAAACTTAATTCACTAATTCACTGCCAGGTTCCATGAGCTGCAAATACATTTTATTCAGCCCCCTGCTCATCTGCAACATGTATTTAAAGTTGTAAACTTCAAAAGGAATAATGTAAAATAAATCTCCATTCATTTCCATCTACTTTGACCCAATCAAAATGCTTTAGTGCACTGTTACTTTTTTCAAATCCCTTTGTTAACAGAATTATCTCTGCTATAAGTATATCAAAGATGGTAGGAAATACTTACGATAGTACATATTAGAAATAATAACATTAGCTGCATTATACTGCAAGACAGTAATACAACCAGAATCTGAGATGATATTAATACGGCAGATTTTGGGCCAGGACCCATTTAAACTGGTTCTGCACCCCATTCCAGAAATGCTGGAGTTTATTTGCTGTTCCTCCCCAGGTTTATACCATTTGGGGTAGTGATAAAGCATATTGATTAAGAGAGGGATTTGGTCATAGTTGGTAAATCAAGTGGTGTAACAAAGATTTTGAGAAGATAATTTTTTTTAGGTTGTACTGCTAGGACAATACAGTATAAAATCCTTGGTTAAAATTGTTAGGTTTAAGGAAGAATTTCTTTCAAAGTGAATCACGGTACTCTGGAACCATTACCAAAGGATGTGGCGAGTATGGATTCTCTGCAGTCCTTCAGAAAGGAGTTATACAATTTCTGAGGAAATTTCCAGTGAAACAGGGTAAATAGTATATTTGCTGGGATTAGAAAGATTTTGGATTACAGCATTTTCCTGGGATATTGATAGGATTGCCTTGGGATAGGGCCGTCCAACATTTGGGAGCATTGGACCAGATCCTTGTGATGCCAGTGAATTGGTTATATCTGATTAAGGGTTTATTTATAGAATCATTGAGTCATAGAATCATAGAATGGTTACAACACAGAAGGAGGCCATTCGGCCCATCAAGCCCATGCCAGCTCTCTGGCAGAGCACTGCAGCTAGTCCCACTCCCCTGCCCTTTCCCCGTAGCCCTGCAAATTTTTTTCCTTCAGGTACTTATCCAATTCCCTTTTGAAAGCCATAATTGAGTCTGCCTCCACCACACTTTCAGGCAGTATATTCCAGATCCTAACCACTCGCTGCGTAAAAATGTTTTTCCTCATGCCGCCTTTGGTTCTTTTGCCAATCATTTAAATCTGTGTCCTCTGGTTCTCGACCCTTCCGCCAATGGGAACAGTTTCTCTCTATCTAGATAAAATTAATAGTCACTTGGACAAGTGTAGACCCCTCATGATTTTGAACACCTCTATCAAATCTCCTCTCAACCTTCTCTGCTCCAAGGAGAACAACCCCAGCTTCTCTAGTCTATCCACTGGAATCATTCTCATAAACCTTTTCTGCACCCTCTCTAAGATCTTCACATCCTTCCTAAAGTGCGGTGCCCGGAGTTGAACACAGTACTCCAGTTGAGGCCGAACCAGTGTTTTATAAAGGTTCATCATAACTTCCTTGATTTTGTACTCTATGCCTCTATTTATGAAGCCCAGGAACCCGTATGCTTTTTTAACTGCTTTCTCAACCTGCCCTGCCACCTTCAAGGATTTGTGCACATATACCCCCAGGTCTCTCTGTTCATGCACCTTCTTTAGAATTGTACCCTTTAGTTTATATTGCCTCTCCTCGTAATTCCTACCAAAATGTATCACTTCGCACTTTTCTGCGTTAATTTCATCTGCCACGTGACCGCCCATTTCACCAGTCTGTCTCCGTCTTCTTGAAATCTATCACTATCCTCCTCACTGTTCACTATACTTCCAAGTTTTCTGTCATCTGTAAATTTTGAAATTGTGCCCTGTACACCTAAGTCCAAGTCATTAATATATATCAAGAAAAGCAGTGGTCCTCGTCCCGATCCCTGGGAAACACCACTGTACACCTTCCTCCAGTCCAAAAAACATCCGCTCACCACTACTCTCTGTTTCCTGTCACTTAGCCAATTTTGTATCCATGATGCCACTGTCCCTTTTATTTCATGGCCTTCAACTTTGCTGGCAAGCCTATTATGTGGCACTTTATCAAACGCCTTTTGGAAGTCCATGTACACCACGTCAACCGCATTGCCCTCATCAACCCTCTCTGTTACCTCATCAAAAAACTCGATCATGTTAGTTAAACACGATTTGCCTTTAACAAATCCATGCTGGCTTTCCTTAATTAATCCACACTTGTCCAAGTGACTGTTAATTTTGTCCCTGATTATCATTTCTAAAAGCTTCCCCACTACCGAGGTTAAACTGACTGGCCTGTAGTTGCTGGGTTTATCCTTACACCTTTTTTTGAACAAGGGTGTAACATTTGCAATTCTCCAGTCCTCTGGCACCACCCCGTATCTAAGGAGGATTGGAAGATTATGGCCAGTACCTCCGCGATTTCCACCTTAACTTCCCTCAGCATCCTAGGATGCATCCCATCCCATGGTGACTTATCTACTTTAAGTACAGCCAACCTTTCTAGTACCTCCCCTTTATCAATTTTTATCTCATCCAGTATCTCCACCACCTCCTCTTTCACTATGACTTTGGCAGCATCTTCTTCCTTGGTGAAGAAAGATTCAAAGTACTCATTTAGTACCTCAGCCATGCCCTCTGCCTCCATGTGTAGGTCTCCTTTTTGGTCCCTAATCGGCCTCACCCCTCCTCTTACTACCTATTTAATATTTATATGTCTATCGAAGACTTTTGAATTCCCTTTTATGTTAGCTGCAAATCTATTCTCATACTCTCTCTTTGCCCATCTTATTTTCTTTTTCACTTCCCCTCTGAACTTTCTATATTCAGCCTGATTCTCACTTGTAATCTCAACCTGACATCTTTCATACACGCTCTTTGTCTGCTTCAGCTTAGTCTCTATAAAAAAATGTGGTTGCTTTGCGCCTCCCAGGGTGCGCTAACGGGGGGCGCAAAGCAACATGCGCCCGGGCGCAGCGCCGTTAACGCCTCCCGCGAAATTCAGCGGGAGGTCAGCGGCGGCAGTAGCAAGTAGCGCCCCGCTCGCGCCCCGGCCGCAAACTTGGCTCGCGCCTCCTGACCGACCTATGTCTGACAGGGTCAGGGGGGCGTTCTTGCGGCCGGGGCAGCAATAATTAAAGGGCAGGTGCCAGGAGGCCATTTTCTTTTGGGCCACCTGCCAGCACCTGCCCCGTCTGGCCTCCTGCTGTGGGGTGCCGGCTACGATCGGTCAGCCCAGCACTCCTCTTAAGTGCCGGGCTCTTTTGCCGGCACCCCACACCCTGGTGGCCCAGCAGGGCCCTGGTGCACGCTGCACTCGGCCCCTCCGCTTTAATCAGGGGAGGGAGGCCTGCAGTACCACGGCGCTACGTGCCAGTGCATGTGGCGCTGCTGCACGTAGCGCCGTGATATTCAATGGGAGTGCCCCAAGAGAGAGGGGGAGTGCTTCCAGTAGTGCCTCGCCTCCTGCTTGGGGCACTACCATTGAATTTCGGGCGTGGGGGAGCTAACCTTTTCGGGGCGAAGTTAGCACAACTGAATTTTTCCCCCTATCTCTTTCATCAACTAGGGAGCTCTGACTTTGGTTGCCCTATCTCTCCCCCCATGGGAATGTACCTCGACTGTACCCGAACCATCTTTAAAGGCAGCCCATTGTTCGATTATAGTTTTGCTTGCCAATCTTTGATTCCAATTTACCTGGGCCAGATCCGTTCTCAACCCACTGAAATTGACCTTCCTCCAATTAAGTATTTTTACTCTAGATTGCTCCCTGTCCTTTTCCATAGCTAATCTAAACCTTATGATACTATGATCACTGTTCCCTAAATGTTCCCCTACTGACACATGCTCCACTTGACCCACCTCATTCCCCAGAACCAGATCCAGCAATGCCTTCTTCCTCGTTGTGCTGGAAACGTACTGATCAAGAAGTATTTACATTATAATGTTAGCATGGAAGCAGTAACAGAAACTGCTTTTCCCCAATGTTGAAGTTGTACCCTAAATACACCTTAAATTGCTCTCTTCATTTCAGTCTCTCTCTACCTTCACCAGTCTCTCTCTACCTTCACTTCAGTGACTTTCACCTGTGTGACTTCACATTTTTTTTGTATCTCTCCCTCTTTCTGGGCTGGATTTTGCCAGCGCTCAGAGTGCGGGTTTGGAGTCGGGTCCGCTGTCAAAATAGAAAAGATTGATAGTGGGTAGGAAACCCGCTGTCAACCCGCCTCCACGCAAGTCTCCCAGGTGTCGGGTCTGTCAGCAGGGAACTGACCCGACACCAAGCGGCGGGGGAGATAATTGAGCTCATTAAATGGCTTGTTAACAGCCAATTTAATGGTATTTTGAGGCTTCCTTCCAATTTTATGTTCTCCCCCATGGGTTACCCCGCTGCTCGGGGAACACGCCAGCTCACCCTGGCGTGAGATGAGTCTGCTCTGATGTATCTGATAAGCTGACAGCTGCAGAACTGGTGTAAAGGATGCCATGTTGCAAATGGTCAGTTTCAGAGTGCAGAAACTATTGGTTACGTTGACACCATTCCACACCAGCACCGTAAAGCATCCCTTTAATGTCCAAGCCATTCCATGCACACACATCACTATAGCGGAGGGGGGGGGGGTGGGGCAAGTTATGTCTCAACATTCACTGGAACTCAGTAAGACACTTCTCAAGGTGCGCACAAATCTGTCCAATAAGGGGCAGTGTTGAAAATATAGATTTCACTGTATGACAACACATTACCAGAAACTTCACATGGACATTGGCTAAACCTCTCAAGTGCCCACCCTTGTGTGTTGTTAGTTGGTATGCTTGCAGTAGGATGAGGGTGAGTGTGAGGGGTGGCTAGTGAGACGGGGAAGTGATAATGTAGATAGAGAGGGTTGGGTGGAGGTGCAAGATAAGTTGGTGTGAGTAAGGATGTGCAGGAGAAGGGTATGGAAGGCAGAGTGATAGGGATGTGTTGAGTGGCACAGCAGGATGAGGTTAAGTGTGACTTTGCATATACGTGTCGTGATCCACTGAGATCATTGAAAGATTGGCACCACTGCAGCCAGGGACTCCTGACGACATCCCTGCTTTTGCCCTTATGTGCAATGTGCAACCAGGCTGCGTTGGTGTCCTGGGGAGGTCTCTTCCACCCTTGGAAGGGAAGAGAACCTCCCTGCATGCTGTGACTCCCTCCATAAGCATATGGAGGGAGTCACTGGAGAGCCTGGGTGCAACCGTGCACCTCTGTGCAGTGCTTGTCAGTGTTTGCAGCACCTCAATGCTGTAAAACACTGACAGAACAACTGTCAAACTCAATGTGGCCGTGGTCCCTTTAAGGAAACCGGCTGATGACGCGTCATCAAATGACATCATCAGACCCGCTTCTTGTTAATTGGCCGGGAAGCCCGCATGGCGGGCTTAACAAGGCCAATCAAGGGAAAATCCCTTTGACAGAGTGGCTGCAGCTGGGAGCGGGACCAGAACCTGGCAACCAGCTGTCCCGCCACCATCCCGACACCTCTGAGAAAATCTAGCCCTCTGTCTCTACTATTGTCTCTCCCTTCTCTGCATTTTACCGTTATTTTTATCCTTTTGCATTCTTATGCTCTTGTTCTTGCCTCTTTCTTTGTCTCTGTCACTATGGCAAGTGTGACACAATGCAGTGCATTTTCACTTTTACTGCTGGGTGGACAACGGACAATTGCAGATTGGCTGCCTGTTTTACACTCCATCCAATTTCTGTTTCTGCAATGGAAACACAAATCTGATGGTATTTAAAACAGGTGACTAATCCACTACTGCCTATTATCGATATGATAAAATGGAATGACATCCATGCATTTCTTGTTGCTCACCACACTTTCTATGTCACAGTTTTGCATCATTCATGCAAATTTCTGTGTCACACTTGCACTTGATTGGCTGAAATTTCATACCAATAGAATGTGCCCATCAGACACGATGGGCCAAATGGCCTCCTTCTGTGCTGTATGATTCTATGGAACCAGTGTCCAACTCTCCATGTTACCTCTCCATAAACAATGGCATAGATATTCAGTCATATTTGTTTATTTATTCATTACCACCCTCTCTGTGTTTATTTGAGTGATCTGCAGTAGTGTAGGCTGAGCTCTAGTTCCACTGGCTCTTTTGAAGCTGTGAAGCAGCTACTCACTCGGCTCACATTCACCAGCTGAGTTCCTCATTTTCATCTGGACTGCTTTATTAGTGCAGTGTTCTATTAATTTTAAAGTGATTATTTTTTAATCTCCTGATTCTATTTCCCCATTTATTATAATTATTTGCCTTTCATTGTTTGGTGGCAAAGAAGCACCTGAAGCGAGCTGAGCAATCTGCCCAAAGGCTAAATATAACATGGCTGGATGCAGTAAACCTATGTCAGCTTTGCTCCAACAATGTATCTTAAGCCCAACTTTGGAACACCACCTCCGACTGTGTGATATTTCCATTCTTGTGACTTCTCTGAATTAGATTGACTGGCAACATGTGCTGAACTGTGGAAATTTTACATTGTGGATATACTTGTACTGAATTACGACTGCCCAAACTCATTTCATGTAAACCCCTTGGAACCAGCAGAGAGGAAACGTTTATGTCATCAGTCTGGGCTGAATTTAATCCAAGATCTCAGAGATGAGATAACTGTCTTCTGAGTCACTGTGCCACTCAGCTCCTTGATAAGACTTTTTTTCAGCTAGTAATCCAATCTTGGGGTTCAGATGATGAATCTAAACTGCTTGAAGCTAGCTTTTCCAGTATATTCATTTGTGCATCCTTGTGTACTGAGGAGGTATTCATTAACATAGAGCTTTAAAACAACAAGTAGGTAAAAGTAGCTAAAATAATGTGCAGATATGCAAAATAATTTGTTTGAGAAAATAAAATATTAGTTAAAAGTCAAAGGCAGAATATTCATCATAATTACCTATACCATCATTGATAATTAATTCCTCTAAAAACTAGAAAAAGTCTAATTTGTTATATTTACTTTGCTCCTTTACAATGATCTATATTTGTTTATTGCACTTGGTAACTGCCTCACTAAACATACCCCTCTGCCATGGAAAAGCATTCTACCCGCTTTACAATCAATAAGAATATTAAAAAGTCTGCCATTTCTAGTCTTGTGCATCTTTCTTTATAACTTTTGCACATTTCTGCAATCTGCATATAATCTGCTGGTTATGGACCATGTCAAACAATTTCAGTGATGTTAGCCTACCTATATTTTCTCTGAAGTTATGCCAACAAATGTATTTATTATTGCAGTACAATATAACAATGTGTGTAGTTTATAAAATTATTTACTTGTGGGGCCACACTCATGCATTTCCTAGCAGAAATTTATATGATTTGAAGCCTGTAAACCTTCTTCCTCAGCAGTAGCCATGTGTGACCAGGGGGAACCTAAAGAGAATTTAAAGAAATTTAAATGTTTTTTTTTAAGCTGCAGTTTTCCTTCTCCAATGTTCCGTTTCAGGTCAATTTTGTATAATTGTCCAAAACAATTATTTATGTACTCAAGTAAATGTAGAAAGAAGTTTTTTTGCAACAGAAATATTTGTTTCCATGACAACATTCACCATTTCAAATGTAAAAAGAACAATGGTGTATTTTCTTTGAAAAATAAGTCTCTTCAGCAGCAATAGAACAGAAGGATTAACTGACCAGAGCACTGAAGTTACTTCTGAGCTCAAAAATTATGGGAAATAAAATGATTGCAAACCAAAATTTAATTGAGGGTTTCATATGATTTCGATAGAAAGTAACTGATACTCAAGTGTGACTGTAACACTGCAGATTTTTCTACACGCTGGGGAGTGACTATAAAGATATTAGGGCCAATTTTCCTGAATGGGCATTATTGGGGGGGGGGGGGTGCAATGGGTGAGCTCTGCCCCAGGAAGAACAAGAGCACCTGCAAACACTAGTTAGAACACAGAGAGCAGGCTTTGTCTGCTCATGAAGGTGCACAATTGGAGCATCAGACCCCAATCTGATTATTTGAAGAAGGATCTTCAGGTGGGTGCCTTTGCCAGCTGTTCAGAAGAGCAGGTTAAACTTAGAATAAGCTGGCTTGGGGCATAGTTCACCTGGGGCATTTAACTGCCTACCCGCCCAGTTTCCATTGGCCAGATAAGTTAAAATTACCTCAAAGATCTTCTTGACAAGAGCAGTCTATCCCTTTAAGACAGGTAGCACCTAAATGTCAGCTCTGAAGCTATAGCACCAATTTTTTGGGAAGTAGTTTCCCATTGAATTGTGTGTAGCAGATTGACAGAGGGGAGGTGGGCTCCAAAATACCTGCGTGGGGTGGGAGACGGACCTGGTGCAGTAGCAGCATATATAACATTGCTGCTTAAAGGGTTAATGGCAGCACTGGAAGAGGCAGAAACCTGGATGAGAAGGATAGCAGCCAGACTAAAGAAATGAGCTGCAATCTTCAGGGAGCCAGATATATATGTTCTTGCAATGGAAATATGGACCAGGAGGGATGATCTGTTTTGTGACAGGTAAGGTGCTTGAATATTGTTAACTGAACACCAGAAAGCCCCCCTGATGGGAGTAAGCGCATTGTAGCAATTAAACTCCAATGTCTTCTTTTGTATTACTTTGTTATTCTTTGACAGAATATTTTAGAGGGTCAGGAAATGAAAGCAGCTGATTATTACCACACCAATTTGAGTGTTTATTCAGATGTAACAGTTGTGACAAAGATAACGGACAGCGCAGGAAAAAAATTAAACCTTTAATGAAATATCTGCTTGTCCTTCCTAGTAATAATGGAAAACAATCTTATTAATCATCGATAAATTTAAGTAACTATCCTGTGTGCATGTATTTTATGTCATCATGCACAATAATGCCAACAGTCTTCATAGTCCTTTAAATACAGGAAGTAAGATTCAGTTTTGAAGTCACAAATATAAATTGGCTCTCAAATACTCAAGCAAACCAGGGAGGGATTCACTCTCAATTTGTTTCCTATAGTGTGAATGCACCATAAAGAAGTTATCTTTTGGTTTCTTTTATGACCTACTTCCTCTTGCTGACACCAACCTGGCAATACATCCATTGCCAGCTGTCAAGGTATGTCACCCTAATTACTTTCTATGCAGCAAGATGGAAACTTTCCTGTCACAAGGGTTGGCAGTCTAGTAAGTACTTGAAAACATCTTAGGCAGCTGGTCAGCATATAAAGGCCCAAGTTGTGCCTCAGTAATTATTATCATCTATGTTAACGGAAGTAGAAAATGCATGTTCCTCTGCAGATAAATTAGCACTGTGCACAACTGTAAGAGCAGAGTACTTTTCAGGGAGACAAGTAGAGCTTATCAATTTTACACCTTTGTCAAATGTCACATTTGGGGAACAAAAGCAGGTTAAGGAGATGTTTTTCATTAAATAACTATTTTATTGCTATTATTAAATTGTGCTCTCCAGTAAAACTCTTTGGCACTGAAGTCAAATTATACGCACACTGTTTTGAATTATTTACTTGTGTTCTCAATTAAGGCATACCAGGAGCAGCACCAGGCGTACCTAAAAATGAGGTGCCAACCTGGTGAAGCAACAACACAGGACTACATGCATGCTAAACAGCAGAAGCAACATGTTATAAACAGAGCTAACCGATCCCACAACCAACATATCAGATCGAAGCTCTGCAGTCCTGCCACATCCAATGTTCCCGTTAAGCTGCGTGGCTGTGCAGTCATCTGCAAGGTCCCGCGTAGGCCGCTCAGCGGCTTCACATTGTAGATACCACACAGGCACAAAAATTTGAATGGGCTGCGCAGTGGGGGAGGCAATGCAGCTTACGGGGGACATTGACCACATCCAATCGTGAATGGTGGTGGACAATTAAACAACTAACAGGGGGAGGAGGTTCCATGAACATCCCCATCCTCAATGATGGTGGAGCTCAGCACGAGTGCAAAAGACAAGGATGAAGCATTTGCAACCATCTTCAGCCACAAGTGCCGAGTGGATGATCCACCTCGGCCTCCTCCTGAGATCCCCGCCATCACAGAAGCCAGTCTTCAGCCAATTCGATTCCCTCCACGTGATATCAAGAAACGGCTGAGCACACTGGATACAGCAAAGGCTATGGGCCCTGACCACATCCCGGCTGTAGTGCTGAAGACTTGTGCTCCAAAACTAGCTGTGCCTCTAGCAAAGTTGTTCCAGTACAGCTACAAAACTGGCATCTACCCGACAATGTGGAAAACTGCCCAGGTATGTCCTGTCCACAAAAAGCAGGACAAATCCAATCCAGCCAATTACCGCCACATCAGTCTACTTTCAATCATCAGCAAAGTGATGGAAGGTGTCGTCGACAGTGCTATCAAGCGGCACATACTCACCAATAACTTGCTACCGATGCTCAGTTTGGGTTCTGCCAAGACCACTCGGCTCTAGACCTCATTACAACCTTGGTACAAACATGGACAAAAGAGCTGGATTCCAGAGGTGAGGTGAGAGTGACTGCCCTTCACATCAAGGCAGCATTTGACTGAGTGTGGCATCAAGGAGCCCCAGTAAAATTGAAGTCAATGGGAATCAGAGGGAAAACTCTCCACCTGGCTGGAGTCATACCTAGCACAAAGGAAGATGGTTGTGGTTGTTGGAGGCCAATCATCACAGCCCCAGGACATCGCTGCAGGAGTTCCTCAGGGCAGTGTCCTAAGCCCAACCATCTTCAGCTGCTTCATCAATGACCTTCCCTCCATCATAAGGTCAGACATGGGGATGTTCGCTGATGATTGCACAGTGTTCAGTTCCATTCGCAACTGCTCAGATAATGAAGCAGTTCGTGCCCGCATGCAGCAAGACCTGGATGACATTCAGGCTTGGGCTGATAAGTGGCAAGTAAAATTTGCGCCACACAAGTGTCAGGCAATGACTATCTCCAATAAGAGAGAGCCTAACCACCTCCCCTTGACATTCAACGGAATTACCATTGCTGAATCCCCCACCATCAACATACTCTGGGTCACCATTGACCAGAAACTTAACTGGACCAGCCACATAAATACTGTGGCTACAAGAGCAGGTCAGAGGCTGGGTATTGTGCAGCAAGTGTCTCACCTCCTGACTCCCCAAAGCCTTTCCACCATCTACAAGGCACAAGTCAGGAGTGTGATGGAATACTCTCCACTTGCCTAGATGAGTGCAACTCCAACAACACTCAAGAAGCTCGATACCATCCAGGACAAAGCAGCTCGCTTGATTGGCAGCCCATCCACCACCTTAAACATTCATTCCCTCCACTATTGGCGTACCGTGGCTGCAGTGTGTATCATCTACAAGATGCACTGCAGCAACTTGCCAAGGCTTCTTCGACAGCACCTCCCAAACCCACAACCTTTACCACCTACAAGGCCAGAAAGTGCATGGGAATACCACCACCTCCAAGTTCCCCTCCAAGTCACACACAATCCCGAATTGTAAATATATTGCCTTTCATTCATCGTCGCTGGATCAAAATCCTGGAACTCCCTACCTACCTTCACCACATGAAATACAGCAGTTCAAGAAGACGGCTCACCACCACCTTCGCAAGGGCAATTAGGGATGGGCAATAAATGCTGGCCTTGCCAGCGACACTCACATCCTGTGAATTAATTTTTTTAAATTCCATTGGTCAGGCTTCTCTGTGCTCACTTATTCAGGTCACTCGGGTTCCTGTGATGTTTGTTTCTGCAAATAATTATTTAAATTCCAAAATAGAATTAATTTTATATGAAACCTTTCCTCGTGACATCAGTTTAATTACTCTAATTAATTAGGGCAGCCTTCATACAGAAATTATGAGTACACTTGCACTTAATTTTCAGCAGGTAAGCAACTATGTGTCAGCCATGTGACTGACTTAAGTGAATACAAGGTGATATGACCAGAAGAATATGAAACAGGAGAGAAACATTAATAGAAATTAAATGATGAGCAGAGTGAGTTTCATAATTAAACAAATTACTTTATAACTAAATTATAAGAACATAAGAAATAGGAGCAGGAGTAGGCCATATGGGCCCTTGAGCCTGCTCCGCCATTCAATAAGATCATGGCTGATCATTCACCTCAACTCCACTTTCCCGCCCGATCTCCATATCCCTTGATTCCCCTAGAGTCCAAAAATCGATCTATCTCAGTCTTGAATATACTCAAAGACTCAGCATCCACAGCCCTCTGGGGCAGAGAATTCCAAAGATTCACAACCCTCTGAGTGAAGAAATTCCTCCTCATCTCAGTCTTAAATGGCTGACCCCTTATCCTGAGACTATGCCCCCTAGTTCTCGACACTCCAGCCAGGGGAAACAACCTCCCAGCATCTACTAAATTATAGTTCATGTGCACTTGAAATTCTACCAAGATTGCAGCAACCATATTTTATTGCAATCTTTACACAAATTTACTCCTGAATACATTTTTGAGGAAGTCTAACATTCCAACACATTTGCCTGGAATTTCCATGGGAGTTCTCCTGATCTATTGCCATAACATCAGTGGAAGATTGGCAGGACCCCTGAGAAAAGGCATAAATGGCTAAAAACAGATACGTAATTTCTTTGGGGGTTCTGCTGACCTTCAGCCGAAATTACAGCAGTAAATTATGAGATATTCACGCTAATTCTCCCCCCATTGATTTTATCAATGCAGCTAACATATTTTGAATGCATGTTTCGAGAGGGTGGCATTAGTTTCATCACTCAGCTTGCTCCAGATTGGCTCTGACTTAGTAAATATTTTATGGGTTTCTTATTAGTTTCAGGATAATATAATGTGGCAGCTCAAGACTACTTCACAAAATTTGTGCAGCAATTTGATTGGTTCAGCTTTTTCTTATTGGTACCTGTTGCTGCCAATCAAATTTTGATTAGTTGTTTTTGTACTTCATGATTGGTGGTTTTCATTCCTGTTTGCTACTTACCAATTGGTATGTCGTCTGTCTGTTCAGTTATGGGGTTACTCACGTTATGTCAGATGATACACTGACAGGCTTATTATAAGATGTAATGGAGAACTGTTAAAGGTTTTCTCTTTGTGCCACACATAGGTTTCTAAATGATGAGAAACTAGGAACTGTAGAGGAGGAAAGAGATTTGAGAGTCTAAGTACCCAAATCATTTAAAGCTAGGAAACAGGTACAAAAAGCAATCAAAATGGCTGATGGCGTGTTGGCCTTTATCTCCAGGGGGCTGGATTACAAATGGGAGGAAGCTATGCCTCAGTTGTATAGACCTTTGGTCAGGCCCCATCTGGAGTACTGCATTCAGTTTTGTGCACTGCACCTCAGGAAGGATATATTGGCCTTGGAGGGTGTGCAGCGTAGATTCACCAAAATGATACTGGGGCTTGGAGGGTTAAATTTTGAGGACAGGTTGCAAAAACTTGGTTTGTATTCTCTTGAGTAAAAAAGATTGAGGGGTGATCTGATCCAGGTGTTTAAAATGTTAAAGAGATTTGATAGGATAGATACAGAGAAACTATTTCCTCTGGCGGGGGCATCAAGAATGAGGGGGCATATTTTAAAATTAGAGTCTGGCCATTTAGGAGGGAAATCAGGAAGTACTTTTTCACACAAACGTTAGCAGAAATCTTGAATTTTCTTCCCCAAAAGGCTATGAGTGCTGTGACAATTGGAGCTTTCAAGGCTGAAATCGATAGATTTGTGTTAGGTAAGGGTATCAAAGAATATAGAGCTAGGACAGTTAAACAGAGTTAAGGTACAGATCAGCCACGATCGAATTGAATGGTGGTGCAGGCTCGAGGGGCTAAATGGCCTACTCCTGTCCCAATGGAACTTTGGGGCCACCACATGTAAAATTTAATCAATGTTCTCATTAGTTTGCATATATTTCAGGTCGCTCACACAAATGCATCTTGGTGTTTGATTTAGGATTTTTCCACCATTGCGGCAACAGCACTAAATTTTCAAAGATTTTTTTCTCTCGCTTTTCATTAGCTTTTATTATTCCTTTTTAGAGTGATAAGGATCTAATACAAAGTTTTCATTTAATACTGGTTGACAACAGGAATATTGAGTGTTTGATCCTGACAAGATTACCAGAAATTAATTTGAATTTGACTACCAGAAAGTAAAATTTCTGTACATATTTTCTGCGGGATAACAGTCAGCAGTGTGCCATAGGGGGAGAAATTCAGTATCGCCCCGTTTGGGGCGCAATTATCGGCCGGGCGCAAAGTTTAGCGACTGGCGTAAATTATCGCCTCCGACTGCAAACTTGGCTTCTATCGCCCCTGGAGGAGATTGGAACGCTAAATCAGGCGCTACACACCTGTCTTAAGGCGTTAACGCTGAGGAGTGAGGCGCTAACTCAGAGTGCTGGCGAAGTTCATGTGATGTCAGTCAGCAATGGAACACAGACACACAGTTCTTAAAGGGGAGGGTCGATCTTGCTCTCCATTCCAGACCCTGCTCATTGCAGCCTTAAATCTCGGCCTGGAGAGACCTGTACATCAAATCTGCTGGAAAGAACAATGGAGAGGCCCAGGGAAAGAGCTCAGAGTGCAGCCCCCATAGTCTCTTCTAAATCGATGCAAGGAAGGTCAAATCAGAATGATTCTGCAAAGTGCTGCTCAGTACCCAGAACTCCTTCACACAGCGTTGAATCTCTCCAGAAGTCTCTCTCTCTCTCTCAGAATGCGTGGTGCAAAAATGTCACCGACAAAAAAAGGCAGGAAGCGGTCGCCTTTAACTAGCGCTCCCCCAGTCCCTTCCCGACTGTAAAATGTTCCCCATACCTATCGTTGCTAGCGGTAGGCGGAAAGGCAGGAGGCGCCATTCAATATCCGGTCCAGGGCGCTACCGGGGCGTTGCACGCTCGACTGATGTCACGATCTGCGGGCACTGGAGATCGTGGCAGTAGTGTTTAGCTCCGCCGCAAAATGTCTGGTCAATTTCGCGAGTGGCGCAAAAATTGCCACGCCCGGGCACTAGTTGCTTTGCACCCCATTAGCGCCCTCCAGGGCACTAATGTGAGGCAAAGCAACCAAAATTTTCCCCCAAAGTATAGAAGAAAAACAAACACTTCATCCACTGTATGGAACTGGTGCACTGAGTTGGTAGAGGGGATATCATTTAAGTAAAAGTGGATTGAAATGTAGGCACTGAAGCTATACGACATCACAAATAAAAACATAGTAATTTCAGCATTTTTATTTTTTCTCCTCTAGAATACTGGAAAATATACTTTACACCATTTATTATACAGTTGACATAAGCTTATTTTTAATTTTCACTGTCAGTTTTCATTTCCTGAAAGCTAATTTGAACACTCATGGGAATTAATATTTGTCAAGACCTGTATGTCTCAAGTGGGAGTTTAGCAGGCGTTAGCTATTTAGTGAAGGACCTGATAGAAGAATGTGATTTAAATGTTCATATGAGAGAGCCACCTCTGGGATAATAAATGGCTGGCAGTGAGCTATAAGGCAACAATTCAATTGAGTGGTTCTGATGATCTCCCAAACCACAAGAAAGAAGCTTGAGTGCTTATGAATGTCAAGAGAACCACAGACAGAATTGTTTCTGAAACTCACAGCGAGCTGTGTGTTATTTTATATATACTTTGATATTCCTCTGCAATGAAGAATGAAATATATCTAGAAATTACTACCTTTTGAATCATATGGTGCAATACTATAAGAAAGAAAAAGACTTGCATTTATATAGCACCTTTCACGACCTTTGGACATCCCAATGAAGTATCCTGACTTAACATAGAAGCATAGAAGATAGGAGCAGGAGTAGGCCATTCGGCCCCTCGAGCCTGCTCCGCCATTTAATGAGATCATGGTTGATCATCCAAATTCAGTACCCCCTGTCCCTGCTTTCTCCCCATATCCCTTGATCCCTTTAGCCTTAAGAAATATATCTAACTCCTTCTTGAATATATTTAATGAATTGGCCTCAACTGCCTTCTGTGGTAGAGAATTCCACAGGTTCACCACTCTCTGGGTGAAGAAATTCCTCCTCATCTCAGTCCTAAATGGCTTACCCCTTATCCTTAGACTGTGACCTCTGGTTCTGGACTCCCCCGCCATCGGGAACATCCTTCCTGCATCTAGTCCTGTTAGAATTTTATAAGTTTCAATGAGATCCCCTCTCATTCTTCTAAACTCTAGCGAATATAAGCCTAATCAACCCAATCTCTCTTCATACGTCATTCCTGCCATCCCAGGTATCAGTCTGGTAAATCTTCGCTGCACTCACTCCATGGCAAGAACATCCTTCCTCAGATAAGGCGACCAAAACTGCACACAATACTCAAGGTGTGGTCTCACCAAGGCCTTGTATAACTGCAGCAAGACATCCTTGTTCCTGTACTCAAATCCTCTCGCTATGAAGGCCAACATACCATTTGCCTTCTTAACCGCCTGCTGCACCTGCATGCTTACCTTCAGCGACTGGTGCACAAGGACTCCCAGATCTCGTTGCACTTCCCCTTTTCCCAATCTATTGCCGTTCAGATAATAATCTGTCTTCCTGTTTTTGCCACCAAAGTGGATAACCTCGTATTTATCCACATTATACTGCATCTGCCATGCATCTGCCCAATCACCCAACCTGTCCAAATCATACTGGAGTTTCTCTGCATCCTCCTCACAGCACACACACCCACCCAGCTTTGTGTCGTCTGCAAACTTAGAGATATTACATCTAGTTCCCTCATCTAGATCATTAATATATATTGTGAATAGCTGGGGTCCTAGCACCGAACCCTGTGGTACCCCACTAGTCACTGCCTGCCACTCGGAAAAAGACCCGTTTATTCTAACTCTTTGCTTCCTATCTGCCAACCAGTTCTTTATCCAAATCAGTACCTTACCCCCAATCCCATGTGTTTTAACTTTGCACGCTAATCTTTTATGCGGGACCTTATCGAAAGCCTTCTGAAAGTCCAAATACACCACATCCACTGGTTCCCCCTTATCTATTCTACCAGTTACATCCTCAAAAAATTCCAGTAGATTAGTCAGGCATGATTTACCTTTTGTAAATCCATGTTGACTTTGTCCGATCCTGTCACTGTTTTCCAAGTGCTCTGCTATTACATCTTTTATAATGGACTCTAGCATTTTGCCCACTACCGATGTCAGGCTTACCTGTTCCCCGTTGTTTCTCTACCACCTTTTTTAAATAGTGGAGTTACATTAGCTACCCTCCAATCCATGGCAACTGTTCCAGAGTCTATCGAATTTTGGAAGATGACCAGCAATGCATCTACTGTTTCTAGGTCCACTTCCTTAAGTACCCTAGGATGTAGATTATCAGGTCCTGGGGATTTATCGGCCTTCAATCCCGTCAATTTCCCTAACACCATTTCCCTACAAATACTGATTTCATTCAATTCCTCCCTCTCATTAGACCCTATGTTCCCCAACATCTCTGGGAGTTTATTTGTGTCCTCCTTTGTGAAGACAGAACCAAAGTATGTATTTAATTGGTCTGCCATTTCTTTGTTCCCCATTATAAATCCCCCTGATTCTGACTGCAAGGGACCTACGCTTGACTTCACCAATCTTTTTCTCTTCACATATCTATAGAAGCTTTTACAGTCAGTTTTTATGTTCCCTGCAAGCTTACTCTCATATTCTATTTCCCCCCTCTTAATTAATCCCTTTGTCCTCCTTTGCTGAATCCTAAACTGCTCCCAATCCTCAGGTTTGCTGCTTTTTCTGGCCAATTTATATGTCCTCTCCTTGGATCTTATGCTATCTCTAATTTCCCTTGTTAGCCACGGTTGAGTCACCTTTTTTGTTTTATTTTTATGCCAAACAGGGATGAACAAAATCTGTAGTTCATCCATGCGATCTTTAAATGTTTGCCATTGCCTATCCACCGTCAACCCTTTAAGTAACGCTCCCCAATCCATCCTAGCCAACTTGCGCCTCATACCATCGTAGTTTCCTTTATTTAAATTCAGGACCCTAGTCTCTGAGTCAACTACTTCACTCTCCATCTTAATGAAGAATTCTATCATATTATGATCGCTCCTTCCCAAGGGGCCTCGCATAACAAGATTGCTAATTAATCCTTTCTCATTACATAATACCCAGTCTAAGATGGCCTGATCTCCAGTTGGTTCCTCGACATATTGGTCCAGGAAACCATCCCGAATACACTCTAGGAATTCATCCTCCACAGTATTGTTACTAATTTGGTTAGCCCAATCTATATGTAGATTAAAGTCACCCATGATAACTGCTGTGCCCTTATTGCACGCGTCTCTAATTTCCCGATTAATGCCATCCCCAACCTCAGCATTATTGTTTGGGGGTCTGTATACAACTCCCACTAACGTTTTCTGCCCCATGTTATTTCTCAGCTCTACCCATACAGATTCCACATCATCAGAGCTAATATCCTTCCTTACTATTGTGTTAATCTCCTCTTTAACCAGCAATGCTACCCCACCTCCTTTTCCTTTTTGTCTGTCCTTCCTGAATATTGAATACCCCTGGATGTTGAATTCCCAACCTTGGTCACCCTGGAGCCATGTCTCCATAATCCCAATGATATCATATCCGTTTACATCTATTTGCGCAGTTAATTCATCCACCTTATTACGAATGCTCCTCGCATTAAGACACAGAGTCTTCAGGCTTGTTTTTTTAACACTCTTAGTCCTTTTAGAATTATTATTTACTGTAGCCCTGTTTGATTTACACCCTTGATTTCTCTGCCTTCCACTTTTACTTTTCTCCTTCCTGTCTTTTGCTTCTATCCTTGCTTCCCTTTCCTCTGTTTCCCTGCACAGGTTTTGAAGTGTAGTCATTGTTGTATTATAGGAAATGTGGCAGCCAAATTGCACACAGCAAGGTTCTACAAACAGCAATGAGATAATGACCAGATAATTTGTTTTAGCAATGTTGGTTGAGCGATAAAAATTGGCCAGGATATCAGGGAGCCCTCCCATGCTCTCCTTAAAATAGTGCCATCGGATCTTTTACGTCCAGCTTACCTTTTGATAAGGCTAACTTTAACGGGATGAGACAGAAACTGACGACACCAAATTGGTCAAAACTGGGTAAAACTACAGATGAACAGTGGGAGGTGTTCAAAAAATAATTTAGCTTAATACAGGACTAATATATACCCCTAAGTGGCAAGAGATCTACTTAATAAATACAACAGCCATGGTCGACAGAAGAGGTGAGAGATAACATAAAACTAAAGGAAAGAGCATGCAGAAGTGCAAAGAATAGTGTAGATCCAGGGGATTGGGAGAGATATAAAGAACAGCAAAGAAAGACAAAAAAGATAGTAAGAGCTGCAAAAAGGGAATACAAAAAAATCTTGCACAGGATATCAGGATTAACACAAAAAGTTTTTACAATTATAATAGAAGAAAAGGGTAGTGAAGGGTAATGTGGGCCTTTAAAAACAGATGGGGTAATATTGCAAATGAAAGTGAGATCAGAGGCCCGGAAGGTGGGGTATGAGATTGGAGGCCAGGGGCGGGGGGTGTGTGTGAGATCGGAGGTGGGTGGGGAGAGGGAGAGTGAGATCGGAGGTCGAGGAGGGGGTGGGAGGAGGAAAGAGTGAGATCGGAGGTCGGAGTGGGGGGTGAGATCGGAGGCTGGGGGAATATGAGATCAGAGGCCTCGTGGGGGAGGTCGGGGGAAGATCAGAAGGGTTGGTGGGGGTGTCCAATCGCAGTTGGTTGGCGAGGCAGGTACACTGGATCCAGCAGGTAAGTGGAAAGGCACTTATCTCCTGAACCAGCATTCCTCGCCTCTTTTTAGCTGAAGCCTGGGAAACCCGGCCAGCCAGAGTTAAATTTGAAATAGTGGATAAATATGAGGCACGCAGTCTTATTATAATATTTAAATTAGCAACCCCCTCCTGGAAGCGGGTTGGTTGACCACCCCCCGTCCCGCCTCCATTAAAACTGGAAGTGGGCGGGTTGCAGGCGGATTGGGGTCGGGATTCAGATTTTTAACACTTTAACCTCCCACCCAACCTAAACCAGTCCGTTTTTTGGGGTTAAATTTCCCTCCTTTGTGTCAGTCTTCATAGTAGAGGAAGAGGATAATATACCTGACATTCCAGGGAAATTAATAATGTATTAAGGACTGAAACTCACTAAGTTAACGTAAGCAAGAAAACAGTATTAGAAAAAATAATGGTACGAAAGACTGACAAATCCCCAGGACCTGATGGTTTCCACCCCAGGGTTTTAAAGGAAATAGGTGAGAAAACTGCAAATGCTTTAGCCATAATCTTCCAAAGCTCTCTCGATTCAGGAATTGTTCCTTTAGATTGGTAAATTACAAATGTAACTCCATTATTTGAGAAAGGTGTGAGAGAGAAACCAGGAAATTATAGACCTGTTAGGAAGTTAGTGGAATCTATAATTAAGTTCAGAGATGACAAAAGGATTGGTGGTATCATAAGTCGTGTAGACGGGAGCATAAAATTACAGAGTCATTGATGGATTAAGTGAGTGGGCAAAACTGTGGCAGATGGATTTCGACACAGGTAAGTGTGAACATCCATTTAGGAACAAAAAATGGTTAGATCCAAGTATTATTTAAATAGTGAAAAGCTAGGAACAGTAGAGGTCCAAGGAGATTTAGGGGTCCATGTACATAGATCACTAAAATATAGTAGACAAGTACAAAAAATCAAAAAGGCTAATGGAATGTTAGCCTTGATAATTAGAGGGCTAGATTATAAAGGGGAGGAAGATTTAGTACAGCTATACAAAGCCCTGGTTAGACTACATCTGGAGTACTGTGTACAGTTCTGGGCACCACACATTAGAAAGGATATATTGGCCTTGGAAGGAGTGCGGCGTAGGTTCACCAGAATGTTACCAGGGCTCCAAGGGTTAGATTGATAGATTTTTGCTGGCCAAAAGTACAAAAGGATATGGAGCCAAGGCAGGTGTATGGAATTAAAGCACAGATCAGCCATGATCTCATTGAATGATGGAACAGGCTCTCGGGACTGAATGGCCTATTCTTGCTCCTATGTTACCTAAGACAGCACCTTCGACAGTGCAGCACTCCCTCACTACTGTAGTGGTGTGTCAGCCTAGATTTTGTGCTCTAGTCTCTGGAGTGGGACTTAAACCCACAACCTTCTGAGAGGCAAGAGTGCTACCACTGAATGACGGCTGACACCAATATTTTTCAGATATTCTAATAGATAAAATGTAAAATGCTGGAATTACTGTTATACTAGTTAAATTATGTTGTATAACCTCAGTGCGTACATCACTATCTGTTGTTCAAATCAAGTAGTGCAATTTCATTTTTCTTCAGATCATGTGATCTAATCACAGGAATCAGGGCCGGGATTTTACTAACCTCGGCGGGTCCATGGCGGACTACGTCGGTGGCGGGTCCCGATCCTGCTTCTGGCTCCATCCCGTTCTGTGAAATGAATTTCCCGAGATTGGGCTTGTTAAGCCCGCCCAGCATGTTTCCTGGCCAATTAGAGGAAGCGGGTCTGGTGACGTCATTTTGATGACGCGTCGTCAGCCGGTTTCCTTAAAGGGACCATGTCCACATTTATTTTGACATTTGTGCTATCAGTGTTCTACAGCATTGAGGTGCTGTAAACACTGACAATGACTTCACAAAGGCACAGGGCTGCACCCAGGCTCTCCCATGACTTTATGGAGGGAGTCATAGCACGCAGGGAGGTCCTCTTCCCTTCCCATGGGTGGAAGAGACCT
Source organism: Squalus acanthias (assembly GCA_030390025.1). Lineage (NCBI taxonomy): Eukaryota > Metazoa > Chordata > Chondrichthyes > Squaliformes > Squalidae > Squalus > Squalus acanthias. Next base: position 82,913,760 of record CM059435.1, on the reverse strand, counting down.
CCCCAGGAGATCAACACAATCTGGTTGCACATTGCAGAGGAGGGCACAAGCAGGGATGTGGTCAGGAGGACCTGGGTACAGTGCCGCAAACATTTCAATGATCTCAGTAGATCACGAAATGCTAGTACAAAGCCACACTCAACCTCATCCTGCTGTGCCTCTCATCACATCGCCATCACTCTGCCTTCCCTACCCTACTCCTGCACATCCTTACTCGCACCAACTTACCTTGCACCTCCACCTATCTCTCTCTGTCTATATTATCACATCACCATCTCACTAGCCACCCTTCACACTCACCTTCATCCTAGTGCAGTCATACCAACTAACAACACACAAGGGTAGGCAGTTGGGTGTTTTAGCCAATGTTCATGTAAAGTTTCTGTTAATGCAGTGTCAAACATTGAGACCTTTATTTTCAACACTTTGCGATCTTGGAAAGACTTGTGTGCACCTTTGGAAGTGGCTTAGTGAGTTGCAGTGAATGGTGAGACATAATGGTACCCCCCACAATGGTGATGAGTGTGAATGGAATGGCTTGGGCATTGTAGGGATGCTTCATGGTGTTGGTGTGGGGTGGTTCCAACCTGGCGTATCATGTGGCAGCTAGGGTGTACAGAACTGTTCACACTACTCTAAGTGTGGTCTAACCAAGGTTCTATACAAGTTTAACATAACTTCTCTGCTTTTCAATTCTATCCCTCTAGAAATGAACACGAGTGCTTTGTTTGCTTTTTTTTAAATGGCCTTATTAACCTGTGTCGCTACTTTTAGTGATGTTGATATGCTTGTCAAGATTTGCTTTCATGGATTATTAAGATATGGCAATTTGCTGATGTAAATATTGCTGACTATATCCTACATAAAGGCCCTGAAATTTCTCAGGCTGGAGAGGACATAAGTGCATTTATGCCCGAGGAGGTGGGTAATCCAGTCCTATTGGGATGCTTTCCCATTTGGACTGAGTCTTTAAATTCAGGTCTTCCGCCTGCATCAAGGGGGCATGTTTGGGAGAGCTCCTGATCTTCTCCAGGAAATTACTTCCTTTACACCCTTGAAAGGTCTCAGTGGAAGTCATGCCAGGTTAGACCTGGCATGAGTTCCTTTGCACTTCTGAAAAACCCAACCTTTACTAGAGTAAGGTAAATGATCCCATATGGGCCTCCAGAGACTCTGCTCGACCTTACAAAGGCGGATTGCCTTGGGCTGGGGCAACCGTCGCTGATGCGCCCTTGCAAACACCAGCAACCTGCACTGGCTATGCAAATAATTCCACTTCCAGAATTTTGAGTGGGGTCCCAGGTCTTCATGAGGGCAGATGGGGATTCCACTCCACCGCACTCATCCCCATGCAATGGGGTCGTAGGAATTTCCAGGCCATAATATATACTGAAGTGTTACTTCCCAATAACAAGTAAACTCTGGTAATCTTGGATAGATTATGCTACAAATTTAATAACTTAGTGAGAACATCACACACTAGCTACATAGTAAGTTGTACCATTTATACTGTACCCATTGCAAAGAAAATAAATGGGCCAAAAATAAAACTGGCAACTAGCTCCAAAATATTTCCAGCATAAAAAGATGTGAAGGATTGCTTTCAATGGTAATAATCTTATTTTGCTTATAAAGTAAAAAATGGGAAGTACTGGAAATACATAGTGGACAATATTTAGAAGTAAAAGGCAGGCTACCATTTTGGGTAGGATTATTTATCAGAAATAAAATGGTCAGAAAGAGTGTCACTTTATAATACTGACCAAAACAAAGAGGGGAGTGAGAACAACAAAGCGAAGGTCAAGACTAGTTATATGCTAACTACTTTCACAAAGAGGCAGCTACTGGGTTACCTGGGAGATTTTTAAGTTGCAGGAAAGAGATTGAAACGGCTATATACAATAAAGGTCATACATGGGAAAAAGCATTAGGATAAAAGGTGAGTTAAACATGCCTCCAAATTGGAAGGAATAGCAGTAGAATTTGTATCTAGCTTTGGGAAGGGTTGCCCTAATAGAGCATAATGCACTATAAGGAAGGAATACAATATACACGGGAGCTTAAATTGGGGCAGAGGTCAGGTGCAGGAGGCCCAACAGAGGCTGGAGTTCTAAGCAGAACTAGGGATACCAGGTCTCCAATCAGAATCTCGAACACAACCAATTTGTGCAAGGATCTAGGACAGCTAATAGGGCAGCTAATATAAAGATTTTCTGCCTGGCTGGAGTGGCTTGCCACTGCCACTTTTCCCACCCTTTCCTCTGGTAAGTGCCCAAGATGTGCCCACAGTAGAGTGGGCACCCACTGATGCCATTTAAATTTGGTGACCCCCCATCCTTACCCCAAATACACTGGAAGATTTTAAGCTCTAACATTTCAGAATGTACTTGTAAAATGCTGTCTCATGGAAAGATTGTTTAGGCCAAGCAAAAAGGGTAAGTGATGGTATTTATCATTATTTGATTGCACAAATCTTTGAAGGTGGCAGGACAAGCTAACAAAGCAGTTAATAAAGCATATGGGATCCTGGGCTTTATAAATAGAGGCGTTATAAAAGCCAGGAAGTTCTGCTAAACCTATATAAAACACTAGATCAGCCCCAGCTGGAGAATTGTGTCCAATTCTGGGCACCGCACTTTAGGAAGGACGTGAAGGTTTTGGAGAGGGTACAGAAGAGATTTACTAGAATGGTTCAAGGGATGAGGGATGACAGTTACGTGGATAGACTAGAGAAGCTGGGGTTGTTCTCTTTGGAGCAGAGAAGGCTAAGAGGAGATTTAATAGAGGTGTTTAAAATCATGAAGGATTTAGATAGAGTAAATAATGAGAAACTGTTTCCAATGGCTGAAGGGTCGATAATGAGAGGGCACAGATTTAAGGTGATTGGCAAAAGAACCAGAGGTGACATGAGGAAAAGGTTTTTTACGCAACGAGTGGTTAGGATTTGAAATGCACTGCCTGATCGGGTGGTGGATACAGATTCAATAGTAGCCTTCAAAAGGCAACTGGATAACTACTTGAAGGAGAAAAAATTGCAGGGATATGGGGAAAGAGCGGGGGAGTAGGACTAAATGGATTGCTCTTTGAAAGAGCCGGAGCAGGCTCGATGGGCCGAATGGCCTCCTTCTGTGCTGTACTATTCTATGATAATGCATAGCTGCCCAGAACATATTCTCTATTTACAGGAGATTGTGAGGTGTTGTTTCGTCTATCAAAGTATATAACTGCATTATTAGCAATATTTATTTTTATTCAATCTCGGGATGTGGGCAATGCTGGCAAGGCCGGTATTTATTGCCCATCTCTAGTTGCCCTTGAGATGTTGATGGTGGGCTTTCCTCTTGAACCGCTGCAGTCTGTGTGGTGGAGGTGCTCCCACAGTGCTGTTTGGTAGGGAGTTCCAGGATTTTGACCCAACAACAATGAAGGAATGGCAATATATGTCCAAGTCAGAATGGTATGTGACTTGGAGGTGAACTTGAAGGTGATGGCGTTTATGTGAACCTGCTGCCCTTGTCTTTGTAGGTGGTGGAGGTTGCAGGAGGAGCTGCCTTGGCGAGTTGCTACAGTGCGACCTGCAGATAGTTCACACTGCAGCCACGGTATGCTAATGCTGGAGGGAATGGATGTTTATGCCAGTGGATGAGGTGCCAATCAAGCGGACTTTTTTGTCCTGGATAGTGTCGAGCTTCGAGTGTTGTTCGACTTACACCCATCCAGCTCCAATGTACCGCAAAGCCTAGTGCATCTTTGTATACATTTTTACACATCAGGTTGGCCAAATAGCATAAAAGTTATGTGTAATTTTAACATTGTTGCAGTATATACTCTTTTTTTGGAGTACAATGTAGAAGTACTGTTGAATCAAAGTTCTGGCGAGATAGTGCATAATTCACCAATACACAAACACACCATGCAATATCCTTGTAACATACTTTTACAGAAAGATAATATTGGATCTACATTCTGTTGGCATCTATCAAAGTCTGGTCAACTGCTGCTGGCAAGTTGAAAGTGCTGTCCATTCCTCAATTTCTAATTCAATTTCAAAACTGTTCCTTCAGGGAAGCACTAGCTTCCGTATACTTTAACTACATGTGCTTTATAAGGTATAGCCTTATTTCTGACTCCTGTTGCCTTTGAGTGTGGTTCCCCAATGGGAGCATGAGATTGGTAAATTTCGCTCAATTCCCTCAATTTGGTGAAAATAACAAATTCTAGTCTTGAGTTATCCTAGCTGTGATGCAAAAACAGTTACTACAGTCTTTAAATGGGTTAAATATGCTCAAGTTGTTTAAGACATAGATCTTTTTATGAGATGAGTTGTAATTTTTGGCTTTTCAGCAGGAATCACTTAAACGCTGCATGAATTTTATGCAGAGGGCCAGACTGCTCAATGTAATTACAGAACAGTAACAGTGAACAGCAAAGTTTCTAACCATCTGCATAAAGTTCATTCCATTCTAATTGTAAAAAGCAGCAGAGATACTTTCATGTATGCTTATACCATGTTCATTTATTACATTTTAAAAACTCAAGTAAAGTTATTAATCCATCTCCCTATAATAAAAATGGTACAACTGCACTCATGATCACTGTCAGCATAAACATTTCTGTGTCATGCTCTGGACATCACACTTTTTGATTGCTCAAATTTTATATTCCTAAAAGACTAGTAAGTCAGAACACTAACTAAAAGCAGTGAGGGAACAGCATCATTATAAATAATATAGAAACTAAACTAATAAATCACAAAAGAAACATTCCTAATTCTTGGAATCATTATACTGTTTCTCAGTGACTACAATCATTTAAACACTCCAGTGCCAGATCTCATGGCATTATTCAAGGAAGAGCAGGGACGGGTCTTGGCCACCATTCTTTCTTCGACTATTACCATCAAAGAAATTTAGATGATCTGGCCATTCATCTCATTACTGTTTGTGGGATGTTGCTGGTGCAGAAGAATTGCCATCATGTTTGTCCATGTAACAGTCACTCCATTCCAAAAGTAATTCAATAAAGATGCAGGTATTTCTGTAACCATTCTGGGAGTGCTTCGTTTTAATGGTCAGAATGTCACGGGCAGAGAGTGCCCGAATTTCTGATTTTCATAGTTGGTGCATAAGGCCTCGCATCAGCAGGGTGGACGCATAAAATGACCCCCCAGGTGATAAAACTGGAAAGTATTTTATTTTCAACACAAACATCACTTCGAAAACTGTAAAAAATCACAAAAACACTCAAATCTACCACATGTTTTGAATATTCTTCACCCGTATTATGAGGCTTTTATTGCATTGTGTTCGTTTAAACACAACCCAGATTAGCATATTCCTGTATAGAAATACACATTGCTTATACATTTAACGTTAACTCAGAGACAAAGGCCCCATTATTTCCGGGAAGGCAGGGAGTGCGGGGGAAACCCGGCGAGGCCGATTACGTGACAGTCCTGCCGAATTTAACAGCAGGATCTCATTCTAATTTTTTTCTTCCGTTTCCCACCCGGAAGCCGGCCAAATTGAAAGGCTGGCCGGCTGCCGGGTGGAAATATCTGTGGTAGAAGGCCGAAGCCGAGGAACCTTGGGGATGGTCCCAGTGATTGCAGGGCAGGCTGCAGATTGGGGCTTGTGGGAGATCAGATTGGATCGCGATCGACAGAAGGGGGGGCCGAAGGCTTCTTTGAAGGGCCGAGGGGAGCACTCCTGCTCTTCCTGGGAGTGCTATAAAAAACACTTACCTTCTGGAGGCAGCAGTTATCGCCTCTCTTTCGCTGCTGGGTTTCTCGAGCCCTAGGAAACCTGCCAGTAGTAGTTAAATTTAAATCAGCTTCCCAATTGCACCATGGGATCCTGATTTAAATATGTTAATGAAATGTCCTGCCTCTCCAAGATGGGGCGCTCGCTGCCTTGCTACGCACCAACGTAGAAACACCAACGGGCGCATACGCGGTGTGTTGAGGACGTGTTCCCCGTTTTTTAGGGTTTAACCCCCCCCCCGACCTCCTCCCACACATTGTGGGGTGGTTATTATCGAGGCCAAAGTGTCAACCTGTAGCTTCTCATTTAATAACATGCATGTACACCACTACTCTAATTATATGCCTATGTCATATCAAATATGATACACGCATACATAAACTTGTAGTAATTGCTTCAGTCTGCTCTCTCTCTCTCTCTCTTAGGCAGTCCCTCGGAACCAAGGATGACTTGCTTCCACACTGAAAATGAGTTCTCAGGTGACTGATAGTCCAATGCGGGACCTACAGTCTCTGTCACAGGTGGGGCAGACAGGTGGTTGAAGGGGCGGGTGGGTGGGGTGCTTGGTTGACGTGCGCTCCTTGCGCTTAGCTTCCGCTTGCTCCCAGCGAAGAGACTCAAGGTGCTCAGCACCTTCCCGGATGCTTCTCCTCCACTTTGTGCGGTCCTGGGCCAGGGATTCCCAGGTGTCGGTGGGGATGTTGCACTTTTTCAAGGAGGCTTTGAGGGTGTTCTTGAAGCGTTTCCTCTGCCCTCCTGGGGCTCTCTTGCTGTGTTGGAGCTCTGAGTAGACCGCTTGTTTTGGGAGTCTCGTATCGGGCATGCGGACGATGTGGCCCGTCCATCGGAGCTGATCGAGCATGGTCAAAGCTTCGATGCTGGGGATGTTGGCCTGAGCGAGAACACTGACGTTGGTGCACCTATCCTGTCAATGGATTTGCACGATCTTGCGGAGGCAGCGTTGGTGGTACCTCTCCAGTGCTTTGAGATGCCTGCTGTACATGGTCCATGTCTCTGAAGCATATAGGAGGGCGGGTATCACTACTGCTCTGTAGACCATGAGCTTGGTGCTGGGTTTGAGTCCTGGTCTTCAAACACTCTCTTCCTCAGGCGACTGAAGGCTGCACTGGCACACTGAAGGCGGTGTTCGACTTCGTCATCGACATCTGCCCTTTTTGACAGTCGGCTCCCGAGGTATGGAAAGTGGTCCACGTTGTCCAAGGCCTCGTCGTGGATTTTGATAATCGGGGGGCAGTACTGTGTGGCGGGGGTAGGTTGGTAGAGGACCTTTGTCTTACGGATGTTTCATTTAAGGCACATGCTCTCGTACGCTTCGGTGAAGGTGTTGACGATGGTTTGGAGTTCGGCCTCAGAGTGTGTGCAGACGCAAGCGTCGTCTGCATACTGTAATTTGATGACAGAGGATGGGATACATTGTTTGAATAAAAAGTGTCAAGTGTTACCTTGGTGGCCTTACTAACATCACTTTGAAAACTGTAAAAGGATAATGTAATTAGAAACTTTTGAGGGATTCAGTTTGAATAGTCAGACAGTGGAAATATGCCAATGAGACAGCAGCACTGAGAACAGATCTTTCCTATGCTGCTGAGCCTGTGAAATTCAAGAAAAACAATTCACATAAAAGAAAAACAATTCACATAAAAGAAAAATATTCTTATATAATTTTACGAATACTATTCTGACTATCCTGTGCGCTGAATGGGAGGTGGAGGACAAATACTGAAGACTACCCGAGGTTGACTAAGTGGCACAACATTTATATCAGGCTAGGTTTAGAAATGCTCGTGTGCGGACAGAATGAGAACATGTGAGACTCGTGCTGGGAAATCTAAGGGAGTTAGTCTGTGCCAGGAGCAGAAATCTCTACATATCAAAATTTTGAGACACTGAAATTTTTGATGGGTATCCATTGGCAACAATGGAAAAGGAAAAAGATTTTGGTGCAGTTATCTATTGTTCAGTGAAAGTGTCCAGTCAACATGAAGCTGTTATCAACAAAATGTCACCTTCAAGGCATTTGATTATAAACAAATTATTTTACTCTGTATATTCAGATTAAGGCCATATTTGGAAAATTATGTGTAATTTTGGGTATCCAATCTTTATAAGGACATTTATGCACTGAAAGGTCAGCAAAGCGCAAAACTCAAAAGGGGTGAAATCGTACTGTGCAATATTAGCATACAAGTGTGCTGTTTGTATGAAATTTCCTTGTTATTTTAAAGAAGGCACTAACCTGTTTATTTTAAATTGGTTCCTGCTTTCATTAAATATCGTGCAGAGGAACTTTATACAAAAGCAATGTGGTTATATGCTAATATCAAACAGTGTGATCTAACACTATGGGAGTAATTTAACTTAACCCACCTGGCAGGAAGCTAATGGGATTGGGTCAGCTGCCTGCTTTATACCCACTGTACCTTTACCTGACGAAGGGGCGACAGCTCCGAAAGCTTGTAATTTTAAATAAATCTGTTGGACTATAACCTGGTGTTGTGCGACTTCTCATTTTTGCTTTATACCCAGCTATTGATGTAAACCCTGTAAGTTAAAAGGGTACCACAGAAATAAACTAATTTTCACTCGAGTAAAGATGACTGAGAAGACATGGTCCAACCCTTTAAAATGTTCAAAAGCATGAAGAATATAAATGTATGTAGTTTAACTTTAACTATACTCACAGAACTAAAAGATAAAAGTACAAAATTAACAAGCCTCAAGCAAGACTAGATTGCAGAAGATATTTTTCCCTAACTAATTCCTATCAAAAGAAGTTAATATTTGTCCACTAGCTCCTATAAGAAAGAGCTGAATGAATATTTTTTTCTTAAAGTGCCGCCTCTTTTCTCAACTGTACTTAATTTTGTATAACAGTAATTTGACTCATTGAAACTGGTGGTCTAAGTAAATTACTTTCTAAAGTAATTCTACTGTATAGTATAGTACAATCTATTTTTATGTGAATCTCGCAAAAGAAAAAATTCTTTTAGCATTTTAAATCCCTATATTTTCCTTTTCATTCCTGAAATGTGTTCAGTATTTACAGTCAGCTCTTTATATTCTAATTGTGTTTATACCAAATGAAAATCTTATGGAATAATTTTTCCTTTCCGTGATGCCTTTGGAACAAGGTGTGAAGTGTTATATATCACACCGTGATGATAATTGCTTCTATCGTGAATTTGGAATGAGGTGTGAAATTGCTGTGCATCCCAGCAGTACTTGAAGAGAGGTTTGCATCACTGTCTGAATATTTCATTACTGTATTCATGAAAAAGATCAAATAGTTAGCAAAGGGTTAAAATTAATTCTCATCCTGCTGTGAGGACAGGACAATGAATGACTATGATTGTAAGTTTAGAACATCCTAAAGAACAATGCTAGCAATGGATTCACTTGCCACTCCAAAACATCACTTTCTGAGTCCTTCCAGGATCCTACCTTGGCCCCTCCTCTTCCTCATCTACTTGCTACCTCTTGACGACATCATCCACAAACATGCTGACGATACCCAGCTCTAGCTTTCCACCAGATCCCTCGGCTTAGTTTATGTTGTCCAACATCCAATCTTGGATTACCATAACTTCATCCAGCTAAATATTGGGAAGACCAAAGCCACTGACTCCATTTCTCTCTCTGGATACTATCTCAGGCTGAACCAGACTGTTTGCAAGCTCAACATTCTATTTGACCCTGAGCTGACCTTCTGTGTCCACAGCTTCTCCAACACAAAGAGTGCCTACTTCCTCCTCTGCAACATCACCTGCCTTCACCCCTACCCATGTGCCACTGAAACATTCATCCATGCTTTTCTCAGCTCCAGGCTTGACTATTCAATGCTTTCCTGGATAGCCTCCTATCTCATCCCTCTGTAAACTTCAGTTCATCCAAACAATAACCTGTATTTATATAGCGCCTTTAATGTGGTAAAACGTCCCAAGGCGCTTCACAGGAGTGTTATAAGACAAAAAAATGACACCAAGCCACATAAGGAGAAATTAGGGCAGGTGACCAAAAGCTTGGTCGAAGAGGTAGGTTTTAAGAAACATCTTAAAGGAGGAAAGAGAGGTAGAGAGGTATAGGCAGAGAATTCCAGAGCTTAGGGCCTAGGCAACAGAAGGCACGGCCACCAATGGTTGAGCGATTATAATCAGGGATACTCAAGAGGGCAGAATTAAAGGAGCGCCGATATCTCGGGGGGTTGTGGACCCGAAGGAGATTACAGAGATAGGGAGGGGCGAGGCCATGGAGGGATTTGAAAACAAGGATGAGAATTTTGAAATTGAGGCGTTGCTTAACCGGGAGCCAATGTAGCACAGGGGTGATGGGTGAACGGGACTTGGTGCGAGTTAGGACATGGGCAGCCGAGTTTTGGATCACCTCAAGTTTACGTAGGGTAGAATGTGGGAGGCCAGCCAGGAGTGCGTTAGAATAGTCAAGTCGAGAGGTAACAAAGGCATGGATGAGGGTTTCAGCAGTGGATGAGCTGAGGCAAGGGCGGAGACATGCGATGTTACGGAGGTGAAAATAGGCGGTATTAGTTATGCTGCGGATATGTGGTCGGAAGCTCATTTCAGGGTCAAATATGACACCAAGGTTGCGAACAGTGTGGTTCAGCCTCAGACAGATGTTATGGAGAGGGATGGAGTTAATGGCTAGGGAATGGAGTTTGTGGCAGGGACCGAAAACAATGGCTTTAGTCTTCCCAATATTTAATTGGAGAAAATTTCTGCTCATCCAGAACTGGATGTTGGACAAGCAGTCTGACAATTTAGAGACCGTGGAGGGGTCAAGAGAAGTGGTAGTGAGGTAGAGCTGGGTGTCGTCAGCGTACATGTGGAAAGTGACGCTGTGTTTTCAGATGATGTCGCCAAGGGGCAACATGTAGATGAGAAATAGGAGGGGGCCAAGGATAAATCCTTGGGGGACACCAGAGGTAATGATGCGGGAGCGGGAAGAGAAGCCGTTGCAGGTGATTCTCTGGCTACGATTAGATAGATAAGAATGGTGCCAGGTGAGTGCAGTCCCACCCAGCTGGACGACGGTGGAGAGGTATTGGAGAAGGATGGAGTGGTTAACCGTGTCAAAGTCTGCAGACAAGTCAAGAAGGCCGAAGAGGGATAGTTTACCTTTGTCACAGTCACAAAGGATGTCTGTTGCCCACATCCTAACACAAACCTTCTTGCTGACCTTCATTGGCTTCCAGTCCCCAATACCTCAAATTTTAAAATTCTTATCTTTGTGTTTAAGTCTCTTCATGGCCTCACCCTTTCCTATCTATGTAATCTCTTCCAGCCCTACAAAACTTCCCAAAACTCTCTGTTGCTGTGACTCTACTCTCTTGTGCAGCCCCACGCCCTCCTCCTTCCACCTTTGATGCATTATTGGTGGCCATGTCTTCAACTGCCTTGGTCCCACTTTCTGGAATTCCCTCCATAAACCACTCCACCTCCTTCTGCTCCTTTACGACTCTCCTTAAAACCCATCCGAATATCTACTTCTTTGGCTCAGCATTTGTTTTTAAGTGGCTTGGGATGATTTTCTATATTAAAGACATGCACCAGTAATTTCTGGTTCTTCCGATCACCCATCGTAACTTTGCTGGAAGATTGGCGTAAATCCCAGAGAAATGGCGTAAACAACTGTTTCTCCAGGGTTTCAAATGATCTTTCACCAGAGTTTTGATGGGAGATTGGACAACCCTTGCGGAAATTCTACCCAACTATATAAATGCAAGTTCTTTTTTCTTTTGTAATTTAAAAATCAAAATTAGGAACTTAACCTGAAAGCATATTTACACTTGAAACTCTGCCAAATAAATTCTGTAACCTGTAAACTTGAATTTTATTATTACAGTTGGATTAAATGTAGTTAATTTTGTAATACTATATAATTCTGATTCTGTAGATTTTACGAAGTATCAGTCATATTTAATGTGATTACTATTCCTTATAATGATATTAACTATAGTTTTAAATGTCAAGTCCTTGAGGACTTCCAAGTGTGCTAAGTGTTAATAGGAAATATTTACAGTACTGCAATACACCTATGTTAACCAGTAGTTGTGACAGTTGCTTTAAATGAGTCAGTTCATGTAAGATAACGCCTGAGGCAAATTACATCACATATAAAATTCTCGACATAAATGCTAAATTCTTATCTAATTTGAGCTATGATACAGAAAGAATCTCCAATTCTCCCATTACAACATCCAACTATTTCATGGAATTATAGAATATCACACCACAGAAACAGGCCATTTAGCCAATTGAGTCTGAGCCAGTGTTTTTCTCCATATGAACCACCTAGCCTAATCCCAGTCTGTTTATTGCTCCCCATACACGTTAGTATTCCTCTTTTTGAAGCAAGAGGAAGAGATTTTCGAGTGCCTTCCTGAGGAGCAGAGCACACGCCACTTTTAGTAGGACAGATGTAAGGGTTTCCTGATATGTAAGGATCATTAAAGTCAGTTTTTATTGCCCATTTAAAAAACAATTTTTCTCAGGTTTTATTTTTAATTTTGAACATTGCTAAAGAACCAGGGAGGAATAAATTGGACCCCTTTTCACCCATTTTTCAGGTGTAAAATGAGGGGTATAAATAACCAATTTAGGAGCTCGACACCTGCGCCTGAACAGTGGTAAATGTACATCCAATGCCATATTGAGATGGGTGCTCTTTAGGTGTCCCTGGCGACCACCTGAGACAAACGCTAGCCTAATTAAAATATGGAAATAAGGGCCCTGCATCTGAATTAGGACCCTTTTGTGAAATTGATGTCTGAGAGCTCCTGTTTCGTCAGTTCCTAACCCCGCCCAGAAAATCATGGTGGGAACAGTCTGGAGGCAGGCTGTATCAGCGATATTTAAAGGGATCCTGACCTCCATTAAGATAAGTCTCTGTTTAGTCCTTATAGGTTGTTGTGTGCTTTTGGGCCAATTTATTGGTTTTTCGCTGTTTACTAGTTTTGGAGAATTTTGGGAGGTGCTGCAGTCTTTTTCAGGATTGGCTTCAGCACAATTGTGGGTATAAAGGTCATCAACTTGGAACGTTGGGCTGGATTTTATCAATGGGGACGCGTTGGGGGCGGGACTGCCTGTTAACATGCAGTTAAGTGGCTGTAATCCCCTTCCCGCCTCGAGGAGACGGGTCCCTGCGCGAGTCGGGGACCCGCCTCCCGGGAAGATGGCACGGAGGCGGGTTGGGAGCGGGGTTGGTACCCACTCCCAGTTTCTGCCATTTTCCCGGCAGTTCTGCCTCCATACCCGCCTCCCCAGGGCTGGCAAAATTCCCCCCCTTAACTCTGTTTCTCTCTCCTCAGGTGCTGCCTGAACTGCTGAGTATTTGCAGCATTTACTGTTTTTATTTCAGATTTCCAGCAACCGCAGTATTTTGCTTTTGTATACTGCTTGGGTTGCCTTTAAGGCTACCAAATGAGGAGGAACAGTTGCATCAGCAAGGAAGGCAGCACAGACCTGGAGTTGCTGCTAGAAGAGGGCGAAAGAGGGCTGACAGCATGGTGATCTTCAGGAAATGACTAGCTTAGCTGAACCTGACAGAGGAGCAGTGGGTAAGGCGGCTGCGGTCAGTTCTTCAGGTAATTAGCAATGCAACCAGTTATCCTTAAAGGGACCATTGGAGGCTGCCACCCAAAAGGTAAGTTTTAACTTTTTTACTTACCTTATTATGGAGCAGGAGCTAGCACATAGGACTGGTGAAGGGGAGAGCAGGAGTGTTCCTCCGAGCTCCCCATTAAAATCATGGGCCATTGCTCGTCCTCCTCCTGATTGCTTCCACCCCTTCCATGCTCTGCTGAGAACCTCAGCTGGCGTCCAAGCCGACAGATTCACTCCACCTCCGTGACTGGTGAGACGCCTCTGAGGCTGTAATTGGCGCCTGTAGCTTGCCGATAATAAATAAATGAGGCCAGTGGACCAATTTGCCATGGTCCTGCCTCTAACTTCTTTAGCCTTGTGCATTGTATGCAGCACCGGGATTGCGCCTCAGTTTGGGCGCAATCCAATTTCTAGGCCCATGTTTTTAGCACATACAATATGACTGAATTCTTAACTCCTCCATGCCATTTGATAGAGCAATGAAAATTTAGTTTTTTTCAACAACAACTTGCATTTATATAGTAACATTAATGTGGTAAGAAAACACACACTGAGCAATACTTGGAGAAGAGCTTGAAAAGGTCAATGAAGGCACAGACAAAGGAGTAGGTTTTTGAGGAGGCTTCCAAAGGAGGGGAGAGATGTAGCAAGGTGGAGAAGTGCAGTGAAAGTTGAAGTCGCTACCCATGAAATTTGAGTGGATAGGAGAAGAGATGCAAAGAAGGCCGGAGTTGGAAGAAGATGGGGCATGTGCTCGCACATAGGACTGGAGAAGGTTGTAAGTAGAGAGCTGCAAGGCTGTGGACAGATTTGTAAAGGAGAACAAGGATTTTGAATTCTAGGTGTTGGAGGATTGGGAGGCAACGGGGATGCATTGGCAAAGGCAAGCTTGGGACTTAGTGCAGCTTGGGATTTATGGGCGGGGGAGTTTTGGACAAATTGTTTATTATGCAGGATGACACTCTGAAGGAAAAGTTGAGGAAGCCAAGCATGGAAGTGACAGACATAGATGAGGATTTCAGTGTTAGTGGTCATGAGGCAGGGTGATGTTGAGGAGATGAAACTAGGTGGTTTTGGTGCTGGGTAGGATATAGGGTTTAAAATTCAGCTGAGGATCAAACAGAATACTGATTGTACATTGTTTGTGTACATCCTGGGTGATCAGCCAGGAAGGGGAGTTGAATCATGGTATATGGTGAGAGCCGAGAGCAGCGGTGAGAGCGGACCTGGTCGGGGCGGAGCGGAGCCAGGGGAATAAAGAGCGGAGGAGAGAGAAAGAGAGAGCAAAAGAAAATCGAGGAGTGACATCACAGGTAGGTGATTTGTTGGTGAGTATTACAGTTTTTTTTAGTCTCTAAGCTAGCTAAGAAACTGTAAATTGCTATAACTTTGCTTTATTAAATTAGTAACTAAAACTAGATAAACCAATTAAGTAATAAAACTAAAATAATTGATAAAAACATTAATTAACTAATCAAATAAATAAAAAAGTTTAGACAGACATGGCAGGGCAGGTGGTGTGTCGTAACTACAGCATGTGGGAGTTTGTGGAGACCAGTGAGATCCCGATCAACCACATCTGTGGTAAGTGTCTGCAGCTCGAGGAACTTCGGCTCAGAGTTGTTGAGCTGGAGTACGAGGTGCATACATTACATTCAGGGCGGGGCAAAGTTACCTGGACACTTTGTTCCAGGAGGCAGTCACACCCCTTAGGTTAAGTAGTACTTTAGAGTTCATCAATGGTCAGGAACAGGAGGGTGTGACTGCGAGTCAGGAAGGTATGGGCACCCAGGATGCAGTGATGGAGGAGCCTCAGCCCTTGACTTTGACCAACAGGTATGAGATACTTGCTACGTGTGGGGATGAGAACAAGGACTGCAGGGTGGATGAGCAAACTGACCATGGCACCATGGAGCAGGAGGCCATTCAAGTGGGGGGAGTGAAAAGGAATGTGGTAGTGGTAGGGGACAGTATAGTCAGAGGAATAGATACTGTTCGAATCCTGGCGAATCGAATAACTAGGGCGGTAGATAGGGCTTTAAACTAATGAAAGGGGAGGGGGTGGGAGGATTCAGGAAAGGGTAAATTCAAAAGCAGTAAGAGAAATGTCAAGGCTGTAGAGCAGAGTAGTGATCTGGGTAAAGATAATCAGAGTGGATCAGGATGGGACAGAAAGATTAATAATGTTATAGTGCATTAGTGACTACAGCGACATCAGGGAAAAATAGAAAAAAGTTAAAGCTAAAGGTACTATATCTGAATGCACAAAGCATTCGCAAAAAAATAGATGAATTAATAGCGCGGATAGAAATAAATGGGTTTGATTTAATAGCCATCACAGGGAGGTGATTGCAGAGTGACCAAGGTTGGGAACTAAATATTCCAGGATATTTGACTTTTAGAAGAGACAGGCAGAATGGAAAAGGAGGAGGGGTAGCCCTGATAATAAAGGAGATATAAAGACAGTAGAGAGAAAGGATTTTGGCTCGGAAATACAAAATGTAGAATCAGTTTGGGTGGAGCTAAGAAACAACAAGGGGCAGAAAACACCAGTGGGAGTAGTCTATCGGCCCCCCAACAGTGGTTGTAGTGTTGGACAGAGTATAAATCAGAAAATTAGAGATGCATTTAACCAGGGTAATACAGTAATCATGGGAGACTTTGGCCTAAAAATTCAGTTGCTTTGCGCCTCCCGTTAGTGCCCTAAGAGGGCGCTAACGGGGTGCAAAGCAACTAGCGCCTGGGCGCGGCCGCCGCCAACGCCTCCCGTGAAATTTAGCGGGAGGTTAGCGGCGGCGGTAACAATTAGCACCCCGTGGCGCTGCGCCGCCGGCAGTGACATCATCGCCGTGCGCAGCGCCCCGCTCGCGCCCCAACCGCGATCTTCGGTAGCGTCCCCTGACTTACCATGGGACGCTATGTCCGATGGGGTGAGGGGGGCCTACCTGCGGCCGGGTCGGTGCAAATTAAAGGGGAGATGCTGGGCGTCCATTTTTGTTGCTGGCCACCTGCCAGCACCTGCCCCTTTGCCATCCCCGGCCTCCTCTGCAGCTCCCCCACGGAGTGCCGGCTGCGCTTCGTGAGCCCGGCACTTCTCTTGAGTGCCAGGATCTTTTGCCAGCACTCCAATCCCTGGTGAAGGGGAGGAAGGCCTGCAGTACCGTGGCACGTAGCACCCCGCTTCCCTCTTGGGGTGCTACCGGTGAATTTCGGCCATGGGGGATGCTAATTTTTTCAGGGCGCTAAAAGTAGTGCCCCAAGAAGTTAGCACCCCAAAGGGGGCACGACTCAATTTTTCCCCCTTTAACTTTCATATAGACTGGGCAAACCAAATTTGCAGAAATAGTGCAGAGGAAGAGTTCATGGAATGCATTCAAGATAGTTTTCTAGATCAGTATGTCAAGGAACCTACGAGGAAATTGGCTATTTTAGATCTAGTACTGTGCAATGAGACAGGGTTAATCAATAGCCTTGTAGTAAAGGAGCCTCTGGGGAGCAGTGATCATAATATGATAGAATTTTATGTTGAGTTTGAAAGTGATTTAGTTAAGTCCGAAACTAGGGTCCTAAACCTGAACAAAGCAAACTAGGTAGGTATGAGAGGTGAGTTGGCTAAGGTAGATTGGGAAACTAGATTAAAAGATATGACAGTAGAAAAGCAATGGCAAACATTTAAAGAAACAATTCATAATTCGCAACGAATATACATTCCCTTCAGGAATAAAAACACCACGGGAAAAATGGTCCAATCGTGGCTAACAAGAGAAATTAAAGATAGTATTAGATTAAAGGAAGAGGCTTATAATGTTGCCAAAAAGAGTAGTAATCCTGAGGATTGGGAGGATTTTAGAATTCAGCAAAGCAGGACCAAGAAATTGATAAAGGGAAAATAGAATGAGAGTAAACTAGCGAGAGACATAAAAACAGACTGTAAAAGCTTCTATAGGTATGTAAAAAGGAAAAGATTAGCGAAAGTAAACGTGGGTCCCTTACAGGCTGAGACAGGAGAAATTATAATGGGGAATAAGGAAATGGCAGAGAAATTCAACAAATACTTTGTGTCTGTCTTCACGGAAGAAGACGCAAAAAACTTCCCGGAAATAGTGGAGTTCCAAGGAGAATGAGGAATTGAAAGAAATTAGTATTAGTAAAAAAAAGCACTGGAGAAATTAATGGGACTGAAAGCCGATCAATCCCCTGGACCTGATGGCCTACATCCTAGGGTTTTAAAAGAGGTGGCTATAGAGATAGTGGGTGCATTCGTTGTCATCTTCCAAAATACCATAGATTCTAGAATGGTTCCCGCGGATTGGAAGGTAGCAAATGTAACCCCACTGTTTATGAAAGGAAAGAGAGAGAAAACGGGGAACTACAGACCAGTTAGCTTGACATCAGAAGAAGGGAAAATGCTAGAATCTATTATTAAGGATGTGGTAACAGGGCACTTAGAAAATAATAATAGGATTGAGCAGAGTCAACATCGATTTATGAAAGTGAAATAATGTTTGACAAATCTGTTAGAGTTTTTTGAGGTTGTAATTAGCAGAATAGATAAGGGGGAACCAGTGGATGTGGTGTATTTGGATTTTCAGAAGGCATTCGATAAGGTGCCACACAAGAGGTTATTAAACAAAATTAGGGCTCATGGAATTTGGGGTAATATACTAGCATGGATTGAGGATTGGTTAACGGACAGAAAACAGAGAGTAGGAATAAACGGGTCATTTTCGGGTTGGCAGGCTGTAACTAGTGAGGTACCGTAAGAATCAGTGCTTGTGCCTCAGCTATTCACAATCTATATTAATGATTTGGATGAGGGGACCAAATATAATATATCCAAGTTTGCTCATGATACAAAGCTAGGTGGGAATGTAAGTTGTGAGGAGGATGCAAAGAGACTTCAAGGGGATATAGACAGGCTAAGTGAGTGGGCAAGAAACATGGCAAATGGAATATAATGTGGAGAAATGTGAAGTTATCCAATTTGGTAGGAATAATAGAAAAGCAGAGTATTTTTTAAATGGTGAGGGATTGGGAAATATTGGTGTTCAGAGGGACCTGGGTGTCCTTGTTCAGAAATCACTGAAAGTTAACATGCAGGTACAGCAAGCAATTAGGAAAGCAAATGGTATGTTGTCCTTTATTACAAGAGGATCTGAGTACAGGAGTAAAGACATCTTACTGCAATTATATAGGGCCCTGGTGAGACCACACCTGGAGTATTGTGTACAGTTTTGGTCTCCTTACCCAAGGAAGGATATACTTGCCATAGAGGGAGTGCAACGAAGGTTCACCAGACTGATTCCTGGGATGGGGGGATTGTCCTATGAGGAGAGATTGAGTAGACTAGGCCTATATTCTCTAGAGTTTAGAAGAATGAGAGGTGATCTCATTGAAACATACAAAATTCTTACAGGGCTTGACAGGGTAGATGCAGTGAGGATGTTTCCCCTGGCTGGGGAGTCTAGAACCAGGGTTCACAGTCTCAGAATAAGGGGTCGGCCATTTAGGACTGAGATGAGGAGAAATTTCTTCACTCAGAGGGTAGTGAATCTTTGGAATTCTCTACCCCAGAGGGCTGTGGAGGCTCAGTCCTTGAGTCTATTCAAGACAGAGATCGATAGATTTTTGGATGTTAAGGGAATCAAGGGATATGGGGATAGTGCAGGAAGGTGGAGTTGAGGTAGATGATCAGCCATAATCTTATTGAATGGCGGAGCAGGCTCGAGCGGCCGAATGGCCTACTCCTGCTCCTATTTTTTATGTTCTTATGGTGTGAATTTTTTGCAGAAGTCAAACAAGATGTTAATGGTCTTGCTGATGTTACGTTGGAGAAAGTTATTCTTCATCCATGACTTAATGTCAGAGAAAGCAGTCGGACAGCACTATGATAGTGAAGAGGTAGAGTTTGATGCCATTAGCATAGATGTAAAAGCTGACTTCATTCCCATGGGTGATGTCGTACAGAGAGTGTATGTAGATGAGGAAGGGATGGAGCTTAGGGTGGACCAGGGAGCACTCCTAAGGTGACCATGAGGGGACAGGAGGAGAAGGTATTACAGGAGAGGTATTGGCTATGTTGGGACAGGTAGGAATGGAGCTAAGTAAGGGTGGTGCCAGAGCAGATAGTGGAAGGGATGGAGCAACAGCAATTTAAATGCATCAGGGAGGTTGAGGAGGAAAAGGCGCACCACAGTCACAGTCACTAAGTTGGTGACTTTGACCAGGGTGGTCATGGTGTTATGGCACAGCAGAAACTGAACTGATGGGATTCATATGGGAAGTAATAGTATGCGTATAAAGTTGGTTGGAAATTATATGTGGTTAGAGAGGAAAGGGATATTGTAGATAGGACAGCAGTTAAAGAGGACAGTGCTTTATAAGGAGAGAACGATGCAGTGCAGATGGACAGAGCCTGAGGAAAGGCAGCCATTGATGATATCAATGAGCACTGAGCCAAGAAGAAGTAATTGTATGGTAAGGAGTTAGGTCGGGAGGGGTCTGAAGGTTATCTACTACAATCTTAAATAGAACACGCTCATATCCTCTGTTGCTAAACCTGCCTTCAAAGAACTCAGTTTTCTCTTTGTTGTCAAAAACTTACTTTCCCTTCATTAGCTCTCAACTCTTCAAAGCTGAAATCCATACAAGACTTCAGTATTGCTGTCATATCTGGGAGGATTTTTCAACATTTCTCTCACACTCCTGGAAAGGATATGAGGAAAAGGTTGTTGCTTGATAAGTGATTGTTTTTTTCAGTGTAGCCTTCCACCTCTCCCTTCCTTTACAACCATTTTTTTATTTCTTACTATTTGATTGTTATACTTTGGCTAGTACTGCTTTGAACTTTCTCTCCTTGATCCTCCTATGCTGCAAATATGACTTCCTGCATGTCCTTCCTCTTCCATATATTCTCAATGTGTTGAAATCAAGACTCATCATACAGTTTTCTACTCGAACTCATACTTTCCCAGAATCTAAAAACTGTAAAACTCTTTGCCTCCCTTTCACTTTCCGTTCTCCTACAATCTTCAGGTTTTTAAAAGCTTGGTGTCACTTAATAGTTGTTTCCTGACTTGCATTATCTTCTCTTCTACGTTTCTCAATCTTAGTGGTATCCTGCAATATGGGAATTTGGCCTAAACACTGATTGCTCAATTTTTCAAAAATTGCCATTCGTCCCTGTACAAGTGTAACCCCAAGTAGAAGTTTTTCCCTTTGATCTTCCCTTCTTCCTTCTGCAAGGAGTACCTTGGTTCCACTCTGCACACACTGACTTTTTCTTCTTAATAGTCTAAAACTCACTAATGACAAGACAAAATAACTTATAATGATAGATCAGATATACACTTCCTGTCTGAATCTTACATTTCAGTCACTTTGAAGCAACTGGTTGGGTTAAAATGTTTTTTTAAGCTGGATGTGCTGCATTTCAGTGCTGGAACCCCTGGCCTACACTGAATATGAGTACAAGTTGAAGTTAACAGTATTAATTGGGTGATACACCAATGTGACTAGAGAATGATGGAACATGCCTGTCAAGTTATAGTCATTCTTACTTGTAAAAATGTTTATTTTGGAATCATAATTAAATTAAATAATTAAATCAAATTAAATCAAATGAATTGTAATGCATCTGTACTAACAAGATATGTCAGTTCTTTTAATCTTTTTTATTTCCAAGCCTGGAGTAACTGCCAAAAAGGGGAAGCTACAACATCTTGACTGCCATATGGAGAGAATTTACAAAATGAATGTTTATCTGTTGTAACTATTTGTACATTTCCTCATATTAGTAATGGTAAGTAAAAGATAACATAAAAAACATTACGACTCATATTTGGATTACATTCAAATATGAATCAATACAAATTTAACATCAATTATCTGAATATGGAGCACATTAAGTGTACATCTGGATGTGCAAGCTCTGGATTTGCGAAAAGGTTGCTTTTAGCACAAACATAATTTGCTTTGTTCTTAGGCAGATGCAAATCATTCTGAAGCTGCTATACTCCTTGGAACTAGTACAGTCTCGATAAAAAAATCCAGCTGTGCAACACAAGAAGCCACATTATCAACAAAATTTCCTGATGGTCACAGTACTTTTCATCTTTGAAACTGCAATTAATGGGCAATTAGCCTAAACACCCACCCTCTCCACCTTCAGCGTTCCGTGGTTGCAGTGTGTACTATCTGCAAGATGCACTGCAGCAACTCTCCAAGACTTCTTCAATAACACCTTCCAAACTCATGACCTCCACCACTTAGAGGAACAAGAGTAGCAGGTACATGGAAACACCATCACCTCCAAGTTCCCCTCCAAGGCACACTCTATCTTGACCTGGACATATATCGCCGCTCCTTCATCGTCTGCGTCAAAATCCTGGAACTCCCTACCTAACAGCATTGTGTGAGCACCTTCACCACACAGACTGCAGTGGTTCAAGAAGACCTACGACCACCTTCTCAGGGCAACTATGGATGGGCAATAATTGCCGGCTTTGCTTCTAACACCCACATCTTGTGAATTAATTTTTAAAAATGAAAAATACTACAGGTAAGGGATTCAGATGACAACATATACTGTTTCAGCAAAGTAAGATTCATCATCTGAACCTCTTAAGATTATTTTACAGCTTTAAGATAATTCTAATTTACTTATATCTACCATGAACTTTATGGGGAAGGTTTGTCAGTTTGGGATCAGCAACAGCTACACTGACAATCATGACAGCATATGGCATTGATAAGTGATGATGCCTTCACTAAAGGAAATGATTGTTATGTAATTACTACAATCTTATCAAACTCTAATTCTTCGGGAAAAAATGGCCCCGATATTTACAGGACTGCGTGTTTGGACGGTGGGGAGGAGTTATGTACAGGAAACCCGGAAGTACGGGTTTCCAGAACGTCCTGCAGTTTTTAACTGCAGGACGCCTTTTAAATCTTTTCTCCAGGTTTCCCACCCGACAGCCAGCCTGATAGGCTGGCTGCCTGTCGGGCAGGAAAGCCTGCAGCAGAAGGATGCAATGGAGGAGCAGGTCGGGAGAGATCAGTGATGGAGGGTATAGTGGGGGAGTGGGGGGGGGGGGGGGGGGGGGGGGGGAGTGGGGGGGGGGGGGGGGGGGGGAGGAGATCGCTGTCGGGGCGTGGAGATGGTAGTCGCGGGGGGGGGGGGGCAGTTTCGATCGTGTGGGGGGAGCAGACAGATTGCGGAGGGTCAGGGGAGATCGGGGATCGGAGATTGTGGAGGTGAGGGGTCGGACAGATCATCTGAGGGTTTACAGGTAAGCTTGTTGGGCTGGGAGGAAAATCTCCTGCTCCTCCTAACCCACAAGCAGTGCTGTAAAGGCTTATGGACCTTATGGATCCAGCCCTTCTCGCCTCCTTTTACCCGCCGGGCTTTCCGAGGCCAGGGTTAAAAATAAAAAGGTTGTTAAAATGGAGGCATGCAGCCTCCTTAAAAGGTTTTACCAACTGACCCGCCTCCTGAGAGCGGATTGGTCGCCTGCCCCTCGTCCCACCTCCATTGAAACGGGAGCTGGGCAAGTTCGAGCCAGGTTGGAGTTGGGTTTGAAATTTTTAAATATTCTCACCCGACCCAAACCCGCCTGTTTTTGGGGTTAAAATTACCCCCAATGTGACTGATGTACCATATGATAGAGATATATAGTGTCCTATTTGAACCTGAGCTGTGCTTCCGACCGTATATCCTCTCTATCACCAAGACTGCCTCCATAATATCACCTGCCACTGCCTCTGCCTCTACCTATCTGCTGTTGCTGAAACCCTCATCCGTGCTTTTATTACCTCTAATATCTTGAATATTCCAATGCTCTCCTGGCCGACCTCCCATCTTCCATGCTCCATTAACTTAAGCTCATCCAAAACTCTGCTGCCCCTATCGTAAGTCATACCAAGTCCTCTGTGATCTTGACTTACAGTGGCTCCCAGTCCACCAATGCCTTATCGTTGTGTTCAAATCACTCCCTGGCCTCATCCCTCCCTAAATCTGTAACCTCCTCCATCCCTACAACTCTCTGAGAACTCTGCATTCCTCCAACACTGGCCTCTTGTGCAACCTCCACTTCCTTCACCCTACCATTGGCGGCTGTGACTTTTTCCATCGAGGCCCTAAGCGCTGGAATTCCCTTGCTAAAACTCTTCACCTCTCTTTCCTTCTTTAAGACACTCCTTAAAACCTACTCTTTGACCAATGCCTCCTTCTTTGGCTTAGTGTCAATTTTTGTCTGATTATGCCTTGGGATGTTGCACTATGTTAAAGGCACTATATAAATGCAAGTTGTTGTTGTAAATCGAGGCCATTAATTTTAAACCTGCATCTTCATTGTGATGAATGCTCCTACATTTCACAAAGCCCACAGGAGAGGTCACATGCACAGTATAACTGTCTCAAATTAGCTATTTACTGTAAAATCTGGTATATAACTCACACGTTCATGAATGTTGTTATATATTCTCAATTTAGGATGGTGACTTATGTGCTACTGGAATTTACATGTGATTCATACACCAGTGGGAAGCAAATTTTTGAGTAATTGGGAGTCAAACATTTAAGAGATCAAATGCTGCGAACATAGGGACAGATAAGAGACTTTATTGGTATGGATCTGGAGTAAGATTCTACTCCACGCTTGAAATCCATTTGGAGATGCAAAAGTGGAAATATTTGATTATTTTAGGAGGAGAAGTTTAAAATGCAAATAAATTTGCCTTAAAATACAAAGCAATGTTCAATTCTTGTTCCATATTTTTAAAAGGTTCAGTTACACACTTAAAACAAAAATACATTTATTTAAGTGGCAGTTTTACAGTCAGTAATCAGTTTAGTCCATCCTAAATCAAACTGCACATATAGTACAGATAAAAAGGGAAAAAAACTGCAAATGCTTGAAATCTTAAATAAAACAGAAGTAGCACACACATATTTTTCAAGGTTACATTATCCTCTAATTTTCCCTCATTTTTCTTTTCCTTCAGGTTTCCCAAAGTCATTTGCTTACAACCAAAAGGGTGGGCAACCCAGGTTTCCATTAATGTCACTCGTTACTGATATGCAAGAGTGGCTTGCTGATGAGTTTTATTTTCCATTCGTGAGGGGGCAGTGCTTGATTTTGTGCATTCAATGTGATGCTACTGAGGTCGGGCAGGTTAAGAAATAATGACCAAATCAATAGAATTATACAGAAAATAATAAAAACCTTTATAAAGGTTAAAGGATGAGTGTCACTAGAACAGCAGAATGATAACGTATATTGGAGGTCAGCACACAGCACCTTCTGAGTGGTGTGGTACAGCATCAATCTTTCACTCTGCTGAGTTACCAGTCTCGGTTGTGGGAAATGCTGCATGGAGACCAGGCACCTCTCCACCACGAGAAAAGAAAATCACCAGGTTCTTATTCTGTAACTCCTAGTAGCCAGTTCAAAAGTGGAATTGGTGCAACTCGAAGAAGTTTGCCCAACCTTTCAGTTACAAGAATTGAGTGGATCAAGGAGGCCTGAAAGTGAAGCAAAATAGGGGGAAAAAATTAGAAGACAACACACCCTCAAAAAAATTGGGTGTCACAATCAGTATTCCCTTATCTTGAAAAAAATGGTTCCAAATATCTATTGATAATATTTTCATCAGTCATAGGAACAGGAGTAGGTTATTCAGCCCCTGGAGCCTCTTCCGTCATTCAATTAGATCATGGCTGATCTGTACCTCAACTCCATTTAACTGCCTTTGCTCTCTGTCCCTTGATACCCTTACCTAACAAAAATCTATCGAGCTCAGTCTTAAAAATTTCAATTGACCCAGCCTTTTTGTAAGGGAGATTTCCAGATTTCCACAACCCTGTATATGAAAAAGTGCTTCCTGATTTCACTCCTAAATAGCCTAGCTCTAGTTTTAAGATAATGCCCCCTTGTTCTGGATTTCCCACCAGAGGAAATAGTTTCTATGTATCTACTTTATCGAAGCCCTTTATAATTTTAAACAATTCAATTAGATCACCCATCAACCTTCTAAACTCAAGGGAATACAAACCAAGTTTATGCAGCCTGTCCTCATAATTTAACCATTTTTTAAAAAGGTAATTGGTAGAAGGATTAGAGGCGAGTTGAGGAGAACTTTTTTCACCCAGAGGGTGGTGGGGGTCTGGAACTCACTGCCTGAAAGGGTGGTAGAGGCAGAAACCCTCATGCATTTAAAAAGTACTTGGATATGCACTTAAATTTCCATAACATACAAGGCTACAGACCAAGAGCTGGAAAGTGGGATTAGGCTGGAAAGCTCTTTTTCGGCCAGCACAGACACGATGGGCCGAACAGCCACCTTCTGTGCTGTAAATTTCTATGATTCTATGATTTAAACCCTGGTATCATTTTGGTGAATCTGTACTGTACCCCCTCCACAGCCAATATATCATTCCTGAGGTACAGTTCCCAAAAACTAAACACAGTACTCCAGATCGGGTCTGATGAAGGTTCTGTAAAACTGAAGCATCACTTTTATATTCCAACCCACTTTAGATAAAGGCCAACATTCGATTAGCCTTTTGGATTACTTTTTGTACCTGTACACTAGCTTTTAGTGAGTTGTGTACGTGGACATTACAACAGTAGCGACACTTTAAAAGTACTTCATTAACTTTGAACTGCTTTGGGACGTCCTGAGGTCGTGAAAGGCGCTATATTAATGCAAGTCTTTCTTTTAAATCATTTTTGATCCTCTACCGCTTTCATCATAAAGAAAATATTCTGATTTGTTTTTCTCAGATCCCAAGAGGATGACCTCACATTTTCCCACATTGAAATCCATCTGCCAAACTTTTGCCCACTCACTCAGTCTGTGTGTCTCTTTGTAACATCTTGCTCCTATCTACACAACTTACTGTACCTTCTAACTTAGTATGATCTGCAAATTTGGATATACAACTCTCTATTCCTTCATCCAAGTCATAATATATATATGGTTAAAAGTTGAGGCCCCAGTACAGATCCCTAGGGAACACCACTTGTCACAGCCCACCAATCAGAGAACATTCCCTTTATACCTATGCTCTTTCTCCTACCTCCCAACCAATTACTGATTCATATCACAAGGTTACCTCCAATTCTGTGTCTTTTCATTTTACCAAATAATCTCTTGTGCAGTACCTTATCAAATGCCTTCTGGAAGTCCATATAGATAACATCTATAGACACTTCCCTTACCACCATGCTAGTGACCTCCTCAAAAAATTCAACTAGATTAGTCAGACAGGATCTACCCTTCACTAGGGTTGCCAACTCTGCTTTGATGTATTCCTGGAGATTTGATCATGTCACATTTGATCACAGGGCATTCAATCACATGACAGCTCGTGTCATGCTTAATCACATGACATTTGATCATGTGGCATTTGCCCACTGATGAAATGAGAATGTTAGTGCATTTACCTTAATTGAGTGTCTTACTACAACCAAGCCCCGAATTAAGTATTTGACTTTTTGTTTTTTTAGTGAGACACATAACAATTTATCGATCAAAGAACACAAAAGAATAGAAAGATTTAAGGATAAGTAATGTTTAAATAAAAACTACTTGTGATGTTTCTACAGTATCGACTGCAATGAGAAACACAGTAAATATTACTGCTTCAGCACAATCCTCATCGATATAGGTAACTTCTAACTAAGTTTTCATATAGTTTTATGACTTTTTACAATACACAGCAAGTTATAAAAATAATAAAGCCAAAACCAAACCTAATTCAATTCACTGACTTCCACACCCCATGACTGAAGCCCAGCTCAGTCCTCAGAGAGAAGCACCAAAGCTGCCTGACGCCTGGAATAAAACAATAGCGTACAGCACTGGCCAACACGAACTCTCCCTCACTCCAGTTTGTGTTTCTCTCTCCCTTGCCCAGTTTGTGTTTCTCTCTCTCTCTCCCTCCCTCCAGTTTGGTTTCCCTTCTCTCCCTCCCATTTGTGTTCCTCTCTCTCCCGTTTCTGTATCTCTCTCACCTCCCTCCCCAGTTTGCATTTCTCTCTCCCTCCCTCCCTCTCAAGTTTGCGTTTCTCTCTCGCACCCTCCTCGGTTTGTGTTTCTCTCTCCCTCCATCCCCAGCTTGTGTTTCTCTCTGACCTCCCTCCCCAGTTTGTGTTTCACTCTCTCCCTCTCCTGGTTAGTCCTTCTCTCCTCTCTCCTGGAAAAAACTCTCTCCCAACTCTCTTACAACTGCACTTACGAAATCCCAACTGTTGAGCCTTTGGCCCTCCATTCACCACGACTTTTCTGCAGCGACCAATCTGCGCAGCCACACCTTCACCACCACCTTTGATGCATTAGTCCCTACTAAAACAATTACTCTCTCTCACCCTGGCCGTGCCCCCGGTATGGCCCTCATCTTCGCTCCCTTAAGTCCAAGGGACACAGACTTGAACGGATATAGCGGACAACTGGTTTAGCCATTCACCGCCAGATTTGGCTGGACCACATAAAGCATTATCGGGTCCTGCTCTCGTCTGCCAAAATTGCTCACTATTCCAGAATCATTCTGGAATGCAAAGATAAACCCCAGCTTCTATTCTCCACTGCTAACCATCTTCTTAAACCCCTCTCCCCTGTCTCCTCCACCCTCATCTCCGACAACAAGTGTGAGGAGCTCATGGATTTCTTTGTCGCTAAGATTGAGACCATCCGTTCAGGTGCCTCTGCCACTTCTCTTCCTTTCCCTCGCCCACTGGGCGAAACTTCCTCTAAGGTTCCCTCCTGCCCTAGCCCTGAACTCACATCTTTCTCCAGTTTCTCACCAATCTCCCCTCATGGCCTCTCCACGCTCATCTCGTCCATGAGCCCCACTTCCTGCTCCCTCGACCCTATTCTCACCAAACTGCTGACCACCCAACTTCCTTTTCTGGCTCCCATGTTAGCTGACATTGTTAACGGTTCTCTCTCCTCAGGTACTGTCCCTCTCTCCTTCAAATCTGCTGTCATCACCCCTCTCCTCAAAGAACCAACACTTGACCTCTCCGTCCTTGCAAACTACTGCCCCATCTCCAACCTCCCTTTCCTCTCCAAAGTCCTTGAACGTGTTGTCGCCTCCCAAATCCGTGCCCATCTTTCCCGCAACTCCATGTTTGAATCGCTCCAATCAGGTTTCCGGCCCTGCCACAGTACCGAAACAGCTCTCGTCAAAGTCACAAATGACATCCTCTGTGACTGTGACAAAGGTAAACTATCCCTCCTCGTCCTTCTTGACTTGTCTGCAGCGTTTGACACGATTGACCACTCCATCCTTCTCCAACGCCTCTCCACCGTCGTCTAGCTGGGTGGGATTGCACTCGCCTGGTTCCACTCTTATCTATCTAATGGTAGCCAGAGAATCACCTGCAATGGCTTCTGTTCCTGCTCTCGCATCGTTACCTCTGGTGTGCCCCAAGGATCTATCCTTGGCTCCCTCCTATTTCTCACCTACATGTTACCCCTTGACGACATCATCCGAAAACAAAGCGTCAGTTTCCACATGTACACTGACAACACCCAGCTCTATCTCACCACCACTTCTCTTGACCCCTCCATGGTCTCTAAATTGTCAGACTGTTTCTCCGACATCCAGTTTTGGATGAGCAGAAATCTTCTCCAATTAAATATTGGGAAGACCAAAGCCATTGTTTTCGGTCCCTGCCACAAACTCCGTTCCCTAGCCACTGACTCCATCCCTCTCCCTAACATTTGTCTGAGGCTGAACCACACTGTTCGCAACCTTGGTGTCATATTTGACCCTGAAATGAGCTTCCGACCACTTATCTGCAGCATAACTAAGACCGCCTATTTCCACCTCCATACCATCGCCAGTCTCCGCCCCTGCCTCAGCTCATCTGCTGCTGAAACCCTCATCCATGCCTTTGTTACCTCTAGACTTGACTATTCCAACGCACTTCAGGCTGGTCTCCCACGTTCTACCCTACGTAAACTTGAGGTGATCCAAAACTCGGCTGCCCGTGTCCTAACTCGCACCAAGTCCCATTCACCCATCGCTGACCTACACTGGCTCCCGGTTAAGCAACGCCTCGATTTCAAAATTCTCATCCGTGTTTTCAAATCCCTCCATGGCCTCGTCTCTCCCTATCTCTGTAATTTCCTCCAGCCCCACAACCCCCCGAGATATCTGCGCTCCTCTAATTCTGCCCTCTTGAGCATCCCTAATTATAATCGCTCAACCATTGGTGGCTGTTCTGTTGCCTAGGCCTTAAGCTCTGGAATTCCCTGCCTAAACCTCTCCGCCTCTCTTTCCTCCTTTAAGACGCCCCTTAAAACCTATCTCTTTGATCAAGCTTTTGGTCAACTACCCTAATTTCTCCTTATGTGGCTCGGTGTCAAATTTTTTTCTTATAATACTCTTGTGAAGTGCCTTGGGATGTTTTACTACATTAAAGGCACTATATAAATACGAGTTGTTATTGTTGTTGTTCTCCCTCCCCCAGTTTGTGTTTTTCTCTCTCTCTCCCTAACCCAGTTGCTCTCTCAGGACTCACGGAGTTTCCGAGCAACTTTCGTTGGCCTTGGTGCCGTCATCCTCAAAACCGCAATGAAGCAGTGTTTCTGAATAGCGGGGAGACGAGCAGGGCCCAGGCAACGCGGTTTGATTGCAAACTACGACAGCCGGGGTACTGTGCATGCACGAACTACGCATACAAGGATCGTTTCTCCGGGAATCGCCAGCAGCAGCTCTCAGGAGACCAATCGCCTATTCCAATAGACTCCCGTGGTTGGGATCTCCACCCTTCACAAATCCATGCTGACTCTTTTTAATCAGCTCAGACTTGTCCAATTGCTCAGTCACTCTGTCTGTGATGATAGATTCCAGCAACTTCCTCACAACTGATGTTAAAGAACATAAGAACATAAGAAATAGGAGCAGGAATAGGCCACTTGGCCCCTCGAGCCTGCTCCGCCATTCAATAAGATCATGGCTGATCTTGGGCTCAAAGCCACTTCCCTGCCCGCTTCCCATAACCCTTCACTCCTTATCTTGCAAAAATCAGTCTATCTCCACCTTAAATGTATTTAATGACCCAGCCTCCACGGCTCTCTGGGGCAGAGAATTCCACAGATTTACGACCCTCTGAGAGAAGAAATTCCTCCTCATCTCAGTTCTAAAAGGGCGACCCTTTATTCTGAAACTATGCTCCCGAGTTCTAGATTTCCCCATGAGGGGAAACATCCTCTCTGCATCTACCTTGTCGAGCCCCCTCAGTATCCTATATGTTTCAATAAGATCACCTCTCATTCTTCTAAACTAACGGGTCTGTAGTTATCTTGTTTCTCCCTGCCTCCTTTCTTAAATAACAGGCTGATATTTACAATTTTCCAAGCCAAAGACACAATTCCTGAATCTGGAGACCCATGGAACATTATAACAAACAGATCAGCAATTTCTTTGACTATTTCTCCTATTACTCAGGAGTGGAAACCATCAAATCTTGGAGATTTGTCTATCTGCAGTCACATAATTTTCTCCAATACCATGGAATCCTGATGAAAGGTCACAGACCTGAAACTCTGTTTCTCTCTCCACAGATGCTGCCTGACCTGCCGAGTATTTACAGCATTTTCTGCACTTATTGTCCACTATAGTCTCACCTGCATCTGTCATTAATGGGCCCACATTCCCCTTTACCATTCTTTTTCTCTTTTTTTTTAAACTTTTGCCTTTAGCTTTGAAATTCTGTGCAAGTTTTTTTCAGATTCCCCTTTTGTACCTCTAATTACTTCTTTCTATCCCGTTGATATTTCAAATCTAGTTAAGATGATTATCAACAGCTTCGTCAAGGATCAAACCTGATTTTTTCCGCTCTGCATGGCTTAAATACACAACAGAGCATTTTTCCTAAGTCATCAAGAAAGCTCGAGTAGAACGAGCTTTACTTTGTATTAAACCTATGCTATATCATACCTAGAAGTGTTAGATGCCAGCATTGAGTGGCAAAATGGGAAAATGTCCCATTCCTTGCTATTGATTGTGTTCACTTCAATCAGTACAAAATTATTCAAAAAAAAGTCTGAAAGAGTGTTCTGATACTGACTGGTTCATAAATCATAAAGGATATTGCAATGGTTAGTGAAGTTTCCACAAGCTGTACGCCCCTAGTATCCGTAGAAGTCACCAAAATGGTTGAATAAAATGAAGTGAAAGGAAGCTAAGCCACAAATTCCATAGGAGAGATGCCTACATAATTTTGAATATGTCTACAACTGGTAATGATCAGGGTGCTTGTTACATTTCAGAATTTTCAACCATTTTTTCATGGGATTTGATTTGATTCACATTGAAGTATTGCTTTTATGTTAAAGTGAGTTCACAAACAGTTAAAACTCACCTTACCGTGACATTTTCAAACAGAGTCTGAAGTTATGTTGAAATAAGGTAAGATTTGCGACAACTGTTAATCTGTACATTCATTTACTGACTATAAAGTAAAGCATCTTAATAATTGATACCTGACCTCGTCTCACTAAAGTGTCAATTAGGCTGCCTTTCCAAAAATTGGAGAAGCATACATGAGAGCATGGTGATATCCAGATCATATAACAAATGGTCTCATTGTTACATTGCCCCTCCCCCCCCCCCCCCCCGGGTTACACAAAAGCACATCTAGATATTGGATATTGAAAGTAAACTCCTGATCATGAAGGATGTGGGTCCATTTATGGGAGAGACTGGTGATACTAACCCAATAGAATATTTAAAGCAGATCCAAAATTTGTATTTGCTCTATACTCTATACCGTTGAAGTGTCAACTATCTGTTACATGAAGAGTTTTCAGAGAAAAACTATTCAAAGGAACTCAACTGACTGGTTTGTCTGTTTAACTTTTCTATGAACTGTTTCAAAAGTACCGAGTTATTTGAGCTGACTTCCACAACTAGATATATTTTACTGTTACTGTAAAAGACGGAGTCTGATTTTTCTCATCTGGTGCAAGTTGTGTCTAAAAGGTTAAGACATGGCGCTAAATCCACGAGTGGTAATGTGTCAATAGCACACAAATTTTCTGGGCTACCTCAATTGCTTCATTAGTCACAAATCCAGGTGCAGACCAGGGCAAGTAGAAGGAGCACACTAGTGATCGGAGCAGAAAATTACATCTGCTGGTGCTGGTTACTGAGGATGCTCCTGCTGCACCTGCGAGAGACCTATCTCGCCAGGTTTTACTGGTTGGTCCGGCAATAGACAGGACTTCCACGATTTTTAGTTAAAATCACATTGGGGTCCTAATTATGCCATAGGATTCTGATTTAAATATATTCATGAGACCCCTGCTTACCTGTGGTGGGCATC
Organism: Squalus acanthias; assembly: GCA_030390025.1. NCBI lineage: Eukaryota > Metazoa > Chordata > Chondrichthyes > Squaliformes > Squalidae > Squalus > Squalus acanthias. The sequence goes on along the minus strand of CM059435.1, from coordinate 82,881,018 downwards.
TGTTCCGAATGTAAAAACGCCAATGTTAAAATGGTGGCAGCCAAAAACAGTTCGGGAATATGACGTAAGCACCTGAATACAATTTTAAACCCATGTCCGCCCCAGAGTTAAAATCGGGCCTTATGTATAGAAACAGTGAGTGGCGCCTTTATTACTTTATGTACCATGGAGGATAGTAATGTGTATGATTCTTTGCTCTATCCTGTTCATTTACCCTTTTTATTTAATTAAAACCATCAGTTGAGTCTGAGAGAATATTCAGTCTGCCTGTCAAAGAGAGTCGAATCACATGGTGAGATGTGATACTCTGCACACTGGTTACTGGAATGTAATTAATTTCTGTTATAATCCTTAGGTTTTGCCAAAGTTTACCTAGATATTGGGCATGTTCGCGATTGTAGGGGGAATGATGTCCACTTACTGGAGTGGTAGGTGACACTGAGGACTAGAAAATATCTAGTGTCTACACCTAAAACTGTGATAGCGTGCCAATGTCACCCTGGACTTTGGGGAAACCAATCAACAGAAATTAAACCTAGTACTGTCTCCCATTGATTTATTTTCCATGGAGTAAGTGATAAAATTGCTTGCACGGGAAATCATTGCATCAGTGACCTGCTTTATACGGCAATGAACTGCAGACTGACCGATGTTACTGATGCTCCATAGGTCCTCTAGAAATAGCCTGAGACAAAATAAAAATGTTCAAGGTGATTTGTTACCTTAATCACCATTGGCAGCACCATGCCTGCCTTCTGTTATGCTGCAAGTTGTCCTGCAACAAATGCCACAACTCAGTAATTGTCTCCCTGGTGAATCTAAGTCTGAAAAGGCACTGCTCTTCTGTAAGTTCCAGCTAGTTCCATTAGGTAAGTTATATTCATTTGGTTGGGTACCTATGCGTAGGATCACTCATCCTACAATGTTGCTTGACATCCCTGGCATGTTGAAGTTCCTCCTCCTCTTCCTCCGTAGCACAAATATAGTGACAGATGAAAAATATCCTCCCAAAGCACTCATAATAATCACTTGTTCCCACAAAGTGAAGGGTGACTTCTGATAAAAAGTTTGATTCACACTTTCCTTTTCTGAGGTACTTAAAACAACCAAAAGAGACTATTTCTCACTGCTCCTTTAAATTTTCTTAGTTTTCAGGTACAGCCAGAGAAACCTTAGTGCCCACTTTATCTGGGTGACTGTTAAACTTAACGCTGCCTGTTGTTAAATGAGGAAAATGCATGGAAGGTATTTTGACCTTATTTTTGCTTCATTTCTGTGTGATTTCCATGCTGTTGCCCAGGTCCAAAACTATGCTCCCAACTCTGCCTGTGACCTAGCATCATGCACTACTGAGGCAGAGACCTGGCATAATGGTCTCTGCCCATTTTCCTGTGTACTGCCCCAGATCAAGGGTATAAGGGGGTGCAAAGTAGGAATATAGGGGCCTCTATCTGTAAATAAACACGTGTGGTAATTTAATCTGATACAAAAATATCTGGCTTGACATGAGTGCATCATGGAAAGCTTACATATTAATCCAGAGACAATAAACAAGTTTATTGTTCAAAATAACAACAGAAAACGCTGGAAAAACTCAGCAGGCGAGGCAGCATCCGTGGAGAGAGAAACAGAGTTAACGTTTCAGGTCGAAGACCTTTCATCAGAACTGGAGACAGCAGGAAATCACCCAGGGCACTTTCTATCCCATGTCTTATACATGAGGTCACACATTGAATCGCATATCAGAGCGAGAGTGCTTGCCTATGAGAGCTGACTTTTATTATTGGACATGAGAAAAACATCTGGCAAGACCTTGAAACATAAAAAATACAGGGCCTGTGAGGTCCAGATCTCTAAGCTCATCAGCCAAGGCAGGATGTGAGCTGGCCTTCTGGACATGAGGTTTCTTATTTTTCAGCAACATAACCACCTGCTGCATAATCGCCATGCATGAGAAGCATTGGAAGTGCTTTAAAATAGCAAAGGTAACAGTCAATGGAGTTCAAGCTTTGTACACTACAGTAATGGAAAATAATGGTGTGCTCTCCTATTTTGGTTGACCTGGTAAAGTCATTAAACTTCTGGCACTGCCTCCATGTGCACTGTATGATGGAGGTAGTAACACTTGTCACCACTCACCATCCCCTTTCATTCTCCCAGTGCTGCTTTCCTTCTGGCCCTATGGTACTCACTGGCAAAGGAGGTCCCTCTCCTTTGCCTCACTTCCTCCAGGAGAATTTAATGACCCCGTCTGAGAAACAAGCATTTTTTGGCTTCCTGCAACAATAACAGATTTCCCTCAGACCAATGGCAAGCTCCCAATCATAGGTGTTTTCAAAGCATAAGATCACCTAAATCAATGTTGTCCAATAGAAATTCCTGACTAGCCACAGGTGTGCCAAGGCGGCACCATTTTAGCCACATGCACTAATTTTAGTAGAAAACGCCTTACAGACACTCACACAATACAGGTGCTTTACATGTACATATTTATTTAACAAACATCTACCACTATTCAAGCAAGGAAGTTAAGCACTCACAACAATCAAAAAAATGCATGCACACTCTGCTTTTAGTCTTACCATTTTAAAAACACATGTAAAGGTTAAAGTACACATGTGCGAATATGAGCATTGAGATCACATGCCCAACAATGGTGTCTATCACTCATTTTTTATTTATTAATCAGAAATGTAATTAGCCACATCTTGATTCCTAATTAACATATTCAGCAACACTGGCCTAAACTAAATGGGGTGGTCACCAACTTAAAATTGTCACTAAGAGTGGGGGGAGAGGTTAGGAGAAATGTCTCCGCAGACAGTTATTAGAGCATGGAATGCTTTGCCACAGGTAATAGTTGGTGCAGAGAATATTGCATTTTTTTAGCGGAAAAGTGGATAAATATTGGAAGCAGGGAAAGATACAATGCGATAGTAAGAGAGCAGATTTGCTTTGAACTAGCTAAAAGCAGAGTCATTTTAAACTAGCTAAGAGGTGACACTAACACAATGGGCGAAATCACTTCCTTCTGTGCTGTAAACCTCTATAGTTCTATGAGGGCATCCAGCACAGAATGCTGCAGCAATGAGTTTACCTTGAGGAGTGCCTCACCAGCAGCAGAGATTTCTCACTGAATGAGCTTTGAAAGATTTTATCCACAGTCTGAAGCTCCGGCTGGTGCTAGTAGCACAGCAGCGTAACATTTTCTGTTGATCTGTTTAAGTGCGAAGAAAAGATGTCTGGTGTGGGCCAACAACCCATGGCATATGGCACACAACAGTTTGTGATGTTTTGTTGAGAAACGTCAAGTATACCTCTCATATGCCATCATGAAAGCCCTGGAGTATTTCATGCAACATTTAAAATCAAATTTACTGAAGGTGGACATCATTTGATGTGAATGCAGAAATGACACGTAGCTGAACGGTACTGAGAAAAACACGGTGAAAAACATAGCACACTCTGGGGAATGCCAATCTATTTATACTACTTGAAAGCAGAAAGGGGGAGAATCATGTGGGGAGACCTGCCCTTGTCATAATATTCAAAATGTCTGAAAAGGAAGTCGATCTTTACTTAATTTTTTTCTCCCAGGTCAAAGTGTGTCAGTGCGAACCTACTCCTGTGGTGTGTGCTGGATGCCAGAATGAAGAAGACTACAGTACATTTCTGGTGTAAAAGAATATTTTGTACACAAAGTATCACTCATCACCACACAGAATTAAACAACTGGTTATTTTTAATTTTGTTTTATCCTGTATAAGTTTTCCTTCATAATAATGGGCAGACTGTAGAATCATGACCGTAATCCAATACCAATATAAACAAAATTAGCAGCAGCATATATAAAAGATCACTTGCTAATTAATTTTGCAGTAGATACTCCATGTGATGAATGCTTCCACCAAGTTTGTGAATAATAATGAAACAGTAACTGCAAGGGCATAGCGCAGTAATGTTTCCATAGTAACCATTTTAAGCATTTCCTCTCGAGCCACGTACACAAAATACCAGCAATGCATTTGTAACAGTTCTTGTTTAAGGGAGCAGCTGGGGAAAGGAATGGGAGAAAAGAAGATAGTAAATTATGCCACCATCTCCAAAATTCAGAGTGTAATTTCCAAAGTTAAGAGGACTTATGTATCCCCGCATAAATCCTTGCAATGCTCACGCACATTTACTGGCCAGGATTTTCTACTGCAGTGACCCTGGTGCAAACCGGGAGCATGTGATCTGGCCGAACCCTCAGCTCGTGATTTTTGACACTGAAGCAGAAATACCAACCACTAGCTATATTGTTAGACTAACCTCAGAATATTGGCAATTTATGAACTGAAGGATACCAATGATCCTGTGTTGTGAAAATTGCTTCTCTTTATTCATTCAATTTGGTTATTTTTGTGTGCGAATAAACTCATCAGGTGAGAGATGTAAGCAATGGGAATTGGAACATTTTTATACATCTTGCATCCAGTGTCAGCACAGAGCACTCCCAGTCAGGTACAACAAACAACAACTTCACTAGTATAGTAACTTTAATGTAGTGAAAAAGCTGAGTTGAGGAAGATGATGGAGAAGTAAAATTGGGTACATACAGAAGCTGACACTATTGGGGGAACTTGACACTCTTGGGGGAACTTAGGTGGCTGAGGTGCACATCCTCCACCCTATGAGGCGGAGCCTCAAATTTATGCAAATCGGGGTTCCATTACATTAATGGAACCCCGATTGCATTTTAAGCCAGCCCCGCCAAGTGGAAGCAGATCAGCAGCTGCCAGGAGGACAAAGAGGCCATCCAAGGTATCATAGATGTTTATGGCAGAGGAGGCCATTCAGCCCATCGTGTCTGGGCCTAATCCCACTTTCCAGCTCTTGGTCCATAGCCTTGTAGGTTACGGCACTTCAGGTGCATATCCAAGTACTTTTTAAATGCGATGAGGGTTTCTGCCTCTACCACCCTTTCAGGCAGTGAGTTCCAGACCCTCAACTCCCCTCTAATCTTTCTACCAATTATTTTAAATCTATGCCCCCTGGCTATTGACCTCACTGCTAAGGGAAATAGCTCCTTCCTATCCACTCTATCTAAGCCCTCCATAATTTTATACACCAATTAAATCTCCCATCAGCCTCCTCTGTTCCAAAGAAAACAACCCGCCTATCCAATCTCTCCTCGTAGCTAAAATTCTCCAGTGCCGGCAACATCTTATAAATCTCCTCTGTGCCCTCTTTAGTTCAATCACATCTTTCCTGTAATGTGGTGACCAGAACTGTATGCAGTAAACTAACTGTGGCCTAACTAGTGTTTTATACAGCTCTAGCATAACCTCCCTGCTCTTATATTCTATGCCGTGGCTAATAAAGGAAAGTATCCCATATGTCTTCTTAACTACCTTATCTACCTGCCCTGCTACCTTCAGGGGTCTGTGGACATGCACTCCAAGGTCCCTGTTTCTCTACATTTCTCAGTATCCTACCATTTATTGTGTATTCCCTTGCCTTGTTAGCACTCCCCAAATGTATTACCTCACACTTCTCCGGACTGAATTCCATTTGCCACTTTTCTGTGCACCTGACCAGTCCATTGATATCTTCCTGCAGTCTACAGCTTTCTTCCTCACTATCAACCACACAGCCATTTTTGTATCAGTGGAAGTGGAAATGTTTCCTTTGGGGTCAGGAGGAGCAGGAATACTCCTCTGGGGCTCACAAGGAAAGTTGCTGCCTCCCCTGCCTCAGATTTCCTCCATTTCTTCCCCGAGGACTCCTCTCTGCAACTTACCTGCTTGGTGGCAAGGCTTCCTCTGGTGCTGACCAGCGGCCTCCGGCTGCCCAAAATTCCATTCCCAGCTGCCAGCCAGCTGCTGCTTTCCACCTGTTTCAGATGGCAGCTGAGCAGTGCATACAGAAGAGGACCAGGAGCTGAAATACCTGGGCCTCAAACTTAGGCCTCCAAGCTTACAGATAACATCAATAAGAGGCAAATGTAGACGAACCACAGGGATGTAAACTTAGGACATACTGAAGGTGACCATGTGGGCACAGTAGGAGAAGCCATTATAAAAGATGTGTTGGTTCAGGTCAGAGTCAACATCCCCCCTAAGGTACACGGACGCGCGGCCGCTCATCAATCCGGAGGTCCCGCGCAGGCCAGTCACAAGCTGGAAGAGATACCGTGCATGCGCGGCCATACAGCAAATTTATAGTGACTGCACATGGAAAAAAAATTTGAGGGAACATTGGTCAGAGTGTAAACACAGAAGTGGACCACTAAGGAGAGACTATGAAGGATTGATGATTTTGACCAGGGCAGTCTCAGTGCTGTGGGTAGGATGAAAACCAGACTGAAACGGATTCAAACAGGGAGTGATGAGGGAGCTAGGCATGAAGCTGTGTGGCAATGACATGTTTGAGGGGCTCATAAGAGAAAGGGAGGCTACAGATGGGTTCAAGGGAGCAGGGGGTGGGTCTCATGGGCAAGATGAGCTTTGAGAAGGCATGAGGGGAGATGGGAAATAAATTGAAAAAGATGTAGGTTCAGGGCTCGGGCAAAAGGAACCTGGACGGAAGTTTGACTTGGTTGGAAAATGGGAGGAGAGTGGGGGCATAGAAGAAGCAGGGGCAGCTGATTGGTTGGTCTCAATCTTATTGACAAACAAGTTCATGTGCTCTATGCACTTTTAGCAAAATGTGAGTGGAATAGGCAGGGTTTAAGGGAGGTTTAAGGAGATAGTTTGTCGTGGAGAAAATAACCTTTGCTCTCCAGAATGATCCTGGGGTTGTGGGTGGTATCAGCAGAGGAAAATGAGGCCAAAAGCACTTGATGTGCTTTAGCCAGATCTGGTGATGGATGGCTAAACCAGTTGTACTTCAGATATGCTCAAGTCTGTGCCTATTGGACCTGAGTATTTGAAGATGGGGTTATACCAGATGGAATGACTGGCATGGGAAATAATAATGGAGTGAAGTCACATCATGACCAGAGGAAATCTTTCCTCTTAGTGCCCAATCAAGCGCAGTTTTATGACATGCACTTACAACCACTAGAATCTGGGGTAAGACTGCCCAAATTTATTTCATGTTGAACCCTAACAGCTATCCAAAGAAGAGATCTTCACTCAATCAGTGTGGCCTATTTTCAAACCAAGTTCTTAGAGGTGAAAGAACAGTGGTCTAGCTCATTTTACAACCCTGTTCAGTATTTCATATTCCTCTCCCATCTATAGGCTTCAAATGTGTGCTTAAGTTCAAAGAATATTCAGTCACTGTAGTAAGCATTATATTGCTGTCAAAACATAAGACCTAGGATCTGGAGTAGGCCATTTGGCCCTTCGAGCCTGCTCCGCCATTCAACAAGTTTGTGGCTGATCTTTTACCTCAACTCCACCTTCCCGCACTATCCCCATATTCCTTAATTCCCTTCGTTCACAAAAATTTATCGACCTTTGTCTTGAATATACTCAACGACTGAGCATCCACAGCTCTCTGGGGTAGAGAATTCCAAAGATTCACAATCCTTTGAGTGATTTCTCATCTCAGTCCTAAATGGCCTACCCCTTATTGTGTGATTGTGACCCCCGTGTTCTAGATTCCCCAGCCAGGGGAAACATTTTCCCAGCATTAACCCTGTCAAGCCCCTTAAGAATTTTATATATTTCAATAAGATCACCTCTCATTCTTCTAAACTCTAAGGAATATAAGCCCAGTCTACTCAATCTCTCCTCATAGTGCAATCCCCTCATCCCAGGAACCAGTCTAGTGAACCTTCGCTGCACTCCCTCTAAGGCAAGTATGTCTTTCCTTAAGTAAGGAGACCAGAACTGTACACAGTACTCCAGGTGTGGCCTCATCAATGCCCTGTATAATTGTAGTAAGATTTCTTTACTCTTATATTCTAATCCCTTTGTAACAAAAGCTAACATATCATTTGCTTTCCTAATTGCTTGCTGTACCTACATGTTAACTTTCTGTAATTCATGTACAAGGACACCCAGGTCTCTCTGAGTGCAAACATTTCCCAGTCTCTCACCGTTCAAAATATATTCTGCTTTTTTGTTTTTCCTACCAAAGTGGATAAGTCACACTTCCCCACATTGTATTCCATTTGCCATGTTCTTGCCCACGCAGTCAACCTGTCTATATCTCTCTGCAGCCTCTTTGCATCCTCCTCACAGCTTACTTTCCCACCTAACTTTGTATCATCAGCAAACTTGGATATGTTACACTCAGTCTCTTCATCTAAGTCATTAATATAGACACATTTTAAGTTCAAATTAGTATTATCTCTTGCAAAACACTTTACCATGATTCAGAGGAAGATACAATGATATGATTCAAGACCAGCTGACATATTTGCACCACTGATCATCTCTTGTAGTGCAGATCAAAGAGGAAGCAAGCTGTGGAGGAGGGCTAAATTTTAATCTAATCTTTGAAAAAATTCTGAAGATTTGTTGAGAATGTCTGCTCCTTGACAGGAGATATTCTCTGTACTGCCAGTATAAATACAGCCTTATAGAAAACTGCCATGTTGGGTAGCCTAGATGGAAAAGGTCTATTTGAATATCTTCAGGACAACATTTAATGGGTCTGTCTTCAACTGGCTGCCATTAATCTTCCCAGTCGTGAATGTCAGTTCATAAGAACATAAGAAATAGGAGCAGGAATAGGCCACTTGGCCCCTCGAGCCTGCTCCGCCATTCAATAAGATCATGGTTGATCTAGGGCTCAAAGCCACTTCCCAGCCCGCTCCCCATAACCCTTCACTCCCTTATCTTGCAAAAATTTGTCTATCTCCACTTTAAATGTATTTAATGACCCAACCTCCACAGCTCTCTGGGGCAGAAAATTCCACAAATTTACGACCCTCTGAGAGAAGAAGTTCCTCCTCATCTCAGTTCTAAAAGGGCGACCCTTTATTCTGAGACTGTGCCCCCGAGTTCTAGATTTCCCCATGAGGGGAAACACCCTCTCTGCATCTACCCTGTCAAGCCCCCTCAGTATCTTATATGTTTCAATAAGATCACCTCTCATTCTTCTAAACTCCAATGAGTATAGGCCCAACCTGCTCAACCTTTCTTCATAAGACAACCCCTTCATCTCAGGAATCGACCTCATGTACCTTCGCTGAACTGCCTCCAATACAAGTATATCCCTCCTTAAATAAGGATACCAAAACTGTATGCAGTACTCCAGGTGTATAGTTTCCTGCTTTCTGTCTCCCTCCTTTCTTAAATAGGGGTGTTACATTAGCGGTTTTACCAATCTGCTAGGACCTCTCCAGAGTCCAGGGAATTTTGGTATATTGCAACCAATGCATCCACTATCTCTGCAGCCACTTCTTTTAAGACCCTGGGATGCAGGCCATCTGGTCCAGGGGACTTGTTGTCTTTTAGTCTCATTATTTTACCGAGTAGTATTTCCTTAGTGACAGTGATTGTCTTTAGTTCCCCACTCCCTGTGGCCCCTTGATTATCCATTATTGGGATGTTGTTAGTGTCTTCTACAGTGAAGACAGATGCAAAATATTTGTTCAGAGTCTCTGCCATTTCCCCGTACTCCATTATTAATTCCCCAGTCTCATCCTCTAAGGGACCAACATTTACTTTAGCTACCCTCTTCCTTTTTATATACCTGTAGAAGCTCTTACTATCTGTTTTAATGTTTCTTGCCAGTTTACTCTCATAATTGATCTTCTCTCTCTCTATTATTTTTTTAATGGCTCATGACTCCTCTCTGCAACCCCAACACTCGTGCCTCGTACTTATATAATGGGTCCATGCTGCCACCAGGAACATCATCGAGCATACCATCGGCTGACTGAAGCAACGGTTCCGCTGCCTTTACCGCTCGAGGGGAGCCCTCCAGTACTCGCCCGAGTTGGTGTCCCATTTCGTGGTGGTCTGCTGCATGCTCTGCAACTTGGCTATCATGAGGGCGTCGTCCTTGCCAGCAAGGATTACAGGACCACCTCAGGAGGATGACAAGGCAGGAGGATGAGGAGGAGGAGGACCAGGAGGCAGCGAGACATTTGGCCTTCCAGACGGGCTGTCCGTGACCGGCTCATCAGACTCCGATTTGCATGAATGAAACCACAGATCTCTGTGCTCACCACATCCCCATCATACAATCCCTGTCTCATGGCGTTTCACAGCATCCTCCTGGATGCAAAGGTGAAATGAGAGAGACCACAAAATATTCCAAACACAATTAATAAATTTATCTATAAACATATTTCATGAATTCTAATAAATAATGACCCTTGTGCCTGACATAGTTGAATAGCTGTCGTTGTGCGCAAGGTGTGAGATGTGGATGTGAGTATTGCTAGGTATTCATTTTTGGTGCGTGAGTGCTGGGGGTGTGGTGCATTGAGCTGTGTGTGAAGCTTGTGTTACAGATGGTAGTTGAAGCCTTCACTCACCCTGACCACCCGTGTGAGGTCATTAAACTTTAGAGGTTATTAAACAAAATCAAGAGGTTATTAAACAAAATTAGGGCTCATGGGATTGTGGGTAATATACTAGCATGGATTGAGGATTCGTTAACGGACAGAAAACAGAGTAGGAATAAACGGGTCATTTTCGGGTTGGCAGGCTGTAACTAGTAGGATACCGCAAGGATCAGTGCTTGGGCCTCAGCTATTCACAATCTACATCAATGATTTGGATGAGGGGACCAAATGTAATATATCCAAGTTTGCTGATGATACAAAGCTGATTGCGAATGTTGTGAGGAGGATGCAAGGAGGTTTCAAGGGGATATAGACAGGCTAAGTGAGTGGGCAAGAAACATGGCAAATGGAATATAATGTGGAGGAATGTGAAGTTATCCACTTTGGTAGGAAAAATAGAAAAGCAGAGTATATTTTAAATGGTGAGAGATTGTGAAATATTGGTGTTCAGAGGGACCTGGGCGTCCTTGTACATGAATCACTGAAAGTTAACATGCAGGTACAGCAAGCAATTAGGAAAGCAAATGGTATGTTGGCCTTTATCACCAGAGGATTTAAGTATAAGAGTAAAGATGTCTTACTGCAATAATATAGGGCCCTGGTGAGACCACACCTGGAGTATTCTGTACAGTTTTGGTCTCCTTACCTAAGGAAGGATATACTTGCCATAGAGGGAGTGCAACCAAGGTTCAGCAGACTGGTTCCTGGGATTGTCCTATGAGAAGAGATTGAGTAGACTAGGCCTACTCCTGCTCCCATTTCTTATGTTAAACTTCTTCCTGCACTGGGTGTGGGTCCTGGGGAGCACAGTGCTGCCCATGACATGGTGTGGCACCTCCCTCCACATAGTCAAGCAGACTTGTGGCGAGGGCCTCTTGCCAGTTGCTGGGTACAGGACCACCTGCCTTCTCTCCACTGCTAAAACCAATGCCTCTGAAGCTTCATTGGCAAACCTCTGGGCTCTCTCGGCTCTCTCCCTGGAACGGCGATCTGCCATCAGGATTTGTAATACGTGCTACTTCTCCTTGTCCTCCTTCTTATGGTTGTTGAGGCAGCCACACACGCAACAATGCTGAGACTGAGGTGCTACAGCATCAATGAACCACCCCTTAAAGTAGTGAAAAAAGCCTGTGGCAATCGTTATTTGCGTTCAGAGTGCCCCCGATATTGGTCCAGCTTTTCAGTGTAACGCCAATGAGCTTGAGTTTTTAGATGAGAATCATGACTGCAATCATTTTAATGAGTGATGATGAATTTTGCGTGTATCCTAGACGATTTTCAAGTGGCGCGACTTAACCATTTTTAGTCTAAACACTGCCCATTTCTTTGCTATAACGAATTTCTAGCCCAGGGAAGGGTCTGTTTTTAGACTAGAATGAGGTTCTAAGTGCAGTCTTTCAGGGGTCAGTGCTTGGATTCCTGTTGTTCTCAATTTACTGTAATAACTTGCACTTGGAAACTAAATATAAGCTTATCAAATTTACTAATGGGGAGAGACTGAGAATGGAGCAAAATGCTTGTAAAAGGAACTAAATCAGTTGTGTAATTGAACATACAAATGATAAATGAAATTTAACATGGATAAATGTAAGGCTCAATATTTTGATCCTGGTGTAAGTGCCCCTGGAACTACATCACAGGAATCACTACTGAGATTGGCACATTGGGGAAAGAATAGGCTGTAAATTAATTACCTAAAGCCATTCGGATTCCAGGAACATAATGATTCTCAGAATTATTGGGCCTGAACTTACCTTCTGCCTGGGGATCCACGGAGACTCACGCTCCTGGGTCTCTATGCGTAGACATACGCAGAGGCCCACAGAAACCAGGTGCGCAGGCGGTTCGCAAGCGCCCCTGGGATCACGTGGGCTGACCCAACGAATGAAAGAAGGGGATCCCCATTCCGTATGTACGGAATCCCCATAAGTATGAATGGGAATCTCAAAAAATACCTCTACACTTCAAATAAATAAATAAAAAATCACATTTAAAATTAATTAAATGGCATTTAATTAAATATTTAAAACAAAAATGTAATATTTTGAAAAATAAATTTACATGTTTAAAAGGGGCTAAAAATAAACAACTTATTTCACAGGTCTTTAAATGTATAATTGAAAAAAAATATTTTTCTGTTTTTTAAAACTCTTACGCTGGTAAAAGCAGGCCTTATGCCTGCTTTTACCAGGCGTAAGAATTTCATGGGCATTTGCTGGGTAGAACTCTCCGCCCGCGGATGCCTTTTACCCGGGGATGTGGTGGATCTGTCAAGAGACAGATCGCAAGTTCCGGGTTTTAGCACATGCGCAACATATGCCTAAACCCTGAACTTGCGAGGCCTTTACGGGCACGTACACACCTTGTACGCACCCAACGGGGTCGCAAATTACGGCCCATTATGTTAGTAGAATATATTATCTAGCAGCATTTCTTTCCATTCATGTATATACAATCAGAAAATCAAACAACTGTTAATTTATATTTGGCAGATTACAGAATTGATTCAGTCATTTCTATATGTTATAATGGCAAAGTTAGGATACCAGACTTTAATACTGAATTGCAGTTGAATATCAGGTATGGCACCCATGACCAACAAGAATGCAAACTTCCATCTAGCTTAACGGCAGTTAAAGGGAGATAGACAGTTTGGATAATTGATCAAAACTTGTATTTTTTGTTTGAAGTCGTCCCATGCAGAAAGACTTCATGAGTGGTATTTTTACTAAGCATAGACACTGGGAATTTCCTCAGGTGTTTTCCCTATTGACCGCTGGAACTTCAGCAGAAACCCAGTTTACACGTATATCCGAAGTTTTCACTGATTTTTTGCTGATTGGGAAAACCCCCAAGAAAATTTTCAGCAAGAATATTCCTTTGAGCAGACATTCTCAAAAAACTATTTTTAAGTATAATTTTGAAAAAGAAATACTTAAACTAGAATTGTAACATTAGCGCAAAGCAGTTTCACTTCACACCAATGCTCAGAAGTTGTAGTATAAATCTGATGTACCTAACCTGTCGCTGCAGGTTTGCCAACTCTGGTTTGACGTATTCCTTTAGATCTGACCATGTGACATTTGATCAAGTGACACTGACCAGGTGATGCTTAATCACATGACATTTAATCGTGAAATTTACCCACTGTTTGCAAATGTTAGTGCATTTACCTTAGTTGAGTGTCTTAGTACAACCAAGCCCCGAATAAAATATTTCACTTTTTGTTTTATAGTCAGATGAATAACAATTTATAAATTAAAGAATAGAAAGCTTTAAGGGTAAGTGATGTTTAAATAAAATCTACTTATGTTTCTACAGTATCGACCGCAATGAGAAACACCAAGTACATACCCCAAATTAAACAAAAACATCGATATGAGTAACCTCTAACTAAAGATTTTATACAATTTTATAACTTTTTACAATTCCCAGCAAGTTATAAAAAAATAATAAAACCAAAATCAAACATAATTCAATTCCCTGACTATCACACCCCATGACTGAAACCCAGCTTCCAGGTGAGGCTCAGTCCTCGGGGGAAGCACCAAAGCTGCCTGACTCTCGTAATAAAACTCATTATACAACAGCGCACATCATAGTCCGTCATGAACTTTCCCTCGCTCCAGTTTGTGTTTCTCTCCCTCCCCCTCCCCCAGTTTGTGTTTCTCTCCCTCCCCAGTTTGTGTTTCTCTCTGACCTTCGTGCCCAGTTTGTGTTTCTCTCTCCCTCCCCCAGTTTGTGTTTCTCTCCCTCCCCCAGTTTGTGTTTCTCTGTTCCTCCCCTCCCCTCCCCAGTTTGTATTTCGCTCTTCCCTCCCACCCTCCCCAGTTACTCTCTCAGGACTCAGTTTCCAGGCGATTTCTGTAGGTCCTGCTGTCGCCATCCTCACAACCGGCAATGAAGCAGTGCGTTCCGAATAGGGGGGGTTGGGGCGCAGCACGGCTCACACAACATGGATTGGTTACTCGCCATGTGCACATGTGTGAACCGCTCATACAAGAACTCCCGAGTCGCCAATTGCCCACTCCGGTTGACGGGTTGGGAACTTTGCCATGGAGCGAATGGAATGAGATTCCCTTTTTCAAGGGTCCAACCATAACTACTGTAGTAGTGCAAAATATAGACTAAAAATACTTTCCCAGAATATCATTAGACTTTTTCAATCCTAATTTTAATAAAAACAGCAATTTGAAAGCCACATTGCAAATTATTTGCTGCATCAGATATAGAAATCAGTACACCATTAACTGTTCTCTGACATCTGTGCAGCAGCAATGGAGCAGAGCTTTTGGAGAAGGTTGTCACTGATTACAACTAAGAACTGAGGCCACCCCAAAGTTACTCTGTATGACAGCTGCAAATTTTGGATCTGCCATACATATTCTCTCAAGTTCAGCATATTTGATCATGCCTTTATGTTGTCCCCACATCTTAAGTTCAGAAGTGCACCCATATTGCCTAATATCTAATCATACGATAGTGTAATCCAGAGACATAAAATGTGATCTGAATTGAATATCATCTGTGTCGCATGTGCCCTCATGAGGACTTCTCCAATCTTTTGGTAGGTGGTTGATAATTTATTGAGACAAAGCCAGGTAGGAAACATTAAGCTGCTTTATTTTACAGACAGCAAGTGATAATAGTTACAATCAAATCACACTTACTTCAGTTAACTTCATAACCCCTCCTTCAAATAAGAAAACAAATAAATCATGCTGCCTTGCCCTGGGTTGGAGGGCCAGCTAATACTTGCTTTTGATCAGTTCAACATTGAAACAGACCAAAGCTTGACTGCCTGTAGTCTTACAATAAACTGCCCATGGTCTTTCTTGCCTTTCTCTAATCAGATTGACCAACTGGCCTTGAGCTTGGGTTTTTCTCTTTCTTTTGTTACTTCTGATCATAAGAAATGGGGGAGAGGCTATCCCGATGACTTCGTCCCCATTCAATGATTTGCCAGTAGACCTATCAATCAAACCAGTTACCTCCCTCAAGATTGGATTCTTGACAGACACCCATGCTGGGTTCAAATACATTGGGTCATCCCAACGAGAATAGGCTTGGATGCTTGTAAGAAGTCTGAAATGAAATAACCAATTAACTATTGATCCCAAATCATTGTGGAACATATTTTCAATATCTGGCTCAGTAACATATAAACTTGTTCTTGTTTTAGGGTCTGCAGTATAATGGCAACAAAAATAATTTTAAACCTGTATGAAGCCACTTTAATTTAAAACATACCACTTAAATGTAGTTCATTTCCAAAAGCTTTCTGTGGAAAAATCATCAAACAAATCCTGAAACATGACAATGACAATGGGGTCTAAAATCGTTAATGCCCGAAACTGGGCACAATTCCGGCAGTGCATAGTGATGGGGCTTCAGAACAGAGAGACCTGAAGACCATACTAAGTTTGTCCAAGGGCTTCACCATCATAATTCAGTTAGTTGGAGGCGATCTGATGCAGATTGCTTGTTGGGGCCTAACCAATTTTGGTCAGTGCCGAGGCCCACAGGCATGTCCACGAAGGGGGGTGGGGGGGGGGTGGGGGTGTTGAAGGCAGGCAGGCAGCGGCCTGCAGTTGTTTTATGGAACCAGGAGGAGCACTCCAGCTCCTACCATCTGCACAAAAAGGACATTTCAGGAAGTTTTGAGCCTTTTTCTTGAGCGGCCTCCAGTGGTTCCTTTATATATACTGGTCGAAGCTTGTGAAGGAGAATTTTTTTCACACAGCTGTTAGGGTCTGGAATGCTAGGCCTGAAAGGGTGGTGGAAGCAGATTCAATAGTAACCTTTAAAAGGGAATTGAATATATACTTGAAAAGGAAAAATTTGCAGGCCTAAGAGCAGGGGATTGGGACTAATTGGATAGCTCTTTCAAAGAACAGGATGGGCCGAATGCCCTCCTTCTGCGCTGTAATTTTCTAAGATTCTATGACCGCAGCCATACAGTACCAAATATGAAGGAACAAGCAAGCTTCACTATGGGTGTATTTTAAATTTGTAGTAATATTATCTTTAAATTACCATTTTAGCCTTACCAACAACAATTTAGCTGTAAATTTATTCTAAAAACAGTTTAATGTTTAGATCTATAACCTGCTTATGAGAAAAAAAACACAGGCAATGTCTACTTTGTATTTATTAATATACATTTTGTTTATGGAATACTATGTATTAAAAGAGTATCATTTGCTTTGGGATACGTTCATACACCAGCTTCAATGTTGCAGTGAAGTCATTTCAAGGCTGTTTCTATGAAACCAATAGAATTACTCAATAGGCAGCAATGAAAATTAATTTACAAAATGTATTAAATCATATAGGAGAGCATGTAATCCGAATCTATTAGCATGTCATGGAAACTGACAAGTTCTTGATTTAAATCAATGGATCTGAGTAGGGGGTCAAACATTATTTTTCTGGGTTAATAGTCCAGGAATCTCAGATCCTGATTTTAATGGCATTGCCCCAGATAAAGTTATTTGAAATGTTTTTTAAAATATTTAATCGGCGCAAAATTCAGATCCATAGCGCCCACAAGCGTTCTTACAGCTCCAAAATGGCGTCAGCGGCAGCGCATACACTTGTGGGACAAATCGCGCTGGATGCCATATCGGTGAGGGCCCACTGAAATGGCCTAAAAGCCACTCAGTTGTACACAACCGCTATGAAAAACCATAACAAGAATGAAACCGGACGGACCACCCAGCATCGACCTCGGCACCGGCTACAGACACAACAACGGCACACCCAGCCCAGTCGACCCTGCAAAGTCCTCCTCACCAACATCTGGGGACTTGTGCCAAAATTGGGAGGGCTGTCCTATAGACTAGTCAAGCAACAGCCTGACATAGTCATACTCACAGAATCATACCTTTCAGCCAATGTTCCAAACTCCTCCATCACAATCCCTTGGTATGTCCTGTCCCACCGGCAGGACAGACCCACCAGGGGTGGCGGCACAGTGGTATACAGTCGGGAAGGAGTGGACCTGGGAGACCTCAACATTGATTCCGGAACCCATGAAGTCTCATAGCTTCAGGTCAAGCATGGGCAAGGAAACCTCCTGCTGATTACCACCTACCACCCTCCCTCAGCTGATGAATCAGTACTCCTCCAAGTTAAACACCACTTGGAAGAAGCACTGAGAGTAGCAAGGGCACAGAATGTACTCTGGGTGGGGGACTTCAATGTCCATCACCAAGAGTGGCTCGATAGCACCACTACTGACCGAGCTGGCCGAGTCCTGAAGGACATAGCTGCCAGTCTAGGCCTGCGACAGGTGGTGTGAGAACCAACACGAGGGAAAAACTTTTGGACCTCATCCTCACCAATCTACCTGTCACAGATGCATCTGTCCATGACAGTATTGGTAGCAGTGACCACCGCACTATGCCTATGGAGACGAAGTCCTGTCTTCACACTGAGGACACCCTCCATTATGTTGTGTGGTACTACCACCATGCTAAATGGCATAGATTCAGAACAGATCTAGCAGCTGAAAACTGGGCATCCATATGGCGCTGTGGGCCATCAGCAGCAACAGAATTGTATTCCACTGCAATCTGTAACCTCAAGGCCCGGCATATCCCTCACTCTACAATTACCATCAAGCCAGGGGACCAACCCTGGTTCAATAAGGAGTGCAGAAGAGCATGCCAGGATCAACACCAGGCGTACCTAAAAATGAGGTGCCAACCTGGGGAAGCTGCAACACAGGACTACATGCATGCTAAAAAGCGAGAGCAGCATGCCATAAACAGGGCTAAGTGATCCCACAATCAACGGATCAGATCAAATCTCTGCAGTTCTGTCACATCCAGTCATAAATGGTGGTGGACCATTAAACAACTAATGGGAAGAGAAGGCTCCATGAATATCAACATCCTCAATGATGGTGGAGCCCAGCAGGAGTGCCAAAGACAAGGCTGAAGCCTTTGCAAACATCTTCAGCCAGAAGTGCCGAGTGGATGATCCAAATTGGCTTCCTCCTGAGGTCCCCACCATCACAGAAGCCAGTCTTCAGCCAATTCGATTCACTCCACGTGATATCAAGAAACAGCTGAGTGCACTGGATATAGCAAAGGCTATGGGACCCGACAACATCCCAGCTGTCGTGCTGAACACTTGTGCTCCAGAACTAGCCGTGCCTCTAACCAAGCCATTCCAGTACAGCTACAACACTGGCATCTATCCGACAATGTGGAAAACTGCCCAGGTATGTCCTGTCCACAAAAAGTAGGAGAAATCCAATCCGGCCAATTACCGCCCCATCAGTCTACTCTCAATCATCAGCAAAGTGATGGAAGGTGTCGTCGACAGTGCTATCAAGCGGCACTTACTCACCAATAACCTGCTCACTGATGCCCAGTTTGGGTTCTGCCAGGACCACTCGGCTCCAGACCTCATTACAACCTTGGTCCAAACATGGACAAAAGAGCTGAATTCCAGAGGTGATGTGAGAGTGACTGCCCTTGTCATCAAGTCAGCATTTGACCGAGTGTGGCATCAAGAAGCCCTAGTGAAACTGAAGTCAATGGGAATCGGGAGGGAAAACTCTCCATTGGCTGGAGTCATACCAAGCACAAAGGAAGATGGTTGTGGTGGCTGTAGGTCAATCATCACAGCCCCACGACATTGCTGCAGGAGTTCCTCAGGGCAGTGTCCTAGACCCAACCATCTTCAGCAGTTTCATCAATGACCTTCCCTCCAACATAAGGTCAGAAATGGGGATGTTCACTGATGACTGCACAGTGTTCAGTGCCATTCGCAACTCCACAGATAATGAAGCAGTCCATGCCTGCATGCAACAAGACATGGATGACATTCAGGATTGGACTGATAAGCAGCAGGTACCATTTGCTTCCTCACAAGTGCCAGGCAATGACTAGCTCCAGCAAGCGAGAGTCTAACCACCGCCCCTTAACATTCAACGGCATTACCATCACCAAATCCCCCACCATCAACATCCTGAGGGTCACCATTGGCCAGAAACTTAACTGGACCAGCCACATAAATACAGTGGCAACAAGAGCAGGTCAGAGGCTAGGTATTCTGCAGAGAGTGTCTCACCTTCTGACTCCCCAAAGCATTTCCACCATCTACAAGGCACAAGTAAGGAGTGTGATGGAATACTCTCCACTTGCCTGGATGAGTGCAGCTCCAACAACACAAGATGCTCGACACCATCCAGGACAAAGCAGCCCGCTTGATTGGCACCCCATCCACCACCTTAAACATTCACTCCCTCCAGCACCAGCGAACCGTGGCTGCAGTGTGTACCATCTACAAGATGCACTGCAGCAACTCGCCAAGGCTTCTTCGGCAGCACCTCCCAAACCCACGACCTCTACCACCTCGAAGGACAAGGGCAGCAGGCGCAGGGAACACCACCACCTCCAAGTTCCCCTACTAGTCACACACCATCCTGACTTAACATAGAAACATAGAAGATAGGAGCAGGAGTAGGCATTCGGCCCCTCGAGCCTGTTCCGCCATTTAATGAGATCATGGCTGATCATCCAAATTCAGTACCCTGTCCCTGCTTTCTCCCCATATCTCTTGGTCCCTTTAGCCTTAAGAAATATATCTAACTCCTTCTTGAATATATTTAATGAATTGGTCTCAACTGCCTTCTGTGGTAGAGAATTCCACAGGTTCACCACTCTCTGGGTGAAGAAATTCCTCCTCATCTCAGTCCTAAATGGCTTTCCCCTTATCCTTAGACTGTGACCTCTGGTTCTGGACTCCCCCACCATCGGGAACATCCTTCCTGCATCTAGTCTGTCTAGTCCTGTTAGAATTTTCTAAGTTTCAATGAGATCCCGTCTCATTCTTCTAAACTCTAGCAAATATAAGCCTAATCGACCCAATCTCTCTTCATACGTCATTCCTGCCATCCCAGGTATCAGTCTGGTGAATCTTCGCTGCACTCCCTCCATGGCAAGAACATCCTTCCTCAGATAAGGCGACCAAAACTGCACACGATACTCAAGGTGTGGTCTCACCTCAGCCCTGTACAACTGCAGCAAGACATCCTTGCTCCTGTACTCGAATCCTCTCGCTATGAAGGCCAACATACCATTTGCCTTCTTAACCGCCTGCTGCACCTGCATGCTTACCTTCAGCGACTGGTGCACAAGGACACCCAGGTCTCATTGCACTTCCCCTTTTCCCAATCTATTGCCGTTCAGATAATAATCTGTCTTCCTGTTTTTGCCACCAAAGTGGATAACCTCGCATTTATCCACATTATACTGCATCTGCCATGCATCTGCCCAATCACCCAACCTGTCCAAATCATACTGGAGTTTCTCTGCATTCTCCTCACAGCACACACGCCCACCCAGCTTTGTGTCGTCTGCAAACTTGGAGATATTACATCTAGTTCCCTCGTCTAGACCATTAATATATATTGTGAATAGCTGGGGTCCTAGCACCGATCCCTGCAGTACCCCACTAGTCACTGCCTGCCAGTCGGAAAAAGACGCATTTATTCCAACTCTTTGCTTCCTGTCTGCCAACCAGTTCTCTATCCAAGTCAGTACCTTACCCCCAATCCCATGTGCTTTAACTTTGCACGCCAATCTCTTATGCGGGACCTTATCGAAAGCCTTCTGAAAGTCCAAATACACCACATCCACTGGTTCTCCCTTATCTATTCTACCAGTTACATCCTCAAAAAATTCCAGTAGATTAGTCAACCATGGAAGAATATCGTCGTTCCTTCATCGTCGTTGGGTCAAAATCCTGGAACTTCCTCCCTAACAGCACTGTGGGAGTACCTTCATCACACAGACTGCAGCGGTTCAAGAAGGCAGCTGAACACCACTTTCTCAAGGGCAAATAGGCATGAGTAATAAATGCTGGCCTTGCCAGCGACGCCGAGATCCTATGAACGAATAAAAAAAAAATGTTTTGTGCAGAAGCCTTGAAGTCAGGAAAAAGTCCTACAGCACACTGCAGCCACAGCTTGATAGCACTGTCGATGACACCTTCCATCACTTTGCTGATGATTGAGAGTAGACTGATGGGGCGTTAATTGGCCAGATTGGATTTGTCCTGCTTTTTGTGGACAGGACATACCTGGGCAATTTTCCACATTGTCGGATAGATGCCAGTGTTGTAGCTGTACTGGAACAGCTTGGCTAGAGGCGCAGTTAGTTCTGGAGCACAAGTCTTCAGCACGGCAGTCGAGATGTTGTTGGGGCCCATAGCCTTTGCTGTATCCAGTGCGCCCAGCCATTTCTTGATATCACATGGAGTGAATCGAATTGGCTGAAGACTGGCTTCTGTGATGGTGGGGACCTCAGTACAAGGCCGATATGGATCACCCACTCGGCATTTCTGGCTGAAGATGTTTGCAAACGCTTCAGCCTTGTCTTTTGCACTCACGTGCTGGGCTCCACCATCATTGAGGATGGGGATATTCATGGAGCCTCCTCCTTCCGTTAGTTGTTTAATAGTCCACCACCATTCACCACTGGATGTGGCAGGACTGCAGAGCTTTGATCTGATCCGTTGATTGTGGGAGCGTTTAGCTCTGTCTATAGCATGTTGCTTCTGCTTTTTAGCATGCATGTAGTCCTGTGTTGTAGCTTCCCCAGGTTGGCACTGCATTTTTAGGTACGCCTGGTGCTGCTCCTGGGCATGTTCATCTACACTCCTTATTGAACCAGGGTCGGTCCCCTGGCTTGTTGGTAATGGTAGAGTGAGGGATATGCCGGGCCATGAGGTTACAGATTGTGGTGGAATACATTTCTGCTGCTGCTGATGGCCCACAGCGCCTCATGGATGCCCAGTTTTGAGCTGCTG
The DNA here is from genome assembly GCA_030390025.1 of Squalus acanthias. Classification (NCBI taxonomy): domain Eukaryota; kingdom Metazoa; phylum Chordata; class Chondrichthyes; order Squaliformes; family Squalidae; genus Squalus; species Squalus acanthias. Next base: position 82,858,739 of record CM059435.1, on the reverse strand, counting down.
GATCTGTTCTGAATCTATCCCATTTGGCACGGTGGTGGTGCCGCACAACACGATGGAGGGTGTCCTCAGTGTGAAGATGGGACTTTGTCTCCACAACGACTGTGCCGTGGTCACTGCTACCAATACTCTCATGGACAGATGCATCTGCGACAGGTAGATTGGTGAGGACAAGGTCAAGTAGGTTTTTTCCTCGTGTTGGTTCTCTCACCGCCTGTCGCAGTCCCAAACTGGCAGCTATATCCTTCAGGACTTGGCCAGCTCAGTCAGTAGTGGTGCTACCGAGCCACTCTTGGTGATGGACATTGAAGTCCCCCACCAGAGTACATTCTGTACCCTTGCTACTCTCAGTGCTTCTTCCAAGTGGTGTTCAACAACTGATTCATCAGCTGAGGGAGGGCGGTAGGTAGTAATCAGCAGGAGGTTTCCTTGACCTGAGACTTCATGGGGTTCGGAGTCAATGTTGAGGACTCCGAGGTCCACTCCTTCCCGACTGTAGATTCAAAAATGTATCATATAAAATCATAGCATTTCTAATTGTGTGTTTAACGTTTTGCCATAAATTGCACTCATTTAATCGGAAGTATTCACTTGTCAGGAATTCAAAACAAAATATCAGTAAAACTACACACTCTATATCATTGAAACACAATCACTTCCAACTTCCCCTCTAACTCACACACCATCCTGACTTGGACATATACCCCCATTCCTTCTTGATTACTGGGTCAAAATCATGGAATTCCCGAACACCATCACTGGAGCACCATCAGCAGAAGCAGTGGTTTAAAGAGAAGGTCTGCCACCTTCTCGGATGACTAGGGATAGGCAATAAAAGTGACTTTGCTAGTCTTGCCCACATGCCAAACAGTTTTTTTTTAAATGTTGCTATAACTTGTAATCTGTTGTATTTTTGATAGAATGTAGAAACTTTAGAAATAGTGCAATTTATACAAAAGCATTTAGTTATAAAAAATTGACACCCAATATTTATCTAACATGAATATAGAAGGTATAGATAACAAAAGTTTGGAATTTTCAATTTCTATCATTTAAAGCAAATGCTCAGAAGTTTAGTTAAAAGGGCACATCATTTTACGAGGAGAAAAAGGAAAAGACTGCATTAATATAGCGCCTTTCACAAACTCAGGACGTCCCAAAACACTTTACAGCCAATGAAGCACTTTTGAAGTGTAGTCACTGTTGTAATGTAGGAAACATAGCAGCCAATTTGCGCACAGCAAGCTCCCACAAACAGCAATGTGTTAATGACCAGATAATCTGTTTTAGTAATGTTGGATGAGGGATAAGTATTGGCCAGGACTCCCCTGCTCTTCTTTGAAATAGTGCCGTGGGATCTTTCACATCCATTTGAGAGGGCAGATAAAAAATGTTGTCAACAGAAATACACCCTGGCAAATTGAAGATAGAATGACTTAATCACATTATCAATTGTATCTTCATTAAACAATAAAATAATTTATCAAAAGTTAAGTTAAAAATTTGATATGTGAAACTTTTGCTGCAGCTGTGAAATGGTGGTAGAAATTAATCTTTGGTAGTAGTGCAAAACGGGCGGTCTCGCATCGTTAGACGCCACATCCGATATTCAGTTTAATTGAAACAGCTGAAGGGAGGGTGGGAAGCTGAGAAGTGCAGAGGTGTAAGTACCTGCCCTCAACTTCAATGAAGCAGTCAACCGAGTATGGCATCAAGGAACCCGAGCAGAACAGAGATTATATGGGGTGAGGGGGTCAAACAGAAAATCCTCCAGTGGCTGGAATCATACTTGACATAACTGAAGATCGTTGTTGTTGCCAGAGGTCAGTCATCACAGCCCCAGGACTTTGTGGTAGGAGTTCCTCAAGGAAGCATCCTGGGCCCACCCATCTTCAGTTGCTTCAACACTGACCTTCGCTCCAATATATGGTCAAAAGTGGGGCTGGTCACTGACGATTCCACAGTACTTATCTCCATTCACAACTCCTCTGATAATGAAACAAGCAGAACTTGGATAACATCTAGGATTGGGCTTACAAGTGGCAGGTGACTTTCGTGCCACATAAGTGCCAGTAAGTGACCATCTCAAACAGATGAAATTCCAGGTGATCTGCAGGGACATTATCAATGCTGAGTCCCCTACAATCAACAACTGGGAGTCACCACGAACCAAAAGCTTAACTGGAACAACCATATCAACATTATAGCAACATGAGCAGGGCAGACACTGGGTACTCTGACAAGTGGCTCACCTCTTGACTCCTCAAAGCCTATCCACCATCTTCAAGGCTCAAGTCAGGCATCTGATGGAATACTCACCACTCACCTGGATGGTTACAGCTGCAGCAACACTCAAGAACAGAGCAGCTCACTTGATTGGTCGCCATGCCATTGGACTCAATATCCAGCCCCTCCATCACCAGCACACTGTGGCTGCAGTATGTATGATCTACAGGATGCTGTGCCATAATTCACCAAGGTTACTTCAACAGCAACTCCCTCCCCTGCAACCTCTACTACCAAGAAGGACAACAGCAGCAATGTCATGGGAACATCTCAAGTTCCTCTCCCAACATATATCGCCATTCCTTCATTGTCACTGGTTCAATATACTGGTATTCCCCAACTAACAGCATTGTTGGGAACAGTATCACCACAATCACTGTATCAGTTCCAGGAGGAGATCCATTAACACCTTCTCAGGGCAACTTGGGATAGACAATAAATGCAGACTTGCCTGCATTGACCACATCTAGAGAGCAAATTTAAACAATAGTGACAGACAAAAATGAAAGGAAGCATGTTAGCATGAATTTGCAGGAAAGAGATGGAGCAGCTGTTACCGTCATTGGATTTGATAGCCCAATGCGGCAAGGTAGCTGCAATGTCCTTAAAGATATGGTTGGCTGCATCTTGGTGGGAATGGCCACTCAGGATGCAATTAATTGTTGATCACCCTGGGATGCCTTCTCATGGAGTGTCACTGAAAGCAGGACATCCTGCAGGAAGTATCCAACAATACACATAGCAAGGCATCAACGTATCTTGGTGGTGCCATTGGGTCTGCTGTCCCAGTTTCCTTTGGGAATAGGAGCCTCCACAACAATAAATTTTCTGCCAAAGTTAGCTCTGTTCACCTATCTGCAAATGGGAGTGTGTGGGTACCAGCGGGTCGACAGAAAGCACCTGTTGTGCAGCCTCACCTGCCTGATATCCCTCCATTGGGTCTCCTTTTCTTCCAAATACCTCAGATAGGGAAATTCTTATTGGGAAACCCATTGGTGCTGGGGCAAAAAATAGAACAATTGGCACAAAGGCTCAGTAAAACCAAAGTGACAGAAGAGAAAAAAAATAAAAACAAAAAGGATTAAGTAGTGACAAAATTTTTTTACCTTAATATTGCTGTGTCCTTTCTATGACATTCCATATATTTACCATTACCTAGAAACTTGGAAACCATTTCACAGCATAATTCAGAAACCACATCCTGCATGTCAGAACATTGAACAATGTGCGTATGATGTCCCTACCTCCTATATTAATAGGTAAATGAAGTCCTCCTCTGTTTGGCTGGTGCAATAGATCTCCAGACGCTTTTCCAAACAGCATCACCTGATTGACACATGCCAAATCCTTTTCCAAAGTCTAAAATTTTAGGTTTTATTGAGGCACTTTGAAATTGGACTATTTGTATGTATTTTTAAATTGAGAAAGCAACATAAACGACTATGGCTTCAATCAGGAATGAGTAAAATAGAAGATTAGATGAATCAGTAAATAGTGAAAGTAGCTGACGTTAGATTAATTAGAAAAAAAGTAAAAATTAAAATAGTAAATATAAGAGAGGGCAAGAAAGTGCCATTTCCTTGCAAGAAAAAAAAATCTGCATTCACACAGCACCTTTCAAGCACTCAAAATATTCTAAATAAATCAATGTCCAAGTAATCTGATTTTTTGAGGGAGGACTGTTGACCAGGCTACCAGGAGAACTCCCTGCTCTTTTTGAAATAGTGCCACAGGATCTTTTATGTCTATTGAAAAGGCAGTTCACAGCTCAGTTTAATGTCACATCCGAACGACAGTATCTTTGACATTGGAGCAACACATCAATCTAGATTATATGGTCAAATCTGTAGTGGCAAAAGTGCTACTAGCTGAGCCAAGCTAATTTATCTAAAGGTTAAATGGTAAATACCAGTCTTTCTTTTATATTATGATTCAAACCACAATGCACATTGGGCAGTCGCCACACCCACAGACTACAAGCTGACTTTGTCCAATAATGCATGGTCAACTAATGTAAGTATAACACACTGTGAGAGCACCGAAGTCCTGAAAATGGGATATTGGGTACCAGCAACTATTAAAAAGTTGTTGGTTGCACTGAAAGTTCTGCCTGCTTTTTGTTCTAAAAATTTGTTTGTGGAAGCTGGCTGAGTTGCAGACTTGGCATTGGAGACCATGGTGCAAGATCATAAGATCAGAAGTGGGGATGTTCGCTGATGATTGCATAGTGTTCAGTTCCATTCGCAACTGCTCAGAAAATGAAGCAGTCCATGCCCGCATGCAGCAAGACCTGGACAACATTCAGGTTTGGGCTGATAAGTGGCAAGTAACATTCACGCCACAGAAGTGCCAGGCAATGACTATCTCCAACAAGCGAGTGTCTCACCACCTCCCCTTGACATTCAACGGCATTACCATCGCCGAATCCCCCACCATCAACATCCTGGTGGTCACCATTGACCAGAAACTTAACTGGACCAGCCACATAAATACTGTGGCAACAAGAGCGGGTCAGAGGCTGAGTATTTTGTGGAGAGTGTCTCACCTCCTGACTCCCAAAGCCTTTCCATCATCTACAAGGCACAAGTCAGGAGTGTGAACTTATACTCTCCACTTGCCTGGAAGAGTGCAGCTCCAACAATACTCAAGAAACTCAACACCATCCAGGACAAAGCAGCCCGCTTGATTAGCATCCCATACACCACCTTAAACATTCACTCCCTGCACCACTGGCGCACCGTGGCTGCAGTGTGTACCATCTACAAGATGCACTGCAGCAACGCGCCAAGGCTTCTTTGGCAGCACCTCCCAAACCAGCGACCTCTACCACCTAGAAGGACAAGGGCAGCAGGCGCATGGGAACACCATCACCTGCAAGTTCCCCTCCAAGTTACACACCATCCTGACTTAGAAATATATTGCCGTTCCTTCATTGACGCTGGGTCAAAATCCTTGAACTCCCTCCTTAACAGCACTGTAGGAGTACCATCATCACAAGGACTGCAGCGGTTCAAGAAGGCGGCTCACCACCACCTACTCAAGGGCAATTAGGGATGGGCAATAAATGCTGGCCATGCCAGTGACGTCCACATCCCGGAACGAATAAAAAAAAAGGACCTGCAATGAAAGGCAGCCCTTAATGGAGGCGAAGGTAACCCAGAAAACCAGTCTATACACTTCTACCTTGGCTTCCCTTGAAATGCCCATTTCAAACAAGTACTGAGCATTTGGAATGGTGCTCTGACACACCAGGCACATTACGGGGTTTGCCCCTAATTAGTACATGAATCAAAGCATTGAAAATCCTCGTGCACAGTGGCAGTGCACATGCAGACTCAAAAAGCCTCCAGGTTACATGCTATGCATAGCATGCATTTGGAATGGAGTAGGTTTCAGGCCTTTGTACTTAATAATACAGAGTGCTTCAGGCACCATAGACCATATTGTCATACCTAATGGCCTAAGGGATATAAACGTGGAGACGGGAACGGAGCAGGGGGTGATAGTGGGCGACAAACACGCAACACAGTGGGATGTGTAGGTATGTCCAATTTCAATAGGGATGCCTCATTATCATTTTACTTCCGGGTTTCGCGTCTCCACTGCGCATGAGCGGGTATGATGCAAACCCGCTTGACACGATTTCACTGTGACTATTTAAAGACCCAGTTCACAGATGCAATGGAGGAGGAAGTTTATAGTTTTGTACATTGTGTTGAAAGAAGTAAAAGAAGAGTTATGGAAAGAGGGCAAAGGCTGTGCCTAAGTTCAATGAGGCGTCACTGCATGTACTGCTGGGTGCAGTAAAGGCGAGCAGGGAAATCCTGTTTCCCAGCAATGGGAAAAAGAAACCTACAGCCACTACAAAGAAGGTGTGGCTGGAGGTGGCGCAAGAAGTAAGCAGCAGGAGCATCATAATGAGGACACGGATACAGTGCAGCAAGCGTTTAATGACCCTAACCATTTCAGGAAAGGTGAGCAAAGTTGCAGGTTCACCTACATCCTGAAGTGCACCCCCTCACCTTCTGTCTTGTCAAGCATATTCCATTCAATTCACTCCTCACACCCACTTAGGTTTCAGCAGCACCCATCGTTCCGTTTCAATGCACATTCTCACCTCCATCCACCACTGCCACTCAACTCAATCCTCCTGTAATCCGACACCACCTCAGTCAGCTCCCCGATTCTCAGCAAATGCATGCCAATATCACTCGTGATGCATCTGCCTGATTATCACCGTCACCGAATGCACTGCATCCATCGGATGCACGCATGCCTTACAGCCACTCACAGGTCTGTCGTGCCACCCTTGCAGGAGAACACAGAATACAAGGGACAGGGCGAGGACTGGAAGCGACCACCACAGACCGTGGAGCTCATCACAGCGGAAGAGGAAGCATAGGAGATAAGTGACATCTCTGCCTCCCTCAGCATCAGAGATACCGAAACTGGTAGTGCATTGCTGCAGGGTAGCAGAATTAATCTCTCAGACCCACATCTTCTACAAACCAAAGTCATCTTGACTTGACTTCAGCACTGAATGAAATATGATCACCTTAATCATGTGCATTTCAACATTTGTACAGTCCCATGACTGAATCATATCCATCTCTTCTCTCCTCCAGGGCCATCACATGTAGAATAGCAGACGATGATTCCTCAGAGGAGCTCATTCCTGCTGAGGGTGCACAGGACACATGCGTGCCAGGCACCAGCGCAGTCCTTAGGTGGGTCCTCTTACAGAGAGTTAGGTGGGATGCCACCAGGTGAATCACACTTCACAAGTGAGCACGAGCAGGGAGTGGTGGTAGGGACAGCTGTGGAAAGGCTGTGTTGGAGGGCACAGTCCTCTTCAAGCTCTGCTCAGCTGGACACTGATTCTGAAGCCAGGGGGCCATCAACAAAAAGTAGAATGATAGAGGGTTAGCAGCAACAATGTGAGGTACTGGCATTCCTGCCAGGCACACTAACTATAATGTTCAGTGGGTGGAGGAGTCCAGCTCAAACATTTGTGGAGTGATGTCGCAGGCCCTTGCAAACATATAATCTTCCATTGAGAGACTGGCCTCCTCTACGGAAGTTGAATCACGGAGCACTAATAAGTCCTTGTAAGCCCAAACGGCAGCCTTGCAAACTCTGAACCCCAACATGTCTACCGCCTTACATAGGCTGACAGACAGATTAGATGTGGGCTTCCAAGGCGTCACTGATCTCCTCCAAGCTGCTCTCCCGCAGAGAGGCAGGAGTGATGTGCCGCTGAGATGGATATGATTTAGTCATGGGATTGTACAAATGTTGAAATGCACATGAGAAGGACGATGGCGATATGGGAGATGAAAGTGCTAATTTCTCTCAAACCATTTGCACATCTCACCCGGTGCACCCTTCCACTCCCACGCCACACCCCACCCCTTCCCCAACCAGTACCTGACATGCTGCCTCATCTCCTGCTGACCCAGTCTGGCCATGCACATGTGCAGGTGGAGCAGTCAGCAGTCATTGGCGGGGCCCTCACGGGCTCCAACACCTAGAGGTTGTTGACCACAACCACCTCAAAGGTTACAACAGGGATCAGAGCAGCCTGCCACTACCTCTGCTGAAGCCACAAGGATTGCACCACATAGAAGTGCCAGATAGAGAAAGAGAAAAACTTTATAGTTCACCAAGGGAACGCACATGGGCGTTTTTGAAAATATTTTTAATTTATTAAGTCACGTTAAATTTATTATTTTGCACCAGTTTCCTGTGACTAACTGAAGCTTCCAGCTATAAGGGTACCCCTGTCATCTCGAGCAACAATGGCCCAGAAATTAAACACTGAGTGTTCACGCGGGGGTAAGACTTCCCGCGATATCTCACTCCGCGCCTACCTTTTTCCTCCGGGCCCACACGAACTTTAGTTTCAAGGCTGCAGCTGTGCAGTGCTTGCGTGACCCAGAGACGCAATTAGTTCGTGCGAGGTCTGGGATCACGTGATTCAGTTAGAGCCAATGGCAGCACACCATCTTTCATTCATAGTTTTGACAGGAATACCTGTCAAAGCTATGAATACTATACCCCCCCAAAAGAACAGCTAAACCTCAATTAAATTAAAAAATAAAGCCATCACATTAATAAAATAAGTATAGTTAAATAAATTAACCACTTTAAACAAAAAATTAAATTTTTGAAAATTTTTTAAATCTTTTTAAAAGTTATAAAAATAAACTTACCTTTCTTTAAAGTCTCTAAAAAAGATAAACCTGTTGAAAAAAATTTAAAATACTTAATTAACTACTTACCTTGTTAAAAGAGGGTCTTACGCCTCCTTTCTTTATGTGTAAAATCTTCCATGCTTACCTGCGCGTTCAAAGCACGAAGTGCACTGCGTGCGCGCAGCCTGTAGCGCGCACGCGGTTCACTTAGGAACCGCCCCCTTTTGAATTCACGAAGTGCCGGTTTCCCGCGCATGCGCAGTGCATGCCGGAAACCGGCAATTGGAGACCTAAAACGCGAGAGTACACAGTGCGTACTCTCGCGTATTAGGTCTAATTTTCGGGCCAATGTGATCGGTTGGTCTGATGTTTAGCGTCCCATGATCCTCCTCCTCATCAGATGAAGTGCTGAGCAGCTGTTGCTCCTGCACCTCTAGTCCTCGTTGCTGCGCTTTGTTGTGCAGAACGCAGCACAGCACAATTATCCTGGAGACCCTCGCTAGTCAGTACTGAAGGGTGCCTCCAGACCTGTCCAGGCACTCGAAGTGCAACTTAAGCATGCTGATGGCTCTCACACCAAGTGCTCTCACCAACCCGTTTCCCAGAGGGAACTGAAAAAGCAGCTGTGAGCACTGTACCTTTATTCAGATCGGGCCTCCTGACCTTTAACCACCCCAACAAAGTGGCGCTTAATCTCACCTCAGTTTCACTGCTGTGTGTGCTGACCCCCAGGAAACCCATGCAGCAGTCATTAATTCCAAATTGTCCCAATATCCACCACCATAAAAAAGGTGGCCAGCCTGTGCACGGCAGGTTAGGTTTGCGTTTCACGTATTTGATGGTTTAACTATCCCACCGACCCTCTCCCGCCTATCGTGGGGGAGCTAATATCGAACCCAATGTCTCCACAGCAGATGTGTGTTATTTAACCAATTAACAGCGCTGATAGTTTTTCAAATATTTTCAATTAGAAAGAAATAGGAATCAGAGAAACTCTAAAACAATATAAAAAATTTTCAAGGCTCCATGCCAGAAATCTCACCTTGCAAAATTTGCCTTTATGTCGCACCTTTAAAGGTGTTTTTTTGTATTCATTTATGGGATGTGAGCGTCGCTGGCAAGGCCAGCATTTATTGCCCAATCCTAATTGCCCTTCAGAGGGTGCTGGTGAGTCACCTTCTTGAACCGCTGCAGTCCGTGTGGTGAAGGTACTCCAACAGTGCTGTTAGGTAGGGAGTTCCAGGATTTTGACCCAGCAACGATGAAGGATCGGCGATATACTTCTAAGTCAGGATGGTGTGTGACTTGGAGGGGAACTTGGAGGTGGTGGTGTTCCCATGCGCCTGCTGCGCTTGTCCTTCTAGGTGGAGGAGGTCGCGGGTGGGAGCTGCTGCCGAAGAAGCCTTGGCGAGTTGCTGTAGTGCATCTTGTAGATGGTACACACTGCAACCATGTTAGGCCGATGGTAGAGGGAGTGAATGTTTAAGGTGGTATATGGGGTGCCAATCAAGCGGGCTGCTTTGTCCTGGATGGTGTCAAGCTTCTTGAGTGTTGTTGGAGTTGCACTCATCCAGGCAAGTGGAGAGTATTCCATCACACTCCTTACTTGTGCCTTGTAGATGGTGGGAAGGCTTTAGGGAGTCAGGAGGTGAGACACTCGCCGCAGAATACCTAGCCTCTGGCCTGCTCTTGTTGCCACTGTTTTTATGTGGCTGGTCCAGTTAAGTTTCTGGTCAAAGGTGACCCCGAGGATGTTGATTGTGGGAGATTTGGCGATGGTAATGCCGTTGAATGTCAAGGGGCGGGGGTTAGACTCTCTCTTGCTGGAGATAGTCATTGCCTGGCACTTGAGTGGCGCGAATATCACCTGCCACTTATCAGCCCAAGCCTGAACGTCATCCAGGTCTTGTTGCATGCGGGCATGGACTGCTTCATTATCTGAGGAGTTGTGAATGGCACTGAACACTGTGCAGTCATCAGCGAACATCCCCATTTCTGACCTTATGTTGGAGGGAAGGTCATTGATGAAACAGCTGAAGATGGTTTGGGCTAGGACACTGCCCTGAGGAACTCCTGCAGCGATATCCTGGGGCTGTGATGATTGACCTTCAACCGCCACAACCATCTTCCTTTGTGTTAGGTATGACTCCAGCCAGTGGAGAGCTTTCCCCCTGATTCCCATTGACTTCAATTTTACTGGGGCTCCTTGATGCCACACTCAGTCAAATGCTGCCTTGATGTCAAGGGCAGTCACTCTCACTTCACCTCTGGAATTCAGCTCCTTTGTCCATGTTTGGACCAAGGCAGTAATGAGGTCTAGAGCCGAGTGGTCTTGGCGGAACCCACACTGGGCATCAGTGAGCAGGTTATTGGTGAGTAAGTGCCGCTTGATAGCACTGTTGATGACACCTTCCATCACTTTGCTGATGATTGAGAGTAGACTGATGGGGCGGTAATTGGCCGGATTGGATTTGTCCTGCTTTTTGTGGACAGGACATACCTGGGCAGTTTTCCACATTGTCGGATAGATGTCAGTGTTGTAGCTGTACTGGAACAGCTTGGCTAGATGCGCAGTTAGTTCTTCAGCACGACAGTCGGGATGTTGTTGGGGCCCATAGCCTTTGCTGTATCCAGTGCGCCCAGCCGTTTCTTGATATCACATGGAGTGAATCGAATTGGCTGAAGACTGGCTTCTGTGATGGTGGGGACCTCAGGACGAGGCAGATGGATCATCCACTCGGCACTTCTGGCTGAAGATGGTTGCAAACGCTTCAGCCTTGTCTTTTGCACTCATGTGCTGTGCTCCACCATCATTGAGGATGGAGATATTCATGGAGTCGCCTCCTCCCGTTAGTTGTTTAATGGTCCACCACTATTCACGACTGGCTGTGGCAGGACTGCAGAGCTTTGATCTGATCCGTTGATTGTGGGATCACTTAGCCCTGTCTATAGCATGCTGCTTCCGCTTTTTAGCATGCATGTAGTCCTGTGTTGCAGCTTCCCCAGGTTGGCACCTCATTTTTAGGTACGCTTGGTGCTGCTCATGGCATGCTCTTCTACACTCCTTATTGAACCAGGGTTGGTCCTCTAGTTTGATGGTAATGGTAGAGTGAGGATATGCTGGGCCATGAGGTTACAGATTGTGGTGAAATACAATTCTGCTGCTGCTGATGGTCCACAGCGCCTAATGAATGCCCAGTTTTGAGCTGCTAGATCTGTTCTGAATCTATCCCATTTAGCACGGTGGTAGTGCCACACAACACGATGGAGGGTATCCTCAGTGTGAAGACAGGACTTCATCTCCACAATGACTGTGCGGTGGTCACTGCTACCAATACTGTCATGGACAGATGCATCTGCGACAGGTAGATTGGTGAGGATGAGGTCAAGTAGGTTTTTCCCTCGTGTTGGTTCTCACACCACCTGTCGCAGGCCCAGACTGGCAGTTATGTCCTTCAGAACTCGGCCAGCTCGGTCAGTAGTGGTGCTACCGAGCCACTCATGGTGATGGACATTGAAGTCCCCCACCCAGAGTACATTCTGTGCCCTTGCTACTCTCAGTGCTTCTTCCAAGTTGTGTTCAACATGGAGGAGTACTGATTCATCAGCTGAGGGAGAGCGGTAGTTGGTAATCAGCAGGAGGTTTCCTGAAGCCACGAGACTTCATGGGGTCTGGAGTCAATGTTGAGGACTCCCAAGGCCACTCCTTCCCGACTGTATACCACTGTGCCGCCATCCCTGGTGGGTCTGTCCTGCCGGTGGACAGGACATACACAGGGATGGTGATGGAGGAGTTTGGGACATTGGCTGAAAGGTATGATTCTGTGAGTATGACTATGTCAGGCTGTTGCTTGACTAGTCTGTGGGACAGCTCTCCCAATTTTGTCACAAGTCCCCAGATGTTGGTGATGAGGACTTACATTACTGCATTGGGATTGATGTGCCTGCACAGATTGATTGACTGCAGTCTATTCATAGTTGATGCTCTTTCAGATTATATAATACGAGTCGATATCCTGTGGCATTGTACATAGGGACTACAGATGAAGGGCACTAGTCAAGTCAAACAGGGTTAGAAACTGGGGTGGGGAGGACGCAGAGGATTTGTGTGAACATTTGACAGGTTGGGGGATAGGAACAATGGAGCATCAATTACCTAACAGCCCATCGGAGATGGACGAGGGAGGCCTCACTGAGACATTCTGGGATGTAACGGGTGTGAAACATAGCCGGAAACACAACTAGAATTTTGGGATGGGAAAGTCTGTAGTTATGGTTGGTGGCATAATGACAGGTTCAACCAGTGCAGATTAAGTGCCTACTGTTCTCCCTGGCATGCCTTTTTTAAATTTATTACTTCATCCATGAAATACTGTATTTGGGAACCAATCATTAACTTTACTACATTACAACAGTGACTACCAATGTTCCCTGTAAGCTGCGCGGCCACGCAGCGCTCCAGGGATCCCGCGCAGCTGGCTTTTCAATGTAAAAATCGCGCACGCGCGGTATTTTGAATGACCCATGCAGCCAGCGCCAACAAAAATTAGAGGGAACATTGATGACTACACTTCAAAAAGTACTTCATTGGCTGTAAAGCACTTTGGGAAGTCCGGAGGTCATCAAAGGCACTATATAAATGCAAGTCTTTCTTTCTTTGCTTCACTGTTGCCCACCATGGGACCCTGCAGCTTGCACTGAGATGCCTTGTGATTCTCTGAGCTCCTGTGAAATTTGATATTAGAATAACTCCTTTTCATGTGCCCTCTTTATTGTTCTGCTCATGGTCTTCTGTCATCTGTAAATGATTCACTTTCCGTAGAATCATAGGTGGTTACACCACAGAAGAAAGCCAGTTGCTAAAGCAATCCAAAATTAATCCCACTGCTCTGCATTTTCCCCAAACCCTGTATCTTCCTCTGCTTCAAATATTTATCCATTTTCCCCTTAAAAGATGCAATTATCTCTGTCTCAACTACTTCCTATGGCAAAGTATCGCAGACTCCAACAACTCTCTGCATAAAGAAATTTCTCCTAACCTCTCTCTACACTACTTAGTGGCAATTTTAAATTGATGACCCCTCTTCACAGACGCTCCAACCAGAGGAAATAATATTTCCCTATTCATCCTATCAAAGCCCTTGTTATACTAAAAAACCTCTATTAAATCTCATCTTAGCCTTCTCTGCTCCACTGGGAATATTATGACTATAGTTTCCCATCCCTGGTATCATCCTGGTATATCTACACTGCACATACTTTATAGCTTTAATGTCCTTTTTATAATGGGGCTCCCAAAACTGCACATAGCATTCTAACTGTGGTCTAACCATTGCCTTGTACAAATTTATCTTGGCTCTTCTATTCTATGCAACCAATTGATGCAGATAATCTGAAAATCTGTCATTCTAAGTAACTTCCAGTAATTCCCAGTGACATAGTGGGCAATAATAGACATTTTTTCTGAACATTTAAAACAAACTTACCGTTATGTCTAAATAAAAATCATCCCCAAAAATAATTTCACAAATACATATTAATAAAAAATGCTGAAATATTGAAAAAACACGAATAAATGCAATACTGTAGTAAAAGGTACTGTAGGCATTACAACAAAGAGGGACATCCAATGCCTGAACGAGCTCAACAACAACTTGTAGTTATATAAATATCAAGTGTACACAGAGCTTCCCCTGAATCAATTCAAAATGGAAATTGTAGGGAAAAAGTGCAATCCTGGTGCAAAAGCCATAAGATTGTGCCAGGTATTCATCTCAATATATTTGCATGTATTCTGGGACCTTAATGAGACTATGACACAAAACATATACGAGCACTGAAGCATGCAAAATGCAGCTGGGTGGTAAATCCCTCATCGTCTGTTTTGCACCTGCACAACTGGCGCAGAGGATCTGAAAATCTATCCTAGGGACGTTCATCAAGTAATTTATAAAACCTATCTATTTATATTTGGAATTTTCTCTTGTTTATTTGACAAGCATGCCATGTACATAGATTAACCCTAAAATAATATGATATATTGGAAGCAAAACACAATGTAATGGATACATACAAATGTACATTTGTCATCACCTAATATCAACTTTGATAGAATAAACAATTAGTTAACATGAGTTTTTGGACATCAATTTATTTTTTGGATTAAACTATAATACCATGTAGCTAATTTACACATACTTAAATCTGAGATTGCAAATCATCTGAAATAATAGTGATAAGAATGGGAAGGGTTCCAATTCAGATTCTTTGCTTAGTGGCACTTTAATTTAATCAGCAACATGTGTGAACTGCCAGTGCTCAGCTCTCCCCACCCACCCGACTGTGGATGAAGTTAGCAACTGGTACAGTAACCAACTGTTATTGCAATTGCCGCATGCTCTGATCACTAGCATTTTAGACATTACCATTAGCACATGTTCACCAAGGCTGCCTACCTCCACCTCTGTAATAGCGCCCGTCTCCGCCCTTGCCTCAGCTCATCTGCTGCTGAAACCCTCATCCATGCCTTTGTTACCTCTAGACTTGACTATTCCAATGCTCTCCCATCTTCCACCCTCCATGAACTTGAACTCATCCAAAACTCTGCTGTCCGTATCCTAACTTGCACCAAGTCCCGTTCACCCATCAGCCCTGCGCTCGATGATCTACATTGGCTCCAGGTCCAGCAACGCTTCGATTTTAAAATTCTTGTCCTTGATTTCAAACCCCTACATGGCCTCACCCCTCCTTAACCTCCTCCAACCCGACAACCCTCCGAGATCTCTGTGCTCCTCCAATTCTGGCCCCTTGCACATTCCCGATTTTAATAGCTCCACCATTGACGGCCAAGCCTTCAGCTGCCTAGGCCCTAGGCTCTGGAATTCTCTCCCTAAGCCTCTCTACCTCTCACTCCTCCTTTAAGACACTCCTTAAAACCTACCTCTTTGACCAAGTTTTTGGTCACTTGTCCTAATATCTCATGTGGCGCAGTGTCAAATTTTGTTTGATAACGCTCCTGTGAAGCGCCTTGGAATGTTTTACTATGTTAATGGTGCTATATAAATGCAAGTTGTTGTTATAACACCAGCTAGCTACTGTACTAGCTGGTAACTTCCTGCACAATCGAATTGGTGGGGAAGAGTCGAGCATCAGGACTTCATACAAAAGTTAATGATTAAAATTAAAGTGATAACAAGGGAGAAAGTGATGAGGAAGCCCACCGGGAGTATTGGGATCAGGAGGATGAACCATTCAGGAGAATCAGGACTCAAGAGCTACTCGCCGTTAACTGGGGAACTCTACTTCAGTTTTCTGCACTTCTGCCACTCCACAGCTGAAGGAGAATGTCACGATTACTGCCAGTTAAGCATCTCATTAGCTGCTTAAGAAGTGTGAGATTAACTAACTTGCAATACAAATGGAGCAAAAAAATTTGTAGAAAAAAATGTAGACAAAATATTGAGGTCAAAATATAGTCACAAATCCTTGGTTTGGGATAGTGATTTTAAATTGCTTGAGCTTTGTTCTTGCTGTTTATAATTGGAAATTCATGAAAGGTAACAGCCTTGTAGTCACTTCAAGGTATCCATTTTCTCCACGTAAACCATTTGAACCCTTTGACTCATTTTCAGAGTGATTCTTTCCAGGTATCCACTATTTAGAAATCAAACTATCTGTCGCACTTGGATAGACTACAACATTGTAATCATTCCGAGGCATTTATATTTTCTACTTTAAAATATTTTCTACTTTACGATGAAGAGATTTCTGACATTTAAATAAAGATTCATGTCCAGCTTTGGATTGCAGTTGTCCTCAATAGAAAGTCTCTCTGGTGGTTATAAAGATCTTCATTTATCAATCACTCTGCTGCTGTGCTAACAGTTATCAGTTCTGTAGCAAGGCTTATGGAGGCTGGGCTGATTTCAAGGATTTATCAATATTGACACAAAAATACCACAATTTGGATACAAAACCTTTTTTATATCACTTCTTGGTTATCATCACCTCAACGTAAGCTGCTTTCTTTGGTTTATTACATGGATATCCTGCCCTCATAATCTTTTCTGCCAGGTTACTTGAAATGGTGCATGTACAGGTACAGAAATAGAACCAGAAGGTGGCTTTGTTGCTCTGAAGCTGTAGCACTCTGGGACACTCCTGACAGTTTCATTAGTCTCCCAACTCCCCTATGACTCTGAATTAATTGTACTGCAGACTGAGGAAAAGGAAAAAAAAAAGAAACATCCTGCATTTTTTCAACATTATTCACTCACTTCTAATTTTACCATCTCTATATTTGCATTTCCCTCTGCCCTTTTGCACCTTGTGACAGAATCAGACCACGATTTTCATTTTCAGCTAGATGACTGCCAGTGTTAAATATATAACCTAGCCAAAGCCAACCTAGATTTTTAATTGCTCTCTACAGTCCCATCACTCAAATCTTTAATGTATTTTTTTTGTTTGTTAAATATTTTGTTAACTTCCAGAAAAATGACCATGAAAGCTACCAGATGGTTGTAAAAATCCAAGTGGTTCACTAATGTCCTTAGGGAAGGGAACCTGCCACCCCTACCCTCTGGTCTAGACTACATGTGACTCTAGTCCCACACTATGTGGTTGACTCTTAATGTGCGCTTAAATGATCTAGTAAGCCACTCATTTCCTAGGGGCAATAAATGCAGCCTTATCAGCATCACTCACATTTCTGGACTGAACTGGGAAAGTTGGTCAGCAAAAGGTTCACAATAGCAATGATGAATCATGACTCTGCCAGTATTACAGGTGAAATTGACTTGACAACATGTGTACTATAGCTAATATTAGTCCTATTGATAAAGAAAAATGAATACCCAGAATAAAATTAATACAATATTACTGGATCTCCCATAACATTATTGAAAAGAACATTTAGAAGATATGGTGGCCGGTTTTTGGTTCACATCTGTCCCGGGTGGTAGCGGGATGAAAATTGCAAGAAATAAAACTGTCAACTTATCAACAATGGGGGTAGAAATTCATCTTGGGCAGTAGCGCAAAACAGGCGGTATCAAATCGGCCACCCGTTATGCTCCCCGCCTGACTTTCAGTTCCATTGACTTCGATAGAACTGAATATCAAGCGGGGCATATAACAGGGGTCTGATGTCATACTGCCCCTGTAGCGCTACTGCCCAAAACAAATTTCTACCCCATGGAGTGTCAGCCTTGACTCAGTGGTAGCACTCTTGTGTCTGCATCAAAGGGTCGTGGGTTCAAGCCCCAATCCAAAGATTTAAGCACATATTCTAGGCTAACACTTCAGTGCAGCACTGAGGGAGTGCTGCATTGTTGAAGGTGCCGCCTTTTGGATGGCCTCCTCTGATCGTCAAATGGCTCCTATTTCAATATTTTAATTAGGTCCCTGTGGGAATCAGCACTGTCACCACCATGTCTTCAACCCATCTACAAATCATGGGCGATACAGGTTCGGAAGCGGCTAGTTCAAATGTTACTTAAAGGGATCATTAGCAGCAGTAAGGGAAAGCTGAAATCGGGCATGGCACTTATTTTTCCTCGATTCCCTTGGAAATTTTGAGTCTTAAGGCTTCCTTACTGCTGAGTGTGCTATTTACATTTCTCCGCTGCTGAAAGAAGCTGCTCCATTGACCTCCAAATCTTTCCAGCCTCTCCTTTAAGATGCTGCTGCAGGCCCATGATCAGTGTCTGCCGTGCCGGATTTCCTGACCTCTCCAATGGCGGGCTGCCTATAAGCAGCATGATTACTATTGGTAGCACGCCTATTCAAAGCTAATGAGGCCCAACTATAAAAATCGATCAGACCTCCTGCAACGTTATCTGGCAGGCAGAGTGGACACCCTGTCCATCACTTGCCTTATCTGCGCTACACATGAAAATCGCCCCATAGTGTTTTATAAGGACATGGATATGGTGTGATGTTGGTGACAGCAAGTGAGTAGACGTGGTACTTGGGATGGGTTGTTGTTTTTAATGATGATTTGGGAGATGGTGTGGAGTCGTTTCAGGGACTGGAGAAGTGTGATGTATTGCGAGGTACTGAGTATTTTGGGACCAGTCGTATGTAGCTGGTGGAGGAAAAAACTGAGGATGGGGAAAGGGTAATTGAGGTAGAGGACTAAGTACTGAAGGAGTAGTGTAGGAATGATGAGCAGTTGAGGGAGTAGAGTGTATTGTGGGTACTAAGCATTTGAAGAATTGGCATAGTTACTAATTAAGGTGAGTGGCATGGGGAATTCGGATGGTGGAGTGAGCAATTGGAGAGGGATTAGTTTGTAGGTGGAGCGAGTTAGTGGGTATGGGTATACTGAGAAGTTGAGAGGTAGGTCGTGAATATATTATCACCTATAAATTGAAATGGAATTTTGTGGCCATCAATATCAATCATTACACCCAATGACCAAAAATCTTCCATACAGTCACAATATCAGGCGATATTTTTATTATTAAAATTACTCTCCTAAAACTTTGTAATAAAGCTTTATGTCTGTAAGATTACAGCAATGCAAGGGCTGTTTTTGCTTTCTAATTAGTCTAGCGGCAACCAAAGTGTAAAATCAAAAATAGAAGGCAGCTAATGATAGCTACTGGTGTGGTGACTGGTGCCAGTGTGCAAGACTGGAACAGCAAAGACACCAGTAAGTGTCCATTTGCTCCACACCATGGACTATATGTGAGCAATGTCACTATAAATCTGCTAGAATATTATTTAAAAAAAAGCTTTGCTCAATAGCAGCACTCTTGCCTCAGACACATAAGTTCATGGGTTTAAGTTCTACTACAGAACTTGAGACCACAATATAGGCTGACAGTTCAATGCAATAGTGAGGGAGTAGTGCACCATTGGAAGTGCTGTCTTTCAGATGAGATGTTAAACTGAAGCCCCATATGCCGGTTCAGGCGTATGTAAAAGCTACCAAAATCTATTTGAAGACAGGCTTGGGAGTTCTACTGGTGTCCTGGTCAGCATTTAGCCCTCAACCAAGACCAAATAAACAGATGAACTGGTGATTATGTCATTACTATCTGTGGGACCTTGCTGTGTGAAAATTGGTTGTTGCACTTGCCTACAAAACAACAGTGACTGCACTTCAAAAGTAACTAATTGACTGTAAAGCACATTGGGCATGCTGTGGATGGAAAAAGTGCTATATAAATGCAAGTTATTTCTTTTGGATGGGAGTGATTACTTAACGGGCTCTGATGACAATAAACTATTCAAACTTTGTTCTCATAAGGTATACTGCCATCTGAACCCAACAGTGAGGTTATTTTCTGGCATTAAACTGTAGATTATCATTCAACAAATTTGCAGTGATGGGTCATAATTATTAATCCTTTACTGTAAACCAAAAAATTAGTACAATAATTTGAATGCACACCCTTTATAGAACTTGTATGATTTTTATTCCATTGAAATGAACCAAATGAAAATCAGGCAGGTTCTAAAAGAGCAGGCGATCTGCCCTTCCAGATTGAAGCACAGGTGGTGAAGATGAAAATCTATCCCAGATTTACAAAGAATTTTTACAACACAGAAACAGGACATTTGGCCCAACTGGTCTATGCCGGCGTTTATGCTTCACACGAGCCTACTCCCACCTTATTTCATCTAACCATGTAAGTATAACCTTCTATTCCTTTCTCCCTCATGTACTTATCGAGTTTCCACTTAAATGCACCCATACCATTCACCTCAATTATGCCTGATAGTAGCAAGTTCCACATTCTAACCACTCTCTGGGTGAAGCAGTTATATACGCACAGTGAGACTACCTCCAACCCCCAATGCTACGATCAATAATACAAGATTCTGGGGCATCGCCACCTCCTTTGGCAGAGTGGTGTAAACAGGGCTAAATACCAGTTGTAAAATTCTAACCCAAGTGCTTATCCCAGTGCAATGTGGAATCATTCTGCACATCCAATAGGACTCATTACAATAATAAAGCACTGTAAGGGAAGATCCTCTCCAGTTGGAACATCGTGCTGGTGAGGTGGTCTACACCCTTGAAGTCGACCTTCTTTTGCCTTCTACCAGACTGCTGGAGCCTGCTCGGCTTTGCTAGTTTTTTATGCTTTCCTTTGCCCTGCCTATCCCATTGCTTATTTTTAGCTTTTCACACATACTATGTGTCGTATGTATCTTTGATTTCTCTCATTATGCCTCCTATTGGATCATTGTTAATATCAATTCTGCCATTTAGCCATATCCTGTTGTCCATTTAAGCACTTCACAGGTCATTCTGAAATTCAAATCACAAAGTCTTGTATTCATGTAGCATCTTAAAATGTTTCATGTACAATAAATTACTTTAAAGTGCAGCAAATGTAATTTTGCTAACGTGACAGCCATTTTGCACAAAGAAAACATAAATAAATAAATGACCAGTTAATCTGTATTTTGGTGTTGGTGGGTGAGGGAGGTATGTTAGCTCAGATACCAGAAAAACTTCTTGCTCTTCAAGTAATTTCATGGGAGCACACACAGAAACACTCCAAGGTGCTGTTGACTTGATACCCACTAAGAGAGACACACAAGAGTCAGGGACAGCCAAAGGCCATTGCTGATTTTACCCTCCCGAATCCAGGGGTGCTGTGATTTACTGCAGTGCCAAGACAAGATCAACTACGTTAGCAAAGACCAAAGATTCAACCCACAAGCTCCATCATCTAGAAGGACAAGTGCAGCAGGTACATGGCAACACCACCACCTCCAAGTTCCCCTCTAAGTCACACACCATCCCCGCATGGACATATAGCACCGTTCCTTCGTCGCCAGGTCAATATCCTGGAACTCCTTACCTAAAAGCACTGTGGGAGCACCTTCACCACACGGACTGCAGCGGTTCAAGAAGAAGACAGCACACCACCACCTTCTCAAGGGCAACGAAGGATGGGCAATAAATGCTGGCCTTGCCAGCGATGCCCACATCCCCGAGAATAAATAAAAACAAAACCCTCCAACTTCGTACAGTATAGGAATATCTGCCCCAGTATGTTTTTTTTCATGCAAGTGTTATACAGTAAATATACATGAATTAATGTTTGACTGAGTTACTTTTTATCCTGGAAATGATGGTGGTGATGTCACATGACTGTGGGTCTTTTTTTCCCTTCTTATAGTTGTGAAGTCCTGCATTTTGTCTCGACATAAATTTCTGCACCTGAAAGAGTAGGGATGATGATCTGCATCACTTCCAGGCCTTTGCTAATTTTTTTCTTTAGCTGTCCACAAGGAATAGCACAGCATCAGGTCCGTAACTAAAATCAGAATCTCAGCAGGGGCAGGGAGTGATTGAACCTGTGTTCTTGCATTCTATGCCATTATTCATTGACACTCCAATGTAATATGTTGCTGCGCTACCAATTTATTGGAACGCCTAAATGTGTGGCATAAATATAGTATAATGCAAAAATGAAACCCATTTATGAATATGAGAAGCACTTTCCCACGAGCCTTCTCAGTCATATCTTTCTACTGCAGCCCTGTGAGTTATTTTGTGTATCTCACCAATCTTCATTGCTTATTGTATATAGATATAAATACAACAACACAGTTCTAAAGATTTTTACACTGACAATAAAGAATAACTGAAAATGTGTTGTATGTGTGGCAATTTCTCTAGCCACTATTTAGTAGAGGTATTAACCCATTTAAATGGACTATCCTACAGTGTCATTTCAGGGTCATGGAGATTAATGGTGGCAGTGATCACAAATAAATAATGTAATCAAAAGGTTCAGATAGACCCGCTCCACCATCGTAAATGTGGCGGACTGGGAATCATAATGCACCCATAACCTCTGCTCATGACCCTTTTGAAGTGTCAGGGCGAAGGTGCTATAACCATTATATGATCAAATGTCACGTGCTCAAACCTCCAGGAATATATCTGACAAGAGTTGGTAACCCTAGTCCCAATAAATCTTATCTTATAAGTTTTATTGGCCCAGGATGCACAAGATTGCTGGGCAGAATTCCTCCGACTGCTTGTTATGAGTACCAATTAGCAGTGTATATTGACTCATGGAAGTCTTCTGTGACTGGTGAGCATCATACTGAATATTTAAATTTTCCTTGATTTCACTATTTGGATTTGATACTGTTATTTTCTGTTAGCTTGTTTTGTTTAGAAATCTCTTTGGGTGGGCCACCCGTCCCTAAAATTCTAGTGGTATCTCTCCCCTTTAAGGGGAAGCACTTCTGGTGAGTTTGCCCAATCAGTCCCTAGGTCCCTTTCATGTCCACTGGCCAACTGCAAAATAAAATCCCTGTACCATATGTATTCTCTGGAGTCGCAGTAAATAAGTGTTAGGTTGGTGTGCTCTGGACTTTGATAAAACCAGAGGTCAGCAGCAGTTCAATTCCAGGTGTGTCCACAATTATTTTTCCTAAAAGGGACCCCTTTATTGTGTATAATTCATAGTCATTGTTCTGATATGCATTACCTTAAATTTATAAACATTAAAATCCATTTGTAAGACTCAGTAGTGAAGTCTCCTACATGTTTAGTTTCATGTTTTGCTTAAAAACAATTTTTTCACAGCCCATTGCATATAGAGTGTATTTACAATGGGTAACAGCATTGAATCTACTTCATCTTGATTGTCATGCAATTACTTCACTACCAATTGGAGCAGTAGGAAGTGATAGTTTTATAGTCTGAAATAAGAAAGTTTAGATGATACGTTCTAAATTGCAATATTTAATTTACACTCTTTATGCATAATGTACATTGGTAGAAATGTTTTGCATAAAGTAAGAAATTAAACATGGGGGAACTTGCAAACTTTGTTTGTAATATTGGTGAACCCTGTTTGAAAGCGCATTCTGGTATATTCCTTTAATACCAGCTGCTCTGTCACAACACAACTTGCCCTGCTCTCAAACACTGACTGCTTTGCTATGGTGGCTTATGCATGTTATTCAGTTTCTAACTTGCACATACAATGGCCAGGATTTTGCGGTCAGCGGTGAAGGAACGGTGCTTGCCATTCACCTCGCTGACAGCTGCCCACAAAGTTTCCGCGGGCTTTTGAGCGGAGACTTGCTCTAATCGAGCATCTGATCCAGTGCAGCACCCTTTACAGGGCATCTGTGACGTCTGTGAGCAGGTGAAGCAATAGCGAGGCTCTTCAACCAATCAAATTTAAGAATCCTCACTGAGACACATAGATCTAGAAATTGGATATGGCCCGAAAATGGGCGGTGTCATGGCCCAGCCCTATTTAGCTGCGCCGGGTCAAAGTGGTCCAGGTAGCACGCAAATTTTGTGCTGAGTGCTCATTTACATGATTATAGAGCTGATCGGTTTACTACTCAACAGGTGGGCCAATATCGGGTGCAGTCTAATTGCAAGTGATGTTTTGCCGAGGCTTTCTCCACGCATTAAAGTGGAAGTGCTTTGATGCAGCAGCACCTCATTGTCATTGGAGTTAGAACTCAAATGGGAATCACATCTAAAGTTGGAAGACATGGCTGAGCACCAGCAAAGAGAACGAGCCTGAAGGTTCTCAGATGCAGCTCTGGAGGCACTGATGGTGGCCATGGAGAGGAGGCGGGCTGTCCTGTTCCCGCAGACTGGCAGCAAACCATCAGCCCATACATTGAGAAGACCCTGGCAAGAGATATCTGGATATGTGACGGCCAACAGCGTTGTCCCCAAAAATGGATTCAGTGCCGCAAGAAGTTTAATGACCTCACATGGCAGGTCAAGGTGGTTGAAGGGTAACTCGGACTGTAACTTCCGCATTTCCGCATTTAACTGCGCATGTGCGTACTCAGAAGTTGCTTTCCGATCTACTCCATAATAACGGTGAGTGCGGACAGCCTCACCATTATTATTAACGCAAAATCCGGGCCATTGAGTTGACATTAAGACACACACACACATATTCACAATTGTTCACAATTTATATCTGTTGTTCATAATTTATATTAACGATTTAGAGTTTGGAATCAAAAACACAATTTCTAAATTTGCGGATTGGGGGGGATAGTCAATACTGAGGAGGACTGCAACAAATTACAAGACGACATTAATAAACTTGCAGAATGGGCATATAATTGGCAAATGAAATTCAACACAGATAAATGTGAGGTTATACATTTTGTATAGGTCACATGTTACTTGGAAAATACGAATCTAAATGGGGTAGAAAAGCAAAGGGATCTCGGAGTACAAATACACAAATCACTAAAAGTAGCGACACAGGTTAACAAGGCCATAAAAAAAGCAAACCAAGCACTCGGGTTTATTTCTAGAGGGATAGAATTGAAAAGTAGAGAAGTTATGCTAAACTTGTATCAAGCATTGGTTAAACCACACTTGGAGTGCTGTGTACAATTCTGGTCGCCATATTATAAAATGGATATAGAGGCACTGGAGAGGGTGCAAAAAAGATTTACAAGGATGATACCAGAAATGTAAAAGTATACCTATCAGGAAAGGATGAACAGGCTGGATCTCTTTTCTCTTGAAAAGAGAAGGCTGAGGGGTGGCCTAATAGAGGTCATTAAAATTATGAAAGGTTTTGCTAAAGTAGATACAGAGAGAGTATTTCCACTTGTGGGGAAGAGCAAAACTAGAGGCCTTCAATATAAGATAGTCACCAAGAAATCAAATAGGGAATTCAGAAGAAACTTCTTTACCCAGAGAGTGGTGAGAATATGGAACTCGCTACCACATGGAGTGGTTGAAGCAAACAGTATAGATGCATTTAAGGGGAGGCTAGATAAGCATATGAAGGAGAGGGGACTAGAGAGTTATGCTGATAGAGTTAGATGAAGAAAGACAGGTGGTGGCTCGGGTGGAGGCTCGAGTGGAGCATAAACACCGGCATGGACTGGTTGGGCTGAGTGATCTGTTTCTGTGCTGTATATCCTATGTAAACCTATGTAATATACATATACCATAAAGCTTTTGGCTCAATTTCCTTCTTTTGACCAAGTTATGTGACTCACCTTCTCAGTCGTAAATTGAAGACATGCCGGGATAATTTTCTCCGCCAATTTCTGGGAGCTGTCGGATATGGGAAGCTACTGAAAACTGTGCAGCTTAGCCTGGGCGTGCGAGCAGAGGCGAATGTACAGAAGGAACTGCAATCTTTGGGCTGCGGCCGCTGCAGAGCCTCAGCTCTCAACCACCGGCAAAGTTTGGTTCGAAAGGTGATGTCCGGCCAGGCCCACTGATGGTCTGACAAGGCCTCCATTAGAGTGTCACCGCCACCCCAAGTCCCCACTCCTGCTCCCGGCCCAAAGCTTTCTCCAGCTCCTCGATGTGCCCCCTTGACACTCGACCCCGTGCTGCTGCTGAGTCAGAGTTGAAAGGCCCAGCGGGGGTTCTGGAAACAAAGCTGGAGGTTGAGTGTAGCAGCATCCTCAGTGCGATCCGCCTGTCATGTGCAGTTTGGGGCCATTTCTTGTAGCTTTTAAACTGGACAAAGCCTAGTGTCGATTTTGATTGTATAATCACTGGTTTCGGATGGCAGGTATGAGGGAGGGGGGCGGGAAGTAAAAGTGCAGAGGCGCGCAGGAGTGTGAAATACTTAATTTTCTCTTGGGCTGCTAGTAGTAGTGCCCCGAAGATAAGTCCTGAATTCAGAGAGACTCCCAGGCAATATAGGAGGGTTAGCATTAGCAACCCTAACCAGGGAGCCTGACTGCATCTTGTGCAGTGCAAGAGGATTCTGGCTTTAGTTAAAGGGTGACTATCAACAGATTATAGGATTACTACTAGTTAAAGGTATTAGTATATAGTAATTAGGATATAGTACTACCAGTTACATATAGATTATTGGTGCAATTTCAGTGAGTTACTGCTAGTTACTGGTGGAATCAAAGATCCTCCCACCTTTGGTTCTCCCCCCGTCAATCCTTACCTCATCTTCAGTTTCTCCTCTTCCCCGCCCTCTTCACCAGCTCATGGGTAGCCTACAGTTTCTTGGAACTTCGCGCACAACAGCTGCTGGCGCAAAACCACGAGCAAAGATACTCAACTACAAAGATCCCAATCTTAATAAGTTAAATGCAATAACATATGCAGGTATCACATGATCAGACATCACTTTTTTTTCTTTATTCATTCACGGGATGTGGGCAAGGGCAGCATTTATTGCCCATCCCTAATTGCCCTTAATAGAGTGGCTTGCTAGGCCATTTCAGAGGGCTGTTTTCCTTCCCTAAAGGACATTAATGAACCAGATGGGTTTTTACAACAATCCAGTAGTTTCATGGTCACCATTACTGTCACTAGCTTTTTCTTCCAGATTTATTTAATTTACTGAATTTAAATTCCCCATCTGCCGTGGTGGGATTTGATGTCTCCCAATCATTAGTCCAGGCCTCTGGATTATTAGTCCAGTAACATAACCACTATGCTACCTGTACCCCTTGTGATCAAACATCCAGGAATACCTCCAACCAAAGTTGGCAACCTTAAAAACACAGGATGTCCTAGTTTACTTACTTTGGGATATAAAAACATAAAGGTCTTTTTGAACCAGTCAATTGGAGAATTAATTGGACATTTGGATAAGCTTCATGAGTTGAAGCAACAGTTAAAAAAAATTTCTCAGGCTTAGCAGTTACCATGAGAGATCTCAGGAGAAGAAACTTATGACAAGTTTAGAATTACAGATTAGACAAGAAAAATGCTGTTTAAATTTTATAAGTACAATAGATTAGACTAGTTCTTAAGAGTTGTGATCTGTTTGTCATTTTATCATTTCAAGGAGATAAAAGGATTTCTATTGTAAATATGTCACTATTATAACTGTTAGATTATTCGTTTATAATAAATTTACTTTATGTTTTACAGTTTAAATGGGGTCACAAGGCCAGCATGTTACCCAAGGCAGGTAAGAGCTGTCCTCTTGATGTAAAGAATAATCAGGCAGTAGTCTGAAAATTCCCAGTGAGATAAAACAATGTAATTGGAAAGCAAAGGACATGTCAAGTTATTTATAACTACTACTCTGAATGCCATGCTAATGGGATGTAACAGGTGAACCTCAGAAAGGAAATAGATAGCACTGCTTTACACCACCTTTGAAGCTCCAGTCCTGACATATTTCAATCATCCATAAGATGCATTGGACAGCCAAGAAACTATTCTGTAAGTCTAACATAGACATAGCTGTGTTATTAGGGATCTTACAGCCCTCAGCACGACACAGCTTCTCAGAATGTACACCAAATACACAATACAAGACTCGATTAAGAGTGGCTGATTTGAAGTTGTTATTCACACATTTAAGGACTGAAAACAGTTTGCATTCATTGTCCAAATTATAAGCTTCCTTATGCTGAGGATACACTTTTGGACTGGAATGAGAATTTCATACACTAACTTGATGCACTTCAGACTCAGCGGAAATCAAGTTAAGCCTGCCAATTAGGGTCAGGTTGGATCTGACAGTAGCAGTCAGGTCAGTTCTGCCAGCAAGGGTAGGTTAGGTCTGGCAACAGGATCAGAACAAGTCAGGCAGTGGGATAAAGCCAGATCTGGCAACAGGATCAGGTCAGTTTCTGGCAGCAGCTTCATGACCTGAATCTATCCTAAATACAGCACTATGCGGAGCTGAAGCTTTAAAATCTTGCCCATTCACACAACTACCAACAGTTCTGAATGAGAGTTCAAGACTCACTTTCCTTATATATCACCTCCTGTGCGATTCTCCTAGTTTCTATCCAGTGCTGTTTAACAAGGCATTTACAGTCCGATACAAACCCCCATGTTTTTTTCTCTTTTACCATTATCTATCTGTTCTCTGCCCTTTTTATGATTGGAGCAAGACACAAAGTCCTGCTAGAAAATATTTTTTGGATCCATTTTCTCTTTCAACTGGTTTAGCTCACCAATTTACGAATCGCTATCTTGTTACATTTTAATCACCAGGGGAAAATATTAACCTGAAAGACTATCTGGCCGCGATTTCAATAAAGGAGGCGGGTTGACGGCGGGTCTGCTGCTCGGTGTCTTTCGGACCCGCTCCCGGATGCCACCGCCCTGCAGTTAAGATTTCAGCTTGATTGGCCTCGTTACGGCTGACATGCGGGTCCCTCCAGGCAATTGCTTGCAGAGTGTCAGGTTCTCGCCTCAGAGTGAGGGCTCAGGGAGAATTCCATTTAGAGTGTTGGTGGTGACACTTAGCGCAAACCACCGTTTATTGGGCAGATGATGCCTGGGGTTTTGAGAATGTCGGACTTATATTCATCTCCATGTGCCAGCCACCTGTGGTTGAAGCGTAAGCTTACGCGAATCTGGCATGGATGAGTGTATCCCTTGCCTGACGGCCAGCAATATGGTCGCCTGCTGCTGGATTGGCGACATCGGCCCCGCAAGGCGTCGCGCCCCGTCCTCCTCCTCATCCTCCTCCTCGTCCTCTTCCTCTTCTTCCGAGGAGGCTGTGTGCTGAGCCACTTGTTTGTCCGGCAGCACTAAGCTGCGCTGCTGTGCGATGTTGTGCAGGGCACAGCAGACCACGACGCTTCTGGACACCCTGGCTGGTGCATAGTGCAAGGCTCCACCAGATCTGTCTAGGCATCGGAAGCGCATTTTGAGCAAGCCGATGGTTTGCTCGATGATGCTTCAGGTGGATATGTGACTCACATTGTACCGCTCCTCAGCATCGTTTGATGGCCTCCTCATCGGTGTCATGAGCCACTTTTTCAGGGGATAACCCTTGTCGCCAAGAAGCCATCCAGAAAGTTGGGTGGGCGGATGGAAGAGCTGAGGCACTTTGCACAAACATGCATGATGATCTTCCTGTGGTTACACACCAGCTGGACGTTCAGGGAGTGGAATCTGTTGCACTTGACAAATACAGCTGGGTTGTGATAGTAGGCCCTCATGGCTACATGTGTGCAGTTTATGACGCCCTGCACCATTGGCAAGCCTGCCATATTGGCTAAGCCAACTGCACACGCGGTCACACTTGGGCCATCTGTGGAGAAGTGGATGTAATTGTGATCCTTTGCAAAGAGGGCATCGGTGACCTGCATAATGCAGGTGTGTGAGGCCAACTGGGAGATGCCGCTGATGTCTGCAGCTGATCACTGGAAGGAGCCCGAAGCAAAGAAGTTGAGTGCGGTGGTGACTTTGACAGCCATTGGTAAGGAGTGTCCACACACTCCTCTAGGTTCCAGGTGTGGTGCAGCATTGCGCAGATGTCAGCGACTACCTCTCTCAAAAGTCTCAGCCTCCTTTGGCACCGCTGCTCAGTCATGCTGAGGAAGCTGATCCTCTGCCTGTAAACCCTGTGTTGGGGGTATCTCCTGCGGCGTGGTGCAGCCCTGCGCTGAGGCCCTCCGCCCTGTGCATCATCAAGTGGGTGAGGAGGAATTTGGCGCTCCTGGTGCTGGTGCTACTGTTGTGGCTGGTTGTGGTGCTGGCGCGGCGGCTCTTCCTCCAAATCTGACGACCAGGATGAGAGGATGTAAATGGTTCCCATCCCGTTGCTATAGATTTCAGTTGAGGCAAGAAGCTTGCAAGCGCGCGCTCAAAATGGCCTGAAATTATTCCAATCAGGTAACACTGCAGATGGGTGTCAGCTTGAACAGTCACAAGGTCAGTAGATTTGCAAAATCTTATCCCAAACCTCCAACAACAAAGTTGTTGTATTTGAATGTCAGCCATTTTACAGGAGTGCTTTTAAAGTGCTCCACCAATGACTACAAATCATATCCTCGAGAAATCCGTATCCTTGCAGCTGGCATGTTTCTGACAAGACGGGAAACAGGAGTCAGAAGCACGAAAATGGGAAACCACTATCACGAAAATGGGAAACCACTAAAATAGGATTAGCAAGGCAGTTAACAGGTTGTTAACTGCCTTAACGACCTGTCCTACCGGTTCCCGTCAGGTAAGTTTGGGAGCTGACCCGACACTGACGAAAATCACGTGGGGGCGGGATGGAGGCGGGTTGGCAGTCTGAAGCCATTTTTTTCCGATTTTCATTGCCGACCCGCCTCCAAACCCGCCTCCTCAGGGCTATTAAAATCGAGCCCTCATTGTTCTTCCAACATAAACCTACATATTCCTACACCATAGTCTTTCATGCTTCAATTAGCTTTCAACCTCCAGCCCCCGTAGATATGGTAGCATAATTTTTTCTCTGACTGGGCAGGGGTTGGGCATTGCGTAATGAGCATGGACCCAATTGTGAGTGTGCTAACCACAGCTAAACTTCCAGGATCAGCCTGATTTAAATAATGTAGTTGAGCCCCAGCGTGAATAACTCTCTGATTGGGAGTTCAATTGTTTGTGAGCAGGAAATTGCATACTGCTGCAGTCTATAAAGTCTGCAACAGTTTAAAGGGGGAAGATTGTTTTTTTGTCGATACTGTGCATGTAGGAAACTTGTCTAATATCTTTAAGAAATGGAGCTAGCCTAAGGATGTCCGTTTTTCTGATAAGGCCATCAAAATGTTATTGAGGAAAGTATATCGGGGGCGGGGGGCGGGGGGCGTGGGGGGGGGGGACCGCGATCCTTTTCAGGACTGACCACCACTAGCACAGGAAAACTGCTCAGGTGATTGAAAGGAGGTGTCTACCAGCCACCAATGTAAGTGCACTCTGCACCATTCAGAAGACCTGGCTGTAATGCTGCAAAAATCTAAATGACCTCACCAAGTTAGGGAAGGCACAATACCCCACCACTATCTGATATTTATACAGTGTACTAAGCATGCATGCCACATAGAGTTACCTCCCTCTCACATTGCATTACTGTAGTTTGAATGTTTACCATGAATGCACATTATGCAGAAGGGTAAGCTTCACTGTGGCAACCTTCCCCTGCAAGTGTCACTACACTCTCAGTAGTGGAAAGCTTTGGGAACCATAGATCCGAACTCACGAATTTCTTCCCAAGCAAGCTATACTTACCATGTCTCAAATTACTCATATACATTACTTAAATATTATTTTCTGAAATAAATTTAGTAATTTGCATTTGAATGAATCAACACGGTTTACTTCTATCATCTTCCTAGGTGTCCTCTGGTTCGACTGTTCTGGGCAAGGTGAAACAGCTCGGTTGCTGAACCCTATACCATCTATAATATCTATATTATCTAGTTCCATTAGAATCCTAAAAATAACAATCAGATCACCTCTCCTCCTCTTTTCCAGTGAGAACATGCCCAGTTTATGTAATCACTGGTCATTATTCATCCTTCCATCACCTCAATCATTCTGGTTGCCCTCTTCTGTATCCTTTCAATAGCTGCAATATCCTTTTTGTACTGTGGCAACCAGAACTGTACATGTATTCCATGTACGGTCGCACCAATGATTTATAAAGTGGTAGGATTACCTCACTATTTTGGCTCAATATTGACCTTTAAGTACATCTGAAGATCTGATTTGCTTTACTCACTGCCACCGAGCATTGTTGCGATAGCTTCAATTTATCATCAATCAGGACCCCCAGATCTTTCATTTTCCATACATATTATTTTCTTTCCATTTAAGTAATAGGCACTTCCTGGGATTTTTGTCCCACTGTGAAGCACTTTGCACTTCACTGCACTGAATTTCATCTGCCACCTTCCTGCATAATTTCCAAGTATATTCAAATCCTCCTGTACTATGCCCTGTTCAGCTTTGCAGTCTACCACCTTCATTAGCTTTGTATCATCTACATTTCATCTAAATTTAGCCACCGTGCTTGTGACTCCTAGATCCAGATCATTTATGAAGATATGAACCTGAAGTGGTTCAAAAACGAATCCCTGTGGAAACTCACTGGTAACACTTTCCCAGGCTGATGACAATCATCACCCCTCTGAGTCAGTCAACCAATTATGTATCCATTGTAAAATATTTCCAATGATTCTCCCTTTCTTTATTTTCAGTACCAGACTTTCCAGAGGAACTGTATCAAAGCCTTTACTGAAATCCAAGTACACCACATCCACTGCCTTGTCCTATCTACAGTTGCCAACTCTTAATGGACATATTCCTGGAGGTTTCATCACATGACCATACGCCTCCAACCACCCCGCTAAATAGCTTTTTTCACCAATCTCCAATATTTTATAACAAATAAACAATAGCATTTAAAGAAAATGAAACAATTTATTTTATGCTCCTCTGATTTTTCTCCCGAGTCTCTCCCAGCAGTGTCCAGTAGATTCATCTTGAATTCCTGAAGACTCTAGGACAATCCTGAGTGTTGGCAACCCTACCCCTATCAAGCTCCATTGTCACACGCTCAGTGTTCAGTTCCATTCGCAACTTCTCGGATAATGAAGCAGACCCATATGCCGCAAGACCTGGATAACATTCAGGCTTGGGCGGATAAGTGGCAAATAACATTTGCGCCACACAAGTGCCAGGCAATGACCATCTCCAATAAGAGAGAGTCTAACCACCTCCCCTTGACATTCAATGGCATTACCACCGCCGAATCCCCTACCATCAACATCCTGGAGGTCAACATTGACCAGAAACCTAACTGGACCAGCCACATAAATACTGTGGCTACAAGAGCAGGTCAGAATCTACGTATTCTGTGGTGAGTGATTCACCTCCTGACTCCCCAAAACCTTTCCACCATCTACAAGGCACAAGTCAGGAGTGCGATGGAATACTCTCCACTTGCCTGGATGAGTGTAGCTCCAACAACACTCAAGAAGCTCGACACCATCCAGGACAAAGCAGCCCACATGATTGGTATCGCATCTATCACCTTAAACATTCACTCCCTCCACCACTGGTGCACCATGGCTGCAGTATGTACCATCTACAAGATGCACTGCAGCAACTCGCCAAGGCTTCTTTGACAGCACCTCCCAAAACCGCAACCTCTACCAGCTAAAAGGGCCAGGGCAGCAGGCATATGGGAACAGCACCACCTCCAAGTTCCCCTCCAAGTTACACACCATCCTGACTTGGAAATATATCGCCATTCCTTCAAAATCCTGGCACTCCTCCCTAACAGAACTGTGGGAGTACCTTCACCACACGGACTGCTGCGGTTCAAGAAGGCGGCTCACCACCACCTTCTCAAGGGCAATCAGGGATGGGCAATAAATACTGGCCTTGCCAGCTACGCCCACATCCCGTGAATGAATAAAAAAAAGTAAATTAGATTGGCAAGATCTCCCTTCCATGAACCTATATTAGCAATCTTTTATGATTGTATTTCTATCCAGATGCTCCATGATCTTATCTTTAATCAAGTTTTCCATAACTTTATCCACAATGGAGTTCAAACTCACTGGTCTGTAGTTTCATGGGTTATATTTGCCACCTTATTTAAAAATAGGAGCAACCTCTTTTCTTCTCTAGTCATAGAATCATAGAAAGTTACAGCATGGAAGGAGGCCATTTCGGCCCATCGTGTCCGCGCCGGCCAACAAAGAGCTATCCAGCCTAATCCCACTTCCCAGCTCTTGGTCCGATGGTTACAGCATCCCAAGTGCACATCCAAGTACTTTTTAAATGTGGTTAGGTTTCTGCCTCTATCACCCTTTCAGGCAGTGAGTTCCAGACCCCCACAACCCTCTGGGTGAAGAAATTTCCCCTCAAATCCCCTCTAAACCTTCCACCAATTACTTTAAATCTGTGCCCCCTGGTTTTTGACCCCTCTGCTAAGGGAAATAGGTCCTTTATATCCACTTTATCTAGGCCCCTCATAATTTTATACACCTCAATAAGGTCTCCCCTCAGCCTCCTCTGTTCCAAGGAAAACAAACCCAGCCTATCCAGTCTTTCCTCATAGCTAAGATTCTCTACTCCCGGCAACATCCTTGTAAATCTCCTCTGTACCCTCTCTAGTGCAATCACATCTTTCCTGTAATGTGGTGACCAGAACTGCGCGCAGTACTCTAGCTGAGGCCTAACTAGTGTTTTATACAGTTGAAGCATAACCCCCCGCTCTTGTATTCTGTGCCACGGCTAATAAAGGCAAGTATTCCGTATGCCTTCTTAACCACCTTATCTACCTGGCCTGCTACCTTCAGGGATCTGTGGACATGTACTCCAAGGTCCCTTTGTTCCTCTACACTACTCAGTGTCCTACCATTTAATGTATATTCCCTTTCCTTGTTAGCCCTCCCCAAATGCATTACCTCACACTTTTCCAGATTGAAT
Organism: Squalus acanthias; assembly: GCA_030390025.1. Lineage (NCBI taxonomy): Eukaryota > Metazoa > Chordata > Chondrichthyes > Squaliformes > Squalidae > Squalus > Squalus acanthias. The sequence goes on along the minus strand of CM059435.1, from coordinate 82,824,137 downwards.
TCCATTTGCCACTGTTCTGCCCACCTGACCAATTTATTGATATCTTCCTGCAGTCTACAGCTTCCTTCTTCAGTATCAACCACACAGCCAATTTTAGTATCATCTGCAAACTTCTTAATCATACCCCCTATAGTCCCCAGGCATCTCTCCAGTATTCAGTGATTTCTCAAAGATTTGTACCAGGGTCCCTGCAATTTTCTCCCATAATTCATTAAGGATCCTCAGATCCATCTTATCTGGCACTTGAGGTTTCTTTTGTTTACGTTTGTACAGATACTTAAAGCCTCACCCACCCTTGTGGAGATTTGGTCATCCCTATTACAGTCCTCACTTCTTATAGTGGACGCGCTAGTGCTGAGGTGATTTGCCTGCTATACGTGTTGGATGGCTTACATGATCAAAAAGTGCTGACACTAATTAACCCTTGAAATGGTCAAAAAATTTCCTTCAAGAGAACCTGTGCAATTCGTATAGAAAAGGTATTCATCCGTATTGCTTGTTTGCCATAACTGTCTTCTCTCGCAATGATTGCCTGCCTAAGAACAGCAGAGGCAGTAGTAGCAGCAGAGGAACCTGAACTCCACTCAAGCTTGGCAGGGGTAGCAGATGATAAACAAATACAAAAGATAAAAATTGTCTATTATACAAGGCTGGTTGGATTAGCTGTACCTGAACTGCTTGGTTGTGCTATTGTCATGTAATTTACTTAGAAGTACACCTTAAGGTGCGAAATACTTACTGAACATTTTTTATATCCTCTCTCACTTGTGCCTCAATTCTGGAGTTTATATACACTGCCACACCACATCCCTTTATTCAGATATAGTCTTTTTTAAACAATTTATATCCTACCAGGTATGTATCCCATTGATTGGAATCATTCCACCATGTCTCTGTGATGCTAATGAGGTCCAATCTATCACACCCTGCAAGACCTTCCAAGTCACACATCTTATTTGTCAGACTTCTTGCATTAAAGCAAGCACAGCTTCATTGCTTTTTATCTTTCCCATTTACTTTGTTAACATTTTTACTTTGTTTTTCTCCTACCACTGGAATTAGACTTATTAAACCTTGATTTGTGTTTTCACTGGTACGCCATAAGGTTTGCTCCAATTGGTGCAGGTGCACTCTTTCACCTAGCGCAACCACCCCCGCATTAGTTTAAACACTATCTCAACCATTGTATCTATTTTTTTAAATTACCTTTTGTTTAGGTGGAGTCCATCCAGTCTGTTTAGATTCTCCCTATTTCAAAAAGTGTCCCATTGTTTGAGGAACTGAAAACCTGATTCCTTCACCACAGCCTCAGCCACGTGTTGGTCTGCCTAATTACTGTTACTCTTCATGACCACGTGGCATGAGTGGCATTTCAGAAAATACTACGCTTGAGGTCTTTACCCTAAGATTCCTTCCAATGCCCTAAATTTAGCATGAAGGACCTTTGGTCTACTGCTTTGTTATTTGTTCCCACATGGGCAACAACAATGGGTTCCTCAGCTGCTCCCTCTAGCATTCTGTCAACCCAAGATGTCAGATCCTCAACCCATGCACCCGGGAGGCAACATACCATTTGTTTTTCTGGGTCCCATTTGCACAGAATTCTATCTGTAAACCAAATAATAGAATCCCCTAATAACACAACTTGTTGGCTACTCTTTCTCGATTTCCTTTCTTCCATCATAGGCTGCTATATTTATTCAGTGCCTGGCAAGTCCTCGCCTGTCGCAGCCAACTCTTGAGTCTCCACATCATTTCTTTCCAGAGGAGAGCAACTATTGGAGAGCACCAAGAATGACTGCTCCTGCCCCACTATCCGGCCACAACTTCTGGCCCACTTTCTAGCAAAGGTTCACTGTCTTCCTCTAGGTACCGGGGTCTCCTCACCTACTTCGATTACCAGCGTGGACTTCGCTAATACCTAATCTATAAAAACTTCTCCAGCCCTAACACTTTGATGTGTGGCCAGTCTCTCACTAAGGGTGACCACTTCAGCCTTGAGTGTGTCGACCAGCTTGCAGTTGTTGCAAATGAAAACCTTTAGAATCTGGGCCTCTAAGCCAGACACAATTCGACAACACACAAAATATTCCATCCTCATGCAACTTTAAAAGTTTAAGCTTGTTTAAGTTAAAAAAAAGATACCTTAAGGTGAAAAAAAAACAAAGACAAACCACCTTCAATTAAATTCCTTGAATTACCCCTTCTCCCTTGTTTTTTTTTCTTTTTTACTTTTGTCGACCAGTTAGACTGGATATCAGTATACTTATAATGTCATTTAATTTTCTGGTAGGGCTTTCAAGTGGAGCTAGATAAGCCTGCTAGTTCCCTATTTGCAATATTTAAAAGAGGTCCTGATGACATCATTCAGACATTCATACAGTTTCCTAGAATTTGTGCTTTGAATAGTACTGAGTCATAAACTATCGATATAAAATGGGTGTCTAAAGTTGCTAGTGGTTGTGCTGGTTGTAAAAGTGCTTTAAAAGAGGCCTATAAAAGGATTGATTGATTGATTGATTAAAATTGTGTCAAGTGCTTTAATACTTGCATTTTTTTTGTAACATCCATAATACTGGCACCATGGGTTGCCCCATAGGAATCCTCCATTGGGAAGCATATTGCACAGAATTGCACAGCACTACTAAATAGAGCATCTATGACCTTCATGATGCAATGGTGAGCAGCTGCATGACTGATGCTCAGACGCAAAGAAATTCAAGTACCTTGACTAGTACAGACAATGCTGTTATCCTGGTTTAAGTGGGATGCAGGTCTTCAGCCAGCAATTGACATACTTCCTCAATAACCTCGGGGGGATTTGTACGTACCAAGTAAAAGTAAATGTGCCAAAACCTGTGGCACAAACCCATTTCAGCAAGAGTCACCCCAAAATATTGCAGCAAAATAGCAGAAAAGAATCATAGCGTTAATGTAACTTGCTGTCCATCGCTTTAAATTATTTTGATTCAGCAACACAGCCAGACTTTTATGGCCAAAATTATGAATGAGTGTACTTAGGAACATAGGAACAGGAGTGGGCCGTTTAGCCTCTCGATCCTGTTCCCGCCATTCAATGAGATCATGGCTGATCTGTGACCTAACTCCTTTGCCCCATATGCCTCAATACCTCTGGTTAACAAAGATCTATCAATCTCAGATTTATAATTAACAATTGACCTAGCATCAATTGCCATTTGTGGAAGAGAGTTCCAAACTTCTACCACCCTTTGCATGTAGAAGTGTTTCCTAACTTCACTCCTGAAAGACCTGGCACTAATTTTTAGACTTTGCCCCCTAGTCCTAGACTCCCCAACCAGCAGAGATCGTTTTCAATGACTAGCATATGAATAGTATTACCAGCATTTCAAACAGGAAATAATGTGAATGTCATAATAATGTCCAGTCCATTATTATATTGAATTGAATTGAATTTCTTTCTGGCAAGATCTTCCTACAGCCATCAAAACTATGACTATATGCATGTCATGTGCATTATGGACAGAGATCTAATGTGAGCGATCTTTGCCAATGCTTCTGTTCAGTTACACTCCAATTATGCCCACTTATGGGACATTAATGACAAATAAATCTATGTCAACGGCCAGGATTTTGCTCACCTCGGCGGGTCCATGGCGGGCGACGTCGGTGGCGGGTCCCGACGCAGCTGCCGGTTCTATCCCACTCTGTGAAATGAATTTCCATTAATGGGGCTTGTTAAGCCTGCCCAGCATGTTTTCTGGTCTAATTAGAGGAAACAGGTCTGGTGATGTCATTTGATGAGCGTCATCAACCGGTTTCCTTAAAGGGACCATATCCAAATTTATTTTGACAGTTGTGCTGTCAGTGTTCTACAGCATTGAGGTGCCGCAAACACTGGCAATCACTGCACAAAGGCACAGGGCTGCACCCAGGCTCTCCCATGACTCCCTCCATATGCTTATGGAGGGAGTCACAGCACGCAGGGAGGTCCTCTTTCCTTCCCATGGGTGGAAGAGACCTCCCCAGGAGATCAACACAGCCTGGTTGCACATTGCAGAGGAGGGCACAAGCAGGGATGTGGTCAGGAGGATCTGGGTGCAGTGCCGCAAATGTTTCAATGATCTCAGTAGATCACGAAACATTAGTACAAAGCCACTCAACCTCATCTTGCTGTGCCTCTCATCACATCTCCATCACTCTGCCTTCCCTACCCTACTCCTGCACATCCTTACTCACACCAACTTACCTTGCACCTCCACCTATCCCTCTTTATATTATCATATCCCCATCTCACTAGCCACCCCTCACACTCACTCTCATACTGGTGCAATCATACCAACTAACAACACACAAGGGTAGACAATTGGGTGTTTTATGCAATGTTCATGTAAAGTTTCTGTTAATGTGCTGTCAAACATTGAAACCTTTATTTTCAACACTTTGCGTTCTTGGACAGATTTGTGTGCACCTTTGGAAGTGGCTTAGTGAGTTGCAGTGAATGGTGAGCCATAACGGTACCCCCCACAATGGTGATGAATGTGAAAGGAATGGCTTGGGCATTATAGGGATGCTTTATGGTATTGGTGTGGGGAGGTTCCAGCCTGGCGTATCATGTGGCAGCCAGGGTGTACAGCATCAAGTGAAGTAAATCTGGCCATGGTGAGGCCATCCTTGGCCTCCCAGGCAGCAATGTGCTCGGGTGCTGATGCCCTCTGTCCTGTGCAGCATCAGTTGATTGCGGAGAAGGTTGGTCTTGTTGTTGGTGCTGCTGGTGTCCCTGGTGCTGCTGGTGTTGGGGCTTATCGTGGTGGGATTCTGAGGACCAAGTTGAGAGAGTATAAAGGGCACCCATGTTGATGGAATAGATGGCAGGTGAAGTAGAGATGACAGAAGCATTCTGTCAATGGTGAGAGAGTTTTTCCAATGAGGTGAGAGTGGTTGGAGAGTGGAAAGTGGAAAGCCTACAGAATGTGCGCTGGAAGTGGACTGAGAAAAAGCTTCGGCCTGAGGAAAGTGAATATCAGTCAGGTGAGAGCTTTTACTGTACATTTGAAGCTGTCTAGTAATCAGCTGGAGCAATGGCCACTGAACTCATGCCTCAACTTGACAGCCGTGGTCTGCGCACAGTGGGGATCCCGTGGTCATGAAGTTAAAGACAAAAGGTAAGTGAAAAAAGGCTGTTAAGCATCTGGCAACTAGATGCTAATCATTTTAATTACTTCCCTCGCCGCTGCCGTTTGGGTCTGCTCAGTGTTGACAGACCCGACTTTGGGAAAGGCACGTGGCGGCGAGTTGACAGCGGGTTCCTGGCCCGCTGTCAGAAAAAAACACTTTTCCACCCGACCCGCCACCGATCATGCCCGCTGACCCCCCTGAAAATTCCGGCCAACGTGTTCATCCAGTGCAGAGCCTATAAGGTCCACTGTTGTTTCTCATTTAATTAAGTTTCTGTCACTTAGTCCAGCATTTCTTCTATTCATATGCTAGTCATTGAAAAGCACAATTGAACACTTCATTAGATCTTTACACGCCATAAAATCTAGTACATAATCTAAGGGACGTGTATGAGAAGGTACTTCATAAAGTTACACATCTGAGGCTTTTTCAGAGTTAAGGATCATGGCAAGCTATCCTAGTTGGATTGAAAAATGGTTTGGCATTAAAAATCAGAAGGTGATGATAAATAGAAAACAAACCTTTTCTGAGATACTATAATTATTGTAGTTCCATAGCGGTTTATTCCAAGACCCCTGCTGCTCATATTATTTGTTAATAGTTTAAAGTAGGGCATTATAAAACCTGTTGTGCATATTTGAAACATGTTCTCACCAGTGATCTGTTGGCATAAAGTTATCTGGCCAGATGACAAGTACAAAGGAACTAAATAACCTTCAAATAGATTTGGACCAATTAAGTGGATAGGCTATGGAGTAGCAGAAGGATTTGAATGTGGAATCGGAAACAGTGGAGCATTCATAAATAACGAAGGGGTACCATTTTGGATCCCATGGTACCAAAGCTTTGGAGGTTAAATTCCACTCCCTTGATGAATTGAATCAGACTACTGCAAGCTGATGGAGGCTTCTCAACCTCACTAGGAAGCCATGATAAGGGCCATCTATTAATCAATGAACAAAAGGATTTGGATATGATTATTGATCGCCCACTGGAAGCTTGTAGTCAATATGAATTGCTAACAACAAAGTTAATCTGACTACCTGAGGACATTTGACTAAGTTGAAGTAAGTTATACCAAACTTATACAGATCATTGGTGAGAACATGTTTCAAATATTATGTGCAATATTGGTCTCTCCAAATTCAAAGGGATACCAATACATCAGAGATAATTCAGAGAACAGTGACAAAGATAATTACAGGTCTTAGCACTCTAAGCTTCTAGGAGAAAAAGAACAAGGGGGACTTGATCCTGGTCACTAAAATCCTGAGAGGCACAGAAAATATAGATGGCAGCAGGCTTTTTGAGGTTTGTGAAGATGAAACCTCTTGTTTAGAGAGATTGAAAGTTATTGGGATAAATATGTGCAGGAATACATATTCTGTAGTTTTGTTAATTACCTCTGGCATAGGAAATATTTATACAGAACTTTTGTTTATTTGATTGAATAGTTGGGGTAGAACCCATGATAAGATGCATTTTACGTATGCTGTGAAAGGACGAGTTTTCATAGACTGAAAGGATTTTCCTTTATTGCCTGCTTTTTTATGTTCTTACATAGTTGTCATTCTAGTATGTCTAATGGATTCCACAGATGTACAGGAGAAAATCTATAACTACAACTTTCTTTCTCTAGGAAATTTCAGCACTATTGAATGCACAATACACTATTTTTTCCCAATACGTTTATGGGTTGCTATGAACATCTGTGATACATAAAAATACATAGAAATTACAACACAGAAATAGGCCACATGGCCCAACCAGTCCACATTGGGATTTGCCTTCCACGTGAAGAAACAGTTCTGATCACATTTACCTGTCCTGTTCCCTTATCTCTTCATCTCTTTTTCCTTCATCCATCTATCTAATCTAATCTTGACTGTTGATATAGTTTTTGCCTCAATCACTATCTCTGCAAGTGAATTCCACAGCCTCAGAATTCTCTGTACAAAAGGGTTTCTTGTTTCTGATTCATTTTTTAAGTAACTCTTCTGGAGGCCTATGATTGTCCATAAGATGAGTTCCCAAGCTCAGCTGTGCTTTCACCGGTGATTTCCCCATGGGGTCAACAGGAATTGAAGAGAATCATCATTAGTGTCTGTATCATGCAAATGTAAATGGTAGTGGGGAGCTTCAGAACAAAGAGGTAAAAATTCCTATGCAGCTGCTCCTGGCGCATGTCATGAGCACGTACTGTAAAATTCAGTATTCCGAGCTCTGTAACTTTAATGGATGAAAAACTGCAGCTGTCAGTGCATCATTTTCAATATATGCCCCATGCCCTCACATCCCAGGAGTGGGTGTATCAAAATTTTGACCTCTATATGGGTAGAGAACTTCTTGGCTTGGCTTGGTGTGTAGCCTGGCAAACCTAAGAAGGACAAAGCTGAGAAAATACCTGGGAAGGAGTTCCATCCTCAAAAAAGTAGTCATGCTCTTTTGCAGATCATGACTAATTAGCCACTAAGGTTTTGACTTTTCATGTGCCATGAGAATGAAACTTTAAATACTGATCTGTTTAGTTTTCTGCATGTTGTTTAATCAATTAATTTACGTTCAGAAATTATAGATTCCCTTGTTTATTTCAAAAGTGCCCTTTATCTTGGGCTGTACTTTATTGATTTGTTGTAGGAAACTGCTCAACATTGCTCACCTCCACCTCTATCCCATCCTACTGCCACTGAAACCCTTATCTAAGCCTTCACAGCATCCAGAGTTCCACTCTTAAGAAACTGCAACACATGCAAAACACAACCATCTGCTTCCTATCGTACATTAATTTATCACCCTCGTTCTTGCTGACCTTCATTGGTTCCCATTTCTCAATGCATTGATTTTAAAATCCTTATTCTAATTTACAAGTCCCTCAATGTCCTCGCTCTGTATCTGCAACCTGCTTCAGCTCCATGTTCCATTAAGCACCTTTTGCTCTTCCAGCTCTGGCCACATTTCATCCTCCCTCCATTCCACCTTCGGAAACAGTCTTCAGCCATTTCAGCCACACAATCTTGAATGCCCACTTAAACTTGCTACCTCTCTCCCCTCCTTCAAAGCCTTCCTAAAACCGACCTCTACTTTTGATCACCACACAATCCTTCTTCCATCACTGCTTGTGTCTACTTAATTTTGTGCCTCTATGAATCACTTTGGGACTTTTTATTGTGTTAAAGGCACTATAAAATTCAAATATATGCGGTTATCTGCTTCACTGCTATTTATACTGATGTGAAGAGAAATATTAAATGAAATCAATTATACAGTACTGCACAGTAAAGCTCTTTTTACTATTTCCAAAAATGTGCCTTTGCCCCAACCTCAGATTCCTTGTGCACCAGTGTGATTTTGTCTAATTCAGATATCAGCCATCCTCATAGTCATTCTGAGGGAGATTGGCAGTTATATCCCAAGTAACATAAAGTTGGAGATAGTTTGTATTGTGGGCTCACGCCCAGTAGAAATTGGTTTGAGGCTGTCCAATTCATTTCATATAGGACTTTTACAGCTTGAGACTTTTACCACATTGGTCTGGGCTGGATTCAATTCTAGAACCCAGAAGTGAAAGGCAAGTGTCTAGCACACACAATATCCAGTTCCCTGGGATGGTTTCTATTTTTTTTAAAGAAAAATCTAATTGGATTCAATTTGAACTCTTTGGAATCAAATGCATCTGTAGTTTTGCAAAGTTGCTGACCCATATACGCAGAAGGAAAAATGTTCCTCTGTATGTGTGTGATTTGGAGACGTAAATGCAATTTGACATGTATGCATTCTCATTTCATCCCCAGTCATCTTCCCAGAGTTTGGGGGGGGGGGGGGATTCATTTAATCTTAGAAAGGTTAGGAATCTGAACCCCAGTGGTCTGCTAGTAAGTGAGAATGATGCCTGATGGTCTAGTCTTTTGGGGAGAAGGTTGATTTCAACATCTCAGGCCACACACAAACACATACCTTCAGAGCTGCTGTGTGGCTGTTTGTATGATGTCCTCTATAATCAGCACAGCAGCATTCTTGCTAGGTACTTACAGCATTATGGGTACGCTGTGGAACTTCTCTCTCTGCTGGTAGGCAAAGTTTGCCCAGTAAAACAGATAATTGCCTTCATGTCTACTGTTCCAAGCACTTGAACTCCATACCTGGGGAGAACAAGGACCTCTTTATGGCATCCTTTGTAAGCTGCACTTACTTTGGATCATTACCTAAGGTATGTTGCAATGAACTAAAAAAGAACATTTATTGCAACAAACAGAAAGCCAGTATTAACAACTGGAGAACTGGCAAGTGGCCTGTTTACTATTAAGGGATTCTTTATGGTGCCCTCATCAACAAAGTTATGGCCAAGGAGTGTTGCCAAGTTGTGCCTTTTAAAAATATCAGTCATTTACAGAGATTTCCTGCTAAACTGTGTATTGACAATAAAACTGTTACGAACAACAGATTGTTTTAATGAAATAAGCACTGAACAAAGTTGACGTCACAGTCGCTTTCAATCACGTTATTCTCGTCAGCTATATTTTTAATTTTTCCCTTCTGCATGCAGTGTTCTACACATATAATGTGATGTACTGGAGGACTAGGAAGTTGGGAAGTAGAATTATCCATCATTCTTTACTATTTCTAAAAAATATAAAGATGGCAAATAAATCAAAGAACAAGAGTGATGTATTAAAACAAAACCAGTAAATTGCTATCTGAACTAAGGGGAAAAAACTCACTTTTGTCAACATCCACGCATTTTAAAAGAATCTAGGGAAGAGATAGCAGAAGCATTACTACACATATTTAAATAATTAGTTGGAAAAAGGTGTAGTGCCAGAGGACTGGCAGATAGCTAACGTAATACCTATATTTAAGAAGGGGGATAGAACATGTCCAGGGAATTATAGACCAGTCAGCTTAACATCGGTGGCAGGAAAAATAATGGAATCCCTACTAAAGGAGAGAATAGAAGAACAAAAAGTATAATAATGAATAGTCAGCATGGATTTCAAAAGGGAAAATCTTGCTTGACCAACCTTATTGAATTTTTTGAGAAGGTAACAGAGAGAGTAGACAATGGTAATGCAGTAGATGTAATTTATCTAGATTTTCAAAAGGCCTTCGATAAGGTACCCCACAATAGACTAATGAATAAGGTCAGAGAATGCAGAGTCAGGGAACAAGTAGCAGAATGGATTGCTAGCTGGCTTCTAGACAGAAAGCAGAGAGTGGGAGTAAAGGGTAGCTATTCACAGAGGCAGAAGGTGGGTAGTGGTGTTCCACAAGGATCAGTGCTGGGACCACTGCTGTTCACAATTTAGACTTTGGAATCAAAAACACAATTTCTAAATTTGCGGTGACACCAAATTGGGGGGGGGGGGCTAGTCAATACTGAGGAGGACTGTAACAAATTACTGGAGGACATTAATAAACTTGCAGAAAGGGCAAATAATTGGCAAATGAAGTTCAACAAAGACAAATGTGAGGTATTACATTTTTGTAGGAAGAATAGGGAGGTCACTTATCACTTGGAGGGTGGGAGTCTAGGTGGGGTAGAGGAACAAAGGGATCTCGGAGTAAAAATACACAAATCACTAAAAGTTGTGCCACAGGTTAGCAAGGCCATTAAAAATGCAAACCAAGCACTAGGGTTTATTTCGAGAGGGATAGAATTGAAAAGTAGGGAATTTATACTAAACCTGAATCGAACCTTGGTTAGACCACACTTAGTGTACTGCGTGCAGTCTGGTCGCCATATTATAAAAAGGATATAGAAGCACTGGAGAGGGTGCAAAGAAGATTTACAAGGATGATACCAGAAATGCATATCTGGAAAGGATGAATAGGCTGGGTTTCTTTCTCTTGAAAAAAGAAGGCTGAGGGGTGATCTAATAGAGGTCTATAAAATTATGAAAGGATTTGATAGAGTGGATACAAAGAGAATGGCCCAGAAATTGGAGTTCGATGGTTGCCGCGGGGGTAAGGATCCCCCGCGATATCGCACTCCGTGCCTACCTTTATGGTTTTGGCCCACACAAACTTCAGTTCCTGGGCCTCTCCCTGGTGCCGGCGCACAGTGTGTGTGTGTCCCAGAGGCGCAGTTAATTCGATGCGACCTCTGGGATCACGTGGGCCAGTTAGAGCCAATGGCAGCACACCATCTTTCATTCATAGTTTTGACAGCAAGAGCTGTCAAAGCTATGAATACAACTTGCCCCCAAAAGAACAGCTAAACCTCAATTAAATTAAAAAAAGCCATCACATTAATAAAATAACTATAGTTAAATAAATTAACCACTTTAAACAAAAATTTAAATTTTTGAAAAAATTTAAATTCTTTTTAAAAGTTATAAAAATAAACTTACCTTTCTTTAAAGTCTCTAAAAAAGATAAACCTGTTGAAAAAAATTTAAAATACTTAATTAACTACTTACCTTGTTAAAAGGGGGTCTTACGCCTGCTTTCTTTATGTGTAAAATCTTCAACACTTACCTGCGCGTTCAAACCTGAAAAAAAAACTAAGTGCGCTGCGTGCGCACAACCTGTAGCGCGCACGCGGTTCACTTAGGAACCGCCCCCTTCACAATACCCGAAGTGCCGGTTTCCCGCGCATGCGCAGTGCATGCAGGAAACCGGCACTTCGGGACCTAATACGCGAGAGTACACAGTGCGTACTCTCCCGCATTAGGTCTAATTTTTGGGCCAATGTTTCCACTTGTGGGGAAGAGCATAACTAGAGGCCATCAATATAAGATAGTCACCAAGATATCCAATAGGGAATTCAGAAGAAACTTTTTACCCAAAGAGTAGTGAGAATGTGGAACTCGCTACCACAGGGAGTGGTTGAAGCGAATAGTATAGATGCATTTAAGGGGAGGCTGGACAAACATATGAGGGAGAAGGGAATAGAGGGTTATGCTGATAGATTTAGATGAGGAAAGACTGGAGGAGGCTCGAGTGGAGCATGGACTGGTTGGGCCGAATGGCCTGTTTCTGTGCCGTATATCCTATGTAACCGCACAATATAATCTGAAGCAAATCAAATCATACATTTTTGTTTGTATGTTTTAATTGATCAGCAACACAGTAACAGAATGATCTTAACAATGACCATATGTATTACAATTATTATTGCAGACAGATGTTGAAGATTTTCACTTTGTATCCAACATGAATACTAATAATTGGACAATAATAGACACATGTCTTGCCAAGCTGTGCAGAGCGTGGATTATTTCAATATGTTGTCTCTTCGGTCTGCCCTTAATTTGATAGAAGACTACACAAAATGGTTATATTATTAGTAACTGAGTTTCTTTGGAAATTAAAATTTCAATTTCCTATTTTTCAGATTATTTTTAATTTGCCTACCAAATACTGAACTTTACAAGTGGGAATTCTTGCTTAATATAATCATGCATATTGTATTACTCTTAGCCAAACCTACAAATAATGTAACACTGTTCTGAGATCATCAAGGCATCCACAAACAAACAAACTCAACTATGTTCAATCAAAAATGTCACATTATTCAATTAGGTTTGAATGAATAGATTGAATTATGCCATGAAGGATTATATGACTAAATCTGCCTGCTATCTTCAATTCCTCAGTGTACTACAAATGGAGTCTATTATTACAGCATAAGAACATTGCTAACCAATAAGGGATAACCCATTTTTCACTTGCAAATTATTCAGACTAGGGATATTACAAACTGTAGCCTTTTGTGAGAACCACAGCAAGTAAACAATTACACAAATTGATGCCCGGAAATATGTCTGGCCCATTTCTCATTCGCGGTCTGTGATTTACTTAGTTACGGGATAGATGTAACATGTGAGTATATAAGTTTGAAGAAAGGATGGACAATGCAAGTCAGTTGTCTGGTGCTTTCAAACAGTATATTCACATTACAAGCATAGCTTCAGAGTGAAGCTGTTTTGGCTTTTCCCCAACTCTAAACTTGTGGAGTGTCAAGACCCAAACTGACTCTGAAATTAAGTGAAGTGAAATTCCCTCCTTCAGGGTGTCTCACTCCTCTTCATTTTGGTGTCACATTGGGCCCTAATTCTGGATTCAGGCTGCATTTATACTTTAACCGCAGCATTGGTGCAAAGCATAACCACTTTCCATTGATGCTACAGTTGTAGTATAAATTCACTTTTATTTGCATTTACTGTTCAAAGTATTTTTTTAATTCACTTAGAAAATTACATTCAGTTTATGTGGGGGAATTGTATACAACAGAAAGGGACTATGAAAAAGACCTAAGTTTCCACAGAGAATGTCCTAGTTGGTACTGCAAAATACAGAAGTAATGACTGTCAGAGTTGATTTTCAAAAATCTATTCCAGTGAATAATAATGTATATTAAAATGATTTGACACAGCAATAGACATTTTTTCTTCCACGTAAAATATATTTTTTTAAACTCATCCCTTAGCTGGGAGAAATCATCAAAGCATGTGCAGGCCCTGTGCCCCATGGTAACCACAGGTGCCCTTACAGCAGATGGCACAGCTCAGTATCTGCCACTCTGCTGATCAAGACCCTGAGAAGACAGATCTCCAAGGTCATTTGCAGATCGATTTGCCAGGGACTGCAGAAATGGTTGGTGACACCTTAGCACGTGTGACCAATCAGGCTTTGCTGACAGATGATCACCCTGGCATGCTTTCTTTCATGTAGTACCATGTAAAACATGGCATGCTGTGATTTAGGTGCTTCTGAAGGACCTTCCAGCAGAATGGTTAGTCAGGCATTCATATCTCATAGTGATGCCACCAGTGGTTTCATTTGACAAGACAAGCCTCCACCAACACTTACTTGAAGGTTGTAAAGTCTGTTGAAGTCTGCTGCAGATGCGGCTGTCAGTGGAAGAGCACAGAGCACTGCCTGGCATCTCTCTACAGCTCCTTTTCTTTCTCCAAACACTTCAGTTCGGAGGATCCCTATTGGCATATTCTTTGCAGCCAATAAAGGGAACTGGGATGTAAAAAAAGAACTGACAAATGGCACAAAGGCTGATTAAAATCTGAGGGGGGAAAATTCAGTTGGTTGCGCCTCCCGTTAGCGCCTTAAGAGGGCGCTAATGGGGCGCAAAGCAACAAGCGCCCAGGCGCGGCGATGTTTGCGCCACTCGCGAAATTAACTAGACATTTTGCGGCGGCGCTAAACAGTACCGCCACAATCTCCTGCGCCGGCAGATCGTGACGTCAGTCGAGTGCGCAATGCCCCGGTAGCGCCCCATAGCGGATATTGAGTGGCGCCCCCTGCCTTACTGCCTGCTGCTAGCAACGACAGGTTGAGGGGAGCGTTTTGCAGTCAGGAAGGGACTGGGGGGAGCGCTATTTAAAGGCGACCGCTTCCTGCCTTTTTTTGTTGGCGACATTTTTGAACCATGCATTCTGAGAGAGAGACTGACTTCTGGAGAGATTCAACGCTGTGTGAAGGAGTTTTGGGTACTGAGCAGCACTTTGCAGGTTCATTTTGATTTGCCCTTCCTTGTATCGATTTAGAAGAGACTGTGGGGGTTGCACTCTGAGCTCTTTCCCTGGTTCTCTCCATTGTTCTTTCCAGCAGATTTGATGTACAGGTCTCTCCAGGCCGAGATTCAAGGCTGCAATGAGCAGGATGTGGATGGAAAGCAAGATCAACCCTCCCCTTTAAGAACTGGCTGGCGCCATTGTGTCTGTGTTCCATTGCTGACTGACATCACATGAGCTTCGCCAGCGCTCTGAGGTAGCGCCTCGCTCCTTGGCCTTTGCGCCTTAAGACAGATGTGTAGCGCCTGATTTAGCGCTCCAATCACCTCCAGGGGCGATAAAAGTAAAGTTTGCAGTTGGAGGCGATAATTAGCGGCAGGCGCTAATCTTTGCGCCCGACCGATAATTGCGCCCCAAATGGGGCGATACTGAATTTCTCCCCGAGTGCCAACAGAAAAACAAAATAAATTATGAGGAGGGCTTTTTAAAAGACCCAAGACATTTACTTGTAAAGTGGGCAGGTCTTTTAAAGTCCCTCTTCCCTGCAGAACCCACTGAGCCCTCCTTCGTGCCAAGATTCGATAGGTGTGCTGGGACTCAGCATTGAGCATGCCCATGGGCCAGAAATCCCCACTTCTTTTTTTACAAAACATCTTTAGAAGGAACTCTAAGCGCCACTAAAAACAGAAATGTGTCTGACCTTGAAAACAAGTGTTAAGCGGGTGGAACCAAATCCCACTGCATTTACTGACCACTACTATTGGCCCACTTCTGGGGGAAAACAGGGTGGTGACAATATCAAAATCGACCTGAGTGCCCCTGTGTGAACTGAGCGGGAGTCCAGCAGGATGCATGCCTTTGTGTACGGGGGCTGAAGTGATGCCTTGTTTGGTCTGTTCAAAACCCACATGTTTTTTCATACAGTTATTAGATTAAAAATTTACCAGCTGTAAAGGATAGAAGTGTTTCAAATTAACAGGAGGCAACATTTTTGATGTAAAATTTCACAATTTTCCAGGAGAGCATGTCCCAATACTCCCTCCCCACAAAAAAGTGCATCAACAGTTGCTACAAAAGAGTGGGTGGGAGCAGCATTTGAACCAAGCATACATAATTGTAAATTTGCTGCCTACAGTTCTGACGGATGGAATGCACGTCATGGGTATAACTGAACAGGAGATTAAGAGACATTACTTTGTAGACACGCACACAGAAAAAAGTGTTTCAAAACCTGAACTTCCCAAATACCTCAACACATTCAATTTTCTTTTCTTCTTCAGGAATGATAGTCTTCAAATCTTAATGATGCATGCAATAGAAAGATTTCAAGGTTTTGACAACCATTGTGAATGAAAACACCAGATCTAAATTATGGCCAGCAGAAACAAAACCATTTCAGGTGAAGTGAGCTAATAACTTTGAAGTCAGAGGTTGACGTGTTCAAAAGGACATGGATGTGTCAGACGGTTCAGAGAAAACAAAAAGGAACATTCTTGGATAACTCTAGGAACTGTTTCTATTTTCATTGTTGGAAAGAAGATTAAGAGATGGATCTTCAAAGAAGTAGGTTATTTGACCTGAATTGTAAGCACAGAACAAAGGGACACAGGTACAAAATTAACAGGCCTTAAACAAAACTAAAGTTGAGAGCAGCCGACCAGGGTTGAACTGTGGAGACATTTAGTGGATAACTATTTTGCAGCTTTGCAATAATTACATTAAGGGTTAGAAAGTATTCATGCAGAATTTTCCAAAAGGATATGAAATAATTGTAGTATTTATGATAGGACAAGTTGCATATGCCTGTGGAAGGACTGGGCTTGCTGAGTCAAATTGCCTTTTCTTCTCTATTTATCTGACTATCCATTATTATCTATCATATATCTAAAGTTATGCATACACTTCCTGTAAATGTAATCTTAGCTTCTGTAACACTTTTTCTATCACACTCTTTCCATTGTGTTTTTGCCATACTTTTCTGTCATGTTAATGTCTTTCTATTGATTTTACTTACCTCTGATTAAGTCCTCCACATTTGGTATCCGAGCTGGGTGGAGCTATTGTTCATTTAATTGTGAGACGTTCTAGCTACACGTCTAGACTAGGCAGCACAATGGCCACCAGCTGAAACTGTTACAGCCTTCAAAGTAAGTGTTTTGCTTTTGAACTTTTCAATTTTAAAAATCTATTTTTTAATAAATTATTTATTTCTTAATGGGGCAGCTATGTGGTCCCACTGCTTTTGAAGCACTGCCAATTTTCACTGCTGCCCCCAGCCATTCCTGTTGTTCCAATGCCCATTCCCACCACCCCTTTGCCACATCCCACCTCTCCTTTCAGACCTTGACAGCAACTGCTGCCATGCCTCCCTCCCACATGATCAGACATTTGTTTGTTGTTTCCCCTCATCAGTCTCCTTTGGTATGGTGTCAACAAATTTCTAGGCCCATGACTGCCCTTCCACATTGCACAAGTACTGTCCTGATTCTCCAAGACTTTCGCATCCCCCTAAGTGCCCACACCCCACTACTCCTGGTCCCAAATGCTAGGACTAACCACCAACAATTACCAACCCACACAATCCTCCAACTCCCCATTACTGCTACACGCAGCTCCTCTGACCCATTTGCAATTTAAAACATCTTCTTCTGTATCCTGTGCTTTGAAAGTAAAGGATAGAAGTAACTACATAGTTAGACTAACTTTCAATAATAATCAAGGCTAAATTTAGTTTCCACACAAACATGCACATAATCATACTATTTGAGCCCAAAAATATCATTAGCATTCCCACAATGCTATGTAATAAGATCACAACTTGACTTATTCAATCATCATCATAAATCAGTGCTGCTAATATATTATACATTACATAGCATAAAGCAACATATTCTCCAACACATGGTGAGCAACTTAATACACAATCCACTAATATAAAAATTTAAAAGACTTTTGTGTCTAAGTGGCAAGTTCCTTAAAGGCCACAAGGTCTAATTGCAGTAACTAAGCTGAGGTTAATTAGAGGCTAACTGCTATAAGGCACATGCTAGGTCAGTTAAAGGCTAATTGTTGTTTCTGGTGAAGATTCACAGCTGCTTGGAATCTCTTTGCTCCTGCTCAAGGTCAGAAGATACCAGTAAGAAATGATTGACTTTCCTTTAAGCATCTCATGTGTACATTTCTGTATTACACTTAGAAAAAAAGAGAAGGAAAACCAACCATTTCTTGCTGGTTTATTCTGACCTTGAGGAGGAGCCAGGGATTTACAAGCAGCTGCTAATCTACCCTAGCACCAACAATTAGTCTTCAATTGGTTGCAGGATGGGTCTGATAGCAATTGGCTTTTAATTAACCTCAGGATGTGCCTAGTTACAACAATTAGACCTTGTGATCTTATGCCAGTTGCACAGAAATCCAATTTATCAGCCAAGTAATACATTGCCTGCTTTATGGCATATTGTTTCTGTCCTTATAGAACAGCATATCCTCTGAATTACCACAAGCAATGCGATCTGAAACCTGCTTGCATTTTCTTATCTTGTAAGTGCAAGTGGTCCAGAACAGGAATTTTGAAAGCCCCATTGCCCTGATTCATACTGAAACAAATGAAGCCTGGAAGACTTTTTATTTGTACCTTTTTATTGATAGGTAAATATTTATGTTCATCAGGATGAAGGCCCAGTAATGGAAGTTTTCTAAATATTCCTTCTCCTATACCAGCATCAAGTACTTCCAAATGAGGCATAGATATAGCAATTTTCCTTGAGGGTCTGTTACCTTTTTGTCACTTATTTTCTTGTTTCTCAATTGTCATTTTTTTCCAGCATGAAATTCCTAAGGGATAGGGCAGACAAGAACAACCCAGTGAAGATGACTTACCTAATTTTCACTTATGTAGGGAGCTGCCTTGTCTGCACACAGTACCACCTGCAGCACTGCAGCTGGGATCAGCAAATCAGAAAAATGAGAGAATCTAACTTGCATCTCTCCACTGTGTGGCATCAGATGCCAGTGTTCCAACATGCTGCATCACTGCACTGTCCATGCCAGCCAGCCTATATTTTAATTCAAATCCTCACCGCTAGCAAGAAGCAAACTTTCAGCACGTCAGAAAATGCTGTAAATACAGCAGATCTATGACCAACAGAAAAGAAAAGTAGTAGGTCTATACTCATTATATTTTCTCTTCTCAGATGCAGAAAGGCCGGCTGTGTATTTCCAGCATTTTCTGTTTTTAATTCAGATTTCCAGTATTTGCAATTTTTCTTTCTGTTTCATCCATTCCTCCAGCAACACATGTAAAGCTAGGAGGTGCAAGAAGAGAGACACCTGGGGGAGCTTGTGCACAAATCTTTGAAGGTGGCAGGACAGGTTAACAAAGCAGTTAATAAAGCATATGGGATCCTGGGCATTATAAAGATTTCACCTGAAGAAGGGGCAATCGATAGCTCCGAAAGCTTGTGATTTCAAATAAAACTGTTGGACTATAACCTGGTGTTGTGCGACCTCTCAATTATAAAGAGAGGCATAGAGTTCAAAAACCAGGAAGTTAAGCTAAACCTATATAAAACACGAGTTCAGCCCCAGGTGCAGTATTGTGTCCAATTCTGGGCACCACACTTTAGGAAGCATGTGAAGGCTTTGGAGAGGGTACAGAAGAGATTTACTAGAATGGTTCCAGGGATGAGGGATTACAGTTACTAGAGAAGCTGGGGTTGTTCTCTTTAGAGCAGAGAAGGCGAAGAGGAGATTTGATATAAGTGTTTAAAATCATGAATGGTTCAGATAGGGTAAATAAGGAGAAACTGTTTCCAAAGGCTGAATGGTCGAACGAAAGGGCACAGATTTAAGGTGATTGGCAAAAGAACCAGAGGCAACATGAGGAAAAAAATGTTTACGCAACGTGTGGTTAGGATTTGGAATACACTGCCCGATAGGGTGGTAGATACAGATTCAATAGTAGCCGAATGGCCTCCTTCTGTGCTGCACTATTCTATAATTCTGTATTGTTCGTAATGTCAAAAAGCATTCTTTGTCTGTTAGAGCACAGTTTTTCACGTTTCATTCTGGACCTAAGTAATAGTCATACTGCATCTTTCAAACTGCTTGATGATCTTCATTAATTGTCATCAATTGGAGTGCTTTAGACAAAGAATATCAAACATATTACACTTAATAGCAAATTAATTACAAAACATTTTGATAGGGCTTCAGGCAAATTTTCAAAACATAAAACAGTTCACAGAAATGACAGTTAATGTATTTAAATGTAATTTGCCTCAGTACGGTGTTTTAACAAGAAGATCATTACGTAGTAATCATATTAATTAGGAAGCAGTTACAATAAATAATTCTGTTGAATGGGTTAAATAGAACACATAGTTAAATGTAGCAATTTTGTTACTCTTTTCAACCATTTTCTTGTGTGTAGGGAAAAAAACCAGATAAGATAATGGCCCGGAATTTGCAGTGGGTAATAACGGCGAACTACCAGCATTCGCCGTCATTGCCCCTCTGAAACTGACCGCAACTTCAGGATTTAGCGCATGTGCATCTAAACGCGAAAGTCCTGAAGTTGCGGTCAGTCATTCACTGCTCCGGCACTGACTACGCATGGACCTCCCAATAGCCGGCAATCAATGAAATCAGTGAAACTGTCGAAAACTTGGGCTTTTCCGCGGTAATATCATTGTTAAATACCCCATTAAATGTTAGGCCTTGTTGGAATAGGTGCAACTGGGATTTTAACTGCTAAACAAACATTCTGACCCTGAAAAACTATTTTTTATATTTGTGGAGTGTCAAATTTCTCCATTATGATAAAAATTACTAATAAAATTTATAATTTTTTTTTAAGGTTGTTCATGATATTTCAACTTCTACCTTATTCCCATGCGAAAGTCCCAATCTTTATTTTGCTTTCTGTAACATTTTTAAAAAGTCGGATAAAAGCAGCTTCTCATTTCCTGGTTTCCCGTCTGTGAGAATTCTTCAATGTGATTGGCTGCTTAGACAGCTTGTTGCTGTCACTGCAGCTTTTCACGGGGAATCCCCTATCCACAGCACTGCAATCAATTGAACGGCGAAAAAGGCAAACTTCTCGCCACAGAGATCACGACATCTCTGTGGGCAGCTTTCTTCGGGGCCAGTGCCGAGCACCTTTGCTTTGCCGCTGACGGCAAATTACGGGCCAATGTTAATTTATTAGAGTCTTAAAATAACAAACTCCACCCAAGATGATTGTGACAAGGTTCATATTTTCTTTGCTGCTCAGAAGTCCATAACTAATACACAATTTGGCATTTGTTTTGCTGCCATCATGTTTTTCTTTGGAAATTCAATTTAATTTTTATTAGCTGCATTTCGCATAGAAGTGCTAGTATTGCTCCTGGGTTTTTAGGCCTGAAGTACAGTTTTTGATGTTCACCATATTATCATGGAACCACTCAAAGGCCCCAGGCAGACATTCAGCTCAAGGAATGCCATTCACCGACAGCCTGCCATTAGTACTGAAGCTGGAGCTCCGACATTCAGCCACTGTTGCAGTTTGGGACTTTCTATGCTGTGTACCAGTCCTTGTGCCAGTACTGTCATGGCAGCTTTCTAGTTTTGCTTTTGCAATTTGTTCGGTTTAGCAATGACCAATCAGAAAGAAAAAATGCACCAATATTACAGACATAAAATTAAAGATTTCAGCATTTCTAGCATTCATGCTTTTTTATTACGTCTCGATAAAGACCGATATTTCAATTTTCTGAAATTGAATTCAGTAATTTGTAAACAAAGGGCCGTAATTTGCGGCCCCTACGGGCGCGTACAAGGTGTGTACGCGTCTGTAAGGGCCGTGCAAGTTCCAGTTTTAGGCATGCAAAGCGCATGCGCGAAAACCCGGAACTTGCAATCTGTTTGGAATCTTCTTGGCAGATCATCTGCATCCCCAGGAAAAGGGCATCCGTGGGCAGAGAGTTGGGCTATTTGCCCAACTTCTGCCCAGCGAATGCCCATGAAATTCTTACGCCTGGTAAAAGCAGACGCAAGGCCTGCTTTTACCAGCGTAAGAGTTTAAAAATACATAAAAATAAATTTTTATCAATCATTTAGAACAGCAATGGGAAACATTGAAAACGGTGTTCAACAGAGTGCAGGAACAATATATTCCGCTGAAAGGAAAGAATAAACTAAACATGAATGAGACTCCATGGATGAATAAAGCCATAAGGGAACAATTGAGGGTAAGGAAAGAGGCATACATTAAGTACATAGACAGCAAGGGAGTGCATGATAAGGGAGAATATGAAAAGATTAGGAGAGAAGTCAAACGAACAATTAGAAAGGCAAAGAGGAACTATGAAACTAAATTATCAAGGACCATAAAACAAAGTAGTAAAATATTTTACAGGCACATCAATAAAAAACAGAAGGTTGGGATGAGAATAGGGCCATTAAGGGATAGACAGGATAATACCACAGGTAACGATAGAGAGATGGCAGAAATATTATATATTATTTTGCTTCAGTATTTACCAGGGAGATAGAACAGGTGCGCATGACATTGGATGATGAGATTAGTAATGAGATAAGTGCATTTAAAATAAAAAGAGGGGATATATTAAATAAACTAATCAAACTCAGAGGATAAAACCCCTGGTCCGGATGGATTGCATCCACGCATTTTAAAAGAATCTAGGGAAAAGATAGCAGAGGCATTACTACACATATTTAATAATTCGTTAGAAAAAGGTGTGGTGCCAGAGGACTGGCGGATAGCTAATGTAATACCTATATTTAAGAAGGAGGATAGAACATGTCCAGGGAATTATAGACCAGTCAGCTTAACATTGGTGGTAGGAAAAATAATGGAATCCCTACTAAAGGAGAAAATAGAAGAACATCTAGAAACCAAAAACATAGTAATGAATAGTCAGCATGGATTTCAAAAGGGAAAGTCTTGCTTAACCAACCTCATTGAATTTTTTGAAGAGGTAACAGAGAGAGTAGACAATGGTAATGTAGTAGATGTAATTTATCTAGATTTTCAAAAGGCCTTCAATAAGGTACTCCATAATAGACTGATGAACAAGGTCAGAGAATGCAGAGTCAGGGGACAAGTAGCAGAATGGATAGTTGGCTGGCTTCAAGACAGAAAGCAGAGAGCAGGGGTAAAAGGTAGCTAGTCACAGTGGCAGAAGGTGGATAGTGGTGTTCCACAAGGATCAGTGCTGGGACCACTGTTGTTCACAATTTACATTAACGATTTAGACTTTGAAATCAAAAACATAATTTCTAAATTTGTGGATGACACCAAATTGGGGGGGATAGTCAATACTGAGGAGGACTGCAACAAATTACAGAAGAACATTAATAAACTTACAGAATGGGCATATAATTGGCAAATTAAGTTCAACACAGGTAAATGTGAGGTATTACATTTTGGTCGGAATATTGGGAAGTCACTTATTACTTGGAGGGTGCGAGTCTAGGTGGGGTAGAGGAACAAAGAGATCTCGGAGTACAAATACAAAAATCACTAAAAGTTGCGACACAGGTTAGCAAGGCCATAAAAAAAAAGCAAACCAAGCACTAGGGTTTATTTCTAGAGGTATAGAATTGAAAGGTAGGGAAGTTATGCTAAACCTGTATCGAACCTTGGTTAGACCACACTTAGAGTACTGCGTACAGTTCTGGTCGCTATATTATACAAAGGATATAGATGTACTGGAGAGGGTGCAGAGAAGATTTACAAGGAAGATACCAGAAATGCGAGGGTATATATATCAGGAAAGGATGAACAGGCTGGGTCACTTTTCTCTTGAAAAAAGGCTGAGGGGTGACCTAATAGAGGTCTATAAAATTATGAAAGGTTTTGATAGAGTGGATACAGAGAGAATGTTTCCACTTGTGGGGAAGAACATAACCAGAGGCCATCAATAAGATAGTCACCAAGAAATCCAATAGGGAATTCAGAGAAACTTCTTTACCCAGAGTGGTGAGAATGTGGAACTTGCTACCACAGGGAGTGGTTGAAGCGAAAAGTATAGATGCATTTAAGGGGAAGCTAGACAAGCATATGAGGGAGATGGGAATAGAGGATTATGTTGATAGATTTAGATGAAGAAAGACCGGAGGAGGCTTGAGTGGAGCATAAACACCGGCATGGACTGGTTGGGCCGAATGGCCTGTTTCTCTGCTGTATATGCTATGTAATCCGATGTAATTTATACATTAAAAAACCTGTAGAATAAGGTAAGTTTATTCTTAGCCCCTTTAAAACATTTCATTTTGTTTTAAATATTTAATTAAATGGCATATTAATTAATTTTAAATATGTAATTATTTTAATTTATTTGATGTGTAGATGTATTTTTTGGGGTATCCCCATTCATGCTTATGGGGTTTCCGTACAGATGGAATCCCTATAAGCATGAATAGGGATTCCCTTCTTTCATTCGTTGGGCTGGCTCACGTGATCCCAGGGGTGCTTGCGAACTGCATGCGCACCTGGGATACGTGGGCTTCTACCCACGGGTACCCGAAGAGGCCCAGGACCACGAATCTCCATACCTCCCGGACGACCAGGTTCGCGGACATTTCATTTGCGGATCAGAGGCATTTCCCCACGGGAAGCCTCCGACCGCAAATTCAGGGCCAAGGTTTTATTTCTCATATTTGGTCTCGGAATGTGGGTGACACTGGCAAGGCTCCATTTATTACCCATCCCTTACTGCACTGAATAGATAGTGGTGGGCCTTCTCCTTGAAACAATGCAGTCATTGTGGTGATGATGCTCCTACTTTGTTGTTAGGGAATTCATTGTTGTATGGCCACACCAATACATCCTTGGTTAGCTGTACCGCCCAAGTGCCATACATCACTGTCCTTCTCTTAGGAGTTTCATGCTGGAAATAAATGGTTAAAACCATGGGGATCTGTCTCCAGAGGCTCCAGCTCAGCATCGAGCCAGGTGCGGAGATGTGCCATCTGTTGCAAGAACACTTGGAACTAAATTCAGCATAGTGACAGTAACAGGAGGCTGTGGCTTCAAATCTGCCTCCACCTCTTTCCAGACATGCTGCATTGGTGATAACAATAACTTTCATTTATATTGCACCTTTAACACAGTAAATGTCCTAAGGCGCTTCACTAGAGCGTAATCAGACAATAATTGACATCAGGCAAAGAAGGAATACAGGAGACCAAATACCTGGTCAAAGAGGTAGGTTTTAATCAGCATCTTAAAGGAGGAGAGTGTCGTGGAGAAGCAAAGATGCTTTGAGAATGAATTCCAGAGCTTAGGGCCTAGACAGCTGAAGGCCTGGCCACCAATGGTGAGGCGAAGGAAGTGGGGGATGGTGCCATGGCGTGGCAAAAAGGGACATCTTTCTTACAGTCAGCTGATCCAGCACCATACCATTTTAATAGCCATGAAACAGGGAGCTGGGCCTTTCACTGGGGTTCTCAGTCATTTTAATCAGCATCTCAAAGGAGGAGAGTCTGGTGAAGAGGCAAAGAATCGGTGCAGGATGGATGTCTTGAATAGGTGCTAATCACCAGGAGCAGGTGAGCTCAGTCAACACTTGTAAATTGGATGAGGCTCCTAGAGTATAAGAGTATAAGAGTAAACAGGTCTGCAGAGCACAGAGCGGTCTGCACAGAGCAGGATTAAAATGCAGTGTACTTAACAGAGTGTTTTATTTGGGAATTTGGAAAGAGTGGGAATTCGGAGAAAAGGGGGAAGGAGTTGCTGCTTTTTGCCTACACTACTTGTAGTGCTTTGTATTATAGGTAGATATTTAATTTCAGTACCCATAACTTAATGTAGAACAAGTAAGTAGTCAAGAAACGACACTGTAAACTAAGTTACCTAATTACAAATTTAATTAAATTTAATCAAATAAAACAAGGTCATATCGGGATGGCGGTGCAGGTGGTGTGCCGCAACTGCAGCATGTGGGAGTTTGTGGCGAGCATTGTGATCCTGGACAACCACGTTTGCAGTAAGTACCTGCATCTTGAGGAACTTGAAGAGTAAATTTAAAAGCAGCAAGAGAAATGGCAAGGCTCGAGATCAGAGTAGAGTTTTGGGTAAAAATAAGCAGAGTGGATCAGGAAGGGACAGAGAGTGTAACAAAGGTAATGAGGCATCAGTGACGAAGGTGACAACAGGGTAAAATAGAAATAAGTCAAAGCTAAAGTCACTATATCTGAATGAACGAAGCATTCGCAACAAAATAGATGAATTAATAGCGCAGATAGAAATTAATAGGTTTGATCTAATAGCCATTACGGAGACGTGGTTGTAATGTGGCCAAGGTTGGGAACTAAATATTCCAGGATACTTAACTTTTAGAAGAGATAGGCAAAATGGAAAAGGAGAAGGGGTGGCCTTGATAATAAAGGATGGGGTAAAGACAGTAGAGAGAAACGATCTTAGCTCCGAAAATCAAGAAGTAGAATCAGTTTGGGTGGAACTAAGAAACAGTAAGGGGCAGAAACCATTGGTGGGAGTTGTTTATAGGCCCCCAAACAGTAGTTGTAATGTAGGACAGAGTATAAATCAGGAAATTAGAGGTGCATGTAACAAGGTTAATACAGTAATCATGGGGGGACTTTAATCTACATATAGACTGGGCAAACCAAATTTGCAGTAATAGTGTAGAGGACGAATTCATGGAATGTATACAAGATAGTTTTCTAGATCAGTATGTTGAGGAACCAAGTAGGGAACAGGCTATTTTAGATCTAGTGTTGTGCAATGAGAAAGGGTTAATTAATAATCTTGTAGTAAAGGGGGCCTTTAGGGAAGAGTGACCATAATATGATAGAATTTTATACTGAGTTTGAAAGTGATTTAGTTAAATCCAAAACTAGGGTCTTAAGTCTAAACAAAGCAAATTACATAAGTATGAGGGGCGAGTTGGCTAAGGTAGATTGGGAAACTACATTAAAAGCTATGATGGTAGAGAAGCAATGGCTAGCATTTAAAGAATTAATACATAATTTACAACAAATGTACATTCCTTTAAGGCACAAAAACCCCACAGGAAAAGTGGTCCAAACATGGATAACAAGAGAAGTTAAAGATAGTATTAGATCACAAGAAGAGGCTTATAATGTTGCCAAAAAGAGCAGTAAGCCTGAGGATTGGGAGGATTTTAGAATTCAGCAAAGGAGGACCAAGAAATTGATAAAGAAAGGGAAAACAGAATGAGTGTAAACTAGCGACAGACATAAAAACAGGCTGTAAAAGCTTCTATAGGTATGTAAAAAGGAAAAGATTAGCGAAAGTAAATGTGGGTCCCTTACAGGCTGAGACAGGAGAAATTATAATGGGGAATAAGGAAATGGCAGAGAAATTAAACAAATACTTTGTGTCTCTACATGGAAGAAGACGCAAAAAACGTCCCAGAAATAGTGAAGAACCAAGGGTCTACCGAGAATCAGGAACTGAAAGAAATTAGTATTTGTAAAAAAATAGTAGCAGTAAAATTAATGGGACTGAAAGCCAATAAATCCCCTGGACCTGATGGCCTACATCCTAGAGTTTTGAAAGAGGTGGCTATAGAGATAGTGGATGCATTGGTTGTCATTTTCCAAAATTCCATAGATTCTAGAATGGTTCCCACGGATTAGAAGGTAGCAAATGTAACCCCACTATTTAAGAAAGGAGGGAGAGACAAAATGTGGAACTACCGACCAGTTAGCCTGACATCAGTAGTAGGGAAATTGCTAGAATCTATTATTAAGGACGTGGTATCAGGGCACTTAGAAAATAATAATAGGATTGGGCAGAGTCAACACGGATTTATGAAAGGGAAATCGTGTTTGACAAATCTGTTGGAGTTCTTTGAGGTTGTAACTAGCAGAATAGATATGGGGGGACCAGTAGATGTGATGTATTTGGATTTTCAGAAGGCATTCGATGAGGTGCCACACAAGAAGTTATTAAACAAAATTAGGGCTCATGGTGATTGAGGTTAATATACTAGCATGGATTGAGGATTGGTTAACGGACAGAAAATAGCAGGCTGTAACTAATGGGGTCCCGCAAGGATCAGTGCTTGGGTCTCAGCTATTCACAATCTATATCAATGATTTGGATGAGGGGACCAAATGTAATATATCCAAGTTTGCTGATGATACAAAGCTGGGTGGGAATGTAAGTTGTGAGGAGGATGCAAAGAGGCTTCAAGGGGATATAGACAAGCTAAGTGAGTGGGCAAGAACATGGTAAATGGAATATAATGAGGAGAAATGTGATGTTACCACTTTGGTAGGAAAAATAGAAAAGCAGAGTATTTTTTAAATGGTGAGAGATTGGGAAATGTTGGTGTTCAGAGGGACCTGGGTGTCCTTGTACACGAATCACTGAAAGTTAACATGCAGGTACAGCAAGCAATTAGGAAAGCAAATGGTATGTTGGCCTTTATTACAGGAGGATATGAGTATAAGAGTAAGGACGTCTTACTGCAATTATATAGGGCCCTGGTGAGACCACACCTGAAGTATTGTGTACAGTTTTGGTCTCCTTACCTAAGGAAGGATATACTTTCCATTGAGGGAGTACAACGTAGGTTCACCAGACTGATTCCTGGGATGGGGGGATTGTCCTATGAGGAGAGATTGAGTAGACTAGGCCTATATTCTCTAGAGTTAGAAGAATGAGAGGTGATCTCATTGAAACATACAAAATTCTTACAGGGCTTGACAGGGTAGATGCAGGGAGGATGTTTGCCCTGGCTGGGAAGTCGAGAACCAGGGGTCACAGTCTCAGAATAAGGAGTCGGCCATTTAGGACTGAGATGAGGAGAAATTTCTTCACTCAGAGGGTGGTGAATCTTTGGAATTCTCTACCCTAGAGTGCTGTGAAGGCTCAGTCGTTAATATATTCAAGACAGAGATCGATAGATTTTTGGATATTAAGGGAATCAAGGGAAATGGGGATAGTGCAGGAAAGTGGAGTTGACGTAGAAGATCAGCCATGATCTTATTGAATGGCGGAGCAGGCTCGAGGGGCCAAGTGGCCTACTCCTGCTCCTATTTCTTATGTTCTTATTTTCCTGCACCATGGGTTTCCTTTCACTTTATTTTTGCCTGTCATTTCAAAGCACTGTTCCCCTTCATGCTTAGCAAATGCAGCCAATGAACTGAAATGGCTTCTGTACCTTTCCTAAGGATACAAGACTTTTCTCTCCTTATTTAACACTCCCCTTTAATTCCCCACAACACTTGAAATTTCACTTATATGCATAATTATGATAATGAGCTGACCACAGAAAATTGTGTGCAAACATCACACTTCACTTTGAGTCATTTTGCATCCATTTCTAACCATTTGAAAGTAAATTTCACTTATATTGGAAAATCTATCCTAATGTTGCCTCAAAATAAAGAGAACATTAAAATTCTCCACAGAATTTTTAAAGTTAAACAATAATGGAAGCATGCATTGGGGCAGATTTAGTGATACTGGTTAACACGGTGCTGGGAACACTGCATACCTGCAAGACTTCTCACTGCTGGAATAGACAGCAGACCTTGGCTTTATGAACAACATGAGAGCATCTTAACATGTTGCTGCTCAACCTGATGCCAGTGATTTTTTTTGGCCTCAGGAAATCCTCCAGATCAGTAATGGAAGATGCGTAAGGGAAGGTGGCCAGAGCTGCCACCAAGAGAGCTTGGACATTCTCTTAGAAAAGGTGCAGCAGAGAAGAGTAAGCATACTTGGGGCTGAGAGGAGCCCTTCTGTGCACCAGAATGTGCAACAGCTGTAGAAGAACGTGACAGATTGAGTAAACACTATCTCCCACACGCATAAGACTTGGGAGCAGATGAGGAAAAGTTCTCTTGAGCATGAACGTCAAGGTATGGTTCTCTACAGTTTTCTAATGTCAGGTTTGCAGCCACAGCATTCCTGCCTCATGCACTTTACTCCTAACATGGTATAGCATCAGCAAAGGAGCATGGGAAGCACTGTCATAATCTTTCAGATCTTTCACACCTGGTCTTCCATTTCTATAATGCTGCAGATTGAACTTTGTGGTTGACATAAAAATGCTTCTAGTGTCATACACAACTTTTGTATGTTTTGGGATCAGATCAAACTGGCATCTTAAATTACTTTCATATTGCATTGTCATGCACTCACACGAGGTATAGGCTGGGCACTGGGGTGGCATTGTCCTCTCTTCTAAATGCTAACAATTCCAATGCTTTGCCTGGTTTTAAATGAGCAGGCTGTTCAAACAAGGACTGCTGGTGGATTTGGCAATCTAAAAAGACTAATTGTCCTGAAAAGGCAACCTTGCAAATAATTAGAGTGGTGGTATGTGAGGGTGTGGGCAAGGTGCCAGCCAACAAGACACATCTCTTCCTTTATTTAATCTTCTTGCTCTCTCTTCAAGCTCACTCAAGAAGACCCATGCACATTCTGCAGAACAGCAGCATGACAGTCAATGTATTGACACTGAAACTCTATGCACTGCTATTTCATACAGGCACCATAGTAACTGATGTTTTTTTCCTCTTGTTATAGGAGTTTGCCAAGATGACATACTTAGCACAAAGGTGGATCATGTCCATATTTGGCCTGGAACTTCAATTTACAGGAAGTTCACAGTTCTGGATTAGTTGACTAAGGAATCACATTGAGAGCATCTTGATGGTGAGCTTCACATTCCTCAATGGTGCCCAACAGTCTATTCCTTTGCTGATCCCTGGTCAATTGCCCAAGTCATGACAGGAGGTGGCACGGATGAAGCAGGTGTCTCTCAGGGTGAGTCCACATCTATGCGACCTAGTCAACCCCCTCAAAGAACATAGGAAGCATCAGGTAGTGGGCAGCAGCAGCCGCCATGGAATACAAAGTGCTGGTAGTGATTACAGTGGCAACTCATGTTCCAGCAAAGCGGTTCATGACTACAAGTGTCGACAAAGCCCCCATCGATGACCAGCAGATTGCCAGCATGCTTACCCCTCCCACTGAGGTAGCATTTAGAAAACTAGATTATGTAGGAGAAGATACACATCATACTCTGTCACCAAGTGGAAGTACCTGTGAAATAATGGGACCAAAAGGGCAGCACATAGACAAAGGTCTAGTCGTGAAATAAACTGGTTGCACTTTATTTCAACATAGTCTTGACATTTCTTTTGGCAAAGGGCAGGCAATGGGTTGAAAGCAATGTATCGTTGTTACAGAAAGCTGATCATAATCGAGGGTATGGGGTTCATAGGGCCAGTGTTCTGTTCTCAATAGTATAGGATGTTAATGCAGGGTTGAATTACATATTTAGGTGAAAGTATTGCCATTGCACTTTATAGTTCTTCTGCTGCATGATTACTTCTCTCTAAATGGTGAAATTGTGCAAGATGAAAGAGACAAGATGATTTTCAAGACCTTGTCGGGTCTATAAAGCAGGATTCCCCGCCCCCACTCTCCTGCACCGATCTATTCAAATAATTGAATCTATGCTTCAGCCAGAATTCAGATGGAAACGTGAGCTTCAATATATCTTCCTTCCACATCTGTTTGCTGGTTTCTCTAAGGGATACGTAGCCAGGGCTAAAGTGGTGTCCTTGGTCACACAACATCATACAATTGAATGTGCGATATCCAGATAGAAGCAACAATGCCTTCACTTATGCCAGTCTATTGTGAAGCCATTCTTTGAAGGAGCAGCCAAACTATGCAGTCTGCCTCCTCCTTCAATTAATGGTGGCACAGGGAACTGGTGCAAATGAAGACAATGTGGCTGTTACCAGGAAATGTCACGTTCATGTGCGTGATTTGATTTTATAGTCCAAGACCACCTGCACATTAATGGCCTTTCCTTTTTTTGTATAAAGCATAGACAATAAAGGCAGGTTTCTTCAAACATATTCTGGTAAATAGGACTAAGTCAGGACGGCTCCTGGGATGAGGGCAAGTGGACACCAAACACTACAGGTGCAATCGTACCTGCCTTACTTTGCTCCATGGAACTCTATGGATACAGATATTTTTTTAAATCCAAAAAACAGAACTTTATATCCAATAGTAAATAGTTAAACACAAGGAAACTCCCAGAAATCAGAACAGCAACTATTTCATATGGGCAAGCTGCGCTAATGGGCTATGCAGATTTAAAAAATGGGTACTTTAGAGTGAGACCAATTTGCACAGATTGACTGAAATTAGAAATTGTCATGAGAATTTCATATGCTTGTCACAAGGTTTAAATTTCTGCAGAGCCTGCTGACCACTATGTTCAAGTTCTCAATATGCACTCCCAGCGTATAAAAGTAATCAGAGGGCTCCAATTGCACATGGAAATAAATCCCAGACTGAGTCATTGTTATTGCCTTCAGAATAGGGGATGTAAAAGGAAAAATAAATGGAAAATTGGAGAAAGGGAAAGTATAGAGAAATTTGAGTTATTAATTCGGCAAGAGGTACATCATAATTCACAGATGTGAATTATCATTTTCAATTTTTCCTCAATGAGTTATCAATCTTGAGCAGTGAAACCAACAAATCTCATCCATAGGATCATTATCACTAATAGAAATTGCTATATCCCATATTAAAATTTAAGTATATATAAATCTGTCAAAATTAAACATTAAATACCAATGTGCTTGGTATATAAATCTTTTGAATTTGGAGAGATTGCAAAAATTGCTTGGTTTGTTGCTTCATTTAGAATTCTGAAAAAGATCTTGCATAATAAAATGTGCATGGCCAACCATTACAGTAACTTTTGGAGTTAATTTCATCACTTTACAACAGTAATGACAAATTTCCTACACTGATCATAATGTACACCGCCAGAGTAAAAATAATTTGGGAAAAAATGTGCCTGCGTTTTCAACAGGTACCAGAAAATTTCTCAATAAAATTTTGTCTGTCCAGATGCAACTGAAATGATGACAGTCACACACAAACACACACAATAATTCCATTTCCTATCAAGAAATGGATTTTCTGTAAGGTTTTTCTATTAGTAAGGAAGTCAGAAATAATTCATGCAGGGAAAGGAAGATAATGTATTTACAACACTATGGTGTTGAAACAGAAATAACACCTCTTTTTGTCATATCATATTGGGGCTAAATTCCTCTGCTCACAATAGGAAAAGCCTATTCAGCAACCATTTTAATAAAACTCTCTCAAAAATGGTGGCATTCCAGAGAGAAATTAAACTTTGATATCAGCAATGAAAATGTGACAGCCAATCAGAGTATACCTACACTAATCAAACACAATACACCTACAATAATGATCTTGACCCCTACAAATTTTGAAAGACTCCAGCCGTGTTACTGTCGACAAAAATGTCTCAACAGCAGCCGTGAAAAAGCTGACTTATTGATGAGGTCTTGCAAGTACTGTCAAGTAGAGTAATGGAGCGATGCAAGCACAGTTTTGTTTGGGAGGTCAGCCCCACAGCATGCAAAGAAGGTGTGAAATGTATCAACCAATTACAGAGAGTCAACAAGGTCTCTAAAAATATATACAAAAATGCTTTACTGACACAGAGGAATGTTAACAAGGATGTAGCACATATGGTAATCATAGAATGATACAGCACAGAATGAGGCCATTTGGTCCATCTTGCTTGTGCCGGCTCTTTGGTAGAGCTATCCAATTAGTCCCACTCCCCTGCTCTTTCCCCATTGTGTTATACATTTTTTCTTTTAAAGTATTTATCCAATTCCTTTTTGAAAATTACTATTGAATCTGCTTCCACCACCCTTTCAGGCAATGCATTCCAGATCGGTAGCGTAGTGGTAATGTCACTGGTAATCCAGAGGCCTGGACTAATGATCCGGAGACGTGAGTTCAAATCCCACCACAGCAGCTGGGGAATTTAAATTTAGTTAATTAAATAAATCGGGAATAAAAAGCTAGTATCAATAATAGGGACCATCAAACTATCGGATTATCGTAAAAACCCATCTGGTTCACTAATGTCCTTTAGGGAAGGAAATCTGCCGTCCTTACCTGGTCTGGCCTATATATGACTCCAGACACACAGCAATGTGGTTGACTCTTAACTGCCCTCTGAAATGGCCGAGCAAGCCACTCAGTTGTAACAAACCGCTACAAAATAATAAAAATGAAACCGGACGGACCACCCGGCATTGACCTTGGCACCGGCTACGGACACGGCAACAGCACACCCAGCCCAACCCTGCAAAGTCCTCCTCACCAACATCTGGGGACTTGTGCCAAAATTGGGAGAGCTGTCCCACAGACTAATCAAGCAACAGCCTGACATAGTCATACTCACAGAATCATAGCTTTCAGCCAATGTCCCAAACTCCTCCATCACCATCCCTGGGTATGTCCTGTCCCACCGGCAGGACAGACCCACCAGGGATGGCGACACAGTGGTATACAGTCGGGAAGGAGTGGCCCTGGGAGTCCTCAACATTGACTCCGGACCCCATGAAGTCTCAAGGCTTCAGGTCAAGCATGGCAAGGAAACCTCCTGCTGATTACCACCTACCTGCCCTCACTTAGCTGATGAATCAGTACTCTTCCATGTTGAACACCACTTGGAAGAAGCACTGAGAGTAGCAAGGGCACAGAATGTACTCTGGGTGGGGGACTTCAATGTCCATCACCAACAGTGGCTCGGTAGCACCACTACTGACCAAGCTGGCTGAGTCCTAAAGGAAATAGCTGCTAGTCTGGGCCTGCGACAGGTGGTGAGAGAACCAACACGAGGGGAAAACCTACTTGACCTCATCCTCACCAATCTACCTGTCGCAGATGCATCTGTCCATGACAGTATTGGTAGCAGTGACCACCGCACAGACATTGTGGAGACGAAGTCCTGTCTTCACACTGAGGACATCCTCCATTGTGTTGTGTGGCACTACCACCGTGCTAAATGGGATAGATTCAGAACAGATCTAGCAGCTCAAAACTGGGCATCCATGAGGCACTGTGGGCCATCGGCAGCAGCAGAATTGTATTCCACCACAATCTGTAACCTCATGGCCCGGCATATCCCTCACTCTACCATTACCATCAAGCCAGGGGACCAACCCTGCTTCAATAGGAGTGTAGAAGAGCATGCCAGGAGCAGCACCAGGTGTACCTAAAAATGAGGTGCCAACCTGGGGAAGCTGCAACACAGGACTACATGCATGCTAAAAAGCGAGAGCAGCATGCCATAAACAGGGCTAAGTGATCCCACAATCAACGGATCAGATCAAAGCTCTGCAGTCCTGCCACATCCAGTCATGAATGGTGGTGGACCATTAAACAACTAATGGGAGGAGGAGGCTCCATGAATATTCCCATCCTCAATGATGGTGGAGCCCAGCACGTGAGTGCAAAAGACAAGGCTGAAGCATTTGCAACCATCTTCAGCCGGAAGTGCCGAGTGGATGATCCATATCGGCCTCCTCCTGAGGTCCCCACCATCACAGAAGCCAGTCTTCAGCCAATTCGATTCACTCCACGTGATATCAAGAAACGGCTGAGCGCACTGGATACATCAAAGGCTATGGGACCTGACAACATCCCGGCTATCGTGCTGAAGACTTGTGCTCCAGAACGAGCTGCGCCTCTAGCCAAGCTTTTCCAGTACAGCTACAACACTGGCATCTATCCGACAATGTGGAAAACTGCCCAGGTATGTCCTGTCCACAAAAAGCAGGACAAATCCAATCCAGCCAATTACTGCCCCATCAGTCTACTCTCAATCATCAGCAAAGTGATGGAAGGTGTCATCGACAGTGCTATCAAGCGGCACTTACTCACCAATAACCTGCTCACTGATGCCCAGTTTGGGTTCCGCCAAGACCACTCGGCTCCAGACCTCATTACAGCCTTGGTCCAAACATGGACAAAGGAGCTGAATTCCAGAAGTGAAGTGAGAGTGACTGCCCTTGACATCAAGGCAGCATTTGACCGAGTGTGGCATCAAGGAGCCCTAGTAAAACTGAAGTCAATGGGAATCAGGGGGAAAACTCTCCACTGGCTGGAGTCATACCTAGCACAAAGGAAGATGGTTGTGGTGATTGAAGGTCAATCATCACAGCCCCAGGACATCGCTGCAGGTGTTCCTCAGGGCAGTGTCCTAGGCCCAACCATCTTCAGCTGCTTCATCAATGACCTTCCCTCCAGCATAAGGTCAGAAATGGGGATGTTCGCTGATGACTGCACAGTGTTCAGTGCCATTCACAACTCCTCAGATAATGAAGCAGTCCATGCCCGAATGCAACAAGACTTGGACGATGTTGAGGCTTAGGCTGATAAGTAGCAGGTAACATTCGCGCCACAGAAATGCCAGGCAATGACTATCTCCAACAAGCGGGAGTCTAAACACCACCCCTTGACATTCAATGGCATTACCATCGCCGAATCCCCCACCATCAACATCCTGGGGGTCACCATTGACCAGAAACTTAACTGGACCAGCCACATAAATACAGTGGCAACAAGAGCAGGTCAGAGGCTAGGTATTCTGCAGTGACTGTCTCACTTCCTGACTCCCGAAAGCCTTTCCACCATCTACAAGGCACAAGTAAGGACCGTGATGGAATACTCTCCACTTGCCTGGATGAGTGCAGCTCCAAAACACTTAAGAAGCTCGACACCATCCAGGACAAAGCAGCCCGCTTGATTGGCACCCCATCCAGCACCTTAAACTTTCACTCCCTCCACCACCGACGTACCGTGGCGGCAGTGTATACCATCTACAAGATGCACTGCAGCAACTCGCCAAGGCTTCTTCGGCAGCACCTCCCAAACCCGCGACCTCTTCCACCTAGAAGGACAAGGGCAGCAGGCGCATGGGAACACTACCATCTCCAAGATCCCCTCCAAGGCACACACCATCCTGACTTAGAAGTATATCGCAGATCCTTCATCGTCGCTGGGTCAAAACCCTGGAACTCCTACCTAACAGCACTGTGGGAGTACCTTCATCACATGGACTGCAGCGGTCAAGAAGGCGACTCACCACCACCTTCTCAAGGGCAATTAGGGATGGGCAATAAATGCTGGCCTTGCCAGCGACACCCACATCCCATAAAAACAAATTTAAAAAAATATCACAACAGGTAAGTAGCACGGAGTCCAGTTCTACGGAGTACTGCTTCTACAGCGTACTAAACTCAGGAATTTGTTGAGTGAGGGAATTTTAAGGGTTGAGCTCTTTCTAAAATTTAGTAAAGTTTTACATTTAACTTAACTTTAACCTTAATTTGTAGTTTCTTTCACAGTGGTAAACAAGCTGCCTGCTAATGGCAGTTGCACAGTTAATTAGGTGGCTAGCTAGAACTGGCTACCTGGTAATTACTGTCAGCAGGTGCTGACTCAGGGCTTTGGAAATTCTGCTGGTATAAAATCAAGAGGCTTCCGTTAACACACGGAGGTAAGTAACATGGAGTTCAATTCTACGGAGTACTAAACTTGGTAATTCGGTGAGGTGGGGGGTAATAGGTGCTGCTTGATATATAAAAAAATGTAAACAACTAGGGTTAAATTAGGGTTGTGGGCAAAGTTACAATAAAGACCTCAAACATATAACAATGTAATAAATTAAACAAAGCTATTACCTAGATTAAAAACTATTAATAGACAATTGAGTATTTCAAAACTTGAAAAACGAATTAGTTAAATAAAATACAATAGAGATGGCAGGGCAGGTGATGTGTTGCAGCTGTAGCATGTGGGAGCTGGTGGACCCCAGTGTGATCCACATCTGCAGTAAGTGTCTGCAGCTCAAGGAACTTTGGTTCAGAGTTGATGAGCTGGAGTCTGAGCTTCAGATACTGCGGTACATCAGGGAGGAAGTTACCTGGATACTTTATTCCAGGAGGCAGTCACACACTTAAGTTAAATACTTCAGAAATAACAACAGAAAACGCTGGAAAAACTCAGCAGGCCAGGCAGCATCCATGGAGAGAGAAACAGAGTTAATGTTTCAGGTCGAAGACCTTTCGTCAGAACTGGAAAAAAGCAGGAAATGAAATAGATTTAAAGCAAGGATAAAGCTGGGAAAAGGGGGAGGGGATGAAAGAACAAAGGGGAAGGTCAGTGGTGGGATAGAAAGCAGGAGACATTGAGAGACATTAAGAGATAATCAAGGCAAGAGGAGGTATTAATGTGACAGGTTGAGACTAGATGAAGTGTGAGATGTGCTGGCAGAATGAAGGATAGCTGCCAGCTTCTGGGAGGGGGAAAAAAAGGGCCAAACAAAAGGGTGGATGAAAAAATAAAAAATATATATACATGTGATAGGGGCTGAGGTTATGATCTGAAATTGTTGAACTCGATGTTGAGTCCAGAGGGCTGTAGGGTGCCTAAACGAAAGATGAGGTGCTGTTTCTCGAGCTTACGCTGAGGAATTTGGTCTGTGGTCAGGGACAGGAGGGTGTGACTACGAGTGAGGCAGGTATGGGGATCCAGAAGGTAGCATTGGAGGAGCCTCAGCCCTTGCACTTGTCCAACAGTTACGAGGTTCTTGCAGCCTGTGTGGACTAGAGCAGGGACTGCAGGGAGGATGAGCAAACTGACCGCAGCACCATGGTACAGGGGGCCATTCAAGTTGGAGGAGTAAAAAGGAATGTAGTAGTGGTAGGGGACCGTATAGCTAGGGGGATATATACTGTTCTCTGCAGCCGAGAGCATGAGTCCCGAAGGCTGTGTTGCCTGCCAGGGTTAAGGACATCTCCTCGGGGCTGGAGAGGAACTTGGAGTGGGAGGGGAGGGATCGAGTTGTGTTCCACGTAGGTACCAATGACGTAAGTAGGACTAAGAAAGAGGTTCTGCTGCGGGAGTATGAGCAACTAGGGGCTGAATTAAAAAGCAGAATCACAAAGGTGGTAATCTCTATTACTACCTGAGCCACGAGCAAATTGGCATAGGGTCAATAAGATCAGAGAGTTGAATGTGTGGCTCAAAGAGTGGTGTGGTAGAAATGGGTTTCGATTCATGGGGCACTGGCACCAGTACTGGGAAAAGAGGGAGCTGTTCATTGTGACGGGCTTCACTTGAACCGTGCTGGGACCAGTGTCCTGGTGAATCGAATAACTAGGGCTATAGATAGGGCTTTAAACTAAATATTGAGGGTGGGGTTCAGGTGAGGGGATACTTAGCAAGTTAAAGAGAAAGGACAAGGCACTAGTGCAGGGTAGCGATAGGGGTAATGATAACCAGAGTGTGACAGGAAGGGACAGAGCGTACAAACATAAAAGTGCACCAGCAAATAGGGTCAGTGTAGGGAAAAATGGCAAAAAGACAAAATTAAAGGCTCTTTATCTGAATGCACACAGCATTCATAACAAGATAGATGAATTGACGGCACAAATTGAAATAAATGGGTATGATCTGATAGCCATTACAGAGACGTGGCTGCAAGGTGACCAAGGCTGGGAACTGAATATTCAGGGGCATTTGACATTTCGGAAGGATAGGCAGAAAGGAAAAGGAGGTGGGGTAGCTCTGTTAATAAAGGATGAGATCAGTACAGTAGTGAGATATGATCTTGGCTCAGAAGATCAAGATGTAGAATTAGTTTGGCTGGAGATAGGAAATAATAAGGGAAAGAAGTCACTGGTGGGCATAGTCTATCGGCCCCTTAACAGTAGCTACACTGTGGTACAGAGTATAAATTGAGAAATAATGGAGGCTTGTAAGAAAGGTACTGTAATAATCTTGGGCAACTTCAATCTTCCTTGAGGACGCGTTCATAGAGTGTATTCAGGACAATTTCTTAGAACAATGGGCCAAAAATTGATCCCGCTGCGCGAGAGTACGCACTGCGTACTCTCGCGTATTCTCTCTCTCCAATTGCCGGTTTTCTGCATGCACTGCAAACCGGCACTTGGTCTTTGGAAAAGGGGGCGGTTCCTCGGTGCACCGCGTGCGCGCTACAGGCTGCGCGCACGCTGTGCACTTAGTGCTTTGGACGCGCAGGTAAGGACGGAAGATTTTAGAAATGAAAAAAGGAGGAGTAAGACCCACTTTTAACAAGGTAAGTAGTGAATTAAGTATTATTTTGAATTTTTTTTAACAGGTATATCTTTTTTACAGACTTTAAAGACAGGTAAGTTTATTTTTATAACTTTTTAAAAGATTTTAAATTTTTTCAAAAATTTAATTTTTTATTTAAAATGGTTAATTTATTTAACTATACTTATTTTATTAATGTGATGGTTTTTTTAAATTTAATTGAGGTTTAGCTGTTATTTTGGGGGTGTGTAAGATTCATAGCTTTCACAGCACGTATGTGAAACTTATGAATGGAAGATGGTGTGCTGCCATTGGCTCTAACTGAGTCACGTGATCCCACAGCTCGCACGAATTCACTACGCCGGTGGGATACGCAAGCACTGCCCAGCTGATGTCTAGAACATCAAGTTCGTGCGAGCTGGATCTGAAAAAGCCAACGCGGAGTGAGAGATCGCGCCTGCTCCTTACCCCCGCGGGAACAGAGCGAGATCAATTTCTGGGCCAATATGTTGTGGAACCAACCAGGTAATAGGCTATTTCAGATCTGTTAATGTGTAATGAGACAGGATTAATGAATGATCTCGTAGTAAAGGATCCTCTAGGGAAGAGTGATCATAACATGATAGAATTTCATATTCAGTTTGAGGGTGAGAAACTTGAGTCTGAAACTATGTCATAAACTTAAAGGCAATTACAAGGGTATGAAGACAGAGTTGGCTAAAGTGGACTGGGAAAATAGATTAAAATGTAAGACGGTAGATAAGCAGTGGCAGACTTTTAGGGAGATATTTCATAACTCTCAACAAAGATATATTCCAGTGAGAAATAAGGATGAACCATCCATGGCTTACTAAGGAAGTTATCAAATTGAAAGAAAAGGCATACAATGTTGCAAAGATTAGTGGTAGGCCAGAAGATTGGGACATTTTTAGAAACTTGCAAAGGATGACAAAGAATAATAAAGAGGGAGAAAATAGATTGAGAGTAAACTAGCAAGAAATATAAAAACAGAGAGCAAGAGCTTCTACAAATATATAAAAAGGAAGAGAGTAGGTAAAGTAAACGTTGGTCCCTTAGAGGATGAGACTGGGGAATTAATAATAGGAAACAAGGTAATGGCAAAGACTTTGAACAAATATTTTGTATCTGTCTTCATGGTAGAAGACACTTAAAGCATCCCAATAATAGTGGAAAATCAAGGGGCAAAAGGGAGGAAGGAACGTAAAACAATCACTATCACTAGAGGGAAAAAGTACTGGGCAAACTAATGGGACTAAAGGCTGATAAGTCCCCTGGGCCTGATGGCCTGCATCCTAGTGTTTTAAAAGAAGTGGCTGCAGAGATAGAGGATGCATTGGTTGTAACCTTCCAAAATTCCCTAGACTCTGGAAAGGTCCCAGCGGATTGGAAAACCGCAAATGTAATGCCCAAATTCAA
This sequence comes from Squalus acanthias, assembly GCA_030390025.1. Lineage (NCBI taxonomy): Eukaryota > Metazoa > Chordata > Chondrichthyes > Squaliformes > Squalidae > Squalus > Squalus acanthias. The sequence goes on along the minus strand of CM059435.1, from coordinate 82,783,115 downwards.
GAAAGGAGGGAGACAGAAGGCATGAAACTATAGGCCAGTTAGCCTAACATCTGTCATTGGCAAAATGCTCTAATCCATTATTAAGGAAGTAGTAGCAGGACATTTAGAAAATCACAATACAATCAAGCCGAGTCAACATGGTTTTATGAAAGGGAAATCGTGTTTGACAAATTTATTAGAGTTTGTTGAGGATGTAACGAGCAGGGTGGATAAAGGGGAACCAGTAGATGTAGTGTATTTGGATTTCCAAAAGGCATTCGATAAAGTGCCACATAAAAGGTTACTGCACAAGATAAGAGCTCATGGTGTTTGGGGGTAATATATTAACATGGATAGAGGATTGGCTAACTAACAGGAAAGAGAGAGTCAGGATAAATGGGTCATTTTCAGGTTGGCAAACTATAACTAGTGAGGTGCCACAGGGATCAGTGCTGGGGCCGCAACTATTTACAATCTATATTAATGACTTGGATGAAGGGACCGAGTGTACTGTAGCCAAATTTGCTGACGATACAAAGACTGGTGGGAAAGCAAATTGTGAGGAGGACACAAAGAATCTGCAAAGGGATATAGATAGGTTAAGTGAGTGGGCAAAAATTTGGCAGATGGAGTATAATGTGGGGAAATGTGAGGTTATCCACTTTGGTAGGAAGAATAGAGAAGCAAAATATTATTTAAATGGAGAGAAACTACAGAATGCTACAGTACAGAGGGATCTGGGTGTCCTCGTACATGAAACACAAAGTTAGCATACAGGTACAGCAAGAAATTAGGAAGGTAAATGGAATGTTGGCCTTTATTGCAAGGGGGATGGAGTGTAAAAGTAGGGAAGTCTTGTTACAACTGTACAGGGCGTTGGTGAGACCACACTTAGAGTACTGCGTACAGTTTTGGTCTCCTTATTTAAGGAGGGATATACTTGCATTGGAGGCAGTTCAGAGAAGGTTCACTAGGTTGACTCCTGGGATGAAGGGGTTGTCCTATGAGGGAAAGGTTAAGCAGGTTGGGCCTATACTCATCGGAGTTTAGAAGAATGAGAGGTGATCTTATTGAAATATATAAGATTCTGAGGGGGCTCGACAGGGTAGATGCTGAGGATGTTTCCCCTCGTGGGGAATCTAGAACTAGGGGGCATAGTTTCAGAATAAGGGGTCGCCCATTTAAGATGGAGATGAGGAGGAATTTCTTCTCTCAGAGGGTCGTGAATCTTTGGAATTCTCTACCCCAGAGAGCTGTGGAGGCTGAGCCATTGAATATATTCAAGACTGAAATAGACAGATTTTTGAACTACAGGGGAGTCAAGGGTTATGGGGAACAGGCAGAAAAGTGGAGTGGAGGCCAAGATCAGATCAGCCATGATCTTACTGAATGGCGGAGCAGGCTCGAGGGGCCGAATGGCCTACTCCTGCTCCTATTTCTTATGTTCTTATAACTCGCTGTACAATGTTTTTTTTGCTCATGTCGCCCTGGTTATTTTGCCAGTCACCATCTTTGTCCTCTGGTTACCGACCATTCTGCCACTGGAAACATTTTCTCCTTAGTTACACCATCAAAACCATTCATGATTTTGAACACCTCTATCAAATGTCGTCTTAACCTTCTCTGCTCTAAGTAAAACAACCCCAGCTTCTCCAGTCTCTCCACGTATCTGAAGTCCCTCATCCCTAGTAAAATTTACAACTCTAGTAAATCTCTTCAGTACCCTCTCTAAGGCCTTGACCTAGAATCATAGAATAGTACAGCACAGAAGGAGGCCATTCAGCCCATCGAGCCTCTTTCCCCATATCCCTGCATTTTTTTCTCCTTCAGGTATTTATCCAATTCCCTTTTGAAAGCTACTGCTGAATTGGTTTCCACCTCCCTATCAGGCAGTGCATTCCAAAACCTAACTCCTCATTGTGTAAAAAAGGTTTTCCCTCATGTAGCCTCTGGATCTTTAGCCAATCACTTTAAATTTGTGCCCTCTGGTTATCGACCCTACAGCCATTTATTTTATTCGTCCATGGGATATAGGCGTCGCTGGCAAGGCCAGCATTTATTGCCCACCCCTAATTGCCCGAGAAGGTGGTGGTGAGCCGCCGCCTTGAGCCGCTGCAGTCCGCGTGGTGAAGGAACGCCCATAGAGCTGTTAGGGAGGGAGTTCCAGGATTTTGACCTAGTGACGATGGAGGAACGGCGATATATTTCCAAGTCAGGCTGGTGTGTGACTTGGAGGTGATGGAGTTCCCATGCGTCTGCTGCCCTTGTCCTTCTAGGTGGTAGAGGTTGTGGATTTGGGAGGTGCTCTCTGTATTCAGCTTGGTTCTCTACTGTATTATGAACCTTATATTTGTCATAAGCCGCCTTTTTCTGTTTCACCTTAATCCCTATGGCCCCGATCTTGACTGGGGTGGGTTTTGTGAGCTGGGGGGTGGGTTTTGTGAGCCGGGGGGTGGGGGGGGGTGGGGGTAGGTTTCTCCACATGCTGTGAAGTTTTGACTCTTTTATTTTTCCAAGCAGGTTCACCGCCCGGAAGCCAGCCTGATTGACAGGCTTAGGTCCCTGTCAGGTGGGGAATACCAGGAGCAGATAGGGAGCCTGCAGCTGGGTTAGTGGGTGCATAGGTCGTGGGGGGGATCTGGATCCTTGGGGGGTCCGATCCTGGTTGGGAGGGGTGGGAGGCTCCCCGATCTGGGGGGGGGTCCGATTGCAGGGTCGGGGTGTCTTTAGATCCCTGGGGGGGGCGGGGGCGTTCCGATGGCGGGCAGGGAAGAAGGTTAGCTTTGCGCGCAGGGAAGAAGGTTAGCTTGGTGGGCTGTGAGGAAGCACTCCTGCTCCTCCTGGCTCACAAGCAGTGCTGTAAAGGCATTTACCTCTTCCACAAGCTGTCCTTGCCTCCCTTTAGTTGCCGGGTTTCCCGAGGCCTGGGAAACCCAGCCAGCCAGGGTTAAACCTGGAAGATAGGTTAATTAGGCAGCATAGGGAGCGGGAAACCAACCTGCTCCCACAAAGCGTTTTGGCCAATTAAATATAACATTTAAATGGCCAACACATCTCCTGGGAGCAGGTTGGTTTCCTGCCCCCTGTGCCACCTCCGTTAAAACCAGAAGTGGGAAGGTTGGAGGCGGGTTTGGGTCAGATTTGAGATTTAAAAAATTTTAACATTCCACCTGAATCAACCCACTCGTTTTTTTGGTTAAAATTACCCCCTATATCTTTAGTCATCCATGAAGCTCTAGCTTTGGATGCCCTTCCTTTCCCCCTCATGGGAATGTGTCTACTCTGTACCTGAACCATCTCCTCTTTGAAAGCCTCCTGTTGTTCAACTATTAACTACCAATTTTTGATTCCAATCTGCCTGGGCCAGATCCCTTTTTAACTCTCTAAAATTAGCCCTCCTCCAGTTAAGTATTTTTAAGCTTGATTGTTCTTTGTCCTTTTCCATATTCTAAACCTGATAATATTATGATCACTGTTCCCCAAATACTCCCCCACTGACTGTTGAATCCCCTTTTGCCACTGCATTCCTACACTTCGCTGTGCATCCCCTGTGCAGTCCTTTGCCCCACAGTGCCATGACTGTACTCCTTTGAGGTGCAATTACCCTCACTGGTATTCAATACTGAAAACTGGTTAGTGAGCGCCACACTCCCAGAGGATTCCTGCACTGCCTGCCTCTTCTTACCCTGCCGGATGGCTCCCCACTTACTGTTCTGAGCTTTCTGGTGTGACAACCTCCTGGAAGGTACGATCCAGGAAATTCTCAGCCTTCCAGTAATGGAAGTGAAAATAGTGGGGTTATGCAAATGTTATTATTTATGCCATAATGGGAAGTGAACACAATGGAGGAATTAAGTGCCATGAGTTACATGTGTTGTACCCTAGTGATCTGAAAGAACTGACACCATCTACACAGTATTAAAACTGGTACATCTGTTGCATCTTTCATTGAAAGTTCCTGTATAAACATCTCCCTATGGAATTGTCCATTTTTAATATGTCCTCACCTACCTGTTATGTTTCCCTATTGCCTGTGGCATCTGTAATGCTCTAATAGGGTTTTGCAATGTTAATGTGATACTGTGACGCTGGAATACAAACATAACTTTTTCAAAAGCAAAACACTGCAGATGCTGGAAATCTGAAATAAAAACTAAAAATGTTGAAAATACTCAGCAGGTCAGGCAGCATCTGTGGAGAGAGAAACAGAATTAACCTTTCAGATCGATGACCTTTCGAAAGGTCGTCGAACTGAAACATTGGCCCGTATTTTCCGATGCCTACGGGTGTGTACGGGCTGTGTACACATCCGTAGGGACATCGGAAATGCCGGTTTCAGGCATGCGAAGCGCGTGCGCCGAAAGCTGGCATTTCCGATCTGTCAAGAATGCTCTTGACAGATCGGACGCCTGCCCTAGAGAAGGGCCTCTGCGGGGGGAGAGTTCCGCTTTCTGCAGAACCTCCACCCGCAAAATATTTATTGTAATTTTAACTCATTTTAAAAACGTGATTTTTTTAAAAACATTTATTTAATGTTTTACTGTGATTTTGGGGTGATCTCCATTCATATATTTGACAGGTCTATCTGTCAAAAGTATGAAGGGAGATTCCCTTCTCCTATTGGCTGGCCTGGCCCACGTGATCCCAGGGACGCTTGTGAACTGCATGCGCCTCTGGGATACGTGGGCTCTGCGCATTTCGAGTTTGGAGAGGCCCAGGAGCGGAAGTGTCCGGACCTCGGGATCCCTTAGGTAAGTTCGTAGATTTTTTCCGATAGGAGGCATCCACACGCAGGAAGCCTCCTGTCGTAAATTACGGGTCATTGATGCTGTTTCTCTCTCCACAGATGCTGCTTGACCTGCTGAGTATTTCCAGCATTTTCTGTTTTTATAACTGTTTTCCATCTGTATGCAGTTGCTGGCTTTGACCACTGGGTATCATTGCAGAGCAGTCTCTTACTTTCTCAAACTCCAGTCTGGAAACCATGTTATTTTCTGGCATGCAAGATAAGCATTGAGGTAAGTGCTGACCTTTTTTAATTGTACTTTTTCCCCCTTTCAGGCTACACATTTTGGCCCACCTGGCCTCCTCTGCTGCCACTTTGGCATGCTCAGGCCTCAGTGTCTACATTTCAGCTTATTAGAACTTGTACTGCAGCCATTTCTGCCTAGTTAGGTGTATCCATTCCATATTTCAGCCCAATGTTGCCTTCTAGTGCCTCTATTTTGGCCCATTTGGGACTCCACTGCCATCATTTCGGGCTTAGGGTTCCTTGCTTATGACCCGTTCAAGCCTCAAACACAGATCGAGAGGAAGAGAGGAAGACATGGGGACAGCAGGACACAAGGATATGGTGAGTGATTAGCTGTAATGGTAGTGGACAAGGGGCTAGCTGGTACAGAATGGAGGCCCAGCATGCTGCATTCTGTACTGAATTGTATGGGGATACAGACCTTAGTGATTTTGTTTTTAAATGGAAGCTAGTAGAGCATCAGAACCTTATCAAAGATTTAGTTGCTTCCTTGCATCTGACATTAGAATGTAGACTCCTCCATATTATCCACACACAGGAATACGCATAACATTGGAGGTTGGTCCCATTCATAATTCCCAGATCAACACCCAGATTTGTACCATCACTCTCATTAGTGAAATACCAATTGTCTGCACCAGTAACATCTGTACTGAAGATTTAACTTATGCACAATGGACCCGAAATTCTGGGATTGCACTCGATGGCGCCCTGCAGCATTAACCCCACTGGAGTTGCAAGATCAGTAGGAGGACACCTCACTAGAAAGGGGCAGACAGCCCCATTTATGGCACCCACCTGCCCCTTGTCCACAGAAGCTCTGGCTTAACTATGCGCTTGTGACAGGGGGGGGGGGCGCAATTGCCCATTCCCTCCCACCAACACCATAAACAATCCCCGTGTCCCCCTGACCAAGAGAGACAATCTGCATCAATTCCAAAAGAAAAAAATTCCGCCCCTTCAGGGGTTCAGGCTGCATGCCTGCTCTGGATCTGACCAATCGGGTCCACATGTACCCTTGGCTGGGGGCATAAAATCCAGCAAGGCAGCAACCCTAAAGGGTTGTAGCTTGCCATTAAAGGGGAAGTTGTGGTGCTGGCAGAAGAGTGGACTAACTATTCACAACAACAATAATTTGTATTTGTACAACGCCTTAAATGTAGTAAAGTGTCCCAAGGCGCTTCATGGGAGTGTTACAAGACAAAAATTTGACACCAAGTCACATAAGGAGAAATTAGGGCAGATGACCAAAAGCTTGGTCAAAGAGGTAGGTTTTAAAGAGTGTCTTAAAGGAGGAAAGAGAGGTAGAGAGACGGAGAGGTTTAGGGAGGGAAATCCAGAGCTTGGGGCCTAGGCGACTGAAGGCACAGCCACCAATGGTTGAGCAATTATAATCAGGGATGCTCAAGAGGGCAGAATTAGGGGAGCGCAGATATCTCGGGGGATTGTGGGGCTGGAGGAGATTACAGAGATAGGGAGGGGCGAGGCCATGGAGGGATTTGAAAACAAGGATGTGAATTTTGAAATCGAGGCGTTGCTTAACTGGGAGCCAATGTAGGTCAGCGAGCACAGGGGTGATGGGTGAACGGGACTTGGTGTGAGTTAGGACACGGGCAGCCTGAGTTTTGGATCACCTCAAGTTTATTTAGGATAGAATGTAGGAGGTCAGCTAGGTGTGCATTGGAATAGTCAAGTCTAGAGAACAAAGGCATGGATGAGGGTTTCAGCAGCAGATGAGCTGAGGCAGGGGCGGAGACGCACAATGTTACGGAGGTGAAAATAGGTGGTCTTAGTTATGCCGCAGATGTGTGGTCGGAAGCTCGTTTCAGGGTCAAATATGAAACCAAGGTTGCGAGCAGTGTGGTTCAGCCTGAGACAGATGCTAGGGAGAAGGATGGAGTCAGTGGTTAGGGAACGGAGTTTGTGGTGGGGACCAAAATCAAAGGCTTCGGTCTTCCCAATATTTATTTGGAGAAAATTTCTGCTCATCCAGTACTGGATGTCGGACAAGCAGTCTGACAATTTAGCGACCGTGGAGAGGTCGAGAGAAGTGGTGGTGAGGTAGAGCTGGGTGTCGTCAGCGTACATGTGGAAACTGACGCTGTGTTTTCAGATGATGCCGCCAAGGGGCAGCATGTACATGAGAAATAGGAGGGGGCCAAGGATAGATCTTTGAGGATACCAGAGGTAACGATGCAGGAGCGGGAAAAGAAGCCATTGCAGGTGATTCTCTGGCTACAATTAGAGAGATAAGAATGGAACCAGGCGAGTGCAGTCCCACCCAGCTGGACAACGGTGGAGAGGCATTGGAGAAGGATGGAGTGGTCAACCGTGTCAAAGACAAGTCGAGAAGGACGAAGAGGGATAGCTTACCTTTGTCACAGTCACAAAGGATGTCATTTGTGACCTTGATGAAAGCCGTTTCAGTACTGTGGCAGTGGCAGTGGCGGAAACCTGATTGGAAAGATTCAAACATGGAGATCCGGGAAAGATGGGCACGGATTTGGGAGGCAACAACACGTTCAAGGACTTTGGAGAGGAAAGGGAGATTAGAGATGGGGCAGTAATTTGCAAGGAAGACGGTGTCAAGGGTTGTTTTTTTGAGAAGGGTGATGACAGCAGATTTAAGCAGAGGGGGACAGTACCTGAGGAGAGAGAACTGTTAACAATATCAACTAACATGGGAGCCAGAAAATTAGGTTTGGTGGTCAGAAGTTTGGTGGGAATAGGGTCGAGGGAGCAGGAAGTGGGTCTCATGGACAAAATGAGCGCGGAGCGGTCATGAGGGGATATCGGAGAGAAACTGGAGAAGTTTGGTCCGGTGGGCTAAGGGAAGTGGCAGAGGCAGCTCATCAGATGGTCTCAATCTTGGAGACAAAGAAGTCCATGAGCTCCTCGCACCTGTTGTTGGAGGTGAGGGTGGAGACGACAGGGAAGAGGGGTTTAAGAACACAGTTAGCAGTACAGAATAGTAGCCGGGGGTTACTTTTGCATTCCAGAATGAAACTGGAATAGTGAGCTTTTTTTGCAGAGAGAGCAGGACCCGATAATGCTTTATGTGGTCCAGCCAGATCTGGCGGTGAATGGCTAAGCCAGTTCCCCGCCATATTCGTTCAAGTCTGCATCCCTTGGACTTAAGGAAGTGAAGATGAGGACCATACCGGGGGAACGGCTAAGGTGAGAGTGCGTAATTGTTTTAAAGGGGACTAGGGCATCAAAAGGTGGTGGTAAGGATGTGGTTGAGCAGATCGATATGCAGAAATGTCGTGGTGAATGGAGGGCCAAAGGTTGGACAGCTGGGATTTCGTTAGTGCAATTGTAAGAGAGTTGGGAGAGTTTTTTTTCCGGGGTGGACACAGAAGGAAGTAGGGTTGGTGGTGGGGGGTGGGGTGACGGGGGATGTGGGTGGAGAGCGATACAAGGAAGTGGTTGGAGATGGCCTTAGCTGCGATTGACACGATGGGAGTAGCGAGGCCACGAGAGATGGCATGGTCGAGGGGGTGGTCGTGAATATGGGTTGGGGAGTTTACATGGAGGGAGAGATTAAGGGAGGATAGGAGGTTAGTGAACTCAGAGGAGAGAGAGCATGATGAATTGAGATGGAGGTTGAAATCACCGAGGATGAGAAGTCACTAGGTGCAGAGGCTGAGGGAGGAAATTGAAGATATTTCGGTGATAAAATTTTTATGGTACTTGGGTGGGCGATAGAGATAGAGAATTTCACAGTAACACAGGAGACACACGTGGGTAACACTGCTGCCTCTGATACTGAAGAGTTGGAGGTCTTGTTGCAGCAAGTGCACCAAAGGAGGATGGTGCTATTTGAGGTGAAGGCCACCTTCCAGTAAAAGTACAGGAGCAAAATGTATAAAGGAAAGAATGAAAGAGAGGGAATGAGAGGAGACATGAAATAATGCAATCTAGATTTCAAGTAACTAGTTGGAAATAGTGGAAATGGTTGTTAGAGGTTTATAAAATAATGAAAGGCCTGGATAGCATGCCTATTGATAGATTATTCCAGTTTGACAGATTGGGAAGGACCAAGGGATATGTGTTTAAACTATGCAAAAGTAGGAAAAGACTGGATGTTATGCTGTTCTTCTTTTCGCAGAGTAGTGAGCCTCTAGAATGCGTTGCCGGCTGGTGCAGTGGGTGCTGACTCTCTACAAGCTTTCAAGAGGAAGCTGGACCAATTCTTGACTGGGGCAAAAATCGTATCATATAGAAGGTAAGTGGTTTTACAGATAAATGATAGCGAATAAATAATTTAAGTACAGTACAGAAGTCATTAAACATTGTGAATAATAAACTTCAGCACTATTTTAGACCAAATTCATCTGTGTACATTACTTACAAGCAATTCATCTCCAATCAATCAATATTGCTTATCCAATTGTAATTATGTAAAGGGCTAGAAACTCTTCTCTACAAGCAAGTGAATTAAATCAGCCCAAAGTTTTTTTGCACTTATTACTGAATCTGCAGGAAAGAGCAATCTTGAACCTTGTGATTTACAAAATGTGCTCACAATTAATGCATGCTGGCATTATCTTTGCAGTAGGCAACCCCATAGAGGGCATGAGGGATGATGAAGCTGCTAAATGCAACTGAGCTGCTGGTCTGTAGCATGATGCTCATGTAGTATTGCACTGGCAAGAACTGTACAATCATCTGGTGACAGAAAGTGATTAAGCAACACTGCACAAAATAGTCTGTCCTAACAGTGGTGTGGTATTTTTAACAGAAACTATATATTAATAAGGTTCCATCTTCTCTTCTGACAGTACAGCAACAGAGAAGACAAAGGCAGTCTTTAACATCAAAGTAAATAATTCCATCCCATGGATTAGAAAGCACTTTCTCAGCTATACCTTGCTTCACAGTACTCTGTGAGACAGACAGGAGTCAATAGACATAGTAACACAAAAAGATATATTGATTGAATTTGAGGAGGGACCAGAGCATGAGTCATTGATCATATGTGAATGTTGATAGTGAGAGAAGGGTGGGTGGGTTGGCTACTGCTAGGCTGAGGAGTAGCATGCAGACTGACCCTGCTGCATTACTTTGAGATTTAACTTCATGGGGCTAGCTTTCAAATCGAGAATGGTGTATGATGAAGAACTTGCATTTATATAGCATCTTTGCATGCCCAAAGCACTTCCAATGAAGGAGTTTTGGAATTGTAGTCACTGTTGTAATGTAGCAAGGTCCCAGATAGATGACCAGTTAATGTGGTGTTGGTTGAGGGATAAATGTTGGCTAGGATACCTATAAACAAGAATGTATACACCAGTCATTGAAGTATGTGCATCACACACTGGTAGGGTTTCTAGCTAAAGTGAGAGCGGAGTACGCCAGCTGAATTTTGGCCAATAACATGAATGGTAACTTGGTGGAGTAGTTATCTGCACTGCACTCTGCCATTCACTACTTGCAATTGTAGCACTAGACTAAATTAGTGGCCTGCATGAGGACTTATTTTCCAGTGGGGTAATCTTTCAGTCGCACATGAACGGGCAGTTGATTGTCATGTTGGTCTTGGTGATATATCATTCTTTTTCTCCACCAAAAGCAGGGAGCCCTTTATATTAAGTGCAGCAAACCACATTCCTGGCACAAATTAAGACCTCTCTGGGTCACTACGATAAGGAGGTAGCACCCATCAGAAGTTCACAAGAACTTGTAGACAGCCACCATTTCTACTCCTTGAATTGGAGATGAACTTTTCGTGCAGATGAGAATCGGGAATAGGGATGAGATGTAACAGGTCCAGAAGAATCTGATGGGACATTTAAAAGATGTTTTGGGGGGCTCTGGCACCCTTTTCCTGGATCGGGCACTGCACATCAGAATTTCCAGCCTTATTGGTCAGGCAGGTGCCCAAGATAATCCCTAGTGGTCAGGCATATTCTAGCTACTCGAAATTCGAGCTGGAGCTGCGGCTGGAGTCACTGTAGAGCATCCGCGAAGCTGAGATCTTCGTGGATAGCACGTTTAACGAGGTGGTCACACCACAGGTAAAGAGTGCACAGGCAGACAGGAAATGGGTGACCGCCAGACAGAGTAAAAGAACTAGGAAGGTAGTGCAGGTGTCCCCTGGGTCCATCTCCCTCTCCAACAGATTTACCGTTTTGGATACTGATGGGGGAGATGGTTTCTCAGGGGAATGCAGCAAGAGCCAAGTCCGTGGCACTACGAGTGGCTCAGCTGCACAGGAGGGGAGGAAAAAGAGTGGGAGAGCAATAGTGATAGGGGATTCTATCGTAAGGGGAACAGACAGACGTTTCTGTGGCCGCAGATGCGACTCCAGGATGGTATGGTGCCAGGGTCAAGGATGTCACTGAACGGCTGCAGGGCATTCTGAAGGGGGTGGGCGAACAGTCAGAGGTCGTGGTTCACATTGGTACCAACGACATGGGTAGAAAGAGGGATGAGGTCCTGCAACAAGAATTTAGGGAGCTAGGTAGCAGATTAAAAAGCAGGACCTCAAAGGTTGTAATCTCTGGATTACTCCCGGTGCCACGTGCTAGTGAGTATAGGAATAGGAGGATAGAGCAGATGAATGCGTGGCTAAAGAGTTGGTGCAGGAGGGAGGGCTTTAGTTTTCTGGATCACTGGGTCTGCTTCTGGGGAAGGTGGGACCTGTACAAGTTGGACGGGTTGCACCTGAAACGAAATGGGACGAACATCCTTGCGGGGAGGTTTGCTAGTACTGTTTGGGGGGGGGGTGTTAATCTAACTTGGCAGGGGGATGGGATACGGAGTGGAGCTATAGTAGGGGGTGACGCACAGCCAAATATAGAGGAAAAAAACAAGTCAGCCTGGAAGGCACAAGGGAGTATGGCAAGGCTGGATGGCATTTATTTTAATGCAAGGAGTCTTGCGAGTAAGGCAGATGAATTGAAGGTGTTGATGAACACATGGGAGTATGATATTGTTGCTATCACAGAGACATGGTTGAGGGAGGGGCAGGACTGGCAGCTCAATATTCCGGGGTATAGAATCTTCAGGCGAGACAGAGTGGGGTGTAAAAGAGGAGGGGGTGTCGCAATATTAATCAAGAAGTCAATTACTGCTGTAAGGAGGGATGATATCTTAGCAGGTTCCTCTAATGAGGCTATATGGCTAGAACTTCAAAACAAAAAGGGGGCAAGCACTTTGCTGGGAGTGTACTATAGGCCCCCAAACAGTCAGGGGGAGATAGAGGAACAGATATGTAGGCAAAGCTCAGAAGTGTAGAAATAATAGGGTAATAATAGTAGGGGATTTCAACTTCCCCAATATTAACTGGGATAGTCAGAGTGTGAAAGGCTTAGAGGGTGCGGAATTCTTAAAGTGCATCCAGAACAGCTTTTTGAGCCAGCATTAGAAAGTCCTACAAGAGAAGGGGTGGTACTGGACCTAATTCTAGGGAATGTAGCCGGGCAAGTGGAAGAAGTGTCAGTTGGAGAGCATTTTGGTGACGGTGACCATAATTCGGTGAGATTTAAGGTAGTCATGGAAAAGGACAAAGATGGACTGGAAATAAAGGTTCTAAATTGGGGGAAGGCCGATTTTAATATGATAAGGCAGGATCTGGCCAAAGTGGACTGGGATCAACTACTTGTAGGAAAATCCACACCAGAGCAGTGGGAGTCTTTCAGAAAGGAAATAGAGAGTGTACAACGCCAACATGTTCCCTTAAAGGTCAAGGGTGGGACCAACAAGCCCAGGGAACCCTGGATGTCAAGGGATATACAAGAATGGATTAGGAAAAAAAGGGAGGCTTTTGGCAGATACAAAGGGCTAAAAACAGTGGAAGCCCTAGAGGAGTATAGAAAGTGCAGGGGGGTACTTAAAAAAGAAATTAGGAGAGCGAAGAGGGGGCATGAAAAAACACTGGTGGGCAAAATAAAGGAAAATCCCAAGGTGTTTTATAAGTAAATTAAGGGCAAGAGGATAACCAGGGAAAGAGTAGGGCCCATTAGGGACCAAAGCGGCAATCTGTGTGTAGAGCCGGAAGATGTAGGTGAGGTTTTAAATGAATATTTTGCATCTGTGTTCACTATGGAGAAGGACGATGTAGACATAGAAATCAAGCAGGGGGATTGTGATAGACTTGAACAAATTAGTATTGAGAGGGAGGAGGTACTAGCGGTTTTAGCGGGCTTAAAAGTGGATAAATCCCCAGGCCCAGATGAGATGTATCCCAGGCTGCTGTGTGAGGCAAGGGAGGAGATTGCAGGGGCTCTGACACACATTTTCAGAACCTCTCTGGCCACAGGGGAGGTGCCAGAGGACTGGAGGACAGCTAACGTAGTACCATTATTCAAGAAGGGTAGTAGGGATAAACCAGGGAATTACAGGCCAGTGAGCCTAACATCAGTGGTAGGGAAATTATTGGAAAAAATTCTGAGGGACAGAATTAGTCTCCACTTGGAGAGGCAAGGATTAATCAAGGATAGTTAGCATAGATTTGTCAGGGGGAGATCATGTCTAACCAATTTGATTGAATTTTTCGAGGGGGTGACTCGGTGTGTGGATGAGGGTAGTGCAGCTGATGTAGTCTACATGGACTTCAGTAAGGCGCTTGACAAAGTTCCACATGGGAGACTGGTCAAGAAGGTAAGAGCCCATGGGATCCAGGGCAATTTGGCACATTGGATCCAAAATTGGCTTAGTGGCAGGAGGCAGAGGGTGATGGTTGAAGGTTGTTTTTGTGACTGGAAGCCTGTGTCCAGTGGTGTACCGCAGGGATCGGTGCTGGGTCCTTTGCTGTTTGTAGTGTACATTAATGATTTAGATATGAATGTAGGAGGTATGATCAGTAAGTTCGCAGATGACACGAAAATTAGTGGAGTGGTAAATAGCGAGGAGGGAAGCCTCAGGCTACAGGACGATATTGAATGGTTGGTTAGATGGGCAGAACAGTGGCAAATGGAATTTAACCCTGAAAAGTGTGAGGTGATGCATTTTGGGAGGACTAACAAGGCAAGGGAATACACAATGAATGGTAGGACCCTAGGAAGGACAGAGGATCAGAGGGACCTTGGTGTGCATGTACATAGATCCCTGAAGGCAGCAGGACAGGTAGATAACGTCGTTAAAAAGGCATATGGGATACTTGCTTTCATTAGCCGAGGCATAGAATATAAGAGCAGGGAGGTTATGATGGAGCTGTACAAAACGCTAGTTAGGCCACAGCTGGAATACTGCGTGCAGTTCTGGTCGCCACACTCTAGGAAGGTTGTGATTGCATTGGAGAGGGTGCAGAGGAGATTCACCAGGATGTTACCTGGGCTGGAGCGCTTCAGCTATGAAGAGAGACTGGACAGGCTGGGGTTGTTTTCCTTAGAACAGAGAAGGCTGAGGGGGGACCTGATTGAGGTGTACAAAATTATGAGGGGCATAGATAGGGTAGATAGAAAGGAACTTTTCCCCTTAGTAGAGGGGTCAATAACCAGGGGGCATAGTTTCAAGGTAAGGGGCAGGAGGTTTAGAGGGGATTTGAGGAAAAACTTTTTCACCCAGAGGGTGGTTGGAATCTGGAACTCACTGCCTGAAAGGGTGGTAGAGGCAGGAACCCTCACAACATTCAAGAAGCATTTAGATGAGCACTTGAAACGCCGTAGCATACAAGGCTACGGACCAAGTGCTGGAAAATGGGATTAGAATAGACAGGGCTTGATGGCCGGCGCAGACACGATGGGCCGAAGGGCCTCTTTCTGTGCTGTATAACTCTGACTCTATGAATCAGGTGACCTCCCCTGACCCTGCATACTTTGGTGGGATCAGTACCAGAGATTACTGGCGAGTGCATTCCAATACTTACACCAGGATGTTGGGTCTGTCAATTTTTGGCCCTATTGTTCATTCAAAAATTTTCTGATGCACTGTTATGTTTGACCTCAAAGTACATAAAGGATACACTGCCTTTAAATCCAATGCAACAGAAAAACATAAAAAGCACAGCTCCATACCTTTTTGACAGCAAACTCTATCTGATAGTTAGTAGTTGGGCTCACTCTGACAAGCCAAGCTTCCTTGCCATCAGTTTGTGCATTAGAGCAGAAGAGATCCCATTAAAATAAGTGGACAAAAATCTGTACATTGAAAATGTTTCCTCCTATACAACAGTTGCTTTTGCTTGGATTGTTAAGTTGAGCACGTCGCAATTCATATTTTCTTAACTCAGATTGAACAGATATTTTCAGCTTGAGGCAGTCCGATTTGGAAAAAAAACACAAGCAGGATAAATAAATTATCATAGATATATTTTACACTAAGCTGTGCTCTGAGAGGTTACTTATATGAAGTCACTGATGTTGGATTATTTGGCACTTCTGCAAAATATGATTCAAATTCCTATTTACACCAAATCGTTTCTCTCAAAATAATTTCAATGTGTGTATGCCTTCACCATAGACAATTAGATTAACACTTTTTTTCAGATTCTGCCATCAACGTAGGTTTAAGGTTGTCACTATATATGATCAAGTATGTCTTTTTTTGGAACATAGGAACAGGAGTGGCCATTCAGCCTCTCGAGCCTGTTCCGTCATTCAATTAGATCATGGCTGATCTGTATCTTAAATCTATCTACCCGCCTTGGTTCTGTAACCCTTAGTACCTATACCTAACAAAAATCTATCAATCTGTTTTGACATTTTCAGTTAACCTACCTTAAACAGCTTTTTGGGAGATAGAGTTCCAGATTTCCATACCCTTTGTGTGAAGAAGTGCTTTCTGATATCACCGCTGAACTCTAGCTCTAATTTTAAATTTATGCCCCTTATTCTGGACTACCCCACCAGACGAAATAGTTTCTCTCTATTCACCCTATCAAATCTTTTAATCATCTTAAACACCTCAATTAGACCACCCCTTAATCTTCTGCATTCAAGGGAATATAAGCTTATTTCAAGGGAATACAAGACTCCTAAAGAGAGAGTTGACAAAAACATCCTTTTCTGGATTAGCTCCCCCATTACAATATATCACATTGTTTGCTGGTTTTAGCATAACAGTGTCTCAGTAGTTTTGGTGATTGAACTCTAAATATATTGTGTTTGCAAAATTAATTTTAAAGAGAAATTAGATTTTTCTTTGTTCAGGTGGCGTACCGCTATCTCACCATTTCTCTAGTAAACTCTGAGACAACTAAGAGTTTTTGCTTTATTGGGGTGGTATCAATTTCCTAATTCCTTTAAATATAACATTTGGCTAATATATATATATATATATATATATATATATATATATATATATATATCTCTATCTCCCAGGTGGTACTGTGGGTCATAACTCTCCACTTTCATATCTGGGATCTGAGTTTGAATCTAGCCTGGTCTCAGATGCTAGAAGATTCATCACTTTGCTGGCTGTAATGGTCCAAAATGAAATTACAAAAGGACAATTTCTCTCAGTTCATGGTGGATGTAGATACAAAACACAAAAATCCCCTTAATTTGGCACTAGTTACAGGTCATCCAGGAAATTAACTCACACTGGTACAATATGGAGTGTTCTTCTGAAACTGAGGGTGTGATTGTGACTATAGGATACCTGACCTGGGAGTGCTGTGTTAATACTGGGCACTAACATTCCTCCTCTTGATGAGAACTAAAAATACACATGCACGCACACACACACCCTCCCCCCAAAAATAATGCTTAAACAGTAACCTGGGATGATTCACCGGGGGAGAGGGGCAATAGAGGACTAGATAGTGGTGCCAAGTAAGCATATACAGACAAGGCATGACCAGAGGAGGATGGGTGGAAAGTGACTTGTGCCAGTAGCATCAACCTATTCTTACACTGAAGCCACAATGTTTTAAGAATGGCTCATGGTGCAAGCACATCTGTGTTAGCAGCTCAGGGTGGAATTCGTGCTGAACTTTGGAATGGGAGTTCTTACCCCTAATTTGAATAGGCTATTGTTACATGAAGATCTCGACCTGCAGCACATTTGGCTGGGGAGCATAAAATATGGTGAGGGTGTAGCTCTTCAAGTTATCCAGCTCACCATTAAAAGGGGCAGTTGTGGTGGTGGCCAAAAAGGTGGACTAATTATTCACAATGGAGAAAACAAATGCTTAGGAATTAAGGCAGAAGTAATCATAAGAAATAGGAGCAGAAGTAGGCCATTTGGTCCTTCGAGCCTGCTCTGCCATTCAATAAGTTCATGGCTGATTATTTACCCCAACTCCACCTTCCCGCACTATCCCCATATCCCTTGGTTCCCTTAGTATCAAATGGCTGATTATTTACCCCAACTCCACCTTCCCGCACTATCCCCATATCCCTTGGTTCCCTTAGTATCAAATGGCTGATTATTTACCCCAACTCCACCTTCCCGCACTATCCCCATATCCCTTGGTTCCCTTAGTATCAAAAAATCTATCAGTCTCTGTCTTGAATATACTCAACGACTGAGCATCCACAGGTAGAGAATTCCAAAGATTCACAACCCTTTGAGAGAATAAATTTCTCCTTATCTCAGTCCTAAATGGCAGAGCCCTTATTCTGAGACTGTGACTTTAAGGGGAACAGATAGGGTAGGTAGAGAGAAACTATTCCGCTGGTTGGGGAATCTAGGACTAGGGGGCATAGTCTAAAAATTAGTGCCAGATCGTTCAGGAGTGAAATTAGGAAATACTTCTACACACAAAGGATGGTAGAAATTTGGAACTCTCTTTCGCAAATGACAATTGATGCTAAATCAATTGTTAATTTTAAATCTGAGAGTGATAGATTTTTGTTAACCAGAGGTATTAAGGGATATGGGTCAAAGCTGGGTATATGGAGTTAGGTCGCAGATCAGCCGTGATCTCACTGAATGGTGGAACAGGCTCAAGGGGCTAAATGGTGTTCTCCTGTTCCTATGACCCGTAGTTCGGAACTCCCCATCTAGGGGAAACATCCTCCCTGCATCTACCCTGTCCAGCCCTGTAAGAATTTTATATGTTTCAATGAGATCACCTCTTATTCTTCTAAATTCTAGGGAATATAGGTCTAGTCTCCTCAATCTCTCCTCATAGGACAACCCCCCATCCCAGGAATCAGTCTGGTGAACCTTCATTACATTCCCTCTAAGGCAAGTATACCCTTCCTTAGGTAAGGAGACCAAAACTGTTCACAGTACTCCAGGTGTGGTCTCACCAATGTCCTATATAATTGCAGTAAGACTTTATTTACTGTTATACTCGAATACTTTTGTAATAAAGGCTAACATGCCATTTGCTTTCCTAATCGCTTGCTGTACCTGCATGTTAACTTTTAGTGATTCGTGTACAAAGACACCCAGGTCCCTCTGAATACCAACATTTCCCAATCTCTCTCTATTTAAAAAATATTCTGCTTTTCTATTTTTCCTTACAAAGTGGATAACTTCACATTTCTCCACGTTATTATCCATCTGCCATGTTCTTGCCCACTCACTTAACCTGTCTATATCTCTTTGCATCCTCCTCCAACTTACTTTCCCACCTAGCTTTGTATCGACACATTACACTCAGTCCCCTCATCTAAGTCATTGATATAGATTGTAAATAGCTGAGGCCCAAGCACTGATCCTTGCAGTACCCCACTAGTTACAGCCTGCCAACCCGAAAAACGACCCGTTTATTCCTACTACTCTGTTTTCTGTCCGTTAACCAATCCTCAATCCATGCTAATATATTATCCCCAATCCCATGAGCCCTAATTGTGTGTAATAACCTCTTATGTGGCACCTTATTTAATGCTTTGTGAAAATCCAAACACACTACATCCACTGGTTCCCCCTTAGCTACCCTGCTAGTTACATCCGCAAAGATTTGTCAAACACGATTTCCCTTTCATAAATCCATGTTGACTCTACCTAATCATATTATGATTTTTAAGTCTCCTGTTACCATGTCCTTAATAATAGATTCTAGCATTTTCCCTACTACTGATGTCAGGCTAACTGGTCTCTTATTCCGTTTTCTCTCTCCCTCCTTTTTGAATAGCGGGGTTATATTTGCTACGTTCCAATCTGCGGGGATCATTCTAGAATCGAGGGAATTCTGGAAGATCAAACCCAATGCATCCACCATCTCTTTTAAAACCCTAGGATGTAGGCCATCAGGTCCAGGGGATTTGTCGGCTTTTAGTCATTAATTTCTCCAGTACTATTTCTTTACTAATACTAATTTCTTTAAGTTCCTCATTCTCACTAGACCTTTGGTTCCCCACTATTTCCGGAATGTTTTTTGTGTCTTCTTCCATGAAGACAGATACGAAGTATTTGTTTAATGTCTTATTCCCCATTTTAATTTCTCCTGTCTCTGCCTGTAAGAGACCCACGTTTATTTTTAAGAACAGAAGACCATAAGAATTTGGAGCAGGGGTAGGTCATACAGCCCTTCGAGGCTGCTCCGCCATTCAATAAGATCATGGCTGACCTTTGACCTCAACTCCACTTTCCCGCCCAATCCCCATATCCCTCGATTCCCCTAAAGTCCAAAAATCTATCTATCTCAGCCGTGAATATACTCAACGACTCAGCATCCACATCCCTTACGGTTAGAGAATTCCAAAGATTCACAACCCTCTAAGTGAAGAAATTCCTCCTCATCTCAGTCTTAAATGGTCGACCCCTTATCCTGAGACTATGCCCCCTAGTTCTAGACTCTCCAGCCAGGGGAAATAACCTCTTTGCTAATCTCTTCCTTTTTACATACCTATAGGAGCTTTTACAACCTGTTTTTATGTATCTTGCTAGTTTACTCTCATTCTATTTTCTCTCTCTATCAATTTCTTGGTCCTCCTTTGCCGAATTCTAAAATCCCCCCAATCCTTAGGCTTACTACTTTTTTTGGCAACATTACTAGCCTCTTCCTTTAATCTAAAACTATCCTCAACTTCTCTTGTTAGCCATGGTTGAGCCATTTTCCCTGTGGGGTTTTTATTCCTTAAGGAAATGTATATTCGTTGTGAATTATGAATTATTTCTTTGTATTTGCCATTGCTTATCTACAGTCATATCTTTTAATCTAGTTTCCCAACCTACCTAAGCCAAATCGCCTTTCATACCTACGTAGTTTGCTTTGTTCAGATTTAAGACCCTAGTTTCGTACTTGACTAAATCACACTCAAACTCAACATAAAATTTATATTATGATCATTGCTCCCCAGAGGCTCCTAATACTAGATCTAAAATAGCCTGTTCCCTAGTTGGTTCCTTGACATAATGATCTAGAAAACTAACTTGAATGCATTCCATGAACATATCCTCTGCACTATTACTGCAAATTTGATTTGCTCAGTCTATATGAAAATTAAAGTCCCCATGATTACTCTATTACCCTTGTTACATGCATCTCTAATTTCCTGATTTTATACTTTGCCTGACATGACAATTACTGTAAGGGGGCCTATAAACTACTCCCACCAGTGTTTTCTGCCCCTTGTTGTTTCTTAGCTCCACCCAAAGTGATTCTGCATCCTGTTTTTCTGAGCTAAAATTCTTTCTCTCTAATGTCTCTATCCCATCCTTTATTATCAGGGCTATTAATTCATCTATTTTGTTGCGAATGCTTTGCACATTCAGATATAGTACCTTTAGCTTTAACTTTTGTCTGTTTAGTTTACTTTACTCCTGTTAGGAGTTTCTCAATTGGATCAGAAAGAAATGGATGCAGAAGATAGCCCTGTTCTTTTTAGAGCCAACCACCCTGTGTATTTTCTCATTCAAATAATCATAAAATCATAGAATCTTACAACACAGAAGGAGGTCAAATCAGCCCATCGTACCTGTGCCGGCTCTTTGAAAGAGCGATCCAGTTGTGAGTATTCTGGACTGCCACGTTATGGCTACTTCCTGAATAACAGCCATTGCCATGTATAATGATGTTTTTGTGGTCAGACATCACTGAACAGTAATTGAGTACAATCCTTTTCTGTTCATCAAGACTGAACAAGTTTGAAATGAAGAGCCCTGATTAACACATGGGTATTCGCATTCACTCGAAGGAACTCTGCCACTCAGTAAAAGGTGTGGACCCTGTCCAGCTAATGCCACCTATCTTCAGGAAAATTGATGAAGGTGTTGCCCCTTGCAAATATACAATTATCATTTGCTTGTTACACTTGATGCAGCGCAGACTGCTTAACTTGGCAGACATATGGGTTGGCTTGGAAGAATCTGATGGCATGAAAATTTTATGCAGATGTAACCCTCACTTCTATGGGAAGAGCCATTCCTGATCTAGATGCTGTCTGCAGTCATTGTGCAGCAAATAGTACAACTTTGTGGCAACTTGTAAGTGAAGTGGAAGTGATGAAGACAGGTCTCGTGACATGTGCAGGTACTTGCGGAGAGGTCTATAAACATAGGTCCCGGGGTAGTGACATGTAGCCAGAACACCTCAGGTGTTGTTGCATCTGCATTTATTGGCCCTTCACAAACTTGACTTCCTTATTTTAATTATGCAGCATTTTCATAACTCAAAGGAATATCCATCCTCACCTCAGTATATCACTTTGTGGCGTGTCTGACAGTTAATAAGCCTATGAATCCTTCCACTACTTCACATGATTCTCCAAAGTACACAGGCAAAAAAACCAAAGGTGCCAAAAAGCCAAACTATCCAGAAAAATCTGCCAATGCATGGAGCAAAATGCAATTGAAAAAGTAAGTTACCTTCAACAAAAACTACCTTTAAGAAGTAATATGTGTACACCAGGTCCTGGAACTCATCATGCGCCCTGTTTTATGGGCAAGGCTCACGTTCTGAGTGGAGCCTTGCCTGAAGGAGGGAAATATGGTGTGGGACCTTTGAACAAGTTATTAAAATTTTGGAGTTTGGTCACACATGCTGAAAGCACATCCTCAGCTTTTGCTCTTAAGTTACCAGTCAGAAAATTAGGCAACCAAGGTTGGGCATATATACCAATAGTGCCCTGCAACACCAGTGGGACCTACAAAATTGGGCTTGAATTTTCTCTTCCAATGTTCTGGGCAAAACAATTTGTTCCTAGGTGGTGTAGGCCAAGAACCCCAGCGAGATGAGAACAAAGCCATGCCATGCTTGTCAGAACCAACACAGCAAAGACTCGCCTGCACTACTTTCAATGCTTGATGAAGTGGTTAACAAAACTTGAATCAATGTAGGCTTAAAAATAAATGGAAAAAAAATACCAAGAATTTTTTTTAAGTAAATTCAAAAACCACTATGCTAAATAATTCCCTAAATATTAAAGAATAATAACACGTGAAGAATAATGAATCATGGTACTGACTGTGGGTGACATAACACTGAGGGCACAGAGCAATTAACGTCGTCACCTGGTAGAGAACAAACAAGCTGATGCGCTAAGGTATGCTGACCCTTCTATACAGTGGAGGATGAGGATGCCTCCTGACTTCATGGCGTAACAGCACTGATATGTCTGAATGGGAGTTCATTCTTTTCATAACTTTTATTTCCATGTACAAGTACCAGTGCTGGTCCATTCCAGTGGTGTAGGGAGGATGTCACAATGAAGATGAAGACAAGTTTAGATGTTGATGGTTTTGCTTAATTGCATTAATGTTAGCTTGGTGATTAATATAGAAGTGTTCAGAGAGGTTGTGAACTGGGATAAAGTGAATGAGAAAGATGCTGCAATAGCACCAAAACCTTGAAGCAGCAGGCACTAAAAAATAAAGGTCAAACTCCCCAAAGACTCATATGGTAAACCCAGTAGGAATGTTTAATATTGGACTGAACTACACAATGGTGGGATACTACAATTGGTCTCAGAGTCCATGGTCTAGGGAAAGAAGGAAGTATCAGCCACAGTTCCAGACTGGTATTTATCCCTGCGAAAACACCCAAGAATGTACCTGAACAGGAACCAATGGATCTTAAGGGAGAAAACTCCCGGGGTGGGGGGAATTAAGTAAAAATTAGGCATTAGCCAATCTTATTAAAGGAAAATAAGTTTTTAGTATAGAATCTCCCACAAGCCACGAGAAACCCAGAGCTGCTTTAAAAATGGTTACTATATAAAAAAAATATAAATGTTGTTTCAGAATCCTTCCAAAAAAAATTTGAAACTATCTAATTCCCTCAACGGTGTTCATCTCTAGTCTGTATACCCAAACTCAAAAGAGTGTGCTGAACATCAGATTTTCAAGTCTTGGGGTGCTCATCACTTGAGTTCACTCATCACTTATGAAAACGGTTTTATGAATTCCTAGCTTGAGGTGGAGATTGGACATAGTGCTATAATAGGCCAATTTCTCTATGGCAAAATGAGTACTAAATATGTCAAGTGAGGTGCCATGCCAGACACAGTGACACCAAGTGTGTTATTTATGCTTATTAGAGTCAAATTCCCAATCAGTTGAGAACATTCTCTCTTGGATATAAATCACAAAACTGATGTTGTCACAACTGACCTTCTCATTGACTCATAGCTTCTATTTCCCTATTTGTAAACTATTTTTTTAAATCACATTAGATGAACAAATCAGCATGCATAAATTAGTGGACTTCAAGTTAAATTGCTACTCCACGTAGTTCCTGATCTAAGCTTTGTTGTGATGGGGAAGCACTGACTAGAGACATCCCACCTACTTCACAAGAAAACAGGAAAATCTGTGGGAGAGTTGTCCCTCGACTGCTCGTCAATGTCTCATAATAACTGGTTTACAGCAATACTGCAGGTGATCTGAGAGTAGTTAGTGTATCCCATCCTCTCAGCTAAAGGTAGTACACAGTCCAGGATGACCAAAGGGAAATAGAGGAAGAAAAAAATTGGACAGTAAATAGTTTCAACATTTAAAACAAAACACACGGGCCTGAATTTTAATAGTTTGGCAGGTTAGGAGCGATTTGGGGGGCTCGGAAGAACAGGTTTCCTGCAGGCCTTGCTGAATTTAATGGCAGGGCCTGATTTACATTGGAAACCTCTATTTCCCACCCACAGCCAGCCAGATTGAGAGGCTGGCTGGCTGCGGGTGGGTAGGCCTGCGGCACTAGGCCGCGGAGAGGAGGGATCGCACGGGGGCTGGAGAGTGGGGTCGGGAGGAACATGGGGGGTGGGGGGGGAGTCAGCACCAATCGGAGTGCCAGAGGAGCAGAAGGGGGGGCGGGGGTCCAGAGCAGACTGGGGGCCGGAGGAGCAGATCGGGGTGCGGGGTCCAGAGCAGATCGGGGTCTGGAGGAGATGATCGGGGGCTGGAGGTGCAGAAGGGGGGTGTCGGAGGTGCAGAAGGGGGGTGTTGGAGGTGCAGAAGGGGGGTGTCGGAGCTGCAGAAGGGGGGGGTCGGAGGAGCAGAAGTGGGGCGGGGGGGTCCGTAGCAAATCTAGTTGAGGAAGCTGGCTAAAGTGAGATAAATGCAGGTTCCCCACATTTCCTCTGCTGGAACAATAGGCTCTTCCACAGCAGAGACCAGGATGACTGGCACCCAATTTAAAAGTAAAGAGGGAGAATAATATTCTCCCCTAGACTAGAGGGAAACAGCTGGCAATTATAAGCACCTGTAAAAGTCATTCTGTATTCTTGCCTCTCATATCCTTTCACATTTCAGCTCTGCTGTGAATGACAGCCCAGACTTCAGCGCTGATTCATCAGAGCCGAGAAGGGATGTTTGTCTCCTCCTCCAGGGAGGCAGCATTGTAATATAAATGAGGCAGCCTACTTGAAAACTACGTTTATTTTCTTCTTCAGGAGGCAAACTGCTACCAGCAGCAAAAGTAAATGCCTGCTGCCTGCACTGGTTGTCCTCAGATCCACTTTTTTACTTCAGCAGAGCTCTCAGTGCTGATCTGTACAAACATCAGATGTTTGTGGCTGGAGGAGCATGGGGGGGCGGGGGGGGGGTGGAATCGGAAGCCTGGAGTGGGGGATTGGAGGCCTTCTGGGAGTGGGGGGGGGGTCTCCAATCGTGGGGGGTGGGTTAGGCAGGACGCTGGATCCAGGAGGTAAATGTAAAGGCACTTACCTCCTGGATCCAGCATTCCTCACCTTACTTTAGCTGGTGGGTTTCACAAGGCCTGTAAAACCCAACCAGCCAGAGTAAAATTTAAAATGGAGGTTAAATCTGAGAAACTGCAGCCTCATTATAATATTTAAATGAACGACCCGCCTCCTGGGAGCGGGTAGGCTACCCGCCCCCGTCCCGCCTCTGCTAAAACTAGAAGTGGGCGGGTTGGAGTCGGGTTCTGGTCAGGATTAAGATTTTTAACAATTTAACTTCCCATACGACCCCAACCCACCCATTTTCTGGGGGTTAAAATTCCCCCCTGGGTAGATATTGGTGTGTTTTTGACTTCACCGTATCAAATATCAAGTGAACACCATTGCTGTCAAAAATAAGCCTTGGCAAGGAGCCCCCATAACCCTGCCATAAACATGCATCTGTGCTGCAGATCATGGGCCAGATTTTACTCAGAGTGCCGAACCAATGCCACCTGTTGTTCGTTGGACTTGCACTTGCCCATAGACTTTCAATCGGGTTTTGCATGGCAAGTTGCTGTCAGCGGTACAGCCAAATGGTGCGGCGCCCTCTACAGGGCATCTGGGACCTGTGTGAACTTGACAAGAAACTGTGTATCTCTTTAACCAATCAGATTGAAGAATCGTTAATGAACAGCGCAGAGTCTGAACCAGGAAGTATCAGTTAGTATAGTGAATTCAATGTCAAATCAGGTACAGAAAGTGAAAAAAAAGGTAAAGAAAGATTAGATTAAGATAGAGATAAAAGGGACAGAAAGAAAAAGCAAAAGAAAAGTTACATTCCTCTTTAGATCTCCAACAATAATTAAAAGCTGAAGAAATGAGACTCCACACTTGTAAAAGTTAATTTTCAGTGCCGGAGAGGTTGTTTTGGCAGTAATTAACTTACCATGCCGTTAAAAGGGTACATAGACTGGAATGGACAAGCCCTAACATTTTGTGGTGAGTTTATTCCGTTTCTACGACGTCAGTACAGGAACTTCACACAATTCATTACATTTGAATGGGGAGCCAGACGGTGAGATGCCATTTTCGGACAGCAACTTCCGGATTTTTGCATTTAACTGCGTACCTCTACTCATCGGAAGTTGCTGTTCTATTTGCGCATAAATAACTAAGCACTGTTAGCCTCACCGTTATTTTCACAGCAAAATCTGGGCCTACACAGTTTATTTTGAAGTGCTCACAATGCTGATGGCACTGCTGATGCTGTTCTAATATATTGAGTATGCAGTGCCAGGACATGTGTTCTCTGCCATTATTCCCCATTATTCCCCCACACAGTGATTCAGCTAGAGAGAAAATTAATAATTTCAGGTGGTTAAAAAAAAAATTGGAAGATGCCTGAAAGCAAACTGATTGCTCCCTTTCTCATAGTTAGTTGTTTAGAGGGAGACTAGCAAAGAAAGACAAATAAAATGTTAAAAATGTGGAGGAGATTTAAAAAAAAATATTTCAAAGTAGGTGGCTGAACAATAGTTTTGTCCTGGACCATTCTACATTTCTCCTAAAGAAACGACATGGTGAGGAATGACAGCCAGAGGAGAATTTTTTTTTATTCGTTCATGGAACGTGGGCGTCGCTGGCAAGGCCAGCATTTATTGCCCATCCCTAGTTGCAATTGAGAAGGTGGTGGTGAGCCGCCTTCTTGAACCGCTGCAGTCCGTGTGGTGAAGGTACTCCCACAGTGCTGTTAGGGAGGGAGTTCCAGGAATTTGACCCAACGACGATGAAGGAACGGCGATATACTTCCAAGTCAGGATGGTGTGTGACTTCGAGGGGAACTTGGAGGTGGTAGTGTTCCCATGCGCTTGCTGCCCTTGTCATTCTAGGTGGAAGAGGTCGCGGGTTTAGGAGATGCTGCCCAAGAAGCCTTGGCGAGTTGCTGCAGTGCATCTTGTAGATGGTACACACTGCAGCCACGGTACGCCGGTGGTGGAGGGAGTGAATGTTTAAGGTGGTGGATGGGGTGCCAATCAAACGGGCTGCTTCGTCTTGGATGGTGTCGAGCTTCTTGAGAGTTGTTGGAGCTGCACGCATCCAGGCAAGTGGAGAGTATTCCATCACACTCCTGACTTGTGCCTTGTAGATGGTGGAAAGGCTTTGGGGAGTCAGGAGGTGAGACACTCGCCGCAGAATACCCAGCCTCTGACCTGCTCTTGTTGCCACAGTATTTATGTGGCTGGTCCAGTTAAGTTTCTGGTCAATGGTGACCCCCAGGATGTTGATGGTGGGGGATTCTGCGATGGTAATGCCGTTGAATGTCAAGGGGCAGTGGTTAGACGCTTGCTTGTTGGAGATAGTTATTGCCTGCACTTGTGTGGCGCAAATGTTACCTGCCACTTATCAGCCCAAGCCTGATAGTCGTCCAGGTCTTGCTGCATGCGGGCATGGACTGCTTCATTATCTGAGGAGTTGCGAATGGCACTGAACACTGTGCAGTCATCAGTGAACATCCCCACTTCTGACCTTATGATGGAGGGAAGGTCATTGATGAAGCAGCTGAAAATGGTTGGGCCTAGGACATCAATGTCCTGGGGCTGTGATGATTGACCTCCAACCACCACAACCATCTTCCTTTGTGCTAGGTATGACTCCAGCCAGTGGAGAGTTTCCCCCCCGATTCCCATTGACTTCAGTTTTACCAGGGCTCTTTGATGCCACACTCGGGTCAAATGCTGCCTTGATGTCAAGGGCAGTCACTCTCACCTCACCTCTGGAATTCTGCTCTTTTGTCCATGTTTGGACCAAGGCTGTAATGAGGTCTGGAGCCGAGTAGTCCTGGCGGAACCCAAACTGAGCATTAGTGAGCAGGTTATTGATGAGTATGTGCTGCTTGATAGCACTGTTGATGACACCTTCCATCACTTTGCTGATGTTTGAGAGTCGACTGACGGGGCAGTAACTGGCCGGATTGGATTTGTCCTGCTTTTTGTGGACTTGAGATACCTGGGCAGTTTTCCACATTGTCGGATAGATGCCAGTGTTATAGCTGTACTGGAACAGCTGGGCTAGAGGCGCAGCTAATTCTGGAGCAAAAGTCTTCAGCACGACAGCCGGGATGTCTTCGCGGCCCACAGCCTTTGCTGTATCCAGTGCGCTCAGCTGTTTCTTGATATCACGTGGAGTGAATCGAATTGGCTGAAGACTGACTTCTGTGATGTTGGGGACCTCAGGAGGAGGCTGAAGATGGTTGCAAATACTTCAGCTTTGTCTTTTGTACTCACGTTCTGGGCTGCACCATCATTGAGGATGGAGATATTCATGGAGCCTCCTCTTCCCGTTAGTTGTTTCATGGTCCACCACTATTCACGTCTGGATGTGGCAGGACTGCAGAGCTTTGATCTGATCCACTGATTGTGGGATTGCTTAGCTCTGTCTATAGCATGCTGCTTCCGCTTTTTAGCATGCATGTAGTCCTGTGTTGCAGCTTCCCCAGGTTGGCACCTCATTTTTAGGTATGCCTGGTGCTGCTCCTGGCATGCTCTTCTACACTCCTTATTGAACCAGGGTTGGTCCCCTGGCTTGATGGTAATGGTAATGGTAGAGTGAGGGATATGCTGGGCCGTGAGGTTACAGATTGTGCTGCTGCTGACCCACAGTGCCTCATGGATGCCCAGTTTTGAATTGCTAGATCTGTTCTGAATCTATCCCATTTAGCACCAGCAGTGACCACTGTGCGGTGGTCACTGCTACCAATACTGTCATGGACAGATGCATCTGCGACAGGTAGATTGGTGAGGACGAGGTCATGTAGTTTTTTCCCTCGTGTTGGTTCTCTCACCACCTGTTGCAGGCCCAGACTGGCAGCTATATCCTTCAGGACTCAGCCAGCTCGGTCAATAGTGGTGCAACCGAGCCACTCTTGGTGATGGACATTGAAGTCCCCCACCCAGGGTACATACTGTGCCCTTGCTACTCTCAGTGATTCTTCCAAGTGGTGTTCAACATGGAAGAGTACTGATTCATCAGCTGAGGGAGGGCGGTAGGTGGTAATCAGCAGGAGGTTTCCTTGGCCATGCTTGACCTGAAGCCATGAGACTTCATAGGGTCCAGAGTCAATGTTGAGGACTCCCAGGGCCACTCCTTCCCAACTGTATACCACTGTGCCACCACCCCGGTGGGTCTGTCCTGCCAATGGGACAGGACATACCCAGGGATGGTGATGGTGGAGTTTGAGACATTGGCTGAAAGGTATGATTCTGTGAGTATGACTATGTCAGGCTGTTGTTTGACTAGTCTGTGGGACAACTTTCCCAATTTTGGCACAAGTCCCCAGATGTTGGTGAGGAGGACTTTGAGGGTCGATTGGGCTGGGTGTGGCATTGTCGTGTCCGTAGCCGGTGCCAAGGTCGATGCCGGGTGGTCTGTCCGGTTTTATTCTTATTGTTTTTCATAGCGGTTTTTTTGTAACTGCGCGGCTTGCTAGGCTATTTCAGAGGGCAGTTAAGCGTCAACCACATTGCTGTGGGTCTGGAGTCACATATAGGCCAGACCAGGTAAGGATGGCAGATTTCCTTCCCTAAAGGACATTAGTGAACCAGATGGGTTTTTACGATGGTGATGGTGATGGCTTTTCATTCCAGATTTATTTAATTAACTGAATTTAAATTCCCCAGCTGCCGTGGTGGGATTTGAACTCACATCTCTGGATCATTAGTTTGGGCCTTTGGATTACTAGTTCAGTACAGAACCACTATACTACCGTTCCCGAATGTAACATGAAAGTAAAATCTGTTAAAATAAATAAAACTTTGTTGCAGTGAAATAGCCACTTACACACTGTCAAATTTATGAAGATTTGCACGAATGACCAGTAATTTGACAAAATTGGTATGAATGCTACCAACGCATAACTCCGTAAACACAAACACTGTTTTTCTCATTTTACCTTCACACACATTCATGTAAAGCAGAGCCACTTTATCTTTTTTGTTTTAAGATGTTATTATGCACCTTATTTACTTCCTTTACGTATCTCTTCTGAACATCTATTTCCTGTAACAAATAGCGCATGCAGCAGACCTGCTCCTACATCATCCTGAGACTCCAGAGTGCCACTGTGAAGATTCCTCATTTCATTCTGTATCTAGAATTCTTCCATACCTTCTGGATCCCACTGTGGTACAGCTTGCTGTTTAAATAATATTCCAATTTAATAAACTTCCTTTGTTCATACTAGGGTCTCATATAATCTTTGCATACTCTGCAAGGTTCTTGTTTGTGTACCCAGATCATAATCTGTATTTTCTCATGAACTACACATTTGTACTTTCTTAGTAGTTTTCCTTTGTACACATGTAAATGAGAACATACCAAGGAACAATAAAACCAAGGGAAGATTTACTGTGGTCGTTATGTGTTAACAAAATTGTCAATGTAGCCTGCACTAAATTACTGCTTAACTAGTGGATATCCTGTGGTGTTACTCATGGTGAAGAAGATGAAAAGATTCGAACTCTATAAAATTGAGTTTGTTGGAAATATTGACTTTTTTCTTGTCTTTTTTTAACTTCTGCCTCCTTTGTTTTATGTTTTTGCTTTACCCCTCTATTGGAAATGTTGGGCTTTATTTTTGGCCTTCTATTCTATTCTTCAGTTTTACTAAACTTTCTTTCTACGAACATATTAACAATGACAGACAGGTAAAGACCCTCTGGTCTATCCAGCCTGTCCCACACAATTGCGATACCTTGTGTATCACAATATATACACTCCTCACCCCACCCCAGCCAAAACCATGTGATCTCCTGGGTGAGGCACAAAACCAGATACAAACCCAGGCCAATTTGGGGGAAACAAATCTGGGAAATTACTCTCCAACCCATCTAGGCAATCAAAACTAGTCCAGAAGATCACTCTGACCCTGAATTCCCTGCAGTACTTACCTTTTGTAAGAGGTGATGTCCGCCCCAACCAGAAACAGGTCCAGCTCTCGCTTGAAGGAATTCAGTGAATCAGCACCCACCGCATGAGACGGCAGCCTGTTCCAGAAGTCCACTATTCTCTGGGAAAAGAACCACCTCCTCACATCTAACCTAGATCTGGCCTTATACAACTTAAAATTGTGACCCCTGGCCCTCCCTAATTTACTTAATTGGAACAAACTGTCAACTGGAACACAATCTATTCCCTTCATCACCTCATAAACCTCAATCAGATCACCTCGAAGTCGACGTTTCTCGAAAGTGTAGAGTCCCAACTCTTTTAGCCTATCTTGATAACTAAGCTGCTTAATACTGCTGCATTTTGGTACAGTACTTTTATTATTTGTGTTGTTCTGTTTCTTTTATTATATTGTCCTCAGGTCATGATTCGACCCATTGCTTTGAACCCAGAATTAGTGGAACTGGTACTAGATCCACCACAGCAAAAAGTGCATTTTCTGTACTTCAGTTTTTCCCTGCAATACAAGTGATGTATAAATTGGGTATATGTGAAGCTAAAGTTACAACTAGCTCTGGTCCACTGCACCCCTAGCATAACACCATTTTTTCATGTTTTAGGCAGTGCTTTTAGATTTCATTCTCACAGAAAAAGAGTCTGAATTGTGAAATCTAATTTCGAAACACTGATGAAAATCCTGGAATCCCATGTAATAAAACAGACTTAATGTATTTGGTCACTGTAAAGCTGTCATAAGCCCACATTCAAGGTTATTTTTGAATGGTTGGTTGGTACCTGAATTATCAGTTTTTTTGAGCTGTGTCAACTTTTGTGAGTTTTCTAGTTTGACATATGTAATGTAACCAAGCCCTGCTCCCTTATTCTGATGGTGATGTAAAACCATGCAAATCTGGGTTAAATAGTTGGGTTAAATACCTGAGGACACAAATTGGTGTGCATTGAGCCTGATTATTAAGCGCAAAATGGGTGCAACAATGGCAAACTTAGGCAAGGTGCCATGGAGTGATTCTAAGCGAAGACCAAGTGACAAGATCCCAGGGAGAGAGGGAAAATTGGAGAACTGTCCCAAGTAGGGTTGCCAACCCACCAGGATTGTCCTGGAATCTCAAGGAATTAAAGATTAATCTCCTGAACACTGCAAGCAATCGAGGAGAAAAATCGCAGGGTTATTTTCATATTCTTTGAACACTTTCATTTAATAGATATAAAAAAAGGCTGTTTGACAGTCAAGAATCATCCAATCAGATAACCATGAGTATGTTCAATTTCCAATCAGCGTTGGAAGGCAGAGGATGGATGTGTTGGTGACCTATAGCGGAAGCGTGGGGGTGGTGTAGTTGGAAGTGAGAGGCCATGTGATGAAACCTCCAGGAATGTGTCCAACTAGGATTGTCAGCCCTAATCTCAGGCCATTCTCACGGAACAGCTTGCTCCAATTCAGTATTGTTGAAGGCATGAGAGTAAGTCAACTGCCCTCCCTATAAGCCAGGGATAGCACATGATACAACACCCAAGAAGCAGGAAAGGGAAAAAAATACATTGGCCAGAATTTTCTTGCATCTGTGTGGGCGGGATTGGAGGCGGGTCGGGAGTAAAAGTTGAAATAAATCGGAGAGTGTCGGGAACGCACCGTCATCCCGCCTCCTCGCTCCTTTCACTCGGGCGCGTTTGCCAGCACAGCTGCGAGCTGAACGGCAGAGGCAGCAGAGCTAATTTAGATCATTATTAGGTACTTGTTAGACCCTTAAGCGTCTTTTTAACCCTACCTTTCCACTTTCACTGCATGAGCACGGGAATCACGCAGCTCGGGAACCACATCTGTGAACCTGAGGCGGAAGTTCAGTGGCCATTGATGGAACTCGTTACTGCACAGCATGGAAAGCACAATAAATACTCCCACCTGACACCTGGTTACTTTCCTAAGGCAGATGCTGTTGCTGAGTGCATTGTCAGCAAAGATTTAGCTTTCTAGCGGTTGCAAGTGTTTCCAGCAAATTCGGGAACCACTGTCACCTCATTGGTAAAACCTCTCACACCACTGACAGATTGCTTCTCTCATCTCTACTCGACTTGCCTTCTACTACATCAAACTGGGTGCCGTTTATACTGTCTCAACTTGGTCCTCAGAATCGGACCACAACAAGCCCCAACACCAGCAGCACCAACAACAATGCCACCAACCTTCTTCTCAATGACCTGATGCTGCACAGGACAGAGGGCATGAGTGCGGGGCTGTACCGCTCTGGAGGCGATACCCCCAACACAGAGTATACAGGCAGAGGATGAGCTTCCTCAACGTGACTGAGCAGCAGTGCCAAAGGAGGCTCAGGCCATCGCGTCAGGCTGGAGCAAGACCTGCAGCCCAGAGGACCGAATGGGCACGCCTTACCAGTGGCTGTCAAAGTCACCAGCGCCCTCAACTTCTTCGCCTCAGGTTCCTTCCAGGGATCTGCAGCAGATATTTGCGGCATCTTGCAGTCGGCCGCCCACAGATGCATCACACACGTCCCCGATGCCCTGTTTGACAAGTCAGCCAATTAGCTCAACTTTGCCACAGATGAAGCTAGTGTTACTGAGCACGCGCTGTGCTTTGCCACTCTGGCTGGTTTCCCACAGGTGCTGGGCGTCATCGACTGCACACATGACCATAAGGGCACCCCATCATCACCCAGGAGTCTTTGTCAACCATAGGAAGATCATCATGCATGTGTACGCCAAATTACCTGGCAGAGCTGCCGTGAGTCTTTCATCCTGTGCCAGTCCACCCTCCCTCAGCTCTCCACTCCTCCAAGCAGACTTTCTGGCTGGCTGCTTGAAGACAAGGGCTATCCACTGAAGACTTGGCTCATGTACTGAGGCCCAGGAGAGATATAATGAAAGCCACATGTCCACCAGATGTGTCATAGAGCAGACAATAGGCATGCTGAAAATACGCTTCAGATGCCTTGACAGATCTGGAGGAGCCCTTCAGTATGCACCAGCCAGGGTCTCCAGAATCGCCATGGTCTGCTGCGCCCTGCACAACATAGTGCATCAGCGAGGAATAACGCTGCATAAGGAGCAAGGCTCTGAGCGCACAGCCTCTTAGGAGGAGGAGCATCAGCTAGAAGACAAGAAGCAAGAGCAGGAGGAAGCTGTGGTCCAGATCCCACCAGCATCCGAGCACATTGCTGGGCTCATCATGGCCAGATTTACTTAACTTCATGCATTACACCCATTTTTTTTTTATTCGTTTATGGGATGTGGGCGTCGCTGGCAAGGTCAGCATTTATTGCCCATACTAATTGCCCTAGAGGAGGTGGTGGTGAGCCACCTTCTTGAACCACTGCAGTCCGTGTGGTGAAGGTACTCCCACAGTGCTGTTAGGTAGGGAGTTCCAGGATTTTGACCCAGCGACGATGAAGGAACGGCGATATACTTCTAAGTCAGGATGGTGTGTGACTTGGAGGGGAACTTGGAGGTGGTGGTGTTCCCATGCGCCTGCTGCCCTTGTCCTTCTAGGTGGAAGAGGTCGCGGGTTTGGGAGTTGCTGTCGAAGAAGCCTTTGCGAGTTGCTGCAGTGCATCTTGTAGATGGTACACACTGCAGCCACGGTACGCCAGTGGTGCAGGGAGTGAATGTTTAAGGTGGTAGATGGGGTGTCAATCAAGCGGGCTGCTTTGTCCTGGATGCTGTCGAGCTTCTTGAGTGTTGTTGGAGCTGCACTCATCCAGGCAAGTGGAGAGTATTCCATAACACTCCTTACTTGTGCCTTGTAGATGGTGGAACGGCTTTGGGGAGTCAGGAGGTGAGACACTCACCGCAGAATACCTAGCCTCTGACCTGCTCTTGTTGCCACTGTATTTATGTGGCTGGTCCAGTTAAGTTTCTGGTCAATGGTGACCCCCAGGATGTTGATGGTGGGGGATTCGGCGATGGTAATGCCATTGAATGTCAAGGGGCGGTGGTTAGACTCTCGCTTGTTGGAGATAGTCATTGCCTGGCACTTCTGTGGTGCGAATGTTACCTGGCTGCCATATGCAGCGCCAGGTTCCCACCACCCCATGGCAACACCATAAAGCATCCCTACAATGACTAAGCCATTCCTTTCACACTGACCACCATTGCTGGAGGTAATGTTATGTCTCATCATACACTCCAACTCACTAAGCCACTTCTAAAGTTGCAGACAAAATTGGCCATGACCAGAAATTGGTGAAAGTAAAGATTTTTATGGTTGACATCACGTTAACGGAAACTTGATATTAACATTGAATAAAACACCCAAGTGACTACCCTTGTGAATCTACTTGTGTGTCATCTTTCTCTTATGTGTGCTTCAACGAGGTGCTACCCCTATGGCTTCAGCAGAGGTAGGGCAGCCTGCTCACTTACCTGCTGCATCTGCACAGACCCTTTTGGCAGACATCCTTTGGGTCTTGGAGCCAGTGATGGCCCCACCAAAGTCTGTTCCTCCTGCAACTGTGCAGGGGCAGATTGCCATCGTGATCCCAGGAGGCACATGGGGTTCTGACTGAGGGGGATTCAACGAGGGAGAAGTGTGAGCACTTTGAGAGGAGCCCCCACTTCCACGTCCCCTCTCACCGTCATCCCTCTCATGGGCCACCCGCACGTCCCTGCTAGCAAGGAGCTGGAGAGCACCTTGCTACACAGCAGTGGGGCCATGAGGACCCAAGTCTACATTGACATCGCTCCTAGAGAGGAGGTATATGAGCCTCTGCCATCTATTTGCATAGATAGCATGTGCTCATGTGAATGGCACATTAGCTGTTCCATGCAGGTGACCATCCTTTCCATGGAAAAGCCTACAGTCGCCATCGCCTGCGACACTGTGGTGCTCATGTTGGAGATGGACTCCTCCATTCCCTACACATTTGTTGACATCACGGTCGCAAAACCTATCAAAGCCTCCTGTACTTCTTCCTGCACCTCCAGGATCGCCCTCTTTCTGGATGGCCCTCGAGACTCAGCGTCTGCATGCAGCTGAGCAGAGCTGGGAGTGTCCTGCACCCTCCGGCGAGGAGTCTCCACTGCTGGCCCTGTCTCCACCATCTCCTCTTGTTCACTTGTGACTTGTGACACTCCAGATGACAACACTACTCTATCTCGCAAGGGATCCACCGAGGTGTGCGTATCTGCGCTGGTGCTGGGTGCGCTTATGTCTGCTGATGGTGCACCCTCAGAGACTGGAGATGGCTCTGAGGAGTTGTCTTCCTCTTCCTCCTGGACAGTGAGGGGGCCTCTTGATGGACCCATGGGAGGGTAAAGAGATGATTTAGAAATCTCATTTCAAGAATGGGTAACGAGGCCATTATGCACATGATGAACATTCACTGGCTGCTGACATCAGTCACCATATGAGTGACTGTTGTATGCCATTTGGGTGTATGAGATGTAATTCTGTCACCAGGTTGCTGAGATGTCCCTCTCTCTCCGTCTCCCACCACCAGCTGCTCTGCGACTGCTGATACTTCCAGGGCGACCTCCTCTGCTGCAGTTAAGGTGGCCAATGATGGAGGGCCACCTCCGGCTCTCTCCCTCCCCCTCTTATTGTGGGCCGTCTTCTCCTACAAGGAGGGAAAGAAGAGAAGTTTGAGTGAGAGTGATGGAATGAGTGTAAGGAATGGATGGGTTACATCTTTAGAGGGTGACTATGATGGAGTGGGGTGCCAATGCCAAATAGCCTCCTTGTGTGTTGTTAGTTGGTATGATTGCATTAGGATGAGGGGTTAGTTGGTATGATTGCATTAGGATGAGGGGTGAGTGTGAGGGGTGGCTAGTCGGATGGGGATGTGATAATGTCGATAGAGAGGGATGGGTGGACGTGCAAGGTATGTTGGTGTGAGTAATGATGTGCAGGAGCAGGCTTAGGAAGACAGAGTGATGGGGATGTGATGAGAGTCACAGCAGGATGAAGCTGAGTGTGGCTTTGCACTCACCTTTCCTGATCTAACGAGATAATTGAAGCATTTCCTGCACTGCACCCAGGTCCTCCTGACAACATCCCTGTTCACCTCCTCTGCAATCTCCAACCAGGCTCGTTTGGTCTGCTAGGGAGGTCTCTTCCGCCCATCAAAAGGGAAGAGGACCGCCCTGCGTGCTCTCACTCCCTCCAGAAGTATATGGAGGGAGTCATCTGAGAATCTGGGTGCAGCCCTCTGCCTCTGTGCAGTCATGTTTCCATGGCTTTGCAACACTTCAATGCTCCAATACAGTGCCTGCACAATCCTCGATGAACCTTCAAATGCAATGTGGGCAAGGCTCCTTTAAATATCCCGGCTGCAAATGAGTCATCAATGGCATCATTAGACCCACACCATTTAATAGGGCCTGGTAACAGGCAGGGCTGCCTTAATAGCCGCCATTAAGGGAAAGTCGCTCCGAGGAGCAGCATGAAATGGAGAACGGGGTCCCAACCCGCCACGCCGACCGTCTGCACCTGACCCACCCAGGTAAAGAAAATCCCGGCCATTGTGATCTTCTTTGTAAATTTCTTTTGTGTTTGTTATTCAATATATTCCATTTTCAGGGCTAATCTGAGGTGATAAGGTACTGTCATGGTAATTATATCTCAGAATGTTTTTTGCTGGAATCTGATCAGGTAGAATTTTTCTTGTGAAATGTTAAATTGGAGAGAAATGTTTTGTGTAATGCAATTTGTAAGTAATAAAAATAGAAAATAATCAATTAGAAGGAAAAACAAAGAAAGTTAACACTTAACCAATGAGAAAGAAAAATTCGATCAGTAGCCTGATGAACAGGACATGGACAACAGACTGAACAGTGATAACATGCAAAAGAAATGTTATTATAAAGATTAAAATAGGTAGTTCTGGTGAGATTTGTGAACCACACTTGTGGTATATAATGTCATCCCAAAATCTCAACTAGATTATAGCCTTGCAATTCAATTGTAAATGTTCATTTATTCTCTATATAACCAATGACAGTTTTACAAATGAATTAACACTAAAAAAGGAGTACAGTTATCAAGATAGTCTGGCTTGCAAGGTTAAAAAAAAACCTCTGTGCAAATATGGGTCAACTTGA
Organism: Squalus acanthias; assembly: GCA_030390025.1. NCBI lineage: Eukaryota > Metazoa > Chordata > Chondrichthyes > Squaliformes > Squalidae > Squalus > Squalus acanthias. The sequence goes on along the minus strand of CM059435.1, from coordinate 82,745,192 downwards.
CTTCTTTTTTAAGGTGACTTAATGGAGTAGTGATTTTAGCAGAAAGCCTAGCCTACTTTAGTTGAAATATTGGGCTAGGCTTTCTGGCCCCATTGCACCAGTTTTCCGCAGATGGGGGCTTGGGAAGGCACTTCACTCTGTTTCCCGCATTTGCCCAATTTGGATGTTAGTTGCAGGGACCACGTTAGGCTTGGCATTCAGCATCCAAAGGACAGCGAAGGAAAGAAGAAAATGTTGCTGGCAGTGAGGGCCTGTGTTATGGCTCTCGAAGCACAGGCCCCAGAGAGGTCGGACATTTTTGATTTTTCCCCCCATTTTACTGGGAGCTCTGAAGCTGCAAGCACTCCCACACATTGGCAGGTCTCTGCTACTGGCTTCCACCCTGATTCTGGCAGGACACCCTGGTAGAGGCTGGAGATTCCACATCACACATGTAAATTATCCTGGGGACAGAAATACAGGCGATGAGTGGAATTCTCGCCCTGATGAAGATGTACACCAATAAGAAAGGCAAGTGCACTATTTGAAAGTTGAATGCAAATAAAACAAGCAAAGGTGGCAGCTTGAGTGAAATTCTGAAATGACTAAGTACAAAAAGCTTAAATAATAGAATAGTTTAGATACATATTACATTAACTGACGTACTGCAATGTTAATTGTTACCACGTGAGCACTGTACCTCAGGATATTTGTCTATTTGTTTAAATTCTTTTTACACATTTTTTTCACACCAGTTTTCTGCCCCTTCCCCCCCTCTCCTGAAGGTGTTTATTCCTTCTTTGAGTATGGTTCCACAGACCCAAGATCCATTTGTATCTTGCCTAAGTAGCCATTCTTCATGTGAGCCTTGACAGTGTGTGTCAGTACTATTCCTCTACAGGAATAAAAAAGTTGAGCCCAATTCTTTTTTTTAATTCGTTCATGGGATGTGGCTGTTGCTGGCAAGGCCAGCATTTTTTACCCATCCCTAATTGCCCTCGAGAAGGTGGTGGTGAGCTACCTTCTTGAACCGCTGCAGTCTGTGAGGTGAAGGTACTCCCACGGTGCTGTTCGGGAAGGGAGTTCCAGGATTTTGACCCAGCGACGATGAAGGAATGGCGATATATTTCTAAGTCAGAATGGTGTGTGGTTTGGAGGGGATGGTGTTCCCATGCACCTGCTGCCCTTGTCCTTCTAGGTGGTAGAGGCTGCGGGTTTTGGAGATGCTGCCGATGAAGCCTTGGCGAGTAATTGCAGTGCAGCTTGTAGATGGTACACATTGCAGCCACGGTGCGCCGGTGGTGGAGTGAGTGAATGTTTCAGGTATTGGATGGGGTGCCAATGAAGCATGCTGCGTTCTCCTGAGTGGTGTCGAGCTTCTCGAGTGTTGTTGGAGCTGTAACCATCCAGGTAAGTGGAGAGTATTCCATCACACTCCTGACTTGTGCCTTGTAGATGATGGAAAGGCTTTGGGGAGTCAGGAGGTGAGACACTCGTTGCAGAGGACCCAGCTCTGACCTGCTCTTGTAGCTACAGTATTTACGTGGCAGGTCCAGTTAAGCTTCTGGTCAATGGTGACCCCCCAGGATGTTGATGGTGGGGAATTCGGCGATGGCAATCCTGTTGAAGGTCAAGGGGTAGTGGTTAGACTCTCTCTTGTTGGAGATAGTCATTGCCTGGCACCTGTGTGGCACGAATGTTACTTGCCATTTATCAGCCCAAGCCTGAATGTCATTCAGGTCTTGCTGTATGCAGGCATAGACTGCTTCATTATCTGAGGAGTTGTGAATGGAACTGAACACTGTGCAATAATCAACGAACATCCCCACTTCTGACCTTATGATGGTGCGAAGTTCAGTGATGAAGCAGCTGAAGATGGTTGGGCCTAGGACACTGCCCTGAGGAATTCCTGCATTGATGCCCTGGGGGTGAGATGATTAACCTCCAACAACCACAGCCATCTTCCTTTGTGCTAGGTATGACTCCAGCCAGTGGAAGTTTTCCCCTGATTCCCATTGACTTAAATTTTACTCGGGTTCCTTGATGCCACACTCAGTCAAATGCTGCCTAGATGTCAAGGGCAGTCACTCTCACCTCACCTCTGGAATTCAGCTCTTTTGTCCATGTTAGGACTAAGGCTGTAATGAGGTCTGGAGCCAAGTGGTCCTGGTGGAACCCAAACTGAGCATCGGTGAGCAGGTTATTGATGATCAAGTGCTGCTTGATAGAACTGCTGTCGACACCTTCCATCACTTTGCAGATGATTGAGAGTAGACTAAAGGGCGGTAATTGGCTGGGTTGGATTTGTCCTGTTTTTTGTGGACAGGGCATGCCTGGGCAATTTTCCACATTGTCGGGTAGCTGCCAGTGTTGTAGCTGTACTGGAACAGCTTGGCTAGAGGCACGGCTAGGTCTGAAGCACAAGTCTTCAGTAAGACAGCTGGGATGTTGTCAGGGCTCATAGCCTTTGTTTTGTCCAGTGCGCTCAGCCGTTTCTTGATATCACATGGAGTGAATCGAATTGGCTGAAAACTGGCTTCTGTGATGGTGGGGACCTCAGGAGGAGGCCGAGATGGATCATCCACTCGGAACTTTTGACTTAAGATGGTTGCGAACGCTTCAGACTTATCTTTTTTTTTTAATTCATTCATGGGATGTGGGCGTCACTGGCAAGGCCAGCATTTATTGCCCATTCCTAATTGCCCTTGAGTGGCTTGCTAGGCGATTTCAGAGGGCAGTTAAAAGTCAACCACAGTGCTGTGGTTCTGGAGTCACATATAGGCCAGACCAGGTAAGGACGGCAGATTTCCTTCCCTAAAGGACATTTACATGCTGGGATCTTCCATCATTGAGGGTGAGGTTGTTCATGGAGCCTCCTCCTCTAGTTATTTGGCAGGACTGCAGAGCTTTGATCTGATCCGCTGGTTGTGGCATCGCTTAGCTCTGTCTATAGCATGCTCTTTCCACTGTTTAGCATGTACGTAGTCCTGTGTTGTAGCTTCACCAGGTTGGCACCTCATTTTTAGGTACGCCGGTGCTACTCCTGGAATGCTCTTCTACACTCCTCATTGAACCAGGTTTGGTCCCCTGGCTTGATGGTAATGGTAAAGTGAGAGATATGCTGGGCCATGAGGTTTACAGATTGCGGTGGAATACAATTCAGCTGCTGCTGATGGCCCACAGCGCCTCATGGATGCCCAGCTTTGACTGCTAGATCTGTTCTGAATCTATCCCATTTAGCACAATGGTAGTGCCACACAACACAATGGAACGTGTCCTCAGTGTGAAGACAGGATTTCGTCTCCACTAGGACTCTACTGTGGTCACTCCTACCAATATTGTTATGGACAGATGCATCTGCATCAGGTAGATTGGTGGGAACGAGGTCAAGTAGGTTTTTCCCCTCGTGTTGGTTCTCTCACCACCTGCTGCAGGCCCAGTCTGACAGCTAAGTCCTTCAGGACTCGGCCAGCTCAGTCAGTAGTGGTGCTACCGAGCCACTCTTGGTGATGGACATTGAAGTCCCCCAACCAGAGTACATTCTGTGCCCGTGCTACCCTCAGTTCTTCTTCAAAGTGGTGTTCAACATGGAGGAGTACTGATTCATCAGCTGAGGGAGGGCAGTAGGTGGTAATCAGCAAGAGGTTTCCTTGCCCATGTTTTGACCTGATGCCATGAGACTTTACGGGCTGCGGAGTCAATGTTGAGGACTCCCAGGGCCACTCCCTCCCGACTGTATACCACTGTGCCGCCACCTCTGGTGGGTCTGTCCTGCCGGTGGGACAGGACATACCCAGGGATGGTGATGGGAGGAGTCTGGGACGTTGGCTGAAAGGTATGATTCTGGGAGTATGACTATGTCAGGCTGTTGCTTGACTAGTCTGTGGGACAGCTGCCAAGGTCTTTGCAACATGCAACACACTTCTGGGGACCTAGCGGCCATGAAAGAGAAAGAAAATTACCCTCTTGTGCTCCTCTTCATGCAGCAACATTCTCAGTGGTAGTTGCTGTATGTGGTAGTTACTGTATGAGCCCAGGACTTTGCAAAGCCACGTTCCATGCAGACCAATGACAATTCCAGCTGAACAAATTTTAACTCTCAAAAACACCTTGCAGGCAGAACAAAAGCCAAGTCTGGAAAGTTAGGCTTGGCTTGGGAGAAAAGATAAATTCAGCCACCCACCAGGAAGGCAAAGTGCAAACTGTCACTAAGCCAGTGTGTCTTTAAATTGCAGCAGGCCTTTATGACCTATAGTTACACCTAAATTTCTTCTGGAAAAACGGGTATTTGCTCAATCATAGGTTATGGGCTGTAATATTAGGCTTGAGACGATAATCACAAATGGTTCTCGGCTTCACTATTGCAGTTTGTGATGCCATAACCCATTGTCTGGGTGGGCAAAGAGAAATTGCATGAAGCTGACATTAGGATAGAAGGGCTTGATCCTAGCAGAAGTGGGGCCCAGTATTATTTCAAAGACTGCTTTCATTATGTCAACTGATATCAGAACAATTGATGGGAAAGCGACACATTTGACATGAAAGAATTAAAAATTTTATTTCAGGTCTTTGGTTAACATATTATATTGCAGTAAGGTGCTGCAGCAAAATCTCTCCCCCCGCTGATATGGACACCCAAATAGTGCCACAAATGGCATGGGTGTCCACCCATATTATGTAAATGCCCCTGACTCCAGGATTTGGGACAGAGTTAACGGCGCAATCAAGGAGTGCGTAAAAGTCCTGCCGCACCAAGAATCTACCACCATTACAGTTTGACAGGAATTTTTAGTTCATGGTCTTTATAGGTTTTGCAATTTAAGTCATAAAGGTAAATAATGGATGTGTTAAATATTTGTTCTGAACATTTGCACATTATTGGGGTGCCTCTCATATATACATACTCTAAACAGCTCATTCGGATTCACGAAAAACATTTCTTGGAAATATATAGTCTGTAGTTAAGGGGTGATTTGATCAAACTTTTCAAGATATTAATGGGAACTGATAGGGTAGATAGAGACGAACTATATCCGCCAGTTGGGGAGTCCAGGACTAGGGGACATAGCCTAAAAATTAGAGCCAGGCCTTTCAGGAGTGAAGTTAGGAAACACTTCTACACACAAAGGGTGGTAGAAGTTTGGAACTCGCTTCCACAAACAGCAGTTGATGCTAGATCGTTCATTTTAAATCTGAGATTGATAGATTTTTGTTAACCAAAGGTATTAAGAGATTTTTTTTTAATTCATTCATGGGATGTGGGCGTCACTGGCAAGGCCAGCATTTAAAGCCATTGCCTAATTGCCCTTGAGAAGCGACATGCTTTCTTGAACCGCTGCAGTCCGTGAGGTGAGGTTATTCCCACAGTGCTGTTAGGGAGTTCCAGGATTTTGACCCAGCGACGATGAAGGAATGGCGATATATTTCTAAGTCAGAATGGTGTGTGGCTTGGAGGGGATGGTGTTCCCATGCACCTGCTGCCCTTGTCCTTCTAGGTGGTAGAGGTTGTGGGTTTTGGAGGTGCTGTCGAAGAAGCCTTGGCAAGGTGCTCAGTGCATCTCATAGATGGCACACACTGCACTGGTGGTGGATGGGGTGCCACTGCACCACCGGCGCACTGTGGCTGCAGTGTGTACCATCTACAAGATGCACTGCAGCAACTCGCTATGGCTTCTTTGACAGCACCTCCCAAACCTGCGATGTCTACCACCTAGAAGGACAAGGGCAGCAGGCGCATGGGAACACCACCACCTGCAAGTTTCCCTCCAAGTCACACAACATTCTGACTTGGAAATATATCGCCGTTCCTGCACCACCGCTGGGTCAAAATCCTGGAACTCCCTCACTAACAGCACTGTGGGAGTACCTTCAACACATGGATATGGGGCAAAGGCGGGTGTATATGGGGTTAGGTCACAGATCAGCCATGATCTCATCGAATGGCGGAACAGACTAGAAGGGGCTAAATGGCCTACTCCTGTTCCTATATTGTCACAAGTTAATACAATCATTGTAGAATTAATTGATTCCAATGAGCATACTATTTATTAATTACAGTGCTTTGTAAAATCGGAAGAAAAGGAAAGCAAAGGAAAGAAAGACTTGCATTATATAGCGCCGTTCATGACCACCAGATGTCCCAAAGGTTTAATGTAGGAAGCGCGGCAGCCAATTTGCACACAGCAAGCTCCCACAAACAGCAAAGTGATAATGACCAGCTAATCTGTTTTTTTTGTGATGTTTATTGAGGGATAAATATTGGCCAGGACACCAGGGATAACTCCCCTGCTCTTCTTCAAAATAGTGCCATGGGATCTTTTACGTCCACCTGAGAGAGAAGACGGGGCTTCGGTTTAACGTCTCATCAGGCAACAGCTTGAGACAGATCAATAAACCATCTTGATTAGCTTAAAAAAATTCCTTTCAATCATTTTAAAGGATTTTCTTACTTCCCTGTAGGCATTTCACAATTTTTCCCTCGTTTCCTCTCCCTGGAGATTTTAACATTAATTAAAAGGAGGGCCTCTTTAGTGGCACAATAAATTGGTGCTCTAATGCAATACGTCAGGGAATGATACAGGATGAGTTTGCTTTCAATCAAAATATAAGTTTCTAATCTTGGGACTCAAAACTACCCTATGCAAATATTCACGTATAAATTCTTAATGTGTTTGGACTTTAATATTTCTTAATATTCCCACAGCAACATTTCATGGTCTTTTCTTGTTATTGAAGGAAAGATATTCAGCTGAAGTTAGCAATGTGGGGAGTGGGGGAGGGGGGGGGGGAAGAGGAAAATCAGAGAGAAAACCAATACTTGGGCTACTGTTGTGCACATGTTATTAGCAGTTGGCCCATGAACAAAACTAGCAAACATCTGGGAGCGAGTAGCCTATATGTTAGGCAACAGGGCTTGCTGTGGAGATATTTAACAAGGGGGAAGCAAAAAATACTATTGTGTTGCTGAGTTCAAAAACACAATAAATAACAAAAGGTTCTTTTTGTTATGATCACCATGATCCTCTGGTCCCAGTGGGGAGGGTGCACAGGCTAGAGAATTAAGGTTACAATGTTGTAACCCCATTTGCAATCCACACTTCCTGTGAATTTAGTTCCCCATTGGGACCATGGAAATACTCCTAATATAGCCTCAAGAATATAAAGTCATGTCTATAATAATTCTATTTACATGAATTTACATATCGTTCATTAATTTTCTTTTACAAAACAGTCAGTCAGTTTTCTTGATCAGTCCCCATGTATTGATTAAAAAACAGAACTCGTACCCTTCACACAAACTTCTGAAACATCTGCTTCTGTTGTAATTTGGGTCAATCACAGTAGAAAAATGACCAAGAAGAATATGTGGCCCAGAAACATAAAAAGCTACATTTCTTAATATATTCAGAAAAATTCATAAGATGGGCTGCCTTCATAATCATTTAATTTTGTTCAAATAGCTTTTCCAGTTAGTGGCATTACAGGTGCAATTAAAACTCAAATAGGTTAACTTTCAGTCCCTAAATATATTGATGTAAATTTGAGTCTATTCACAGCACGCAAGTAAAATTCTGGCCTACCTGCATTGAATGCCCTTGTTTTTATTTCACTTCATAATACATGTAATAGGTTTGATTATACTAAAAATACATCCACTGTATTTTCTCTTCAAAAAGTCATTCTGGCAAGAAAATTGCACCCGATTTCCTTACAAATAGGTGAAACATCCTTGACAATAATGAGTAATTTTCTGAAATCTGCAAGGAGCCTCGCCTGCTGGCATCACTTATTAGAAATGTGGGTGTTCACTACATACGATGTTCCACACAGTATTTTTCTCAACAAGAGAAAGAGATAAAATAAAAATTCTTAGAAAAACACAAATTATTAAATATATGAAAGATGTACATAAATGGCTTTCACTGTAGTTATCTCCCAACATGTGTCACTGTAATAGATGCAGCACTCAGAAGTGAAGAAGACTGGAGTTTCTAAAATAGGCCATTTCCATCAAGCACTTTCAACAGGGATTCCTAGATGAACAAAGATTTGGCATTACTACATCACCATATGGCATGATTCTCTGAAATATAATCAGTAACTCTTTTGAGGATTTCCAAGCTTGATCTATTTTCCATCACATCTATTGTGAAAAGATTTTGAATAATACAGCCAGGACTAATTCCTCTAATTTTGGAGTTGTTAGTAATGTCACTAAAAAGGCAAATAAATAGCAGCTTCTGACACAATCCAGGTGTGGCCCAAGCCTTCTGCTGGGTAATATTTTAACCCTGTGCTGCTTGATTAATAGAAAAGAAAACAATCTGCATAGGGCCATTAGACACCTATTAAGCTCCTTAATAACCCTAATAATTGTGATGAAAGCAGCTGTGGCTGTTAAATTAGCTTTAGAGAGTGGAGAAATAGACGAGATTATGGCAGCCACTTACACAAGCAAAGTGCATTTCACTTGGTGATGATGTGCTGAGTAGCCTGCAGCAAATATGCAATTTGACAGGTTACACAAGAACTAAGAGCAGCTGACTTCATGTGTGGGAGGAGGCGACACAACATGTCACTGCTGTCTCTGCACCATCAGGGAGGTGCAGCAGAAGTAATTAGGTGGCATGAAGAAAGCCACTGTGACAAATGATTGCAATGGAAACTGTACTCTACAACATCAGATTTAGTTCAGCAAATAGGGTTAGAAGAGTTCTGTTGCTAAAATTACAGCTGACAAATATGGTATGAATGGATCATTTATGAATCAGCTCAAAAGCTATGAAAATCTGCAGCATGAAACCGCTGAACACTGGAACACTGTATAAAACCAAAATGTAATGATAACATTGGAAAAAGATAGCTAGTCTTTTCATTCCTGTGTGGCTTCTGCAGAATTTTAAGCGGCAACATGAAATTATGTGAGTACTTACAGGATAGTTAAGCAAGCAACAGACATATAACTAAATACTAGTTGATCTCCCATGGTGTTACACATAGGAAGTCAAGACCAACTGTAGTCATCAGGTGAATTGGGGTTAGAGGATGGGGGGGAATAATCAAACTAGGGTATACAGACAGAATTCAGTCCTCATTTTAAAGTTACATCATACATTCTGTCCTTATTTTTATAATACTTTGATTTTATATTATTATTTATAATTAAACAGAGAAACGTACAACAATTTGGGAAGCAGAGTAGAGTTAATTGGATCTTAGGAGTTTCTCTGCACACAAGTTGAGGAGCTGGGAGAATCAAAACTGAAGTACCACAACCCTACCCCTGGCAGAATGGCACTGTGACCTCAATTTAAGGTGTTGTTTATTGGGTTCAGCACATATTGCACTACACACTAACTGAAATTCCTGCAGAGAAATTTACCCCGGGTCTGCCTAGAATTGGATGTTCATCTTATATTAATTTTATTGATAAATAGGAAATTTGAAAACTCCAAATTCTGTGCTCTTATTGAGTAACATTGTAAGCAATAAAATCCATAAAAATATACAGTCAGTTATGTGAGACACTTAAAAGGAGAGTCAAAGACATAAGCAGCTGCAGTTAACTAAATAAACAGTGCAAAAGTTCCTAAAATTTATCTTTTCTGTGCAAAAAAAACATTTAAAATGTCTTTGGAATTTCGCAAATTACTCCTAAGGTAGTCTTGTAAAAGACTTAAGTACATAATCCAGGCTGACATGTCAGTGCAGTAACAAGGGAGTACTACATTGCCAAAGGTGTTGTGTTTCAGATGAGATATTAATTCAAGGCCCCATCCTATCTGCTCAGATGGACATAAAAGATCCCCTGGCATTATTCTAAGAACAAGGGAGTTCGCTTGGTGTTCTGGCTAACATTTATCTCTTATTCTGGACATTAAAAATTTTAGTTACTGAGAATAAAATGGCAGTGCAGGAATCCTCCGGGAGTGTGGCACTCTCAAAACTGGTATTCAGCACTGAATGAAGGTGACGAGGGTAAGGGTGACGACATCTCGAAGGAGTGCAGTCCCAAGCCTGGCACAGTGAGGCAAAGGACTGCACAGCGGGGTACAGCAAAGTGTAGGAATGCAGTAGTAATTGGGGATTCGATAGTCAGGGGGACAGACAGGCAGTTCTGCTACTACCAACGTGAGTTCCATATGGTATGCTGCCTTCCTGGTGCCAGGGTTAAGGACATCACAATGAGGGGGGGGGGGGGGGGGGGGGGGGGGGGGGGGGGGGGGGGGGGGAGAGGGGAAGAGCCAGAAGTCGTGGTCCATGTTGGAACCAACGACATAGTGGGAAAGAGGGTTGAGGTCCTGCAGTCAGAGTTTAAGGAGCTAGGGAGGAAGTGAAAAAGCAGGACCTCAAATGTAGTAATCTCTGGATTATTCCCAGTGCCACACGCTAGTCAGAGTAGAAATAGGAACATATGGCAGGCTAATGCGTGGCTAGAGACATGATGCAGGAAGAAGGGCTTCAGATTACTGGGACATTGGGACCAGTTCTGTGGCAGGAGGGACCTGTTCAAGATGGATGGGTTGCACCGGAAAAGAGCTGGGACCAATATCCTTGTGGGCAGGTTAGCTAGTGCTGCGGGGGAGGGTTTAAACTAATTTGGCATAGGGTTGGGCACCAAGATCTTGTATTAAAAAATAGAAACAAGGTGCACAGAGGACTGGGAGGGACAGTTAGCATTAGAAATAATACAGAATTAGGTGGGATTATAGAAAATACAAAGTTAGATTTGGAGTGCATGTGTGTAAATGCACGAAGTGTGGTTAATAAGGTTGGTGAGCTGTAGATGCAAATAGCCACATGGAAATACGATGTAGTGGTGATAATGGAGATTTGGCTCAATAAAGGGGAGGATTGGATGCTTAATATTCCTGGGTACAAGGTATTCAGGAAAGATAGGGAAGGAAAAAAAGGCGGTTTTGATTAAGGAAAATATTACAGTGCTAGAAGGAGTGAATGTCCTTGAGGATCAAAGGTTTGGTTTGGAGTTAAGAAACAATAGAGGAGCTATTACACTACTTGGTATATTTTATAGGCCACCAAATAATGGGAAGGGGATAGAGGAGCAGATTTGCAGGGAAATTACTGAGAGGTGCAAGAACTTTAGAGGAGTGATATTGGGAGACTTTAACTACCCAAAAATTGAATGGGACAGTGATTGTATTGAGGGAAGAGAGGGGGGAAAATTTCTGAAGTGTGTTCAGGAGAACTTTGTCAGTATGTTTTCTGCCCAACGACGAAGGAGGCATTGCTGGATCTAGTCCTGCGGAATGAAGTGGGTCAAGTGGAGAATGTCACAGTGGGGGAGCATCATAAGGTTTCGATTAGTTATGGAGAAGGACAAGGAGCAATCTAGAATAAAAATACTTAACTGAAGGAGGGCTAATTTCAGTGAAGTGAGGGTAAATTGGAGTCAAAGACTGGCAGGTAGAAATGTAATGGAGCAATGGGCGGCCTTTAAAGAAGAGATGGTTCTGGTACTGTCTAGATACAATCCCACAGAGGGGAAAGGGAGGGCAACCAAAGCCAGAACTCCCTGGATGACGAAGGATAGAGAGTAGGATGAAGCAGAAAAGGGGGACGTATTACAGATGTTAGCTTGATAATACAAGGGAGAATCAGACTGAATATAAAAAATACAGAGGGGAAGTGAAAAAGGAAAGAAGAGGGGCAAAGAGACATTATGAGAATAGATTGGTGGTTAACATAAAAGGTAATCCAAAAGTCTTCTATATGCATGTTAACAGTAAAAGGGTTGTCAGAAGAGCAGTGGGGACGATTAGGGATCAAAATGGGGATCTATTGGTGGACGCAGAAGGCATGGCTGAGGTACTAAATGAGTACTTTGCATCGGTGTTTACCAAGAAAGAAGACTTTGCCAAAGCTACAGTAAATGAGGAGGTTGTCGGGATACTGGATGAGATAAAAATAGATAGAGGTACTAGAAAAGCTGGCAGTACCAAAAGTAGATAAGTCACCCGGTCCGGATGGGATGCATCCTAGGTTACTGAGGAAGTAAGGGTAGAAGTTGCGGAGGTGCTGGCCACAATCTTCCAATCCTCCTTAGATACAAGGGTGGTGCCAGAGGACCGGAGAATTGCAAATGTTACACCCTTGTTCAAAAAAGGGGAGAAGGATAAACCTGGCAATTACAGGCCAGTCAGTTTAACATTGTTGGTGGGGAAGTTTTAAGAAACAATAATCTGGGAGAAAATTAACTGCCACTTGGACAAGTATAGACTAATAAAGAAGAGCCAGCACAGATTTGTTAAGGGCAAATCGTGTTTGACTGACTTGATTTAGTTTTTTGATGAGGTAACAGACAGGGTGGATGAGAACAGTGCAGTTGATGTTGTGTATATGGACTTTCAAAAGGTGTTTGATAAAGTACCACATAATAGGCTTGTTAACAAAATTGAAGCCGATGGAATAAAAGGGCCAGTAGCAACATGGATACTAAATTGGCCAAGGGATAGAAAACAGTGAGTTGTGGTGAATGGCTGTTTTTCGGACTGGAGGGAGGTATACAGTGGTGTTCCTCAGGGTTCAGTAGTAGGACCACAGCTGTTTTTGATGTACATTAATGACTTGGACTTGGGGGTACAGGGCACAATTTTGAAATTTGCAGGTAACACGAAACTTGGAAGTGTAGTAAACAGTGAGGAAGATAGTAATAGACTTCAAGCAGTCATAGACAGGCTGGTGGAATGAGCGGACACATGACAAATGAAATTCAACGCAGGAAAGTGTAAGGTGATACATTTTGATAGGAAGAATGAGACAATACAAGCTAAATGGTACAATTTTAAAGGGGGTACAAGAACAGAGAGACCTGGGGGCTGTTTATGCACACATCTTTGAAGGTGTCAGGACAGGTTAACAAAGCATATGGGATCCTGGGCTTTATAAATAGAGGCATAGAGTACAAAAGCCAGGAAATTATGCTAAACCTATTTAAAACACTAATTTGGCCCCAGCTGGAGTATTGTGTTCAATTCTAGGCACTACACTTTAGAAAGGACGTGAAGGCTTTGTAAAGGGTACAGGAGAGATTTACTCGAATTGTTCCAGGGATGAGAGATTACAGTTACGTGGATAGACTGGAGAAGCTGGGGTTGTTCTCCTTAGAGCAGAGAAGGCTCAGAGGAGATTTGATAGAGGTGTTTAAAATCATGAAGAGTTTAGATAAGAGTAAATAAAGAGAAACTGTTTCTAATGGCTGAAAGGTCGATAACCAGAGGACACAGATTTAAGATGATTGGCAAAAGAACCAGACAGGAGGGAAAAACTTATTTATGCAACGAGTAGTTAGGATTTGGAATGCACTGGCTGATACAGTGGTGGAATCAGATTTAGTAGTAGCTTTCAAAAGGCAATTGGATAAATACTTGAAGGAAAAATATTGCAGAGATATGGGGAAAGAGCAGGGGAGTGGGGCTAACTGCATTGCTCTTCGATAGAGCCGACGCAGACTCGAGGGTTGAATGGCCTCCTTCTGTGCTGTACTCTTCTATGATTCTATAAATCAATATATTTTTAGATGAAAAACTTTCAGAAAGCATTTTGAGTGATTTATGGGGGAAAGCCCACCCACTAGCAAGATTTTGCAATTACAGGGTGACGAGTTTACATACTAAAACCCATTATAAATGTGTACCTAGGAATTTAAAATAGTAAAATGTTGACACAAAAATGTGACAAAAACTTGGCAACAGGAAGTCAGGTTTTGCAGACAGGAAGTGCTCACAGTCAGAGGCTTTCAATAAGATACAAATCATAGGTAGGTAAGTAACACAAAATTTTGCAATGGGGGAAGGGTGCATTTGGTGTAGATACAGGAAGACACTAACATTTGCCATTCAGAGAGGCTGAGGCCTCTAAAGAAAAAAAATAACGAATATAATCAAAGGAAAAATGTTGTATAGGTATGGTTGAGTACAGAATTGTGAAATGTATATTTTATTATGTGAGAAACTTTACTTTGAATCTTGTATACTTGAGATTGTAAGATAGAAAAATGGACGACGACATTTTTTTAAAGAAGTTGGTTAGTTTCCTTTTTTTAATTATACATTTTTCCTAGCTTTCATAGCCACAGCGTGTGATTTTTTTAAAATTCCAGTGCATCAAAAAGTATGATTCCAAAGTGAGACAAAGAAAGTATGCTGCTGGTAGACAGGAAATGCATGCTATGTCTACTTTATTTTAAATAATTAATATCTATGTTTATATATTTATAGAGCATGATGGAGAGACAAATAGCTTCTTAAAAGCAAATTAATAAATGTTTCTCTGTGATCATCTTTCAATATATGCAACCCAAAGATTATACATTTAAAGAAAACCAAAATGTTTGCTTAATTAGGCTTTTATAATGTTTCATTTTCAAGTTGGAGTTAGATGGAAGGATAGAATTAAATTACCATTAATTAGTGTTGATTTACATTTATTGGCTGCCATTTTTAGCCTCTAATGGACTACATGCAATGACAAATGCAGTATGCAAGATTAGAGTTTGAAAAGGGAGCTAAATTTTCTGCTATGAGTTTTCAGGTTAAAAGTCGATTAGGTAGAATCGGAAACATGGTTATTTGGTAGGTAAGTAACTTTGAAAAATTATTTAACTTCTTAGTCTATGCCGAATTAACTGATCTCAGTTAGGGTGGCAACAGGAGTGCTGCAATTAGCCTCAATGCTCCTTGGTTAAGGCAGAAAGAAATCAGCAGAATAGCATAAAATTGTGCTCGTGAATGCATTTCTTATGAACAAAGGAATTGGCTTGACTATGATTGCCTCTCTATTTGTATAGCCTGCTGACATTCACTGTTAAGGCTTGTATGTGAATAATAATAGTCATATAAGTGAGGTACTGAAGGATGCTTAGTGCTTGTGGAACAGAATCCCAACAAAGAATCGATGCCTTGAGATGAGAGGAGATGAATTTTGGAAAAGGAAAAAGAGAAAAATCATTTTGCAATTAACATTTTTACCTCTATCTGTACAACATATGTGACCAATAATTTCAGAAATCAGATGTTTCTTATCTCAAGAACATTTTGCACACACAAGACAACAGTCCAACTGGAACAAATTTCCCATGAGTGAATGGAAAACAAGGTCAAATAGCTTTACCTTGTACTCAGCACCAGCACAACCATAGTGACTTCTGCCTAATAACTGTCCAACTTTAAAATCCTCCATTATCGATCTATATACTCAAAAACTTACATCTCTGTATACTTCCTGTTCTGCACTACTTGACTTCCTGTCATCACATGTTTGTACTTGAAGCCCTCAGTTTCTCCTAAAAGCTTGGGTTTAGATTTGATATATTTTTACCCAGAGCTGTGATGCTGTGAGCTGAATTTAGATTGTGCAATCAGAACATGCGGAGTGCATTTGATTTCCCAGGATGCCTCAGTACTGTTCAGTCAGCTGCACTGATGACTTATTTTTCTTCAGCTTCTAAAACCTTTTGTCCAATTGTTTTTCCTCAAACAACTTTGAAAAACAAGAGCAAAAATTTAAAAAGCTTAATTGAAGTAACATTTATGTTGCGTTTTTTTTTTAAAGTTGAAATTGGCAGAGTCGCCACTACACCGACCCGCGTGAAGCCTGAGCCATTATGAGTCCCATGCGCCACACTGCAGCTCACCAGTTCAGGGAGGGCAGGAAATCAGCCAGCTGCCACGCTGAGCTGGCCAGCAGGTTGGGCCTGGGAATGGGGGAGGCAATATCAGGAAGGGCCTTGAATGGGCTGACAGTGGGCAGGAGTTTTTTTTTGAGGCCCAAGACTAGCACTGTTTCTCCTGGGCCCAACTAAAAAAAGGACCACTGGGTAGGTTGCTTAACACCTGGGTACAAATGGGTGGAGTGTGTAGCACACAGTCCACCCATTCGTACCTAAAAATTACAATTGGAGTCCTAAGACTGGCATAGGACCCCGATTTGCATATTTAAGCAGCCTCCTGCCTGCTTCAGGTGGACGGACTGTTCACCCATTTTCAGACTACTTCAGAATTGCAGCAGGCAGGCCCTAGGTGTCAATAAGGTGAGCAAGGTGTTTCCCCGTCCCCCACCCCGATTTTCAATTGCTGAGTGTCTTTTTTTTTTAGGTTAAAAAAAGGTCGGTGGCAGTTGAAAATCACCCCCACTGTGCCTGTGTGAAAGACAGAGAGAAAAAATTTCTGATCAGTTACACATCTATTGTAGCTTTTATGTTCCATAAACTTCAGAAAATATATTAAGCTGAGAGAGCGAGACTGCAGGCGAGACAGAGGGACATTCAGAGAGAGTGGTTTGTGAGTGAGGGGGCAGATTGAGAGAAAAAGGATGGATGAAGAGAGAGGGAAGGTTGAAGAGAGGGGTGAAAGAGGTGTTGGGTTGATAGAAGGGTTTAGGAGAGAGGTGAAGGGGAGAGTTCAGGGTTTGAAAAGGTAGTTTAATGGGGAAGAGGAAGAGGTAGTGATGGTATTGGTGGGGTGATAGGAAGGGGAGGAGCAAATAGGAAGATGAAGGTGTAGGGGAAGCATGAGTGACTGGGGTAAGGGATGGGAAGGGAGCCACTGCAAGCCACATTTTCCCCTAGCTTTGAGCCCTGCAACCATTGATGGCTCTTTTCCCTGCCACACCACACCATACCACACACCACCTCCCACCCAAAAGGAAATAAGAAAAAAAAGATAGAAGTAGAAGGAAACAGAGAGAAAGAAGCAAAAATAATTGAGAGTGAATTAGAAGAGAGACAGAAGTAGAAGAGAAGAGACAGAAAGAAACAGCAACAGAAAGGAGCTGATTTTACTGTCTGGCATACATCAGGCAGACAGTGATTGGGGTGACCGTCTGACTCAAGCGAGAGTGCTACCACTGAACCAAGGTCTATACTGTAGACAAGATAACAAACTAGATATGATAACATGAAATTGGAAGATATATGTTCAAATCATTGACTATTATGCTTAGTCCAGTGGAGAAGTGTATAACTCACATCCAGCTTCATAATACTTGTAAATCTTTAATTCAGGGAAGAAGCATAATACTTAATAGAGATATGATTATGTAGCTTCTGGAAGAACAACAGACTTTAAGGGGAAGTTAGGCAAACCATACATGGGGACAGGACTGAATGGAAGGAATGCACATCAGAAGAAACTACACTCTGTTTCAATTATAATCAAATATTACAGATAAAGAAAAATTGCAAATACTGAAAATCAGAAATAAAAACTTAAAATGCTGGAAATATACAGCAGGTCAGTCAACAACTAAAGGGAATGAAAGGTTACCGTTTCAGGTGTCACCCTTCATCAGAGCTATTTTAGAATCAATTGTTTTTCCAGATTCTTTGACATCTACAATATTAACTGAAGTGCATACTCGTATTTGAAATATTTTATCTACCTCCCAGAAATAGTTCTAGGCCACAACATCTTTATTCCCTCCCAGCCCCAAGATCAGGTCTCATTGTTCCCTCCCTGGCCCTTGTCCACATTTTTGCTCTTTCCCAGGCCCCAGCTTCCAGTTTCTGTGTCAGTTGCATGTGTTGCAATGGTTCCTAGCTGCGCCAGTACTGGTCAGGAACACAGCTTCTGAGGCACTGCAACAGGAACGCCAGCTGGCTGAGAGCAGAGGTGCTTTCCACCCCCTTCACCATCTTGTTGTACATGCAGGGCTTAAAATAAGGCAAAAGACACAAATTGAGTAAATCACTAAAGTAACATGTGAGAAACATACACAGAGAGATGCATATAAGAGAAGACAGCAGGAAGGTACACTTATATAAAAATGCAATGAGAAAGAGCAAGAAAAATAATTTTCACAAATGGAAGGACACAGACAACAAGAGAAAGTTTGTGAGAGGCATAAAGCGATAGAGACAAAAAAAAGACAAGGCGGCAAACAAAAAAAGAGGGAGACAGAGGGAATTAAGGAGTGGTAGAGGTGCAGAGAAACAGTTACAGGAAAGGAGAGATCCAGGATATGAAGTTAGGCTGTACAGCACTATTTTATGAACACATATTGTGCTTCTTTGAAATTCCTCCATGCTCTTTCAGCAAAGATGTTAAACAATTTAAAATTAATGGGTTAATGCATCTGCGAAAATAGCAGAGAGAGCAAAATTTCAAATGAACACACAAAGCATTCAAGTGCCCCAACAATACTTCAGAAACATTTATGGCAATTTTCAGCTGCCAGCCACCCGTTTCCCACCCGATAAAACAACGGGCCGCAGTTGAAAATCCGGTGGGGGGGGCGGCACCTTGAACGCCCAAGGCCTGCCAGATGCAAGAGGCTGTTCAAATATTAAATCAGGGTCCTATGTCATTTTAGGACCCTGATTGCAATTTTGAAGTACGAATGGGCAGAGCGTGTGCACTGCAAAATTCACCCAAGTGTACTAGGTCAATAAAGGGACCATTGGTGGCCACTCCACAATAGGACCCAGAACATTTTTCTTTTATATTTGTGGAGCCAGGAGAAGATGATACTGCGGCCTGCTGCTAATCCGTGGTCGCCCCTTCAGGCAGCTCCGCCTCAGGTCCAACCTGCTAGCCACCTCCATGAAGTAGTCAGCTGATTTCATGCCATCCCATGAGCTGTGGGCACTAGCGAGTGCCCCGCTGCAACTTGCCGGCACAACTGAGGTATAAATCTGAAAATAGTTTGGGCCTCCTAACTCTGGCTTCAGGCCAGCGGTGCCCCTGCTCTGCCAACCTTGTGCCCATTTGGAGCCAAAGTAGAAAATTCCCTCCATTTTATTTGTCTATGAGCAGCGTCACACAAAAAGAACTAGGTGTACAAAAAAAAATATTTTGCTCTAAACAGCAAGAAATCAATTTCAACCACTCCATCATGGGAAGATACTAAGTGGAGTCAAAGCACTTCCATTGAAGGACATGGGTTTAGAATTGGGGATAGAGTTTAACAAGTGGCAAAATCAAGTCCTGAAGATGGACCTGGATAGTAGAGCAGGCTGAATAGGCTTACTGTTATTTTTTCTTATTCCTACATTCTTATATTCTCAAGGATGAAAGGAACATTTGAAAACACTCCATACTTGGAACACTCATGCACACCTACTGATTGTTGTTCATTGGTATTGGCAGTAAGTCATGACCTTTCAGCCAAGAATAGTGAATGGTATGGGACAACCACAGATGAAGGAGAAAATAATAAATACCTCAAAAGGGAATAGAAATCAAAATACAAATTATTTTGTGTTTTTATTTTTATACAAAAAGAAACACAGTTGTAATTGTAAATGGTTTGTTTGGCTTCTTTGCTTTTTAAATTTTTTTCCCAGAGCTGCAGTTCTTGATTTATCTATGAAAAGCCTGAATATGTTTAATAATAATAACGAGGAGTGGCCTAAGAATGTTGTTGGACATGCCACTGCAGGTCAGTCAATCAGGTTATAAATACAATGGCCTGAAGATGCGGTACTTACCCACTAGTTACCCACTAAACACACCAGAAAAAGTTAAGGCTTGTTCATTCATGTGTAAGTGAATTTTTAACGGTGTGATAAGTCTTAATTACTACCAAACAACCACTCGGGCACTGAAAATTTACTTTTATAAGTGTGGAATCTCATTCCTTCAGATTTTAATTATTGTTGGAGATTTTTAAAAATAAAATTTTAAAAAACTTTTTCTTCTCTTATCTCTCTCGCTTAATCCCATCTTTCTTTCCCTCTCTTTATTTTGCTTTCTGTACATGATTTTACATTGAATTAAATATTCTAATTTACACTTCCTGGTTTAGATTCTATGGCCGCGATTTCGCCAGCTCAGGCGGGATCACGGCGGGAGAGGTGGTTGGCGGGTTTCAGTCCTCTTCCCGGATGCAGCCGCTCTGTAAAAAGGATTTTCCGTTAATAGGGCTTGGTAAGCCCGCCCTGCGGGGTTCCCGGCCAATTAAAAGGAAGCAGGTCCAATGACGTAATTTGATGACATGTCATCAGCCGGTTTCCTTAAAGGGACCATGGCTGCATTCATTTTGACAGTTGTGCTGTCAGTGTTCTACAGCATTGAGGTGCTGCAAACACCGACAAGCACTGCACAAAGGTGCACGGCTGTACCCAGGCTCTCGCATGACTCCCTCCATATGCTTATGGAGGGAGTCACAGCATGCAGGGAAGAGACCTCCCCAGGACACCAACGCAGCCTGGTTGCACATTGCACAGGAGGGCAAAAGCAGGGATGTCGTCAGGAGTACCTGGCTGCAGTGGCGCAAACCTTTCAATGATCTCAGTAGATCACGAAACGTTACTGCAAAGTCACACTCAACCTCATCCTGCTGTGCCACTCATCACATCCCCATAACTCTGCCTTCCCTACCCTACTCCTGCATATCCTTACTCACACCAACTTACCTTGCACCTCCACCCATCCCTCTCTATCTACATTATCACTTCCCCCATCTCACTAACCACTCCTCACATTCACCCTCATCCTAGTGCATTACAACTAAAAATACACAAGGGTAGGCACTTAGGTGTTTTATGCAATGTTCATGTAAATTTTGTGTTAATGTGTTGTCAAACATTGAAATCTTTATTTTCAACACTTTACCTTATTGTACAGATCTGGGCTCACCTTTGGAAGTGTCTTAGTGAGTTGCAGTGAATAACGGTATCCCCCGCAATGGTGATGAGTGTGAAAGGAATGGCTTGGTCATTGTCGGAATGCTTTATGGTGATGGTGTGGGGTGGTGTTAACCTGGCGCATCATGTGGCAGCCAAGGTGTACAACGTCAAGTGAAGTAAATTTGGCCATGGTGATGCCATCACTGGCCTCCCAGGCAGCAATGTTGTCGGGTGCTGATGCCCTGTGCAGCATCAGGTGATTGCAGAGAAGGTTGGTATTGTTGCTGGTGATATTGGTGCTGATCGTGGAGGGATTCAGAGGACCAAGGTGAGATTTTTTCAAGGGCACCAATGTTGCTGGAATAGATGGCAGCTGAAGTTGAGATGACAGAAGCGATGTCAATAGTGAGAGAGCTTGCTCCAAGGAGGTGACAGTGGATAGAGAGTTTACTCCAAACACTTCCAAACTGCATACAACTCAACAGTTTCTTCCAAGTCCTGAAAGCTCAAGCTTCTGACATTGGAAAGTGACCAGCTGTGAAATGATAGCTTTCATACCACTTTTGCAGCTGTCACCTATTCACAGCAACGAGGAGACATAGAGAACCCGACCGACTTACCTGACGTGATCTCCAAATGACGTGAACCCCTTAAAAAATGTGGTAAAATAGAAAAAGGCTGGCAAAATAGTAGTAAACAAGCACTTAACAAGCAGTTAAGTATCTTAAATGCCTCCCCCGCCACTTGGTGTCAGGTCTGTTCTGAAATTGCAGACCCGACCCTCTGGAAACTTACATGGAGGTGGGTTCGCAGCGGGTTCCCAACCCGCTGTCAATCATTTCAATTTTGACAGCGGACCCGCCTCCAAACCCGCACTCTGAGCGCCAGCAAAATTCAGCCCTGTGTCTCAGTAAGGCTTCTTCAATCTGAATGGTTGAAGAGACACGTTGTTGCTTGTCCTGCTCATATAGGTCCCAGATCCCCTGTAGGGGGCGCCGCACTGAAATGGCTCTCTAATTACCGTACGTTGTCAAGCAAAAGGCCACTAAAGGTCTATGGGCAGCTGTAAGCATAAGAACGGCAAGTGCCCTTCGTTCGCTGCTGACTGCAAAATTCGGGCCAATATTTGTCAAGTTTGAAATAAAATAACGCTCTTTGAACATTTCTCTGTAGAAAGGGCAATTAAAAACATTAACAACATGCAGATTTTTTGTGAAAAGAATATATACTGTTTGATTCCCTGCAAACTATGGAAATGTATCGCAAAAGGATAAGCTGCATTTTTTAAGTTACGTAGGAACAAAAGATTTGTTGATTACTATAACCTAAGTTAAGAATAGAGAAGTTAGTTAGTTGGAGAATTCCATTTCCTCAGCCAACATCAACTATTAGTACCATACTAAGCAGTCTTACAGAAGCACAAACCCCTGGGATACGAACATACGAATTAGGAGCAGGAGTAGGCCACTCAGCCCTTCGAGCCTGCTCCGCCATTCAATAAGATCATGGATGATCCGATTACTCCACATTCCCACCTACCCCCGATAACTTTTCACCTCCTTGCTTACCAAGAATCTATTTACCTCTGCTTTAAAAATATTCAAAGACTCTGCTTTCACCGCCCTCTGAGGAAGAGAGTTCCAAAGACTCACGACCCTCTGTGAGAAAAAATTTCTCCTCATCTCTATCTTAAATGGGCGACCCCTTATTTTTAAACAGTGACCCCTAGTTCTAGATTCTCCCACAAGAGGAAACATCCTCTCCACATCCACCCTGTCCAGAACCCTCAGGATCTTATATGTTTCAATCAAGTCACCTCTTATTCTTCTAAACTCCAGCGGATACAAGCCTAGCCTGTCCAACCTTTCCTCATAAGACAACCCGCCCATTCCAGGTATTAGTCTAGTAAACCTTCTCTGAACTGCTTCCAATGCATTTACATCCTTCCTTAAATAAGGAGACCAATACTGTACACAGTACTCCAGATGTGGTCTCACCAATCCCCTGTATAACTGAAGCATAACCTTCCTACTTTTGTATTCAATTCCCCTCGCAATAAACAATAACATTCTATTAGCTTTCCTAATTACTTGCTGTACCTGCATAGTAAACTTTTGCGATTCATGCACTAGGACACCCAGATCCCTCTGCATCTCAGAGCTCTGCAATCTCTCACCATTTAGAAAAAATGCTTCTTTTTTATTCTTCCTGCCAAAATGGACAACTTCACATTTTCCCACATTATACTCCATTTGCCAGATCTTTGCCCAATCACTTAACCTATCTATATCCCTTTGTAACCTCCTTATGTCCTCTTCACAATTTACTTTCTTACCTATCTTTGTGTCATCAGCAAATTTATCAACCATATCTTCGGTCCCTTCATCCAAGTCATTTATATAAATTGTAAAAAGTTGAGGCCCCAACACTGATCCCTGTGGCACACCACTCGTTACATCTTGCCAATCAGAAAATTACCCATTTATGCCTACTCTCTGTTTCCTGTTAGCTAGTCAATCTTCTATCCATGCCAATATGTTACCCCCTACACCATGAGCTTTTATTTTCCGCAATAACCTTTGATGTGGCACCTTATCAAATGCCTTCTGGAAATCTAAGTACAGTACATCCACCGCTTCCCCTTTATCCACAGCACATGTTACTTTCTCAAAGAACTCCAATAAATTGGTTAAACATGATTACCCTTCCACAAAACCATGTTGACTCTGCCTGATTACTTTGAACTTTTCTAAATGCCCTGCTATAACGTCTTTAATAATAGCTTCTAACATCTTCCCTATGACAGATGTTAAGCTAACTGGCCTGTAGTTTCCTGCTTTCTGTCTCCCTCCCTTTTTGAATAAAGGAGTTACATTCACTATTTTTCAATCTAATGGAACCTTCCCCAAATCAAGGGAATTTTGGAAAATTAAAACCAACACATCAACTATCTCACTAGCCACTTCTTTTAAGACCCTAGGATGAAGTCCATCAAGACCCGGGGACTTGTCAGCCCGCAGCTCCAACAATTTGCTCAGTACCACTTCCCTGGTGATTTATAATTTTCTTGAGTTCCTCCCTCCCTTCCATTTCCTGATTTACAGCTATTTCTGGGATGTTACTTGTATCCTCTATAGTGAAGACCGATGCAAAATACCTGTTCAATTCAACTGCCATCTCCTTATTTTCCATTATTAATTCCCCAGACTCACTTTTTATCGGACCAACGCTCACTTTGCTAACTCTTTTTTAAATATCTATAGAAACTCTTACTATCTGTTTTTATATTTCTAGCTAGCTTTCTCTCGTACTCTAATTTTTCTCTCCTTATTAATCTTTTAGTCATTCTTTGCTGTTTTTTATATTCTGTCCAATCTTCTGACCTGCCGCCCATCTTTGCGCAATTATATGCTTTTTCTTTAAGTTTAATACTATCTTTAACTTTTTTAGTTAACCACGGATGGTGGGTCCTCCCCTTGGAATTTTTCTTTCTTGTTGGAATGTATATATTCCGTGTATTTTGAAATATCCCCTTAAATGTATGCCACTGCAACTCTATTGACCTATCCCTTAACCTAATTTGCCAGTTCACTTTAGCTAGCTCTGCTTTCATGCCCTCATAATTGCCCTCAATTAAGTTTAAAATACTAGTCTTGGACCCACTCTTCTCTCCCTCAAACTCAATGTAAAATTCAATCATATTATGATCGCTGCTACCTAGGGGCGCCTTCACTATGAGGTCATTAATTAATCCTATCTCTTTGCACAATACCAGGTCTTGTATAGCCTGCTCTCTGGTTGGCTCCAGAACGTGCTGTTGTAAGAAACTATCCTGAAAACATTCCATGAACTCCTCATCGATGCTACCTTTGCCCATCTGATTTTTCCAGTCTATATGCAGATTAAAATGCCCCATGATTATTGCTGTACCTTTCTGACAAGCTCCCATACCAGTTTCCCAGTCAACCAAGTTTTTTTATGGGGAGTTGCGGGGGGTGGAAAGAGGGATAACGAAGAAGTCAAGTTGAAATTTCAATCTTAACACTTTGAATTCAGATAAAATCTATTTTGGTTCGTAATAAATATGCAAAGAAAGACTTGCATTTATATAGCACCTTTTACGACCACCTTTCACGTCCCAAAGCGCTTTACAACCAATGAAGTACTTTTTGAAGTGTAGTTACTATTGTAATGTAGGAAACGCGGCAGCCAATTTGCGCAGCGCAAGCTCCCAGAAACAGCAATGTGATAATGACCAGATAATCTTTTTGTTATGTTGACTGAGTGATAAATATCAGCCAGGACACCAGGGATAACTCCCCTGCTCTTCTTTGAAATAGTGCCATGGGATCTTTTACATTCACCTGAGACAGCAGACAGAGCCTCGGTTTAATGTCTCAGCCGAAAGACAGCACCTCCGACAGTGCAGCACTCCCTCAGCACTGCACTGGAGTGTCAGCCCAGATTTTTTTGCTCAATTGCAAAATCTAATATATACACCATGTCCAGGTGAAAGGCACAACCTAATTTTATGCATGAATTTTCAGTTGAAAAGGTCAGAATGACATACCAAAATTTAGATCATGTAAACCATAAAAATGAAGCCATTATAAATTATCTTCAAGTTTAGCATCTTCTTCCTATTCATCACTGCTAATATTTTAAACATTTTGTCTAAACATTGAGTGACAATGGCTTCATTGGGGGGCTGACTTAGAAAAGTACTGAGTCCAACAGTGCAAGATATCAAGATTATAGTTAAATTGTTACTATTTTGGAGATAGTAAGCTTGGAAGAACAGCACATTCAGCAAGTAACACAATGACAAATTTGTGATGCTAATTATGTCACTGTATCACATGCTTATTAAAAAAATAGCTTGCATTTTGATCATGCTCTGCATGCACAGAAAGACTTCTCAAATGCATTAAAATTTGAAAGATACAACAGTGGATGCTGAACAGAAGAGGAAGATTGCAGACTCCATGAACATCCCCATTCTCAATGATGACAGAATCCAGCACGAGTGCAAAAGACAAGGCTAAAGCATTTGCAATCATCTTCAGACAGAAGTGCCTGAGGTCCCCACCATCACAGAGGTCAGTCTTCAGCCAACTATATTCAGCTGCTTCTTTAATGACCTTCCCTCTATCATAAGGTCAGAAGTAGGGCTGCTCCATTTGCAATTCCTCACATAATGAAGCAGTTCATGCCTGCATACAGCAAGACCTGGACAACATCTAGGCTTGGGTTGATAAGTGGCTAGTAACATTCACGCCACACAAGTGCCAAGCAATGACCATGTCCAACAAAAGGGAGCATAACCACTCCCCTTGTCATTCAATGGCATTACCATTGCCAAGTCCCCCGCCATCAATATCCTGGGTCCACCATTGACCAGAAACTGAGCTTGACCAGCCATTTAAATGTGTGGCTACTAGAGCAGGTCAGAGGTTGTGTATTCTGCGGCGAGTGGCTCACCTCCCGACTCCCCAAAGCCACTCTACCACCTAAAAGGTACAAGTCAGGAGTGTGTTGGAATACTCTCCACTTGCCTGGATGGTTGCAGCTCCAACAACACTCAAGGAGCTTAACACTATCCAGAACAAAGCAGTCCACTTGATTGGTACCCGATCCACTGGCTTATTCCCTCCACACCAACGTACTTGGACTTTCAGAAGGCTTTCGATAAGGTCCTGCATAAGAGATTAGCGTGTAAAGATAAGGCACATGGGATTGGGGGCAAGGTACTGACTTGGATAGAGAACTGGTTGGCAGACAGGAAGCAAAGAGTTGGAATAAACGGGTCTTTTTCCGAGTGGCAGGCAGTGATTAGTGGGGTTCCGCAGGGATCGGTCCTAGGACCCCAGCTATTCACTATATATATTTAATGATCTGGACGAGGGAACTAGATGTAATATCTCCAAGTTTGCAGACGACACAAAGCTGGGTGGGCGTGTGTGCTGCGAGGAGGATGCCGAGAAACTCCAGTATGATTTGGACAGGTTGGGTGATTGGGCAGAAGCATGGCAGATGCAGTATAATGTGGATAAATGCGAGGTTATCCACTTCGGTGGCAAAAACAGAAAGGCAGATTATTATCTGAACGGCAATAGATTGGGAGAAGGGGAAGTGCAATGAGACCTGGGTGTCCTTGTGCACCAGTCGCTGAAGGTAAGCATGCAGGTAAAGCAGGCGGTTAAGGCGACAAATGGTATGTTGGCCTTCATAGCGAGAGGGTTTGAGTACAGGAACAAGGATGTCTTGCTGCAGCTGTACAGGGCCTTGGTGAGACCACACCTTGAGTATTGTGTGCAGTTTTGGTCGCCTTATCTGAGGAAGGATGTTCTTGCCATGGAGGGTGTGCAGCGAAGATTCACCAGACTGATACCTGGGATGGCAGGAATGACGTATGAAGAGAGATTAGGTCGATTAGGCTTATACTCGCTGGAGTTTAGAAGAATGAGAGGAGATCTCATTGAAACTTATAAAATTCTAACAGGGCTAGACAGACTGGATGCAGGAAGGATGTTCCCGATGGCGGGTGAGTCCAGAACAAGAGGTCACAGTCTAAAGATAAGGGATAAGCCATTTAGGACAGAGATGAAGAGGAATTTCTTCACCCAGAGAGTGGTGAACCTGTGGAATTCTCTACCACAGAAGGCAGTTGAGGCCAAGTCAGTAAATATATTCAAGAAGGAGTTAGATATATTTCTTAAGGCTAAAGGTATCAAGGGATATGGGGAGAAGGCAGGGACAGGGTACTGGGTTTGGATGATCAGCCATGATCTCATCAAATGGCGGAGCAGGCTCGTGGGGCCGAATGGCCTACTCCTGCTCCTATCTTCTATGTTTCTATGTACCATGGCTGCAGTGTGCACTATCCACAGAATGCACAGCAACACCTCCCAAACCCATGACCTCCACCACCTCAAAGGACAAGGGTAGCAGGTGCATGGGAACACCATCACCTCCAAGTCACACACCATCCTGATTTGGACATATATCATTGTTCCTTCATTGTCACTGGGTTAAAATTTTGAATATCCCAACCTAACAGCATTGAGAGAGTGCATTCACCAAATGGACTGCAGCAGTTCAAGAAGAAAGCCTACCACCACCTTCTCAATGGCAAATAGGGATGGGCAATAAATGCCAGCCTTGCCAGCAATGCTCACATCCCAAATACTTATTTAAAAAGGACACAGTGGTATGGAAGCAAATGTACAGTAGAAGAAAAGTGTTTTCAGCTTCTTAAAAGCAGAGCGGAAGATGGCAAATCAGAGAGAACTAGGCCGGTGCCAGGTGCATAGTGGCTGAAGAAGCAGTCACCAATGAAGAAAATCTGGTGGACAAATTTCAAAAGCTTTATTCAAGAAAATTTTATATTGACTGCTTTTTCTTTAAAACAGAGAGGCTATGTGCTATTCCTTTTTATAGAGGTTCTGTGTAAATAAGTGAGAGATGGAGAAATAGTGAGATAAAATATAGAATATTGATTACATCCCTGTTGTTACTTTTATTTTGCGTCCTATCAACTACAGAAAGTGCATTAAGCAAAGACAGACAAATCTATTAATTTTCATCTCACAACCACCCTGTTTATATGGAAACATAGGAACAGGTGTAGGCCATTCAGCCCGTTGAATTTGCTCCTCCATTCAATTAGATGATGGCAGATCTGCACCTCAACTTCATTTACCCGCCTTTGGTCCAGATCCCTTGCTACCCTTGTTTAACAAAACCCTTATAAATGGGGTAGTAGTGGAATGAAAATGGCAAGAAAAAAAACTGAAGAACAACTGGAGGTCTGTCTGTTCTGCTTTTCAGTCAGACTTCGATTTAGGTGGCCAATGGTCCCACCAGAAACAGGTAGGGGCCTAATTAACATTGAAATAAGGGTCAAATAACGCAGTTAGGATCCCAACATGATATTCACGTCAATCAGCGCTGTCCCTGCTACTTGCTCAACCCACACAAATCATGGGTGATATAGGTCGGGAGGAAAGGGATTATTAGCTTCAGTAAGGGAAAGCTGAAAATAAATTAGTTGAATTTTGAAGCAAAGTATCTGATTCCTACCTGCGCCACATTGGCAGTTAGAAAATGTAAATGTTCTAATTAGTGACACCTGTCAGACAAAGAGAGGAGGAATTAGAGAGTGAAATCTTCTAATTAACACCTGATTATCATCTGTGTTAAGTTCACAGCTAGAAAATGGTAACATTCTAATTCGTGACACCTGAGAGTCAGGGAAAGAAAGGTGAGTCAATGAGAGGGGAAATAGAGACAGAGACCCCAAAATTAACGCGGGGCGGGGTGGGGCGGAATAGTCGGCGACGACCGCATGCGTAAAAATGTCTGACTTCAACAGGAATGCTTCATTATCATTTTACTTCCGGGTTTCACGTCTCCATTGTGCGTGAGTGGGCGTGATGTGGTTCCACATGACGCAATTTCCCCTCAACTATTTAAAGGCCCAGTTCAGAGATGAATCAGAGGAGGAGGTTTGCAGGGTCTGATATAAAAAAAGTATCACCCAGGAATTGGAAAATGACTGTGGAAAAGAGGCAAGGCTATGCCAAGATTCTCTGATACATCTCTGGGGGGGCCGTGAGGAGCAGCAGGGAGGTGCTGCTCCCAGCGAGTGGTAAAAAGAAGCCTGCTGCCCCCACCAAGAAGGCCTGGTGGAAGGTGGCAGAGGAGGTGAGCAGCAGGAGTATCACCCCCTCGGTCATGGACTAAATGACCTGACCAGGTCAGGAAAGGTGAGCATACGGCTATATTCTCCCAGATCGTGACATCTTGACATCAGCGACATAGCAAGCTCCCTCAGCGTTGGCGATGGCAAGGCTGGTGGTCCAACAGAGAAGGGGGACAACATTAATGTGTCATATCCGCATCCTTCACTTTGTGAACCTCAGAACATTGACAAATCTTATGAAGTGTTTCATTTGCAGATCAACATTCTCAAAGTGTCATTACTTAATATTATCCCTTTCTTCTCTCCTCCAGTGCTATCATAAAGATCAAGAGCCCCTGATGGGTGAGGACAAAGATTCCTCAGAGGAGCGGATACCTTCTGAGGGGGCACCGTCACATGACATAAGTGCAGCAGGCACCAGTGCACATACCAGCACCTCAGTTGATCCGCTGATGTCAAGAGCTTTCTCCTCCGTTGGGGAATTCTCAATAATTTCTTGGGGCCCTCCACCTGTCCTCGCCTTCTCCCTGGCATTTTGCACTCTCTTCTCCTGCAAGGGTGGCACGACATACCTATCAGTGGCTCTGAGGAATGTGTACATCCGATGCAAGCAGTGAAGGTGAGAATCAAGCACGTGCATAAGGAGTTTGAGTGGCATGCATTTGAGGATTATGCTAATTATGCCATTTCAAAATAGTGATCAGAGTGCTTGGAGGTGACTTAGGTCAAACGAGATGATATGAGGAGTGCGGTCACTGGCAGTGGTGGAGGGAGAAAACAGGTAGATGGGACTGTACTTGGTTACTCTCATGGCATGTGAGCAAGAGTAGAGAATGATGGAAGAGACAGCTGATGAGATTACCCGCCGAAGGGCGCCGTCCGCTCCACAGCTCTGTTGATCAGGACAGAAATGCAGAATCCCTGTGGCCAGCACTGAAGAGGAGAATGCTGGAGGCACAGCAGCAACTGACTGTGGTATTGGCAGGCCTGCTAGGTACACTGTCCACAGTGGCAGAGGCGCCCTGCAGGACCCCATCTTCATCTCTGCACAATCAATCCGTCCCTTCCCCACTGCACCTTCTTTCTGCTTTCACTCATGCCCTCAGAAGCTGCTATTGCCTTCACAGCGACTTCCGGCTCTTGGCCATACTTCTTGCTTCTTCCTGTCACCATGTACACCATAAGCTGGCTCATACATGGGCAAAGTTGAAAGCCATGGGCGTATATTTGCCTTGCTTCCACTCTTGTTGCAGGAGAAGCTTGCACACAATAGAAGGGAGGCAAACAGCACAGGTGAAGGGTCCTTCCACTCTACAAACACTCACTTTTATGGAAGAGGCTACCATTGACATAATGAGAAGACACAGAGCAGTCAGCATCAGAGATTGTGAAGCTGGAGATCTGTCACAACAGGGTTTGTAAGCATCTTCCCCACCTCTTGGCTTTCTACTCAATTCTTTCAGTGTCACACTCACTAACCTACTAGGCCTTGGACAACGTGGACCACTTTCCATACCTCGGGAGCCTACTGTCAACAAGGGCAGACGTCGATGACTAAGTCCAACACCGTCTTCAGTGTGCCAGTGCATCCTTTGGTCGCCTGAGGAAGAGTGTGTTTGAATACCAGGACCTCAAACCCAGCACCAAGCTCATGGTCTACAGAGCAGTAGTGATACCCGCCCTCCTGTATGCTTCAGATACATGGACGATGTACAGCAGGCACCTCAAAGCACTGGAGAGGTACCACTAACGCTGCGCCTCCGCAAGATCCTGCAAATCCATTGGCAGGATAGGCGCACCGTCAGTATTCTCGCTCAGGCCAACATCCCCAGCATCGAAGCTTTGACTACGCTCGATCAGCTCCGATGGACGGGTCACATCGTCCGCATGCCCGATACGAGACTCCAAAAGCAAGCGCTCTACTCGGAGCTCTGACATGGCAAGAGAGCCCCAGGTGGGCAGAGGAAATGCTTCAAGGACACCCTCAAAGTCTCCTTGAAAAAGTGCAACATCCCCACCGACACCTGGGAATTCCTGGCCTGAGATCGCACAAAGTGGAGGAGAAGCATCCGGGAAGGCGCCAAACACCTTGAGTCTCTTCACCGGGAGCAAGCGGAAGCCAAGCGCAAACAGCGGAAGGAGCACACGTCAACCCAAGAACCCCACCCACCCGCCCCTTCAACCACCGTCTGCCCCACCTGTGACAGAGACTGTAGGTCCCGCATTGGACTCATCAGTCACCTGAGAACTCATTTTTAGTGTGGAAGCAAGTCAACCTGCCTAAGAAGAAACAGGACAAACTGATATAGCATAGTATTGCCAACAATCTGGTAATTGCTTGCCATCAAAACTATATCCTAACCCATGTGCCACTCCCTTTTTTCTAGGTGTAATTGGTGTAGGTTAGATAAAAAGGGGAAAAGTGATAGATTGAAGTGAATTAGTACATCAATGAATCATCAAATGAGGCCATATGGGTTGAACTGAAAAACAAAAAAGGGGCAATCACACTGCTGGGAGTGTACTATAGACCTCCGAACAGTCAGGGGGAGATAGAAGAGCAAATATGCAGGCAAATTTCTGAGACGTGCAAAAATAGGGCAGTAATAGTAGGGGATTTCAACTTCCCTAATATTAACTGGGATAAAATTAGTGTGAAAGGCATAGAGGGAGCAGAATTCTTAAAATGCATTCAGGAGAACTTTTTTAGCTAGTACATAGCAAGCCCAGCAAGAGAAGGGGCAGTTCTGGACCTAGTTTTAGGGAATGAAGCTGGGCAGGTGGAAAGGGTATCAGTGGGAGAGCATATTGGTGGTCATGATCATAATTCAGTTAGATTTAGGGTAGTTATGGAAACAGCCAGGGATAGACCAGGAATAAAAGTTCTCAATTGGGGAAAAGCTAATTTTACTAAGCTGAGAGGTGGTTTAGCCAAAGTGGACTGAGGACAGAAACTTGATGGTAAATCAGCGTCAGAGCAGTGGGAAGCATTCAAGGAGGAGATAGTGAGGGTTCAGAGCAAGTATGTTCCTTTAAAGAAAAAGGGTGGGACTAACAAATCTAGAGCTCCCTGGATGTCGAGGGGCATACAGGGTAGGATAAAGAAAAAAAGGGAAGCTTATAACAGATACCGAGGACTCAATACTGCAGAAAGCCAAGAGGAGTATAGAAAGTGCAGGGGTGAAATTAAACAGGAAATTAGGAAAGCAAAGAGAGGGCATGAAAAAATATTGGCAAGGAAAACCCAAAGATGTTTTATAAATACATTAAGAGCAAGAGGATAACTAAAGTAAGAGTAGGGCCTATTAGGGACCATGAAGGTAACCTGTGTGTGGAAGCTGAAGACATGGGTATGGTTCTTAATGAATATTTTGTGTCTATTTTCACAAAAGAGAGGGACGATGCAGACATTGCAATCACGGAGGAGTGTGAAATATTAAGGAAGTATTAAGGGATTTAGCATCTTTGAAAATGGATAAATCCCCAGGCCCAGATGAAATGTATCCCAGAGTATTAAGAGAAGTAAGAGAGGAAATAGCAGAGGCTCTGACCATCATTTTCCAATCCTCTCTGGCAACAGGTGTGGTGCCAAAGGACTGCTAACGTGGTACCGTTGTTTAAAAAAGGGAGACAGGGATAGACCGAGTAATTACAGGCCAGTCAGCCTAACCTCGGTGGTGGGAAAATTATTGGAAAAAATTCTGAGGGACAGGATAAATCTTCATTTAGAAAGACACAGATTAATCAGAGACAGCCAGCATGGATTTGTTAAGGGAAGGTCATGTCTGACTAACTTGATTGAATTTTTTGAGAAGGTAACAAGGAGGGTTGATGAGAGTAGTGCATTTGATGTAGTCTATGGATTTTAGCAAGGCCTTTGATAAGGTCCCACATGGCAGACTGGTCACGAAAGTAAAGCCCATGGGATCCAAGGCAAAGTGGCAAGTTGGATCCAAAATTGGCTCAGAGGCAGGAAACTGACAATATATATATCAATGATTTGGATGAGGGAACCAAATGTAATATTTCCAAGTTTGCTGACGACACGAAGCTAGGTGGGATTGTGAGTTGTGAGGAGGATGCAAAGAGGCTTCAAGGTGATTTAGACAAGTTGAGTGAGTGGGCAAATACATGGCAGATGCAGTATAACGTGGATAAATGTGAAGTTATCCACTTCGGTAGGAAAAACAGAAAGGTAGAGTATTATTTAAATGGTGATAGATTGGGAAATGTTGATGCACAAAGGGACCTGGGTGTCCTTGTACACCAGTCACTGAAAGCAAACATGCAGGTGCAGCAAGCAGTTAGGAAGGCAAATGGTATGTTGGCCTTCACTGCAAGAGGATTTGAGTACAGGAGCAAGGATGTCTTACTACAGTTATACAGGGCCTTGGTGAGACCACACCTGGAGTACTGTGGTGCAGTTTTGGTCTCCTTACCTAAGAAAGGATATACTTGCCATAGAGGGAGTGCAGCGAAGGTTCACCAGACTGATTCCTAGGATGGCAGGACTGTCCTATGAGGAGAGATTGGGTCGACTAGGCCTGTATTCACTAGAGTTTAGAAGAATGAGAAGGGATCTCATTGAAATGTATAAAAGTCTGACAGGGCTAGACAGACTGGATGCAGGGAGGATGTTTCTCCTGGCTGGGGGGTCTAGAACGAGGGGGTCACAGTCTCAGGATATGGGGTAGGACATTTAGGACTGAGATGAGGAGAAATTTCTTCACTCAGAGGATGGTGAACCTGTGGAATTCTCTACCACAGAAGGCTGTGGAGGCCAAGTCACTGAATATATTTAAGAAGGAGATAGATAGATTTCTAGACACAAAAGGTGTCAAGGGGTATGGGGAGAGAGCGGGAATATGGTACTGAGATAGAGGATCAGCCATGATCATATTGAATGGCAGAGCAGGCTCGAAGGGCCGAATGGCCTACTCCTGCTCCTATTTTTCTATGTTTCTATGCCTGGGCTGGGGAATTTTAGCTATGAGGAAAGATTGGATAGGCTAGGGTTGTTTTCTTTCGAACAGAGGAGGCTGAGGGGAGATCTAATTGTGGTGTATAAAATTATGAGGGGCCTAGATAGAGTGGATAGGAAGGACGGCAATAATCATGGGGGATTTTAATCTGCATATAGACTGGTAGCATTGATGAGGAGTTCATGGAATGTTTTCAGGATAGTTTCTTACAACAGCACGTTCTGGAGCCAACCAGAGAGCAGGCTATACAAGACCTGGTATTGTGCAAAGAGATAGGATTAATTAATGACCTCATAGTGAAGGCGCCCCTAGGTAGCAGCGATCATAATATGATTGAATTTTACATTGAGTTTGAGGGAGAGAAGAGTGGGTCCAAGACTAGTATTTTAAACTTAATTGAGGGCAATTATGAGGGCATGAAAGCAGAGCTAGCTAAAGTGAACTGGCAAATTAGGTTAAGGGATAGGTCAATAGAGTTGCAGTGGCATACATTTAAGGGGATATTTCAAAATACACGGAATATATACATTCCAACAAGAAAGAAAAATTCCAAGGGGAGGACCCACCATCCGTGGTTAACTAAAAAAGTTAAAGATAGTATTAAACTTAAAGAAAAAGCATATAATTGCGCAAAGATGGGCGGCAGGTCAGAAGATTGGACAGAATATAAAAAACAGCAAAGAATGACTAAAAGATTAATAAGGAGAGAAAAATTAGAGTACGAGAGAAAGCTAGCTAGAAATATAAAAACAGATAGTAAGAGTTTCTATAGATATTTAAAAAAGAGTTAGCAAAGTGAGCGTTGGTCCGATAAAAAGTGAGTCTGGGGAATTAATAATGGAAAATAAGGAGATGGCAGTTGAATTGAACAGGTATTTTGCATCGGTCTTCACTATAGAGGATACAAGTAACATCCCAGAAATAGCTGTAAATCAGGAAATGGAAGGGAGGGAGGAACTCAAGAAAATTATAAATCACCAGGGAAGTGGTACTGAGCAAATTGTTGGAGCTGCGGGCTGACAAGTCCCCGGGTCTTGATGGACTTCATCCTAGGGTCTTAAAAGAAGTGGCTAGTGAGATAGTTGATGTGTTGGTTTTAATTTTCCAAAATTCCCTTGATTTGGGGAAGGTTCCATTAGATTGAAAAATAGTGAATGTAACTCCTTTATTCAAAAAGGGAGGGAGACAGAAAGCAGGAAACTACAGGCCAGTTAGCTTAACATCTGTCATAGGGAAGATGTTAGAAGCTATTATTAAAGACGTTATAGCAGGGCATTTAGAAAAGTTCAAAGTAATCAGGCAGAGTCAACATGGTTTTGTGGAAGGGTAATCATGTTTAACCAATTTATTGGAGTTCTTTGAGAAAGTAACATGTGCTGTGGATAAAGGGGAAGCGGTGGATGTACTGTACTTAGATTTCCAGAAGGCATTTGATAAGGTGCCACATCAAAGGTTATTGCGGAAAATAAAAGCTCATGGTGTAGGGGGTAACATATTGGCATGGATAGAAGATTGACTAGCTAACAGGAAACAGAGAGTAGGCATAAATGGGTAATTTTCTGATTGGCAAGATGTAACGAGTGGTGTGCCACAGGGATCAGTGTTGGGGCCTCAACTTTTTACAATTTATATAAATGACTTGGATGAAGGGACCGAAGGTATGGTTGCTAAATTTGCTGATGACACAAAGATAGGTAGGAAAGTAAATTTTGAAGAGGACATAAGGAGGCTACAAAGGGATATAGATAGATTAAGTGATTGGGCAAAGATCTGGCAAATGGAGTATAATGTGGGAAAATGTGAAGTTGTCCATTTTGGCAGGAATAATAAAAAAGAAACATATTATCTAAATGGTGAGAGATTGCAGAGCTCTGAGATGCAGAGGGATCTGGGTGTCCTAGTGCATGAATCGCAAAAGGTTACTATGCAGATACAGCAAGTAATTAGGAAAGCTAATGGAATGTTATCATTTATTGCGAGGGGAATTGAATACAAAAGTAGGGAGTTCATTCACTTTGCCTCCAATTTCCACCCTTCCCTCACCTTCACATGGTCCATCTCCGACTCTTCCCTTCCCTTCCTCGACTTCTCCGTCTCCATCTCTGGGGATAGGTTACTGACCAACATTCACTACAAGCCCACTGACTCCCACAGCTACCTGGACTACACCTCCTCCCACTCCGCCTCCTGTAAGGACTCTATTCCCTTCTCCCAGTTTCTCCGTCTCCGCCGCATCTGCTCCGACGATGCCACCTTCCATACCAGTGCTTCCGACATGTCTTCCTTTTTCCTCAACTGAGGATTCCCCTCTACCGTGGTTGACACGGCCCTCGACTGTGTCTGTTCTATCTCCCGCACTTCTGCCCTCACCCCTGCCCCTCCCTCCCGGAACCACGATAGAGTTCCCCTTGTCCTCACCTTTCACCCCACCAGCCTCCACATTCAATGGATCATCCTCCGCCATTTCCGCCACCTCCAACGTGATCCCACCACCAAACGCATCTTCCCCTCACCTCCCCTTTCAGCATTCCGTAGGAACCGCTCCCTCCGAGACACCCTAGTCCACTCCTCTATCACCCCCAGCACCCCTTCCCCCTCGCCCGGCACCTTCCCGTGCAAGCGCAGGAGATGCAACACCTGCCCTTATACCTCCCCCCTCCCCACTCTCGAGGGCCCCAAACACCCCTTCCAGGTGAAACAGCGATTTACTTGTACTTCTTGCAATCTAGTATACTGTATTCGCTGCTCACGATGTGGTCTCCTCTACATTGGGGAGACCAAACGCAGATTGGGTGACCGCTTTGCGGAACACTTCCATTCAGTCCATAAGGGTGACTCCGAGCTTCCAGTCGCCTGTCATTTTAACTCACCGCTCCACGCCCACTCAGACCTCACCATCCTCGGCCTCTTGCATTGTTCCACGGAAGCTCAGCGTAAGCTCGAGGAACAGCACCTCATCTTCCGATTAGGCACTTTACAACCTTCCGGACTCAATATCGAGTTCAACAATTTCAGATCATAACCTCGGCCCCTACCATATATATATATTTATATATTTTTTATCCACTTTTGGTTTGTGCCTTTTCCCTTTTTTTCTCCCTCCCACATGGCAGCTGCCTTTCATTCTGTCAGCGCATTTCACACTTCTAGAGCCATCTTTTGTTTCTTAACCTGTCCTATTACCATCTCGTCTCGAGTATCTTTTAATGTCTCTACTTCTCACAGACCTCCCCTTTTGTTCTTTTATTCCTTCCCCCAGCCTCCAAACTTGCTTTTTCATCTGTTTCATTTCCTGCTTTTTTCTCAGTTCTGACAATGGGTCTTCGACCTGAAACGTTAACTCTGTTTCTCTCTCCACGGATGTTGCCTGGCCTGCTGAGTTTTTCCAGCGCTTTCTGTTGTTACAAAAGTAGGGAGGTTATGCTTCAGTTATACAGGGCATTGGTGAGACCACATCTGAAGTACTGTGTACAGTATTGGTCTCCTTATTTAAGGAAGGATGCAAATGCGTTGGAAGCAGTTCAGAGAAGGTTTACCAGCCTAATACCTGGAATGGGCGGGTTGTCTTATGAGGAAAGGTTGGACAGGCTAGGCGTGTATCCGCTGGAGTTTAGAAGAGTAAGAGGTGACTTGATTGAAACATATCAGATCCTGAGGGGTCTGGACAGGATGGATGTGGAGAGGATGTTTCCTCTTGTGGGAGAATCTAGAACTAGGGGTCACTGTTTAAAAATAAGGGGTTTTAAGACAGAGATGAGGAGAAATTTTTTCTCAGAGGGTCGTGAGTCTTTGGAACTCTCTTCCTCAGAGGGCGGTGGAAGCAGAGTCTTTGAATATTTTTTAAGGCAGAGGTAGATAGATTCTTGGTAAGCAAGGGGGTGAAAAGTTATCGGGGTAGGTGGGAATGTGGAGTAATCGGATCAGCCATGATCTTATTGAATGGCGGAGCAGGCTCGAAGGGCCGAGTGGCCTACTCCTGCTCCTAATTCGTATGTTCGTATGACCTATTTCCCTTAGCAGAAGGGTCAATAACCAGGGGGCATAGATTTAAAGTAATTGGTCGGAGGTTTAGAGGGGATTTGAGGAGAAATGTTTTCACCCAGAGGGTGGTGGGGGTCTGGAACTCACTTCCTGAAAGGGTGGTAGAGGCAGAGACCCTCATTCCACTGAAAAAGTGCTTGGATATGCACTTGAAGTGCCATAACCTACAAGGCTATGGACCAAGTGCTGGAAAGTGGGATTAGGGTGGATATCTCTTTGTTGGCCGGCACGGACAAGATGGACCGAATGGCCTCCTTCTGTGCTGTAAATTTCTATGATTCTATAACTAGGCAACTGTTTTTCAGATTAACCATTTAATAAAAATAGCATGGGGTTTAAAGTTCAGGGTATTTGATAATTGAAGATAAGTGGGTTTCATTGATACAATTGAAATGGTGGAGTTGTTATAAGCAGAATATGGAGTTCGACAAAAACCACACTGATAAGCTGTTTCAGGGACAGAAACATTTCTGGGAATCCCACAGATTTTATTGAACGGTGTCTGTTTAAGTGGAACCAGTGGAGTAATGGAGGAGTGGGAATAAAAACCAGGAGCCAAGAGCAGGTAAGATCAAGGAGCTAGAGCAGGGTGAGGAGTAAACCCCGGAGATCAGCAAAAATGAGGAAGATGGTCCAAGGAACAGCTATATGGTGGCAGAGCACACCAAACCAAGGGCAGATGGAGAAGGTAGAGGAACCAATCTGAAGGCAGTCAAAAGTGATGGAGGAGATATGAAGGTAGAATAGAACAGGAGAGAGTCCGCAGCCACGGGAGGCAAGGAGATAGCAGCTGAAAGGAGACCACAGTGGCAGAGAAGCAGTAGCAAGTGAAGGATATGGCAAATGCACAACATCATTACTGTTAAGATACATTTAACTCATACTTGCAGTGTACCTAACTGTACAGCTACTATGTAAGATTGCCATTGATTTCTACAAAGAAACAAAATGAGAAGTGAAGAGAGAAAAAAGAATACTTTGAAACACCAGCATTAACGAACATAGTAATTTTTAGGAAGATGAGGGAACGACAGCAGAAAATGTGTGACAGGAAATGCAGTGCCGAAGCTATTTTAGGTATCTATGAAACCCAACCTATATAGTTCAAGAGAATAGATAAAATTAGTTCAATGTTATTTCCCTCAAGAGACAATAGACTGGTAATAATACCTGCCTTGTGAGATGAATAACTAGCTAGTAGACTCAGTATTGTTTTCGGAAGCATTTTATTAAATTGAGGTTCACTCAATTATGCAAGAAAAACAAATGACATAGGCTGTCTTTTGGAGAATGATGGAGCATTACAGAATGTAATATAAGAAATTAAATCTAAGTGGCAGTTACACTTTTTTGTAGAAAATAATTTTTTTTTGATCAATGCTATTAGATTGAGTAATTGAATAGAAATAATTTGCAGTTTGGAAGATTAACAGTAGAGTTAATGTAGGTTCGATAAAAAGGGGGAAAAATTGATGGATTAGAGTGAATTAGTACATTAATGACGAGGTAAATGTTTATCAGATTAATCATTTAACAAAAGTAGTACTGGGGGTTTAAAGTTCAGGTTATTTGATAATTGAAGATAAATGTGTTTCATTGATACAATTGAAATGGTGAAGTTGTGCAAGCAGAATATGGGGGTCTACAAAAGCCACACTGAAAAGCTGTATTAGAGACAGAAACATTTCTGTGCAGCAATTGCAGATAACAGACAATATATAAATGCATAAGCAGGCATTGGTGACTGATACAGAATCATAGAAAGTTACAGCATGGAAGGAGGCCATTTTGGCCCATCGTGTCCGCGCCGGCCAACAAAGAGCTATCCAGCCTAATCCCACTTCCCAGCTCTTGGTCCGTAGCCCTGCAGATTAGAGCATCCCAAGTGCACATCCAAGTACTTTTTAAATGTGGTTTGGGTTCCTGCCTCTACCACCCTTTCAGGCAGTGAGTTCCAGACCCCCACAACCCTCTGGGTGAAGAAATTTCCCCTCAAATCCCCTCTAAACCTTCCAGCAATTACTTTACAGGTGAGGTAGAAGTGTGTGGTTGTTGTGTAAAACATTTAGTAGATTGTTGGCGATGGAACAGTGGCAGGTTTCCTGGGATTGAGTGGCTAGTTGGTACAACTATGGCTTCAATGGTCATGGTGCTCCTAAATTGAGGCTTTTACAATGTGGCAGCCACTCCATTGAGGGGAGAATGTTTGGAATAGGCATGAGGAGCCCTGTTTCTTTGTGATTTCTGCAAATCTTCCACTGAAGTTATGGTAGACAATTAGGAGAGCTCCCATGAAATATATGGCACTTGTGTCTGTGTACATTTCCTGTCGACAAACCTTGCTTCCTGTTGTCACATTTTTGATCACAATTTAGTGCCAATTTTGCCCATTGTAAATTTCTATGCGCACAATTCCCATTCATTTTTTCTGTTACCCTTCACAATCACAGCTTGTTGATTAACCAATTAAATCAGTCAAACTGCTTTATGAAAAAAAAATCTGCCCTTTTTTTCAGCAGAAATATCGAATGTACAATATGCGGTTTCAAACAAAATAAAAAATTCAAAATGTTATACATTTCACAATAAGACTAAATGTACCCACTGAATTGCCTTTTGTACCTTCTAATACCTTCATCAAAGATTTTACTTCAAGGTCTCAGACTATCTCAAAAGCTTGGGCTTTGACTGGATTTTATTTCCTCAAGAGTTTTCAATCATGCATTTCAAGCATGTGTAGTTTGCAAAATTTTTCAGCATGCAATCTGAGCATCAACAGAATTTGAAAGGTGGAATGGTGTGTCCCCATATCCTGTGAGAATTTTTAAGTTACTTTGCTTTTTCAAAGACTTCGGGGAAAAAAAACCTAAATATTGAATTCTCGTAGCTTTTACTTTAGGCATGTGATGAATTTATATGAAAGTAGTTGTTCTCCTGTGGCGTTGCACACAGGGAGTTGAAATCAAGTGCAGTATTCAGGTCAAAGCAGGATTAGATGGCAGGGAGATGTGAAACCAGGCACTGGTGGGGAGAAGGGGGAGCGGCAGGCATTGACTGGAGGAGAGGGGAGGGAAATAGGGGATAGGGCATCAGAAGATGGGAGGCAGAGAGAGGCGTGGTGTGAAGAAAAGGGGGAACTGGGGAATGGGAACAGGAAAGCAAAGTCAGGGAAATTCTTTCAGCAAAGGGGAAGGCTGGGAAATTCTCCAGGCCTGGATATTCATCGCACCAGAGGGAGGAGTTGTGATGAGCTTCCCTCATTATACGGGAGAGGTGGCAAAAACCCAATCATCAGTTGATTATCTGTTGTGAATTCCTCACAGATCAAAACCTGTGAGAGGTAGCATGTGTGAACAGCAACAGATGTTAGCATGGTTTCTTTTTCGATGGTTAGAAATAAAAGCAGAGATTATTTACAGTGTATAAATTTTGTTTTAGTCGATCACCTTTCTTGGTTAGCATGGATTTGTTAAAGGTAAATTGTGTCTGACGAACTTGATTGAATTCTTTGAGGTAACAGAGAAGGTTGATTAAGGTAGTGCAGTAGATGTGGTGTGTGCGTGTGCGTGTGTGTGTGTGTGTGTGTATATAGACTTTCAGAAGGCATTCGACAAAGTGCCACAAGGAGGCTTATTAAGAAGATGGAAGCCCATGGAATTAAGGGAGAAGTGACTGTATGGATACAAAATTGGCTCAGTGACAGGAAGCAAAAGGTGGTGGTGGATGGATGTTTTTCAGACTGGGAGGTGGTTTGCAGTGGTGTTCCCCAAGGGTCATGTTTGGGTCCATTACGCTTTGCAATTTTTATAAACGACCTAAACTCTGGTGTAGGGAGCAGCATTATAAAGTTTGCAGATGATACGAAACTTGATGAGGATAGTTATAGACTTCAGGATGACATAGACAGGATGGTGAAATGGACAGAAGCATGACAGATAGAGCTCAATGCGGTGAAGTGTGAAGCGATGCACTTTGGGAGTACTAATACGAATAGATAGTATACTATAAATTGCACGATTTTGAAAAGCGTAGATGAGCAGAGAGACCTTGGTGTCCATATACACAAATCCTTGAAGGTGGCAGGGCAAGTTGATAAGGTGGTTTAAAAAGCATATGGGTTACTTGGGTTTATAAAGAGGAATAGAATATAAAAGCAAAGCGATCATGCTAGAACTTTAGAAATCA
The DNA here is from genome assembly GCA_030390025.1 of Squalus acanthias. Lineage (NCBI taxonomy): Eukaryota > Metazoa > Chordata > Chondrichthyes > Squaliformes > Squalidae > Squalus > Squalus acanthias. The sequence goes on along the minus strand of CM059435.1, from coordinate 82,702,714 downwards.
CTAGTTAGGCCTCAGTTGGAGTATTGTGGACAGTTTTGGGCACCGCACTTCAGGAAAGATGTAAAGGCATTAGAAAGGGTACAGAGGAGGTTTACCAGGATGTTAGCCTTTAGTTATGAGGAGAGGTTGGAAAAGTTAGGACTTTTCTCCTTGGAACAGACAAGGTTAAGAGGTGCTCTAATAGAGGTTTTCAAGATGATGAGACATTTTGATGAGAGTAAGTAGGGAAAAAGTATTCCCTCTGGCGAGTGGGTCAATAACTAGATGTCATAGATTTAAAATCATTGGAAAAAAAGTATTACCACTGAACCAAGGTTGACCCCTCAGTGCTTAAATATTTTGAAGCAGGAACAAAAAAAAGTTTTTGTCTGACAATGGGGAAAGTAGTAGAGGAGGTATGAGGGCACAAGAGAGTTGTGGATGACGGGAGCTAGCTGATGGGTGGGAACTTGTGCCTGATGGTTCAAAGGAGGCCAACAACAGTTTGGGTCCCATTCTCCTTTTCTTCTTTCTCCACAAGGTTGCTCCCTGCAATATCAGCTGCTCTGCCCCCTCCATGCTCCAAAAGCCCTCCCAAATCCTCTTGATTCTCAGAGAATCTCAACAGACTTAATTTGTTGCAGATCCCAGGACCCCTTTCAAGGTTCACAAACCCCTAGATCATATTTCCAATGCTTCTTGGTCTCAGGATTGCCCCAATACTCCTAGACATTCAGACCCTCCTCCCCCAATGACTCCTGATCCCATTTCTGTTGATCCCAGATCACAAGTTCTTAGAACCTCCTTCTCCAGTGTTCCTGAACATTGAAACCACCCCTTTTCAGTGGTCGCAAACCCTGGTAGTCCCCCTCAAAATACTGCTGGAGGCCGAGATCCCATGCCCAACTCTTTACAATCTATATTAACGATTTGGAGGAGGGGACCGAGTGTAACATATCAAAGTTTGCAGATGATACTAAGATGGGAGGGAAAGTAGTGAGTGAGGAGGACATAAAAAATCTGCAAGGGGACATAGACAGGCTAAGTAAGTGGGCAGAGATTTGGCAGATGGAATACAATACTGGAAAGTGTGAGGTTATGCACTTTGGCAGGAAAAATAGTAGAGCAAGTTATCATCTTAATGGCAAGAAACTGGAAAGTACTGAAGTACAAAGGGATCTGGGGGTCCTGGTGCACGAAACTCAAAAGGTTAGTATGCAGGTGCAGCAAGTGATTAAGAAGGCCAATGGAATGTTGGCTTTCATTGTTAGGGGGATAGAATATAAAAATAGGGAGGAATTGCTTCAGTTGTACAAGGTGTTGGTGAGACCGCACCTGGAATACTGCATACAGTTTTGGTGTCCATACTTAAGAAAAGACATACTTGCTCTCGAGTCAGTACAAAGAAGGTTCACTCGGTTAATCCCAGGGATGAGGGGATGGACATATGAGGAGAGGTTGGGTAGATTGGGACTCTACTCATTGGAGTTCAGATGAATAAGAGGCGATCTTATTGAAACATACAAGATTGTGAAGGGGTTGGATCGGGTGGATGCGGGGAGGATGTTCCCGATGATGGGTGAAACTAGAACTAGGGGGCATAGTCTTAGAATAAGGGGCTGCTCTTTCAAAACTGAGATGAGGAGGAACTACTTCACTCAGAGGGTGGTAGGTCCATGGAATATGCTGCCCCAAAAAGCTGTAGAAGCTACATCATTACATAAATTTAAAACAGAAATAGACAGTTTCCTAGAAGTAAAGGGAATTAAGGGTTACGGGGAGAGGGCAGGAATTTGGACATGAGTCTAGGTTCGGATCGGTCATGGCCCTGTGGGTAGCATAACGGGCCCAGGGGCTGTGTAGCCTGATCCTGCTCCTATTTCGTGTGTCCAATTCTGTTAGGTTCAGGAGATGGTTCTGTGATAGTAGATTGGCGGTTAGGATCAGATCAGCCATGATCTTATTGAATGGCGGAGCAGGCTCGAGGGGCCAATTGGCCTACTCCTGCTCCTATTTCTTATGTTCTTATGTTCTTATTCCCAGTTTCCAAGGGTGCCTCTAATGTTGCTAATACTACTTAGCACAACATCCCTGATCTTATAAAACCTCTGACTCACCATAAGAAACACTATGGAAAACACCTTGTATATTATTAAAAGTCTTCCACATAAGCATAACGACAGAAAACTGAGAGTAAGAATAAATGGGTAATTTTCCAGTTGGCAGGCTGTAACTAGTGGGGTGCCACGAGGATCAGTGCTTGGGCCTCAGCTATTTACAATCTATATTAATGACTTAGATGAAGGGACCGAGTGCAATGTATCCAAGTTTGCTGACAATATAAAGCTAGGTGGAAAAGTAAGCTGTGAGGAGGACACAAAGAGCCTGCAAAGGGATATAGACAGGTTAAGTGAGTGGGCAATAAGGTGGCAGATGGTGTATAATGTGGGAAAATGTGATGTTATTCACTTTGGTAGGAAGAATAGAAAAAATAAATATTTTTTAAATGGTGAGAAACTATTAAATGTTCAGAGAGATTTAGGTGTCTTCGTACAGGAAACACAAAGTTAGCATGTAGGTACAGCAAGCAAATAGGAAGGCAAATGGCATATTGGCCTTTATTGCAAGGGGGTTGGAGTATAAGAGTAAGGAAGTCTTATTACAATTGTACAGGGCTTTGGTGAGACCACATCTGGCGTACTGTACACAGTTTAGGTCTCCTTTTCTGAGAAAGGACATACATGCCTTCGAGGCGGTGCAATGAAGGTTCACTGGATTGATCCCTGGGATGAGAGGGTTGTCCTATGAGGAGAAATTGAGTAGATTGGGCCTATACTCTCTGGAGTTTAGAAGAATGAAAGGTGATCTCATTGAAACATGTAAGATGCTGAGGGGGATTGACAGGGTAGATGCTGAGAGGTTGTTTCTCCTGGCTGGAGAGTCTAGAACTAGGGGGCATAGTCTCAGGATAAGGGGTCGGCCATTTAAAACTGAGATGAGGAGGAATTTCTTCACTCAGAGGTTTGTGAATCTTTGGAATTCTCTACCCCAAAGGGCTGTGGAAGCTGAGTCATTGAGCATATTCAAGGCTGAGATAGATAGATTTTTGGAATCTAGGGGAATCCAGGGATATGGGGATCGGGTGGGAAAGTGGAGTTGAGGTTGAAGATCAGCCATGATCATATTGAATGGCAGAGCAGGCACGAAGGGCCGTATGGCCTACTCCTGCTCCTAATTCTTCTGTTCTTATGTTCTTCCTGTGTCACAGTTTTATATCAACATCTTATAATGGAAAAAAACCACGTGTCAATATTTTGTGTCATTTTATATCATAGAAAAAGTCTATCTGTTGGTCACAGTGCAGTTACAGGCCTCCCATCATTGGTGGTACATGGCACAAGTCGCCTTAGTCTACCCACTATTTGTTTTTTTATATGCTTATTCAATTATGGACATAGGAATTTATAATGGAAAAATTGACACAGGGAGTGCACATTAATTAAGATTTTTAATAAGATATACAGAAATGTTCATGACTATACATCTATTTGCAATATGTTAAAGAAATCTGGCATGTGGCATGCATTTCCTACCTTACTTCCTGTGTGACAGTTTGAGTAACATTTTTTAGATGTATAATAGGATAATCTCATGTTAACGTGTTATAATGGGAAAAGCCTATAGCCCAAAAATTCCTGTAACCAGTCAATGAACGGCACCTGCTGTTAGACATGCCCTTGTACGTTTAATCTCCATGATTTTCCGTTGCAAATTGCTGGAAGTGCAAGATGGAAACGGTGCAGGCATCTGGAATCTGAGCGAACAGGGAAAGCAACTGTGTATCTCCTTAACCAATTAGATTGAACAATTGTGAAATGAACAGTGCAAGGTCTGAACAGGGAAGTGTAAGTTAGAATGGTGAATTCAATGTCAGATCAGATACAGAGAGTAATAAAGAGAAGGAAAGAAAGACTGGATTGAGAGAGAGAGAGAGAGAGAGAGACAGAAAGGAAAAATAAAAAGTATTTTTTTTAATCTCCAAAAACAATTAAATCTTGAAGGAATGAGGCTCCACACTTGTAATAGTTAATTTTCAGTGCCAAAGAGGTAGATGAACAGCAATTGGCACTTACCACATTGTTAAAAGGGTACTTAGACGTGAAATGACTTGACTTAATGACAGCAACTTCTCGATTTCCACGTTAAATAGTGCATCTTTCCTTGCCTGAAATTTAAATGCAAAAGCCACAGAAACAATGGCAAGCGCAATTAGCCTTGCCATTATTTTGACAGCAATTTTTGGCCCTTATATGCTGGAATTACACACTTCCTGCCACTAGGTGTCCCTATTGAAAAGAGTCACAAGTCTGCCCATCACTTTTTTAAAATTCTGATTTAGCTTATTTTCAGGCTTTTATTTTAAACATTACTTCTATTTTCTTACCTGATTTTCAGGGCAACTGGAACTTGCTTCAGTCATCACACTCCTTGCCTAGAACTCTTTCACTGTTGGTGTGTCTGCCCATAAAAGACTCTCTCACTACCCTTTTGCATGTTGTTTCTGCACTCCTGACTAAGGAAGCACATTTTTATTTATTTGTTATCAGGATATGGGCAACGCTGGCAAGGCCACATTTACTGTCCATCTCTAGTTGCCCTGAGAAGGTACTGGTGGGCCTTCTCCTTGAACTGCTGCTGTCTTTGTAATGATGATGATGTTCCTACAGTGGTTAGCTAGGGAATTCCAGGATTTTGACCAGTGGCTATGGAGGAACGGCAATATATATCCAAGTCAAGATGGTATATGACTTGGAGGAGAACTTGGAAGTGATGGTGTTCTCAAAACATTGCTGCTCTTGTGCTTCTCTGTACTGAAGATCACTGGTGGGAGGAGCTTTTGAAATATGTTTGCTGAGTTCCTGCAGTTTGTCCTGTATATTGTATGTATTGCTACCATAGAACACCAGTGATGGAGAGGGTAGATTGAGTTCTGTGGCAGGGGTGCCAGTCAGGCAAACTGCTCTGTTGTAAATAGTGCTGAGCTTCTTGAGTGTTGTTCTGGCTCCACCCATTCAGGCAGATAGAGTATTTCATCACACTCCTGACTTCAGCTTTGTAGATGTTGGAAAGGCTTTCAGGGGCCAGGAGGTGAGCCATTCATCAGAGTACCCAGCCTCTGCCCTTTCTCCTGTAGCCAGTGTTGATATAGTTGATTCAGTTAAGTTTGTGCTTAATGGGAACCCTCAGATGTTGATAGTGGGGGCACTCAGTGATGGTGGTGCCATTAAAGGTCAGTGGGAGATGGCTGAGCTTTCTCTTGTTTGGGATGATCATTACCTGGAGCTTAAGTGGGATGACCGCAGGGGTAGGGGAACCAGGAATGGGAGGCCTTCGAAGAGGAGATAGTTCAGGAACAGACTAGACATATTCCTATGAGGGGAAAAGGAAGCGCATCCAAAGCTAGATCTCCCTGGATGACTAAAGATTAAAAATCAAACAGAAAAAGGAGGCTTATGATAAATGTCAGATTCATAATACAGTAGAGAATCAAGCAGAATACAGAAAGTGCAGAGGAGAACTGAAAAAGGAAATAAGAAGGGCAAAGAGAGTGTGAGAGAAAAGATTAGCAGGTAACTTGAGAGAGCACTAAAGTCTTTTATAATCATAAAAATATTAAGAGGATAGTCAAAGGAAGGCTGGAGCCGATTAGGGACCAAAAAGGAAATCTTCTTGTGGAGGCAGAAGGCATGGCTGAGGTACTAAATGAGTACTCTGTAACTGTCTTCACAAAAGAGGATACTCCCAATGTCACACTGAAGGAGGAAGTAGTAGAGAAATTGGATTAGATAAAGAGAAGGTACTTAAAAGGTTGGCAGCACTCCAAGTAGAAAAGTCACCCGGTCCAGATGGGTTGCATTCTACATTGCTGAGGAAAGTAAGGGTGGAAATAGCAGAGGCTCTAGTCACAATCTTTCAATCCTCCTTGGACATGGGAGTGGTGCCAGCGGACTGGAGGGTTGCAAATGTTACACCCCTGTTCAAAAAAGGAGAGGGGGATAAATCTGATAACTACAGGCCAGTCAGCCTAACGTCCGTGGTGCGGAAACTTTTAGAGACAATAAACCGCGACACAATTAATTGGCACTTGGAAAAATGTGTGCTAATAAATGAAAGTCATCGGATTTGTTGAAGGAAAATCATATCTGACAAATTTAATTGAGTTCTTTAATGAAGTAGAGAGTTGCTGAGTGCGGTTGATTTTTGGAGACGAGATATCTAACTCCAACTAGCATATCTTACATACCATCTTTTTGTGTATACTCAGGTTTAAAACTGGTAAAGGGTAAATATTAAATACAAAGATAAAGAAATATATAAAGATGTGCAAAATAAAGGTCACTCGTTTACAGAATACACTATTCACAGAATAATGAATGAAGTCATGAAATTTAATCCCAAAGCACCAATAAATATCCCAGTATACCATTTCATGAAAATGGAAGTTGATTTATTCAATATAAATCAGCAGCTCTGATGTTATCCCCTACATGGCATAAACACCCCTATAGTTACAAAACATTCTATCCTATGAGTAATCATGAGCAGTGCCATAGAAGATCTGCTAAATAAAAATATTTATTTATTTTTAGTTTAAATGAATTGCAAACGGAGCAGCATTCTTTCTATCATATCAGGGCCAGCGTTTTCTTTTTTTTCTTCAATGTAGCCATGGTAAGCTGCCTGTCAAGCCTACATTACCTTTCCCTGCAATTTGACAATGATTCTCCGGCAGCACGAGGTACACTGGCAGATGTGAATGACTCACTTCCATGCAAGTCACTGAACCTGACCGGCAGCAGTACATTGAAGCTAAGTGGTACCACCTGGATAAAGGATTTTTTTTCTTTTTTTAAATCTTGATAAAAATTGTAGCTTACATTTTTTTTTAAACAAACTGTGTCACTCAGATGACTTCTGACATCGAGGACAACTGGTTAGGAGGAGTAACTGTGCAAGAAATGAATTAACCCAAAATGCTGGCTTAATCTTTTTATTTTTCTATGATTGTTTTACAGAGCTTTAAAGAATTTGGTTACAATAGCAATCTCAGTGCATCTACTATAAATATTGAAATTACTTTTGCTATAAATTAGATGAAAGAACAAGAAAATATATTTTAAGTCAGTCTTGTCACCACTAACCCTTTGTCAGAAAGACATTTTCCACATATAAGTGTTTGTGATAGGGAGAAAAGCTGCACATAACTTTTTATCATGGCATTACACGCAAGTGCTGCTACAATCCATTTCAATGCAATTTATCATGTGTTTGCTCAGAAATGCAGGAAAGTTTTCAAAATCCTTTTTTGTGAACATGATGCTTCTTTTGAAACATGATTACAAAGTATAATTCATGTTAGCATCTGTCTTTATCTTGATGTTATACCATTTGTTTAAACTTTTCATGTTGGTAACATCATCAGGATTACTAACTGGGAGGAGCTACTGAGCCTCAGCGTGAGGGAGTTGAACAAATATTTGTAGAAATACAATCTATAACCCCAAGATAATTAAGTGTCATTTTAACAGATTGCATACACAGCTCTTGTATAAAGCTGGGCTCTAACTTGTGCATATCATCTATACCTATAGTTAAAATAAAAATATTACAGAATATTCAAGAAAACAACAAAAAGCAGAAAAACAGAACAATGCCAACTCATTATTCTGGTAAATAATGCTGCTATTAAGAACATAACATAAGAAATAGGAGCAGGAGTAGGCCATTTGGCCCCTTGAGCATGGCTGATCTGATCTTGGCCTCAACTCCACTTCCCTGCCCGCTCCCCATAACCCTTGACTCCCTTATCGTTCAAAAATCTGTCTATTTCCACCTTAAATATATTCATGACTCAGCCTCCACAGTCCTCTGGGGTAGAGAATTCCAAAGATGCACCACCCTGAATGAAGACATTTCTTCTCATCTCATTCCTAAATGGCCGACCCCTTATTCTGAGACTGTGATCTCTGGTTCTAGACCCCCCAGCCAGGAGAAACATCCTCCCTGCATCTACCCTATCAAACCCTGTAAGAATTTTGTATGTTTCAATGAGATCATCTCTCATTCTTCTAAACTCTAGAGAATATAGGCCTAGTCTACTCAATCACTCCTCATCGGACAATCCCCCCATCCCAGGAACCAGTCTGGTGAACCTTCGTTGCACTCCCTCTATGGCAAGTATATCCTTCCTTAGGTAAGGAGACCAAAACTGTACACAATACTCCAGGTGTGGTCTCACCAGGGCCCTATATAATTGCAGTAAGACGTTGTTACTCTTATACTCAAATCCTCTTGTAATAAAGGCCAACATACCATTTGCTTTCCTAATTGCTTGCTGTACCTGCATGTTAACTTTCAGTGATTCGTGTACAAGGACACCCAGGTCCCTCTGAACACCAACATTTCCCAATCTCTCACCATTTAAAAAATACTCTGCTTTTCTATTTTTCCTACCAAAGTGGATAACTTCACATTTCTCCACATTATATTCCATTTGCCATGTTCTTGTCCACTCACTTAGCCTGTCTATATCCCCTTGAAGCCTCCTTGCATCCTCCTCACAACTTACATTCCCACCCAGCTTTGTATCATCAGCAAACTTGGATATATTACATTTGGTCCCCTCATCCAAATCATTGATGTAGATTGTGAATAGCTGAGGCCCAAGCACTGATCCTTGTGGTACCCCACTAGTTACAGCCTGCCAACCCAAAAATTACCCATTTATTCCTACTCTCTGGCCAGAATTTTGCCGGCGCTCAAGGGGCGGGTTTGGAGGCGGGACATCCGGCAAAATCGCAAAGATTGACAGCGGGTTGGAAACCCGCAGTCATCCCGCCACCAATCAATCTTCCCAAGTGTCGGGTCCTCGATTTGCACATGGACCCAACACCTAGCAGCGGGAAGAGGATTACAGCCACTTAACTGCTTGTTAACAGGTTGTTAACAGGCAGTTAACAGGCTTTTTCCAATTTGGACACTTCTATTGTGGGCTTCCCGACGTCCGGACACCACGCCAGGTAAGTGTGGCGTTTTGTGAGTCTGCAGTAATGTTTATGCATTGGTGACAGCTGCAGAAGTGGTGTGAAGGATCCAATGGTGCACTCGTGAGTTTCAGAGGTAAGAAAATGTTGGGAAATTAATTTAGACTTTTCCGTAGGTAACAAGTATTGATTTGTATGTGTAGTCCCACCTCAGTGGGAGAACCTCTCTCACCAGTGACCGATCGCTTCTGTAATCTCACCTGCAGCTGCCATCTGTTCTAGCCTAAGGAGGGAGTCTCTGGAGAGTCTGGGTGCAAGAGCTCACCTTTGTACAGTGATTGTCAGTGTTTGCAGCACCTCAATGCTGTCAAACACAGAAATAAGCTGTCAAAAAAATGTGCGTGGCCCCTTTAAGAAAACCGGCAGATGACACATCATCAAATTACATCATCTGACACCGGCTTCCTCCTAAGTGGCTGGCAAGCCCGCAGGGCAGGCTTAACAAGGCCAATTGACACAAAATCATGTCTGTAGGCCGGATGTCGTTGGGGGCAGGACTGGAACCCGGAAGCCACCTGACCCGCTCCCAAGCCGCCTCGAACCATAAAATTGCGGCCTCTGTTTTCTGTCTGTTAGCCAATCCTCAATCTATGCTAGTATATTACCCCCAATTCCATGAGCCCTAATTTTGTTTAATAACCTCTTGTGTGGCACCTTATCAAATGCCTTCTGAAAATCCAAATACACCACATCTACTGGTTCCCCCTTATCTATTCTGCTAGTTACAACCTCAAAAGCTCCAACAGATTTGTCAAACACTATTTCCCTTTCATAAATCCATGTTGACTCGGCCCAATCCTATTATTATTTTCTAAGTGCCCTGTTACCACGTCCTTAATAATAGATTCTAGCATTTTCCCTACTACCGATGTCAGGCTAACTGGTCTGTAGTTCCCCGTTTTCTCTCTCCCTCCTTTCATAAATAGTGGGGTTACATTTGCTACCTTCCAAACCGCGGGAACCATTCTAGAATCAATGGAATTTTGGAAAATGACATCCAATGCATCCACTATCTCTATAGCCACCTCTTTCAAAACCCTAGGGTGTAGGCCATCAGGTCCAGGGGATTTATCAGCTTTCAGTCCCAGTAGTTTTTCCAGTACAAGTTGAGCGTCCAAAATCTGGAGTTCCAGAATCCGGAACGATTGGTGGCAGGATCGTCCGGAATCCGTAAAATGTTCCGGAATCCGGACACCCTGTCAAACCGCAACCTGGGCAAGGCATTTCCGGACTCGGAACGTGTTTCTGATGTCAGAAGTCCGGAAACGCCCGAGCTCAGGTTGCGATATTTCCGGACTTCGGACATCAGAAACACGTTACGAAGTCCGGAAAAACACGAAAACCGGCTCGGCCTCAGTCCCGAGGTTGCCAGATTCAGGACGCTCAACCTGTACTATTTTTTTTTACTAATACTAATTTCTTTCAGTTCCTCATTCTTGCTAGACCCTTGGTTCTCCACTATTTCCGGGATATTTTTTGCGTCGTCTTCCGTGAAGAGAGAAACAAAGTATTTGTTTAATTTCTCTGCCATTTCCTTATTCCCCATTATAAGTTCTCCTGTTTCAGCCTGTAAGGGACCCACTTTTACTTTCGCTAATCCTTTCCTTTTTACATACCTATAGAAGCTTTTACAGTCTGTTTTTATGTCTCTTGCTAATTTTCACTCATATTCTATTTTCCCTTTTTTTAAAAACAATTTCTTGGTCCTCCTTTGCTGAATGCTAAAACCCTCCCAATCCTCAGGCTTACTACTCTTTCTGGCAACATTATAAGCCTCTTCCTTTGATCTTATACTATCTTTAACTTCTCTTGTTAGCCACGGTTTGACCACTTTTCCTATGGGGTTTTTGTGCCTTAAAGGAATGTATATTTGTTGTAAATTATGGATTAATTGTTCAAATTATTATTACTTATTTCCTATTTTTGAGATAGAGAGAGCAAACCTTTCTCTTTAAATGATAAACAGGATAACGTTCTGACATGTGTCACCTTAACCCATAAAATTTTAAATTTAATTAGATAAAACTTTTAGATCACCCTCAATGTTATAAGAACATAAGAAATAGGAGCAGGAGTAGGCCATTTGGCCCCTCAAGCCTACTCCGCCATTCAATAAGATCATGGCTGATCTGATCTTGGCCTCAACTCCACTTCCCTGCCCACTCCCCATAACCCTTGACTCCCTTTATCATTCAAAAATCTGTCTATCTCCACCTTAAATATGAGAAGTCGCACAACACCAGGTTATAGTCCAACAGATTTATTTAAAATTACAAGCTTTCGGAGCTGTCGCCCCTTCGTCAGGCAAAGGTACAGTGAGTGAATCTACAACATTACACAGTATATAAACACAGAAACTGCAGAGATTCAATCTTTCAGGGAAGGTGTCCTTACATCAAAGACACACCAGAGCACAGCCAAGACAATGAGATGTGTCACAGGGGATCCAACGTGTCAAATCCTGCTGTCTGCAGTTGTTTTTTTGGGTGGTTTGTTTTTTTTAGTGTTTTTTTTTAAAAACTGGAAAGACAGACAACGATGTCGAGTCACGTTCTGTAGCGTGACATGAACCCGATATCCCTATTGAGGCCATCCTCATGGGTGCGGAACTTGGCTATCAGTTTCTGCTCGATGATTTTGCGTTGTCGTGTGTCTCGAAGGCCGCCTTGGAGAACGCTAACCCGCAGACCCGCAAGACATGCCAGATCATGAACACAGATACCGTCATCACACGTGAGGACACTACCCACCAGGTACATGGTACATACTCATGTGACTCGGCCAACGTTGTCTACCTGATACGTTGCAGGAAAGGATGCCCCAGAGCATGGTACATCGGCGAGTCCATGCAGACACTGAGACAACGTATGAACAGACACCGCGCAACAATCGCCAGGCAGGATTGTTACCTCCCAGTCGGGGAACACTTCAGCAGTCAAGGACATTCAGCCTCGGATCTGCGGGTTAGCGTTCTCCAAGGCGGCCTTCGAGACACACGACAACGCGAAATCATCGAGCAGAAACTGATAGCCAAGTTCTGCACCCATGAGGACGGCCTTAATAGGGATATCGGGTTCATGTCACGCTACAGAACGTGACTCGACATCGTTGTCTGCCTTTCCAGTTTTAAAAAAAAAACACTAAAAAACACAAACCCCCAAAAAAAACTGCAGACAGCAGGATTTGACACGTTGGACCCCCTGTGACACATCTCATTGTCTTGGCTGTGCTCTGGTGTGTCTTTGATGTAAGGACACCTTCCCTGAAAGATTGTATCTCTGCAGTTTCTGTGTTTATATACTGTGTAATGTTGTAGATTCACTCACTGTACCTTTGCCTGACGAAGGGGCGACAGCTCCGAAAGCTTGTAATTTTAAATAAATCTGTTGGACTATAACCTGGTGTTGTGCAACTTCTCATTTTTGTCCACCCCAGTCCAACACTGGCATCTCCGCATCATGACCACCTTAAATATATTCAATGACCCAGCCTCCACAGCTCTCTGGGGTAGAGAATTCCACAGATTCACGATCCTCTGAGAGAAGAAATTCCTCCTCATCTCCGTTTTAAATGGGCGACCCCTTATTCTGAAACTATGTCCCCTAGTTCTAGATTCCCCCACGAGGAGAAACATCCTCTCTGCATCTACCTTGTCAAGCCCCCTCAGCATCTTATATGTTTCAATAAGATCACCTCTCATTCTTCTAAACTCCAATGAGTATAGGCCCAACCTACTCAACCTTTCTTCTTAAGACAACCCCTTCATCTCAGGAATCGACCTCGTGTACCTTCTCTGAACTGCCTCCAATGCAAGTATATCCCTCCTTAAATAAGGATACCAAAACTGTATGCAGTACTCCTGGTGTGGTCTCACCAATACCCCGTACAGTTGTAGCAGGACTTCCCTACTTTTATACTCCATCCCCCTTGCAATAAAGGCCAACATTCCATTTGCCTTCCTAATTACTTGCTGTATCTGCATGCTAACTTTTTGTGATTCATGTACAAGGACCCCCAGATCCCTCTGTACTGCAGCATTTTGTAATCTCTCTCCATTTAAATGATAATTTGCTTTTTTATTTTTCCTACCAAAGTGGATAACCTCACATTTTCCCACATTATACTCCATCTGCCAAATTTTTGCCCACTCACTTAGTCTATCTATATCCCTTTGCAGATTCTTTGTGTCCTCTTCACAACTTGCTTTCCCACCTATCTTTGTACCATCAGCAAATTCGGCTACATTACACTCAGTCCCTTCATCCAAGTCATTAATATAGATTGTAAATAGTTGCGGCCCCAGCACCGATCCCTGTGGCACCCCACTAGTTACAGTTTGCCAATCTAAAAGTGACCCATTTATCCCGACTCTGTTTTCTGTTAGCCAATCCTCTATCCATGCTAATATATTACCCACAACCTCATGAGCTCTTATCTTGTGCAGTAACCTTTTATGTGGCACCTTATCGAATGCCTTCTGGGAATCCAAATACACTACATCTACTGATTCCCCTTTATCCACGCTGCTCGTTACATCCTCAAAGAACTCCAGCAAATTTGTCAAACATGATTTCCCTTTCATAAAACCATGCTCGACTCTGCTTGACTGTATTATGATTTTCTAAATGTCCTGCTACTACTTCCTTAATAATGGACTCCAGCATTTTCCCAATGACAGATGTTAGGCTAACTGGTCTATAGTTTCCTGTAATGTTCTCTAATTTTTTTTGGTGCACTGGCCCTTTAACTGGCTGCACGGTTCATTCAATATTTCGCACATGCTTACATTGAAAAGTCAGTGAGCGGCCTGTGCGGGACCTCCAGACTGCTGCGCAGCCACGCAACTTAGCTGGAACATTGGTCACCATATAGAATTGATTGATGAGAATTTAAGTAAAAGTTTTTTTTTTAAAGCGAGATGGTAAATTAATCTTCCTGTTACAAGTACAATATGATTGAATCAAGTTTGAAAGACAGATTCATCACTAAGACCCCTCTTCAGCTGTCAGCCTTGGCTCAGTGGTAGCACTCTCGCCTCTGAGGTCGTAGGTTCAAGCCCCACTCCAGCGACTTGAGCACATAATCTAGGCTGGCACATCAGTGCAGCACTGTGAGAAATCATTAAAATGTCATGAACAGGTACAGAAAATAATCAAAAAAGCTAATGGAATGCTGGCCTTTATATCGAGAGGACTAGAAGTTATGCTACAGCTATACTAAGCCCTGGTTAGACCAGACCAGGAGTACTGTGAGCAGTTCTGGGCACCACACCTTAGGAAGGATATATTGGCCTTCGAGGGAGTGCAGCGTATATTTACCAGAATGATACCTGAACGCCAAGGGTTATATTACGAGGAGAGATTACGCAAACTAGGATTGTATTCCCTGGAATTTAGAAGGCTAAGTGGTGATTTGATCAAATTTTTCAAGATATTAAGGGAAATTGATGGGGAGAAACTATTTCTGCTGGTTGGGGAGTCTAAAACTAGGGGGCAAAGTCTAAAAATTAGAGCCAGACCTTTCAGGAGTTCTGATGAAAGGTCTTCGACCTGAAACGTTAACTCTGTTTCTCTCTCCACGGATGCTGCCTCGCCTGCTGAGTTTTTCCAGCATTTTCTGTTGTTCTTTCAGGAGTGAAGTTAGGAAACACTTCTACACGCAAAGGGTGGTAGAAGTTTGGAACTCTCTTCTGCAAATGGCAACTGATGTACCGTATCAATTGTTTATGTCAAATCTGAGATTGATAGATTTTTGTTAACCAAAGGTATTAAGGGACATAGGACAAAGACATGGATATAGAGTTAGGGCACAGATCAGCCATGATCTCATTGAATAGCAGAACAGGCTGACGGGGCTAAATGGCCTACTCCTGTTCTTATGTTACTAATCTTTGCACTTTTGTATGCTCTTTCCTTTAGTTTTGTTTCTCTCACCTCTTTTGTCGACCATGGCTGTTGTATTTGGTAAGTAGAGCTCTTGCCCCTTAGGCGTACATACTGGTCCTCAGTTAAGCTAAATTATTTTTTCAACACCTCCCACTGTTCATCTGTAGTTTTACCCGCTAACAGTTTTGACCAGTTTGCTGTCATCAGTCTCTGTCTCATCCTCGTTAAAGTTAGCCTTCCCAAAATCTAGAATCTTAGTAATTGTGTTACGTTTCTCCTTTTCAAACCTAACATCGAATTCGATCATATTATGATCACTGTCAGATAAATGTTCCCTTACTGTTAGATTATTAACTAAATCTGGCTCATTACTCATTAATAAATCTAGTATGGCCTGTCCTCTTGTTGGTTCTAGAACATACTGCTCTGGAAAATTATCTTGAATGCACCCAAGAAATTCACAACCTTTCTGACTTGAGCTACTCTGCTGTATGAAGATTAAAGTCTCCCATTGAAACAACTCTGCTTTTGCTACAAGCCTCTCTAATCTCTGAACTAATACATTCTGCCACTTCATTGGAGACTTGTAGATAACTCCCATTTGTTTTAAGTCCTGTTTTATTCCTCAATTTTAACCATAGTCTCCACTGATTGCTTTCCCTTACCTATATCCTCTCTTATTCATGCTGTAATAGTATCTTTAATCAATAAGGCTACCCCTCCTCCTCTTCCAGTTTCCCTATACTTTCTAAAGACCTTTATAACCTGGAATATTTAACTCTCAATCATGACCAGCTTGCAGCCATGTCTCAGTAATGGCCACCATGTCATACCCTCTAAGCTGTGTTTGAACCTCTAATTCACTCAATTTATTTCTTATACTACGTGCATTGGTATATCAAACTCTTATTTGGGCAAGGGACCCTAACCTGTCTTTCCCACACCATTTAACTTAACACATTTCTTATTTGTCACTCCCGCTGTCACTACTTCAGTTATTTTAGTATTCCCTTCACCTGGAGTATCTATACCACTGTTTGTGACCTGAACTCTGCTCTTATCCCTTTTTAAAACGTCTTTAAACTATCGCTTTACTATTGTTACTGCCCAAGTCCCCCACCCCACCCATTTAAAGTCCTTTTTATTAGCCTATTTATCCTTTCTGCTCAGACCTTGGTCCCAGCCCACTTCAGGTGCAGCCTGTCCCAATGGTACAGCTCCCTCTTATCCCAGTACTGGTGCCAGTTTCCCATGAAATGGAACCCCTTCTTCCCACATCACTTCTTTAGTGACATATTCACCTTCCTGATCTGTTTGTCTCTATACCAATTAGCACGTGGCTTGGGTAATAATCCTGAGATTACCACCCTTGAGGTCCTGCTTTTTAATTTAGCTTCTAACTCCTGATAGTCCCTCAGCAGGACCTCCTCCCTTTTTCTTCCCCATGTCATTGGTCCCGACATGAACCACAACAACTAGAATTTCCCCTTCTCTTTACAAATTCCTTTCCAGTCGCATAGACCAGGGATGCAACACACCCTTTGATTGTGGCTGCAGAGGATGGTAGCTATCCCCCTAATTATTAAATCCTCTGAGATTAACTATAAAGGATTCTAAATATGACTCAATGACTGCACTGCTAAGCAGTGCTAACATTTTCACTAGAACTTTAAGCAGTGCTCCATTCAGAATGGCAGTTCTAGTTTGAAAGCAATGACTGGAACAAGATTTATATACAATAACATTCCTTTTTATAGTGCTAACATTCTGAACAATGCACCAAAGAGAAGCTGAGTGTACAAAGTGCCAGTATGTGCTCAGCAGTGCTACTCATAAATTCTGGATCAAGGCATCAGTAGCACTTATCAGGGCTTGTTACCTTCTAATATACTAATCAGTTAGCGATAGTGATCTCTACAAATAAAAACAAAGAGCTATACAAATAACAAGTAAAAAAGCTGCACATGCTGGAAATCTGAAACAAAATAAGGCTATTTGCCTGAAATGTTAACTTATCTGTTCTCCACAGATGCTGACCTGGGGCCATTTAAACTACTGGTCAAATTGATTACTGTAATAGACTTAATTGTATTCTTTTTCTGCTTATGACAAAATGGCATATACTTGCATGGGTGATCACCCTAAGCAATTCAAGTCCTTGACTCCGTTTGAGGAGAGCACCCTTCTATAATTTGCCAGGAGAGCTTTGAGGAAGTGGGGCACAGTGAAGCTAGAAACTTACCCAAGCTCATAATGGTTATGCAATGTAACACTGTCCCACTGAGTAACTGTGACACAGGCACACACGGCAATTGAATATCACAAAGAGTATCATACAATGGAAGTAGAACTTGAAGGTAGTTATTTGAGACAGAATTTTGACATTTTGTTCTTTTATTTTCACACAGAAGGAACAGGCACAGCCAGTGTCCCTGAGTAAGCCTGTTTATCACAGCACGTTGCGTCATAAACATCACTTCAGCCAAGCACAAGCACAGCTACACACCCCAGAGGACATAGGTAGTGAGGCAGAGGAAACAACACAGGATGAGTCATAATGAAGGAACAAGTGGTGTTGGCTGCTGAGGGTAAGGCACTTGCTGGCTGGAAGTCTAGCATGGTTCCCGCCTCTATTGTGGTATCTAAGGACTCAGAGCCTGCTTATAAAGATTGCTGTCTGAGCAGAATTGTCTACATAAATTACTTGCGCCTGTGTAAGATCTCGGGAGAGTACGGAGGAGTCAACTGCCCAGATTCATACTATCTTGGCTGAATGTTTGTTTGTACTGCAGTCTGGCATGATCATAGGTACAGTAGGAGCACTTCTCATGGATGCTCACCCTGCTGCTTTAGAAGCCTTGGATTAAAATATTAAAGATGCACTCTGTGCTTTAACATGCTAAGAGATAGAATGCAGACAACCTTGATGCAGGGATTCATAGAACTCATATGCGCCAAAGTTCTGGTCCCGTCAAATCAGGAGATATGTTGATTGAGTACCCAACAGCACTGTAGTAGTCACTAATCAGATTGCTAGCTCTCAAACCCATGGTGTATCTGGCCTGTTATGGATCCCTGTGCAAGTAACAGTACAGGGACCAGAAAGCACCCAGGACTGGGTAGTTACAACAGTACTGGATATGGCTGATTTAGATGTAAGGTCATTGTAGTGCACACCATAAAGTGGTCTAGGGCCATAAAATCCCAATAAGCTATTAACAAAATCTTGCAGCCATTTATTCCTTCCATAAGGGAATCACATAGAAGTACTAGATTAGATGTTATACATCACAATCAACCCACCATTGCAAAATATAGAACACAGTCAATCTTTAATATACTAAAAATCCTATTCTGTATACACCAGTGGCAGGATGTAATTACAGTGACCGGTTTACAGAGGCAGTTTCCAGTACAAATGTGGACATGAATATTTCTAACAAATACAAAAATAAGGACATAATACATGACTTTAAAATGGGGACTGAATTATTTCAGTATCTGGTTCAATTAATCCCCACCCGCTAACTCCATTTCACCTGAAGACTACACTTCATCTTGACTCCCCGTGTGCAATATCCCAAGAGATTGACCAATAATATATGAAATATTTTACATCTTAATGCAATTCCTGTCAACTTCTTCCATTAGAATTCGTATTTTCACATTTATAATGGAAGCAGCTTATTTAAGTTTAACACATTAACTATACCCTCCCACCAGTGGTGGTGCTGTAGCACCTCAGTGTTGTGTCTCCCAGCTCCTCAGCCTAAACCACAGAGAAACTTCGATGTTCCAGCCAACTCTACTACTCTGCTTCTCAAACTGCCATACATTTTGCTATTTAGGTATAAATAACTTTAAATCAAAGTATATCTATAAAAATATAGTGACTCAATTATGTTTGCACCCCCAGTCCTATCAACGCCATGGAAGATTGATCAGTTAGCTCAATAAACAGGTAAAGACCCTCTGGCCCTTCCAGCCTGTTCCACACAATTTTATCACAATATATACACTCTCCACCCCACCCGGAACCATGTGATCTCCTAAGAGAGGCGAAAAAAGATGAAAACCAAGGCCAATTTGGGGGGGGGGAAATCTGGGAAATTCATCTCCGACCCATCTTGGCGATCAAAACTAGTCCAGAAGATCACACTGACTCTGAATTCCCTGCAGTACCTACCTTTTGTAAGAGGTGATGTACGCCCCAGCCAGAAACAGGTCCAGTTCTCGCTTGAATTAATTCAGCGAATCGGCGTCCACCACACGAGAAAGCAGCCTGTTCTAGAGGTCCACTATTCTCTGGGAAAAGAACCATCTCCTGATATCTAACCTAGATCTGGCCTTATACAACATAAATTTGTGACCCATGGTCCTCCCTAACCTATTTAATTGGAACAAACTGTCAACTGGAACACAATCTATTCCCTTTATAATCTTTTAAACCTCAATCAGATCACCCCCAAGTCTACACTTCCCTAAAGTGTAGAGTCCGCACTCTTTTAGCCTATCTTGATAACTAAGATGCATCCAGGGAATTAGTCTAGTGGCCTCTGCAACCTTTCCAAAACCTCAGTATCACCCACCATGTGAGGAGACGAAAACTGGACACCGTATTCCAAGTGAGGCCTGACTAAGGTCTTGTACAAGGACAAAATAGTATGCCTCATCTGATAATCAATTGTCCCATGAATGCACCCCACACCCTATTCGCTCTAGCTATCGATTCACAGCATTGCTCATGTACCTTTAGAGATGTATGCACTAGAATGCCTAGATCTCTTTCATTCTCCACTTTCTTTAGTGCTAAGGGTATATGTATGTTGAGCATTCGCCCTGCCCACATGCATAACACTGCACTTTTCCCAATTAAACATCATTTGCCAGTCATGAGCTCAATCTCCCAACACATTAACATCTGCCTGAAGCCGTTGTGCATCGTGTAAAGTCCTAACACTCGCACAGATCTTAGTACCATCTGCAAAATTGCAGATCATGCCCCTAACATCTACATCTAGATCATTAATAAAAATAGTAAAGAGCAACAGTCCCAACACCGATCCCTGCGGGATACCTCTGGTGACCGGTCTCAAAACAGATCCAAATCCATCCATAACTACTTTTTGCCTACGTCCTTCCAGCCAGTTCCCAATCCAGCTCAATATATTACCACTAAAAGCAGTGGCTTTGATCTTATCGAGAAGCCTCTTGTGGGGTACGTTAGCAAAAGCTTTTTGGAAGTCTAAATAGACTATATCTACTGGGCTTCCTTCTTCCACCATCTTCATGACTTCTTCAAAAAATACAATCAGATTTGTAAGACATGACTTCCTTTTTATGAAGCCATGTTGGGTGTCCCTAATATATACCTCTCTATCCAAGAAATCATATATTGCATCTCTAATGATTCCCTCAAGCATCTTTCCTATTACTGATGACAAACTAATGTTGCAGTTGATTTGAACATTGTGCTGAACATTAACATGTCATTTGTTGGAATACAGCAGGAGTACAGCAAAATATGGGAATAGATAGTTGTTACAAGTTTAGGGTTTACCTTGTATATTCTCTCTGGTCACTTTTGTAAGAGGTCTGATCATCTTATGTTCAGGGATGTGCCCTTACTGCCCAATATATAACTATTATGGAAACAGAGAGGTGTAACAATAGGGCCCTGCTGTGATCTGAACTGGATTGTGTCTTTCGCACATGTTTTCTTTTTGCCAATCTTTTCAAATGCAGACTAAAATACTTGGTAAGATGAAGTCAGATACAAATTGTTAATAATATAGTAGCAAAATACTGCAGATGCTGGAAATCTGAAATAACAACAGAAAATGCTGGA
This sequence comes from Squalus acanthias, assembly GCA_030390025.1. NCBI lineage: Eukaryota > Metazoa > Chordata > Chondrichthyes > Squaliformes > Squalidae > Squalus > Squalus acanthias. The sequence continues at coordinate 82,681,898 of CM059435.1, read as the reverse complement.
AACATTCAGCAGGTCAGGCAGCATCCGTGGAGAGAGAAAAGCAGAGTTAACGTTTCAGGTGTGAGACCCTTCATCAGAACTGGATAAAGATAGCGATGTAACAGATTTTTAAGCAAGTGTAGGGGCAGGGAAAGGGAGGAGGGGAGGAAAGAACAAAAGGAAAGGTCTGTGATAGGATGGAAGGCAGGAGAGATTAAAAGACAAAAAGGATGATGGTGCAAGGCAAAAGGAGATGGTAATGGGACAAGTTAAGAAACAAAAGATGAGTCTAGATGAGGTATAAATGGTAATGGCAGAATCATCAACAGCTGCCATGTGAGAGGAAAAAAATAAATAAATAAAAATAGGGACCGAGGTTATGGTCTGAAATTGTTGAACTCTATGTCGAGTCCAGAAGGCTGTAAAGTGCCTAATCGGAAGATGAGGTGCTGTTCCTCAAGCTTACGCTGAGCTTCATTGGAACAGTGGAAGAGGCCGAGGATGGAGATATCAGAGTGGGAGTGAAATGGAGAATTAAAGTGACAGGCGACTGGAAGCTCGGGGTCACGCTTACGGACTGAACAGAGGTGTTCCGCAAAGCGGTCACCAAATCTGCGTTTGGTCTCCCCAACGTAGAGGAGACCGCATCGTGAGCAGCGAATACAGTATACTAAATTACAAGTACAACAAGTAAATCGCTGTTTCACCTGGAAGGAGTGTTTGGGGCCTTGGACAGTGGGAAGGGAGGAAGTAAAAGGGCAGGTGTTGCATCTCCTGCGCTTGCACGGGAAGGTGCCGTGGGAAGGGGAAAGGGTGTTGGGGGTGATAGAGGAGTGGACCAGGATGTCGCGGAGGGAACGGTCCCTTTGGAATGCTGAAAGGGGAGGGGAGGGGAAGATGTGTTTGGTGGTGGCATCATGTGGAGGTGGCGGAGGATGATCTGTTGAATGTGGAGGCTGGTGGGTTGAAAGGTTGTCACAAATTGTTAAGCTGCTTTATTGCACAGATAGCAAGTGAACACAGTCAAAGCAAATTCTACTTACTTCGCTGTTTCTTACCTCTCATCGAAAACAAGAGAAAATAATAAACTGTGCACCCTGTCCCTTCTGTGGGCTAACTTACTTATTTTTGGCATTACTTTTCTTTGTCTATTTCTAACTGCAAAAGCTGATTTTCTGAATTTTTAGCTTCCAGCTCTGGGTTAAGGGCTGTGTTTCATAATCATCTCTTCAAAACCTGATTGCCTAAATGGCCCTTTATCCATTTGTGTCACCAGCCAGGGGAACAGATAAGATGCTGATTTGCTCCCCGTACTGATATGCTAGTAGGTCTGTCAATAAAACAATCTACCTCTTCTGCGCCCTTGGGGTGTGAGTTTTGAAGCGCCCATCTCCTGCTGTTGTCAAGATGAACTGGAACATCATGACTAATGGGCCTGAGATGAGACAAGTAATCTTTATTGTATCAGTTTAAAGCAGACTATGTGTTGCAACATTTCACAAACCGGCCCATCTGGTTTCAGTACATATCTTCAATGCTTGCAGCCTTTTGCTTCCCCTTTTTAAACCTGCGTGAATTCATTTGTTTCAAAGCACAACACTTAAGCATATCTCAATCCCAAAATCCTTTCCATGAAGAAAAAAATTGATTTGAAATCCCAAAATGTGACAATGGTACAGGAAAGTATAGGCTTCAGCACTTGTTAAGAATTATTACCATGCAGGTTAGAACATAAGAAATAGGAGCAGGAGTAGGCCATTCGGCCCTTCGAGCCTGCTCCGCCATTCAATGAGATCATGGCTGATCTTCTGCCTCAATTCCATTCACCGGCCTTAGGATTGAGTCACAAAAGCTTTTAAAATAGGAAGAACGTGGTGATAGATTCTACCAGACTGAAAAATAAGTGAGATGTTGCATCATGAAAACAAATCCAGCTAAAAAAAATTCAAGAGCAAATACATATAAAAGTTAACAATACTGAACAAAGACAACTGCAACTTAATTACATTTTATAATAGACTGTTACAAGCTTTGGGTCTGCCTTATATATTCTCTCGGATACATTAGTGCTGGTCACTCATATAAATTGTCCAAGCTTCTTGCATGTCCCTACTGCCCAATAACTAATTACACAATAACTTAGCCTGGGAATATAACAATAGTAGATAGTGATCTGAATTGGATGTTGCGTTTTCTTTTCTGCACATGGCATTATGGTGAATCACTCTGAAAATTCATCAAGTATACATTCTGATACTGATATTCTCTCCTCATTAAGTGTAGCCACAAGGTGTCCAAGGATATGTTGGTCTAAAACTTGAATGACAATTCAAGTCGACTAAAAAGAAAAGCTGAATGCTTAAAATTTGAAATAAAATCATTAGATTAAGGATCAAGGAAAACCCAAAGATGTTTTATAAATACATAAAGAACAAGCGAATAACTGAAAGAGTAGGGTCTATTACAGACCAAAAAGGTAACCCATGTGTGGAGGCGGAAGACGTGGGTATGGTTCTTAATGAATACTTTGCGCCTGTCTTCACAAAAGAGAGGGATGATGCAGACATTGTCGTTAAGGAGGAGTGTGAAATATTAGATGAGATAAACAGTGAGAGAGGAAATATTAGGGGATTTAGCATCTTTCAAAGTAGATAAATCGCCAATAGCCCGGATGAAATGTATCCCACGCTGTTAAGAGAAGCAAGGGAGGAAATAGGGGCTCTGACCATCATTTTCCAATCCTCTCTGGCCACAAGTGTGGTACTGGAGGACTGCTAACAGCGTAACGTTGTTTAAAAAGGGATAGACCAAGTAATTGCAGGCCAGTCAGCCTAACCTCGGTGGTGGGAAAATTATTGGAAAAAATTCTGAGGGACAGTATTACTCATCATTTAGAAAAGCACGAATTAATCAAGGACAGTCAGCATAGATTTGTTAAGGGAAGGTTGTATCTGACTAACTTGAATGAATTTTTTAAGGAGGTAACAAGGAGGGTCGATGAGGGTAACACGTTTGATGTAGTCTACATGGATTTTAGCAAGGCCTTTGACAAGGTCCCACGTGGCAGACTGGTCAGAAAAGTAACAGCTCATGGAACCAATGTTCCCTGTAATTTTGTTTGGGGCTGCATGGGCCATTCAAAATACTGCGGATGCGTGCATTTCTCATTGAAAAGCTGGCTGTGTGGGGTCCATAGAGCGCCACGTGGCCGCGCAGCTTACACAGAACATTGCATGGGATCCAAGGGAAGGTGGCATGTTGCATCTAAAATTGGCTTAGTGGCAGGAAGCAAAGGGTAATGGTTGACGGGTGTTATTGCGACTGGAAGGCTGTTTCCAGTGGGGTTCTGCAGGGCTCAGTACGAGGTCCCTTGCTTTTTGTGGTATATATTTAGACTTCAATGGCGGGGGAATGATCAGGAAATTTGCAGAGGATACAAAAATTGGCCGTGTAGTTCATAGTGAGGAAGAAAGCTATGGATTGCAGGAAGATATCAGCTGGGCAGAAAAGTGTCAAATGAAATTCAATCCGGAGAAGTGTGAGGTAACACATTTGGGGAGGGCTAACAAGGCAAGGGAATACACAATAAATGGTAGGATACCGAGAGGTGTAGAGGAACAGAGGGACCTTGGGAGTGCATGTCCACAGATCCTTGAATGTAACAGGACAGGTAGATAAGGTAGTTAAGAAGGCATACGGTATACTTTCCTTGATTAGCTGAGGCATACAATAGAAGAGTAGGGAGGTTATGCTAGAACTGTATAAAATGCTAGTTAGGCCACAGCTAGAGTACTGCGTACAGTTCTGGTCACCAAATTACAGGAAAGGTGATAGTACTAGAAAGGGTGCAGAGGAGATTTACAAGAATGTTGCCAGGACTGGAGAATTTTAGCTGGGAGGAAAGCTGGGGTGGTTTTCTTTGGAACAGAGGAGGCTGAGGGAAGACTTAATTGAGGTGTATAAAATTATGAGGGCCAAGTTAGAGTGGATAGGAAGGACCTATTTCCCTTAGCAGAGAAGTCAATAACCATGAGGCACAGATCTAAAGTAATCGGTAGAAGGATTAGAGGGGAGTTCAGGAGAACTTTTTTCACCCAGAGGGCGGTGGGGGACAGGAACTCACAGCCTGAAAGGGTGGTATAGGCAGAACATAAGAAATAGGAGCAGGAGTAGGCCATTTGGCCCTTCGAGTCTGCTCCGTCATTCAATAAGATCATGGCTGATATGCTACCTCATCTCCACTTTCCTGCACTATCCCCATATCCCTTGATCCCCTTAATATTTTTGTTTGTTTCACATTTACTGTAACTTTACTGTTTAAAATCTAAATTTCCCAGCCTTAAGCAGGGTTATAAAGGGATATACAACTTATTTTCCTGTAGCAGGGCTCAGCCAGCTCCTTTGTTTCAGGGCCTATAAAAACAGGCTTTGCAGTGCGATTTGCGCTGAGTGCGGTTTGAACAGAGTGCTGGGAGTTGGGTGAGTCAGGGAGTTAGGTGAGGAGTGGAAGGAGGAGCTCCCTTGCTTCGCCTTTGCTTTTCTTAACTTTTCACCCTGTAGGAATTGGTTCTTACTTTGCACCAAGGAAAGAGTCCGAGAGCGGGAGCAGTTAAACAACAACAACTGCAAAACCACTAAAGTGACGTCACAACCAGGGAAGGAGCTGATTGGCAAGTAGCACCTGGTGAGTATTTCTACAGTCCAATCGTTAAAGTAAAAGTAAGGTCTCTAGTTTAGAGTAAGTAGTGTGTAAAGTGAAGTAAGGTCCCTAGTTTATTTAATATTCTTTAATTTAGAGGAAGTAAAAGGAGTAAATTAAGGGTAGGACATGGCAGGGAAGCTTGGCAACATGGAGTGCTCCTCCTGTGCTATGTGGGAAGTCAGGGACACTTTCGGTGTCCAGGGCGAACACATGTGCAGGAAGTGTCTCCAGCTGCAGCTACTCGAAATCCACGTTTCGGATTGGAGCTGCAGCTGGAGTCACTGTGGAGCATCCACGAGGCCGAGATCTATGTGGATAGCACGTTTAACGAGGTGGTCACACCACAGGTAAAGAGTGCACAGGCAGAAAGGGAATGGGTGACTGCCAGACAGAATAAAAGAACTAGGAAGGTAGTGCAGGAGTCCCCTGGGTCCATCTCCCTCTCCAACAGATTTTCCGTTTTGGATACTGCTGGGGGAGATGGTTTCTCAGGGGAATGCAGCAAGAGCCAAGTCCGTGGCACTATGAGTGGCAGGGGAGGAAAAAAAGAGTGGGAGAGCAATCGTGATAGGGGATTCTATTGTAAGGGGAACAGATAGACGTTTCTGTGGCTGCAGACGTAACTCCAGGCTGGTATGTTGTCTCCCTGGTGCCAGGGTCAAGGATGTCACTGAGCGGCTGCAGGACATTCTGAAGAGGGGAGGGTGAACAGCCAGAGGTCGTGGTCCATATTGGTACCAACGACATAGATAGAAAGAGGGACGAGGTCCTGCAAGCAGAATATAGGGAGCTAGGAAATAAATTAAAAAGCAGGACCTCAAAAGGCAGTAATCTCAGGCTTACTCCCAGTGCCACATGCTAGCGAGAGCAGAAATAGGAGAATAGACCAGATGAATGCGTGGCTGGAGAGATGGTGTAGGAGGGAGGGATTTAAATTCCTGAGGCATTGGGACCGATTCTGGAGAAGGTGGGACCTGAACAAACTGGACGGATTACACCTCGGCAGAACCAGGACCAATATCCTTGCAGGGGGGTTTGCTGGTGCTGTTGGGAAGGATTTAAACTAGTTTGGCAGGGGGCTGGGAACCTAAGTGTGGGCCCAGAACGGAGAGAAACAAAGCTGGAAGTGCAAGTTAGAAAAGTAGTCAGCAAAACTAGTAGAGAGCAGAAACAAAGGCCAACGGTAAAGAGGGTCAAAGTGCAGAAAAATATTAAACAGGCAAAGTTGAAGGCACTTTATCTAAATGTACGTAGCATTCGCAACAAGGTGGATGAATTAATGGTGCAAATAGAAGTAAATGGGTATGATGTAATTGCGTTACAGAGACGTGGTTGCAGGGTAACCAAAGCTGGGAACTGAATGTTCCAGGGTACTCAACATTTAGGAAGGACTGACAAAAAGGAAAAGGAGGTGGCGTAGCGCTGTTAATAAGGGATGAGATTGGTACGGTAGAGATAAAAGATCTTGGCTCTGCAGATCGTAATCTAGAACTGGAATCTGTTTGGGTGGACCTAAGAAACAGCAATGGGTGGAAAATATTGGAGAGAGTTGTGTATAGGCCACCAAACAGTAGGGGTAGTGTAGGGCACAGTATCAATCAAGAAATTAGAAGTGCATGTAACAAGGGCAATACGGTAATCGTGGGGGACTTTAATCTACATATTGACTGGGCAAATCAAATTCCCACTAATGGTGTGGAGGACGAATTCTTGGAATGCAGGCAAGATGGTTTCCTGGATCAGTATGTGGAGGAACCAACCAGGGAACAGGTGATTCTGGATCTGGTACTGTGTAATGAGAAATGGCTAATCCATAATCTTGTGGTAAAGGGGCCTTTAGGGACAAGTGACCATAATATGAGTGAATTTTACATTAAGTTTGAGAGTGATGTAGTCCAATCTGAAACTAAGGTCTTCAATCTAAACAGAGGAAACTACAAGGGTATGAGGGACAAGTTGGCCATGATAAATTGGGAGACTACACTAAAAAGGTATGAAGGTGGACATGGCTAACATTCAAGGAAATAATGCATAATTTGCAACAAACATATATTCCTCTAGGGCATAAAAACTCAAAAGGAAAAGTGATCCAACCATGGCTAACAAAAGAAATTAAAGCGAGTATGAAGCTAATAAAGTTGCCAGAAAAAGCGGTCAGCCTGAGGATTGGGATCTTTTTAGAAATCAGCAAAGGGGGACCAAGAAATTGATAAAGAAAGGGAAAATGGAATATGAGCACAAACTAGCGAAAAATATAAAAATGGATTGTAAAAGCTTCTATAGGTATGTGAAAAGGAAAAGACTGAAGGTAAATGTAGGTCCTTTACAGTCAGAGACGGGAGAATTTATAATGGGGAATGAGGAAATGGCAGAGAAATTAAATGAATACTTTGTTTCTGTCTTCACGGAGGAAGACACAAAAAACCTCCCAGAAATACGAGAAAACCAAGGGTGTGGTGAGAATGAGGAACTTAAAGAAATTACTATTAGTAAAAAAACAATACCAGCAAAATTAATGGGACTAAAAGTCTATAAATCCCAAGGACCGGATGACCTACATCCTAGGGTTTTGAAAGAGGTGGCCATTGGGATAGTGGATGCATTGGTTGTCATCTTCCAAAATTCTATAGATTCTGGAACGGTTCCTGCAGATTGGAGGATAGCAAATGTAACCCCGCTATTTAAGAAAGGAAGGAGAGAGAAAACGGGGAACTACAGACCTGTTAGCCTCACATCAGTAGTTGGGAAAATGCTGGAATCTATTATAAAGGATGCAATAACTGGGCACTTAGAAACTAATAGTAAGATTGGGCAGAGTCAACATGGATTTATGAAAGGGAAATCCTGTTTAACAAACCTATTGGAGTTCTTTGAGGATGTAACTAGTGAAGTAGAAAAAAGGGAACTGGTAGATGTGGTGTATCTGGATTTTCAGAGGGCCTTCGATAAGGTCCCACAAAAGAGGTTGGTGAACAAAGTTAGGGCACATGGAATTGGGGGTAATATACTAGCATGGATTGAGAATTGGTTAACAGACAGAAAACAAAGAGTAGGGATAAACGGGTCTTTTTCAGGATGGCAGGCTGTGACTGGTGGGGTACCGCAAGGATTGGTGCTTGGGCCCCAGCTATTCACAATCTATATCAATGATTTGGATGAGGGGACTAAATGTAACATTTCCAAATTTGCTGATGATACAAAGCTAGGTGGCAGTGTCAGTTGCGAAGAGGCTTCAAGGGGATCTCGACAGGCTCAGTGAGTGGGCGAGAACATGGCAGATGGAATATAATGTGGATAAATGTGAAGTTATCCACTTTGGTAGAAAAAGCAGAAAGGCAGAGTATTTCCTAAATGGTGAAAGATTGGGGAATGCAGATGCTCAAAGGGACCTGGGTGTCCTTGAACATGAGTCACTGAAAGTGAATGTGCAGGTGCAACAAGCCATTAGGAAGGCAAATGGTATGCTGGCCTTCATTACAAGAGGATTTGAGTACAGGAGTAAAGTCTTACTCCAATTATATAGGGCCTTGGTGAGACCACACCTGGAGTACTGTGTACAATTTTGGTCTCCTTACCTAAGGAAGGATATACTTGCCATAGAGGGAGTGCAACGAAGGTTCACGAGATTGATTCCTGGGATGGCGGGACTGTCATATGAGAAGAGGTTGAGTGAACTAGGCCTGTATTCTCTAGAATTCAGAAGAATGAGAGGGGATCTCATTGAAGCATACAAAATTATTACAGGGCTTGATAGGGTGCATGCTGGGAGAATGTTTCCCTTGGCTGGGGAGTCGAGGACCAGGGGCCACAGCCTCAGGATAAAGGGTAGGCCATTCAGGACTGAAATGAGAAGACATTTCTTCACAGAGGGTGGTGAATCTTTGCAATTCTCTACCTCAGAGGGCTGTGGAGGCTTAGTCATTGGGTATATTCAAAACAGAAGTTGATAGATTTCTGACTCGTAAAGGCATCAAGGGATATGGCGATAGGGCCGGTGAATGGAGTTGAGGCAGATCAGCCATGATCGCATTGAATGGCAGAGCAGGCTCGAAGGGCCGAATGGCCTAATCCTGCTCCTATTTCTTATGTTCTTATATTCAAAAAGCTATCGATCTGTGTTGAATATACTCGGTTATAGTCCAACAGCTTTATTTGAAATCACAAGCTTTTGGAGCGCTGCTCCTTCGCCTGACGAAGGAGCAGCGCTCCGAAAGCTTGTGATTTCAAATAAAGCTGTTGGACTATAACCTGGTGTTGTGAGACTTCTCACTTTTGTCCACCCCAGTCCAACACCGGCATCTCCACATCTTGAATATACTCAACCACTGAGCCTCCACAGCCCTCTGTGGTAGAGAATTCCAAAGATTCACCACCCTCCGAGTGAAAAGATTTCTCCTCATCTCAATCCTAAATGGCCGACCCCTTATTCTGAGACTGTGACCCCTGGTTCTAGACTCCCCAGCCAGGGGAAACATCATCCCTGCATCTACCCTCTCAAGCCCTGTAAGAATTTTGTATGTTTCAATGAGATCATCTCTCATTCTTCTAAACTCTAGAGAATATAGGCCTAGTCTACTCAATCTCTCCTCATAGGATAATCCCCCCATCCCAGGAACCAGTCTGGTGAACCTTCGTTGCACTCCCTCTATGGCAATGTATATCCTTCCTTATGTAAGACCACCAAAACTGTACACAATACTCCAGGTGTGGTCTCACCAGAGCCCTATATAATTGCAGTAAGACGTTGTTACTCTTATACTCAAATCCTCTTGTAATAAAGGCCGACATTCCATTTGCTTTCCTAATTGCTTGCTGTACCTGCATGTTAACTTTCAGGTGATTCGTGTATAAGGACACCCAGGTCCCTCTGAACACCAACATTTCCCAATCTCTCACCATTTAAAAAATACTCTGCTTTTCTATTTTTCCTACCAAAGTGGATAACTTCACATTTCTCCACATTATATTCCATTTGCCATGTTCTTGCCCACTCACTTAGCCTGTCTATATCCCCTTGAAGCCTCCTTGCATTCTCCTCACAACTTACATTCCCACCCAGCTTTGTATAATCAGCAAACCTGGATATATTACATTTGGTCCCCTCATCCAAATCATTGATGTAGATTGTGAATAGCTGAGGCCCAAGCACTGATCCTTGCAGTACCCCACTAGTTACAGCCTGCCAACCCAAAAATGACCCGTTTATTCCTACTCTCTGTTTTCTGTCTGTTAACCAATTTTAAATCCATGCTAGTATATTACCCCCAATCCCATGAGCCCTAATTTTGTTCAATAACCTCTTGTGTGGCACCTTATCGAATGCCTTCTGAAAATCCACTGGTTTCCCCTTCTCTATTCTGCTAGTTACAGATTTGTCAAAAACAATTTCCCTTTCATAAATCCGTGTTGACTCTGCCCAATCCTATTATTTTTTTCTAAGTGCCCTGTTACCACGTCCTTAATAGTAGATTCTAGCATTGTGTAAGGGACCCACATTTACTTTCACTAATCTTTTCCTTTTTACATACCTATAGAAGCTTTTACAGCCTGTTCTTATGTCTGTCGCTAGTTTACACTCATTCTATTTTCCTTTTCTTTATCAATTTCTTGGTCCCCCTTTGCTGAATTCTAAAATCCTCCAAATCCTCAGGCTTACTACTCTTTTTGGTAACATTATAAGCCTCTTCCTTTGATCTAATACTATCTTTAACTTCTCTTGTTAGCCACAGTTGGACCACTTTTCCTGTGGGGTGCAGAAACTCTCATCACATTTAAAAAGTACCTGGATATGCACTTGAAGTGCTGTAACCTACCAGGCTGCAGACCAAGAGCTGGAAAGTGAGATTCAGCTGGATAGCTCTTTCTTGGCCGGAACAGACACGATGAGCCGAATGGCCTCCTTCTGTGCCGTAAATTTCTGTGATTCTATGATCCCACCAGACAAGTTAACATGTCTTTCTCTTTCAAATACTGACTTACCTGTTGTGCATTTTAGCATGTTTTGTTTTTATTTTGTTCTTACTGGGTGTGATTGCCAGTTTTGTGGCTGGGTTCCAAGTCAGAGCATGAAGTGACATTGGAATGATCCATCCTGGAAAGTGACAAGTGTGAGGTCAGGAAGACATTATGGCCCGTAATTTGCAGTCAGCGGCGAAGCAAAGGCACTTGCTGCTGGCCTTGAAGAAAGCTGTCCGCAGTGATCTCACGATGTCTGTGGCGAGAAGTTTGCTTTTCTCGACGTGCAACTGATTGTAGCGCTGTGCTGCAGTGATGTCAACAAGCTGTCTGAGCAGCCAATCACATTGAAGAATTCTCACAGACAGCAAACCAGGAAATGAAAAGCAACTTTTATCCACACTTTTAAAAATGTTATGGAGAGCTTAATAAAGATTGGGACTTTCACATGGGGATAAGGTAGAGGCTGAAATGTCATGAATGAACTTAAAAAACATTTTTATTAAAAAAAAAATTTAAATTGTCATTTTTACCATAATGGAGAAATTTGACACTCCACAGATATAAAAATTAGTTTTTCAAGGCCAGAACATTTGTTTAGCAGTCAATATGTTGTTAAAAGCCCAGTTACACCTATTCCAACAAGGTTTAACATTTAATGGGGTATTTAACAGCACGATTAGCGTGGAAAAGCTCAAGTTTTCATCAGTTCCACTGATTCCACAGATTGCCAGCTTGGGGGGGGGGGGGGGGGGGGGGGGGGGGTGCAGGGAGGTCCACAATGCAGCCAGTGTCGGACTGACAGCAGTGAATGACTGACCGCAGCTTCAGGAATTCCATGTTTAGATGCGCTAAATCCTGAATACGCATGCAGTAAATCCTGAAGTTACAGTCAGTTTCAGAGGGGTAATGGTGGCGAATGCTGACAGTTGACCCACCACAAAATCCGGGCCAATGTGAGTATACCAGAGCCAGCACTGATACTAGCCATTTATATAGTGCCTTTCACAACCTCAGGGTGTCCCAAAGCGCTTTACAGCCAATGAAATACTTTTGAAGTGTAGTCACTGTTGTTATGTAGGAAACGTGGCAGCCAATTTGCACACAGCAAGCTCCCACAAACAGTAATGTGATAATGACCAGGTAATGTTTTAGTGATGTTGATTGAGGGGCAAATATTGGCTAGGACACCAGGGAGAACTCCCTGCTCTTCTTCGAAATAATGCCATGGGTTTTATTATGTCCACCTGAGAGAGCAAACAGGGCCTTGGTTTAACGTCTCATTCGAAAGACGGCACCTCCGACAGCACTGCACTGGAGTAGCAGCTTAGATTTTTTGTTCAAGTCCCTGGAGTGGGACTTGAACCCATAACCTTCAAAGGCAAGAGTGCTACCCACTGAGCCATAGCTGTCATGGAGAATCACATTTAGATCATCCCATTTTACTAGTAAATTAAGAAAGTAACAGTGGCAGTGGAGGGGATGTAGGGCAAAATGTAGAATGTAAAAAGTGGAAAGGAAAATAAACCAGCTGGAGAATGAGTTGTGTCCGTGCAGTTTATGCTGTTTTATATGGTGCATTTGCTTAGTTGGCCTGTACCCGACACTGCCCCCTCAATAGTGAATTCCTACCAGCCAACCCCATGCTGTATGCGCAGGAGCACAGCTCTTCCCACTGTCTCCTGTGTGAATACTGACTGGAACTGCCTTAAACACGATAAAAAATGGCCTATTGTCCCAGATTGCTATGGTTAACAGTTTCAATGGCTGATTCGTAAGTGAGCTAATTAACAGACTAATCCCCTCTGTATCTCAATGGCACCAGTCTGCCTTCCTCAATCAAAGGGACCGAAAGGATGTTGGACCTCTGAAAATTAACCCTTAAAATCCTGAACCCAAGTTCATATCAGATACATTGCAGCTAAAAGATAAAATCCCCACTGGGTCAAATGGCCAATAATCCCTAGATGTGACACCAACACACCAGTAGTAAGTCTTCCTCAAGTGTGAGCTGAATGATCTTTTCTCATTTCTACCTCTTGTGACAGCTGCGGTCAGACACAAACAGGATTCAAACAAGATACTCTCACCAGTCAGCTTCTTTGCAGTTCATAGTGTATGTAACAGGTATCTAAGTTGACTTACATTCTTGTCAGATGCATAAAGCAATGCATGGAAGTTACATTTTTAATTATTTGCTGCCCTTCCTTTCTATGGTCTTGCTTAGGTAAACTTGCGTACAAATCTACATTCTGCACACTGCGGCAAAGTGCATTGTAATTTCCTCTCCCTTTGCCACTTCTCTGCTCTGCCTTTGCTAACACTTTTCTTTATCACATCGTAAATCCTTTCAGGAAGCAGGCTGTAATGTCATCTTGGCTCAGTAGAGAACACTCTTCTCGAGGGCAATTAAGGATGGGCAATAAATGCTGCCCTCGTCAGCGACGCCCACATCCCATGAATGAATAACACAAAACTTTCCCTTCTAAGCCAGAAAGTTGTTGATTCAACCCCCATTCCAGGAGAGAAGCACATAGGATTACATAGGATATACAACACAGAAACAGGCCATTCGGCCCAACCAGTCCTTACCGGTGTTTATGCTCCACATGAGCCTCCTCCCGTCTTTCCTCATCTAAATCTATCAGCATAACCCTCTATTCCCTTCTCCCTCATATGCTTGTCGAGCCTCCCCTTAAATGCATCTATACTATTTGCTTCAACCACTCCCTGTGGTAGTGAGTTCCACATTCTCACCACTCTTTGGGTAAAGTTTCTTCTGAATTCCCAATTGGATTTCTTGGTGACTATCTTATTGATGGCCTCCAGTTATGCTCTTCCCCACAAGTGACAACATTCTCTCTGTATCCACTCTATCAAAACATTCCATAATTTTAAATACCTCTATTAGGTCATCTCTCAGCCTTCTTTTTTCTAGAGAAAAGAGACCCAGCCGGTTCATCCTTTCCTGATATGTATACCCTCGCATTTCTGGTATCATCCTTGTAAATCTTTTCTGTACTCTCTCCACTAAGTGTGGTCTAACCAAGGTTCGATACAGGTTTAGCATAACGTCCCTACTTTTCAATTCTATACCTCTGGGAATAAAGCCTAGTGCTTGGTTTGCTTTTTTTTTAAATCGTCTTGCTAACCTGTGTCGCAACTTTTAGTGATTTGTGTATTTGTACTGAGATCCCTTTGTTCCTCTAGCCCACCTAGACTCGCACCCTCCAAGTAATAAATGACCTTCCTATTCTTCCTAACAAAATGTAATACCTCACATTTATCTGTGTTGAACTTCATTTGCCAATTATATGCCCATTCTGTAAGTTTATTAATGTCCTCCTATAATTTGTTGCAGTCCGCCTCAGTATTGACTATCCCCACCCGCCAACAATTTGGTGTCATTCGCAAATTTAGAAATTGTGTTTTTGATTCCAAAGTCTAAATCGTTAATATAAATTGTGAACAAGTGGTCCCAGCACTGATCCTTGTGGAACACCACTACCCACCTTCTGCCACTGTGAATAGCTACCCTTTACCCCTGCTCTCTGCTTTCTGTCTTGAAGCTAACTAGCTATCCATTCTACTACTTGTCCCCTGACTCCACATTCTCTGACCTTGTTCATCAGTCGATTATGGGGTACCTTATCGAAGACCTTTTGAAAATCTAGATAAATTACATCTAATACATTACCATTGTCTACTCCCTTTGTTACCTCTTCAAAAAATTCAATAAGTTTGGTTAAGCAAGACTTTCCCTTTTGAAATCCATGCTGACTATTCATTACTATGTTTTTGGTTTCTAGATGTTGTTCTATTTTCTCCTTTAGAAGGGATTCCGTTATTTTTCCGACTACCGATGTTAAGTTGACTGGTCTATAATTCCCTGGACATGTTCTATCCCTCTTCTTAAATACAGGTATTACGTTAGCTAGCCGCCAGTCCTCTGGCACTACACCTTTTTCTAACAAATTATTAAATATGTGTAGTAATGCCTCTGCTATCTCTTCCCTAGATTCTTTTAAAATGCGTGGATGCAATCCATCCAGACCAGGGGTTTTATCCTCTTTGAGTTTGATTAGTTTATTTAATATATCCCCTCTTATTTTAAATGCACTTATCTCATAACTAATCTCATCATCCACTGACATGTCCACCTGTTCTATCTCCCTGGTAAATACTGAAGAAAAATAATTATTTAATATTTCTGCCATCTATCGTTACCTGTGGAATTATCCGATCACTTAATGGCCCTATTTCCATCCCAACCTTCCGTTTTTTAATTGAGGTGCCTGTAAAATATTTTACTATTTGGTTTTATGTTCCTTGATAATTTAATTTCATAGTTCCTCTTTGCCTTCCTAATTGTTTTTTTGACTTCTCTCCAAATCGCTTCGTATTCTCCCTTATCGTGCACTCCCCTGCTGTCTATGTGCTTAATGTATGCCTCTTTCCTTACCCTCAATTGTTCCCTTATGGCTTTATTCATCTCATTAGTGTTTAGTTTGTTCTTTCCTTTTAGCGGAATATATTATTCTCGCACTCTAAACACCGTTTTAAATGTTTCCCATTGCTGTTCTACATTGTTGTTTGCTAATATTGTTCCCTATTTTATTTCCCTTCCCCCCCCAGCCGAGTTCTATTCTCAGCCCCTCAAAAATCAGCTTTTCTCCAATCTATTACCCTGGTTTTCATCATACTTATGTCCTTCTCAATTATCATCTTAAAGCATGTTATATTATGGTCACTATTGCCAAGATGTTCCCTACTTTTACTTCTCTTACCTGCTCTGGTTCATTCCCCATTACTAGATCCAATAGCGAATCCTCCCTTGTTGGGCTTTTTACATATTGGGTTAGAACATAAGAAATAGGAGCAGGAGTAGTCCATTTAGCCCTTCGAGCCTGCTCCGCCATTCAATAAGACCATGGCTGATCTTCTACCTCATCTCCACTTTCCTGCACTATCCCCATATCCCTGGATTCCCTGAATATTCAAAAATCTATCAATCTCGGTCTTGAATATACTCAAACTGAGGCTCCACAGCCCTCTGGGGTAGAGAATTCCAAAGATTCACCACCCTCTGAGTGAAGAAATTTCTCCTCATCTCAGTCCTAAATGGCCGACCCCTTATTCTGAGACTGGGAACCCTGGTTCTAGACTCCCCGGCCAGGGGGGGGGGGAACATCCTCCCTGCATCTACCCTGTCAAGTCCTGTAAGAATTTTGTATGTTTCAATGAGATCACCTCTCATTCTTCTAAACTCTAGACAATATAGGTCTAGTCTACTCAATCTCTCCTCCTAGGACAATCTCCCCATCCCAGGAACCAGTCTGGTGAATGTTTGTTGCACTAGAAGTATGTTTTTTTAAATTCATTTTTATGGGATCTGGGCGTCGCTGGCAAGGCCAGCATTTATTGCCCATCCCTAGTTACCCTCGAGAAGGTGATGGTGAGCCACCTTCTTGAACCGCTGCAGTCCGTGTAGTGAAGGTACTCCCACAGTGCTGTTAGGTAGGGCGTTTCAGGATTTTGACCCAGCGACGATGAAGGATCGGCGATATACTTCTAAGTCAGGATGGTGTGTGACTTGGAGGGAAACTTGGAGGTGGTGTTGTTCCCATGCACCTGCTGCCCTTTTACTTCTAGGTGGAAGAGGTCACGGGTTTGGGAGGTGCTGCCGAAGAAGCCTTGGCGAGTTGCTGCAGTGCATCTTGTAGATGGTACACACTGCAGCCACGGTACGCCGGTGGTAGCGGGAGTGAATGTTTAAGGTGGTGGATGGGGTGTCAATCAAGCGGCTGCTTTGTCCTGGATGGTGTCGAGCTTCTTAAGTGTTGTTGGAGCTGCACTCCATCACAGAGTATTCCATCACACTCCTTACTTGTGCCTTGTAGATGGTGGAAAGGCTTTGGGGAGTCAGGAGGTGAGACACTCACCGCAGAATACCTAGCCTCGGACCTGCTCTTGTTGCCACAGTATTTATGTGGCTGATCAGTTAAGTTTCTGGTTAATGGTGACCCCCCAGGACGTTGATAGTGGGGGATTCGGCGATGGTAATGCCATTGAATGTCAAGGGGAGGTGGTTAGACTCTCGCTTGTTGGAGATAGTCATTGCCTGGCACTTAAGTGGCAGGTAACATTTACGCCACAGATCAGCCCAAGCCTGAACGTCGTCCAGGTCTTGTTGCATGCCGGCATGGACTGCTTCATTATCTGTGGAGTTGTGAATGGCTCTGAACACTGTGCAATCATCAGCGACATCCCCATTTCTGACCTTATGTTGGAGGGAAGGTCATTGGTGAAGCAGTTGAAGATGGTTGGGCCTAGGACACTGCCCTGAGGAACTCCTGCAGCGATGTCACGGGGCTGTGATGATTGACCTTCAACCACCACAATCATTTCCTTTGTGCTAGGTATGACTCCAGCCAGTGGAGCGTTTTCCCCGATTCCCATTGACTTCAGTTTTACAAGGGCTCCTTGATGCCAGACTCGGTCAAATGCTGCCTTGATGTCAAGGGCAGTCACTCTCACTTCACTTCTGGAATTCAGCTCCTTTGTCCATGTTTGGACCAAGGCTGTAATGAGGGCGGAACCCAAACTGGGCATCAGTGAGCAGGTTATTGGTGAGTAAGTGCCGCTTGATAGCACTGTCGATGACACCTTCCATCACTTTGCTGATGATTGAGAGTAGGCTGATGGGGCGGTAATTGGCCGGGTTGGATTTGTCCTGCTTTTTGTGGACAGGATATACCTGGGCAGTTTTCCACATTGTCGGATAGATGCCAGTGTTGTAGCTCTACTGGAAAAGCTTGGCTCGAGGCACCAAGGTGTTCCAGTACAGGTAAGGAGGTAAGGAGACCAAAACTGTACACAATACTTCAGGTGTGGTCTCACCAGGGCCCTATATAATTGCAGTAAGACATCTTTACTCTTACGCTCAAATCCTCTTGTAATAAAGGCCGACATTCCATTTGCTTTCTAATTGCTTGCTGTACCTGCATGTTAACTTTCAGTGATTCGTGTACAAGGACACCCAGCTCCCTCTGAACACCAGCATTTCCCAATCTCTCACCATTTAAAAAATACTCTGCTTTTCTATTTTTCCTACCAAAGTAGATAACTTCACATTTCTCCACATTATATTCCATTTGCCATGTTCTTGCCCACTCACTTAGCCTGTCGCTATCCCCTTGAAGCCTCCTTGCATCCTCCTCACAACTTACATTCCCACCCAGCTTTTAAGCATCAGCAAACTTGGATATATAACATTTGGTCCCCTCATCCAAATTATTCATGTAGATTGTGAATAGCTGAGGCCCAAGCACTGATCCTTGCGTACCCCACTAGTTACAGCCTGCTAACCCGAAAATGACCCGTTTATTCCTACTCTGTTTTCTGTCCGTTAACCAATCCATGCTCGTATATTACCCCCAATCCCATGAGCCCTAATTTTGTTTAATAACCTCTTGTGTGGCACCTTATCGAATGCCTTCTGAAAATCCAAATACACCACACCACATTCTGCTAGTTACAACCTCAAAAAACTCCAACAGATTTGTCAAACACGATTTCCATTTCATAAATCTGTGTTGACTCTGCCCAATTCTATTATTATTTTCTAAGTGCCCTGTTACCACGTCCTTAATAATAAATTCTAGCATTTTCCTTACTGCTGCTGTCAGGCTAACTGGTCTGTAGTTCCCCGTTTTCTCTCTCCCTCCTTTCTTAAATAGTGGGGTTATATTTGCTACCTTCCAATCCGCGGGAACAGTTCTAAAATCCATGGAATTTTGGAAAATGACAACCAATACATCCACTATCTCTATAGCCACTTCTTTCAAAACCCTAGGATGTAGGCCATCAGGTCCAGGGGATTTATTGGCTTTCAGTCCCATTAATTTCTCAGTACTTTTTTTTTACTAATACTAATTTCTTTCTTTAGAAAGGAGTCCTATACACATTGTCGTAACTCCATTCCTTTAGCCCCTTTACCCATCTCTTCTGTCCAATTATTAGGGTAGTTGAAATCCCCCATGATTATTATTCTGTTTTTGACTCATTTCCCTAATTTGTCTGCATATTTCTTCCTCCACCTCCCTTCCACTATTAGGTGGTCTGTAGACTACATTTATTCGTGTGATTGATCCTTTATTATCTTTAATCTCTATCCATATGGATTCTATTTTATCTTCCTGATAGCAGCATCACTTTTTTCTACTGCCATTATGTTATCGCTATTGCCATTATGTTATCCCTATTAAGTACAGCAATCCACCTCCCCTTTTTCCCTCTTTCCTAAATATGTTATGCCCTGCAATGTTTAATTCCCAGTCCTGATTTTTCTGTAGCCATGTCTCAGTAATCCCTACTATGTCTGGTTCCTCCCAACGCACGATTGCCTCCAGCTCCCCTGTTTTATTACGGACCCGGTGTGCATTGCTGTACAGACAGTTTAACTCATTTTTAATAGGGTTTCCTCTCACTTTATGTTTAACCATCTTTTTAGACTGCTGTTCTATAACTCTATTTATTCCCTTGCCATCAATGTCCTCCCTTACTTTATTCTTTCCTATGCTTTCTTTTCCTGTTTTGTTTATAATTAGGCTGGTTACGCTTCTTGTAGATCCCTCCCCCATCTTACTAGTTTAAAGCCTTTGCCACCTCCCTATTTACCCTTTCCGCTAGGACACGGGTCCCATCCGGTTCAGGTGGAGCCCGTCCCATCGGTACAGTTCCTTCCTGTCCCAGAACTGGTGACAGTGTCCCATGAAAAGGAACCCCTCTTTCCCACACCAGCCTTTTAGCCACGTGTTAATTCTCCTGATCTGTCTGCTTCTGTGTCAATTTGCACGTGGCTCGGGTAATAATCCAGATAGTATTACCCTCGAGGTCCTGCTTTTTAATTTAGAGCCTAACTCCTGATACTCTTTCAGCAGGACCTCCTCCCTGTTCTTATCTTTCAGCAGGACCTCCTCCCTGTTCTTATCTATGTCGTTTGTTCCAACATGGACCCCCTCCCTTTCCAAGTTCCTCTCCAGCCGCCGTGAGATATCCCTTACCCTGGCACCGGGTAGGCAACACACCCTTCGGGATTCTCGTTCTTGGCTGCAGAGGACGCTATCTATCCCCCTAATTAGAGTGTCCGCTATCACTACCACATTTCTATTCTGCTCTTCCCCTCCCCCCCTTGGACAGCCTTCTGAGCCACGGTGCCTTGGTCTGCATTGTGGCTGTCCTCCCTGTCGTCTTTCTCCTTGTCCTCACAGGTAGCGAGTACTTCGTACCTGTTGGACAGGACCAGTGTCTACGGGACCTCCTTCTCATCCTCGCCTAAATCCCCGCTACCCGGCACCCTAGCAGTCACACCCTTCCCTTCCTGAACCTGTGCTTTCCTCTGGGGTGTGACTGCATTCTGGATAAAACTGTCCACAAAATTCCTCCCCCTCCTGTATGTGTCGGAGTGTCTCCAACTCAATGACTCTGAGCCGGAGCGATTCGAGATGGAGACATCTCCTGCAGACATATTCGCTCGGTACAGTCTTGCTGTCCACAAACTCCCACATACTGAAGTCCAGACACACAACCTGCCATGCCATATCTTAGCCTAGCCTTATTTTATTTATTTAATTAGTTAAAGTCTTTATTCAATGAATATTTGTAGTTATATTAGTTTAACTAGTTAAGCTATAAATTTAATACAGTACTTTGTAGTTTCCCGCACCTAGTTTAAACCATTGTCCTAGGTTAGAGAGAAAAAGAGAAAAAAAAACCTTAATACTCACCAACCAATCACCTACCTGCTGTCCTGTGACGTCACTCCTTGTTTTTTTGGAAATCGTCGAAGTTTCGGCCGCTGCTGATACCGCCTCCAATTAGGTCCACGCAGCCTGGTCTCCCGCTGTTTTAAGTACCGCCGCCGCTGATACCGCCACCAATTAGGCTAAATTTTCAGTGCAATATTCAGGGGTGCTTTTTGCCTTGCGGGGGCCCCATATAAAGGTTCAGTTTAGGGCTCATATGTTTTACTAGATATTGGCCTGGAAACTGCGGTCGGAGGCTTGCCGTCCACGTACACCTCCGAACTACAAGAAAACTCGTTACTTACCTGATGGCTCTAGAGCCTCGGACTCTTGCAGTCCTGGGCCTGCCGGCATACGCCTGTGTAAAGGCCCACGCATCCCAGGGGCGCAATTGGTTCACAAGCATCCCTGGGATCACATGGGCCAGGCCAACCAATGAAAAACGGGAATTCCTATTCTGCTTATGGAGATTCCACTTGCGTACGGAATCCCCAAAAGCATAATAGAAATCATCTAATGAATAAAATTTCACAACACTGAAATAAAAATAATCACAGGTTCAAAATTAATTAAAATACCCTTTAATTAAACATTTAAAATAAAAATTTAATTTAAAAATGTAAACCTTTTTAAACAGGACAAAAATAACCTAAACTAATTTTAATTGTAAGTGAATGTTTAAATCATTAAAAAAAAATTTTTAACATTTATTTTAACCCTTATGCTGGTAAAAGATGGCCTTACGCCTGCTTCTACCAGGCGTAAGGGTTTGGTGGGTATTCGCTGGGCAGTAGTTGGGCAAATAGCCCAGCCCTGCACCAGCGAAAGTGAATTTACAGCGGATGGGTACGATCTGTCAAGGAGAAACTTGACAGATCATAAGTTCTGGATTTTCACGCATGCGCATCGCATGCAGAAACCCGGAACTTGCGGGGCACGTACGCCATCATAGGCCCTGTAAAATCCGGGCCAATGATACTAAATACTATTTACTTAATCTGTTGTCAAATCCACACACTTAGGATTGTGAAAAAGCATGTTTACAACAAATATAAAAATAGTTGATAAAATGATGTGATAGATGACACAAGATTAAATGATATTGTACGATTAGAAAGGACCTGAAACACTAATGTTATTTCAGTATATGAGCCATATGACAACTCAGAAACTAACATTTTGTACTTTAGTTGCTGTGAGAACTTGTATAATATCTGAGTAGACCAGTCATACTTGCAGTTCGAAGATCTAAATTTCATCTTCCCCATCTCAACCATGACTGTGGAAGGGTGAATGGGGCAGGTGGGTAGGCCAGCGCTGAGGTCGGATAGCAAAGAAATTGTTGTCTTCTTTTGCATCTATAGCTCTGTATGTTGAGCAAAACTTTCTTTACGTTTTCACCTTCAGTGGTTGCTTTTTGTATGATGTATGTATGAAAATCCCTGGTCATCAAACTGCTGTTCATATTATCATATCCTGGGGTGTAGATCGGCCTTTGGAATTACTAGAACATTCAAGAAACTTTAGTGGCAATACCATTCTAAGCAATGCAAACATTGTGCACTCAAAAGACCAACTGGCCTCAAATCAGTATATACAATTTAACTACAGCCGAAATAATTTCAGTGAAATTAAACAAGTTACACTGCTCATCTTGCATTGGGCATCTCAAAATCAGTTGACATCAATGCAAAGTGTACAGCATAACTGCCCCCTAAAATTAGTATTTGGGTTAAAGACTGAAGTTGACAGTGAGACTGGAGCAGACACGGGATTGGGATTTGAGAGTCAGACCAGGATTGGGGGCGGAGAGTCCAGACAGTGATTCAGGACTGTGGCCAGGAAAGATTTAATTTTTTTGCAGTGCCTGATTTTGAGGAGAGTTCACTCTTAACTTGTTTTTGTAAGGTGACTCCATTCAGCCGAGAGTTAATTCATTCACAGTCCTAGCAGAAGACCTTTTTTTGGCAAACGGTGGGGTCATGGGCCTGAACCTCTTTCTGCCACCCATTCTTTATCTGTTTCACGTCCTTCCTGTGTTTCACCAGCAGTACCTCTCCGTAGCTTCCTTTCCACGCTGTCCTGATGACCAGGTACTGATCCATGCTGCTCACTAATGGCGAAGCTGTGCAGGAGGTGGCGGTCTCTCAGTGCATGGCAGCGTTTTCAGTGATTTTTTGTCTGACTCGGGTTACAGCGAATAAGTGAGGAACAAGCCAGAGCCCAGACACCATCACCAGGCAACAGGAGGCCCTGAGAGATCAGCTATTACCATCACTGGACCTGCTCGGGCCCCCGTGTAATTGCGTGGGTTTCATGGCCTACCCCTGCCCTGTATAATACTGCATTATTAAAGGTGCTGGCTTTCAAATAAAATGTTAAACTGAAGCTCATAAGAATGTAAAGATCCCTTGGCACTGTTCGAATAAGAGCAGGGCGTACTTCAAACTTCCTAGCCAATGGTCATCTCTCAAGAAACACCACCAAAAAGAGCTTATCTGGTCACTGATCTCATTTGCTCTTAGTGGAACCTTGCTGTGTGCTTGTTGGCTGTCATGTTTACCTACATAACAACAGTAACTATACTTCTAAAAAAGCCATTGTCTGAAGCGCTTTGGAATGTTTGTGAAGGCAATTTATAAGGACGTGTCTATTCGCAACACCAAAGTTCTGATTGGTCACCTTGGAAGACAAGATTTATGATTGGTCCCCTTGGAGGACAAGACACCCAGCAGTTTCTCTGGAATGTGTAATTAGATCCTGCCTACCATGTAATCAGTTACTTTGCAAAGTGTAATTCGAGCCATTCTGACTGCCAGGCTCCAGACAGAAGAGCTCACATAGAACAGGGCTCACCCTCACGTGTTAAGACCTTCTCCCACTCCCTGCCCAAGTTCCTGATTTCCTCCCTGCCGCCCACGTTTCTGACGACCTCCACCCCCTCAAGGTTTCTGACCTTCTCCCCCTGCCCAAGTTCCTCCCCCCAGCACCCCGCCCCCTGTCCTTCCCTCCCCTCCATAGATGGTGTGGGGGTCACGGATTGTTAACAGGTTTATTGTGTATGAAGTGAATAGTGACAGTGTCATGACTTCCAGATTTCGTCCAGTCCAACGATGTCCCTTGCCACACATGCACCAAGCTTTCCGAGAAATCAACCAGGTGAAGTGGGAGGAGAGGGAGGACATGGTTGGAAGAATGTGATGCGTCTTACCATCTGGATCACGTTCTCGTTCCCCTCCTCCCCCACTTAGACCTGGATCACGGCTTCCCCCATCCCCACTCTGCTCCTTACCCAACCCCCAAGTTCCTGACCTCCTCTCCCTCCGAGGATACTCTCTTCTACCCCAGCCAGCACGGATCCAGTAACGAGCCTTCTCCGACGGAACTAACGAAAGTGTGGTCAACGCTGCAATGAAGGCTGCAACGGTTAGGTACTGTGCATGCGCGGCCTTGGTACCTAGCGCGCATGCGCAGGAGGGGATCAGGTGCGCACGTGCGGCTCCGGTACGCCGCACGCATGCGCAGAAAGCCATAACATGGTTCGGCAGATAATCACTTTGAATTTATAATGCAAGTTCTTTCTACCTCCTTACTGCCAATGGCAAAGACCTGTCCATCTGGCCATCAGGTGCATCAATCGGCAGCTACGGTGGTACAGAAGCCGATCTGTCCCTCGTTTTTTTTTTACTTCCACTATAGTAGTCCAGCTGGCCATCAGTTATCAATGGACAGTTATAGTGCAAACAACATTACTGATGAATGGAGACACCATATTGCTACAACTGTCAGTTTGTTTTGAGTATCAGTTGGGGAGATAATCACTGAAAAGAGGAAGAAGGAAAAATAGATCAGTGCATACTTCCAAGGAAAAGGAAAGCAGGAAATGTAGAAGGCCAACAGAATTATGTTCAATAATTCCGCAACAATGTTCGCAACCCACACTCTCTCACAATTGGTAAAACTCAGTTATGAAGAATTTTGCTTAATCCTGAAGTCTTTAATTTGTTCTGTAATTTCAAAAAAAATGATTGCATTAGGAATAGTGCTCTGGAAAACAAAATAGGGTCCTCTGTGAGGGTACCAAGATATATAGATGAAATTGAAGCACCATTATATTAGTATTCTGATGTTAATTCATCGTTAAAGCATATACACCCAGATATTTTCATCATTTTTCATGACTTAAATGAAATTCTTCAAAATAACCAAAAATAAGCAGAACAATTAGAAATGTTTATGTTAATCATAAACCTTCATAATTGTTTGATTGTTGAGGGGACACTTTGCTCCCCACCCTTGCCTGGGCACTGGACAAGCGGCATGCACACAAAGTGCACTCAGCCTGTTCAGATCTCAGAGCATCCAAATTTGGTCGAGCAAGTCATTATCATGGCCCAGATGAATTTCTAAGCCTTTGTCCACTCCCTGGTAGGTCCTTGTGCTAGGAAACAGGAGTAACAACAGAAGGGCAGCTGTGCTAAGGGACCAGCTGCCAGCCTTCTTGCTATTGTTGGAGAATAGCAACCAGAGGACCTCCAAACTTGAAGATCTGTTGGGGAAACGGAGAAAAAAGGAGAGCATTTACCTTTGTGGCATCCCTTGTTTTGCTGTCTGGCCTGTTCAGATCATCCAAGCCAAGGGGATTCAGGCACAAGGACCACCACTAGCTTTTCTGAGTACCTCTGAAAATGGACTTCCTTTGGCTCCATCAAGAAGAAAGTGAGGTGGGATGGCCAAGAATGCCCCCTCATTACCATGCCTGCCCAGACCCTGCATCTGTTCTAGGCACAGGCCCAAGACTGCTCATCTTGGGAAGCCCCAAAAATCCTTGGGAAATATAAAGAGGCAGAGACTCAATCTCACTGGTCTCTGTACCCTTTTCATCTCCACAGCCCCATGGATTTCAGCATTCCCCAGGTGGTAGAGGGAATAATATTGAGGCCCATGACTTTTCACACAATTACAGAAATTCAGCTTTCGTTATTATACTTTTATGTCCATTTCTATTAATTTTTTTAAACAGTGAATGCTGATGACATCATTAGCTTGCCAATGCGATTAAACTGAAATACCACCCTCAGTTGAAATGAACAAGTCATAGAAAGGCCCCGAGTTTACCTCTGGGCGGGTTTGGGTAGTAAGGTGAATCAGAATACGTGGGAAGTGAGTGGAAAGCGGCTACTGGCCTCCAGAAAATTGGACGGCCCATGGCCACTCAGCAGCATGCAGGTAGGTAGGTGTGGGGAAGGAGGTTCCAAGAGGGTCTCATGAGAAAGAGGGAGGGCGAGTCCAAAGCAGGGAAGGCCTAAACTTTCCTTGTGGGGCTCAGAGGAGCAAAGGAAAATTTTAAAATACCTGACCTTTCAGGGCCTCTTCACATCCCAATCTTCTTCTGACCGTCTTCAGTCTGATGGAAAAGCTACAGCGGCTTCCCTGCTCAGGCTCAGAGTTAAAATTGCAGTCACGGTCCGATGACATCATCAAACCCCAATCTGTATATTTAAAGAAGGACCCTGCCGGCTTCAGGCAGGCGCCTTTGCTGCCTGCTCAGAAGACCAGATTAAAAATCAGGATTGGTGTGAAGCATGCGGGAAATCATCCAGGGCATTTTAACTGCCCACCCACCTGGTTTTCGCCTTGCGTGTAGGGTTAAAATCCCCCAACCCATACCAAATGATTAGTCAAGTTAGAGACAGAAGTTCATCCTATCCACACCCCAATGCTGTGATAAATATTCATAGCCTGAATTTAAAAAATACATTTTAGAAACATATAGCCCCGATATTAACTGGGAGACGCGGTGGGAGTTGAGGGGGTTGGTCTGATATCGCGTGGGAAACCTGGAAGTATATTCAGCACATCTGTCACTGGCTTTTTAACTGAGCCACCTCAATATAATTTTACTTCCGGGTTTGATGTCCAACGTGCGGCAGTGGGCGTGATGAGGACCCGCATGATGTGATCTCAACTCTAGTATTTAAAGCCCCAATCCAAAGATGCAATTTGGAGGAGTTGGAGTTGAGAAGAGAGGAGCCACTTCAACAATGGATTCGAGATGTTCAAAGGCTGTGCTCTAGGTTTTGGAGCCTGTGAGGGCCCCGCCAAAGACTGCTCCACCTGCTTGGCTTCACTGATGCCTCCCTTGATGTGCTACTGGGGGCTGTGAGGATCTGTAGGGACATACTATTCCCCTGCAATGGAAGGAGAAAACCGGTGGCAGAAAGAAAGAAGGCGTGGTTGGAGGTTGCCCAGGAGGTCAGCAGCAGGAGCATAGTGCCATGCTCCTGGAAGCAGTGCAGGAAGCAGTTTAATGACCTAACCAGCACCTACATACATCCTGCTTGCTGAGCACATCACCTCATGCCCTCATTCTGCTTTTTCAAGCCTACTGCATCACATCACTGCTCACACCCATTTACCTTGAAGGTGCACTCATCCTTCTCTGTATGCACTTCCTCGCATCCCCATCTATCCATCCACCACTCCCACTCACCCTCATTCTTAAGCAATTTTATGCCTCTCCCTCAAAGTCACCCTCACCAAATGCTCTCCATCCATCAGCTGAACACATGCCATTACACTCACTCATAGGTCTGTTCTTTCCCTCATTGCAGGAGAAGAGAGGACAAAACACCAGGAAGAGGGACAGAACCAGGAGGTGGCTGACAAGTGCAGAGGAGGAGGCACTGGAGATCAGTAGAGTTTTGGTGTGGCTGGCAATTGGAGATGTGGAGACAGGGATCTTCCAGCTACCTGGTGACATAATTAAATATCAGCCACCCACATGTCATACAGCACTCAGTCATGTTGACTTGATTTCAATAGCGAGTGAAATATGATCATCTTCATACTGATAAGTTGCAACATTCTTACCTTGCCAGTACTCATTCATGTCTTTTATCTCCACACGGACTGCAGCGGTTCAAGAAGGCAGCTCACCACCACCTTCTCAAGAGCAACTAGGGATGGGCAATAAATGCTGGCATTGCCAGCGACACCCTGATCCCATAAACAAATTTAAAAAAAAATCTCCGACAGGGCCTTCACACGCGCAGCAGGAGTTGCTGAAGTCATGGACAACAATTCCTCTGAGGAGCTGCATTCTTCTGAGGGTGCATCGTCACAGAACTCATGCATACCATGCACCAGCTCAGATACTCACCCTTCGGAGAATCATTGAGCAGCAGCAGACAATGTGCGATGCACTAACAGGCCTTCCAAGCACACTCACCACGACTGCAGAAAGAATGGAGGAATCTGCCTCAGCATGAGCGGGTTGATGTCGCAGGCCATTGCGATGATGTGTTCTTCCATGGATAGAGTGGCCAGTAGGACAGTTAGTTGGGTTTTCACCTGGTGACTCACACCACAAGTGAGCAAGAACAGATGGTGGTGGCAGGGATAGCAGTGGAGAGTCCACGTCTGAGGGTGCAGCCCTCTCCAAGCTCTACTCAGCTAGACACAGATGCTGTACCTTGGGGGCTGTCGATGAAACGGAAAATCATATGAGCAACAGCAGACAATGTGTGATGCACTTACAGGCCTTGCAAGTACACTCACCACGACTGCAGAAAGAAATGGAGGAGTCCACCTCAAGCATGAGTGGGTTGATGTAACAGGCCACTGTTATGATGTGTTCTTCCATGGATAGAGTGGAACATCAAAAACTCCAATCAAATGAGTACTTGCATGCCTTGACAACGGCCGTGCATATTCTGGATGACAAGATGTCTGCCACCTTAAATAGCATGACAGATACCTTAACCTTGGCCTTACAGCGCCCCACTGATCTGCACCAAGTACTCTCCAGCACTGTGGTAGCAGTGAAACGCGGCTGGGCCATGAGAAGGATGATGGCAAAAGGTGGCATGGAAGTGAGGACTCCACTGAATGCGCTTCCACTTCTCACCTGTTGCGCCCCCCTCAGTCAATAGCCCACATGTTGCCTCGTCTCCCGATGGCCGAGTCTGCACCTGCACAAGTGCAGGTGGCGAAGTCTTTGGTGGGGCCCTCATGGGCTCCAAAACCCAGAGCTCGTCAGCCAAGAGCATCTCAGCAGTCAGAGCAGGGATGTGAGCAGCCTTCCTCTACCTCTGCTCAAGTCACAGGAGTTGCACCACATAGGAGAAATAGGAAAAGAAAGACTAAAGTTTTGTAGTTTCACAATGGTATGCATATGGGTGTATGGTAAAATGTTATGCGCTTAAGTTTCTGTTCTTTACTTTAATCACATAAATATTATTCTTTTGCACCACTTTCCTGTCTTGCCCATTCTTGGTTGCTGGGTGGCAAGTGGCTTTTTTAAGTTATTTGATGACGAATGGGAAGACATGAATTAACGGGGACCAATGCGGCAGGAGGGATGTGAAAGGGGTGGTTGGTTATTTGCAGGACTGGTTTGGGCCAGTGGCAGTGGGTGGGGGGGTGGGGGGGGGGGGGGGGGAGTGGCAGGAAGAGTGACTGTTGCATGTGCTTGTGAGATCAGTTCACTGGTGTAACCTAAATGAACCTGGCAATAGCAAGGGTATCCTGGCAGCAATGTGAGCAGCTGTTGGTGCATTGCCCTCATCACCTTCCTCGTCCTCATCATCCTCTTCCTCCTCCTCCTCGGAATCCTCCGAAGAGGATCTGCGCTCTGCACCTTCTTCCTCCTACAGGTGCAAACCTCTCTGTTGCGCAATGCTGTGCAGAGCGCAGCACACCACATCCATTCTGGACACCCTGGCTAGTGTGTATTGAAGGGTGCCTCCAAATCTGTCTAGGCACCTGAAGCGCATCTTCAGCATGTCGATGGCTTGTTCAATCACACATCTGGTGGTGATATGGCATTCATTGTAGCGCTGTTGGGCTTCATTGGTTGGGTTTCTGACGGGTGTCATAAGTCAAGTTTTAAGTGGGTATATCTTGTCTCCTAGCAGCCATCCCTTAAGTTTGCTTCCAGGTTCGAAGACATCAGGGAGCTTGGACTGCCACAGGACGAAAGCATCATGGCAGGTCCCCAGCAATCTTGCGCACACCTGCATAAAGATCTTTTTGTGGTTGCACACCAGCTGTACATTGATGGAGTTGAAGCCCTTGTGGTTAACAAATACTCCTGGTTGATCTGTGGGTGCCCGGATTGCCGCTTGTGTGCAGTCGATGACACCCTGCACATAAGGGAACCCACCCAGAGCTGCAAACCTGAGCATCCGCTCATTCTGACTGGCATCATCGCAGGCAAAGTTCACATAATTTCCGGCCCTGACAAACAAGCCATCAGTCACCTGTCTTATGTACTTTTCGGCTGCTGTCTGCGAGATCCTGCAAACTTCTCCAGCAGAGCCCTCAAGGTAAGGATCTGAAGGCAAAAAAGTTGAGGGCAGAGGTAAAGCATGGCCAACAGGTTCAGCTGGCAGCAGGTCTTCTTCTAAAAGGCTGCAGATGTCCGCACCACCTGACACAACAACCAGAGCCTCCGGAGACACTGCTGTTCGGTCACGCCAAGGAAGATGATCCTCTGCCTGTAGACCCTGTGTCATGGGTAGTGCCTCCTGCAAGCTGCACCTCCCTGCTGCTACCCTCTCTCCTGTGCAGCTACAGGTCTATGATCTGCAGGCTATGCTGGTCATCTTGTTCCTCATCTGAGGTCCAATCTAAGGCAGCCAAAGTGCCACCCATCCTCATGTGATAGAACAAACCTCCAAAGCGTAGAACCTAAACTCTCAGCAAAAGTACTGTGGACAAACCCTTTGGCACTAGCAGGTAAGAAAGCAGCTGTGAGTACTGAGTATTTATTGCAATATTTCCATGAGATTGATTCAGCCCCCTCAATTGCCATTGTGTTCTCACCTTGCTTTCACTGGCGAATTTCAGAAGCCCGGGAAACCCATGGATCCGATGTTAAAGTCAAAACTGTGTTGAAATATTGCTTTAATTGAGCGATTAACATATGTTAATAGGAAACTTGACTCTCCCGAGGGGGTTGCGCACACACAGCCTAACGCGCTGGAGTGAAATGTGCAAGTCAGTGGGTTGGTTTTAACCCCCCTACCCACACCCAAACTCACACGTTCCTCAGTATTTAAATTCCCCCCATAGTTCCTGAAGGCTAAAATGATAATGCACTACTAGCGTGAAACTGAGCCTTGTAGGACAAGTCGCAGATTAAATCCCTGGTCTGTGCTAAGTTAGCTGATTTTCTCCAGGCTGCCAGTGGGGTGCTGCAATTTATGTCAGTGCACCTGGGATAAGCAGGGGAAAACTCAGCCAATGTCCCCCCTCCATTTGTACAAAGTATCAAAGGGTAGCCAACATCTGTGGAATCATACAAGCATGAATCAGCTCCTGCAGAGGCGGAAAGAATATTACAGAAAAAAAATCTTCTATAATATTAAAAATCTCTCATTAGAACGCAATGGCTGTTCACCAACCCTAATTCCCTGGGTCACGATCTTACATTTCAAAATTCTATGTACACATTTCTATTGGGTATGCCAACGTTATAATGTAAACACTTATCTGTAATTATTACATAAAATGCAACTAGTTGGCACAGTATTATCTATTCCCAACAAAAAAACTGAAAATGCTTTCTGAAAACTTTTCATCCAACATAATGGGGTCACAGTCTCAGAATAAGGGGTTGGCCACTTAGGACTGAGATGAGGAGAAATTTCTTTACTCAAAGGGTTGTGAATCTTTGTAATTCTCTACCCAAAAGGGCTGTGGATACTCAGTCGTTGAGTATATTCAAGAAAGAGATCGATAGATTTTTGGATACTAAGGTAATCAAGGGATATGGGGATAAGTGTGGGAAGGTGGAGGTGAGGTAGATGATCAGCCATGATCTTATTGAATGGCAGAGCAGGCTCAAAGGTCCGAATTGCCTACTGCTGCTCCTATTTCTTATGGCTGGAAAACACCGTATCGGGTCCTGACCGAATTTGTGGCCCTTTCAGCAGACCACCACCAAAATTAAGGTGTGACTGCACTGGAAAGAACACAAATTTTCATGGTCCAGATATCTACTGAGTTTCAAAATGGTAAGTGATAAAAATTAAGTGCATAGGTAAAGGGATATTTATCAAATAAAAATCACTCATTTACAATTTTCACAGAATGAACAAAGTTGTGCGATTCAATTTTAAAAGCACCAGTAAAAAGCCCAGAATACCATTTAATAAAAATGGAATTTAACTTATTCAGCTACTGTAAATCAATGATTCTGATGTTATGCTCCGCAAGGGATAAACACTGCTATTATAAAACAGCATATTGTCGGAACAGTGCCACGAGTGATCTACTAGTATTTATAAATAAAAAAGTAATGCTAAAATCATAATTCATTAGAATGGTTTCAGTTTTAAGCTGTAGTGATATTACACTGCCAGTCAGAGACTGGTAGCTGTAGATTGCAAAGCTCGGCTGCAAATTGTATCCTGCTGCCAGGATAGAGTTCTTGACAAGCATGCTGACATGATCAGTTACACACAAGAACAGCATTGCACAGCTCTGGCAGCTATATTTTAAGGTTAGAAGAAAATAGGTGAGACATTAAACTAATGTTAAACTTGCAGTGTAAATGTGCACTAAAAAGCTTCAATAGTAACTTTATAAAGTGCGCAGAAGGTCCAAATACAGCTTCTCACTGGACTGAAGTTATACTGTACCCAGTGTTAAGCTCATGTGGTAGAAGTGACCTCCTGGAGGTGGATCTCATACCACTGGGCTTGTAGACCAATTATCATCTTCTAGTGGAATATTTTTGGTGCATCATTTGGAAGCAATTCCATCTACACTTCTTGTTAAATATTCTAATTCCTTTGTTATTCATGTGATTCTCTGTTTTTCTTAAAGTTCCTAAAAATATACAACTTTTTTCTTAAACTAAAAATATCTTAGAGTCCCAAATGCCTGTTTGTTTAAAACAAATACTCAGTATTTGGCATCCACAGATGACAGAATATTTAACCGTTTCCTTGCAAAAAGAAAATTCCAGAAAGCGAGTTCTAATATTAGAAGTGCTGAAACAAAATAATGGGGAAGCAATCCACTCACTCGTGACTTACCAATCTCAGCCAGAAATACAGCAGATTCAAACTCATTTTTTCCCCAAGGTGAATGGTACTTGGACCCATACCTCTCAATAGTTTGGACATAAAAAAACACTGCTTACTACACCAGTGAGATACATGAATGAGTTTGCCATTCGGACTTGAATTTGAACCTATTTCCCCAGAGGTAAATGGTGTTGACCCACTATGTCACCTGGGCCTCATTGGGGGAAAAAAACTTTAAATAGGGGGACAATTTGTGGCCACTATTCCCTACTGTTTCATCAGAAAAGTAGGATCATAAGAACGTATATAAACAAAACTGCAGCAAATAATTCCATTTTTTACTTGTCAAATATATATTGAGCACAGCAGCAGTAAAACAGGTTAATAGACATTTGTTTTTATTTTCTTGTCAATTTTTCCAAGCAACATTCTCCCAGGGTACTGTGAATCTTGCTCTAAAAAAAACCTAATGGACACTATAGAACAGTCCTAATTTTTTCTTATGTGATTTTCATTCCCTTGATGCGGCAGCTACAATACTTCCACCCAGAGACTCTCCCAAAATCACAGCTCATATCAGAAACTCAGCAATTTAGAGAACTGCACCTGAAACCCACACCATACCAGTTTGTAACGGACTGTGTTAATGTAAAATCACACAACTCGGGTATCAATGTCAGGTCAAATTCATGATTTTGCATTTAGACATCTTCTCATCTGCATAAAACTTGGAAGTATAGTGAACAGTGAGGAGGATAGTTTTTTTTATTTGTTCCTGGGATGTGGGCGTCTCTGGCAAAGCCAGCATTTATTGCCCATCCCTAATTGCCCTCGAGAAGGTGGTGGTGAGCCACCTTCTTGAACAGCTGCAGTCCTTGTGGTGAGGTGCTGTTAGGAAGGGAGTTCCCAGCGACGATGAAGGAACAGCGATATATTTCCAAGTCAGGATGGTGTGTAACTTGAAGGGGAACTTGCAGATGATGGTGTTCCCATGCGTCTGCTACCCTTGTCCTTCTAGGTGGTAGAGGTCACGGGTTTGGGAGGTGCAGCCGAAGAAGCCTTGGCGAGTTGCTGCAGTGCATCTTGTAGATGCTACACACTGCAGCCACGGTGCGCTGGTGGTGCAGGGAGTGAATGTTTAAGGTGGTGGATGGGGTGCCAATCAGGCAGGCTACTTTGTCCTTGATGGTGTCGAGCTTCGAGTGTTGTTGAAGCTGCACTCATCCAGGCATGTGGAGAATATTCCATCACACTTCTGACATGTGCCTTGTAGATGGTGGAAAAGCTTTGGGGAGTCAGGAGGTGAGACACTCGCCTCAGAATACCCAGCCTCTGACCTACTGTTGTAGCCACAGTATTTATGTGGCTGGTCCAGTTAAGTTTCTGGTCAATGGTGACCCCCAGGATGTTGATGGTGGGGGATTCGGCGATGGCAATGCCGATGAATGTCAAGAGGCGGTGGTTAGACTCTCGCTTGTTGGAGATGGTCATTGCCTGGCACTTGTGTGGCGCGAATGTTACTTGCCACTTATCAGACCAAGCCTGAATGTCATCCAGGTCTTGCTACATTCGCACATAGACTGCTTCATTATCTGAGGAGCTGCGAATGGAACTGAACACTGTGCAATCATCAGCGAACATCCCCACTTCTGACCTTATGATGGAGGGAAGGTCATTGATGAAGCAGCTGAAGATGGTTGGGCCCAGGACACTGCCCTGAGGAACACCTGCAGTGATTTTCTGGGGCTGAGATGCTTGACCTCCAACAACTACAACCATCTTCCTTTGTGCCAGGTATGACTCCAGCCAGTGGAGAGTTTTCCCCCCCGATTCCCACTGACTTCATTTTTACTAGGGCTCCTTGATGCCACACTCAGTCAAATGCTGCCTTGATGTCAAGGGCAGTCACGCTCACCTCACCTCTGCAATTCAGCTCCTTTGTCCATGTTTGGACCAAGGCTGTAATGAGGTCTGGAGCCGAGGGGTCCTGGCGGAAACCAAACAGAGCATCGGTGAGCAGGTTATTGGTGAGTAAGTGCCGCTTGATAGCACTGTCAATGACACCTTCCATCACTTTGCTGATGATTGAGAGTAGACTGATCGGGCAGTAATTGGCCGGGTTGGATTTGTCCTGTTTTTTTGTGGACAGGACACACCTGGGCAGTTTTCCACATTGTCGGGTAGATGCCAGTGTTGTAGCTGTACTGGAACAGCTTGGCTAGAGGTGTGGCTAGTTCTGGAGCACAAGTCTTCAGCACGACAGCCGGGATGTTGTCAGGGCCCATAGCCTTTGCTGTATCCAATGCGCTCTGTCATTTCTTGGTATCATGCGGAGTGAATCAAATTGGCTGAAGACTGGCTTCTGTGATGGTGGGGTGCTCAGGAAGAGGCCGATATGCATCATCCACTTGGCACTTCTGGCTGAAGATGGTTGAAAACGCTTCAGCCTTGTCTTTTGCACTCACGTGCTGGGCTCCGCCATCATTGAGGATGGGGATGTTCATGGAGCCTCCTCCTCCCGTGAGTTGTTTAATGATAATGGTAGAGTGAGGGATATGCCAGGCCATGAGGTTACAGATTGTGGTGGAATACAATTCTGCTGCTGCTGATGGCCCACAGAGCCTCATGGGTGCCCAGTTTTGAGCTGCGTGATCTGTCCTGAATCTATCCCATTTAGCACGGTGGTAGTGCCACACAACGCGATGGAAGGTGTCCTCAGTGTGAGGATGAGATTTCGACTCCACAAGCACTGTACGGTGGTCACTGGAAAGATGCATCTGCGAGAGGTAGATTGGTGAGGACGAAGTCAAGTAGGTTTTTCCCTCGTGTTCGTTCTCTCACCACCTGCCGCAGTCCTAGTCTGGCAGCTATGTCCTTCAGGACTCGGCCAGCTTGGTCAGTAGTGGTGCTACCGAGCCACTCTTGGTGATGGACATTGAAGTCCCCCACCCAGAGTACATTCTGTGCCCTTGCTACCCTCAGTGCTTCTTCCAAGTGGTGTTCAACATGGAGGAGTACTGATTTAGCAGTTGAGGGAGGGCGGTAGGTGGTAATCAGCAGGAGGTTTCCTTGCCCGTGCTTGACCTGAAGCCACGAGACTTCATGGGGTCCGGAGTCAATGTTGAGGACTCTCAGGGCCACTCCCTCCTGACTGTATACCACTGTGCTGCCACCTCTGGTGGATCTGTCCTGCCGGTGGGACAGGACATACCCAGGGATGGTGATGGAGGAATCTGGGACGTTGCCTGAAAAGTATGATTCTGTGACTATGATGTCAGGCTGTTGTTTGACTAATCTGTGGGACAGCTCTCCCAATTTTGGCACAAGTCCCCAGATGTCAGTGAGGAGGACTTTGCAGGGTTGACTGGATTGGGTGTGCCGTTGTCGTGTCCGAAGCCGGTGCCGAGATCGATGCCGGGTGGTCCGTCCGGTTTTATTCTTATTATTGTTTTTCGTAGCGGTTGTGTACAACTGAGTGGCTTGCTAGGCCATTTCAGAGGGCAGTTAAGAGTCAACCACATTGCTGTGAATCTGGAGTCACATATAACCAGACCAGGTGAGGACAGTAGATTTCTTTCCCTAAAAGGTGATTAGTGAGCCAGATGGGTTTTTACGACAATCCGATAGTTTCCTGGTCACCATTACTGATACTAGCTTTTTATTCCAGATTTATTTAATTTACTGAATTTAAATTCCCCAGTGATAGAGTTAGAGTTAAAGTGATAGACTTCAAGAGGACATAGACAGGCTGGTGGAATGGGTGGACACATGGCAGATGAAATTTAACGCAGAAACGTGCAAAGTGATACATTTTGGTAGGAAGAATGAAGAGAGGCAATATAAACTAAAGGGTACAATGCTAAAGAGGGGTGCATGAACAGACAGACCTGGGGGTATATGTGCACAAATCATTGAAGGTGACAGGGCAGGTTGAGAAAGCGGTTAAAAAAGTATACGGGATCCTGGGCTTCATAAAGAGAGGCATAGAGTACAAAAGCAAGGAAGTTATGATGAACCTTTATAAAATACTGGTTTGTCCTCAGCTGGAGTACTGTGTCCAATTCTGCACTTTAGGAAGGATGTGAAGGCCTTAGAGGGTGCAGAAAAGTTTTACAAGAATGGTTCCAGGGATGAGGGACTTCAGTTACGTGGATAGACTGGAGAAGCTGGGGTTGTTCTCCTTAGGGCAGAGAAAGTTGAGAGGAGATTTGATAGAGGCGTTCAAAATCATGAGGGGTCTAGACAGAGTACATAGAGAGAAACTGTTCCCATTTCGGAAGGGTTGAGAACGAGAGGACACAGATTTAAGGTGATTGGCAGAAGAACCAAAGACGACATGAGGAAAAACTTTTTTACTCAGCGAGTGGTTTGGATCTGGAATGCACTGCCTGAAAGGGTGGTGGAGGCAGATTCAATCGTGGCTTTCAAAAGGGAATTGGATAAGTACCTGAAGGAAAACATTTTGCAGGGCTACGGGGAATGGGCGGGGGAATGGGACTAGCTGAAGTGCTCTTGGAGAGAGCCGGCACAGGCTCGACGGGCCGAATTACCTCCTTCTGTGCTGTAACCATTCTATGATTCTATCCCAGTTTGTATGTTGGAGTATTTTTTCTAAATTAGTCATATTTTTCCAACATTGACAGATTCTTTACTTATTATTTGACACAGGGATTATTTGTTATTTTTGCTAAAATGTTGATGTGTGGGGACATTGACGAGGACAAGATCAGGCTTTGCCGGATACCATGTAGTTGGAAAGTCTGCCAGCATTCACTGCCAAGAATCTCTCATAAAAACTGATTACTTAAGTAAAGTACAAGAGACGAATAATATTCATGGAATCATACTACAGCAAGAAGTCAATGCCTTCAAGAGGGAAGGAAAGTGGCAGAAAAAGGAGCAGGAATTTTGTTTATAATTTACTTTGTCACCACCCCAAACATTCATACCATTGCTATAATTATAAATCATAGGCTCATTTTTTTCTTTCTCTTCTTGAATTTGACATAAAGAACCAAGCAACAACCAATCATATAAACTGTTGTATTAACTTAATGGACTAGGAGACTTGTATTGAAAGCTTTTACAGCAAAGTCAAATCCCAAGAGTGTTATTGTGGATTGAAGCCAGATTTTGTTAAGTTTGCATACAATATTTTTCTTTTTCCAGTATGCTTGCAAGAGAAACAAATTCTTCCCATTACTTCCATTTCTATTTTTATCTTTAAATAGTAACGTGCAACCAATAATCTTACCATCTCTGTAAACATAAGCTCTCTTGATTTTATTTCTCAAACTATCTTCCCAACATTTGTAGTTTTATGAAGAACAATACTTGTGACCTTGATAATTATGTTAGATTTCCACCCATTTTGTGTCTATGCAACTTTTTGGTCAAGTTTTGTCCTGACGTTGGAAGTGCCTTCCAATTTTGAGTTGATTATATTAAAATTCGATCCCAACGACCTCACTTACTTTACAGCCTTCTAGACTCAATATCGAGTTC
Organism: Squalus acanthias; assembly: GCA_030390025.1. Lineage (NCBI taxonomy): Eukaryota > Metazoa > Chordata > Chondrichthyes > Squaliformes > Squalidae > Squalus > Squalus acanthias. The sequence continues at coordinate 82,643,913 of CM059435.1, read as the reverse complement.
AACAATTTCAGACTATAACCTCAGCCCCTATGTTTTCTTTTTTCTCTCATGGCAGCTGATGATGATTCTGCCAGTCATTTACACCTCATCTAGAGTCATCTTTTGTTTCTTAACTTGTCCCATTACCATCTCCTTTTGCCTTGCACCATCATACCTTTTGTCTTTTAATCTCTCCTGCCTTCCATCCTATCACAGACCTTCCTTTTTGTTCTTTCCTCTCCTCCTCCCTTTCCCTGCCCCACACTTGCTTAAAAATCTTGTTACTTCTCCAACTTTTTCCAGTTCTGATGTAGGGTCATCGACCTGAAACATTAACTCTGTTTCTCTCTCCATGATGCTGCCTGACCTGCTGAGTGTTTCCAGCATTTTCTGTTGACCTCACTTACTTGTCTGTACAACTGTCCTGGCATTTATGCCAGTGTAGAGCTCAACCATTTACTTACCCATATAAAATGGGTACCATGGTGTGCATTTTATGGAGATGGAATTTAAGATACCTATGGCAAGATTTGTAGCAACATTGTCAGGCTATTTTTGTTTCTCTCATGTTTTCACTTAGTTGGTCAGAAGAATTTCTGCCAACTGTTGTGCCACTGCTATACTTCTGGTACATTCACAATTTGGGGACACTGGGTTTCTCAGTGGCGCTCCCCCTTTACTAATGTTGTTTGGAGCAAGAAGAGGAGGGGCAATGAGAGATGGTGGAGTTGAGGAAGCCATGATCTTACTGAATGGCGGAGCAGGCTCGAAAGGCCGAGTGGCCTGCTCCTGCTCCTATTTCTTATATTCTTATGAGATGCTCGGCAGTTAGGGTTGCCAACTCTGGTTGGACATATTCCTGGAGGGGTCATCACATGACCTCCTGCCTCCAACCTCCCCACCCCCACAGCCCTGCCATTAGTCGCCCGACACATCCATCCTCATGGGGCACTACCTTCCAACACCAATTGGAACGTAAATAGACTCTTCATTACCCGATTGGATGATTCTTGACTGTCAGCCAAACAGTCTTTTTTTCCCCCATGTCCAATATTTTTATAACAAACAAAAGTGTTTGTAGAGAATTAAAAAAAAAAACACGTTTTATTGCCTCGATGATATTTCTCCCGGGTTGCGCCTGCATCAGAGGCAGACTGCACACACCTGCCATTACCTCGACATCCACATTTACAGACAGAAGTGCAATTTACTGGCAATGATCTTGCTACATAGGCTCTGGGTCAGTAGAGATAGCTGCAGAGCTATGCTACCAGCTGCAAGAACACATGCAACTAACATGCACCATAGAGGTGGCATGCCAGTGCTAGTAATGGTCAGCTGTGCCTCATAATCTTTCTCGGTTTCCTTCCAGGCATGCTTCAATGGAGTGGCAACCAGGGCCACCTTCCTCACTACCACCTCATTCAGCACCACCTGCAGTTCCTGAGCCAGCAACAGACAGTTGTTGTGCTGTTTCATTATTTGCCTACAGACTCAGTTTCCTGCATCCATATTTATTGTATCAACCACTGGGTTTTTCCAGACATTTTTGTTACCCAAACAAACTTTGAAAAAGCTGAAATGTATATTAGAATATAACCAGTCTTTGTAAAGGCTACCATTTTTATCCCCATATGTGGCCACTTACCTTCAAGTGCCTGCATTCCTTTAAACTTATACATTATCCATTGTAAGCAGTGGCTGCTTACACATAATTTCCTGCCACACTCTGGCAAGCTCCCATTGACAGTACTACCAAGCCCAACAAAATCCAAGTGAAGCTGACCTTGCTAAACTAGGTGAGGTCAGCACATTAACAGTGCCTGAATAACACTCAATTAGATCACATTTAGGAAATCTACACCATTATTTTTTCCAAATAACTCCCACATGTCTGTGATATGCACATTACACTAAATACTGAAATGCTTAATTCAGTCCAAACACTATAATGTTCTTTTTCTGCCAAATTAATCCTTACTGTCTCTTTTGTAGAGAGCACAGATCAATTTTTTCCAACTCTAACATGTTCTTTTGATGTATATTTTTATGCTGCTCTGGAGATTAAGGGGTCCCCAGTTTGAATCCTTTCAGGGTTCACTCAGCTTTTCATCCTTTTGAGGTGGTTAACATGAATACATTTTCTTAGGAGGGATGGGGGAAGTAAGATAATGCTGGGACTGTGCTGGTCACACCATCAAAAATATTCTCTGTGAACACTCCTGGCTGTGAGCAATAGTTTTACCTCATGCTAACATCTGGTCATTAAAAAATAGATCTCACTGGGTTAGATTTTCAACTTGCTGCCCAAGCGTTAAACTGGCATTATGGATTGGCCACCTGTTATAGAACCAGCCTGATTTTCCTTTCCAATGAGTTCAAATGCAAATGAAAATCGGGCACTTTCTGAAACAGGCAGCCAATCTCCAACACTAGTTTTATGCCCGGGCAACAAGTTGAAAAACTACCCCACTCTACATATTTATTTGATGGTTTTTTTCCTCTTCATCAAGGTGAAGGATGCTCGTGCTCAAGAACTTAACAGTTCCACTTTTTGCATCCAAACTGTGCAAACACTTCCAGAGTAAATATAGCATAGCTATATGCAGAATAAAGCTTCAGCAACATGTCTTAGCTCTCAACCTCAGACGAGGACTCTGTGCTGCACCTGTGTCATACCTTACCTAGGTCTACTGAAGGATTTAACTAATGCTCAAGTGGAAAATTATCCATTGCTTTGCAAGCTGATTTAGCAGAACGTTAAATTCACCCTCACTCGCCAATTTAAAAAAAAAATGCATTGATATATAATTTTGCAAGGTAAGTACTGAGTGACCTTTGAACATGTCCATAATTAGATGCATGTTGCCACAGCACAGTACAACTTGGTAGTACGTAGAAGCAACATGGTAGTTGTGAGGCACTTTGTAGCAACTTTTTATTTGTAGCAATTGTAGTGACATTGACATTTTAAGATGAAGATGACAGAACACTCTACCAAAGTCTTCCCCCTCCCAATTATTCTCACACTCCAGCCATATGATTGTTAGTCACAAGCTAATTATGGATGAGGATGACCATTCAGTCCATCTTAATTCATCTAGAAAAAAAGACCCTAAGGTCCCCCCATTGCTGCATCCTTAAATGATTCCTGGGTTTTTGCCTCCGTAGCTCTATCTTGAGGTCTATTCCAATGTTAATCACTCTTTGACATATATAATTTGGGAAAGAATAAAGGGTCTCAAATATGATAGGGCTGCTGGGCATGACAGCCTTCGCTCTAAGGTGCTTGAAAGAAATGGGAGATATACTAAGTGAGCCCCGACTTACATATTTAATAGCTCAAAGAGACTGGGTTTGTTCCCATGAATTGGAAGGAGGTTAATGTAGTACCAATATTTAAAAAGGGCAGCAAGTCAGAACCATGAAATAATAGGCCCATTAGCTTAACTGCAGATATTGGAAAATTGTTAGACGGGATCATTATAGATACCCTGTATGACAGAGATACACCTGGACAAAGTAGGCTCCCCACCACAGACTCCCCACATGGCTTCTGGAAAATAAAGTCATGTCTCACCAACCTGCTTGAATTACTTGAAGAGGTAACTAGGTTGGTGGATTAATGTAGCCCTGTCAACATTATTTTTACTTTCATAAAGCTTTTGACAAGGTACCATACAATAGGTTACTTTATAAGAAATTCCTGTGGGATAGGAGGGCGGATCATGGATTGCACAGGGAAATGGTTGTGATCTCGCAGGTAGAAGGTTGTCATTAATGGTAGTGGTTCTGCATGGAGACTGGTTACTAGTAGAGTTCCGCAAGTAACATTTTTGCAAATAAGTGGTGGATAATGTCAACATCAAAGAGAAAGCCAAGCCACCTTCAATGACTTTCAATGGTACCACTATCGCAGAGTTTCCCCACCATCAATATCTTGCAGGTCAGCAGGTAAGCTAAACTAGAGCAGCTATAGCAGCACTGTGGCTACAAGATCAGGGCAGAGGCTGGGTGCTATGATGAGTGGTTCACCTGTTGACCCCTTAACATCTACAAGGCTCAAGGCAGGAGTGTAATGGAATACTCACAACTTGCCGGAATGTGAACACTAAAAAGTGCAGCACCATCCCAGGATAGAGCAGCTTACTTGATCAATGCCCCTGCCACTGGACTCAATATCCACCCTCTCCATCACCAACACACTGTGGGTGCAGAATGAACTGCAGCAATTCCCCAAGTTTACTTCAATAACACCACCCTCTCCTATGACCCCCAGCACCGAGAAGCACAAGAGTAGCAGTGTTGTGGGAACGGCATCACCTCCAAGTTCCCCTCCAAGTCACGCACCATCCTAATTTGGATATATATCACAATTCCATCATCATTACTGTTGTCAAAATCATGCAATTTCCTACCCAATATCATGTGGGTGTACCATCACCACAGGACTAAGCGGTTCAAGGAGAAAGCCCACCACCAGATTCTCAAGGCAATGAAGGATGGGCAATAAATGTGGACTGGCCAACTTTACCCACGTGTTGACAACAATTTTTTTAAATGCCTTTGTATCTTCAATGCTGTCAGAAACCTGGAGGAAATGGAAGAAACCTGGTGAAAAGAGTTAAATCTTCATAAAAAGATCGACTAAGAAAAATAAGGGTTACACTAAGACAACTGGAGATAGATCAAGCAGTAGGAGATCAAAACAGGTAAAGAAACAAAAAGCGTATAGATTGTGAGGGACTAGCCAAAAAGATCACAAGATATGGCAGGAAATGCGGGGGGGGGGGGGGGCAGGGGAGGCACTGCAGAGTAAGAATAAAGGGAATTCTTGGGACAGGGTGTATGAAAGAGAACAAAATAGAGAATGCAAAGGGAAGCCACATGGATTACAGGAGATGTTAGAAGTGTAATAGTAGGATGGGAAGAAAGTGAGCGTGGTGAGTACAATTAATGGGAAGGAGAGAGCAAGAAATCCCATGAGAAAGAGAGCAAAAGATAACATGGATTGCAGTGTGACAGACAGATGAGTGAAAGCAAGAGATACTGTGAATTGCAGCTAAAAGAAACCCCCAGAAACACAGAGGAGGGAATAGAGTACAAGGAACTTGCAGAGCAGAGAAAACAGATGGCAAGGAATACAGTCAGATGAGAGCGAAATAGCAAGGATTGCAAGGGACAAGCAGTCTTGCTCAATTTTTGTTTGTGAACATTATTCATTTGGTTAAGTCTTGGTATGCAGGCAAAGATTTCTAAATAAAACATGTGAGAATTTGGCTGAGAGGAGCGGATATAAAAAGAGTGGGAGAAGCAGCTGAGAGGAGCGGATTAAAGAGTGGGAGAATCAGCTGAGAGGAGCAGGTATAAAGCGCGGGAGAATCGGCTGGGAGGAGAATGGTAGAAAGCACGGGAGAATTGGTGGAGAGCAGCAGTCTGGATGTGATGCGAGGAAGAATCTGAAAAAAAAATTCTAAATTTGAAAAAGTGACGTCAGAGGAGTGGTGGAGCCCAAGGAACTACAGCTAAGCGATTAATTTATTTTATAACCAAGTCAAGTGTACAATTTATTAATTAATCAGATCGAACGGGATAAAATTAAAATTAACTAAATAGAGGATACTAACCTTAAAGGGTTCCGAATTTTCATTAAATTAAAATCTGACATATATAAATAATAAATAAGTAAGTAATTTGGTTTTTTTTTAAACAAAAGCAATCTACCTAATTTTAATTCAGGCTATCAATAAGCAAATAAATATAAAAGACTAGAGATGGCAGGGTAGGCTATGTGTTGGGGCTACGTTATGTGGGAGTTTATGGACAGCAAGACTGCCTGGAATCCCACATCTGCAGGAAATATCTCTGTCTTCAGTCACTCCGGCTCAGAGTCATTGAGCTGGAGTGTGAGTTAGAGGCACTCCGACACATAAAGGAGGGGGAAGAATTTCTAGATAGTTTTACCCAGAACAGAGTCAGGAAGGGGAGGGTGCAACTGTCAGGGAGCCAGGTAGCAGGGACTTAGGTGAGGTTGAGAAGGAGGTCCCGCAGACACTGGTCCTGTCCAACAGGTACGATGTACTCTCTACCTCTGAGGACAAGGAGAAAGACTGCGGGGAGGAAAGCCACAATGCAGACCAAAGTTCAGAAGGCTGTCCAAGTGGGGGGAAGAGCAAAATAGAAACGTGGTAGTCATAAGGGATTCTACAGTTAGGGGGATAGATAGCGTCCTCTGCTGCCACGAACGAGAGTCCCGAAGTGTGCGTTGCCTGAGGAAATTGGAAAGGGAAGGGGGGAATTCAGTTGTCGTGGTCCATGTCAGAACAAACGACTTAGGTAGGAAGAGGGAGGAGGTCCTGCTGAGGGAGTATCAGGAGTTAGGAGCGAAATTAAAAAGTAGGACCTCGAGGGTAATAATCTCTGGATTATTGCCCAAACCAAGTGCAAATTGGCATAGAAACAATCAGATCAGGAGAATTAACATGTGACTAAAGGGCTGGTGTGGGAAAGAGGGGTTCCTTTTAAACATAGAAACATAGAAGATAGGAGCAGGATTAGGCCATTCGGCCCCTCGAGCCTGTTCCGCCATTTAATGAGATCATGGCTGATCATCCAAATTCAGTACCCTGTCCCTGCTTTCTCCCCATATCCCTTGATCCCCTTAGCCTTAAGAAATATATCTAACTCCTTCTTGAATATATTTAGTGAATTGACCTCAACTGCCTTCTGTGGTAGAGAATTCCACAGGTTCACCACTCTCTGGGTGAAGAAATTCCTCCTCATCTCAGTCCTAAATGGCTTACCCCTTATCCTTAGACTGTGACCCCTGGTTCTGGACTCCCCCGCCATCGGGAACATCCTTCCTGCATCTAGTCTATCTAGTCCTGTTAGAATTTGATGTTTCAATGCGATCCCCTCTCATTCTTCTAAACTCTAGCGAATACAAGCCCGATCGACCCAATCTCTCTTCATACGTCATTCCTGCCATCCCAGGTATCAGTCTGGTGAATCTTCGCTGCACTCCCTCCATGGCAAGAACATCCTTCCTCAGATAAGGCGGCCAAAACTGCACACAATACTCAAGGTGTGGTCTCACCAAGGCCCATGGGACACTTGCACCAATACTGGGACAGGAAGGAGCTGTACCGTTGGGACGGGCTCCACTTGAACTGTAATGGGGCCCGTGTCCTAGCGGAAAGGGTAAATAGGGAGGTGGCAAAGGCTTTAAACTAGTAAGACAAGGGGTGGGGGGGGGGGGATGGTGGCGGGAGGGGAGGGATCTACAAGAAATGAAACCAGCCTAAATATAAACGAAACAGGAAAGGAGAGCATAGGACAGACTAAACTAAGGGAGGACATAGATGGCCAGGGAATAAATAGAGTTATAGAACAGGAGTGTAACAAGATGGTTAAAAATAAAGTGAGAGGAACTGCTATTAAAAATGAGTTAAACTGTCTGTACAGCAATACACACAGGGTCAGTATTAAAACAGGGGAACTGGAGGCAATCATACGTTGCGAGGAACCAGATATAGTAGGGATTACTGAGACATGGCTACAGAAAAATCAGGACTGGAAATTAAACATTGCAGGGTATATAACATATTTAGAAAATATAGAAAGGGAAAAAGGAGAGGTGGAGTAGCTGTACTTATTAGGGATAACATAATGGCAGTAGAAAAAAGTGACACAGCTATCAGTAAGACAGAAATAGAATCTATGTGGATAGAAATAAAAGATAATAAAGGATCAATTACACGAGTAGGGGTAGTCTACAGACCACTTAATAATGGAAGGGAGGTGGAGGAAGAAATCTGCAAACAAATTAGGAAAATGAGTAAAAAACATAGAATAATCATCATGGGAGATTTCAACTACCCTGATATTAATTGACCAGAAGAGGTAGGTAAAGGGGATAAGAGTTCCTACAATGTGTACAGGACTCCTTTCTAACCTAATATGCAATAAGCCTGACAAGGGAGGATTCGCTACTGGATCCAGTAATGAGGAATGAACCAGAGCAGATAAGAGAAGTAAAAGTAAGGGAACATCTAGACAATAGTGACCATAATATAATATGCTTTAAGATAATAATTGAGAAGGCCACAAGTATGATGACGACCAGGGTAATAGATTGGAAAAAAGTCAATTTTGAGGGGCCGAGAATGGAACTTGGGAAAATGGACAAAATTATTGGCAAACAATGATGTAGATCAGCAATGGAAAACATTGAAAACAGTGTTCAACAGAGTCCAGGAAAAATATATTCCACTAAAAAACAAGATAAACACTAATGAGACACCGTGGATGAATAAAGACATGAGGGGAAAATTGAGAGTAAGGAAAGAGACATGGACAGCAGAGGAGAGCATGATAAGAGAGAATACGAAGAGATTAGGACAGAAGTTAAAAAAGGCAAAGAGGAACTAAATTAAGAGAAATTAAATTATCAAGGAACCTAAAACAAAATAGTAAAATATTCTACAGGCACATAAATGAAAAAAAGGTAAGTCGGGATAGGAATAGAGCCACTAAGGGATGAACAGGATAAAATCACAGGCAGTGATAGCAAAATAGCAGAAACATTAAATAATTACTTTGCTTCAATATTTACCAGGGAGACAGATCAGGTGGACAGGACATCAGATGATGAGATTAGAAATGATCAAACTCAGAGGATAAAACCCCATGGTCCGGACAGATTACATCTGCGCAATTTAAAAGAATCTAGAAGAGATAGCCGAAGCACTACTACACATATTTAATAATTAGTTAGACCACACTTGGAGTACTATGTACAATTCTGGTCATCATATTATAAAAGGATATTGAGGCACTGGAGAGGGTGCAAAAAAGATTTACAAGGATGATACCAGAAATGCGAGGTTATACCTATCAGGAAAGGATGAACAGGCTGGATCCTTTTTCTCTTGAAAAGAGGCCGAGGGGTGACATAATAGGAGATCTTTAAAATTATGAAAGGTTTTGATAGAGTAAACACAGTGAGAGTGTTTCCACATATGGGGAAGAGCAAAACTAGAGGCCATCAATATAAGATAGTCACCAAGAAATCAAATAGGGAATTCAGCAGAAACTTCTTTACCCAAAGAGTGGTGAGAATGTGGAACTCACTACCACAGGGAGTGTTGAAGCGAGTAGTACAGATGCATTTAAGGGAAGGCTTGATAAGCATATGTGGGAGAAGGGAATAGAGGGGTATGCTGATAGAGTTAGATGAGGAAAGACAGAAGGATGCTCGAGTGGAGCATGAACGCTGGCATGGACTGGTTGGGCCGAATGGCCTGTTTCTGTGCTGTATATCCTATGTAATCCTATGTTAATACTTGCCAAAGTTCCACGCACTTATCTTCCCTCAAATGATCACTGAATGCAGTAGTAGGGTGGCAAGTAATATTTCAAATGTAGTGCGGAGTATTAAATACTTAACTGAAAACTTAACTTAAAAAAGAGGGAGTGCCTCTTCTATTAATATTCCTCCTGTACGGTTTACTCTGAGACCACATTTACTGGTTTGCAAGTTTCATAATCTCACAGCAGTCAGATCTACAAAAGTCCCATCAAGAGCCCATTTTATAACTTAAAAAACATAATTTATTCTTAATTATTTGTAGTAATCACGTTTGTATCAGTGCTCCGAGCTTATTTGGAATAACAAGACTTCAAACTGAAACCAACACAAACTGCCATAATCCATCCAAGTTGCCTAAGCACTTCAGTATTTAAATATTTGAACACTTTAAATGAATATTAATGAGTTTAAACCTAGCAGAAGGGACATACATTTTTCACTTGTGACAGAGGATACATACCAGGGACCTATTGACATGTTTATCCTGAATGAAATTCATATAAGACAAGACCCATAAAGTCATGAGTACATTATAATGTTGGGTCCCTTGCTGGATAAACATCATAACCAATGAATCCTAATTTTTTTTGGCCTTTGGACATAAAAAGAAATTCAATAGATTTTGGTTTATAAAATGTTAAAATCATATAAGACAAGACCCATAAAGTCATGAGTACATTATAATGTTGGGTCCCTTGCTGGATAAACATCATAACCAATGAATCCTAATTTTTTTTGGCCTTTGGACATAAAAAGAAATTCAATAGATTTTGGTTTATAAAATGTTAAAACTTACAAGTAAAGGTAAGATGGATTTCCCATGGATGCAGGTGATGTAGAATACATTTGTCATAGAAAAAATTACATGAACTCAAAACAACAACAAAATAATTGGGATAATGGACATTTTTTTCTTCCTCTGAGCAAAATCAAAAATGACAAGAACAAATGCAGTAACGTTAAAGACTGAAAAACAACAGAGTAAGAGGAGAAAACACTTCATGAAAGTACTCTGTAGCCATTGCTGATTTACCAAATACTGGTGTGAAGAGCTTTTATAATAATTCAATGTTACTGTAAAAACTGATTTACATAAGAACATAAGAAATAGGAGCAGGAGTAGGCCAATCGGCCCTTCGAGCCTGCTCCGCCATTCAATAAGATCATGGCTGATCTGATCCTCACCTCAAATCTAAAGAACACAAGAAGTAGGAGCAGGACCCGGCCACTCAGCCCCTGGGCCCGCTACGCCACCCACAGGGCCTCGACCGATCCGAACTCAGCCTCATGTCCAATTTCCTGCCCGCTCCCCGTAACCCCTAATTCCCTTTACTTCTAGGAAACTGTCTATTTCTGTTTTAAATTTATTTAATGAAGTAGCTTCCACAGCTTCCTGGGGCAGCAAATTCCACAGACCTACTACCCTCTGAGTGAAGAAGTTTCTCCTCATCTCAGTTTTGAAAGAGCAGCCCCTTATTCTAAGATTATGCCCCCTAGTTCTAGTTTCACCCATCCTTGGGAACATCCTTACCGCATCCACCCGATCAAGCCCCTTCACAATCTGATATGTTTCAATAAGATCACCTCTCATTCTTCTGAACTCCAATGAGTAGAGTCCCAATCTACTCAACCTCTCCTCGTATGTCCACCCCCTCATCCCGGGGATTAACCGAGTGAACCTTCTTTGTACTGCCTCGAGAGCAAGTATGTCTTTTCTTAAGTATGGACACCATAACTGTATGCAGTATTCCAGATGCGGTCTCACCAATACCTTATATAACTGCAGCAATACCTCCCTGTTTTTATAATCTATCCCCCTAGCAATAAAAGCCAACATTCCGTTGGCCTTCTTGATCACCTGCTGCACCTGCATACTAACTTTTTGATTTTCTTGCACCAAGACCCCCAGATCCCTTTGTACTGCAGTACTTTCCAGTTTCTCGCCATTAAGATAATAACTTGCTCTCTGATTTTTCCTGCCAAAGTGCATAACCTCACATTTTCCAATATTGTATTGCATCTGCCAAATCTCTGCCCACTCACCCAGCTTGTCTATATCCCCTTGTAGGTTTTTTATGTCCTCCTCACTTTCTACTTTCCCTCCCATCTTTGTATCATCTGCAAACTTTGATATGTTACACTCGGTCCCCTCCTCCAAATCGTTAATATAGATTGTAAAGAGTTGGGGACCCAGCACCGACCCCTGCGGAACACCACTGGCTACTGGTTGCCAGTCCGAGAATGAACCATTTATCCCAACTCTCTGCTTCCTGTTAGATAACCAATCCTCCACCCATGCCAGAATATTCCCCCCAATCCAGTGATTTTTTATCTTGAGCAATAATCTTTTATGTGGCACCTTGTCGAATGCCTTCTGGAAGTCTAAATACACTACGTCCATTGGTTCCCCTTTATCCACCCTGTACGTTATGTCCTCAAAGAACTCAAGCAAATTTGTCAGACATGATTTCCCCTTCATAAAGCCATGCTGACTTTGTCCTATCAAATTATGTTTATCTAAATGTTCCGTTACTGTCTCCTTAATAATAGACTCCAAAATTTTACCCACCACAGATGTTAGACTAACTGGTCTATAATTTCCAGCTTTCTGCCTACTACCCTTTTTAAATAAGGGTGTTACATTAGCAGTTTTCCAATCTGCCGGGACCTTTGCTGATTCCAGGGAATTTTGGAAAATTATTACCAAAGCATCCACAATCCCTATTGCCACTTCCCTCAAGACCCTAGGATGTAAGCCATCAGGTCCAGGGGATTTATCCGCCTTGAGTCCCATTATTTTACTGAGTACCAATTCCTTAGTGATTTTAATCATATTTAGCTCCTCCCCCTCTAGAGCCCCCTGTTTGTCCAGTGTTGGGATATTCTTCGTGTCCTCTACCGTAAAGACTGAAACAAAATATTTGTTCAGCATTTTTGCCATCTCCATGTTTCCCACCATTAATTTCCCGGTCTCATCCTCTAAGGGACCTACGTTTGCCTTAGCCACCCTTTTTCTTTTTATATAACTATAGAAACTCTTGCTATCTGTTTTTATATTTTTTGCTAATTTATTTTCATAATCTATCTTCCCTTTCTTAATCAATCCTTTAGTTACTTTTTGCTGTCTTTTGAAGACTTCCCAATCTTCTATCCTCCCACTAAGTTTGGCTACCTTATATGTCCTTGTTTTTAGTTGGATACTATCCTTAATTTCTTTACTTAGCCACGGATGGCTGTCATTTCTTTTACACCCTTTTTTCCTCAGTGGAATATATATTTTTTGAAAGTTGTAAAATAACTCCTTAAATGAACACCACTGCTCATGTACCGTCTTACTCTTTAATCTATTTTCCCAGTCCACTTTAATCAATTCCGCTCTCATACCATCATAGTCTCCTTTATTCAAGCTCAGTACGCTTGTCTGAGAACCAATCTTCTCACCCTCTAATTGGATATGGAATTCAACCATGTTATGGTCACTCATTCCAAGGAGATCCTTAACTAGGACATTATTAATTAATCCTGACTCATTACACAGGACTTTTGTTCCTCACACTTTAATGAGGTGAATTCAGCTGCTGCCTTGTACATTAAGGTTATGATTTTGGCTACTTCATTTACATCAGCAGTTAACAGCATTGCATACCGATAACAAAATGCTCATATTGTTGAGGCTGCCGCGAAACACGAATGGAGGCTGAATCCATATGTGGAAAACAAGAAACTTTAATTCACTGCATGGCACACCAAATGGCTGCGAAAGCTGCTCCCAGAATTCACTGGAAAAACCCTGAAGCCCCGCCCACTCCTGTCTTAAAGGTAAGGTGCCTTAAAGGGAAGGTTCACCGATATATTGTCCACAGACGGAAAAGTGGGTTATGCCCGTTTAGGTGGCGATCCGCCACAATATAGTGAATATATATGATCATACAATGAATGAAACGAGTTCGGTGAAAATCATCCATGAAAGTATTATCTTATAAGTTTTAAAACACAACCCATCATGCAAAATGTAATAGACAATAATGGCTTGCCAAATTGATTCTCTTTTAGTGGATTATAGGGTGTATTCTAATCACAGAAGTAGTAGAAACTTGGCGTAAGTTTATTGAAAACTTTTTTTTAATCTGTTGAAAGTCTATTATATTGTCATGAGATTCAGTTTACACTGAAAAAAAGCTGGTATTTCACATATCTGGTACAGCAAAGTTTGTGTACAGCACAGTATCAGTTACTCCATATATGGTGCAAACTGGGAAAAATTTCCTCCCACATTAGAGGAGCTGATATTTTAGAGCAGAAGCAGCTGTGTTGGTAATGGAGGAGGCAATGTTTATTCATTTGGTATTTCAAATAGACATGATAAAGATAAAACTTTTAAGACATAATGGGGGTGATCTTTGAGTTCCGCCCAAAATGGACGTGAAGTCAGCATGCTGTCCAGTCAAAGCCAGCATTGGGAGGCCCAAATGATGTTATATTCCTCCCTCTGCTTCAAATATTCATCCACTTTTATCTTTGGTAAAACATTCTATGCTCCAACAACCCGATGAAAAAAAGAAATTTCTCTCCTCACTCTTAGTACCCATTTTAAACTGATGACCCTCATTGCCAATTCCTGCAACCAGAGGAAATAGTCTTTCCCTATTCATCCTATCAAAACATTCATAATTTTAAAATTTTAATTAAATCTCTTTTTCGCCTTCTCCGCTTCAATGAAAATATCCCAGTATCACAAGTGTATCCTGAAAACTATTCTTATCACTTGCATTCTTCTGGTGAACTTGCGCTCTATGTTCTCGAGTTTTTTTTAGTGGAATAAAAAGCAGGCATTTACATTTTGAGTCAAATCCTTGCAGTCAATATCAAAAAGAAGTAGGGCAAAATTTCCTACCTTGAAAAATTCTGCTAATCAAGCATTTCATCAGTTCTGTACCTGCATCAAGTTGTGATGTCACAGTAAGTACAGTACTTGCACTTGACATCTGTCTGAATCATGCTGGTTGTGGGAGGGCACGAATTGGCTGTCTCTTACACTGAGCTAGTCAGCAGATTAGGCCATTGGGGGGGTGGCCTGCACCTCCTGACACCACAAAAACAATTTTTTTTTTAAATGTCCTTGGTCCTTTTTTGTGCAGCCTCCGGTGGTCCCTTTAAGGATGGGCAGCGCGTACTCAATGCATGCTCCTCCCATTTGTAGCTGAAAATTGCAATTGGGGCCCTACAACTGGCATAATACCCCAATTTGTTTATTTAAGGAGCCTCCTACCATAAACAGGCAGGCGGGCTGCTCACCCATTTACAGGTCCACCTGAAAATTGCATCGGGAAGGCCTTCGACATTAGTGGGTGGCCAAGGTGCCTCCTCCCCCCGAACCTCCCCCACCCAATTTTCAAATGCTTGCTGCCCCTTTTTCAGGCGACAAACAAGCCGCCAGCAGTTGAAAATCGCTCCCTCTCTCCTGTAGAAGTTGCATGTGGCTTTTTTTTTAAATTCATGGTCACTTTTACTGATACCAGTTTTTTTTAAGTTCCAGATTTTCTTTTCTTTTTATTTTCAGATATTTTAAATAACTTCAACAGCTATAGTGGGATTTGTACCCACATTCTCTGGACTATTAGTTCAGTAACATAAGCTCTACACTATTGTACCCCCACTCTCGCAAGAAATAAACACATGATTCAGATAGCTGTCAAGTGCAAGTACTGTACTTTTTGTGACATCACAACTTGATGCAAGTATAGAAATGATGAAATGCTTGATTAGCAGAATTTTTCAAGGTGGGAAATTTTGCAATACTTCTTTTTGGTATCGACTGCAAGGATTTGACTCAAAATGTAACTGCTTGATTTTTATTCCACTAAAAAAACTCAAGAGAGCATAGAGTGCAAGTTCACCAGAAGAATGCAAGTGATACGAATAGTTTTCAGGATAGACTTGTGATACTGGGATAGTTTCACTGGAGCAGAGAAGGCAAAGAAGAAATGTAATTAAGGTTTTAAAATTATGAACATTTTGATAGGGTGAAGAGGGAAAGACTATTTCCTCTGGTTGCAGGAGTTGGTGATGAGGGTCATCCCTTTAAAATGGGTACTAAGAGTGAGGAGCAAAATTTTTTTTCCATAGGGTTGTTGGAGCATAGAATGCTTTACCAAAGGTAATGACTGGCAGAGACCATTGCCTTATTTAAGGTAAAAGATAAATATTTGAAGCAGAGGAAGGAATCAAGAAAGGAGCAAGAGAGAAAAACAGGGAACGATAGACAACAACAACAACTTGTATTTATATAGCGCCTTTAATGTAGTAAAATGTCCCAAGGCGCTGCACAGGAGTATTATAAGACAAAAAATTTGACAGAGACCAGTTAGTCTGACATCAGTAGTAGGGAAAATGCTAGAATCTATTATTAGGGACGTGGTAACAGGGCACTCAGAAAATTATAATATGATTGGGCAGAGTCAACACAGATTTATGAAAGGGAAATCTTTGACGGTGGCTGGACAAGTTGATAAGGCCGTTAAAAAAGCATATGGGATCCTTAAGTTTACAAATAGAGGCATAGAGTACAAAAACAAGGAAGTTATGCTAAACCTTTATAAATCACTAGTTAGGCCTCAGCTGGAGTATTCTGTCCAACTCCAGGCACCACACTTTAGGAAGGATGTCAAGGCCTTGGAGAGGTTGCAGAGGAGATTTACTAGAATGGTACCAGGGATGAGGAACTTCAGTTGTGTGGCGAGACTTGGGGGGAAAAATTCAGTTGGTTGCGCCTCCCGTTAGCGTCTTAAGAGGGCGCTAATGGGGCGCAAAGCAACTAGCGCCCGGGTGCGGCGATGTTTGCGCCGCTCGCGAAATTAACTAGACATTTTGTGGCGGCGCTAAACAGTACCGCCACGATCTCCTGCGCCGGCAGATCGTGACGTCAGTCGAGTGCGCAACGCCCCGGAGCGGATATTAAGTGGCGCCCCCTGCCTTACCGCCTGCCGCTAGCAACGACAGGTTGAGGGGAGCGTTTTGCAGTCAGGAAGGGACTGGGGGAGCGTTATTTAAAGGCGACCGCTTCCTGCCTTTTTTTCTTGGCGACATTTTTGAACCACGCATTCTGAGAGAGAGAGAGAGAGAGAGAGAGAGAGACTTCTGGAGAGATTCAACGCTGTGTGAAGGAGTTTTGGGTACTGAGCAACACCTCGCAGGTTCATTTTGATTTGCCCTTCCTTGTATCGATTTAGAAGAGATTGTGGGGGCTGCACTCGGAGCTCTTTCCCTGGGTCTCTCCATTGTTATTTCCAGCAGATTTGATGTGCAGGTCTCTCCAGGCCGAGATTCAAGGCTGCAAGGAGCAGGATGTGGATGGAAAGCAAGATCAACCCTCCCCTTTAAGAACTGGCCGGGGCCATTGTGTCTGTGTTCCATTGCTGACTGACATCACATGAGCTTCGCCAGCGCTCTGAGTTAGCGCCTCACTCCTCGGCCTTTGCGCCTTAAGACAGATGTGTAGCGCCTGATTTAGCGCTCTAATCACCTCCAGGGGCGATAAAAGTCAAGTTTGCAGTCGGAGGCGATAATTAGCGCCAGGCGCTAATCTTTGCGCCTGGCCGATAATTGCGCCCCAAATGGTGCGATACTGAATTTTTCCCCCTTGAGAAGCTATGATTTTTCTTCTTAGAACAGTGGTTAAGGGGAGATTTAATAAAAGTGTTCAAAATTAGGAGGTGTTTTGATAAAGTAAATAGGGAGAAACGGTTTCCACTGGCAGGAGGGCCAGCAACCAGAGGACACAAATTTAAGGTAATTAGCAAAAGAACCAGTGGAGAGATGAGGAGAATTTTATTTATGCAGCGAGTTGTTATGATCTGCATTGCACTGCCAAAAAAGGCGGTAGAAGTAGATTCAATAGTAATTTTCAAAAGGGAATTGGATAAATATTTGAAGGGGAAAACTTGCAGGGCTATGGGGAAACAGCAGGGGAGTGGGACTAATTGGATAGCTCTACCACAGAGCCGTCACAGGCGATGGGCCGAATGGTCGCTTTCTGTGCTGTATGATTCTAAGTTTAACGCAGCATTTGAAAAATAAAAGTTAGGTTACCAAATTTTGATAGTACTTTGATATTTTATTCAGAATGATCTAGAAATCAGTAGTGAAAAGTGGCTTTTAAGAATAGATAGATAGATAGATAGATAGATAGATAGATAGATAGATAGATAGATAGATAGATAGATAGATAGATAGATAGATAGATAGATAGATAGATAGATAGATAGATAGATAGATAGATAGATAGATAGATAGATAGATAGATAGATAGATAGATAGATAGATAGATAGATAGATAGATAGATAGATAGATAGATAGATAGATAGATAGATAAGATAGATAGATAGATAGATAGATAGATAGATAAGATGGATGGATGGATGGATGGATGGATGGATGGATGGATGGATGGATGGATGGATGGATGGATGGATGGATGGATGGATGGATGACCGCAATGTGAGCAGTGAATACAGTATACTAAATTGTAAGAGGTACAAGTAAATTGCTGTTTCACCAGGAAGGAGTGTTTGGGGCCCTGGACGGTGGGAAGAGAAGAGGTAAAAGGGCAGGTGTTGCATCTCCTGCGCTTGCATGGGAAGGTGCTGGGCGAAGGGGAAGGGGTGTTGGGGGTGATAGAGGAGGGGACCAGGGTGTCGCAGAGGGAACGGTCCCTTCGGAATGCTGAAAGGGGGGGGGGGGGCGGGAGATGTGTTTGATGGTGGGATCACGCTGGAGGTGGCGAAAATCGTGCAGGTTGATCCGTTGAATGTGGAGGCTGGTGGGGTGAAAGGTGAGGACATGGGGAACCCATGCTGCTACATTTTTTCTTAGACCATACCCCAGAATTTTTGAAACAAGCCTCTCTCGTGAGGCACCTTATCAAATGCCTTCTGAAAATCCATATGCACTACATCTACTATTCATGCTTATCTCTGATCGAGTCCAGCATGGTTGTTTACTTAGCTGAAACATCCCAGTTGCATCTTCAAGTAGGTGGTACTGTGGATGCTGCTTTCCCTTCTCCACACCACAGCCACCTGCTGCTTCTGCTTCCCCCAACTGCAACCCTCAAGGTTCCCCTTCCCTAGAGTGCTAAAAGCTACATTCCTGAACATTACCAGAAACTTTCAAATTCTCATACCTTTAAAATTGCTGAAAATGGTGAATAGCTTGGAAATCGATTCCCAGAAATTACTCGGAACACAGTTTTTGCCACTCCTGGGAGGGGCGGTTGGCTGTGACTTCAGGACTCATGGCTTAAGGTTATGTGAGGACAGGTTTGTTTGGTTTAAGGTACATGGGGGTGGCCACACAGAGAAGGGCAATTTGTTCAAAGGATTTCCTCAAAATAAATTTGCATTATCAAAAATACTCACCTGTACTATCCTCCCCCCCTCCCGATTCTCTCTTGCCACCCAGATCCTTGCAAACTCCCTCCTCCCATGACCTTCAATCCCAAGTCCTAGGATCATCTTCCCAACATTACTAATCCACACAACCCCCAACAGGTGGACGTAAAAGATCCCATGGTGCTATTTTGAAGAGCAGGGAATTTCTTCCCAGAGTCCAGGCCAATATTAATCCCTCAAACAACATCATTAAAACAGATTATCTGGTCATTATCACATTGCTGATTGTAGGACCTCGCTGTGTGCAAATTGGCTGCAATGTCTCCTACATAACAACAGTGAGTACACTTCAAAAGTATTTCATTGGCTGTAAAGCGGTGTGGGATGTCTTGAGGTCGTGAAAGGTGTTATATAAATGCAAGTCTTTCTTTTTTCTTACTGGTTTACAGTTTTCAGGAAAATATGCACATAATCATTCAATGCAAGCCTGAAAGTATCACTCATACTCTTAATATGTAATAAAACACAATCTTCAAATTAGTAGCCCTGATACTATACTGTGCGCTACAGTGCATAAAGCAACATACTGTCCAACTCATCAATGCCAGGGGAGGTCTACTAACATCTAAAAAAAATCCATGGATATTTGAGACAAAATAATCAGCTCACTTCAACATCAAAAGCATTTTTTTATTCAAATCTATTGAAAAGTCCTTAGTGGGAAAAAAGTTTTTAATTTCAGCTTCAATTAATAAACCTCATTATATTACTACGAGTATCACTTAGAGACAATAAAGGTTCAGTTTTTACCAACAATAACAACTTGCAAGTCCCAAGGCGCTTCACAGGAGCGTTATCAATTTGATACATAAGGAGATATTAGGACAGGCAATCAAAAGCTTGGTCAAAGAGGTAAGTTTTAAGGAGCATCTTAAAAAGGAGGAGAGAGAGAGGCAGGGAAGTTTAAGGAGGGAATTCCAGAGCTCAGGGCCCGGGCAGCTGAAGGCACAGCCGCCAATGGTGGAGCGATGAAAATCGGGGATGTGCAAGAGGCCAGAATTGGACCATTTGATATGCAGTAATTATTTTCATCAGTTGCTTATCACAATGATTTTCTCACAACCATTTTTAAAAATTGTATCTTATTAACCGTAGTTCTTTTTCCCCCTGTATTTTCTAAAGACAAAATCTGCATAATCTAGTTTTCTCAAAATTTATACCTGATTAAAAGAACAACTTTACAGCTGTGACCCCCATGTACAAAACAAAGATGCACTTTTTAGTAATCTAACCCCAAATAATCTAAAGAATGATCCCTTCGGTAACCCACTTTTAACCTTTACCATTTATGACCACCCTCATTTTTCAAGCCGTGACTATTTATATTATGGAATCCTTCTTTCTTTCTCTCTTACTTATTCACCAATAACTTTCTGAAAATCCAATTAAATGATTTCAATTGATTTTTTTCTGTACTGCGTCTTCAGACTAGTTAGACATTTCCTAAATTCTGTTAACTGATCTTAACAAGTTAAGCTTGTCCAAGTGTCCATGACTAGATCTTTCCAAAACATGTAATTACACCTACAACTGATGCCAGACTTAATAGTGTGTAGTTTCCAGATATGTTTCATGAGCCTTTTTAAATAATAATTACGGTAGCCACTGTCAAATTCTCAGGGATCTGTGTTTTAGACTACAAATTTTAGTAATGTAATATCCATCCATTCTTTTGGCTTTGGAATTGTGTAAGCATTTAGATATGTGCACCTGGAAGAGCTACAGTACAGCAGTGAAGGTTATGATAGTTGAGTATTCCTAAGAGAATGAGAAGAGTCACTGGGCATCCAGTGAGTTCAAGGCGAGCGAAGCCAATAAGCAAATTTGTGTGAGGTGACAAAAAAATGGAAATCATCCCCTTCCTCAGTCTCTTGCAGATAGTTTTTAGTTTAATATTTATACTTTACAAACTCAAAGACATAAACTGGAGCTTGTGAAGCATTTTTGTCCAACATTTAGTATGGCATTTGCTTCTTTAATTCGGTCACGGTACATAAAGGATTAAAAAACAGCTTCACACATAGGAGTGAGTTCCAGCTCATTTTGATATAATGGTTGCCAAATTATTAGGTGTTGTGAGGCAGATACCATTCAATTCAAAATACAAGTACCTTGTGTAATTTGTTGAAATATATTTTTGATTGTAAATTTAAAAAAGCTATCAAACAGTAATTTACATTCACTGGGCCTCAGTTCCATTTTGGAAGGTATTTTCAGCCTGTTTAAAAAAAAAAGTCAGAGTCTGTCTGTAGACTTCAGAGAGAAAGCTTTCAAAGATCACAAGGAAAGGATAAGAAGTGCTACATTAAAAAAATACTTCTATCATAATTTAGCACAGTTACAAATTTCTTATTTTCTGCTGCACAAGGAGCTTAACTAATTATGATAAAAAATTATGTTGGGTTATTGCTATTATTTGCTTGTTCTATTACTTTTTAATAAATTTGTTTGGCAGTTAAATTCAAAGTCAAAGTCTTGCGTAATGTTATTCAGCTGCCTTCTGAAGACAAGAAAGGTCATGTGAGGGTGCATGATGAAACCAGTAGCTGAAATAAATTGAAGAAGATTCACTATTTGTTCCCTGGAAATGCTACAAATTTTACCTAGATAGCTGGGTAAATGATAAAAAAATACCCTAGGATATAGGGAGCAAGGAATTACCTACAAGGGTACTTCAAAACACATAAGCCAAAAATATCTACAGTAAAAAAATAAAATACTAATACTTGCATGTGTACAAGTCAGTCTGTACATATTTAGAGGATCTAAAAAGTACAAAGGTTAAACTTGTACACTAAAATTTACAGTTGGTGGAAACTGCAGTGTATTTGTTATCCAGATTTTAACAGCCGGTGTGAACCAACAGCAATGCAATGATGTAATGTGTTGGATTCCACTGTGGTATCACTGCACTGGGGATCACAGGTTTAATCTTCTGTAATGCTGATCTCAACTATGCTGCTGCAGGGAGGTAGAAAGAAAGGTCATCTCCCTATAGAAGAGGGGGAAAATTGGAGGGCAAGTTATTGCTGGGCCACTGTCATGGCTCTCAAATTAATTAGCTCAGGAAAAGCATTTAGAAAGGCTGGGAGTGGACCATATATTCACCTGTTGATGCCACATTGCCCAGGGAAATTAGAAGAATAAAGGGATTCAATCACTTGGAAAAATTAATTACATTAACAGACCTTATTTTAATTTTGAAATGACACTACAAAACAGAGCGACAAATGATCAATTAACCGGATACCTTCCCATAAGGGAAGGAAAACTGGAATTTGAATGACCTTACCCCACACTCCTTCTTATATACTTGGATAATATTAACAAAATACAAGTACAATGTATTTTTTTCTTATATAAAGAGGTTGGTTCCCTAGTTTCTTTCCATTCTTCATAGTCTCTTTCTCCTTGCTTATTCTCAGTAGTCAATTTCTTTCTATTTGATTAGTCCATAGGTACTTTTTATAAGTCCTGCAGGCCAACCGTGGCTTCTTTTCCAACTGACCTTCCATTCCCAGTGCCATTCCAATTCGTATTCCCGCAGAGAGTCCTGCTGCTTCTCCACCGACATCTACCAATGTCGCACTGGAAGATTGTGTCCACAAAAATAATGCTCCTTCAATAGTTGTGTGGTTCTTCAGTCACTTGGTGGAACTCTGATAGCCCCCTCCACTGCTCCAGCTCCACAACTGATTGAGCATTACATATGCGATTTACAGGAGTAATCCTAAGGCTACACAATTTGCACAAAGTACATTTAACTGGCCTTTAACCAGTCTTTTACAAACTGTGCATGATTTATCCCAGTACTGTTTGCAAATATTTGTTATATAGAATTATGCAAGAGAGGAATTTTTGGAGAAACACTGGATGCTGATGAATTTGTTCTTAGTGCAAACTCTACAAGTTCCTCCACATGAAAATCAATTTGTGGCATAAATGTAAAGTCTTGAGGAATGTTTAGGTTTAAGTCAATGTCATGAATATTTTCCATGCAAAACTGTTGGACTTGTTTATTTACCACATGAAATGGTGATAGAATACTACTTTACATTAAGATACTGCGTGCTTGAAAAAAATGGCTTTTGTTTGAGAAAACATAAAGTTTAATTTTTCAACAGTCAACAATGGCACAAACATGATAAAAATCACTCACCAATGCAAACACAACTGGCATTATAACAAAATGACCTAAATTATATAGAGATAGGATTCTACTGGGAAAATAAATCAAGTCCTACAGGGCAGTAGCATAATGATGATACTAAAATATTCTGTACTAATATGAACATGTATGGGCAGATAATATTCTTGGCAATGTAATCATGCACATATACCAAACTTCCCTCTCTATTTTTAAAAACTTACATTTATAAACAGGATGTCGTTAAGCACGTCGCAGCCAACTAATTACATTTCAAGTGTAGTCACTATTGTTTTGCAGGCAACCACAGGAGCCAATTTGCATGCATCAAGATCCCACAAACACCAAATGAGATAAGTGACCAAATAATCTGTTTTGGTGGTGTCTGAGAGATGAATGTTGTCCAGGATAGAGAATAAGGGACAGGACTGAAC
The DNA here is from genome assembly GCA_030390025.1 of Squalus acanthias. Classification (NCBI taxonomy): domain Eukaryota; kingdom Metazoa; phylum Chordata; class Chondrichthyes; order Squaliformes; family Squalidae; genus Squalus; species Squalus acanthias. The sequence continues at coordinate 82,620,533 of CM059435.1, read as the reverse complement.
TGGGATCATGCTTGGATAAAGAGAACCAATAAAAGGCAAGTGGCTCCCCATCAAGAGTTTCCTCCGAGTCAGTGTGCTTAGCCTGTTCCCAAATAGATCGCCACTCTTCACTTCCTACTTCCCATCAATGTTAATAACTAGGAACTAGTGAAGAGCAGGTGATCAGTCTCATTAACAACTCTCACAGAACTCAATTGTAATACACGCTTTAATAAAATCTCCAAAACAAATGATGTTTGAAATCCAATATGAAACAGATGTGCTTCTTCACATATGAAGCTTCCCATGGAAAAGATTCATTTGTTGCAGTTTGTAATGAACAGGTGCCTTTCTGCACTATGTCACATGTTACAAGCACTTACCTATGGATAGGGTCATTTCCAGATAAAACCACACTGGCAGTGTACTGTGTTCCCATTAGCATCACTGTTGCCGAGGCAACTGTTGTTGCCAGGTAACCATGAAGAGACGAGAATGCAGATTTGATTTATGATTTTTTTTTGGAGAATGACGATTGTTTTAATGAAAATTATATTCAAAGCTAAAATCAACCAACCAATCAACTACAATGCAAATGCCAAAAAATCTCAACTCTACTTGATTAAATTACAGCACAAAAAATTGATAATCATTTTGTATATTAAAATAAAATAGATACTCTGCAATACACCAGTACATCAATGAAAAGTCTAAGTTATAGGGCAAATGCTATTTCTCCAACAGGTTACTGGTCTTTTACAGCCTCAAAACAATTTAATGAGTCAGTATGAAAAATTTTAAACCATGGATCCATCAATCTCATTAATAGTCAGGTCACACAGATTTCTGCCACAGCACAATGTACTAGAAGGAGACCAGCACTTGTTTGCACAAAAGTATGTCCTCTCTGTATTACAGATTTTCAAATACTTTTCATTCAGGCAAATTATAAATAATTTAAGGGACAACACAAAAATGCCTAAAAGCTCCATATCAAAAGAGAGATCTTGATGGATTACATCTAGTTCTATTTTCTTTTTTTTTTATACAACCTTATAACTGGCAAACTAGAAATCTTACTTCCAGTACCACAGATGAACCTTGTCAATCAAAATCATTCCTACTGTTTACTAAGCATCAGGGGCTTCTGGGTGTACTTACTGACAATACTTTGAAGTTTATGTTTCCCCTATTGGTCATGTGTATGTGATGCACTCATACTGTTTGGTTATGCCTTATTCAGTTCTAAGTCATGTATGCACTCGCATATGTTACATGCTCCAATATACTACTCTATCCCATGCCACCTTCCATTCTGCTCTATCTTCCAATATCCATATTCAATTGTCTATTATTCTATCTTCTACCATCTCCAAGCTCCATACATTATTTTTATGTTTTTTCTTCTCCACGCCAAACTCCATTCTCCATGTCCTATGTGATTCTCTGTGGCCTACTCTTTGCAGTTCTTCTTCATCCATTCTTTGTTACATACTTGCCAGCCTCTAATCCTAATTCGCTATTCCCTGTCTATCTACTCAACAACAACTTGTATTTATATAGTGTCTTTAAAGTAAAACATGTTCCAAGAAGTTTCAAAGGTGTCATCAAGTAAATGGACGCGGAGTTAAAGGAGCTTTTAAAATGAGTGACCAAAAGCTTGGTCAAAGAGGTAGGTTTTAAGAAGGGTCTTAAAGGAGAAGACAGAGGTGGAGAGTTAGAGGAGTTTAGAGGTGTTCCAGACCATGGGGCCTAAGCAGCTGAAGGCATAGCCATCAATGGTAGGGGGAATGGAGGGGATATGAACAAGGTTAGAGTCAGAAGAACGCAGAGTTTGACGGGGTTGTCGGGCTGAAGGAGGTTACAGAGGTCAGGTGGGGTGAAGCCATGAAGCACAAGGATAAGATTTTTAAATTTGAGGAATTGGGGAGCTGGGAGCCAATGTAGGTCAGCAAGGACAGAGGTAAAGGATTAGCGGGATGGTGCAGGAAGGATACAGGCAGCAGATGTTTGGATAAGCAGATGTTTATGGAGGGTGGAGAATGGGAGCGTGGCCAGGAGACAATTGAAATTGTCGAATCTGGAGGGGACAAAGGCATGGACGAGGGATTCAGTGGAAGATGAGCAGAGGCAAAGCCAGAGGGTGGCAATATTACCGAGATGGAAGTAAGGTGGTCTTTGTGATGGACAGGATATGGGGTTAGAAGCTCAGCTCACAGTCAAGTTAAACCGAGGTTGCAAACAGTCTGGTTCAGCCGAAGGCAGTGGTCAGGGAGGGTAATGGAGTAGTTGACAAGGGTAGAGTTTTGCCATGAGCCGAACAGTTTTAGCTGGAGGAAATCATGGCTCATCCAGGACTGGATGTTGAACAAGTAGAATGACAACACTGTACCAGGGTTGAGAGAAGTAGTGGAGAGGCAGAGCTGGGTAGAGTCAGCAGACAAATGAAAGTTGACCCCATGTTTGTGGATGATATCAGCAAAGGGCGACATGTAGATGAGGAAGAGGAGTAGGCCAAGGATAGATATTGGGGGAACATTTGGGGAGCTTTTTGTGCATCTGGCCTGCAATATACATAACCTGGATAGTCAAAGCAAAAAAAATGTTTCATTCATCAATACGGATACCCCACAATTTGATGAGCTCAAAATTTCACCCAACATTACATAAATTAATAATGATGAAAGGGATTTTATCCTATACTTAAAATCAGAAAAAAATATGTACTTTCACTCGCCTTCAAGTGGATTAGGGAGTTTGAAGTACTGTTTTTCTGCTAACAGTTATCCCAAATGTGTATTTTTTTCCAATACCCCCACACTTGGCACTTACCAACCTTTCCCGTTAAGTTTAAATTTAGAATATATAAAAGTAGGGCAACCTGAAAAATAGATGAAAAAAAAGACAGCTTGAAAAGGGCAGCCTCATTCCCCGTTGCTAGGCACCAAGCAGTAAGAGGAGGACTGAAGGACTTACACTTCAGGCAAGTCTTTTTCGTCCTCCCACTTGCTGCAAAATCTTTCTGAATGGAGACGAAGTAGAGACCAAATAGTTGGCAGAATAGATCGCTGACATGCAGACACTTCATATCAAAATGGTTACAGTCCTTTCTTTCTGTAATTTTCTGTAGTAAATCATATTTTGGATATTTATAATTTTATTATATCTTCCAGTTTGATACATAACTAGATTGTAAAATAATTAAAAAGTATTAGTTCTAAGAACTTAGTAAAAATAAATCAGTGCTTTTTTTGTAAACATTGGGAAATATGCTACTGCAATGTATTTTTCATTAAGACAGCATTTCTAGTTCTCCCTCCGCCCTCCCACCCTCAAAAAAAACTAGGCGTCAAATGCTAAATAAAAAAAATTGCACATTTGATAAAGTGCCACATAATAGGCTTGCCAGCAAAGTTGAAGCCCATGGAATAAAAGGGGCAGTGGCAGCATGGATACGAAATTGGCTCAATGACAGGAAACAGAGAGTAGTGGTGAACGGTTGTTTAATAGGACTGGAGGAAGGTACACAATGGTGTTCCCCAGGGGTCAGTACGAGGACCACTGCTTTTCTTGATATATATTAATGACTTGGACTTGGGTGTACAGGGCACAATTTCAAAATTTGCAGATGGCACAAAACTTGGAAGTATAGTGAACAGTGAGGAGGATATTGATAGACTTCAGGAAGACGTAAACAGGCTGGTGGAATGGGCGGACAGGTGGCAGATGAAATTTTAAAAAGTGCGAAGTGATACATTTTGGTACGAAGAACGAGGAGAGGCAATATAAACTAAAGCATACAATTCTAAAGGGGGTGCATGAACAGAAAGACCTGGAGGTATATGTGCACAAATCGTTGAAGGTGGCAGGGCAGGTTGAGAAAGCGGTTAAAAAAAAAAAGCATACGGGATCCTGGGCTTCATAAATAGAGGCATAGAGTACAAAAGTAAGGAAGTTATGATGAACCTTTATAAAACACTGGCCCGGCCTCAACTGGAGTATTGTTTCCAATTCTGGGCACCGCACTTTAGGAAGGATGTGAAGGCCTTAGAAAGGGTGCAGAAAAGATTTACAAGAATGGTTCCAAGGATAAGGGACTTCAGTTACATGGATAGACTGGAGAAGCTGGGGTTGTTCTCCTTAGAGCAGAGAAAATTGAGAGGAGATTTAATAGAGGTGTTCAAAATCATGAGGGGTCTAAACAGAGTAGATAGAGAGAAACTGTTCCCATTGACAGAAGGGTCGAGAACCAGAGGACGCAGATTTAAGGTGATTGGCAGAAGAACCAAAGGCGACATGAGGAGAAACTTTTTTACGCAGCGAGTGGTTAGGATCTGGAATGCACTGCCTGAAATGGTGGTGGAGGCAGATTCAATCGTGGCTTTCAAAAGGGAATTGGATAAGTACCTGAAGGAAAAAAAATTGCACAGCTACGGAGAAAGGGCAGGGGAGTGGGACTAGCTGAAGTGCTCTTGTAGAGAGCCGGCACGGGCTCAACGGGCCGAATGGCCTCCTTCTGTGCTGTAACCATTCTATGATTCTAAGGCTGCAGTTACATTGCAGCTACCATCTCAACTTGGTAGCTGCACTATTGATTCACAGTTAGCAGCACTTTGTTTATAATGTTTGGTTAACAATCTGACTCAGAGGTCCAAGAGAGAGCTTATGCATGTGTAAGAATACTTGTACAAAGCTCTACTCCCAACTAATACATTTTAATTGTATTAAGAGCACAGTTAGAGTACCCACATCCATAAAATTTTAAATAATCTTTTCTTCAGTTTATAAAATGTCCACGAGATCCAAAGTTATTCCAGAGCACATTTTAAACTCATCTTTACATTATTCTGGAGTTATACTGCATGCAGTGTCAAGCTGAAATGGTGAGACAGTTTCCCACAGGACTGAAGTGAGGAGCGACTTCAGAGTTATATGTCACTATTGCGCCAGAGTGAAGCAGAAACTGCATCCTGAAATGTATTTGTAAGAGTATCTTAGTATCTCAAATTGAAGTTATGTGCTGATGAGCCAAACCTGTTTATCCTCTGTGCTTAAAGCTGGAGTTTTATTAGGACTTCCTTTTAAAATCAAACTGTTAAAAGGAATGATGATTAACTCAAACACCTGTGTGATTTTTTTCCCCCATTTGCATTTATTTTGAATATTGTTAGAACAAGAATACCTTTTAGTTACAGATTGATTGGTTTGATCAAAATAGTAAGAATACCTTTTAACTTCTTCATAGGTAATGCCTCGGGAAATTACTGATTCTGACAGTATGTGGAAAATCACTTATATTCATTTGATACCCTCATTAATCCAAGTTGCTTCAGTGAATTTGTGTATGTCAATTTAGTTCCCTAATACTCCTCCCCCAATGATGTGATCTATACAGTTTAAACATTTTTTTTATAATGTCACCAAAATCAATGTCCTGGTTGATTTAACTGGCTGAGCATTAAAAGAAAGAGATGGCTTGACTGCTTTTCAACAATTTCTTTTTTATAGGTTTACATACTTACACAATTGTAAAGCAATTACACATTTTAATTGCATGATTGTTGAAGAACACCATGTTGGTGCATTATGTTTATTGGCATTGCTCTGAATACATAGGGAGTAATGGATGTTTTAGGTTCATGGCAATTCTTTTTGTCTGGTTCCCAAAGTTGTCCCATCCTTGTCTGGCTTCAGGCAGGGTGCTGCTGTTGTCTTATTTCTTTCTTTAAATAATATATACTATGTACTTTAATTTGCAATAATCCATTACAAAAAAAACCTGAACATAAAAGTACTAATCCTATAATGTCAAATACCATCAGCTTCTATATCAATTTTTGCATCTATGCAATGTTCAATGAATAAGCAAATAAAATTATTCAAAATTAAAAAAGCAACTATATCCATATTGCAAAGAGTAATATACAACTGGCACTGCTTAAGGCAATAAATAAATAAGTCTTGGGATATTGAAGAAACATTCAGAAACTATTCAAGCTTCACTCTCATATTTGTGACATCACAAGAACTGCGGAGTAGAATTAACATTTAATTTACTGTGAGCTTAAAAATATTACATATATAGTTCACCATGACACATTTCCTTTTGTAGCATATACAACGCATTATACTCTGTCCATTATGTTTTGTATTTTCCAATCTTATCAGTGCATCTCAAGCAATGAATTCTCCTCCCAGAATACATGGAGGCCTCAAGTATGTCCCAAAGTTCCATCCTTCACACCTTCCTGTTCCTTGCCGATGTACTGCTTCCTCAGCAGCTTTCACATATACACCGACGACAGCCAGTTTTACCTGTCTGCCACCACTAATGATTGCCATTATGCTGTCCAAATGCCCACAGAACCATAAACCATAGAACATTACAGCACAGAAGTACCACAATCACATATCTGCACTGGCTCTTTGCTAGAACAATCCAAAACTAATCTCACTGCCCTGCTCTCTCTCCCAATAGCCCTGCATCTTTGAGGGAATAGTTTCGCTGTATCTACCTTATCAAATCCCCTGATCATTTTAAACACCTTGAAAACATCACCCCTTGACTTCAAAATGCAAGGGAATACAAACCAAATTTATGCAAACTGTCTTCATAATTTAACCCTTTAAGCCCAAATGGGGCCTCACAAAGACTGTACAAAATGAAGCATCACTTCCTCACTTTTGCATTCGAAGACTCTTGAGATAAACCCCGCTGATTACCACGTACCGCCCTCCCTCAGCTGATGAATCAGTACTCCTCCATGTTGCACATCACTTGGAAGAAGCACTGAGGGTAGCAAGGGCACAGAATGTATTCTGGGTGGGGAACTTCAATGACCATCACTACGAGCGGCTCGGGAGCACCACTACTGACCGAGCTGGCCGAGTCCTGAAAGACACAGCTGCCAGACTGGGCCAACAGCAGGTGGTGAGAGAACCAATACGAGGGAAAAAACTACCTGACCTTGTCCTCACAAATCTACCTGTCACAGATGCATCTGTCCATGATAGTATTGGTAGGCGTTTTAAACGCACAGTCCTTGTGGAGACGAAGTCCCGTCTTCACACTGAAGACACCCTCCATCGTGTTGTGTGGTACTACCACCGTACTAAATAGTATAGAATCAGAGCAGATCTAGCAGCTCAAAACTGGGCAACTATGAGGCACTGTGGGCCATCGGCAGCAGCAGCAGAATTGTATTCTACCACAATCTGTAACCTCATGGCCCGGCATATCCCTCACTCTACCATTACCATCAAGCCAGGGGACCAAGCCTGGCTCAATGTAGAAGAGCATGCCAGGAGCAACACCAGGGGTACCTAAATATGAGGTGCCAACCTGGGGAAGCTGCAACACAGGACTACATGCATGCTAAACAACGGAAGAAGCATGCTATAGACAGAGCTAAGCGATCCCACAACCAATGGATGAGATCAAATGTCTGCAGTCCTGCCACGTCCAGTCGTGAATGGTGGTGGACAAATAAACTAACGGGAGGAGGAGGCTCCATGAACATCCCCATCCTCAATGATAGCGGAGCCCAGCACGTGAGTGCAAAAGACAAGGCTGAAGCGTTTGCAACCATCTTCAGCCAGAAGTGCCAAGTGGATGATTCATCTCAGCCTCCTCCTGAGGTCCCTACCATCACAGAAGCCAGTCTTCAACCAATTTGATTCACTCCACATGATATCAAGAAATGGCTGAGCACACTGGATACAGCAAAGGCTATGGATCCCGACAACATCCCGGCTATCATACTGAAGACTTGTGCTCCAGAACTAGCCGTGCCTCTAGCCAAGCAGTTCCTGTACAGTTACAATACTGGCATCTACCCAACAATGTGGAAAACTGCCCAGGTATGTCCTGTCCACAAAAAGCAGGACAAATCCAATTCAGCCAATTACCGCCCCATCAGTCTACTCTCAAGCATCAGCAAAGTAATGGAAGGTGTCATTGACAGTGCTATCAAGCGGCACTTACTCACCAATAACCTGCTCATTGATGCTCAGTTTGGGTTCCGCCAGGACCACTCGCTCCCGACCTCATTACAGCCTTGGTCCAAACATGGACAAAAAGAGCTGTATTCCAGAGGTGAGGCGAGAGTGACTGCCCTTGGCATCAAGGCAGCATTTGACCGAGTGTGGCATCAAGAAGCCCTAGTAAAATTGAAGTCAATGGGAATCAGGGGGGAAACTCTCCACGGGCTGGAGTCATACCTAGCACAAAGGAAGGTGGTTGTTGGAGGCCAATCATCTCAGCCCCAGGACATTGCTGCAGGAGTTCCTCAGGGCAGAGTTCTAGGCCCAACCATCCTCAGCTGCTTCATTAGTGACCTTCCCTCCATCATAAGGTCAAAAGTGGGGATGTTCGCTGATGATTGTACAGTGTTCAGTTCCATTCAGAACTCCTCAGATAATGAAGCGTTCCATGCCCGCATGCAGCAGGACCTGGACAACATTCAGGCTTGGGCTGATAAGTGGCAAATAACATTCGCACCACACAAGTGCCAGGTAATGACCATCTCCAATAAGAGAGACTCTAATCTCCGCCCCTTGACATTCAACAGCATTACCATCGCCAAATCCCCTACCATCAATATCCTGGGGGTCACCATTGGCCAGAAACTTAACTGGACAAGCCACGTAAATACAATGGCTACAAGAGGCTGGGTATTGGGCGGCGAGTGCAACACTTCCTGACTCCCCAAAGCCTTTCCACCATCTACAAGACTCAAGTCAGGAGTGTGATGTAATACTCTCCACTTGCCTGGACGAGTGCAGCTCCAACAACACTCAAGAAGCTCGACACCATCCAGGACAAAGCAGCGCGCTTGATTGGCACCCCATCCACCACCTTAAACATTCACTCCCTCCACCACCAGCGCACCGTGGTTCCAGTGTGTACCATCTACCAGCTGCACTGCAGCAATTCGCCAAGGCTTCTTCGACGGCACCTCCCAAACCCGCAACCTCTACCACCGAGAACGACAAGGGCAGCAGGCGTATGGGAACACCATCACCTCCAAGTTCCCCCACACACTCCACCCTGACATGGAAATATATCGCCGTTCCTTCATCATCGCTGGGTCAAAATCCTGGAACTCCCTCACTAACAGCACTATGGGAGTGCCTTCACCACGCAGACTGCAGCGGTTGAAGGCGGCGGCTCACCACCACCTTCTCAAGGTAAATTGGGATGGGTAATAAATGCTGGCCTTGCCAGAGATGCCCACATCCCAGGAACGAATGCAAAAAAATTCCATTAGCCTTCTTGATTACTTCTTGTACCTGTGCACTAGCTTTTAATGATTTAGGTACATGGACATCTCAATCCCTTTGCTCCTCCACAGCCCCATGTCTCACAATTAAGAAAATGTTCTGATTTGTCTTTCTCTGACCCAAAGTGGATGACCTCATACTTTCCCCCATTGAACTCCACCTGCCATTGTTTTTCCCACTCACTGAGGAGAAATTGGCCAACCCCCGAAAACGGGAGTGGGGATCGCGGTACGCGATTAACCTGCGCCCATTCATTGTGTCGCAGGCAGCACGTTAAATTCATGCTGCCTGCTGCTTTACAAGATTGCTGCATGCACCCAGCACTAACCGCACTGTTCACTGGCTACATGCATCAGCAGGGGGTCTAATATCATGAGTGGCTAGTGCTAATTAAAGGCAGCCTGCACCTTTTAAAGGGGTGGTGCATTGCGGCTGCAGGAAGTGGTGGGAGCCATTTGAAAACTGAATCTGTGTTGTGATACTTTGAGGAATGGCTGAAGCGAGAGAGCGTGCACCAAGGTTTACAGATACTGCACTGGAGGTCTTGGTGGAAGAGGTGGAAAGGAGAGACATCCTGTAGTTGCCGGGGGCAGGAGGCCCTCCGGACAGATGCTCAGGAGGCAGAGGGAACAAGTAGCAGCTGAGGTCGATGTTGCTCCAAGAACATGGATGCAGTGCAGGAAGATGTTTAATGATCTGATACGAGTTCTCAAGATGAATGAGTTCATCTTCAAATGACATATCCTACCAACTGCACTACTAGCCTCATCACTGCTCAATTCACTACACCCCATCACTCACCTACCAACAATCTCTATCAATCAGTACTCAACCCTAAAATTCATATGCTTTACCTCACCTGTTGCAAGCCTCACACCCACAACACTCAGCTTTTACACACTGGCAGCTATTCAACCATAACAGCTGCATCATCCAAACATATCGCAGGACACTCACTGACACACTTCCCTCTTTCTTGCAGGAGAATGTGGTGCATAACAGCAGGCAGCAGCAAAGAACTGTAGGAGGACAAGCGCGCCTGCATGTTTTAATCCCCATGGAGGAGACAGTGCTGCCCATCATGGGAAGCGGCATCACTGAGGCCATGGCTACTGGCGGGGCTGAAGCGATCGATAATCTGATGGCAATGTCACAGCTTCCATTGCAGCACAAACAGCTTCCAAAGGTCTAGGTACTACAGTGGAAGTTCTGCAATCATGGCTCTGGATAACACTGTTCAAAGAGGGCTTCCAGGGCATCACAGCAGTCTGTAAATCTGTTCTCCAACATGTCAGCAGGATTGCAAAGGTGCCACCCCGGGAGAGTGGCAGTGGCTCCATGGAGCACTAACCTGCTTTCCTCCCTCAGGATGACAGCATTCATGCTCCCACCCCTACCACTCCGCCAGTGCCCTTGCTGTTGCCCGTCAGCCAGCCAGCTGCAGCCCAGACCAAAATGGTGCAGTCTGAAGCCGGGCCTTCTAGGCCCAAAGATATTCGAGGTCGTCCTGAAAGGCCATCTGCAGTCTTCTCAATTGGAGTCACCAGCCTTCCACCACCCATACTACAGCCACTGGGGAAGCACTTCATAGAAGCACTAGGAGAGGCAAAGGCACACGAAAGACAGGCACAAAGGGAATGTGCAATGGTGATTCGTTTATTTTTGTTTGCAAAATGTAATGATTGCAATCCAAATTTATAAATTCAATGTGTATTTTCTGGTGGTTTTTATTTTTGTGTGGTCAGGAAGAGGACGATGTCATTGAGTCATTGGCCTAAAAATTCGGTTGCTTTGCACCTCCCGTTAGCGCCCAAAGAGGGCGCTAACGGGGCGCAAAGCAACGAGCGCCTGGGCGCGGTGCCACCAACGCCTCCCGTGAAATTCAGCGGGAGGTTAGCGGCGGCGGTAACCGTTAGCGCCCCACGGCGCTGCAGTCATCGCCGTGAGCAGCGCCCCGCTCGCGCCTCAGCCGCGATCTTCGGTAGCGCCCTCTAACTTACCGCCGGATGCTATGTCCGATGGGGTCAGGGGTGCCTACCTGTGGACGGGGCGGCGCAAATTAAAGGGGAGGTGCCAGGCGGCTATTTTTGTTGCTGACCACCTGCCAGCACCTGCCCCCTCTGCCGTCCCCGGCCTCCTCTGCAGCCCCCCCCCCCCGCGGAGTGCCGGCTGTGCTCCGTGAGCCCGGCACTTTTCCGGCACTCCGATCCCTGGTGGCCCTGCTGGGCCCAGGGTCGCGCTGCGCTGGGCCCCTCCCCTTTAATAAGGGGAGGAAGGCCTGCAGTACCGCGGCGCGATGTGCCGCAGAGCATGGCACTACGGCATGTAGCGCTGCGAGATTCACTCGCAGCGCCCCAAGAGGGAGGCGGGGCGCTTCCAGTAGTGCCCCGCCTCCCTCTTGGGGCGCTACTGGTAAATTTCGGCCGCTGGGGTGCTAATTTTTTCAGGGCGCTAAAAGTAGCGCCCCGGCGAAGTTAGTGCCCCAAAGGGGGCGCGACTCAATTTTTCCCCCGTGGAGTCATAACGGCACAGAAGGAGGCCATTCAGCCCATCGAATCCTTGCCGGCTCTCTGCAGAGCAATCGAGTCAGTCCCATTCCCCCGCTCTATCCCCGTAGCCCTGCAAGTTTATTTCCCTCAAGTGCCTATCCAGTCTCCCCTTGAAAAAATTGTGTGTGTCCGCTTCTACCACTTCCGTCGGCAACGAGTTCCAGGTCCTCACCACTCGCTGCGTAAAAAAGTTTTTCCTCACATCCGCCCTGTATCTCTTGCCCTAAACCTTAAATCTGTGTTCCCTAGTCCTTGTACCATCAACTAGTGGGAACAGCCTTTCCCCATCTAGCCTATCCAAACCCGTCATAATCTTGTACACCTTTATCAAATCACCCCTCAAACTCCATTGCTCTAATGAAAACAAATCCAGCTTCTCCAACCTGTCCTTGTACCTAAGATCCCCCATCCCTGGAACCATTCTGGTAAATCTCCTCTGCACCCTCTCAAGGGCCTTCACATCCTTCCTAAAGTGTGGTGACCAGAACTGGATGCAATAATCCAGTTGTGGCCTGACCAGTGCTTTATAAAGATTCAGCATAACTTCTCTACTTTTGTACTCAATACCTCTATTTATGAAACCCAAGATCTCATATGCTTTGCTAACCACTCTCTCAATATGTCCTGCCATCTTCGGGGACCTATGCATATTAACTCCCAGGTCCCTCTGTCCCTGCACACTCTTAAAACTGTGCCATTAAGTGTGTATTGCCTCTCCCTGTTCCTTCTGCCAAAATGCATCACCTCACACTTCTCTGTATTAAATTCCATCTGCCACTTGTCTGCCCATTCTGCTAGCCTTTCTATGTCCTGTTGCAGTCGATTGGTATCATCCTCACTGTTTGCCACACCCCCAAGTTTGATGTCATCGGCATATTTAGAAATTCTACTTTATATTCCAATATCCAGGTCATTTATATATATCAAAAAAAGCAGTGGCCCCAGCACTGACCCTTGGGGAACACCACTGTCTACCATTCTCCAGTCTGAAAAACAGCCATTTACCACAACTCGCTGTTTTCTGTACTTAAGCCAATTCCTTATCCAAGCTGCCACTGACCCACCTATTCCATGAGCCTCAATTTTGTTAACCAGCCTTCTATGTGGTACTTTGTCAAATGCCTTTATAAAATCCATGTAGACAACATCCATTGCATTCCCTTCATCGATCCTCCCTGTTACTTCATCAAAAAATTCAATTAGATTAGTCAAATATGATCTGCCTTTTACAAATCCGTGTTGGCTCGCCTTAATTAGCTTAAACCTCTCCAAGTGCCCGTTAATTTTTTCCTTGATTATTGTTTCTAAAACTTTACCCATCACTGATGTTAAACTGACTGGCCTTCAGTTACTAGGATTATCCTTACACCATTTCTTGAGCAATGGTGTCACATTTGCCACTTTCCAATCCTCAGGCACCTCCCCCGCATCTAGGGAAGATTGGAAAATTATGGCAAGCCCTCTGCTAACTCATCCCCCAATTCCCTTAGCAATCTGGGATGCAAGCCATCTGGACCTGGCGACTTATCCACTCTAAGCATATCCAGCCTTTCTAATACATCCTGCCTATCAATTTTCACCCTTTCCATTGCTTCTACCTTTTCCACTGCTACTGATATTTTGTCAGCATCCACCTCCTTAGTAAACACCAATACAAAGTACTCATTTGAGTATTCTAGCCTTGCCCTGTGCCTCTAAGCATATAAGACCTTCTTTGTCGCTAATAGGCCCCACCCCACCACTTACTGTTTCATCTTCACTTCCCCTCTCAACTTATTATATTTGGTCTGGTTCTCCATTGAAGAATTCACCTGACATGCATCATACACCCTCTTTTTTTGTGATGGTCAGTGATAGAAGAAAGGTAAGAAGCATGGGACTGCTGGTGAATGGGGAGGTGTGGTTAATGTTACTGGTATCACTCATTAATTATTTCATCACGTAGAGCCTGGGCAGAAATAGGCTGTCTATGTTGCAGCCTCCCTTCCTCTTCCTCCCCTTCCTGTTGCACTTCCTTCTCCTACTCGTCCTGCTCCTCAGCTTCTCGCCTGATAGGTGGTGGCAAGGGCTATTTCCTCATAATGGCCAGTTTGTGATGCATGCAACATACTACCATGCATCTCAAGACCCACTCAGCCAAGGACAGCAGGGCCCTTCCAGCGCAGTCCTGGCAGTGGATGCGTTGCTTGAGGATGCCAATGGTGTGCTCCATAATGTTCCTTGTGGCAGCATGGCTCCCATTGTAGGCCTGCCGTGCACATTTGCGTCAGCTGCAGATTGGAATCAGGAGCCATGTCATGAGTGGATAACCCTTGTCGCAGGCCTATAATGAGAGCCATGCTGCCCCAAAGAAAATTAGAGAGCACACCATTGGCATCTTCAAGCAACGCTTCCGCTGCCTGGACCGCTCTGGAGGAGCCTTGCAGTCCTCAGCTGTGCCAGCCTTTGACTTGCCATGGTGGGTCAAATACAGGTGGCACAGAGGACTGCCACAGAAGGAAGGAATCGTAACTACTGCCAGGATAATGGGCATTCACCTGCATGATGTGCTACCTGTGGTCGCATACCAGCTGTACATTGAGAAGTGGAATCCCTTTCGGTTCATGAAACTGGCTGAGTTCAGATGAGCCGCACGCAATGTGCATGCAGTCAACGGTACCCTGGCACCATGGGAAATATAAAACCCAAATTCTTTTGGCTTTTTTTTTTATAGCTTTATCTATCTGCAATCTCACTTTCAGGGAATTGTGTATTTGAACCCCTGAGTCTCTCTGTTTAACTACATTCTTTAGTGTCTCCATTAAATTTAAATTCCCATTCCTTGTATTTTTTCCTCTTCCAAAATGCATCACCTCACATTGATCCACATTAAATTGCATCTGCCACTTGCCTGTCCATTCTTTTAACCTGCCTACGTCTTCCTGAATTTTTATTTTTTTTAAGTCCACCTCACCTTCTGCTTTTGTATCATCAGTAAAATTGGAGATTGTAATCCCTATACCCAAATCCAAATTATCTATGTATACCAAGAACGCAGACCCAGCACTGACCCTTGAGATAAACAACTTCCAATGCTTCTCCAGTCGTAGCAACACCCATTTACCTTGTTTTTTATTTCCTGTCCATCAACTAACTTTCTATCCTACTTGCTTTATTTTGAGACACTCTTTATCAAAAGCCTTCTGAAAATCCATATATACTACATCAACTGCATTCCCTTTATCTATTCCAATTGATCACTTCTTCAAAAAAACTGCCTTTAACAAATCTGTGCTGGCTGTCCTTGATTAACACACTTTAGACTAACTGGTCCATAGTTATCTGGTTTATCCTTCACTCCCTTCTTGAACAAGCATTTTGAACATCAGCTACTCTCCGATCCCAAGGGCCTATTTGCATATTTGAGGACTAAAAAATTGTGGCCAGAGTCTCAGCTAGCTCTTCTCTGACTTCTTTCAACAGTTTCAAGTACATACCATTGGAGTTCTGTGACTTAGCCACCTTGCATTTTTTTTCAGAACCAATTCCTTTTCTTCAGTTAACTCTATCAATTGCTCCAAATTGTCCTCTAGTAAAGCAATGTTCTCGTTTCTATGATTGTTTGTAAAAATTGACCACAAAATATTTATTTATTGGCCTGTATTATCTGATCCCCAAGGGTGTGTACGAGGTGTCCCCGTAGGGACCTCGCAAGTGCCGGTTTCAGCAAGGCTTGCTTTTACCAGCATGAGAGTTTAAAAAAGTTTTAAAAAAATTTCCCCACTCATTTATAATTTTAAAATACTTTTAAAAAAGGTAAGTTTATTTTTAGCCCCATAAAAAACTTTAATTTTTTTTCAAAAAATTAATATAATAATGTAATTTTAACTAATTTTAAAAACGTGATTTTAAAAAACAAATTATTTAATGTTTTGATATGTTTTTGAAGTGATCTCCATTCATACTTTTGACAGGTCTATCTGCCAAAAGTATGAAGGGAGATTCCCTTCTCCCATTGGCTCCCCATGGCCCACGTGATCCCAGGGACGCTTGCGAACCGCATGCGCCCCTGGGATACGTGGACCCTGCGCATTTCATCGTGGAGAGGCCCAGGAGCGGAAATGGCCGGACCTCTGGAGCCCTCAGGTAAGGGCGTAGATTTTTTCCAGATCGGAGGCCTCCGCACACAGGAAGCCTCTGATCGGAAAATACGGGCCAATATCTCTGCCATATCTTCACACTCCACAATTAGATTCCTGCCTTTATCCTGGAGCGGTCCTACCCTAACGATTTTACTTTTTATATGCTTACAAAAGCGTTTACTATTTCCTTTTATATTATCGGTTAGTCCTTTTTTAATATTCCCTTTTAGCCCTTAGAATCTCCCTTTACACCTCCCTACTACACTGTCTATATTGTTTGTGTTTTTGTCCAAGATTTAACTTTATATTCGCTTCTTTAATTCTGTTGGTACATAAGGGGTTAAAAACTAGCGTCACTAACAAAAAGCATTGCCCAGCTTAACTTACATTATTGCAATGATTGTTCAGTTGATTGCTGATTGAGGGAGGAGCCAAGCCACTTAATTCAAATATAAACAAGTATGATTTGTTCAGCTAGCTGCCTGATTTACAGCTTTGTGAATTAGATTGTTATTTACATAACTGTTTGCTTTTGGTTACTGTTTTTTGGTGATATTCATTAGCCTGTATTTTTCAATTCAATTAGTTTAATCTGGGGTCTTTGAAGGGAGGTTGCAGAATTGAAATCTCTGAAGAGAATAAGGTAAGAAATGATAAGAAAATATAAGACAAGACAAATACTTTTGGTAGTTGGTGAGGAAAGGATTAGAAAAACTACAAAAAAGCTAATACAGTCATAGTTTTAGTGCTAGAGTTCCAAACCAATTATTATTTTCTAGTATACAATAAGTTATCATTGCATAATGAATCAACGAGCATATTATATATATCTCTAATAGTACCGTTCCAGGGCTCAATGCTCAATACCCTTAACTGTTTCCTCCTTCACAACAGCCATAATCAACACATTCCTTAAAAAAGCTATTTGTCCACTTCATCCTCTCTAGCTAAGCCTCATCTTCAACCTCCCCTTCCTCTCTAAAAGCTCTGGAATGAGTAACTGCCACTCAACTTCTTACCCATGTCTCCCATCACTTTGTTTGAATCCCTTCAGTTTTGCTTCCATTCCACCAACAACAGTGAGACGGCCCTGGTGAAAGTTATCAATCACATTCTGTGTTACTGTGAATGTGGTGTGTTGCCTCTTCTTATCCTCTCTTTGACTTTTAACATCTTCGACCACACCATTCTCCATTATGGTCCATCTCTATTGCCCTGACATAATCCACTCTTACTTGTGCAAATGCAGTTGGCACATCTCCTGCAATTGCTTCTCTTCCCATATCTGCATAGTCAACCCTAAATATTCACTCAATGCTCTCCCCTACATAAACTCCAACTCATCCATGATGTCACCATCTATCCTGCACTAAGTCGCACTCACCTATTACCCCATCCTTACTGACCTCAAATGGCACCCTGTCCCTCAGTGCATCGACTTCAAAATTCTTGTCTACAAATCCCTCGACAAGCTTTACTTCACCGTACATCTGCAACCTCCTGAAGTCCTTGCTATCCCTACTCATACCCACTGCTCTTTCACTCTGATTTATGATGCGTTCCTCTCCCTTCCTCCCTCCATCCAATCTAACATCAGTGATAGAGACTTTGGGATTCTTGCCCATACACTTTGGAACTCTTCTCCCTAAGCCCCTCCATATTGCGACATCTCTCCACACCTGGAAAAGCCTTCTTAAAATCCACTTTTATGACTATGCCTTCGACAGTCTCCCCTAATTCCCCTCCTGCTTAGCTCTGACACCACAATTATGAAGTGCCTAGGGACCTTTTCTATGTTAAAAGTACAAAATAAAAACGTTGTTATTGTAGTAATCTCTTCAGGTTATCTGGCCTGTTACTGTTAGAATACAAAACAGTCCTTTACAGGACAGCTTTATTCATGTCTGGGTCTGTTTTTATGCTGAAATCATCCATTAGTCCAACCACCAACCACAAGCTTGTTGCATATTACAGATGCCATTTGCTGTTCACATTAAAGGATTAATGTGAGTGAAGTTATTTTAGCACACTTATACATTCTACTGAACAGAAGGTAATTCATTTTCATCTATGCAAACCCGAAAACATATATTTTTTCTTAATGTTTGAGATATCTTGTTCTCATGATGCTGGTTAGATTAAAGCTTTGCAATCATTTCCTGCACTCTAGTAATCTATCTTTACTTTCACCGTAGTTATCACATTATCGGGCTTTTGTATGATCACTTGCAATTACCAAATGTGAGGACACAGATGAGCCACACTATATTTTAATTTCTAATTTTTTGCACAGCAACTAATTGTGATTAGAAAATAAACAAAATTAATCACTCCTCCTCCTGTGCAACAATTTAATTTGACCAATGCATTGCTTCTGACAAAAATACTTCATAAGGTAAATTCAACACTCCCATGCTCCTAGCCCTTAAGAAACATGGGTCAGAGAATTGGGCTACAATGTGGAAGTCCTATCTTCAACCCATCCTCCCTTCAAGCATAGCTTCTCTGCTGGGCGGGCAGGATCATTGAGTTTTCCCATGTGAAAAGTGCCAGATACAAACACAAACTGAGTGCGGCTTAAACAGAGTGCTGCGAGTTGGGTGAGGAGTGGAAGGAGGAGCTCCCTTGCTTTGCCTTTGTTTTTCCTAACTTTTCACCCTGTAGGAATTGGTTCTTACTTTACACCAAGGAAAGAGTCCGAGAGCGGGAGCAGTCAAACAACCGCAACTGCGAAACCGCTAAAGTGACGTCACAACCAGGGAAGGAGCTGTTGGTAAGTAGGACCTGGTGAGTATTTCTACAGTCCAGTCGTTAAAGTCAAAGTAAGGTCTCAAGTTGAGAGTAAGTAGTGTTTAAAGGGAAGTAAGGTCCCTAGTGTATTTAATATTCTTTAATTTAAAGGAAGTAAAGGGAGTAAATTAAGGGTAGGACATGGCAGGGCAGCTCGGCTGCGTGGAGTGCGCCTCCTGTGCTATGTGGGAAGTCAGGGACATTTTCGGTGTCCAGGGCGAACACATGTGCAGGAAGTGTCCCCAGCTGCAGCTACTCGAAATCCGCGTTTCAGAGCTGGAGCTGCAGCTGGAGTCACTGTGGAGCATCCACGAAGCTTAGATCTTCATGGATAGCATGTTTAATGAGGTGGTCGCACCGCAGGTAAAGAGTGCACAGGCAGACAGGAAATGGGTGACCGCCAGACAGAGTAAAAGAACTAAGAAGGTAGTGCAGGAGTCCCCTGGATCCATCTCCCTCTCCGACAGATTTTCCGTTTTGGATACTGCTGGGGGAGATGGTTTCTCAGGGGAATGCAGCAAGAGCCAAGTCCGTGGCACTACGAGTGGCTCAGCTGCGCAGGAGGGGAGGAAAAAGAGTGGGAGAGCAATAGTGATAGGGGATTCTATTGTAAGGGGAACAGATAGACGTTTCTGTGGCCGCAGACGTGACTCCAGGATGGTATGTTGCCTCCCTGGTGCCAGGGTCAAGGATGTCACTGAACGGCTGCAGGGCATTCTGAAGGGGGAGGGCGAACAGTCAGAGGTCGTGGTTCACATTGGTACCAACGACATGGGTAGAAAGAGGGATGAGGTCCTGCAACAAGAGTTTAGGGAGCTAGGTAGCAGATTAAAAAGCAGGACCTCAAAGGTTGTAATCTCTGGATTACTCCCGGTGCCACGTGCTAGTGAGTATAGGAATAGGAGGATAGAGCAGATGAATGCGTGGCTAAAGATTTGGTGCAGGAGGGAGGGCTTTAGTTTCCTAGATCACTGGGTCTGCTTCTGGGGAAGGTGAGACCTGTACAAGTCGGACAGGTTGCACCTGAACCGGAATGGGACAAACATCCTTGCGGGGAGGTTTGCTAGTACTGTTGGGGGGGGGGGGGGTTTAAACTAACTTGGATGGGATACGGAGTGGAGCGATAGTAGGGGGTGATGCACAGCCAAATATAGAGGAAAAAACAAGTCAGCCTGGAAGGCAGATCAAATATGTAACGGCACAAGATAGTATGGCAAGGCTGGTTGGCATTAATTTTAATGTAAGGAGTCTTGCGAGTAAGGCAGATGAATTGAAGGTGTTGATGAACACATGGGAGTATGATATTGTTGCTATCACAGAGATATGGTTGAGGGAGGGGCAGGACTGGCAGCTCAATATTCCGGGGTATAGAATCTTCAGGCGAGACAGAGGGGGGTGTAAAAGAGGAGGGGGTGTCGCAATATTAATCAAGGAGTCAATTACTGCTGTAAGGAGGGATGATATCTTAGCAGGTTCCTCTAATGAGGCCATATGGGTGGAACTTAAAAACAAAAAGGGGGCAAGCACATTGCTGGGAGTGTACTATAGGCCCCCAAAGAGTCAGGGGGAGATAGATTTGCCTACATATCTGTTCCTCTAAGAGAAGTGTAGAATAATAGTAGGGGATTTCAACTTCCCCAATATTAACTGGGATAGTCAGAGTGTGAAAGGCTTAGAGGCTGCGGAATTCTTAAAGTGCATCCAGGAGAGCTTTTTGAGCCAGCATGTAGAAAGTCCTACAAGAGAGGGGGCAGTACTGGACCTAATTCTAGGGAATGTAGCCGGACAAGTGGTAGAAGTGTCAGTAGGAGAGCATTTTGGTGACAGTGACCATAATTCAGTGAGATTAAAGGTAGTCATGGAAAAGGACAAAGATGGACCGGAAATAAAGGTTCTAAATTGGGGGAAGACCGATTTTAATATGATATGATAAGGCAGGATCTGGCCAAAGTGGACTGGGATCAGCTACTTGTAGGAAAATCCACATCACAGCAGTGGGAGTCTTTCAGAAAGGAAATAGAGAGAGTACAACGCCAACATGTTCCCTTAAAGGTCAAGGGTGGGACCAACAAACCCAGGGAACCCTGGATGTCAAGGAATATACAAGAATGGATTAGGAATAAAAGGGAGGCTTTTGGCAGATACAAAGGACTAAAAACAGTGGAAGCCCTAGAGGAGTATAGAAAGTGCAGGGGGGTACTTAAAAAAGAAATTAGTAGAGCGAAGAGGGGGCATGAAAAAACACTGGCGGGCAAAATAAAGGAAAATCCCAAGGTGTTTTATAAGTATATTAAGGGCAAGAGGATAACCAGGGAAAGAGTAGGGCCCATTAGGGACCAAAGTGGCAATCTGTGTGTAGAGCCGGAAGATGTAGGTGAGGTTTTAAATGAATATTTTGCATCTGTGTTCACTATGGAGAAGGACGATGTAGGCATAGAAATCAGGCAGGGGGATTGTGATATACTTGAATAAATTAGTATTGAGAGGGAGGAGGTACTAGCGGTTTAAGCGGGCTTAAAAGTGGATAAATCGCCAGGCCCTGACGAGATGTATCCCAGGCTGCTGTGTGAGGCAAGGGAGGAAATTGCAGGGGCTCTGACACAAATTTTCAGAGCCTCTCTGGCCACAGGGGAGGTGCCAGAGGACTGGAGGACAGCTAACATAGTACCATTATTCAAGAAGGGTAGTAGGGATAAACCAGGGAATTACAGGCCAGTGAGCCTAACATCAGTGGTAGGGAAATTATTGGAAAAAATTCTGAGGGACAGAATTAGTCTCCACTTGGAGAGGCAAGGATTAATCAAGGATAGTCAGCATGGCTTTGACAGGGGGAGATCATGTCTAATCAATTTGATTGAATTTTTCGAGGGGGTGACTAGGTGCGTGGATGAGAGTTGATGTAGTCTACATGGACTTCAGTAAGGCTTTTGACAAAGTCCCACATGGGAGACTGGTCAAGAAGGTAAGAGCCCATGGGATGCAGGGCAATTTGGCACATTGGATTCAAAATTGGCTTAGTGGCAGGAGGCAGAGGGTGATGGTCGAAGGTTGTTTTTGTGACTGGAAGCCTGTGTCCAGTGGTGTACCGCAGGGATCGGTGCTGGGTCCTTTGTTGTTTGTAGTGTACATTAATGATTTAGATATGAATGTAGGAGGTATGATCGGTAAGTTCGCAGATGACACGAAAATTGGTGGAGTGGTAAATAGTGAGGAGGGAAGCCTCAGGCTACAGGATGATATGGACGGGTTGGTTAGTTGGGCAGAACAGTGGCAAATGGAATTTAACCCTGAAAAGTGTGAGGTGATGCATTTTGGGAGGACTAACAAGGCAAGGGAATACACAATGAATGGTAGGACCCTAGGAAGGACAGAGGATCAGAGGGACCTTGGTGTGCATGTACATAGATCCCTGAAGGCAGCAGGACAGGTAGATAAGGTGGTTAAAAAGGCATATGGGATACTTGCCTTCATTAGCCGAGGCATAGAATATAAGAGCAAGGAGATTATGATGGAGCTGGACAAAACGCTAGTTAGGCCACAGCTGGAATACTGTGTGCAGTTCTGGTCGCCACACTATAGGAGGGATGTGATTACTTCAGAGAGGGTGCAGAGGAGATTCACCAGGCTGTTACCTGGGCTGGAGCGTTTCAGCTATGAAGAGAGACTGGACAGGCTGGGGTTGTTTTCCTTAGAGCAGAGAAGGCGGAGGGGGGACCTGATTAGAAACATAGAAGATAGGAGCAGGAGTAGGCCATTCGGCCCCTCGAGCCTGCTCCGCCATTCAATGCGATCATGGCTGATCATGCAAATTCAGTACCCTGTCCCTGCTTTCTCCCCATATCCCTTGATCCCTTTAGCCTTAAAAAATATATCTAACTCCTTCTTGAATATATTTAATGAATTGGCCTCAACTGCCTTCTGTGGTAGAGAATTCCACAGGTTCACCACTCTCTGGGTGAAGAAATTCCTCCTCATCTCAGTCCTAAATGGCTTACCCCTTATCCTTAGACTGTGACCCCTGGTTCTGGACTCCCCCGCCATCGGGAACATCCTTCCTGCATCTAGTCTGTCTAGTCCTGTTAGAATTTTATAAGTTTCAATGAGCTCCCCTCTCATTCTTCTAAACTCTAGCGAATATAAGCCTAATCGACCCAATCTCTCTTCATACGTCATTCCTGCCATCCCAGGTATCAGTCTGGTGAATCTTCGCTGCACTCACTCCATGGCAAGAACATCCTTCCTCAGATAAGGCGACCAAAACTGCACACAATACTCAAGGTGTGGTCTCACCAAGGCCCTGTACAACTGCAGCAAGACATCCTTGCTCCTGTACTCGAATCCTCTCGCTATGAAGGCCAACATACCATTTGCCTTCTTAACCGCCTGCTGCACCTGCATGCTTACCTTCAGCGACTGGTGCACAAGGACACCCAGGTCTCATTGCATTTCCCTTTTCCCAATCTATTGCCGTTCAGATAATAATCTGCCTTCCTGTTTTTGCCACCAAAGTGGATAACCTCGTATTTATCCACATTATACTGCATCTGCCATGCATCTGCCCAATCACCCAACCTGTCCAAATCATACTGGAGTTTCTCTGCATCCTCCTCACAGCACACACGCCCACCCAGCTTTGTGTCGTCTGCAAACTTGGAGATATTACATCTAGTTCCCTCGTCTAGACCATTAATATATATTGTGAATAGCTGGGGTCTTAGCACCGATCCCTGCGGTACCCCACTAGTCACTGCCTGCCACTCGGAAAAAGACCCGTTTAACCCAACTCTTTGCTTCCTGTCTGCCAACCAGTTCTCTATCCAAGTCAGTACCTTACCCCCAATCCCATGTGCTTTAACTTTGCACGCTAATCTCTTATGCGGGACCTTATCGAAAGCCTTCTGAAAGTCCAAATACACCACATCCACTGGTTCTCCCTTATCTATTCTACCAGTCACATCCTCAAAAAATTCCAGTAGATTAGTCAAGCATGATTGAGGTGTACAAAATTATGAGGGGCATAGATAGGGTAGATAGAAAGGAACTTTTCCCCTTAGTAGACGGGTCAATAACCAGGGGGCATAGTTTCAAGGTAAGGTGCAGGAGGTTTGGAGGGGATTTGAGGAAAAACTTTTTCACCCAGAGGGTGGTTGGAATCTGGAACTCACTGCCTGAAAGGGTGGTGGAGGCAGGAACCCTCACAACATTCAAGAAGCATTTAGATGAGCACTTGAAACGCCATAGCATACAAGGCTACGGACCAAGTGCTGGAAAATGGGATTAGAATAGACAGGGCTTGATGGCTGGCGCGGACACGATGGGCCGAAGGGCTTCTTTCTGTGCTGTATAACTCTATGACTCTATAGGTAAGAGTTAAAATTGGAAGTGAGAAAAGATCGAGCAGATAAACTGAATTATCAGGGCCAAAGATTTGCTGATTAAGTGAGGTCATTTATGATAGCAAAGACCTCATATTACCATCAATTTGGTCAGAAAAAGAGAAGCAGAGCCACTATTGATGGTGACCACTGAAATCGGTGATTTCAGCAGAGGAAAGCTCCTGTTGATAATTGCAATTTTGTTCGGCAAAATGTTCAAAGGTTCCAGAGAGTTTAGGAGAGCTATAATGATGGCAGATGAATTTAGTGAGGTGACAGAGGTTTTTTTTTTGGTTACAGGAGTTCAAACTCAAGTGATTAAAGAGAACTAAGGTAGGTAGCAGGGACAAAAGAACAAACAGAGAGAACTTGCATTAATATAGTGTCTTTCAATCCTCAATACAGTACATCCCAAAGCATTTTACAGTAATTATTTTTGAAGTTTAGTTGTTGTTTTGTAGACAAACACAACAGCCAATTTTTGTACAATAAGCTTCCAGATAACCAGGAGAACTACATACTCTTCTTTAAAATGGTATCATGGGATCTTTTATGTCCATCTGAACAGACAGATGGGGCTTTGGTTTAACATCTCATGCCACTTCTAACAAGGAGTGAAAGCAGCTCTGAGGAATGTGGAACTCAGCACAAAACTGCAGATAATTTGGTGCAAAATTCTATTAAATTGTCAGTATTACTGAAACACTACAAGGATGCTCTTTACTCTTTTTAAAAGGTAACCATGTGGTAATTCATGTTTTGCCTTTTTTTGGTCGCCACTCACTATACACCCTTCTTGGACTGCTAATGCGGCTCTTGATCTCGGTTGCATGCAAGAGTGGCAAGATGATGACTCACTATCATTTTTCCCTGATGCTTAAAGTGAATAGAATTAACTGTTGATTAGCTTCTCCCCTTGACAGCATAACATAAGAACATAAGAATTAGGAGCAGGAATAGGCCATCCCGCCCCTCGAGCCTGCTCCGCCATTCAATACGTCATGACTGGTCCTCAACCTCAACTCCACTTTCCTGCCCTATCCCCACATCCCTTGATTCCTCTAGAGTCCAACAATCTATCTATCTCAGCCTTGAATATACTCAACGACTGAACATCCACAGCCCTTTGGAGCAGAGAATTCCAAAGATTTACAACCCTCTGAGTGAAGAAATTCCTTCTCATCTCAGTTTTAAAAGGCCGACCCCTTATCCTGAAACTATGCCCCCTAGTTCTAGACTCTTTGGCCAGGGTAAACAATCTCTCAGCATCTATCCTGTCAATCCCCCTCAGAATCTTATATGTTTCAATGAGATCACCTCTCATTCTTCTAAACTTTAGAGGGGATAGGCCCAATATACTCAAATCTCTCCTCATAGGACAACCCTCTCATCCCAGGAATCAATCTAATGAACCTTCGTTGCACCGCCTCGAAGGCAAGTATATCCTTCCTTAGATAAGGAGACCAAAGCTGTGCACTTTTAGCAAGACTTCCTTACTCTTGTACTCCAACCCTCTAGCAATAAAGGCCAACATGCCATAACCAAGATCAGTAAATCATCATCTGGTAAATCACAAGAACAACCTGTCGCCTACCACTCAGTGGAACAAAAAATGGAGATAGCCAACTAGTTGTGTATTTACACTTTCCAGCCTAGCACTATTACAGGTATGTAAAATTTTATAAGGTAAAAGCTATAGGCCTGTAAGAAACGCTGAGAGTTTCTGATAACTTTGTAAAACGTAGGAGACCAGAGAACAATTAGGCAGATTTTATTTCAATGTTATGAAATCCTTTCAGGTATTAATGTTGTGTGCTCTTTTCACTGTATTCAAATGTCCTCATTTCAAACCTGCAACGGGTCATAGACAATAATAAATTATGGCTTATACTAGGTTAGGGTACAATGACATTTTTTCCGAAGCAGCATTTCAACAAGATATATGACCACACTGCCTTTGAAGTATGGGACAGATGTTAAATTAGCAGCAAAGAAGAAGGAATGACAGTTACTCAAGGAAGCTGAAAAGAAAAACAAATTAGAGGAAGTTTTACATTTACAGAAGTCACTTTAAATGATTTGTCTCTGAAATCTGATGTAAAAGCAGAAGAAAGCTGAAAGGAAGAATAATTCTAAAAAACTTGAAAAAAGTTTCCAAATAGATTGCAAAAATGGAAGCAGTCCAAAGACATATTGAAATGCCACTTTAAATCAGAATCTGATGTTCCAAACATAAATATATTATTCCCAGGTCATAATTCTGAGATTCTCTACCTATGCTGTGGCTCATCTTGAAATTAACTGCATTCCATACACTGATTCAAAGATTCTTTAAACTACAAATACAGCAAGAGATGACTGCACAGACAAAGA
Organism: Squalus acanthias; assembly: GCA_030390025.1. NCBI lineage: Eukaryota > Metazoa > Chordata > Chondrichthyes > Squaliformes > Squalidae > Squalus > Squalus acanthias. Next base: position 82,594,064 of record CM059435.1, on the reverse strand, counting down.
TTAAGCACTTTAAGACCAGAGGCACTGGTTTCTGCAGATCAATGGACCCTGTTCTAGTGTTCCTTACAGTCCAAACAGTTATATCATAAATCCGGTGGCCAGGCAAATGGATCAAAATAGTAATGTACAGGACTGAAAAAGACTAAGTGCTTTGGAATAATACAATGGGGTAGAATGTCCTGGATTGGCGGAATAAATAGGATAAATAGGCTAGTAAAGAGGATTTTAAACGAATAAAGGCGGGTGGGGGGAGGGCTCAGTCAGAAAAGATAGTAAAAATGATAGTTTAAAGACAAAAAAAGGATAAGAGCAGAGTTCAGGTCACAGTGATATATTCCAGGTGAAGGGAATACTAAAATAATAGCAGGAATGACAAATAAGAAATGTGTTAAGTTAAAAGGTGAGAAAGACATCATCAGCGCAGAAGGGTGGGTTAGGGTCTCTTGCTCAAATAAGAGTTTTATATACTAATGCACGGAGTATAAGAAATAAATTGAGTGAATTAGAGGCTCAGATACAGCTTAGAGGATATGACATGGTGGCCATTCCTGAGTCATGGCTACAAGCATGATTGGGAGTTAAATATTCCAGGTTATAAGGTCTTTAGAAAGTATAGGGAGGGGTAGCCTTATTGATTAAAGATAATATTACAACATTCGTAAGAGAGGATCTAAATAAGGGAAAGTAAGTCAGCGGAGACTCTATGGTTAGAATTGAAACAAAATAGAAATAAAACAGGACTTACAGCTGTAATGGGAGATGTCTACAGGCCTCCTGATAGTAGCAATGAAGTGGCAAAATGTATTAATTCAGAGATTAGAGAGGCTTGTAGCAAAAGCAGAGTTGTTTTAATGAGAGACTTTAATTTTCATATAGCAGAGCAGTTCAAGACAGAAAGCTTGTGAATTTCTTGAGTACTGTACATTCAAGATAGTTTTCTAGAGCAATATGTTCTAGAACCAACAGAGGGGAGGCCATACTAGATTTAATAATGAGTAATCAGCCAGACTTAGTTAATCTAACAGTAAGGGAACATTTATCTAACAGTGATCGAATTCAATGTTAGGTTTGAAAAGGAGAAATGTAACACAGTTACTATGATTCTAGATTTTGGTAAGCTTAGCTTTAATGGGATAAGACAGAGACTGACGACAGCAAACTGATCAAAACTGTTATCGGGTAAAACCACAGATGAACAGTGGGAGGTGTTCAAAAAAAAGAATTTAGCTTAATACAGGAACAGTAGGTACTCCTTAGGGGCAAGAGGTCCACTTACCAAATAAAACAGACATGGTTGACAAAAGAGATGAGAGATAACATAAAACTAAAGGAAAGACCATACAAAAGTACAAAGAATAGTGTAGATCCAGGGGACTGGGAAATACATAAAGAACAAAAAAAGACAAAAAAGATAGGAAGAGCTGCAAAAAGGGAATATGAAAAGAAACTTGAAAGGGATATCAAGATTAACACAAAATGTTTTTACAATTATATTGGAAAAGTGTAGTCAAGGGTAATGTGGGCCTTTAAAAACAGTTGCAGGTAATATTGCAAATAAAAATAAGGAATTGGCAGACTTGTTGAATAATTACTTTGTGTCAGTCTTCACAGTAGAGAAAGAGGATAATATACCTGATATTCCAGGGAAACTAATAATGAATCAAGGACTGGAACACACTAAAGTTAACGTAAGCGAGAAAACAGTATTAGAAAAATAATCGCACTAAAGACTGACAAATACACGGGAGTACAGGATCTTATGGTTTCCACCCAGGGTTTTAAAGGAAGTAGGTGAGGACATTTCTTATACTTTAGCCATAATCTTTCAAAGCTCTCTCGATTCAGGAATTGTCCCTTTAGATTGGAAAATTGCAAATGTAACTCCATTATTTAAGAAAGGTGTAAGAGAAACCAGGAAATTATAGACCTGTTAGTCTAACATCTGTTGTGGGAAAGTTATTGGAATCTATAATTAAGAACAGATTGACTAAACTTTGAGCTGATTAGAGAGTGCCAACATGGATTTGTAAAGGGTAGGTCTTAACTAGCGACCCTAATTGAATTTTTTGAGGAAGTAACTAAAGTAGTAGACAGAGGAATGTCTATGGGCTTCCAGAAGGCATTCAATAAGGTTCCACATAAGAGACTGTTAGCTAAAATTAAAGCTCATGGAATTGAAGGCAAATTATTGACCTGTTTAGGAGATTAGGTGGTAGAAAACAGAGAGTAGGGATAATGGGTATGTATTCAAATTGGAAGGAAGTGACTCGTGGTGTCCCACAAGGATCAGTGTGGGGCCTCAACCAATCACCATATTTATAAATGACTTAGATAACACAATAGAGACCCATATATCCAAGTTTGCCGATAACAAAAAAATTGGTGGTATGGTATATAGTGTAGATGGGGGCATAAAATATAAAATTACAAAAAGACATTGATAGATTAAGTGAGTGAGCAAAACTGTGGCAGATGGATTTCAACGCATGCAAGTGTGAGGTCATCCATTTTGGACCATAAAAGGATAGATGTGAGTATTTTTAAAATGGTGAAAAGCTAGGAACTGTGGTGGGCCAAGGAGATTTAGGGGTCCATGTACACAGATCACTAAAATGTAGTAGGCAGGTACAAAATAATCAAAAAGGCTAATGGAATGTTAGCCTTTATAACTAGAGGGCTAGAATACAATGGGGAGGAAGTTTTACTACAGCTATACAAAGCCCTGGTTAAACCACATCGGGAGTACTGTGTACAGTTCTGGGCACTGTGCCTTAGAAAGGATATATTGGCCTTGGAAGGAGTACAGCGCAACTTTACCAGAATGTTACCAGGGCTCCCAAGGGTTAGAACATAAACTAGACTTGTATTCCCTGGAATATAGAAGGTTAAGGGGTGATTTGATTGAGGCTTTTAGGATTTTGAAAGGACTTGATAGGATAGATAGAGAGAAACTTTTTCCACTGGTGGGGGAAGTTTAGGACAAGGGGACATAACAATAAAATCAGAGCCAGGGCATTCAGGTGAGAAGTTAGGAAATACTTCTTCATGCAAAGGGTGGAAGTGTGGCACTCTCTCCCACAAAAAGCATAGATGCTAGCTCAATTATTAATATTAAATCTGAGATCGATAGGCATCCATCAACCCGGGGAACCTGATCTCACCTTCTGCAGTGCAAAGGGATTCTGGCTGTCATTTCAGGCTTAATATCAGTGGGTTATAGGATTACTCCTAGTTACAGATAGGGTCTCAGAGCATTACAACTATTATTACCAGTTACATATAAATATCAATGAGTTATTCTATTACTGTTGATTATGGGGAATATGAGTGTTACCGATATTACTATTAGTTGTCAGAGCAATTTCAGTGAGTTACTGTTAGTTAATGGTGGAATCAAAGTTCCTCCCACCTCTGATTTCCCCTCTTTGAATCTTCGGTTTCTCCTCTTCCCACCCTCCGAATAGTACATTCCACAGTCTCAGCCCTCTGTGTAAAAGGTTTCTCTTGTGTTCGCTCCTAAATCTCTTACATTTAATCTTGTATTTATGTCACCTCATTCTAGACCCCTCCAGCACTGGAACAGTCTGTTTCTATCTACACTGTCCCATCCCTTCATAATTTTAAACATCTTTATTATATCACTCTGTAATCTCATGTTCCAGTGGAAACAGTCCTAATTTTTCCAAGTCTTTCTTCATCTTTGTATTTTCTTAAACCAAGCAGCATCCTAGTGAACATGCACTGTACCCTCTCTATTGCCTGAGCAACCTTCCTAGAGTGTGGAGCCCAAACTGGAATACAGTTCTCCAACTGTGGTCTTAAGATTTACCATTACATTTTGACTTTCATATCCTACATAAAACCCAGTATTACATTAGTTTTTTATGGCTTATCCACTTGTAATACTTATTTTAGTGCCTTGTGAATCTGAACCCCAAATTGCTCGCCTCCATATCTCCTAATCTTCTCCCATTCAAGTTATAATTTTAACTCTTTTTGAAAAAAATTGTACCACCTCACACTTATTGACATTACATTCTATCTGCCACTATTTTGCCTATTCCACCATCTTATCAATATCCCTTTGCAGCTTCCTTTGGTCCCCAGAATTATGCCTCCTATTTTAGTATCACTCTCTCTCTCACTGTGTCTCCCTGTTTGCTTTAATCTGAAACTCTCTCCCTCATTCTGTGTGTTTCTCTGTATCTCCCTCCTTCTGTCCCTAAATCTCTGTCTCTCTCCCCCTGTTTGCGTGCATCGCCCTCTGAAATAAAAAAAATGCAGAAACCGAAATTCAGTCATTCAAAATATGTGATGCTGTAATAATGATACAGGAAGTGTGTGAAACCAGAGAGACAGGTAGTGTCACACAATACCTTTAAAAAAAAAATACCAAATAGATTACAAGTTAATATCCCATGGCAAGTCAGATGACATGCTGCAAAGTCTAATTGCTGTTTAAGTAAACATAGGTGAGGTCAGATTGGAACATGCTTGTAAATTTTGGGCTCTGGTTAAATGACTGGCTCTCTTTAAGATTGTTTTTGATCTGTAACAAAAGTGATTGAAGTTTGACATGTGGAATGTGATAGATATTCACTATATCGATAATACTATCTTTCGTCGCACTGCTTGCAGGAAGTTGGACAACTGTAGTCTGGTAAAAGACTCAAGGTGCAGGAATTCGGAGACCTGAGCATGCCAAAACAGCGGAATCTGCAGAAGAATTATTGAAATTGGAGGCCTGAAATTGTGGGCCCAAAGAAGCTGAAATGCTAAAAATGGGAAGCCCAAGGGGAAAGAAATTGTGCCTGTAGTGGAGATCCCAACGGGCTGAAATCGTGGAACGGAGCGCTCATAAGGGGGTAAAATGGGTCATTTGGAGACCTGAGAAAAGCTAGGGTGGGGTGGTGGGGAAGTTAACAAAAAATAACAGAAAAATTAAGCAGTTATGTTGTTAGTTATCTCAGAGATAAGCAATATGGCCGATATACTGGAAGTTCAAAACCTGCTTCACAGCACCACCATGTTGCTAGAGTGTGGAACTGCAGAAGTCAGAGAGCAACTGCAGAAGTCTGACTATAACATAACATTGGAAAGTCCTAATAAGCCAGAGTTAACTATGGGTAACTCTAACTCTGGCTGAAGAGCTTTCCAATGTGCCAGTATAGTGGTTATGTTACTAGACTAGTAATCCAAAGGCCAAGACTGAAAAAAAGCAAACTACTGCGGATGCTGGAAATCTGAAATAAAAACAGAAAATGCTGGAAATGCTCAGCAGGTCAGGCAGCATCTGTGGAGAGAGAAACGTTTCAGGTCAGTGACCTTTCGTCAGAACTGGAAAAAGTTAGAGATGTAACAGAGGCAGGGAAAGGGGGAGGGGAGAAAAGAACAAAAGGGAAGGCTCCTCCTGGCCTCAAAATAATCACCTTTTCTGGGCCCCTTCAGCTCTATCGATCTGTGGAACTGATTGAAAGTGCACGGTGCACGCTCCGACCAGTTCTCTCCTAAAATGACAATTAGCGTCCTAGGATCCTCTGTACGTCATAGGACTCCAACTTGCATTTTAAAAGAGGCCCATCACTTATTTCAGGCAGGCGCTTCACCATCAAACGGCAGGCCCCAATCAAAATGGCGGCGAGCCAATTGTCAGGGTTAACAGTCAGTCAGGCTACTAACCTAATTTTTTGGCTCTTATTGCACCATTAATGCCAATTTTCTTCCCCCCCACACAAGTCAAATTTGACACTTGTGTTTCTCTTTCACTCGGCTAGAAAAAGGTGCACTGAAGAGGCAGATTAGAAGAATTATTCTGGACATTTCCCGTGCCAAAGCTGACCTGGGAGGGTTTAATGTTGTCAATGATTTGTCGTATTGAGACTCCTCACATTCATTTCAAAGGTTCTTGGAAAAAATAAATATCTAGTTGTCAACTTTTTTAAATAATTGTTTATTGAATTTTGAATATGCTAGTGGACTGCCCATAGCCTTGCTCACAGCAAGTTGGATGATATGTTGTTTTATGACACCAGTAATATGCCATGTAACACACAGTGTAATTACTGTGCTGCTAATGTGGAGATATGTTATCAGGTCTGTCTCTCGAAGGCCTTAAAGTCTATTTTCAATAAAATTAAACACAGTCTGGTCAGAGTTCAATTGCTGTTTGGTGAGGGACGTTTATAGATCAGAAGGCGATTGTAACTGCCTGGCTTCAGATCAGGAAAAAACAAAAACAACAAACTTTTTGCCTTTAAAAAAAAACTTTTAAAACTATGAAATGTGCCAGAATATCTCAAAACTTTTATGCAGATAAATAAAAAGACCAAATTATATACCAAATGCCTGCCACATATACAGTACAAGTAATCTTTTCCCGACAATACAACAGTGATCACATTTCAAAAGTACTTCATTGGTTATGCAGTACTTTGTTAAAGGACCTTAACGTATAGATGGGGTAAAATTGTTCTGTGCATTAAAACTAGTGCAGTTTAAGATGTTTACTAGTTTAAGATGTAACGATTTTATGTGTTAGTTTATAAAAGGAACAATTACTAATTTTTGCCCACACTCGTAAAATAGCTCTTGGGAGTAAACTGATGCAATGCTTTGAGCCTGTTATTTTTGCTTGTTAAAGAATAATTGAAAAGTTTCTTCCTAAACTTTTATGACTTGACATTTAATAGCAAAGGCATTTATGATATCTGTTAATAGCTGTTGCTTGAACAATGGAAGGAATGCGAAGTTCTGGAACCAACCAGAAGCAAGCAAAACCAGCATACAAGATAGTGGGAATGCAGTGATAAAATGAATATCGCAGCAAGGAGATTTCAGAAAATCTCAGGCTGTCCTGATGGTAAAGTGCTTCACAAGCTGCAAGCACCTACGTGGAAGCCCAGGGTATATGCTACAATCTCATGTACGAAAAGTAATCAGAAAGGCTAATGGAATGGCTTTATCTCAAGGGGATTGTACTGCAAAGGGGAGCAAGTTATGCTTCACTAGTACAGTGCCTTGGTTAGACCCCATCTGAAGTACTGCATTTAGTTTTGGGCACCAAACCTTATGAAGGGCAGATTCACCAAAATTATACTGGGGCTGAAAGAATTAAATTATGCGACAGTTTGCATAAACTTGGCTTGCATTCCCTTTAGTGTAGAAGGTTGAGGATGATCTAATCGAGGTATTTAAAATGATACAGGGATAGGGTAGATACAGAAAAACTATTTCCTCTGGTTGGGGAATCAAGAACAATGGGGCACAATCTTAAAATCAGAGCTAGGTCATTCAGGAGTGAAATCAGGAGGCATTTTTTCCACACAAAGGGTAGTGGAAATATGGAACTCTCTCCTACAAAAGGCTGTGGATGCTGGGTCAATTGAAATTTTCAAAACTGAGATTGATAGATTTTTGTTAGATAAGGGGATCAAGGAATATGGATCAAAGGCAGGTAAATGGAATTCAGGTCCAGATTGGCCATGAATAGCAGAACAGATTCAAGGGGCTGAATGGCCTCCTCCTGTTCCTATGTTCCCAAGACTCACCCCACAGTCCTCAGGACTCGCCCTATTGATTCTACAGCTTAAGGTAAACCCCACTTTTACTGCACCCTGGCATCCTCTTCCCTGTGCTCTTGAACATCAGGATGCACCCCCAGTCCCACACACTTTCAAATCCCGGCCTCCTGAGAATGATCATAGTCCAGGACTTCCTCTTACCAGTAATATCACATCCAATTACTTCTCTCCAGTTCTCCTCCCCAATTCTCCCAGGCCCCACTACACCCTTCCCAGTGGTCTCATATCTCAGGATCACTCTCCCAACACTACCAACCATATGCAGCCTCCTATTCCCTACTCCTGCTATATGCAGTGCCTGCAACCTGGAACATCTTTTAAAATCATAGCATGGTTACAGCACAGAAGGAGGTCATTCGGCCCGTGCCGGATCTCTGCAAGAGCACTTCAGCTAGTCCCACTCCTCCGCCCGTTCCCTGTAGCCCTGCAATTTTTTTTCCTTCAGGTACTTATCTAATTCCCTTTTGAAAGCCACAATTGAGTCTACCTCCACCACCCTTTCAGGCAGTGGATTCCAGACCCTAACCACTCACTGCGTAAAAAAAGGTTTTCCTCATGTCACCTTTGGTTCTTCTGCCAATCACCTTAAATCTGTGTCCTCTGGTTCTTGACCCTTCCACCAATGGGAACAGTTTTTCTCTACTCTGTCTAGACCCATCATAATTTTGAACACCTCTATCAAATCTCCCCTCAATCTTCTCTGCTCTAAGGAAAACAACCCCAGTCTATCCACGTAACTGAAGTCCCTTCATCCCTGGAACCATTCTTGTAAATCTTTTCTGCACCCTCTCTAAGGCTTTTACATCCTTCCTAAAGTGCGGTGCCCAGAATTGGACACAATACTCCAGTTGAGGCCGAACCAGTGTTTTATAAAGGTTCATCATAACTTCCTTGCTTTTGTATTCTATGCCTCTATTTATGGAGCCCAGGATCCCGTATGCTTTTTTAACCGCTTTCTCAACCTGCCCTGTCACCTTCAACGATTTGTGCACATATACCCCCAGGTCTCTCTGTTCATGCACCCCATTTAGAATTGTACCCTTTAGTTTATATTGCCTCTCCTTGTTCTTCCTACCAAAATGTATCACTTCGCACTTTTATAGAGTCACAGAGTTTTACAGCACAGAAAGAGGCCCTTCGGCCCATCATGTCCGCGCCGGCCATCAAGCCCTGTCTATTCTAATCCCATTTTCCAGCACTTGGTCCGTAGCCTTGTATGCTATGGCGTTTCAAGTGCTCATCTAAATGCTTCTTAAATGTTGTGAGGATTACTGCCTCTACCATCCTTTCAGGCACTGAGTTCCAGATTCCAACCAAAAAAGTTTTTCCTTTTCTGCATTAAATTTCATTTGCCATGTCTCCGCCCATTTCACCAGCCTGTCCATGTCTTCTTGAAGTCTATCGCTATCCTCCTCACTGTTCACTATACTTCCAAGTTTTATGTCATCTGCAAATTTTGAATTCCCAAGTCCAAGTCATTAATATATATCAAGAACAGCAGTGGTCCTAGTACCGACCCCTGGGGAACACCACTGTATACCTTCCTCCAGTCTGAAAAACAACCGTTCACCACTACTCTGTTTCCTGTCACAGAGCCAATTTCGTATCCATGCTGCCATTGTCCCTTTTATTCCATGGGCTTCAACTTTGCTGGCAAGCCTATTATGAGGCACTTTAGCAAACGCCTTTCGGAAGTCCATGTACACCACATCAACCGCATTACCTCCTCAACCCTCTCTCTTACCTCATCAAAAAACTCGATCAAGTTAGTTAAACATGATTTGCCTTTAACAAATCCATGCTGGCTTTCCTTAATTAATCCACACTTCGCCAAGTGACTGTTAATTTTGTCCCGGATTATCGTTTCTAAAAGCTTCCCCACTACTGAGGTTAAACTGACTGGCCTGTAGTTGCTGGGTTTATCCTTACACCCTTTATTGAACAAGGGTGTAACATTTGCAATTCTCTAGTCCTCTGGCACGACCCCCGTATCTAAGGAGAATTGGAAGATTATGGCCAGTACTTCTGCAATTTCCACCTTAACTTCCCTCAGTATCATAGGATGCATCCCATCCGGTCCTGGTGACTTATCTACTTCAAGTACAGCCAGCCTTTCTAGTACCTCCTCTTTATCAATTTTTATCCCATCCAGTATCTCAAATTCCTCCTCTTTCACTATGACTTTGGCAGCATTTTCTTCCTTGGTAAAGACAGATGCAAAGTACTCATTTAGTACCTCAGCCATGCCCTCTGCCTCCATGCATAGGTCTCCTTTTTGGTCCCTAATCGACCCCACCCCTCCTCTTACTATCCGTTTACTATTTATATACCTATAGAAGACTTTTGAATTCCCTTTTTTGTTCGCTGCCAATCTATTCTCATACTCTCTCTTTGCTTTTTTCTTATTTTCTTTTTCATTTCCCCTCTGAACTTTCTATGTTCAGCCTGAGTCTCACTTGTATTCTCAACCTGACATCTGTCATACGCTCTCTTTTTCTGCTTCATCTTACTCCCTATCTCTTTCGTCATCCAGGGAGCTCTGACTTTGGTTGCCCTACCTTTCTCCCTCGTGGGAATATACTTCTAACCTCTTCTCTGTAAGCAAGATTTCAAATTAACTATATAGTTAAACATATCAAGGCCATTAATTTACAGTTTCTATGCAAGTAAACATAATGGTAAAAGTCAAAGCAAAAAGTGCCACTGGCATTCCCACTTTACTGCGTTATAAAAATGCAATTTCATTATTCAATCACTGTAAATCAGAGGCCTGATAATATATTGTAATTTACATGGGATAAGAGAGCATATTCTCCAACTCACCATGAGAAATTCCACAAGAAATCCACTACTAAATTATGTCTAATTTTCTACTTATTATTTTATACAATATTATGACGATAGTACATTTAGCACACATTTGCTGTCCATCAGGCTTCAAGTAGCAAACTTAAATGTGTGTCACACTTCAAAAATATTGAAAAAGGCAGTCATTTGACACAGCAGCCACACTGTATGTAACCTCTAAATGACCTTACTAATCATAATTAAATAAGAGTTCAAGAAAGCCAAGTTGTGATATGCAGCCTAATGAGCAACTAAAGTTCAACCTCACCCAAATTTACCTAAACAGCAGACTAATATGTACTATATAGTATAACACGGTCCATATAAGCAATGCATTATCTGACTCACCACGACCAATGCCACATGATTCAATATTGTAAAAACAGCACCTCCGGCGTGTTTGCTGACTGTCACATTTCTTCCTTCCTGTCTATCACGTTTCTGTCATACTCCCAAGTGTCACAGTCAACCTTCTAAGCCACACTTCAAAAAAAGCGAGCTCAAGAGAGAGATGGGGTGGAAGAGAAGGAGATGGTGATGGTGTGGGAGAGGGAGGGGGAGAAAAAGAGCACGTGATGGGGAGAGAGAGAGAGAAAAAGAGAGAGAGAGAGAGAGCGAGAGTGAGAGCGCGATAGATAGGGTGGAAGAGAGAGAAAGCGATAGAGTGGGAGAAAGAGAATGCAACCACATAATGGAGTGGGTGAGAGACCAAGCGTGCGATGGGATGGATGGGAGAGAGAGAGAAAACGAACAATGGGGTGGGAAAGAAATTTACAAAGGATCATGACAAAAGAAAGCTAGACAGGGAAGTGTGCAAGACTTTAATATATAGATGAATGTGAATCTATTATGTATTAATTTCAGTACATGGGACATGCATTACATTGAAAACTCATAATTATCTGCAGTACCTGTTATAAATGTTAAAAGGCATGCGCGGTGTGACACAAAGCTGCTATTATATAGTAGGGGGAAATTACCCCATGATTACACAAGTTTGCCACTGGGTTCCCACAAACCACTCAAAATGCTTCCTGAATTTATTTTACCATTGTTTCCCCTCAGTAACTGAAATTTCTAATGTCCAAAATAAGGATTTAAACAAAGTAAATAAAAAACAATTTCACAATAACCTGATTAAATTTATCCATTGAATTGTCCTTGTATTTTTAAATTTCTCCTTCAAAGTTTTCAGCTTCTCCCAAAAGCCTGGGCTTGGATTTGAGCTCTGATGTTATCAGCTGGGCTTGGATCATGCAGTCTGCACATGCACAGTGTACCCAATTTCCCTGAATGCATCAGTGCCAGCTAACTGAATATTTTGCTTTGGCTTCCAGTAGTTTGTGCTCAATTAATTTTCAAAACTATTTGATGAAAAGTTAAAGAACAAATTTCAAAAGCATTATGTAGGTAAAGTTTATATTGACTGTCTTAAAAAATAAAAACTTTTACAAGGATAATACCAGAATTGAGAGATTATACCTATCAGGAAAGATTGAACAGGCTGGAGCTCTTTTCTCTAGAAAAGAGAACACTGAGGGGTGACCTGATAGAAGTCTTTAAGATTATGAAAAGGTTTAATAGGGTAGGCATAGAGAAAATATTTCTACTTGTGGGGGTGACCAAAACTAGGGGCCACAAATATAAGATAGTCACTAACAAATCCAATAGGGAGGTCAAGAGAAACTTCTTTACCCAAAGAGTGGTAAGAATGTGGAACCCGCTATCACAGGGGGTAGTTGAGGCAAATAGCATAGATGCATTTAAGAGGAAGCTAGACAAACACGAGGGAGAAAGGAATAGAAGATTATACTAATAGGGTTAGATGAAGTAGGGTGGGAGGAGGCTCGTGTGGAGCATAAACACTGGCATAGACCAACTGGGCCGAATAGCCGGTTTCTGGGCTGTACATTCTATGTAAATCTATGTAAATAGAGGCACCATGTGCATTTTATTTTTTAAAAAGAGGTTGCATGTCAGAGAATACAAGAGAGCATGCGATAGAGAGCAAGAGAGCATGCACACACAAAAAAACAAGAAATGAGACAGACTACTGATTTCCTGCAGTCGCTGAGCCAAAGGGATCCAATAACCTCAAGTGCAAGAACAAGAAAACCTGTCACAAGGAATCCACATGCGAGACAAACCTTACATTCCCAACTCCCAGTTGTGCTAAATTTCAAGTTTGCCTTCCTTGGTTCTGCCTAACCACAGGTTTCCCCTCCACAGTGATGCCAGGTCAAAGGATCCCTATGCTATCAAAGGACTGGTTCCCTCTCTCCACAGGTCTGCCAAACCCTAGGCCTATTCTTCATTACACCAAAGGCCAGGACCATTTCGCAATGCTACCACAATGGATGATTATCCAGCATGGCAGCTAACCTGCAATTCCCCTCCCCAATACTGCTAAATACCAATGCCTCAAAAGTCCCCAAACTTGCTCACCGGCAGAAATACGGCAGAGTAGCTACTGGTGACCTTCGCTCCTGACCCCGCTGGAATATCTGGGGTCAGAGAGAGGTCAGCTCATTTGACTAGTAGTGACAGGCACCCATACCACTTACTGCCCTCCGACAACTGCAGATGGGCAATACTGCCTTGCCAGTGTTGATCTTTGCTCAACTCTAATAAATGATTTTGTTTGCCATGCATTTTAGAATCCATGATTATTAATTGTGTATTCCTGAAAAACATATGTAATCCTTTAGGTTTCTCAAACTCCACAAAACCAAAAGCGATATTCGGAATACAGAAGCTGTTGCTAAGACGGAAGGCAGTGATTCCAGCTTCAGTGGATAAATCACCAAAGCTTTTGTTCAAGTGAATTGTGACATCAACTGAAGCCTCAAATTAAATTACCTATAATTAACTGATGGTTGTACAATGTCATTTCTAGTATGTTATAGATATTGATATATACTAAGATACTTTAAGCACTAGAAACCAGTGGTGTTCTTATGGTTGTGTGTCACTGCCATTTGACTTTTGATTAGTTGATTATTTGGGACAATGGACCACAGAAATGTTTAATGCCCAAAATGTATTCAGGATTTTCTGCAGATGGTTATCTGACAATGCGACAATCTTGTATATTTCTTAAGATTTTGAAAGAGACCTATAGCTCGATATAAAATTATACTTCACAACAAACTGCAGCTATCAGACAGTTGTAACAGTATATATTTATTCAACTTATTAAGTACAGAACAATGTAAACAATTATCAAGATGTACGACTGTTTTAAGATTACACAATTAAAATGGTTCTGTTGGTGTACTAAAATTAAGACACTAGTTTATAGACATAACATATAGGTAAGCATCCTAAATGTGCCTTCTTTGGAAAGATTTATAAATATTGGTCAAGTAAGAAATTGGCAATGTTCACCATTTTATCTACGGTAGCTGCATTGATTAAATTGTTTTAATGTAGCAAGATTGCTTTCAGATTTCCCTAATTTATTTTCAGATCAATGGTAGCATTCTAGGATTAAAAATTTTTTAAATACCCTATTTGTCAAATATACCTTTAATAAATCTGCCTTCACAACCCCTCTAACATTCCCCCCAAAAGTACAGAGCCGATAGCAATTAGGCACGATTAAACAGACCGCCATTTTACGGGGAGCACTAACCAGCTCATATTCATCATCTTCAATCGGATTATGGTGATCGGATTACAGCAGAGACAATGTTAACATCGCCCAATTACATCATTCATGAGTAGTTTAGATAAAACTGCATTTCAAAACGTACGGCAGCAGTAAATGATCGTCAGTACTGCATACATAAAAACAAATTTTCACAATAGATATAAAGCCACGCCTCTAATTCAGTTTTTATCACCGCTGTAGGTAAATGTTTAACAGCCAGCTGGGAACACTTTCTCAAACTAATGTTTAACGAAAAGTCAAACCATTACCAACGCGCAGGGTGGTCATCACTGACGTCAGTCAAAACCAACACCACCAACCAAGCCCAACAGAAATTATTTGCGGTCATTACGAAGCACTACAAGAGGGGGAAAAACTACCAGACTTTCAATATAACTCAAGAAAGCATTACAGAACCAATGACAACCGCTTACAACATATACATTTCCAAAAGCCACACACTTCCTGATTTCAAAATATACCACAGAGCAGGCCAGTCAAATAATGATTGAAGCACCTTGAACTTACCAGATTGGAATTGGTTGCATTCGAGTCGTCTTCTGGGAAAGGTATGTAGACGGCTAAGGCCACACAATTGGCGAAAATAGTTAGGAGAATAATTATTTCGAATGGCCTGAGACTAAGAGTTAAGGAGCCTTTACAAACAGGATAATAAATCACATTCTGAAACCAAAGATCTCATTCCTTGTTTGAAATCAAATGTGTTGCGGAAAGTGTGCCCTGGAATTAGTCAGGAACGCCCGAAATAAATGAAAATGACACGTGTGTCCCGTGTCAGAAAGAAACCTAATGCGATTTTATTCAGAAGAAAAAGTGATTCCTACAGGAAGTCGTACAGATGTGTAAGGTCTATCTCTGTACCTGTTAAATTCTACAAGCGTGTCACTATCTCTTCAGAAAGAAAATTGTTATTCTTGTAACGTTTACGTTTGGAAAACAAGTTAAAATATGTAAGTTTGAGTATTCCAGGACACATGATGCATCAACTTCATCATTCATTGTCAGAACACTAAGTATGTGTGGAAGCATGTATATACCCTGCCTGGATCCATTCCTATCTATCCAGTCCTAGCTAGATAATCTCCTTCCTTTCTTTTCCCGCACTTTTATAGTCCCCCAAGAATCTATCCTTGCCCCTGCCCCTCCCCCTCCTATTTCTCATCTACACACTGCCCCTCTGCGACATCATCCAAAAACACATCAGATTCCACATGTATGCTGGGGACACCCAGCTATACCTCACCACCACCTCTCTCAACCTCTCCACTGCCTTTGATTTGTCATGCTGCTTGTCCAACATCCAGCTTTGGATGAGCAGAAATGTCCTCCAATTAAATATTGGGATGACCAACGCTATTGTCTTCGGTCCCCACTACACACTCCATGCCACTCCCTGGCCACTGTCTGAGGCTGAACCAGACTGTTCGCAATCTTGCCGTCGTATATAACCCTGAGCGGAGCTTCAGACCCCCTATCCTCTCCATCACCAATACCGCGTACTTCCACCTCTAATGTCACTGCCCCTGCCTCAGCTCATCTATTGCTGAAACTCTCATCCATTACCTTTGTTACCTCTAGACTTGACTATTCCAATGCCCTCCTGCCTAGCCTCCCAGCTTACACCCTCTGTAAACCTGAGCTCATCCAAAACTCTGCTGCCCATATCCTAACTCACACCAAGTCCCTTTCACCCATTGTCCCTGTGCTTGCTGACCTACATTGGTTCCCAGTCCACCAATGCCTCAATTTTAAAATTCTCATCCTTGTTTTCAAATCCCTCCATGACCTCGCCCCTCCATCTCTCTGTAACCTCCTCCAGCTCTACAACCCTTAGAGATCTGTGTTCCTCCAATTATGGCTTCTTGCGCATCCCTGATTTTCGTCACTCCACCAGCTGCCTAGGCCCTAAGCTCTGGAATTTCCTCCTAAAACCTCTCTCTCCTCCTTTAAGACAGTCTTTAAATAAAACCTACCTCTTTTAGCAAGCTTTTGATCACCTGTCCTAATATCTCTGTTTAGGTGACATTTTGTTTGATAACGCTCCTGTGAAGCGCCTTGGGATGTTTTACTACATTAAAGGCACTATACAAATGCAAGTTGTTGTTGGATGGTGAAAGGATCTCTGTACTCTTGGGAACCACTGCTTGAGTGTATGTGCGTTTGTGCATGTATGTTTGTATATGCACTTGAATCTGGCTGTGTGTATGTATTTGCATATGTTTATATATACCTTTATGTCTGTACACATTTTTATAATGCTTCAGCTAGTTGAGATTCTCCCATTATTTTCGATCGTTAAAGGATATTTCCATTCTACTATATTGATACATGCTCGCCTTACAGGGTTTTTGAGAGTCAAACAGAAGAGAGCCCGTGGTGGTCGTGTGGTCGCGGCGTTAGCTTGTTTTTTCTGCTTGCTGTATTGTTGCCTTTTCCTTTGGGTTGAGTTGGCCGTAGAGACCATATTGTTGTCCATCATCGCGGCGGCTTTGGCTTGTCTGGCCGCGTCGATGGCTGCCTGCCACGACAGGGCAGCCCCCGGACTTGGGATGTGCTCTGGAGCCAGACCGACCGTACTGGCATTGGGAAGGCCATGGGCAAGGACTGCCCGGCTACTATCATAGTTGGCGCCTGGAATAAAAATTTAAATACCTTGTATAATATTTTAAACATGTATACACCAAATAATGTAACCTGCTGTATTCTTTTGCCAATTAATTGCTGCCAATTCCTGTTAATTCTCCGATTCTCAATCAAGCGAAGTCTAGCAATGATTTCGAATCAAAACAGTAAAGAATATTGCATCAATCATAAGCAAATAACTTTTCGTGTGTGTGAAACAACTAGACAAAGCACAATATTACATTTTTTAATGTTACGGGATTCGAGATTAAAAGGAAAAACTGCAACTTTAAATAATAACTTCACACATGGTGGAGCCATTTCCTTCGCGCATGATTACAGAAAAACTGAAGAAAAACAAATCTCCGTCCATAGTTTAAGAAATAATGATTCATTCGGGCGCTCAGTAAAAAAAAAACCTTGAAGCCAAATTTAGATATCGTTCGCATTACCTTTACTATACAGTCTCTAAACATTCCCCATATATTAAATATGGTATTTAACTATGTTAGAGCATTTTTTTAAATAACGTCTGGACAACTTGATCGCATGTTAATTTCATGTGAAACACATGTGCAGCGGCACTGCTTCGAACGAATGTTTCACCATGCATGACTGCAGGTTAATCTTTGGGAGGAAAAAGTCTGAGACGTTGCATAAAACATATTATTCTGCCAAACTGCCTGTTCAATGTTGCTATACAACCCAAACACCCACCGGTTATGTTTGAGGAAATAAGATTTGTGATGCTCCTCTCGTTTTCTCTCTCTCTCCCTTTTTCCCAGTTCTTACCTTGATGGTTTTCCTCGGGAATATACATCCTCTTGTTTTCATTCACCGTTTAAATACGCCAAAATTTTGATCCACAAACGACGATTTATTACCTGATCCCCATTATTACTATAAAACGCAAGTAACTGATCCTCTCTACCTCCCTCTTTCTCACAGCACATCCTGACTACATCCGGGGCTTCACCAAGAGCACATCATACACATTCCAAGCTCGCTTTCACTCTGTTCCGAGGAAATTATGGGAGGAGGGAAAATATCCAGGGCAGCTCTCTGAGGGTTAAATCCTATCTTTCAGTAAATGAGAGGGGAACGGTAAAAAAAAAGAAAGCGACAGAACGAGACGTGAAAAGAGACGGAGAAAAGAAAACATGCAGTCTTGCAGGCCATTCCCTGCGATCACTGGAGGAGTTCTCTGAGCGCTATCTCCTGACTGTTTCCAGATGTTCTTACGTGTAAAATAAACCAAGCACAATTTTTTTTCTCCAGTGCCTGGAAACAGTTTATGGAATCATGACGTAAAATAAGCAAGTGGACAACGTCTCCCTAAGCCAAGAAAAGCAAGAAGCTTATGTCAATTGTTTTCTTCTTTTGCCTTAACCCTGTGTTTTTATTTAACTTGTTGATTTTTTTCACCCTTGTATTGCGAATCGGAAGCATTTAGCGAATAAGCATATAGCAAAAGCACACATATTTCTTTCAACCTCTCAATTGGTTCTGAATAAAAAGGTTTCCTGTGTGTACATTTTTACATTAATTCATAGAGAACAAAACAACCTATTAATTTTGCCGTTGACTTTTGTTTAATATAAACCACAGAAGAAAGCAGCGTTCTATATTGACTTATCGAATTCCGAGTAGAGTCCAAATCCCAGGGAAAATACAGATATTTTTGCCAATCAGAAACCTTATGACTGGAAATCTCGTGTTTACTGCTCATTAAGAACTGTATGTCATCCTGAGTGCTGAATTCAATTTCAGCAATGGTGAGATTTTTACTGTTTGAACAAAGGCAAGTAAACCAGAAGCAACAGAGACCAGCTCCTAAGGCCCAAGAAGAGAACATATAAAAGTTCTAAATAAATAATTATAGCTAGGATTTTCAAACCAATAAGAAACAAAATAAATATCTGGGCAGAGTTAAAAGGTTTCATGCATAAAATGTGTTCTTGTTGGAATTTTACTAATTTAATTAGTAAATTGCACTAGAAACAGGTGGGTATGGGTTTAAATCTGTTAAGGTTATTTTGTGTATCTGAATAAATTTTATTGTGGGTAAGGGTTTAAATCTGTTAAGGTTATTTTGTGTATCTGAATAAATTTTATTTTTACTTCACAATCATCCAAAATGGAAAGAAATGCCATTTGAACAAAATATGCCAGATTGTAACTTTTATCTCGTTAGGTCGAACTTTACTTATCTGTGCCCCTCCCACACCCAGCTAACTCATATTCTGCAGTCCTGCCACACTGCCTGTGCTGCCATTTCCAGTTATTTCTTTATTTATATAGCAGTTATTTATCTCCAGTGCTAGCTGAATCACCTTCTAATGTTAAATTATTTTCTTCTACTACTCCCTTAAGTAAGTTTATTCTCTTTTTACTTATTAATTTCTTATTTTTACCCTTGCCATTTATGTATTTTTAAGATAATTAGCTCAGATCAACCATAACCAACTATGTATACTTTAGCAATAGCAAAATACTGCGGATGCTGGAAATCTGAAATAACAACAGAAAACGCTGGAAAAACTCAGCAGGCCAGGCAGCATCCGTGGAGAGAGAAACAGAGTACTTTAGAGTGTGCATAATAAGTTAAACAGAACTAAACAAAAAGTAAGTTGCCACAATTGGCATGAACAGCAACTAATCAGGAACATTCCAAAAATCCAAACTCAATGAGCCGGATTTTCTGACCCCCCACGGGTGCATACGCACCTGTAGGGGCCTCGCAAGTGCCGGTTTCAGGTTTCATAATCTAAGGATAAGGGGTAAGCCATTTAGGACAGAAATGAGGAAGAATTTCTTCACCCAGAGAGTGGTGAACCTGTGGAATTCTCTACCACAGAAGGTAGTTGAGGCCAAGTCATTAAATATATTCAAGAATGAGTTAGATATATTTCTTAAAGCTAAAGGTATCAAGAGATATGGGGAGAAAGCAGGGACAGGGTACTGAGTTTGGATGATCAGCCATGATCTCATCGAATGGCCTACTCCTGCTCCTATCTTCTATGTTTCTATGTGAAGCGTGTGCGCTGAAAACCGGCACTTGCGATCTGTCAAGAATTCTCTTGACAGATCATCCGCCTGCCCGGGAAAAGTGCCTCTGCGGGTGGAGAGTTGAGCTTCTTGCACAACTTCCTCCCGCTGAAAGGCCATAGAATTCTTACGCCTGGTAAAGGCAAGCATAAGGCCGTCTTTTACCAGCTTAAGAGTGTTGAAAAATAGAAAAATTAAATTTGGTAACTCATTTATAAATTTAAAATACTCTTCAAAAAGGTAAGTTTATTTTTAGCCCCATAAAAACATTTTTTTTTTCCAAATATTAAAAAAATATTTAATTAAATGGAATTTTAATTAATTTTAATTATGTAATTTAAAAAAATATTTAATGTTTAGTGTGTTTTTAAATGTGATCCCCATTCATACCTTTGACAGTTTGTCCGTACGGACCTGTCAAAAGTATGAAGGGGGATTCCCTTCTTTGATTGGTTTGCCTGGCCCACGTGATCCCAGGGGTGCTTGCGAACCGCATGCGCCCCTGGGATACGTGGGCCTCTGCACATTTCCAACAGGAGAGGCTCAGGATTGGAAGCCTCGGGATCTACGGAACCAGCAGGTAGGTTCGTAGATTTTTTTCTGATCGGAGGCATCCACCCGCAGGAAGCCTGCGATCAGAAATTCAGGGCCATTGTCCTGCTGGGTTCAAATCACTTGCAAAAACAAGCTAAGATCCTTTACAATTTTAATTTTTTTTTACTGTTGATCACAACAGGAGATCACAGTGTTGCAAATTACAGATGTATTAATCACAGGAGTAAATAATAGAAAAGGCACAGTTGTTAATAATTTAAATGTGAGAGACATGTCTAAAATAAAGCTTTGATAATTCAATCTCCAGTTCTTTCAACGTCTCTTGAAAATGAAAAGAAAATCACAAATCTTGAGGTGAAGAGGACACACCCTTTAGTCTGATTGGAAAAATATCCAATTGAAGCGCAGGTTTTTGATTTGGCTGAGGCCTTGAAGTAAAAATTTCACGGAAATCATTAATAAACTTGGCATTTAATTGACAACTGAATGTCAATATAGGTAAGTGTGAGGTGGTGCTTTTTGGTAGGAACAATAAGGAAGCCACATACTGCTTGAATAATAAAAGACTAAATGGGGTAGCGGACCAAAGGGATCTAGGGGTATCGATACACAAATCACAAAAAATCAGGGCCCAGGTTAATAAGGCCATAAAAAAAGCACTGGGGTTCATTTCTAGAGGGATAGAATTGAAAAGCTGGGTAGTCATGTTAAATTTGTATAGAACCTTGGTTAGACCACACTTGGAGTACTATGCACAGTTCTGCTATCCATATTATAAAAAGGATATAGAGGCATTGGAGAAGATGCAAAAAAGAGTCACAAGGATACCAGAACTGAGAGGTTATAACTATCAAGAAAGACTGAAGAGGTTGGGGCTCTTTTCACTAGGAGAGGGCTGAGGGGTGACCTGATAGAGGTCTTTAAGATTTTGATAGGGTAGACGCGGAGAAAATGTTCCACTTCCCAGATGGTAGGGAAGGTGATGTGTAGCAGCTGTAGCATGTGGGAGCTGGTGGACCCCAGTTTGATCCACAGCAACCACATCTGCAGTAAGTGTCTGCAGCTCGAGGAACTTTAGCTCAGAGTTGATGAGCTGGAGTCCGAGCTTCAGACACTGCGATACATCAGGGAGGGAGAAAGTTACCTGGCACTTTGTTTCAGGAGGCAGTCACACCCCCCTTAGGTCAACAAGGGCAGACGTCTATCACGAAGTCCAACACCGCCTTCAGTGTGCCAGTGCAGCCTTCGGTCGCCTGAGGAAGAGAGTGTTTGAAACCAGGACCTCAAACCCGGCACTAAGCTCATGGTCTACAGAGCAGCAGTGATACCCGCCCTGCTGTATGCCGCAGAGACATGGACCATGTACAGCAGGCACCTCAAAGCACTGGAGAGGTACCACCAACGCTGCCTCCGCAAGATCCTGCAAATCCATTGGCAGGATAGGCGCACCAACGTCAGTGTTCTTGCGCAGGCCAACAGCCCCAGCATCGAAGCTTTGACCACGCTCGATCAGCTCCAATGGACGGGTCACATCGTCCACATGCCCGATACGAGACTCCCAAAACAAGCGCCTTACTCGGAGCTCCGACATGGCAAGAGAGCCCCAGGTGGGCAGAAGAAACGCTTCAAGGACACCCTCAAAGCCGCCTTGAAAAAGTGCAACATCCCCACTGACACCTGGGAATCCCTGGCCCAAGACCGCACAAAGTGGAGGAGAAGCATCCGGGAAGGTGCTGAACACCTCGAGTCTCTTCGCCGGGAGCAAGCGGAAGCCAAGCGCAAACAGCGGAAGGAGCGCACGTCAACCCAAGCACCCGCCCCTTCAACCACCGTCTGCCCCACCTGTGACAGAGACTGTAGGTCCTGCATTGGACTCATCAGTCATCTGAGAACTCATTTTTAATGTGGAAGCAAGTCATCCTCGGTTCCAAGGGACTGCCTAAGAAGAAGAGAAGAAGGTTAAATACTTCAGATTTGGTCTGTGGTCAGGGACAGGAGGGTGTGACTACGAGTGAGGCAGGTATGGGGATCAAGAAGGTAGCATTAGAGGAGCCTCAGCCCTTGCACTTGTCCAACAGGTACGAGGTTCTTGCAGCCTGTGTGGACTAGAGCAGGGACTGCAGGGAGGATGAGCAAACTGACCACAGCACCATGGTATAGGGGGCCATTCAAGTTGGAGGAGTAAAAAGGAATGTAGTAGTGGTAGGGGACAGTATAGTTAGGGGGATAGATACCGTTCTCTGCAGCCGAGAGCGTGAGTCCCAAAGGCTGTGTTGCCTGCCCGGTGCCAGGGTTAAGGACATCTCCTCGGGGCTGGAGAGGAACTTGGAGTGGGAGGGGAAGGATCCAGTTGTCGTGGTCCATGTAGGTACCAATGACATAAATAGGACTAAGAAAGAGGTTCTGCTGAGGGAGTATGAGCAGCTAGGGGCTAAATTAAAAAGCAGAACCACAAAGGTAATGGCCCAAAAATTCGTGAGGAAGCCTTCGTGCGAGGGTAAGGCTTCCCCGCGATCTCTCACTGCGCGTTGGCTTTTTCAGTTCCAGCTCGCACGAACTTGATGTTCTGGACAGCTGCTGTGCTGGGCTTGCGTATCCCACAGGCGTAGTTAATTAGTGCGAGCTGTGGGATCACGTGACTCAGTTAGAGCCAATGGCAGCACACCATCTTCCATTCATAAGTTTCACATAAGTGCTGTGAAAGCTATGAATCTATACCCCCCCCACAAAAGAACAGCTAAACCTCAATTAAATTTAAAAAAAAAACCATCACATTAATAAAATAAGTATAGTTAAATAAATTAACCATTTTAAATAAAAAATTAAATTTTTGAAAAAATTTAAAATCTTTTAAAAAGTTATAAAAATAAACTTACCTGTCTTTAAAGTCTCTAAAAAAGATATACCTGTTAAAAAAAATTCAAAATAATACTTAATTCACTACTTACCTTGTTAAAAGTGGGTCTTACTCCTCCTTTTTTTATGCGTAAAATCTTCCGTACTTACCTGCGCGTTGAAACCACTAAGTGCACAGCATGCGCGCAGCCTGTAGCGCGCACGCGGTTCAGCTAGGAACCGCCCCCTTTTCCATTCACCAAGTGCCGGTTTTCAGCGCATGCGCAGTGCATGCAGAAAACTGGCAATTGGAGACAGAATACGCGAGAGTACGCAGTGCGTACTCTCGCATAGCGGCACTAATTTTTGGGCCAATAATCTCTGTATTACTACCTGAGCCACAAGCAAATTGGCATAGAGTCAATAAGATCAGAGAGTTGAATGTGTGGCTCAAGGATTGGTGTGGGAGAAATGGGTTTTGATTCATGGGGCACTGGCACCCGTACTGGGGAAAGAGGGAGCTGTTCCGTTGGGACGGGCTTCACTTGAACCGTGCTGGGACCAGTGTCCTGGTGAATCGAAAAACTAGGGCTGTAGATAGGGCTTTAAACTAAATAGAGGTGGGGAGGGTTCAGGAGAGGGGACACTTAGAAAGTTAAAGAGAAAAGATAAGGCACTAGTGCAGGGTAGCAACAGGGTAACAATAGGGGTAATGATAAACAGAGTGTGACAGGAAGGGACAGAGCGTACAAGCATAAGAGTACACCAGCAAATAGGGTCAGAGTAGGGAAAAATGGTAAAAAGACAAAATTAAAGGCTCTTTATCTGAATGCATACAGCATTCGTAACAACATAGATGAATTGACGGCACAAATACAAATAAATGGGAATGATCTGATAGCCATTACAGAGACGTGGCTGCAAGGTGACCAAGGCTGGGAACTGAATATTCAGGGGTATTTGACATTTCGGAAGGATAGGCAGAAAGGAAAATGAGGTGGGGTAGCTCTGTTAATAAAGGATGAGATCAGTACAGTAGTGAGAAATGATCTTGGCTCAGAAGATCAAGATGTAGAATCAGTTTGGGTGCAGATAAGAAATAATAAGTGAAAGAAGTCACTGGTGGGAGTAGTCTATAGGCCCCCTAACAATAGCTACACTGTGGGACAGAGTATAAATCAAGAAATAATGGGGTCTTGTAAGAAGGATACTGCTATAATCGCGGGCGATGTTAATCTTCATATAGATTGGAAAAATCAAATTGGCAAAGGTAGCCTTGAGGATGAGTTCATAGTGTATTCAGGACAGTTTCTTAGAACAATACATAGGATATACGGCACAGAAACAGGCCATTCGGCCCAACCAGTCTATGCTGGCATTTATGCTCCACATGAGCCTCCTCCCGTCTTTCCTCATCTAAATCTATCAGCATAACCTTCTATTCACTTCTCCCTCATATGCTTGTCTAGCCTCCCCTTAAATGCATCTATACTATTCACTTCAACCACTCCGTGTGGTAGCGAGTTCCACATTCTCACCACTCTTTGGGTAAAGAAGTTTCTTCTGAATTCCCTGTTGGATTTCTTGGTGACTACCTTATATTGATGGCCTCTAGTTATGCTCTTCCCCACAAGTGGAAACATTCTCTCTGTATCCACTCTATCAACATTTTTCATAATTTTACAGACCTCTATTAGGTCACCCCTCAGCCTTCTTTTTTCAAGAGAAAAGAGAGCCAGCCTATTCACCCTTTCCTGACATGTATACCCTTGCATTTCTGGTATTATCCTTGTAAATCTTCTCTGCACCCTCTCAAGTGCCTCTATATCCTTTTTATAATATGGCGACCAGAACTGTACGCAGTACACTAAGTGTGGTCTAACCAAGGTTTGATACAGGTTTAGCATAACTTCCCTACTTTTCAATTCTCTCCCTCTAGAAATAAACCCTAGTGCTTGGTTTTCTTTTTTTCTTCTTCTCTTCTTAGGCAGTCCCTCGGAACCGAGGATGACTTGCTTCCACATTAAAAATGAGTTCTCAGGTGACTGATGAGTCCAATGCGGGACCTACAGTTTCTGTCACAGGTGGGGCAGACGATGGTTGAAGGGGCAGGTGGGTGGGTGGGGTGCTTGGGTTGACATGCGCTCCTTCCGCTGTTTGCGCTTGGCTTCCACTTGCTCCCGGCGAAGAGACTCAAGGTGTTTGGCGCCTTCCCGGATGCTTCTTCTCCACTCTGTGCAGTCTTGGGCCAGGGATTCCCAGGTGTCGGTGGGGATGTTGCACTTTTTCAAGGAGGCTTTAAGGCTGTCCTTGAAGCATTTCCTCTGCCCACCTGGGGCTCTCTTGCTGTGTCGGAGCTCCGAGTAGGGCGCTTGTTTTGGGAGTCTCGTATCGGGCATGCGGACGATGTGGCCCGTCCATCGGAGCTGATCGAGCGTGGTCAATCTTCGCTGCTGGCCTGAGCGAGAACACTGACATTGGTGCGCCTATCCTGCCAATGGATTTGCAGAATCTTGAGGACGCAGAGTTGGTTCTTTTTTTATGGCCTTGCTAACCTGCTTCTCAACTTTGTGATTTGTGTATTTTTACTCTGAGATCCCTTTGTTCCTCTACCCCACCTAAACTTGCACCCTCTCAAATGATGTGACCTCCCTATTCTTCCTACCAAAATGTAATACCTCACATTTATCTGTATTGAACTTCATTTGCCAATTATATGCCCATTCTGCAAATTTATTAATGTCCTCCTGTAACTTCTTGTAGTCCTCCTCAGTATTGACTATCCCCCCCAATTTGGTGTCATCTTCAAATTTAGAAATTGTGTTTTTGATTCCTAAGTCTAAATCATTGTGAAACCAACCAGGGAACAGGCTATTTTAGATCTGGTAATGTGTAATGAGATGGAATTAATTAATGATCTCATAGTAAAGGATCCTCTATCATAGATAGAATTTCAATTCAATTTGAGGGTGAGAAACTTGGGTCTGAAACTAGTGTCTGAAACTTAAATAAAGGCAATTACAAGGGTATGAAGATAGAGTTGGCTAAAGTGGACTGGAAAATAGATTAAAAGGTAAGTTGGTAGATAAGCAGTGGCAGACATTTAAGGAGATATTTCATAACTCTCAACAAAGATATATTCCAGTGAGAAAGAAAGACTCTACGAGAAGGATGAACCATCGTGGCTTACTAAGGAAGTTAAGGAGGGTATCAAATTAAGGGAAAAGGCATACAATGTTGCGAAGATTAGTGGTAGGCCAGAAGATTGGAAATTTTTTAGAAACTTGCAAAGGATGACTGAAAGAATAATAAAAAAGGAGAAAATAGATTGAGAGTAAACTAGCAAGAACTATAAAAAGACAGTAAGAGCTTCTGCAAGTATATAACATTCGTCCCTTAGAGGATGAGACTGGGGAATTAATAATGGGAAACAAGGAAATGGCAGAGACTTTGAACAAATATTTTGTATCTGTCTTCACGGTAGAAGACACTAAAAGCATCCCAATAATAGTGGAAAATTAAGGGGCAAAAGGGAGGGAGGAACTTATAACAATCACTATTACTAGAGAAAAAGTACTAGGCAAACTAATGGGACTAAAGGCTGACAAGTCCCCTGGACCTGATGGCCTGCATCCTAGGGTCTTAAAAGAAGTGGCTGCAGGGATAGTGGATGCATTAGTTGTAATCTTCCAAAATTCCCAAGACTCTGGAAAGGTCCCAGCGGATTGGAACACCACAAATGTAACGCCCCTATTCAAGAAAGGAAGGAGACAGAAAGCAGGAAACTATAGGCCAGTTAGCCTAACATCTGTCATTGGGAAAATGCTGGAATCCGTTGTTAAGGAAGTAGTAGCAGGACATTTAGAAAATCATAATACAATCAAGCAGAGTCAACATGGTTTTATGAAAGGGAAATATTGTTTGACAAATTTATTAGAGTTCTTTGAGGATGTAACAAGCAGGGTGGATAAAGAGGAACCAATAGATGTAGTGTATTTGGATTTCCAAAAAGCATTCGATAAGGTGCCACATAAAAGGTTACCGCACAAGATAAGAGCTCATGGTGTTGGGGGTAATAGATTAGCATGGATAGGGGATTGGCTAACTAACAGAAAACAGAGAGTTGGGATAAATGGCTCATTTTCTGGTTGGCAACCAGTAACTAGTGGGGTGCCACAGGAATCAGTGCTGGGGCCTCAACTATTTACAATCTATATTAATGACTTGGATGAAGGGACCGAGTGTACTGTAGCCAAATTTGCTGATGATACAAAGATAGGTAGGAAAGCAAGTTGTGAGGAGGACACAAAGGGGGAAAGATTGGGTTGCTTTGCGCCTCCCCTTAGGGTGCAAATTCCCTCGTGGCTGGGCGCGGCACCGCTAACCCCTCCCACGAATTGACATGGGTGCAACCAGAGGCAGGTCACTTAAAAATTTACTTAAAAGATAGTATTTGTTTCTTTTAATTATTATGCTGGAAACATTTTACATCCGTCCCTACCAAATTTGTTTTGCTAATTAAACCCATTTTAACCTGAACTTTGCAAAGATTTAATTTTTGACTGAGAAAAACACCCCAAAAAAATCAAAGGGCCAGAAATGTAGGTCGAGCTACAGCTGGTTCTCATTTAAGTGGGGAAACAAATGCAAATAAAACTAAATTTTAATATAATGTAATTTTATATAAAGCGAGAATTAAAAAAAAAATCAATGAAACGCACAGATTTTTAAATAGGATGAAAAGCAACAGGTGAGGTAGCTACGCTATGCGAAAACATTATGAACACTTCATAACTAATAGAACAAAGCAGAAAATGGTTAAAAAAAAAATTGATAAATTGTAGAACGCAGTATAGGCGAAAACGAACACATGGATGCTATATTGCAAAATAATTATTTTGCGTTTGAAATTTATGTCTCATAAAATAGGTATTTTTCTTTCGGATTTGAAGGTGCGGCAAAGCTCGGCAGCACCACACAGAGGTTACCCGTGTTGTGTGTGTGTGTGTGTGCACTGTTCAAAAAGAGGTGCATCCCGTCCCCAGCCCAGCCTTTCTCTTCCAAACATTAAACACTCGCGTTTCTTTAAAGGAAACAGGGCAACTTGCGAGCCAAGTGAAAACCGCCATACCCCTCCTACTTAACACATTCCGCTTCCTCCATTACAACAAAAATCGTATTTAATCGTTCTAACCAACTTTGATAAACTTACACAACGGTAAGACACCAGCATGTTTTAAAGTATGACTGTTGAGGCGGTGGAAACCGAGGAATTGCTGCCCCTGTTTCGCTCACCTTTGGCTGGACGCCGGCCTCATGCTGCACAGGGCGAGCCTTGCGCGAGATGGAAGCTCTCGCACGCGCAGCCAGGGACAATTCGCGCCGCGACCGTTATTTTTCTCAGTCGCGTGCCATGGATGAAACCTTTTGCTCGTGGCTCGCTGACAGGTGGAATGAGGGGAATACACGGATCATTTAGTTGTGAATAGAATCGTTTCTTTTTATTCCAACAGTACCCTTTTACTCCAAAGTCGTCCCAAACATATGCTAGTAATCAGATTTAACCTAGGCTTTCAACATTGGCAAATCCAAGGTATGAGCTTTTCAAGTCACCTCAAAACAAGAACGTGGTTACAATTGACAAGCTGCACCCATCACGAATCAACCTGTCCATGCTTTTATCCGAGTTTGTTACTCCGGCATGCCAACTAGAAAACTAGGAAAAGTTGACTAATCTTCAAAAAAGCTGCACAGGCCACTAAAATCTGATAGGCTGACAACCGAAGAATGACTCTAATTGCAAGCCTATGGTACGTGAAAATTAGTCGTTACATAAGGTTTGTAACAAGCTGCAAGTATATTCAACATTCCTTCACTTGTTTTGCAGGGGAAAAAATGTAAGTAAAAAGGTAAATCTAAGTAACATTTGGATTTTCAACAGACCAAACATATCATCACTTCTGCAAAAAAAAATTACTCTTCCAGGACCAACCCTCCCTTCCCAGTTAACAGAGGCACTCTAATCATTCCGGTCTCAGTTTACAGCAATACTGTGTCCCATCCAACTCCTGACCCTTTTACAGAAACACTATCTCCTGTTCCAACCCTTCCATTTCATACTGGCACTCTAACCCTTCTTCACCTCTTCTTTGAACTTGGCACTCTTGTTTCCACCCCCCTTATCAAGCTGATGCTCTTCTTGTTCCTTCCCAGTTCAAATGTACACTCTTCTCACCCCCCCACCCCCTGTTAATGCAAGCCCTTTTTCTCTTCCCTCCCTCAGTTAATACTGGCAGTCTTTACCCCTTCCCTCAGTTAGACACTGTTTCCCCTCTCTCAGTTAATCTGGCATTCTCGCTTCTTTGCCCCAACACACTATTCCTGCCTTCTACCATCTTTTTTCCCCTTTCATTTACATCGCCTCAGCTCTCCCTTCAATGCTGCTGCTACCTGAGTGCTGCTGCTACTTGCTTCTGTAATTCCAGCTTCTGTATACAGTAAGTGAGATTTTCTGTTCTTGCAAGACTTCCCACCTCCAGTATGAAGAGGCAGAAATCACTTCCATTAGTGTTAGGAGTGACCTTGAACAGAAAAGGTCCAGTTTGTGCTGATTTTTGTCAGAAAACACAGACCTGCCTCCAAATGGTTCAGTGTGAAGATCTGAGGGTTGGTACAAGTGCCCACTTTCACTGACTTTCTACAGTTATTGTTAGAACGACTCAGTCCCATCTTTTGGTGACTATGGGAAGAAGCAATTTTAGACAGTCGACATTAGAAGTCACTTGGAAGGGGTAGCCTTGCATTAATAGGGATGAGCTTCAGATATAGCATAAAAGCAGCTGTTGTAAATTAAACAACAACAATAACAACAACTTGTATTTATATAGAGCCTTTAATGCAGTAAAATGTCCCAAGGCGCTTCACAGGAGTGTTATTAAACAAAATTTAACACTGAGCCACAGAAAGAGAAATTAGGTCAGATGACCAAAAGCTTGGTCAAAGAAGTAGGTTTTAAGGAGCATCTTAAGGGAGGAAAGAGAGGTAGAGAGGCGGAGATGTTTAGGGAGGGAATTCCAGAGTTTAGGGCCTTGGCAGCTGAAGGCACGGCCACCAATGGTTGAGGGATTAAAATTAGGGATGCTCAAGAGGGCAGAATTAGAGGAGCGCAGATATCTCGGGCGGCGGGGGAGGGGGGATTGTGAGGCTGGAGGAGATTACAGAGATGGGAGGGGCGAGGCCATGGAGGGATTTGAAAACAAGGATGAGAATTTTGAAATTGAGGCGTTGCTTAATCGGCAGCCAATGTAGGTCAGCGAGCACAGGGGTGTTGGGTGAATGGGACTTGGTGTGAGTTAGGACACAGGCAGCCGAGTTTTGGATGACCTCAAGTTTACATGGGAGGCCAGCCAGGAGTGCATTGGAATAGTCAAGTCTAGAGGTAACAAAGGCATGGATGAGGGTTTCAGCAGCAGATAAGCTGAGGCAGGGGCGGAATCGGGCGATGTTACGGAGGTGGAAATAGGCGGTCTTAGTTATGGCGCGGATATGTGGTCGGAAGCTCATTTCAGGGTCAAATATGACACCAAGGTTACGAACAATCTGGTTCAGCCTCAGCTAGATGCTAGGGAGAGGGATGGAGTCGGTGGCTAGGGATCGGAGTTTATGGTGGAAACCGAAGACAATGGCTTCGGTCTTCCCAATATTTAATTGGAGGAAATTTCTGTTCATCCAGTACTGTATGTCGGACAAGCAGTCTGACAATTTAGAGATCGTGGAGTGGTCGAGAGAAGTGGTGGTGAGGTAGAGCTGGGTGTCGTCAGCATATATGTGGAAACTGATGCTGTGTTTTCAGATGATGTCGCCAAGGGGCAGCATGTAGATGAGAAATAGGAGGGGGGCCAAGGATAGATCCTTGGGGGACACCAGAGGTAACGGTGCAGGAGCGGGAAGAGAAGCCGTTGCAGGTGATTCTCTGGGTATGATTAGGTAGATAAGAATGGAACCAGGCGAGTGCAGTCCCACCCAGCTGGACGACGATGGAAAGGCATTGGAGGAGGAATGGAGTGGTAAAACGCTGTCAGAAAAAGTTTAAGTTGACAACTTCTGTACCACCTTTCCCATTGTGATTGAAAAGAGCTGACTCTTTCATCCGTTATTTTCAACCATTAAAAATTGCTTTGGCAGTGGCAGGCTGGTGAACCGAACTTCGTATATGCTTTGAGTATGCATGTGTGGAGCTCTGCCTTTCCCAACTTCGCATTGTTACAAACGAGGTGGAAACATTCCTGTTTGTATTGCTGTGGAAATAGAGCTTGTACTGCATTCTTCAGCATAGTATAAATATGGTGTTAATATATTCTTTCCTCACTTATCCTCTTCTGTGTTTTTAATGTTATTACTATTGGAATGATCCCAACATACATAGCCCTTGTTAAATCCCTTCATTAAAACTTTCAGGTTTAGAGTTTTCATCTGCGTAGTCCTTCCTCCTTGAGGTTTCACTTGCTGGAGAATGACAGAAAGTCAGAAATACTCGGAATCAGCATCATAGTCAATACAGGTATGATATCTGAATCCTGAGGATGGGAAATTACAATCTTACACATGACACTCCACGAAATGCTGAAGTGTTGAAAGACCTGGATTTAACTTTGGCATTGTAAGAGTATTCCATACTAAGCCAGTGTAGCATTTGCTACAACTAAATATCCATCCTTGTGGGTTTTTTGAGTGAGATTTCCAATTTGTGACAAATTATGGGTACTTTAGTGTTGTGGCCCCATGATTGCTCGGATTCAGTTAACACAGTGTACTACACCACCCAGTCTCATTTTAAACTGTTTTGCATATAAATACTTTTATAATACAATTATAAATGTCAGTAAGCCAATCAACACAAGTAAACAAATTGCAGACCCAAACAGGAAAACATTAAAACAGTTAAGAACCAAGATTGAAGCATCAACTATAGTCACTAAATTAGGTCAATCTGAAGTACTGTAACAAAACAGGGAATAATATGGAGATCAGCAGGCATGGAGAAAGAATGGTGGAAATAACATTAACGCTTCAAAAGGGTGAAAACAGTGGTAACTAAAGAGCAAGAAGGGAGATCGATGAGAGACAGGACCAAAGGAGGAGAGAGAGAGTGGATCAGGGAATGAAAGAGATCAGAGGAGAGAGACAGAACCAGAAGAAAAGAGAGCACCAGAAAAGGGGATTAGGAAGATAGAGAAAGAATGAGTGTGATTTAACCAGGTTTCAGGGAAGGGATGAATAGGGGCAAAGGAGAGGGGGATGAATCGGGGGAAGGAGAATAGGAGCCTCGCATGTTTTTTTAAATTCAATCTTGGGATGTGGCTGTCGCTGGCAAGGCTGGAATTTATTCCCCATCCCTAGTTGCCCTGAAAAGGTGGTGGTGAGCCACATTCTTGAACTGCTATTTTTTGTAGTGGTTTGATACAGCTGAGTGACTTGCTAGGCCACTTCAGAGGGCGGTTGAGTCAACCATGTTGGCGTGGAAATGGAATCACGTATAGGCTAGACTGGGTAAGGACAGCAGGTTTCCTTCCCTAAACCAGTTGCATTTTTGCAACAAATAAGTAGAACCCTAGACCGTGTTTAATGGCAGTGCCATGCTGTTCTGACAGAGGAAAGGAGGCCATGGAAGGGCCCAATATAAAGATAAGTTTTTAATATCTTCAGATCCCAATGGAGTCAGCAGGGCATTTTTTTGAAGGGAATCAATCCCCTTTAGGATTTATTACATTTAACTGGAAGAGTCTTTCCTAAGCCTCAGCAGACCAGCTCTCAGCTGGTGAGAATTCTGCTGAGGCATTTAAAAATTGTACTAGGTGGAATTCCCAGGGAAGACTGGGAATTCCCCAGACTCATCCCCTTAATGTGGGGGCTGGATGAAAGATCTGCCCTTGCTCCCTCCACCAGAATTTCTCCTAACAGAGCAAATGGGGAGTCTTGGAGGAATGGAGTTCTTGCCCATTTCCAGTCTAATAATTAGTGATTTGCCCCAATTATGCCTTGACCCCGATCAAAATTTTGGGGCCCTTATTTTAAAAATATTTCAACGCTACTATTTTTTCTCAGTCATGATATCTTTTTGAATCCAAGTTTTATTTTTTCCATGGCTCCAATATCTTTTCTATAATGGGCTGCACAAATTGCTCTAACTGTGATCTAATCAATGTCTCTTGAATAAAATCATCATTGCCTCTTTGCTTTTGTGCTTATACATTGAACCGTGAAAGCCATTTGCTTTTTTAAAGTTTTTTTCACTGTCACTCCCACTTTATAGGAATACATCTTGTGTTTCTACATCCACACCTAAACATCTTTTCCCCTGCAGTCTATTAAGAATTATACAATTTAGGGTATATTCATTGTTCTTTTCCCCAAAGTGTGCTTTTACATTTTTGTCTAGGTTGAACTGCACTTGCCATATATCTACCAACTCCCTGGAACCTCTTTAAAAATGCTGTCTCTTTGTAGATACTACGATGCGTTCCTATGGAAGGATTAGCTAGATGGGCAAAATGGCCTCCCTACGTACTGTGGCCTATAAATTCGTTCACGCGTCGTTTTTCGGGTGCTAACGGGCCTACCAAGCCCCCAATATGCTGGGCCGGAATTACGCCAACCGTCATATTGGGAAACGGAAAATAATTGTGGTGCACCGCCCACATCTGAAACAGGTATTAGGCGCTTTGCATGTGCAAATAAGGGACTTAACATCTGTTTGAGGCCCCGACTGTGATTGGTTTGAGATGAGGCAGCCAGTGTAAAACCAGACCTTGGGACCACCTGCTACCAAAAAGATAAGTTTAAAAAATTTATTTATCTAAATGTGGAATCAGCAGGAGTGCTCATCCTGACCCCACTTTTAAAGTATGTGGGCTGCCGCTCTCCTGCCCCCCCCGCCCAACCACCCCTCTGTTGCCGCTGCTCCCTCCTGCCCTGGCTTCTGATCTCCCTGCCGACCCAGCTTCTGATCTCCCTGCCGACCCAGCTTCTGATCTCCCTCTCGACAAGGCCTCTGTTTCTTCCTTCCTCACCTTCACTTATGTGAGGGCCGCTGTGACGCTAGCAGCAGCCCAATCTTAGTTTACTCTGTGCCAGCTGACTGTTTGTGCCACGCCAGCTTGATGTTAATGAGGCCCACGGCCGATTATCGAGGGCACCTCAGGCCTCATCATTCAGGCACAGGGTTCTTACCCAAAAACCAGCATGCCCAAATTTCTACCCCTTTGTCTATTTTCTCCTGCAGTCCCATACACTCTTCCTCACAGCTTGCTAAGCGCATTTGATATTGCCAGCAAATTTCGATATCACTCCCTCTATGCCCATGTTCAAATCATATATATATTTTATATGGAAAAGAAGAAAGATTTCAAAACGGATCCCTAGGGGTGCCACTAACTACATCTTGCCATTACAAGAATTACTCATTTACTCTATGTTTTCATAGAATCATACAGCATGGAAGGAGACCATTCAGTTCATCATGTCTGTTTGACTCTTTGAAGAGCTATCCAATTAGTTCCACTTCCCTGCTCTTTCCCATAGCCCTGGAACATTTTCCTTTTCAAGTATATATCCAATTCCGTTTTGAAAGTTACTACTTAATTTGCTTCCACCAGCCTTTCAGGCAGTGCATTCCAGATCATCATAACTCGCTGTGTGTAAAAATTCTCCTCATCTTCCCTCTGGTTCTTTAGCTAATTATCTTAAAACTGTGTCCTCTGGATAGCATCCCGCCTGCCAGTGGAAATATTTCTCCTTATTTACTCTATCAAAACCCTTCATAATTTTGAGTACTTCTATTTTGTCTCCCCTTAACCTTCTTTGCTTTGAGGATAACAATCTCTAGTCTCTCTGCATAACTGAAGTCCTTCATCTGTGGTTTCATTCCAGTAAATCTCCTTTGCACCCTCTCCAAGGCCTTAATATTCTTCCTAAGGTGTGGTGCCCAGAATTGGACACAATAGTCCAGCTGAGACCTAACCAATGATTTATAAAGGTTCAGCATAACTTTCTTGCTTTTGTACTCTGTCTCTACTTAGAAAGTCAAGGATCCCGTATGCTTTTTAACAGCCTTATCAACTTGTCTTGCCACCTTCAAGATTTGTGTATGTGAACTCCCAGGTCTTCTGCACCTCTTTAAAATTGTACCATTTAGTTTATATTGCCTCTCCTCATTCTTCCTTCCAAAATGCATCACTTCACACTTCTCTGGATTAAATTTCATCTACCATGTGTCTGCCCATTTCACCAGTCTGTTTGTCTTCCTGAAGTCTGCAACTATCCTCCTCACTGTTTATCATCTGTCCTTCACCCATACTTTTAGCTATGGTCATCACCACAAGTCTCTTAGGTGGATCAAACAATTTTGAAAGTCGATATATATCATGTCTATTGCATTCCTGGAGGAGAAGTGCTGAGTGAATGTAAATAAATGGTGGGCCAGGACAGATCGATGGGAACTGGTTCAGGGAAGAACACCGCAGGCTGGGGAAACAGGTGGAAACTGTAAGAGAAGCACTTCCGAATCAAATGCTTTTGTTAATATCATGTGTCTGACTACTCTTAATAGAACCCTAATACAACATCGAGACAGCCAATGGATACAGAACTGGAACTTACAGAAATAGCTAGGAGGACAGAGAATGAAATGGTGGAAGAAAGGACAGGAAAAAGAATGGAGATGATTGGAACAAAATACATTGATCTCTACAGGTAATTTACCCACAAAAGCAATGTTCACTATTTTTCTACATAGGTGGTTAGACAAGTTATATTTTTTGTAAAACTGGAATCAAGGCTTAGTTTAAAGCTGGGATCACACAACAATGTGATCTGGGTAAATCTCTGATTGTCTCATCAATATTAGCCTTTTCTGAACTCAACTTTTGGCTTAGTGGTTGCATTCCTGCCTCGAGTCAGAAGAGCTTTGACGTAATAAAGACTCACTACGCACTTGAACATAAAGCAAGGCTTTAATCAACTTGTAACAAAACATGGAGGTCTAGTTAGCAGTCACTAGCTTCCTGTTTCCAGATTGTCTCTGCCCAAGGTGGGCCCATGCCTGAGTATTTATACTCCCTGGACGGCGCCCCAGCTGGCCACCCAGTAGTACTTCCTGAGTTGTTACTTGCGATTTATGACATTCTTCCTCCCTAAAAGGTTTGGAAGTCCAGTCTTCCTTTAACGGACTAGGCGGACCAGAAATAGCCGCAGACGTTTAGCTCTCTGCTTGTGACTGGAAGGCACGTCTCCCCGGACCGTGTCCTGGTCCCTGGGTCGCTTGGCCCGTACCGGTAAGTCAGTAGAGTCCGCGTCATCTTGATCATCCTGTGGAGGACTGGGAAGATCATGACTCCGGGTGCGGGTCCCCACAGGTGCTGAGCTGGCCTCATCCCGGGTCGTGGCTGGAGATTGTCCGGCGTCCTGGTTTCGGGTGGCCATCCTACGGGGAGCGTCCAGCTCCCTGAGTTGATCCGGTAGCGTTGCCGGCAGATCCCCCGATGTCCCAGGCGGGGCGTCATTTTCATAGGGGTGCGGAGTGTTGATATCATTGTCGGGGGATCCTTCATCATTCGGGCCCATGTGACCGGTTGGGCAGGGAGCCAGATCTCGGAGCGAGACGGTGGTCTCCCGGCCATCAGGGTACCGTACGTGCGCATACGTGGGGTTTACCTCCGTTAACTCCACCTCGTCAACGAGAGGGTCGTTTTTGGCAGACCGGACGAACCTCCGGAGTAGTACCGGGCCTGGAGCCACCAACCATGACGGTAGAGACGTCCCATGTGTAGAGCGACGCCGGAATTTGAAGAATCGCTCATGAGGCGTGACATTAGTAGATGTGGAGAGAAGAGACCTGATAGAGTGTAACGCGTCGGGGAGCACCGTTTCCCACTGCTGGTCCGGCAGGTTGCGTGACCTTAGTGCCAGACGGACAGCGTTCCAGATGATGGCATTGTATCGTTCAACCTGTCCGTTACCGATTGGGTGATATGGTGTCGTCCTACTTGAGGCGATTCCCCGTTGGGAGAGATAACTTTTAAGTTCACTCGACATAAAGGAGGGACCCCGATCAGTGTGGATAAAATTGGCCGTCCCGCAAAGGGAAAAGACCTGATCGAGGCATTTAATTACCGTAGAGGTAAGCATATTAGGGCAGGGGAAGGCGAAGGGAAAGCGTGAATACTCGTCCACCATCGTAAGTAGGTAGGTGTTCCTTGTCGACGAAGGCAATGGCCCTTTAAAGTCTATGCTGAGCCTCTGCATAGGCTGCATTGCATGTATGAGTAAGCCATCTGATGGGTGAAAGAATTGTGGTTTCAATTCTGCACAAATCCTACAGGAGGAGCATGTTTTCTTTACGTCCTCGGTTGAAAATGGTAGATTTTTGGAGCGCACAAAGTGCAACATGCGGGTCACACCAGGATGGCATAAGTCCATATGCAAATCCGCCAGAGTCGACGTTGACATTGAGGAGCAAAATGCCCGTGTGAAGGTATCTGGGGCCACGTTCTGTTTGCCGGGTCGGTAACAGATAGTATATCCAAAGGCAGCCAGCTCCATCCTCCAGAGTTGAATTTTATTATTTTTGATTTTCGTGCGCCTCCGGTTATCCAACATGAAGGCCACAGAGCGCTGGTCAGTTATAAGCGTAAAATGACGCCGAGCAAGAAAATGACCCCATTGGCGTACAGCCTCGATGATGGCCGTAGCCTCCTTCTCGACGGGGGGGGGTAATGGAGCTCGCTACCCTGCAAGGTTCTGGATAGGAATGCCACGGGTCGGCCACCTTGATTCAAGGTAGCGGAGATCGCCACCTCCGATGCATCGCATTCGACCACAAAAGGAAGATTTTCGTCAATGGAGCGAAGCGTGGCTTTCTCCAGCTGTCGTTTGAGGAGGTTGAAGGCAGAAATAGCCGTAGCTTCCAATGGAAAAGACTTCACATGGAGCAGGGGCTGTATTTTATCGGAGAAGTGTGGTATCCATTTTGCGTAATAAGCAAACATGCCAAGTGCCCGACGAAGAGAGCCGAGGTTCGTCGGGGGAGGGAGCTCCTGAAGTGGACGAAGTCGCTCTGGGTCTGGTTTAATAACACCGTTGCCCACCCAGTAGCCAAGAATGTTCACCGATGGCACCGACTTCACCGATTTGGATTCGTTTAACGTTAAGTGGCGACGGCGGAGTACGTCAAAAAATCTCTGAAGATTGGCGTCATGCTCCTTTTGATCATGGCCGGCAATAGTGATATTGTCTAAATACGGAAAGGTATCCGTCAAGTTCTCTTGCCGGACTAGGCCATCCATGGCCCGTTGGAAGACGGCCACCCCATTGGTGACCCCGAATGGAAGGCGGCGAAACTGGAAAAGCCGACCATTGGCCTCAAAGGCCGTATACTTCTTGTCGGAGTCTTGCAGTGGCACCTGATGGTACGCGCTTTTTAAATCGAAGGTCGAGAATACCTTGTATTTGGCAAGGTTGTTGACCATGTCATCTATGCGTGGCAGCGGGTAGGCATCCAGATCGGTATATAGATTAATAGTCTGCGAATAATCGATACACAGACGTTTTTTATGTTGTTTTAAGGGATTCCTCACGATGACGACCTGAGCCCGCCAGGGAGATGAACATGGCTCGATAATACCGTCGACTAAAAGGTGAGAGATTTCCGCCTCAATAAACGCTCGATCATCTTGGCTAAAGCGCCGCGATTTGGTGGCTATGGGTTTACAGCGGGGGGGAAGATTGGCAAACAGGGAGGGTTCACCGAGTAAGGCTGCCGAGAGTGCACAAAACGGCACCTTAGAAATGGTAAGCTCCGGCCTTGACCCTCCAAACTCAAAAGTGATCTTCTTGTGCTGCTTCTGGAAGTCCTGTCCCAGAAGCACATCGCTGCATAAGTTTGCGAGTACTCCGAGCCGGGTGGAGAGATACGTGCGGCCGTTGAGGATGAGGTTGACCAGACAGAAGCCAGAAGAATTGGTGGTCAGAGTCGTCAGAGCCATTGCAATCTCCCTGTCCGAAGGATAAATGTGCAGTTTTAACCTGTTGACAGCCCGCTTACTAATGAAGCTGTCAGAGCTGCAGGAGTCAATTAGCGCGCTTAGAGTGTGCCCATTTACTGAAACCTTCGTGGCTGCATGGGACAAACTTTGGGGAAAAACAGCCGTGATGGGAGGAGGGGCAATTTTCCCTTCGGCAACTGTAGCCTTAACAGTAGTTCTTGGGGGAGGAGCAGCTCCATAGATAGCAGCTGTGAAGCTAACAGGAGCTCTCGACCGGTATACTTTAGAGGAGCGGCCTTTCTTGTTAGCAAAGGCCCGTGACTGGCATACCTTGGAAAAGTGTCCTTTCTTGCTGCAATGATTGCAGGTCACATTACGAGCCGGGCAAAATTTTCTGTGATGGCACGCCCCTCCACAAAAGAAACACTTTCTTCCTGATTGCCAGGATGCTGCTAGGGCGGGGTCGTCATCAGCGAAGGCCTCTAGGGTAGGGTCGTCGTCTGTTAGAGTAGAGTCAACATCAGTGGGGGCATCCGCCCGAGACCTACCGAAAGACTCATTAAAGGAGATAGCCGCCGCCCGTGCACGTGGTGGGAGATAAGTGTCTGCATTTTTCTTGGCCAAGTCCAAGGAACACGCCTGGTCATAAGCAGCCCGTAAATTGAGGGTTTTATTTTCCAGCAGGCGCTGACGTATAAAAGGGGACGCGATTCCATTGATAAAGGAATCGCGGATTAGTTCCTCTTGATACTGTTCAGCTGAAACTGCTTTAAGGTTACAATCCTTGCTGAGCCTGCGAAGTTTCTGGAGAAATTCATCGAGTGATTCCCCAGGCTGCTGCCGAGTTGTGGCCAGTAGGTGTCGAGCAAAGATTTCATTTGGGGACTTGACATATAGCTGCTGTAAGATTTCGATAGCAGTGTCATAGTCTATACAGTCCTCAATATAATCATACACATGAGGAGACACGTAGTTGATAAGCATTCGTAACTTATTAGGGACATCCGCCCCACATTCTTCAAGAAAGTTGCTAAAGGTACGAAACCAATGCTGCCGCAGGTGCATTCGGGTCCAGGTCGAGACGAGCGGGTCTAAGGAGTTTTTCCATGATGGATCAGTTTCTTGCCCAAGTTCCCTTCTGTGGTTCGAGTTGCAGCTGGTTGTTCCGAATCACCCAAAGCGTGGAGACGATATCAAGTTGATTAAATTGACGTAATAAAGACTCACTACGCACTTGAACATAAAGCAAGGCTTTAATCAACTTGTAACAAAACATGGAGGTCTAGTTAGCAGTCACTAGCTTCCTGTTTCCAGATTGTCTCTGCCCAAGGTGGGCCCATGCCTGAGTATTTATACTCCCTGGACGGCGCCCCAGCTGGCCACCCAGTAGTACTTCCTGAGTTGTTACTTGCGATTTATGACAAGCTTACCTTTGGTGAATGGTTCGGGCTCCACTCCAGACACCCATGGTGAGTGGAGACTAGAATATGGTCTCTAAATACTGGGTTAGCATCCAGTGGGGTACACACAACTGGATGGTTTGACCACTGGCTCAGTGGTAATAGTTCCGCCTCCGAGTCAGAAGAGTTGAGTTCGGGCTCCAATGCAAGACAGCCCTGGTGAGCGGAAACCGAAGCGCAGCACTGAATACTGGGTTGATGTCAAACAGGAGTACTAGCAATGTGCGTGTGCCCACCGCCCCCGCCCCACCCCACATCATAGCTGGTAGGTGGGGCTCTTCCTGCCTTGGTTGCAGCCCAGCTAGGAGAAGGTACTCCAAAGATAAAAAACCATGAGGAAGTCAACGGGAAACTACCTCAGCTACTCTTCCCTAATAAGTGGCTCAAGAATCTGGTGTTAGAGCATGCCCTAAGGAAAAACACAACGGACGGATTAATCTTTTCAAAAAATGTCTTTGGATACTAACAAAGCCTCTGGTTTGGTAAATTCTACCTATCTTCTACCTCTTATCCTCTTTCATTTAGATTGCATTGAATTGTGATGTGTAACTTAAGCATTCAGACAACATTACAGAGTCCTCCTCTTGACCAAATCTTGAACTCAGAAGGACTGCTAAACTGAAAACCTTGCAGTTTTTAAACTACTAGGTACCAGGGGCATCTATTTTGGAAATCCCAGTAGTTTCCTTTCCTAGGTAAAAGCAAACAATTAGCAAGGGAATGTTAATTTTGCTTTTTAAATTCTCATCCTTGTTTTCAAATCCCTCCATGGCCTCACACCTCCCTATCTCTATAACCTCTATAACCTCCTCCAGCCCTACAACCCTCTGACATCTCTACGCTCCTCCAATTCTGGCCTCTTCTGCATCCCCGATTTTCTTTGCTCCACCATTGACTCCCGTGCCTTCAGCTGTCTAGGCCCTAAACTCTGGAATTCTTCTCTAAACCTCTCCACCTCTGTACCGCTCTCCTCCGTCAACATACTTCTTAAAACCTACTTCTTTGACCAAGCTTTTGGTCTCCCATCCTAATATCTCCTTATGTGGCTCGGTGTCAAATTTTGTTTGATAACGCTCCTGTGAAGTGCCTTGGGATGTTTTACTATGTTAAAGATGCTATATAAATGTCAAGGGTGGGACCAACAAGTCCAGGTAACCCTGGCTGTCAAGGGATATACAAGAATGGATTAGGAAAAAAAGGGAGACTTTTGGCAGATACAAAGGACTAAAAACAGTGGAAGCCCTAAAGGAGTATAGAGAGTGCAGGGGGGTACTTAAAAAAGAAATTAGGAGAGCGAAGAGGGGGCATGAAAAAGCACTGGCGGGCAAAATAAAGGAAAATCCCGAGGTGTTTTATAAGTATATTAAAGGCAAGAGGATAACCAGGGAAAGAATAGGGCCCATTAGGGACCAAAGTGGCAATCTGTGTGTAGAGCCGGAAGATGTAGGTGAGGTTTTAAATGAATATTTTGCATCTGTGTTCACTATGGAGAAGGACGATGTAGGCATAGAAATCAGGCAGGGGGATTGTGATATACTTGAACAAATTAGCATTGAGAGGGAGGAGGTACTAACGGTTTTAGCGGGCTTAAAAGTGGATAAATCCCCAGGCCCAGACGAGATGTATCCCAGGCTGCTGTGTGAGGCAAGGGAGGAGATTGCAGGGGCTCTGACACAAATTTGCAGAACCTCTCTGGCTACAGGGGAGGTGCCAGAGGACTGGAGGACAGCTAACTTAGTATCATTATTCAAGAAGGGTAGTAGGGATAAACCAGGGAATTACAGGCCAGTGAGCCTAACATCAGTGGTAGGGAAATTATTGGAAAAAATTCTGAGGGACAGAATTAGTCTCCACTTGGAGAGGCAAGGATTAATCAAGGATAGTCAGCATGGCTTTGACAGGGGGAGATCATGTCTAACCAATTTGATTGAATTTCTCGAGGGGCTGACTAGGTGTGTGGATGAGGGTAGTGCAGTTGATGTAGTCTACATGGACTTCAGTAAGGCTTTTGACAAAGTCCCGCATGGGAGACTGGTCAAGAAGGTAAGAGCCCATGGGATCCAGGGCAATTTGGCACATTGGATCCAAAATTGGCTTAGT
Source organism: Squalus acanthias (assembly GCA_030390025.1). Taxonomy (NCBI): domain Eukaryota; kingdom Metazoa; phylum Chordata; class Chondrichthyes; order Squaliformes; family Squalidae; genus Squalus; species Squalus acanthias. The sequence goes on along the minus strand of CM059435.1, from coordinate 82,551,304 downwards.
GGCAGGAGGCAGAGGGTGATGGTCGAAAGTTGTTTTTGTGACTGGAAGCCTGTGTCCAGTGGTGTACCGCAGGGATCGGTGCTGGGTCCCTTGCTGTTTGTAGTGTACATTAATGATTTAGATATGAATGTAGGAGGTATGATCAGTAAGTTCGCAGATGACACGAAAATTGGTGGAGTGGTAAATAGCGAGGAGGGAAGCCTCAGGCTACAGGACGATATAGACGGGTTGGTCAGATGGGCAGAACAGTGGCAAATGGAATTTAACCCTGAAAAGTGTGAGGTGATGCATTTTGGGAGGACTAACAAGGCAAGGGAATACACAATGAATGGTAGGACCCTAGGAAGGACAGAGGATCAGAGGGACCTTGGTGTGCATGTACATAGATCCCTGAAGGCAGCAGGACAGGTAGATAAGGTGGTTAAGAAGGCATATGGGATACTTGCCTTCATTAGCCGAGGCATAGAATATAAGAGCAGGGAGGTTATGATGGAGCTGTACAAAACGCTAGTTAGGCCACAGCTGGAATACTGTGTGCAGTTCTGGTCGCCACACTATAGGAAGGATGTGATTGCATTAGAGAGGGTGCAGTGGAGATTCACCAGGATGTTACCTGGGCTGGAGCGTTTCAGCTATGAAGAGAGACTGGACAGGCTGGGGTTGTTTTCCTTAGAGCAGAGAAGGCTGAGGGGGGACCTGATTGAGGTGTACAAAATTATGAGGGTCATAGATAGGGTAGATAGAAAGGAACTTTTCCCCTTAGTAGCGGGGTCAATAACCAGGGGGCATAGTTTCAAGGTAAGGGACAGGAGGTTTAGAGGGGATTTGAGGAAAAACTTTTTCACCCAGAGGGTGGTTGGAATCTGTAACTCACTGCCTGAAAGGGTGGTAGAGGCAGGAACCCTCACAACATTCAAGAAGCATTTAGATGAGCACTTGAAACGCCATTGCATACAAGGCTACGGACCAACTGCTGGAAAATGGGATTAGAATAGATAGGGCTTGATGGCCGGCGCAGACACAATGGGCCGAAGGGCCTCTTTCTGTGTTGTATAACTCTATGACTGTATAAATGCAAGTCATTGTTGTTGTAGATGACAAACAGATAATGCTTAATTATATTGCATTAAAAAACACAAACAACAATTGAGATTATAGAAATAAGCAAATATATGGGCAAGCAATAACTCAAATGGATTTCCAAACATTTGCAAAAGAAAAACCATTAACTCGTTCAGGGTGCAGAATACTCCTCAATTTACAACTATTCAGCCATCAGTAATTCAAAACAGAATCCACCATCTGAAATTTATTTTAAACTGACATGAGCGAGATCCACACATCTGAAACTAGGAAGAGATTTGTTCATTAATAGCACTTTCTGCATTTTTTGACCTAATAAGGAAACTTCACTGAATTTCCATCCTTTCATATTGATTTGACTTGTATAGTGTTGGGGAAAATTTCATTTTGGTGGGATAACTTTGGTTTCTGGAGTGAAGTTAAAAGTGGCCCTATAAACAATTCTATTAAAAATGTAACTAGTGTATACAGCTATGATTAATTTCAGTATTTTTTGTGCCCATTGTCATTTTAAATGTTCTTTTCCCCTGTTTCACTAATCTTCTCCCTTTCCCTTTCCTCCTCTCCTGAAGGCATTGACTGCTTTCTGTGGTATGATTGCATGGATCTAATTACCCTCTGGTATCTCAACCAAGTAATCATTATACATATTTTTACTATATATTTGTACTGCTTGTTTCCCTCATGCTGTTGGCCATATCAGGTGTTAGTGTAATGGTAGATGCCAAAATATCAACAAGGTAGTAATTTGTATCAATGATCAACAAATATTTTGTACAGTAGCTGACAGAACACAGAACATTACAAATGGTAAATGCTTCATATAGCCAGCTGTGGAGTACAAAAGCTTAATAAAAATTCATAAAGCCATTTTACAGATCATGGCGTAGAGGTCTTTGCTGACGAGTATACTTCTGGAATTAACTGAAATTTTATCACTGCTACAGCAACTACCTAAAAGGCCACAGCAGCCTTTTAAAGGGATGGGTGATTCTCAAAATGGCTTTGTTGTGATACAGGGGGGAATTTTAACCCCAGTGTCAGTTGTGGCTCAGTTGGTAGCACCCTCGCCTCTGAGTCAGAAGGTTGTGGGTTCATAGTCCCACTACAGAAACTTGAGCACAAAAATCTAGGCTGACACTCCAGTGCAGTACTGAGGAAATGCTTCACTGTCAGAGGTGCCATCTTTCGGATGAGACGTTAAAACCGAGGCGACGTCTGCCCTTTCAGATGGACGTAAAAGATCCTGTCGCCCTATATTGAAGAAAAGCAGGGGAGTTATCCCCGTGTCTTAACCAATATTTATCCCTCAATCAACATCACAAACAGATTATCTGGTCATTATCATATTGCTGTTTGTGGGAGATTGCTGCCGTGTTTCCTACATTACAACTGTGACTATACTTCAAAAATTACTTCATTGGCTGTAAAGCGCGTTGGGACGTGAAAGGTGCTATATGAATGCAAGTCTTTCTTTAAAGAGTTAAATCCCGAGTTGAATCCCGACCCCAACCTGCCCACTTCCAGTTTTAACGAAGGTGGGACAGGAGGGTGGGTATCCAATCCACTCCCAGGAGGTGGGTCACCCATTTGAATATTATAATGAGGCTGGCGTGCCTCATGGTGATCCATCATTACAAATTTAACTCTAGTTGGGTTTCCCGGGCTTCGGGGAACCCACCAGCTAAAGGAAGGTAAGGACTGCTGGATCCAGGAGGTAAGTGCCTTTCCACTTACCTCCTGGATCCAGCATCCCTGCCCCACCCAACACCCATGATTGGACACACCCACCCCCTCCTGCCCCGAGGCCTCCGATCTCACCACGAAGCCTCCGATCTCCCCCTGACCTCCCTCCCCATGAAGGCCTCCAATTCCCCAACCCACAAGGCCTCCGATTGCCCCACCCCCACCCTCACCAAGGCCTCCGATCTCCCCCACCACCCCACCCCCCCAGCACAGAAGGAGGCCATTCAGCCCATCGAGCCCGTGCTGGCGCTCTGCAAGAGCACTTCAGCTACTCCCACTCCCCCGCCCTTTCCCCATAGCCCTGCAAATTTTTTCCTTCAGGTACTTATCCAATTCCCTTTTGAAAGCCACGATTGCATCTGCCTCCACCACACTTTCTGGCTGTGCATTCCGGATCATAACCACTCGCTGCGTAAAAAGGTTTTTCCTCATGTCGCCTTTGGTTCTTCTGTCAATCACCTTAAACCTGTGTCCTCTGGTTCTCGACCCTTATGACAATGGGAACAGTTTCTCTCTATCTACTCTGTCTAGACCCCTCATGATTTTGAACACTTCTATCAAATCTCCTCTCAACCTTCTCTGCTCTAAGGACAACAACCCCAGCTTCTCCAATCTATCCACATAACTGAAGTCCCTTAACCTTGGAATCATTCTTGTAAATCTTTTCTGTACCCTCTCTAAGGCCTTCACATCCTTCTTAAAGTGCGGTGCCCAGAATTAGGCACAATACTCCAGTTGAGGCCGGGCCAGTGTTTTATAAAGGTTCATCATAACTTCCTTGCTTTTGTACTCTATGCCTCTATTTATGAAGCCCAGGAACCCGTAGGCTTTTTTAACTGCTTTCTCAACCTGCCCTGCCACCTTCAACGATTTGTGCACATATACCCCCAGGTCTCTCTGTTCATGCAACACCTATAGAATTGTACCCTTTAGTTGATATTGCCTCACCTTGTTCTTCCTACCAAATTGCCTCTCCTTGTTCTTCCTACCAAAATGTATCACTTCGCACTTTTCTGCATTAAATTTCATCTGCCACGTGTCCGCCCATTCCACCAGCCTGTCTATGTCTTCTTGAAGTCTATCACTATCCCCTCACTGTTCTCTGTACTTCTCAGTTTTGTGTCATCTGCAAATTTTGAAATTGTGCCCTGTACACCAAAGTCCAAGTCATTAATATTTCTCAAGAAAAGCAGTGGTCCTAGTACCGACCCCTGGGGAACACCATTGTGTACCTTCCTCCACTCCAAAAAACAACCGTTCACCACTACTCTCTGTTTCCTGTCAGTTAGCCAATTTCATATCCATGCTGCCACTGTCCCTTTTATTTCATGGGCTTCAACTTTGCTGGCAAGCCTATTATGTGGCACCCCGTATCTAAGGAGGATTGGAAGATTATGGCCAGTACTTCCGCAATTTCCACCCTTACCTCCTTCTGCATCCTAGGATGCATCCCATCCAGTCCTGATGACTTATCTGCTTTGAGTACAGCCAGCCTTTCTAGTACCTCCTCTTTATCAATTTTTATCCCATCCAGTATCTGAACTATCTCCTCTTTCACTATGACTTTGGCAGCATCTTCTTTCTTGGTAAAGACAGATGCAAAGTACTCATTTAGTACCTCAGCCATGCCCTCTGCCTTCATGCATAGGTCTTCTTTTTGGTCCCTAATCGACCCCACCGCTCCTCTTACTACCTGTTTACTATTTATCTGCCTATAGAAGACTTTTGAATTCCCTTTTATGTTAACTGCCAATCTATTCTCATACTCTCTTGTTGCCCCTCTTATTTCCTTTTTCACTGCCCCACTGAACTTTCTATATTCAGCCTGGTTTTCACTTTTATTCTCAACCGGCCATCTGTCATATGCCCCCTTTTTCTGCTTCATCTTACTCTCTATCTCTTTCATCATTTAGGGAGGTCTGGCTTTGGTTGCCCTACCTTCCCCCCTCGTGGGAATGTACCTCGACTGTACCCGAACCATCTCCTCCTTTAAAGGCAGCCCGTTGTTTGATCCGGCCCCCAATCACCTTCCTGGCTCCTCCCCCCCCACCCCCCCCCCCCATCAGCCCCGATGCTCCTCCAACCCCCAACCACCCACCCCCCCCTCCCCCAATGCCTTCCTGGCTTCCCCCCCTCCAGTCTCCCCCCTCCGGCCCTGATCGTCCTCCGGCTACTGACCACCCATCCCCCGCCAATGCTTCTCCAGCCCCTGATCGTCTGGCCCCGATCATCCTCCGGCCCTGATCGTCCTCTGGCCCTTGAACAACATCCCCCCCCCAAAAAAAATCCCTTCCTCCCTCCTCTCTGCAGCCTAGTGCCACAGGCCTTCCCATCCACAGCCAGCCAGCATCTCCATCAGGCAGGCTGCGGGTGGGAAACAGCGCGTTCAAATGCTAAATTCGGCAGGGCCTGCTGAAAGCCCGTTCTCCTGGGCTTCCCGACTGCTTTCTAGCCCCCCCTGCTCCCAACCCGCCTCCAGATTAAAATTCCGGCCCCAGTGAGCAGTGTCGTGGCAGAATAACAGTTTACAGATGCTCAGGAGAAGGGGGCACGTGCTTGCCTTGTTTGGCATTTCAAGGACGTTTTCGCACAGGAAAGAGGTGCAGGGTGTCTGGGAGAAGGTGATACAAAGGATAAATACTGTCTTAAACAGTCAAAGTACCTGAGTGGAGATGAAAAAGAAGGTTGGCCTTCCGGAAACAGCTACCAAGTTAAGGATGCCCACTCGTATCTTATGCTAAATATATATGCTTCAAAATGTTTCCTTGCACTGTTATACATTGACTGCTGCTCATGAAAAGTACTGAAACTACCTTATAATTCTTTGAACGTATATTTATACTGCAGCAGGGCATAAATTCAACCTGCGACTTGAAACTGAAACTTTGTCACACTGATATCTTAGAAGGATTTTCTGTGTTGCACCCTTTTATCACAACGTAGCTGCATGATGTATGTTCATTTACTCACATACACAATGGGCTGCATGATGAGCAGTCGGGTATTGCATTATGTGCTCCTGACATTTACAACAACTCAACATTATTCTGCTTGCAGGGCAGGAGAATGGAACTAAGCATATGGCTCTTTCAGTGAGCCAGCACAGAAGCTGAATGGCTTTTTTCTGTGCTGTAAAATTCTATGATTCTTTCTTTCTAACTTTTGACACAGTATGTTGCTCTGTAACTACTATTTCAAGAGTTGTCATGCAGCCAGCATTTTAATATATGTTCCTCTTGTTTCTATGGGCTTCTCCCCGAAGCCAGATCAAGCTCCCTTTGCTACGGAAGAAGCCAGTATGTCACACCACCACCAGTACAGGTACATCCACCCCATCTAACATAAGTAATGAGCTCGATGAGAGAGCATGAAGTGAGTAGGAGCAAACAGAGGGGGCAGTGGAGTAGCAGTAATCTGCTGGCCAAAGGGTTGCTCAAACCCTTCCTCAGCTTCAAAGTCTTGGAATGTGGACCTCAATGGGTCCTGCTTGTCAGGAAGGTTGCTGTCTGAGCTCAATCATTTCTCAGAGTAATTTCTGACTTTCCAAATCTCCTGCAAGGTATGCCAACCACTGTGGAACAATTACTAGCCACATCTGAGCAGTTGCATATTCAGCACTGCAGGGCACCCTGGTGCATGTGGCAACTCCATGGGCATCTGTAGCAAATGGTATGTTAGGCTTTATTGCAAGGGGGTTGGAGTACAAGAGTAAGGAAGTCTTTCATCAATTTTATAGGGCTTTGGTGAGACCACACCTGGAGTACTGTGTACAATTTTGGTCTCCTTATCTAAGGAAGGATATACTTACAATAGAGGGGGTGCAACAAAGGTTCACTAGATTGATTCCTGAGATGAGAGGGCTATCCTATGAGGAAAGATTGAGTAGAATGGGCCTATATTCTCTGGAGTTTAGGAGAATGAGAGGTGATCTCATTGAAACATATAAAATTCTTAGAGGGCTTGTCAGGGTAGATGCTGAGAGGCTGCTTCTCCTAGAACATAAGAACATAAGAAATAGGAGCAGGAGTAGGCCAATCGGCCCCTCGAGCCTGCTCCGCCATTCAATAAGATCATGGCTGATCTGATCCTAACCGCCAATCTACTATCTATCACAGAACCATCTCCTGCATCTAACAGAATTGCACACACGAAATAGGAGCAGAATCAGGCTACACAGTCCCTGGGCCCGCTCCACTACCCACAGGGCCAGTCTTGAATATACTCATCGACTGAGTATCCATAGCCCTCTGGGGTAGCGAATTCTAAAGATTCACAACCCTATGAGTGAAGACATTTCTCCTTATCTCAATCCTAAATTGTCGACCCCTTATCCTGAGACTATGCCCCCTAGTTCTAGACTCTCCAGCCAGGAAATTAATGGTGGGAAATATGGAGATAGCAAAAACACTGAATGAATATTTTGTATCAGTCTTTACAGTAGAGGACACTAAGAATATCCCAACACTGGACAAACAGCTGGCTATGGGGGGGGGGAGGAGCTAAACACGATCAAAATCACTAAGGAAGTGGTACTCGGTAAAATAATGGGACTCAAGGCGGATAAATCACCTGGACCTGATGGCTTACATCCTAGGGTCTTGAGGGAAGTGGCAGTAGGGATTGTGGATGCATTGGTAATAATTTTCCAAAACTCCCTGGACTCAGCAAAGATCCCGGCAGACTGGAAAACTGCTAATGTAACACCCTTATTTAAAAAGGGCAGTAGACAGAAGGCTGGAGACTATAGACCGGTTAGCCTAACATCTGTGGTAGGTAAAATTTTGGAGTCCATTATTAAGGAGACAGTAACGGGACATTTGGATAATCATAATTTAATAGGACAAAGTCAGCATGGTTTTATGAAGGGGAAGTCATGTTTGACAAATTTGCTGGAGTTCTTTGAGGAAGTAACATACAGGGTGGATAAAGGGGAACCAGTGGATGTGGTGTATTTAGACTTCCAAAAGGCATTTGACAAGGTGCCACACAAAAGATTATTGCTTAAGATAAAAAATCACAGGATTGGGGGTAATATTCTGGCATGGATAGAGGATTGGCTATCTAACAGAAGGCAGAGAGTTGGGATAAATGGTTCATTCTCAGACTGGCAATCAGTAACTAGTGGTGTTCCGCAGGGGTCAGTGCTGGGTCCCCAACTCTTTACAATCTATATTAACGATTTGGAGGAGGGGACCGAGTGTAACATATCAAAGTTTGCAGATGATACTAAGATGGGAGGGAAAGTAGTGAGTGAGGAGGACATAAAAAATCTGCAAGGGGACATAGACAGGCTAAGTAAGTGGGCAGAGATTTGGCAGATGGAATACAATACTGGAAAGTGTGAGGTGATGCACTTTGGCAGGAAAAATAGTAGAGCAAGTTATTATCTTAATGGCAAGAAACTGGAAAGTACTGAAGTACAAAGGGATCTGGGGGTCCTGGTGCACGAAACTCAAAAGGTTAGTATGCAGGTGCAGCAAGTGATTAAGAAGGCCAATGGAATGTTGGCTTTCATTGCTAGGGGGATAGAATATAAAAATAGGGAGGTATTGCTTCAGTTGTACAAGGTATTGGTGAGACCGCACCTGGAATACTGCATACAGTTTTGTTGTCCATACTTAAGAAAAGACATACTTGCTCTCGAGTCAGTACAAAGAAAGTTCACTCGGTTAATCCCGGGGATGAGGGGATGGACATATGAGGAGAGTTTGGGTAGATTGGGACTCTACTCATTGGAGTTCAGAAGAATGAGAGGCGATCTTATTGAAACATATAAGATTGTGAAGGGGTTAGATCGGGTGGATGCGGGGAGGATGTTCCCGATGATGGGTGAAACTAGAACTAGGGGGCATAGTCTTAGAATAAGGGGCTGCTCTTTCAAAACTGAGATGAGGAGGAACTACTTCACTCAGAGGGTGGTAGGTCCATGGAATATGCTGCCCCAAAAAGCTGTAGAAGCTACATCATTACATAAATTTAAAACAGAAATAGACAGTTTCCTAGAAGTAAAGGGAATTAAGGGTTATGGGGAGCGGGCAGGAATTTGGACATGAGTCTAGGTTCGGATCGGTCATGGCCCTGTGGGTAGCGGAGCGGGCCCAGGGGCCGTGTAGCCTGATCCTGCTCCTATTTCGTGTGTCCAATTCTGTTAGATTCAGGAGATGGTTCTGTGATAGTAGATTGGCGGTTAGGATCAGATCAGTCATGATCTTATTGAATGGCGGAGCAGGCTCGAGGGGCCAATTGGCCTACTCCTGCTCCTATTTCTTATGTTCTTATGTTCCTGATTTCACTGATTTTGGGCTCAATAACCAAGAGGCTTCAATATGCTGGGGCAATTGGTTGGAGAAAAGCATTACACAGAGTGCAGTGCCCTCATTTGTACCCTCAGGTATGTTCCCACATAGATCAATGGTCATGATCAATTTAAAGATTTGAGACCCTGCAACCAGTTAGATATTTCAACTTTGTCCAAAGAGTTTCCTTCTGATGGTGCAGAATCTTCTTCTTAGGCAGTCCCTTGGAACCGAGGATGACTTTCTTCCACATTAAAAATGAGTTCTCAGGTGACTGATGAGTCCAATGCGGGACCTACAGTCTCTGTCACAGGTGGGGCAGATGGTGGTTGAAGGGGCGAGTGGGTGGGGTGCTTGGGTTGACGTGCGCTCCTTGCACTTGGCTTCCGCTTGCTCCCGGCGAAGAGACTCGAGATATACGGCGCCTTCCCGGATGCTTCGGTGGGGATGTTGCACTTTTTCAAGGAGGCTTTGAGGGTGTCCTTGAAGCGTTTCCTCTGCCCATCTGGGGCTCTCTTGCAGTGTCGGAGCTCCGAGTAGAGCGCTTGTTTTGGGAGTCTCGTATTGGGCACGCGGACGATGTGACCCGTCCATCGGAGCTGATCGAACGTGGTCAAAACTTCGATGCTGGGGATGTTGGCCTGAGCGAGAACACTGACGTTGGTGTGCCTATCCTGCCAATGGATTTGCAGGATCTTGCGGAGGCAGCGTTGGTGGTACCTTTCCGGTGCTTTGAGGTGCCTGCTGTACATGGTCCATGTCTCTGAGGCATACAGGAGGGCGGGTATTACTACTGCTCTGTAGACCATGAGCTTGGTGATGGGTTTGAGGTCCTGGTCTTCAAACACTCTCTTCCTCAGGTGACCGAAGGCTGCACTGGCACACTGAAGGCAGTGTTGGACTTCGTCATCAATGTCTGCCCTTGTTGACAGTAGGCTCCCGAGGTATGGAAAGTGGTCCACGTTGTCCAAGGCCTTGTCGTGGATTTTGATAATCGGGGGGCAGTACTGTGTGGCGGGGGCAGGTTGGTAGAGGACCTTTGTCTTACGGATGTTTAGTGTAAGGCCTATGCTCTCGTATGCTTCAGTGAAGGTGTTAACGATGGTTTGGAGTTCGACCTCCGAGTGTGCGCAGATGCAAGCATCGTCTGCATACTGTAATTTGACGATAGAGGATGGGACGACCTTGGATCTGGACTGGAGGGGACGGAGGTTGAACAGTTTCCCGTTTGTTCTGTAAATTAGCTCCACTCCAGCGGGGAGCTTACTGAGGGTGAGATGGAGCATTGCAGCAAGGAAGATCGAGAAAAGCGTTGGTGCGATGACACAGCCTTGCTTGACCCTGGTCCGTACGTGAATTGGGTCTGTGGTGGAACCGTTGGTCAGGATCACGGCTTGCATGTCGTCATGAAGCAGGCAGAGGATGGTGACAAACTTTTGAGGGCAGCCGAATTTGAGGAAGACACTCCATAATCCCTCACGGTTGACAGTATCGAAGGCCTTTGTGAGGTCAAAGAAGGCCACGTACAGTGGTTGGTGCTGTTCCCTGCATTTCTCTTGTAATTGGCGCGCAGTGAAGATCATGTCCATTGTGCCTCTTAGTGGGCGGAATCCGCATTGTGACTCTGGGAGGAGCTCTTCAGCCACTGGGAGAAGGCGATTGAGGAGGATTCTTGCGATGACTTTCCCTGTGGCAGACAGCAGGGAAACTCCTCTGTAATTACCGCAATCAAACTTGTCACTTTTCTTGAAGATGGTCACAATTACGGCATCTCTGAGATCTCCTGGCATGCTCTCCTCCTTCCAGATAAGAGAAATGAGTTGATGAATTCGCGCCAGTAGTGCTTCTCCGCCATGCTTTAGTGCCTCGGCAGGGATTCCATCTGCTCCTGAGGCCTTGTTGTTCTTCAGTTGTCGGATGGCCTTTTCAACATCATGCCGGGCTGGGGTTGTGCTGAGATGGTGGCGGGTAGCATGCTGCGGGATGGAGTTGAGGACACTCGCGTCGAAGACAGAGTCTCGGTTAAGGAGATCTTTGAAGTGCTCCTTCCAGCGGGCACTGACTGCCTCCCTGTCCTTGATGAGTACCTCTCCGTTCTTGGCCCGCAGTGGGGTAGGACCTTGGGTGCATGGGCCGTAGGTGGTCTTGACTGCGCTAAAGAATCCACGCATGTCGTGGTTGTCGGCTAACTGCTGGATCTCCTGCGCTTTCTCCACCCACCATCTGTTCTTTAGGTCGCGAGTTTTTTGTTGGACCTCGGCCTTCAGGCGTCTGTAGAGCTGCTTTCTTGCTCTCGAGTTGTGTTGCTGTTTCCAGATCAGGAGTGCCTTGCGCTTGCGGCTTATTAGCTCCCGGATCTCCTGGTTGTTCTCGTCGAACCAGTCTTGGTGTTTCCTGGTCGAGTGACCGAGCGCCTCTTCACAGGTGCTGATTATGGAGGCCTTGTGTGCAGACCAGGTGCTGTGGACACTCTGTGTCTCTGCATCACTGGGAGTCGTCAGGTTGTTTGTGAGGCGCAGGCTGAATAGGGCTTTCTTAGCGGGATCTTTGAGTGCTCCAGCTTTGATTTTCCTGCAGCATTGTTTCTGTTGCCGCCGCTGTTTTGGGGCTACATTGATGGAGATGACAGAGCGGATTAGGCGGTGGTCTGTCCAGCAGTTATCAACTCCTGTCATGGCGTGGGTGATGCGGACGTCCTTGCTGTCCCTCGCTCGGACGATGACGTAGTCCAGCAGATGCCAGTGCTTGGAGCGAGGGTGCTGCCATGAAGCCTTGTACTTGTCTCCCTGACGGAACAAGGTGTTGGTTATGACAAGGCCATGTTCTAAGCATTTCGACAGGAGGAGGGTACCGTTGGAGTTGGCTTTCCCTACCCCCTCTCTGCTGATCACACCTCCCCAGAGGTCTGTGGCTTCAATATGCTGGGGCAATTGGTTGGAGAAAAGCATTACACAGAGTGCAGTGCCCTCATTTGGACCCTCAGGTATGCTCCCACATAGATCAATGGTCATGATCAATTTAAAGATTTGAGACCCTGTAACCAGTTAGATATTTCAACTTTGTCCAAAGAGTTTCCTTCTGATGGTGCAGAATAAGGTTACAACAAATCAATGCATATTTTTCCAAGGTAGCTGACGTAATGTAGAGGACAATTTTGAATTGGGTTACTGCAAAGTGCACATGCGGACAGGAGGGTCAGCTAAATGGGTGAATGTCTTCTCTCTGAAAGCTTAGCATACTACTCTTCCAAGTTGCAAAGGTGAATGGCGACATCCTCTGGGTTACTATCAATGTTCTGATGTGACGTTGCCTAGCGATTGGTCTCCTTCACAGTTAGGTCATATATTCTCCTCAGGATCAACAGAAAAGACCAAATGCTCACTCCCTATAAACCTGACTGTTCCTTTACCAACCAATATCCATGTAATTGTAGTAAGCCCAGGGGAAAACAATGAATCATATCTTCTGCAGTAACATTCAAAATAAAGTTAGACCTGACACAAGGTCCTTGACTACAACCTAATGTGGCAGTTCACTACACAGAGTCTCCTGCTTATATTTCCCTTTGATAGCTTCACAAAGTTTGCTGACCTGCAGCAAGACAGTCAATTTATATTTTCAAAATCTTGAGCATTGACTGGAACAAATGGAATGTCTCTCTCCAACTCAAATAGAACTGCCAATCAATGTATAGATATATACTTTAAAAAGATCTCCTGGATACTTGCAAGTTATATTTTTAAGTCTTTTCTAACCCTTTTACTCTAGATTATTTTGGCTCTCATATCTTGGATCACTCTCAAGGACAAGTAACTCTCCATATCTTTTGAGAGTATCTATCCTTGTCTTGATAACTGGGACTATATCAAAATTGCACCGTGGTAACAAAACAGAAAACCTTGTCTGTTAATTACTTGTAGCTACTGGATTGATTCTTTGCCTTTGTAGGATCTATCTTGTTTTTGATAAGCAAATGGAGTGTCGAGACTTCAGACCTAATTTTAATTTTAAAACTATTTGTGAGTTTATTTAGCAAAAGACATACAAGTAAATAACTAACTCATAGGCTGCGATTTCGCCAGCCATGGCAAGTCCGGTGCGGCCAGAACAGACAGTGGCCACAAACTCCTCACCCGTCTTCATCCCACCACCTCCAAGTGATTTTCCGTTGATTGGGCTTGTTAAGCCCGCCATGCGAGGTTCCCGACCAATTAAAAGGAAGCAGGTATGATGATGTCATCTGATGACACGTCATCAGCCGGTTTCCTTAAAGGGGCCATGTCCAAATTGATTTTGATGTGGAGATGCCGGTGTTGGACTGGGGTGGGCAAATGTGAGAAGTCGCACAACACCAGGTTATAGTCCAACAGTTTTATTTGAAATCACAAGCTTTCGGAGCACTGCTCCTTCGTCAGGTGAAGTGAAGAGATGTATATAGGCACAGCATATATAGTCAGAGAACACTGCCAGATGATTACAGTTAATCTTTCTAACTGCCCTTTATCACACCTCGGCAGAGAGATAATCACGGCAATCAAAGGTGTGGATGGTGTCCAAACAGGTCAGTCAGGAAAACATTACATCAAAGACAATGAGGTGGGGTCACAAGGGGTCAAATGTGGCAGATGCTGGTGTCTGTATGGAAAACAAAAAACTTTTTTTGCTGCAAATCACAGCAGGTCCGGCCGCATCTGTGCAGAGAGAACAAGCCAACGATGACTCGAGTCTGGATGACTCAACGTCAGGTGGGGTTACATGTAGCGTAACATGAACCCAAGATCCCGGTTGAGGCCGTCCTCATGGGTGCGGAACGTGGCTATCAGTTTCTGCTCGACGATTTTGCGTTGTCGTGTGTCGAGGAGGAACGCGATGGACACCTACAGACGCTGAAAGACGCCCTCGTAAGAACGGGATATGACGCTCGACTCGTCGATTGACATTTCTGACGGGCCACAGTGAAAAATCGCATAGACCTCCTCAGAAGACGAACACGGGACACAACCAACAGAGTACCCTACGTCGTCCAGTACTTCCCCGGAGTGGAGAAACTACGCCATGTTCTTCGCAGCCTTCAACATGTCATCGATGACGACGAACACCTCGCTAAGGCCATCCCCACGCCTCCACTACTCGCCTTCAAACAGCCACCTAACCTCAAACAGACCATCGTTTGCAGCAAATTACCCAGCTTTCAGGAGAACAGTGACCACGACACCACACAACCCTGCCACAGCAACCTCTGCAAGACATGCCAGATCATCAACACAGATACCATCATCACACGTGAGGACACCACCCACCAGGTACATGGTACATACTCATGTGACTCGGCCAACGTTGTCTACCTCATACATTGCAGGAAAGGATGCCCCGGAGCATGGTACATCGGCGAGACCATGCAGACACTGCGACAACATATGAACGGACACCGCGCAACAATCGCCAGGCAGGAGTGTTCCCTCCCAGTCGGGGAACACTTCAGCAGTCAAGGACATTCAGCCTCCGATCTTCGGGTAAGCGTTCTCCAAGGCGACCTTCGAGACACACAACAATGCAACATCGTTGAGCAGAAACTGATAGCCAAGTTCCGCACCCATGAGGACGGCCTCAACCGGGATCTTGGGTTTATGTCACGCTACATGTAACCCCACCTGACGTAGAGTCATCCAGACTCGAGTCGTCGTTGGCTTGTTCTCTCTACACAGATGCAGCCGGACCTGCTGTGATTTCCAGCAAAAAAAGTTTTTTGTTTTCCATACAGACACCAGCATCTGCCACATTTGACCCCTTGTGACCCCACCTCATTGTCTTTGATGTAATGTTTTCCTGACTGACCTGTTTGGACACCATCCACACCTTTGATTGCCGTGATTATCTCTCTGCCGAGGTGTGATAAAGGGCAGTTAGAAAGATTAACTGTAATCATCTGGCAGTGTTCTCTGACTATATATGCTGTGCCTATTTACATCTCTTCACTTCACCTGACGAAGGAGCAGCGCTCCGAAAGCTTGTGATTTCAAATAAAACTGTTGGACTATAACCTGGTGTTGTGCGACTTCTCAAATTGATTTTGACAGTTGTGCTGTCAGTGTTCTACAGCTTTGAGGTGCTGCAAACACTGTACAAAGGTGCACAGCTGCACCCAGGCTCTCGCATGACTCCCTCCATATGCTTATGGAGGGAGTCACAGCACGCAGGGAGGGTCTCTTCCGTTCCAATGGGCGGAAGAGACCTCTCCAGGAGACCAACGCAGCCTGGTTGCACATTGCACAAGAAGTCACAAGCAGGGATGTCGTCAGGAAGACCAGGCTGCAGTGGCGCAAACCTTTCAATGATCACAGTAGATCACATAACGTTACTGCAAAGCCATACTCAACCTCATCCTCCTGTGCCACTCATCACATCCCCATCACTCTGCCTTCCTTACCCTATGCCTGCACATCCTTACTCACACCAACTTACCTTGCACCTCCACCCATCCCTCTCTAACTATATTATCACTTCCCCATCTCACTAGCCACCCCTCACACTCACCCTAATCCTAGTCCAATCATACCAACTAACAACACACAAAGGTAGGCACTTGGGTGTTTTAGCCAATGGTCATGTAAACTTTCTGTTAATGTGTTGTCAAGCATTGAAATCCTCATTGTCACCACTTTGCCTTCTTGGACAGATTTGTGTGCACCTTTGAAAGTGTGTTAGTAAGTTCCAGTGAATGGTGAGACATAATGTCCCGTCCCCCATGGTAATGAGTGTGAAAGAAATGGCTTGGACATTGTAGGGATGCTTTATGGTGCTGGTGTGGGGTGGTGCCAACCTGGTGCATCATGTGGCAGCCAGGGTGTACAGTGTTAAGTGAAGCAAATCTGGACGTGGCGAGGCCATCGCTGGTGTCCCGGGTAGCAACGTGCATGGGTGATGATGCCCTGTGTCCAGTAGAGCATCAGTTGATTGTGGAGAAGGCTGGTGTGGATGTTGATGCTGCTGGTGTGCCCGGTGATTCTGGTGTTGGGGTTGATCGTATTGGGATTGTGAGGACCAAGGTGAGATTTTTTCAAGAGCACCGATGCTGATGGAATAGATGGCAGGTGAGGTTGAGATGACAGAAGTAATCTGTCAATGTTGAGATAGGTTGTTCCAAGGAAGTGACAGTGAAAGACAGTGAGAGAGATTACTCTAAACATTTCAAAAGTGCATAAAGCTCAAAAGTGGGTTCCAAATCATGAATGCTCCAGCTTCTAAGAGAAGTGAACAGTTGTGAAATGGTAGGTTTCATACTATTTTTGCAGCTTTCACCTATTCACAGCAATCCACAGTCATTGAGAACCCAACGTACTTACCTGACGTGATAACAGCTTTCCGGGAACCTTGTTGAAAACCTGGTAAAATGGTAAGTACATGGGAAAATGGTTCTTAACTACCTTTTAATAAGCTTTAAACTATCTAAATTGGCTGACCCGCCGCTTGGTGTCGGGTCTGTTCAGGGATGACAGACCCGACACTTGTGAAACTGACAAGGAGGCGGGTTTACAGCGGGATACTGACCCGCTGTCAATCTTTGTGATTTTGACAGTGGACCCGCCTCCAAACCCGCACTCTGAGCGCTGGCAAAATTCAGCCCATAGTTATATGTTTACAATAGAAAGTCTATTACCTAACTCCTTGAGCATACAAAATACATAATCCAAGAACTAAATTACTCCTTTATAAAATACTTGATAACAGCACTTTGAACACAATGAACAAAGTAAGCAGGTAAACCGGGTTGCAACTGCAGGTATTTACATATGTATGTCTTCCTGATACCTATAGCAGACATATCAGGTTGGATTCTCTTATTCACAGTAGTTTTCTGTCAGAGCAGGACTTCCATCCATTCCCCAACCCTGCACCAAGAAGGAGCCCACCAATGCAATTAAGGAAAATCCTGGCAGTGATGCAGCAGGTGGCAATGAGGGACATTAAAGAGCCAAAAGCTTGTCAACAAGGTTTGCACTCCCTCCCCCACAGACATATACATGCAATGGGCAGGAAAGGGGTGAACATAAGAACATAAGAAATAGGAGCAGGAGTAGGCCATTTGGCCCTTCGAGCCTGCTCCGCCATTCAATAAAACCATGGCTGATCTTCTACCTCATCTCCACTTTCCTGAACTATCCCCATATCCCTTGATTCGCATAATATTCAAAAATCTATCAATCTCTGTCTTGAATATACTCAACGGCTGAGCCTCCACAGCCCTCTGGGGTAGAGAATTCCAAAGATTCACCACCCTCTAAGTGAAGAAATTTCTCCTCATCTCAGTCCTAAATGGCCGACCCCTTATTCTGAGACTGTGACCCCTGGTTCTAGACTCCCCAGCCAGGGGAAACATCCTCCCTGCATCTACCCTGTCAAACCCTGTAAGAATTTTGTATGTTTCAATGAGATCACCTCTCATTCTTCTAAACTCTAGAGAATATAGGCCTAGTCTACTCAATCTCTCCTCATAGGACAATCCCCCCATCCCAGGAACCAGCCTGGTGAACCTTCATTGCACTCCCTCTATGACAAGTATATCCTTCCTTGGTAAGGAGACCAAAACTGTACAGAATACTCCAGGTGTGGTCTCACCAGGGCCCCATATAATTGCAGTAAGACGTCTTTACTCTTATACTCAAATCCTCTTGTAATAAAGGCCAAGACACAATTTGCTTTCCTAATTGCTTGCTGTACCTGCATGTTAACTTTCAGTGATTCGTGTACAAACACACCCAGGTCCCTCTGAACACCAACATTTCCTAATCTCTCACCATTTTAAAAATACTCTGCTTTTCTGTTTTTCCTACCAAAGTGGATAACTTTGGCCAAAGGTGGTGCTAGCAAGGGAGGGGAGAGAAAGAGAGGTCAGGGTAGTAAGGTGACAGTAGGCCTCATCACTCCATTTTCTCGCTGTTTCTGCCACTATCCTGCTCGATTATTGGCAGGATCACAGAAGAAAATACAGCCAATTTCTGTTCTGGAATTATTGTTTATATCAAACAAGCTGCCATTTTTCTGTAAATGAATTTGGATTTAACCCTGGATGTCCCATGACAAGAAAAAAACCAACAACATAATGCATTACTCCTTTTTGTCACTATCTCCGCTATGAGAGGCTGGTGTATTACTATTCCAGCTGCAAGCGTAATTCCGTGGCAACATTTTCTGGGTCATTGTCATAATGTGGCTATGCCTGTGGCTGTGCCTCCTTCTCCACCTCCTCCATTATTAGACTTCTTTGGATGGCAAAGCTGTGTAGCATTCAACAGACAACAATGAACTTGGAGACCCTGGTGAAGCTATATTGCAAGATGGCTCTTGATCTATCGAGGCACCTTAAGCTCTGTTTCAAGATGCAATAATATAACAATGGTAGATTTACAGGCCTCATTGTATGTGCATTCACTTTCTGTCTGTGGTTTTTGCAAGGATTTCATTAGCAAGGGCTGCAGAGGATAGCCTTGATTTCTTAGGAACCTTCCTGGAAGTCTGCATTGCCCTTCAACTAAACTAGGCACATAAGATTGCCTTATAATAAAAGAGTCCTGATTGCTGCCTGGGAAGCAGGACTACATGATCTTGTGTTACTGGTCACTGACCACTTGGACACTTTAACTGTCACTGGCAATGCCGTCCCTGTAGTGAAGGTTGTTTATATGTCAGCTTGCAGCAAATAGTACAACGTCATCACTATCTTTGGTGGCCCTGAGCCTGTAAAGGTAATTCTCCTCTGATCCATGTAGCTGTGTCTAGGTCTATAAACACAGCTCCTTGGTCATGGTGGATGTGGACAGTCTGATTCTTGTGCAATTGAATCTCCTTGGAATTCATTTTTTTACCCTCTTCTGCCTCCCAGAAACTCATGGTGAAAGGAGCACTAACTGCAAAACCCATGTTCTGAATTTTAATTGCAGCAATAAAAAAAAAATTGAGCAGTTCTCTTTTAAGGAGCCATTTCTGGAAATGTCATACCATGGCCTCTTACTGCCCATCCTAGTGCATTGTGCAAACCCTGCTTGAAAAACAGGTTTCCATGTGGGAATTCATTAGCATGCTATTGACATTAAATGCCTATTTAAATGAAGCTGTTGCACATTCTATCATAATATTGGCAGTCAACCAAGGAGGCAATTCACGCAATGCACTTTTCAATGGGGAGCTGGCAATCTTCAAAACAGTCCAATTTCCCAGTCCTGCACATCCATATTACACTAGCAGCACCAATCCCACCAGTCGGAAATTCTTCGCCTATGTCTTATCTGCTCTCTTCACAGAGCATGGAACAGGCAATGGTCTTGCTGACACAACTGACCAAGCGTATTCACCATAGTACCAAATGTCTCTCCTATGCTTGATTAAATTAGCAGCCCAGTTGCACCTACTTAATGACCATATTTAGTGTGGGAAAAGTAGCAGCACTGAGTGAGGCATCATTGCAGGTAATGAAGGGAAAGCAGAAGAGGAGACTGTTTAGCAGGTGCAGAGCTTTTTTACTGCTTCTCATCCACGTTGAGGGCAGTGTTCATGGTAACACATTGTATCGTATACATTATGTAATTTTGCCCATCTTCATTAGGTTATATTGTAAAGCCTCCATCAGTACAAGCATCTGAAATGTCTAAAATTCTTGCTCTATGTGGGTCCTCACTTATGCATATGCATTGCTGTTTGCTTTCGAATAAAAGCAGCTTATGTACTATCGTGGAAACATGAATAATTTTCTGGCAGTGCTCACACACAATTTATACATTGATGGAATAATATCTCTTCCTATTTATCTGTGCCAAATAATTCCTGATAGATGCATGAATGGCTTGGTGTACAGTGGATGATGCACAGTAGATTGGAGAAACAAACAATATGGTGAAACTGTAGCTGTTACTCTTGCTATTGGTGAAGGTCCCTGCGAAGAATATGTATATGGATGAATGGCAAAACAGGATTCAGTTATGTCAGCCGTGGCTCATTGGTAGCACTCTCGCCTCTGAGTTAGAAGGTTGTGGGTTCAAGTCCCACTCTGGAGACATGAGTACTAAATCTAGGTTGACACTTCAGTGCAGTACTGAGGGAGGTGCCGCCTTTCGGGTGAGACATTTAACCAAGGCTCGATCTGCCCTCTTAGGTGGACTATTTCAAAGAAGACCAGGGAAGTTCTCCCTGGTGTCCTGGCCAACATTTATCTCTCAACCAACACCTAAAACAGATGAACTGGTCATTATCACATGCTGTTTGTGGGACCTTGCTGTGGGTAAATTGGCTACCGTGTTTCCTACATTCCAACAGTGACTTTACTTTAAAAAGTACCCCAGTAGCTGTAAAGTGCTTTGGGATGTCCTGAGGTCATGAAAGGTGCTACATAAATGCAAGTTCTGTCTTTTCTTTCTTAATGGAGTAGTGGATGGCATAGCGACTGACTCCTGTGATGGCTTCATGGCTGTCCAGAAGGACCCTATTACATAAAAATGTAATGCAATAGTGACCTTCATTGCCACTGGTAATTAATGAGAAGTCGCACAACACCAGGTTATAGTCCAACAGATTTATTTAATTTTACAAGCTTTCGGAGCTGTCGCTCCTTCCTCAGGTAAGTTAGCAGTGAGAGAATCTCCCAGAATTCACAATTTAAACACAGACAAAATCTATTCAAATATTTCCCTACATCAAAGACACACTAGGAGCACAGCCAAGACAATTAATTAAGCGCAGATGTTTAACAATTATGCTGGTCATTGTGGATTAGGTGACATAAAAGCAACAGCCTCCCTACTGACCCTAAACTCATCATGCATTGTTCCTCTGTAAGGTCAAAGTATCTGGCCTGTCATGGTAGATCGACTCCGTGGAGTAGTTTCTGTTGTGTAGCTGCACTCTATGCAGCACTAGTCTCCAATGTCAGTGCTGTGGTTAACCATTGACATTTTTAACAGCTTTTATAATGCACTTAGAGCTTTCCTAGTTCCACTGGGTGCTGACGGATAGCTCTTGTACAGCTGGTGAGAACACCAAACTAAATTTGCTAGATTGGCTGAGGCTGGTGGCCATGAAAACCCAGTTTAAAAAAAAAGGCCTTTGTTATCTCTAGACTGGACTATTCCAATGCTATCCTGGCCGGCCTCCCACCTGCACCCTCCATAATCTTGAGCTCATCCAAACCTCTGCTGCCCATATCCTATACTCACACCAAGCCCCGTTCACACATCACCCCTATGCTCGCTGACCTACATTGGCTACCGGTCCGGCAATACCTCGATTTTAAAATTCTCATCCTTGTTTTCAAATCCCTCCATAGCCTCACCACTCTCTATCTCTGTAACCTCCTCCAGCCCTACAACCCTCAGAGATCTCTGCACTCCTCTAATTCTGGCCTCTAGCACATTCCTGATTTCCTTTGCTCCACCAGTGGTGGCTGTGCCTTCAGCTGCCTAGGCCCAAAGCTCTAGAATTACATCCCCAAACCTCTCCGTCTCTCTACCTTTCTCTCCTCCTTTAAGACGCTCCTTAAAACCTACCTCATTGACCACGCTTTTGGTCACCTGTCTCCTTATCAGGCTCATGTCAAATTTTGTTTGATAATCACTCCTGCGAAGCGCCTTGGGATGTTTTACTACATTAAAGGTGCTATATAAATGCAAGTTGTTATCTTCCAGCTGCTGGACTTCGCGAATATAATAGGTTTACTTTGGTATTGCCACTAGCTTGATGAGACTTGGACGTCATGACCCAGGACAACAGTAGAGCAGTATAATCACAGCCATTTATTCACTAAACTAAGTCTCAGGTATAACTTTGAGTAATAAACCTAATCTTCATATTTAAGCAAAATTGCACAAGGTTGTCTTGGTTGCTCTTAACAGGAACTTAACAGTCCTACACAAACATTTTTCCCCATGAGATAAATTTCACAATTGTATTTTAGCATGAGAGCAAGATCATGAATGGAAATAATAATAGAATAGAATTTACTTACCGCTAACTACCAGTCTTACTCGGCTGTTTACTTACATTGACCCCAAAATTCCAGAGTCCCTGTTGTGGCAGCATAAGTAAGGTGAGTCAGAACATACGCTCACTGAAATCCTAGGAGGCTGAAATCCTGGGGTTAGCTAATTTCCATAATGCTAATCGGGCAAGACCAAGAGTCCCTCCGGCAGAGACCAGATACGCTGGGGGGAGGGGGAAGAAAAGGTGCAACATTGTCATTTAAAGGGCTGCATACAGTTAAAGGAGTGAGTAGGATCTTTCAATAGGGAATGAAATGGCTGCTGCAACAGAAGAAAAAAGGTGAGCATTTAACTTCTCAGAGGTGGATGGTGAAGTGCTACTGTCCAAAAATAGAGAAAGGATGGATCTCATTGTTGGAGAAGCTGGGAAGAAGCCATCATGGGCAGCAGCATAGCTCACGTGGAAGGAAGGGTCTGTGGCTGTGAGTGGGACCACCATAATCCCACGGATTCCAGTACAGTGTTGGAAGTAGTTTAATGACCTCACAAGGTCAGCAAAGGTAAGTGTGTTGTCAGCTGAATACCAGGGCAATTAATTGAAATACAGAAGCAAAAGGATATTCCCTGGCACCGTAATCAAGAAATGCCTTTTGAGGTATCACATGGCACCTTGTTCCTTCTCCCAGAATCAATAAAACTGGGAAGCAGTCATATCTACTGTCTCACAATCAGTAACCCATGTTAGTACACTGACGTTTCTCATCTTAGATTTTTGCTACCTATCATTAATTCCATTCACTCCATGAATCCTGACGCTTTGTAACTGCAGGATCTAGAGACAGTGGCAGCCAATTTTTTTTAATTCATTTATGGGATGTGGGCGTTGCTGGCAAGGCCAGCATTTATTGCCCATCCCTAATTGCCCTTGAGAAGGTGGTGGTGAGCCGCCTTCTTGAACCGCTGCAGTCCATGTGGTGAAGGTACTCCCACAGTGCTGTTAGGTAGGGAGTTCCAGGATTTTGACCCAGCGACGATGAAGGATCGGCGATATACTTCTAAATCAGATTGGTGTGTGACTTGGACGGGAACTTGGAGGTGGTGGTGTTCCCATGCGCTTGCTGCCCATGTCCTTCTAGGTGGAAGAGGTCGCGGGTTTGGGAGGTGCTGCCGAAGAAGCCTTGGCGAGTTGCTGCAATGCATCTTGTAGATGGTATACACTGCAGCCACGGTACGCCGGTGGTGGAGGGAGTGAATGTTTAAGGTGGTGGATGGGGTGCCAATCAAGCGGGCTGCTTTGTCCTGGATGGTGTCGAGCTTCTTGAGTGTTGTTGGAGCGGCACTCATCCAGGCAAGTGGAGAGTATTCCATCACACTCCTTACTTGTGCCTTGTAGATGGTGGAAAGGCTTTGGGGAGTCAGGAGGTGAGACACTCGTCGCAGAATACCTTGCCTCACACCTGCTCTTGTTGCCACAGTATTTATGTGGCTGGTCCAGTTAAGTTTCTGGTCAATAGTGATGGTGGGGGATTCGGCAATGGTAATGCCATTGAATGTCAAGGGGTGGTGGTTAGACTCTCGCTTGTTGGAGATAGTCATTGCCTGGCACTTGTGTGGCGCGAATGTTACCTGCCACTTATCAGCCCAAGCCTGAATGTCGTCCAGGTCTTGCTTCATTCGGGCATGGACTGCTTCATTATCTGAGGAGTTGTGAATAGCACTGAACACTGTGCAGTCATCAGTGAATATCCCCATTTCTGACCTTATGTTGGAGGGAAGGTCATTGATGAAGCAGCTGAAGATGGTTGGACCTAGGACAGTGCCCTGAGGAACTCCTGCAGCGATGTCCTGGGGCTGTGATGATTGACCTCCAACCACCACAGCCATCATCCTTTGTGCTAGGTATGACTCCAGCCATTGGAGAGTTTTCCCCCCAATTCCCATTGACTTCAGTTTTACTAGGGCTCCTTGATGCCACACTCGGTCAAATGCTACCTTGATGTCAAGGGCAGTCACTCTCACCTCACCTCTGGAATTCAGCTCCTTTGTCCATGTTTGGACCAAGGCTGTAATGAGGTCTGGAGCCAAGTGGTCCTGACGGAACCCAAACTGGGCATCAATGAGCAGGTTATTGGTGAGTAAGTGCCGCTTGATAGCACTGTTGATGACATCTTCCATCACTTTGCTGATGATTGAGAGTAGACTGATGGGGCAGTAATTGGCCGGATTGGATTTGTCCTGTTTTTTGTGGACAGGACATACCTGGGCAGTTTTCCACATTGTCGGATAGATGCCAGTGTTGTAGCTGTACTGGAACAGCTTGGCTAGAGGCACGGCTAGTTCTGGAGCACAAGTCTTCAGCATGACAGCCAGGATGTTGTCGGGGCCCATAGCCTTTGCTCTATCTGGTGCGCTCAGCCGTTTCTTGATATCACGTGGAGTGAATCGAATTGGCTGAAGACTGGCTTCTGTGATGTTGGGACCTCAGGAGGAGGCCAATATGGATCATCCACTCGGCACTTCTGGCTGAAGATGGTTGCAAACGCTTCAGCTTTGTCTTTTACACTCACGTGCTAGGCTCCACCAGCATTGGGGATGGGGATATTCATGGAGCCTCCTCCTCCCATTAGTTGTTTAGTGGTCCACCACCATTCACGACTGGATGTGGCAGGACTGCATTAACACACTGCATTCCTCCTGAAAGAGAAGATAGTACTTAATGCCTGGAAATACCTGGCCACTGGGGGTCAAAGTGTACATATCTGCCATTTAACACCGCATGAAGAGGAAGCACCCGCAGTCATTGGATTCAATTCTGGCCTGGTAGTTGAAGATGAAGATGGGGGAGTCTGCCTTCAGCAGGTTAATAAGACCGTATTCCTTTTTTTAATTTAATGTTTCTATATTTTCTTCAATCAGTCCACCAGCTACCATTTTTCTCATAGGAGATCACAGGTAGATTATTTAGATAAAATGCTGCTCAAGCAGACCAAATGTAACTCCCCTCCGCCACCCCACCACCCCCCCCCCCACCCCCTGAAATCCAGGAGATGAAGAAGAACGATGCTGAAGAGCAAGACAGTGCAGTCCCTTCTACCTTTGGCAACCATTCCGTCACTCTGTCACTCATTCTCTTCATAGCACTCGAGATGCCTACTAAAAGGAGTTCCAGGTAGTGTAGGTGAGGTATTACCACATGGTGAGACAAAAAGGACAAGGAAGACAAAGTATGCAGATATGCAAGCTAATGTAGCTGAATGGAGACATAAGATATATCAGCCCCTGGCTGCTGAGTACACAAGTGATGATTTCAAGGGTCTTGCCACCAAAAATACTATTAGACACGCATGGAGGTTGTGCATTGGATAGCTCTACCAAAGAGCTGGCACAAGCACGATGGGCCAAATGGCCGCCTTCTGTGCTTTATCATTCTATGATTCTATAGTCTCTGCCAAGATGTGTGGCAGATAGCTGGGACAGTGGAGTCCACTGCTCTGCTGTGTTCCAACATCCAAGAGGGTTGCAACTCATTGCAGGTCAACCTGGAGAAAGTGGTTACATAGAATCATAGAATCATAGAAATTTACAGCACAGAAGGAGGCCATTCGGTCCATCTTGTCCATGCCGGCCGACAAAGAGTTATCCACCCTAATCCCACTTTCCAACACTTGGTCCGTAGCCCTGTAGGTTATGGCATTTTAAATGTGATGAGGGTTTCTGCCTCTACCACCCTTTCAGGCAGTGAGTTCCAGGCCCCCACCACCCTCTGGGTAAAAAAATGTCTCCTCAAATCCCCTCTAATCCTCCTACCAATTACTTTAAATCTCTGCCCCCTAGTTATTGATCTTTCTGCTAAGGGAAATAGGTCCCTCCTATCCACTCTATCTAGGCCCCTCATAATTTTATACACCTCAATTAGGTCTCCCCTCAGCCTCCTCTGTTCCAAAGAAAACAACCCCAGCCTATCCAATCTTTCCTCATAGCTAAAATTCCCCAGCCCAGGCAACATTTTCGTAAATCTCCTCTGCACCCGCTCTAGTGCAATCACATCCTTCCTGTAATGTGATGATCAGAACTGCACGCAGCATTCTAGTTGCGGCCTAACTAGTGCTTTATACAGTTCAAGCATAACCTCCCTGCTCTTATATTCTATGCCTCGGTTAATAAAGGCAAGTATCCCGTATGCCTTCTTAACCACCTTATCTACCTGTTCTACTACCTTCAGGGATCTGTGGACATGCACTCCAAGGTCCCTCTGATCCTCTGCACTTCTCAGTATCCTACCATTTATTGTGTATTCCTTTGCCTTGTTAGCCCTCCCCAAATGCATTACCTCACACTTTTCCGGATTGAATTCCATTTGCCACTGTTCTGCCCACCAGACCAGTCCATTGATATATTCCTGCAGTCTACAGCTTTCTCCCTCAGTATCAACCACGCGGCCAGTTTTTGTATCATCTGCAAACTTCTTAATCATACTTCCTACATTCAAGTCCAAATCATTGATATATACCACAAAAAGCAAAGGACCCAGTACTGAGCCCTGCAGAACCCCACTGGAAACAGCCTTCCAGTCACAAAAACACCCTTTGACCATTACCCTTTGTTTCCTGCCTCTGAGCCAATTTTGGATCAAACTTGCCACTTTGCCTTGGATCCCATGGGCTTTTACTTTCATGACCAGTCTGCCATGCGGGACCTTATCAAAAGCCTTGCTAAAATACAAATAGACTACATCAAATGCACTACCCTCATCGACCCTTCTTGTTACCTCCTCAAAAAAGTCAATCATGTTAGTCAGACATGATCTTCCCTTAACAAATCCATGCTGACTGTCCCTGATTAATCCATGTCTTTCTAAATGAAGATTTATCCTGTCCCTCAGAATTTTTCCAATAATTTTCCCACCACCAAAGTTAAGCTGACTAGCCTGTAATTACTCAGTCTATCCCTTTCTCCCTTTTTAAACAACGGTACCATGTTAGCAGTTCTCCAGTCCTCTGGCACCACACCTGTAGCCAGAGACGATTGGAAAATGATGGTCAGAGCCTCTGCTATTTCCTCTTTTACTTCTCTTAACAGTCTGGGATACATTTCATCCGGGCCTGGGGATTTATCCACTTTCAAAGATGCTAAATCACTTAATACTTTCTCTTTCACTGTTTATTTCATCTAATATTTCACACTCCTCCTCCTTGATTGCAGTGTCTGCATCGGCCCTCTCTTTTGTGAAAACAGACGCAAAGTATTCATTAAGAACCATACCCATGTCTTCCACCTCTACACACAGGTTACCTTTATCTTTCCTAATAGGCCCTACTCTTACTTTAGTTGTCCTCTTGCTCGTAATGTATTTATAAAACATCTTTGGGTTTTCCTTGATTTTACTTGCCAATATTTTTTCATGCCCTCTCTTTGCTTTCCTAATTTTCTTTTTAACTTCACCCCTGCACTTTCTATACTCCTCTTGAATTTCTGCAGTATTGAGCCCTCGGTATTTGTCATAAGCTTCCCTTTTTTTCTTTATCCTACCCTGTATGCCCCTTGACATCCAGGGAGCTCTAGATTTGTTAGTCCCACTCTTTTTCTTTAAGGGAACATACTTGCTCTGAATCCTCACTATCTCCTCCTTGAATGCCTCCCACTGCTCTGACACTAATTTGCCTTCAAGTTTCTGTCTCTCGTCCACTTTGGCTAAATCACAAAATTAGCTTTTCCCCAATTGAGAACTTTTATTCCTGGTCTATCCTTGTCCGTTTCCATAACTATCCTAAATCTAACTGAATTATGATCACTGCCATCAATATGCTCTCCCACTGATACCCTTTCCACCTGCCCAGCTTCATTCCCTAAAACTAGGTCCAGAACTGCCCCCTCTCTTGTTGGGCTTGCTGCGTACTGGCTAAAAAAATTCTCCTGAATGCATTTTAAGAATTATGCTCCCTCTATATCTTTCACACTATTTTATCCCAGTTAATATTAGGGAAGTTGAAATCCCCTACTATTACATCAGGAGTATCTGCAAACTTTTCCTGCTTCATAAGAGATCCAGGTAAGTTAGTCAACTCAATATGGAGGCACTGAATGAAAAATCTTAGTGCACTGTTTGGAGAGGTCAATGTCAACTAGATTGCAAAGTATGCAGAGCATTAGCTCGCAGGACTAGAAAATATTTGGTTGATTGTTGTGCAGGGAATTTCAGATATTTCTGAATTTAGGTCTGATCTCCTGCTGATTGCAGGTAATTAGAATCAGTTTGCAGTATCAGTGGAGAAGCTGGTGTTCATGCTGAAGAGGCTGCTTCCTCTCATGGGAGCAAAGGAGCACTCCATTAGCTCTGCAGAAGCCTTCGTCTTTGCAGGACCAGGCTGCCATGGAGCCCC
The DNA here is from genome assembly GCA_030390025.1 of Squalus acanthias. Taxonomy (NCBI): domain Eukaryota; kingdom Metazoa; phylum Chordata; class Chondrichthyes; order Squaliformes; family Squalidae; genus Squalus; species Squalus acanthias. The sequence continues at coordinate 82,522,834 of CM059435.1, read as the reverse complement.
TGACAAAGAGTCAGCCTGTCCCATGTATATCCCAGGACTTGGGGCCACCTGTGTCCAAGAGGCTCATAATATTTTGCAGCAGCCATCTACATCTCAGAGCCCAGACCCTCAAATGGCATGTAGAAGTAATGTTAGAATAGGGCAGAGCAAAGCTTGTGTGGTCACAAGGGGTATGCACCAAGTAATGGTTCTATAAACAGTTGTAATAACTCAGCAGAATATTTATTGAGAGCATTGTTTGGTGTTTGGCTTTCTTTTAAAACAGAATGTGCTAATGTTGAAGCTCACGGTTAGGATGTGATGGCTAGCTGTGAAGAACAAGGAGTTTACTTAGACCAGTGAGCATTTGCGAGAGGAGGCAGATCTGTGAGGGGCTGAGATTTCCAAATAATATTGCTTTATTGAACTGTGAAGGTGTCTCAAATGATTATGTCTCTCAGTTGTCCAACAGCAGTAGCCACTGCAGTGTTCTTCGTGGGTTGGTCTTCAGAATCAACACTGTCATCATCAGCTTCCCTCTGCAACATCTACCATCAGTTCTTTCTTGATTGCAAAGTTATGAAGCACATAACATGCTACCACAATTTGTGAGATGATGCTGGGCACATACTGTGATGCACCCTTGGACTTATGCATGCACTGAAATCTTCCTTTGAGCATCCCAATGGCTTGCTCAATTCTTATCCTTGTGTGTGCTTCATTGTCATTCTCCTCTGCAACACTGGTGGTCCCATTAAGTAGTGTCATGAGCATTAAAGTAGCAGGTATCCCTTGTCACCCAACACCAATCCTGCCTATTGCCCCTGCTGTTGAAATGGATCACTGGAGTAATGAAGAATAAAAGCATCAGTACAGCTGTGAGCATATCGTGAATTCATGTGCAAGAAGCTGAGCCTGTCAACGCAAATGACCTGTACACTTAGGAGATGGAAGCCTTTGCGGTTCATATAAATACATAAATTGAGCATGTTCTCACTGGAAAAGAGAAGGTTGAGAGGTGATATGATTGCTGTTTTTAGGATTCTAAAAGGACTAGATAATGTAGGACATGCCAACCAGAAGATGTGGCCTGCACTTGAAAGAGGGTAAATACAAACCTAATTCTGCGGAAACATTATTTCAATGAATAAGTAGTAAATCTATGGAACAGGCTCCCTAGGGAGACGGTGGAAGCAGAAACTGTTGATTAATTAAAATGCAAATTAGAGAGATTTCTTTCAGAAAATAATGGGCCAGAAATTCGGCTTTCCGGCTTCCTGCGGGTGCAAGCATCGCGCACGTACTTGCCTACCGCGCCTGCTGTTGTGCTTTGAGCCCACGAGGACTTCGGGTCCTGGGCCTCCTCCAGCTGCCGGTGCGCAGTGCTTGCGTATCCCTGGGGCGCAGTTAGTTCGAAGCATCCCCTGGGGTCACGTGGGCCATAGAGAGCCAATCCTAACAGGGCATTTTCATTCATAGATTTGACAGGAAGACCTGTCAAATCTATGAATAGAGATCGGCCCCAAAACCACACTTAAACTTCAAATAAATTTTTTTTTAATCACATTTTTAAAATAACTATAAGTTACATAAATTAACTACTTTAAACAAAAATTTTAATTTTTGAAAAAATTAATTATACTTTTTAACGGTGCTAAAAATAAACTTACCTTTCTTTAAAGTATCTAAAAAAGATAAACCTGTTGAAAAAATGTTTAAATTGTAATTAATTAACCACTTACCTTGTTAAAAACAGGCCTTGCACCTCCTTTTTAAATATGCAGCTTTTCCATACTTACCCTCCCGGAGAAACCTGAAAAAAAAAACGAAGTTCGCTACGCGCAGCCTCTCCTGCGCATGCGTTCGACTTCTGAACCCCTCCCTTCAGGGGAACGGAAGTTCCGGTTTCCCGTGCATGCGCAGTGCATGCAGGAAACTGGCACTTCAGGTGGCCTTATGGGTGAGTACACAGCGCGTACTCACCCGACAAGAGCCGAATTTCTGGCCCATTTGGGAGACAGTATGAGTAATTTGAGAAATTACATATGGTAAGTGTAGCATGCTTGGGAGGAACAAGTGACATAGGTTTCTCAAAGCTTTTCACCACTGGGAGTATTCGTTGCGTCGTGTTTGGATCTGTTGTAGACTAATTGACAGTGACTGATTACCATAATTAGTCAACAACTCTCAGTTATTTGTGTGAGAGCACTGTCCAATTGTATAAAATGAGCTGCCACTGGTTCCTTATAGAGGAACAAATTGGCTGATCTGGCAAAAGTTTTATATGGCTCCCTGGAATGAACTTATGGTGTAAAAGTTGAGATTTGTGCTTATTTTCTCAACCACAATCAGATATCTATGCTGTGGACCTTGTTTGCAGATCTAGCTGCAGCAAAAAACAGAGCACCTTGGTAACTTCATGACCGTGGCACAGCCTCCTGAGATGGAGCTCCTGGGAAAAGTTCTGGATGGGTGCAGCCAGGATAGTCTGGTTCCCACTGTTGCTGCCTGAATGTTCTGGCTTCCCTTACAGCCTTCAGTGGCTCTTCTTCCTCCAGAATGTATACCATGTAAAGTGGGATTCCTATTGGGAGACCCCTTGTGCAGCCTTTAGATTTGTACTTCTCTTTAAGTACTGTATAATGCTTTCCAAGGATAATGCAGAATGTAAGGGAAGGCTTCCTGAGTGTAACAATGAAAAAAATCCAGTAACTGCAGATATGCCAAGTCACCACAAGCAATTCCAGTTCAGTAGTTGCCCTTTTCACCAAAAGTACTTCTGCATTGATGAGCATGTCAAGCCATGCCTTTTAAATAGTGGCACACATTCTCAAGGGTGGTTGGAAGGTGGAAATAACAGAATTTAGGATGGTGATGTCATCCCGTACACTCTCTGTAATTTGCATGTGGTTGCCACTCTGAGGGTGAGCAGTTCTTCAATGTGCTATGAAACTCAAAGGAATTTATGCCAGGGCACTTCTGTAGCAGGATCCTAGACTTTTAGGCTCAGCCCAAATTCCCGGCCTCACAAAAGGTGCAATTACCAATTTATGTCCTCTCTCAACCCAGGAATTTCTATTTTCTTGTAAAACTTTGCACAGAGGAAAATGTAGACCTATGAGGGAAGTAATGACAGAACTTAAATACAAAAGCAAAATACTGCAGATGCTGGAAATCTGAAATAAAAACAGAAAATGCTGGAAATACTCAGCAGGTCAGGCAGCATCTGTGGAGAGAGAAACCGAGTTTAATGTTTCAGGTCAATGAAAGGTCATCGACCTGAAACGTTAACTGTTTCTCCCTGACCAAAATTAAATGTTGCCATCTCTTTGTGGCAATGGCATTCTCTTTGTGGTGATGGCATCAGACCAGATTAATTATGATATCTTTATGGTAATTATACTTTGGTTCTTAAAATGTAGGATTTACATGAGTTTACCCAATAAAACCACAAACAACACTGAACAGACAAATGTTGTGCCAGTGGTTATTTTGATAAAATCAGTAAAACTGGAAGTTGAAAACCCTAATGCCAGGAAATTACTATCAGCATTGTTAACATATGAATGTTTTTCTATCAAATTCCTACTTGCTATTTTAACTGGGTTAACAGTCCTTTCAAAAACTTCCTTTGATAATTTAGCAACTGCTAATGAGAATTGAAAGTATAATCTCACTTACTGAAACTGTTTCGCACTCCTTCATAGACACCTACTTTGGCTCTGTTTCTTGGTACAAATTGGGATTGCTGAAAAGCATCTTATTCCATGCTTTCTTATGTTCTTGCACCAAAATCAATAGTGCCAGAACCTTTTCACATGACTTGTTTTTAAATGAATGTGCCTAACAGCTTTAATGAACCATTTATATCAGCTGCACCCAGTAACCTGTGCACTGTTACTTGAATAAATAAAAAGGGTATCCACAAGAGATTCCAGAGAAAGTACTGCAATTAATATATCTGAAAAGCAATACAATTAATATATTTGAAACTGTTACATTACATGTTTATTTCCTTTCGCAATGTACTCTCTAACCCACCTCAGACTGAAAATCAAGACAATATATGTGCTAAAGAAGCTATTAGCCATAGATGTGGTTTAACTAAGAGCATTATAATTAAAGAAATCATTGAAATGCTTCCCTCAGCATGTCCACCAGCAGGATACATTTTAAACTACTTAATTAATCTTGATTTTAAAATAAAAACAGGTTACTGCAGTGATCTATCAACTGCATGCTAGGATAGCCGAACTGTTTGCCATCCTGATTCTAAATTGATAGCCCTGTTAATATCAGTGATTCAGCAGGTCTATAAAATTGATTTTCTGAAAGAATTAATGTTGGTTAAAAAACAACACAACACAGATTGTCCATGTGGGGTTTAGTGATTTCAATTATGGGATATAACTTTTTTGTTTAAGTACATGCACAGAATAACAAATAAACTGAATCCAACTTGTACCTAAGCTTATTAATGCATTCTCTGATTTAAGTGGATGATGTATGGGAATAAATTGATGTCTGAGCAAATGCTCCTTCAAATTTTCCCATCGAACAATGTAATTATTAATTGGTATGCTTTATATCTGCTGTTAGTAAATTCAAGGCTTGATCATTATTGTTTCATAAATCAAGAATGAAATCACTTCGAGTAATTCTTTACTGTGTTTAAGAAGTGCCTAAGTGAAAGCAAACATTTAAGGAATTTAAGAAAATGATTGACATTTTGCATGTGTAATAGACTGTGCCAAGGATAATGCATTTTCCACATTTCATGTACAATCTATACCGTACTGTTTTACACTAACGATAGTCAAACCAAGTTTTATAACAAAGAAATTCAAGTGGCCACCTGCACCAGTCCAGAATAATTTCTAACAAGTTTAATAATGATGTATCCTCTAGGGGAAATCAAAATATAAAAATAAACCTCAAGATGTGGATCAGATAAATCAACACAAAATGGAATTATTTATAATCACAGACTTAAGAATCTATATTCAGCTGTAGGCATGATTCAGTTGGGGTATTGGCCCAGATTTTCCTGTCAAAATAACAGTGAGGCTAATGGTGCTTGCCGTTATTTATCTGCAAATATTACAACAACTTCAGGTGGGGAGCAAATGAGCAGTTAAACTCAAATATCCAAAGGTTGCTGTCCGAATTGTGCCACCCTGCAGTTAGCTTTGCAAAAACAGCAACTTGCTGTTAGGCTCACCATTGACATGCATTGAATGGTGTGAAGTTGCTGTATTTATGCGGTAGATATGAACTAAACTTGTCACAAAAAGTAAAGTCTTGTCCATTCTAATACAAAAGCAAAATACTGCGGATGCTGGAAATCTGAAATCGTTCTGACGAAAGGTCATCGACCTGAAACGTTAACTCTGTTTTTCTCTTCATAGATGCTGCCTGACCTTCTGATTATTTCCAGCATTTTCTGTTTTTATTTCTTGTCCATTCTAGTCCAATCAGGCTTCCGCCCCTGCCACAGTACTGAAACTGCTCTTACAAAGGTCACAAATGACATCCTAATTGACTGCAACAAAGGACTCTATCCTTTCTCATCCATCTGGACCTGTCTGCAGCCTTTGACACGGTTGACCACAAAATTATGCACCAACGCCTCTCCACTGTGGTCCAGCTGGATGGGACTGCACTCACCTGGCTTCATTCCTATCTTTCCAGTCGTAACCATAGAATCACCTGCAACGGCTTCTCTCCCCGATCCCGCACTGTCACCAGAGGTGTGCCCCAAGGACCTATCCTTGGCCCCCTCCTACATGCTGCCCCTCGGTGACATCATCCGGCAACACAACATGAATTTTCACATGTACGCAGATAATACCCAGCTCTACTTCTCCTCCACCTCTCTCGAACCCTCCACCATCTCTATACTCTATAGCATCAAGCCAGGGGACCAACCCTGGTTCAATGAGGAGTGCAGAAGAGCATGCCAGGAGCAGCACCAGGCGTACCTAAAAATTAGGTGCCAACCTGGGGAAGCTGCAACACAGGACTACATGCATGCTAAACAACGGAAGCAGCATGCTATAGACAGAGCTATGCGATCCCACGATCAACGGATCAGACCAAAGCTCTGCAGTCCTGCCACATCAAGTCATGAATGGTGGTGGACCATTAAACAACTAACGGGAGGAGGAGGCTCCATGAATATCCCCACCCTCAATGATGACGGAGCCCAGCATGCGAGTGCAAAAGACAAGGCTGAAGCGTTTGCAACCATCTTCAGCCAGAAGTGCCGAGTGGATGATCCATATTGGCCTCCTCCTGAGGTCCCCACCATCACAGAAGCCAGTCTTCAGCCAATTCGATTCACTTCACGTGATATAGTCATAGAAGCATAGAATTATAACGGCACAGAAGGAGGCCATTCAGCCCATCGAGTCAGCGCCGGCTCTCTGTAGAGCAATCCAGTCAATCCCATTCCCCCGCTCTATCCTCGTAGCCCTGCAGGTTTATTTCCCTCAAGTGCCTATCCAGCCTCCCCTTGAAAACATTGAGTGTCTCCGCTTCCACCACTTCCGTCAGCAGTGAATTCTCGGTCAAAATCCTGGAACCCCCTCCCTAACAGCACTGTGGGAGTACCTTCACCACACAGACTGCAGCGGTTCAAGAAGGCGGCTCACCACCACCTTCTCAAGGGCAACTAGGGATGGGCAATAAATGTTGGCCTTGCCAGCGACGCCCACATCCCAGGAACAAATATTAAAAAAATACTATCAGACTGCTTGTCCGACATTCAGCACTGGATGAGTAGAAATTTCCTCCAATTAAATATCGGGAAGACCGAAGCCATTGGCTCCGGCTGACGTCACAAACTCCATTCCCTTTCCACAGATTCGAGATCTCTCCCCGGCAACTGTCTAAGGCAAAACCAGACTGTTTGCAACCTTGGTGTCATATTGATCACGAATTGAGCTTCCTACCTCATATCCGTTCCATCACCAAGACTGCCCATTTCCACCTTCGTAATATCTGCTGCTAAAACCCTCATCCATGCCTTTATCACCTCTAGACTTGACTATTCCAACGCACTCATGGCCGACCTCCATCGTTCTACCCTCCATAAACTTGAGGTCATCCAAAACTCTGGTGCCCGTGTGCTAACTCGCAAAAAATCCCGCTCACCCATCTCCCCTGTGCTTGCTGACCTACATTGGCTCCCAGTTAAGCAATACCTCGATTTTAAAATTCTCATCCTTGTTTTCAAATCCCTCCATGGCCTCACCCCTCCTTATCTCTGTAATCTCCTCGAGCCCTATAATCCCCCTAGACCGCTGCGCTTCGCCTATTCTGGCCAATTGAACATCCCTGATTTTAAATGCTTCACCATTGGCGGTCGTGCCTTCAGCTGCCTGTGTCTTCAGCTCTGGAATTCCCTTCCGTAAACCTCTCCACTTCTCTTTCCTCCTTTAAGACGCTCCTTAAAACCTACCTCTTCGACCAAGCTTTTGGTTATCTGCCCTAACATCATCTTATATGGCTCGGTGTCAAATTTTTTTTTTTTTTTGATAACACTCCTGTGAAGCGCCTTGGGATGTTTTATTACATTAAAGGCGCTATATAAATATAAGTTGTTGTTATAAGTACCCTTTTAACGATGTGGTAAGTGTTAATTACTGCCAAACAACCTCTCTGACACTGAAAATTAACTATTACAAGTGTGGAGACTCATTCCTTCAGGTTTTAATTGTTGTTGGAAATTTTAAAAATGTGAAATTTTTAATTTCTTTTTAACTTTTCCTTTCTGTCGCGTTTCTCTCTCTTAATTCAATCTTTCTTTCTCATTTATTTATCTTTCTGTACCTGATTTGACATTGAATTCACCTACTCTAATTTACACTTTCTTCTTCGTCCTTGCACTGTTAATTTCCAATCCTTCAATCTGATTAGTTAAGGAGATACACTGTTGCTTGCCCTGTTCACTCACTTCCCAGATGCCCTGTTTTCTTCGCTGCAATGTTATCAGCTTGCACTTTCATTAACTGGCCATGCAAAAAATTTAAAAACCAAAACATGCATGGGCAAGTCTACTAATGGCAGAAGCCCTTAGATGCCCTGCTGCAGCAAAATATGGCCTATTATGCTTCACCTTTATCAATGGACAGAAATAGATGCCTAGTTCAAAGTGAAGTTTAACGTGACAACCAAGAGACTGGAAATTAAATTGTAATTTCACACCTTGTATCAACTTTTGGATCAATCTGCAATGAGTTTGATTTTTTGGAAAAAAGGCAATGTAGGTGCATGTTACTTTCTCACGAGAATGAACTGGTGGAAAGGGAAATGTGGCTTTTGTTTTGTACTCATCTGGTCCAGATTCAACAGGTGTAATCATTTAAAATACATTCTTGATGTCTTCATAAAGGAATTAATTGGATATATCAAATTAGGGAATATTATCTATTTATGGTGAATTTCTGTGCTCATTAAGGTGAAAATTCTTATCTTGGCTTTAAACGCTTGCCCTTCTGTAACCTCCTCCAACCCTATAACCCCAACTCCAAACTCCCCATTCCTCTAACTCCAGTCTCATTTGCATCCCCCTCCCTTTCCCCCCCACTGATGGCTGTGCCTTCAGCCATGTAGGTCCCACTCTCTGAAATTCCCTCACATGTATTTTCACCTCCCTCTCCTCCTTTAGAAACCTCCTTAAACCCCATTTCTTTGATCAGCCTTTTGGTCACGTCTCCTAATGTCTTGTTATTTGGCTCGGTGTCCACATTCCTCATGCCTCTATAGAGCATCTTGGGATGTTTTTGTACATTAAAGGTGCTTTATAAATGCTGTTATTATTGAGAAATATCAGTGCTGGGTAATGGAACACTTACCACATTTTATTGAACACTGAATTTTTTTTATATTGGGAAGAGACTTCAGTTGGAAGAAAGAAAAGAACACCTGGCTATGGAAAAAGTCCAAGACAGTTGGTCACAGAAAATATTCTGTCTACTTTGTGAAGATATTCCAACTGTTGGCAATGTTAATACTGATACATGGAATAAGCCCTATTATCCTCAAAGAAAGGAGCAACAAAATAGTTAAGACTCTAGTTAATATTTTTCAGTTTCCTAAGTATAGGACCTGAAGATAAAAGGATAGTGAACTCATCCCAATATTCAAATAAAATATGAGACATAACTTGAATAATTAGCAACCATTTTAATCTAATGTGGCGTAAAGAAAATGCTCATATCGTAGAAGTACATTGAAGTTCCAACACGGAAACAGACCATTTGTAATCTTACAGGGTGGCATCAGTGTTCACTTCACAAGTACAGAGGATATGAAGAACAGGCAATTTGGTTGTAGAAACAATAGGTCATGCATCAAGAATTTACTGGAATTCTCTAAGAAGGTAACCAAATTAATGGATGAGTGTTATCCAGTGAATAGAATTTATTTGGATATTTTGGTAGGTATTTGGTTAAGTTCTGCATGTAAGATTTTTAAGGACCTTTAAAGCTTGTAAATTTAATGAAATAGAAACTAGGCGGGCTGAAAACTAGCTTTCAAAAGCAGGATTGATGGTTCTCGAGATACTAAAAACAGTGCTTAATTTTTAGACAGGGATCAACAGATTTTATAAGGAGGAAGCCCATGACAGAATAATCATCCATGAGCTCTGGATGAAGTGCTTTGAATGACCTTCTCTTGCCCTGGATTCTTTAATATCCTCATATATGGAAACGGTAAAGATGAGTGAGGGACCAATGAAACTCATCAAGGATATGTTTAATGACCTCTGCTCTTCTCACTATTTATAAATGATAAGGAAGAGGATACTTCCAGTATAACTTATCTCTCTTTTTAATAAATTAAATATATCTCTTAATCTTTATCTATATACTATATCAAAGGTCTTGTGCCTAGCACTCACTTTTTGCCTGCCTACTTTTTTGATTGGCTCGAAGTAAAACAGCAGCAAATCAGAACTTAAGAGATAGGAAAAGTACAAATCAAAACCAAAGAAAGCAGCTGGAAAACTGCCAATGAGGACTTAGGAAAACAGCTAATCATGAATGACCAGACAGGAGAAATTAATAATAATAATTAAATAATGAACCAATCAAATCACTTAAAACACTTTTTGAAGAATATTTATAGCAAATGTTTTTTCAGTAAATGAAATTAAAGCCTTATTTTAGATATTAACAAAATAAAAACAACAAAATATATATTTTACAATAACCTGATTAAATTTACATATTGGATTTTTTGTTTTTGTTTGTCTTTTTAATACCTTCACTAAAATTTTTGATTGAAAGCGAAGAACCTGAGCTTGGACTTGATATAGTTGCCAAGAGCTGTAACTCTGACAGTTAAAGGCAGATCCCTCTATCTGAGCATGTGCAGTGTGCATAATTTTAAAGGATGTATTAAGAGCCTTTAGACAACCCAACTGCTCCAATGTTTCTCTTCAGTTTCCATCAATATCTGAATGGTGGTTGTTCAAAATTATTTGAAGAAAAGATAGAGGACAAATTTCATTTTGGGAGCACGTTCACTACACGGACTGCGGTTCAAGAAGAAGGCCCACCACCACTTTCTCAGGGCAACTCGTGATGGCAGTAAATGTGGCCGTCCCAGTGTCCACATCCCAATACCAACTGATAGATTCTACATACCATCTTGCTATTTATCCTCAGATTTAAAATGATAAGGGATAAAGATTAAATACGTGGGCAAAGGAATATAAAATATAAAACTCATTTATAGTTTTCACAGAATAATGAAGAGAGTTGATTTATTCAGTCAGTATAAATCAATGACCCTGGTGTTGTGCTCTACATGGCTTAACACCCCGGTTGTTATAAAACTGTTTATCTTCTGACTCACCATGAGCAATATTGTGGGAGATTTGCTATGATATATTAAAAGTCTTGCATCTGCATGTACTTTCTGTAAGTATTACAGTTGCTTCTTGTCACACTTCAGATATCACAATTTATCATATCCTCTGACTCACCATGAGCAACACTGTTGAAAATCTGCTAGTAATTTATTAAAAGTCTTGCTTATAGCTTGCACTTCCTACAAAATTTACTTTTGGTAACACTTTCTGTTTCCGTCATACTTTTTCTATTATGCTTGTTTGCCATCTTTAAAAATTGACTTATTTATTATACTCCCAAATCTGTCACCAAGGTAGATGGTGCCTTGGTGTTGTTCTGCACAGTTGGACCCATTGAGGGCTGTCAAAACCAGACCTCTCGCCCAATGCCAACATCTGCCATCTCTTATGCTCCTGACCCCCATCCCCAACCCACCCTGTACACTAGTGCAATATCCCCACTCACCGCCCCATCCTGTCACCTCTTGCTGCTCTCATGCCCCCCACTGCGCCTGAGTACTTGTATCTTTCATCTTGCTCCCGCCCTATGAAAGAACTATAGTCACATTTCTGCTGGGGAACTGGCTTTCAGGTGTTTAAATTCTTTGCTGTATTTTTACTGAGAAAGAAAAAATTGCAGTAAGTGTGTAAAAAAGCCTAAAACCAGATCCTGATTCACAATCTGGAAAGCAGCTATTGACATTGTCTGCGGGGGCACGATTCCTGAAAGGACTTTCCCATCACTGAGTAGTGATGCCTGTGTTAATTATTTAAACTACACAGTATACTTATACTATAATTGCTGGCATACAACATGTGGGAGGGTGGGAAATTACAGTCTTCATTCTTTGTCACTTCTCCTCCCAAAAATCAGATCAAGACTCTCCCACACTACCACATGACATGCCGACTCGAAGGTTCCATATCTTAACCCCCCCTTATTTCTCCCAGACCTCTCCTCAATTGCCCCAGTCCCCTCAAACCTCTGGGATCTCCCTCCCAGTAATAACACACCTACCATCCTCTCAGACCCCCACATCCTGCTATGGCCATGCCAGTGCTTCCCAAAGGAACCGTCCCATCAACCCCTCTCACCACTTCCATATTCTAAACATACCATTCATGGAACCTCCCACTACCAATGGTTCCAGATACCATGTAGCCCGTTCCCAATATTCCCACACTTGTCCACTTACCACACACACATCACCCCCTCCCATTGCTCCTGCAGCACTGGACCATCCTCCCAACACCACCAAACCACATGACCCACTCTTCCCCAGTACTTCTGCACACCTCCTACCACCTGCAGCTTGGATTATATTCCTATGGATTTTGGACTTTAAAGAAAGACAAAAATAAAATTGAGTCCATAGGTAAACAAGCATATATAAAACAGCAACACATAAATGTGAACAGAATCAAATAGTTTGGGCCCAAAAATACCACTAACCCTCCCGTATTTGTAATAAAAACACAATTTCACTTATTCAATTTGTGGCTCTGATAATATGTTACATGTTACATCATATAAAACAGTGTATCTTCTTACTCACTGAGCAGCAAGACAAGAAAACTGCTAATAAAATATGTCACAACCATTGTCGTGCTCTGGTATCACATTGTTGATTGGTTCAAAATTAAACAATAGCAAATCAAATGGAGTAGATGTTAACCATAATGAGGACTCTAAATAGCATCAGGAGGATAGATAGATTAGTACATTGGGCAGATAGTTGTTGGATCAAATTTAATATGGAAAAATGTGAGGTGGTACATTCTGGGGAAAGAATAGAGAGGAATACAAACTAAATGGTTAAACTTTAAAAGGAGTAGAAGAGTAAAAAGACTCAGTAATTCAGATACACAAATGTTTAAAAGTGAGAGGACAGGTTGATAAAAGCATTTTAAAAAGGTATGAGATTCTAGATTTTAAAGTAGAGGCTTAAAGTACAAAAGCAAATAAGCAACCTATCCAAATAATTGGTTCAGCTGTAATTAGAATATTGCCCTGGATTTTCTGAGCTTTTTCTGCACACTTTTGGGCTGTTTCTAGGTGGCCATAGGAAATACAACAGGGAACTGTTCCACTGGCATCCTGAACTAAGTGAAAAGTGCTTTCTGGGAGCTGGCACAGGCATTATGGATTAAATGGCCTCCTTCTCTGCTGTAAAATGCTATGTAGAGGGCATATGAATCAAAAATGACCAGAAATTACCAATGGGAAGCAACTAAGGACTTAAGAAAACAACCAATCCTGAATGACCAGTCAGGAAGACATACCAATAAAAGAAAGGAGAAAGTGAACTAATCAAATTGCTCAAAATAGCGTTTGAAACTTTTTTTTTTAATCCACCATTTGTTTTTTTGCCCTCAGAGCTGGTGAACACAGGCTAAAATTAAGGAGGTAGATTTTTGTATGTTGCATGTCAGGTGGGTGGTGGGAGGAGCATCTGCTCTGTCCACCCTGAACGTTTAATGACATTGGAGAGAGGCCCAATCCATTTTTGTGGCCAGGCCTCATTGGCAAGCTGGCAGAGCTTATTGCACTTCCTGCAGGCAGTTCGCCTGTTGGGAAGACTGGAAATCCGATTTGGCTGCCACTTTATAAAAGGAGCCTGCACCTTTTAAAGTGGAGGTTCACTTTTCATGTACTGGCACTGGTTTTTCAGTATCTGCTGGCAAGGTGACTGTAACCAGGGCCCCCAGATTTTTAGATGGTGCCGTGCAGGCGCTAATTGAGCAAGTGAGCAGCTGGAAGGAGATCTTCTTCCCTTGGGATGTGTGCCGTGTGCCCAGGCAAATTTTACAGCAACAATGGAAAGAGGTGGCAGAGCAAGTAAATGCCACAAGCACTGTTCCCAGGGTATGCTGGAAGAAATTTAACACCCTCACCAGAACTGCTAACATAAGACTCCCCTTCATATCTCTCTTACTCTCTGCACAGCCCTATACCACCCTACTTTAACCCCACTTCCTATGCTTCTCCTTCAATCACAATTAGACAGTTCACTGCACCTCTTTCTACTTGCACTTCCACACTTCGGACCTGCTACTACACTCATAATGACTTCCTCCTCTTGCCCTCATAATGACTTCCTCCTCTTGCCCACATCTGCTGCTTCTTCCTCTCATCATGCACACTATGCTAAGCTCCCTCGTACATCTTCAACACCATTAAACAAGGCACACACTAACCCACTCCTCTTCTAGGAGAATTTGGCACACAACAGGAGGGGTCGTGAAAGATCAGGAGGATATGCTGCCTCTGTATAAGTACTCACACCAATGGAGGATTCCACCATTGACATAATTAGCAAAGGAAGTACACGAAGTGCTGGAAATGGTGAGACTGAAGGCCCCGCACAGCAGAATGTTCGCCTGACCTGCTTAGTATTTCCAGCATTTTCTGTTTTTATTTGATTTTTTTTTTCTTTTCAAATTTCCTGCATCTTGCTTTTGTAAGAGCATTTGGGCATTTTGCTTTCCTTTTCTCTTTACACTCAAATCTCTCCGTGTTCCACGTATACACAGAATGTGAGAGGTTGCAGCCCCTCTTCCATTATTTGAAGGGGCTGCTCCTCGATTTTTGGCTGCACTTCAGTCCCACGCTCCTGATCTTTGGTCACCTGGTGCGGAGAGGAGCGGGCAGATCGGAGGACCTCCTCGTGGGACTGCTCCTGGGCCTGGCCAAAAAAGCTGTCAATTGGTCCAGGCAGCGGGCGGTCGAGGGGGTCATTCGGCCTGATTGCCTGCCTCTCTTCCGTGGCCATGTTCGCGCCTGGGTGGCCCTGGAGATGGAACACGCGGTGTCCACCGGCACGCTTGAGGCCTTCCGCGACCGGTGGGCGCCGCGGGGACTGGAGTGCATCATCACCCCGGCCAACCAAATTTTAATTTAATTTGTTAAGTTTTATTTAAAGTTTTATTAAGTTACAATTTGTTTAACCACCCACACTAAAAGAGTACACTCAAATCTCTCCGTGTTCCACGTATACACAGAATGTGAGAGGTTGCAGCCTCTCTTTCATTATTTGAAGGGGCTGCTCCTCGAATTTTGGCTGCACTTCAGTCCCACGCTCCTGATCTTTGGTCACCCAGTGCGGAGGGGAGCGGGCAGATTGGAGGACCTCCTCGTGGGACTGCTCCTGGGCCTGGCCAAAAAAAACATCAATTGGTCCAGGCAGCGGGCGGTTGATCGGCCCGATTGCCTGCCTCTCTTCCGCGGCCATGTTCGCGCCCGGGTGGCCCTGGAGATGGAGCACGCGGTGTCCGCCGGCACGCTTGAGGCCTTCTGCGACTGGTGGGCGCTGCGGGGACTGGAGTGCATCATCACCCCGGCCAATGAAATTTTAATTTAATTTGTTAAGGTTCTTTTAAAGTTTTATTAATTTACAGTCCATTTGTTTAAACACCCAACACAAAAGAGTACACTCAAATCTCTCCGTGTTCCACGTATACACAGAATGTGAGAGGTTGCAGCCTCTCTTTCATTATTTGAAGGGGCTGCTTCTCCAATTTTGGCTGCACTTCAGTCCCACGCTCCTGATCTTTGGTCACCCAGTGCGGAGGGGAGCGGCAGATCGGAGGACCTCCTCATAGGACTGCTCCTGGGCCTGGCCAAAAAAGCCATCAACTGGTCCAGGCAGCGGGCGGTCAAGGGGGTCGTTCGGCCCGATTGCCTGCCTCTCTTCTGCGGCCATGTTCACGCCTGGGTGGCCCTGGAGATGGAGCACGCGGTGTCCGCCAGCACGCTCGAGGCCTTCCGCGACCGGTGGGCGCCGCGGGGACTGGAGTGCATCATCACCCCGGCCAATGAAATTTTAATTTAATTTGTTCAGGTTTATTTAAAGTTTTATTAGTTACAGTCATTTTGTTTAATCACCTATCCAAAAGAGTACACTTAAATCTCTCACACATACTCAGCATAGCAACCTGGTGCTGCACCAGGTGATTCACTGAGCAGAAGCAAGTGCAGGTGGAAAGGATGGCACAGGAAACAGCTGATCAATGGGTAAGCTCATTTCAGAGCACTGCTGATGAGGACAAAGATGCAGACCTTAGCATTTAAAAGATGATTGCTGTGTATCAACAATTGCTGAATGCATTGGACTGTCTGGCAGGAAGTTTCTGCAGCATGTCTGAGAGTGCGGAGAAGACCACTACCAACTTCCGTGGGATTCTGGCTCATGGTATCAACATTCTGCAGTTATCCATGGAGTGTGTGGCCACTTCAATGGATTCGGTGGATGCTGTTGCTGAATCCTCCTTGTCGGAGTCTCTGGCACCTGTAATTGCATCTCCGAGGAACGCTCATACTCGGACCCCATAAAATTATTGTGGGGTTTAAAATTTAAAAACTGGAACAGTTCAAATGAACTAAGTCTATGGCTTCAAAACTGCCAGGGACTTGAAATGTAGTTCAGCGTCACCAGCAATGAAAAGAGAAAGCTGGTCCAGGAGTTAATAGCATTTTAACTAAACCTGCACCATCTTTACTAAGAGTAAGCATGAAGCAGAAAATCCTTCAACAGAGCTGTATCTCCCAAACATTTGACCATGCCCCGAATCCCATTTGGATCTTGAGAAATCGACCCAAGTTTGTATGCTCCCCGAGCCATTAGAGCAACTTCCACGCCTGCCTGCAGCCTGAGTTCTGACGAAGGGTCTTCGACCTGAAACATTAACTCTTTTTCTCTCTCCACGGATGCTGCCTGGCCTGCTGAGTTTTTCCAGCGTTTTCTGTTGTTATTTCGCTGTTCTGTGTGCTGTTCGATGGCTCTGCAGGTGACAGTCTCGTCTGCCTCGATATCTCCAGCAGCAACTCTCTTGCCTGTTTGCTGTGGTAAGATGGCGGCGGTGACAGAGAGCAGAGGTCTTGATATTAGCCTCGCAGCGTTACAGAGGCAGGATCCCTACATCTTTCATATTGTGGATGTGGCCAGTCAGGTAGCGCTGTACACCTTCAGTCAGAGAGACAATGAATGGGTGAGTTCAGAGCGAGAAAAGACGAGTTTAGGGACTTTCTGTAATGTACTCAAGCGACATCGCTACTACTGCTGGAGGGAGGTAGAAGGATGGGGTGCTGGTGCTGGGTTTGGCGCAACTTGAAACCCGTTGATGATTTCTATATGCCAAATTGTGTTTGTATTATTCCGTTGTTAAACCTGTCAATAAACGATCATATCACGCTTTAAAAGACTTGTGTATTGAAGGATGTGAGATCTTCGTAGATGATTCTCTATGTTAGACTCTCAGACCTAAACTAAACAAAAAATAAAAATGTGAAAATGTTGACGAACGATAATGCAACAAAATTGGGCAGGGATTCGAAAGCTCGGTGGTTTTACGCGACCTCCAATATAATCGGAGGCGCACCTGGGACTCTGATGCTTGGAATTTTAAAGGCCTAGACACACTGAAAATTTGATATAATACAATTGATGCCAAAAGAATTGACCACTTCGGGGAATCGGGCCTACAATTTTTAAATATCTGGAGAATTTCATTGATCTTGTGTGTCGTCTTGATAAGATTTTGAAATAACAACAGAAAATGCTGGAAACACTCAGCAGGTCAGGCAGAATGCTGCCTGACCTGCTGAGTGTTTCCAGCATTTTCTGTTATTTCAGATTTCCAGCATCCGCAGTATTTTGCTATTGATAAGATTTTGGTTTGGCCTCTTGCAGAATTGCTTTCCAGATTGAATGGAACCTAACTCGCATGCAGTCATAAACATTGTAATTTATGGTGCCCTTTATAAAAAATTACATTTTCTGCACCTCCCAAGTATATAAAAACTGGACACTGTATTAGTGTTTGGAGTAATTATGTTTCTACTGCAGTGTTTATTTAGAGCAGGGAACACCTCCCCTTCCCCCCCCCCCCCAGCAGTATACAAAGATCAGAACTTAAGTGTTTTTATAAATCTCCCATTGTTGAAGTAGAGATCACTCTCCATTAGTGTTAAGGCAGAAGCTTCTTAATTGTACAGAGAAGGGGCAATCTGCAAAGTGTGAAGAGTGGACCCTGAATTACTGTATAAATAAGACACACTCTGGTCAATGTAGAAGAGCACAAGCTTCTATTTCCTCCCACCCCCAAGTATTTAGGACCTGTTTTTTCCCATTCAAACAATCCTATGTCACAGGTAAGTGTCACTTTTTCCAGAAAGGGTGTTTGTTTGCTGTCAATAATAGTTAACAGGGCTTCTTTTTAAAATAGTTGGCTGAAATTCTGGCAGGTGCTCTTGCTCCTGCAGTGTGTATGTTGTACAATTAAATGAGTATGCCCATCTAAAAATAAAACTTTTTTGTTTTTATTAATTCATTCATAGGATGTGGGCATTGCTGGAAAAGCCAGCCTTTATTGCCTGTCCCTAATTGCCCTCGAGAAGGTGGTGGTGAGCAGCCTTCTTGAACTGCTGCAGTCTGTGTGGTGAAGGTACTCCCACAGTGCTGTTCCAGCAGGGAGTTCCAGGATTTTGACCTAGTGACAATGAAGGAATGGCAATACATTTCCAGGTCAGGATGGTGTGTGACTTGGAGGTGAACTTGGAGGTAGTGGTGTTCCCATGCGCCTGTTGCCCTTGTCCTTCTAGGTGGTAGTTTTAGGAGGTGCTGGTGCAGAAGCCTTGGCAAGTTGCTGCAGCGCATCTTGTCGATGGTACACACTGGTGGAGGGAGTGAATGTTTAAGGTGGTGGATGGGGTGCCAATCAAGCGGGCTGCTTTGTCCTGGATGGTGTTGAGCTTCTTGAGTGTTGTTGGAGCTGCACTCATCCAGGCAAGAGTATTCCATCACACTCATGACTTGTGCCTTGTAGATGGTGGAAAGGCTTTGGGGAGTCAGGAGGTGAGTCATTCGCTGCAGAAAACCCAGCTCTTTTCGCCACAGTATTTATGTGGCTGGTCCAGTTAAGTTTCTGGTCAATGGTGATCCCCAGGATGTTGATGGTGGGGTATTTGGCGATGATAAACCTGTTGAATGTCAAGGGGAGGTGGCTAGACTCTCTCTTGTTGGAGATGGTCATTGCCTGGCACTTGTGTAGCATGAATGTTACTTGCCACTTATCATCCCCAAGCCTGAATGTTGGCCAGGTCATGCTGCATGCGGGCCCGGACTGCTTCATTATCTGAGGTGTTGCGAATGGAACTGAACACTGTGC
Organism: Squalus acanthias; assembly: GCA_030390025.1. Lineage (NCBI taxonomy): Eukaryota > Metazoa > Chordata > Chondrichthyes > Squaliformes > Squalidae > Squalus > Squalus acanthias. Next base: position 82,503,828 of record CM059435.1, on the reverse strand, counting down.
AATCATCAGAGAACATCCCCACTTCTGACCTTGTGATGAAGGGAAGGTCATTGATGAAGTAGCTGGAGATGGTTGGGCCGAGGACACTGCCCTGAGGAACTCTTGCTGCGATGTCCTGGGGCTGAGATGATTGGCCTCCAACAAGCACAACCATCTTCCTTTGTGCTAGGTATGATTCCAGCCAGTGGAGAGTTTTCCCCCTGATTCCCATTGACTTCAAATTTAGATGGATCATCCACTCAGCACTTCTAGATGAAGATGGTTGCAAGTGCTGGGCTCTGCCATCATTGAGGATGGAGATGTTCATGGAGCCTCCTACTCCCATTAGTTGTTTAATTGTCCACCACTATTCACGACTGGTTGTGGTAGGATGCAGAGCTTTGATCTGATCGATTGGTTGTGGGATCGCTTAGCATGCTGTAGTCTTGTGTTGCTTCACCAGGTGGGCACCTCATTTTTAGGTATGCCTGGTGCTGCTCCTGGCAAGCTCTTCTACGCCCCTCAGGTTTGGTCCCCAAGCTTGATGGTAATAGTAGAGTGAGGGATAACTGGGCACTGAGGTTACAAATCTGCTGCTACTGATGGCCCACAGCACCTCATGGATACCCAGTTTTGAGCTGCTGGATCTGTTCTGAATCTATCCCATTTAGCAGAGATAATGATGGAGGAGTCTGGAATGTTGGGTCAAATGATTGAGTATAACTATGTCACTTGACTAGTCTGTGGGACAGCTCTCCCAATTTTGGCACAAGTACCCAGATGTTAGTGAGGAGGACTTTGCAGTGTTGACTGAGCTGGGTGTGCCTTTGCTGTGTCCGAGTCCAGTGCCGGGTGGTCCGTCCGGTTTTATTCTTATTGTTTTTCCTAGCAGTTTTTGATACAACTGAGTGGGTTGCTAGGCCATTTCAGAGAGCAGTTAAGAGTCAACCACATTGCTGTGAGTCACATGTAGGCCAGACCGGGTAAGGGTGGCAGATTAGTCTGGTTCATTAGTGAACCGGTAGTTTCATGATACTGATACTAGCTTTTTATTCTAGATTTATTTAATTGAATTTAAATTCCACAGCTGCCGTGGGATTTGAACTCGTGTCTCCGGATCATGATTACTAGTCCAATAACATAACCGCTGTGCTATGACTTTCACAGAATCCCCACAGTGCAGATAGAGGCCATTTCGGCCCATCGAGCCTGCACCGACACATATCCCACCCTATCCCCGTAACCCCACGTATTTAATCCCCCTAACACTAAGGGTCAATTTATCATAGCCAAATCAACCTAACCCACACACCTTTGGACTGTGGGAGGAAACCCACGCAGACACGGGGAGAATGTGCAAACTCCACACAGACAGTCACCCGAGGCCGGATTCGAATCCGGGTCCCTGGCGCTGTGAGGTAACAGTGCTAACCACTATGCCACCGTGTTGCCACTTTGTTAATATGCAGGAGAAGATGCATGAAGTGAAACTGTAATGTAATGCAAAACAAATCAGAAGTGCAGATTAACTTGTATACTGAATCTTTTTCAGTCTGTTTTCTTAACGCTTACTAAGGTGCCATTAGTGTTGGGGGATGGAACTTCTCCCATTTCAGGCACCCAGTTAGCTCCATCAACCCTAACATCAGAAATACACCCCTTACTGTGACATTTTAGCCATTTTGCACACCAGCCATCCTGAGTGAGAGTGTCAATTAGTGCCAAGTTAGGGATACTGTACGTCCATGCCCACCCCATTCACTGCACTCATTTCCATGCAGAACCCTTACAGCCAGTAGACAGAGGAGGCTTTCATTCCATTGGTCTGGGCTGGATTTGAACCCAGCCGATTCCCACTGGTTTCTATCAACCTCTGGTATTTTAGTTTCTTGAAGGAAAGGTTTCTAATTCACATTTATTCATAGCAATTAAAGTTCATGTCAACACTTTACGCAGATTGTCTTCTGGTGCATGCATAAAGAAAGAACAAATTTGTATTTATGTAGTCTTGGGATATTGCAAAGTACTTTACAACCAATGGATTACTTTTGAAGTGCAGTCACTGTTATGTAGTCAAACACACAGTCCATTTGCACAAAGCAAGATACCAGAAATATCAAATGAATAGATAACCAGATGTTTTTTTTTGGTGGTGTTGGTTGAGGAGGAATTTTGGGGCATGTTTCTCAATGTGTACTAAAGTAACTCGAAGCATTTGTAATATATGTGAAATATGATGTACATCAGACAGAATAATGTTAGTATTCAACATTAGTTGCATAATAACTGTTAAAGATTTTGTGAATATAGAATGAGCTAGATCTGTTGAAATGTATTATATCCTCCACAATTAGATCATGCAGCCAAGAAATTCATAATCCATTCATTCAGCAGTGACTTATTCAATTTTTCTGTGCTCTTACTATCTTGATAATTGAAAGTGTCCCAAAGGAAGGATTCCAAAGATAAGAATAAACAACAACTTGCATTATATAGTGCCATTTAAAGTAGAAAAATATCATGGGTGCTTTATGCAGGTGTGGTGAGGAATGGACGCTCTGCCAGAGCGAGAGATATTACCTGGAGTGAACAAAGGCTGAGGAGAAGAGGTGTCTTAAACGAGGGAAGGGAGGTCGAAAGATGGAGGAGTTTCGGGAGGGAATTCCAGAGAGTGGAATTCTTAGGCAACTGAGAGCACAGTCACTAGTGCTGAGATGAAGGGAGGGGAGATGCACAAGAGGCTGGAATCAGAAGAACGGAGAATTAATTGAAGGATTGTAGAGCTGGAGGAAGTGTTAGAGGTAGAAAGGAGCAAGACAGTGGAGGGATTTAAAGACGAGGACAAGAATTTTAAATTTGAGGCATTGGTGTATTGGGAAGTTAGGTAGGTTAGCAAGTGTGGAGTTGATGGTCAAATGGATTTGGTGTGGGACAGAATTTGAGCAACATAGTTTTGTACTAGCTGCCGTTTATGGAGGGAGAAGGATAGTAAGCCGGCAAGGAGAGCACTGGACTGGTCAAATCTACAGCAGATGGGCTGAGTTAGTGGCAGAGTGAGGAAATATTATGGAAGTGGAAATTGGTTGTTTTTTTGATGGAGAGAATTTGGGGATGGAAACTCAGCCTAGACGGTGGCTGAGGAGGTTGATGGGAGCGGATTCTGTGGCTGGGGACAAATTATAGCTTCAGTCTTCCCAATATTTAGCAGGAGCCGTATCCAAGACTGGATGTCATACAAGCAGTCTGACAGAATGGAGGTAATAGAGGGATTGAGGGAAGTGATGGGACGTAGGCCTGGGTGTCATCAGTCTGCAATTGGAAGCTGACCTGGTGTCTGCAAATTATGTCACTAAAGGGCAGCATATGGATAATGAAGAGAAGGAGGCCAAAGATGGAACTTCGGGGGACTGTGGAGGTGATGATGCAGGGGTGGAAAGAGAAGCCATTGTTAGAGCTGCTTTGGTTATGATCAGATAATTAAGAATAGAGCGAAGTGAGTGGGATCCCATTTGAAAAGGAGGGGGGCATACTTGATGCTGTGCCAAATAATAGAGTCTGAGTGCATCACTGAATCTGGAAAGTGTTCTGGAGGGTACCATTTACAATGTCAGCTGGCATGTGGACAAGGTGTACAGTTGGTGAACAGGAGCTTAGTGGAAATGGGGTCAATTGTGTAAGAGGTCGGTCTCGGAGAAAATTATCTTGGAGGGGGCAGGGAGAAATCGAAGTGAAATAGTAGAGCGATGGGTGATCAGGCCAGGGAGAAGAGGAGGAGTGAGGTAAGGATGGTGAGCAAGGGGAAGGAAAGGCGGCAGTTGAAATAAAGAGATTTCCAAATATCCACAGTATTTCGCTTTTGTTTTAGCGAGGCAGTTGAATGGATGTTCTCGATTTTGGTAACAAAGAAATCCATGAGCTCCTCACACTTGGCATTAGAGGTAGGGGAGAGGTCTTTAAGGAGGTGGGCAGTAATAGAGAAAAGGACCCTCCAGGAAAATCCTTAAATAGTGGACAATTTTGGCAGTGGTGTGCGAGGCCCAGTAGCGCTTGATGTGTTCAAGCCGTATCTGGCGGTAAATGGTGAAGCCAGTTTTGCACCAGGCTCGCTCAAGTTTATGCCCCTCTGATTTGAGGGCTGCACAAAGGGAATGGGAAGGATTGGAGACAATGAAGGTATAGCAGGGGATGACTAAATCAGAAGTAACGTTGAGGGAATAGTTGTGCAAATTGAGGCAGACAGAGGGGCCAAAGGCTAGCAGTTGGGATTGAGAAAGTGCAGTTTTAAGCAAGTTGATTGCAGAAGGGGAGAGTTTTTTTCCAAGGTTGAATGCTGAAGGAATGTTGCTCCTAGAGACCCCCATGGGTGTATTCTTACCCCCCTCCTCTTCCTTATCTACATGTTGCCCCTTGGAAACATCATACTAAGATTTGGGGTCAGCTTCCAAATGTAAGCTGATGTCACCCAGCTCTTCCTTTGCACCACCTCTCTTGACAGCTCCACTCTGACATTCAATCTTGTATGAGTTGCAATTTCCTCCAGCTAAATATTGGGGAGACCGAAGTCATCATTTTTGGCCCTACCACATATTCTGTACTCTTGCCGCTGACTTCCCCCTCCCCAGCCACTGTCTGAACCAGATTCTTCTCAACTTTGGCATCCTATCTGGTCCTGTGCTGAGCTTCTAACACCATATCCTCTCCATAACAAAAACTGCCTACTTTCATCTTTGTAACAATACCCGTCTCCGTCCCTACTTCATCCTATCTGTGCTGAAACCCTCATCCATGACTTTGTCACCCCAGACTTGACTATCCTAATGCTCCCCTCGACAACCTCCCATGCTGGATGTATGTTGTCTGGCTCATCCATCACCCCTGTCCTCGCTGACCTACTTGGTTTTTCGATCCCCCAACACCTCAAATTTAAAATTCTTATCTTCTGCCTCCACCATTCCCCCACCCCCCGCCTCCCAGTTGGTGGCCATGCCTTCAGCTGCCTAGACCACATGCTCTGGAATTCCCTCCCTAAACCCCATTGCCTCTCCACCTCCCTCTCCCCGTTTAAGACCCTCCTTAAAGCCCACCTCTTTGACCAAGATTTTTTTTGTTGCCATTCCTAATATCTCCTCCTTTGGCTCAGCATCGATTTTTATTTTTTATTATGCCACTGTAAGGTACTTTGGGACATTTTTCTAACCTCCTATAGACCTTTTCTTCCCGTCTCCTAAAATAAATTAAGACTTTCCTGTGAGATTTCTGAAGAGTGCTCTTATGGAGCTTGGGTATCTTGGTAGAAATAAGCAGAATTTATTTCTTGTAGATGGAGTGAAGCAAGGATCTTGCTGCAAATCTGGATTTGGGGCAGGAATGGCAGTTGGAACAATTGGGGCCAAAGCCAACAGGTATCAAACACAGAGCGAGGGACCCCAAAATTAAAAATGATGATGATGATAACTTGTGCTGAACCACGGCTAATAAATGGTGTGTTAAGCCTGTGGAGCAGCAGTTGCTGAAAAACATTGGGAGCAGACCAGAGTGTTAAAAAGATTATATAAAAACAGAAAATGCTGGAAATGCTCAGCAGGTCACGCAGCATCTGTGGAGAGAGAAATGGAGTTAACGTTTCAGGTCGGTGACTTTTCATCAGAACTGGAAAAAGTTAGAGATGTAACAGGTTTTAAGCAAGTCTAACCTATATAGATCTTTTCTTCCTGTCTCCTTAAATAAATTAACACTTCCCAGACTATAAATGACCTCATCTCCTCTGGAGATCTTCCCTCCACGGCCTCCAACCTCATAGTCTCCAACTCTACACAGCTTGCTTCTGCCTCCTTCCCAAGATCCACAAACGGGACTGCCCTGGTAGACCATCGTTTCAGCCCGTTCTTGCCCTACGGAACTAATTTCTTCCTATCTCAACTTTTTTTTTATCTCTCCTTGTCCAGTCTCATCCCACCTATATTTGTGACTCTTCCGACCCCCTCCGCCACTTCAACAGCTTCTAGTTTCCTGGCCATAACAGTCTTCTTTTCACCATGGGCGTCCAATCCCTCGACCCCTCCATCCCCCACCAGGACGGCCAAAGTGCTCTACGCTTTTTCCTTGAACGACCAGTTCCCATCCACCACCACCCTCCTCCGCCTGGCTGAACTTGTCGCATTGAACAACTTCTCCTTTGACTCCACTCACTTTCTCTGAATAAGAGGTGTTGCTATGGGAACCTGTATGGGTCCCAGCTATGCCTGCCTTTTCGTGAGATATGTGGAACATTCTTTGTTCCAGCCCTACTCCGGTCCCCTCCCTCACCTCTTTTTCCGGTACGTTGATGAATGTATCTGTGCTGTTTCTTGCTCTCACCCCGAACTGGAAAATTTCATCAACTTTGCTTCCAATTTCCACCCTTCCCTTGCCTTCACATGGTCCATCTTTGACTCTTCCCTTCCTCGAATTCTCTATCTCCATTTCTGGGGATAGGCTGTTGACCAATATCTACTATAAGCCACTTCCACAGCTACCTTGATTACACTTCCTCCCACCCTGCTTCCTGTAAGGACTCTCTTCCATTCTCCCAGTTTCTCCGACTCCGTCGCATCTGTTCCGACGATGCAACCTTCCATACGAGTGATTCCGATATGTCTTCCTTTTTCCTCAACCGAAGATTCCCCTCCACCATGGTTGATAGGGCCCTCGACCGTGTCCGTCTCATTTCCCGCACTTCTGCTCTCGTCCCTTCCCCTCCCTCCCAGAACCACGCAAGGGTTCCCCTTGTCCTCATGTTCCATTCCACCAGCTTCCGCATTCTCTATATCCTCCTCCACCATTTCCGCCACGTCCAGCGTGATGCCACCACCAAACACATCTTCCCCTCCCATTTCAGCATTCCGAAGGGACCGTTATCACCCCCAAAGCACCCTCCCCTTCCCACGGCACCTTCCCGTGCAAGTGCAGGAGATGCAACACCTGCCCTTTTACCTCGTCCTTTCCTAGCGTCCAGGGCCCCAAACACTCCTAGGAGAGACAACGATTTACTTAAACTTCTTTCAATTTAGAATACTGTATTCGCTGCTCCCATTGCAGTCCCCTCTACATTGGGAGACCAAACGTAGATTGAATGATCGCTTTGCAGAACACCTCTGTTTAGTCTGCAAGTGTGACCCTCAGCTTCTGGTTGCTTGTCATTTAAGTTCTTTGCCCCACTCCCACTCTGACCTCTATCCTCGGCCTCCGACACTGTTCTAATGAAGTTCAACGGCAGTTTGAGGACCAACACCTCATCTTTCGATTAGGCACTTTACAGCCTTCCGGACTCAACATTGAGTTCAACAATTTCAGATCATAACCACTGCGCCCATTTTTTTGGACAGCAGTTGTTGGTCATGATTCTGCTATTGCCATTTACACCTCCTCTAGGCCCATCTTTTTTGTTTCTGTACTTGTCCCATTACCACCCCCATTTGCCTTGCTTTGTCATTTAACCTCTCCTGCTTTCCACCCTATCAAAGACCTTCCCTTTTGTTCTTTCCTCCCTACCCCCCCTTTCCCTGCCTCTGTACTTGCTTAAAACCTGTTACATCTCTAACTTTTTCCAGTTCTGCTGAAAGGTCATCAACCTGAAACTCTTTTTCTCTCTCCACAGATGCTGCATGATCTGAGTATTTCCAGCATTTTCTGTTTTTATTTCAGATTTCCAGCATCCGCAGTATTTTACTTTTGTAAAAAGATGATAGTCTGGTACAAAAGCGCACAGAATACTTAAAATTATGGCCTGGATTTTGCGGTCAGCGATGTAATTAAGGATTACGCTGCTGGCATCCGAACCGAATGCGCACTTACCTACCTGGAGCCCTCCTCTGAGAAGTTGCTGTCAAACACTAGCGTAGAGGACGGCGTAGTGGCCCACGGATCCCAGGGGGGCATCGTGTGCGTAAGCGTACCTGGGATCACGTGGGCTGGTGCTCCAATTAGTAAATACAGGGTCTCTCATTAATACTATTAGAGATCGTTAGTCCTTGCACTTCAGTACTTCAAAAATAACTTAAATTTGTGATTTTGGGGTCTGGGTGTGTGCAGAATGCATTTTGGCTGTCATCTACATTTTCATTTTTTTCCTCCCAGCAAAAACATTTTATATAAACCTGAGAATGTTTTCTTCAAAAATCTATTCTAAGATAGTTCTTCACTTTTCACGGACAGAATCCTGTGGGTCATATGTAAATGCTTCCATTTCTGGCCTCGTATAGCTTTTAAAATTAATATATTACTTGGATTTGTCAGGAGGTATCCCTTTACGCTGTGCCAGCAGTCCCTGCGCCTGTTTGCACCAGCCATAAAATTTTCATACGTAATTGCTGGGCAGTTGGCGGACAGTTAGCCCAATTCTGCACCAGCAATTGGGATTTCAATGTTGGTGTGGATCATCTGTCAAGTCGGAACTTGACAGATCGCAAGTTCGGGATTTGGCGCGTGTGTAAGTGCATGCGGAAATCCCGAACTTGCTGTCCATTCCAAAGGGGTCATAACCACCACAAATTCTGGCCCAACATAATTCTGAAAGTCTATGACCATTTGATAAAACTAGTTGGTTTGCATACAAATCCCAATTTAGATAGTGACCAGCTTCAAAATGTGTTGCTGTGTAACTTCATTATAATACATTGGTCGGGATCCAGCCAAAACCTAAGTATTGCAAACAAGATTTCCACCAGTAATAGCTCTTTACTCCATGTTATGTACACAATTAATTCCTTGCACCATATTAGCTTCTATAAACAATATGAACTATGCTTATCTGCACAACACAAAACTATTTAGCAAGAGCTCCATTTAAATCTCTGATTTGTACCTGCTAAGTAACAAACTTCCATAAATCAACCCGAGGTCAGATTATTAAAACTCTTTTTGCAAGACCAGCTGGTGAGTGATAGAATTCAACATGATAGTAGACCACATCAAATTAGACCTGCAGTTGTTGAACGTTGTTCATGGTTTTAAGCAGAAACTAATTTTAATTTCCTATATTTTATGCCTTTTGTGTGAAACACAATATACCATATTAGATGGTTTTGGATGTTTTTTGCCTACAATGGTCATCAACACAAATTCAAAATTGGGAACATAGTAGGTATAGAAGACAATCCCCAGGCATCATGTTCTGTTTGCAGTTGCACCATGCATTGGAATATTATAATAGAGGAGGAACCATATTTCCATTGAGAGAAATTGGTATATTGTCTTTATTCCTGATAATATAGTGTAGATACAACAACAACTTGTATTCATATAGCACCTTTAACGTAGTAAAACGTCCCAAGGCGCTGCACAGGAGCATTTTAAGACAAAAAATTTGACACCGAGCCACTTAAGGATAAATTAGGACAGGTGACCAAAGAGGTAGGTTTTAAGGAGCATCTTAAAGGAGGAAAGAGAGGTAGCGAGGCAGCAAGGTTTAGGCAGGGAATTCCAGAGCTTAGGGCCTAGGCAACAGAAAGCACGGCCACCAAAGGTTGAGCGATTATAATCGGGGATGCTCAAGAGGGCAGAATTAGAGGAGCACAGATATCTCGGGGGCGGGGGCGCGGTTGTGCAGCTGAAGGAGATTACAGAGATTGGAAAGGGCGAGGCCATGGAGGGATTTGAAAACCAGGATGAGAATTTTGAAATCGAGGCGCTGATTAACCGGGAGCCAATGTAGGTCAGCGAGCACGGGAGATGGGCGAACGGGACTTGGTGCGAGTTAGGACACGGGCAGCTGAGTTTTGGATGACCTCAAGTTTACGTAGGGTGGAATGTGGGAGGCCAGCCAGGAGTGCGTTGGAATAGTCAAGTCTAGAGGTAACAAAGGCATGGATGAGGGTTTCAGCAGCAGATGAGCTAAGGCATGGGTGGAGACGGGCGTTGTTACGGAGGTGGAAGTAGGCGGTCTTTGTTATGCTGCGGATATGTGGTCGGAAGCTCATTTCAGGGTCAAATATGACACCAAGGTTGCGAACAGTGGTTCAGCCTCAGACAGATGTTAGGAAGAGAGATGGAGTTAGTGGCTAAGGAATGGAGTTTGTGGCAGTGACCGAAAACAATGGCTTTGGTCTTCCCAATATTTAATTGGAGAAAATTTTTGCTCATCCAGAACTGTATGTCGGACAAGCAGTCTGACAATTTAGACACCATGGAGGGGTCAAGAGAAGTGGTGGTGAGGTAGAGCTGGGTGTCGTCAGCATACATGTGGAAACTGATGCTGTGTTTTCAGATGATGTCGCCAAGGGGCAACATGTAGATGAGAAATAGGAGGGGGCCAAGGATAGATCCTTGGGGGACACCAGAGGTAACGGTGCAGGAGCGGGAAGAGAAGCCGTTGCAGGTGATTCTCTGGTTACGATTAGATAGATAAGAATGGAACCAGGCGAGTGCAGTCCCATCCAGCTGGACGACGGTGGAGAAGGATGGAGTGGTCAACCATGTCAAAGGATGCAGACAAGTCAAGAAGGACGAGGAGGGATAGTTTACCTTTGTCACAGTCACAAAGGATGTCATTTGTGACTTTGATGAGAGCCGTTTTGGTACTGTGGCAAGGGCGGAAACCTGATCGGAGGAATTCAAACATGGAATTGCGGGAAAGATGGGCACGGATTTGGGAGGCGACAACACGTTCAAGGACTTTGGAGAGGAAAGGGAGGTTAGAGATGGGGCGGTAGTTTGCAACGACAGAGGGATCAAGGGTTGGTTTTTTGAGGAGAGGGGTGATGACGGCAGATTTGAGGGAGAGGGGGACAGTACCTGAGGAGAGAGAACCGTTAACAATATCAACTAACTGAGCCAGAAAAGGAAGTTGGGTGGTCAGCAGTTTGGTGGGAATAGGGTCGAGGGAGCAGGAGGTGGGTCTCATGGACAAGATGAGTGCAGAGAGGTCATGAGGGGAGATCGGAGAGAAACTGGAGAAAGATGTGAGTTCAGGGCTAGGGCAGGGGGGAACCTTGAAGGAAGTTTGGCCCAGTGGGCTAGGGGAAGGAAGCGAAGTGGCAGAGGCAGCTGAACGGATGGTCTCAATCTTAGAGACAAAGAAGTCCATGAGCTCCTCACACTTGTTACCTGAGATGAGGGTGGAGGAGACGGGAGAGGGGTTTAAGAAGATGGTTAGCAGTTGAGAATAGGAGCAGGGGTTTATCTTTGCATTCCAGAATGATTCTGGAATGGTGAGCAATTTTGGCAGACGAGAGCAGGGCCTGATAATGCTTTATGTGGTCCAGCCAGATCTGGCGGTGAATGGCTAAACCAGTTGTCTGCCATATCCGTTTGAGTCTGCGTCCCTTGGACTTAAGGGAGCGAAGATGAGAGCTGTACCAGGGGGAATGGCCAGGGTGAGAGAGGGTAATTGTTTTAGTAGGGACTAGGGCATCAAAGGTGGTAGTGAGGGTCTGGTTGAGCAGATCGATAGCTACAGAAATGTCATGGCAAATGGAGGGTCAGAGGCTAGACAGTTGGGATTTCATAAGTGCAGTTGTAAGAGAGTTGGGCGAGAGTTTTTTCCAGGGCGGACACAGAAGGAAGTACGGTTGGGGGTGAGTGAAGGGGGGATGTGGGTGAAGAGTGATACGAGGAAATGAAAACTGAGAGTTAAATATTTTATGGGCTGATAAAAATTTTTAACCAGTTTGTGTGGTTTGTTGTATAGAGTGGTGATCCATGGAGTTAAATGCATCTAGCATGAAAATGTACTAGTATTAAACATACTGGTTGAAGCACTAACTATTGGTTGTGGTATTCTTCCAGTCATTTAAAACTAAAGCACTGTATAGTACTTTCTATTTAAGCTTTTAGAGTTTATTGCTGAAGAATGTTACTCCTTTTGAAACATGACTTTTTAGAGGTAAGAAGGAATGTATCTTTATTCTCTTCTTTGGTGTACTTCACACACTGGTGTTAAGCTGAACCAAAACACAATTTGTTTGCAAAATATTTCATTCTTGCCAATCACAGAACAGTACATGAAAGATAGTACCACTTTCCTTGTTCAGGATCTCCATTCTTTACAATTATGATTTGAGCAACTTTCTCATTATCTGTTAATTAAAAAGTTTACCATGCCTTTGCTGCTAAGGGAAAGGCACACAGTCTACTCTCAGACCACTGATTTTACCTATTCCGTGGTGTGGGTCACACCATTTCCTTGTCATAGAAAAGATGGATGGAGAACCTACTCCCAGGCCTCTACTGTGCCGTTCCTAAATCTTGAATGAGCTTTGATTACGTTATGCAGTCTTTTGTTGTTCTTGAACTGTTCTGTCGTTGATACATCGAGTTGTTTAGTGTGAAATAGGGGGTTTAGTTGTCTTTTGGTATTCAATACTTTCCCTCTGTCCCCTAGATGGCCCTACTGAGATCTAGCTATCTCCATGCAAGAGGAATTTCAGCACACTAGTACAGAAGTCTTAAGATAGTTTTTCCAAAATATAATGCCGTATCTTAATTTTAATTGCGATTTGTCACCAGCTAGTTTGTTTACACTGAGTTTCTGTTAATTTCCTGTACCATACAATGCATGACTTTCTTAAATATTAAAGGCTGTATGAATTTTCCTTTTTAATCACAGGAGAAGACTGACGTCGAAGGGACCTTATTTGTTTATGCAAGGTATGGACAATCAGTAGGATATGGTTTTATTTACATTATAACCATTCAATTTTTTAAATGCACTAAATGTTTAAACTACTTGGCCTTGAATTTCCTCTGTATTTGCGCCCAGAGACGCGTGTAACCTGGGCACAAACCAATTGCGTGGTTTTAAAGATTGGAATTTTGGGTGTAAGTGAGTTACGTGCGTAAGTACAATACACCCAAATCTCCTCGATCTTTTACAGCCATCTATCGATCCCTCGCCCGAATGCATGAGTTCAAACTTTAATTTTCATACTTAAAGGAGACTTGCATTTATATAGTGCCTTTCATGAGCTCAGGATGTCCCAAAGCTCTTTACAGCCAATTAAGTACTTTTGAAGTGTACTCACTGTTGTAACATAGGAAACGTAGCAGCCAATTTGCGCACAGTAAGGTCCCACAAACACAAATGTGATAATGAACAGAAAATCTTTTTTTGGTGATGTTGGTTGAGGGATAAATATTGGCCAGGGCACTGGAGATATCTCCCCTGCTCTTCTTCGAAATGGTGCCATGGGATCGTTTACGTCCATCTGACCGGGCAGATGGGGCCTCGGTTTAACGTTTCATCCAAAAGACATCCAACAGCGCGGTACTCACTCAGTACTGCACTGGAGTGTCAGCCTAGACTTTGTGCTTCAGTCACTGGAGTGAATAAGAGAAATGTATGGTGGGTCCCAATTGTTTATATTTATTTACGCCCATTTAATGTTCAGGCGTATTCTAATGAGATTGGCAGTAAATTTGAGCGTAACTTTACATCGGCAGAATGGGCGCATTTTCGGGTCTAACTTCTGGGTTGTGCCCATGGATGAAATTCCAGGCCTAGGGTATATTACAATGTTGTATAAAAGTAGAAAATTGAGGGAAATGGAGTGGCCCAACACACTGTGCTAAACAGTGGCACAATTTTTATTTATGCTTTTGATTCTGTAAAACAGCAAGCTTTGCTGATGGCTGTGCCGTTGAGCTAGTAAGGGAGGCTGGGTTATTCCTCACTTAGAAGTTGAGTCTTTTTTATCTCCTAGCTCTTAGATTTGGAATGGCATTAGCAGAGATCTGGAAGCAGGTTGTCTGTCCATCCATGTGGCTTGGGATTAGTTTATAACTTGGGAGATATGAATCCATAGAATTACAAAGAATATACAGCGCCGAAACAGGCCATTCGGCCCAACCAGTCCATGTCGGCATTTATGCTCCACTCAAGCCTCCTCCCATCCTTCCTCATCTAACTCTATCAGCATAAACCCCCATTCCCTTCTCCCTAATATGCTTATCTAGCTTCCCCTTAAATGGATCTATACTATTCGCCTCAACTACTCCCTGTGGTAGCAAGTTCCACATTCTCACCACTCTCTGGGTAAAGAATATATGTTGGCTATAAAACTCTGCACAGTATGTAACGGAGACTGCATGTGATACATTAAACATCCTCCCTTTGCTGCAAAAGTCACCTTTTTGGCATTAGAATGGGTAATGTTTCAAGAAAATGTTCGGCAAAAGAGAATATCAATGACCTTATATTGAACTGGAATGAATTTTGCCCAACTCATGGCAAACTAAAGACCTTAAAATTGTGTTTTTAATGTAGAAACTATAGAATCATAGAAATTTATGGCACAAATAGAGGTCATTCGGCCCATTGTGTCTGTCGGCCGAAAAGATCTATCCAGCCTAATCCCACTTTCCAGCTTTTGGTCCGTAGCCTTCTAGGTTGCAGCACTTCAAGTGCACATCCAAATACTTTTTAAATGTGATTAGAATTTCTGCCTCAACCACCTTTTCAGGCAATGAGTTCCAGACCCCCACCATCCTCTGGCTGAAAAATGTTCTCCTCAACTCTCCTCTAATTCTTCTACCAATTACTTTAAATCTATGCCCCTGGTTATTGACCTCTCTGATGTGTGTCTGCATATTGATTTGGGTTTACCTGAAGTGTGATGGGACACTAGTTTACCTTCTCTGGACAAGATTGGTACTTGAAGGAAGTGTATTGCTGGAACATCATGTGAACATTTATTTTTTTTAAAAAAAGCTTTTGTTGATGAACATTGTGGTACTTCTGATATAAAATTAGAAAGCTCTAACTTATTTCCTTATCATTCCCTCATATGTGTATAAGTGCTTCCTAAGCCATTGTAACAACAATAGAAAATATTGTTTTGCATGGCCAATTTAATTTGGCACTCGGTATACTGTACTAGGTGTTGCTGTTTAACAGATAGTGCTACAAAGATCAGTATCTCTATAATTCAGCAAGACTTTCTATATAATTTCTGAGCAACATTAGTATATAATATAAGGTTAGAATTGTTCTTGAGCAACATGTCCTGGCATCTGATTGTATAATGTGATTTTGGGAGCTTTAGAGAAGACCACACTTTAGACAGTCCTAGTATATTTTGTATATTTGGTAAAGGATGAGCAGAAACTGCAGCATAAAGGTTAGAAACTTTCAGAAGGCATGGGATGAAATATTTGGGTTATAAATTAATTTGCCTTATACAAGTGAATTTTAAGTGTGCCTAAAAACAAATGAAAATGTTATGGAATTTTTTTATGCTCATTAAGTTGAGGGATGTTGGTGCTAGGAATAAAACTGTTCCCATTTCAGTCTCCCAGGTCTGGTATAGCACACCTAGATGCAGAGTAAATCTGCTTTTATTCTGCGTCAACCTCAGATGAGCACGCCCTACAGCATCAGTGTGACACATTTTTCCATTTACGATCCCAGCCATCTTGTGGGCTCAAAGTGAGATTGCAAATTTGTGCTGAATTTGGGACAGTTCTGTGCTGTTGGCCCATGCCTGCTAGGAACTGGATTGACACTACTCAAACTTATTTCACATTGGACCCTAGAAGCTAGCAGGTAAGGGAGAATCATGTTATCTGTCTGGGCTAGATCTGAACCCAGGTCTTAGAAGTAAAAAGGCTAGTGTCTACCCCAACATGCTACCCATATCCTCTAAAATAAAAAAACACTCAATGGAGTACACGTAATAAATCTTTATTGTCTGATTGGATATTCAGGTAGAATTTATTAAATCCCAAGGTACAAAAAAGAGACTACTGTATCTAATTTCTGAGAAGAATGGCTCCTTACAGCCAGGTTGAAGTGTTTACATTACATAGGATATATGGGACAGAAACAGGCCATTCGGCCCAACCAGGCCATGCCTGCGTTTATGCTCCACACGAGCCTCCTCCCGTTTTTCCTCATCTAAATCTATCAGCATAACCCTCTATTCCCTTTTCCCTCATATGTTTGTCTAACCTCCTTAAATGCATCCATACTATTCGTTTCAACCACTCCCTGTGGTAGCGAGTTCCACATTCTCACCACTCTTTGGGTAAAGAAGTTTCTTCTGAATTCCCTATTGGATTTCTTGGCGACTATCTTATATTGATGGCCTCTAGTTATGCTCTTCCCCACAAGTGGAAACATTCTCTCTCTATCCACTCTATCGACATTTTTCATAAATTTAAGACCTCTATTAGTTCACCCCTCAGCCTTTTTTCAAGAGAAAAGAGCCCCATTCCTGATATGTATACCCTTGCATTTCTGGTATCATCCTTGTAAATCTTCTCTGCACCCTCTCCAGTGCCTCTATATCCGTTTTATAATACAGCATAGCTTTACAGAAGATGTTATCTACCTGCTGAAGTTGGTGAAAAATAAGTGCATAAATATGCACTTACTTTTTTGGGGGGAAAAGCATTGCTCAGTAGAAGCATCAAAAAGGGAATTGATTTGATTCCTATTTCTTCAGATAGAGCAAGGATGTGGAGAAAAATGGCCCAATGCCACTCTTACGCCGTAATTACGCCAAAGCTTTCCAGGAAATTCCCAGCCAGTAGGTCATGCATGAAGCTGTGATCAGAGATGCATTTATACTATAATAGTAGTGCCAGTTTACTTCGCACTCAAATTAAACTTTTGTAGTGTAAATCTGGAGTCGGAACTTCGCCAAACGGAAACGGACTACGTGGAGGAGGACACCTCCCTCTGTCACTGCAGAGTCGGGTCCGGCCCTGATTCCGGATTTACTTTATAAAACTTTGTAAGTGCTATAGTAAATGCAGGTTGGGAGGTTTTTACACTCTTGATAAAGAAGAGCATTTGAGTGCTGTGCCGCTGGTGTAGCTACATATGGGCAGTAGAGGTACAAATCTATTGTTCTGTGAATGTGAAGTTTACAATAAAATACAAGGGGATAAAGTCGCTTCCGGGTAATTATAATTATAATTCCCTGTATGAGTGATGGATAATTAGGAGTGTTATAAGTTGTAACAAGGGTTTGGGATGAATTTATAAAACATAAGAGTGAAGTTCTATCATCATATGAACTCAAAAGTGTTAGAGCCCTGAACACCCTCAAGTGTTTTATTTCTAATTCTATACAGATTCCTCTTTTTGAAAATTATTTTGGAGGCTTTTACTGTTGGGAGTTTGTATTTTCCATTATACGGTCAAGTTTTGGCCTGTGATTTGTGTGAACAAAAGAGTAGGTGTAAGATTCTGACCAGTGTTGTAATGAAGTTATCTGGTGGGGAAAACAAGGTTTTATTGCGAGATAATGGGCAGGAACTTGTTGGAAAATAACATTGTGTTAACAACGCATGCGGTTATTAATGTGCAGATCAACCAGCAGTTTGAGGGGAGTAAGAGATACATATATAGGTAAGAGTTGCATATCTCCAGAACATGCTGATTGATTTATGCGGCTCCGCTATTTGCTTCGCACAAACAGCAACTCGCTCTTAGCCTCCCGTTATTTTTAAGAACTTGCTGGATTTGCACATTAATTGTCCATTAAACTCGCCACAGAAAGTTAAGTCTGGTAATTAACACCACAAGTACATTTTTAACAACGTGATATTTATTAATGCAGTGCCAATCAACCTCTCTGGCCCAGAAATTAAAGAGTTTAAACTGTGGCGTGTCATTCTTTCAGGTGGTAAATTGTTCTTCGAGATTATAAAAATGTAAAATTTTAATTTTCAATTTTTTTCTTACTTTTCCTTTGTCTCTTTTTTCTCCCTCTCAATCAAATCTTTCTCTCCCTCTCTTTATTTCTCTTTCTATACCTGATTTGACTCTTAATTCACCCACTCTAATTCGCCCTTATTTTCAGTCGTTCCTCTGTTTCGTTCTCAATCCTTAAATCTCATTGGTTAAGGAGATACACTGTTGGTCCCACTATTCACTGAGGTCTCACATATCCCTTTGTCCTCAAAGTGCCGTTATCAGCTTGAGCTTCCAGCAAGTTATGCCGCAAAACATTTTTGAGCTGAAGGGTGCAGAAAAAAGTCTCTAAGTAACATGGCACGCCCTGAGATGCCCCGCTCTAGCAATATCTGACCCTTATTGCCAGAAAAATCATTTTGAACCCTGTATTGTATGAAAGCCGAACCAATTCAGTTACTTACTATGACAGTTCCTTCAAAACAGAGAATAATGTTTCCCCATTGGAATATATTCAAATTGCAAGATTTGAAATCTGGGGCACTGCAGACTTTAGATACTGTAAATTCGAGCCATTTCATCTCTATCCATTGTGTTTATTTGACTTTGCTGTAAGCCTTTTCAATTTTTTTTTTTAACATTCATCTGTCTTGGCACTACTCTGGAACTCCTTCCTAAACCCTTGCTGCTTCTTTATCCACCCTTTAACAGCTTTCTCAGCCATGCTACTATTGCTTGATGTTTCTCCTCTTGTGAAATTGGGTGTTTTCAAAATTCTAAAGTGAATTTATTTGCCTTTTCCAACAAGATGAGGTTGGATAACCCAGGAGGGTTAGATGTGGCTTGCTTAAGCCAGCTCAACAAAGTTGAGATCTAGAGATGATCAATTTTCCATGCAGGCAATGCAGAAGCAGAGTACTAATCTTTAAAAGGACAAAGACAAGAATGTAAAGACAAACTGGGTTGAAAACTGAGAAAGCAGTGGGGTGGATACCTGAGGGCGCAAGAGGGGCTATGGATGGGTGAGGGAAGAAAGAGGCAGGAATGTGGTGGGAAGTGGCATCTGAGTCCAAGTTCAGTTTGGTCACCATTTCCCTGGACTCTCTGCCTTAGTATTTGTAAATCTGCTTTAGGAAGGGATCAGTTCTCAGAGGAGGGAAGGGAGGGAGTGACTATTTTGCTTGGCCCTTTTAATTTTCTGTAATTACTTGTATTTCTCATGTATCCAAAATTAAATTTAGGTAGCAGTGTAACTGTTCATCTGCTCATGGCACAGTAATATTCCAAAAGAACAAATTCTTGCACTGTTGGGGAATGGGGGAGTTATGATTTTGTGTAATGAATGGAAAAATAATTTGCATTCATGTTAGTATGACTATATACTGCTTTTTATACCCAACAATAAAGACCCTTATTCTTCACCAAATATGCACACAGACAAGAGAGATATTGGTGCACTATCACTGTTTGCAGGTGCCTTTTCTTTGTTCAGAGCAATTTGCAGATACTTGGGTTAACTAGTAGAAATAGATAGTCAGTACAAGGTTGTCAATTTTGTTATTATTCATCACTGCTATTCTGACTTGCCGTTCTCTGCTTTTGGTTCTAGATCTGCTTCTCCGAGACATGGCTTCACCATCATGAACAGATTGAGTGTGGAGAACAGGACTGAACCAATCACCAAGGATTTGGACTTTCAGTTACAAGACCCTTTTCTACTCTATAGAAATGCACAATGTAAGATTGGAAGTATTTTCTTATAACTGTGCCTAGCTGATAAAATTGTACTCCATATATTGGCCACTTCTAATTTTCAGACACAGCTTAACTTAACTGTTTTTTGTTCCTGAAATAACAAAACTGACTTGAATTGAGCAAAAGTAGCTGTTTTCTATTTTTTTCCTGGCCTATTAATTAGGACTATGACTCAGTGACCCCTGTCTTAGTGTTGGAATGCCAGTAAGAGTGCTTCAAGTTTGAATGATGACCTCTGTTCGCAATCCAATTTCATAACTTACATTATACAACTTTGCCAGTTTTTAGCTAGCCTCCCACTGTTTTGTGATAGTGGAGTGCTCCATGGAATAACAGAAAGTTTTATTCTATAAAAGCAAAGCTTCATTGATGATCACTAAGAGAGAAATAAAGTCGACCCTCTTGATTAGAAGAAGCCCCCAAGTAACAGTGGGACCTCTGTTTTTGGGAGGTGGGGAAGGGGAGGAGACAAGAAAAGCACATTCAAGACACTGGTGGTGAGTTGAGCATTCAAATGGCACAGTAGCTAACCTCAGTTGGGATGGATAATATTCAGGGTTTTTTTTAAGGTTCAGTAGATTTATGTTTTAACTTGTTTTCTTACCCCACCCACCCCCCAAAAGAACTCCATGTACATATGTTTCACCCAATATAAACAGACACTTCATTAAAAAGCAGACTCTGCTGCTACATGCATCATATAACACCTATAATTTATATTGTACTGAGCTGGCATACAGTTTCACCTGTGCACCTTTTGACTTTGGCAGCATAGAAAATTCATTGTTAGTAAAAATGTAGATCTGAACTAAAAAATCTGATTCACTCTAGAGGTTGACAAGATCTTAGCTGGGTCTTTGGTAGTTTAATTGAGAGGAACTATGCTGCAGGCGAGTCACCTCTGAGCTATGCTTGTCCATCTACTGACAGCCAAATCAGAGTGCTACTGGCACAGACTTGGTAGCAAGTTGCCTGCCTGCTCTCAACTGGGAAATAAGGTGTGTAGCAAAAGGAGACCTAAAAATAAGGAAAGTAAATAAATACCTTTTTAACTGTGTTGGTGGAAGAAGGGGATGCAAGACCTACAGGACTTGAACAATAGCTAGCTAAAACATCAAATTCACAATCTCATTCCATCTGAAAACTGTTCATGACTATTTTTCAGCAAAAGAATCATACAGTTGAATCATGAGAATGCATAACTCATTGCCAAGATGTATTCTGCTTGAATCAGAATATTTATAGACTGTGTGTGATAATTACCAATTTGTAATAGTTGTAACTGCTGATTTAATTATGCCTGCATGTGACAATCTAAATCAAAGCACTATTATACAAAATACTATTTTGAAGAGGTTATTAGCATACGAGAGATGAATAGCATCATCAGGACTGACCAACGTTCAATGTGTTGAGTAGTAAAAGCACAAATAATTGGAGCACTTTATGCTTGTGTTGGGATTATATATCTATTTAAATATTATTATAAATTTAGGGGTGTGTGTGTGTGTGTGTGTGTGTGTGTGTGTGATGGGAGTAGGTTTTGTTATATTAGAACGCTACATACAGGGAATTAGGTGATGTAATGCTCCAGGTAGCTGATGACCTTGAGAGCTCCAGATTCTGATGTCAATTACTGCTTAAAAGAACCCCCATAGGAATGAGAACACCATGGAAATAAAGCTATCCAAGAATACTACCAGAAAGCAGCTAAGTGCCCCAATATCATGAGTGGTGACCCACAACATAATGCTCCCCTACCATCCAGCTTCCTCAACCAAGCTCACTCCTGACAGGACTACTCCATCCATGCACTTTGATAAGTCTCCCTAGTCAGTCCTCCAAGCAAGCAGCAAGATCAACAACTGATCTGATGGCTTCCTGTCTTGCCACACAGAGTCCTCAGTGGTGTTGGCAGAGTGCCCACTGAAGCTCTTAAACTGTTTGCTGCAGCCTGTCCCAACTTTACTTCAGAAAAGGAGTCCCCCAGCTTTAGAGGTTAGTGTTGGGGCTGAAATATGTGACCTCTCAAGTTTCTGCCAGCAGTTCCAGCAATTCTTCCCCAACAGATCTGCTAACCACATCTCTTAGACCACCAGGAACCTTGATACTTGAAGGGTTGAACCAGCCTCCCTACCTAATCCAGAGAAGAAAGTAGAATAGCAGGTCACAACATTAGTAATGGACCTACGCCAACCTGTAGCCTTTGATATTAAACTTGTCTTCTGCAATAAAGACATTACTACAAGATGACTTACTCCACTATGCTTCAAATTCTGACTGAGGATGCTATCTGTTTCTATATCGAAGACAGTCCGTGACTTCCTACCAAGCAGAATCATACGGTCACCTCCATCCAAACAGCCTGAACCCTGAAACTGCATGACATTGAATGCCTCCAAGAAAGAGGGCAATGCACACATGGGACCTCTAGTCAGACTGTGAGGAATCTCGCCATGCATTTATCAGTGCAAGAGGTCCATTGCAGAGACACCTGCATTGTCCATCCTGTCAAACAGGCCAATACCTAAGAATCACTCAACACCCGGAGATCACTGCTGGTAGGAGATAATCCACTGCTGACTGGAACAACATAGGACACCCAAAGACAGCCCCAACCGAATCAAGGAAGTGAAAGCCAAACCCAAACTGCTGAGAGAGCTACAATGAATCTACAAATTCTAATCACAGACAACTAACAGCTGTGGTTTTAAGAGTTGCTGAGCGTCCAGTACGACTTAACCATGGTAACTATGCAGGAGAACAATTGGTGAATATTGAAAGCTAACCCAAAGGGCTATAGTTCCTAGAACCTGCAGGAATTGACAGATGGGGACTGCCAGTCACCTAATAAGAACATAAGAAATAGGAGCAGGAGTAGGCCATTCGGCCCCTCGAGCCTGCTCCGCCATTTAATGAGATCATGGCTGATCCAATTTTGGCCTCAACTCCATTTTCCCGCCCGCTCACCATAACCCTAGACTCCACTGTTGCTCAAAAATCTGTCTATCTCAGCTTTGAATATATTCAATGACTCAGCCTCCACAGCTCTCTGGGGTAAAGAATTCCAAAGATTCATGACCCTCTAAGAGAAGAAATTCCTCCTCATCGCTGTCTTAAATGGGCGACCCCTTATTCTGAGACTATGCCCCGTTGTTCTAGATTCCCCCACGAGGGGAAACATCCTCTCAGCATCTATCATGTCCAACCCCCTCAAATCTTATGTTTCAATAAGATCACCTCTCATTCTTCTAAACTCCAATGAGTATAGGCTCAACCTTTCCTCATAAGACAACCCTTCCATCCCAGGAATCAACCTAGTAAACTTTCTCTGAACTGCCTCCAATGCAAGTATATCCCTGCTTAAATAAGGGGACCAAAACTGTACGCAGTACTCTAGGTGTGGTCTCACCAGCGCCCTGTACAGTTGTAGCAAGACTTCCCTACTTTTATACGCTATCCCCCTTGAAATAAAGGCCAACATTCCATTTGCCTTCCTAATTGCTTGCTGCACCTGCATGTTAACTTTTTGTGTTTCATGTATGAGGACACCCATATCCCTCTGTACCGCAGCATTCTGTAGTCTTTCTCCATTTAAATAATGTTTTTCTTTTCTATTCTTCCTACCAAAGTGGATAACTTCACATTTTCCCACATTATACTCCATCTGCCAAATTCTTGCCCACTCACTTAACCTATCTATATCCCTTTGCAGACTCTTCATGTCCTCCTCACAACTTGCTTTCCCACCTATCTTTGTATTGTCTGCAAATTTGGCTACAATACACTCGCTTCTTCATCCAAGTCATTAATATAGATTGAAAATAGTTGAGGCCCCAGCACTGATCCCTGTGGCACCCCACTAGTTACAGATTGCCATCCTGAAAATTACCCATTTTTCCCGACTCTCTGTTTTCTGTTAGTTAGCCAATATATGACACCCAACACCCTGAGCTTTTGCAGTAACCTTTTATGTGGCACCTTGTTGAATGCCTTTTGGAAATCCAAACACACTACATCTACTGGTTCCCCTTTATCCACCCTGCTCGTTACCTCCTCAAAGAACTCTAATAGATTTGTCAAACACAATTTCCCTTTCATAAAACCATGTTGACTCTGTTTGATTGTATTATGATTTTCTAAATGTCCTGCTACTACTTCCTTAATAATGGATTCGAGCATTTTGCCAATGACAGATTTTAGGCTAACTGGCCTATAGTTTCCTGCTTTCTGTCTCCCTCCTTTCTTGAATAAGGGCGTTACATTTGCGGTTTTCCAATCCGCAGAGACTTTTCCAGAGTCGAGGGAATTTTGGAAGATTACAACTAATGCATCCACTATCTCTGTAGCCACTTCTTTTAAGACCCTAGGATGCAGGCCATCAGATCCAGGGGACTTGTCAGCCTTTAGACCCATAAGTTTGTCTAGCACTTTTTCTCTAGTGATAGTGATTGATTTAAGTTCCTCCCTCCCTTTTGTCCCTTGATTTTCTACTATTACTGGGATATTTTTAGTGTCCTCTACTGTGAAGACATACAAAATATTTGTTCAATGCTTTTGCCATTTCCTTGTTTCTCATTATTATTTCCCCAGTCTCGTCCTCTAAAGAACCAACGTTTACTTTAACTACTCTCTTCCTTATTATGTACTTGTAGAAGCTCTTAATGTCAGTTTTTATATTTCTTGCTAGTTTACTCTCATAAGCTATTTTCTCCCTCTTTATTTTTTTTAATCATCTTTGCTGGTTTCTAAAATTTTCCCAATCTTCTGGCCTACCACTAATCTTTGCAACATTGTATGCCTTTTCTTTCAATTTGATACCATCTTTAACTTCCTTGGTTAGCCATGGTCGATTCATCCTTCTCTTCGAGTCTTTCTTTCTCATTGAAATATATCTTTGTTGAGAGTCATGAAATATCTCAGTCTGCCACTGCTTTTCTACCGTCTTACCTTCTAATCTATTTTCCCAGTCCACTTCAGCCAACTCTCTCCTCATACCTTTGTAATTGCCTTTATTTAAGTTTAATACTCTAGTTTCAGACCCAAGTTTCTCACCTTCAAACTGAATGTGGAATTCTAATGAGCATATCCATATTGTAACAAGATATTTGCATAGGAGCATGGGGATAGGGATTAGACAAGGCCGTAAGTTTTTTGTTGGACCTCGGCCATCAGGCGTCTGTAGAGCTGCTTTCTTGCTCTCGAGTTGTGTTGCTGTTCCCAGATCAGGAATGCCTTGCGCTTCCGGCTTATTAGCTCCTGGATCTCCTGGTCGTTCTCGTTGAACCAGTCTTGGTGTTTCCTGGTCGAGTGACTGAGCGTCTCTTCACAGGTGCTGATTATGGAGACCTTGAGTGCAGACCAGGCGCTGTGGACACTGTATCTCTGCATCACTGGGAGTCGTCAGGTTGTTTGTGAGGCGCAGGCTGAATAGGGCTTTCTTAGCGGGGTCTTTAGTGCTCTAGCGTTGATTTTCCTGCGGCATTGTTTCTGTTGCCGCCGCTGTTTTGGGGCTACATTGATGGAGATGACAGAGCAGAATAGGCGGTAGCCTGTCCAGCAGTCGTCAGCTCCTGTCATGGCGCGGGTGATGCGCACGTCCTTGTGGTCCCTCGCTCGGCCGATGACGTCGTCCAGCAGATGCCAGTGCTTGGAGCGAGGGTGCTGCCGTGAAGCCTTGTACTTGTCTCTCTGACGGAACAAGGTGTTGGTTATGACAAGGCCGTGTTCTAAGCATTTCGACAGGAGGAGGGTACCGTTGGAGTTGGCTTTCCCTACCCTCTCTCTGCCGATCACACCTCCCCAGAGGTCTGTGTCCTTTCCAACTCCGGCGTTAAAGTTGCCAAGGAGGATCAGCTTGTCGCCTGTTGGGACTCGGGACAGGGATTGTTCGAGGCTGGAGTAGAATTCCTCTTTGGTCTTGTCTGTGGCTTCCAGTGTTGGTGCGTACGCACTGATGACCGTAGCGCACTGGTTCCGGGCTAGGGTGAGCTGAAGTGTCATGAGGCGCTCATTTATACCGCTAGGAGAGTCTCTGAGACGCCCAACTAGTTCATTTTTTATGGCGTTCTTCTTCAGATTTGCCTTTCCAGAAGAAGGTGTAGCCACCGCCTTGCTCCTTGAGCTGGCCTTCCCCTGCCCGCCGGGTCTCGCTTAGGGTGGCGATGTCAATGTCGAAACATCTGAGCTCCCAGGCAACGATAGCAGTACGGCGTTCCGGTCTGTCACTGTTGGGGTTGTCCATGAGGGTCCTGACGTTCCAATGTCCCGAACTTCATTTTAAAGGGTGGAAGATGCCTGTGTGTGAATTCTTTTAACGTGGGGTGGCCATTGCACACCAGCTACCACATGGGCTTGACAGAGCAAGGTCTTGGTCCAATGGCAAGGGGATCCAAGACAATTGGAGACCAGGCTCTGCTACAACAGCCTAGCACACACACACACAAACATACTGCTACTGTCCTCCTCCCTCCTTCCCACAGGTCCTCTTTGCCAGGGTTTCGTAGGATGCATTGTGGTCCTCCCGACCTTGCTGTTGGCCCGTGCCGCACCTTCCCTGGGCCCCGACCCCGCTGCTGGTCCATGCTGTGCCACTCCTGGGCCTTGACCTCGCTTAAACTTAGCTTCCAAATTCCCAGGGAAGACTACGCTTCTCCACTGGACTAGTGATCTAGTGACTAGTGGATCGCGAGTGCAGCTCGGGGCCAGGGACCGCGAGAATATCAGTGCTAATTTGATCCTGTGAGAGACAACATCATTCATGTTCGAGGCCGGGACCCAGGAGCGACGATGAGCCCAGCAGTCCAGAATAACAGCATGCTTAAGGAAGCATGTTGCCATCTTGCTAATCTCACCTTCTCCCAACTCAGCCAGGCAGAGGTGCAGCCCTCAACTCTCCAGTTCAGTCAAGGAGATCTAACCACCAATGCATGCCTCCAATCTGGAAAACTCCAGGAGAGGTGACAGATACTGTGCTCTGTTCCAAAAAACCCTACTGCCCAAATTGACATCATTCTTGCTGAAACTTTTCCATGACTCTGAGCTGATGAGCATCCTTTCGAACACCTACAAAACAGCCTTGATTACACTAATATACAAAAAGGCAAATACTCACTCTCTGCCCTTTCCTACAGATCCAGTTCCCTACTCAGCACTGACTACAAAATCAGTGGCTAAGACTGGATGCAGTTACCTCTGGTTTAGTGCACACACAGTAACCTAAAAGGCTTCAATTGGGCTCAACACACAGAATACCATCAGTGTTGTAGAGTAATAACTGATGGTTCCAAACCCAAAATATCACTGTGCATGGCTAATATTTTATTTTACATAACTAACCTCTCCAGCTCATCCCCCAAAATATTTCAGAAGATCAAGGAGTTCAGCCAGCTCTAAGGGATATTAACTTAATTTCTCAAAATATATGGATCAGCTTGGCCATATCACTTCCATGAAGGGCAAGCACAATAAAAATGAATGAGTCCTGCCTCCCCATCTGTCTCAAACTATGTTTGCCAAGGTTCATAATATAAGAATTGGAGCAGGAGTAGGCCATACGGCCCTTCGAGCCTGCTCCGCCATTCAATAAGATCATGGCTGATCTTCGACCTCAACTCCACTTTCCCACCCGATCCCCATATCCCTTGAGTCCAAAGATCTATCTGTCTCAGCCTTGAATGTACTCAACGACTCAGCATCCACAGCCCTTTGGGATAGAGAATTCCAAAGATTCACAACCCACTGAGTGAAGAAATTCCTCCTCATCTCGTTCTTAAATAGCCGACCCCTTATCCTGAAACTATGCACCCTAGTTCTGGAGTCTCCAGCCAGGGGAAACAACCTCTCAGCATCTACCATGTCAATCCCCCTCAGAATCTTGTATGTTTCAATGAGATCACCTCTCATTCTTCTAAACTCCGGAGAGTATAGGCCCAATCTACTCAATCTCTCCTCATAGGACAACCCTCTCATCCCAGGGATCAACGTAGTGAACCTTTGTTGCACCACCTCTAAGGCAAGTATGTCCTTCCTCCGATAAGGAGATCTAAACTGCACAGTACTCCAGGTGTGGTCTTACCAAAGCCCTGTACAATTGTAGTAAGACTTCCTTACCCTTGTACTCCAACCCCCTTGCAATAAAGGCCAACATGCCATTTGTCTGCCTAATTGCTTGCTGACATTCTGTGTTTCCTATATGAGGACACCTAAATCTCTCTGAACACCAACATTTAATAGTTTCTCACCATTTAAAAAATATTGGGCTGGATTTTGATACTGGGGACGTGATGGAGTCGGGACTCCCACTTTTTGGGTTGTAGACCCGCCTCCATCGACTTGTGGCCAACCCACTGTATTTTCACTTGATTGACCTTGTTGAGCCCGCCCAGCGAGCTCAGCAGGCCAATTAAGGGCCACCCGGCAACAGGTGACCTCACAGATTGACATTTCATCTGTCAAGAGCTTTTGACAGATGAAATATCAGCGTTTGACAGCTCTGTGAAGCTGTCAAACACTGACAATTTGTCTTCTAACTTGAGTCCTTCCTCTCAGGCTGAGTTAGAAATCATTCCAGCACAGAAAACAGAGGCTGAAACTTTTGACAGCACCACGGCCTTTCTGCTTTCTGTGCCGGTGAGATTTCTGACTCCCGAGAACTGAAGGGCTGACACCTGCAGGAGGAAGTTAAGGTAAGTAAAACTTTTTCCCACACTTTGCACTTACCTTACACACTTACCTCTGCACACATGCACCCATCACTCACCTGCCCACCGGACATATCGACCCCTCCAACCCCTGCAGACCCACGGTCCGCCTCGCTAACTTGGCGTGGTTGGGACCTGTCGGGAAGCCCACATTTCAGCTTTCAAAATAGGGATTAGGCAAAAAACTGCCTGTTAACTACTTGTTAACAGGCAGTTAATTGTCACTAATCCCCTTCCCGCCTCGGGGAGGCGGGTCCCAGCACAGGTCGGGTATCCGCCTCCAGCGAAACTGGCATGGGGGCGGGATGGGGTCGGGACCCCCGAATCTGCAACTTTAACCCCCCACACGCCTCCAAACCCGCCTCCACGGGTCAATGAAAATCCAGCCCATTCTGTTTTTCTGTTCTTCCTACCAAAGTGAATAACCTCACAATTCCCCATATTATACTCCATCTGCCACCTTCTTATCCACTCATGTAACCTGTCTATATCCCTTTGCAGGCTCTATGTGTGCTCCTCACAGCTTACTGTCCCACCTAGCTTTGTATCGTCAGCAAACTTGGATACATTGCAGTCGGTCCCTTCTTCTAAGTCATTAATATAGATTGTAAATAGCTGAGGCCCAAGCACTGATCCTTGCAGCACCCCACTAGTTACAGTCTGCCAACTGAAAAATTACCCATTTATCCCTACTTTCTGTTTCCTGTCCGTAAACCAATGCTGTATCCATGCTAATGTATTACCCCCAACCCCATGAGCCCTTATCTTGCATAGCAACCTTTTATGTGGCACCTTATCGAATGTCTTTTGAAAATCCAAATATACTACATCCACTGGTTCCCCTTTATCTATCCTACTAGCTACATCATCAAAAAACTCTTAATAAATTTGTTCAACACTATTTCCCTTTCATAAAACCAGGTTGACTCTGCCTGATCATATTATGATTTTCTAAGTGCCCTGTTCGACCACTTCCTTGATAATGGATTCCAGCATTTTCCGGAAGACTGATGTCAGGCTAACTGGCCTGTAGTTCCCCATTTTCTCTCTCCCTTCTTTCTTGAAGCGGAGATGCCGGTGTTGGACTGGGGTGGACAAAAATGAGAAGTCGCACAACACCAGGTTTTTGTTCAACAGTTTTATTTGAAATTACGAGCTTTCGGCGCTCTGCTCCTTCGCTGTACCTGACGAAGGAGCAGAGCTCCGAAAGCTCGTAATTTCAAATAAAACTGTTGGACTATAACCTGGTGTTGTGCGACTTCTCATTTTTCTTTCTTGAATAGAGGGGTTATATTTGCTACCTTCCAATCCTCTGGGACCGTTCTAGAATCTAGGGAATTTTGGAAGATCACAACCAATGCATCCACTATCTCTGCAGCCACCTCTTTTAGAACCCTAGGATGTAGGCCATCAGGTGCAGGGGATTTGTCAGCTTTTAGTCCCATTAGTTTCTCAAGTACTATTTCTTTACTAATACTAATTACTTTAAGTTCCTCACTCTTATTAGCCCCTTGGTTCCCCATTATATTTGGTATGCGTTTTGTGTCTTCTACTGTGAAGACAGATACAAAGGGGGTGATTTTCACAGCCCTGGGGAGGCGGGTATGGAGGCGGGACTGCCGGGAAAATGGCAGAATCTGGGAGCGGGTACCCAGCCCACCTCCATGCCATCTTCCCAGGAGGCGGGTACCCGACCCGCGCTGGGTCCCGTCTCCTCAAGGCAGGGAGGGGATTAATGCCAATTAACTGCCAGTTAACAGGCAGTTTTTTGGCTAATCCCTATTTTGAGCCCTAACTAAAGTTTGGGCTTCCCGACGACTCCGAACCTCGCCAGCGTCAGTGAGGCGAGCCGGGGGTCGGAGGGGCCGAAATGTCCGGTGTGCAGGTGAGTGATAAGTGCAAGTGTGGAGAGGTAAGTGTGTGAGGTGAGTCTAAAGTGTTTTAATAAGATTACTTACCTTTGCTTCTTCCTCCAGGCTTTATCACTTTAGGCTGCAGAGCTGCCTCATGTCACCGGCAGAGAAAGCAGAATGGCCGCTGCATTCTTAAATGCAGCAGCCTTCTGCTTTCTGCTCAGGAAAGCTTTCGAAGTGAGCCTATGTCCAACGTCTCAACTTAGAAGACAGATTGTCAGTGTTTGACAGCTTCACAGAGCTGTCAAACGATGACAATTTATCTGTCAAAAAATCTTGACAGATGAAACGTAATTCGCTGACGTCATCTGTCACCGGCTTTCCCTTAATTGGCCGGCTAAGCTGGGCGGGCTTAACAAGGTCAATCAAGGGAAAATAGCGTGGGTTGGCCAGACGTCGATGGAGGCTGGACTAAAACCCGACAAGCAGCTTTCCTGCCTCCATCACATCCCCATTGATAAAATCACCCCCAAAGTATTTGTTTAAAGTCTCTGCCATTTCCTTATTCCCCATTATAATTTCACCTGTCTTGGCCTCTAAGGGACCAATGTTTACTTTTGCTACTTTCTTCCTTTTCACATACTTGTAGAAGCCACTACAATCTGTTTTTATATTTCTTGCTAGTTTACTCTCATTGTATTTTCTCCCTTTTTATTTGCTGGTTTCTAAAGCTCTCCCAATCCTCAGGCTTACTACGATTCTTCGCAACATTATAAGCCTCTTCTTTTACTCTAATACTATCCTTAACTTCTTTAGTTAGCTACGGATGGATCACTTTTCTCGTGGAGTTTTTATTTCTCCATGGAATGTATATTTGTTGAGAATTTTGGAATATTTATTTAAATGTCTGCAACTCTACCGTCATACCTTTTAATCTAATTTCCTAATCAGCTGTGAATGGAAGAGATCCTAGGTCTATGGGCATCAGGTCTGCATCATATTTCCAGCATTCACACTTTTTTCAGAAACATCATTCTTGTTAGTCGAGCCATCTTTTTCTTGGGGAAACTTATATTACAGTAATTTGAAAGCTTAACTTTTAGTTGCAAAGGGAAATTGAAGTTGCTCCATCAAATTTTGGAAGAGATCATGAAAACCCTTGTGGAACCAAAACTTATGACCTCTGGGTTTCCCTGATGGTGTAGCAAGTTTAGTGAGCAGCTAAGCTATATAGAACAGTGATTTCCCAGGTTTGAAATTTTGGTCTTTGCAAAGTTTGCTGATCTCAGCAGAGAATAGGAGTGCCGCAATTCGCTTTAGCACCCTGGCGTACGGAAGTAAAATTGGCCCGGTTCACTCCTCTTATCATTGTCCAACCTCTCTCCCTGAAGTGCAAATATGTGGAAATTGAGTGAGTATTGCATCAGGTTTGGTTGCGATACCTCATAAAAGTCAAATAGCCTGCCAGCACTCATTGTCAAGGCTCAGGCATAAGGAATAGCCACTTGGGCAAGTTACTGGTGCCTAACAAACAGTACCTCAGCAAGGAGATAAAACTTTTACTGGAGGAGGGGAGGAAAGGCAGAGGAAATTATGGCCTGTTATTGTGCAGCTGCAGTGTCACCAAAGTGAGAAGAGGGCCAAGTTTGATTTTTTTTTTAGCAGTATATCTGGGAGGAAGGGAATGTGCTATTTTTTGTTCCAGGGATCTTGGTGTTGAAGTTAATACTGTGTGTTTTAGTTTAATGAAGGGAGTCTTTCTCTTGTGGTTTTACGGGTATTTCTAGTGTATAGAAAATTACATTTGTGGAACTGAGATTATTTTCACTTTGTTAGTGTAATTTTTCACTATTACAAATATGGGGAAAGTAGTTTCAATATAAAAGTGTTTCTTTCCCTATGCCACCCATGTGTTTAGAACAAATCTGGAATTACTAGCTTCAAGGGAATGGAAGACTCAGTTTTTTTTTGCTGGTGCTTTCCTCCATGTGGAAAGCACTTTCTGTCAGGCAACAGAATTTTTTGGCTTACAACTGAATTGTGGAGAGTAGAAATGAGCGTTGTACGAACACTCGGAACAGATGTACTGTCTCCAAGTACTGCACTTTCAGGAATTGCCCAGACTATAAAGGATGGTGACATTGAAATGAGCAGACTCTGAGAGCTCTCATTTCAGGCACATAATTGTCTATTAAGCACCTTAACTTCTGGAATAGATGCTTGTTATTTAGGAAGAGGTTGAAATACTAAAATTCTCTGTCTTGAATGTTCTAAAACAAGAAATTGAACAAAACGTACTTTGGTTATTAAGATGAATGATTTTTTTTTTCTTAAATGCTATCAATCCATTGTAATGTCAACTTTTCCTGTACCCCTGTAGGTTGGGGGAAGAGAAAGTTACCGAGGAGTTGGATTGTTAAAGCTGATCATCTTTGTAATGTAGCACACGTGATTCAGTGCACTTACCATGGAATTCAGTTCTGGGTCACATTTTGAAATTTGTTGTCTTTTAAAGTGGGAGTTCCACTTTAAATGGGCACATCGAGTTTACTGTACAGTTAGTGGCATGTTTGGGCATGGAAGGTTGTAACTTCTTCATTTAAAGAAAAAAAAAGGATAATTCAGTAGTACAGCATGTTGGTGTATCAGCATAATATACAACAGAATTTCAGGATTAACAACTGCAACCTCTGTAGTGATGTCTGATCTCATTCATGGGGGGAAAAGTAGAGTGGTGGTTGTGAAAAATGGAAAATAGAAGGTCAGGTCAACCTGAAATTCATTCAGGCACTTCCTAATGGGATTGAGTAATGGTGGGGGTGGAAGAACGACTCACTTTTATGCAGCAACTTATCATAGTACAAGAAGTTCTTGCATGTTTATAATAGATGAACTCTAACTCCTGAAGGCTCTCATCAAAGTGAATCTAATCGAACGGTTAAACTTTGAGAAATAAGTAGTGCATGGCTGCCATAAACTAATACATTTTGAGAGGAAAAACAAGAAATGGGAGTATACACTCAATGGAAAGACGCTGAAGAATGTAGATCCAACAGTAAGACCCAAGGGTTGAAATTCATAATTCCCTGCTAGTGCTAGTGCTAGTGCATGTAGTTAAAGCTCTTTCAAAATACTGCTGGTCTTTTTTTTTTAGTTTTAGAAATAGTGGCTTATAGTACAGTACAAGAGTGAAGAGACAATGATAAATTTGTACAAAACATTTTTTATGACACAATTGGAATACTCTGCACTTTTGGACATTCCATTGTAGAAAGAACATTTAATTTATCAAGAGCATACAACGTAGATTCACCAAGATGGTGGCCAGGGATGAGAAACTATAGTTATAAGCAGAGACTTAAACAATACTGGGACTATTTCCACTGGAGTTGAGAAGAGCTTTATGATTTTTAAAATTTATGAAGGGCTTTTGTCGAGTGAATGGTGGGGCAATCAGTGACAAGGGGTCATCAATTTAAAATTGTCACCAAGTGTGAGGTTAGGAGAAATTTCTTTATGCAGAGGGTTATTGTAGCATGAATGCTTTGCCATATGGGGTGGTTAAGGTCAAGATAATTGCATGTTTTAAGGGCAAGTTTGATAAGTATTTGAACCCGACGAAGATACAGGGCTATGAGGATTAGTTTTAGATTGCTCTTGCAAAGCGCCAGCACAGACACGGTGGACCGAATGGCACTATGATTCTGACAATGCGCTGAGGCATTCGAATGTTAGAACCTCTACCAATTATTATTTTTTAACCTTGCACTGGGATTGCTAACTACATTAGATGAAAATGTGTTACAACAATGCTGGGAACATTTCTATCTTTTGGTTTTTGATGAATTTATTTTAGGTTATTTACCCTCTAATTCCCATTTTTTCTCTCCTAGTGGATTTTTGGGCCAAGCAATTCCTGTTAGGCTTCCACTAATACTAATCCAAATCAACTGCTAGGTAGTACTTGGTACAAGGAAGAAGGGAGCAGGTCTTTGTTGAAAACACTTGAACTACAGCTTATTCTCCACTCTGTATAAGGAACTTTAAAAACTGTACAACTGGGAATCATAAATATTCATTAGAGAGTTAGTGAAGAAAGTTGGTCAGGAAAGAAACTGATGGAATCTGGTAATCCGACTAAAACCAAGTGTTGGATTTTGCACACCTTTTCCAGTCTGTGCTTCACATCGCTACTGTTTGTATAGTGTTGCCCTTTATTTTCCTTCGTAGGTTGTGTCTCTGCTTTGGCAGAGTACTCCTGTAAAATGTCAGTTTGTAAAATTGTAGTTTTTTTAAAAAACACATTTTGGACATGTCCATGACACTGAACAATGCAGACATCAATTAAAACTGATTGTGGAGGTACAGTTAAGTCTTGTGGAGGCTTGTTCCTTTTCAGATTATAAATAGGTTTAAAAAAACAGTGCAAGAATTAGACTAGATATGTGGCTCCTGTCTGCTGTCTCCTCTAACCTTTTATAGACAAAGGAAGCTTTAGCAATGACTGGGATGCATATAGATCAGTCTATGCGGCTGACTGTTAAGAGTGTTCTGCCAACACTCTGTGTTCTAACAAACTTTGAGATAAGATAAAAGAATTCAATGTGGATGTGAAGCAATTTCATACATTAAACCGAGCTGCAGGAAAGTGTTGGACTTGAATCTATTTAGTGAGGTTTGAATCAAAGTCTGTTTCAGGGCCATGACTTTCTACCCGAATTACTATTCAACTCTGTGTCCAAGTGCCCCAGAAGACTAAGTTCTACTTAGAGTTTTTGGTTTGTATATTACATATATTCAAAACATTTAGGGAAAAATACAGGCCTTCTTCATAATTCCCTCCCATCTAGCTGTTTTTTCTACTACTTTATTCCACAACATTAAGTATCTTTTTTTTTTAACTACTCTAGTTTCACTAACTGGTAAGAAGGCTTTACTTTGCAAGAATGTAAAACTGAACTGTAGTATTAGCTAACTTTTGGGGTATTTGATTGAACCAGATTCAAATATCATAGAATGAATGAGAGCCACCCTCACCCCATCACTGTTTTGGTAATTTAAATGTTTAAAGGCTGCCCCTCCTACAGTCATGCAATTGTAACAACTGAAGCAGCAAAAGAAAAATACTGCATTAAAATAAAGGCCCCTTTTTTTAAAATTGGGATGTTTTACTATGTTAAAGGCACTATATAAATATAAGTTGTTATTTCTGGGCTGAATCCTTTTATGTACCACTTTTCTCCTACCCCTGGCATTTTTAATGGTTGTTTTAGATGCAAAAAAATTGTTCAAAACTGTGCGTTACTCATAAATTGACGGAAGCTGGAAACCTTGGGGAGCGTTGTTAAGGTTATTTTCAGTTGTTCTCAGTCGCAAGTTTTTAAAGCTATGACCACAGACAGGTCGGTCCCATTTCCAAGGTACCACATAACAGGGAGGAGAAGACATGAATGGGACACATTCCTTCAGCCAATTTTAAACAGGACATGCTCAACTTCCTCGAGCCTGAAAGCATACGGGGAAACCGTGTAGAGTTCTGCAATAGGCACGGTGAGGGTTTAAATAACCATGGGATCCCGGGGGCTTTACAGGTTCACTTTGATCGTGTGTTGGGTGACCATCTCTCTAACACTGAGCTCTGAAAAACAGCTGTTTAAAGAAGTGGTTTTCAAACTCTACTGTGTGAAGCAAAACCCCTTGTAAATACTGGCATGCTCCTGGGGATCCCCTGCAAGTTTTAATACTGTCCTTGGGGACCCCCTGTAAATTTTCACGCTGTCCATTGATCCCTTGTTCTAATTTCTGTGACTGTGTCAGCCACCTAAAGACAAACTGTGCTGTGGATAAGAAAGAACCTATGTTTATATAGCCAAAGTGCTTCACAGCCACTGAACAAACTAAATTACTTTTGAAGTATGGTCACTGTTCTTGTGCGGGTAAGCGTGGCAGCAAATTTGCGCACAGATAGTAATGACATAAATAACCAGTGTTTGTATGAGAGATGGGTGTTGACCAGGACAGCAGGAGAGCTCACCTGCGCTAAGAATGGTGCTATGGAATCTTTTACATCCACCTGAACTGTCAGGTGGGCCCTCAGTTTGACATCTCCTTCTCCCAGTGCTGTACTGAAGTGTCAGCTTAGACTAGGTGTCAGCTGTGACTCAGTGGGTAGCACCCACACCTCTGAGTCAGAAGTTTGTGGGTTCAAGTCCCACTCCAAAGACTTGGGTACATAATCTAGGCTGACACTTCCAGTGCAGTATTGAGGGAGTGCTGCACAGTCAGAGTTGCCATCTTTAGATATGCGGATAGTGTAGGAGGAGGCTCTTGTATAGCATAAGCACCGGCATGGACCTGTTGGGTCGAATGGACTGTTTCTGTGCTGTACATTCTATGTAACTATTGTGAAACGTATTTGACAGTCAGAGTGGAGCCTATCTTTTTTTGGAACCAAGTCGAGTACTGAAGCCTTAAATTAATCCAGTCTATGGAGAGTACAGTAATATGGAGAGACCGGCAGGCCCTGACCCACAGCAGCACTGCGTGCTGAGCCCTGTGAGGTAGGAGCCCAGGTTGTGGATACTGTAATGAGCTGCCATGTACTAGCTTCAAATAAATTAGAGGTGTTCTCACTCAGGTTAAAGAGGAATCTAATAAAGGGTTTTCAAAATTATGAACAGTTTTGAGAGGGTAAATAATGAAAGATTGATTGATTGAATTGGTAACAATTGTAATTATTAGTATCAAAGACAAAGTTAGAAATGTTTTCACACAGGGTTGTTGTAACATTAGGTGCTTTACCACAAGTGGCTATTGAGATAGGCACCAACATTACTTAGAAGGAAATTGGATAAGTATTTGAAAAGGAATGAATACAAAATCATATGGGTAAAGGAAATGGGATTAGGATAGTTCCAGTTGAAAGGTTAGCACCATTATATGGCAAAATGGAGCAAATAATCTCCATCACTGCTGATTTTATAGTTCAAGTTAAAGTTGGATTGAAAGGTTAGGGTTCTAGAGGGATGAGCTTTTATGGGCTGCACACCTTTGGTTGGCAGCTGCAGGGACTGTTGGGCACCAGGTGAAGGGTGGTGATAACGGGTAGGATTTTTAAAGTTTTTTGTAAGCATTTTCAGATGCAGTAATATAGTTTTTGTAAAGAGCTGTGACCTGTTAGAGATTAAATAAAGGTTTATAAATGAACTGTCAATCTATATTAGTTTATGTTTGAAAAAAATAGCAACTCATGATTTCTTACCAAATCTCATGATTTTTAAGAGTTTGTCTCATGATTTATGAGACAGTGGGATTGACATTACTGTGTGATGACTAATATGAAGCATCATAGACAAAAAAAATTTTGTCACCGTACTTCAACTTCTGCCACCCCCATCACCTTTGGATTTGATAGTTATGACTGCTGCAGTCGTAGAATTCATGAGGCTTGAGGCTACGTTTATTCCTGATGTGACAAAGCCACAATGGTGTTGGATGACTACGTTGGACCTTTGCATATTTTTATATTTAGGTGTCAGCCATGGCTCAGTGATGGCACTCTCGCCTCTGAGTCCGAAGGTTCTGAGTTCAAGTCCCACTCCAGAGCCATGAGCACAAAATCTAGGCTGACACTCCAGTTCATGGAGTGCTGCACTGTCGGAGGTGCCATTCTTTGGATGAGATGTTTAAACCGAGGCCCCATCTGCCCTCTCGGGTGAGCATAAAAGATCCCACGGCACTATTTCGAAGAAGAGCAGGGGAGTTCTCCCCAGTGTCCTGGCCAATATTTATCCCTTAACCAACATTACTAAAAAAAAACGGATTATCTGGTCGTTATCTCATTGCTTTAGTGGGACTGTTCTGTGCGCAAATTGGCTGCCGCGTTTCCTACATTACAACAGTGACTACGCTTTTAAAAAGTACTTAATTGGCTATAAAGCGCTTTGGGAAGTCCTGAGGTCATGAAAGATAAATGCTAGTCTTTCTTTTCTTTTTAAATTCCGTGTGTAATGTGACAGAAGCCAATAACCTGACAGATCATTGATAAAAATACTTCATTTTTGTCGTGGCATATTTCTCTTGATCTTTGTGTGTACACACAATATATTGCAGCAAAGCACTTTGACACATGCTCTTAGCTAAGTAAGCTCTGTTTGAGGGGGTGTTTCAGCAACCAGTCTAACATAGCTTACTCTTCTGTTTCTATAGGCCTTCTAGAAGAACAAGACAGAGATCCCAATGCCACCCAGTAAGCCAGCACCTCACAGCATTCTGGGTCCCTCACTTCACCAGCTGCAAGCACTAGCACAAATGTATTCCCCCCAAAGGATGTTTAGTTTGGGCTAGATTCACTAGGCGATACACGTGAGTGTGGAAGTGTATGTAGTGGTGAGTTTGGAGGAGTTGGAACCTGGCAGCCAGAGGGCCAGCTCGCACCCTTCCTCAACTGGAATCCGGACCCCATGGGGCTTATATTTTGAAGAATGATTTATCTGAGCACTGTTGTTTTCTCCATTCATTTAGGGGATGTGCTAAGCACCCTAGATGGTCTGTTGGAAACTCTGGAGTTGTGTGGCCATGTGTAACCATTTTACTGCAGTACAGCATGGAATGTGTGGCAAATCCAGGCCATCTCCAACAGAGCCTTCAGTGCCAGATGTCCTGAGCTCAATTGGGAGTATCTTTGTGAATGCTTAGACTTTGCTATAGTGGTCTTGAGCTTCATTCTCTAAGAGGCTGTCTTCTCCAAATTCATAATGTTGGGGATCAGATGGAGAGAGCCATTGTGGCGGTTGCCTAGAGGTTTGTTCCCATGCAAATCACTAGACTTGCTGACCCCACCAACTGGGGTATGGCTGGCGTAGACATGGATGAGATTGCTGCTTGTCAAGGCAGTGCCATATTTGACTCCTCCAGCACAAATGACAGTGGCAGAAAACATGAAGGAGTAGGCAGCTACTACATTATTAGATGTGGTACGAGCAATTGTAGGATGGCAAAGAGTCAGAGGATCTCAACAGACCGCTACTGATGCCCAGCAGCCAGTCACTTCATTTACTGCTGCTACTGAAGTTGTACCTAGAAGGAGTACAATATTAGGCTCCACAGCACACCAAATATGCATGGTCATCAAGGGAAGTTGGCTGTTAAATTTTTTTGCACTTTATTTTGAGCAGGTCCATAAAGTTTTCTTTGGATGGTATCGAATAAAATGTTAGCATTTGAAATGAAGGGGATCCATTGTAATGGTCATTATAGAGATCAGTGTAGCAGTAGGTATATTTGATTCCTGCATAATGCACATGTGGAGAGGACTGTTAACTTGTTGGGGAAATGTAGCACTTAGTTTAAAATCTCTAGTGAAAGTCTGCTATATGTCTTGCTGCCTGCCAATGTGGTTCAGCAGGAATACCTTCTGGCTCATTGTCATCGTCTTACTTTGCTGTTGGCTGTGGTGGGTCTCCTCCTCTGCCGTCTTCATGATTGTACCTCTGTGGATGACAGTGTTGCGGAAAATGCAGCAGACTGCAATGGTCTTGGAGACCTGGGCAGGTCTGTATTGAAAGAATCTCCTGATGTCTCCAATTATCTGAAGCACTGCTTCAAAATGCATATAGTACTTTTGACGATCCTGATGATTGCATGGGCCTCATTGTATTTTTAATGTGCTATTCGTGGCTACTTAGCAGTGTCTAGAGCCAGAGGGTAGTATGAAGACATCCTTGAACTATTCTTTCTTCATCAATTAAACTTGGCAAGAGAATTGCCTTAAAATGAAGATATCCTGTCTGCTCCCTGGGAAGCAGGCATTAACTTGCATGATTTTATTTTGATGATCACTGACCATCTGTACATTGAAGTGGAAGCCCTTGTTCATGTAGACCATGTTACTGTGTGTAGGCCACATGGATGCCTTTTAATGATGCAAAAAAAAATCCAGTGCCTTCATTGTGCTGCTGGTTTCTAATGGGGAAAGAGATGTGTTTTAGTAAAGGCATAGCACTTGATCAGTAAACCTGCTTGATCCACCATGAACTGCTGATTGACTGATGTTGCTGTTCTTTTCTATGGTATCTTGAAATGACTCTGAGGCATACAAGTTCACTGCCCTGTGGTGGAGTTTACCTGCAGGCAGTGTTGAGCTGACAGCATACTTTGGTATTCACTGCTTCCATAGCGAAATGCGCTTATGAAGGCAGTTTCCTTGGACCTTTGCAGGTGGGTGTGCCTGGGTCTGCATACACACACCTGTGTGGTTAAGAGCAGGCAAGTGTAAGCAAATCTGCCTTATCCTTTCTTTCATCCTCTCTTCCTTTTTGTGTTTTTTTGAAGAGGGAATATCCTTTGGAATACCACTTTCAAACTTTTAATTGTAGTAAAGAAAAATCGCTGCCAGAATTCTTGGATGGAAACATCCAACCAAAAATGCCAAAAATATTAACACTGAAAAATTCAGCATTCTCAAATCCAAAGGCAAAGATTACTTCACATGTGCTGGAATTTATACAGCCGATTTCCCCTTCAAATACTGACTTCTTGTCAATCCAGTAACATGCCGGCCTCTCACCCCTGCTTTATATGGGTCAAATGAGCACATAGCACATTCTTCACAAAACCAGCTTGTGTGCTCATTTGCATGTGATTTTAATTGACTATAATATTAAAATGAAACACTTGTCCATTTTGGGGTGAAAGCACCTTAGGGTTGCTTTAAAGCTGATCAGAAGATGTTATGTTGCACAATGGGTGGAGATCCAATGGGATAGATCTCCACCCAATATTCTGACCATTGAGCATCCATTCTAATCCGATGCTGGTTTCTAATGCTGTGCTTTATATTGAGTCCATGGTAACTGGAAAATTTATCCCCAAATGAATTAGTACTACATAATTTAACTCTTTGATACCTCATGTTTGTGCTAGTACGCTGCTCTTTTTTCCAACTGTTGCCTTATTATTCCTAATAGATCAGTACACTGTTGGTTAAATTTACTAACATTTAAATATGTAATGTGTTTGAAAATTGGGGGCTAGCAACTTCTCTAAGTGTAGCCAAATCAGTCATAAAAATCTATAGTCTGCTATATTTTGCACCTGCCACTTCCAGGATCATTATGTAACATAGTATTTAAATATGACAGATTCATAAACCCCACATTACGGATGGTGGGCTTTGCTGCAAACTGATTTTGAGTGAGATTGTGAATTTGATTTAAATTCTGTGTTGTGCTTTTTATTGTGAGCCCATGCACATTGAGAGCTGGGTTGAGACTGCCAAAACTCAATTTACATATGACCCTTACAAATAAGTGAAAGATCACAGTAGTGAAAGGATAATGTTCTAGGAGATTGTGCCACCCCGACCTTTGGATTTATTTATCTTGTGGTACACAGTGGATTGCTGTTTGAAATGTGCAAAAGCGAGGAAAGTTAGAGTTTGGACTGGGTAATGCATTTTCCATGACAAAGTTGGTTAAAAATATTTGTGGGAACAAATAAAAAGCTTCCACAAAGTCGCTTAATGCATACATGTATGTTACAGCAGTTATCTAACTGCAGTGATTACTGGTGAATTTTGAAGACCATGGTGTTTGACCGTTAGGTGGGGGTGATTTGAGTGATGGGGGATTGTTTTAGACAGAAAAGTGGCAACTTGGTGTTGAGACTGAAACTGATGGAATATGCTAGAAGATTATACATTTTGATCTGATCAAGTTCAATTGTTTCCATTTTGTTCTCTAGGTTAAATATGTCGGTGTTCTTAAATGTACCCTGGAACATATGCTGCTGACTGTAAAGTAATAAGTGACTGACTGTTATTTCATCACAGTTATTCAGTTCCTTGAAATTAAAAATATTACAAGCAGCCATATAATAAAGGCAATTTTTTTAAAGTGGGGAGAAGCAAATGTTCCTGATGAAACCTTCAAGTTTGAGTTATTTGCAGTTCTGATCAGCTTATTGTATTTACTATAATTGACTGTAAAGAGTCTATAAAATTAACTCCCCAATGGTTCAGAGGTAAAGTTACCATTTCAGAGACTTACAGACCAGGAAGGTCTCCGATTCCATCCCCAGTCTGTGCTGAGTTACCTGGTTTCAGCTAGGGGAGTGGTTGTGCTGCCTCTGGGTTAGGGAAGGAAAATATTTGGCCAGGTTTCCTACTGCTGATCGCTGAACAATAACCCATGCTGCACATGTATATGTATGAATGCTGGGTGAGGACAGGAATGGGCTCAACTGTGATGTTCTCTACAGTCAGCTAGAATGCTGCCACTTATCACTGATGTTCATACATGAGCGATAGCCACTTAGGCAAGGTTATGGAGGGTGAGTACAGCCATTGGAACTGAATTTAAATAAGGAGCCAATGCCTCCAAATGGGGAGGGAAAACAAAATAAGTTTATGGATCTGATCTATATAACTTATCTAAGGGACAGTACACATGCAGAAGTCTATAGAACTTAGAATGTCCTTCATTTTGTTGACTTTGTGACAATTGAGGTGTTGGCTCAATGGGAACACTCTCGCACTGAGTCAGAAGGTTGTGGGTTCAAGCCCCACGCAGAGACTCGAGCACATAGGCTAGCAGTTCAGTGCAGTACTGAGGGAGTGCTGCCCTGTCAGGGTGCCGTCTTTTGGATGAGACATTAAATTTAGGCCCCGTCTGTGCTCTAGATGGGTGTAAAAGATCCCCCGGCTCTATTCGAATTAGAGCTAGGAGTTCTCCCAGTGTCTTGGCCAACATTTATCCCTCAACCAACACCTAAAAACAGATGATCTGATCCTTTATTTCGTTGCTGTTTGGCTGCCGTGTTTCCTACATTATAACAGTAACTACATTTCAAAAGTACTTAATTGGCTGTAAAACAATTTGAGACGCCCTGAGGTTGTGATACGCATTATATAAATGCAAGTTCATTCTTTTTCTTTCTTGATTCTGTGCTATTAAATTTTGGTTCCAATTGTTCTAGATTACTTAAAGTAAAATGAATACACACATAAAACAGAGACCACTGTGTGTAGTTGCAAGTTCTTATTCAGTTCTTAAACAGATTTTAAACAGATTTGTAGAACAAAGATAAAAAGAGTTTTTGAAGTATACTTTGAATGACCTGATGAATCTCGGTTGCAGCATTGCACTGAGATTAATGTTTTGCTTGCATCATATAAATTTTGTGACCTACAGTGAAGAGTGGCTTGGTAAAAATATTCGTTACATTATAATTATACATTAGGTCTTAGAAAACTTTCCTCAAAATTTTTTGAGGCAATTGAGATAAATCTGGTCATATTTATGGCTTCCTGTTAAGAATTTGCTGTAACTGTTAACTGAAGTAAATCACAACTGCCAAACTTACTGTACATTTCTTACTGTCTGTCCGCAAATACAGTCCTAGTATTGGATGTAGTTTATTTTATAAAAATGTTATATTTGAATTTTATTTTTGTAAAATTATCATATCTATAGTATGTTTCTGTCATTGATAAGGAAAAATAGGAATGGGGAATATCAGCATTCAGGTACATTTAAAGCCTGGTGATATAAATTTGATCACTGACAGGGGAGAAATTGCAATTAGGACATCTTTGAATTTTGCACCCAAATCTA
The DNA here is from genome assembly GCA_030390025.1 of Squalus acanthias. Classification (NCBI taxonomy): domain Eukaryota; kingdom Metazoa; phylum Chordata; class Chondrichthyes; order Squaliformes; family Squalidae; genus Squalus; species Squalus acanthias. The sequence goes on along the minus strand of CM059435.1, from coordinate 82,460,312 downwards.
AATTGCAATTTTTAAAACAACTTTTTTTAGAATATTATTTTACATTATGTTGTAAATTGTGGGTTACACAAGTGCAAAGACGTGTGAGAAAATCTTACCTCCCGGACACGTGTAGAAGCAGTTCAACTGGGTCTCCTTTACGGTTATGCCTTTGTATTTGGTATCCATTGCTTGTAGTGGTTGGGTAGACAACTGTGTAGAAGCTTTTTGATGAACAACTGCTTGAAACATTTTACCTTCCAAGGCGATGATTCTATCTTCATTGAAAATACATACTAACTCAGTGAAAATTAGTAGTACCTTAAATCAGTGTCTGAAGGTGTTCAAGAGTTATTTATTCAGAGTTTAGCCCAGCAAAGCACATGCTGGGTGAGCATACTTGTTAATTGCTGTTTCTGATGCATTCCTTCAAAGAGTGAGAGGTGAAGGAGGATGGTGGCTATATACGCTGTCATCCTCCACTCCAGAGAATTACATTGTGGCATGCACCTCTGCAGCACAGCTGACGTTTTGATATGGAGCCCTCATCCCATTAAGAGGAAGCAAAGATAAAAGCTTCAGCAATGCCTGAATTACAAGCCAGCTAAGATTGTAAAATTCTCCAAGAATTCATGTCATGATCTTGTGATGAACAGTTAAAGCATTCCCTGCATTTCTAGTCCAGCTATGTGTGGGGGCAGGGAGAAAGAGAGAAGAAATGTACATAAACTAAAATAATTATTAAATTATCTTCTCGAGCCTTATAGAACAAACACTTCTAAAGTATTTTTCGTACAATTCTGAGTGAAGTATGAAGAAAGCAGGCATCAGTCTATATCCTGTATAACTGTTCAGTATATGTTTTTGGTAGTTTTGTTTTATGGAGCAAGCCATTAAATAATGTGTGTTGCATTAGAGCAGAATACTAAGGGTTGTAAAAGGGTTCTTTGTGTAGATATTCTATTGGAGAGAATGCCAGAAATCATATATTTTTGAAGAGCTGATATAATTCAGATTTTTTTTTTACATGACGTATCAGCTTGGCTCAGTGATTGCACTTGCACCTCTGAGTCAGAAGGTTGTGGGTTCAGGATTTGACATTTAACTGTTCATCACAAGATCATGACATGAATTCTTGGAGAATTTTATAATCTTAGCTGACCAATAACAATCACCAACAAGAGAGAGCCTGACCACTCCCCTTGACGTTCAATGGCATTACCATCACCGAGTCCCTCACCATCAACATCTTGGGGGTCACCATTGATCAGAACTGAACTGGACCAGCCACGTAAATGGTGTTACTACTGGAGGTCAGATGTTGGGTATTCTGCGGTGAATGGCTCACTTCTTGACTCCCCACACCCTCTCCACCACCAACAAAGCACAAGTCAGGAGTGTGATGGAATACTCTTCGCTTGCTTGGATGGGCGCAGCTGTAACATCACTAAAGAAGCTTGACATTATCCAGGACAAAGCAGTCCAGTTGATCGGCACTTCATCCACTGGCCTAAACGGCCTGGCGTACCATGGCTGCAATGTGTACTGTCTACAGGATGCATTGCACCAACTCAAGGCTTCTTCAGCAGCACCCCCCAAATCCTTGACCACCACCACCGAGAAGGCAAGGGCAGTAGGTGCATGGGAACATCATCTCTTCAAAGTCACACACCATCCTGACTTGGACATATATCGCCATTTCATATATATATTCTAGATTACACATTTATTTTAACGCCCATGCCCTTTATTCATGTCTACAATTATATAAAAAATCTTACAATCTACATTTTCATATTTTTCAGCTTTTTTAAATTTAAATATCTATATCATTTCTTTAGTATTTATTTTGCTTTCATCTCTTACCCAAATATTGTTTTTATTCCTAACAATGCCCAAAAAAGTGTGACTGCATTAAGATCTTTTGGTTATCAAACAACGTTACATCAATTATCATGTACAACACCAAAGGATTCATGTCTGGAAAGAAAACCCTAATTTAAAAAAAAACCCTACTTAACTTATTCAATCACTGTAAATCAGTGGATCTTTAATATGTTCTATCTTACATGAATAAAACAGTACTCAAATTTCAATTTTGAATAATACAATTTTTCAGATCAAGGTTGGGAAATCATTTTAAGAAATACACTCACTTCCCTACCTTAGGCATAACCAGGCCGTGACACCTGACCTTGAGGCCCCTGTGCAGTCACAGAAGCCAGATTTCTGGCTGTTGCTGGGACCTATTAAAAGTAGTTTTAGCACTTCCAAAATTATGATTTTGGTGCTTTTTGGGATAAGTATGCAGCATCTTAGAGTATTCAGCACAGTTCAAAAGGAGTTCTATAGATATCAAACCAAAATTGGGATGGATCAGCTGTGACTTGCACTTCTGCACAATAATTCCCAACAATTATGCTGTTTATAATCCTGTTCATATAAACCATTTTGAAATGAAAATGTTTAGACAGAAAATCTGGTGTTGGTGCAGATTTTTCATTGTATTAATGGTGTTTAGGCAAGTTAGGAATCCAGCCTAAAGTGAAGCTGTGAAAACAGATAGATACCGGCAGCTGTTTAAAAATAAAATTAATTCTCTAAAAAAAATTGGGTCCGTGGCATATTGATATTCCTGAAGACTGGTTTCTTGTTGGAGCATATGCTATCTAACCAATCTGATTATTCATAATTTCTATCAAGCATGTCTGTTTTTACATTCCTGCAGTAATTGGGAACTAGTCCAAATGTGATTTCAGTGGCTGTCTCTACACAGCTAAATGTAACATACTGATGTAGAAATCCTTAGTGCCTAGATTATTAGATATGGTATAGATTAGTTAGTTTATTCCACTTCGAAGTAAGCCTGTTGCAGTTTTCGCTGGTGAGTTATATACATCTTTGTTAAGTTGTGGAGTAAACTGTATCCCACTAGAGATTGAAGAACTTCGAGCATAACCAGAGGGCCCCTCCTACTTTCCTGTGTGCCTTTAGTGCTTCAAAACATTTCTGCTGCTTGAAATTAATGATAGTGTGCTGGTCTTTGTCAAGCAAATTTAGTAACAAACTAGAGAGGCTGGAGCATGTGGAGCAAGCTTTTTGTGTAGGCTTTTTGATAAACGACTCCAGCAAATCCCTGTGTACCTATAAAGGTTCAGTAAGTACTGTTACTGGTGGAGGAATGATTTCTTTTTAACTGCAAGCTAGTTAATTGTGCCTCAATTTGGAGCCCTGTACTTTCAGCTAAAATAGTTTTCTGGCTAGATGCATGATATTATCCGTTCTCCACAGGTTGTTTACTATTTTTCATAAGCCAGGAGTTGCTCTTTTCAGGAGAGATTGTGCTATGTCTAGCTTTTTCCTGACTGTAAATAGAGTGCCTTCGCTCCATGGCAAGATGTTATTTTCTTGCTCGTGGAATGTAACATATCAGAGCTTATGTATAAAAACGTATCACTCAAGTGTTTTGTGGTCTACACGATAGCAAACATTTTAATGTGAACATTGGCAGTGAATTAGGTGGGGAAAAAATTGAAGAGTAAACTTGATCTTGCACATTGTCCAATGCATGCTTTATATTTTTAATTTTCAGTGTCTATCTATGGGATCTGGTTCTATGATAAGGCGGAATGTCAGAGGATTGCAGAGCTTATGAAGAAGTAAGTGTCAGAAAACCTTTTTAAACTTAACCACAGTTGTTTATTTTAGTATGTTTTTATTTTTGCTACTGGATTTCTCTCCAGTTACCACCCTTTACTAGACAACCACTGCAAGTCAGGTGACCAAGATGTTCTGGAATGAAAACTTCATAGCCATAGCCTTGTGCCACTCCTTCATTGGTAGGACCAGAAGATGCCACTCAGTTTTAGGCTTTCTGCTGATTTCACCCCTTTCTAATGGAGTCTCCACATAGTGTCTTGTCCAGTCAATTCAAGAACTCAGCAGAGCAAACGTGGCTAGTAGACGTAAACTCCCTCACACTTTATGGAGAGTCACAAGATTTTGATCATTAGAAGTGATGTCATCTTTGACTTAAAGAATGCTTTCCTGGATCCTGACCAAAATGCTTGAGTGTCTTGTCATCAGATACTACAAAATATTGAGATACTATTTTACAGCGAGGCAGTGATACATTTAGTGCGAGAATGCCCCAAAAAAAACCTCTTTGCATTACCCTTTTGAAACTTGCATTTCACTTTGCTAGATGCATGGCCTTCTGTACTGTTGCCATAGGTTTTTGAAGGATTTTGCCAACAACTTCAGTGGTGAGTAGTTTTAGTTTCTAGTTTTTGTGTCTCCTTTGCTTCAGCCTATCATTTTTATAGCTGCACTGAACTTAACAGATTCCAGTGACTGCTGGTTTGCTATTGTTCTTCTACATTTCTATGTTTATCATCAATACTATATATGGTCAGCCAGTGGCTCAGTTGGAGGCACTCTTGCCTCTGAATCAGGAGGTTGTGGGTTCAAGTCCCACTCCAGAGAAAAATCTGAGCTGACACTCTAGTACAGTACTGAGGGAACGCTGCACTGTTGGAGGTGCCGTTTTTCGGATGAGACGTTAAACCGAGGCCCCGTCTGCTCTCTCAGGTGGACATAAAAGCATAGCACTATTTTGAAGAAGAGCAGGGGAGTTATCCCCGGTGTCTTTGCCAATATTTATCCCTCAATCAACATAACAAAAACAGATTATCTGGTCATTATCACATTGCTTTTTGTGGGAGCTTGCTGAGTGCAATTTTGGCTGCCACGTTTCCTACATTACAACAGTGACTGCACTTCAAAATTACTTCATTGGCTGTAAAGTGCTTTGGAATGTCCAGTGGTTGGGAAAGGTGCTATATAAATGTCTTTCTTTCTGTATGACTAAAAACCAATCTCTTCCACCAAACGTTCAAAGGAAGAGAAGGAATGCAGAGATAGAGAGGTTTAGAAAAAGAATTCCAGAAAGCAGCACCCAAGCAATTGAAGGCTCTGCCACCAATGGTGGGTGAAGGGAGGGGGTGGATGCACCAAAGCCCAGAGTTAGGGGAACAAAGTGTTTGGGGTGGGGGGGAAGTATAAGACTAATGGAAACGGGCGTTGGGTTCCTTGCATACACAAATAAGGGGCCTAATGCCTGTTTGAGGCCCCCACTGCAAGATTGGTTTGCCCTGAGGCAGCTGGCAACAGCACCAGCTGCACTCAGGCTGCATGTAGGCCTGGTTTTCCTAACAGGCGATCCTAAAGGGGCTGCCTGTAAGGCCGCAACCAACAAAATAATATTCTAAAATATACTAAACTGAAGTACTGAGGGAGTGCTGCACTGTCAGATGTGCCGTCTTTTGGATGAGATAAAAGATTCCATGGCATTATTTTGAAGAAGAGCAGGGCAGTTCTCCTATGTGTACTGGACAACATTATTTATTCCTCAATCAACAACACTGAAACAGATAATCTGGTCATTATCGCATTGCTGTTTGTGGGACCTTGTGCGCAAATTGAATGCTGCGTTTCCTACATTATAACAGTGAGCACACTTCAAAAATATTTCATTGGTTGTAAAGCACTTTAGGATGCCCTGTGGTTGTGAAAGGTGCTATATAAATGCAAGTTCTTTTAACAAATTCATACCTGAACATTAAAAGAACACAAGCCATTGCCAGTCATTTTTGCCCGACTGCCACTGTTCCCTCCCCTCCTCGCCCCTAGCTACAGCTCCCTCCTGGCTTAACTGCAGTTGACTGCGACGCCAGCAGCGGCCCGATCTTCAATCACACTACACCAGCGAGCTTCCTGCTATTCTCTGTAGCTTGCTGGCTCGATGGAAATGGGGCCCGAGGCCTATTATTAGGGGCGCCTTGGGCTTCACCATTCAGGATTGATCCCTGTGCCAGCCACGCATCCAAAAATGGACACGCTGAATTTTTAGGTCAGTATGTTGGGGGATGAGAAACCAATGTAGGTTAGCATAGATGGGTAGCGGGCAAACAGAACAGGATATGTGCAATAAAGTTTTGGACAAGAACATTCTAACAAAGGGTTAGACAGAGTCAACTGCAAAGAGCAAAGGAGGGCAAAGGGCTTAATCAAGAAGGGCAAAATAGCTTACGAAAGCAAGCTGGCGGAAAATATAAAAACTAACTCCAAAAGCTTTTATAAGTATATCAAGAGGAAAAGACTGGTGAAAACCAAAGTTGGTCCATTGCAGTCAGATACGGGGGAATATATAATGGGAAATAAGGAAATGGCAGACCAACTAAATGCATACTTTGGGTCAGTCTTTACGAAGGAAGACACAAAAAACCTCCCTGGGATATCGGGAAAAATAGGGACATTGGCAAAGGAGGAACTGACGCAAATCAATATCTCTAAGGATATGGTGTTAAGGAAGCTAAAGGGATTGAAGGCGGACAAATCCCCAGGGCCTGATAACATGCATCCTAGGGTACTGAAGGAGGTGGCCCTAGAGATAGCGGATGCACTAAGCATGATTTTTCAGAATTCATTAGACTCGGGAACAGTGCCCATGGATTGGAGGGTAGCTAACGTTACCCCACTATTCAAAAAGGGGGGTAGGGAAAAAGCAGGTAATTACAGACCTGTAAGCCTTACATCAGTTGTGGGCAAAATGCTGGAGTCCATCATTAAGGATGAAATAGCCGAGCACTTAGCAAATGGGGACAGGATAGGACAGAGTCAACATGGATTTACAAAGGGTAAATCGTGCTTGACTAATCTATTGGAATTTTTTGAGGGAGTAACTGGTAAAATAGATGGGGGAGAGCCAGTAGATGTGGTGTACCTGGACTTCCAAAAGGCCTTCGATAAGGTCCCACATAAAAGATTAGCATGGAAAATTGAAGCTCATGGGATAAAGGGGAAAGTATTGACGTGGATAGAGAACTGGCTGTCAGATAGAAAACAGAGAGTTGGAATAAACGGCTCATTTTCTGAATGGCAGGCAGTAACAAGTGGGGTACCACAGGGATCTGTCCTGGGTCCCCAGCTGTTCACAATTTATATTAATGACCTGGATCAGGGAGTCGAATGCAGCATTTCCAAATTTGCAGACGACACTAAACTAGGAGGGGGGGTGGGCTCAGAGGAGGAGACCAGGAAGCTCCAGAGCGATTTGGACAGACTGGGTGATTGGGCGGATAAATGGCAGATGCACTATAATGTGGACAAGTGCGAAGTTATCCACCTTGGGTGCAGGAACGGGAGGGCAAATTATTATTTAAATGGCAATAAATTGGGAGAGGGGGAAGTACAGAGAGACCTGGGTGTTCTTGTACACCAGTCACTGAAGGCGAGCATGCAGGTGCAACAGGCGGTCAAGAAGGCAAACGGTATGCTGGCCTTCATAGCAAAAGGGTTGGAATACAGGAACAGGGATACCTTGCTGCAGCTGTACAGGGCACTGGTGAGACCACACCTCGAGTACTGTGTACAGTTTTGGTCGCCTCATCTGAGGAAAGATGTTCTTGCCATGGAGGGGGTGCAGCGGCGATTCACCAGGCTGATACCAGGAATGGCGGGATTGACCTATGAGGAGAGACTATGTAGTTTAGGGATGTACACACTGGAGTTTAGAAGATTGAGAGGGGACCTCATAGAAGTGTATAAAATTCTGACAGGTCTAGACAGATTAGATGCAGAAGGAATGTTTCCCTTGGCGGGTGAGAACAGAACTAGAGGACATAATTTAAGGATAAGGGCTAAACCATTTAGGACAGAAATGAGGGGGAATTTCTTCACTCAGAGAGTGGTGAACCTGTGGAACTCATTGCCACAGAGGGCAGTGTACGCCAGCTCATTAAATATATTTAAGAGGGAATTAGATATATTTCTACAGGCAAAAGGGGTTAAGGGTTACGGAGAGAAGGCGGGGACGGGATACTGAATTGAAGGATCAGCCATGATCTCATTAAATGGCGGAGCAGGCTCGAAGGGCCGGATGGCCTACTCCTGCTCCTATCTTCTATGTATCTATGTATCTATGTGAATGTTAATTTATCTTTCCTCTTTTAAAGGTGATGACTGATCTATTTACTTCCAGCATTTTCTGTTTTGTCTCTGATTTCCAGCATTCGCAGTTTTTTTTAAACTTATTTTTTACATGTGTATTGTGGAGATTCTGGCCTAGAAATTTGGCTTCGTAGCACCTGATTTTTCGGCACTACGGGTGCCATTTTGTGTCAAATGGTGTCTATGCCGTGCGTACAAACTTTTGGTGCGGGCCGCTCCGGACGCCATTTTGGTGAGGTCGTTTGCATCGGCGCAGAGAGCGTGTACCGGAGGTATACAGAATACGCAGATTATGACGTCAATCAGCGTGCAATGCTGAATTGACGCCAGCGCTGCCATTTTCGACCTCGATGCTAAAGCTGACACCCTCTCTTAACCTCCCACAGCTGAACATGCGTTCAGCAAGCAGGAAGGATGCCCCAAAAGCGTGATTTAAAGGGATCATCACCTGCTTTCAGGTTAGTTGCTGATTGATTTCTACTGGCTCTTGGTGAGTTTGTAGAGGTGTTTCTTGCTTTGGTGTCTTATTTTAAGTTGCTGTAGTCTCAAGGGAGTGGTATGACCAGTTGCTTCAAGGCTTCTGCTCAGACCAGTTGCTCCCAGACATGGGTGCTGTAGTTTGTATCCCCCTTGGCCTGCAGCATGATAGGGAGAATGAGCAGACGCGACACAGAGGAGGACAAGCTGCTCGAAGAGGGAGGAGATGGAGGGGGAAACGGGCTCTCGGCAGGAGGCCATATCCACCCAGGGTCTTCAGGGAGCAATTCTCCTACCTCAACCTCAGTGAGTAACAGTGCATGCGCATCTCCACTTCACTAAGGAGGTGCTCACTGAAATCTGCCACCTGTTGCAGGCAGACCTTGCAGCCTCAGAGCAGGGCGAGGACGGCATTGCCAGCGGCTGTCAGGGTGAGCGCTTCCATTAATTTTTATACATCGGGCTCCTTCCAGGCTGGAGCAGGTGACATTTGCATAGTTCACTGTTGCATAAGGAAGGTACCAGAAGCACTGTATGCAAAGAGAGGTGAATACATTTCATTTTCTCTTGCCAGAGAAAAGCAGGCAGGCGGCTTTGCCAGTACAGCAGGCTTCCCCATGGTGCAGGGTGCCCTGCGCACACGTGGCTTTGCGGGCGCTGCATGTGAATTCGGAGATGTACCGCAACCAGAAGGGATTCCACTCCCTCAATGTCCAGCTGGTGTGCGATCATACTCCGCGCATCATGCAAGTCAGTGCCCGGTATCCTGGCAGCAGTTATGATGCCTTCATTCTGCCGTAGTCCACTGTACCATCTGCATTTGATCCACCACGTCAAACCAGAGGGTGGCTACTGGGCGACAAGGGTTATCCGATGACCACCTGGCTCAAAACTCCAGTGCGCAACCCAACCATATGTGGGCAGCATGCATATTACAAAAGCCATGCTGCCACAAGGAATGTGATTGAGCAGACCATTGGGGTCCTTAAACAATGCTTCTGCTGCCTGGACTGCTCTGGAGGAGCCCTGCAGTACTCGCCAGAGCGCATCTCAAGATTCGTCATGGTCTGTTGCATGCTGCACAACCTCGCCATCATGAGGGCACAGCACTTGCCACCAGGTATACAGCGAAGAGCGGAGGAGGCGACCAAGATAGTCCCTTTCTAGCTGGGCTGCCCGTGATCAACTGATCCAACTGTGATACCAGTGAACGCAACCCCACTTCCACATTCCCACATCTTGCCTTCCCTCTGTTACGGACCATCACAGCGTCTTCTTGGCCACAATGCTACAATAAATGCCATCACAAACCAAATTTATACATCCATCCATTCAATATTACATAACAAAGTCAACTCCTCACCCTTGTGCATTCCCTTAGTGCCTGTCTTGCGTGTTCCTTTTCCTGTCTTAGTGCTCCTACGCGATGCTACCCCATTGGCTGCGGCATTGCAGCATGGCTGGTGGAAGGCTGCTGACTTTCAGTGGAGGAGACTGCAGATGGCCTTGCAGGACGACCTCGAGCAGCTTCGGACCGAGAAGGCCTGACTTTAGACTGCACTACATGGGCGGCAGCAATCTGGGCTGGCTGGCTGGCAATAGCAAGGGCACTTGCGGAGTGGCAGTGGTGGAAGGGCGAATGCTGTCATCCTGAGAGAGAACAGTAGGTTAGTGCTCCCGGAGCCACTGCCACTTCCCTGGGGTGGCACCTCGGCAATCCTAGTAATCTGTTGGAGGAGTGATTGCTGGACTGCTGTGACACCCTGCAAACAATGTTCCCGCTAATTTGTTTGGGGTGCGCAGCCCCTTCAAATCTCCGCGCGTGCATGGTTTTTGTCCTTAGAACACCGATGAGCCGGATCTGCGCAGCTTAAAGAGACCATTGCCTGCAAGCCCTTTCAACACTGGTAACTGCAGCCATGATGGCAGCAGTCTGTGCTTGTGTGGCAACAAGCTGAGCTTGCGTGACTTCAGTCTGAGCTTCTACTGCAGCACTCCGATGTTGGGTGGCTTCTGCTTGTGCTGCAATGGAAGCTGAGACATCGGTAATCAAACGTTGCATCATGGTTGGGTCCACAAGTGCACTAATGTATCTGCTCACCACTTCCACGCTGGAAAGGATGGGCTCCCAAGCTCTGCGCAAAGCCCTGTGCAAGGTTGGTGCTGTACTCCTCCACGGTCCTTGACATTGCATTCAGGCTTTCTGGCAGGCCTGCCAATGCACCAAGCATTTCATTGTGCATAGCCATCAGCCTTGTTCTGTAGGCCGCCCCATCGAGGTCCTGTGCAGCAGAACTTGTGTGCGACCTCACCCTCTGGGGAGCTGGCACCTGTGCTACCCTTTCCCCCTGCCCTGGCTGCAGCCCACTCGTGCCCGGTGACTTGCCACGTGCAGATCCCGCCTCTATGCTACCGTCTAAAGTACAAGCATTGCCAGTATCTGAGCTGGTGGCTGCGAGTGTGAGTGACGGTGTTTCTTCTTCATCAGTGTCTTCTTCCTCTTCCACCTCTGCCTGCCCAGGTTGGAGTTCTTGGGTGTCTGAAAGGAGATAAGCACAAGGGTAGGGTTGTGGTGAGGAGAGGGGGTGAAAGCAATAGGTGCATGCTTACATCATATGCAGCTTGTAAATCAGAAGAGATTGTGGGATGAGGGGGAAGTGGGATGTGAGAAGGATGATTAAGTGTGAGCATAACGTCAAATGAAGATTCACAAAAATAAGCAAGTACATTTATTTCAGATCCATTTCTAGTGACCTACTGTGAAAGTAAAATGTAAGAATGTGATTTACTTCTGACCTAAAACCAGATGGGATTTATGCCTCCCCTTTTAAAGTGAGATGCCGTACTCCTGTTCTTATGGGGGCTGGGGAATGAATTTTCGTGGGTGTCAATTTGAAAGCCAGCATCCTTGCGAGGGGCCGAATGGCCTCATTCTGAGCTGTAAAGTTTTAAGATTTATCATTTGGTTAGCCATTGAATTTATGACCAGGTGCTCACGATCTTTGAGGTTTTGAGTTAGTGACACTCAAGTATTTTGGTTCATTGATTTAACTGGTATCTGCTTATTTTTTTTGCATTGCCTTTTTTTTCCGTACTATCTTCTTCCCCTAAATGATGTCATCCTTGTTATTTAGGAAGGAGGAAACGTTTCAGTTGATTGGCATCAACTGCATCCACAAAGATGTCTGTCTTGTTTTCACCGCCAGAATGTGGTGAAGTGGATCAGATTTACTTGTTCTTCTGTTCCTGCCTTCTCCACTCCCCTCCGCCCTAGCTCCTCAAAAAGAGTTTCTGCCTAAGGCTGATTAACTCACCCTTTCAATTAAGCTGGGATGTGAATGTGGGTTGACTGGAGTTCAAGACTTCTTCACTGGTACAGGTGTATCTGTATCTAATAAAAAGAAAAAAAATGTTATTGGTAAGAACGTAAGAAATAGGAGCAGGCCATACGGCCCTTTGAGCCTGCTCCGCCTTTTAGAAGATCATGGCCGATCTTCTATCTCAACTCCACCTTCCCGCACTGTCCCCATATCCCTTGATTCCCCTAGTATCCAAAAATCTATCGTTCTCTGCCTTGAATATACTGAACGACTAAGCAGCCACAGCACTCTGGGGTAGAGAATTCCAAAGATTCACAACCCTTTGTGTGAAGAAATTTCTCCTCATCTCTGTCCTAAATAGCTGAGCCCTTATTCTGAGATTGTGACCCCTAGTTCTAGACTCCCCAGCCAGGGGAATCATCCTCCCAGCATCTACCCTGTCAAGTCCCTTAAAAATGTTATATGTTTGAATGAGATAACCTCTCATTCTTCTAAACTCTAGAGAATATAGGCCTAGCCTCCTCAATTTCTCTTCATACGACAATCCCCTCATCCCAGGAATCAGTCTAGTAAACCTATGTTGCACTCCCTCTAAGTCAAGTATATCCTTCCACAGGTAAGGAGACCAAAACTGTACACAGTATTCCAGATGTGGTCTCACCATTGCCCTATATAATTGCAGCAAAACTTCTTTACTCTTTTATACTCTAATCCCTTTGTAATAAAGGCTAACGTACCATTTGCTTTCCTAATTGCTTGTTGCATGTTACTTGTATGTTAACTTTGTGATTTGTGTATAAGGACACCGAGGTCTCTCTGAATACCAACGTTTCCCAGTCTCTCATCATTTCAAAAATATTCTGCTTTTCTAGTTTTCCTACCAAAGTGGATAACTTCACACTTCTCCACATTATATTCCATCTGCCACGTTCTTGCCCAATCACTTAATCTGTCTAAATTATTTTGCAGCCTCCTTGCGTCCACCACACAGCTTACTTTCCCACCTAACTGTGTATTGTCAGCAAACCTGGATACATTACACTCGGTCCCCTCATCTAAGTCATTGATATAGATTGTATATAGCTGAGGCCCCAAGCACTGATCCTTGCGATACTCCACCAGTTACAGCCTGCTAACCCGAAAATGACCCGTTTATTCCTACTCTCTGTTTTGTGTCCATTAACCAATCCTCAATCCATGCTGATATATTACGCCAAATCCCATGAGTGCTAATTTTGTGTAATAACCTCTTGTGGGGCACTTTATCAAATGCTTTTGAAAATCCAAATACACTGCATCCACTGGTTCCCTCTTATCCACCCTACTAGTTACAACCTCAAAAAAAACTAACCGATTTGTCAAATGATTTCCCTTTCTTAAATCCATGTTGACTCTGGCCGATCAAAGTCCCTAATAATAGATTCTAGCATCTTCCCTACTACCTGGTATCGGTAACTAAGGAAGGTGCGTTGTCTGCCAACATGCTGTTTTATGGATTCGTATTTTCCATATTTGTGCCTGTAATTCCCCACACATGGTCAGTTCATGATCGAAAATAACCTTTCGTGGAGATGTAATGAGCATTTTCCACCAGAACAGAGGGAATGCCACTCCAGACTGCTCTCGCCCAGATGGAGCAGTACTTGTCCATAGTAAAAATGGTGTGTGGAGACTAGGAAGGGATGGGGTAAGAATGTTTTAAAAAAACATTAATATTATCAAGAACATTTTATTGCAGACTTCTAAGTACTGTATTACAGTATTTTAGGTTTCAAAAGGAATAAAGTTTACTGATTTAAAAATAATGTTAAAGATAAAATGCATTCTTCCGTTTTCAAAAAATAACCTGGAAGTCACGTTTCTAATAGATTATTGTTCCTTTTTGAATATTTGCTCATTTGAGGCAGTAACCTTTCATAAAAAGTAAAATTAGCTTCAATAAATGGATAGGTTCCTCCCATAGAAAGAGATAGGGAGCTTGGATATGCAGCGCGTGGGGTGTGGCCTGTATGCAATTTGCCATTGACTGTCTGGACCAAGAACTGAGTGGAGATGACTCTTCTGTTAAAGGAGAAAAAGAAAATCTATAGTTCAATTAATACACACTACTGTTATGCACTTCTGAGACGCTAGTTTAAAATGGCATATTCCTTGAAATCAGCTATCTTGCTTTCAGATACAGTGTTGCCCACATTCTGAGAACAAATTAAGATCTTTCCTGATTGTCTCGGCATGTAACCTGGATCAGATTTCATATCTAAGAAAAATGTAATGCCAATTTGTGAAAATAGACTTTGTACACTGTTGTGTTAAATTTTATTTCAAGTTTTATGTTTCCTTTTTATTCTTAACCTCAGTTTAACTCAGCTAGAGCAGTTGAAGGCCCAACAAGGAGTTGGATCACCAAACTCTGGTGACAACAAAGCTGTGGATATTGTGCAGATGTTGTTCAAAGCTGAACACGAATATAACAAGGTGAGTGTGATGACCACTAATTAAGATCCAAGTAAAAGAGGGAAGCAAATGCTTGAACTACTTGCAATGGATGGATGTAAAGGAGATGCGTCCTCAGCCTGGTTTATTCAGGTTGCAGTCTTAACCCCTTTTTATTTTAAGATGTTTCAGTGGGATGCTGAGCAGTTTTGAGTAAAACAAAAACAGTTCATTCAGTAAGCTACAGAAACGTCAGTCCAGTAAGTTGTGTGCCATGCATCATACTCAGCAAAATATCTAACTGGTCTGGTAAAGCAGGAGTCGCAATGTGCATAGTTAAACGAGGCTAACTTGGACAGCTAAAATCAACCAAATGCTGCTTAACAAATGATAACATATCCTACTTCTGACACCAGGACATAACAGTTAATCTTCCCCGATCCCTAGTAGGATGAAGAATGCTGGCTGTGCTCAGATGTCAACACAGAGCCCAACCTTTAACACACCCCAACCATAAGTGTCGAGCTCATGAACTTCTATATAACACGTGATGTAAATGCCACAGCAGTTTAAGAAGCTTGCATACTCGCCCTTCCTCGATCTTGCCGGAGCTTTTTACACAGCCAACCACATCGTTCTTCTCCAATGCCTCTCTTCAGTTGTTCAGCGAGGTGGGACTGCCCTCGCTTGGTACCACTCTTACCTATCCAGTCATAGGCACAGCACCTCAGCAGTGGCTTAATTTCCCGCTCCCACACTTATACCAAGGATCTATCCTAAGCCCCCTCCTCATTCTTAGCACATGCTGCCCCTTGGCGACATCATCTGCCAACATTGGGTCAGCTTCCACATGTACTACATCAAATTTACAACACAGAAACAGGCCATTTGGCCCAATTGGTCTATGCTGGTGCTTATGCTCCACACAAGCCTAAATTTATGCTAACAACAACTACTTCTACTTCTTTCAACCCCTCCACTGCCTCTGCCTCCAGCTAAACATTTGGAAGCCTGAAGCCACCTCCTTCAGTCCCTGCCACAAACTAAATACCCTTCCCACTAATTCCATCCCTTGCTCTCATCTACCAAAACTGCTCATTGTTCCAGGATCATTCTGGAATGCAAAGATAACCCCCGGCTTCTTTTCTCTACTACAAATCGTCTTCTTAAACCCCTCTCCCCTGTCTCCACCTTCACCTCCAACAACAAGTGCGAGGAGCTCTTGGACTCCTTTGTCACTAAGATTGAGACCATCCGATCAGCTGCCTCTGCCACTTCCCTCCCTTCCCCGAGCCCACCAGGCCAAACTTCTTCTCAGGTTCTCCCCTACCCTAGCCCTAAACTTGCATCTTTCTCCAGTTTCTCTCCAATCTCCCCTCATGCCCTATCCGAGCTCATCTTGTCCATGAGACCTACTTCCTGCTCCCTCGACCCTATTCCCACTAAACTGCTGACCACCCAGCTTCCCTTCCCGGCTCCCATTTTAGCTGATTTTGTTATTGGTTCTCTCTCCTCAGGTACTGTCTCCCTCTCCTTCAAATCTACCGTCATCACCTCTCTCCTCAAAAAAAAACCCTTGACCCCTCCGTCTTTGCAAATTACCGCCCCATCTCCAACCTCCCTTTCCTCTCAAGTCCTTGAATGTGTTGTCGCCTCTCAAATCTGTGCCCATCTTTCCTGGAACTCCATATTTGAATCCCTCCAATCAGGTTTCTGCCCCTGCCACAGTAACCGCTCTTATCAAAGTCACAAATTACATCCTTTGTGACTGTGACAAAGGTAAACTATCCCTCCTCGTCCTTCTAGACCTGTCTGTAGCCTTTGACACGGTTGACAACTCCATCCTCCTCCAAAGTCTCTCCACCGTCGTCCAGCTGGGTGGAACTGCACTCGCCTGATTCCATTCTTATCTATCTAATCGTAGCCAGAGAATCACCTGCAATGGCTTCTCTTCCTGCTCCCGCACTGTTACCTCTGGTGTCCCCCAAGGATCTATCCTTGGCCCCCTCCTATTTCTCATCTACATGCTGCCCCTCGGCGACATCATCTGAAAACACAGCGTCAGTTTCCACATGTACGCTGATGACACCCAGCTCTACCTCACCACCACCTCTCTAGACCCCTCTACTGTCTCTAAATTGTCAGACTGCTTGTCCGACATCCAGTACTGGATGAGCAGAACCGAAGCCATTGTCTTCGGTCCCCACCACAAACTCCATTCCCTAGCCACCGACTCCATCTCTCTCTCTGGCAACTGTCTGAGGCTGAACCAGACTATTCGCAACCTTGATGTCATATCCGTGCCATTACTAAGACCGCCTATTTCCACCTTCGGAACATCGCCTAACTTTGCCCCTGCCTCAGCTCATCTGCTGAAACCCTCATCCATGCCTTTGTTACCTCTAGACTTGACTATTCCAATGCACTCCTGGCTGGCCTCATGTTCTGCCCTCCGTAAACTTGAGGTCATCCAAAACTCTACTACTGTGTCCTAACTCGCACCAAGTCCTGTTCACCCATCACCCCTGTGCTCGCTGATGTACATTGGCTGCCGGTTACGCAACGCTTCAATTTTAAAATTCCCATCCTTGTTTTCAGATCCCTCCGTGGCCTCGCCCCTCTCTATCTCTGTAATCTCCTTAAGCTCCACAACCCTCCGAGATATCTGCGCTCCTCTAATTCTGGCTTCTTGAGCATCCCCGATTTTAATCGCTCCACCATTGGTGGCCATGCCTTCAGCTGCCAAGGCCCTAAGCTCTGAAATTCCCTCCCTAAACCTCTCCGTCTCTCTACCTCTCTTTCCTCCTTTAAGGCGCTCCTTAAAACCTACCTCTTTGACCATCTGCCCTAATATCTCTTTATGTGGCTTGGTGTCAAATTTTATTTTATAACGGTCCTGTGATGCACCTTGGGATGTTTTACTACTTTAAAGGTGCTATATAAATACAAGTAGTTGTTGTTGAATCTGGCCTCTTATACATCCTCTCCCTCTCCCTCTCCCCCTTTGCCCCACTATTGGCTGCCATGCCTTCAGTCACCAGGCCCACGCTCTGGAATTTCCTCCCTAAATCCCTCTCCTTAAGACCCTCCTTGAAAACCTATCTGTTTGACTAACCCCTCCACCCAATCTTTCCTCTTTGGCTCAGTGTCTATTTTTTTAATTACACCTCTGTGAAGCACTTTCTGACCATTTTCTATATTAAAGGTACTATATAAATGCTGTTGCTATATATATTAAATGATCTGGGCTTTAGTATTGAGGGAATAATATTGATATTTGCTGATGTTGCACCAAATTTGGGGGTGTGCCATTGTGATGAGGATTATGAAAGACTGCAGGAGAACATAGAAAGAGTAGAGTAGACAGATGGGTGGCAGATGCAGTTCAATTTATAAACATTTGAAGTAATACAGATAGGGAAAGTAATGGTAAGATTTTAAATGGAGTAGCGAATTAGGTAGACTTTACAGCACAGAAACAGGCCATTTGACACAACTGATCTATACTCTACACAAGACTCTTTCAACTAATTACGTCTTCCCACCCTGCCTCCATATTCCTCTATTGCTTGATCCCTCATTGATGCATCAAACTCCCCTTAAATGTGTCTACACTATATGCTTCAACTAGTCCATGTAGCAGCAAGTTCCACATTCACACTATTCCCTGTGTAAATAAATTCCTCCTAAATTCTTTATTTGATTTATTAATGACTATGTTATATTTATGCCCCCTTGTTTTAGACTCGCCCACTAGTGGAAACAGTTCCTCACGTCCACCCTATCAAATCCCATCATAATTTTAAAGACTTCTATCAGGTATCCTCAGACTTCTCTTTTCCAGAGAAAAGATCCTCCGCCTGCTCCATCTTTCCTGATAGTTACATCCTCTCAATTTTGGTAACATTATGTCCACTCTTTTTTACTTCAAAGAATTTAATAAGGTTGATTAAACATGACCTTCCTTTTAGAACGCCATGCTATTTTTAATTTTATTGTCCATCTCCAGATATTTTGTTGCCTGATCTTTTAGCAAAGATTCTAGTATCTTTCCTACCATTGACGTTAAATTAACTGGTCTCTATTTCCCTGGATTAGTTATATCTTCCTTCTTGAAGTTAGGAATTACATTTGCTGTCCGTCAGTCCTCTGGCAGTATTTCTATTGAATTTTTATATATGGAACAATGCCTCTGCTACCATCTCTTTTCTTTTGAGGATCCGCTGGTGCAATCCATCTGGACCCGGAATTTTGTCTTCCTTAAGTTTGGCTGGTATCTCCTTTCTATCTTAACTGTTCTAGTATTCCTCCACTACTTCTACTATTGCCATTTTCACTTTATTAGCCAATTCAGTGAAAACTGAGGAAAAGTATCTATTCAATATCCCTGCCATTTCAGTATTAATTCCTTTGAGTTTATGTTGCTCATCCCTTAGTGGCCCTATCCCTATTTAATTTTCCTTTTGTTACTTATCCCTATAGATTATTTTACTATTTCTTTTTATATTCTTTGATATTTTCATTTCATATTTCCTCTTTGTCTTCTTAATTGTCTTTTTTGCCTCTTTCCTAAACTCATCCTATTTTCTTTTATCTTCCTCCTTTATTGTTTATGTACTTTGTGTATGCCTTTTTCTTTAGATTCAATATTATCCTCACCTCTTTATTTATCCATGACGTGTCATTCTTGGCTAAGAGGAGCAAAGGGATTTTCGTATGCAGATACACAAGCCATTAAAGGTGAAAGTTCAAATAGGTAAGGCCACAAAAGCAGCAAAACTGAATCTTTGGTTATGTATCTAGAGCAATAGAATACAAAAGCACGGAGCTAATACTGAACTTGTACAAGACCATACTTAGGCTGTAGTTGGAGTATTATGTGCAGGTTTGGGCACCCCATTCTGGGAAGGTTATAAAAGCATGGAAAAGATAAAGCGTCAGTTCACTAGGATGTTACTAGGGATGAAGAGTTACAGTTATTGAGAGAGACTTGAGAAGTTGATGTTTTTTTCAATCGAGCGGAGACGGTCAAGAGATGACTTGATCGAGGTCTTCACGATTATGAAATGTTATTATAAAATAAATAGTAATAGGTTTCAACTAATAACAAGAAGGCATAAATTTAAGATAATAAAGAATGAAAGAGACAAGAAAAATTTGCTTTACAAAGAGGGTGGGTCTCTGCCACAAATTGTTGTTGAAGCAAAGTCTATAAAAAAAATGTTTTAATTGTTTGAAGAAGAAATACTGGGTATGGTGAGAAAGATTGTGGGATTAGACTAGGTGGCTCCTGTGCACAAAATTACCGGCACAGACTAATTGAGCCAAATGACCTGTTTTCTGTGCTGTAACATTCCAGGTAGTGTTTATTTGCAACACCAGTGGGTTGGACCAGATTTCTGATTGGTCCCCTTAGAGGTCAAGACATACCCAACAGTTTGTCTGGAACATGTAATTTGATCATGCCTGCTGTAGAGCAGTCTGCAATGTGTAATTTGATCCAGTCTTGTCACGCAGCCTACAGAAAGTAGAAGTGTAGTTAGCTTTGTGAAGATGTTCTGTTATCTATTGTTCTGCAATTGTAATTATAGTTGTCCTTGGCTGGTAAAAATAAAAGACTTTATACTCTAATTAGTGGGTTAATTACTTCTTTGGAGTTTTATGGGTTTTTTTTCCTTCTGGAAGTCGTAAAAATTCTTTAATTCAGAATGAAGGGTTCGTGTGTGTATCCAACCTTCTGACACACAAGCGAGTTCACACTGGGGAGAGGGCGTTCACCTGCTCCGTATGTGAGAAAGCATTCTCTACTTCATCCGGTTGGAAGAGTGTTATCCACGCCTAACAGAAGGGGGAGAATGTGATCCGTCTTCCTATCTGGATCACATTCACGCTCTCATTCCCCCCCACCCCACCTTTAGAGCTGGATCACGTTCTTCCCCCATCCCCACTGTTCTCTCTGTGCTCTAACCTCCACCCCACCCCCCGAGTTCCTGACTTTCTTCCCCCACCCCCGCGCGTCTGGCCTTCTCTCCCCACGCGTCTGGCCTTCTCTCCCCACGCGTCTGGCCTTCTCTCCCCGCGCGGTGGCGGGACGGTGTTTAGGCACTGCTCCCCATACGGTGCGCATGCGCAGAAGGACACAGGCAGAAGACCCCATGCAAATAATCACAGTGAACAGTCTGTGACTTGAGTTAGTCATACATTGTCACCTTTTCAAATGTCAATTTGGTTTGGAAATTGACCAGGCGGGGTGGACCTTCACTGCCAGTTTTTCACCCGGCGATGAAAGTCAAAATGTACCTGTGTAACCAATAATGATCACTCAAGTTCAGCGTTTTTAATTTTTGTTTCAGGTCAAACAGTCCTCTGAGCCAAAGCAGATAACTAGTTCCAGTCTGATTCACGACAGTTCAAACCTGATCAAGCCAATTCCCATTAAACTGACTGAGGTTGGAACAGACTCCCATTACCAACAAGTACAGCAACAGGACAAGGTATTTGGTTTAAAGTTCACCACTGACTCTAAGGCATTGCTCGTCCTGTCTATTTCTATGGCCGGAATTTTCTGGGGTCCGTGCGGGCGCGATTGGAAGCAGGTTGGGTGGGAAATTTGAAATAATTTGCAGCAGGTCGGGAACCTGCTGTCATCCCACCCCCACACGCCTTTCGTTCGGGCGCGTTTGCTGGTGCGGCAGCGACCCGACCGGCAGCGGCGGGCGACCTAATTCAAATCATTAACAGGTAGTTGTCAGACCCTTAAGAGCGTTTTTCAGCCTACCTTTCAAATTTCCCTGGCTGCCCACGGGATTCACACAGCTCGGGAACCATGTCAGTCAGCCTGAGGCGGGAGTTGAGTGGCCATTGCTCCAGCTGATTAGATAACAGTATGAAATGTACAATAAAACCTCCCACCTCACAGCTGATCACTTTCCACAGGCAAAAGCTGTTGCTGACTGCATTCCCAGCACAAAGTTAGCTTTCTACAGGCGGCAAGTGCTTCCAGCAAAGTGGCCATCCAGTCTCACCTCATTGTTACAACCTATCACACCATTGACAGCTTGCTCCTCTGATCTCTACTTGACCTACCATCTATTCCATCAGATTGGGTGCCATTTATACTGTGTCACCTTGGTCCTCCGAATCGGAGCACGATGAGCCCCAACACCAGCAGCACCAACCTTCTCCTCAGCCACCTGATGCTGCACAGGACAGAGGCCATCAGCGCAGGGCTGCACTGCGCCGGAGGTGATACCCCCAACACAGGGTATACAGGCAGAGGATGAGCTTCCTCAACATGACTGAGCAGCAGCCCAAAGGAGGCTCAGGCTATCGCACCAGGTTGTCACAGACATTTGCACATTGCTGGAGGAAGACCTGCAGCCCAGAGGAGCAGGTGGACATACCTTGCCAGTGGCTGTCGAAGTCACCAGCGCCCTCAACTTCTTCGCCTCAGGCTCCTTCCAAGGATCTGCAGCAGACATTTGCAGCATCTCGCAGTCTGCCGCCCACAGATGCACCACACAGGTCACCAGTGCCCTGTTTGTGACAAGTCAGCCAATTATATCAACTTTGCCACTGATGAGGCTCGTGTTACTGAGCGGGCGCTCGACTTTGCCACTCTGGCTGGCCTCCCACGGGTGCAGGGTGTCATCGACTGCACAAATGTGGCCATCAGGGCACCCCATCATAACCCAGGAGTCTTTGCCAACCGCAAGGACTTCCACTCCCTCAATGTGCTGCTGGTCTGCAACCATAGGAAGATCATCATACATGTGTGTGCCAAATTCCCTGGCAGCTGCCATGACTCTTTCGTCCTTTGCCAGTCCACCCTCCCTCAGCTCTTCACTCCTCCAAGCAGACATTTCGTCTGGCTGCTTGGACATAAGGGCTATCCACTGAAGACGTCGCTCATCACACCCTTGAGGAGGCCAAGTACTGAGGCCCAGGAGAGATACAATGAAAGCCACATTTCCACCAGATGTGTCATAGAGCAGACAATAGGCATGCTGAAAATGCGCTTCAGATGCCTTGACAGATCTGGAGGAGCCCTTCAGTATGCACCAGCAGGGTCTCCAGAATCGTCGTGGTCTGCTGCGCCCTGCACAACATAGCACAGCAGCGAGGATTAGCGCTGCATGAGGAGCAAGGCACTGAGCGCACAGCCTCTTCAGAGGAGGAGGAGGAGCATCAGCTGGAAGACGAGGAGGAGCAGGAGCTGGAGGAACCTGCGGGCCAGATCCCACCAGCACCCGAGCACATTGCTGCCTGGGAGACCAGGGATGGCCTCACCATGTCCAGATTTACTTAACTTTATGCAGGAAACCCATATGGCTGCCACATGCTGTGCCAGATTGGCACCACCCCACAGCAACACCATAAAGGATCCCTACGATGACCAAACCATTCCTTTCACACTGACCACCATTGCTGGAGGTACTGTTATGTCTCACCATTCACTGCAACTCACTAAGCCACTTCCAAAGGTGCACAAAAATGTGTCCAAGACGGGAAAGTGGTGAAAATAAAGATTTTTATGGTCGACAATACATTAACGGAAACTTGACATTAACATTGACTAAAACACCCAAGTGGCTATCCTTGTGAATCTACTTGTGTGCCATCTTTCTCTTCTGCATGCTTCTATGAGGTGCTACCCCTGTGGCTTCAGCAGAGGTAGAGGCAGCCTGCTCACTTTCCTGCTGCGACTGCTGAAACACTGTTGGCGGACGTCCTCTGGGCTTTGGAGGCTGTGATGGCTCCACCAAAGTCTGCTCCTTCTGCGACTGTGCAGGGGCAGACTCGGCCATCGCGACTGAGGGGGTGGCAACGGGGGAGAAGTGTAAGCGTTTTGCGAGGAGCCCACACTTCCATGTCCCCTCTCAACGTCTTCCCTCTCATGGGCCATCCGCACTTCCCTGCTAGCAAGGAGCTGGAGAGCACCTTGCTGCACATCAGTGGGGCCATGAGGACCCACGTCTACGCTGACATCCCTCCTAGACAGGAGATCTGTGAGCCTCTGCCATCTATGCTCCATAGATAGCCGCCTAGTCTCCATAGATAGCCGCCTAGTCTCCATAGATAGCCATCTATTCTCCATAGAGACCATGTGCTCCTGTGAGTGGCTTATTAGCTGCTCCATGCAGGTGGCCATCCTATCCATGGAAGAGCCTACAGTCGCCATCGCCTGCGACACGGTGGTGCTCATGTTGAAGATGGACTACTCCATTCTCTGAACATTTGCAGACATCGCAGTCGCAAAACTTATCAGAGCCTCCAGGATCACCCTCTTTCTAGATGGCCCCCCGAGGCTCAGCGTCTGCATGCAGCTGAGCAGAGCTGGGAGCGTCCTGCGCCCTCCGGCGAGGAGTCTCCACTGCTGTCCCTGTCTCCACCATCTCCTCTTGCTCATTTGTGACTTGTGATGGAGCCGATGACAAAACTACTCTCACGTGGGACCCATCGAGGTGTGTGTCTCTGCACTGGTGCTGGGTGCGCTCATGTCTGGTGATGCTGCGCCTTCAGAGGCTGGAGGCTCCTCTGAGGAGTCGTTTTCCTCTTCCTCCTGGACAGTTGGTGGAGGTGGGGGACTCTTGATTGACCTGTGGGAGAGTAAAGAGATGGGTTAGATATGACATATGAAGAATGGGTACAGATACCATTATGCACATGATGACCATTCAGTGGCTGATGACATCAGTCCCCATATGAATGACTGATGTAAGCCATGTAGCTGTATGATATGTAATTGTGTCACCAGGTTGCTGAGATGCCCCCTTCTCGCCATCTCCCACCTCCTGCTGCTCGGCCACTCCAGAGACTTCCAACGCAGCCTCCTCTGCTGTTGTGAGGGTGGCAAATGACGGAGGCCCACCTCCAGTTCTCTCCCTCTCCCTCTTATTTTTAACTTTTTAAAATTCATTCATGGATGCGGGTGTCGCTGGCAAGGCCAGCATTTATTGCCCATCCCTAGTTGCTCTTGAGAAGGTGGTGGTGAGCCACCTTCTTGAACCACTGCAGTCCATGTGGTGAGGGTACTCCTACAGTGCTGTTAGGGAGGGAGTTCCAGGATTTTGACTACAATGAAGGAACGGCGATATACTTCCAAGTCAGGATGGTGTGTGACTTGGAGGAGAACTTGGAGGTGGTGGTGTTCGCTCTCTTCTGCAAGGAGGGAAAGAAGAGAAGCTTGAGTGAGGGTGATGGAATGAGTGTAAGGAATAGATGTGTTACATCTTTCGAGGGAGACTATAATGGAGTGGGGTGGCAATGCCAAGTGGCCTCCTTGCGTGTTATTAGTTGGTATGATTGCATTAGGATGAGGGTGAGTGTGAGGGGTGGCTAGTAAGATGGGGATGTGATAACGTAGATAGAGAAAGAGGGATGGGTGGACGTGCAAGGTATGTTGGTTTGAGTAAGGATGTGCAGCAGTAGGGTTGGGAAGGCAGAGTGATGGGGATGTGACGAGAGGCACAGCAGGATGAAGTTGAGTTTGGCTTTGTACTCACCTTTCCTGATCTAATGAGATCATTGAAACATTTACGGCACTGCACCCAGGTGCTCCTGAACACATCCCTGCTGTTGACATCCTCTGCAATTTGGAGCCAGGCTCTTTTTGTCTCCTGGGGAGGTCTCTTCCGCCCATTGAAAGGGAAGAGGCTCTCCCTGCGTGCTCTGACTCCCTGCACAAGCATATGGAGGGAGTCATCGGAGAACCTGGGTGCAACCCTCTGCCTCTGTGCAGCCATCTCTCCTACTGTTTGGAGCAATCAAAATCTCCAGTGTGCTGCCTGCACACTCCTAGATGAACCTTCAAATGCAATGTGACCATGGCTCCTTGAAATAGCCCGGCTGAAAACGTATCGTCGATGACTTCATCAGACCCGCACCATTTAATAGGGCTGGGTAATGCGCAGGGCAGGCTTCATAGGCCCCATTCGCGCAAAGTCGATTTCTGCAGCGGGATGGAAGCAGCAATGGGGTCGCCACCCGACGCTGTAAGTTTGTGTCAGCAGATGTTCCACTTATCGAATCCAAAAATATAAGTTTTTAAAAACTTATAAAACTCTAATACAGGATAAAATCATTCTGTGGAGATGAAAGTAGGACTTTTTTGCTTGGATATCATTCAGCAATTTTCAAAATGGAGAAAAATCTGCTGAAGTTGATAAAAAAATCACATGATAATTATGGATGAGGAAGGCCATTTGGCCCATTATAACCCATCCATCCAGAATTAACCTACAGTCTCTGTTTCAGCACGCAGTTGTTTTTTTAAATGACTCTAAGGTTTTCATTTTCACTACTCCTATCTGGACGTTTATTCCATGTGTTGTTAAATCTTTGTGTGAAGAAGTGACGAAGGTTGGTCAAGCAGGATTCCCTTCCGATGCCATGTTGACTGCTGTTTACGAAGTTGTGTACACAAGTTTACTCCTGATAATCAATTCCATTAATTGGGGAGGGAATGATACTAATGTGGCCACTAGTGAATATCTGGAAGAATATTCAGAATATTTACTTTTTTATGCTCATCTTGGTTTCGCGCCTGTTTGCATCTTTAATGGTTCTCGCCTCTTCTCTGACTGCCCTATTACTATTGCAGTGCTGATAAACTTTTTTTTTTACTATTGTGCTTTGCCTCCCTCTGCAGCTATGCTTTTTTCTTAGATCTGTCTTTGTCCCTCTGATTATCCTTTTAACATATTTCTGCATTTTCCCATATTCATCCCTTTCTCTCTGCAGGATTTGTCGAGGTTATAAGAGGTCTTTATTGTACTTTCAGTTTGTTTCCTAATTGATTTAGGGTAACATTAGCTTGTTTTTGCTGATTCCAGGTAGGTATTTATTCTACTTGTTCAGCATTATTTCTTGAAATGTGTTCCACTTAAACTTTACTGAAGTGTTGATAAACATCCTCCTCCAATCTATTTGATTTGGTTGTTTCCTCATTTTCTCTAAATTTAGCCATTTTACATTTATATACCTAGTTCCTGGTCTTGGGTATATCTGAATCCCAGATCACTTAAAACTTGATCTTTCTGTGGTCACTGTCTTCCCAGGCTTGCTACTATTGCTGTTTCTTTATGCTATATGGATCATTAATGAATACTAGGTTAAGATGTGCACGGTCTCTCGTGGCTTCCTTGATACACTGGGTCAAGAAGCAGTTGTGCATTACATTTACCAACTCTTGACTCTAAACCCTTCGGGTGTTCGCACGCAGTTTATATTTGGTTGATTGAAGACTCCCATTAAAATAACTTGCCTGTTCTTGCATATTTTTTTATCTCTTCATAAAGCAAATTTTACTGTCTTTTATGCTGACCTAATGATGTCTAGAAAACCCCTAGTGTTGCCTTGGATTTTTTTTTTTGCAATGGAGATGTCTGACCACAGTAGTTCATTTTTGTTGTTCTCCCTCTCCCACAGGATTAACTTCATTTACCACCTAGGTGTCCCTAACATATAGGGCTACATCACCACCTTTTCTGTTCAGTCTGTCTCTTCTGAATACTCTATCTCCCTGAATGTTGTATTCATTTCCATCCTCGGGGTTTAGCTATGTGGTAGGTAAAATTTTGGAGTCCATTATTAAGGAAACAGTAACAGGACATTTGGATAATCATAATTTAATAGGACAAAGTCAGCATGGTTTTACGAAGGGGAAGTCATGTTTGACAAATTTGCTGGAGTTCTTTGAGGAAGTAACATATAGAGTGGATAAAGGGGAACCAGTGGACGTAGTGTATTTAGACTTCCAAAAGGCATTTGACAAGGTGCCACACAAAAGATTATTGCTTAAGGTAAAAAATCACGGGATTGGGGGTAATATTCTGGCATGGATAGAGGATTGGCTATCTAACAGAAAGCAAAGAGTTGGGATAAATGGTTCATTCTCAGACTGGCAATCAGTAACTAGTGGTGTTCCACAGGGGTCAGTGCTGGGTCCCCAACTCTTCACAATCTATATTAACGATTTGGAGGAAGGGACCAAGTGTAACATATCAAAATTTGCAGATGATACAAAGATGGGAGGGAAAGTAGTGAGTGAGGAGGACATAAAAAACCTGCAAGGGGACATAGACAGGCTAAGTAAGTGGGCAGAGATTTGGCAGATGGAATACAACACTGGAAAGTGTGAGGTGATGCACTTTGGCAGGAAAAATCCTAGAGCAATTTATTATCTTAATGGCAAGAAACTGGAGAGTACTGAAGTGCAAAGGGATCTGGGGGTCCTGGTGCACGAAACTCAAAAGGTTAGTATGCAGGTGCAGCAAGTGATTAAGAAGGCAAATGGAATGTTGGCTTTCATTGCTAGGGGGATAGAATATAAAAATAGGGAGGTATTGCTTCAGTTGTACAAGGTATTGGTGAGACCGCACCTGGAATACTGCATACAGTTTTGGTGTCCTTACTTAAGGAAAGACATCCTTGCTCTCGAGGCAGTGCAAAAAAGGTTCACTCGGTTAATCCCGGGGATGAGGGGGTGGTCATATGAGGAGAGGTTGGGTAGATTGGGACTCTACTCATTGGAGTTCAGAAGAATGAGAGGCGATCTTATTGAAACATATAAGATTGTGAAGGGGTTGGATCGGGTGGATGCGGGGAGGATGTTCCCGATGACGGGTGAGACGAGAACTAGGGGACATAGTCTTAGAATAAGGGGCTGCTCTTTCAAAACTGAGATGAGGAGGAACTACTTCACTCAGAGGGTGGTAGGTCCATGGAATATGCTGCCACAAAAAGCTGTAGAAGCTACAACATTAATTAAATTTAAAACAGAAATAGACAGTTTCCTAGAAGTAAAGGGCATTAAGGGTTACGGGGAGCGGGCAGGAATTTGGACATGAGTCTAGGTTCGGATCGGTCATGGCCCTGTGGGTAGTGGAGCGGGCCCAGGGACTGTGTAGCCTGATTCTGCTCCTATTTCGTGTGTGCAATTCTGTTAGATGCAGGAGATGGTTCTGTGATAGATAGTAGATTGGCGGTTAGGATCAGATCAGCCATGATCTTATTGAATGGCGGAGCAGGCTCGAGGGGCCGATTGGCCTACTCCTGCTCCTATTTCTTATGTTCTTATGTTCTTATGTTTCTGATATTGCTGCCATAACAGCATCTTATTTCTAATGCTTCTGACATTAATGTATGCACAATTTATTGCAGATTTGCCTCCTCTTGTCCCCAGGGTTTGCCTATTTATGTCTCTAATAAAGTATGTATCTCTGATTTTCTATATTGGTATCCAGTTATTGAGTACCTTCTTCCTTGTGATCCATCTCCTCCTGGGTTCTAATTTAAATGATTTCTAATCATTGTCTCAATGTTCCTCGCAAATCTGTTTGTTCCTACTTGGTTTAGGTGCAGCCTATCTCTCCTATACCAATCCTTTTCATTCTGGAAATGTTCCCAGTTATTTATGAAGGCAGCATTGTTGTTTTCAAACCAGATTATAAGCCGCTCATTTATATCCTCAGTTTTCTTGGTGTACTCCTCCTTTCCCAAACAGCGAAAGTATACCAGAGAACAGAGAGGTGGATGTAAAAGATCCCAGTGGCATTATTTCGAAGAAAAGCAGGGGAGTTCTCCCCGGTGTCTTGGCCAACATTTATCCCTGAACCAATGTCACTAAAACAGATTATCTGGTCATTATCTCATTGCTGTTTGAGTTTTGGAGAAATCTTTGCCTATGTTGCTTTTAAGGGCCCTTCAACAACAACAACAACAACTACTTGCATTTATATGGTGCCTGTAACATAGTAAAACGTCCCAAGACGCTTCAGAGGAACATCATCAAACAAAATTTGACAACGAGCCACATAAGGAGATATTAGGGCAGAAGAAGTAGGTTTTAAGGAGCATCTTAAAGGAGGATAGAGAGGTGGAGAGGTTTAGGGAGGGAATTCCAGAGCTTAGGCCCTTGGCAGCTTAAAGCATGGTTGCCAGTGGTGGAATGATTAAAATCGGGGATGTGCAAGAGGGCAGAATTGGAGGAGCGCAGAAATCTCGGAGGGTTGTTTGGCTGGAGGAGGTTACAGAGATAGGGAGGGGCGCGGCCGTGGAGGGATTTGAAAACAAGGATGAGAATTTTAAAATCAAGGTGTTGCTTAAGTGGGAGCCAGTGTAGGTCAGCGAGCACATGGGTGGTGGGTGAACGGGACTTGGTGTGAGTTAGGATACAGACAGCAGAGTTTTGGATGAGTTTAAGTTTATGGAAGGTGGAAGATGGGAAGCTGGCCAAGAGAGCATTGGAATAGTCAAAGTCTAGAAGTAACAAAGGTATGGATGGACTACCACCACTGGATCCTTTTCTGTCTCCTACAGTATCCCTTTTAACTTTTTCTCAATATGCTCTAGCTGCAGGTAAACAGCTCATCATCTTTTAGGCAATACCTTTGTATGGCTATCTACATTCTGGAGCAAAGAATCCTCTATACCTATAGTCTTTCTATGACCTGCAAACTGTGTCTTAACCAAAGCTGTCCCCTCATTTTCCAGTTGCCTTTTCTGCTGAGACCTTGTTTCCTTCTGCAGTGTTGGACAGTGCCTGGTATGTGTTCATTAAAATGATCTCTTGGAGCTTCATAGGCTTTCCATGCTTCTTTTACCAACTTTCGTCTATCCTGTATCCCTATTTCCATGGCTTCTTTCAGCACCTGTTTCCATATCATGACGACCCTGCCCCTAGTTGTACTGGTCACAAATTCCAATCCCTGATGATTTGCTGTGAAGGTCTAATGTTTGCTTGGTCTTTGCACAGACCTGTGGTGACTTATTTACTGAGCTTAATACTATCCACTCGCCTTCAAAAAGCACCTCACATTTGCTGCCCATCCAAGTTCCTGTACTATGCTTTGTAAAGTCTATCTTTAAGTTTGATCAACAGACATTTTTCACATCACTTCACCCATTATATATGTCTTTATCATTCCAGGGAACATTCTGCAGCAGACCCACCTCTGCCTCCATCCTAATCGTACTTCTTTCAGCTGCTTCCCTTTTTTATCTTAATCCTCCAGTTTGCCCCTTTCACTTTACTTTTAATATCTTGTGTACTCCCCAATTGAATTATTTGTTTCTCATGCCCTGTTTTAATTTTTAATTCCCTTGGATATCCTTTTTTATTTTGGATTGTATGTGATGGTTCCCTTTGTCATCAATTTCACACGTGTTCCCCTACATGACTGCTGCTCTTTAACAATAACTTCTCCGAGGTGCTCTCCCATCAAAACTGCCTATGCTGCACTTATTGAAAATATTCAGGTCATTTATCCCTTTTTTGTTTCTACTCCCTTTTGATTCACCTGGTTGCTGTATTTTCACATTGTTTCTGAGGCTGTAGAGAGTTTAGCTCTCTTACATTGAAGCATTTCACCATTTACTTCTACTTAGTTTCGCTTTTGCCCAAATACTAATTACTTCTATGCAAATAGCACCAATAGCAATTTTTTTGTCAACACTATATTTATTTTCCATGAAATTTTATGAAGTTGATACTCTTAGTCACAAAAGTAATATATTTCTTTTTTTTTTAAAGAGCACAGAATTGGGAGCAAAGCATTTGAATTTGGCGGCCTTGTTTGGTACACAAAAAAAATCTGCTTCGACTGATGTGCCAAATGAGACACAGGAACCCAAGAGCAAAGTTTCCAGTCGACCAGCTGTGGTACGTTCTCTGTCCTATGAGGAGCCCAGGAGACTGCCAAAGCACGAAACTTCCCAATCTGTCAAAAAACAGTTTTGTCCTGCTATTCAGAAACTAATGAGTCGTGGAGCTGATCTTCAGCCCGTGTCCGAGTTACCAGAAAATCGTCTCTGTGAAAACCAAAATGAAAAAAGTGTGGAAGAATCATTAACAGGACTGTTCCATTCACAGTCTTCAATAGGAAATGTCTCCTCACTGCAAAACTCCTTGAATGAATCCAGTCCTTTATTCTCTAAGGGTACTCACAATTTACTTCAGAAGCTACATGCTACCCAGGCACCACTTCCTGCATCGTGTCCTTCTGTGGTACAGTCAGAACTTTTCTTCAGTGGGTCTCGGAATGGTTCCCAGATACAGCCTATTCCTCAGTCTCATCCTGCCTATCTTAGCTCCAGCCTACAAGTGCAATCTAAAATGCACCATGTTCCGACATTAGACCAGGTCAAGAGAACTGCTGCCTCAAATAGTTGTAGTAACCAAATACAGGTCTCTGGTATCATATCTCCTCATGAATTACTTCAGAAGCTCCAGATGGTCCAGCAGGAACAGCAGCATCATGCTGGGAAAATGACTCTTGCAGCTAAGTTTTCAGCTCAACCACATCCTGTAGTCAACCAACCTAATTCCTCAATGAAACCTTTAGATTCCCGCACAGACAAAAGTGTCAGTTCAGAAAAACAGAACCTACTTTTTCAGGTAAGAAAACATAAATGGAAGGGATTTAAAGATTGTGCTACGTGTGTCAGCCAGTGGTTGAGTCAGAAGGTTGTAGGTTCAAGTCCCACTCCAGAGACTTGAGCACAAAAATCTAGGCTGATACTCCAGTGCAGTACTGAGGGAGTGCTGCACTGTCGGAGTTGCCATTTTTTGGATGAGACATAAACCGAGACCCCCGTCTGCTCTTTCAGGTGGATATAAAAGATCCCATGGCATGATTACGAAGAAGAGCAGGGGAGTAATCCCCGGTGTCCTGGCCAATATTTATCCCTCGATCAACATAGGATTACATAGGATATACGGCACAGAAACAGGCCATTCGGCCCAACCAGTCCATGCTGGCGTTTATGTTCCACTCGAGCCTCCTCCCGTCTTTCCTCATCTAAATCTATCAGCATAACCCGCTATTCCCTTCTCCCTCATATGCTTGTGTCGCCTCCCCTTAAATGCATCTATACTATACCACTCCCTGTGGTAGCGAGTTCCACATTCTCACCACTCTTTGGGTAAAGAAGTTTCTTCTGAATTCCCTATTGGATTTCTTGGTGACTATCTTATATTGATGGCCTCTAATTATGCTCTTCCCCACAAATGGAAACATTCTCTCTGTATCCACTCTATCAAAACCTTTCATAATTTTAAAGACCTCTATTAGGTCACCCCTCAGCCTTCTAATATCATTAAAACAGATTATCTGGTCATTATCACATTGCTGTTTGTGATTTTGCTGTGTGCAAATTGGTTGTCGTGTTTCCTACATTACACTTCAAGTGATTACACTTCAAAAAGTACTTCATTGGCTGTAAAGCGCTTTGGGATGTCCGGTGGTCGTGAAAGGCACTATATAAATGCAAGTCTTTTTTCCTTTTATGGAGAATTAACCAAATGTTTTACCAGAATCATTTATGCTACGAAGACCTAAAATAACCAGACTAATCTTCATTAATGAGAAGAAAACTTGTAACAATTTTCGTAGAGTAGTTGGACAGTTGAGTTTCAGAGCATGCAGTGTTGCATTGAAGTCTTGTGTGCTCTGACAAGATTATGCTCCATTTATGCAACTGTCCAGTTATAATCATCCTAATTAAGCTGTCCGTACAAAACTGCTTTCAAAATTTAAGCCATCTGAACATTGGGGGTAATTTTAACCCCCAGAAATGGATGGTTTTGTGTCGGGTAAGAAGTAAAAATTTCAAACCAGACTCTAACCTGCCCACTTCCGGTTTTAATGGGTTGGGGGATGGCGACCAATCTGCTCTCGGGATCGGGTTGCTTTTAAAGAGGCTACATGCCTCCATTTTAACAACCTTTTTACTTTTAACTCGTGTCGGCCGGGTTTCCCAGGCCTCGAGATACCCGGCAGATAAAAGGAGGCGAGAAGGGCCGGATCCATAAGATAAGTCCCTTTACAGTACTGCTTGTGGGTCAGGAAGAGCAGGAGTGTTTCCTCCAGGCCCAACAAGCTATCCTGTAAACCACACAGTCCGCTCCCCTGCCCCCCGCGATCTTGCCCTCTCCAGACACCACCCCCCCCCCACCCCCAATGGCGATCTCTCCCTACCTCATCCTCCGCTGCATCCTTCTGCTGCAGGCTTTCCCGCTTGACCCAACCTGGAGAAATTTTTTTTAAGATGTTGACGTTCGAGGAATCCGTAGTTCAGGGTTTCCTGTCCATAACTCCTCTCCCCCGCTCCGAAAATATCGGGGCCATTGTTTCTATGCTGCTTTACACCAATAAATGAATGAGCAACCTTATGCTGCAGGATTTATGTCAAAGTAGGGGAACATTTTGGAACAGTGACCACAATATAATTAGGTTCAATGTAAGAATATATATGAAAAATGTAAAGTTAAGAACAAGGTACTTGACTGGAAGAAAACAAGTTATAGCAAAATAAAAAGGAACTTGTCAAGATTAAATGAAAAGAAAATTGACAAATAGCACCTTAGCTCAACGATAGTTAAAAGGAGATGGAAAGGGTACATAGGACATATGGCACAGAAACAGGTGAAGAAAGCAAAAAAAGGCACACTGGTAGTAAGATAATCAGGTTGGGTGTAATTGCGCTGGTAAGCGATGATGGCAAGATTATAGTTGAGAATTGGGAAATGGCAGAGATATTCAATAAATACTTTGCCACTGTTTTCACAGAGGAAGAGGACATTGGCATTGCAGAAGTAGGTGCAAAACAGTTATTGGAGGTTATTATTCGAAGAGAATTGCAACTTAAGGTCGATAAATCACTTCGGCTTACACGTGAGGATCCTGTGGGAAGAAATAGCAGAAGATCTGACTTTAATTTTCCAAAATTCTGTGGAAAAGAAAATTGTGCCAGAGGATTTGAGGGTGGCAAAAGTAGTGTTGCTCTCCAAAAAGGAGATCGGGATAATCCAGGAAATTATAGACCAGTTATGTTTACTTCAATTGTTGCTAAAGTATTGGGATGTGTAATATAAGATGAATTTACAAAGCACTTTGTGAAATGTAAGGTATTCAGAGCCAGTGGGGAGGATTTCTAAAAAGGCAAGTCGTTCTTCATCCTTATAGAATTCTTTGAAGATATAATGGAGAAGATCAATAAAGGGAATGCAGTAGATGTGATTTATATTGCTTTTTCTAAAAGCATTTTGTATACCACACAATATTCCAACTGCAAAATAGATACATAATTTATTTTATTGTGTGTATATATACATATGCCTTCTCTTTCCAG
This sequence comes from Squalus acanthias, assembly GCA_030390025.1. Taxonomy (NCBI): domain Eukaryota; kingdom Metazoa; phylum Chordata; class Chondrichthyes; order Squaliformes; family Squalidae; genus Squalus; species Squalus acanthias. The sequence continues at coordinate 82,425,960 of CM059435.1, read as the reverse complement.
TCTGAAAAACATTCTCTTTTCCCTGCCCTTTGCTTTCCACCCTTCAATATCTCTCTATCTGTGTGGCCATATTCCCCTTTTTTCTATTTTCTTTAACTTGTTCTTGGGATGTGAGCAGTGCTGGTAAGCTGCATTAATTTCCCATCCCTAGTTGCTCTGAGAAGATGGCAGTTAATCATAGAAAGAAAGAAAGAAAGACTTGCATTTCTATAGTGCCTTTCACGACCACCGGACGTCTCAAAGCGCTTTACAGCCAATGAAGTACTTTTTGAAGTGGAGTCACTGTTGGAATGTGGGAAATGCGGCAGCCAATTTGCGCTCAGCAAGCTCCCACAAACAGCAATGTGATAATGACCAGATAATCTGTTTTTGTTATGTTGGTTGAGGGATAAGTATTGGCCAGGACATCGGGGATAACTCCCCTGCTCCTTTTCGAAATAGTGCCATGGAATCTTTTACGTCCACCTGAGAGAGCAGACGGGGCCTCGGTTTAACGTCTCATCCAAAAGATACTCATGTTAAGCTCCTACATTGTCGTTGAAAAATGGAGGATATTACACACAGACCAGAGAAACAACTAATTCAATTTATTTACAAAATTAGGTAAGAGTTGTGAAAAAGTGAATTTACCCAATACAGGACAAGACATTCTGGTTTACAGTTCATCAAGAGTTTTTGCTAGCCCTTCACAGGCAGTTAGAACAGTCTCAAGGGATAAAACAAAGTCCTGATAACTGCTCTTTTGCCCAAACTTACTTTAGAATCCAACAAATACTAGAGAAGCTGCGGATGGACTCTGCTTTGTACTGCTCATTTGGTTTTCAGAAAAAAGCGGTCAAATTTTAATGGTAACTATTTACATTAAAAACAATGAGTGGGCACAAGTGTCTAATGGTACTGTACCTGTAGGTGGCACTGCAACACCTCGCCAAAAATGCATTACCAGGCTCCAAGGTAAACATAATTGAGTGGAAAGAATGTATCAAACGTTGTAGTGTAGATTAAGTGGAGCTACTGAAACTAAAGCATAGTGTCGATAGTCTGATGGCCAGTCAGAGAATGTAAATGTGTCTCTGTATCTGTTTCTCACTCTGTGAGTGACCATTTTCTAGAACATGTAATTCAGAAACTCTTAATGCAGGTTGGTCCTCAAGCTCAGCAATCATGCACTCAGGAACCTCCACCCTTTACCACTTGATGCAGACATAGAGCCCTTCAGTATCTTGTCAATCCAGGATGGCTCGCAACTTACATTCCACACACATCCTGAGAGTTCCCTGGCTGTTCATTTGTAATGTTATGAACTCAGCCACTAAGAGAACATTTACTTACCAACCTCATCTCAATCTAAACTCTGAAGCAATCCAAATTCTAGCTAGGAAAGTTAATGGAAGATGTTAGTCTCTCCTCAATTGCTTACATTTTCGCTGTCCACATGTTCAAACTGTCCACTCATCCCTCTAACATGCTACGCAATATCTAAGAAATTAAATGTATACTTGCTGTTCAGACATTTTCTTTTTGTTAAACTACTTCTGGCTTGACCTCCCTGAATGATGTTAGCCTGAGTTCTCTCTAGCAGCAAACTCTTGCAAGATTCAAACCCTTTATTGACTCCTCAATCTGTTGCCACCTGTATCACGCTTCACATAAGTAATAATTACAGGAAAAACGTCTCACTTACCAGTCCTGGTCCTGTAGCTTCAGGCCAAACATGTCTTCAGTGCCACACATTTATCTTCACCAAAAATGAAAAGCATGTACTGTAGTACTTTTTATTGCATGGGCTTGTCACAAAGGTGACTTACACCAATATATAAATGAAAATAATTTACATATGTTTTAAAACTTGGTTGGCAGTCTACATGTGGTGCAAAAACGGTTTAAAATTGATAGTTTCCAGATGACTACAAAATATGCTGCCTGTTTCAAATTGAAGAGATTTGTGAATCTGCAAAGTTCTGATGCAGTTTCCACTATGCTATGTACTCAGGCTTTACTATTTCCCAGTAACATTTTTTGTCTTATAATACTCCTATGCAGCAGCGCCTTGGGACGTTTTACTACATTAAAGGCGCTATATAAATACAAGTTGTTGTTGTAACATGTAATGAAATGAAACTTTGATCACTAAAGTCAAATCATATCGTACAATATTACTTTGGTTCAAGTCATGTGATTTAATTGCATGAGCCTATACTCTACACCCATTGTCAGCACAAAGAAAATGACCTACAACTAGATATGCAACCAGTGATCTTTGTTCCATTAAAGTGAAGTTCATTTCAAAGGTGCAAAACATTTCTTGGTTCATTTCACATTTCATTAACCCCCCTTGTGGCTTGATACCATTTTGAATCCTCAATGAGTTGCATTGCAACACACACCAGACTGTACGTATCCTGGAGATATGAGTGGATCAGTTTTACATTAACAACAATAGAATTAGGAGCATAACCACCATTTTAGAAATGCCCCCACAGGCATACTGAGCTTTTACTGAAGTATTTACAGTACTTCAATGAAATATTGGAGGAGCATTGCCTGAGTCTCTTACACCATTCCCAATGCTCTACCTCTCCATGTCCAGTTTTGAGTGATCTGACCACATCTGCTGTGCCACCCAGCAGCCCCGTTGTCTTTTGCAGCCAGATAGATCATCAATTCAAATTTCCTGTGCTCCTGGAGCGAACTCATCAAGTACTGCAGCTACCTGAGCATGGGAAATTCAAAACTGATGATTCATTGGTTGTAAATGGGGCAAGCAGGCTGCCAACTGGCAAATTCTGACATTAAGTCCAACCTAAGAGAAACAAAAGCATCCAGCCTAGGCCTGAGATTGCAGTAGGAGGTATCCTGCAGGTTATGGTGGTGAAAATGCAAAGCCAACCCAGGTCTCTATCTAAGGGAATGTAAGGTAGATCTAACAACACTAACAAGTCCTAAAGTTTTTGAGGCTTGTGGGTATGCCCCTGTGAATGTGGGAAACTGAAATAAAAGTAGGAAATGCTTAATGTTGTAACCTATTGTAATTTGTAAATATTGTGTATTTTGTTATTCATATAGTTGGTATGCAGTATGTATGCTGTCTATGCTTTTTATATTTGTTGTACTACTGCAAGACTCTTGAGTTTTGCATACTACAGCAAGTGATCATAAAGATCTAGAGAAATAACTACACATCATAGCATTTTGATCATTGGGCAAATCTGAATCAACTAAACTGGGCGTATCCCTTCACTGTAAGCCTAAATCAGCCATTCTTGCTTTTGAGCAAAATGGTGCACTTTCAGTAGTGCATTCACACTGAATTACAGTTGAAACCTTAAAATGAAGGGTTGCTACAAAGGTGGTGTTTTTATAATTTTCAATATTGTGTTGTGATGAAGATTCTTCATTTACACTTTTTTTCATTTGGTAGTAAATTAAATCTAAGCTTTCCTAAAGGCTCAGATGATTGAGATACTGAGTCATGCAGACGAGGAAGGTTCCAAGTTCAATCCATGTGATGAGTTAATTGATCTCAGTTGGCATCTTGGTCCTGTGATTACAGGAGTTCACCAGTAAGCCAAAACCCACATCCCACCCCTAGTTCAGGTTTCCTCTCCTCCATGATGCCAGATCAAAGGATTCCCCACCCTCATGCCACCAAACTTCAACAGTACTACCACAGTGTTGCCAAACTGTAGGACATCCACCCCAATTTTGCCAAAGCTCAGGATCATCTCTAGTGCAGTTAAATCTCAGTACCCCTAGCCCATACTGCTTTATACAAGACACCTTGGACTAACTGGTACATCTCACAGCTTTTAAACTGGTAAGAGATTAAAAAAAAAAATTAAATACATGGGCAGGAGAATTAAGGTATGATGGAAAAATTAGATATTTTGCATCAGTTTTTAAAAATGATAGTGGAAGTGAAAAAGTAAGTGTATAGAGAGAGAATATGGAACAGATGTTAGAGATAACTGTAGAAAAGGAATTTGTTCTGAAAAAAATAGCAGAACTCAGAGTGGAGAAACCACCAGCCCCTGAGACACGCACCCATGGCTATTGAAAGAAGTCAGAGAGGAAATAGCAGAGGCTCTGACCACAATTTTTCAATATGTTTAAGCATGCAAATTGTGCTATTAGACTGGAAAGTAGATAGTGTAAAACCTTTGTTCAAGAAAGGAAAAAAGAAGAAACTGGGTAACTATAGACCAGTTAGTCTAATGAGTTGTGGGAAAACTCATAGGAGTAGAAATTCATTTGCATTTTGCCCAGTTTTCACGCACACGAAATGCGTCCACCACCATATTGGTTAAGGCGCTCCTTAGGCATCCCTGGCGGTCACCTGAAATGAATGCTGGCTACATTAAAATATTCAAATGGGGTCTTGCATTTGTATTAAGACCCTTTTGGGAAATTGGTCCCTGGGAACTTTTGATTTTTTCATTCTTAAACTCGCCCAGACAAACATGGTGCAAATACTCAGGAAACAGTCTGAGGCAGTGATATTTAAAGGATCCCACCACCTCTGATTTTTGGAGCCATTTTTGGGCTGCTTTGGCCACTCGCCACACTCCTGACATGACCCATTCCCATAATATCCATGATGTCCTCCTTGACGGCAGAGGACCTGAATGGACACACTCCTATCTCCTGTCCACGCCTCCTCTACTATTGACCTGCAAGAAAGAAGGGAGAGTGTTGTGATAGCCTAGAGGGCTTCTTTGAGGATGTGCATGTCAAGGTAGAATAGTGATGCTGGTGTGTGAAGCATGACATGTGTAAGGAGGTGAAGGCAGTAATAGTGAGGAGAGTAGGAGGTGCAGAGTGTGGCATTAGGAGCTGAAAGGGTAGAGTGAAGTATGCTGCAGTTATTGGAGGAGAGTGCTGGGAAGTGTTGAGTGCTGGGGCTTCAGGTAGTTCAGGGTTATGCAGAGAATGATGAGAGAGGAGTTAGATGTCTTACCTTAACAACCCTGGTCAGGTCATTAAACCTTTTCCTGCATTGCAGCCATGTCCTAGAGGCAATGCTACTGGCGCTGACGTGCTTTACCACGTGTACCCACTGCTGCCAAGCAGTTTGTTGGGATATCTTTCTGCCACCTGGTGGGTAAAGGATGTCCCTTCACCTGCCGACCTCCACCAAGGCACCCAATGCTGCATCCAAGAAGCATAGAGCCCCTGAAGCTTCTCCTTGGCCTTCCATGTTCAGAAGTTGCCTTCCAGTTGCCTGCAGCCAAAGTGCATGTTCTTTTTAAGAGGTGCAGGCTGCTTTTAATTAGTGTCAGGGACCCCTGATATTCCTCCTCCCACCCCAATTAGGTGAGCTGCCGATCAATACTGCTAGTAGCGCTGGTAGTTCGCTGATTTACTAATGATAATGTGGACCCCTGACCAACTTTGCCTCCTAATTGTGCTCAAGTAATTAGGCCCACATGACTGCCTGCAGAGTGCCAATGTTGGGCCCAAACATGGTTCCAAATTTTTACCCCTTAGAATACAGTAGATACAGTGAATATAAATTTTTAGAAGGTGTTCAGTAAGGTCTCTCTCACAAGTGGCTTGTTTAAAGAAAATTCAGTGATATGGTAAAAGTGGCACTATGGATAGAAAGTTGGTTGACAGGCAACAGAGTTGAGGTAAATGGGTGTTGGTCAGATTGGAGAAAGTTTTGAGCTGGTGTACCTCAGGGGACAGTGATGGTCCCATTATTGCCGCTGGTATATATAGATGATCTGAACGTGGGTATCGGGAGCACAAATTTGCTGATGACAGATAAAAAATAGAGAATTTGGCCAACAGTGAGTAGGACTGTAAAAGACCGGTCCTAATGTCCAAGAATTCTGAACCTTTCCCTCCTATACACTCTCCAGCCAAGCATTCACCTCCTTTATTTTACTATTTCTGTACTGAATAGCACATGGCACTGGGAGTAATCCTTAGATTATCACCCTTGTGGTCCTACACTTTTAATCTCGTCTCCTAATTCCTGAAACTGAATGGCACAATTTATTGTTTTATCCAAATAGGACCTGGGAAGATTAGTGGGCATCAAAAGGAAAATGAAACCAGGATAAACCAGAAAGAAGAAAAACTTTAAAAACAGGGAAGAACTAAATAGAAATAACAACAGAAAACGCTGGAAAAACTCAGCAGGCCAGGCAGCATCCGTGGAGAGAGAAAGAGAGTTAACGTTTCAGGTCGATGACCTTTCATCAGAAAGGTGAAAGGTCATCGACCTGAAACGTTAACTCTCTCTCTCCACGGATGCTGCCTGGCCTGCTGAGTTTTTCCAGCATTTTTTGTTGTTATTTCGGATTTCCAGCATCCGCAGTATTTTGCTATCGCATCGAAGAACTAAATAGAAGTTACTTTTCAGACAGTACAAAATAAACTGGCATATTATTAGAAACTCCTAATTTAAGTAGTAGTGATCTATTTATAGTTTTTATTTACAATTTTACTTTAGTGTATCTTTTAGCTGTTTGTTTTCTTTCCTGACTAGGTAATTTCCCCACAGCGCATTCCAGCTACAGTGGTGCCATCCCTATTGATGTCGCCCATGGTGTTCGCCCAGTCTGCAGTGGGAAAGTCAATGATGGTAGAAGCAGGTGCCATACCTTTACCACAGACAGACACCACTCCAGCTCCTAAACAGCTGCACAGTTGTCTACGTCCACTTGCACAGATGGCACAGCTGACTAGTAAAACACCAAATGTGCTTACCAAGACTCAGTTACAGGAAACCCTTTTGTACCTTTTGCAGGTATAAGCTTTATAAGTTAATTTAGGACCTTCTGGAGGAAGAATTGCTCTGGTCACTGCATGCATTAATCTTGTAAATTAATTCAGAAAGAATATGTTCACTATGTCACTACACACAGAGACTATAGCAATTTTTTCTCCTCTGTCGTTGGATAAAAGTTTAATATTAATGTGTAAAGCAAATAGCCTTTTAAATTCAAAAGCCATTCTACCATCTCCATTTGAACCTAGACTGGTCCTGTTAATGGGAATAGTTTTTTAGATGACTCGAGCACCAATCTAAGTTCAAATATAAAATAGTTCATTTAGAAAACACAATTCAGCTGAGGTTGTTGCTTTGGCTCAACAGTTCTTGTTCCGTAATAATTGATCCATTGTTTGATTTCAGATATAAATAGTTTTAAAGTAAATTCAATGGTAAGAATTTTATTTTCTTAAAGTTAAAAATACTGTGTGAGCCTTAGGGATGAATACTGATTGTGTTTCATAACCCATATAATTGTAGGAGTAGGTTTGACAAACCTCCTAACAGTTCCAGTAAATACAACAATTTTTCCATGTTCATCTAATGGAAACCTGTTAAAGATGAGGCAATAACTTAATTTCTTGGACATTCATGAGATGTGTTAACCGATTGGGATCAGTACTTCTATTTATTTGGTAAGACAGTGTTTCCTGATTGTGTACTGTGTGGTGGTCCTATTAAAATAAATTTACAGCAATTTATTTTGTACCTTTCTTTAAACGTTCAATTTTGAATGTTCTCTAACACATGCATTTTTGTTATTTTGAATTTCAGAATGATCCCAACTTTGTGAATGTTATTTATGAAGCCTATCTCACAGGCCAGGCAAACACTGCAGCAGAGAAGAAAACCTGAAAGTTTGGATACAAGATGTAAAAGTAGATATATTTTAGTGAAGATAATCAGATGGTACACACTGCTAAAGGAATTATTTTGTTTTTATTTTTTAAGAGTTTTATTTTTGAAATTGTGTTGGCTTTGCTTGGAACTGCTTAAAGGACTACCTTTCACACTGGATAACTTTTACTGCTGATCAGGCTTATTTTAAGCTCTGTTTTAAGATTAAGATAATTTAAAAGGGAATTGAGATTTCTGAAGATCAATTTTATCTGAAGACCACTTTTAATTCATGGGAAATTAATACTGTATTTTTTCATTGATTCAGCAAATAAAAATGCAATACCTGTCTGTCATTGTGAACTATCAACAACTTGCCACCTATGTACACATACATACGTTGGTAAAGCAAAACTCACTTTTACTTGCCTGATGAGAAATTTTAACACTATCTGTTAGTTTTCTTCCCCCCCCCCCCCAACCCCAATCCCCAGATTGCACAGAAGTAAATCCTGTATAGGGTCTTCATATAAGCAAGCTGTGCACTGTTCGAGTAAAGCCTAACTTGATTGATTCTGGGAGGAAACCATGCGCTAAACAGACACACCAAAATGCTGTCCTGTCATTGTAAATAGGTGGACCTGCACATGGTTTCCTACTCCTGTGATATATAAAGCCTCAGGACTTGTACTATTGCACCAATTCATTTTCTCTAGGTAAAATTATTGTATTCTCCGCTTCTCAGATTACACCTTTCATTGTATTGGAATAAGCCTTAGTCTATCCAGAAAAGTAGATTGATTAGCTAGTCTTTATTGATTTCACAGGTATATTCTGTTTCAAAACGTGCACGTCTGCGTTTTCTTTTTCAGGATTGTCCTAGGACCCTCGGCACCAGCATTGATCCCCACCAGCCAATTAATCTTTAGAATGAACACCAACTAATGTAGTGTTGTCCCTAATAGAATATGTACATAAATAGAATATGGAAAAAACACTGTTGGCTTGTCTACAGGCTCAGTGACAAGCAATGTTCTGTTCAGGCCATCTGGCAACAATGATTGACTAATCACATGCTTTCTAGGTGGCCATAAAGCAAGAAAAATGAACTGAGCACAAAATTGTAATTTAGCGCTGAGCACAGGGAGGGAGTATGTTGTCGTCAAGTATGTCTACTGCCATGGATCCATGCTTGTATCCGTACAAACTATTAACTTCACAGTTGGGCATTACATTGACACTAACCTAAGCCAAAGTCTTTCATTCACAGTCTATGATGGGCATGATTGATGTTAAAAAAAAAAAATACATATTACCAAAGCTTGACATCATTGCCTACCACATTTGTCTCATGCTTTCCAGACTTGCCTGTAAAGAACAACTGTTCTGTGTGTCCCCTGCGACTGAGAACAAAATAGAGAAATGGAAGGGGATGTCTTTCCAAATCGGGGCATTGTTGATCTCACTAATTTGCCTACTCCCAATTGATTATCATAGAATGCTCGCCACCAGGCACATGCTGGCACTAGTCAATGCTGAGGACAGATATGTTTTTTAAGTACCAAATATGATGTAAGCCAATCCTTTTAGCTTAGTAGTTTGGAGCCAACCTTGCAAGGGACTAACCCCCAAAAAATTCAGTTCACACTCCGGAAGGTTTTTTCAAGGTTATTCCAGCAATTTGGCACCTCTTAGACTGCATATTAATATGAATAGTCTAAATAAAGTATAACTCCAACAAAAATAGATTAACTGATCATTCATTTTGTCACTTTGGAATCTTGCTATGCCCAAAATAGTTGGCATATTTGCCTAAATAAGAGCCACTAGAAAATAATTGTGTACGAAAAAATATTTTGAGACATAAAGGAGGGCTATGTCTATTCATTCCTCCCCCCCCCCCCCCCCCCCCCCCCCCCCCAGCAGACATGAACAGAGCAAGCCACAGAGAATGTGGCTGAAAATCCGCAGCCCTTCTGGTGCACTCTTGCCGTAAGTCTGGCAGGAGTGCGACAGAAGGCCTCAAATTAGGCGAGAGCCTGGATAGGTCAAGTCCTGGCCTTAAAATGTAAGTTTCCGAATGGCCTTGTAAGGGTGGAGCCTCTGGCAGTCCCAAACAAACATAGGCAGGGGGTGGGGACTCACTCATCCTTAGTATGGCATGAAATTGCTGGGGTATTGAGCCAAGTAAGAGTGGGTATACTGATTTGGTGAGTGACAGAAGTGTGGCCCACCTGAGGGTCCAGCCCCAACTTGTGGCTTGGACCCCCAAAGAGGAGACAAACTTTTCAGCCCCAATACTTAGGCCAGGTCATCGGTCGGCCCTGCAGTGTTTTTGGTCCTTGTATATCTCAGCAAACATGATTCGGTACCCCCAGCGCCCACTCCTCTTCGCCTCCCCCCCTCTGAGCGATTGGTAACCAAAAACAAACTCCCCACAAACCAGAGTGTGACTTTATGTGCACAATATCTGATAATGTAGCATTATTAGCCATGGAGTCAAACTGAAACTTAAATTTTTGTGAAATTTCATATTGCAGTGGATGTGGTTGAGTAACACCTTTTTTTCCCCCCCTCCTAGCAATCCCTCGAGATATCGAGCAAGATTGTTTCTCGGCATAAAAAACATTCGAGTTTTAAGATTTGGTGAGCATTGTAAACCAATCCTAGAGAGACATATTTTACTACAAAGACAACCCAGTTGATGGTGTAGTTGCAGCAGACTGGCGCTCTTTCCTCTGTCTACATTTTTCTTCTTTTGACAATCCTGCTTGTTCAAAACTGTTAACTCCCTGCCTGATGTCAATACTGCATTTCTTCAGGTTGGATTTCAAACTATCTTTATATCTCTGGCCGCCAACATTTCTTTGGCCGGAGCTCAGTTCTGAATAAAGTAGTTGTTTTTTGTGTCTGGAGTCATCCATTCAGCATATGTGACCAGACCAGCAAGTTGGGCTTTGATAACCATAGCTTCAATACTGGCACATCATGGCCTTGACGTTTTTTGCAAATAGGGCACCTAAAATTGGACGCAATATTCTAACTGAGGTCTAACTAATAGCTTTTATACTTTACACCCCTATTTATAAAAACCTGGGATCCCATATGTACTTTGTTTAACCGCTTTATGAGCTTGTCCTCTCTTTTAATCATTCGTGTGTCTGAATGCGTTAATCTCCTATTCCTTTTAAAATTTTACTGTCAGGGCCCAGTGCCTTATCTACTTTGAGTTCCACCAATTTTTTTCAGTGCTACTTGTACCCTTTCATTCCCAGTACCATACTTGTTTTTGAAAACAAATGCATTGTACTCATTTAGTATCTCTGCCATTCCTTTGTCCTCCGTATGAAGATTTATTTTTTCATCTTTGATCGGCCTTATCCTTTTTGTTCTTTTATTGTTTATGTGTTTATAAATTATGGCAGCTACTAGTCTTTCTTCATAGCCTCTTTTGCAAGTTTCAGATCCACCTTAAATATTCTCTTGTATTCAGTGGCGCTGGTCCCTCCCATAAGTGTTCCCTGCGTCTTTTATTCCAGAGTGTGTACTGTCCAATATCTGATCATACAATAGCACAACCTGAAGCATAAAAATAATAGTCCTTTGTGATCTAAATTGGATATCTTTGATACGTGTCCTCGCATGTCCTTCTTCAATCTTTCAGTAGGAAGACTAAAACACTTTAGTGAGATAAGGCCAGATTTGATTCATTAAACTGCTTTATTTTACACACAGCAAATTAATGTACAAACTGACAGTTATACTCAAAACTCAATCAGAGTAACCCAATGGTTATGGCATCGGACTAGCAACCTAGAGGTTGTGAGTTGTGAAATCAAATTCAATCATTCTGGTAAGTTGTGGCCTAGTATCTGCAAAATAACCATGAAATCTTCCAGATTGTCATAAAAACCCAACCTACCCTACATGTGACTCTACTCCCACACTACGTGCTTGACTTTTAATGCCCTCTGATACGGGCTAGCAAGTTCAATAAGAAGAAAATCGAACAGCATTATTGGCATTGACCCAAATATCGTATCTGCATAAGACTACGGCAGTCTCATCCAGTCAACCCTGCAATGTCCTCCTCGCTAACAGCTGGGGGTTGGTGCTCAGCTTTGGAGAGCTGCCCACAGACTAGTTAAGCAACAGCTTGATAGTCATACTCACACAATCATATCCTGAATATGCTCTGTCCCATAGGCAGAATAGACCCACCAAGATGAGAGCATAGTGATAGACCGTCAAGTCGATAGTTCTCAACATTGACTTTGCACCCCATGAAATCTCAGCCATGAAACCTCATGAAAACAAGACCCTGGAAAGCTCCTGCTGATCACCACTTATCGCCCTCCCTCAACTGATGAATGAGTGCTCCTCCATGTTGAACATCACTTGGAGGAAGGTCTGAGGAAAGCACAGGCACAGAATGTATTGTGGTTGGGGGAGTTCAATGTGTACCACCAATAGTGCCACCATCTTAAATTACATAGGCATCAACCAAGCATTTAAAATGGAGTGGGAGACTTAACCATTCCTTTCCCGACCCGAACAGACCGACTGCAATTTTATATTGTAGACTGCAAGGACACCTGCTCAAGCCTGGCGGGGTGCTCTTTAAATATGCAGATTGGGCTCTGATGATGTCATGGGGCATGATCTGCTATTTTAACCTGAGGCCTTAGCAGGGGAGCAGTGGTTGCTTCCCCGCCAGACTAAACCTGCCAGGAGCTGGGTCGATGGCCAGAATAGTAAGGCAAGTTTTAAAAATGTTAAGGTTTCCTTATGGGCCTGAAGGGGCAGGAGTTCTCTTCCAGGCCCCACAAGGAAACCTTGGGCTTCCCTTGCCCAGAACGTATCAGGGCTCCCTCCCCCCCGATCCACTTACATAGACATAGAAGATAGGAGCAGGAGTAGGCCATTCGGCCCCTCGAGCCTGTTCCGCCATTTAATGAGATCATGGCTGATCAAATTCAGTACCCTGTCCCTGCTTTCTCCCCATAGCCCTTGATCCCTTTAGCCTTAAGAAATATATCTAACTCCTTGAATATATTTAATGAATTGGCCTCAACTGCCTTCTGTGGTAGAGAATTCCACAGGTTCACCACTCTCTGGGTGAAGAAATTCCTCCTCATCTCAGTCCTAAATGGCTTACCCCTTATCCTTAGACTGTGACCCCTGGTTCTGGACTCCCCCGCCATCGGGAACATCCTTCCTGCATCTAGTCTGTCTAGTCCTGTTAGAATGTTATAAGTTTCAATGCGATCCCCTCTCTTCTAAACTCCAGCGAATATGAGCCTAATCGACCCAATCGCTCTTCATACGTCATTCCTGCCATCCCAGGTATCAGTCTGGTGAATCTTCGCTGCACTCCCTCCATGGCAAGAACATCCTTCCTCAGATAAGACGACCAAAACTGCACACAATACTCAAGGTGTGGTCTCACCAAGGCCCTGTACAACTGCAGCAAGACATCCTTGCTCCTGTACTCGAATCCTCTCGCTATGAAGGCCAACATACCATTTGCCTTCTTAACCGCCTGCTGCACCTGCATGCTTACCTTCAGCGACTGGTGCACAAGGACACCCAGGTCTAGTTGCACTTCCCCTTTTCCCAATCTATTGCCGTTCAGATAATAATCTGTCTTCCTGTTTTTGCCACCAAAGTGGATAACCTCGCATTTATTTACATTATACTGCATCTGCCATGCATCTGCCCAATCACCCAACCTGTCCAAATCATACTGGAGTTTCTCTGCATCCTCACAGCACACACGCCCACCCAGCCTTGTGTCGTCTGCAAACTTGAGATATTACATCTAGTTCCCTCGTCTAGACCATTAATATATATTGTGAATAGCTGGGATCCTAGCACCGATCCCTGTGGTACCCCACTAGTCACTGCCTGCCACTTGGAAAAAGACCCGTTTATTCCAACTCTTTGCTTCCTGTCTGCCAACCAGTTCTCTATCCAAGTCAGTACCTTACCCCCAATCCCATGTGCTTTAACTTTGCACGCTAATCTCTTATGCGGGACCTTATCGAAAGCCTTCTGAAAGTCCAAATACACCACATCCACTGGTTCTCCCATATCTATTCTACCAGTTACATCCTCAAAAAATTCCAGTAGATTAGTCAAGCATGATTTACCTTTTGTAAATCCATGTTGATTTTGTCCGATCCTGTCACTGTTTTCCATGTGCTCTGCTATTACATCTTTTATAATGGACACTAGCATTTTCCCCACTACCGATGTCAGGCTTACCGGTCTATAATTCCCCGTTTTCTCTCTACCACCTTTTTTAAATAGTGCAGTTACATTAGCTACCCTCCAATCCATGGGAACTGTTCCAGAGTCTATATAATTTTGGAAGATGACCAGCAATACATCTACTATTTCTAGTGCCACTTCCTTAAGTACCCTAGGATGTAGATTATCAGGCCCTGGGATTTATCGGCCTTCAATCCCGTCAATTTCCCCAACACCATTTCCCTACAAATACTGATTTCATTCAGTTCCTCCCTCTCATTAGACCCAATGTCCCCCGACATCTCTGGGAGGTTATTTGTGTCCTCCTTTGTGAAGACAGAACCAAAGTATGTATTTAATTGGTCTGCCATTTCTTTGTTCCCCATTATAAATTGCCCTGATTCTGACTGCAAGGGACCTATGCTTGACTTCACCAATCTTTTTCTCTTCACATATCTATAGAAGCTTTTACAGTCAGTTTTTATGTTCCCTGAAAGCTTACTCTCATACTCTATTTTCCCCCTCTTAATTAATCCCTTTGTCCTCCTTTGCTGAATCCTAAACTGCTCCCAATCCTCAGGTTTGCTGCTTTTTCTGGCCAATTTATATTTCCTCTCCTTGGATCTTATGCCATCCCTAATTTCCCTTGTTAGCCACGGTTAAGTCACCTTTTTTGTTTTATTTTTATGCCAAACAGGGATGAACAAATTCTGTAGTTCATTCATGCGATCTTTAAATGTTTGCCATTGCCTATCCACCATCAACCCTTTAAGTAACGTTCCCCAATCCATCCTAGCCAACTCGCGCCTTATACCATCGTAGTTTCCTTTATTTAAATTCAGGACCCTAGTCTCTGAGTCAACTACTTCACTCTCCATCTTAATGAAGAATTCTGTCATATTATGATTGCTCCTCCCCAAGGAGCCTCGCATAACAAAATTGCTAATTAATCCTTTCTCATTACATAATACCCAGTCTAAGATGGCCTGATCTCTAGTTGGTTCCTTGACATATTGGTCCAGGAAACCATCCCGTATACACTCTAGGAATTCCTCCTCCACAGTATTGTTACTAATTTGGTTAGCCCAATCTATATGTAGATTAAAGTCACTCAAGATAACTGCTGTGCCCTTATTGCACGTGTCTCTAATTTCCTGTTTAATGCCATCCCCAACCTCAGCATTCCTGTTTGGGGGTCTGTATACAACTCCCACTAACGTTTTCTGCCCCTTGGTATTTCTCAGCTCTACCCATACAGATTCCACATCATCAGAGCTAATATCCTTCCTTACTATTGTGTTAATCTCTTCTTTAACCAGCAATGCTACCCCACCTCCTTTTCCTTTTTGCCTGTCCTTCCTGAATATTGAATACCCCTGGATGTTGAATTCCCAGCCTTGGTCACCCTGGAGCCATGTCTCCGTAATCCCAATTATATCATATCCATTTACATCTATTTGCGCAGCTAATTCATCCACCTTATTACGAATGCTCCTCGCATTAAGACACAAAGCCTTCAGGCTTGTTTTTTTAACACTCTTAGTCCTTTTAGAATTATTATTTACTGTAGCCCTGTTTCATTTACACCCTTGATTTCTCTGCCTTCCACTTTTGCTTTTCTAGTTTCTGTCTTTTGTTTCTATCCTTGCTTCCCTTTCCTCTGTCTCCCTGCACAGGTTCACAACCCCCTGCCATTTTTGTTTAAATCTCCCCAACAGCACTAGCAAATGCTCCCCCTAGGACATCGGTCCTGGCCCTGCCCAGGAAGCAAACTGTCCAGTTTGGACTGGTCCCACCTCCCCCAGAACCGATTCCAATGTCCCAGGAATTTGAATCCCTCCCCCTTGCACTATTCCTCTAGCCACGTATTCATCTGAAATATCTTTCTATTTCTACTACTGACTAGCACGTGCAACTGGTAGCAATCCTGAGATTACTACCTTTGAGGTCCTATTTTTTAATTTACCTCCTAACTCCCTATATTCAGCTTTTAGGACCTCATCCCGTTTTTTACCTACATCGTTGGTACCTATATGCACCACAACAACTGGCTGTTCACCCTCCCCCTCCAGAATGCCCTGCAGCCGCCCCGAGACATCCTTGACCCTTGCACCAGGGAGGCAACATACCATCCTGGAGTCTCGTTTGCGGCCGCAAAAACGCCTATCTATTCCCCTTACAATAGAATCCCCTATCACTATAGCTCTCCCGCTCTTTTTCCTCCTGTCCTGTGCAGCAGAACCACCCATGGTGCCAGGAAGTTGGCTGCTGCTGCCTTCCCCCGATAAGCCATCTCCCCCAACAGTATCCAAAGCAGTATATCTGTTTGAGAAGGGGGTGGCCACAGGGGACCCCTGCACTACCTACCTGCGCATACTACTCTGCCTAGCGGTCACCCATTCCCTTCCTGCCTGTGCAGCCTTTACCTGCGGTGTGACCAACTCATCAAACGTGCTATCCACGATGTCCTCAGCATCGCGAATGCTCCAGTATGTATCCATTCACAGCTCCAGCGCCACAATGCGGTCTGCCAGTAGCTGCAGCTGGATACACTTCCCGCACACGGTTGTCAGGGACACAGGAAGTATCCCTGATTTCCCACATAGTGCAGGAGGAGCATGCCACGGGGCCAAGCTGCCATGACTTATCCTTTAATTAATTTAAATTAAATCAAATCAATACTACTAATTACACTACAATTAAATGATATACTCAAGGGCCCTTGTTTACTAGCACTCCCCACTACACAACAGAGACCTTAGAAACTATAACCACAAAAATTAAGACCTTCTAAACTTTATAAACTATTAACCTTAACTGTCAAGCTATAGAGTAGTACAAGTACTCACCCAATCAGCTGCTTCCTCTTGCCCGCTTTTTGAATCGTGGCGTGGCTCTGGAACGCCGCCGCCGGTCTGCGAGATTGGTAAGCCTCTGAAAAAAAGCCCGCGAAAATGAGTTTAAATACTCACTGTACTCTCCTGCTGCTCCCAATACCGGCCTCTGAAAAAAAGCCCGCGAAAGTGAGTTTAAATACTCACTGTACTCTCCTGCTGCTCCCGACACCGGCCTCTGAAAAAAAAGCCCGCGAAAGTGAGTTTAAATACTCACTGTACTCTCCTGCTGCTCCCGACACCGGCCTCTGAAAAAAAGCCCGCGAAAGTGAGTTTAAATACTCACTGTACTCTCCTGCTGCTCCCGACACCTGCCTCTGAAAAAAAGCCCGCGAAAGTGAGTTTATATACTCACTGTACTCTCCTGCTGCTCCTGACACCGGCCTCTGAAAAAAGCCCGCGAAAGCCCTAATTGCCGGGAATCATTCCTGCAGGTCCCTGGGGGTGCCTGAATTCCTGCTCGCACCTGCTGGTCAGGCAATGATTTCTGCCGGGTTTGGGCAGGAATCGGAACCTGGATAATAAAATAAGGCCCAGGTGTTAAAATCTTAAGGGGCTCGACATATGAGCTTGTTGCTCACCTATGCCACTTGCACAGACTGATCCCACCCTGACATAAAATTGGGGCCATGGTTGCTAAATTTGGCCTGTGTCATCGTGAGGGAACCAACACAAGGAAGTAACCTACTTCACCTCATCTTCAACAACCTATATGTTACAGACACATCTGACCACGATAGCATTAGCAGATGACTACTGCACAGTGCTTGTGAAGACAAAAGTCTCGTCAACACCATGAGGCCATCCTTCATCATATACTATGCTAAGTGGGAGACTTCGGGATAGATTTAAGAGCCCAAAATTGGGCATCCATAAGGCACTGGGCCATCAGCAACAGAATTGTATTCGACCACAATTTGTAAGCTCATGGCCCATCATCACCATCAAGCCAGGAGACCAACCCTAGTACAATACGGGCATGCCAAGAGCAGCACCAGGCAGACCTCAGAGTGAGGTATGGACCTAGTGAAGCGACTATACAAGGCTATCTGCATACTAAATAACAAACGCAGCAGGCTATAGAAAGAGCTAAGCAGCCCCACCATCAACAGATCAGAGCAAACCTCTGTTCAGCCATTCTTTGCCAGATCTGGCTGTACCACATCAAGCACTATTGGGCCTTGCTCTCCTCAACCAAAACTGCTCAATATTCCAAATTCATCCTGGAATTCAAAGATAACCCCTGGATTCTTTTCTCCACGACCACCTGTCTCCTTAATCCCCTCTCCCTTACCCCCTCCACCCTCACCTCCAACAATAAGTGTGAGGAGATCATTGACTTCTTTGTAAGATTGAGACCATCTGTTTAGCTGCCTCTGCTGCATCCTTTTGCCTTTGCCCACCAAGCTAAACTTCTTCCCTGCATTAGCACTGAACCTGTGTTCTTCTCTAGTTTTTCTTCTACCTCCCCATATGCTCTCTCTGAACTCAACTTGTCCATAAAGCCCACCTCCTGCTCTCTCGACCCCATTCCCACTAAACTGTTGACCACCCAACTTTCTTTCTTGGCCCCCATGCTAGCTGACAATGTAAATGGTCCCCCATCCTTTCAAAACTGCCATTGTCACCCCCTCCTAAAAAAAAACACCCTTGATCCTTTTATCTTTGCAAACTATCGCCCCATTTCCAATCTCCCTTTCCTCTCCGAAATCCTTGAACATGTCACCTCTCAAATCTGTACCCATTTTTCTCGCAACTTCATGTTTGAACCTCTCCAATCAGTTTTCTGCCCCTGCCCCTGCCCCTGCTCCTGCCCCAGCCCCAGCACTGAAACAGCTCTAACCAAAGTCACAAATGGCATTGTCTGTGACTTTGACAATGATGCACTATCCCCCCTCGTCCTTCTCGATCTCTCTGCAACCTTTGACATGGCCGACCACACCATTCTCCTCCAATGCCTAGCCTCAGTGTCCAGCTGAGTGAGACTGCCCTTCCTTGGTTCCAGTCTTACCTATCCAATCATTGCCAGAAAATCTCAGCAATGGCTTCCCCACATCATTATCTCTGGAGTTCCCCAGGATCTATCCTTGGGCCTCTCCTATTCCTCATTCACATGTTGCCCCTCGGCCACATCATCTGAAGACATAGCATTAAGTTCCATATGTTCGCTGATGAGTCCCAGCTCTACCTCTGCACCACATTTCTCAACCCGTCCACTGCCTCTGTGTTGTCAGCTTGATTGTCTGACATAAAGCCATGGATGAGCCACAATTTCCTTCAGTTAATCATTGGGAAGACCAAAGCCACTGACTGCCTCCGCGGCCCCCCCCCCCCCCCACCACTCACACACACTCTGTTCCCTTGCCACCAATTGCATCCCCCTCTCCGCTCATTGTCTCAAGCCGAATCAGACTGTTTGCAAACTCGGCTTCCTATTTGATTCCAAGCTGACCTTCTGACTCCACAGCTTCTCCATCACAAAGACTGCCTACTTCTACCTCTGTAACATCACATATTTCCGCCCTGCCTCAGCCCATCACAAATTGCTGGTGAAAACCTTATCCATGCTTTTGTCACCCCTAGACTCAACTATTCCAATGCTTCTAGCCAGCCTCCCATCCTCCACCCTCGATAATCTTCAATCATCCAAACCTTGCTGCCTTTATCCTAACCTGCACCAAGTCCTACTCACCCATCATCCTTGTGCTCGCTGACCTACATTGGCTCCCAGTCTACCAATGCCTCCATTTAAAATTCTCCTCCTGTTCCAACCCTTGCCCCTACCTATCTCTGTAACCTCCTCCAGCCCTACAACCCTCTAAGAACTCTGCATTTCTCCAACTCTCACCTCTTACACATCCCTTTGCCCCACTGTCTAGGACCTAAGCTGTGGAATTCTTTCCCTAAACCTCTCTACCTCCTTCCTTAACATCCTCCTTAAAACCTACCTCTTCCACCAAGCTTTTAGTTATCCCTTCTAATAGCTCCTTTGGCTCTGTGTCAATTTTTGTCTGATTACACTTCTGCAAAGCGTCTTGGAGCATTTTACTATGTTAAAGGCGCTGTATAAATGCAAGTCGTAGCCCTACCACATCCTAGCGAGAATGTTAGGGGACAACCAGTGAAACTAATAGGAGATTCCTTGGGGAACCTCAACAACAGGCATAGGAGAACCAGCTTCAGAAAGATGGGGGCCTCAGCTTTGGAAGCACCCTGTCACTGCATCTCACCCTTGCAAGCAGCAACTCAAGAGACACCACCAGAATGGCTCAGCTAGTGAGACTGAGTGGAGATCATATGCACAGAGCACAATGGCTTTCAGTGAAAGACGAGGCAGTTATTTCCATCCTAAGATCTTTAAAAGAAAGATGCTTGTGGAGCATTAATTGTATTTCCAGGCAGTGGGGATGGTTTCACAGAATGTGAATATTGGATCATTTGGAGGATTCCTCAGTTATTGGGGGAGAGTTACATGTCAACATATAAATGAGGTGATGCTGTGTGCGAAAATTGCTGAACGTATTTGAGGGGTGTAGACAAGGGAACATAGATACAAATTTAAGAGATTTAGTATGCGGAGCAGGAGATTTTTTTTTAACACAGATGGTGTGAGGCTGTGAAATGCACTACCAGAGTTAGTGATTGAAGCAGAGACCATATCAGCATTTTAAAATAGGTTAATCAGTAATTGAAAGAAAGTGGAATAAAGGGATTTGAGAACAGAGCAGAGACTTGGGACTTGGATTATTGAATAAAAATGGATGAAAACATTTTCAGAATGCATTTTTGTAGGAACCCAGGGGTCAGATTCTGCAATCACAGGGTGATATACTGTTACATTAAAATAGCAGCGATTGTGTCACAGTGTGACACTTTTGACATTGAAAAGGTCTACCACAGTGCCACCTACAGGAGTAACATGTACTTATAATGAGCTTTGAATGAAATACGCACCCCCCAATACCAAATAATATGTAACAGATTTGACATGGTCAAGCTGAGTTTTACGACCATTTCTATTTGTCCCAAGGAATATGAGTTTCACTGCCATGAGTACAGCAGTGGATGATAAATTTGACATGGTCATCCATGGCATTGCAATAATAATCTCCTTAGATTGACCAGTAGGGGGTGTTTTAATTTCATTAAGAAATAAATCAAACTGAGTGTTAAATTATTTATGTAATAGGCCAGTCTGCTATGACCACAGCACAACTGACCTAGTTGCCTTCTTCCACCTAATTGTGTTGCAGTATGTGTCTACTAATTGTGTGACAGTTTTGATTTTAATATATTGTGCTTGCCTGATAATAAGTTTTACCATCTCATTCACTTTAAGACATGTTTGACTGTTCCTAACTTGACAGCTTTTAGATACTGTTAGGAGTGAGGCTTCATGCAGAATTCCTAGGTAAAATATGGATCTATCTACGTTCGACATAACAAGACTTCTGTTTGCATCTGAGTTGTTATTTGTGCATGGGAATGTTCTTTTTGAAAGTTGTTTCCTTAACCTAACTGAGCACTACTTATATAATGTGTAAAAGAGACCAATGTTTTACAGTTTAAACATTTTTGTTGAGCCTCCTTTACTGTAACTGAGGAGATAAGGAATCCATTGTGACTTGCAATAGTTATAGTGCATTGCCTCACTTTATTGTGGAGATGGGGGATTTGCTTAGCACTAGAGTATCCTTTCCAAATACAAAAAGAAAAAGGACAATGTTATATAAAAATAGAGGGGCTAGAAATTCTTTATAGCCAAGAAATGTGTTTAGACTAAAAATGGTTAAGTAGCGCCAGTTGAAAATCATCTAGGCTGCAAGCAAAATTCGTCCTTACTCCTCCTTAAAATGATTGCAGTCATGATTCTCATCTAGAAACCCAAGCTTATTGGTGTTACACTGAAAAGATGGACCAATATCGGGGGCAGTCTAAACACAAGTAATGAGTGCCACAGGCTTTTTTCACTACTTAGAGGGGAGGTTCATTGATGCTGCAGCACCTCATTCTTAGCATTGTTAGGTGTGCAGCAGCCTCAACTACCATAAGAAGAAGGGCAAGGAGAAGGAGCACTTATTTAAAAATCCTGATGGCAGATCGCCACCCCAGGGAGAGAGCCCGGAGGTTTCCGATGAAGCTTTGGAGGCATTGATTTTAGCGGTGGAGAGAAGGCGGGTGGTCCTGTACCCACAAACTGGCAGGAGGCCCTCGCCACAAGTCTGCCGGACTATGTCGAGGGAGGTGGCACACCACGTCATGGGCAGCACTGTGGTCCCCAGGACCCACACACAGTGCAGGAAGAAGTTTAACGAGCTCACATGGGTGGTCAGGGTGAGTGAAGGCTTCAACAAACATCATCTGTACCACAAGCTTCACACACTGCTCAATGCACCACACCCCAGCACTCACCCACCAACAATCTCTGCCTAGCAACACTCACACCCACATCTCACACCATGCACACAATGACAGCTATTCAACTATGGCAGGCACAAGGGTTATTAGTTGTTAGAATTCATGTGCTATGTGTGATATGTTTGTAGATAAATTTATTACTTGTGTTTGGAATATTTTGTGGTCTCTCACTTCACCTTTGCGCGCAAGAGGATGCTGTGATATGGCGTGAGACAGGGATTGAATGATGGGGATGTGGTGAGCTACGGGGATCTGGGGTTTCATTCATGTGAATCGGAATCTGATGAGCCGGTCACGGACAGCCCATCCGGAAGGCCGATTATCTCGTTGCCTCTACTCCCTCTGCCGTAGATCCTGGAGGGCGAGGTCCACTGCCAGTACAGCCCCCATAACTTTTAGCAAGTGTTGTAGGTTGAAGCTTTTCAGAAATAATTATGGAGTTTTGTACTTGCCACAACACTCCATGATACCAAAGAACCTTGAAATGAAAAAAGAAAACTCTTCCAGTAGCAGGAAGTAGCACACAACCACTCAAACTTCAAAAACCTGTCAGGTCTGAGTGATTGGTAATGATCCTTTTAAAAAGCGTCACTGGAGCCGGCTTCCTGCTGCTGCACACCACCTGAAGCTGTCGTTGTTTTCTCCAGCCGGTAAGTTGATTGGCTGTAATGAAGTTGGGCGATCGGGCGGCAAGTTAGCGTTGCACACTCACTGACGTCACGATCTCTGTGATAGCGAGGTCCTCGGCGATTGCATTCAGCGGCAGCACTACTGGCAATACCGATATGGCGTGTGGCGCTGGAACCGGCATCGGGTGGCATTAAAAGCTTTCAACGGCATTTTAGTGCCATCTTGTGCTAACATGTGGCGCAAACCACACAAATTTCTCCCTCTTAATATTTTACAAAATCAATTATTTTTACACAATACCTACTTCGACCATAGTGCAGCTCCTCCAAATTGTCCACAAATAGTGTTACTTTTCATTTTTTTTATTGTTTCATTCAACTTTAAATAAAATAAGATTAAAATGATTACACAAACTTAATCACAGCAAACTAACAATGTGGAACCTAAACCATGTGTGAAACAAATGACACTTAATGAAGAGAAGTGCACAGAACATTTTTGGTTTTTGAACTAGTTAGCAAACTTAAAAAATTAGAAAAAGGGGGAGAAATTCGGCATGTTAGCACCTCCTGTTAGCGCCTGGGGGGGCGCTAATGCGTTTGCGGCGGGGTGCGGCGAATCCAATGGCGGCCGCAACATTCACCCTGGATTTAGCGCTGCCGATAACATCTAGTGCCTACACCTTTAGTGGCTGCCAGATCGTGACGTCAACGCATGTGGAATGCCCCGTTTACAGCCCAGATGCAAAATTGACTGCCGCCCCCTGCCTTAGCGCCTGGCGTGAACAATGGCAGGAAGAGAAGGCGTGATGCAGTTGGATGGCTGCTGTAGGAGTGGTATTTAAAGGCATCAACATCTGGTTTGATTTTAGTCACCACTCAATCCTGCCTTCTCAGCGTGACATAGGGAAACAGCCAATTTCACTGAGGTAAACGTTTATTACTTTCAGGAGTGTTCTGGCTGCTAAAAATTTGTCAGTTTAATTGTGCTGAGATTTCAATCTCCTACACTTGTATACGTTAATGGAAGCTGTACTGGCACTCGACCTCGCCCTCCAGCATTAAAAGCCGGAGGCAGCCAGAGAGATTGGAAAATGTAGCCAGAGGGAGGAAGGTCAACAGGGCTGTCAACAGGAGGCCTTACCCTCCCAGGGTATTCCGGGAGCACTTCTCTTACATACATTTAACTGAGGAGCAGTGTCTTAGAAGGCTCCGCTTCAACAAGGAGGTGGTCACAGAACTCTGCCACCTCCTGCAGCCAGACCTCGAGCCTCAGATCAGGACCACTACGGCTCTCTCAGTGGCAGTCAAGGTCACTGTCGCCCTCAATTTCTATGCCAGTGGATCCTTCCAGTCTGTAGCAGGAGACATATCTAACATTACGCAGTTCGCCGTCCATTGCTGCATCCGGGAGGTCACAGAGCTCTCTACAGAAGGAGAAGGGACTAAATTTCCTTCCCCATGACCAGAGAGAAGCAAGGATGAGCATGCATGTGGCTTTGCCAGGATAGCGGGCTACACCCACGTGGTTTTGCGGGCACCCCGTAACAATCCTGAGGTATTCGGTAACCGCAAAGGATACCACTCACTTAATGTGCAGTTGGTGTGTGACCACAGACAGCAAATCCTCACCGTCAATGCCCGCTATCCTGGCAGCAGCCACGATGCCTTCATCCTGTGCCAGACTGGTGTTCCAGCACTCTTCCAGCCACCACATCAAGCTCGCGGCTGGCTGGTTGGAGACAAAGGCTATCCGCTCTCCACCTGGCTCATGACTCCCCTCCGCAACCTGTAAGAATACATTGTTTGCTGTAACTTAACCAAACTTAAAAGTGGACCAAATTTAATGTACCAGCATACCTTGAGAGGCCAAGAGACTTTCTGCTGAACAAATGTAAAATAAACTGCTGTGACTGTGAACTGTGAAGGCTGCAAGCTGTTAATCAGATAAGGAAGCGACAGACCCTGAGCAAGAACAAACGGTTGGGCATTACAAAGACAGGAACATCTTCAGGCAAATGGTGTGAACGGCCTTGGGGCCCACTGATTAACTGACTAGGTGATAAGAAGAGGAAAACAACTGCCGACCATTTGTCACACAGTTTGGGACACATACGCATTGAGGGGCCTGCCCAGGTTTTGGGGTATAAAATGTGCTGCTGAAAGACACTCGGGGCTGCAGTCGGGGCAACTTGGTCAGTTGCCAGTTAAAGTCATACGTCTAGTCATCGCCGAACTGACCACTCGCTGGTGTTAGTATGTATGTGGTGTTTGCTTATGATCACTTGAGTTTAAAGTAAAGGAATAGATCTGTGTATGCTTAAGTATAATCGGGAATTGTTATACGCAACAGAACTATTAGATGATTACTGAAAATTTCTTGCTAATTTTTAAGTAAAAGAAAGTTTTTTCCTGAAATTCACGGGTCTGAACACTATAAACTTCGACGGGTCGAGGGGTAATTCCGCATGTCTTATAAACCCCAACACTGCTGCTCAGCACTCATACAATGAGAGCCATGCCACCACCAGGAACATCATCAAGCAGACCATCGGGGTGCTCAAGCAACGGTTCCGCTGCCTTGACCGCTTCGGAGGAGCCTTCCAGTACTCGGCTGAGCGGGTGTCCCTTTTCGTCATCGTGTGCTGCATGCTGCACAACTTGGCCATCATGAGGGCCCAGCCATTGCCACCAGGCATAGCGACACCGCCTCAGGAGGAGGAAGAGGGAGAGGAGGAGGACAAGGAGGAGGAGAAACAGCAGCGAGGGTGGAGGCAGCCAATCAATTGACCTTCTGGAAGGGTGGCCCGTGACCGCCTCATCACACTGCAGTTCCAATAAATTCTACCCCAAATCCCGGTTGCTGACCACATCCCCATCATTCCATCCATTTCGCTTGCCATATCGCAGCAAAAGCTGAAATGAGAGACACCACAAAATCATAGAAACATAGAAGATAGGAGCAGGAGTAGGCCATTCGGCCCCTCGAGCCTGCTCCGCCATTCAATGCAATCATGGCTGATCATCCAAATTCAGTACCCTGTCCCTGCTTTCACCCCATATCCTTTGATCCCCTTAGCCTTAAGAAATATATCTAACTCCTTCTTGAATATATTTAATGAATTGGCCTCAACTGCCTTTTGTGGTAGAGAATTCCACAGGTTCACCACTCGCTGGGTGAAGAAATTCCTCCTCATCTCAGTCCTAAATGGCTTACCCCTTATCCTTAGACTGTGACCCCTGGTTCTGGACTCCCCCGCCATCGGGAACAGCCTTCCTGCATCTAGTCTGTCTAGTCCTGTTAGAATTTTATAAGTTTCAATGCGATCCCCTCTCATTCTTCTAAACTCTAGCGAATATAAGGCTAATCGACCCAATCTCTCTTCATACGTCATTCCTGCCATCCCAGGTATCAGTCTGGTGAATCTTCGCTGCACTCACTCCATGGCAAGAACATCCTTCCTCAGATAAGGCGACCAAAACTGCACACAATACTCAAGGTGTGGTCTCACCAAGGCCCTGTACAACTGCAGCAAGACATCCTTGCTCCTGTACTCGAATCCTCTCGCTATGAAGGCCAACATACCATTTGCCTTCTTAACCGCCTGCTGCACCTGCATGCTTACCTTCAGCGACTGGTGCACAAGGACACCCAGGTCTCATTGCACTTCCCCTTTTCCCAATCTATTGCCGTTCAGAAAATAATCTGTCTTCCTGTTTTTGCCACCAAAGTGGATAACCTCGCATTTATTTACATTATACTGCATCTGCCATGCATCTGCCCAATCACCCAACCTGTCCAAATCATACTGGAGTTTCTCTGCATCCTCACAGCACACACGCCCACCCAGCCTTGTGTCATCTGCAAACTTGAGATATTACATCTAGTTCCCTCGTCTAGACCATTAATATATATTGTGAATAGCTGGGATCCTAGCACCGATCCCTGCGGTACCCCACTAGTCACTGCCTGCCACTTGGAAAAAGACCCGTTTATTCCAACTCTTTGCTTCCTGTCTGCCAACCAGTTCTCTATCCAAGTCAGTACCTTACCCCCAATCCCATGTGCTTTAACTTTGCACGCTAATCTCTTATGCGGGACCTTATCGAAAGCCTTCTGAAAGTCCAAATACACCACATCCACTGGTTCTCCCATATCTATTCTACCAGTTACATCCTCCAAAAATTCCAGTAGATTAGTCAAGCATGATTTACCTTTTGTAAATCCATGTTGATTTTGTCCGATCCTGTCACTGTTTTCCATGTGCTCTGCTATTACATCTTTTATAATGGACTCTAGCATTTTCCCCACTACCGATGTCAAGCTTACCGGTCTATAATTCCCCGTTTTCTCTCTACCACCTTTTTTAAATAGTGCAGTTACATTAGCTACCCTCCAATCCATGGGAACTGTTCCAGAGTCTATATAATTTTGGAAGATGACCAGCAATACATCTACTATTTCTAGTGCCACTTCCTTAAGTACCCTAGGATGTAGATTATCAGGCCCTGGGGATTTATCAGCCTTCAATCCCGTCAATTTCCCCAACACCATTTCCCTACAAATACTGATTTCATTCAGTTCCTCCCTCTCATTTGACCCAATGTCCCCCGACATCTCTGGGAGGATTTTTGTGTCCTCCTTTGTGAAGACAGAACCAAAGTATGTATTTAATTGGTCTGCCATTTCTTTGTTCCCCATTATAAATTCCCCTGATTCTGATTGCAAGGGACCTACGCTTGACTTCACCAATCTTTTTCTCTTCACATATCTATAGAAGCTTTTACAGTCAGTTTTTATGTTCCCTGAAAGCTTACTCTCATACTCTATTTTCCCCCTCTTAATTAATCCCTTTGTCCTCCTTTGCTGAATCCTAAACTGCTCCCAATCCTCAGGTTTGCTGCTTTTTCTGGCCAATTTATATTTCCTCTCCTTGGATCTTATGCCATCCCTAATTTCCCTTGTTAGCCACAGTTTTATTTTTATGCCAAACAGGGATGAACAAATTCTGTAGTTCATCCATGCGATCTTTAAATGTTTGCCATTGCCTATCCACCATCAACCCTTTAATTAACATTCCCCAATCCATCCTAGCCAACTCATGCCTCATACCATCGTAGTTTCCTTTATTTAAATTCAGGACCCTAGTCTCTGAGTCAACTACTACTTCACTCTCCATCTTAATGAAGAATTCTATCATATTATGATCGCTCCTCCCCAAGGGGCCTCGCACAACAAGATTGCTAATTAATCCTTTCTCATTACATAATACCCAGTCTAAGATGGCCTGATCTCTAGTTGGTTCCTCAACATATTGGTCCAGGAAACCATCCCGTATTCACTCTAGGAATTCCTCTTCCACAGTATTGTTACTAATTTGGTTAGCCCAATCTATATGTAGATTAAAGTCACCCATGATAACTGCTGTGCCCTTATTGCACGCATCTCTAATTTCCCATTTAATGCCATCCCCAACCTCAGCATTCCTGTTTGGGGGTCTGTATACAA
This sequence comes from Squalus acanthias, assembly GCA_030390025.1. Taxonomy (NCBI): domain Eukaryota; kingdom Metazoa; phylum Chordata; class Chondrichthyes; order Squaliformes; family Squalidae; genus Squalus; species Squalus acanthias. The sequence continues at coordinate 82,397,640 of CM059435.1, read as the reverse complement.
CTCCCACTAACGTTTTCTGCCCCTTGGTATTTCTCAGCTCTACCCATACAAATTCCACATTATCAGAGCTAATATCCTTCCTTACTATTGTGTTAATCTGCTCTTTAACCAGCAATGCTACCCCACCTTTTTTTCCTTTTTGCCTGTCCTTCCTGAATATTGAATACCCCTGGATGTTGAATTCCCAGCCTTGGTCACCCTGGAGCCATGTCTCTGTAATCCCAATTATATCATATTCGTTTACATCTATTTGCGCAGCTAATTCATCCACCTTATTACGAATGCTCCTCGCATTAAGACACAAAGGGGGAAAAATTCAGTTGGTTGCGCCTCCCGTTAGCGCCTTAAGAGGGCGCTAATAGGGCGCAAAGCCGCTAGCGCCCGGGTGCAGCGATGTTTGCGCCGCTCGGGAACTTAACTAGACATTGTGCGGCGGCGCTAAACTTTACCCCCGCGACCACCTGCGCGCGCAGATTGTGACGTCATTCCATGGTGCAACGCCCTTGTGGCGCCACGGAGAGGAAATTGAGTGGCGCCCCCTGCCTTACCGCCTGGCGCATCCAACGACCGGAAGACTGGAACGCTATCAATCGCTGTGGGGCTGGGGGGGGGGGGCGCTATTTAAAGGGGGCCTCTTCCTGTCTTTTTCTGTGGTTGACATTTTTGCACCACTCGTTCTGAGAGAGAGAGAGAGATTCGGAGAGAGAGAAAGAGAGACTTCTGCATTGAGTCAATGCTTTGTGAGGTAGTTTTGCCTACTGATCCTAACTTCACTGGTACTTTGGTTGCTGTCCTTCATAACTTTGCTTGCAAAGAGACTATGGGGGCTGCACTGAATGGGGGCGTCGTCCTGCTCCAGCTGAATCGGAGGACACAGAGACGCGGAGAGAGAGTGGCAATGATGGCCAGACGGAGGAGGGCCAACAGGCGTATGTACAGGAGAGCTTACCCTCCCAGGGTATATCGTGAACAGCTCTCCTACATTCATATGTCTGAGGAGCTGTGTTTGCGAAGGCTGCGATTCAGCAAGGAGGTGGTCACTGAGCTCTGCCACCTGCTGCAGCCAGATCTGCAGCCTCAACTGAGGTCCAGGACATCTCTGTCGGTGGCAGTGAAGGTCACAGTGGCTCTCAACTTCTATGCTACTGGCTCATTTCAAGCTGCTGCTGGGGACCTCGCCAATATCTCCCAGTTTGCGGTGCATTGCTGCATCCGGCAGGTCACAAATGCCCTCTTTAAAAGGAGACGAGAGTTCATCTCTTTCCCCATGACCCTAGACAAGCAGCGTGACCGCGCTCTGGGCTTTGCGAGGATAGCGGGCTTCCCCATGGTGCAGGGCGCCATTGACTGCACGCATGTGGCTTTGCGTGCTCCACATGAAAATGCCGAGGATTTCCGGAACAGAAAGGGGTTCCATTCCTTGAATGTTCAGTTGGTCTGTGACCAGACAGCTGATACTCGCTGTCAATGCCCACTATCCTGGCAGCTGCCACGATGCTTTCATCCTGCGCCAGACTACTGTGGCAGAACTTTTTGAGGCACCGCATCAGCCAGTTGGTTGGCTTCTCGGGGACAAGGGGCATCCATTGAGCACCTGGCTGATGACACCGCTCCGTATGCCCAACACCCCTGCTACCAGGAACATCATTGAGCGCACAATCGGTGTGCTGAAGCAACGGTTCCGCTGTCTCGACCATTCTGGAGGAGCCCTGCAGTACTCGCCTGAGCGAGTATCCAACTTTGTAGTTGTGTGCTGCATGTTGCATAACATGGCAATCGTCAGGACCCAGCCAATGCCACCAGGCCTTGGAGCACCACCAGAGGAGGAAGAGGAAGAGGAGGAAGAGGACGAGGAGGATGATCATCAGCAGCACCAAGGCGGGAGGGCGGCCCACAATGGTGAAACTGCAAGGGCCGTCCGTCAACGGCTGATAGCAAGCCGCTTCTAGGGCCCCTGCTGTGGAAATGGCTTCTGCCATTGCTAACAACATCAATGAACCCAGCACGCAACCCCTAAGCCGGCCAAGGCACCAATGATTCCAAACACCAAACATGTATATTTTGAATACAAAAACTTATTTATTTTACAAACTCTGTGTGTGTCATTTCCTCATGACAAACTCATAGAAATAAACACAAAAAAACAGTCATTAACATAACTGGTTCTCACAACCTGGAGATAATGTCCAAAACACTAGACAAAAGTTGGACCACGAACCTCGGCCTTTAATAAAAAAATTACCAGCATTTTGTCACACCTCCTACTTTTTGCCCTTCGAGGGTGATCTCCTTCCCTTGCGCATTTCCCCCCTTCTAACCCTACTGCTCCTCCGTAATGGGACCTCAGTGGCTGCAGCAAGGCTGGTGGAAGGCTGCTGATTAAACATAGAAACATACATAGAAACTAGGAGCAGACCCTGACACTGCAGATGCCCCTGAAGGACGGCCTCGACCAGTTCTGGGCCTGGAGGGCCCGGCTGCAGACTGCACCAACCCTGCATGGGCGGCAGCAGTCTGTCCTACGGGCGGTGGCAAGTGCAGTGGAGAAGTGACAGTGTTGGCAGCAGGAATGCTGTCATCGTGAGAGAGGACAGCAACTCCCTGCTCGACCGACACACTGGCACTCCCACGGGGCAGCACTTCAGCATCCGGAGCAATCTGCTGGAGCACAGATTGCTGGCCTGCTGCGGCGCGGTGAGAGCCCCGGGGACATGTGAACGAACTATCGAGGTTGGCAGCAGTCAGTGCTCGCGTGGCCTCAATCTGAGTCTGCATGAGAGCAGTCAGAGATGGGATCACGGCAGTCAGTGACTGAATTGCAGCACTAAGCATTAGTGTGGCATCCGCCTGTGCTACAGCGAAGTGCTCCACACTCCTTGCCAGTGACTCAATGCATTCGGGCACCCTTCCCACTGCACCCATGAGCTCAGTGTGCTTGCCCACCGCCTGGGTGTTCATTTCTGCGATCAGCCGCTCCTCCTCTGCGTCCATTGCAGTAGGAGTCGCTGGCATACTCTCCCTCTGGGGAGAAGGCCCCCGTTCTTCCCTACCCCCATGGCATTGCTGCAGCCCGCTGGGTCCTGGAGCTTCACCCTCATCAGACCCTTCCCCCCTGCTCCCCTCCAGGGAAGGCGTGTTCCCAGTGTGGGCATGGGCTTCCTCGGGAGAGGGTGGCACTGATGCTCCGGCTTCCTCTTCCTCCTCGGCTGCAGCTTCACTCCCAGTGGCAGCTTCAGGGCCCGTCTCCTCAGCTGGTGAATCACCATCTGAAAGCAGGGAGGTACAAGAGTGGCTTTAGCGTGAGGACAGGGTGGCAGTAAGGGAGGAATAAGTGCAGCGAGTTAGCAAGTTGGATTGAAAGTGTCAAAGGCTGGTGTTGTGAGGGACAAGTGGAAGGACAGAGGACAAAAAGGTGATGACCTTACCATTGCTGTCCAGAACGGGGTCGGCGTCTCCAGTGGCGACGGGACCGATCACCCGGCTTGCCACAATCCTGTGGACGCGCTCCTCAAGATCGCTGAGGGGTTGCAGCTGAGGCCGCCCTCCACCTGTCCGTTGCTGCTGTCTCCTATTATGCGCCAGCTTGGCCTGCAAGAAAAAGGACAGCATCTGAGTAAATATACAGCCATGGTCTTGCCTGATGTGCCTCCCATAGGTGAATAGCCCTTACTGTATGCAGCCATGGTCTTGCCTGATGTGCCTCCCATAGATGAATAGCCCTTACTGTATGCAAAGTGTGGAATGTGTGTGTGTGTTTCATGAAAGGGCCATAGGTGTTGGATGAGTGTTGTGCATTGGGGTTTTAAGACCCTATGGCCATAGAGTGAGGTTGAGATGGAGGGATGGAGAGGTGTTGATTAAAGCCACTCACCCTGACGACCCGAGTGAGGTCGTTGAACTTTTTGCGGCATTGAACATGGGTCCTGGGCACCATGCTCCTGGAGGAGACGCTCTGAGCCACCTCCCTCCACACTCTTCTGTACTCGCGTGGCAAAGGCCTCCTGCCACTCTCAGGGAAGAGTATACATCTTCTGCGCTCCACCGCGCCAACCAGAGCATCCAAGGCCCGCTCGGTGAAGCGCTGAGCTCGTTCTCTCACCCTCTCCATCCTTGGCAGCAAAATGGATTCACAGGTCTCTCCAGGCCGAGATTCAAGGCTGCAATGAGCAGGGTGTGGCTGGGGAGCAAGATGCCCCCCCCCCCTTTAAGAACTGGCCGGCGCCAGTGTGTCTGTGTTCCCTCGCTAACTGGCAGCACCTGCGCTGCGCTCGCGCGCTGAGTTAGTGCCTCACTGCTCGGCCTTTGCGCCTTAAGACAGGTGTGCAGCGCCTGATTTAGTGCTCCACTCACCTCCCGGGGCGGTAAAAGTGAAGTTTCCAGTCAGTGGCGATAATTAGCGCCAGGCGCTAATTTTTGCGTCCAGACGATATTTGCGCCCCAAATGGGGCGCGACCTCATTTTTCCCCCAAAGCCTTCAGGCTTGTTTTTTTAACACTCTTAGGGGTAAAAATTCACTTGGTTGCGCCACCCGTTAGCGCCTTAAGAGGGCGCTAATGGGGCGCAAAGCCGCTAACGCCCGGGCGCAGCGATGTTTGCGCCGCTCGAGAACTTAACTTGAGATTGTGCGGCGGCGCTAAAACTTACCGCTGCGACCACCTGCGCGCGCAGATTGTGACGTCATTCCATGGTGCAACGCCCTTGGGGCGCCCCGTAGCGGAAATTGAGTGGCGCCCCCTGCCTTACCGCCTGGCGCTTCCAACGACCAGAAGACTGGAACGCTATCAATCGCTGTGGGGCTGGGGGGGGCGCTATTTAAAGGGGGCCTCTTCCTGTCTTTTATTGTTGGTGGCATTTTTGAACTACGCATTCTGAGAGAGAGAGGGAGAGACTTCTGGAGAGATTCAACGTTGTGTGAAGGAGTTTTGGGTACTGAGCAGCACTTTGCAGGTTCATTTTGATTTGCCATTCCTTGTATCGATTTAGCAGAGACCGTGGGAGCTGCACTCTGAGCTCTTTGCCTGGTGCTCTCCATTGTTCTTTCCAGCACATTTGATGTGCAAGTCTCTCCAGGCCGAGATTCAAGGCTGCAATGAACAGGATGTGGATGGAAAGCAAGATTAACCATCCCCTTTAAGAACTGGCCCGTGCCATTGTGTGTGTGTTCCATTGCTGACTGACATTACATGAGCTTCGCCAGCGCTCCGAGTTAGCGCCTCACTCCTCGGCCTTTGCGCCTTAAGAGAGGTGTGCAGCGCCTGCTTTAGCGCTCCACTCACCTCCCGGGGCGGTAAAAGTGAAGTTTCCCGTCAGTGCCGATAATTAGCGCCAGGCGCTAATATTTGCGTCCGGACGATATTTGCGCCCCAAATGGGGCGCGACCTAATTTCTACCCCTTAGTCCTTTTAGAATTATTGTTTACTGTGGCCATGTTTGATTTGCACCCTTGATTTCTCTGACTTCCACTTTTGCTTTTCTCCTTCCTGTCTTTTGCTTCTATCCTTGCTTCCCTTTCCTCTGTCTCCCTGCACAGGTTCCCAACCCCCTGCCATTTTAGTTTAAACCCTCCCCAACAGCACTAGCAAACACTCCCCCTAGGACATTGGTCCCGGTCCTGCCCAGGTGCAAACCATCCAGTTTGTACTGGTCCCACCTCCCCCAGAACCGGTTCCAATGTCCCAGGAATTTGAATCCCTCCCCCTTGCACCATTCTTCTAGCCACGTATTCATCTGAAATATTCTTCTATTTCTACTCTGACTAGTACGTGGCACTGGTAGCAATCCTGAGATTACTACCTTTGAGGTCCTATTTTTTAATTTACCTCCTAACTCCCTATATTCAGCTTTTAGGACCTCATCAGCAACATTCCATTAATACATTTATCAACATTCAATAAACACATACATACAACAACAGTATTAACTAATCAGCCTTGTGCAAACCCTTACTTCCCCTCTTTACAGTGCTTTTTCCTAACCTACTGCTCCTACGTAGTCTGTCCCTAGTGTCTGCAACAGGGCTGGTGGAAGGCTGCTGAGTGTCGGTGCCAGAGACTACAGATGGCGTTGCAGAACGCCCTTGACCAGCTCTGAGCCTGGAAGGCCCGGCTGTAAAATGTACCACCTCAGGCTGGGCGGTGGCAGTCTGGGCTGGCTGGATGACAGGCAGCGACAAGAGCAATTGTGGAGTGGCAGTGGTGGGAGCAGGAATGCTGCCATCCTGAGAGAGGACAGCAGGTTCCTGCTCGACTGACACACTGCCACTCCCCCGGGGCAGCACCTGAGCATCCCTATCACTCTGCTGGAACACAGATTGCTGGCTCGCTTCTCCAGGTCTGTAAGCTGTTGGATGTCTGCTTCACCCCTGCCTGTTCATTGCTGCACCCTCCTATTGTGGGCCAGCTTGGCCTGCAAGAGAAAGGACAGTGTGTGAGTGAGTGTGCAGCTATGTGTTTGGGAGATGTGCTTGCCACAGTTGAATAGCTGTGATTGTAGGTAAGGTGTGCGATGTGGATGTGAGTTTTAGTAGGTGGAGATGCTTGGTGGGTGAGTGGTGGTTTGTGCAGTGTGTACAGACTGAGGTTCAGATGCTGGTATGTAGGACTTGTTGAAGCATGTACTCACCCTGACCACCTGAGTGAGGTCGTTGAATTTTTTACGGAACTGTGTGAGAGTCCTGATGACCACACTGCTGGCTGAGACGTCCTGGGCCACCTCCCTCCACATTGCCCTGAAGACATGGGGCAATGGCCTCCTGCCAGTGGCCAGGAACAGCACTGCCCTCCTTCTTTCGACTGCTGCGACCAATGCCTCCAATGCCTGGAGAGCTCTCTCCCTGGGACTGGGATCAGCCATGAGGATAAGAGGTGTAGCTATTGAGTTGCTTGGAGGTCGCCTTCAGAGCCAGCAATGTTGAGAATGAGGTTGTGCTGAATCTTCAACCTCCCCTTTAAGAGCTGGAAGGAGCCAGTGTGAATGATGAGTCCTGAATGGACTGCACCTGAAATTCGTTATAGCTCTGCGGGTAGCACCCCGCTCTGTGTGTGTAGTGCCCTAAGTGAGGTGATTAGTACTTGATTTAGTGTTTCAGTTCTCTCTTGGAGTGCTAACAATCAATTTAGTGGGAGGTCAGAAGGATTAGTGCCTGGCACTAATCCTCCAACTTTTTTAAATTTAGCGCCCCAACTGGAGCGATACCAAATTTCTAGCCCAATGACTCTCTTTTCTCGCACCCAAATATCTCTCTTTTCAGGCAGTCATATAGGTCTGCCACTGTTATACTTGTTTACTCAAGATGATAAGATGGTCTCCACTCTGTATTACTTCCTTGTTGCAATCAATATCTGTCTGAGTGGCAAACAGGAAATGTTCTTCTGCAGGGAAGACTCACTCTGCCTGCCAATGTTCACTGTCTAGGTTCAAGTATGAAGCAGGGCTGCATGGCAAGGTACTGGATGGCATCCAGCACCCTTATTACCAAACAGAGCAGAAGAGGGACTGAAAAATAAAATGCTGTTTTGTCAGTCTCCACATGTTTGTAATAAAGATGTTTTTCTCACTAATTTTCTCCTCTCTTAAAGACATTGGGGTAGAAATTAGGTCGCGCCCCATTTGGGGCGCAAATATCGTCTGGACGCAAATATTAGCGCCTGGCGCTAATTATCGGCACTGACTGGAAACTTCACTTTTACCGCCCCGGGAGGTGAGTGGAGCGCTAAATCAGGCGCTGCACACCTGTCTTAAGGCGCAAAGGCCAAGGAGTGAGGCGCTAACTCAGAGCGCTGGCGAAGCTCATGTAATGTCAGTCAGCAATGGAACACACACACAATGGCACGGGCCAGTTCTTAAAGGGGATGGTTAATCTTGCTTTCCATCCACATCCTGTTCATTGCAGCCTTGAATCTCGGCCTGGAGAGACTTGCACATCAAATGTGCTGGAAAGAACAATGGAGAGTACCAGGCAAAGAGCTCAGAGTGCAGCTCCCACAGTCTCTGCTAAATCGATACAAGGAATGGCAAATCAAAATGAACCTGCAAAGTGCTGCTCAGTACCCAAAACTACTTCACACAACGTTGAATCTCTCCAGAAGTCTCTCCCTCTCTCAGAATGCGTAGTTCAAAAATGCCACCAACAATAAAAGACAGGAAGAGGCCCCCTTTAAATAGCGCCCCCCCCAGCCCCACAGCGATTGATAGCGTTCCAGTCTTCTGGTCGTTGGATGCGCCAGGCGGTAAGGCAGGGGGCGCCACTCAATTTCCGCTCCGGGGCGCCACAAGGGCGTTGCACCATGGAATGACGTCACAATCTGCGTGCGCGGGTGGTCGCAGCGGTAAAGTTTAGCGCCGCCGCACAATGTCAAGTTAAGTTCCCGAGCGGCGCAAACATCGCTGCGCCCGGGCGTTAGCGGCTTTGCGCCCCATTAGCGCCCTCTTAAGGCGCTAATGGGAGGCGCAACCAACTGAATTTTTACCCCAAAGAGTTTAATAATGGTAATATGGTAATAGTGACTAAGGCCACATCAGGGGAAAATAGTATAAAGTAAAAATTAAAGCATTCGTAACAAGATAGATGAATTAATGGCACAAATAGAGATAAATGGGGTTGATTTAATAGCCATTACTGAGTCGTGGTTGCAGGATGACCAAGGTTGGGAACTAAATATTCCAGGGTACTTGACTTTGAGGAAAGATAGGCAAAATGGAACAGAGGGTGGGGTAGCCCTGATAATAAAGGATGAGATAAATGCAGTTGGGGGGGAAAGGATCTTAGCCCAGAAAATCAGGATGTAGAATCAGTATGGGTTCAGCTACGAAATAACAAGGGCAGAAAACACTGGTGGGAGTAGTTTATAGGCCCCCTAACAGTAATCATAGTGTTGGATAGAGTATAAATCAGAAAATTAGAGGAGCATGTAACAAGGGTAATGCAGTAATCGTGGGGGACCTTAATCTCCAAACCAAATTGGCAAAAGTAGTTTGAAGGATGAGTTCATGAAATGCATTTGAGACCATTTTCTAGAACAATATGTTGAGGAACCAACTAGGGAACAGGCTATTTTAGATCTAGTATTGTGTAATGAGACAGGTGTAATTAGTAATCTTATACTGAAGGATCCTCTGAGGAAGAGTGATCAGAATATGATAGAATTTCATATTAAGTTCGAGAGTGATGTGGTTAAGTCCGAAACTAGGGTCTTAAATTTAAACAAAGCCAATTACGGAGGTATGAGGGGGGCGAGTTGGCTGAGGTTGATTGGGAAATTAGATTAAAAGATATGATGGTAGATAAGCAATGGCAAACTTTTAAAGAAATAACTCATAATTCTCAACACATTCCCTTGAGGAATAAAATCTCCACTGGAAAAGTGGTACAGACATGGCTAACTAGAGAAATTAAGGATAGTATTAGATTAAAAGAGGAAGCTTACAATGTTGCCATGAAGAGTAGTAAGCCTGAGGATTGGGAGGGTTTTAAAAATCAGCATAGGATGACCTATAAATTGATAAAGAGGGAGAAAATAGAATGAGAGAGTAAACTAGCAAGAAATATAAAAACAGATTGTAAGAGGTTTTACAAGTATGTAAAAAGGAAGGGATTAGTGAAAGTAAACGTGGGTCCCTTAGAGTCAGAGACAGGAGAAATTATAATGGGGAATAAGGAATTGGCAGAGACGCTAAACAAATATTTTGTGTCTGTCTTCACAGTAGAAGTAAATTTATAAGTCTGAAGAGAAAAGTCAAGGCTGTAGAGCAGAGTAACGATTTGGGTAAAATCAAGCAGATTGTGTCAGGAAGGGACAAAGGGGTAAAAATTAGGTCGCGCCCCATTTGGGGCGCAAATATCGCCTGGACGCAAATATTAGCGCCTGGCGCTAATTATCGGCACTGACTGGAAACTTCACTTTTACCGCCCCGGGAGGTGAGTGGAGCGCTAAATCAGGCGCTGCACACCTGTCTTAAGGCGCAAAGGCCAAGGAGTGAGGCGCTAACTCAGAGCGCTGGCGAAGCTCATGTAATGTCAGTCAGCAATGGAACACACACACAATGGCACGGGCCAGTTCTTAAAGGGGATGGTTAATCTTGCTTTCCATCCACATCCTGTTCATTGCAGCCTTGAATCTCGGTCTGGAGAGACTTGCACATCAAATGTGCTGGAAAGAACAATGGAGAGTACCAGGCAAAGAGCTCAGAGTGCAGCTCCCACAGTCTCTGCTAAATCGATACAAGGAATGGCAAATCAAAATGAACCTGCAAAGTGCTGCTCAGTACCCAAAACTCCTTCACACAACGTTGAATCTCTCCAGAAGTCTCTCCCTCTCTCTCTCAGAATGCGTAGTTCAAAAATGCCACCAACAATAAAAGACAGGAAGAGGCCCCCTTTAAATAGCGCCCCCCCCAGCCCCACAGCGATTGATAGCGTTCCAGTCTTCCAGTCGTTGGAAGCGCCAGGCGGTAAGGCAGGGGGCGCCACTCAATTTCCGCTCCGGGGCGCCACAAGGGCGTTGCACCATGGAATGACGTCACAATCTGCGCGCGCAGGTGGTCGCAGCGGTAAGTTTTAGCGCCGCCGCACAATCTCAAGTTAAGTTCTCGAGCGGCGCAAACATCGCTGCGCCCGGGCGTTAGCGGCTTTGCGCCCCATTAGCACCCTCTTAAGGCGCTAACGGGAGGCGCAACCAACTGAATTTTTACCCCATTGAGTCCTTGCTTGGGAGCATTTGCAAATTGCCATTATGACAGTTACCGTATTCAACAACCAGTGGCTAAATGCAATCCAGTCTGTACAAACATCCTTACATCAACACACCACTTTCAGCAGCTGACACTAAATAGAAATTAAGGACAGGGACTAACCCAGGGATACGAAGGCAACATGTAGCATTCAGCATGGATTGGGGATTAAACCGTGGCCTTTATGGCATATCTACCCGCTGATTTAACCACTGAGCTATAGGGGAGTTTTCACTGCAGTACTTTAAAATAGTTCAAGTTGGTATGGGAATCTTTGATAGTACGTGCAGTGCTGGGCAAGGTTCTAACTGAAAATATAATCTGGAGGTCGACCAAATGATATCCTTTCTGATTCATATACGTCACAGGTTTGTAGCTAGGCAGCTTGATGGCTACATGGGCACCATCAATGAGATCCTGCATTTTTGGGAATCAGAATGGTGGAACACTTGAGCTGTTTCCTCCTATCCACGGGGAAAGTGATAAGTGTGTTGCCCTAGAAAACAAGCTTTTAGTGACCTGCTTGGCAAACATCCGATATGGCAAATGTCATCAGTGGTAACTTGAAATGAGCTGGTAGTGTAAAAGTACAGTAGTCTAAATCTAGCTCTCAAATGATGTTGCTCTATAGCTTTTGAAGCAGGGTTGACCTTGTGCTGGATGTAGTCTGCAGGAAATACTGCAGTAGATGACACAACTCAGTAACTGTATTCCTGTTGAAAGGCAGGTCGCTTTTAATATACCCAAGTAGTTCTGCCTGGGTTGTATCAAGTAAGTCATTTTAAAAAATTCGTTCATGGGATGTGGACGTCGCTGGGAAGGCCAACATTTATTGCCCATCCCTAGTTGCCCTTGAGAGGGTGGTGGTGAGCCACCTTCTTGAACCGCTGCAGTACGTGTGGTGAAGGTACTCCCACAATGCTGTTAGGGAGGGAGTTCCAGGATTTTGACCCAGCGACGATGCAGGAACGGTGATATACTTCCAAGTCAGGATGGTGTGTAACTTGGAGGGGAACTTGGAGATGGTGGTGTTCCTATGCGCCTGCTGCACTTGTACTTCTAGGTGGTAAAGGTCGCGGGTTTGGGAGGTGCTGCTGAAGAAGCCTTGGCGAGTTGCTGCAGTGCATCTTGTAGATGGTACAAACAGCAGCCACAGTACGCCGGTGGTGGAGGGAGTGAATGTTTAAGGTGGTGGATGGGGTGCCAATCAAGCAGGCTGCTTTGTCTTAGATGGTGTCGAGCTTCTTGAGTATTGTTGGAGCTGCACTCATCGAGACAAGTGGAGAGTATTCCATCACACTCCTTACTTGTGCCTTGTAGATGGTGGAAAGGCTTTGGGGAGTCAAGAGGTGAGACACTCGCCTGAGAATACCCAGCCTGCTCTTGTTGCCACAGTATTTATGTGGCTGGTCCAGTTAAGTTTCTGGTCAATGGTGACCCCCAGGATATTGATGGTGGGGGATTCGGCAAAGGTAATGTCGTTGAATGTCATGGGGCGGTAGTTAGACGCTAGCTTGTTGGAGATAGTCATTGCCTGGCACGTGTGTGGCGCACATGTTACCTGCCACTTATCAGCCCAAGCCTGAATGTCGTCCAGGTCTTGCTGCATGCGGGCATGGACTGCTTCATTAACTGAGGAGTTGCGAATGGCACTGAACACTGTGCAGTCATCAGCGAACATCCCCACTTCTGACCTTATGATGGAGGGAAGGTCATTGATGAAGCAGTTGAAGATGGTTGGGCCTAGGACACTACCCTGAGGAACTCCTGCAGCGATGTCCTGGGGCTGTGATGATTGACCTCCAACCAGCACAACCATCTTCCTTTTGTGCTAGGTATGACTCCAGCCAGTGGTGAGCTTTCCCGCCGATTCCCATTGACTTCAGTTTTACTAGGGCTCCTTGATGCCACACTCGGTCAAATGCTGCCTTGATGTCAAGGGCAGTCACTCTCACCTCACCTCTGGAATTCAGCTCCTTTGTCTATGTTTGGACCAAGGCTGTAATGAGGTCTGGAGCCGAGTGGTCCTGGCGGAACTGAAACTGGGCATCAGTGAGCAAGGTTATTGATGAGTAAGTGCTGCTTGATAGCACTGTCGATGAAACCTTCCATCACTTTGCTGATGATTGAGGGTAGACTGATGGGGCGGTAATTGGCCGGATTGGATTTGTCCTGCTTTTTGCAGACAGGACATAACTGGGCAGTTTCCCATATTGTCAGATAGATGCCAGTGCTATAGCTGTACTGCAACAGCTTGGCTAGAGGCTTGGCTAGTTCTGGAGCACAAGTCTTCAGCACGACAGCCTGGGATGTTGTCGGGGCCCACAGCCTTTGCTGTATCCATTGCGCTCAGCCGTTTCTTGATATCACCTGGAGTGAATCGAATTGGCTGAAGACTGGCTTCTGTGGTGGTGGGGACGTCAGGAGGAGGCCGATATGGATCATCCACTCGGCACTTCTGGCTGAAGATGGTTGCAAACGCTTCAGCTTTGTCTTTTGCACTCACGTGCTGGGCTCCACCATCATTGAGGATGGGGATATTCATGGAGCCTCCTCCTCCCATTAGTTGTTTAATGGTCCACCACCATTCACGACTGGATGTGGCAGGACTGCAGAGCTTTGATCTGATCCGTTGATTGTGGGATCGCTTAGCTCTGTCTATAGAATGATACTTCCGCATTTTAGCATGCATGTAGTCCTGTGTTGCAGCTTCCCTAGGTTGGCACCTCATTTTTAGGTACGCCTGGTGCTGCTCCTGGCATGCTCTTCTACACTCCTTATTGAACCAGGGTTGGTTCCCTGGCTTGATGGTAATGGTAGAGTGAGGGATATTCCGGACCATGAGATTACAGATTGTGGTTGAATACAATTCTGCTGCTGCTGATGGCTTACAGCACCTCATGGATGCCCAGTTTTGAGCTGCTAGATCTGTTCTGAATCTATCTCATTTAGCACGGTGGTTGTGCCACACAACACGATGGAGGGTGTCCTCAGTGTGAAGACGGGACTTCGTTTCCACAATGACTGTGCAGTGGTCACTGCTACCAGTGCTGTCATGGACAGATGCATATGCGACAGGTAGATTGGTGAGGACAAGGTCAAGTAGGCTTTTCCCTCGTGTTCGTTCTCTCACCACCTGTCGCAGGCCCAGACTGGCAGCTACTTCCTTCAGAACTCGGCCAGCTTGGTCAGTAGTGGTGCTACCGAGCCACTCTTGGTGATGGACATTGAAGTCCCCCACCCAGAGTGCATTCTGTGCCCTTGCTACTCTCAGTGCTTCTTCCAAGTGGTGTTCAACATGGAAGAGTACTGATTCATCAGCTGCGGGAGGGCGGTAGTTGATAATGAGCAGGATGTATCCTTGCCTATGCTTGACCTGAAGCCTTGAGACTTCATGGGGTCCCGAGTCAATGTTGAGGACTCCCAGGGCCACTCCTTCCCGACTGTATACCACTGTTCCACCACCCCTGGTGGGACTGTCCTGTCGGTGGGACAGGACATACCCAGGGATGGTGATGGAGGAGTTTGGAACATTGGCTGAAAGTTATGATTCTGTGCGTATGACTATGTCAGGCTGTTGCTTGACTAGTCTGTGGGACAGCTCTCCCAATTTTGGCACACATCCTCAGATGTTGGTGAGGACTTTGCAGGGTTGACTGGGCTGGGTGTGCCATTGTCGTGTCCGTAGCCAGTGCCGAGGTCGATGCCAGGTGGTCCGTCCGGTTTTATTCTTATTGTTTTTCGTAGCGGTTTGTTACAACTGAGTGGCTTGCTAGGCCATTTCAGAGGGCAGTTAAGAGTCAACCACATGGCGCATATGCAAGTGGGTGCCAGATGCATCAGGTGCAATCACACCTCCCTTTCCTCCATCCACAGAAATTCATCTTTGCCAAATCCAGGATAACTATTGGCAGGCCCAGTGCTGAGCACCATGTCTGAAGACAGACAAAAAAATTTGTATCTGTCTTCACAGTAGACCACACAAAGAACATAGTTTTAAAAGAAGTGGCTGCAGAGATAGTGGATGCATTGATTTTGATCTTCCAGAATTCTCTAAATTCTAGAACAGTCCCCGCTATTCAAGAAAGGAGGGAGAGAGAAAACAGGGAACTATAGGCCATTTAGCCTGACATCATCAGTAGGGAGAATGCTAGAATCGATTATTAGGGACGTGGTAAGAGGACACTTTGAAAATCATAATATGATTGGGCAGAGTCAAGATGGATTTATGAAATGGAAATTGTGTTTGACAAATCTATTAGAGTTTTTTGAGGGGGTAACGAGCAAGGTAGATAAGGGCGGAACCAGTGGATGTAGTATATTTGGATTTTCAGAAGGCATTCGATAAGCCACACAAGAGCTTTTTTACACAAGATTAGGGCTCATGGGATTGGGGGTAATATACTAGCATGGATTGATGATTGGTTAACGGACAGAAAACAGAGAGTAGGAATAAACGGGTAATTTTCGGGGTGGCATGGTGTAACTAGTGGAGTGCCGCAAGAATCAGTGCTTGAGCCTCAGCTATTTACAATATAATAGCATAAAAGTGGAGTTGATATAAAAGTTCAGCCATGATCTTATTGACTGGCAGAGAACAAGAACATAAGAAATAGAACAGGAGTAGGCCATACGGTTTGATGGGCCGTATGGCCTACTCCTGCTGCTATTTCTTATGTTCTTAGAGCTGATGGTGGCTATATGAATGCTGCTGTTGAAGTGTGCAACAAAGATGTGCTGAATTGCAGAAAAACAGCAGAAAAATTGCATTAGTTATAATGCAAAAAGTTCTGTTTATCAAGTCAAAAATAGCAGTTAAAATGCAAGTGTCACAAATATCGTAACCTAGCTTTAAGAGGTGCAACTCTGGATTGAAAGATTGGAAGCCTCTCAGCACCCGTTCTATGTCTCAGTGAGAAGCATGCTCCAGAAGCACACGGTGAATTCATCATAGGACCAATTTTCATTCAGCACACACACATTGCACAATCTCAAAAACTTGTCACACTTCTCCTCTGGAATCAGGATTTCAACTTTGACTTCATTGATGTGTACCTTCCTGATTCTACGGCCTCGCATGTTCCTGGTGGGGATCCACTCTCGGAGCACATTGGGAGTCGGCTCCCAATTTTTTCATGGGTCCATTTGTAGTTCATACAATTGGATAATTTTTATGTTCAACAAAGTGAAGGATGGTTGTGAGGACAGTGGTAGAAAATTGAACTATTTTCTTCCTTGGAACCAGTGTTGGTGTTGAGCAGTCCTTGGTTATTGCAATCTTGTAGGCGGTTTTAAATGCCTTTATTTACTGACTCGACTGGCATAAATGGTGACGACAAAGGGTACTCGCTTTATTAAATACACACAGCATGCATTATAGAAACTTGGACAGTAATGACTTGGTGAAAATACAAGCTTTACTTCCCATACAACCAAGGACAACGGAACGCGTTGACGTGAGCGGCTTCGCTGGACACCCTCTCTTCTATCTTCTCTGAAGTTTCTTTCTGTGCTGTAACACTCTATGACTCTATGAATAATTTTTTCAGTTCCTCATTCTTGCTAGACCCTTGGTTCTCCACTATTTCCAGGAGTTTTTTTTGTGTCTTCTTCCGTGAAGGCAGACACAAAGAATTTGTTCAATTTCTCTGCCATTTCCTTATTCCCCATTATAATTTCTCCTGTCTCAGCCTGTAAGGGACCCACATTTACTTTTGCTAATCTTTTCCTTTTTACATACCTATAGAAGCTTTTACAGTCTGTTTTAATGTCTCTCGCTAGTTTACTCTCATATTCTATTTTCCCTTTCTTTATCAATTTCTTGGTCCTCCTTTGCTGAATTCTAAAATCCTCCCAATCCTCAGGCTTACTGCTCGTTTTTTCAACATTATAAGCCTCTTCCTTTGATCTAATATTATCTTTAACCACGGTTGGACCACTTTTCCTGTGGAGTTTTTGTGCCTTAAAGGAATGTATATTTGTTGTAAATAATGTATTAATCCTTTAAATGCTAACAATTGCTTGTCTACCGTCATACCTTTTAATGTAGTTTCCCAATCTACCTTAACCAACTCGCCCCTCGTACCTACGTAATTTGCTTTGTTTAGATTTAAGACCCTAGTTTTGGATTTAACTAAATCACTTTCAAACTCAATATAAAATTCTATCATATTATGGTCATTCTTCCCTAAGGGCCCCTTTACTTCAAGGTTATTAATTAACCCTTTCTCATTGCATAATACTAGATCTAAAATAGCCTGTTCCCTAGTTGGTTCCTCAACATACTGATGTAGAAAACTATCTTGTATACATTCCATGAATTCGACCTCCACACTATTACTGCAAATTTGGTTTGCCCAGTCTATATGTAGATTAAAGTCCCCTATGATTACTGTATTACCCTTGTTAGATGCAGCTCTAATTTCCTGATTTATACTCTGCCCTACATTACAACTATTGTTTGGGGGCCTATAAACAACTCCCACCAATGTTTTTACCCCTTGCTGTTCCTTAGCTCCACCCAAACTGATTATACTTCTTGATTTTCGGATCTAAGATCCTTTCTCCCTACTGTCTTTATCCCATCCTTTATTATCAGGGCTGCTCCTCCTCCTTTTCCATTTTGCCGATCTCTTCTAAAAGTTAAGTATCCTGGAATATTTAGTTCCCAACCTTGGTCACTTTGCAACCAGGTCTCCGTAATGGCTTTTAGATCAAACCTACTAATTTCTATCTCCACTATTAATTCATCTATTTTGTTGCGAATGCTTTGTGCATTCAGATATAGTGCCTTTAACTTTGACTTTTTTCTATTTATCCCTGATGTCACCTTAGTCACTGATGCCCTATTACCTTTGTTACTCTGTCTGTCCCTTCCTGACCCACTCTGCTTATTTTTACCCAAAACTCTGCTCTGCTCTAGAGCCTTGACATTTCTCTTGCTGCTTTTAAATTTACTCTTTCCTGAATCCTCCCCCCACCCCCTTCATTAGTTTAAAGCCCTGTCTACTGCCCTAGTTATTCGATTCGCCAGGACACTGGTTCCAGCCTGATTTAAGTGGAGCCCATCCCAACGGAACAGCTCCCTCTTTCCCCAGTACTAGTGCCAGTGCCCCATGAAGCAAAACCCCTTCCTCCCACAACACTCTTTGAGCCACGCATTTAACCTTCTAATCTGCTTATCCCTATGCCAATTGGCGCGTGGCTCAGGAAACAATCCAGAGATTATTACCTTTGAGGTTCTGCTTTTTAATTTGGACCCCATGATCGTATTGAATGGTGGAGCAGGCTCGACGGGCCGAATGGCCTACTCCTGCTCCTAGATTCTATGTTTCTATGTTTCTATGTTTCCTCAAACTCTCTCAGCAGAACCTCATTCCTAGTTCTACCTATGTTGTTGGTTCCTACGTGGACCACAACAACTGGATGCTTCCCTTCCCACTCCAAGTTCTTCTCCAGCCGCGAGGAGATGTCTTTAACCCTGGCACCGGGCATGCAACACAACCTTCGGAACTCCCAGTTGCGGCTGCAGAGAACAGTATCTATCCCTCTGACTATACTGTCCCTACCACAACTACATTCCCTTTCACTCCCCCCACTTGAATGGCCTCCTGTGCCATGGTGCCATAGTCAGCTTGCTCATCCATCCTGCAGGCTTTTCTCTCATCCACACAGGCAGCAAGAACCTCATATCTGTTGGACAAGGACAAATGCCGAGGCTCCTCCAGCACTTCACCTGGGGTCGCCTTACCTGCCTGAGTTGCAGTCACACCCTCCTGTCGCTGACCACTAACCAGACCTGTACCACTACCTAACCTAAGGGGTATGACTGCCTCCTGGATCAAAGTGTCCAGGTAACTCTCCCCCTCCCTGATGCCTCGTAATGTCTGCATTTCAGACTACAGCTCAACAACTCTGAGCTGAAGTTCCTCAAGATGCAGGTACTTGCTGCAAACGTGGTTGTCCGGGATCACAATGCTCTCCACAAACTCCCACTCCCACTCCCACTCCTATAAGACCTTGTTCTATTTAATTAAATGTAATAAAATTTGTACTGAAGTAACTTAGTTTACAGTTTAGTTTCGTGACTACTTAATTGATCTGGATTAAGTTATGGGTAATGAAATTAAATATCTACCTGTAATACAAAGCACTACAAGTAGTGTAGGCAAAAAGCAGCAACTCCATCCCCCTCTTCTTCAAATTCCTAATCTTTCCAAATTCCCAAATGAAACACTCTGTTTACTTGCTCTCCGTTTAATTCCGCTCTGTGCAGACCGCCTATAACTCCTACCCCTTTGTATTCTAGTCCTCTAGATATAAAGGCCCACATTGCATTAGCCTTTTTGATTATTTTCTGTACCTGTTAATGACATTGTAAACCCAAACCCGCGACCTCTTCCACCTAGAAGGACAAGGGCAGCAGGCGAATGGGAACACCACCACCTCCAAGTTCCCCTCCAAGTCACACACTATCCTGGCTTAGAAGTATATCGCCGATCCTTCATCATCGCTGGGTCAAAATCCTGGAACTCCCTCCCTAACAGCACTGTGGGAGTGCCATCACCACACGGACTGCAGTGGTTCAAGAAGGCGGCTCACCACCACCTTCTCAAGGGCAACTAGGGATGGGCAATAAATGCTGGCATTGCCAGCGACGTCCTGATCCCATAAACGAATAAAAAACATTTTTTTTTAAAATGACATTTTAATGATCTATGTACCAGGACCCCCAAGTCTTTTTGGATCTCCACTGTTTTTAGCTTTTCACCATTTAGAAAGTACCCTGTTCTATCCTTTTTACGTCCAAAATGGATGACTTCACATTTGCCTACATTGAAATCCATTTGCCACAGTTTTGCCCATTCACTTAAACTGTCGATATCCCTTTGTAATTTTATGCTTTCATCTACACTGCCTACAATGCCGCCTATCTTTGTGTCATCGGCATATTTGGATATATGACTTTCTCTGCCATCATCTAAGTCGTTAATAAATATTGTGAATAGTTGAGGCCCCAACACAGATCCCTGCGGAACACCACTAGTCACAACCTGCCAATTTGAGTACCTACCCATTATCCCTACTGCCTGTCACCTGCCGCTCAGCCAATTTCCTAACCAGGTCAATAATTTGCCCTCAATTCCGTGGGCTTCTACCTTAGTTAACAGTCTCTTATGTGGGACTTTATCAAATGCCTTATGGAAGTTCATATAAATAACATCCATAGACATTCCCCTGTCCAATACTTTAGTCACCTCCTCAAAAAATTCAATCAGGTTTGTCAGGGATGACCTACCTTTCACAAATCCATGCTGGGTCTCTCTGATCAACTGAAAATTTTCGAGGTGTTCAGTCATCCTATCCTTAATTATAGACTCTAGCAATTTCCCGACAACAGATGTTAGGCTAACTGGTCTATAATTCCCTGGTTTCCTTCTCTCGCCATTCTTAATAGCAGAGTGCCATGCGCAATTTTCCAATCTAAAGGAGCGGTTCCTGAATCGAGAGAACTTTGGAAGATTATGGTTAGGGTATCTGCAATGTGCTCACCTACTTCCTTTAAAACCCTGGGATGGAAACCATCTGGTCTTGGGGATTTGTCACTCTTTAGTGCCATTATTTTCTTCATTACTGTTATTTTACTTATGTTAATTTTATTGAGTCCCTGTCCCTGATTCAATATTAGTTTCCTTGGGATTTCTGGCATGCTATCCTCTTCCTAATTTAATAAGATTGAGTGTTACTCCCACCAAAAAAATGCAGATACATTTCTTTGTTCTGTGTTGATGATAATGGCCTTTGCAATCACTGAAAGCTTCCTGTGTTTTTGTTGTTACTGAAAACAATCTGAACAGAGCATGCTTCCTGGAAGCAGACTTTCCCGAACAACAACTTTGACTGCCAACATAAGAACTCTGTGAGTATTAGTATTTTTAATTGTACTTTGTAAATAATTCTAAAAACGTTGATCTTATTTAGTAGACTAAAGCTGTGTCTGTGCAAAATTACGTTGCTGCCGCCTTGTGATTTCTTGAGGGTCTCTGTTGTTATGAATAATCCACTTTACGCTATTTGAACATTATGTTTGTTGCAGTGGGTGGTAAAATGGTCTCATAAAAGAAGCTCAAATTACAAGGAACAGACATGATGGAATAAAATACTGGAAATTGTTCTAGTAAGTTTGTATAGGACAGTAGATGAATGGCAATGAGTTGAAATGCTAGAATTCAGTCAAGCAAAATAAAACAGAAAATGCTAGGAACACTTTGCAGGTCAGACAGCATCTGTGGCGAGAGAAACATAGGGTTAACGTTTCAGATCAATGACCTTTTATCAGAATTCAGTCGAGCAGTTCAGATGATATAGCAAATAGAATAAAGTGTATTTGGTTTGTGAATGTCTGTAGAACCCCAAGAGGTTTAATTATTGCTTTACACTTCCTGCCAGACTTGAACAATCTATAATTTTTCTTTCTTACCAGTTTTGTGTCATCTTTTTACTGCTACGTGAAGTGCACATTGAATGTACTAGTAACTTAAGATGACTTAGCTAAAAGGATAGCATTGATGATGATGTATGAACTAATGCAGAATGAATGACCTTTTTCTGTGTTGTAATATTCTTCAATGCTATGAAACTGTGCAATATAATGACAGGCACCAGATTAATGCCAGATTTTATTTTTGAAGTACAATTTCAGAAAATATGATGTACACTTTACACTGTGGCATGGTGCTACTGATTCAATTGGAAGGATTGTTTAAGAACTCGAGGGGCATTTTGAAACATCAGAATGATATCTTAAACATGTGCCCACACAATTCATCAGTGTTTTTTCTCCAGAATACTGGTGAATTCTATGGCTCTACAGGGAGGGACAGAGAGGTAATAGGGCATTAGTGACTAAGGTGACATCAGGGAAAAATAGAAAATAGTTTAAGCTAAAGGCACTATATCTGAATGCGGGAAGCATTCACAATAAAATAGATGAATTAATAGCACAGATAGAAATAAATGGGTTTGATCGAATAGCCATTACGGAGACGTGGTTGCAGAGTGACCAAGGTTGGGAACTAAATATTCCAGGACACTTGACTTTTAGAAGCCACAGGCAAAATGGAAAATAGGGGGGCGGTGGGGGTGGGGGGGGGGGGGGTGTGGGGGGGGGGGGTAGCCCTGATAATACACAATGTGATAAAGACAATAGAGAAAAAGGATCTTAGCTCAGAAAATCAAGATGTAGAATCACTTTGGGTGGAGCTAAGAAACAACAAGGGACAGAAAACACTAGTGGAAGTAGTTTATAGGCCCCCTAACAGTAGTTGTAGTGTTGGGTAGAGTATAAATCAGGAAATTAGAGGTGCATGTAACAAAGGTAATACAGTAATCATCAGGAACTTTAATTTTCATACAGACTGGGCAAACCAAATTTGCAGTAATAGTGCAGAGGACAAGTTCATGGAGTGCAATTGAGATAGTTTTCTGGATCAGTATGTCGAGGAGCCAACTTGGGAACAGGCTATTTTAGATCTAGTATTGCGCAATGAGACAGGGTTCATTACTAACCCTTAGTAAAGGAGTCTCTGGGGAGGAGTGATCATAATATGATAGAATTTTATATTGAGTTTGAGAGTGATTTAGTTAAGTCCAAAACTAGGGTCTTAAATCTGAACAAAGCAAACTACGTAGGTATGAGAGGCGAGTTGGCTAAGGTAGGTTGGGAAACTAGATTAAAAGATATGACAGCAGATAAGCAATGGCAAACATTTAAAGAATTAATTCATAATTCACAACGAATATATATTCCCTTAAGGAATAAAAACCTCACGGGAAAAATGGTGCAACCGTGGCTAACAAGAGAAGTTAAAGATAGTATTAAATTAAAGGAAGAGGCTTATAATGTTGCCAAAAAGAGTAATAAGCCTGAGGATTGGGTGGATTTTAGAATTCAGCAAAGGATGACCAAGAAATTGATCAAGAGAGAGATAATAGAATGAGAGTAAACTAGCAAGAGACATTAAAAAAATTGTAAAAGCATCTGTAGGTATGTAAAAAGGAAGAAATTAGCTAAAGTAAACATGGGTCCCTTACAGATGGAGACAGGTGAAATTATAATGGGGAATAAGGAAATGGCTGAGACATTGAACAAATATTTCGGCCAGAATTTTCTGCAGGTAGGCGGGTTGGGGCCGGGGGGCCCGGGAGGTGGGGTTATCCGCAGGCCCTGCCGACTTTAACGGCAGGGCCTGATTGGCATGTGAGGCCTCGGTTTCCTGCCCACAGCCAGCCAGATTGAGAGGCTGTCTGGCTGTGGGCGGGTAGGCCTGCAGCTGCAGAGAGGATGCGAGGGTTCAGTCTGGGGGAAGGATGGTGGGGGATTGGTCGGGGATCGCAGGGGGCTTGGTCGGGGTTCATGGGGGGAGATTGCGGGGGGCCCGGTCGGGGATCGGGGATCGCGAGGGGCTCAGTCGGGGATTGGTGGGGTAGCCAGAGATCGGGGATCGGCAGGGGGTTAAGCCGGTGGATTGGGGATCGGCGTGGGGTGGGGGTGTCGGCCAGGGATCGGCAGGGGGGTGGGAGAGGATCGGGACTGGCCACCAGAGGATTGTGGCCGGCCTTAGCCTCATCGGTGTGGTGGGGAGGAGGCCTCCTGGTGGGGATCGGAGGCCTGGGGAGGTGATCGGAGGCCTCGTTGTGGGGTCTCCAATCCCGGGGGATGGGTTAGGTAGGGACCCTGGATCCAGGGGGTAGGTATAAAGCCACTTATCTCTTGGATGCAGCAGTCCCTACCTCGCTTTAACTGCCGGGTTTCACGAATTGTGTGAAACCCATCCACATGCATGTAAATTCAAAATGGAGGTGAAAAAAGAGGCTTCCAGCCTCATTATATTTCAATTGATGTCCTGCCCCCTGGGAGCGGGTTGGTCGCCCGTCCCCTGTCCCTCCTGCGTTAAAACTGGAAGTGGGTGGGTTGGAGGCGGGATCAGGTCGGGAATCCCATTTTTAACAATTTAACTGCCCCCATGCTCCAAACCCACCCTTTTTTTAGGGAGAAATTCTGGCCTTTGTATTAGTCTTCACTGTAGAGTACACAAAAAAATTCCAGAAATAATGGGGAACCAAGGGTCCAGTGAGAATGAGGAACTTAAAGAAATTAGTATTAGTAAAGAAATAATAATGGAGAAATTAATGGGACTAAAATCCAACAAATCCTCTGGACCTGGTGGCCTACATTCTAGGGTTTTAAAAGAGGTGGCTACAGAGATAGTGGATGCATTGGTTTTGAGCTTCCAGAATTCCCTAGATTCTAGAATGGTCCCTGCAGATTGGAAGGTGGCAAATGTAACCCCACTATTCAAGAAAGGAGGGAGAGAAAAAACAGGGAAATATAGACCAGTTAGCCTGACATCAGTAATAGGGAAAATGCTAGAATCTATTATTAGGGACGTGGTAACAGAGCACTTAGAAAATCATAATATGATTGGGCAGAATCAACACGGATTTATGAAAGGGAAATCGTGTTTGACAAATCTAATAGAGTTTTTTGAGGGTGTAACTAGCAGGGTAACCCAGTGGATGTAGTGTATTTGGATTTGCAGAAGGCATTTGATAAGGTGTCACAGAAGAGGTTATTACACAAAATTAGGTCTCATTGGATTGGGTAATATATTAGCATGGATTGAGGATTGATTAAGGGACCAAAAACAGAGAGTAGGAATAAACGGGTCATTTTCGGGTTGGCAGGCTGTAACTAGTGGTGTACCGCAAGTGTCAGCGCTTGGGCCTCAGCTATTTACAATCTATATCAGTTTGCTGACGATACAAAACTAGGTGGGAAAGTAAGTTGTGAGGAGAACTCAAAGAGGCTGCAAAGGGATATAGACAGGTTAAGTGAGTGGGCATGAACATGGCAGATGTAATATAATTTGGAAAAATGTGAAAATAGGAAAAATAGAAAAGTACAATGTCCTTGTACATGAATCACAGAAAGTTAATAAGCAGGTACAACAAGAATTTGGAAAGCAAATGGTATGTTCACCTTTATTACAATAGGATTGGAGTAAAAGAGTCTTACTGCAATTATATAGGGCCTTGGTGAGACCACACCTGGAGTACTGTGTACAGTTTTGATCTCCTTACCTAAGGAAGGATGTACTTGCCTTAGAGCAGTGCAATGAAGGTTTGGGATAAGGGGATTATCCTATGAGGAGAGATTGAGTAGACTAGGCCTATATTCCCCAGAGTTTAGAAGAATGAGAGGTGATCTCATCGAAACGTATAAAATTCTTAAGGGGCTTGACAGGGTAGATGCAGGAAGGATGTTTCCCCTGGCTGGGGAGCCTGGAACCAGAGGTCAGTCTCAGAATAAGGGGTCGGCCATTTAGGACTGAGATGAGGAGAAATTTCTTCACTTAGAGGGTGGTGAATCTTTGGAATTCTCTACCCCAGAGGGCTGTGGAGGCTCAGTCGTTGAGTATATTCAAGACAGAGATCAATAGAATTTTGGATATTAAGGGAATCAAGCGATATGGGGATAGTGCAGGAAAGTGGAGTTGAGATAGAAGATCAGCCATGATCTTATTGAATGGCAGAGCAGGCTCGAGGGGCTGAATGGCCTACTCCTGCTCCAATTTCTTATGTTCTTTTGTAATCCAAGCTTTGCCTGTTGCAGGCAATAAGATGTAAAACATTTATGTTTTTAATTTACAATGGTCATTAGATGATGATTATTTGTCTTACCCTTGCTTAATGAGCAATTTACTGCACAAACTGAATTACAAACTATTCTAAGTATGATATAATGTCACTTAGAGGCACATCCATGTCGAGTGTGACCTTGCTTGATTTTCTACTGCATGCCAGAACAACTGACCTGGCATACTTCAGTTTTAGAGTGCAGGGTATTTGCACCGAGGCTGCTCCACATAATGTCAGAAAGTAAAGAGTAAAAGTGTAATCACTATTGTTTTAGAATCATTACTTTATAAATATTCAAAAACTTGTTTGCACTGTCAACATTTTTTTTTAATTCGTTTATGGGATGAGGTTGTCGCTGGAAAGGCCAGCATTTATTGCCCATTCCTAATTGCCCTTGAGAAGGCGGTGGTGAGCCACCTTCTTGAATAACTGCAGTCCGTGTGGTGAAGGTACTCCCACAGTGCTGTTAGGTAGGGAGTTCCAGGATTTTGACCCAGTGACGATGAAGGATCGGCGATATACTTCTAAGTCAGGATGGTGTGTGACTTGGAGGGGATCTTGGAGGTGGTGGTGTTCCCATGCACCTGCTGCCCTTGTCCTTCTAGGTGGAAGAGGTCGTGGGTTTGGGAGGTGCTGCCGAAGAAGCCTTGGTGAGTTGCTGCAGTGCATCTTGTAGATGATACACACTGCAGCCATGGTACGCCCGTGTTGGAGGGAGTGAGTGTTTAAGGTGGTGGAGGGGGTGCCAATCAAGCGGGCTGCTTTGTCCTGGATGGTGTCGAGCTTCTTGAGTGTTGTTGGAGCTGCACTCATCCAGTCAAGTGGAGAGTATTCCATCACACTCCTTACTTGTGCCTTGTAGATGGTGGAAAGGTTTTGGGGAGTCAGGTGGTAAGACACTCGCCGCAGAATCCCTAGCCTCTGACCTGCTCTTGTTGCCACAGTATTTATCTGGCTGGTCCACTTAAGTATGTTGTCAACGGTGACCCCCAGGATGTTGATGGTGGGGGATTCGGCGATGGTAATGCCGTTGAATGTCAAGGGGAGATGGTTAGACTCTCGCTTGTTGGAGATAGTCATTACCTGGCCCTTCTGTGGCGTTAATGTTACCTGTCACTTATCAGGCCAAGCCTGAACGTCATCCAGGTCTTGTTGCATGCGTGCATGCACTACTTCATTTACTGAGGAGTTGTGAATGGCGCTGAACACTGTGCAGTCATCAGCGAACATCCCCATTTCTGACCTTATGTTGGAGGGAAGGTCATTGATGAAGCAGCTGAAGATGGTTGGGCCTAGGACACTACCCTGAGGAACTCCTGCAGCGATGTCCTGGGGCTGTGATGATTGACCTTCAACCACCACAACCATCTTCCTTTGTGCTACGTATGACTCCAGCCAGTGGAGCGTTGTCCCCCCGATTCCCATTGACTTGAGTTTTACTAGGGCTCCTTGATGCTACACTCGGTCAAATGCTGCCTTGATGTCAAGGGCAGTCACTCTCACCTCACCTCTGGAATTCAGCTCCTTTGTCCATGTTTGGACCAAGGCTGTAATGAGGTCGGGAGCCAAGTTGTCTTGGCGGAACCCAAACTGGGCATCAGTGAGCAGGTTATTGGTAAGTGCCACTTAATAGCACTGTCAATGACACCTTCCATCACTTTGCTGATGATTGAGAGTAGACTGATGGGGCGGTAATTAGCCGGGTTGGATTTGTCCTGCTTTTTGTGGACAGGACATACCTGGGCAGTTTTCCACATTGTCGGATAGATGCCAGTGTTGTAGCTGTACTGGAACAGCTTGGCTAGTTCTGGTGCACAAGTCTTCAGCATGATAGCCGGAATGTTGTCAGGGCCCACAGCCTTTGCTGTATCCAGTGCGCTCAGCCGTTTCTTGGTATCATGTGGAGTGAATCAAATTGGCTGAAGACTGGCTTCTGTGATGGTGGGAACCTGAGGAGTAGGCTGATATGGATCATCCACTCGGCACTTCTGGATGAAGATGGTTGCAAATGCTTCAGCGTTGTCTTTTGCACTCACGTGCTGGGCTCCACCATCATTGAGGATGGGGATATTCGTGGAGCCTTCTCCATTGGTTGTTTAATGGTCCACCACCATTCATGACTGGATGTGGCAGGACTGCAGAGCTTTGATCTGATCCGTTGATTGTGGGATCGCTTAGCCCTGTCTATAGCATGCTGCTTCCGCTTTTTAGCATGCATGTAGTCCTGTGTTGCAACTTCCCCAGGTTGGCACCTCATTTTTAGGTATGCCTGGTGCTGCTCCTGGCATGCTCTTCTACATTCCTTATTGAACCAGGGTTGGTCCCCTGCTTGATGGTAATGGTAGAGTGAGGGATATGCCGGGCCATGAGGTTACAGATTGTGGTGGAATACAATTCTGCTGCTGCTGATGGCCCACAGCATCTCATGGATGCCCAATTTTGAGCTGCTAGATCTGTTCTGAATCTATCCCATTTAACACGGTGGTAGTGCCACACAACATGATGGAGGGTGTCCTCAGTGTGAAGACGGGACTTCGTCTCCACAATGACTGTGCGGTGATCACTGCTACCAATACTGTCATGGACAGATGCATCTGCGACAGGTAGATTGGTGAGGACGAGGTCAAGCAGGTTTTTCCCTCGTGTTGGTTCTCTCACCACCTGTCGCAGGCCCAGACTGGCAGTTATGTCCTTCAGGACTCGGCCAGCTCAGTCAGTAGCGGTGCTACCAAGTCACTCTTGGTGATGGACATTGAAGTCCCCCACCCAGTGTACATTCTGTGCCCTTGCTACTCTCAGTGCTTCTTCCAAGTGGTGTTCAACATGGAGGAGTACTGATTCATCAGCTGAGGGTGGTAGGTGGTAATCAGCAGGAGGTATCCTTGCCCATGCTTGACCTGAAGCCATGAGACTGCATGGGGTCCGGAGTCAATGTTGAGGACTCCCAGGGCCACTCCTTCCCGACTGTATACCACTGTGCCGCCACCCCTGGTGGGTCTGTCCTGCCGATGGGACAGGACATACCCAGTGATGGTGATGGAGGAGTTTGGGACATTGGCTGAAAGGTATGATTCTGTGAGTATGACTATGTCAGGCTGTTGCTTGACTAGTCTGTGGGACAGCTCTCCCAATTTTGGCACAAGTCCCCAGATGTTGGTGAGGAGGACCTTGCAGAGTTGATTGGGCTGGGTGCGCCATTGCCGTATCTGTAGCTGGTGCCGAGGTCGATGCCGGGTGGTCCGGTTTTATTCTTATTATTGTGTTTCGTAGTGGTTTGTTACAACTGAGTGGCTTGCTAGGCCATTTCAGAGGGCAGTTAAGAGTCAACCACATTGCTGTGGGTCTGGAGTCACATATCGGCCAGACCAGGTAAGGACGGCAGATTTCCTTCCCTAAAGGACATTAGTGATTTTCTAAATTTGTTTAAATGTAGTAAAGAAAGAACTTGGATTCAGGGGTCTAGAAATTGGAGCACGCAGCGTCATCCAGGGCACCTGAAACAGGCATTAGGCCCATTGCCTATGCAAATCGGGGGTCTAACCTCTATATCAGGCCCCTTCCTGAAATTGGTCGGCAACTGACCGCAGCATGTGTCGTATATGCCACTATCAGTTTTCTCAGGCGCAGAACAGCCCAACCAGCTGGAGGTTGCTACCAAAAGGTAAGTAAAAAATGTCTTAGTTGCTCCATATTAAAACTGCAGGCTGCTGCCAGCCACCACTCTCCCACCCTCCCCCCCCCCCGCCCCCCCCCCGTCCCTCCCAATCTCCTCCTCCCCCGCACTTCCCAGACTCAACAGTTGCTTTGGTACCAGCGCTCTCGTCAGCCAATCTTCATCTTCACGACCAGTGCACTGCCTCTTTGGGTGCAACTGGCATTCTCAGCATGTCGGTTGGGTCCTGGTGATGCAAGAGGACCAATTATGCGTGATGTGCTTGCTCATCAGGTTTGGCGCGGTGGTTTGTATTTGCCACTAGGTTCATGCCCGAATTCGGGTGCAAAACAATTTCTCGGCCTTAAGCACCTTTTCACAACCTCAGAATATCCCAAAGCACTTCACAACCAATGAACTTTTTTTTTTGACGTGTAGTCACTGATGTAATGTAGGGAAACACGGCAGTTAGTTTGTGCACAGCAACGTCCCATAAACAGTAATGAGATAATGTCCACATAATCTCTTTTAGTGATGCTGGTTGAGGGGTAAATGTTGACCAGGACTTTGGCTCTTCTTCAAATAGTGCCATGGGATCTTTTATGTCCAGCTGAAGGGATAGGCAGGGCCTCGGTTAACATCTCATTCAAAGGACAGTACCTCCAGGAGATCAATCATCGACATATGGTGTGAATGATTCAGGTTATACCTTATAGTGCCATAACAGAGAACATTCTTCTGCTCATCCACCCATTCTTATCATGCTTCCTTTTCCACCCTACCAGGTGTGCCACAGCAATAAGCAGGGGGTTATCAGCATGAGGATCCTGGCTCTTCTGTTTTGCCCATGCCCATAACCTCCTCACCAACCCTGCCTTGGAATCTAACTTTTGTAAGCAGCTATCCAGAGACATCCACCCAGGGAATTATTTAGTGAGGACCCAGTTCTCAGGGCTGGTATTTAAAAGATAGATACTTCTTGATCATTAAATCTATGTGTAGGGCAGGCAGTGCATAAAATGTCCCATAATGTGTTGCAGATTGTGGATAAGTTGGAGGAGCCCACTACCCACATCTATACCACCATGAGGGATGTGCATACAGACATGCAGTCAACCCTGGAAAGATCTGCAAAAGGCAGGCCCTAAAAAAAGGACCTAAGGACAGTTGTAGCTTCTGGAATGGCATGTGCAAGTGCTTCCATTGATGCCTTGGGCACCAGAGTAGAAACTGCTATTTCACAGGGTTTCAAAGATTTGATTGGTACCATTCTGCCTGTTTTGTTGCTTACTAATAGCCAAGCAGAGCCAGTACCCAATACTATTGGCTTGGCAGGTTTGGACATACATGATGATGCTATCTCTCAGGACAGCGACCCTTGTACACTCCTTTCAGACCCCTTTGATGCCTGCCTATGAGGAAGTTAGCTACCAGAGCTAAGCTGACCTTGTCACATATTTAAATATTATAATGAGGCTGCGTGCCTCAGAAATAACAATTTTAAATTTATCCCGGCAGCTAAAGGAAGGCGAGAACTGCTGGATCCAGGAGGTAAGTGCCTTTCCACTTACCTGCTGGATCCAATTTACCTATTTCATCCAGCCCCTGTGATCGGACACCCTCGGACCCTTCCAATCTTCACCCCCCCCCCCCCCCACCTTTGGCCTTTCCGATCCCTCCCACCCTCCTCTCCACTCCTTGGCTGCGGCCTGCTGCCAAAGGCCTACCTGCCCAACAGTCAGCCAGCTTCTCAATCTGGCTGGCTACAGTCGGGAAATGGAGACAAAATTGGTAATCAGGTCCTGCCGTTAATTTGTCAGGACCTGAGGGAAACCCGTTCTTCTGGGTTTCCCGACCGCAAAATTGCCCCCCGCCCATCCTGCTCCCTCCCCGCCTCCGAGATAAGATCGGGACCATTGTGTATGCACAGAAGAGGTAAGCTATGATGTATTATGAGGCAAGTTAAACCAGTCAGCAGTCAGCTGTTTTCACCGTCCCATAAATAGCGTAAACAGGGCATGAAATGTTTGCTAGGTGTCAATAAACTCTAGATGCAAATACATACATGAACGTAACCAAGCAATGTTACAAAATTGTGGCCCTGCAGACAAATAAAGTCAACACATAAGCCTGCGCCATATTTCATGCTTGTGCTGGTGCATACTACAAGGTAGAATTTAGGCCTAAATATGCAAAAAAAACACTTGAAGTGAGAACAAGTTACTGTTCTGGGAACATTAAATGCTGGGGGGTGGGTGAGAAGGCAAGCGAGGCTAGTGAGAATAGTACAGTAGTTTAGGTTTAATACTGAAAGAGTAAGTTGACTAGAGGTTTGTGGACCAGGGAGTTGGTTACTCAGTAAGGAACATGGTGAAAACAGATGAAGTCTGTCTCTTCCTAGGAGTTATGGCAGTGATTTAGAAGACAACTAGTAGTTCGTGTGGTTTCCTAAACAGGGAATGGTTTGGAAAGAACATGTTAAGATTGGTGACAATTGAATCTACTGAGAATCAGATTGCAGAGATCTCTTTTAACCTGGTCTTTCCCAAGTCACCATGAAAGTAAAATGGAATGAGTTCTCAGAGCTGGGGGATTGCCTTTCTAGGATTTACATCTTCTAGAGAATAGTATTGACTGAGGACTTCAGTACTGTGAAGAACACATTTATTGGTAGCAGATATTGGTGGCATTTATTCTGTTTTGAGAATAAAGCTATTTGAAGCTTTTGTGAGCTTTTATCAGGCCAGATGATCGGTTACTGTATACATGCCAACCGTCAGTGTGAAACATTAACAGTTAGTGTTTTGTCAACTGGTCAGCGTGCTGAAGTGATAAGTGTAACGTTTGCCAACTACCTGCCAGGTTGAACTCTAGGGAACCATGAATCACTCTGATGAACTCCCAGCCCACATCATGCTTGGTACCGGGAGTTCGCCAGATGGGGATGGGAAATTGTGAACTTTAGCAGCCTTTAAAATTTAAAGGGATGCAGTCTCTTAAAGGTAAGTGGCTATATTATCTTGCAGGTCTTACAAAGGCTGTTAATATTTAAAATATATATATTTAAGCTTTTCCAGAATCTTTATAGTGCAAAAAATGTGAGTGGCAAAATAAATGTGGAGGCAAAAAATAGAGACTGTGAGCAATCATGAAGTGGCACAGCACCTGAATCCTCTGTTTGATGGCTGGTGAAGTGGAGTCGCTGCTACATGAGGTGAGAGCTTGCTCTGTTTGGCACTCTAGGGAATCCTCCCTAGCAAAACGTAGTGCAGTGTGTCTGACAGGAGGTGGTGACCAGGCTTAACATTGTGTACAGTACCCACAAGATCTGGAACAGACATGGAAGAAAATGGCACACCTTATCTATCAACATGTTCCACATTTACTGCCCACACCAAGCTCTCACAACCTTACAGCTCTTTCATTGCTTACAATACATGCCTATACTCCTGCAGGACACACTTAAAAATGCAACTTACAGGTACTTGGCACTCTCAAATTTTCAAAGGGGTTCACACATAAAATTATTGTAACACAATCTAGCTGTATGATGCATGGTTACTGCTGACACACAGAATATCCTGCCATCAATGACTCCTGCACTTTGCAGTGCAGTGACATTACTTAAGACTTACATAGAATATACAGCACAGAAACAGGTCATTCGGCCCAACCAGTCAATGCTGGTGTTTATGCTCCACTCGAGCCTCCTCCCATCCTTCCTCACCTAACTCTATCAGCATAACCTTCTATTCCCTTCTCCCTCATATGCTTAACTAGCTTCTCCTTAACTGCGTCTATACTATTTGCCTCAACTGCTCCCTGTGGTAGCGAGTTCCACATCTCACCACTCTCTGGGTGATGGAGTTTCTTCTGAATTCCCTATTTGATTTCTTGGTGACTATCTTATATATTGAGCAGACATACACTGCTGTTGCTATTAAAGGATATGAAAGTGCTGGCTATGCTCACCCATGCATCACTAATGCATACATGGGCAACATGTTAGCTGATACTGCAGCGATTGAGGCAAAATGGAGGTAAATTTATTCAATACTTTATAGCAACCAGTGAATTAAAAGCAGTAATCCAGACCAGACTCAGCATTCAGCTCCCGCAGAAACACTTGAATTTGTTCTCACAGATTATTATGTCATCTGAACCTCTCAATAAGAATCCTTCTGAGTAATTCACCTCCCATCCAATATTGTCTTTAACTTTGTTGGACTGTGCTTTTCCAATTCCCAGTGCTTAAAGAACTTCTCGAAATTTTTGGAAAAATAAACCTTTTGTTAAAACCTTATGGTTGAATTACAGTATCAGAGAAAGTCTGGGTTTTTTTAATGGATGAGTTTAAAACAAATTGTTTATAAGGACAGAGTTAATCTGAAACTGAAGATATGATCCCCAAAATTGCCATGGAGCCGGTTTATATTTCTAGAGTTTGTGATTGTTTGAAAATGAGGATATTTAAAAAATGCAGATCTGTTGTCAAACTGATAATGATCACTGCTCTTGCTGGTTATGCCCTTCACTGACCTATTTAATATGGAGCTGGAATGGGGAGGGGGGAGGGGGGAGGAGGAGGCAGAAGAAGCTATTACTAGTAAAGCCACAATTGTAACAACACTGCACAGTGCACACATCTCCATAAATATGGTCCTAGTAACTTAGAGACTGCTACCGTGGTATTGTCAACATGACGATGTATAGAAAAAGAAATGGAGTGTGAAAATGTCATCCTCACTTGTAAAATAGAAATATTTTTGCAGCTATTCATCAAAGGAAAACTGAGGTTGTACCATGGCAATTTGAGACTGTCTTTCAATGTCCATCTCCATTGATTTTCCAAACTTGGCTGTGCTGCTGTGGGACAGTACAGGATAGAGGTCGGGTAACTTTCACAGGAGGGAAGATAAAGTTATCACCCAGCAGATCTCACTCAATGACTAACAGCAGGCTCAAGGGCAGCACTGGCAGGGAGCTGGGAGCAGATTGGCCAAAGAAGGAGGTGCACCCCCCATAAAGAACTAAAAAAGGGGGAGGGGAAGTAGAAGTAATTGCCCTCAATATTCTTTTGTGGGGGGGGGGGGGGGGGGGGGGGGGCGTTGGCGGCTCACCATACTCCTGCCATAACTTCAGTGGGAGTCCAGCAGAACCCACTGGAAAACGACATGACCTGTGTGCCAGGTCTGCACGATGTCTAGGATTTTCCAGGCTGCCTTTTATGAGTTAGGCAGAGGTTCAAGCCCTGCAAGGTAAATAACACCAAGGCGGTGGCCACAGGGGTGGAGCCAGGGGCAAAAACTCCATACGCTGGCTCAGTGAGGGCACAGTAGACCGAGTGAGATGAGGTTTGCTGGCCTTCAGATGGGCGGAATGGGCCATACTGGAGATGAGGTTCCAGGCCAGAGAAGTGGTCTGGATGCCTGAAGACGACAGAAATTATTCAAATCAGTCCCCTTACACAGAGGGCTAAGGGAACACTACAACGAGTCTGGGGGAAGCCTGGATAACCTCCCCCGAGGCAGCCAGGTGCCAGATTGTCCAGCTGAATGGGGCAGGCAGGCACTGAAGATGCACCCAGAGTGAAGTGGGCACCTGTTGGCCCCATGCAAACTAGGTGCTCTCCTGCTGACCCCACAAACGCAGGAAGGTACAATTCTGGCGTAACCACCAGGATCGCAGCCCACAGATTTCCATGGCCAATGTTACTACAAAATGTCTGGTCAAAACTAAAAATAAAGTCAGAGGATTATTGCTATTTTTTTATTGGATATGTGCTTGTCTGGAAAACATTTAACATTTTTCTGGATGTGTTAAAGTCTAGCAGACCAAACTTATGCTGCCACATTAGTCAGTATCTGATCTCTAGTCTGATTTAAAGGCCTGATACCTTACATATGGCTGTGTTACAGCATAGACTAGCTATATGCTTGCTACGGATTTTCACAGGTTCTGCTTCACTGCTTCAGTTGATTGGCTAAAAACAAACGTTTTATCTCACTGCTTTTTACAATTGATTTAGGCTATTAACTAGAGAGGAGAGAAAGAAGGGAGAGTAACTGGATAAAAAGATAGAGCTGAACACTACCACCCCCACCCCTCATTAATTCAGTCATTGCAAAGACTTATTTTTCTATCATCTGATTGGATAAGTAAGCCTGTCTCCAGAAATCAGAATAATCCAGTGTGATTCCCTTCCCCCAGTACTACCACCACCATAAATCTGCAGCCATTTAAAGATTAAATCTGGTTGGATTATCCACCAGCTGTGAGGTTGCACCATTTCTCTCTCATTTTTCACTTCAGTCTGCGACCCACATGCTTAGTTCAGAGTGTGCTTTGAACACAGAAGACCACTCTCGTCAGGACTCAACAAAGTTTAACTCTAACTGTTCCCCCCTTTGCCTACATCCTTATAGTGGAAAGGAATGGATGCTGTTTGGGTCGTACGTTGTCTGCATACACACAGATGATCTTTATTTCTTCTGAGCTTGTTAAAATGTTCACAACTGACTTGCAGAGGCAGAGAAATTTTCATTGTTCATGACAGTAAATGGAAACAAAATGTGGTACTCAGCACTTAGTGCTTTTTCTCTTTACTATAGGAACAGTCTTCATTGGGAAGACACCACTACTTCAGGCCATCATGTGAAGATTTGAACTACCTTTCTGCAACTTTCTATTAGATCAAGGTGGCTCGTCCTTTCTTTGTGTTATTCTATTTATTTGGGTTTGATGGAAAAGAGAATGCTACTACATCTCAGATGGTGCTTCGGGAACAGTTTGAGACTGCACGTTACTTTGTGGATTATCTGCTCCAGCTGCTGTCTCCCTTATTCAGTCAAAGCCCAGAGTAGGATCCCAACCGAAACGTAAGCACCCGACTTCATTGCATTACAGATTGACTGAAAAATGAATATATGTTTTATATTAAGGGCACGCTGAATGAGACAACTTATTGTTCTATTTTCATATTTCTTTTATATTTTGTGTTTGTCCAAAGTAACATTTACATTCTCATTGAATCTAACACAGTGATGAAAGTTTTGCTATTTTTTCACCCATCTAAAAGCTGAGAAACCTCCTTTTGCCAATAATTATTTTATTCGTTCGAAAATAACCATTGGATGGTATGTATTTTTTTTTAAGTGAGCATTTGCTAAAGCATACAGTATTTAAAAAAGTTGACAGTGTTAAAGACTTTGGCAAAAAGGTTTTTGAAATTCTTCTACATAGCTGTTACATACATCCTGTAACTATTAATTTGTAAGAACACAAATATACTTAATACGCATTTTTTTTTTTATTAGTGTGCAACTGTGGGCTTCTGCATTTGGTGGAGAGCTGAATTCCATTGTAACAAAGTATTCCGGCTCCTTATTGCTACAGAAGGTCAGTAAGCAAAATCAACCATATTTTTCATCTTTTAAATAAGAAATGTAGAGGGAGCTTGAGCAGCACATGTGGGCAAGACCAATAATGTATGGGTATCACGGAAAAATGGATGAAATCACAGAAAGGGATTCCTAAAACACCTGTAAAAATCCTGGAATTCCTTGTAATAAAAATAGAATTTAACTTATTCAGTCATCATAAACCAGTGGCCCTAAGTATTAGTGGAGGAAATCATGAAATATGATCCCGCAAAACTGTATTTTCATGGAATACAAACAGAATTTGAATTTTTCAGCACTGGCCTTATGATGTTTTCAACTACTGTAGTTTGCTATTAAAATGGCCCAAGCATAGGCAGTCAGCTTCAATTGAAAATAATAAACATTATTGAAATCTCTTGCAATAAAAGGCTTTAAGGTGTAAGAGTGTCAGGTGTCATTGCTCTAATCCATTGGATCTGTCATTTCCTTATAAATCCGTCTAATGTTAACATAGCAGAGAGGCAACAGTTGGTGAACTCAATGATAGAAGACATATTTTCCATTTGTGGCATAAATTGTGTTGGTAAAGATTTATTTGTTTATTGTATGGTTATTGTTCTTCGACTATCTTATTGATACTTTATTACGGTTTACATTGAAAACGGCAGAGGTGTTGCATAAGGAATTATGGCCCACTGTGCCATGTTCCCGTTAAAATCTCTGGAAGATAAGTGCAATTTACGTTGTATAAATGTAATACAATGATACCATTTGCTACCCTATTTTAACCCTTTTTTGTTGTGAGTTTATTTAAAATTTATTCTATTCCCTATTTTCAAGTCTCTGTCTCCTCTTCATCCTCATTATCATCGTGCTACTGCCAAGGTTTCTGCTTTACTGAAGGAAACAATGTGGGGGACTTACTACATTATGGTTACCATCAGAGCAGCTCTTTCATTGTCCCGTGGTAGATGCACTTCTGAAGTGTTTCCTTTCACAACGTCTAAAACTAGAGAACAGTATAGTGACAGGGAAGTGGTGTGGATTGTGGCTTGAGCTATAATATTTTCTTTGCTGATGATGTAAATTAATTAAAAAGTATAATAGTTGATGTCTCCACATCATAAGACACAGAAGTAAGTAGAACAAATGGACTTCTGTTCTGACATCTAGACTTACTAGAATTTTAGAAATTTCCAGATGGCCCACTCAAAACTTAGATGTCTATTATAAATTAGCTAGGTAGTAACTCCTTTCACTTGTCTGGAGAAGATATGGCCATGGCAGATTTCTTCCATGCCCCAAGTGTTAATTCCACTGTCACTATATGACAGCTGGAGCAAGAATTCCCAAGGAAGAGCAATTGCGTTTATTGTTAAACTTCTAAACCAGAGAGTGTTCTGTAATCATGTTACCAGCTCCTTATATTGATGCTTATTTTTTAATGGCACTGGGAGAATTGCTTACCTCTACATTAAGAGTATTCTATTTTCCTCTCTTGCCTGTGTGCTGAAGGAGCCTTCAGAAAGTGCTTTCAGAAAACAGGCCAAAATCTGGATGGGTTGCACCTGAACATGTTAAAATAAGTTAGGAAAGGGATAGCAGACGCACTATTATATTTATAAAAATTCATTTGAAAAGGAAATAGTGTGAGAGGACTAGCAGACAGCTAATGTGATTCCTATATTTGAATAGGGAGATAGAACAAGTCCAGGGAACTATAGACCAGTTACATTAACGTCGGTGGTAGGAAAGATAATGAATATTTACTCATAGATGTAATAGAAAAACATCTAGAAACCGAAAATGTAATAAAGAGTAGTCAGCACGGATTTCAAAAGGGAAGGAGTAACTTTGAAAAGAGTAGACAAGGGTAATGTAATAGATGTAATATATTTGGATTTTCAAAAGGCCTTCGATAAGGTACTGCATAGTAGACTCATGACTAAGGTCAGAGCATGTGGGGGTCAGGGAACAAGTAGCAGAATGGATAGCAAGCTAGCTACAAAACAGAAAACAGAGAGTAGGGGCTAATGGTAGCTAGTCAGACTAGCAAAAGGTGGGAAGTGGTGTTCCACAGAGATTGGTGCTAGGACCACTGTTGTTCACAATTTATATAAACGATTTGGACTCGGGAATCAGAAGTACAATTTCAAAATTTGCGGAAGGGTATACTTAATACTGAGGAAGAATGCGACGAAATACAAGAAGACATTAATAAACTTGCAGAATGGGCGTGTAATTGGCAAAAGAATTTCAATATAGATAAGTGTGAGGTGGTACATTTTGGTAGGAAGAATAAGGAGGCCACATAATGCTTGGATAATAAGAGGTACAGATGGACAAATCACTAAAAATAGTGATGCAGGTTAATAAAGCCATTAAAAAAAGCAAACCTTGCACTGGGGTTAATTTCTAGAGGGATAGAATTGAAAAGAGAGAAGTTATGTTAAAACTTGTATAGATCCTTGGTTAGACCACACTTTTGCACAGTTCTGGTCTCCATATTATAAAAAGGATATAGAGGCATTGGTGAAGGTACAAAAAAGATTCATCAGGATGATACCAGAACTGAGAGGATATACTTATCAGGAAAGGCTGAACAGCTTTTTTCTCCAGAAAAGGGAAGGCTGAAGTGCAATGTTCCCTGTAATTTTTTTCCCTGTAATGAGGTGCTGTGGGCCATCAGCAGCAGCAGAATTGTATTCCACCACAATCTGTAACCTCATGGCCCGGCATATCCCTCACTCTACCATTACCATCAAGCCAGGGGACCAACCCTGGTTCAATAAGGAGTGTAGAAGAGCATGCCAGGAGCAGTACCACCTACTGCCCTTCCTCAGCTGATGAATCAGTACTCCTCCATGTTGAACTCCACTTGGAAGAAGCATTGAGAGTAGCAAGGGCACAGAATGCACTCTGGGTGGGGGACTTCAATGTCCATCACCAAGAGTGGCTTGGTAGCACCATTACTGACCGAGAAGCACATAGCTGCCAGTCTGGGCCTGCGACAGGTTGTGAGAGAACCAACACGAGGGAAAAATCTACTTGATCTCATCCTCACCAATCTACCTGTCGCAGATGCATCTGTCCATGACAGTATTGGTAGCAGTGACCAGCGCACAGTCATTGTGGAGATGAAGTCCCGTCTTCACACTGAGGACACCCTCCATCGTGTTGTGTGGCACTACCACCGTGCTATATGGGATAGATTCACAACAGATCTAGCAGCTCAAAACTGGGCATCCATGAGGCGCTGTGGGCCATCAGCAGCAGCAGAATTGTATTCCACCACAATCTGTAACCTCATGGCCCGGCATATCCCTCACTCTACCATCACCATCAAGCCAGGGGACCAACCCTGGTTCAATAAGGAGTGTAGAAGAGCATGCCAGGAGCAGTACCAGGCGTACCTAAAAATGAGGTGCCAACCTGGGGAAGTTGCAACACAGGACTACATGCATGCTAAACAATGAAAGCAGCATGCTATAGACAGACCTAAGCGATCCCACAATCAACGGATCAGATCAAAGCTCTGCAGTCCTGCCACATCCCGTCATGAATGGTGGTGGACCATTAAACAACTAACGGGAGGAGGAGGCTCCATGAATATCCCCATCCTCAATGATGGTGGAGCCCAGCACATGAGTGCAAAAGACAAGGCTGCAGCGTTTCCAACCATCTTCAGCCAGAAGTGCCGAGTGGATGATCCATATCGGCCTCCTCCTGAGGTCCCCACCATCACAGGAGCTAGTCTTCAGCCAATTTGATTCACTCCATGTGATATCAAGAAACGGCTGAGTGCACTGAATACAGCAAAGGCTATGGGCCCCAACAACATCCCGGCTGTCGTGCTGAAGACTTGTGCTCCAGAACTAGCCGCACCTCTAGCCAAGCTGTTCCAGTACAGCTACAACACTGGCATCTATCTGACAATGTGGAAAACTGCCCAGGTATGTCCTGTCCACAAAAAGCAGGACAAATCCAATCCGGCCAATTACCGCCCCATCAATCAACTCTTAATTATCAGCAAAGTGATGGAAGGCGTCATCGACAATGCTATCAAGCGGCACTTACTCACCAATAACTTGCTCACTGATGCCCAGTTTAGGTTCCGCCAAGACCACTCAGCTCCTGACCTCATTACAACCTTGGTCCAAACATGGACAAAGGAGCTGAATTCCAGAGGTGAAGTGAGAGTGACTGCCCTTGACATCAAGGCAGCATTTGACCGAGTGTGGCATCAAGGAGCCCTAGTAAAAATCAAGTCAATGGGAATCGGGGGGAAAACTCTGCACTGGCTGGAGTCATACCTAGCACAAAGGATGATGGCTGTGGTGGTTGAAGGTCAATCATCACAGCCCCAGGACATCGCTGCAGGAGTTCCTCAGGGCAGTGTCCTAGGCCCAACCATCTTCAGCTGCTTCATCAATGACCTTCCCTCCAACATAAGGTCAGAAATGGGGATGTTCACTGATGACTGCACAGTGTTCAGTGCCATTCACACCTCCTCAGATAATGAAGCAGTCCATGGCCGCAATCAACAAGTCCTGGAGTACATTCAGGCTTGGGCTGATAAGTGGCAGGTAACATTCGCGCCACAGAAGTGCCAGGCAATGACTATCTCCAACAAGCGAGTGTCTAACCACCGCCCCTTGGCATTCAACGGCATTACCATCGCTGAATCCCCCACCATCAACATCCTGGGGGTCACCATTGTGGCAACAAGAGCAGGTAAGAGGCTTGGTATTCTGCGGCGAGTGTCTCACCTCCTGACTCCCCAAAGCCTTTCCACCATCTACAAGGCACAAGTCAGGAGTGTGATGGAATACTCTCCACTTGCCTGGATGAGTGCAGCTCCAACAACACTCAAGAAGCTCGACACCATCCAGGACAAAGCAGCCCGCTTGATTGGCACCCCATCCGTCACCTTAAACATTCACCTTCTCCACCGTGGCTGCAGTGTGTACCATCTA
Source organism: Squalus acanthias (assembly GCA_030390025.1). Classification (NCBI taxonomy): domain Eukaryota; kingdom Metazoa; phylum Chordata; class Chondrichthyes; order Squaliformes; family Squalidae; genus Squalus; species Squalus acanthias. Next base: position 82,356,202 of record CM059435.1, on the reverse strand, counting down.
CAAGATGCACTGCAGCAACTCGCCAAGGCTTCTTCGGCAGCACCTCCCAAACCCGTGACCTCTTCCACCTAGAAGGACAAGGGCAGCAGGTGCATGGGAACAGCACCACCTCCAAGATCCCCTCCAAGTCACACACCATCCTGACTTGGAAGTATATCGCCGATCCTTCATCGTCACTGGGTCAAAATCCTGGAACTCCCTACCTAACAGCACTGTGGGAGTACCTTCACCACACGGACTGCAGCGGTTCAGGAAGGCGACTCACCACCACCTTCTCAAGGGCAATTAGGGATGGGCAATAAATGCTGGCCTTGCCAGCGACGCCCACATCCCATAAACGAATTTTAAAAAAGCTGCGCGGCCGTGCAGCTTAAAGGGAATGTTGCTGAGGTGTGACCTGATAGAGGTCTTTAAGATTATCAAAGGGTTTGTTAGGGTAGAGGTAGAGAAAATGTTTCCACGTGGGGGAATCCAAAACTACAGGTCATAAATATAAGATAATCACTAATCAATCCAATAGGGAATTCAGGAGAAACCTCTTCAACCAAAGTGTGGTAAGAATGTGTAATGCGCTACCACAAGGCGAATAGCATAGATTCATTTAAGGGGAAACTAGATAAGTCCATGAGGGAGAAAGGAATAGAAGGATATGCTGATAGGGTTAGATGAAGAGGGGTGGGAGGAGGCTCATGTGGAGCATAAATGCTGGGGGGTGGGTCCGATGTTGGTCGGGGGGCGCAAATGGTGGTTGGAGGGCTTGATGGTGGTCGGGGGGAAGCAAATGGTGGTCGTGGGGTCCAATGGTAGTCGGGGGGGAGCAGACAGATCACTGGGGTGTGGGGGTTTATTGGGTAGCTTGTTAGGCCTGGAGGAAACAGTCCTGCTCCTCCTGGCCCACAAGCAGTGCTGTAAAGACACTTACCTCCTGGATTCAGCCTGGCCGTCTGTGGTTAAAAATAGAACGACCTAAAATGAAGGCAGGCAGTCTCACTATAATATTTAAATGACCAACCCGCTTCCCGTGAGCAGATTGGTTGCCCGCCCATCATCCCGCTTCTGTTAAAACCGGAAGTGGGCGGGTTCGGTTGCTGTTCCCTGCCCTCACTGTCTGATTCCCGCCCTGAGTTAAAATCAGGGTTTATGTGACTAAGCCATGTCTTCCACTTCCTCCTGCTTTTAGTCAAAGTTGTTTGACAGAAAACTAAGGGGTAAAAATTCACTTGGTTGCGCCTCCCGTTAGCGCCTTAAGAGGGCGCTAATGGGGCGCAAAGCCGCTAACGCCCGGGCGCAGCGATGTTTGCGCCGCTCGAGAACTTAACTTGAGATTGTGCGGCGGCGCTAAAACTTACCGCTGCGACCACCTGCGCGCGCAGATTGTGACGTCATTCCATGGTGCAACGCCCTTGTGGTGCCCCGTAGCGGAAATTGAGTGGCGCCCCCTGCCTTACCGCCTGGCGCTTCCAACGACCAGAAGACTGGAACGCTATCAATCGCTGTGGGGCTGCGGGGGGGGGCGCTATTTAAAGGGGGCCTCTTCCTGTCTTTTATTGTTGGTGGCATTTTTGAACTACGCATTCTGAGAGAGAGAGGGAGAGACTTCTGGAGAGATTCAACGTTGTGTGAAGGAGTTTTGGGTACTGAGCAGCACTTTGCAGGTTCATTTTGATTTGCCATTCCTTGTATCGATTTAGCAGAGACTGTGGGAGCTGCACTCTGAGCTCTTTGCCTGGTACTCTCCATTGTTCTTTCCAGCACATTTGATGTGCAAGTCCCTCCAGGCCGAGATTCAAGGCAGCAATGAACAGGATGTGGATGGAAAGCAAGATTAACCATCCCCTTTAAGAACTGGCCCGTGCCATTGTGTGTGTGTTCCATTGCTGACTGACATTACATGAGCTTCGCCAGCGCTCCGAGTTAGCGCCTCACTGCTCGGCCTTTGCGCCTTAAGAGAGGTGTGCAGCGCCTGCTTTAGCGCTCCACTCACCTCCCGGGGCGGTAAAAGTGAAGTTTCCTGTCAGTGCCGATAATTAGCGCCAGGCGCTAATATTTGCGTCCGGATGATATTTGCGCCCCAAATGGGGCACGACCTAATTTCTACCCCTAACAATTCATTTAATTCATGACTGGAAGTTTAATGTCATTTTCCTTGTAGGGGAAGAAATGAGTCCTTAGCATGAGTCTCTGAATTAAATGCTGAGATTAGTAATGATCTTGTATTATTTATAAACAGCATTAGTATAAAAGAGTGCTAACAGTCCAGTCGTTGTCGTTTGATGTAGCAGTGATTATGTTCCAATTGTTGATCCTTTAATGTATGGATGTTATCACATGTCAACTGCAGAGTACTGACCTGTCAGTGTTCATTATGATACCCTACACCAGAATTTTAAAAAGAATATATTTGAATAATAATTTTATCTTGAGGATCAGGACAGTTGTGCTGTTATTATTTGTGATATCTCCTTTATCCCTCAATTAGATCACTCCTAGATACTCAATCTATATATGAGATGAAGTCCTCTATTATATTCTAACCTGTAACTTGCTCCCTGATATCTATTATTCTTTAAAGTATAAATTATATCAACCCTTCAATTAGATTCTCGCTTGTAACTTACTCCTAGGTATTAGTTGTTTGGTATCTGAAGTATTTCAACCCTTTGATTATATTCAAACCTGTAACTTACACCAAAATGTTCATTATTTCATATACAAACCATCTGAACTGTTCCATTATATTACATTAAAGTCTTACTATCACTCTCAGGTGTTCATTACATTAGACCTATAAATTCAGCCACACTTTTTCTGGGTGCTAAATGGCCGACTATGACCCCAATATGGCAGGCAGGAAGTGTGTGCACATTTCCAGCCAAAAGTGCGACGCCCACTATACTGGGGAAAGGAAAAAAATAGGCATCCTTTACCCACACCTGAAGCAGGCGTTAGGACCTTTGCATATTCAAATAAGCGGCCTAATGCCTGTTTGAAACCCCCACTTTAAGATTGATAAGCCCTGAGCCAGCTCACGTCAGCGCCGACTGCACTCAGGGAAACCAGACCTTAGGCTTGCCTGCGATCTACAAGTTAAGTTTTCTTACTTACCTGGATGTGGAGCCCGGAGGAATAGGAGTGTTCCTCCAGACCACACATTTAATGAAAGCTCACCGCAGCTTCCGAGTTCCCCGCCACGATCACTGCCGCTCCTGACCCCAGATACCGCCCTCCTCTCCGCTCCCACCCCACCCCCGGCCTCCCCTTCTGACCCTGGCCCCCTTGAACTATAGACCCTTCTATCCCTGGCCCTGATCCAACCCCTGACCTCGACCCTGAGCCCTGGATCCACTAAACTGAGGCCCACTGCAAAGCTAGCAACAGCCTCTTCGCCGGCTCACTGTTGTGTCTCGCCTGCTGCATTGTAATGAGGCCCAATGTCGGGGGCAATTCAGGGCTCGCCATTCAGGTGCAGGGTATGCACCCTGCTCCCTCCTGTGCGCCCATACTATCCAACCTCCTCAGTTAGATTCTAGCTTGTGACTCACTCCAGGCTATCTATATATAAACCATCTGAATCCCTTTATTAGCTTACTGCCTGCTAACTAATCCGTAGTTTCCATTCAAGATTAGGAATAAACAAGTCAGTTACATCCCCAAGTTCTGTTATTCCACGTGACTGTAACAATTCCTTGATCCAGGGTTATTCCATGCCAGAATTCTTTTTTTGGGAAGGGGAGTTGGAGAAAGATCCTGATGAACACCCTTAGAGTTAACTTCCACAGGTGTCAGATCACAAAGCTGTGTTTTAGCACACTAGTCAGAATGGAGTATGGTAAAACTAGTATGTAGGTGTTCTTGCAGTGGATCAGTGTTATACAGTAAGGTCATTTTCTGACAATGTGATCTGCTTAAAACTAGGTGTGCCAAATATATGTTGCAGTCTTGATCATAGCTTTGATTCTGTGGTAACGGGAAAAGAAAACTAACTGATCAATAGTTTTGCAGCATTTGCACGCCTAATTTAGGGATTTTGTTTTTGTTGTTGGTATCTTGCCACTTTTTTAAGATGCTTCTCTTCATGCAGATTTGCCAACACTCATAATTTTTCTCATGATCTATTGATTTTGCAGTATTATTTTTATTATACATAATTCACAGAGACAGAAAAGATACCTAGCATCCACCTGCATGATGTGGTGCTGATGGCCACATATAGCCTATATGTTTATTGGATAGAACCCCTTCCTAATTATTAAAAGCTACGGTATTGTTGAAAGGAGTCAGTATGACTACATGGACTCTACTAGTGAGGCACTGCACTCTTGGAAACCCAGCCAACCTGAAAAAGTGCAGAACCCTCTCCTACTGCTTAGGGCTTTCCGTTGGAAAACTGAAAAAGTTATTGGCCGGAAAACTCAGCTCCATAGCGGCCGTTGTTTGGGCACTACAGGTGCCGATTCGGGTGCAAAATGGTGTCCACAGTGCGAGCTCACACTTCTGGTATGGGCCGTGCCAGACGCTATCTTGGGGAGGGCGTTAGCGCGGACGCAGGGAGCGTGCACTAGAAGTATGCAAAGCAGGCAGATTGTGACGTCAATCAGCAGCATCTGTTGAAATTTGGCCAAATACTTTTTTTTGCTTTTAAAAAGAAAACCTTGCCCTTTGTATTTTTGTATGTGAGTCTCCTGACCGTAATTAGTTGATGTTAAACTAGATCAAGTAATTAGTTAAAAAACTAAACTATAAGCTAAGTTACATAGGATATACGGCACAGAAACAGGCTATTCGGCCGAACCAGTCCATGCCGACGTTTATGCTCCACTCGAGCCTCCTCCTGTCTTTCCTCATCTAAATCTATCAGCATAACCCTATATTCCCTTCTCCCTCATATGCTTGTCCAGCCTCCCCTTAAATGCATCTATACTATTCGCTTCAACCATTCCCTGTGGTAGCAAGTTCCACATTCTCACCACTCTTTGGGTAAAGAAGTTTCTTCTGAATTCCCTATTGGATTTCTTGGTGACTATCTTATATTGATGGCCTCTAATTATGCTCTTCCCCACAAGTGGAAACATTCTCTCTGTATCCACTCTATCAAAAGCTTTCATAATTTTAAAGACCTCTATTAGGTCACTCCTCAGCCTTTTTTCAAGAGAAAAGAGACCCAGCCTGTTCATCCTTTCCTGATATGTATACTATTGCATTTCTGGTATCATCCTTGTAAATCTTCTCTGCACCCTCTCCGGTGCCTCTATATACTTTTTATAATATGGCGACCAGAACTGTACGCAGTACTCTAAGGCCGCGATTTTGCGGGCGCTCAGAGGGCGGGTTTGGAGACGGGTCCGGAGTTAAACTCAAAATGATTGACAGCGTGTTGCGAACCTGCTGCCATCCCGCCTCCACGCAACTTTACAGAGTGTCGGGTCTGCGAGTTACGATCAGACCCGACACTAAGCGGCGGGAGAGCCACTTAAGACAGTTAACAGCTTGTTAACTGGCTGGATAATCCTATTTTGAGAGGCTTTTTCCATTTTGCAATATTTTCAGCGTGTTCCACGTCGTTCGACAAACACGCCAGCTGATTGTGTCGGGTATAGCAACTAGCTGAATAGTTGACAGCTGCAACTGCAGCATAAAAGCTGACCTGCAACATGAGTTCATTTTCAGATGCCAGAACTTTGTGTTTTGAGGATTTGGAACACATTTTGCAGGTGTATTGAGGTTGTAAGTGTTTATTCTGAGATCCATATGCACTGTGACCTCCTTGGAATACCCTCTCCCCACATTGACTGAGCGCTTATAACATCTCTTCCTCAACTGACATATATACCAGCAGAATGGGAACCATTTATACCCTCTCACCCTGGTCCTCAGAATCGGAGGAAGAGCAGCCGCGGCAGCAGCAGAACCAGGCACAACAGCAGCAACAACAGGAGCGCCAACCTCCTCCTCAGCCACCTGATGCTGCACAGGGCAGAGGGTGTCAGCGCATGGCTGCACCGCGCCACAGGCGATACCCCCAACACAGGGTTTACAGGCAGAAGATGAGCTTCCTCAACATGAGTGAGCAGCAGTGCCAAAGGAGGCTGAGACTTTCGCGAGAGGTAGTCGCTGACATCTGCAGAATGCTGCACCAAGACCTGCAGCCCAGAGGAGTGGGTGGACACTCCTTACCAGTGGCTGTCAAAGTCACCACTGCACTCAACTTCTTTGCTTCAGGGTTCTTCCAGGGATCAGCAGTAGACATCAGCAGCATTTCCCAGTTGGCTGCACACAGTTGCATCATGCAGGTCACCAATGCCCTGTTTGACATGTTGTACAATTACATCCACTTCTCCACAGATGAAGCAAGTGTTACCACGCGTGTGGTTGGCTTTGCAAATATGGCAGGCTTCCCAAGGGTGTAGGGCATTGTAGACTGCACACATGTGGCCATTAGGGCACCCCATCACAACCCAGCTGTATTTGTGGATCGCAAGGGCTTCCACTCCCTTAATGTCCAGCTGGTGTGTAACCACAGGAAGAACATTATGCATATTTGCGCCAAGTTCCCTGGCAGTTGCCATGACTCGTTCATCCTGCGGCAGTCCACTGTGCCTCAGCTCTTCAATCCGCCAACCCAACTTACTGTAGAATTCGCAATATATCGCGATTTTATAAATAAGGAGAAAAAACACATAGTTTCGTTCAAACAGCTTTATTTCAGCAGAATGCTGTCAGGTTTTCAAAGTGGACACAAGCAGCCTGTAAAATGGCCGCCACGCCTCGTGGCAGAACATTCTAGACTTTTCGACAAGCAGACAAGATGGTGTTCCAATAAACATTTGTGCAAGATCGATCAAGACTAAGCACATTTAAGATAATACACGAGACATCATGGGTTTGCAGTATACACATAAATACTGAAATCGGTCTCCCAGGTGCGAATAAGGGCTATTGTACCAAGTAATCAAGAACCCATCCAAAGACATTAATATGTAAAATCCCAACGACTCTACGATGAGAGAGCCGTTAGCGGGTAGTTACAGAAAACATTTGGGAGCCCCAAAACCCCTCCAGGGAGAATACCGACCGATTAAAACAATGGGAGAAATATTAACAGGTACTCAGACAGTTACGAGTATCCCCGAAACCCATTAAAACGGAGATCACCCTATACAAGAAATTTGAGCGCCAAACCCTAACAAAAGAAAAGACATTAAGGTTGGGCGGGAAAAGGAAGAGTTTTGCACTATAACTGCAAGCTCCAACCGTCCATCTCTCTCTTATCCTTTTATCCTGCTGGCGTTTATCCTCGTGGCTGCTCTTGACTCGCCGTCTTGTTCCTGCTTGCCTCGTGTCTCTTTTAAAAGACTGTTGAACTTTACGATCCGCCCGGATCGGCCTCGTGGCTTGCCGCGAAGATCTGTGTGGAACTGGGCTGTGAAGCCTTGAAACGGGCGCACCATCCCGAGAAGTCGGTAAACGGTGTTGGAACCGAAGGCCCGAGATGAGATGAGATGAGATGAGATGAGAAGAGAAGAAGACGACAATACATCTCGTCACGGTCAGTAAGCCCCGACCGCGCTCGATAAATCGGTAACTGCTACCCAACTGGCAGGAAGACTATTCTTCGAATTTTATCGCATCAGTGCGAGGGCACAGGAAGACTCTTCTTTGAGTAGAGTCGGAACTCCGAGGACAACACAGATCTTCATGACAGCAGACAGGCTAGCCGGAGCAGAAACGAGTAAACAAGTGGGGTACAGAGACCCCTGATCAACACGTGGGTGATCAGGTGCTGCGGTGGAAAAACATCCGATCAGAGTTTTCGGAATTCTCCGAGTTATCACGAGTGGTGAGCATGAGTCTCGATCCTACAAATCTAGCTTAGAGCAGGTATTGATAGGGGAGGGTTTAAGTTTTAAGGATAACTGTAATGTGTGCCCCCATTTACGATATGTCGTTCGTTCCTCGTTTCCCTGAAATTAGTTACATAACTGCGTGTAAGATTGTACTGTCATTAATCTGTGCTTATGACATGTATTTCGTAATCTTGAATAATATGCAATAAAGATTTTCCATTTCGTACCATTCAACCGGGTCTACCTGAGTTTTCTCTCCATTACTGCTCTCGCATCTAAGTCCAGTGTCAGAACCGTAAGGGCGAGTGGGTCGAACCACTCACAGGTGTCTAGTGCTCCCAGACTGGCTGGAGACCAGAACAGGCAACAAGGCCTAAACCCGCACTAGCATCCAGGCTGCACAGAGCCACACGAATCTCACAGGTTCAGAGAACCCCTTACATTTCCGGATGGCTCCTTGGAGACAAGGGCTATCCCATGAAGACGTGACTAATGACACCGATGAGAAGCCATCAAACGAAGCTGAGGAGCATTACAATGAGAGCCACATTTCCACCAGAAGCATCATAGAGCAAACCATCGGCTTGCTCAAAATGCGATTCAGATGCCTGGACAGATCTGGTGGAGCCCTACAGTACGCACCAGCCAGGGTGTCCAGAATCATCGTGGTCTGCTGTGCCCTGCACAACATCGCACAGCAGCCTGGCTTACCGCTGCCTGAGGAACAAGTGGCACAGCGCACAGCCTCCTCCTCAGAGGAGGAGGAGCCAAATGAGGCGGCAGATGAGGAAGACCTTGCGGAAGTGGCTGTGCCAGTGCCACCAGCACGCGAGCACATTGCTGGCCGTGAGGCAAGTGATACACTAATCCATGCCAGATTCGCGTAACTTTACGCAGCAAACACATGTGGCTGGCACATGGATATGAGTGTTCGCGTGACCTTCATTACACACCATACAGCATCTGTACAGTAAACTGTGCATTCCTATCACTCTCCCCACCATCACTACAAATGAAAGGCACCCTGACCCCTCACTATGCAACTTCCATTTCTGAGCACACATAGGCCAACTCTTTGAATCTTTGACATCGCATTTCTTTAATACAATTGAAATAGTGATGACAAATGTCACTTTGTATTATATCAAAACACCCAAGTGACTACCCTTGTGACTATTTGTGTGTAAACTTTCTCTTACGCGTGCTTCTACGTGGTGCTTCCCCTGTGGCTTCAGCAGATGTAGAGGCAGCTTGCTCACTTCTCTGCTGCGCCTGCTTAGACGCCTTTGGTGGGTGTCCTCTGGGTTTGGGAGCCTGGGAGGGCTCCGCTACAGTCTGCTCCTCCTGCAGCTGTGCAGGGGCTGAGACGGCCATCTCAGTTGGGTGAGGAATCTGAGGCTCTGACCAAGGGCGCCGCAGTGGCATGGGAGTGTGAGCGCTTGGAGAGGAGCCCACACTTCCTTGTGGTCGACCACCAACATCCCTCTCATGGGTCACCCACACTTCACTGCTAGCAAGTAGCTGTAGAGCACCTTGCTGCACATCAGTGGGGCCATGAGGACCCATTTCTGTGCTGACATTCCTCATAACAAGGACGTCCATGAACCTCTGGTTTCTCTCCTCAATAGATGCCCATCTAGCCTCCATAAATGACCATCTATTTAGAAGTGTTACCATGTTCTGCTGTGTCTGGCAATTTATGTCCTCCATGAAGGTTGCCATCCTTTCCATGGCGGTACCTACATTCGCCAATGCGTACACCAGGGCATTGCTCATGTTTCACATGGACTCCTCCATTCTCTGCACACTCACAGTTACCGTGGTTGCAAACCCTGTCAGACCCTCCTGCACTTGTTCCTGAAGCACCAGCACCGCTCTCTTTCTGGATGGCCCCAGAGGCACAGCGTCCACATGCAGCTGAGCAGAGCTAGGAGCATCCAGCACCCTCCGACGAGGACTCTCTTCTGCTGTCCCTGTCTCCACCATCCTCCAACATTACTCTATCTTGTAAAGGACCCACCGAGGTGTGCGTCTCTGTGCTGGTGCTGGGTGCGCTCATTTCTGCTGACGTTGCTCCCTCAGAGGCTGCAGCTTCCTCTGAGGAGTCGTCCGGCTCTTCCTCCTGGACAGTGGGGAGGGGGGCTCTCGATGGTCCAGTGGGGGAGTAAAGGCATGAGTTAGACATGTGATATTTACGTAGCAGACACACCCCATTGTGCAGATGATCAGAACTCAATCTGTATGAACATCAGATGCCATATCAGTCACTCATGAAATCTAAATGAGAGGGTTGCAAATCTATTCTGTCACCAGCTTGCTCTACTGCGCCAATCTCTCCGTCCCCCACTTCCAGCTCCTCTGCACCTCCGACGATCTCGATAGCAGCCTCCTCAGCGTTACTTAAATGCGCCATGGAAGGTGGGCCTCCTCCTGTCCTCCCCCTCTCCCTCTTATTGTGGGCTCCCTTTTCCTGCAATGAGGGACACAAGTGGAGTTTGAGCGAGAATGTTGGAGTGGGTGTAGAAAATCCATAGCATAGATGCTTAGAGGGAGACAAAGATGGAGTGAGGTGCCAATTCCAAGGGCCCGCCCTGTGCGTTGTTAGTTGTTGTCATTGCATAACAGTGAGAGCGAGTGTGAGGGGTGCATAGTAGAATGGTAAAGTAATTCTGTACATAGAGAGAGAGGGATGGTTAAGGGTGCAAGGGAAAATTCAGCCCTAAGTGTGGTCTAACCAAGGTTCAATGCAGGTTTAGCATAACTTCCCTACTTTTCAATTCTGTACCTGTAGAAATAAACCCTAGTGCTTGGTTTGCCTTTTTTATGGCCTTGCTAATCTGTGTCGCAACCTTTAGTGGTTTGTGTATTTGTACTCCGAGATCCTTTTGTTCCTCCACCCCACCTAGACTCGCACCCTCCAAGTAATAAGTGACCTCCCTATTCTTCCTACCAAAATGTAGTATCTGTTAATTAAATACATAAACTTCAATTATTTAAATAAATAAAACAAGGTCATATAGGGATGGCAGTGCAGGTGATGTTCCGCAACTGCAGCATGTGGGAGTTTGTGGAGAGCATCGTGATCCTGGTCGGCCACGTCTGCAGTAAGTGTCTACATCGCGAGGAACTTCAGCTCAGAATTGTTAAGCTGGAGACCGAGGTACAGGCATTGCGAGGCATCAGGGATGGGGAGAGTTACCTGGACACTTTGATCCAGGAGGCAGTCACACCCCTTAGGTTAGGTAGTGGTACAGGTCTGATTAGTGGTCAGGGACAGGAGGGTATGACTGTGACTCAGGCAGGTAAGGGGACCCCAGGTGCAGTGCTGGCGGAGTCTCGGCCTTTGCCCTTATCCAACAGGTACGAAGTTCTTGCTGCCTGTGTGGATTAAGCCAAAGTCTGCAGGGTGGATGAGCAAACTGACCACAGTACCATGGTACAGAAGGCCATTCAAGTGAGGGGAGTGAAAAGGAATGTTGTAATGGTAGGGGACAGTATATCAGGGGGATAGATACTCTTCTCTGCAGCTGTGACTGTGAATTCCGAAGGCTGTGTTGCTTTCTTGGTGCCAGGGTTAAGGATATCTCCTCCTAGCTGGAGAAGAACTTGGAGTGGGAGACGGAGGATCCAGTTGTCTTGGTCCACGTAGGAACCAATGACATAGGTAGAACTAGGAATAAGGTTCTGCTGAGAGAGTTTGAGGAGCTAGGGTCAAAATTAAAATGTAGAACCTCACAGGTAATAATCTCTGAATTGTTATCTGAGCCAGGCGCAAATTGCCATAGGGACAAGCAGGGACCAGTGTCCTGGCAAATCAAATAACTAGGGCGGTAGATAGGGCTTTAAGCTAATGAGGGGGGTGGTGCGGTGGTGTGGGAGGATTCAGGAAAGGGTAAATTCAAAAGCAGTAAGGGAAATGTCAAGGCTGTAGAGCAGAGTAGTGATTTGGGTAAAAATAAGCAGAGTGTGTCAGGAAGGGACAGAGAGCTTAACAAAGGTAATAGGGCATCAGTGACTAAGGCGACATCAGGGAAAAATAGAAAAAAGTCAAAGCTAAAGGCACTATATCGGAATGCGTGAAGCATTCGCAACAAAATAGATGAATTAATAGCACAGATAGAAATAAATGGGTTTGATCAAGAGACCAAGGTTGGGAACTATATATTCCAGGATACTTGACTTTTAGAAGAGATAGGCAGAATAGAAAAGTGGAGGGGGGGGCGGGGGTGGAGGGGGAGGTGTGCGGGCAGCAGCCCTGATAATAAAGGATGGAATAAAGACAGTAGAGAGAAAGGATATTAGCTCGGAAAAACAAGATGTAGAATCACTTTGGGTGGAGCTAAGAAACAACAAGGGGCAGAAAACTCTGGTGGGAGTAGTTTATAGGCCCCCTAACAGTAGTTGTAGTGTCAGGCACAGTATAAATCAGGAAATTAGAGGTGCATGTAACAAGGGTGATACAGTAATCATGGGGGACTATAATTTTCATATAGACTGGGCAAACCAAATTTACAGTAATTTGCAGAGGACGAGTTCATGGAATGCACTCAAGATAGTTTTCTAGATCAGTATGTCGAGGAAAATACTTGGGAACAGGCTATTTTAGATCGAGTATTGTGCAATGAGAAAGGATTAATTAATAACCTTGTAGTAAAGAAGACTCTGGGGAGCAGTGATCATAATATGATAGAATTTTATGTCGACTTCGAGAGTGATTTATTTAAGTCCGAAACGAGGGTCTTAAATCTGAACACAGCAAACTACACAGGTATGAGAGGCGAGTTGGCTAAGGTAGGTTGGGAAACTAGACACAGCGATCTGTGTTGGGGCCTCAATTATTCACAGTATTTATTAATGACTTAGATGATGGCATAGAAAGCCACATATCCAAATTTACCAATGACACAAAGATAGGCGGCATTGTAGGCAGTGTAGATTAAAGCATAAAATTACAAAGGGATATTGATAGATTAAGTGAATGGTCAAAAATGTGGCAAATGGATTTCAATGTAGGCAAATGTGAGGTCATCCACTTTGGACCTAAAAAGGATAGAACAGGGTACTTTCTAAATGGTGAAAAGCTAAAAACAATGGAGGTCCAAAGAGACTGAGGTGTCCAGGTACTTAGATCATTAAAATGTCATGAACAGATACAGAAAATAATCATAAAGGCTAATGGAATGTTGGCCTTTATATCTGGAGGACTAGAATACAAGGGTATAGAAGTTATGCTACAGCTATACAAAGCCCTGGTTCGACCACACCTGGAGTACTATGAGCAGTTCTGGGCACCACACATTAGGAAGGATATATTGGCCTTGGAGGGATTGCAGCGTAGGTTTACCAGAATGAAACCCGGACTCCAAGGTTTACATTATGAGGAGAGATTACACAAATTAGGATTGTATTCCCTAGAATTTAGAAATTTAAGGGGTGATTTGATCAAAGAGTTCAAGATATTAAGGGGAACAGATAGGGTAGATAGAGAGAAACTAGTTCTGTTGGTTGGGGAGTCCAGGACTTGGGGTCGTAGTCTAAAAATTAGAGCCAGACCTTCCAGGAGTGATTATAGAATCATAGAATGGTTACAGCACAGAAGGAGGCCATTTGACCCGTCGAGCCCATGCTGACTCTCTGCAAGAGCACTTCAGCTAGTCTCACTCCCCCGCCCTTTCCCCGTAGCCCTGCAAATTTTTTTCCGTCAAGTACTTATCCAATTCCCTTTTGAAAGCCACGATTGAATCTGCCTCCACCACCCTTTCTGGCAGTGCATTCTGGATCGTAACCACTCGCTGCGTAAATTTTATTTTCCTCAAGTTGCCTTTGGTTCTTCTGCCAATCACCTTAAATCTGTGTCCTCTGGTTCTCGACCCTTCTGCCAATGGGAACAGTTTCTCTCTATCTACTCTGTCTAGACCCCTCATGATTTTGAACACCTCGATCAAATCTCCTGTCAACCTTCTCTGCTCTAAGGAGAACAACCCCAGCTTCTCCAGTCTATCCATGTAACTGAAGTCCCTTATCCTTGGAACCATTCTTGTAAATCATATCTGCACCCTCTCTGAGGCCTTCACATCCTTCCTAAAGTGCATTGCCCAGAATTGGGCACAATACTCCAGGATCCCGTATGCTTTTTTTAACCGCTTTCTCCACCTGCCCTGCCACCTTCAATGATTTGTGCACATATACCCCCGGTCTCTCTGTTCCTGCACCCCCTTTAGAATTATACTCTTTAGTTTATCTTGCCTCTCCTTGTTCTTCCTACCAAAATATATCACTTTGCACTTTTCTGCGTTAAATTTCATCTACCACGTGTCCGCCCATTCCACAAGCCTGTTTATGTCCTCTTGAAGTATATCACTATCCTCCTCACTGTTCACTATACTTCCAAGTTTTGTGTCATCTGTAAATTTTGAAATTGTGCACTGTACACCCAAGTCCAAGTCCATAATACATATCAAGAAAAGCAGTGGTCCTAGTCCTGGGGAACACCACTGTATACCTTCCTCCAGTCCGAAAAACAACCGTTTACCACTACTCTGTTTCCTGTCACCTAGCCAATTTCTTATCCATGCTGCCACTGTCCCTTTTATTCCATGAGCTTCAACTTTGCTGGCAAGCCTATTGTGTGGCACTTTATCAAATGCCTTTTGGAAGTCCATGTACACCACATCAACCGCATTGCCCTCATCAACCCTCTCTGTTACCTCATCAAAAAACTCGATCAAGTTAGTTAAACACAATTTGCACTTAACAAATCCGTGCTGGCTTCCTTAATTAATCCACACTTCGCCAAGTGACTGTTAATTTTGTCCCAGATTATCGATTCTAAAAGGTTCCCCATCACCGAGGTTAAACTGACTGCTTGTAGTTGCTGGGTTTATCCTTACACCCTTTTTTGAACAAGGGTGTAACATTTGAAATTCTCCAGTCCTCTGGCACCATCCCTGTATCTAAGGAGGATTGGAAGATTATGGCCATTACCTACACAATTTCCACGTTAGTTCCCTCAGCATCCTAGGATGTATCCCATCCGGTCCTGGTGACTTATCTACTTGAAATACAGCCAGCCTTTCTAGTACCTCCACATTATCAATTTTTATCCCCTATAGTATCTCAACTACCTCCTCTTTCACTATGACTTTTGCAAGATCTTCTTCCTTGGTAAAGACAGATGCAAAGTACTCATTTAGTATCTCAGCCATGCCCTCTGTCTCCATGCATAGGTCTCCTTTTTGGTCCCTAATCGATTCCAGCCCTCTTACTACCCGTTTACTATTTATATGCCTATAGAAGACTTTTTGATTCCCTTTTATGTTAGCTGCCAGTCTATTCTCATACTCTCTCTTTGCCCCTCTTATTTCCTTTTTCACTTCCCCTCTGAACTTTCAGTATTCAGCTTGGTTCTCACTTGTATTCTCAACCTGACATCTGTCATACCTCTGCTTTTTATGCGTCATCTTACTCTCTGTCTCTTTCAAGAACAGAAGAAATAGGAGCAGGAGCAGGCTTGAAGGGCAAAATGGCCTACTCCTGCTCCTATTTCTTCTGTTCTTAGGAGGAGGAGGAGGAGGAGGAGGAGGAGAAGGAGCAGGAGTAGGACGAGGAAGGGAGGAGGCAACTCAGACAGACCCTTTCTGGCCGGGCTGTCCGTGACCGACACAGCCGGCTGTGATACCAGTAAACACAACACCAATTCCACATTCACCAACAGTCCCACACCTTACCTTCCCTCTGTCACTGACCATCACAGTGTCTGCTTGGCCACAATGCAAAAATAAAAGGCAACACAAATTAAACATTCCAAACCAAATTTTGAATGAAATCATGCCACATTGCATACAATCGTAAACTAATCACCCTTTTGCATTCCCTTTGTGCCTGTCTTCCGTGTGCATTTGCCTGTCCTAGTGTTCCTATGCAGTGCTTACCTAAGGAAGGATATACTTGCCATAGAGGGAGTGCAATGAAGGTTCACCAGACTGATTCCTGGGATGGGGGGATTGTCCTATGAGGAGAGATTGAGTAGACTCGGCCTATATTCTCTAGAGTTTAGAAGAATGAGAGGTGATCTCATTGAAACATACAAAATTCTTACAGGGCTTGACAGGGTAGATGCAGGGAGGATGTTTCCCCTGGCTGGGGAGTCTAGAACCAGGGGTCACAGTGTCAGAATAAGGGGTCGGCCATTTAGGACTGAGATGAGGAGAAATTTCTTCACTCAGAGAGTTGTGAATCTTTGGAATTCTCTACCCCAGAGGGCTGTGGAGACTCAGTCGTTGAGTATATTCAAGATGTGGAGATGCCGGCGTTGGACTGGGGTGGACAAAAATGAGAAGTCGCACAACACCAGGTTATAGTCCAACAGATTTATTTAAAATTACAAGCTTTCGGAGCTGTCGCCCCTTCGTCAGGTAAAGTTACTGTGAGAGAATCTATCAGAATTCACAGAATATAAACACAGAGAAAATGCATAGATTAAATCTTTCCCTACATCAAAGACACACTAAGAGCACAGCCAAGACAATGAGATGTGTCCCAGGGGGTCCAACGCGTCAAAACACCTGCTGGCTGCATATCCTCTCCATTTGGGTTTGTTTTTGTGTTTGTTTCTTGTGTTTGTTTTTTTTTAAAAACTGGAAAGACCGGCAACGATGTCAAGTCACGTTCTATAGCGTGACATGAACCCGATATCCCGATTGAGGCCGTCCTCATGAGTGCGGAACTTGGCTATCAGTTTCTGCTCGATGATTTTGCGTTGTCGTGTATCCCGAAGGCCGCCTTGGAGAACGCTAACCCGCAGATCCGAGGCTGAATGCCCTTGACTGCTGGGACACATCTCATTGTCTTGGCTGTGCTCTTAGTGTGTCTTTGATGTAGGGAAAGATTTAATCTATGCATTTTCTCTGTGTTTATATTCTGTGAATTCTGATAGATTCTCTCACAGTAACTTTACCTGACGAAGGGGCGACAGCTCCGAAAGCTTGTAATTTTAAATAAATCTGTTGGACTATAACCTGGTGTTGTGCGACTTCTCATTTGAGTATATTCAAGACAGAGATCGATAGATTTTTGGATATTAAGGGAATCAAGGGATATGGGGATATTGCAGGAAAGTGGAGTTGAGATCGAAGATCAGCCATGATCTTATTGAATGGCGGAGCAGGCTCGAGGGGCCAAATGGCCTACTCCTGCTCCTATTTCATATGTTCTTATGTAACCACATTGCTGTGGGTCTGGAGTCATATATCGGCCAAACCAGGTAAGGACGGCAGATTTGCTTCCCTAAAGGACATTAGTGAACCAGATGGGTTTTTACAACAATTTGGTAGTTTCATGGTCATCATTACTGATAGTAGTTTTTTATTTCAGATATATTTAATTAACTGCATTTAAATTCCCCAGCTGCTGTGGTGGGATTTGAACTCATGTCTCTGGATCATTAGTCCAAGCCTATGGATTACGATTCCAGTAACATAAGCACTATGAAATTGAGGTGCTTCTCCAATTTGTGGGTACTTCTACCAAATCATTCGGCCTCAGGATCATTACAATATCTTTAGTGCGTTTGCAAGCCTCCATTGCGAGTTATGTGCTGCCAACAAAACTTAGTTTTTGTAAAATTTTGGAAGTTTGATTGCACATAATGGAAATAAAACAAAGCCTTCCCTCTCTGGCCATGATGCGGAGATGCCGGTGTTGGACTGGGGTGGACAAAAGTGAGAAGTCGCACAACACCAGGTTATAGTCCAACAGTTTTATTTGAAATCACAAGCTTTCGGAGCTGCTGCCCCTTCGTCAGGTGAAGTGAAGGAATACGAATTGGCAAAGCATATATAGTCAGAGAACAATGCCTGTGTAACGTACAATGTCAGACGACTACATTTTATCTTTCTGACTGCTTTTCATCACACCTCGGCAGAGAAACAATCAGGTCAGCCAGGAAGGCACCACATCAAAGACATAGCAAGATACAACTGAGACAATGAGGTGGGGTCACTGGGGGTCTAATGTGTCAAATGCAGTCTGTATGGAAAATCATAAACTTTAAAATTTTTACTTTTTTTTACTGGAAATCACATCTGTGAACAAGCCAATGACAACTCGAGTCTGGATGACTCTACGTCATGTAGCGTGACATGAACCCAAGATCCCGGTTGAGGCCGTCCTCATGGGTGCGGAACTTGGATATCAGTTTCTGCTCGATGATTTTGCGTTGTCGTGTGTCTCGAAGGCCGCCTTGGAGAACGCTTACCCGCAGATCCGAGGCTGAATGTCCTTGACTGCTGAAGTGTTCCCCGACTGGGAGGTAACAATCCTGCCTGGCGATTGTTGCGCGGTGTCCATTCATACGTTGTCTCAGTGTCATGCAGACACTGAGACAACGTATGAACGGACACCGCGCAACAATCGCCAGGCAGGATTGTTACCTCCCAGTCGGGGAACACTTCAGCAGTCGAGGACATTCAGCCTCGGATCTGCGGGTAAGCGTTCTCCAAGGCGGCGTTTGAGACACACGACAACGCAAAATCATCGAGCAGAAACTAATAGCCAAGTTCCGCACCCATGAGGACGGCCTCAACCGGGATCTTGGGTTCATGTCACGCTACATGACGTAGAGTCATCCAGACTCGAGTCGTCATTGGCTTGTTCACAGATGTGATTTCCAGTAAAAAAAAGTAAAAATTTTAAAGTTTATGGTTTTCCATACAGACTGCATTTGATACATTAGACCCCCTGTGACCCCACCTCATTGTCTCAGTTGTATCTTGCTATGTCTTTGATGTGGTGCCTTCCTGGCTGACCTGATTGTTTCTCTGCCGAGGTGTGATGAAAAGCAGTCAGAAAGATAAAATGTAGTCGTCTGACATTGTATGCTACACATGCATTGTTCTCTGACTATATATGCTTTGCCGATTCGTATTCCTTCACTTCACCTGACGAAGGGGCAGCAGCTCCGAAAGCTTGTGATTTCAAATAAAACTGTTGGACTATAACCTGGTGTTGTGCAACTTCTCACTTTTTTCCCTCTCTGGGATTGTTTTCAAGCTTTGAAGGTGCCTAAGATGCTGATGATACAGTTTTACATATTCATTTTTGTCCATTTAGATCATCATGCACCATCCAAAGCAAGCCGTTAATCTGGAGTAGGGCTTGAACCCATGACTTTCTGACTCTGAGGTGAGAGTGGTACCACTGAGCTGAAGCTGACAGTTACAGAGGCTTAATTAGTATGGCAGTCTGTGAGGGACGGTGCATTTGTAGTTCGCAGTTGAAACAGGATGGGAAAAAGAATCAGAGGTTCAGAGGTAAAGCACAGTGAGGGTAATGAATGAAGGAGCACCACACTGGTAACATGATCGAATTTCACATTCAGTTTGAGGGTGAGAAACCTGGGTCTGAAACTAGTGTCTTAAACTTAAATAAAGGCAGTTACAAAGGTATGAAGACAGAGTTAGCTAAAGTGGACTGGGAAAATAGATTAAAAGGTAAGATGGTAGATAAGCAGTGGCAGACTTTTAAGGAGATATTTCATAATTCTTAACAAAGATATATTCCAGTGAGAAAGAAAGACTCTTCGAGAAGGAGGAACCATCTGTGGCTAACTAAGCAAGTTAAGGAGGGTATCAAATTGAAAGAAAAGGCATACAATGTTGCGAAGATTAGTGGCAAGCCAGAAGATTGGGACATTTTTAGAAACTTGCAAAGAATGACTAAAAAAATAATAAAGAGGGAGAAAATAGATTATGAGAGTAAACTAGCAAGAAATATTAAAACAGACAGTAAGAGCTTCAACAAGTATATAACAAGGAAGAGAGTAGCTAAAGTAAATGTTGGTCCCTTAGAGGATGAGACTAGGGAATTAATAATGGGAAACAAGGAAATAGAAGAGACTTTGAACAAATATTTTGTATCTCTCTTCACAGTAGAAGACACAAAAAGCATCCCAATAATAGTGGAAAATCAAGGGGCAAAAGGAAGGGAGGAACTTAGAACAATCACTATCATTAGAGAAAAAGTACTAGGCAAACTAATGGGACTAAAGGCTGACAAGTCCCCTGGACCTGATGGTCTGCAGCCTAGGGTCTTAAAAGAAGTGGCTGCAGAGATAGTGGATGCATTGGTTGTAATCTCCAAAATTCCCTAGATTCTGGAAAGGTCCCAACGGATTGAAAAACCGCAAATGTAACGCCCCTATCCAAGAAAGGAGGGAGACAGAAAGCAGAAAACTATAGGCCAGTTAGCCTAACATCTGTCATTGGGAAAATGCTTGAATCCATTATTAAGGAAGTAGTAGCAGGACATTTAGAAAATCATAATACAATCAAGCAGAGTTAACATGGTTTTATGAAAGGGAAATTGTGTTTGACAAATGTATTAGAGTTCTTTGAGGATGTAACGAGCAGGGTGGCTAAAGGGGAACCAGTAGATGTAGTGTATTTGGATTTCCAAAAGGCATTCGATAAGGTGCCACATAAAAGGTTACTGCACAAGACAAGAGCTTGGGGGTAATACATTAGCATGGATAGATGATTGGCTAACTAACAGGAAACAGAGAGTTGGGATAAATGGGTCATTTTCAAGTTTGCAAACTGTAACTAGTGGGGTGCCACAGGGATCAGTGCTGGGGCCTCAACTATTTACAATCTATATTATTGACTTGGATGAAGGGACTGAGTGTACTGTAGCCAAATTTGCTGACGATACAAAGATGGGTGGGAAAGCAAGTTGTAAGGAGGACACAAATGGGGAAAAATTCGGTTGGTTAGCGCCTCCGGGAGGGTGCTAACAGGGCGCTAGGAACTTAGCGCCCGAGTGCGGTGATTTCAGCGCCGCTCGTGAAATTGACCAGTCATTTTGCGCTGGTGCCACAATCTCCTGCGCCCGCAGATCGTGACGTCATTCGAGCGTGCAACGCCACGGTAGTGCCCCGGACCGGAAATTGATTTGCGCCCCCTGCCTTACCGCCTGCCGCTAGGAATGACAGGTAGAGGGGAACGTTTTCAAGTTGGGAAGGGGCTGGGGGATTGCTATTTAAAGGCGGGCGCTTCCTGCCTTTTCTTGTCGGCAAAATTTTTGGAACACGCAGGTTAAGAGGCAGAGAGACGTCTGGAGAGATTGTACGAAGGAGTTTTGGGTCCTGAGCACCACTTTTGAGGTTAATATTTATTTCACCTTCATATTTACCATATTTAGAAGCTTCTACAGGAGCTGCACTAACTTGGGGCGTCGTCATCCAGCTTCACATTCGGAGGCAGCAGAGGCACAGAGATAAAGTGGAAAACGTGGCCAGAAGGAGGGCCAACAGGCCTCTGCACAGAAGACCTTATCCTCCCAGGGTATTCAGGGAGCAATTCTCCTGTATCCATTTGTCTGAGGAACCGTGTTTCCGAAGGCTGCGCTTCAGCAAGGAGGTGGTCACTGAGCTCTGCCACCTCCTGCAACCAGATCTGCAGCCTCAGCTCAGGACCAGGACATCTCTGTCGGTGGCAGTGAAGGTGACAGTGCCTCTGAGTTTTCATGCCAGCGGCTCCTTTCAGGCTTCTACTGGGGACATAGCGAATATCTTGCAGATCGCTGTTCATTGTTGCATCCGGGAGGTGACAAACGCATTGTATAAAAGGAGACGCCAGTACATCTCTTTCCCCATGACCCGGGACAAATAGCGCGAACGCGCATGTAGCTTTACTAGGATAGCAGGCTTCCCCATGGTTAAGGGTGCCATTGACTGCACGCATGTGGCATTGCGGGCACCTCATGAAAATGCAGAGTGTTCCGAAACCACAAGGGCTTCCACACTTTGAATGTACAGTTGGTTCGTGACCACAGACAGCTCATACTCGCTGTCAATGTCCGCTATCCTGGCAGCAGCCACGATGCTTTTATCCTGCATCAGACTGGTGTTGCAGACCTCTTCCAAGCACCGTGTCAACCTAGTGAATGGCACCTCAGGGACAAGGGTTATCCACTCTGCAGCTGGCTGATGACGCCACTCCGTAACCCCAACACCCCTGCCGAGCTGCAATATAATGAGATCCATATCACCATCAGGAACCTCATAGAGCAGACGATCGGCGTCTTGAAACAACGGTTCCGGTGTCTGGACCATGCAGGTGGAGCCCTGCAGTACTCTTCCCGAGCGAGTCTCCCTTTTCATTGTTGTGTGCTGCATGCTTCATAACATTGCAATCATGAGGACCCAGCCATTGTACCAGGGATTGGTGGACCACCTGAGGAGGAGGAGGAAGAGGGAGAGGAGGAGGAGGAGGAGGAAGATGAAGAGGAGGATCAGTAGCACCAACATGGGAGGGAGGCGCACAATGTTGTCACTGCAAGGGCTGTCCGTGAACGGCTCATAAGACCCTGATTCTAATCCTTTACAGAGAAGATCGCTTCTGGGATGAAGAAGCACATCATCGAAAGCATCCCGCACCCCCTATTGCCAGGCAAAGCTGCAATGAGTCAAATCAGCAAAGATGTAAAGTTAGAATAAAAAAATGTATTTATATTACAAACTCTGTGTCATTAGAAACAAACTCAACAAATCATGAACTAACAAAACTAATTCTCACAACATGGAGATAAATGGCAAAACAGTAAACAAATATAATAACAACAACCTCGAACTTTCCCACAAACATCCCCCATTTATTTACAGATTCTACTGTTGGGTCTTCGAGGGTGACCTCCATCCCTTGCGCACTTCCCCCCTTCCCACCCTACTGCTCCTCCGTAATGTGGCCCCAGTGGCTGCAGCAAGGCTAGCAGAAGGCTGCTGAATGCTGGATCCAGAGACTGGAGATGGCCTTGAAGGATGCCCTCGACCAGCTCTGGGCCTGGAGGGCCTATCTACAGACTGCACCAACTTTGCATGGGCGGCAGCAGTCTGGGCTGGCTGTGTTGCAGGCCGTGCCAAGTGCAATGGGGAAGTGGCAGTGGTGGGAGCATTAATGCTGTCATCCTGAGAGAGGACAGCACCTTCCTGCTCGACTGACACACTGCCTCTCCCCCGGAGCAGTACCTCAGCATCCGGAGCAATCTGCTCAAGCACAGATTGCTGGCCTGCTGTGGTACCGTGAGATCCCCGAGGGACTTTGTGGGCGACCCAGCGAGGATGGCAGCAGTCAGTGCTTGCGTGACATCAAACTGAGACTGCATGAGAGCAATCTGAGACTGGATGGCACCAGTCAATGACTCAATTACAGCACTAAGCTGTTGCGTTGCGTCAGCCTCTGCTGCAATGGATCCTGCCACCTCACCCATTACACGCGGCATGGGCTCTGGCTCACCACGGTCTCCCTGCAATTCAACCATCCTCTGCAACGAGGCAAGGATGGGTTCAAGGATTTGCGCACAGATGACAGCTGTGCTAGCGGCGGACTCCTCCACGCTCCTAGCCAGTGCATCCATGCTTTCGGGCACCCTTACCATTGCACCCATGAGCTGCACAAGGCCTGGGTATTCATAGCCGCGATGTCGAGGTCCTCATCCGAGTCCTGTGCAGAACTCGTGCGCCTACTCACCCTCCGGGGAGATGGCCCCCCGAGCTTCCCTACCCCCAGGGCATTGCTGCAGCCCGCTGGGTCCAGGAGCTTCACCCTCATCAGACCCTAACCCCCAGCTCCCCTCCAGGGAAGGCGTGGCCCCAGTGTCTGATGTGTCACCCTCGGGACATGCAGGCGGTAAGACTTCAGCTTCCTCTTCCTCCTCATCTGGCGTGTCGCTGCCACTGGCAGGTTGAGGGAGAGGCTGATCAGCTGGTGGTTCACTATCTGAAAACAGGAAGGTACAAGAGTGGCTTTAGCGTGAGGGCAGGGGGGGGCAGGAAGGGAGCAAGGACTGGAGACAGTTAGTTGGATTGAAAGTGTAAAAGGCTGGTGTTGTGAGGGGCAAGTGGTATGAAAGAGGCGAGAAAGCTGATGAACATACCATTTCTGTCCCCAAGGGGGTCAACCTCTCCAGCAGCCACGGCACCTATGACCTGGCTGGCAATGATCCTGTGCACTCTGTCCTCCAACTCAGTCAGCGGGTGTAGGTCTGCCGGTCCTCCTCCTGTGCGTTTCTGCTCCCATCTGTTATGAGAGAGCTGCAAGTAAAAGGACAACGTCTGAGTGAATGTGCAGCCATGTGTTTGGCTAATGTGCCTCTCATAGTTGAATAGCCCTTAATGTGTGCAGCCATGTGTTTGGCTGATTTGTCTCCCATAGTTGAATAGCCCTTAAAGTGTGCAAGGTGTGGAATGTGCATGTGTGTTTTATGAGATGGCCATAGGGGTTGGATAGGTCTTGGATGAGTGTTGGGCATTTGGACTTTTAAACCATCTGGGCACAGAGTGAAGTTGAGATGGAGGGATGTAGAGGTATTGAAAAGCAGGTTCTCACCCTGACCACCCGAGTGAGGTCGTTGAACTTCTTCCAACACTGAGTGTGTGTCCTCGGCACCAGGCTCCTTGAGGAGACGTGCTGAGCCACCTCCCTCCACACTCTTCGGTACTCCCGGGGCAATGGCCTCCTGCCACTCTCTGGGAACAGCACTGCCCATCGCCATTCAACAGCGCCAACCAGTGCCACCAAGGCCTGGTCGCTAAAGCGCCGAGCTCTCTCCCTGGGCCTATCCATCAGTACTTTCAGCACAATGATGCTTTAGGTCTTTCCAGCACAAGAGTCAACGCTGCAATGAGCAGGGTGTGGCTGGGTAGCAAGATGGACCCTCCCCTTTAAGAATTGGACGGCGCCAGTCT
Organism: Squalus acanthias; assembly: GCA_030390025.1. Taxonomy (NCBI): domain Eukaryota; kingdom Metazoa; phylum Chordata; class Chondrichthyes; order Squaliformes; family Squalidae; genus Squalus; species Squalus acanthias. The sequence goes on along the minus strand of CM059435.1, from coordinate 82,331,617 downwards.
GGGTTCCATGGTAATTGACATTGCCTGAGCTTCGGTAGCGTTTTGAGGTAGCGCCTCGCTCCCTGACGTTTGCGCCTTGAGAGGTGTGTAGCACTTAATTTAGTGCTCAAATCACCTCCAGGGGCAATAGAGGCGAATTTTGCGTTCAGAGGCGATAATTAGCGCCAGGCGCTAAACTTTGCGCCCGGCCAATATTAGCGCCCCAAAATGGGCGAAACCTAATTTTTGCTCCAAAGAGTCTGCAAAGGGATATAGATTGGTTAAGTGAGTGGGCAAAAATTTGGCAGATGGGAGTATAATGTGGGAAAATGTGAGGTTATCCACTTTGGTAGGAAGAATAGAAAAGCAAAATATTATTTAAATGGAGAGAGACTACAGAATGCTGCGGTACAGAGGGATCTGGGTGTCCTCATACATGAAACACAAAAAGTTAGCAAGCAGGTACAGCAAGTAATTAGGAAGGCAAATGGAATGTTGGCCTTTATTGCAAAGGGGATGGAGTGTAAAAGTAGGGATGTCTTGCTACAACTGTACAGAGCGTTGGTGAGACCACACCTAGAGTTCAGCGTACAGTTTTGGTCTCCTTATTTAAGGAGGGATATACTTGCATTGGAGGCAGTTCAGAGAAAGTTCACTAGGTTGATTCCTGGGATGAAGGGGTTGTCTTATGAGGAAAGGTTGAGCAGGTTGGGCCTATACACATTGGAGTTTAGAAGAATAAGAGGTGAGCTTATTGAAACATATAAGATTCTGAGGGGGCTTGACAGGGTAGATGCTGAGAGGATGTTTCCCCTTGTGGGAGAATCTAGAACTAGGGGCATAGTTTCAGAATAAGGGGTCACCCATTTAAGATGGAGATGAGGAGCAATTTCTTCTCAGAGGGTCGTGAATCTTTGGAATTCTCTACCCCAGAGAGCTGTGGAGGCTGAGTCATTGAATATATTCAAGGCTGAGATAGACAGATTTTTGAACTACAGGGGAGTCAAAGGTTATGGGGAACAGGCAGAAAAGTGGAGTTGAGGCCAAGATCAGATCAGCCATGATCTTATTGAAGATCCTGCTCCTACTCCTGCTCCTATTTCTTATGTTCTTATGTTCTTAGGGATAATGGCCCAGAAATTGATCTCGCTCTGTTCCCGCGGGGGTAAGGAGCAGGCGCGATCTCTCACTCCGCGTTGGCTTTTTCAGATCCAACTCGCACGAACTTGATGTTCTAGACATCAGCTGGGCAGTGCTTGCGTATCCCACCGGCGTAGTGAATTCGTGCGAGCTGTGGGATCACGTGACTCAGTTAGAGCCAATGGCAGCACACCATCTTCCATTCATAAGTTTCACATACCTGCTGTGAAAGCTATGAATCTTACACACCCCCAAAATAACAGCTAAACCTCAATTAAATTTAAAAAAAACATCACATTAATAAAATAAGTATAGTTAAATAAATTAACCATTTTAAATAAAAAATTAAATTTTTGAAAAAATTTAAAATCTTTTAAAAAGTTATTAAAAAAATAAACTTACCTGTCTTTAAAGTCTCTAAAAAAGATATACCTGTTAAAAAAAATTCAAAATAATACTTAATTCACTACTTACCTTGTTAAAAGTGGGTCTTACTCCTTTTTTCATTTCTAAAATCTTCCGTCCTTACCTGCGCGTCCAAAGCACTAAGTGCACAGCGTGCGCGCAGCCTGTAGCACGCACGCGGTGCACCGAGGAACCGCCCCCTTTTCCAAAGACCAAGTGCCGGTTTTCAGCGCATGCGCAGTGCATGCAGAAAACCGGCAATTGGAGAGAGAATACGCGAGAGTACGCAGTGCGTACTCTCGCGTAGCGGCATCAATTTTTGGCCCAATATACTGCAAGGAAGGGCCTGGGGGAGCAGCTTACCCTGGCTGCTCTGGTGAGGTTGTTATGCTACGTCCTGCACTGTAAAGCAATCCTTGGGGTCAAAGGGGTGGCACACTGCCATAGCCACCTACCTTTACAGAGTGCACTCCACATGCTTTGTGGTCTCTAGTTCCCTCCCCCAAACATCTCTTTCCTACTGCTTCTTATCTCTCTTAAGAGGACATCCAGGTCAGAATCCTGAATTTGGCTGCTCTTCTTTTGGACCTTGCTGCCATCTTTCTTGCCCAGGTTGTCTTCTTCCTCCAGTGCTGTTATTACCCCTTTAAGCAGCAGCAGATTTTATTTAAAAAAAGAAAATGTTGGAAATACTCAGCAGGTCAGGCAGCATCTGTGGAGAGAGAAACAGAGTTAACGTTTCAGGTCTATGGCCTTTCGTCAGAACTGGAAAAAATTAGAGACGTAACAGGTTTCAAGCAAGCCCTGCTACCTCCTCTCTTCCCACCGTCCAGGGTCCCAAACACTCCTTCCAGGTGAAACAGCCCCATTTCGCTGCTCATGATGCGGACTCCTCTACATCGGGGAGACCAAACGCAGACTGGGTGACCATTAGCGGAACACTTCTGGTCAGTCCGCAAGCGTGACCCCGAGCTTCCAGTCGCCTGTCATTTGAATTCTCCGCCCCACTCCCACTCTGACCTCTCTGTTCGAGGCCTCCTACACTGTTCCAATGAAGCTCAACGTCAGCTCGAGGAACAGCACCTCATCTTTTGATTAGGCTCTTTACAGCCTTCCGGACTCAACATTGAATTCAACAATTTCAGATCATAACCTCTGCCACCATTTTTTTTGGATGGCAGCTGGTGCTGATGATTCTGCTATTCCCATTTACACCTTCTCTAGACCCATTTTTTGTTTCTTTACTTGTCCCGTTACCATCTCCTTTTGTCTTGCACCATCATCCCTTTTGTCATTTAATCTCTCCTGCTTTCCATCCTGTCACAGACCTTCCCTTTTGTACTTTACTCCTCTCCCCCTTTCCCAGGCTCTATACTTGCCCCTTGCACCATCATCCCTTTTGTCATTTAGGGGGAGAAATTCAGTATTGCCCCGTTTGGGGCGCATTTATCGGCCGGGCGCAAAGTTTAGCACCTCGCTCTAATTATCGCCTCCGACTGCAAACTTGGCTTCTATCGCCCCATGGAGGTGATTTGAGCGCTAAATCAGGCGCTATACAGCTCTCTTAAGGCACTAACGCCGAGGAGCGAGGCGCTACCTCAGAGCACTGGCGAAGCTCATGTGATGTCAGTTAGCAATGGAACAGACACACTGGCGCCGGCCAGTTCTTAAAGGGGAGGGTCAATCTTGCTCTCCAGCCACACCCTGCTCATTGCAGTCTTGAATCTCGGCCTGGAGAGATCTGTACATCAATTCTGCTGGAAAGAACAATGGAGAGGCCCAGGGAAAGAGCTCGGAGTGCAGCCCCCAAAGTCTCTTCTAAATCGATGCAAGGAAGGTCAAATCAAAATGAACCTGCAAAGTGCTGCTCAGTACCCAAAACTCCTTCACACCGCATTGAATCTCTCCAGAAGTCTCTCTCTCTCTCTCTCTCAGCTCTCAGAATGCGTGGTGCAAAAATGTCGCCGACAAAAAAAGGCAGGCAGTGGCCTCCTTTAAATAGTGCTCCCCCAGTCCCTTCCCGACTGCAAAACGTTCCCCGCTACCTGTCGTTGCTAGCGGCAGGCGGAAAGGCAGGGGGCGCCACTCAATATCCGGTCCGGGGCACTGTACGCTCGACTGACATCACGATCTGCGGGCGCAGGAGATCATGGCGGTAGTGTTTAGCGCCACCGTAAAATGTCTGGTCAATTTCACAAGCGGCGCCCGGGCGCTAATTGCTTTGCGCCCCGTTCGCGCCCTAAGAGGGCGCGAACGGGAGGCGCAAATCAACCGAATTTTTCCCCCTTTATATCCTGGTGCTGCACCAGGTCTCAGCACATTCTCCATCTGGCAATCATTCAGGGATTATTTGGGAGCTAACTCTGCCTCTTTCTGTTTTACCCCATCTATGTGTCTGAATAAAGTAGTTGTTTCGATCATATCCATTTTAATTTTCAGGGATATGTGCTTGTGTGCTAAAAAAAAGCTGCTGAATGCAATGCAGAGTACCGGTGTGGAAAGCCAACGGTTTAGTCTTATCAGGAAAACTTGTGTCTTGTTCCTCCCTCTTATCTTCTGTGACAAACATGCAACATTTCAGGCCTCTGCCTATACACAACCTCAGTGCTCTTTGGCCCTGATTGAAAACATGTTCAATTTGTTTCTCAGAGTCTTGCCTCTTGGCCAGTGCCTGTGAACAACACCATGAGAAATCCTCTAGTTCAATGTAATACCCAGTAAAATATTAATATCTTTTGTAGTTTTCATATCTTTTGTAGTATTCATATTTTTTGTAGTATTCAGTAGTTAAAATAATCATTTTTTATAATGATACTCATTGTATTCAGGAATTTGTGTAAAATTCAATATGATATTCAATGTAAATTCATTCATTATGTCAAATATTACTATTACTATATAAGCTACAATGCAAAATTCAATATCTTAGTGAATGATAGCCAATATTTAGTGTAATATTCAATTTGATATTTAGTATGTATTGTGATTCAGCATGCTACTCTGTACTTAGAAATACTAATTTTTCTGGTAGGTGTCTTAGGTTAAAGTGTCAGCAGTTAGAAAGTTAAATGAGTACAGTATCCTTTATTTAATTCTTAACATAATTTTTTTGCAAAGTAGTTTGTATGTTTACTATTTAAACAAGCAGTGCTGTAATTATGCTGCTGTCTATACGATTTTAAAGGCACTCCTGATTTTCTGCTGTGCATTATTGCCGATGTTACCAAGAATCCTACATGTAAAATGAAATCAGTGCTGCTCTACTTTCAACAGCAGGGATTATGCACTATCTCTAAGCCTATAAACCCATATTAGTCAGCTATAGTTATCAATATATCCTGCCAACGCTGAGAATACAAACACAGACCATGAAAAAAATAGAAAAATCTAGAACTTGGTTTTGTTGGGACTTTTTAAAGAGGTGATGAGCTAAAGTTTTGGGGAAAAATTGAGTTGCTTTGCGCCTCCCGTTAGCGCCCTGGGGGGTGCTAACGGGGCGCAAAGCCCCTAGCGCCCAGGCCAGGCGCCGCTAATGCCTCCTGTGAAATTCAGCGAGAGGTTAGCGGCGGCGGTAGCCGGTAGCTCCCCGTGATGCTGGGCCACTGACAATGACGTCATCGCCGTGCGTAGCGCTCCGCTCGCGCCGTGGCCGCAAACTTGGGTTACGCCCCCTGACCTATTGCCGGACGATATGTCCGACAGGGTCAGGGTGGCGTTTTTGCAGCCGTGGCGATGCTACTTGAAGGGCAGGTGGCAGGCGGCCATTTTGTTTTGGCCGACTGCCAGCACCTGCGCCCTTCCCCTTTTTTCTTCGGGGTGCCAGTCGCGATCGCTCAGCCCTACACTCCTCGAGTGCCAGGCTGTTTTCCTGGCACCCTGCTCCCTGGTGGTCCAGCAGGGCTCCAGTGCGTGCAGCGCCAGGCCCCGCCCCTTTAATCAGGGGAGGGAGGCCTGAAATGACGCGGCGCTACGTGTCGACGCGCGTGTCGCTGTTGCATGTAGCGCCGCAAAATTCACTGATAGCGCCCCAAGAAGGAGGGGTGCGCTTCCAGTAGCGCCCCGCCTCCTGCTTGGGGAGCTACTGCTGAATGTATGGCACAGGGGCGCTAACTTTTTCGGGGTGCTAAAATTTAGCGCCCCGGTGATGTTAGCAGCCCAAAGGGGGCACCACCAAATTTTTCCCCCTTCGTGCTTCATAAAACAATGTGGATTTGTTATAGCTTCAAGTCCTTATTTAGTACAATATGAAGATCCTGGGACGATTGAAAAGGGAAGACTGTGCAGTCAAACAAATCCAATAAAGTGAAACTGTTCATGTTCTTAACAGTTCAGTAGCCTGCTTTCCTAAGGAGATGGAGTCTGGCAGCTTGAGTCCACTTGCAGTCATTCTTACCAATTATGGTGGTGTAGGTGATGACATCATGGAAGAGGGGGATTCAGAGGTAGTGGGGAATTACGCGGAGGCAGAGGTGGAGATCGTAGTTTTGGTGGCTCTGGAAAAATGGGTGGAGGAATGTATGCACTAAAATACATCTGGTTTGTTACTGTACTAATTTTTTTCCCCCAGTGATATCAATCATACGAATACATAAATGATTTAGACTTAGGAATTGGAGGTAGAGTGTCAAAATTTGCAAATGATATCAAATTGATGGGCTATAGCTAATAATGTAGAAGACTGCAACATAATAGTGAAGTGTGAGGTGGTTCATTTTGGTAAGAAGAATAAGGAGGCCACTTGGAAGGCAAGCACCTAAATAGGATGGAGGAGCAAAGAGCTCTGCGAATACCGATTCATAAATCTCTAAAAGTTGATAAGGCCATGACGAGTACAAACAAGTACTGAGGTTCAGGTCTAGAAAAGTAAAATCTAAAAGGGAGCTAATGTTAAATTTATATAGAACCTTGGTTATATCACACTTGGAGTACTACGTACTGGAGGTATCCTTGTGGGGCCACTGCCAGCGAGGCAAGCAGTCCAATATTCATCTTCTTAAAATCATTGACCTGTGGAGGCGCGACAGGCACCGGTAGTTTGCCCAAATAGCATTAATGAGGTCCAAGGGCCAATTTTAGGCTGGCCTCGGGCCTACTGGTTGTAGCCATGCTCCATGTGCCGGTGCCCCTTTCAGGCCCAAAAGCAGGGCTAAAGGAATTTTGACCCCATGATATCTGATACTGGAATATGTTCTGATAGTTCTTTTTATATGAAGCACATTACAATAGTTGGAGAGAAATTATGTAGCTTTTATGGGTCTTGAGGAATGGCTGGTGCGAATGGAAGTGAGGCTTGACATGGCCAGGTTGTTGGGCACATGTGGAGATGATGTTGTGCATTGCAGGTTTCAGGCACTAAAGGCCTGATTTTAACCCCCAACCCCTACCAGCAGGAATGGTACGGGTGGGGGGGGGGATTAAGATGGCAGGGTTCTTTACGCCTTGTTCCTGATGCATTCCCGCTCCTTCCCATCTTAACTTGCCTGAATTCAAGCACAGGAAGGCGGCCATTCCAGAGGAGCGGGGATCTAATTTAAATGGTGAAGTCTCATTCTGATGATGTCAGATTGAGGATAGGAGGATAGAGCAGATGAATGCGTGGCTAAAGAGTTGGTGCAGGAGGGAGGGCTTTAGTTTCCTGGATCACTGGGTCTGCTTCTGGGGAAGGTGGGACCTGTACAAGTCGGACGGGTTGCACCTGAACCGGAACGGGACCAATATCCTTGCGGGGAGGTTTGCTAGTACTGTTGGAGGGGGGGTTTAAACTAACTTGGCAGGGGGATGGGATATGGAGTGGAGCTATAGTAGAGGATGATGCACAGCCAAATATGGAGGAAAAAACAAGTCAGCCTGGAAGGCAGAGCAAATATGTAATGGCACAAGGGAGTATGGCAAGGCTGGATGGCATTTATTTTAATGCAAGGAGTCTTGCGAGTAAGGCAGATGAATTGAAGGTGTTGATGAACACATGGGAGTATGATATTGTTGCTATCACAGAGATATGGTTGAGGGAGGGGCAGGACTGGCAGCTCAATATTCCGGGGTATAGAATCTTCAGGTGAGACAGAGGGGAGTGTAAAAGAGGAAGGGGTGTCGCAATATTAATCAAGGAGTCGATTACTGCTGTAAGGAGGGATGATATCTTAGCAGGTTCCTCTAATGAGGCCATATGGGTACAACTTAAAAACAAAAAGGGGGCAAGCACTTTGCTGGGAGTGTACTATAGGCCCCCAAACAGTCAGGGGGAGATAGAGGAACAGATATGTAGGCAAATCTCAGAGAAGTGTAGAAATAATAGGATAATAATAGTAGGGGATTTCAACTTCCCCAATATTAACTGGGATAGTCAGAGTGTGAAAGGCTTAGAGGGTGCAGAATTCTTAAAGTGCATCCAGCAGAGCTTTTTGACCCAGCATGTAGAAAGTCCTACAAGAGAGGGGGCGGTACTGGACCTAATTCTAGGGAATGTAGCTGGGCAAGTGGTAGAAGTGTCAGGAGGAGAGCATTTTGGTGACAGTGACCATAATTCGGTGAGATTTAAGGTAGTCATGGAAAAGGACAAAGATGGACCAGAAATAAAGGTTCTAAATTGGGGGAAGGCCGATTTTAATATGATAAGGCAGGATCTGGCCAAAGTGGACTGGGATCAGCTACTTGTAGGAAAATCCACATCAGAGCAGTGGGAGTCTTTCAGAAAGAAATAGAGAGAGTACAACGCCAACATGTTCGCGTAAAGGTCAAGGGTGGGACCAACAAGCCCAGGGAACCCTGGATGTCAAGGGATATACAAGAATGGATTAGGAAAAAAAGGGAGGCTTTTGGCTGATATAAAGGACTAAAAGCAGTGGAAGCCCTAGAGGAGTATAGAAAGTGCAGGGGGGTACTTAAAAAAGAAATTAGGAGAGCGAAGAGGGGGCATGAAAAAACACTGGTGGGCAAAATAAAGGAAAATCTCACGGTGTTTTATAAGTATATTAAGGGCAAGAGGCTAACCAGGGAAAGAGTAGGGCCCATTAGGGACCAAAGTGGTAATCTGTGTGTAGAGCCGGACGATGTAGGTGAGGTTTTAAATGAATATTTCGCATCTGTGTTCACTATGGAGAAGGACGATGTAGGCATAGAAATTAGGCAGGGGGATTGTGATATACTTGAACAAATTAGTTTGAGAGGGAGGAGGCACTAGCGGCTTTAGCGGGCTTAAAAGTGGATAAATCCCCAGGCCCAGACGAGGTGTATCCCAGGCTGCTGTGTGAGGCAAGGGAGGAGATTGCAGGGGCTCTGACACAAATTTTCAGAACCTCTCTGGCCACAGGGGAGGTGCCAGAGGACTGGAGGACAGCTAATGTAGTACCATTATTCAAGAAGGGTAGTAGGGATAAACCAGGGAATTACAGGCCAGTGAGCCTAACATTAGTGATAGGGAAATTATTGGAAAAAATTCTGAGGGACAGAATTAATCTCCACTTGGAGAGGGAAGGATTAATCAAGGATAGTCAGCATGGCTTTGTCAGGGGGGAGATCATGTCTAACCAATTTGATTGAATTTTTCGAGGGGTTGACGAGGTGTGTGGATGAGGGTTGTGCAGTTGATGTAGTCTACATGGACTTCAGTAAGGCTTTTGACAAAGTCCCGCATGGGAGACTGGTCAAGAAGGTAAGAGCCCATGGGATCCAGGGCAATTTGGCACATTGGATCCAAAATTGGCTTAGTGGCAGGAGGCAGAGGCTGATGGTCGAAGGTTGTTTGTGTGACTGGAAGCCTGTGTCCAGTGGTGTACCACAGGGATCGGTGCTGGGTCCTTTGCTGTTTGTAGTGTACATTAATGATTTAGATATGAATGTAGGAGGTATGATCAGTAAGTTCACAGATGACACAAAAATTGGTGGAATGGTAAATAGCGAGGAGGGAAGCCTCAGGCTACAGGACGATATAGATGGGTTGGTTAGATGGGCAGAACAGTGGCAAATTGAATTTAACCCTGAAAAGTGTGAGGTGATGCATTTTGAGAGGACTAACAAGGCAAGGGAATACACAATGAATGGTAGGACCCTAGGAAGGACAGAGGATCAGAGGGACCTTGGTGTGCATGTACATAGATCCCTGAAGGCAGCAGGACAGGTAGATAAGGTGGTTAAAAAGGCATATGGGATACTTGCCTTCATTAGCCGAGGCATAGAATATAAGAGCAGGGAGGTTATGATGGAGCTGTACAAAACGCTAGTTAGGCCACAGCTGGAATACTGTGTGCAGTTCTGGTCGCCACACTATAAGAAGGATGTGATTGCATTGGAGAGGATGCAGAGGACAATCACCAGGATGTTACCTGGGCTGGAGCGCTTCAGCTATGAAGAGAGACTGGACAGGCTGGGGTTGTTTTCCTTAGAGCAGAGAAGGCTGAGGGGGGACCTGATTGAGGTGTACAAAATTATGAAGGGCATAGATAGGGTAGATAGAAAGGAACTTTTCCCCTTAGTAGAGGGGTCAATAACCAGGGGGCATAGTTTCAAGGTAAGGGGCAGGAGGTTTAGAGGGGATTTGAGGAAAAACTTTTTCACCCAGAGGGTGGTTGGAATCTGGAACTCACTGCCTGAAAGGGTGGTAGAGGCAGGAACCCTCACAACATTCAAGGAACATTTAGATGAGCACTTGAAACGCCATAGCATACAAGGCTACGGACCAAGTGCTGGAAAATGGGATTAGAATAGGACAGGGTTTGATGGCCGGCGTGGACACGATGGGCCGAAGGGCCTCTTTCTATGCTGTATAACTCTATGGGGTAAAAATTCACTTGGTTGCGCCTCCCGTTAGCGCCTTAAGAGGGCGCTAATGTGGCGTTAAGCCGCTAACGCCCGGGCGCAGCGCTGTTTGCGCCGCTCGAGAACTTAACTTGAGATTGTGCGGCGGCGCTAAAACTTACCGCTGCGACCACCTGCGCGCGCAGATTGTGACGTCATTCCATGGTGCAACGCCCTTGGGGCGCCCCGTAGCGGAAATTGAGTGGCGCCCCCTGCCTTACCGCCTGGCGCTTCCAACAACCGGAAGACTGGAACGTTATCAATCGGTGTGGGGCTGGGGGGGGCGCTATTTAAAGGGGGCCTCTTCCTGTCTTTTTCTGTGGTCGACATTTATGCACCACTCGTTCTGAGAGAGAGAGAGATTCAGGGAGAGAGAGAGAGAGACTTCTACATTGACTCAACGCTTTGTGAGGTAGTTTTGTCTATTCATCCTAACTTTGTTGTTACTTTAGTTGCTGTACCTCATTACTTTTCTGGCAAAGAGAATATGGGGGCTGCAATGATTGGGGGCGTCGTCCTGCTCCAGCTGAATCGGAGGATACAGAGACGCAGACAGAGAGTGGCAATGATGGCCAGACGGAGGAGGGCCATCAGGCGCATGTACAGGAGAGCTTACCCTCCCAGGGTATATCGTGAACAGCTCTCCTACATCCATATGTCCGAGGAGCTGTGTTTGCGGAGGCTGCGATTCAGCAAGGAGGTGGTCACTGAGCTCTGCCACCTGCTGCAGCCAGATCTGCAGCCTCAGCTGAGGTCCAGGACGTCTCTGTCGGTGGCAGTGAAGGTCACAGTGGCTTTGAACTTCTACGCCACTGGCTCATTCCAAGCTGCTGCTGGGGACCTCGCCAATATCTCCCAGTTTGCGGTGCATCGCTGCATCCGTCAGGTCACCAATGCCCTCTTCAGAAGGAGACGAGACTTCATCTCTTTCCCTATGACCCCAGACAAGCAGCGTGACCGTGCTCTGGGCTTTGCGAGGGTAGCGGGCTTCCCCATGGTGCAGGGCGCCATTGACTGCACGCATGTGGCTTTGCGTGCTCCGCGAGAGAATGCAGAGGAATTCAGGAACAGGAAGGGGTTCCATTCCTTGAATGTGCAGTTGGTCTGTGACCACAGACAGGTGATACTCGCTGTCAATGCCCACTATCCGGGCAGCTGCCACGATGCTTTCATCCTGCGCCAGACTACTGTGGCAGAAGTTTTCGAGGCACCGCATCAGCCAGTTGGTTGGCTTCTGGGGGACAAGGGGTACGCATTGAGCACCTGGCTGATGACACCGCTCCGTACGCCAAACACCCCTGCTGAGCTGCGGTACAATGAAAGCCATCAAGCAACCAGGAACATTATTGAGCGCACAATCGGCGTGCTGAAACAACGGTTCCGCTGTCTGGACCATTCCGGAGGAGCCCTGCAGTACTCGCCTGAGCAAGTTTCGAACTTCGTAGTCGTGTGCTGCATGTTGCACAACATGGCAATCCTCAGGACCCAGCCAATGCCACCAGGCCTTGTAGCACCACCAGAGGAGGAGGAGGAAGAGGAGGAAGAGGACGAGGATGATGATCATCAGCAGCACCAAGGCGGGAGGGCGGCCCACAATGGTCAAACTGCAAGGGCCGTCCGTCAACGACTAATAGCAAGCCGCTTCTAGGGCCCCTGCCATTGCTACAAACACTAATCAACCCAGCACGCAACCCCTAAGCCGGCCAAGGCACCAATAATTCCAAGCACCAGCCATGTATATTTTGAAAACAGAAACTTATTTATTTTACAAACTCTGTGTGTGTCAATTCCTCATGACAAACTCATAGAAATAAACACAAAAAAACAGTCAATAACATAACTGGTTCTCACAACCTGGAGATAATGTCCAAAACACTAAACAAAAGTTGGACCACGACCCTCGGCCTTTAATAAAAAAATGACCAGCATTTTGGCACACCTCCTACTTTTTGCCCTTCGAGGGTGATCTCCTTCCCTTGCGCACTTCCCCCCTTCCAACCCTACTGCTCCTCCGTAATGGGACCTCAGTGGCTGCAGCAAGGCTGGTGGAAGGCTGCTGCTCGTCAGACCCTGACACTGCAGATGCCCCTGAAGGACGGCCTCGACCACTTCTGGGCCTGGAGGGCCCGGCTGCAGACTGCACCAACTCTGCATGGGCGGCAGCAGTCTGTCCTACAGGCGGTGGCAAGTGCAGTGGAGAAGTGACAGTGTTGGCAGCAGGAATGCTGTCATCGTGAGAGAGGCCAGCAACTCCCTGCTCGCCCGACACACTGGCACTCCCACGGGGCAGCACTTCAGCATCCGGAGCAATCTGCCGGAGAACAGATTGCTGGCCTGCTGCGGCGCGGTGACAGCCCCGGGGACATGTGCACGAACCATCGAGGTTGGCAGCAGTCTGTGCTCGCGTGGCCTCCATCTGAGTCTGTATGAGAGCAGTCAGAGGTGGGATCACGGCAGCCAGTGACTGAATTGCAGCACTAAGCGTTAGTGTGGCATCCGCCTGTGCTACAGCGAAGTGCTCCACACTCCTTGCCAGTGACTCAATGCATTCGGGCACCCTTCCCACTGCACCCATGAGCTCAGTGTGCATGCCCACCGCCTGGCTGTTCATTTCTGCAATCAGCCGCTCCTCCTCTGCGTCCATTGCAGTAGGAGTGTCTGGCATACTCTCCCTCTGGGGAGAAGGCCCCCGTTCTTCCCTACCCCCCCCATGGCGTTGCTGCAGCCCGCTGGGTCCTGGAGCTTCACCATCATCAGCCCCTTCCCCCCTGCTCCCCTCCGGGGAAGGCGTGTTCCCAGTGTGGGCATGGGCTTCCTCGGGAGAGGGTGGCACTGATGCTCTGGCTTCCTCTTCCTCCTCGGCTGCAGCATCACTCCCAGTGGCAGCTTGAGGGCCCGTCTCCTCAGCTGGTGAATCACCATCTGAAAGCAGGGAGGTACAAGAGTGGCTTTAGCGTGAGGACAGGGTGGCAGTAAGGGAGGAATAAGTGCAGCGAGTTAGCAAGTTGGATTGAAAGTGTCAAAGGCTGGTATTGTGAGGGACAAGTGGAAGGACAGAGGACAAAAAGGTGATGACCTTACCATTGCTGTCCACAACAGGGTCGGCGTCTCCAGTGGCGACGGGACCGATCACCCGGCTTGCCACAATCCTGTGGACGCGCTCCTCCAGATCGCTGAGGGGTTGCAGCTGAAGCCGCCCTCCACCCGTCCGTTGCTGCTGTCTCCGATTATGAGCCAGCTTAGCCTGCAAGAAAAAGGACAGCATCTGAGTAAATATACAGCCATGGTCTTGCCTGATGTGCCTCCCATAGGTGAATAGCCCTTACTGTATGCAAAGTGTAGAATGTGTGTGTGTGTTTGATGAAAGGGCCATAGGTGTTGGATGAGTGTTGTGCATTGGGGTTTTAAGACCCTCTGGCCATAGAGTGAGGTTGAGATGGAGGGATGGAGAGGTATTGAGAAAAAGCCACTCACCCTGACGACCCGAGTGAGGTCGTTGAACTTTTTGCGGCATTGAACATGGGTCCTGGGCACCATGCTCCTGGAGGAGACGCTCTGAGCCACCTCCCTCCACACGCTTCTGAACTCGCGTGGCAAAGGCCTCCTGCCACTCTCCGGGAACAGCATGCATCGTCTGCGCTCCACTGCGTCAACCAGAGCATCCAAGGCCCGCTCGGTGAAGCGATGAGCGCGTTCTCTCACCCTCTCCATGCTTGGCAGCAAAATGGATTACAGGTCTCTCCAGGCTGAGATTCAAGGCTGCAATGAGCAGGGTGTGGCTGGGGAGCAAGTGGCCCCCCCGCTTTAAGAAGTGGCCGGCGCCAGTGTGTCTGTGTTCCCTCGCTAACTGGCAGCAGCTGCGCTGCGCTCGTGCGCTGAGTTAGCGCCTCACTCCTTGGCCTTTGCGCCTTAAGACAGGTGTGCCGCGCCTGCTTTAGCGCTCCACTCACCTCCCGGGGCGGTAAAAGTGAAGTTTCCTGTCAGTGCCGATAATTAGCGCCAGGCGCTAATATTTGCGTCCGGACGATATTTGCGCCCCAAATGGGGCGCGACCTAATTTCTACCCCTATGACTCTATCTATCATTTTAACTGCGGGCCTAACTAAGGCCCACATAGTCCTTAAATTAAAAAAAGCGAACAAAATCTCTAAATGTCACCTGTGTTTTGCTGATTGTTAGTAATTAGAATGTTTACAGTTTCTTACAGCTGTGAGACAGCAAGAAAGAGGGACAAACAAACACAGACACAGAGGGGATAATTTTAACCTTTAAAAACGGTTGGGTTTGGGTCAGGTGGGAAGTTAAAATTTTAAAAATTTCAAACCCGTACCCAACCTGCCTTGAACTCCCCAACTGTTGGTTTTAACAGAGGTGGGACGGGTAGCGAGTGACCAATCCGCTCTCGAGAGGCGGGTTGATCATTGAAAGCTTTTAAGGTGGCTGCGTGCTGCCGTTTTAACATGCTTTTTATTTTTATCTAATATCGGCCAAGTTTCCCTGGCCTCAGGAAACCTGGAAGTAAAAGGAGACGAGAAGGGTTGGATCTATGAGCACTGCTTGTGGGCCAGGAGGAGCAGGAGTGTTTCCTCCTGACCCAACAAGCTAACCGGTAAACCACAACCCCCGCACCCCCGCCCCTGATCTGTCCGATCAATGATCTCTAGACCACCATCCCCGATCTTCCCTCCCATCCTCCCGATCGCTGACCCCCCCGCGACCACGGACTCGCCCCCGAGCATGCTCTACCCCACCCCCCCACCCCACGACCACCATCTCACCCCTGACTGTGATCTCTCCCCCCACGACATCTTTTCCTCCTCCCCCACTACTAGACATACCTGCTCCTCCAGTGCATCCTTTTGCTGCAGGCTTTCCCGCCAGATGGGTTGTCAATCAGGCTGACTGTCGGGTGGGAAACCTGGAAAAAAATGTAAAACCCCTCCTGCAGTTGAACAGTACATGACGTTCGGGAAACCCATACTTACGGGTTTCCTGTCCATAACTCCGCCCCCCTGCTCCGAACCCACAGCTCGGTAAATATCAGGGCCAGAATTCTAGATCGAGGAACCAATTACTAAATACATCCAACTGTTGCAGAGATCTTCTGGAAAGTTGCAAACCAGTTCTATTAGGCATATGTTCCCCCCCACCTCTACTACTATCAGAGCACTCCCCTAGCTGATGACAGACGCCAGGAATTGATCCTAGTTGTACCAAACCTCAAGTTTGCCTTCCACAGTTCTGTCAAACCCCAATTCCCCCTCTGCAGTGATGCCAAACCAACAGCCTCATTTTAGTACTTTCAAACTCCAGGACCACCCCTCAATTCAGTCAAACCCAGGACCATTCCCCAGTTCTACCAAAGCCAGGGCCATGCCCCATTGTTACCAAACTCAGGATTTTCCCATTTCTACCAAAGCAAAGGAATGCCCCCAAGTACAGCTTTGTTTTCATATTTGTTTCTAGAATGTAGGTGCTGTGGGCATGGCCACATTTACTGCCCGTCCTTAACTGCTGCAAGAAGGTGATAGTGGGCCTTGTTGCACCGCTGCAGACTTTGTGGTGATGGTGCTCCCACACTGCTGTTAGTTAGGGAGTTCCAGGATTTTGACTCAGTGATGGCAAAAAAACGGTGATATATGATCAAGTCAAAATGTTATGTGACTTAGAGGTGATGATGTTACCATTACATTGGTACTATTGCCCTTCTCCGTATGACAGGATGTGGGGTGGTAGTGCTATCGTAGTAAGCCAGGTGAGGTGCTGCAGTACTTCCTGCAGTCAGAGGTGGAAGAGGTAAATATTGAGCTAAACCCCACTCTTCTCCCCAGTACTGCTAAATGTTAGATATCTACTTCCAACTGGTACATGTTGCATCCATCTTGCTGTGTATTCTCAGTTTTAAAAATGCTAAGCCATAAAAATTAAATAAAAGGCAATTCATTTCCAGTTTTCACAGAATAATGGATAGAGTTGTGTAAGTCAATCTCCAAAGCACCAGTAAAAATCCTAGTCTGCCAGTTAATAAAAATGGAATTTGACATATTCAGTCACTGTATAGCATAAACACCTCAAAGTTTTCAGAACAGTGTATCCTCTAACTCACTGTGAGCACTGCCACAGGAGATCTACTAGTAAACTGAAAATGTGGCATTTTAATTAGCTATGATATTTATTTAACATCCATGACTGTGTTGCTCATTCAATATTCCATGGGATCCACCTGATGAATAGATGCTTAGGATATGTAAATGATTTGGTTCACTGCAGTTTGTTGTAATCATCGCTGATATTTTTTTTCTTCCTATCTAGAAATACAAAGATGTAGAATCCTTTATACGAATTGAAGAAGTGGATGGCGTGGAATTGGTGATGCAGTTTGGAGAGAAGATGAAAGAGATGTTAGGAAGGAAAGTTGAGGCAGTGAAGGTACAAACTAATTCACTCCACTCACATTATCTGTATCCCACCAATCTCTTTCTATCTATGTGGGACTTTCAGATGTTGCATAATTCAATTCAATGGGGAAAGCAGGCAACTTACCAGCAAGCTCCTGAATTAATTTTGCACCTAGGTTTGAAATTTCTACCTCACTCTAGGTTTTGAGCACATAATCTAGGCTGGTGTTGCAAAGAATTAGTGCAAAAGTGCTGAATTGTTGAAGCTGCTGTCTTTTGGATGAGATGTTATACAGTGGTTAAGTTGGGCATTAAAAAATCCCTTGTAATTATTCAAAGAAGTTCTAGGAATTCTCCCAGAGTCCTTGTCAACATTCCTCTCTCAACCACAAAAACAGATTAACTGGTCATTATTGTTGATATGATGTTGCTCTGCTCAAACTGGCTGCCATGTTTGGCAACATAACAGCAGTTCATGCATTTCAAAATTATTAATTATGAAGTGCTTTGGGCCATTTCTAAGTGAAGTGATAGGGTGCTATAAAAATGCATGTTTATTTTCTCACCTTTTAATTTTTTCACTCTTGTTAGATTCAATTACTGTATTGATTTAAAACTGGAATCTAAATTGCACAAAAATAGCATAATTCTAGCAATGGGGAGTCAGAAAACAAGGCAGGACCCAAATACACCAACATTTTGCCACTTTTACTTTGCACGGAAAATTCCAGTGTGGGGGTTGTTAAGAAGTGCCCACCCCAGACTGAAGAATGTATGGAAACAACAGCGTAATGATGGGATGACCACATCTGTCAGAAATCACAGACTTAACTCACGGTTGTATGAAGCTGATATCAGTGGATCAAGGTGGAAATGAGACTTTTTATTGCCTGTAGGTGTTTCTCCAGTTTTACTCATTTATTTGGCATTTCTGGATCAACTTCAATTTAAAAACATTTTTGCAGAAGGGTATTGCCTAGTCCAAACTTTAATCTCCTCACAGAAACAATAACCACAGGTTCCTTATGGATTCCTATTTTCTCTTTACTGATGGAAGATGAACAAGCACAGGAGGAAGATGATCAGAGGGAGGCACATCTCTTCAGACTGCACAGGAGGAGTAGACGTTCCTAATGGACTCTGCTTGATTTTTTTGTGTCAGCTCCCTTACAAGCAAGTGCTCTACCCCGCCAAATGTTTCATTCAATAGCGACAGGCTCAGGAACAGGAAAATCTGCCCTATATCTCCAGTCAGAACTAAAACCAGTGTGACAATTCCTAGAACTAACCAGTTCAAGAGCTTCTAAAATCAGACAATGGGGGTGATCTTCAAATTCTGACCAAAACAAGCGTGAAGTTGGCAGAGCGGTTATGCTGACTGCCCATTCTTGCCAGCTTGAGGCTTGAACCATTTTGAAACACAGGAGGGTGGAAAATTGGCTGGATCTCATGATGTGCCAGCCGGCAGGTCAAGCCTGGGTTGGGAAAGTGATCCTGGGAGGGGCTTTGTACAGACTGGTAGTCAGGCCAGAATTTTTTTTCAGACCAAGAGCAGGAGTGCTCCTCCTGGCCTCACCAAAAACAAATTTTAAGTTTCCTGGGCAGTTTTCTGAGAGGCTTCCAGCAGTCCCTTTAAGGACTACTGGTTAGGCTGCTCAATGCCTGTTACAAATGGGCAGAGCATGCGTAATTGGCGTAGGAACCCAATTTGCATATATAAACAGCACCCCGTCTGTTTCAGGCGGGCAAGCTGCCCCCATCCCCTGCCGATTTTCAATTGCTGGCTGCCCATTTTTTAGGCATGAAATGAGAGGCCTGCAGTTGAAATTGCCCCCAACATGTGAAAAGTTGCAGACCAGTGACACAATAATGGCAGGGGATATAAAAGTAAGGTCTCTAGTTTAGAGTAAGTAGTGTTTAAAGTGAAGTAAGGTCCCTAGTGTATTTAATATTCTTTAATTTAAAGGAAGTAAAGGGAGTAAATTAAGGGTAGGACATGGCAGGGCAGCTCGGCAGCGTGGAGTGCTCCTCCTGTGCTATGTCGGAAGTCAGGGACACTTTCGGTGTCCAGGGCGAACACGTGTGCAGGAAGTGTCTCCAGCTGCAGCTACTCGAAATCCACGTTTCGGAGCTGGAGCTGCAGCTGGAGTCACTGTGGAGCATCCGCGAGGCTGAGATCTTCATGGATAGCACGTTTAACGAGGTGGTCACACTGCAGGTAAAGAGTGCACAGGCAGTCAGGGAATGGGTGACCGCCAGACAGAGTAAAAGAACTAGGAAGGTAGTGCAGGAGTCCCCTGGGTCCATCTCCCTCTCCAACAGATTTTCCATTTTGGATACTGCTGGGGGAGATGGTTTCTCAGGGGAATGCAGCAAGAGCCAAGTCCGTGGCACTACGAGTGGCTCAGCTGCACAGGAGGGGAGGAAAAAGAGTGGTAGAGCAATACTGATAGGGGATTCTATCGTAAGGGGAACAGATAGACGTTTCTGTGGCCACAGATGTGACTCCAGGATGGTATGTTGCCTCCCTGGTGCCAGGGTCAAGGATGTCACTGAGCGGCTGCAGGACATTCTGAAGGGGGAGGGTGAACAGCCAGAGGTCATGGTCCATATCAGTACCAACGACATAGGTAGAAAGAGGGACGAGGTCCTGCAAGCAGAATATAGGGAGCTAGAAAATAAATTAAAAAGCAGGACCTCAAAGGTAGTAATCTCAGGATTACTCCCAGTGCCACATACTAGCGAGAGCAGAAATAGGAGAATAGACCAGATGAATGCGTGGCTGGAGAGATGGTCCAGGAGGGAGGGATTTAAATTCCTGAGGCATTGGGACCGATTCTGGGGAAGGTGGGACCTGTACAAGCTGGATGGGTTACACCTCGGCAGAAACGGGACCAACATCCTCGCAGGGGGGTTTGCTACTGCTGTTGGGAAGGATTTAAACTAGTTTATCAGGGGGGTGGGAACTTAAGTGTGGGCCCAGAACGGAGAGAAACAAAGCTGGAAGTGCAAGTTAGAAAAGTAGTCATCAAAACTAGTAGGGAGCAGAAACAAAGGCCAACAGTAAAGAGGGTCAAAGTGCAGAAAAATATTAAACAGGCAAAGTTGAAGGCACTTTATCTAAATGCATGTTGTATTTGCAACAAGGTGGATGAATTAATGGCACTAATAGGGGTAAATGGGTATGATGTAATTGCCATTGCAGAGACATGGTTGCAGGGTAACCAAAGCTGGGAACTGAATGTTCCAGGGTACTCAACATTTAGGAAGGACAGACAAAAAGGAAAAGGAGGTGGCGTAGCGCTGTTAATAAGGGATGAGTTCGGTACGGTAGAGATAAAAAATCTTGGCTTGGCAGATCGTGATGTAGAACTGGAATCAGTTTGGGTGGAGCTAAGAAACAGCAAAAGGCAGAAAACATTGGTGGGAGATGTGTATAGGCCACCAAACAGTAATGGTAATGTAGGGTACAGTATCAATCAAGAGATTAGAAGTGCATGTAACAAGGGCAATACAGTAATCATGGGGGACTTTAATCTACATATTGACTGGGCAAATCAAATTACCACTAATGGTGTGGAGGATGAATTCTTGGAATGCATGCGAGATGGTTTCCTGGATCAGTATGTGGAGGAACCAAACAGGGAACAGGCTATTCTGGATCTGGTACTGTGTAATGAGAAAGGGCTAATCAATAATCTTGTGGTAAAGGGGCCTTTAGGGACAAGTGACCATAATATGATTGAATTTTACATTAAGTTTGAGAGTAATGTAGTCCAATCTGAAACTAAGGTCTTCAATCTAAACAGAGGAAACTACAAGGGTATGAGGGACAAGTTGGCCATGATAAATTGGGAGACTACACTAAAAGGTATGAAGGTGGACATACAATGGCTAACATTCAAGGAAATAATGCATAAAAACCCAAAAGGAAAAGTGATCCAACCATGGCTAACAAAAGAAATTAAAGCTAGTATTAAGTCAAAGGAGGAAGCTTATAAAGTTGCCAGAAAAAGCAGTCAGCCTGAGGATTGGGATCTTTTTAGAAATCAGCAAAGGGGGACCAAGAAATTGATAAAGAAAGGAAAAATGGAATATGAGCACAAACTAGCAAAAAATATAAAAATGGATTATAAAAGCTTCTATAGGTATGTGAAAAGGAAAAGACTGGCGAAGGTAAATGTAGGCCCTTTACAGTCAGAGACGGGAGAATATATAATGGGGAATGAGGAAATGGCAGAGAAATTAAATAAATACATTGTTTCTGTCTTCACGGAGGAAGACACAAAAAACCTCCCAGAAATACGAGAAAACCAAGGGTGTGACGAGAATGAGGAACTTAAAGAAATTATTATTAGTAAAAAAACAGTACTAGCAAAATTAATGGGACTAAAAGTCGACAAATCCCAAGGACCAGATGACCTACATCCTAGGGTTTTGAAAGAGGTGGCCATTGGGATAGTGGACGCATTGGTTGTCATCTTCCAAAATTCTATAGATTCTGGAACGGTTCCTGCAGATTGGAGGATAGCAAATGTAACCCCGCTATTTAAGAAAGGAGGGAGAGAGAAAACGGGGAACTACAGACCTGTTAGCCTCACATCAGTAGTTGGGAAAATGCTGGAATCTATTATAAAGGATGCACTAACTGGGCACTTAGAAACTAATAGTAAGATTGGGCAGAGTCAACATGGATTTATGAAAGGGAAATCCTGTTTGACAAACCTATTGGAGTTCTTTGAGGATGTAACTAGTGGAGTAGACAAAGGGGAACCGGTAGATGTGGTGTATCTGGATTTTCAGAAGGCCTTCGATAAGGTCCCACACAAGAGGTTGGTGAACAAAATTAGGGCACATGGAATTGGGGTTGATATACTTGCATGGATTGAGAATTGGTTAACAGACAGAAAACAAAGAGTAGGGATAAACGGGTCTTTTTCAGGATAGCAGGCTGTGACTGGTGGGGTACCGCAAGGATCGGTGCTTGGGCCCCAGCTATTCACAATCTATATCAATGATTTGGATGAGAGGACTAAATGTAACCTTTCCAAATTTGTTGATGATACAAAGCTAGGTGGCAGTGTCAGTTGCGAAGAGGATGTGAAGAGGCTTCAAGGGGATCTTGACAGGCTCAGTGAGTGGGCGAGAACATGGCAGATGGAATATAATGTGGATAAATGTGAAGTTATCCACTTTGGTAGAAAAAACAGAAAGGCAGAGTATTTCCTAAATGGTGAAAGATTGGGGAATGCAGATGCTCAAAGGGACCTGGGTGTCCTTGTACATGAGTCACTGAAAGTGAATGTGCAGGTGCAGCAAGCCATTAGGAAGGCAAATGGTATGCTGGCCTTCATTACAAGAGGATTTGAGTACAGGAGTAAAGAAGTCTTACTCCAATTATATAGGGCCTTGGTGAGACCACACCTGGAGTACTGTGTACAATTTTGGTCTCCTTACCTAAGGAAGGATATACTTGCCATAGAGGGAGTGCAACGAAGGTTCACGAGATTGATTCCTGGGATGGCGGGACTGTCGTATGAGAAGAGATTGAGTAAACTAGGCCTGTATTCTCTTGAATTCAGAAGAATGAGAGGGGATCTCATTGAAGCATACAAAATTATTACAGGGCTTGATAGGATGGATGCTGGGAGAATGTTTCCCTTAGCTGGGGAGTCCAGAACCAGGGGCCACAGTCTCAAGATAAAGGGTTGGCCATTCAGGACTGAGATGAGAAGAAATTTCTTCACACAGAGGGTGGTGAATCTTTGGAATTCTTTACCCCTAGGGCTGTGGAAGCTCAGTCATTGGGTATATTCAAAACAGAAGTCGATAGATTTCTGACTAGTAAGGGCATCAAGGGATATGGCGATAGGGCCAGTAAATGGAGTTGAGGCAGAAGATCAGCCATGATCTCATTGAATGGCGGAGCAGGCTCGAAGGGCTGAATGGCCTACTCCTGCTCCTATTTCTTATGTTCTTATGCTAATGATGCTAATTAAAGTACTGCAGCATCCAACTATCACACATCTGCTAATGCTTTACCATGTATACTTTAATTAACATCTAGAACAAAATTTCTGTATCTTGATTTCCAAATCTAGCCTATAGACAATTTGTTTCAGGGCTCCAATTGTTTTGAAATTGGATAGTGAAAGACAGCTTCCATCTTAATTCTACCTTTTTTTTATTCTGTGAAATAAAGACAGAAATTCCTCATTTTCATTACAGAAATACCTTATTAATTGTCATATCCCACTACTAAGACACTTTCAAACCAGTATGTCATTAACCACAATTTCTTTTTGTGTTACACATTTTTCAAGATACAACCATTCATTTCATAATTGAAACTGTGTTTTGTTTGAGCAGGGATGAACATATTCAATGATTCAATGAACCCTCTTTAATTGTCACTGCATAAGGCCTTACGTGCATCTTGGATACTGCAAGGCCAACTCATGAATCTCATTTGATTATGCTTACTGTACCTCTTGGAGCTTGTGCAGGGAATGTGACTTAAGCATGCCGTTCTTAAGGGTCTGAAGTTCAAAATTAAAGGGATGAGGCCACTAACAGGTAAGTAATTGCATTGGGGCGAAAAATCTTTTTCACAGGAAGGAGTAAGGGATGGAAATCCAAAATGGAGGCCTTAAATAGAGGCTGTTGGCAAGTGGCAGAGCGCCCCCCCACCCCATGTTTGACGGCTGATGAATTGGGCATGCTGCTTCATATGAGAGCAAAGAGGGTTAACTCTGTTTGGCAGAGGGCACCATATCTGGCAGCAGTTCTTTTTAATTCATTCATGGAATGTGGGTGTCGCTGGCAAGGCCAGCATTTATTGGCCACCCCTAATTGCCCTTGAGAAGGTGGTGGTGAACCGCCTTGAACAGCAGCAGTCCATGTGGTGAAGGTACTCCCACAGAGCTGTTAGGTAGAGAGTTCCAGGATTTTGACCCAGCGACGATGAAGGAATGGCAATATATTTCCAAGTCAGGATGGTGTGTGACTTTAATGGGAACTTGGAGGTGGTGGTGTTCCCATGTGCTTGCTACCCTTGTCCTTCTAGGTGGTAGAGGTCGCGGGTTTGGGAGGTACTGTCGAAGAAGCCTTGAGAGTTACTGCAGTGCATCTTGTAGATGGTACACACTGTAGCCACAGTGTGCCAGTGGTGGAGGCAGTGAATGTTTAAGGTGGTGGATGGGGTGCCTATCAAGCGGGCTGTTTTGTCCTGGATGGTGTCGAGCTTCTTGAGTGTTGTTGTAGCTGCACTCATCCAGGCAAGTGGAGAATATTCCATCACACTCCTTACTTGTGCCTTGTGGCTGAAAGGTATGATTCTGTGAGTATGACTATGTCAGGCTGTCACTTGACTAGTCTGTGGGACAGCTCTCCCAATAGGTAATTTGGGAAATGCAGCTGTGCGGTGAGATTGGGCAGCTATTCAGTGGGAAAGGAGATGCAAGTGCTGGCCATGTTGACTGACACATCAGTCACCTATTTAATGTATGTGTGAGTTTCATTTTTGCTGATGTTGCAATTCTAGTCTGGAGTGAGCTGGAGGCATAACAGTTGAGGATAGTCATAATGTTGCCAGCTACTATCAGTGCCATTCCTGTTACAAACTGGCTGCAGGTGCCCTTGCCGCAGATGGAAAACACATATAACCGACTCCCAGCTAAACCTGAGTAGGCTGAGGCAATTGTTCTGAGGCAGATAGGCAGGCCATGGTCTGCAGATATTCTCTGCTGCCTGCTGATCTCCCTGACATGCCTCCTTCATTATCACCTTTGTTCTCACTGTCCCCCAGCATATTAAATTCATATTCATTGTCCTCATCTTCAAATCCCTCCTTGGCCTTGCCCTCCTTATCTCCTCCAGCCTTAGATCCCCATCTTCACCATTCTGATCTTGTGACTTGGGCCTTTTGTGGGTCTCCTTCCCTTCTCCCCACTGTTGGTGACAGGGCCTTCAGCTGTCTCAGCCCCACGATCAGGAGTTCCCTGCCTAAATCCCTTTGCTTCTCCACTTTTCTCTCCTCCTTTAAGAATCTTCTGAAACTCATTTTTTGACCAAGCTTTCTGTCTCCTAATCCTGCAAAAAGAGTTTAGGGGAATAAGAAGCAGATTTAAGAGCACAACTTGAAGTGTGATAATTATAAGCACACTAGATTTGGTATCCCAACAATTATATGCCAATTTTCTGCCCGGGGCTGGGCCAGGTCATTAAATAGATTGGGGTGGGTACAGGATCGGGGTGTTGGGCCGGACCATTAAATGGATCGGGGGGTGCTGAAGGATCGGGGGTCGGGACAGGTCGTTAAATGGATTGGGGGGTCGGGCAGAGGATCGGGTGGGGGAGAGAGGATTGGGGCCAGATGATGGGCGGGGGGGTGGCGGTGAAGGGAAGATCATGGCCAGCCACCGGAGGATTGGTGGGGAGGAGAGAAGATCGTGTCCGGCCACCAGAGAATTGTGGCCGGCCTCAGCATCATCGCTGGTTGGGGGGGAATGGCTGGGGGAGGTGATCGGAGGCCTCATGGGGGAGTCTCCGATCGCGGTGGGTGGGTTAAGCAGGGACCCTGGATCCAGGAGGTAGGTATAAAGGCACTTACCTCCTGGATCCAGCAGTCCCCGTCTTGCTGTATTTGGTGGGTTTCACGAATTGTAGTTAAAAACAGAATGGAGGTTAAAAAAGAGGCTTCCAGCTGCTGCAGCCACCTGCTGCAGCCACAACTGCAACATCAGATCAGAGCAAGGACCGCATTGCCAGTGGCTGTGAAGGTGACTGTGGCCATGAACTTTTATGCGTTGGATTCCTTCCAGGCTGGAGCAGGAGATATTTTCACTATCTCGCAGTTTCCCATCTTCTGTTGTGTAAGGATGGTCACTGTGGCTGGGGCCGGAATTTTCCGGGGTGGTAGTGAGCGCGATTGGTGGCGAGTCAGGTGGGAAAGTTGTTATTTTTCACAGCGGGTCGGGAACCCGCTGTCATCTTGCTCCCACACACCTTTCCCCCAGGCGTGTCTGTCATCGCGGAACGGACCGGACCGGCGGCGGCGGGCAACCCAATCGAGATGATTATCAGGTAGTTTACAGGCACTTCAGAGCCTTTTTTCACTACTTTTTAAATTTCCCTGTATGGCCACGAGGATTCACACAGCTCGGGAATCACGTCTGTCAACCTGAGGCGGAAGTTCCGTGGCCATTGATCCAGCTAATTACTTGACAGCATGAAATGTACTGTAAAAGCTCCCACCTGACTGAAGATAACTTTCCTCAGGCAAAAAGCTGTTGCTCAGTCCATTTCCAGCACAGATTCTGCAGGCTGCAACTGTTTCTAGCAAAGTGGCTGCAAGTGTTTCTAGCAAAGTCTCCATCCAGTGTCACCTCATTGGAAGAACTCTCTCACCATTGACAGAATGCTTCTGTCATCTGTACTTCACCTGCCATCTATTCCATCAACAGGGATGCCCTTTATACTGTCTCACTTGGTCCGCAGAATCAGACCACGATGAGCCCCAACACCAGCAGCACCAACAACACCACCAACCTTCTCCGCAATCACCTGATGCTGCACAGGACACAGAGCATCAGCTCCTGAGTACATTGCTGCCCGGGAGGCCTGGGATGGCCTCATCATGGCCAGATTTACTTAACTTTACGCTGTACACCCATATGGCTGCCATATGCTGCGCCAGGTTGGCACCACCCCACACCAACACCATAAAGCATCCCTACAATGACCAAGCCATTCCTTTCACACTCATGGGGTGTACTGTTATGTCTCACCATTCACTGCAACTCACTAAGCCACTTCCAAAGGTGCACACAAATCTGTACAAGACCGGAAAGTGTAAAAATAAAGATTTTTATGTTTGACAACTCATTAACAGAAACTGTACATAAACGTTGGATAAAACACCCAAGTGGCTACCGTTGCGTGTTGTTAGTTGGTATGATTGCACTAGGATGAGGGTGAGTGTGAGGAGTGGCTAGTGAGATGGGGATGTGATAATGTAGATAGAGAGAGAGGGATGGGTGGAGGTGCAAGGTATGTTGGTGTGAGTAAGGATGTGCAGGAGTAGGGTAGGGAAAGCAGAGTGATGGGGATGTGATGAGAGGCACAGCAGAATGCAGTTGAGTGTGGCTTTGTACTAACGTTTCCTGATCTAATGAGATCATTGAACCATTTGCAGCACTGCACCCAGGTCCTCCTGACCACATCCCTGCTTGTGACCTCCTCTGCAATCTGCAACCAGGCTGTGTTGGTCTCCTGGGGAGAGAACAGTTCTGATAAAGGGTTACACCTGTAATATTATCTAATTTTTTCGCTCCACAGATGCTGATTGGCCTGCTGATTGTTTCCAACATTTTCTGTTTTTGTTTTGAGTTCTCATTCTTGTATAGAGCTGAAGTCATAGAGTCATAATGGCACAGAAGGAGGCCATTCGGCCCATCGAGTCCGTGCTGGCTCTCTCTCTCTCTCTCTCTCTCTCTCGAGCAATCCAGTCAGTCCCATTACCCCGCTCTATCCCCGTAGCCCTGCAAGTTTATTTCCCTCAAGTGCCTATCCAGTCTCCCCTTGAAAACATTGAGGGGGAGAAATTCGGTTGCTTAGCGCCTCCTGTTAGCGACTCCGGGGGGCGCTAATGGGGCGCTAGGAACTTAGTACCTGAGCGCAGCGATTTTAGCGCCACTCGCGAAATTGACCAGTCATTTTGCGGCGGCACTAAACACTACCGCCATGATCTCCTGCGCCCGCAGATCATGACGCCAGTCAAGCGTGCAACGCCCCGGTAGCGCCCCAGACCGGATATTGAGTCGCGCCCCCTGCCTTAGCACCTGCCGCTGGAAACGACAGGTAGAGGGGAACATTTTCAAGTCGGGAAGGGGCTGGGGGGAGCGCTATTTAAAGGCGGGCACTTCTTGCCTTTTCTTGTCGGCAAAATTTTTGGTTTAACGCTGTCCTAAGGAGTTTTGGCCCTCAGCACCACTTTTGAGGTTCCTAAGTGCTGAGCTCTTTCCGTGGGCTTATCTATTAGTGCTTCCAACACAATTGCTTTTGAGGTCTCTCCAGGCCGAGATTCAAGGCTGCAATGAGCAGGGAGTGGCTGGCCAGCAAGATGGCCCCTCCCCTTTAAGAACTGGACGGTGCCAGTCTGTCTGGTTTCCATGGTAATTCGTATCGCCTGAGCTTCGGTAGCGTTCTGAGGTAGCGCCTTGCTCCCTGACGTTTGCGCCTTAAGAGAGGTGTGTAGCGCCTGATTTAACGCTCAAATCACCTCCAGGGGCGATAGAGGCGAATTTTGCTGTCGGAGGCGATAACTAGCGCCGGGCGCTAAACTTTGCGCCCGGCCGATATTAGCGCCCCAAAATGGGCGATACCGAAATTTTCCCCCTGAGTTTCTCCGTTTCCACCACTTCCATCGGCAGCGAATTCTAGGTCATCACCACTCGCTGTGTAAAAAAGTTTTCCCTCACGTCCCCCCTGTACCTTTTGCCCAAAACCTTAAATCTGTGTCCCTTAGTCCTTGTACCATCAACTAGTGGGAACAGCCTTTCCCCGGCTAGCCTGTCCAAACCCGTCATAATCTTGTACACCTCTATCAAATCACCCCTCAACCTCTAATGAAAACAAATCCAGCTTCTCCAACCTGTCCTTGTAGCTAAGATCCCCCATCCCTGGAACCATTCTGGTAAATCTCCTCTGCACCCTCTCAAGTGCCTTCACATCCTTCCTAAAGTGTGGTGACCAGAACTGGACGCAATACTCCAGTTGTGGCCTAACTTCAGCATAACCTCTCTACTTTTGTACTCAATAGCTCTATTTATGAAGCCCAAGATTCTATATGCTTTGTTAACCACTCTCTCAATATGTCCTGCCACCTTCAGGGACCTATGCACATTAACTCCCAGGTCCCTCTGTCCCTGCACACTCTTTAAAACTGTACCATTAAGTGTATATTGCCTCTCCCTGTTCCTTCTGCCAAAATGCATCACCTCACACTTCTCTGTATTAAATTCCATCTGCCACTTGTCTGCTCATTCTGCTAGCCTTTCTATGTCCTGTTGCAGTTGATTGATATCATCATCACTGTTTGCCACACCACCAAGTTTGGTGTCATCAGCAAATTTAGAAATTCTACTCTGTATTCCAATATCAAGGTCATTTATATATATCAAAAAAAGCAGTGGCCCCAGCACTGACCCTTGGGGAACACCACTGTCTACCATCCTCCAGTCTGAAAAACAGCCATTTACCACAACTCGCTGTTTTCTGTCCTTAAGCCAATTCCTTATCCAAGCTGCCACTGACCCACCTATTCCATGAGCCTCAATTTTGTTAACCAGCCTTCTATGCGGTACTTTGTCAAACGCCTTCCGAAAATCCATGTAGACAACATCAATTACATTCCCTTCATCAATCCTCTCTGTTACTTCATCAATTCAATTAGATTAGTCAAACACGATCTTCCTTTTACAAACCCATGTTGGCTCTCCTTAATTAGCTTAAACTTCTCCAAATGCCTGTTAATTTTTTCCTTGATTATTGTTTCTAAAACTTTACCCACCACTGATGTTAAACTGACCGGCCTGTAGTTACTAGGATTGTCCTTACACCCTTTGTTGAACAATGGTGTCACATTTGCCACTTTCCAATCCTCAGGCACCTCCCCCACATCTAGGGAAGATTGGAAAATTATGGCAAGCCCTTCCGCTATCTCCTCCCCCAATTCCCTTAGCAACCTGGGATGCAAGCCATCTGGACCAGATGACTTGTCCACTCTAAGCATACCCAGCCTTTCTAGTACATCCTGTCTATCAATTTCCACCCTTTCCATTGCTTCTACCTTTTCCACTTCTACCGATATTTTGTCAGCATCCAGCTCTTTAGTAAACACCGATTGAGTATTCTAGCCTTGCCCTGTGCCTCTAAGCATATATCACCTTCTTTGTCTCTAATAGGCCCCAACCCGGCTCTTACTACCTGCTTACTGTTTACATGCTGGTAGAAGATTTTTGGGTTCCCTTTTATATTACTCTCATATTCTCTCTTTGCCAATCTTATTTGCCATGATGTGGAGATGCCGGTGTTGGACTGGGGTGGACAAATGTGAGAAGTCGCACAACACCAGGTTATAGTCCAACAGGTTTATTTGAAATCACAAGCTTTCGGAGCGCTGCTCCTTCGTCAGGTGAAGTGAAGAGATACATATAGGCACAGCATATATAGTCAGAGAACACAGCCAGATGATTACAGTTAATCTTTCCAACTGCCCTTTATCACACCTCGACAGAGAGATAATCACGGCAATCAAAGGTGTGGATGGTGTCCAAACAGGTCAGTCAGGAAAACATTACATCAAAGACAATGTGGCAGATGCTGGGGTCTGTATGGAAAACAAAAAACTTTTTTTGCTGGAAATCACAGCAGGTCCGGCCGCATCTGTGTAGAGAGAACAAGCCAACGACGACTCGAGTCTGGATGACTCTACGTCAGGTAGGGTTACATGTAGCGTGACATGAACCCAAGATCCCGGTTGAGGCCGTCTTCATGGGTGCAGAACTTGGCTATCAGTTTCTGCTCGACGATTTTGTGTTGTCGTGTGTCTCGAAGGCCGCCTTGGAGAACGCTTACCCGAAGATCGGAGGCTGAATGTCCTTGACTGCTGAATTTGCATCTTCACATCCCCTCTCAACTTATTGTATTTGGTTGGTTCTCCCTTGAAGAATTCACCTGACATGCATCATACACCCTCTTTTTTTGTTTCATCATCTTCTCTATCTCCCTCGTCATCCAAGGAGCCCTTGCTTTGGTTCCATTACCCTTCCCTCTTGTTGGAATGTACCTAGCCTGTACTTGGAACATCTCCTCCTTAAAGATCACCCATTGTTCCGTTACAGTTTTTCTTGTCAGTCTTTGGTTCCATTTTACCCTGGCTAGATCCTTTCGCATCCCATTGAAGTTAGCCCTATTCCAGTTTAGAAGTTCCACTCTAGATTGTTCCTTGCTCCTCTCCATTGCTAATCTAAATCTTATAATACGATGATCACTCGTACCCAAGTGTTCTGCCACAGACACTTGGTCGACCTGGCCCACCTCATTGCCCAGCACCAGATCCAGCAATGCCTCCTTCCTAGTTGGGTCAAGAACATGTTGGTCAAGGAAATTCTCCTGAACACATTTCAGAAATTCCTCCCCCTCCTTTCCCTTTACCCTAGCATTATCCCAATCGATATTTGGGTAATTAAAGTCCCCCAAACTCTATAGCTCTTGCATATCTCTTCAATTTTCCTGCAGATTTGCTCCTCTACCTCCCTCTCACTATTTGGAGGCCTATAGAATACCCCAATTGCATGATCATACTCTTTTTGCTCCTCAACTCTAACCAAATGGATTTTGTCCTTGTCCCCTCAAGAACATCCTCCCTTTCCAACATTACAATGTCTTCCTTAATCAGCACTGCCACCCCACCTCCCTTTTTTCCTTCCCTATTTTTTCTGAACACCTTGTACCCTTGAATATTAAGTGCCCAGTCCTCACCATTTTTAAGCCACGTTTCTGTTATTGCCACAACATCATATTGTCACACAGCTTGTGCTTGTAGCTCACCAACCTTATTCACCACACTTTGTGCGTTTACGTACATGCATTCTAAAGCCATTTTTGAATTTTTCGTAGTCTTTCTTAGTCTGCTCCTATCTAATATGGTACTACCACAGCCTCTAGTACTATCTTCTCTAGTACTCACTTTTTTATGCACCTTATTCCTCTTTTCTCCTCCTATATGCTGGTGCCCATCCCCCTGCCAAGTTATTTTAAACCCTCCCCAACAGCACTAACAAATCTCCCCGCAAGAATATTGGTCCCGGCTCTATTGTGGTGTAACCCGTCCGGCTTGTACAGGTCCCACCTTCCCCAGAAACGGTCCCAATGCCTCAGGAATCTAAAGCCCTCCCTCCTGCACCATCTCTCCAGCAACGCATTCATCTGTTCTATCCTCCTATTCCTGTACTCACTAGCACGTGGCACCGGGAGTAATCCAGAGATTACTACCTTTGAGGTACTGCTTTTTAATCTCTCTCCTAGCTCCCTAAACTCTGCCTGCAGGACCTCATCCCTCTTTCTGCCTATGTCGTTGATACCGATATGGACAACGACCTCTGGCTGTTCACCCTCCCCCCTCAGAGTGTCCTGCAGCCGCTCAGTGACATCCTTGACCCTGGCACGAGGGAGGCAACATATCATCCTCGAGTCACGTCTACGGCCGCAGAAAAGCCTGGCTGCTCCCCTAACTATCGAATCCCCTACCACTATTGTTCTTCCACTCTTTTTCCTCCCCCCCCCTGTGCAGCTGAGCCACCCGTGGTGCTGTGGACTTGACTCTGGCTGCACTCCCCAGAGGAACCATCGCCGTCACCAGTACTTAGAACAGAATACTGGTTGGAGAGCGCGATGCACTCCGGGGACTCCTGCACTACCTGCCTGGTCCTCCTCTTCTGACTGGCGGTCACCCATTCCCTCTCTGCCTGAACACTCTTAATGAATGCGCTCCGAAAGCTTGTGATTTCAAATAAAGCTGTTGGACTATAACCTGGTGTTGTGCGACTTCTCACTTTTGCATACTCTTAAGCTGCGGGGTTACCACCTCTAGAAACATGCTAGCCACGTAACTCTAAGCCTCGTGGATGCACCGCAGTGACTCCAGCCACCGCTCAAGCTCCGAAACCCGGAGCGCGAGTTGCTGTAGCTGGTGACACTTCCCGCACATGTGGTCGTCCAGGCTACGCAAAGCTTCCAGGACTTCCCACATGGCACAGGAATAGTGTAGGTATAAAAAAGAAGATAACAATAAATTCTCTTTTTTGTTTCTGTGCAGAGATTGGTAGATGCTGCTGAAGAAGCTGATTTATACCACAAGTATGATATGGATTTTGAGGTGAGTGCACCAGAGCTAAAAGGTTATTTTTAAATTAAGGTAAAAACACACTCATATATGTAATAATATGAATTTACCCTGATGATAAATCTTATCCCTCTGCTTTTCTGTTTGGTGCTGAGATTTAGTAAAGACTTCTGTATAACTAACTGAAAAGCTTGAGTAAATTAGAATCATAGAATCATAGAGCACAGAAGGAGGCCATTCGGCCCATTGTGTCTCTGCCAGCTCTTTGAAAGAGCTATCCAATAAGTCCAACATCCCTGCTCTTTCCCCATAGCCTGACAAATTTTTCATTTTCAAGTATATAAGTAATTCCCTTTTGAAAGTAACTATTGATTCTGCTTCCACTACCTTTTCAGGCAGTGCATTCCAGATCATAACAGCTCACGACGTGAAATAAATTCTCATCATCTTCCCCCTAGTTCTTTTCCCCCTGGTTACCAACCCTTCTGCCAGTGGAAACAGTTTTTCCCAATCTACTCTCTCAAAACCCTTCTTAACTCTGTTAAATCTCCCTTAACCTTTTTTTTGCTCCAAGGAGAACAATACTAGCTTCTCTAGTCTCTTCACATAACTGAAGTTCCCTATCCCTGGTAACATTCCAATAAATCTCATCTACACCCTCTAAGGCTTGG
Source organism: Squalus acanthias (assembly GCA_030390025.1). NCBI lineage: Eukaryota > Metazoa > Chordata > Chondrichthyes > Squaliformes > Squalidae > Squalus > Squalus acanthias. Next base: position 82,298,324 of record CM059435.1, on the reverse strand, counting down.
ACATCCTTCCTAAAGTATGATGCCCAGAATTGTACACAATACTCCAGCTGCAGCCTAACCAGTGATTTATAAAGGTTTATAATAATGTCCTTGCTTTTATACTTTATGGCCATAATTTTCAGAGGTAAAAATGGGTGGGTTGGATGCGTGGGGGGAAGTGAAAGTTGAAAAAATGTGAACCCCGACTCCAACCTGCCTATTTTAGAGTCATAGGGGTAAAAATTCAGTTGGTTGCGCCTCCCGTTAGCGCCTTAAGAGGGCGCTAATGGGGCGCAAAGCCGCTAACGCCCGGGCGCAGCGATGTTTGCGCCGCTCGGGAACTTAACTTGACATTGTGCGGCGGCGCTAAAACTTACCGCTGCGACCACCTGCGCGCGCAGATTGTGACGTCATTCCATGGTGCAACGCCCTTGTGGTGCCCCGTAGCTTAAATTGAGTGGCGCCCCCTGCCTTACCGCCTGGCGCTTCCAACGACCAGAAGACTGGAACGCTATCAATCGCTGTGGGGCTGGGGGGGGCGCTATTTAAAGGGGGCCTCTTCCTGTCTTTTATTGTTGGTGGCATTTTTGAATTACGCATTCTGAGAGAGAGAGGGAGAGACTTCTGGAGAGATTCAACGTTGTGTGAAGGAGTTTTGGGTACTGAGCAGCACTTTGCAGGTTCATTTTGATTTGCCATTCCTTGTATCGATTTAGCAGAGACTGTGGGAGCTGCACTCTGAGCTCTTTGCCTGGTACTCTCCATTGTTCTTTCCAGCACATTTGATGTGCAAGTCTCTCCAGGCCGAGATTCAAGGCTGCAATGAACAGGATGTGGATGGAAAGCAAGATTAACCATCCCCTTTAAGAACTGGCCCGTGCCATTGTGTGTGTGTTCCATTGCTGACTGACATTACATGAGCTTCGCCAGCGCTCTGAGTTAGCGCCTCACTGCTCGGCCTTTGCGCCTTAAGACAAGTGTGCAGCGCCTGCTTTAGCGCTCCACTCACCTCCCGGGGCGGTAAAAGTGAAGTTTCCAGTCAGTGCCGATAATTAGCGCCAGGCGCTAATATTTGCGTCCAGACGATATTTGCGCCCCAAATGGGGCGCGACCTAATTTCTACCCCATAGAGTCATAACGGCACAGAAGGAGGCCATTCGGCCCATCGAGTCCGTGCCGGCTCCCTGTGGAGAAATCCAGTCAGTCCCATTCCTGCTCTATCCCCGTAGCCCTGCAAGTTTATTTCCCTCAAGTGCCTATCCAGTCTCCCCTTGAAAACATTGAGTGTCTCCATTTCCACCACTTCCATCGGCAGCGAGTTCCAGGTCCTCACCACTCGCTGTGTAAAAAAGTTTTTCCTCACATCCCCCTGTATCTCTTGCCCAAAACCTTAAATCTGTGTCCCCTAGTCCTTATACCATCAACTAGTGGGAACAGCCTTTCCCCGTCTAGCCTATCCAAACCCGTCATAATCTTGTACACCTCTATCAAATCACCCCTCAACCTCCTTTGCTCTAATGAAAACAAAACCAGCTTCTCCAACCTGTCCTTGTAGCTAAGATCCCCCATCCCCGGAACCATTCTGGTAAATCTCCTCTGCACCCTCTCAAGGACTTTCACATCCTTCCTAAAGTATGCCGACCAGAACTGGACACAATACTCCAGTTGTGGCCTAACCAGCGCTTGAAAAAGGTTCAGCATAACTTCTCTACTTTTTACTCAATACCTCTATATTTATGAAGCCCAAGATCACATATGCTTTGCTAACTACTCTCTCAATATGTCCTGCCACCTTCAGGGACCTATGCACATTAACTCCCAGGTCCCTCTGTCCCTGCACACTCTTTAAAACTGTGCCATTAAGTGTGTATTGCCTCTCCCTGTTCCTTCTGCGAAATGCATCACCTCACACTTCTCTGTATTAAATTCCATCTGCCACTTGTCTGCCCATTCTGCTAGCCTTTCTATGTCCTGCTGCAGTCGATTGGTATCATCCTCACTGTTTGCTACACCCCCAAGTTTGGTGTCATCGGCAAATTTAGAAATTCTACTTTGTATTCCAATATCCAGGTCATTTATATATATCAAAAAAAGCAGTGGCCCCAGCACTGACCCTTGGGGAACACTACTGTCTACCATCCTCCAGTCTGAAAAACAGCTATTTACCACAACTCCTTGTTTTCTGTACTTAAGCCAATTCCTTATCCAAGCTGCCACTGACCCACCTATTCCATGAGCCTCAATTTTGTTAACCAGCCTTCTATGTGGTACTTTGTCAAACGCCTTCCTAAAATCCATGTAGACAACATCCATTGCATTCCCTTCATCAATCCTCCCTGTTACTTCATCGAAAAATTCAATTAGATTAGTCAAACACAATCTGTCTTTTACAAATCCGTGTTGGCTCTCCTTAATTAGTATAAACCTCTCCAAGTGCCCATTTATTTTTTCCTTGATTATTGTTTCTAAAACTTTACCCACCACTGATGTTAAACTGACCAGGCTGTAGTTACTAGGATTATCCTTACACCCTTTGTTGAACAATGGTGTCACATATGCCACACTCCAATCCTCGGGCACCTCCCCCGCATCTGGGGAAGATTGGAAAATTATGGCAAGCCCTTCCGCTATCTCCTCCCCCAATTCCCTTAGCAACCTGGGATGCAAGCCATCTGGACCAGGCGACTTGTCCACTCTAAGCATACCCAGCCTTTCTGGTACATCCTGTCTATCAGTTTTCACCCCTTCCATTTCTTCTACCTTTTCCACTTCTACCGATATTTTGTCAGCATCCACCTCCTTAGTAAACACCGATACAAAGTACTCATTGAGTATTCGAGCCTTGCCCTGCGCCTCTAAGCATATATCACCTTCTTTGTCCATAATAGGTCCCACCACGCCTCTTCCAACCCGCTTACTGTTTACATGCCGGTAGAAGATTTTTGGGTTCCCTTTTATGTTAACCACCATTCTACTCTCATATTCTCTCTTTGCCAATCTTATTTTTATCTTCACTTCCCCTCTCAACTTATTGTATTTGGTCTGGTTCTCCCTTGAAGAATTTACCTGATATGCATCATACACCCTCTTTTTTTGTTTCATCATCTTCTCTATCTCCCTTGTCATCCAAGGAGCCCTTGCTTTGGTTCCCTTACGCTTCCCTCTTATTGGAATGTACCTAACCTGTACTTGGAACATCTCCTCCTTAAAGATCACCCATTGTTCCGTTACAGTTTTTCCTGTCAGTCTTTGGTTCCATTTTACCCTGGCTAGCTCCCCTCTCATCCCATTGAAGTTAGCCCTATTCTAGTTTAGAAGGACTACTCTAGATTGTTCCTTGCTCCTCTCCATTGCTAATCTAATTCTTATGATACGATGATCACTCGTACCCAATTGTTCTCCCACAGACACTTGGTCGACCTGGCCCACCTCATTGCCCAGCACCAGATCCAGCAATGCCTCCTTCGTAGTTGGGCCAAGAACATACTGGTCAAGGAAATTTTCCTGAACACATTTCAGAAATTCCACCCCCTCCTTTCCCTTTACCCTAGCATTATCCCATTCGATATTTGGGTAATTAAAGTCCCCAATATCAGCACTCTGTAGCTCTTGCATATCTCTGCGATTTCCCTGCAGATTTGCTCCTCTACCTCCCTCTCACTATTTGGAGGCCTATAGAATATCCCCAATAGCGTGATCATACCCTTTTTGCTCCTCAACTCTAACCAAACAGATAATGTCCTTGTCCCCTCAAGAACATCCTCCCTTTCCAACATTACAATGTCTTCCTTAATCAGCACTGCCACCCCACCTCCCTTTTTTCCTTCCCTATCTTTTCTGAACACCTTGTACCCTTGAATATTAAGTGCCCAGTCCTCACTGCTTTTAAGCCACGTTTCCATTATTGCCACAACATCATATTGCCACACGGCTAATTGTGCTTGTAGCTCACCAACCTTATTCACCACACTTTGTGCGTTTACGTACATGCATTCTAAAGCCATTTTTGAATTTTTCGCAGTTTTTCTTAGTCTGCTCCTATCTAATATGGTACTACTTCTGCCTCAAATACTACTTTCTTCTCTAGTGCTATCCAACACACTCACTCTTTTATGCACCTTATTCCTCTTTTCTACTCCTATATGCTGGTGCCCACCCCCCTGCCAAGCTAGTTTAAACCCTCCCCAACAGCACGAGCAAACCCTCCCATGAGAATATTGGTCCCGGCTCCATTGAGGTGTAACCCGTCCGGCTTGTACAGGTCCCACCTTCCCCAGAAACGGTCCCAATGCCTCAGGAATCTAAAGCCCTCTCTCCTGCACCATCTCGCCAGCCATGCATTCATCTGTTCTATCCTCCTATTCCTGTACTCACTAGCACGTGGCACCGGGAGTAATCCAGAGATTACTACCTTTGAGGTACTGCTTTTTAATCTCTTTCCTAGCGCCCTATAGTCTGCCTGCAAGACCTCATCCCTCTTTCTGCCTATGTTACCGATATGGACAACGACCTCTGGCTTTCACCCTTCCCCCTCAGAGTTTCACCTTTATCTCAGGAGGGACAGGGTGGGGTGGGCTGCCAACACGCTGCCAGGAGGCGGGTTGGCAATTTAAATATTATAACGAGGCCTGAAGCCTCTACTTTAACATGCTTTGCAGGTTTTACTGCAGGCGACCGGGGATCCTCAGCCTCGGGGAGCAATCCTTGTGGGCCGGGAGGAGCGGGAGTGCATTTCTCGACCCCCCAAGCTACCCCACCAGCAGCCCACATCCCCCAGGGTCAGGGTTCAGACCCCCCACCCCCCACCGGATCAGATCCCCGGATCGCAACTCGGCTCCGCGGTCGGGGATCGGACCCCCCTGGGGATAGAATGCACCTCCCCCCACCGGGGCCGGGGATCGGACCCCCCCCCACCCCAGGCTTGGCCCCCTCCCCCCTGGGGATCGGACCCCCTCCCCACCCCGGGCTTGGCCCCCTCCCCCCTGCGGATCGGACCCCCCCTCCACCCTGGGGATCGGACCCACCCCCCCCAGGGTTTGGTCCCCCCACCCCCAGAGGATTGGAACCCCCAGGCTTGGACCCACCCCCCCGCCATCCTGGGTCCAGCACTTACCTTGTTCTGCGGCCTCCTTCTCCGCGTTCTCCGCATACTGGAAGCCAGCCTATCAATCAAGCCTTAGCGCCTGGCTTGAACAACAGCAGGAAGAGGAGGCGTGATGCAGTCGGATGGCCACTGTAGGAGCGGTATTTAAAGGGATCAACATCTGGTTTCATTTTAGTCGCCAATCAATGCTGCCTGCTCAGATTTACATAGTGAAACTGCTGTTTTCAGTGAGATAAACGTTTGTAACTTTCAGGAGTGTTCTGCCATTGAAAAATTTGTCAGTTTGATTCTGCTAACATTTGGAAGTCCTACGCTTGGTTACATTAATGGGGGCTGTACTGGCACTCAACCTCGCCCTCCAGCATCAACAGCGGAGGCAGCGGAGGCAGAGACAAACATTGAAAAATGTGGCCAGAGGGAGGAGGGCCAACAGGGCTCTCAACAGGAGGCCTTACCCTCCCAGGGTATTCCGGCAGCACTTCTCCAACATAAATTTAACTGAGGAGCAGTGTCTTAGAAGGCCCCGCTTCACCAAGAAGGTGGTCACAGAGCCACCTCCGGCAGCCAGACCTTGAGCCACCTCCGGCAGCCAAATCTTGAGCCTCAGATCAGGACCACCATGACTCTCTCAGTGGCAGTCAAGGTCACCGTCACCCTCAATTTCTATGCCAGCGGATCCTTCCAGCTTGCAGAAGGAGACATATCTATCATCTCACAGTTCGCTGTCCATTGCTGCATCCGGGAGGTCACAGATGCTCTCTACAGAAGGAGAAGGGACTACATTTCCTCCCCCATAACCAGAGAGAAGCCGGACGAGTGTGCATGTGGCTTTGCCAGCATAGTGAGCTTCCCCATGGTGCAGGGTGCCATTGACTACACCCATGTTGCTTTGTGGGCACCCCGTAACAATCCTGAGGTCTTCCATAACCTGAGGTCTACCACTCACTTAATGTGCAGTTGGTGTGCGACCACAGACAGCGAATCCTCACTGTCAATGCCCGCTATCCTGGCAGCAGACACGGTGGGCTGGATTTTGAATGACCCATGGAGTCGGGTTTGGAGGCGTGTGGGGGGTTAAATTTGCGGGGTCGGGGTTTCTGACCCCATCCCAACTCCATCCCGCCTCCACGCAATTTTGACAAAATCAGTCGCGGGGTTCCCGACTCCGTCCCGCCTCCAAGAGGCGGGAGAGGCCATTAAAGCCCTTAACAAGCTCTAAATTGGCTCTGTAATGCCATTTTGAAACGTTTTAGCTAGTTTAACCCTTTTCTGACGTGAAGTACGCCTGGTGTGAAACACTCAAGTGAAACCTGGCGGGAGCACAAGTGGACAGCTGACTATCAGCTGCAGGTCCACTATTACAACGGAGATGTGATGAAGGTAGTAGTAGTATTAGGTCTGAAAGTCGCCGCTGCTGCATTGAATGTGTTCAGAGACTGCCTGGCCTTTGCTGTGAGAGGACCTCTCTCTCTCTCTCTCTCTCTCTCTCTCTCTCTCTCTCTCTCTTCTCCCCCCCCCATATTTTGCATCCAGGTCCACTCACATCAAAAGCAAGCCAGGCAGGTCCTCTCTCACCAACAGTCTCCGAGACTAGGCAGTCAGCAATGATGACATCATCAGAGGCGACTTTCAGACTGAAACCACTAATTGGTTCATGGGTTCCCACATGCTGGAACTCAATTGCCCAGTTAAGTGAAAATTGCATCATCCACATTAATCTGGAGTCGGTGGGGGGGAACACGAAATGCGGATTACATGACCCTAACCCGACCCCAAGACAAAATCCAGCCCGATGCCTTCATCCTGCGCCAGACTGGTGTTCCAGCACTCTTCCAGCCACCACATCAAGCTCACAGCTGGCTGGTCAGAGACAACGGCTATCCGCTCTCCACCTGGCTCATGACTCCCCTCCGCAACCCCAACATTCCTGCCCAGCACCCATATAATGAGAGCCATGCTGCCACCAGAAACATCATCGAGCAGACCATCGGCGTGCTCAAGCAATGGTTCCGCTGCCTTGACCGCTCGGGAGGAGCCCTCCAGTACTCGCCGGAGCAGGTGTCCCTTTTCGTTATGGTGTGCTGCATGCTGCACAACTTGGCCATCATGAGGGCCCAGCCATTGCCAGCAGGCATAGCGGGACCACCTCAGGAGGAGGAAGAGGGAGAAGAGGAGGAGGAGGAGGAACAGCAGCAAGGGAGGAGGCAGCCACTCAATTGGTCTTCTGGAAGGGCGGTCCGTGACCGCCTCATCAGACTCAAGCTCCAATAAATTCTACCCCACATCCCGGTTGCTCACCACATCCCCATCATTCCATCCATTCCGCATGCCATATCACAGCGCAAAGCTGAAATGAGAGACAGCACAAATTCTGCAAAATTACATTAATAAATTTATCGACATTCAGAAAACACATATACACAACAACAATATTAACTAATCACCCGTGTGCAAACCCTTACAATCCCTTTTCCTAGTCTACTGCTCCTACAGAGTCTGTGCCCAGTGGCTGCAGCAGGGCTGGTGGAAGGCTGCTGAGTGTCCGTGCCAGAGACTACAGATGGCCTTGCATGACACCCTTGAGCAGCTCTGAGCCTGGAAGGCTCGGCTGTACACTGCACCACCGCATGCTGGGTGGTGGCAGGCTGGTCTGGCTGGATGACAGGTAGCGACAAGGGCAATGGCAGAGTGGCAGTGGTGGGAGCAGAAATGCTGTCATCCTGACAGAGGACAGCAGGTTCCTGCTCGACTGACACACTGTCACTCCCCTGGGGCAGCTCCTCAGCATCCCTACCAATCTGCTGGAGCACAGATCGCTGGCCTGCTGCGACACCATGAGATACCCGGTGGACTGTGGTGGACCCAGCGATGATGGCAGCAGTCAGAGCTTGCGTGGCATCAAGCTAAGAGTGCATAAGAGCAGTCTGAGACTCGATGGCAGCAACCATTGACTGCATTACAGCACTAAGACGTAGCGTGGCTTCCACCTGTGCTGCAATGGCTGCTGCTACATCACCCATGGCATGCAGCATGAGATCTGGGTCTCCACGGTCTCTCAGGAAGTCCACCATCCTTTGCAGACTGCCAAGGATGAGCTCCATGGTGTGCGCAGAGCTCTGTGCAATGTTGGAGGCCATCTCTTCCATGCTCCTTACCATTTCCGACAGGCTCTCGGGCACCCTTGCCATTGCACCTATCATCTCCTTGTGCATGCCCATCACCTTTCTTGTGAATGCCTCCCCATCGAGGTTCTCATCTGAGTTGTGTGCAGCAGAGCTCGCACGCGAACTCGCTCTCCGGGGAGCTGGCTCCCGAGCTACCCTTTCCCCCTGGCCTTGCTGCAGCCCGCTCATCCCCGGTGTATCACTCAGTGCAGACCCCTCTACTAAACTTGCCTCTAAAGATCGTGTAGTCCTAGTATCTGAGGTGTTGCCTGCAGTGACGTGGTGCCTTCTTCCTCCTCATGTTCTCCCACCTCACCCTCACTGGGAGGCTCAGGGACAGGCTGGTCAGCTGGTTGCTGATTACCTGAAAGCATAAAGGCACAAGAGTCGCGTTAAGGTGAGGGCAGGGGGGCAGGAAGGGAGCAAGGAATGCAGACAATATAATGAGCTGGAAAGTAGGAAAAGCTTGTGGTGTGAAGGGGAATTGGGATGAGAGAAGGAGAGGGGATGAACATACTGTTGTTGTCCCCAAGGAGGTCAACATCGCGGACGGCCATGGTGCCCACCACCTGGTGCCCAATGACGCTCAGCACTCACTCCTCCAGGTCTGTAAGCTGTTGGATGTCCACTTCACCCCCACCTGTTCGTTGTTGCTCCCTCCTATTGTGGGCCATCTTGGCCTGCAAGAGAAAAGAAAGTGTGCGAGTGAGTGTGCAGCTATGAGTTTGGGAGATGTGCCTGCCATAGTTGAATAGCTGTGATTGTAGGTAAGGCGTGAGATATGGATGTGAGTTTGAGTCGGTGGAGATGCTTGGTGGGTGAGTGGTGGGGGTGTGGTGGTTTGTGCAGTGTGTACAGACTGAGGTTCAGATGCTGGTATGTAGGACTTGTTGAAGCATCTACTCACCCTGACCACCCGAGTGAGGTCGTTGAATTTTTTATGGCACTGTGTGAGGGTCCTGATGACCACATTGCTGGCTGAGACGTCCTGGGCCACTTCGCTCCACATTGCCCTGAAGACATGGGGCAATGGCCTCCTGCCAGTGGCCGGGAACAGCACTGCCCTCCTTCTTTCGACTGTCGCGACCAATGCCTCCAATGCCTGGGTTCTGAAATGGTGAGCTCTCTCCCTGGGACTGGGATCAGCCATGAGGATAAGAAGTGTAGCTGTTGAGTTGCTTGGAGGTCACCTTCAGAGCCAGCAATGTTGAGAATGAGGTTGTGCAGAATGAATGAACCTTCCCTTTAAGAACTGGAAGGAGCCAGTGTGAATGATGAGCCCCGTTTGGAGTGCAACTGAAATTGGTTATTGCTCTGCGGGTAGCGCCCCGCTCTCTGTGTTTAGCGCCCTAAGTTAGCTGATTATCACTTGATTAAGCGCTCCAGTTCCTTCTTGGATCGCTAACAATCAATTTAGCAGGCGGTCAGAAGGATTAGCGCCTGGCACTAACTCTGCAACGTTTAAAAATTTAGCGCCCCAACCAGGGCAATACCAAATTTCCTAGCCCTTAGGTTGTGAAAAGTCACAATATCATCTTATTTCAAATATATTTGAATTATGAAATTTAAAAGTAATTATTAATATAATAATAATGTTAGAGTAATTATTAATATAATATTTAAATGATTTTTAAGTGCTAAATTATAACTTTAAAGTTGATTACCATATCTTTTTGTGCTCCTTGTAATCAGTGGAGAACTCTCCGAATTATGTTTGTTGACTTCAGCCATTATCTGTTCAATTTATATCCTCAGCCATTGAACTTGTTTTTTTACAAGAATGTTTCCTGGAGTATTAATTATTAACTGGGTCTACCCTTAATCCTTTCATCAGTGCTGTGTTGTGTAGAAATTCATCAGAACACCCAACATCCTGCCTTCAGTTTTCCTTAAAAGCTGAAACTTAATTAATCTTCTATGTGACAAATTTTGTCAATGTGTTTTTAAATGATTGTCACCAGGAAGTTCTTTGAAAGCATAATAGAATAAGAATAAGAATGTGAGATTCTTATCAGAACTCTGGTTTTTCAAAATGCTAAATGAATTGCTTAAATATGTTGTCGAATATTAAGGAGATATCCTGTACTCAATGAAAATAGAAAACTAGTTACATATAATGACATCTATGTTTGATAGAATTAGCCTCATTAACAATTAATAAGTCATCAAATCTTGCATTGTGTGTATGACATAATTTATGGTAATCAAATGAGACTGTAATCTGAAAAATAACATCTTCATAGTACAATAGCAAAATACTGCGGATGCTGGAAATCTGAAATAACAACAGAAAACGCTGGAAAAACTCAGCAGGCCAGGCAGCATCCGTGGAGAGAGAAAGAGAGTTAACGTTTCAGGTCGATGACCTTTCGTCAGAACTTCATAGTACATGTAGTTCAATTCCAAATACATCAGGAATGTGATTCTATAAACCTCAAATAAAATAATTAGTGGATATAATCTCTGTATTACAGGCAACTTAATTATTCATTCAAATTGCAATAAAATATTAGAAACATGCTACTGAAACCATTTTGCAGAAAATTGATTAGTCTTCTAAAATTTGGTGGTGAGTTGAATATATTTTACATAACATATCAAAACAAGATAACTGGAGTACTTTACACCAGATCAGGAAGTTTTATTAACTATTATACATTTGTCAAGAATTTTCTACAATGTGAGTGAATGGCAAGTGGTTTGGTAAATTGGAATTCTGTACAATGGGAGTGAATGGGGAGGGATTTACTCTATTGGAATTCTATAAATAGAATGGAAAGGGATTTTATGCATTATATTTTTATAGCTAGGATGTATTTATATTTACATCTGGTTTTTTTTTTCCCTGTGCACTAGGTGGCATAAGAGCAGAGCAAAGCCAGAGGCAGCTGCAACACAGCTGTCTCATGAATCTGACCCTGGTCATTCACCTGGGATCAGCTGTAATTATTCAATTTGTACCTCATTCCAAGTACACAACTGGGAGCTGTCATGATGACATGATCACCGTGTTGTCACAGCTCTTACCAAATTCACAACTGGGAATTATGCTGGTACAACTGTGCTATTTACATCACATTGCAGGCACAGTGACACAATGGTTCACTACCATGTTAATATGATTAGAATGGTATCTCACAAATCATTCCGGGTATGTAATAATAGTATGATATTATGGTTACTGTGATAGTCACACTTTATTCTAAGTATGATTGGAAATTAATTTCATATCATGATTCTGCAGTTAATCGCACACCAATTCAAAATTGATAAGAGTGATTATCATTTGATTATAGTGCTATATACAACTCATTCCCAGCAACCAGTGGGGATGAACATGATAGTATAATGACAGGGTTAATCACATTTCATTATAAAATTACAGTAGGGTAGTATCCTGATGAAATGATTGCAGTACACTTCACCCCTCACTCTATGCACATGTTAGGGTAAATTAATCAATTCACTCCCGTTCTTCGACTGCGCTCAAAGAGAGATTGAAGACAGGGCTATAGCATTGTAGCCCCAGTTCTATGACCCAAATGCCCCCTTCGAGCAATGGTTCCCACTGGGAGCATGGGATCAGTGAATTTACCTTAATAGGTGATTAGTCGACGGGCGCCCATGAATGTTTCACTTACTCCCAAGTACGTTTTGTATATAAATGGTTAAAGCTTAATGATTGGAAATCAGTTTTGATAAAAAAGCATTTAATGTGATTGCATTTAAAAATGAGAATCCTCGTTGTATTTTTTGAACCAAGTTCAGAACAGCTCTTTTACTGAAAGTGCCAGTTAGTGCCAAAGTATGGACAGTTTTGTGCCATAGAATTGAATCCTAATGTCAAAAACTAATTTCAGTCAAGCCTCCTTCAGAGAATAAGATCTTTTATGCCATCAGTCTGTAAGAAAGGTGGTATCCTGACAAATACATGCCGAGGAACCAGATGAATCCTTATTAAGGAATTGTCTGTGGTTTTAACTCCCAACCTAGGTCGAGGGATGAATGATGCCTGACTCGGCTCCCGAACTGTCTTACAACCCAGTTTGAATCAAAATGAATTTAATTTACTAACCCTCGGTTAGGTTACCTTCAAGCTGCTGAGTGAGTGAAGGAAGATGTCAAACCACGTCATGCACTAAACATTATTTATTGGTTACAAATTACAACTTAGTTAAAGTTGGATGCACGAATGCTTAATAGACATGCATAAGTGTAATCAGAATTATCTAGTAGTTGAGCAGCAAATTTTTAATGGACAGGGTTACTTAACAAGTTATGAAAACAAGTAGCAAAGGTTACACAGGCAATTCGGTCTATTACTGTAAATCAGCATTAACTATAGCAGCAGCCAGAGTCTGAGGTTCAAAATTGGTGAGATTACTTTAAGAGTAGCTGACACATTAACAGCTTTGAATAGCCGATCTATTAAATAGCTGAAGTCTATGGGCAGAATTTTCTGGGTTCCGTGCGGGCGCAATTGGAGGCGGGTCAGGTGGGAAATTTGAAAAATCTTGCAGCGGGTCGGGAACCCGCCGTCATCCCGCCCCCACGCGCCTTTCCCTCAGGCGCATTTGCCGGCACGGCAACAACCCGAACGGCAGAGATGGGTGAGCTAATTTAAACCATCATTAGGCACTTGTCAGACCCTTAAGTGCCTTTTTCACCCTACCTTTCAAATTTCCCTGGAGGAGCACGGGAATCACACAGCTCGGGAACCACGTCTGTGAACCTGAGGTGGAAGTTGAGTGGCCATTGATCCACCTCATTAGTCCATAGCATGAAAAATACAATAAAAAGTCCAACCTCACAGCTGATCACTTTCATAAGCTGTTGCTGACTGCATTGTCAGCAGGGATTTAGCTTTCTAGAGGTTTCAAATGTTTCCAGCAACGTTGGCATCCAACTCATTGGTGGAACCTATCACACCATTGACATATTGCTTCTGTCATCTCTACTTGACCTGCCATCTATTCCATCAGCATGGGTATTGTTTATACTGTCTCACCCTGGTCCTCAGAATCAGACCACAATGAGCCCCAACACCAGCAGCACCAGGCACACCAGCAGCACAAACACCAACACCACCAATCTTCTCCTCAACCACCTGATGCTGCACAGGACTGAGGGCATCAGCGCAGGGCTGCACTGCGCCAGAGGCGATACACCCAACACAGGGTATACAGGCAGAGGATGAGCTTCCTCAATATAACGGAGCAGCAGTGCCAAAGGAGGCTCAGGCTATCGCGACAGGTTGTCGCAGACATTTGCACATTGTTGGAGGAAGAGTTGCAGCCCAGAGGACACCGGGTGGACATACCTTACCAGTGGCTGTCAAAGTCACCAGCGCCCTCAACTTCTTCACCTCAGGCTCCTTCTAGGGATCTGCAGCAGATATTTGCGGCATCTCGCAGTCGGCCGCCCACAGATGCATCACACAGGTCACTGATGCCCTGTTTGACAAATCAGCCAATTATATCAACTTTGCCACTGATGAAGCCAGTGTTACTGAGTGGGTGCTCGGCTTTGCCACTCTGGCTGGCTTCCCATGGGTGCAGGGCGTTATTGACTGCACACATGTGGCCATCAGGACACTCCACCATCACCCAGGAGTCTTTGTCAACTGCAAGGGCTTCCACTCCCTCAATGTGCAGCTGGTCTGCAACCATAGGAAGATCATCATGCATGTGTGTGCATGAAATTCCCTGGAGGCTGTCATGACTCTTTTGTCCTGTGCCAGTCCACCCTCCCTCAGTTCTTCGCTCCTCCAAACAGACTTTACGGCTGGCTGCTTGGAGAAAGGGCTATCCACTGAAGATGTGGTTCATGACACCCTTGAGGAGGCCAAGTACTGCGGCCCAGGAGAGATATAATGAAAGCCACATTTCCACCAGATGTGTCATAGAGCAGACAATAGGCATGCTGAAAATGCGCTTCAGATGTCTTGACAGATCTGGAGGAGCCCTTCAGTACGCACCAGCCAGGGATCTCCAGATTCATCGTGGTCTGCTGTGCCCTGAACAACAGAGCGCAGCAGCGAGGATTAGCGCTGCATGAGGAGCAAGGCACTGAGCGCACAGCCTCTTCAGAGGAGGAGGAGGAGGAGCAGGAGCAACGTACGGTCCCGATACCACCAGCACCCGAGCACATTGCTGCCTGGGAGGCCAGGGATGGGTTCATCATGGCCAGATTTACTTAACTTTACGCATTACACCCATATGGCTGCCACATGCTGCGCCAGGTTGGCACCACCCCACAGCGACACCATAAAGGATCCATACAATGACCAAGCCATACCTTTCACACTGACCACCACTGCTGGAGGTAACGTTATGTCTCACCATTCACTCCAACTCACTAAGCTACTTCCAAAGGTGCACACAAATTTGTCCATGACCATAAAGTGGTGAAAAATCTGTGACATCACAGTAATGGAAACTTTACAGAAACATTTAATAAAACACCCAAGTGGCTACCCTTGTGAATCTACTTGTGTTTCATCTTTCTCTTACGCATGCTTCTACGAGGTAAAACTCTCTGTGGCTGCAGCAGAGGTAGAGGAAGCTTGCTCACTTCCCTGCTGCGACTGCACAGACCCTTTTGGCGAACGTACTCTGGGTTTTGGAGCCTGTGATGGCCCCGCAAGGGCAGACTCGGCCATTGCAATCCGAGGAGGCATCTGGGGCTCTGACTGGGCGGTTGGGGGTGGGGGGGGCGGTGCAACGGGGGAGAAGTGTGAGCGCTTTGAGAGGAGCCCCGACTTGCATGTCCCCTCTCACCATCATCCCTCTCATGGGCCACCTGCACTTCCCTGCTAGCAAGGAACTGGAGAGCACTTTGCTGCAGAGCAGTGGGGCCATGAGGACCAACTTCTACGTTGACATCCCTCCTAGAGAGGACGTCTATGAGCCTCTGCCATCTATTCTCCATAGATAGCCATCTATTCTCCATGGAGACCATGTGCTCCTGTGAGTGGCGCATTAGCTGCTTGATGCAGGTGGCCATCCTATCCATGGAAGAGCCTACAGTCGCCATCACCTGCGACACGGTGGTGCTCATGTTGGAGATGGACTCCTCCATTCTCTGGACATTTGCAGACATCGCGGTCGCAAAACCTGTCAAAGCCTCCTGCACTTCTTGCTGCACCTTCAGGAATGCCTTCTTTCTGGATGGCCCCCGAGGCTCAGGGTCTGTATGCAGCTGAGCAGAGTTGGGAGCGTCCTGTGCCCTTCGGCGAGGAGTCTCCACTGCTGTCCCTGTCTCCACCATCTGCTCTTGCTCACTTGTGAGTTGTGAGATACCAGGTCACAACACTACTCTATCTCGCATGGGACCCACCGAGGAGTAAGTATCTGCGCTGGTGTTGGGTGCACCTATGTCTGGTGACGATGTGCCCTCAAGGCTGGAGGCTGCTCTGAGGAGTCGTCTTCCTCCTGGATAGTGGGGGGGGGGGGGCTCTTGATGGACCTGTGGGAGAGTAAAGAGATGAGTTAGATATGTCATATGAAGAATGGGTAACGATGCCATTATGCAAATGATGAACATTCACTGGCTGCTGACATCAGTCCCCATATGAGTGACTGCTGTATTCCATGTAGTTGTATGATATATAATTCTGTCACCAGGTTGCTGAGATGTCCCACTCTCTCCGTCTCCCACCTCCAGCTGCTCGGCCACTCCAGACTTCCAAGGCAGCCTCCTCTGCTGATGTTAGGGTGGCGAAGGAAGGAGGGCCACCTCCAGTTCTCTCCCTCCGCCTCTTATTTGGGTTCTCTTTTCCTGTAAGGAGGGAAAGAAGAGAAGGTTGAGTGAGAGTGATGGAGTGAGTGTAAGGAATGAATGGGTTACATCTGTAGAGGGTGACTATGATGGAGTGGGGTGCCAATGCCAAGTGGCCTCCTTGTGTGTTAGTTGGTATGATTGCATTAGGATGAGGGTGAGTGTGAGGCATGGCTAGTCAGATAGGGATGTGATAATGTAGATAGAGAGAGAGGGATGGGTGGACGTGCAACGTATGTTGGTGTGAGTAAGGATGTGCAGGAACAGGGTTGGGAAGGTAGAGTGATGGGGACGTGATAAGAGGCGCAGCAGGATGAAGTTGAGTGTGACTTTGTACTCACCTTTCCTGATCGAATGAGATCATTGAAACGTTTGCGGCACTGCACCCAGGTCCTCTTGACCACATCCCTGCTGTTGACCTCCTCTGCTCTTTGGAGCCAGGCTCCATTTGTCTCCTTTGGAGGTCTCTTCCGCCCATTAGAAGGGAAGAGGACCTCCCTACGTGCTCTCACTCCCTCTACAAGCATGTGGAGGGAGTCATCTGAGAACCTGAGTGCAGCCCTCTGTCTCAGTGTACTCATGTTTGGCACTCTTTGTAGCAGTCCAATTGTGCAGCCTGCGCTATCCGAGATGAACTTTCAAATGCAATGTGACCATGGCCCCTTTAAATATTCCAACTGAAAACGCATCATCGCTGACGTCATCAGACCTGTACCATTTAATTGGGCTGGGTAATGCACAGGGCGTCCTGAAGAGGCCCCATTAACGGAAAGTCGATTTCAGGAGCGGCATGGGATGAAGGACAGGGTCGCGACCCGCCATGGCGCCCGCCCACACCCGACCCGCAGAAAATTCTGGCCTATGTGTGTGATTAATGATGTTCAGAGCTTACACAACCTCGTCTTTACAAGCTGTGTGGTTGAGTCAATCTCCTTCCTTCCCTGGGTCGCAGGTGTTAGCTTCTGCAGCGATGAGTCGATGAACCCCTTTATAGTAGCGAGGTTCTCCATTCCACTTGGATCTTCAGTTCAGTTCCAACTGAAGATACCTTACACATGAGTGACGCTATCTGAGCTGGCTTCATGCTCACCTCCTCTGATCTTGGCCACTGATAAAATTAAGTAACTCTTTTCTCAGCCTACATCTGGCTGATACTGCCTC
Organism: Squalus acanthias; assembly: GCA_030390025.1. Classification (NCBI taxonomy): domain Eukaryota; kingdom Metazoa; phylum Chordata; class Chondrichthyes; order Squaliformes; family Squalidae; genus Squalus; species Squalus acanthias. The sequence goes on along the minus strand of CM059435.1, from coordinate 82,281,137 downwards.
GCAAGTTAACTCAGTTTTTTACTCCTTGTCCTAATATGCTGTACCTGTAAAGGCACATTTCTGTGACTGCTAGGTAATTGTTCTCTAAGTTCTGTACAGAGAGACTGCTACTTCTACAAAGGCAAAGAGAGAGACACGTTTCTCTCTCTAGGTAAAGATTAGAACAGACTGTCTACAACTGCTACAACTACTGACTATCGATTGTCTAACACTGATCAACCTGAGAGGTGAAAAACCCTGTATTTTTATATCTTGATTTCCCTACATTCAATTAGGATGACAATGGTGCCAGAAGGACTCAGTCTCCTTCTGCCATTAAAACTTGTCATTGAGTCATTGTTACCGGTTATTATTAAATACACTCTGTTCTATATCCATTTCAGTGCTTGTAGTTTTGTCTGGAAGTAGTAGAAGACCCTGTTATCCAGTGTTTACGTGGGTTTTCACAACAGACAGCCGAGATGCGAAATTTATCAAATAGTAAAGAAGCTTAATTAAAAATCAAAATGTGGAGTGGCAAAATGAAAATCTTAGCATTGTGAATTAAATAAAAATAGTAGACTTTGGGGGAAAAATTGGGTTGCGCCCCCTGGGCGCTAACTTCGCCAGGGCGCTACTTTTAGTGTCCCGAAAAAGTTAGCGCCCCCGTGCCCAAAATTGAATGGTAGCGCCCCAAGCAGGAGGCGAGATATCGCGGTGCTATGTGCAGCAGCGCCACGTGCGTCGGTACGTAGCGCCGTGGTACTACAGGCCTCCCCCCCCTGATTAAAGGGGAGGGGCCTAGCACAGTGTGCTCCGGGGCCCTGCTGGACCACCGGGGTGCGGGGTGCCGGCAAAAGATCCCAGCACTCAGGAGGGGTGCCCGGCTGACCGATCGCGGCCGGCACCCCGCAGGAGGAGACGAGAGGGGGCAGGTGCTGGCAGGCGGCCCAAAAAAAAATGGCTGCCCGGCACCTGCCCTTTAATTTGTGCCGCTCTGGCCGCAAACACGGCACCCTGCCCCTGTCGGACATAGAGTCGGCGGTAGGTCAGGGGGGCGCGAGTGAAGTTTGCGGCGAGGGTGCGAGCGGGGCGCTGCGCACGGCGATGACTTCATCGCCGGAGGTGCAGCGCCGCGGGGCGCTACCGGCTACCTACCACCGCCGCTAACCTGCCGCTGAATTTCACGGGAGGTGTTAGCGGTGCCGCGCCTGGGCGCTAGGTGCTTTGCGCCCAAAGCAACCAAATTTTTCCCCCTTTATCTTTGAAAATTGTGGATGCTAGAAGACTCAAGGGGGGAAAAATTCAGTAGGTTAGCGCCCCCAGTTAGCACCTGGTGGGAGCACTAACGGGGCACTCAGCCAGTAGCACCGCGGCAGGGCGAATCCCGCGCCGCACGGCAAATTCACCGGCCCCTTAGTGCCTCGGTCGCTTTCGCCATGCAGATCGTGATGTCAGCGAGTGTGCAACGCTCGCTGGGCTCCCGATCTGCAAACTTCAGGAGCGCCCCCTGCCTTACCGCCTCGCACCAACAGCACCAGGAAGCGGAGGCATGAACCATCCGGCTGGCGGGGCGCTACTTAAATGGATGCGCCCCAGCTGTCAAGTGGCAGAGAGCGCAGGATGTATCTGCAGCCAAATAAAGGCTGCTTAGTCCCCGGAGTGTTGCGGGTCGTCAAAGCACTTTGCATTTCATCTCACAGCATATCACCGTTCTGCACTCCCTGAATCATTGGGGGCCGGTGTGCAGACTCCAGTGATCCTCCCCTTTAATGGCTGGAAGGCGCCTGCACCAGTGCTCACTTCCAATTACACAACACCTCATATTCGTTATCGCTTGGAGCCTAACACCACTCACCTACGCCATTAGTGCCTGATTTAGCGCTGAGACTGAATTTAGCGGGCAGCGAGGTTGATTAGCACCTGGCGCTAAATTTCCAACTTCTCAAAAGTTATCGCCCCTTCCTGGGCGCTACTGAATTTCTCCCCCAAGGAATTCCTTCACTCCTGTCACCGACTGTCCACCCTATCTTCAGTTTGTTAAAACTCTACATAACACATGTACATTGTTGCTCATGTATAAAAGTGATGTTCAGTTTGTTTATCCATTGAGTAGCTGAGTTATACAGACCAGGTTCAATCTATGATCTGTACTGAGTTAGGTGATGTCAGCCAGGGTGCTCCATTTGGTGTCAGAACCATGGGTTAATGAGGACAAAAAATAGCCAGGATCCCCACTTCTGATTACCATCCAGCAACTTCAATTATTGAGTGGGTTCCAAATGTTGGTCGAGAGGTGAACTGTAGCTACATGTTGCCAGCTGGGCAGTGAAGCTGCAGCAACATTTACCCACTGGTTTGTATTAACAAGCATTTCTTCTTCTCTTCCCTGCAGTTTGATTATTACAATTCTGTGCTGATCAATGAGATGGATGGAAATGGGAATTATTTGGAACTTGGAAATGAGTTTTATTTGGAACAAAATGAGCATTTCAACAATTTGCCTGTGAACACCTCACTCAGTAATATACAAGTCCCAACTAATGTGTATAATAAAGGTAAAATAAACCAGTTTGTTCCTTAATGCATTTGTTATCTTTTCTCATTTTTGTCATTTTCTCCTCTGCCTGGTTCCTCAGCACTCCTGAGGGCTGCTGCTGGCCCATGCTTGCCGCCTTCCCTTTTCCTCTCCTCCCTCCCAGAAAGTACTTGAGGGCCACTGCCGGCATCACAGCCAACACAAAATGGTGGGGAGCCAACTGGCGAATGCTCTCTGGACGCCTGGTTGGCGCCTGTAACTCGCTGAAATCTGGAATAAAAAGCTATTATCAGTAATAGTGACCATGAAACTATTGGATTGTCCTAAAAACCCATCTGGTTCACTAATGTCCTTTAGGGAAGGAAATCTGCCGTCCTTACCTGGTCTGGCCTATATGTGACTCCAGACCCACAGAAATGTGGTTGACTCTTAACTGCCCTCTGAAATGGCCGAGCAAGCCACTCAGTTGTACACAACCGCGACGAAAAACAATAATAAGAATAAAATACCTTCACCACAAGGACTGCAGTGGTTCAAGAAGGTGGCTCACCACCACCTTCTCGAGGGCAATTAGAGATGGGCAATAAATGCTGTCCTTGCCAGTGACTCCCACATCCCAGGAACGAATAAAATAAATTATGCTGATGAGACCTGAGGCCCAATTTCGGATGAGCCTCGGGCATCCAGCTTCTGGCGCATGCTCCAAGTGAGTCGCCTAAACGGGCCTAAATCAATTTCTAGCTTAAAGCTACAAGCATGAGATCATCGTAATAATGATCAAAACTTTGGAATATCTTCAAACAATCATTAGTGTCATCTTCAATTAACATTTTGGAAATTCCACAAAACTCAAGTGGCAATGGGAATTTCTTTACTACAAAAATGCTGTCTGAGCACCATTAAGATACTTTGCCAACATATATTTAATAAATCTGTTACTGGCATCTAGTGTCAGGACATCAACACTGCACCAGCTTTTATTTTCATGTAGCAACAGCCTTTCCAAACTGGATGACTGGAATACTTTCTATGCTGTCTAGTTGGAATGGCCAAACGTGCATTTAGACATATGGCTTGATCTGACATTGCTTCTTTGCTATGAATGTTATCTACAGCTTTCAAACAATGTGGTTTCTGTCAGACAACAGTTGTTGATTTGCTGTAAATTTCTGGTGTTGTTACTGTGGTTGAAAGTGGTCCATTTTTAATGAAAGCCCTTGAGCATCAAAGCCTTGTCCACTGTTTAATCACATGTTTGATTCTGCAAGGTTTAAATAAACCACATTTCTTGCTGAAGGAACAATATATATATTGGGTAAATTATGTAACCAACACATCAGAGGGATTGTTTCTGATAGCAGGATTAGTTCGGTGTGAGTGATGCAGAAGCCATGAAGCCATATAGAATTCTTTTGTCAAATACCTTAGATAGGAACATCAGCCAAATAGTGTATGTTTTCTGTTGAAACAGTATACTTCTGAAAAAGTGACATAGAGCTCCTGTATAATATCAGTGTAATATACGTACAACAGTTTTTATACAACGCAAATCATTGGATTTCAAATGAGGCAACTGCTACAATGCTCCCAATAATAAGAAATGCAGAGAAAGCACAATTTTCTAAAATAATGCAGATGGTACAGCAAGTGTCACTGAATTGAGTAACAGACTGCCTATCACTCCAGTCCTCCTGTTCCACTGGAAGAATTTTAGCAGCTCTTATGGGTCACAAGATGGAGTTTTGTGTAGAAGTGAGGGCTTACTAAAATCTGTCACACTTTGTTTTAATAACAAAGCAGATGACAGAGTGCCATCGAATTCTTCACTTTGCATAGCAGCATCTGATGTCACAGTGACTGTAGTGAGAATTATACCAAAAGGAGTTCTGGACTGAATGCTTCAATAATGCAAATGTGAGAAGTCGCACAACACCAGGTTATAGTCCAACAGTTTTATTTGAAATCACAAGCTTTCGGAGCGCTGCTCCTTCGTCAGGTGTATAATAATGCAGTAATTGTAGAAGCGCACATCACTTATCTCTTACCTTATACCATTTCCACAGATCCTAATATTTTGAATGGAGCATACTGGTCGGAAGCATTAAACACGGTCTTTTATGAAAACTTTATGCAAGACCCAACTCTCACCTGGCAATACTTTGGAAGCTCCACAGGTTTCTTTAGACTTTACCCAGGTAAACTCGTTAAAACTCTATAGAACACTAATGTTAACATTTTTGAAGGGATTGCATTTATGCTCAAGGGATTGAAGGGATTGCATTTATGCACAATGACCCTCCCAATGGGAATCCCACATTACATGATCTTTACGATGGAAAAAGAAGAGCGTCAGGAGGCTGTAAGGGAAGGCAGATTAATCAGGCAGTCCCAGACGAGAGCTAGACTCTCCTTGCACTACCCATCCAGCAGGATGTATTGACTTGGGTGAACTTTCTCAGAGCTTTCACAGGAGCTTTATCTCAAGAGCTTTCATTTCAGTCATGAAGCATTGGAGAAGCTCTGTTTGCTCCTGTAGCCAGATCTGCAACCAAGATCGACAGCATGGACTCTGTGGCATAGGAAGTGACCACAGCTCTCAACTTTTATGCCACAGGAAACTTTTGTCAGATCAAACAATTTGCTATGCACTCCTCTGTCAGGTAAGGCACCAATGCTGTCTTTGCCAGGCCAGCTCAATTTACACAATTTGACAGTGCTCCTGTACAGATGACAGAGGGCCATCAAACTCTTTAAAATTACCAGATTCCCCAAGGTTGTGGGGGCTATTGATTGCACCCATATGGCATTGTGTTTCCCAAATGTAATCCCAATATTTTTATAAACCGCAAAGGTTTTCATGCCCTAAATATGCAGCTCATTTGTAATGACAGGCACAGCTTTATGCACACAAATTGACGACATGCTAGGAGCTGTCATGATGCTCTCATACTTCGTCAGTCCAGTGCCTCAGTTCTATTTCAACAGGACTACAGACGAGTGCTACAATGATGCAGACGTGAAGACAGGATTAGAAATGAACATGCCATTGGGATGCTTAAAAGAAGATTCCAGTGTGTGAATAGGTTAACGGGTGTCTTGCAGTATATGTCCAGCATCGTCTCACAAATTGTGTTCATGTATTCTGTCCTTCACAACTTTACAATCATGAAAGGACTGATGTTAGATGCCCCAGATGATGACAGAGAGCCTGATGATGACACTGCTGATGCTGTAGTCCTGAACCATGAAGAACAGTAAGGAAGTTGCGGAGTAACAGCTGCTAGATACCTGAGAGATAGACTCATGAAGCATGCCATCACAAATGAATAGAGCACTACTATTTGAAAGTCTCAGCCCATCAAAGCTCTGCCTCCTCTCATCAAACGCTCAATAGTCCATGTAAAATCCTTGCTCCTCACAGCTAGCCATCATGTCCTTATCCTGAGCCTCAACATCTGCACATTATCTGGTCCCCATTGTTAGACAAGAGAACCAAACACCAATAAGTCCTTATATCAAATACTCCAATGATTTATTGCAACTATTTACAAAAACATAATTTAAATACTGTTACCATGCACACCATTTGTGACCACTTGCATTTTGCTGTCCCCTTTTCTAACACCTCTACAAGCCACCTGAGGGCCTGGGCTGCTGCAAAATATTATGAGTCTCGTGGAATGCAACTGACCCTTGGCCCCAAACCTTGAAATGGACATGGAACGACTTTTTGTCATAGGCTCCTTGGCAACCTGGTCCTGCGAACATGCTGTAGCAAGGAGCTGATGGATTGCTCCTTTCCGTTGTTGCCATGAGAAGACACTCACACCAGCTTCTCCACTGGTACTGGAAAAAGGATTCTGGTGATTAATGGGAGAACGGACCTCACATAATCAGAAAGATCCTTGCTTCTCATGGGAGAAAGTCAACTGAATATCCTTTAGTCCGTTCAAGATGTTGCTCTGTATACTTTGCAATCTGATTGACACATTTCCAGATGGTCCCTTAGGACCTGCAGTTCGTTCAGTGCCTCCATACTGAGTTGACTGGCTTGGCTGGATCTCACATAATGTGGGGGAAGACTTGCAGATGCTCCTGCAGCTGCCACTTTCTCCAGGTTTCCCTGCAATGAGTTGGACGCCTCTCAAATGTTGATGCAAGGCAGGCACTACTATCCCAGCCTTGAAAAGATTGAAGATTACATAGAAACATTAAAAAATAAAAGATACACATTGTTACAAACCCACTGAAGACATGAAGGGCGAGAAATTGGGCTCAGTAGCGCCCGTTGTTTGGACGCCATATTGGTGAAGGTGTTAGCATGCTCGCAGCTAACTGGCTGCTTGTGCTGCAATGGAAGTTGAGACACCGGCCATCAGACGCTGCATCATGTTTGGGTCCACAAGTGTGCTTATGGAGTTGGCCACCACTTTCATGCTGGAAAGGATAAGCTCCAAGCTCTGCACAAAGCCCTGTGCCAAGTTGGTGCCAGACTCTTCCATGCTCCTTGGCATTGAGTGCAGGCTTTCTGGCAGGCTTCCCAATGCATCAGTCATTTCATTGTGCATACCCATCAGCCTGCCCCATCGAAGTCCTCATCTGAGTCCTCTGCAGCAGAATTCATGTGTGACTTTGCTACTGGCACCTGCGCTATCCTTGCCTTCTGCCCTGGCTGCAGGCCACTCGTGCCCGTTGTCTCACAATGTGCTGATCCCGCCTCTATGCTATCCTCAAAATTACGTGCAGTGTCAGTATCTGAGCTGGAGGCTGCGAGTGTGAAATCAAGTGATGGTGTGTCATCATCATCACTATCTTCTTGCTGTTCCTCTACTACCTGGCCAGATTGCACTTCTTGGATATCTGAAAGGAGAAAGGCACAAGGATAAGGTTGTGGTGAGGGGAGAGGGGTAAGTAAGAGGAGCATGCTTACACCATCTACCAGCTTGTAAGTCAGAAGAGATTGTGGGATGAGGAGGAAGTGGGATGTGAGAAGTCGGATTAGGTATGAGGATACTGTCATCTTCAATTGATTCAGTCCCGCCGCTGGCCACAAGTTCAGCAATTGCCGTTCCAATAATGGGCAGCACCATCTCCTCCTTGGGGGTTAGGACATGCAGGCGTGCCTGTCCTCCTCTGGTTAGCTCCTGCTGCCTCCGGTTGTGCATGCAATCTGTTTGGGAGATGTGGCTTTCATGGTTGAATAGCTGGCAGTGTGTGCAAGCTGAGAGATGTGGGTGTGAGGCTTGCAGCAGTGCTAAGTGTGTGAGGGTGCGGTGGACCATATGAATGTTAGGTATGAGTCCTGATTGATAGAGATTGTTGGTAGGTGAGTGATGAGGGTGTGGTGAATTGATGAGGGTCTGAGGCTAGTGGTACAGCTGGTAGGATATGGCATTTGAAGATGCATTCACAGACCTTGATCACTCGTGTGAGGACATTGAACTTCTTGTGGCACAGTATCCAGGTCCTACGGGCTAGACTTCTGGGATTGACCTCCACGGCTATCTCCTCCCACTGCCTTTTGAGTGTGTGTCTGCAGATACACGACTTTTCTACTACTTTCCAGCTCCTCCACCAAGGCCTCCAGTGCAGCGTCCAAAAACCTTGGAGCCCGCTCTCTCCCATGTTGTGCCATTCTTCACTGTTTTCCCAGGTCAGATTCACTTCCTGCACGACTGCCAGCACCTGCTCCAGCCACAATGTACCTCCCCTTTAAGAGGTGCAGGCTAGCTTTAAGCAGTGCAGGCTAGCTTTAAGTGGTATTAAAACAGAAAATGCTGGAAATACAGGCAGCATGTGTGGAGAGAGAAACAGAGTTAACGTTTCAGGTCCATGGCCTTTTGTCAGAACTGGAAAAAGTTAGAGATGTAACAGGTTTTAAGCAAGTACAGAAGCAGGGAAAGGGGGGAGGGGAGGAAAGAACAAAAGAGAACGTCTGTGATAGGGTGGAAAGCAGGAGAGATTAAATGACAAAAGGGATGATGGTGCAAGGCGAAAGGAGATGATAATGGGACAAATAAAGAAACAAATGATGGGTCTAGAGGAGGTGTAAATGCAAATAGCAGAATCATCAGCAGTTGCTATCCAAAAGAATGGGGGCAGAGGTTGTGATCTGAAATTGTTGAACTCAATGTTGAGTCCAGAAGGCTGTAAAGTGCCTAATCGAAAGATGCGGTGCTATTCCTTGAGCTTACATTGAACTTCATTGGAACAGTGTAGGAGGCCGAGGACAGAGAGGTCAGAGTGGGAGTGGAGCGGAGAATTAAAGTGACAGGCCACTGGAAGCTTGGGGTCATGTTTGCGGATTGAACGGAGGTGTTCCGCAAAATGGTCACCCCAATGTAGAGGAGACCACACCATGAGCAGTGAATACAGTATACTAAATTGAAAGAAGTACAAGTAAATCACTGTTTCACCTGGAAGGAGCGTTATAGAATCATACAATCATAGAATAGTTACAGCACAGAAGGAGGCCATTCGGCCCGTCGAGCCCATGCCAGCTATCTGCAAGAGCACTTCAGCTAGTCCCACTCCCCCACCCTTTCCCCGTAGCCCTGCAAAAAATTTTCCTTCAGGTACTTATTCTATTCCCTTTTGAAAGCCACGATTGAATCTGCCTCCACCACACTTTCAGGCACTGCATTCCAGATCATAACCATTTGCTGCGTAAAAATGTTTTTCCTCATGTCGCCTTTGGTTCTTCTGCCAATCACCTTAAATTTGTGTTCTCTGGTTCTCGACCCTTCCACCAGTGGGAACAGTTTCTCTCTATCTACTCTGTCTAGACCCCTCATGATTTTGAACACCTCTATCAACTCTCCTCTCAACCTTCTCTGCTCGAAGGAGAAGAACCCCAGCTTCTCTAGTCTATCCACGTAACTGAAATCCCTCATTCCTGGAACCATTCTTGTAAATCTTTTCTGCACCCTCTCTGAGGCCTTCACATCCTTCCTAAAGTGCGGTGCCCAGAATTGGACACAATACTCCAGTTGAGGCCGAAGCAGTGTTTTATAAAGGTTATTCATAACTTCCTTGCTTTTGTACTCTATGCCTCTATTTATGAAGTTGAGAGGTCGCACAACACCAGGTTATAGTCCAACAGTTTTATTTGAAATCACAAGCTTTCGGAGCTATCACTCCTTCCTCAGGTGAAGTAAATTGGATACAGAATCGCCAGAGCATATATAGATGGAAAAAAAAGCATGTGTACTTTACAATTGCAGACCAATAAATTAAATCATCCTGACTATCTGCCGAGGTGTGATACTTTATCACACCTCGGCAGATAGTCAGGATGATTTAATTTATTGGTCTGCAATTGTAAAGTACACATGCTTTTTTTTCCATCTATATATGCTCTGGCGATTCTGTATCCAATTTACTTCACCTGAGGAAGGAGTGATAGCTCCGAAAGCTTGTGATTTCAAATAAAACTGTTGGACTATAACCTGGTGTTGTGCGACCTCTCAATTTTGTCCACCCCAGTCCAACACCGGCATCTCCGCATCATGACCTCTATTTATGAAGCCCAGGAACCCGTATGCTTTTTTAACCTCTTTCTCAACCTGCCCTGCCACCTTCAACAATTTGTGCACATATACCCCCCAGGTCTCTCTGTTCATGCACCCCCTTTAGAATTGTACCCTTTAGTTTATATTGCCTCTCCTTGTTCTTCCTACCAAAATGTATCACTTTGCACTTTTCTGCGTTAAATTTCATCTGCCACGTGTCCGCCCATTCCAATAGATTGTCTATGTCCTCTTGAAGTCTATTGCTATCCTCCTCGCTGTTCACTATACTTCCAATTTTTGTGTCATCAGCAAATTTTGAATTTGTGCCCTGTACACCCAAGTCCATGTCATTAATATATATCGAGAAAAGCAGTGGTCCTAGTACCGACCCCTGGGAACACCACTATGTACCTTCCTCCACTCTGGAAAACAACCGTTCGCCACTACTCTCTGTTTCCTGTCACTTAGCCAATTTCGTATCCATGCTGCCACTGTCCCTTTTATTCCATGGGCTTCAACTTTGTTGGCAAGCCTATTATGTGGCACTTCATCAAACGCCTTTTAGAAGTCCATGTACACCATATCAACCGTATTGCCCTCATCAACCCTCTCTGTTACCTCATCAAAAAACTCGATCAAGTTAGTTAAACACGATTTGCCTTTAACAAATCTGTGCTGGCTTTCCTTAATTAATCCACACTTGGCCAAGTGACTGTTAATTTTGTCCTGGATTATTGTTTCTAAAAGCTTCACCACTACCGAGGTCAAACTGACTGGCCTGTAGTTGCTGGGTTTATCCTTACACCTTTTTTTGAACAAGGGTGTAACATTTGCAATTCTCCAGTCCTCTGACACCACCCCTGTATCTAAGGAGGATTGGAAGATTATGGCCAGTACCTCTGCAATTTCCACCCATACCTCCCTCAACATCCTAGGATGCATCCCATTCGGTCCTGGTGACTTATCTACTTTAAGTACAGCCAGCCTTTCTCGTACCTCCTCTTTATCAATTTTTATCCCATCCAGTATCTCAACTATCTCCTCTTTCACTATGACTTTGGCAGCATCTTCTTTCTTGGTAAAGACAGATGCAAAGTACTCATTTCGTACCTCAGCCATGCCCTCTGCCTCCATGGGTAGGTCACCTTTTTGGTCCCAAATGGCCCCACTCCTCCTCTTACGACCCATTTACTATTTATATGCCTATAGAAGTCTTTTGAATTCCCTTTTATTTTAGCTGCCAATCTATTCTCATACTCTCTCTTTGCCCCTCTTAATTCCTTTTTTCACTTCCCCTCTGAACTTTCTGTATTCAGCCTGTATTCACTTGTATTCTCAACCTGGCATCTGTCAGACGCCCCCTTTTTCTGCTTCATCTTACTCTCTATCTCTTTTGTCATCCAGGGAGCTCTGACTTTGGTTGCCCTACCTTTCCCCCTCGTGGGAATGTACCTCAACTGTACCCGAACCATCTCCTCTGTAAAGGCAGCCCATTGTTCGATTACAGTTTTGCCTGCCAATCTTTGATTCCAATTTACCCGGGCCAGATTTATTCTCAACCCACTGAAATTGGCCTTCCTTCTATTAAGTATTTTTACTCTGGATTGCTCCCTGTCCTTTTCCATAGCTAATCTAAACCTTATGATACTATGATCACTGTTCCCTAAATGTTCCCCTACTGACACTTGCTCCACTTGACTCACCTCATTCCACAGAACCAGATCCAGCAATGCCTCCTTCCTCGTTAGGCCGGAAACATACTGCTCAAGAAAGTTCTCTTGAACACACTTCAGAAATTCTTCCCCCTCTCTGCCCTTTACACTATTGCTATCCCAGTCTATATTAGGATAGTTGGGATGTCAAATGCAAGATATTGGCCCGTCGTCCTCCAGTAGCCTGGCATTCCCTGGCATTGTGTGCTGTCTGCTCCTGTAGGAGAAATGCATTGTGTAAATTGGATGCTGCAGTCTCCAGATCCAGATCCAGATCCTGTGGTCACAAGAATTTTTGTTTAATGGAATGGACGGTATTAATGGTAGGTGTCAGGGAGCAAGGACCTAGGTTATGAGACTTCAGTGTGCTTGCATACATTACAGGATGTGAAATGAGTGTTGCCAAGATGACTTTATTTCTGGGACAAAAGACGTGGTGCCATGTGATATCCTAAAGAGCAATGCTTGATTATTGTCCGAGAGAATACCCATATGCTTCTCTCTGTTTCAGTTGTTTGTCCTGTTATTCATTTTAAAATACACTTGCCTCTGCTGACCTAGTGAGGTCATTGAATTTCTTCCGACACTGCAAGGGGGTCATTGGGGTTATGGAGGTACCACTCGCAACCGCATCCATTTTCTTTCACATGGCCCACCCTGCTGCATGTGATGGCCTCTTCCCTGGTACTTGAACAATGGAATTCCTCCATTTTCTAATTTATGGCAGCAGCACGTCTACATCAGCCTCTGAAAAGTTAGATGCTTGTCTTTGTCCATCTTCAGTTCCAGCCAGTTCAGTCACTCTTCCATTAGCCTGGTCAGCCATTTAACTGCACAGAGCCCTATAAATAAGGAAGATACACCCTTGCTCCACCTCTTTCCCAAATTTTCGATGCTCCCCTGGTGTATTAGGCCCCCACTGGCAAGACTCACACCATTCTCCTGCCTGCATTATTTAAATGAACTGAGCCCAGAATTTCTGACAGAGTCAGCCGCCTCTGATTTCTGAGTATAACTACTGCTCCGCAGCACTTACAAGCTCATCTAGGTTCTGAAGCGGTCAACTTGGGTGGGTGCTAATCCCTCACACCTGCCTCCTGCTGGTTGAAAGCTGTCAAAGTAGAATCAGCTCCTGGAAGCTCCTGATAGCTGACATAGGTTAGGTAATTTACCTATAGGGGAACTAGAACAATAGAAGCATAAATATATACAGCACTGATGGAGGGCACTTGACATCTGCCTGTAAATTCATATTTAAATGAAGCTCCCACCCGTTAGACATCATGCTACTTTGTGGTACAGTGTTAAATCTTTTAACAGTTCTTAATAGCTGCTTGGTAAATGGCAGTCAATAACCATGTTCTTTCCAACTTTGCAGGTATAAAATGGATGCCAGATGGAAATGGAGTCATCTCTTTTGACTGCAGGAACCGAGGCTGGTAGGAAAAGCATTCTTTAGTGACTGCATAAATGGTTTTCAAGGGCTAAACACAATACTGAATTCTCATTGAGACAGTTTGGATCCCAGTCTCAACTGAAATTAAAACTGAAATTAGCTCCTCTAGTACCTCAGTGAGTAAATACATCAAGTGGTGTAATACAAAAACTCTTCAGGTTCACTCCTTGGCATCACCTGAATTAGCTGAACTATTGCCGAGATTTTCCAATCGGGATTGGAAAAGTGGGAGGAGTTCCATGATGTAAATTATCTCTTTCCTCTTTACATTACACGCAATTACCTGTGGGTGGGAAATACTGGTATTGGAAGTGCTTGCTTTAAATAGATGTCTACTTAATTTAAATATACAGTGGGTGAAGATATCTTGAATGCCATTTCCAAATTTTCAGTTGTACATGATGTCCAGTCGTAATTATGCCCATGTGAAATAGGCATGCTTAGTTGCTAGCTAATGGTAAGTGTACAGCAGGTCATGGAAAGGATACAGTAGTTCTAAAGTACTTATATTTCATTCATTTCTTAACCGTTTTTCTTATTTTTTTAAAAGTTCTCTGCTGGCACTTAGATTCTCATGAATCCCCCTATCTGCAGTGTTTGGAGGAGGAAAGTCATGCAGATTAGGCTGCACAAGAGGTGCTGTGCGCTCACCCCTGGTATCCGCACACCACATCGACAGACAGGGGTGACAACACCTCACTTTGGCAGATGATTAGTGTGCGTGTAGGCTCCTATTCCCAAAGGAAGCTATGTCAGCATATCCAATGGCACTATTAAGATATAGGAATGCCTGGCAATCCGTAATGTTGGATGCCTCCTTGGAAGCACACTGTTAAGAATTAGGTCTGCCGAAGAGATGTTCTCAGGTTCAAATATGTTAATAGCTCCTTTAAGCTATGTGAGTGACTTACTTTTATGGGAGTTGACTCACACAGCCCAAATCTACTTGTATGATAGCATAATCCAGGGATGTAACAATAGCATCCCCTGTGATCTGGATTGGATCCTTCTCCCTCTCTTAACCTCTTTATTTTCTTGTATTCTCTTTTACCTTTATCATTTCTTCCATACCTATAGGCCACACAAGCTCTCTTCTTGAATTTTAGTTTCTTTCTAACCCCTTTATCCACAGCATCCTGAAACTTGAATTTGTCTCTTTTTTGATAATATATATTATTCTATACCTTTCCAATCTCCTTATTAAAAACATTCCATTGTTGATTTGCAGTATGTGTGCCAATTTTTCTTTCCATCTCACTTCAGATAGTTCATTTCTCACTATACTAATATCTGCCCTGAGATGCTCATCCACATTTAACCCATCTACCTGATATATTTCATTATTCATAACTATATCTAGCAATGCCTTCCCCCCCACCGCCGACCACAGTCCTTCCCCCCCCCCCACCCCTTGTTGGCTTCAAAGGAAAACAAAATGGGATGCGGTGTAAAACAGGCTGCTGATTTGTTATCAGCTTATTTTGCGCTACTGGCATTGACCAATTTCACTCCCATAACATCTTTCGACATCTTAAAAAGGTGAATACAGTATAACATTTTAAAAAATAAAGAGAAAATGCTCATGTCTCGTGAGGTTTTTTATGCTGCGAAGAATTCTGGGATTTTTTTTGTGGCGATCAGAAATCATCAACCTTTTCACATATTTAAATCAACAGGGTTCTTGCTTTTTCCGATCACGAGAGGTTACACCTTGTCCAAGCCCATTTGGTTAGCACACAACAACAATGCAAGACATTCTTTTCTCACTTTACCACTGCTTAGCTTCTCTCCTTTTTTTGTGTAGGTTTGTGCAGACAGGGCACAATAGAAAAGTCCAGTCTTGACTCAATTGTAAATGCTGTCGGGTGAATACTCTGCTAAGAAACCCGGCAACACTTCCTCAGTCCATGCATCAGCAGTGGGTTTGTCACTGTCCACATTCTCAACACGCAGCTTTTTGTAAACAAGTTTGTGTCTCACTTTCCAGTGGCACAGGATGCTTCAATGCTTTCCACGCCGAGTTGTTTGGCAAGCTCATTAGCTTTAGCTTTTAACAGACAGCCGTCAACTGTGATTTTCTGAGCTCTTTTGTGATTAAACCACCTAAGCAGCGCTTCATTAACATTGGCCATCTTACTTTCACGTTTCTGTTTCCTATCCCAGTTAGCATTATTTTCACAGTCCTGCAAGACCTCTGCTTTTCTTCTCAGAATTTTTTAAAATTCGTTCCTGGGATGTGGACGTTGCTGGCAAGGCCAGCATTTATTACCCATCCCTAATCACCCTTGAGAAGGTGGTGGTGAGCCGCCTTTTTGAACCGCTGCAGTCCATGTGGTGAAGGTACTTTCACGGTGCTGTTAGGGAGGGAGTTCCAGGATTTTGACGTAGTGTCGATGAAGGATCGGCAATATATTTCCAAGTTAGGATGGTGTGTGACTTGGAGGGGAACTTGGAGGTGATGGTGATCCCATGCGCCTGCTGCCCATGTCCTTCTAGGTGGTAGAGGTCGCAGGTTTGGGAGGTGCTGTCGAAGAAGCCTTGGTGAGTTGCTGTGGTGCATCTTGTAGCTGGTACACACTGGAGCCACCATGCGCTGATGGTGGAGGGAGTGAATGCTTAAGGTGGTGGATGGGGTGCCAATCAAGCGGGCTGCTTTGTCCTGGATGGTGTTGAGCTTCTTGAGTGTTGTTGGAGCTGCACTCATCCAGGCAAGTGGAGAGTATTCTATCACACTCCTGACTTGTGCCTTGTAGGTGGTGGAAAGGCTTTGGGGAGTCAGGAGGTGAGATACTCACCCAGAATACTCAGCCTCTGACCTGCTCTTGTGGCCACAGTATTTATGTGGCTGGTCCAGTTAAGTTTCTGGTCAATGGTGACCCCCCCCCAGAATGTTGATGGTGAGGCATTCGGTGATGGTAAGGCTGTTGAATGTCAAGGGGCAGTGGTTAGACACTCCCTTGTTGGAGATAGTCATTGACTGGCACTTCTGTGATGCAAATGTTACTTGCTACTTATCAGCCCAAGCCTGAATGTCATCCAGGTCTTGCTGCATGCGGGCATGGACTCTTCATTATCTGAGGAGCTGCGAATGAAACTGAACACTGTGCAATCATCATCGCACATCCCCACTTCTGAGCTTATGATGGAGGGAAGGTCATTGATGAAGCAGCTGAAAATGGTTGGGTGTAGGACACTGCCCTGAGGAACTCCTGCAGCGATGTCCTGGGGCTGAGATGACTGATCTCCAACAACCACAACCATCTTCCTTTGTGCTACGTATGACTCCAGCCAGTGGAAAGTTTTCTTTCTGGTTCCCATTGACTTCAGTTTTACTAGGGTTTCTTGATGCCAGACTCAATCAAATGCTGCCATGATGTGAAGGGCAGTCACTCTCACCTCACCTCTAGAATTCAGCTCTTTTGTCCATGTTAGGACCAAGGCTGTAATGCGGTCTGGAGCCAAGTGGTCCTGGCAGCACCCAAATTGAGCGTCAGTGAGCAGGTTATTGGTGAGTAACTACTGCTTGAGAGCACTGTCGATGACACCTTCCATCACTTTGTTGATGATTGAGAGTAGACTGATGGGGCAGTAATTGGCTGGATTGGATTTGTTCCGCTTTTTGTGGACAGGACATACCTGGGCAGTTTTCCACATTGTCAGGTAGATGCCAGTGTTGTAGCTGTACTGGAACAGCTTGGCTAGAGGTGCAGCTAGTTCTGGAGCACAAGTCTTCAGCACGACAGCCAGGATGTTGTCGGGGCCCATAGCCTTTTCTGTATCCAGTGCGCTCAGCCATTTCTTGATATCATGTGGAGTGAATCAAATTGGCTGAAGACTGGCTTCTGTGATGGTGGGGACCTCAGGAGGAGGCCGAGGTGGATCATCCACTTGGCACTTCTGGCTGAAGAGGGTTACAAATGCTTCAGCCTTGTCTTTTGCACTCACGTGCTGAGCTCTGCCATCATTGAGGTTGGGGATATTCTAGAAACCTGAGATTCAGAAAGGCCGTGCTTCTATATGATAAACTTTTAAATCCTTATTCCCTTCAAACTGTTCAAAATATCCACTTGCTCACAGAACAACAAATTATAGTGCTTTTTTTGTTGCGCCATCTGGAAATTCGCCTTCCATTCCTCCTTCACCCACACAACATTAACCAGATCAAACTGGTTCTTAGGCACACTGACCACCGAACCCAATGAGATTGAGAGGTGAAAGCCTCAAGTTCAAAGGTGACAAGTTTCATTAAAGCAGGATACCACACTTGCATATAGCAGGAAATGTAATAAATGGAACTGCAATAAAGTATACTCTTAGCAATTTCAAGTATGGGGAAAAACATGTGTTTATATATGGTTGCATTTAAATGGGAATTGCACTTAAGTGTGCAAATAAATGGATACAACTCTATAAGGACACAGAACAAATGTAGGGTGAAGGGGCGTAACTTGGGATGGAACCTAGCTCCACTGAGATTCTGCACAACCTAAATCATGACCAAAATTTCAGTTGGGGGAGTGGGGCGCACGGGTGAATCTTCCGCCCTTTCCTCCTGTGTAAGATGACAGCTTTGGGGGTATGTCTGCAGGCATTCTCAGGCTACTCTGGGAATTCCGCCCATTACACCCTCCTAAGGTCCAGCACTGATTTAGTGCTACACCACGGAAAATTTATGATTCTAAATTTTAAGAACATAAGAACATAAGAAATAGGAGCAGGAGTAGGCCATTCGGCTCTTCGAGCATGCTCTGCCATTCAATAAGATCATGGGTGATTTTCTACCTCAACTCCACCTTCCTGCACTATCCCCATATCCCTTGGTTCCCTTAGTATCCAAAAATCTATTGATCTCTGTCTTGAATATACTCAACGACTGAGCATCCACAGCCCTCTGGGGTAGAGAATTCCAAAGATTTACAACCCTTTGAGTGAAGAAATTTCTCCTAATCTCAGTCCTAAATGGCCGACCCCTTATTCTGAGACTGTGGCCCCTGGTTCTAGACTCTCCAGCCAGGGGAAACATCCTCCAAGCATCTACCCTGTCAAGCCCCTTAAGAATTTATATGTTTCAATGAGAGGACAAATAAAAAAGACTTAAAAGGCTGCTGAAAAGTGCAACACCTGAACATTACAGTAATTCTTTCAGTTAAAACCTCTTATTTATCCCATATTTATGGGATAGCTCCTTTAATATAATAGGAATTTCAGACAAAAAGGATATACTGTTAATAATGTAATAAAACTATGGTTTTAAAAAGTCTTGAGTTTTGTCTTTTGAAACCTAGACTTGCAACACTGGATGGGACTATGTCAGAGTCCCCCGAGTAAGGTGCCACATTGCAGCTACATGCCTGGGATGATAGATGCCCGTGACAAATATACTAATTTATTTCTTTATTTTACAATTTTGATAAATTTATGCTTATTATTGTGAATTACGTCAATAGCGGGGAATTTTTTTTTTCTATTTTGCATATAGTCTTACTATCAAGCACTCTCAGGTCAAGTGTAGTTCAGGCAAACTCCAACTGTGCCCTAGTAATATGCCTTAACCTCGACCTCTACCGCAACCTCAGAAAAGCCTTTCTGTCTTCACCAATGTGACATTTCTATTTCCCACACCAGCCATCCTTGTGACCTCTTTGAGTAAGACTGCCAATTAGTGTAGAATTATGTGGAGTGGTAGCCACTAGGAATTGGGTTGTGACCACCTAAGCTCATTTCATTTAGGATCTTTACAGCTGGTTAAGAGAGAAGATATTCATCCTTTAAGTCTGGGCCGAATTTTATTATGACTCCAGAGATGAAAGCGTTTGTGCTGACTCATTGCAGCGCCCAGTCCTCATGCAGAGTAACTTTGTTCTTATCTACAGGTATATTCAGGCTGCAACTTCCCCAAAGGATATCATCATACTGTTAGATATCAGTGGCAGTATGAAAGGTCTCAGAATGACGATAGCCAAACATACCATCAATACCATCCTGGACACATTGGGTGAAAATGATTTTGTCAATATTATTGCAGTAAGTAAGACAGGGAAGAAAATTTCAATGTCTCCTTCACAGGTTGAGGTTCTGTCTGCCTCGTGTATTTGCTGAACATGATACTTGTGCATTAGGTATTTAGGTAATATGTTTTTTATGTAGTTATTAGAAATGAAGGACCTAGAAATTCGAGTGCGCATGCTCACTTTTCAGGCATAAAACGGGCGCCTAAGAGCCCAATATAGTGGGCAGCATGCGTGCGTCCGTCCACGCTGGAAGCCTGCTGCCCGTCATATTGGATCAGGTTCTCAGGGCATGCACCAAAAATCATTCATTAACACCACTGACATCATGCAGGTTTCTGGCTTCCTGGCAGCAGTCATGATTCATTCATCCAGCACCAGAACTTGGGGCATGATCTAAAGCTCTTGCAGATATTTTTCTCCTTCAGAAACGTTTCCTCTTTTCTGCAGCCAGAGGGCTGCTCTCTTTAAGAGGTGCAGACTGCTTTTAAGTGGCATCAGAAATGCCAGATTTCCTCCCCTCCCCCTTTCCCGAACAGGCATGCCGCCAATAGGCAGTGCGGGTACTGCTGACGGCACACCTGTCCCATTATAATGGGGCCCAAGCACCAATTTCATGTTGTCTCTGCATCCACGTAAACAGGCGCTTGCACCACATGCATTGCCCGTTCACATTCAGGCCATATGCTGTTGTCATAATAGGACTTGCCATATACCTCCCCACCACAATTTGCCCAATAGGAATGGGCCCAGGATAGTAATAGAGACTGAGAAATCATTCCTGTATTAACTAATTAACTTAAGGTATTCTACTTGTGGCAAATTACTAAAGCCAGATTTAACTGAGCAAGGTAGTGGGAAGAACATTGGCCTTGAATTTACTGGGTTTGGAGAAGGTGCAAGTCCATATTTGCGACTTTGTGGGACCAGGAACTTTGATTGGGCCTAAGGTGCACCAATTTGTGCCTCAGAAGCACGCTGGCATAAATTCCCACAAGTTTCAGGGTGCACTGAAGAAGCGCCTTGCTCTCAGTGGCAGCCATATGTAAATCATGGAGTCAGGCTGACATCAACTGTCCTAAATTCTATGACCTCCGCATTCCCATGCATCCTTGAGAATGTGCTCGACTATTTAAAAGGCACAGTTTTCCAAGACCTGCTCATTAAGGCAGAACTATTTGTTTAAAGGGAAACTGCTAAATTGAGATTGTGGAAACCTTTGGCTATATCTTGGTATTGACTACATAATTTGAAAAGAAAATCACTGTTATACTCAGGAAACCTTCCCCTATATTCTGCGTTATCTTTGGAGAATATTGTATTGACTAAGAAGGTAGTATCTGAAGGCTGCAAAATTGACTTCCTGATGGGAATCCCACTCTACATGATGTACATGCTGGATGAAGAGGAGCAACAGGAGGCTGTAAGGAAATGGTTTTCTATTTAAGAGGGCACTATTTTCATGAAAATGTGTGTTAAACTTTTCATTTTTAGTTTTGGGGAGAGAGAAGATCCTGAAAAGCTGCTATCATTTTCATCTTGAGGGTAGCATACACAAGTATCTATTTCAGTGCAATTTACATAAATCCATCATATATTTGTAAACAGACCATGAAAATTCTGACAAAATCTTTTTCATGAAGTTATGCCCCTTTAATGAATAATGGGTGATGATACATACTGCACAGAGAAGCTGAGGTTGGGCTGGATGATTTGAAGGATGAACCTGCTGGTTGCGTCCTTCATTTGCCATCCCCCATCTTCAATTCCCAATGCTGCCATCCATTATTACTGACCAATTCCAGTTTATCTTTCTGTTTGATTCACTGTCATAATTCTCTGGTTCTTTGGAGATTTCATAAGGTACTGCCCCATGGGCTCAAAGAGAAGTAGAGATCTCATCAGACCTGCGGATATGCTGGAGAGAGGTGGATGGAAGGGCAGCAGAGCTTAATTACAGTGTCTGAATGAGTATACTGCTTGATCTACTCTGTCTGGTCCATCAATTGAATATTGCATAACCAATGAAAAAGCAACATTTACAAAGAGTGTAATTGAATGATAAGTACAAGATGTACCCTCTCCAAAGCACTTGTGATATTGATCTCCTATAGAACTTACTTATTGAAGCACTCCTGTTATTCAGTCCAACATCACTTCATATGACCACCACTGAACCCCACCCTATCCACGTCCTACTCGGAATGGGTAATACTCGGAAGCCACTCAATAGTGAATGACCACAGTGTGAATGTTTATCTAATAGTAAGTTTTATTCTGTACTTCTTCTAGTACAATGATTACGTTCACTATGTTGAGCCCTGCTTCAAAGGAACACTGGTGCAGGCTGACAGGGACAACCGAGAGGTGAGTGTCAAGGGTTTTTCCATGTTCTGTTAAGAATATATTGTGAATTGTCGCAAGTGTTGAAAACCCTTGTTGGGCCATTTCATGCAGCAATTGCTAAAACATTGTTTGTGCAATAATTCAAGGGGACATAGACAGGCTGGTGGAATGGGCAGACGCATGACAGATGAGATTCAACGCAGAAAAGTGTGAGGTGACGTATTTTGGTAGGAAGAATGAGGAGAGACAATACATGCTAAATAATACAATTTTAAAGGGAGTGCAAGAAGAGAGAGACCTGGGTGTGTTTGTGCATAAATCTTTGAAGGTGACAGGACTGATTAACAAAGCAGTTAATAAAGCATAGGCTTTATAAATAGAGGCGTTATAAAAGCCAGGAAGTTCTGCTAAACTTATATAAAACACTAGATCAGCCCCAGCTGGAGAATTGTGTCCAATTCTGGGCACCGCACTTTAGGAAGGACGTGAAGGTTTTGGAGAGGGTACAGAAGAGATTTACTAGAATGGTTTCAGGGATGAGGGATTACAGTTACTTGGATAGACTGGAGAAGCTGGGATTGTTCTCCTTAAAGCAGAGAAGGCTAAGAAGAGATTTGATAGAGGTGTTTAAAATCATGAACAGTTTAGATAGAGTAAATAAAGAGAAACTGTTTCCAATGGCTGAAGGGTCGATAACAAGAGGGCACAGATTAAGGTGATTGGCAAAAGAACCAGAGGTGACATGAGGAAAAACTTTTTTACGCAACATGTGGTTAGGATTTGGAATGTACTGCCTGATAGAGTCATGGAAACAGATTCAATAGTCGCTAGATAAATATTTGAAGGAGAAAAAATTGCAGGGATATGGGGAAAGAGCGGGGGAGTGGAACAAACTGGATTGTCTTTCAAAAGAGCCGGCACAGACTCGATGGACCGAATGGCCTCCTTCTGTGCTGTACTATTCTATGATTCTATAATGAATACTTGTGAGTGAGTTGCAAGCTGGAATCTAATTCAGGGTTGGTGGGGCAAAAGAGCTGTTCTGATGGTTTACATATAGAATAATGGATATCCAGAATAAAGATACAAGCTGAGATCTCACCAAAGTATCTGGGTGGTTTATATATAGAATAATGGATTCTGAATTGCGTTACAGGCTTGACATTTTTTTGGGAGGTTTACATATAGAATAACGCCTACCTAGAAGAGAGTTGCATATTGTAATCTAATTGAGGGTTCAGATAACATCATGTTATATCGTGGTAAGTTCCAAGAATGAAAGATAATTTATAACTATCATATGAGCCAAGGATTAGATCACTGCCTTGAAATCACTCTCTGAATATAATACATGCATAACATGTTAATTTACTTGGGATCTTATTCCTGTTTTGGGGCAGCTTTTGTGCTGCCAGTGTCTGGCAGTCCAGATGGCTGCTGTCTGTGTGCTCAATCTCATTGATGCCTGATGGCATTCACACAGGAGGATTTGTATTATGACGGGTTTACTGAGAAATAATCTGCAGTAGATTGCCAGGAATTCTATGCCTAACAAATTTTTATTAAGAATTATTTGCAATTATTTGTTTACATCTCTTTTGAAGAATTTCTATGTTCTTTTAGCTTATATAATTATCTTTTAGTTTATTCTGCAACCTGTGTGAACATTTAGGCCAAAAAATTCGGTTGCTTTGCGCCTCCCGTTAGCGCCCTAAGAGGGCGCTAACGGGGCGCAAAGCAACTAGTGCCTGGGCGCGGCCGCCAACGCCTCCCGCGAAATTCAGTGGGAAGTTAGTGGCGACGGTAACCGTTAGCGCCCCATGGCGCTGCGCCGCCGGCGATGATGTCATCGCTGTGTGCAGCATCCCGGCTGCGATCTTCAGTAGCGCCCCCTGACTTACCGCCGGACGCTATGTCCGACGGGGTCAGGGGGGCCTACCTGCGGCCAGGGCGGCGCTAATTAAAGGGGAGGTGCCGGGCGGCCATTTTTGTTGCTGGCCGCCTGCCAGCACCTGCCCCCTCTTCCGTCCCCGGCCTCCTCTACAGCCCCCCTGCGGAGTGCCGGCTGCGCTCCGTGAGCCTGGCACCTCTCTTGAGTGCCGGGCTCTTTTGCCGGCACTCCGATCCCTGGTGGCCCAGCTGGGCCCCGGGTCGCGCTGTGCTAGGCCCCTCCCATTTAAGAAGGGGAGGAAGGCCTGCAGTACCACGGCGGGTCGTTCCACTGAGCATGGCGCTGCGGCATGTAGCGCCGCGATATTCACTCACAGCGCCCCAAGAAGGAGACGGGGGTGCTTCCAGTAGCACCCCTGCTTCCCTCTTGGGGCGCTACCAGTGAATTTCGGCCGCGGGGGCGCTAATTTTTTTGGCGCGTTAAAAGTAGTGCCCCGGCGAAGTTAGCGCCCCAAAGGGGGCGCGACTCAATTTTTCCTCCTTATTTTTCCCTCTTAACTTTCTAATGGATCCCAATATAGTTATCTATGGCCAGCTAGATTAAATTCCACCCCAACAGGGCTGATGGTCTTTTGTTTAAAGTCATTCTGTACTCTATATAAACAAATTAATACAAATAAAAAAGAACATGAAATAGGCAAAACAGTAATTGAACAATAGGAGGCCTTCAAAGAGGAGATGGTTCACGTACAGAGTAGACACATTCCCATGAGGGGAAGAGGAAGAGCATCCAAAGATAGAGCTCCCTGGATGACTGAAGATATAGAGGTTAAAATGAGACAATAAAAGGAGGCTTATGACAAATGTAAGGTTCATAATACAGCAGAGAACCAAGCTGAATACAGAAACTACAGAGGAGATTTAAAACAAGAATAAGAGGGGCAAAGAGAGAGTATGAGAATAGATTAGCGGCTAACATAAAAGGGAACCCAAAAGTCTTCTATAAACACATGGGTAATCAAAGGAAGGGTGGGGCTGAATAGGGACTAAAGATGAGATCTTCTTGTGGAGGCAGAGGGCATTGCTAAAGTACTAAATGCATCTGTCTTCACTAGAGAAGTGGATGCTGCCACTGTAGCAGTAAAGGAGGAGGCAGTAGTGATATTGGATAGGATAAAAATAGATAAAGAGATACTTAAAAGGTTGGCAGTACTCCAAGTAAAAAAGTCACCCGGTCTGAATGGGAGCTTCCTAGGTTACTGAGGTAGGTAAGAGTGGAAATTACGGAGGCTCTGGGCACAATCTTCCAATCCTCCTTGGAGGTGGTGCCAGAGGAGTGGAGGATTGCAAATGTTACACCCCTGTTTAAAAAATGGGAGAGGGATAAACCCGGCAACTACAGGCTAGTCAGCCTAACATTGGTGGTGGGAAAGTTTTAGAGACAATAATCCAGGACAAAATTAATTGGCATTTGGAAAAGTATGAGCTAATAAATGAATGTCAGCATGGATTTGTTAAAGGCAAATCATGTTTGACTAGCTTGATCAAGTTCTTTGATTAAGTAACTGAGACGGTTGATGAGGGTAGTGCGGTTGATGTTGTGTATATGAACTTTCAAAAGACGTTTGACAAAGTATCGCATAATAGACTTGTTAGCAAAATTAAAGCCAATGGGATTAAAGGGACAGTGGTAGCATGGATACAAAATTGGCTAGGGGACAGAAAGCAGAAAGTAGTGGTGAATGGTTGTTTTTCAGACTGGAGGGAGGTATACAGTGATGTTCCCCAGGGGTTGGTATTAGGATCACTGCTCTTTTTGATATATATTAATGAGCTGGCCTTGGGTATAGGGGGCATAATTTCAAAGTTTGTAAATGACACGAAACTCAGAAATGCAGTAAACAATGAGGAGGATAGTAACAGACTTCAGGAGGACAGAGACAGACTGGTGAAATGGGAAGACAACTGGCAGATTAAATTTAATGCAGAGAAATGTGAAGTGATACATTTTGGTAGGAAGAATGAGGAGAGGCAATATTAACTAAATGTACTGCCTGAAAGGGTGGTGGAAGCAGATTCAATAGTTACATTTAGAAGAGAATTGGATAAATACTTGAAGGGAAAACATTTACAGGGCTATGGGGAAAGAGCAGGGGCGTGGGACTAATTGGATAGCTCTACCAAAGAGCCGGCACGGGCATGATAGGCTGAATGGCCTCCTTCTGTGCTGTATAATTCTGTAATTCTATGTGTATGAATACACTGAATATCACCTCAACCCGTAGTCAGAATACATCCTGATCTATCATGCTTCTTTCTATAGATTACTCTCGAATACATCATGCTTCTCTCTACTCAGACATAAGTGTATAAACACTTCAGTGAAGTACTGTACTAAGGAAAGTACTGTATTGTCAGAATTGCCATTCTTTAAATGAAGCATTAAACTGAGATCCTAGCTGCCTGTTCCATTGGTTTAGGTGGATGTTCAAGGCACTAGGACATAATTGGAGGAGGAAAGTTGGAAACCCACACCAGGATCTGAGCACATAATCTATTACCTCACTGTTGTTTGTGGGAATGTTGCAAGCATATTTGAAGAAGAACAGGAAGTCCGCCCCAGTGTTTGACCAACATCTGGTCATCCATTTCATTGCTGTTTTAGAGATCTTTCTGTGCACAAAATGGCTGTTGTATTTTTCCAAAGAACAACACTTACTAAACTTCAAAGTTACATGCAGAGTACATTAAGGTATTTTCTGAGAAATGTTATTAAAACGTAAATCTTTTTTCCATAAAACACACTTTACTATGCCATGCTCCTCAATGTACAATACTCCCTAATGTACAATACTTCTGACTATATAACATTACATAGATACATAGAACAGTACAGCACAGTACAGGCCCTTCGGCCCTCGATGTTGTGCCGAGCATTGTCCGAGACCAAGATCAAGCTATCACACTCCCTATCACTCTGGTGTGCTCCATGTGCTAAGACATAGCAGCCTAGAAATTAGATAACAATCCGAATCAAGGTGTGTGGGGTGGGGGTGGTGGAGCGTGTGGAGCGATCCCGGTTCAGTGCACACATAATGCGGGTAGTGTCCCATGTATCCCAAGTGCCCCTGGGATCACATAGGCTGGCTCAACCAATAAAAGAAGGGAATCCCCATTCATACTTATGGGAGTTGCGTACGTACGGAACTCCCATAAGTATGAATGGGGATCACTTAAAAAGTATATGAACACATTGAAATAAAAAAAAACATTACCAGTGAGAAATTCGGTGGCGCCCCCTTTGGGGCGCTAACTGCACCGAGCACCTGCGGTGTAAATTCAGTGGTAGCGCCCCAAGCAGGAGGCGGGGCGCTACTGGAAGCGCTCCACCTCCTTCCTGGGGCGCTACAACTGAATATTGCGGTGCTACGTGCAACAGCGCCACGCGCGTCGGCACGTAGCGCCGCAGTATTGCAGGCCTCCCTCCCCTGATTAAAGGGGAGGGGCCTATTACTGCGCGCACCAGGGCCCTGCTGGACCACCGGGGAGCGGGGTGCCAGAAAGCAGCCTAGCACTCAAGAGGAGTGCCGGGCTGAGCGATCGCGGCCAGCACCCCAAATAAAAAAGGGGAAGGGGGCAGGTGCTGGTCGTTGGCCAAAAAAAATGGCCACCCGACACCTGCCCTTTAACTTGCGCCGCCGCGGCTGCAAAAACGCCACCCTGACCCTGTTGGATATATCGTCCGGCGATAGGTCATGAGGCGCAACCGAAGTTTGCGGCCGGGGCGCTGCGCATAGCGATGACGTCATTGCCGGTGGCACAGCACCGCGGGGCGCTACTGGTTACCGCTGCCGCTAGCGTAGCGGCACAGCACCCAGGCGCTAGGGGCTTTGCGCCCCGTTAGCGCCCCCCTGGGAGCGCTAATGGGAGGCGCAAAGCAACCCAATATTTAAAATTAATTAAAATGCCATTTAATTAAATATTTTAAACGAAAATGTAATTTTTTGAAAAAAAATGTGTATGTTTTAACGGGGTTAACAATAAACTTACCTTATTGGACAGGGTTTTTAATGTATAACTGAGTGATAAAATTTTATTTTCTATTTTTTAAAACTTAAAAGCCGGCCTTACGCCTGCTTTTACCAGGCGTAAGAATTTCACAGGCATTCAGCGGGCGGAAGTTGGGCAAATAGCGCAACTGTCCACCCGCAGAGGCCCATCAGATCGCAAGTTCTGGGTTTTCGCGCATGCACTTCACATGCCTAAGCCCGGAACTTGTGTGGCTCCTACGGGCGCGTGCACACCTCATACGTACCTGTGGGGGTCGCAAAATACGGCCTATTATGATTGGGCAGAGTCAACACAGATTTATGAAAGGGAAATCGTGTTTGACAAATCTGTTAGATTTGATCTCCTTACCTAAGGAAGGATATACTTGCCTTAGAGGGAGTGCAACGAAGGTTCACTAGACTGATTCCTGGGATGAGGGGATTAACCTATGAGGAGACATTAAGTAGACTAGGCCTATATTCCCTAGAATTTAGAAGCATAAGAGGTGATCTCATTGAAACATGTAACCTTTTTATGGGTTTGACAGGGTAGGTGCTGGGAGGATGTTTACCCTGGATAGGGCGTCTAGAACAGTCTCAGAATAAGGGGTCGGCCATTTAGATCAGAGATGAGGAGAAATTCTTCACTCAAAGGGTTGTGAATCTTTGGAATTCTCTACCCTCATTGTTGAGTATATTCAAGACAGAGATCAATAGATTTTTGGATACTAAGGGACTCAAGGGATATGGGGATACTGTGGGAAGGTGGAGATGAGGTAGAAGATCAGCCATGATCTTATTGAATGGCAAAGCAGGCTTGAAGGGCCGAATAGCCTACTCCTGCTGCTATTTCTTACGTTCTTATGTTTTCTCAGATACCGCTATAGTGTTCCCAGAACCACAGCACTCCTTTCTAGTGCTCCCAGGCCATGGGACTGCCCTCAAAGTATTGCTGGACCCTAAACCCCCTTCCATTACTGCCAGACACTGGGGGGGGAAAATTCAGTTGGTTGCGCCTCCCGTTAGCGCCTTAAGAGGGCACTAATGGGGCGCAAAGCATCTAGCGCCCAGGCGCGGCGCACTTTGCGCCGCTTGTGAAATTAACTAAACATTTTGCGGCGGCACTAAACACTACCGCCACGATCTCCTGCGCCGGCAGATCGTGACGTCAGTCGAGTGCGCAACGCCCCGGTATCGCCCCGGAGCGGATATTGAGTGGCGCCCCCTGCCTTACCACCTGACGCTAGCAACGACAGGTTGAGGGGAGCGTTCTGCAGTCATGAAGGGAAAGGGGGAGCGCTATTTAAAGGTGACCGCTTCCTGCCTTTTATTGTTAGTGCCATTTTTGAACTACGCATTCTGAGAGAGAGAGAGAGAGACTTCTGGAGAGATTCAACGTTGTGTGAAGGAGTTTTGGGTACTGAGCAGTACTTTGCAGGTTCATTTTGATTTGCCATTCCTTGTATCGATTTAGAAGAGACTGTGGGGGCTGCACTCTGAGCTCTTTGCCTGGTACTCTCCATTGTTCTTTCCAGCAGATTTGATGTGCAGGTCTCTCCAGGCCGAGCTCCAAGGCTGCAATGAGCAGGATGTGGATGGAAAGCAAGATTAACCATCCCCTTTAAGAACTGGCCCGTGCCATTGTGTGTGTGTTCCATTGCTGACTGACATTACATGAGCTTCGCCAGCGCTCTGAGCTAGCGCCTCGCTCCTCGGCCTTTGCGCCTTAAGACAGGTGTGAAGCGCCTGATTTAGCGCTCCAATCACCTCCAGGGGCGATAAAAGTCAAGTTTGCAGTCGGTGGCAATAATTAGCGCCAGGCGCTAATCTTTGCGCCCTGGCCGATAATTGCACCCCAAATGGGGCGATACTGAATTTCTCCCCCTGGGGGCCTAATGCTGGTAAATTAGTATCCCTGATAATACGATTTGAAAAATTGCTGACACCATGAGCAGTGCCATAGGAGATTTACAATGTTGTGCACTGCTCAGCTACTCATTAGATAAACTTATTAAGCTATTAGGGTGCTTGTGTAGAAAGTGGTTTTATTAATGTTTTTCATTAGTTACCAATGACTGCACAGATTATTTGCATTTTCTGTTTCATTTTCCTCTTCAGCATTTCAAGCAGCTGGTTGATAATCTTAATGCCAAAGGAACAGGAATTGTAAATAAGGGGCTGATCGAGGCCTTCATAATCTTGAATGAGGTTTGTATATTTTTAGCATTCTTATCAAAAATTGACTGGGATTAATGGAGAGATGTGTTCTGTTGGGCTGCTGTATAATGAGTGTTAGAAAGCTTTATAGCTTTGATATTTACTGATGTTGGGAACAGTCAGTGACAGCACAAATTTCAAATGGTCTGGTAGAAGGCGCACGTTCAAAGGGCTGAATAGTGTTTTCATATTCTTTATTTTCTAATCCCTCTCAGACTATATTTTATATTTTTAAATCATTGTAGTCCTCATTTCCAATGTTGCATTAGGGGAAGTTCTACACGAAGGGCCTGAAATTGTGTTCCTTTGCACTGGTGGCACAGGCACAAGAGGGGGCAGAAAATCAGGATTTTGAGTGTATTGGTTCTGCACATGTGCTGTGTTTTCCACTGGATCTATACTGGAGACAATAAAGGCTAGCACTGCTCCATGGCACAAGTCTCATATTATATGCATTTGGGTCATTCTGGGGTGCATTTTCAGGAGATTGTGCTTTCTTTGTGCTATTGAATACAATGTCATTCTGATGCATCATAAAAAGCTGGAGCAAAGACCAGGCCTGCCAGTGTAGTGGCCACTGGAAACTCTTAAATATCTCATTGCCTTTATATCTGATGTTGCTTAGTTTGTTGCATGTTCTGTGCTTTGCTAGGTTTTTTTTGCTTCTTTTGAGAGTTATGAATTTATGTTTACTTCTGTTTAATTTGGATCGGATAAGCCATTTCTTTGGGAAATTTACTTCCCCACTCTAAAATATCCAGCCACCTTGGCGAACTGAGGCAACTTCACCCACACCATGGGTGTTCCTTTATGAAGTTCATTGGCTCTTCTCAAAATGGAAGATCTGAAGGATCTGCGGCAGCAACAGAGGAAGGGGATTAATACAAACCTACTTCATGTAAAAGGTCAATGCCACCTGCAGAAACATTTATGGATCACGTTTCCCTGGTCTGACATGCCAACACAATCTATGGTGAACCCCTACTATCCCTGAGAAACCATCATTGCACAGCCAAGCGTGCACTGCAGCATAAAGGACAGTATCCCACAAAGAAAACATAAACACCAATATCCCTTGCAACCATATCCACTTTATTGTGTTTCTTGTGCATTGTGGTCTACTTTTTGCTGCCAGTATTTCCCCTTGGTGACAACAGATACTGAGACCTCAAACTTTTGATCGACGCCCAGGTGGAATCCAGGCAGATTTTTCAGCTTGGATGCTAGAAAATGAGGAGTAACCCACCCACCTGGATTCTGCCCCACATTTCAGCGAGCCATTTTCCAGTGGTGGTGCTATGGTGGATCTTCCACCCATGTCCCTAATGTTACCCTTTTACATCTGTCCTCTGGTAGGACAGTTCCAGCAATAACGTGGCATTTTCTTTTGAGAGAACAGCTGAGATTGGGGGCAGACTGTGTGATAAACTGCAGGTGCTATCATGTCTCCTACTTCTGTGCTGCAAAACTGACTGGAACACCTACTCTGTCCCGTATGCAGAATGAATTTATGCAATACAGTTATTCAGAAATTATTCAGAATTTTATGGAAACATAATTTATACTTATGTTGTGTACCCAGTGTTGATTGTTGCTCCTTGATTTTCTCTGTTCTGTTTTCTGTGCCTCTGCTGATATTTATATTCCTTCTGTTAGTTTAATGAGACAGGACAAGGCAGCCTGTGTAACCAGGCCATCATGCTAATCACAGACGGTGCAGTTGAGGAGTATGAACCAGTGTTTGAGCAATACAACTGGCCTGACTGTAAGGTACGTGCATAAACAATGTGGTGACATTTGAATGATATTGTGCTCTATTAACTTAAAGACAAATACAGTAAAGCAAACACAGAAGTCAATGGGGCTCTCATACAAGCCAGCTCAGAGCTGGTGAAGATGTAGAAGCGGGGCAAAGTAGCACATCCCCCTGCCTGGGTGGAGGCAAGAGAAACTATCTTTATTACGTGGACGTGTTTCCCTCCACTGCAAGACAGTTTTCCACAGGCTCTCTACATGTACACCACTGTTTCACTGTAATCTCTCATATATTTCTCTCTGGCTATTAACTGAATGTGGTAGTTTCAGGCCCGAGAAGGTATGTGGATACCATGCTAAATAATATGTGATTTATGTAACAAGTAGCATGTGAAGTACAATGTATGAGATGGAAGTGAGATGTTTGAGGAAGTGGCGTGCAGGAGGGAAATTCTCTTACCTCGCAATGTTCTCAGTGTCTCCATATCTGTGGGACAAAGAACTTGGGAGGAGGTGGTTGTCTCGAGTATGACACAAAAAGCTGCAACAGAGCCTTTCCACAAGCACTTCAGCTCTTACCTCTTCACTGTATCTTACTCAGGCAAGCATCAGCACAGCCATTAAGGCTGATTTTCTGCCTCTTAACGCCAGTGTCCAGGGCATTTCAATAAAGCGGAATGGGTGGAGACCCATGACTGCAGGCTCTGCTGCAATAGTGCCTGACAGGTGTTTCTGGACGCATAGGAGGGGCTGAGAGCTGTTTTAATATTTAACTGATGCAAATACTGTTCTGAGACCTTCCATGTTTCTTTCCTCTGTTTACACTAGGCTAGATTTTCCTCTGAATAGCGAGTTATTGATGGGGCGGGAATTCCACCCCTCCCCATGTGACTCCACTGCTAACCCACTGATTTTCCACCAGGAGACCTGGATGGATGGATTAGAGCTACTAAGGATGGCTTTCGGAGTGGTAGCTATCACTGCTTCAGGAATTGCTATGAAGCAGCAGCATTTCACAGGGCTTCCAAGACTTGCTTGGGACTATTCAGTCTGTTATCATACCTATCAGAAGCACCTCAGAGCCTGTGCCCTGCACAAGTAGGGCTGCAAGGAATAGATATAGAGGATACTGTCTCTCCAGAGAGTAACAATGAGCCTACTTCCTTAAGGCCCCCTGCAATGCCTGCACATATGTGGGCTCAGCACTCCTTGATACTGCTGAAAGCTGGTCCCACTGAGACAACTGCTTCACTGAGACAAGAGTTACCTCAGACTGCTAATACGCCAGGGGAACCTTCCCAGCCACCCACCGCTTAACCTCATCTGACTCAAGGGTCAATTGTAGAAGTAGTAGATTATGACCTAGAATACTTCTCTTCTTAGGCAGTCCCTCGGAACCGAGGATGACTTGCTTCCACATTAAAAATGAGTTCGCAGGTGACTGATGAGTCCAATGCGGGACCTACAGTCTCTGTCACAGGGGGGGCAGACGGTGGTTGAAGGGGCGGGTGGGTGGGGTGCTTGGGTTGACGTGCGCTCCTTGCGCTGCCTGCGCTTGGCTTCCGCTTGCTCCCGGCGAAGAGACTTGAGGTGTTCGGCGCCTTCCCGGATGCTTCTTCTCCACTTTGTGCGGTCTTGGGCCAGGGATTCCCAGGTGTCAGTGGGGATGTTACACTTTTTCAAGGAGGCTTTGAAGGTGTCCTTGAAGCGTTTCCTCTTCCCACCTGGGGCTCTCTTGCCGTGCCGGAGCTCCGAGTAGAGCGCTTGTTTTGGGAGTCTCATATCGGGCATGCGGACAATGTGACCCGTCCATCGGAGCTGATCGAGCGTGGTCAAAGCTTCGATGCTGGGGATGTTGGCCTGAGCGAAAACACTGACGTTGGTGCGCCTATCCTGCCAATGGATTTGCAGGATCTTGTGGAGGCAGCGCTGGTGGTACCTCTCCAGTGCTTTGAGGTGCCTGCTGTACATGGTCCATGTCTCTGAGGCATACAGCAGGGAGGGTATCACTGCTGCTCTGTAGACCATGAGCTTAGTGCTGGGTTTGAGGTCCTGGTCTTCAAACACTCTCTTCCTCAGGCGACCGAAGGCTGCACTGGCACACTGAAGGCGGTGTTGGACTTCGTCATCGACGTCTGCCCTTGTTGACAGTAGGCTCCCAAGGTATGGAAAGTGGTCCACGTTGTCCAAGGCCTTGTCGTGAATTTTGATAATCGAGGGGCAGTACTGTGTGGCGGGGGCAGGTTGGTAGAGGACCTTTGTCTTACGGATGTTTAGTGTAAGGCCCATGCTCTCGTACGCTTCGGTGAAGGTGTTGACGATGGTTTGGAGGTCAACCTCCGAGTGAGCGCAGACGCAAGCATCGTCTGCATACTGTAATTCGATGACAGAGGATGGGATGACCTTGGATCTGGACTGGAGGCGATGGAGGTTGAACAGTTTCCCGTTTGTTCTGTAAATTAGCTCCACTCCGGTGGGAAGCTTACTGAGGGTGAGATGGAAGACAGAATTGACCTAGAATAACTAAAGGGTTCATGGATTTGTTGGCATTGTTTGGTAAATGTTGTTCTGGAAAGTAAATGCAGCTTAACCACATGGACTTCAGAGTTCATTTCTGTGTATGTTGCAATTTGTTTGAGTTGGATGATGGCATGTGAAATTCATAATGGATGGATGCCCTTTGCCTCATTGTTTTCATCATCATCCCCTTTCATAACATTATTATGTAGCATGCAGCAAGCTACAATGATTCTGGAGACTCTTAATATGTTTTCAGAGGATTTTGAAGCAAAGTCCAAGATTGCCATGAGTCTAAAAGTCATGGTGGTGGTGACTCGGTT
Source organism: Squalus acanthias (assembly GCA_030390025.1). NCBI lineage: Eukaryota > Metazoa > Chordata > Chondrichthyes > Squaliformes > Squalidae > Squalus > Squalus acanthias. The sequence goes on along the minus strand of CM059435.1, from coordinate 82,246,835 downwards.
TTGAGAAACAATTTTAAAGTCATGCCTCTTGATCAGTTCTGGCTCTCAATTCAAAAAGAGTTCCCTGAGTTATCCCAAAGAACCGTTGAAATACTTGTCCACTTTGCCTGTGTAAAAGTGGGAATTTCTTCACTTATTCCGATCAAAAACAAGTATATAAGCAGCTTGAATGAAGAGGCTAATTTGCATTTGAAACTCTCCAAAATCAAACCGAAATTTCATAAATTGTGCACCAGCAAACAGGCTCGTCTTATTCACTGAGATAAGTGTGAGTAATCAAGTGTTCTTTTATGTTCAAGTTTATTTATGTTGCTTTCTGACTTAAGCAATATGTTATGTTAGCCGAGAAAATAAAATCTTCTTGTTCTACTCAAAAAATGGGGGATGATATTGGTCTTCACCAGTAGTGTGAAAAGGGCTCATAGAGAATCAGCAACCTGTTTTACACTACACTCCACCATTGACTTCATCAGAAAAGAAAATCGGGCACGATGTAAAACAGACTGCTGTATTGCTTTTATCCATTTTGTCCTCACCATGTCTTAAAAAAGGGGGAATGCTTGGGGCTTGAATCTCCGAAGGGGGAATTCGGCAAAAAAAGTTTGGGAATCTCTGCCATAGGACTGTCCATGCAGGAGTACATTTACAAATTTAAATAAAAGTTTGTCAATCATCGATGCATTAATCTCCCTGCTGCATGTTGCCCTCAATCATTTCTTCTTCCTCCACTTCATTCTCTTCATTTTTTGCCAAGGCTTCAGGCTGCCACTTCTGGTCCACTTTCTACATGGTTATCACCTCTGAGAATGACAAACTTATGCAGTACTTAGATAATGTGTGACACCTTTTCAGGGCTATAGAGCAGTCCTCTCCCTGATACGCCCAAATGGCAGAATCTCTACTTCAGCATTCCATTTGTATGTTCCATCAGAATTTGGGTAGAGGCATGAGCTTTATTTTTTTTTAATTCATTCCTGGGATGTGAGCATCGCTGGCAAGGCCAGTATTTATTGCCCATCGCTAATTGCCCTTGAGAAGGTGGTGGTGAGCCACCTTTTTGAACTGCTGCAGTCCTTGAGATGAAGGTACTCCCACAGTGCTGTTAGAAAGGGAGTTCCAGTATTTTGACCCAGTGACGATGAAGGAACGGTGATATATTTCCAAGTCAGGATGGTGTGTAACTTGGCGGGGAACTTGCAGGTGATGGTGTTCCCATGCGCCTGCTGCCCTTGTCCTTCTAGGTGGTAGAGGTCGCGGGTTTGGGAGCTGCTGCCGAAGAAGCCTTGGCGAGTTGCTGCAGTGCATCTTGTAGATGGAACACACTGCAGCCACGGTGCGCCGGATGTGTAGGGAGTGAATGTTTAAGGTGGTGGATGGGGTGCCAATCAAGCGGGCTGCTTTGTCCTGGATGGTGTGGACCTTCTTGAGTGTTGTTGGAGCTGCACTCATCCAGGCAAGTGGAGAGTATTCCATCATACTCCTGATTTGTGCCTTGTAGATAGTAGAAATGCTTTGGGGAGTCAGGAGGTGAGACACTCGCCGCAGAATACCCAGCCTCTGACCTGTTTGTGTAGTCATAGTATTTATGTGGCTGGTCCAGTTAAGTTTCTGGTCAATGGTTACCCCCAGGATGTTGATGGTGGGGGATTCGGTGATGGTAATGCCGTTGAATGTCAAGGGATGGTGGTTAGACTCTCTCTTGTTGGAAATAGTCATTGCCTGGCACTTGTGTGGCATGAATGTTACTTGCCACTTATCAGCCCAAGCCTGAATGTCATCCAGGTCCTGCTGCTTCCAGGCATGGGCTGCTTCATTATCTAAGGAGTTGCGAATGGAACTGAACACTGCAATCATCAGCGAACATCCCCACTTCTGACCTTATGATGGAGCGAAGATTGTTGATGAAGCAGCTGAAGATGGTTGGGCCTAGGACACTGCCCTGAGGAACTCCTGCAGCAATGTCCTGGGGCTGAGATGATTGATCTCCGACAAACAGAACCATCTTCCTTTGTGCTAGGTATGACTCCAGCCAGTGGAGAGTTTTCCCCCTAACTCCCATTGACTTCAGTTTTACTAGGGCTCCTTGATGTCACACTCAGTCAAATGCTGCCTTGATGTCAAAGGCAGTCACTCTCACCTCACCTCTGGAATTCAGCTCTTTTGTCCATGTTTGAATCAAAGCTGTAATGAGGTCTGGAGCCGAGTGGTCCTGGCGGAACCCAAACTGAGCATCGGTGAGTAGATTATTGGTGAGTAAGTGCCGCTTGATAGCATTGTCGATGACACCTTCCATCACTTTGCTGATGACTGAGAGTAGACTGATGGGGCGGTAATTGGCCGGTTTGGATTTGTCCTGCTTTTTGTGGACAGGACATACCTGGGCAGTTTGCCACATTGTCAGGTAGATGCCAGTGTTGTAGCTGTACTGGAACAGCTTGGCTAGAGGCGCGGCTAGTTCTGGAGCACAAGTCTTCAGCACGACAGCCGGGATGTTGTCAGGGCCCATATCCTTTGCTGTATCCAGTGCACTCAGCCGTTTCTTGATATCACGTGGAGTGAATCGAATTGGCAGAAGATTGGCTTCTGTGATGGCGGGGACCTCGGGAGGTGGCCGATATGGATCAGCCACTCGGCACTTCTGGCTGAAGATGGTTGCAAACGCTTCAGCCTTGTTTTTTACACTCGCGTGCTGGGCTCTGTCATCATTGAGGATGGGAATATTCATGGAGCCTCCTCCTCCCATTAGTTGTTAAATTGTCCACCACCATTCATGACTGGATGTGGCAGGACTGCAGAGCTTTGATCTGATCCGTTGATTGTGGGATCGCTTAGCTCTGTCTATAGCATGCTGCTTCTGCTGTTTAGCATGCATGTAGTCCTGTGTTGCAGCTTCCCCAGGTTGGCACCTCATTTTTAGGTACACCTGGTGCTACTCCTGGCATGATCTTCAGCACTCCTTATTGAACCAGGGTTGGTCCCCTTGCTTGATGGTAATGGTAGAGTGAGGGATATGCCAGGCCATGAGGTTACAGATTGTGGTGGAATACAATTCTGCTGCTGCTGCTGATGGCCCACAGCACCTCATGGATGCCCAGTTTTGAGCTGCTAGATCTGTTCTGGATCTATCCCATTAGCATGGTGGTAGTGCCACACAACACGATGGAGGGTGTTCTCAGTGTGAAGATGAAAATTTGTCTCCTCAAGGACTGTGCGGTGGTCACTGCTACCAATGCTGTCATGGCCAGATGCATCTGCGACAGGTAGATTGGTGAGGATGAGTTCAAGTAGGTTTTTCCCTTGTTTCGGTTCTCTCACCACCTGCCGCAATCCTAGTCTGGCAGCTATTTCTTGAGGACTCGGCCAGCTCGGTCAGTAGTGGTGCTACTGAGCCACTCTTGATGATGGACATTGAAGTCCCCCACCCAGAGTACATTCTGTGTTCTTGCTACCCTCAGTGCTTCTTCCAAATGGTGTTCAACAAGGAGGAGTACTGATTCATCAGCTGAGGGAGGACGGTCGGTGGTAATCAGCAGGAGGTTTCCTTGCCCGTGCTTGACCTGAAGCCATGAGACTTCATGGGGTCCAGAGTCAATGTTGAGGACTCCCATGGCCACTCCCTCCTTATATTGAGGATATCTTGGTGGAATCATTAACCATTGTTGCAGTGAACATCCTTAGTTGGGTATGCACTCTGCCTGCTCCTTCAAATGATGGTGGCAGGGACCGGTACAAAATGAAGGTATCGCTGCTGCCAGGACATCATGCATTTACTTGTGTTGTTCTGTTCCTTAGTACAACACCACCTACATATTAATGGAATTAAATCCTTCCTGTTCATATATGGCATGAAATTATGGGTCTGATTATGGAAGTTACCTTTGGCTGTGAGCTTAACATTTTGGGAGAAAACCTGAATTGTAACAATGCTTAGCCGTTGTTGGTATAATGCGAAAGTCAGGGTCGATATAATGTGAAGCCGACGGTCTGTTTCATGCAAAGGTAGAGGTTGGTATAATGCAAGGCTCAGGGTCAACATAATGTAAAAGACAGGATTGATATATGGAGCCAAGGATGAGTTTGGCAAAGCCCAGTGTCTCTGTAATGTGGAGCCCAGGACTGGTATAATGTAAGTTGTATTATGCTTAGTTCAGGTTCATAATTTGTTCAGGATCAGTATAATTCTCGGTGCAGAATCAATATATTGTTTAGTATAAATCTTAGCTCAGGGTTGGTATATAGTTCAGTATGATACTTCATTCAAGTTTTGGAATAATGCTCAGTATGGTACTCAGTTCAGGGTCATGAAAATGCTCAACCCAGGCCAGTATATTTAATATAATGTGGAATCCAAGGTCAGTATAATGTGAAGTCTAGGACAACCTTTCATAACCTCAGACAACTTAACTTTTCACAACAGGGCATCCCAAAAAACTTTACAGCCAATGAAGTATTTTTTGAAGTGTAGTCATTGTTGTGATGTGAACCCCAGAGTCGGTATGATGCTAAGCCCAGGGTTGGTATAATACCCCAGGGCTGGTGTAATGCTCAAGATAGTACTAAGCCCAGATTCAGTATAATTCTCTTGGTCAGTATGACGTACAGCCCACAGTGAGTGTAATGCTCAGTCTAGGTCGATATAATACTCAGTATGATGATGAGCCCGGCATTGGTATAACAGCTGATATGATAGTCAGTATAATGCTGAGTCCAGGGTTGGTGAAATGTGAAGCCCAGGATTGATATAATTTTCATCCCAGGGTTGGTATAATTCTCAGTATGATACTAAACCCAGGGTTGTTAATGCACAACCCAGGGTTGATGTAATGCTGAGCCCAGTATCAGGCAAGTGCTCAGTATGATGCTCGGTGTTTGGCCATTGTAAAGGCCAGGGTTAGTATAATGCCGAGGGCAGGGCTGTTTATAGTATGCAATCAGTTTTGCAAAGCTTAGGGTCCGTATAATGCAGAGCACCGGGTTGATGCAATGTGAAACCAATTATATGTACAATGTGAATCCCAGGATTGATATATTGGCTGAGCCTAGGTTTGTATAATGGCTGAGTGGAAGCTTGGTATGGTGCAGATATAAAGGTCAGTATAATGCTGTGTCCAGGGCCAATATAATATGGAGCCTATAGTAAATTTTGTGAAGCTAAGGGTTTGTAAACTGTGGACACCAGAGTCAATGGGCCAGAAATTCGGCACTTGCCGGGTGAGTACGCGCTGTGTACTCACCCGTAAGGCCTCCTGAAGTGCCAGTTTCCTGCATGCACTGCGCATGCGCGGGAAACCGGAACTTCCGGTCTCGTGAAGGGAGGGGTTCAGAGGTCAACCGCGTGCGCGGGAGAGGCTGCACGCACGCAGCGAACTTCGTTTTTTTTTCCGGTTTCTCCAGGAAGGTAAGTATGGAAGAAGCTGCGCTTTTAAAAAGGAGGCGCAAGACCCGTTTTTAACAAGGTAAGTGGTTAATTAATTACAATTTAAAAAAATTTCAACAGGTTTATCTTTTTTAGATACTTTAAAGAAAGTTAAGTTTATTTTTAGCACTGTTAAAAAGTATTTTAATTTTTTCAAAAATTTAAATTTTTGTTTAAAGTAGTTAATTTATTTAACTTATAGTTATTTTGAAAATGTGATGTTTTTTTTTAAATTTATTTGAAGTTTAGGTGTTGTTTTGGGGCCGATTTCAATTTATAGATTTGACAGGTCTTCCTGTCAAATCTATGAATGAAAGATGGTCTGCTGCCATTGGCTCTCCATGGCCCACGTGATCCCAGGGGAACGCATCGCACTAACTACACCCCTGGGATACACAAGCACTGCACGCCGGCAGCTGCAGGAGGCCCAGGAGCTGAAGTCCCCGTGGGCCCAGAGGTCAACGGCAGGCGCGGTAGGTAGGTGCGCGTGCGATCCTTGCACCCGCGGGAAGCCAGGGAGCCGAATTTCTGGCCCAATATAACATGGAAGCCATGGTCAGTATAATATGGAGCCCAGGGTTAGTATAATGTGGAGTGCAGGGTCACTACAATGCAGGGGCCAGGATTAGTATAATGTAGAGTCCAGAGACAATGGGCTAGAAATTCATCTACTTACTGCCACTCCATAGCGTCATGAAATGGTAAAAAATGGCGGCCACCGCTCTTTCGCCAGCTGTTGGTGGGTCCCGCTGTGGTTGACATTTTCCTCCTTCCCTTTGCGCTGCCGGTAACTGGCAGCGCCCTGGAAAAGAAAATGGCGGCGTGGTGGCGTCAATCGGTGTGCAATGCTGACTTAACATCACCACTCTGAACTTCGACCCTAGCGCTGAATTCAGACCCTAAGCAGACTGACAGTGGTGATGTCAGCACCTTTTAAAGGGACACACACATCTTTTAGGTGATTTTGGATTTAAGCTTTTGGATTGTTTTTTGATTTTATTGAAGTAGTGGCTTGCTGCAATAGATGTTAAAAGTTTTTTAAGTGTGTAGGGAGGGCTACTGGACACTTACAAGGCCTCACAAGGAAGGCCTATGAGAAGACAGAAAATGCTGCAAATACTCAGCAGGTCAGGCAATATCCATGGAGAGAGAAACAGAGTTCACGTCTCAGGTCGAGATGCTGCCTGACCAGCTGAGTATTTCCAGTATTTTATGCTGTCATTTCAGATTTACAGCATGCGCTCGCAGAGGGAAGAGGAAGACACAAAAGAGGAAGAAGCTGAAGAGGAGGGAACAGAAGAAGTGATGCAACCCAGATAGCCCCTTTCTGGCCGGGATATCCGGGATGGAATCATCCGTCTACGGTACCAGTGACCACAACCCCAATTCCCCCTTCCACATTTGTCCCACATCTTACATTCCCTCCGTTACTGATCATCACAGCATCCTCTTGGCCACAATGCTGAAATAAAAGCCACCAAAAATCAAACCTTCCAATCCAACTTTATACATCTATCCATCCAATATGACATCAAGAAATCAATTCATCACTCTTAGTGACTATCTTGTGTGTGCCTTTAAGTATCCTACTGCTGTCACGCAGTGTTACCCCAGTGGCTGCAGCATGGATGGTGGAAGGCTGCTGACTTTCAGTGTGGGAGACTGCAAATAGCCTTGCTGGTCGACCTTGAGGAGCTGGTGACTGGGAGTGTCAAATCAAGTGATGGTATTTCTTCTTCTTCTCCACTCTCCTCGCCCTCTTCTTGGTCAACCATTGGCTGGGCAGGCTGCATTTCTTGGGTGTGTGAAATGAGGAAGACACAAGGGTGCAGTTGAGGTGAGGGGAGGGTGGGAAAGAAACAGGTGCATGCGAGAAGGAGGATAATGTGTGAGATACCAGCATCTTGTATCCTTTCAGCCCCGCTGCTGGCCAAGGGCTCAGCCATGCCCCTGCCAAGAATGGCCTGCATCATCTCCTCCAAGGGGTGAGGCTCGGCTCGGAATAGGAGATGTGCCTTGTAATTGATACAGATTGTTGGTACCACAACAACAACATGTATTTATATAGCGCCTTTAATGTAGTAAAACGTCCCAAGGCGCTTCACAGATGTATTATAAGACAAAAAACTTGACACCAAGCCACATAAGGAGAAATTAGGGCAGATGACCAAAAGCTTGGTCAAAGAGGTAGGTTTTAAGGAGCATCTTAAAGGAGGAAAGAGAGGTAGAGAGGCAGAGAGGTTTAGGCAGGGAATTCCAGAGCTTAGGGCCTAGACAACAGAAGGCATGGCCACCAATGATGGAGTGATTATAATCAGGGATGCTGAAGAGGGCAGATATCCTGGGGGGTTGTGGGGCTGGAGGAGATTACAGAGATGGGAGGGGCGAGGCCATGGAGGGATTTGAAAACAAGGACGAGAATTTTGAAATCGAGGCATTGCTTAACCGGGAGCCAATGTAGGTCAGTGAGCACAGGGTTGATGGGTGAACGGGACTTGGTGCGAGTTCGGACACGAGCAGCCGAGTTTTGGATGACCTCAATTTAACGTAGGGAGGCCAGCCAGGAGTGCGTTGGAATAGTCAAGTCTAGAGGTAACAAAGGCATGGATAAAGGTTTCAGCAGCAGATGAGCTGAGGCAAGGGCGGAGACGGACGATGTTACGGAGGTGGAAATAGGCAGTCTTAGTTAAGCCGCGGATATGTGGTTGGATACTCATTTCAGGATCAAATATGACACCAAGGTTGCGAACAGTGGGGTTCAGCCTCAGACAAATGTTAGGGAGAGGGATGGAGTCAGTGGCTAGGGAATGGAGTTTGTGGCGGGAACCAAAAACATTGGCTTCGGTCTTCCCAATATTTAATTGGAGAAAATTTCTGCTCATCCAGAAATGGATGTTGGACAAACAGTCTGACAATTTAGAGACCGTGGAGGGGTCGAGAGAAGTGGTGGTGAGGTAGAGCTGGGTGTCATCAGCGTACATGTGGAAACTGAAGCTGTGTTTTCAGATGATGTCGCCAAGGGGCAGCATGTAGATGAGAAATAGGAGGGGGCCAAGGATAGATCTTTGAGGACACCAGAGGTAACCGTGCAGGAGCGGGAAAAGAAGCCCTTGCAGGTGATTCTCTGGCTACAATTAGAGAGATAAGAATGGAACCAAGCGAGTGCATTCCCACCCAGCTGGACGACGGTGGAGAGGCGTTGGAGAAAGATGGAGTGTTTAACCGTGTCAAAGACTGCAGACAAGTCAAGAAGGTCGAGGAGGGATAGGGTATGTGAGTGATTGTGGTGGGGGGAGTTGTGCATTGAGCAGTGTGTGAGGCTAGTGATGCAGTTGGTAGGAGACGGCTTTTGAAGATGCATTCATTGACCTTGACCAGTGGTCTGAGGTCATGAAGCTTCTTTGGGCACTGGAGCCAGGTGGTGGCAGCGATACTGCTGGCAGTGATGGCCTCGTGATGTGGCTCCACATCATTCTTTCTGGAGGGCCTCCTGGCCCCTTTGGGTAGAGGACCTCACTGACAGTGTTAACTCCCTGCACAAAGCTGGAGTGCTGCATGCGAGACCCTGGGTGCCCCTTCCCTGGCTTGCTGAGCCATTTGTGTTAGGGCTGAAGCACTTTTACCATTTTTTTAGGTGTGGAAGACAATTGAGCTTTAAGAGCTGAAGACTGCCATTTGGGAATTCTTTTTAACGTTAATTTTTAATGTTTACATTTTTTTTGAAAGGCAGTAAGGGCTGAAAAATACATTTTTTCACTTGATTTTAATTTTTATTTGTTTTGAATGCATTGCCCCTTTAATTCAAAGCCCCTTTAATTGCCCACAATGCTTTGCAAACTCCGCAGCCTTGCTCCCACAGGCTGTAAGAAGCAGCAACGTCGACTGTGGATGGGAACTTCGGGTCATAGGCCACCATTTACGGCACCAGGGGAGCATTGCACGATAAGTTAGCGCTGCGCTCCACATCGCCAACCTCCAGAGCCAATTTTTCAATGGTAGTGCTGCGGCCATTTTAGGCAGCCGTTAACTCGAGTTGCCAGTGACACCGGCAATTCTGTTGGCGGCACAAATTTTTCCCCATCTGTATTGTGAACCCCGTAGTCAAATATTGCAGTGCACATGCATAATGCTAATGCATGTTTCAGTGTAATGTGGAGACCTGGGTTGGTTTTGCAAAACCCATTGTAGGTGTAATGCAGAGCCCAGGGTCGGTATAATTCTCGATTTTGTGGAGCCCAGGGATAGCATAAGGCTGAGACCCACGGGGCTAAAAATTCAGCAATGCTAAAAACCTGCCGATGCCACCATGGGCCAGTGTTAAAAGCCACAGAAAATGATGGCGTTGGCAGGTCCAGTAAATTGGCGCTGGTGGCTAATTAACATTAGCCCACCGCTAAGCTCAATGTACAACGCCGTCCTGGTGGTATTCGTCCCGGCAGGGGGCCCCAATGTAGTGTGGCCGTAGTGTTATTGCAGCAAGAGCAGCCTGCTCTGAAAGCAAGGCTGTCATTTCAGAAAGCAGTTCAGTCTCTTAAAGGGGAACTGCCTTCTGAAATGAAAAAAATAAAAACCAGGGTAAAAAGAGGCAGTTTTTAGCCCTTACAGCCTTCTGAAAAATAATTAATATTAAAAAGAATTCCCAAATGGTAGTCTTCAGCTCTTAAAGCTGAATTGTCTTCCACACCTAAAAAAATAGCAGAAGTGCTTCAGAACTAAAACAAATGGCTCAGCAAGCCAGGGAAGGGGCACCCAGGGTCTTGCACGCAGCACTCCATTTTGTGCAGGGGGTCAACACTGCAAAAGAGGTCCTCTACCCACAGGTATGGGAAGAAGAAGCAGTGTACTGGGGTAGCAATGCATGACATCATTAGGATAGGCAAAGGAACACACAAGACAGTCACTAAGGGAATGCATAAGGGTGCTTAGTTGATTTCTTGATGTATTATTGCATGGATTGATGTATAAAGTTGCACTGGAAAGTTTGCTTTCTGGTGGCTTTTATTTCAGCATTATGGCCAAGACGACACTGTGATGGTCAGTAACAGAGGGAAGGTAAGGTGCGGGACAAATGTTGAAAGCGGAATTGGGGTTGTGGTCATTGGGACTGCAGGTGGATAATTCCATCCCGGATATCCCGGCCAGAAAGGCGAAGTCTGGGTTGGATCCTACCTTCTGCTTCTCCCTCTTCTGCATTTTCCTCTTCTGCGTCTTCCTTGCCCCTCTGCGAGCGGATGCTGGCAATCTGAAATAAAAGCATGAAATGCTGGAAATACTCCACAGGTCAGGCAGCAACTCTACCTGAGACGTGAACTTTGTTTCTCTCACCACGGATGCTGCCTGACTTGCTGAGTATTTCCAGCATTTTCTGTCTTCTCAGAGGTCTTCCTTTAGCATCTGAGACCTTGCAAGTGTCCAGCAGCACTCCCAGCACACGTAAAAAACTTTTAACATGTATTGCACCAAGCCACTACTACAATAACATTTTAAAAATCCAGTCCAAAATCTTAAATGCAAACTTACCTGAAAGATGTGTGTGTCCCTTTAAGAAGTGCTGACAGCGTCTCTGTCAGTCTGCTGAACGCTCGCATTTCAGAGCGCGCTTACGTCCCAGTGCTAAACTCAGCGCTGAGATCGAAGTTCGCAGAGCGTAACGTTAAGTCGCCGCTGCATGCTGACTGCTGCCATGCTCCCTTCATTTACATCTTCAGGGCCAGTGCTGTTATCGACAACGCTGAGGCCCTCACCAAAATGGTGGCTGCTGAGTCCCGCACAAGCAAGGGGCGCTAGAGTGGCAGTCGCCATTTTTCGCGATGATTCCAGCGCTAATGGGTGGTGATAAGTAGCCCAATTTCTGGGCCATGGTTTCTTAGTCGATGGAAATGAGAAAATTTGCCACCTTTTGCTTAGTTCCTACTCTGTAGTTACCCAACACTGCCAAGATCATCAGATGAAAGTGGGTTTATGTTTAAACTATCCATACAATTCCAGTATTTATTGCCTACTGCAGTACGTTGCAGATTGTATTTCTTATGTGTGGAGGTGGAATTCTGTACATTTCTCCATTTATTTTATAATATTTTTAATTAGATGTTAAATGAAAGGACAGAGTAAATCGTGGTCTGTTTGTGCAGTGTGTTGGTGTACATACACTTTGAACCCTGGATCACTGGAAGGCCAGTCAAGCCATCAGGAATAGGTGGCAACAGAAGTATGGATCTTACCCTAATGGAGAGGAATCAGTAAGAGGATTAGCAGAACAAGCTGGACTGACTAAATGATGGAATGGGAATTAATTTGTTTCTTTTTTTAAATGTTTAGACCTGCAAAGACAGGGTCAACACAGTATGCAAACCTCTTGTCTTTTTCATTAAAGCATCTTTGCAATGAATTATCCTTCAGTCATTATGCTTAACTATCCTTGACAGGTGCGTGTATTTACATATCTGATTGGCCGGGAGGTAACGTTTGCAGAATATGTTAAATGGATAGCGTGTAACAATAAAGGTAAGAAACCTGGCTTTAAGCAGCTACTTTAGAAAAGTCAGTCTTAGATGGACATTTGAATTTATAACACTTGTGTACAGTAACATCAGTGAAAATAGGACTCAAATTTCTATACATGTTTTGCTGGGCTTTTCCGCTTCAGTGCTCTTAGAACATAAGAATATAAGAAATAGGAGCAGATGTAGGCCATTTGGCCCCTTGAGGCTGCTCCGCCATTCGATAAGATCATGGCTGATCTGGTCTTGGCCTCAACTCCACTTTCCTGCCCGCTCCCCATAACCCTTGACTCCTTTATCATTCAGAAATCTGTCTATCTCCACCTTAAATATATTCAATGACCCAGCCTCCACAGCTCTCTCGGGTAGAGAATTCCACAGATTCATGACCCTCTGAGAGAAGAAAGTCCTCCTCATCTCTGTTTTAAATGGGCGACCCCTTATTCTGAAACTATGCCCCTTAGTTCTAGATTCCCCCACGAGGGAAAACATCCTCTCTGCATCTACCCTGTCAAGCCCCCTCAGAATCTTATACGTTTCAATAAGATCACTTCTCATTCTTCTAAACTCCAATGAGTATAGGCCCAACCTGCTCAATCTTTCTTCATAAGACAACCCCTTCATCTCAGGAATTAACCTAGTGAACCTTCTCTGAACTTCCTCCAATGCAAGTATATCCCTCCTTAAATAAGGAGACCAAAACTGTATGCAGTACTCCAGGTGTGGTCTCACCAACGCCCTGTACAGTTGTAGTAAGACGTCCCTACTTTTATACTCCATCCCCCTTGCAATAAAGGCCAACATTCCAATTGCCTTACTAATTACTTGCTGTACCTGCATGCTAACTTTTTGTGTTCCACGTACAAGGACCCCCAAATCTCTCTGTACCGCAGCATTTTGTAATCTCCCTCCATTTAAATAATAATTAGCTTTTTTATTTTTCCTACCAAAGTGGATAACTTCACATTTTCCCACATTATACTCCATCTGCCAAATTTTTGCCCACTCACTTAACCTATCTATATCCCTCTGCAGATTCTTTGGGGTAAAAATTCAGTTGGTTGCGCCTCCCGTTAGCGCCTTAAGAGGGCGCTAATGGGGCGCAAAGCCGCTAACGCCCGGGCGCAGCGATGTTTGCGCCGCTCGGGAACTTAACTAGAGATTGTGCGGCGGCGCTAAAACTTACCGCTGCGACCACCTGCGCGCGCAGATTATGACGTCATTCCATGGTGCAACGCCCTTGTGGCGCCCCGGAGCGGAAATTGAGTGGCGCCCCCTGCCTTACCGCCTGGCGCATCCAACGACCGGAAGACTGGAACGCTATCAATCGCTGTGGGGCTGGGGGGGGCGCTATTTAAAGGGGGCCTCTTCCTGTCTTTTATTGTTGGTGGCATTTTTGAACTACGCATTCTGAGAGAGAGAGGGAGAGACTTCTGGAGAGATTCAACGTTGTGTGAAGGAGTTTTGGGTACTGAGCAGCACTTTGCAGGTTCATTTTGATTTGCCATTCCTTGTATCGATTTAGCAGAGACTGTGGGAGCTGCACTCTGAGCTCTTTGCCTGGTACTCTCCATTGTTCTTTCCAGCACATTTGATGTGCAAGTCTCTCCAGGCCGAGATTCAAGGCTGCAATGAACAGGATGTGGATGGAAAGCAAGATTAACCATCCCCTTTAAGAACTGGCCCGTGCCATTGTGTGTGTGTTCCATTGCTGACTGACATTACATGAGCTTCGCCAGCGCTATGAGTTAGCGCCTCACTCCTTGGCCTTTGCGCCTTAAGACAGGTGTGCAGCGCCTGATTTAGCGCTCCACTCACCTCCCGGGGCGGTAAAAGTGAAGTTTCCAGTCAGTGCCGATAATTAGAGCCAGGCGCTAATATTTGCGTCCAGACGATATTTGCGCCCCAAATGGGGCGCGACCTAATTTTTACCCCTTTGTGTCCTCTTCACAACTTGCTTTCCCACCTATCTTTGTATCATCAGCAAATTTGGCTACATTACACTTAGTCCCTTCATCCAAGTCATTAATATAGATTGTAATCAGCATAGGCCAGGAACAAAAATTGGAAAATTCTGTTCCACAGCCCCTGATTTTCTGTTTATTAATTTTAATGGGCACAAAATCACAGACTGAGGGTGAACAATTTCCTGATATGTGCTCCCAGCTTGTGCCCCACTAAACTATTTCATTTGATATTCTTCAGCCTTGTAAATCTACACAAATGCATATATCCTTTAAAATGTATCTTTTTTTCTTGTTGAAAATGTACAGATATTGTAAGGAAATTGTGTAAGCACAACAGTGGGAAATAATTGTAAATGTTTCTGCTCAGTAATGGGTAAATACACCACATGATAGGATGCTTAGCCATACAGACCAGGAGGGCTGCAGATTCCATCCCTAGTATGTGCTGCATTAGCTACCCTAGCTCAGTTATCTCTGCAGAAAGAATTAAAACTGGGATCTTCTTTGTCTGTGTGTCCCAATGTAGCAAAATGCAATGTAATTTATATAATAGGGTAGCACAATTGCACAGCATCTTTGAGCAGAATGGTGAGATGTAGATTTGTGTCCCCTATTCTCTATGTAGTGAATAATTGATCTCAATTGTGCCGTTGAGGTGGGTAGCAAAGCAAAGGCAAAGCACTTTCCTGCAGAAAGTGACATTTTAATTTTCTACAACAGCCAACTTTGTGATCTCTGAATAGGAGTGAGAATTACTGCTGAATTACTTGTTGTTTTCTGCTATGGACTTGTGCCCACTCGGAACAGGATCTAAATTTTTCATCCACATTTCACTTAGAATTTTTATAGCTGATGGACAAACTCAGATTCTTAAAATGAAAAGATAGTGGCCCAGAAATTAAACATCGATGGTTCCCGCGGGGGTAAGGATTCCCCGCGATATCGCACTCCGCGCCTACCTTTTTGTTTGGGGCCCACACGAACTTCAGTTTCAGGGCCTCTCCCTGTTGCAACCGTGCAGTGCTTGCGTGTCCCAGAGGCGCAATTAGTTTGTGCGAGCTCTGGGATCACGTGATTCAGTTAGAGCCAATGGCAGCACACCATCTTTCATTCATAGTTTTGACAGCAAGGGCTGTCAAAGCTATGAATACTACAAGCCCCCAAAAGAACAGCTAAACCTCAATTAAATTTAAAAAAAAGCCATCACATTAATAAAATAACTATAGTTAAATAAATTAACCACTTTAAACAAAAAATTAAATTTTTGAAAAAATTTAAAATCTTTTTAAAAGTTATAAAAATAAACTTACCTTTCTTTAAAGTCTCTAAAAAAGATAAACCTGTTGAAAAAAATTTAAAATAACACTTAATTAACTACTTACCTTGTTAAAAGGGGGTCCTACGCCTGCTTTCTTTGTGTGTAAAATCTTCACCACTTACCTGCGCGTTCAAACCTGAAAAAAAAACTAAGTGCACTGTGTGCGCACAACCTGTAGCGCGCACGCGGTTCACTTAGGAACCGCCCCCTTTGCAATACACGAAGTGCCGGTTTCCCGCGCATGCGCAGTGCATGCAGGAAACCGGCAATTCGGGACCTAATACGCGAGAGTACACAGTGCGTACTCTCGCGTATTAGGTTTAATTTTCGGGCCATTGTGCCAGCCTATGCAGTCACTTAGGTTTGGAATTTCCTTGCTATTTTTTGCGGGATTGCGGCCTAATGACAGCAGAGAACATGTCGTGGATTTTGGGGCAAGATCCATTATCACAGAATCGTGCCCAGTTTTGCCCCTGAAATTTTTCGTTGAAGTAGAAGCGCTTCCCCCCTTTTTCAGCAGATGCAAGTACATCGCGCCATAATAGTAGTTTCATCATG
The DNA here is from genome assembly GCA_030390025.1 of Squalus acanthias. Lineage (NCBI taxonomy): Eukaryota > Metazoa > Chordata > Chondrichthyes > Squaliformes > Squalidae > Squalus > Squalus acanthias. The sequence goes on along the minus strand of CM059435.1, from coordinate 82,231,076 downwards.
CATCCAAACTCCTGGCAATACTACTCCCATGTGATTGTTCCTAAGGAATGCTCTTATATGCGAGGTAAACACCAGAACTGTCATCTTCGGTGAGGGTGTAAAATGGGCATTGACGTCTTTTCCTTTCCCGAAAGCAAAATCAGCCGGGGTTTATAATGGGAGGTCAATCCGATATCACATGTGTTAGATTCCTGTCACAGTTGAAAGTTCTACCCATGCTGTGTTGCCAGCAAAAGTGCTTTATGTAAAAGAGCTTAAACTGTGGTCAACTTTGGCCGATATCTCAACTGTCTGTGGATTGTTTTGATTTTTGGGGGGAAATTAGTGAAGTGTTCTTAAAAACTGATTTAGTTTATTATTGGTTCAACCTCCCAATACAGTAAACGGGTAGTAAGCATGGGTTCCTTATTTATACTCTGTTCATGGAAGAGGAGGAAGAGTGCTAAAGGCACATCTGGCAACATAGGATAAAGCTGTATCCAACCCACCAATATCCCCTTGCACGCGTTTATAGACCCCAGAGTATATATGAAGGAACGAGCGAGGAGTTGTGCCACAAGAGACTTTGGGGGAGAAATTCAGCATGTTAGTGCCACCTGTTAGCGCCTGGGGTGGCGCTAACGGGGCGCTAATGGGTTTGCGGCAGGGCGTGGCAAATGCAACACCGCATGCGACATTCACCCGGGATTTAGCGCTGCCAATAACATTTAACGCCTACGCCTTTAGTGGCTGCCAGATCGTGACGTCAACGCCTGAGGAACGGCCCGTTAACAGCCCAGATTCAAAATTGACTGCTGCCCCCGCCTTAGCGCCTGGCGTGAACAACGGCAGGAAGAGGAGGCGTGATGCAGTCGGGTGGACGCTGTAGGAGTGGTATTTAAAGGCATCAACATCCAGTTTGATTTTAGTCGCCACTCAGTGCTGCCTTCTCAGTTTGACATAGGGAAACAGCCATTTTCACTGAGGTAAACGTTTATTACTTTCAGAAGTGTTCTGGCTGCTAAATATTTGTCAGTTTCATTGTGTTGTGATTTCGATCTCCTACACTTGTATATGTTAATGGAAGCTGTACTGGCACTCGACCTCGCCCTCCAGCATCAATGTCAGAGGCAGCGGAGGCATAGACAGAGATTGGAAAATGTGGCCAGAGGGAGGAGGGCCAACAAGGCTGTCAACAGGAGGCCTTACCCTCCCAGGGTATTCCGGGAGCACTTCTCTTACATACATTTAACTGAGGAGCAGTGTCTTAGAAGGCTCCGCTTTAGCAAGGAGGTGGTCACAGAACTCTGCCACCTCCTGCAGCCAGACCTCGAGATTCAGATCAGGACCACCATGGCTCTCTCAGTGGCAGTCAAGGTCACCATCGCCATCAATTTCTATGCCAGCGAATCCTTCCAGTCTGCAGCAGGAGACATATCTAACATTTTGCAGTTTGTCATCCATTGCTGCATCCAGGAGGTCACAAATGCTCTCTAAAGAAGGAGAAGGGACTACATTTCCTTCCCCATGACCAGAGAGAAGCATGTGGCTTTGCCGGAATAGTGGGCTTCCCCATGGTGCAGTGCGCCATTGACTGCACCCACGTTGCTTTGCGGGACCCCGTAACAATCCTGAGGTATTCTGTAACTGCAAAGGATACCACTCACTTAATGTGCAGTTGGTGTGCGACGACAGACACCGAATCCTCACCTGGCAGCAGCCACAATGCCTTCATCCTGCGCCAGCACTCTTCCAGCCACCACATCAAGCTCGCGGCTGGCTGGTCAGAGACAAGGGCTATCTGCTCTCCACCTGGCTCACGACTCACTTCTGCAACCCCAACACTGCTGCTCAGCACTCATACAATGAGAGCCATGCCACCACCAGGAACATCGTCGAGCAGACCATCGGTGTGCTCAAGCAATGGCTCTGCTGCCTTGACCGCTCGGGATGAGCCCTCCAGTACTCGGCTAAGCGGGTGTCCCTTTTCGTCATGGTGTGCTGCATGCTGCACAACTTGGCCATCATGAGGGCCCAGCCATTGCCACCAGACGTAGCGACACCACCTCAGGAGGAGGAAGAGGGAGAGGAGGAGGACAAGGAGGAGGATGAGGAGGAGGAGGACGAGGAACAACAGCGATGGAGGAGGCAGCCCCTCAATCGGCCTTCTGGAAGGGCGGTCCATGACCACCTCATCAGACTGCGGTTCCAGTAAATTCTACCCCACATATCGGTTGCTGACCACATCCCCATCATTCCATCCATTTCGCTTGCCATATCACAGCGCAAAGCTGAAATGAGAGACACCACAAAATCAGCAACATTCCATTAATAAATTTATCAACATTCAATAAACACATATATACAACAACAGTATTAACTAATCACCCTTGTGCAAATCCTTACTTCCCCTCATTACAGTGCCTTTTCCTAATCTACTGCTCCTACATAGTCTGTCCCCAGTGGCTGCAGCAGTGCTGGTGGAAGGCTGCTGAGTGTCAGTGCCAGAGACTACAGATGGCCTTGCAGGATGCCCTCGACTAGCTCTGAGCCTGGAAGGCCCGGATGTAAACTGCACCACCTCAGGCTGGGCGGCGACAGTCTGGTCTGGCTGGCTGACAGGCAAAGACAAGGGGAATGGCGGAGTGGCAGTGGTGGGAGCAGCAATGCTGTCATCCTGAGAGAGGACAGCAGGTTCCTGCTCGACTGACACACTGCCACTCCCCTGGGGCAGCACCTCAGCATCCCTAGCAATCTGCTGGAGCACAGATTGCTGGCCTGCTGCGACACCATGAGATCCCCAGTGGACTGTGGTGGACCCACGATGATGGCAGTCTAAGACTCGATGGCAGCAATCATTGACTGCATTACAGCACTAAGACGTTGCGTGGCACATCGCCCATGACACATGGCATGAGGTCTGGGTCCCCACGGTCTCTCAGGGAGTCCACCATCCTTTGCAGACTGCCAAGGATGGGCTCCATGGTGTGCGCAGAGCTCTGTGCAATGTTGGAGGCAGACTCCTCCATGCTTCTTACCATTGCCAACAGGCTCTCGGGCACCCTTGCCATTGCACCTATGATCTCCGTGTGCATGCCCATCACCCTTCTTGTGAACGCCTCCCCATTGAGGTCCTCATCTGAGTCCTGTGCAGCAGAACTCGCACTCGAACTCGCCCTCCGGGGACCTGGCTCCCAAGCTACCCTTTCTCCCTGGCCTTGCTGCAGCCCGCTTGTCCCCAGTGTATCAGCCAGTGCAGACCCCTCTACTAAACTTGCCTCTAAAGATCACATAGTCCCAGTATCTGAGGTGGTGCCTGTGGGTGAGAGATGCAGTGACGCGGTGCTTTCTTCCTCCTCCTCTTCTCCCGCCTCACTCTCACTGGGAGGCTCAGGGGCAGGCTGGTCATCTGGTTGCTGATTACCTGAAAGCATAAAGGCACAAGAGTCGCGTTAAGGTGAGGGCAGGGGGGCAGGAAGGGAGCAAGGAATGCAGACAGTATAATGCACTGGAAAGTGGGAAAGGCTTGTGGTGTGAGTGAGAAAAGGAGAGGGGATGAACATACCGTTGCTGTCCCCAAGGGGATCGCCGACGGCCATGGCCCCACCACCTGGTGCCCAATGACGCTCAGCACTCACTCCTCCAGGTCTGTAAGCTGTTGGATGTCCGCTTCACCCCCGCCTGTTTGTTGCTGCTCCCTCCTATTGTGGGCCAGCTTGGCCTGCAAGAGAAAGGAAAGTGTGCGAGTGAGTGTGCAGCTATGTGTTTGGGAGATGTGCCTGCCATAGTTGAATAGTTGTGCTTGTAGGTAAGGCGTGAGATATGGATGTGAGTTTGAGTAGGTGGAGATGCTTGGTGGGTGAGTGGTGGGGGTGTGGTGGTTTGTGCAGTGTGTACAGACTGAGGTTCAGATGCTGGTATGTAGGACTTGTTGAAGCAGCTACTCACCCTGACCACCCGAGTGAGGTCGTTGAATTTTTTACGGCACTTTGTGAGGGTCCTGATGACCACACTGCTGGCCGAGACATCCTAGGCCACTTCCCTCCACATTGCCCTGAAGACATGGGGCAATGGCCTCCTGCCAGTGGCTGGGCACAGCACTGCCCTCCTTCTTTCAACTGCCGTGACCAATGCCTCCAATGCCTGGGCCCTGAAACGGTGAGCTCTCTCCCTGGGACTGGGATCAGCCATGAGGATAAGAGGTGTAGCTGTTGAGTTGCTTGGAGGTCACCTTCAGAGCCAGCAATGTTGAGAATGAGGTTGTGCTGAATCTTCAACCTCCCCTTTAAGAGCTGGAAGGAGCCAGTGTGAATGATGAGTCCCGATTGGACTGCACCTGAAATTCGTTATAGCTCTGCTGGTAGCCGCCCTGCTCTGTGTGTGTAGCACCCTAAGTGAGGTGATTACTGCTTGATTTAGCGCTGCAGTTCTCTCTTGGAGCGCTAACAATCAATTTAGTGGCAGGTCAGAAGGATTAGCGCCTGGCACTAATCCTCCAACTTTTTAAAATTTAGCGCCCCAACCGGGGCAATACCAAATTTCTAGCCCTTTGATCCCCCAAGGCAAGAAACAAAAGCACCTGTCTCGATCTCAGGATATCCCTAAGTGTTGTACAGCCAATGAATTACTTTTGAAATTTAGTCACTGTTGTAGTGTAGGAAAGGAAGCTGCAGATGACCTAGAATCAAAGGGGGAGAAATTCAGTTGGTTGTGCCTCCTGTTAGCGCCTTAAGAGGGCGCTAATGGGGCGCAAAGCAACTAGCGCCTGGGCGCAGCGATGTTTGCGCCGCTCGCGAAATTAACTAGACATTTTGCGGCGGCACTAAACTTTACCGCCGCGATCTCCTGCGCACGCAGATCTTGACGTCATACGAGGGTGCAACGCCCTTGTGGCGCCCCGGAGCGGAAATTGAGTGGCGCCCCCATCCTTTCCGCCTGGCGCAACCAACGACCGGAAGACTGGAACGCTCCCAGTCGCTGTGGGGCTGGGGGGCGCTATTTAAAGGGGGCCTCTTCCTGTCTTTCTCTGTAGTTGACATTTTTGCACCACTCGTTCTGAGAGAGAGAGAGAGAGATTCGGAGAGAGAGAAAGAGAGACTTCTGCATTGAGTCAACGCTGTGTGAGGTAGTTTTAGCTACTGATCATAATTTGCAGGTACTTTGGTTTTTGGCCTTCATAACTTTGATTGCCAAGAGACTATGGGGGCTGCACTGATTGGGGGCGTCGTCCTGCGCCACCAGAATCGGAGGACACAGAGACGCAGAGAGAGAGTGGCAATCATGGCCAGACGGAGGAGGGCCAACAGGCCTCTGTACAGGAGACCTTACCCTCCCAGGGTATATCGCCAACAATTCACATATATTAATATGTCTGAGGAGCAGTGTTTGCGAAGGCTACGCTTCAGCAAGGAGGTGGTCACTGAGCTCTGCCACCTGCTGCAGCCAGATCTGCAGCCTCAACTGAGGTCCAGGACGTCTCTGTCGGTGGCAGTGAAGATCACAGTGGCTCTGAACTTTTATGCCACTGGCTCATTTCAATCTGCTACTGGGGACATCGCCAATATCTCCCAGTTCGCGGTGCATTGCTGCATCCGTCAGGTCACAAATGCCCTCTTCAAAAGGAGACGAGAGTACATCTCTTTCCCCATGACCCCAGACAAGCAGCAAGAACGCGCAATGGGCTTTGCTAGGATAGCGGGCTTCCCCATGGTGCAGGGCGCCATTGACTGCACGCATGTGGCTTTGCGTGCTCCGCATGAGAATGCCGAGGATTTCCGCAACAGAAAGGGGTTCCATTCCTTAAATGTTCAGTTGGTCTGTGACCACAGACAGCTGATACTCGCTGTCAATGCCCACTATCCTGGCAGCTGCCACGATGCATTCATCCTGCGCCAGACTACTGTGGCAGAACTTTTCCAGGCACCGCATCAGCCAGTTGGTTGGCTTCTCGGGGACAAGGGATATCCACTGAGCACCTGGCTGATGACACCGCTCCGTACGCCCAACACCCCTGCTGAGCTGCGGTATAACGAGAGCCATCAAGCTACCAGGAACATCGTTGAGCACACAATCGGCGTGCTCAAGCAACGGTTCCGCTGTCTGGACCATTCTGGAGGAGCCCTGCAGTACTCGCCTGAGCGAGTTTCCCACTTCGTAGTTGTGTGCTGCATGCTGCATAACATGGCAATCCTCAGGACCCAGCCAATGCCACCAGGCCTTGCAGCACCACCAGAGGAGGAGGAGGAAGAGGAGGAGGAAGAGGAGGAGGATGATCATCAGCAGCACCAAGGCGGGAGGGAGGCCTACAATGTAGAAACTGGAAGGGCCGTCCGTCAACGGCTGATAGCAAGCCGCTTCTAGGCCCCTGCTGAGGAAATGGCTTCTGCCATTGAGAACAACATGAATGAAACCAACCCGCAACCCCTAAGCCGGCCAAGGCACCAATGATTCCAAAGACCAAACATGTATATTTTGAATACAAAAACTTATTTATTTCACAAACGCTGTGTGTGTCATTTCCTCATGACAAACTAATAGAAAGAAACACAAAAACACAGTCATTAACATAACTGGTTCTCATAACCTGGAGATAATGTTCAAAAGTTTGACCACGAACCTTAGCCTTTAATAAAAAATGACCAACATTTTGTCACACCTCCTACTTTTTGCCCTTCGAGGGTGATCTCCTTCCCTTGCGCACTTCCCCCCTTCCCACCCTACTGCTCCTCCGTAATGGGACCTCAGTGGCTGCAGCAAGGCTGGTGGAAGGCTGCTGATTGTCAGAACCTGAGACTGCAGATGCCCTTGAAGGACGGCCTCGACCAGCTCTGGGCCTGGAGGGCCCGGCTGCAGACTGCACCAACTCTGCATGGGCGGCAGCAGTCTGTCCTACAGGCAGTGGCAAGTGCAGTGGAGAAGTGACAGTGGTGGCAGCAGGAATGCTGTCATCTTGAGAGAGGACAGCAACTCCCTGCTCGACCGACACACTGGCACTCCCACGGGACAGCACTTCAGCATCCGGAGCAATCTGTTGGAGCACAGATTGCTGGCCTGCTGCGGCGCGGTGAGAGCCCTGGGGAAATGTGTACGAACCATCGAGGATGGCAGCAGTCAGTGCTCGCGTGGCCTCAATCTGAGTCTGCATGAGAGCAGTCAGAGATGGGATCACGGCAGCCAGTGACTGAATTGCAGCACTAAGCTTTAGTGTGGCATCCGCCTGTGCTACAGCGAAGTGCTCCACACTCCTTGCCAGTGATTCAATGCATTCGGGCACCCTTCCTACTGCATCCATGAGCTCAGTGTGCATGTCCACCGCCTGGGTGTTCATTTCAGCGATGAGCCGCTCCTCCTCTGCGTCCAGTGCAGTAGGACTCGCTGGCATACTCTCCCTCCGGGGAGAAGGCCCCCGTTCTTCCCTACCCCCATGGCGTTGCTGCAGCCCGCTGGGTCCTGGAGCTTCACCCTCATCAGACCCTTCCCCCCTGCTCCCCTCCAGGGAAGGCGTGTTCCCAGTGTGGGCATGGGCTTCCTCGGGAGAGGGTGGCACTGATGCTCCGCCTTCATCTTCCTCCTCGGCTGCAGCTTCACTCCCACTGGCAGCTTGAAGGCTCGTCTCCTCAGCTGGTGAATCACCATCTGAAAGCAGGGAGGTACAAGAGTGGCTTTAGCGTGAGGACAGGGTGGCAGTAAGGGAGGAATGAGTGCAGCGATTTAGTAAGTTGGATTGAAAGTGTCAAAGGCTGGTGTTGTGAGGGACAAGTGGAAGGACAGAGGACAAAAAGGTGATGACCTTACCATTGCTGTCCAGAACGGGGTCAGCGTCTCCAGTGGTGACGGGACCGATCACCCGGCTTGCCACAATCCTCTGGACGCGCGCCTCAAGATCGCTGAGGGGTTGCAGCTGAGGCCGCCCTCCACCCGTCCATTGCTGCTGTCTCCTATTATGAGATAGCTTGGCCTGCAAGAAAAAGGATGGCGTCTGAGTAAATATACAGCCATGGTCTTGCCTGATGTGCCTCCCATAGGTGAATAGCCCTTACTGTATGCAGCCATGGTCTTGCCTGATGTGCCTCCCATAGGTGAATAGCCCTTACTGTATGCAGCCATGGTCTTGCCTGATGTGCCTCCCATAGGTGAATAGCCCTTACTGTATGCAGCCATGGCCTTGCCTGATGTGCCTCCCATAGGTGAATAGCCCTTACTGTATGCATAGTGTGGAATGTGCGTGTGTGTTTCATGAGAGGGCCATAGGTGTTGGATGAGTGTTGTGCATTGGGGTTTTAAGACCCTCTGGCCATAGAGTGAGGTTGAGATGGAGGGATGGAGAGGTATTGAAAAAAAGCCACTCACCCTGACGATCCGAGTGAGGTCGTTGAACTTTTTTCGACATTGTATATGGGTCCTGGGCACCATGCTCCTGGAGGAGACGCTCTGAGCCACCTCCCTCCACACTCTTCTGTACTCGCGCGGCAAAGGCCTCCTGCCACTCTCAGGGAAGAGTATAGATCTTCTGCGCTCCACCACGCCAACCAGAGCATCCAAGGCCCACTCGCTGAAGCGCTGAGCTCGTTCTCTCACCCTCTCCATAGTCCTTGGCTGGAAGATTTAGGCACAGGTCTCTCCAGGCCGAGATTCAAGGCTCCAATGAGCAGGGTGTGGCTGGAGTGCAAGATCGACCCTCCCCTTTAAGAACTGTCCGGCGCCAGTGTGTCTGTGTTCCATCGCTAACTGACAGCACCTGCGCTGCGCCCGTGCTCTGAGTTAGCGCCTCGCTCCTCGGCCTTTGCGCCTTAAGACAGGTGTGTAGCGCCTGATTTAGCGCTCCAATCACCTCCAGGGGCGATAAAAGTCAAGTTTGCAGTCGGAGGCGATAATTAGCGCCAGACGCCAATCTTTGCGCCCGGCCGATAATTGCGCCCCAAATGGGGCGATACTGAATTTCTCCCCCAAAGAATTTTATAGCACAGAAGGAGGCCATTCAACCCCTCACACTTGTGCCAGCTCTCTGAATGAGTCATCCACATAATTTCATTCCTCTACCCTTTTCCTATACTCTTTTAATATTTTTCTTTTCAAATATTTATCCACTTCCCTTTTAAAAGCAATTATTACTTCCATTCCTTTTTCTGGTAGGACATTCCGTGTCCTAACAACTCTCTGATAAAAAACATTCTCCAAAACGCTCCCTACATTCTTTTGACAATAATGCTGAATTTATACTTCCTAATTATTGACTCACCAACCAGTACAAATGGTTTTTCCAGATTTATTTTTATCAAAACCCCTCTTAATTTTGAACATCTCTAGTAGTTCTCTTAACGTTCTTTGTTCTAAGGAAAAGAGCCCCATTTTCTCTAGTTTCTCCTCATAACAAAAGCCTCTCATCCTTCAGATCATCTTCTTGAATCTCTTCTTCACTGTCTCCATGGCCTTGACATCTTTCTTAAAGTAGGATTCCCAAAACTGGACACAATATTCTAACTGCAGCCTAACCAATCATTTGTATAGGTTTAGCATGATCTCTATGCTTTTATACTCTCTACCTCTATTTATAAAACCTGGATGGCATATACATTTTCTTTTTAACACCTTTATCAAGGTGCTAGAGCTCTGTGGGCAATTCACCCCAGTTCTACTCAGGGCCCGATCGGAATTTTGATCTCTATGATTCTATCTCGGATCACCGGGAAATACTGCTGCTGCTGCTCTTTGTTAAACTTCAGGAAAAAAGAAAGGTCAACATGCTGATAAATGTAGGGCTGCTGCCACTTTAAGTTGTTGCAGACTTTTTACCTTGTAGTAATGGCTTTCCTTCCCCTCCTGAACTGACTCCATTCCTTAATTTCAAATTCAGTCTAAATAATTAAGATCTATAAATTCAATAATATGGATAAAACTTACCTGCAAGCTTCATGCCTGATGTGAATTTGGTTGAACAGAGAAATCTATGGTTTTTGGAGGATTCTCTTATCTTTGTTTTATTTTTAAAACAAGAAATCTAATTGAATATAGCTTTGACTCCTTGGTTTCATTCTGCTTTTATGCTGAATACTGTCATTGAAAAGTATTCACAAACCTTGCAGTGCAGATATTCAGGCACTGCACTGGAAAGTTAGAAGATGACAAGTCACAGTAAGCATTGACTTCAGCAGCCAGAACCTATCACTGCTTTTGTTTTGTCCATTTTAGCTCCTAGGGCCATTACAAAAATGACCTGACAATCATCTGTTACTCAATTGCAGGATATTATACTCACATCTCAACCCTGGCTGATGTTCAGGAGAATGTCATGGAATACCTTCATGTTCTCAGCCGTCCAATGGTCATTAATCATGATCACGACATTATATGGACAGAAGCATACATGGACAATGCTGTAAGTTTACTGGTCAACCATAGCTGTGGAATTGCTTTTGTATAATCAAATGTATGTAAACATTTGTGAGTGTAACTCCTTATATGTACTTCTCTGTAGAAGCTTAAGAGATTCTAGTTTATTCCTTCTCACAACTTTATGATGGTCTGCTGTTCTGTAATAATGGACCACATCTGGCATCTGTCACGGGATCACAAATTGTACTTGTAATTGTGATAAATGTTGTCTACAGTGGAATATAACTTCATATATGGATTCAGAGCAATCTTCAGCATATGTTAGCTACCTATAGGTGGCAGTTTCATGGACTGTCCTTTATACTGCAACAGAAAGGATAAGATCAGAGGCAGTCATTAAATCATTCTGCTATTTTCAACCATCAGTACATAGAACATAGAACATAGAACAGTACAGCACAGTACAGGCCCTTCAGCCCTCGATGTTGTGCCGAGCATTGTCCGAGACCAAGATCAAGCTATCACACTCCCTATCACTCTGATGTGCTCCATGTGCTTATCCAATAACCGCTTGAAAGTTCCTAAAGTGTCCGACTCCACTATCACAGCAGGCAGTCCATTCCACACCCCAACCACTCTCTGAGTAAAGAATCTACCTCGGACATCCCTTCTATATCTCCCCCCATGCACCTTATAGTTATGCCCCCTTGTAACAGCTGCCTCTACCCGAGGAAATAGTCTCTGAACATCCACTCTATCTATCCCCCTCATCATCTTATAAACCTCTATTAAGTCGCCTCTCATCCTCCTCCGCTCTAAAGAGAAAAGCCCCAACTTCCTCAATCTTTCCTCATAAGACCTCCCCCCCAAACCAGGCAGCATCCTGGTAAATCTCCTTTGCACTCTTTCCAATGCTTCCACGTCCTTCCTATAGTGAGGTGACCAGAACTGCACACAATATTCCAAATGTGGTCTCACCAAGGTCCTGTACAGTTGCAGCATAACCTCACGGTTCTTAAACTCAAACCCTCTGTTAATAAACGCCAACACACCATAGGCCTTCTTTACTGCTCTATCCACTTGAGTGGCAACCTTCAGAGATCTGTGGATATGAACCCCCAGATCCCTCTGTTCCTCCACATTCCTCAGAACCCTGCCGTTGACCCTGTAATCCTTATTCAAATTTGCCCTACCAAAATGAATCACCTCGCACTTATCAGGGTTAAATTCCATCTGCCATTTTTCGGCCCAGCTCTGCATCCTATCAATGTCTCTTTGCAGCCTACAACAGCCCTCCACCTCATCCACTGCTCCACCAATCTTGGTGTCATCAGCAAATTTACTGATCCACCCTTCAGTCCCCTCCTCCAAGTCATTGATAAAAATCACAAACAGCAGAGGACCCAGCACCGACCCCTGTGGCACACCGCTGGTAACTGGTCTCCAGTCCGAAAATGTTCCATCCACCACCACCCTCTGCCTTCTATGAGATATGATGCGGAGATGCCGGTGTTGGACTGGGGTGGACAAAATTGAGAGGTCGCACAACACCAGGTTATAGTCCAACAGTTTTATTTGAAATCACAAGCTTTCGGAGCTATCGATTGCTCCTTCCTCAGGTGAAGTAAATTAGATACAGAATCGCCAAAGCATATATAGATAGAGAACAAAGCATGTGTACCTTACAATTGCAGACCACTAAATTAAATCATCCTGACTATCTGCCGAGGTGTGATAAAGTTAATCAAGTCAGCCAGGAAGGTACCACATCAAAGACATAGCAAGATACAACTGAGACAATGAGGTGTAGTCGCAGGGGTTCTAACGTGTCAAAAGCTGCCGTCTGTATGTAAAACGAAAAGCTTTAAAATTTTTACTTTTTTACTGGGAAAATTTTTACTTTTTTACTGGGAATCACATCTGTGAACAAGCCAACGACGACTCGAGTCCGGATCACGTCATGTATCGTGACATAAACCCAAGATCCCGGTTGAGACCGTCTTCATGAGTGCGGAACTTGGCTATCAGTTTCTGCTCGATGATTTTGCGTTGTCGTGTGTTTCTAAGGTTGCCTTGGAGAACGCTTACCCGCAGATCCGAGGCTGAATGTCCTTGACTGCTGAAGTGTTCCCCGACTGGGAGGTAACAATCCTGCCTGGCGATTGTTGCGCGGTGCTCGTTCATACGTTGTCTCAGTGTCTGCATGGTCTCGCCGATGTACCATGCCGCGGTGCATTCTTTCCTGCAACGTATGAGGTAGACAACGTTGGCCGAGTCACATGAGTATGTACCATGTACCTGGTGGGTAGTGTCCTCACGTGTGATGGTGGTATCTGTGTTGATGATCTGGCATGTCTTGCAGAGTTTGCCATGGCAGGGTTGTGTGGTGTCGTGGTCGCTGTTATCCTGAAAGCTGGGTAATTTGCTGCGAACGATGGTACTTCTGAGGTTAGGCGGCTGTTTGAAGGCAAGTAGTGGAGGCGTGGGGATGGCCTTAGCGAGGTGTTTGTCGTCATCGATGACATGTTGAAGGCTGCGAAGAACATGGCGTAGTTTCTCCGCTCCGGGGAAGTACTGGACGACGTAGGGTACCCTGTTGGTTGTGTCCCGTGTTTGCCTTCTGAGGAGGTCTATGCGATTTTTCGCTGTGGCCCGTCGGAACTGTCGATCGATGAGTCGAGCGTCATATCCCGTTCTTACGAGGGCGTTTTTCAGCGTCCGTATCGCATAGACCTCCTCAGAAGGCAAACACGGGACACAACCAACAGGGTACCCTACGTCGTCCAGTACTTCCCCGGAGCGGAGAAACTACGCCATGTTCTTTGCAGCCTTCAACATGTCATCGATGACGACAAACACCTCGCTAAGGCCGTCCCCACGCCTCCACTACTTGCCTTCAAACAGCCTCAGAACATCTACCACCTCCAGCCTATCCACCTTTATCACACTCTCATCCTCAAGAACATGGCCCCTCTCCTCGGTGAACACTGACGAAAAGTATTCATTCATCACCTCTCCTATCTCTTCTGACTCCATGCACAAGTTCCCACTACTGTCCTTGACCGGCCCTACCCTCACCCTGGTCATTCTTTTATTTCTCACATAAGAGTAAAAGGCCTTGGGGTTTTTCTTGATCCGACCCGCCAAGGACTTCTCATGCCCCCTCCTAGCTCTCCTAAGCTCTTTTTTTAGCTCATTCCTTGCTACCTTGTACCCCTCAATCGACCCAACTGAACCTTGTTTTCTCATCCTTACATACGCTTCCTTTTTCCTCTTGACTAGACATTCAACCTCTTTTGTGAACCATGGTTCTCTCACTCGGCCATTTCCTCCCTGCCTGACAGGGACATACCTATCAAGGACACGCAGTAATTGCTCCATGAAAAAGCTCCACTTTTCGTTTGTGCCTTTCCCTGATAGTTTCTGTTCCCATCTTATACTCCCTAATTCTTGCCTAATCGCATCATAATTACCCCTCCCCCAATTATAAACCCTGCCCTGCCGTATGGCCCTATCCCTCTCCATTGCAATAGTGAAAGTTACCGAATTGTGGTCACTATCTCCAAAGTGCTCTCCCACATACAAATCAAACACTTGGCCCGGTTCATTACCCAGTACCAAATCCAACGTGGCCCCAGCTCTTGTCGGCCTATCCACATATTGTGTCAGGAAACCCTCCTGCACACACTGTGCAAAAACTATCCCATCCGAACTGTTTGACCTATAAAGGTTCCAATCAATATTTGGAAAGTTGAAGTCACCCATGACAACTACTCTGTGACCTCCACACCTATTCATAATCTGCTTTGCAATTTCTTCCTCCACATCTCTATTACTATTTGGGGGCCTGTAGAAAACTCCTAACAACGTGACCGCTCCTTTCCTATTTCTAACTTCAGCCCATATTACCTCAGACGGCAGATCCCCCTCGAACTGCCTTTCTGCCGCTGTTAAACTATCCTTGATTAACAATGCTACTCCTCCACCTTTCTTACCAACTTCCCTACTCTTACTGAAACATCTATACCCCGGAACTTCCAACAACCATTCCTGTCCCTGTTCTAACCATGTCTCCGTAATGGCCACCACATCGTAGTCCCAAGTACCAATCCACGCTCCAAGTTCTCCTACCTTATTCCGGATGCTCCTTGCATTGAAGTAGACACACTTCAAGCCATCTTCCTGTCTGCCGGTACATTCCTGCGTACTTTATAATGATCCTGGTACCCTTACTTGCCTGTACTGTACAGTCATCCTGATTCAACCAATCTACAGTCCTTAGCTTGTACTTTCTAATTGTCCTGCTCTCCAAAGCCAACTGTATTGTACAATCATCCTGGTAAAGAAAGAAAGAACTTCCATTCATATAGCACCTTATCACATACTCAGCAAATCCCAAAGTGCTTCACAACCAATGAATTGCTTTTCAAGTGTAATTATATAGGCAGATATGGTAGCCAATATACACACAGGAAGATCCCACACATAGCAAATGAGATGAATCATGTGTTAACCTATTTTTGTTGTTGGTTGTGGGAGGAACGTTCACCAGGTACTATCACTTGTCTACACTACACAGTCATCATGCTTACCTCAGTTGCCTCTACTGTACAGTCATCCTGATACCCTCAGCTGCCTGTATGTACAATCAGTCTGCTATTTTTAACTTGTACTCGTATAATCATCGTTAGCTGCGTTTACTAAAGAATCGGACTTACCCACCTGCTACACTTAGCTAGCTATACTGTACAATCAAATCTGCTATCCTCAGCTGCCTATTCTGTATAATTACCCTGCTGCCCAGCAGTGAGGTTGAAAAAGAGAAGGAGACATGTGCTGAAGGAAACCAAAGAAATGGATGGATTAATATTAGGAAAAGTAGCAAGAAATGTTAGAAAGCCTGTAAAGTTATTCAGCAGATCAGAGCAATTAACAAATACTGAGCATTATCCAATAATTGAGTAGAAAACCACGCCATAGAAGAAGAAGACCAGAGAAGATAACTGGGACAAAAATACAGACTAAAGCATGGAGATTATAGTCATAGTGGACTCTGCACAGGAAAGTTGGATCGTCATCTCTGTCATAAAGGCAGTGCCGACGGGATTATGAGTTGATTCCCTGCAGCCAGAGCAATGCAAATTGTGGAATGATTAGAAGAGCCATTTAATGGAACTGGAAGAGACCCAATGGTTGTAGTTCATTTGGGGGTAACCAACATGGGAATAAATATAAGAGCCTTAAGTGCCGCGTATGTTAGGATCGCGTCAAAATTCAAAGATAAAGAATACAAAGTTAGGTAAAGCAGCAAGTTCATCGAGGAAATTGAAGATGTAAAGAAGTGGCTGGCAATCTTCTGTAAAAATAAAGATGTTACTTTCATAAGTAACGGAATATTTTCAGGACTAAAAAATCTGGTACAGGAGAGGTGGGCGGTGCCTGAACAAAGTAGGAACAATGAGACTTGCAAGGAATATTGAAGCAGATATCAAGACTCATTTAAACTATGCAACAATGTTGAATTTATGCCCCACTTTCCGTAGTTTAAATCATACATCTGTTGCTGCTGATGATACACTGAATAGGGCAATGAGTTTCAAGCCCCTGTTATGTATTAGGTTGTCTCATGAGTCTTCTGAATTAAATTTGATGGTGCATTATTTTCATATAGTCTGATCAAGTTGTTATTAGCTTTTCACTAGCTATAATATGAAGATAGCTGGGAGGGAGGAGCTGTGTTTCCTGCAGGATAACACTGAGTATTAATAAAATGGGTGCTAACTTTTGCAATGATGAAATCTAACCTGGTTGTGATTGTGACCCAGATTCTGCTGTAAATCCGCTGATTCTTTAAATCCTTTTCATGTACAGTAGATTAAATCTGATACAAAACAATTAGTAGATCACTGAGCTCTGGAAACTCCAACATTAACTTGAGGCACAGGTGTATGTGGAAGTGGGGAAAAAACTGTTGCCTTCCCCTGCTTACTCTTATTGATCATATTCAGCCAGTAATTATTTTTTAATCATAAGACTCAGACACATAGGCCACCTCAAACCCAGGAAATTCCTAAATGTACATACCTGAATTGAACTGTGGGGCTGCGCTATTTCTACTATTGCATGAGCAGTTTGGATCTGCAGGCTTTCTGGCACCTGTGCAGGCATCAGAGGGGGATAGCTGGAAAGTCCAATTCTGTTTGCTATCTTCAGAGACAGAACCATCATCTGTTCCCAATCCAGCCATGTTGTTGGGCACTGCTTCACCATATGATCAGCATTATAGCAGACCTAATGGCATCAGTGAGATTTGTAATGACCTGCGCTTGATTCTCTGTAACTGATCCCTAAACCTGTCGATGCCGGAAAAGACAGTTCATTTCACACTGGAACTGCAGGGCTCTATGACTGCAATCTGAGAAGACATGAGAGAAGCACCAACTGCCCTGAGGGCTTCTAGCATGAGGAACTGCATCTGAGCTACCATCTGCAGCATGATGTTTGGCATGGTCCCCAATGCCTGCACCAAAATGTGATGCTCATAAAAAAAACTGGTCCTTTCAGGTTCAGATCTTGAGGCTCAGCAGCTGGGAAAAAATGCAAACTAGCTCTCAGGACAGCAGGGGCCTGGAAAAACTGCAGGCCTTTGATTCCACCATAATTGACAGGATCTGCTTATCAGTGACCTCCAGTGCTGACCCCAACAAAGTTGGCAGAGTCAGTGAGGGGTCACCTAATTTATAGAACTTGAGCAGATGTCTACGTCACTAGGGATGTATCTCGAGTGCCCACCATGATAGAAAGACCAGGAATGTCGGTAGAGAGTGCCAGGGCCCACCACCCCCTTCAAACATTGCAGGAGTGCCCATCCTGAGAAGATTTTTCAGCTCTTCAGGGGTCCAAACTACAATCTAGGTCTGGGCACCCAGATGGGCCAACTTTTACTAATCGGAAGCTGGTATGCCTGCTTTCTCTCAGTGTACTGGCCTTCCAAAGACCAGTCGGGTGAGAGATGAAGAAACTCCTGGCATTGGTGTCCCTGCCCCTGGCCACATTCCCTCATATGCCGCTGGCCTTGTTTGGAGTAGACGAAGGCTCTGCCCCTAATAAGGCCCTATGGAAACTGCATGGGAAGGCTTGGACCTGGCCTAATTGGCTGCCCTTGTGATGCACTTCCACCAGACTTATGGAGAGAGTGTTCTGGAAGGGTCACTGAGTGCATGCTCCGCTCACTTTTTCTGGGTGTACCACAGCCTAACCAGTGGTCCTTAAAGGCTGTAGAGGAATGGGTAAGTATCTTAGTTTCTACTTAGACGCAGGACTTGGCTGTGGGCCAGCTTGGCATCTGAGAAGGCCTTGACCGGCAAGCTGCTTCTGGATGCCTGGCTGGCATCACAGCTCACTGGTTTTATGGACCAATGTATTGAGAGGTACCAGTCTGTGTCTCATAAAAATTAATGTTCTTTTTAAAAGGGAAAAGTTTCACAACTGAAAAGTGTTTAGCAAAATTTTCCTTCATATATGTGTGACACAAATGATACCCCTGCATGTGTGGAAGGAAAAAATTGTATTTAGAGCTCTTCCTATTGCTCAGTTACCTCAGGATACTGCCTTGTGTGGTGCTGAGCTGTGCAGTCCAGGAAGGTCCCAGTTTTGATCGTTGTTCAATATTCTGCTGTCCTCATTCCATCCCATACTAATTTATGCTCACCTATTACGCTTGTTGGAACCAAGCTCCACAGATTCCCCATTTCCAACACATTAATTTCAAGATCCTAGTTCTCATTTACAAATTCCTTTTATGGTCTCACCCGACCTGATCTCTGTAACCTTATCCAGCTTCTCCGTCCTCCGAACTCTGGCCTACTGTACGTCTCTTGCTCCCTCTGCTCCAGCATTGGTAGCAGAGCTTTCAGCCACACAGCCATCCACTCTGTAACTCTCCTCCTAAACCACTCCACCCTAATACATTCTGTGTCATGGTCAAAGTCTCCTCAAAGAGTATCCTTTCAACTAAGCCTTCAATTACCTCTCCTAACTATTTTATTAACTCCTATTCACTGTCTATTGCTCTCCCTTTTTGGGAAGTGCCTTTTGACCTTTTTTTGCACTAAAGGGGTTTTATAGGTGCCATTGTTGTTATTGGTTAGTTCTGACAGAGCTGAGCTCAACTTTGGTATGGTGTGGGTTCAACAGTCAACCTCAATATCCCCCCGTTAGAAATGACAAAAATCAGACTAGGTTGTTGCTCCTGATCATTACACAGTGACCCTGGTGGGAAATACATGGGTGTGGACAGTGAGTAAGAACAGGATCGGCTGGACTGTGATGCCCTTCATAGTCAAGTAGTGTGCCAACATCCATTGATCAGGTTTTTAAAGGAAGAATCCAGAAACATCCATTAAACTTTTCAACTAGTCTTTAAATTCATTGGTTCATTTAATTTGTTTGAATGCCCCCTCCTAACTGGTAGATACAGTAGATTCTGTAACATCTCTGAACTTGTTAAGAAACAAAATGACACACCGGTAAATTGTGCAAAATACAGAATGCACATTGGAGCCGACACGGGAATCAGCTCAAAATCAGAATCCACTCTATGAATGGATTCAGAATATCTGGTGGGGAGAAGAAAAAAAATGGGATCAGGAATAAAAAATAAACTGAACTATCCAGCCAACAGATTGATTGTTTTTTCTATAAAACATGAAAAAGCGAGTGTTCAAAAGGTCTCTGTATTTTTATTCCTTGCTAATGGTTTCAGTAATTACTGTTGTTATTGAGCACTTGAAAAAATACTGATTGATCCCTATTACCTCACTGACAGTTGTTACTAAAACTATGATGGTATGCCTCATATGTTTCAGCAAGAGTTATCCCCCTATACAACAATGTGGTTATGTTGCATTGCCTATCTTGGAAGAGTTAAAGATTGATAAAACTCCTCTCATGAATGGGCAGTGTAAAGAAAATAGCCAGTTAGTGTTCCAGATTTGTGAATGCTATGAGAGATGACAAATTGATCATAGAATCATAGAATCAGAGAATGGTTACAGCACAGAAGGAGGCCATTCGGCCTGTCGAACCCGTGCCGGCTCTCTGCAAGAGCACTTCAGCTAGTCCCACTCCCCCGCCCTTTCCCCGTAGCCCTGCAAATTTCTTTCCTTCAGATACTTATCCAACTCCCTTTTGAAAGCCGTGATTGAATCTGCCTCCACCACCCTTTCAGGCAGTGCATTCCAGATCTTAACCACTCGCTGCGTAAAAAAGTTTTTTCTTACGTCGCCTTTGGTTCTTTTGCCAATCACCTTAAATATGTGTCCTCTGGTTCTCAATCCTTCTGCCAATGAGAACAGTTTCCCTCTATCTACTCTGTCCAGACCCCTCATGATTTTGAACACCTCTATCAAATCTTCTCTCAATCTTCTCTGCTCCAAGGAGAACAGCCCCAGCTTCTCCAGTCTATCAACGTAACGGAAGTCCCTCATTCCTGGAATCATTCTCGTAAATCTTTTCTGCACCCTCTCTAAGGCCTTCACATCCTTTCTAAAGTATGATGCCCAGAATTGGACACAGTACTCCAGTTGGAGCCGAACCAGTGTTATATATAGGTTCATCATAATTTCCACACTTTTGTACTCTATACCTCTATTCATGAAGCCCAGGATCCCGTAAGCCTTTTTAACTGCTTTCTCAACCTGCTCTGCCACCTTCAACGATTTGTGCACACATACCCCCAGGTCTCTCTGTTCGTGCATCCCCTTCAGGATTGTACCATTTAGTTTATATGTCCTCTCCTCATTCTTTCTACCAAAATGTATCACTGCACACTTTTCTATGTTAAATTTCATCTGCCACGTGTCCGCCCATTTCACCAGCCTGTCTATGTTTTCCTGAAGTCTATCACTCTCCTCCTCACTGTCACTATACTTCTGTCAAAATAAAAGCCTACTAATTGCTCATTCAATGCATACAAATATGCAAGAACACAGAGGAAAAAATGAAGACAGTAAAATGTCAAAAATATTATTTAAAAAAATTAGTGGATCTCCCATGATACAGTAAGGCAGAGAATAAGCTGTTGTTTAGTGACTGGAGTATTAACGTGTGTAATATAGAAACAGAACTTCTCTCTGCTGTTGGGAGATGTTTTGCAGAACGGGAAGAAATTAATAAAATAATTAATAACTAATCATACAAATAAAAGACATAGGCCTTGAAATTACACTGTGGTATCAAAGTGTTCAAAGGCTTAACACAGTTAACTGAATTCCTTTGTGACCTACTTTAGCAGAGGTGTTAACCTGTTTAAAACAAGTTAGTTAACACCTCTACCAGAATAGCAAACTAAGACATTTCAGAAAAGCGCATTAAGTGGCCGTGCACTATTAATTCAACAGTGTAACTTCAATTCCATGGAGAAAATGCTTCAGAACATGAACATCGTGTGCCCTCTTTTACGCTCTAACCAAGGGGAATGTTTCTTCTCCCTCTGAAAGTATTCCTGTGACTGCACTAAAATCAGAACAAAATGTATTTTCAAAAATAAATAATAAAGATTCTTTGTTTGTAATGAATGAGAAACAATATAAGGAAATCTGCTTGCAGGTAAACAGTAAAGAGTGCAAGGTATTTTTTATGCAACTTGGCTTTTGAAATCTCCTAGAATTGGTGTCACTCTCTGTCTTGCTGGCACTCTATTCCCAGGATCCTCCCATTACATTTTATCACTGCATTGCTTTGGTTTGTAAGAGGTCCAATAGTACTGTCCAGCACTTGGTTCTGAGGAATTGCTGCACTCATACCTGGGAGGCAACACTTGGCCTCCCTTTCAGCACAGGTTCTTTACTTTAGGACGAAGGGTCCCAGACCTGAAACGTTAACTCTGTTTCTCTCTGCACGGATGCTGCCTGGCCTGCTGAGTGTTTCTAGCATTTTCTGTTGTTATTCCTTTACTACATGGTTGGTCCAACTTTGCTGGAGATCACATCAGCTTGTCATGCTTGGTGCTGGCTGGGCTCCTCTGGTACTGGACAGGACTGTAATGAGTCAGGGATGTCTTTTCATTTCAGCTGCGTAGCCTAAGTTGATGAAGCCATCCAGTAAATGTAATGATGTGGAGCCTGAGATGGAAAACCCCAGGACAGCTGTAGCTGCATGTACAATTGTTATGAACCTGCAGGGCCAGTTGTGCCCTGATTTTTGTGCTGTCCATCTTTGGTACCTCCATCAATCCAGCAGCATCTGGAAACAGAGAGAAATCCAAGCCAGCGTCTCCTGGGAAAGGGGAGACCTGTGCGTTTTAAAGTTCTGTTACTTATTGTATGATGGGATGGGTGTATTTATTAGTAACTTAAAAGATAATAGTTAATATGAATATCTTTCTCCTGGAAGGTAGGTGGAGCAAACCTGTGGTGTATTTTAATGTCACATTGCTATCGCATTTGCTTGGTCATTTTTATTAGTTATTGTTTTAATATCACTTTGCTGGTTAATGTGACCTTTTATTCTGTCTGCTGTTCTTACTTGTAACTTACTCTCCTCCCATCCCACCCCCATTGCCATTATCCTGTTCTGCTTCCACCTCATCGCTACCCCTCGTCGTTACCCTATCATCCTCATCACTGCTAACTGCTACAGTCCAAGGAGGTAACCACTACTCACAGCATGTGCTGTCATTATCATATGTTGTGTTCTGAATTCAATAGTTATTGCCTTGTACTGTGCTGTGCTGTGTGTATTTATCATTGTGTTGTATGTGAATAGTGTGAACTGCATGAAGTTAGTTGTGTATATCCACAGCTCAAGACTGGAACAGTGTTTCATTAACAAAGTGGCCAGAACTTTCTTCAACAGGTCACAAAGAGAATTTTGTTAACTTAAAGAAGGAAAAGTCAAAGTATCACATTTTTGCAGGTAACTCACCAATGCAACCCTTTCTGAATTGCCTGGAGAAAGTCGCCTTGTAACGCTGCAATTCTACAAAAAGTGTCACTGTTTTCTTTTACTTTCTCTCGCTGCAGGTTTAGTGTGCATAGGCTTCTTGGGCTAAGAGGTCTCTTAACAGTATGGGTTTCAGAAAGCAATCCTATCATTTGTTAGCTCATGCAGTATTTTGCAACCCAGTACATCTGGATCATGCATCTCACCTGGGGAGTTGGCAGGAGAAACAGGAAACCTTTTTATTCAGGAATTTCAACCACTGTTTAATCGCAAGCACTGCATGAAGTGAAAGTATTCCCATTCCCCCTAAAAGTGCTGCCTGACATCTCCTGATTAGAGTTTTCTATGCACAGTATAAGATTACTTTAGAACATCTTCACATCTCTTATAACCATCACGTTTTTAAGTGTTAACCTAGACATCAGTTCATGTAATCCATTTTACTTGAGACCTGTGTTATTATCAGAGGTGTTGAAGTACAACTTTCATGCCCTGTCCATCTGTTGTTGCCCTTGAATTCATTCCTTTTTTCTTTCATTAATATCTGATCATCTGTTTATATGACAGCTATTTCAAACAGCAGCACAGAGTCTGCTCCTCATGACGACGGTGGCAATGCCAGTCTTCAGCAGAAAGAACGAAACTGTGAGTACCTGTCTTCACCTTCTCTCTCTGCTCAGACTTGGTTTGTATATGCTTTGCAGTGTTAAACATCAGACAATGCCAATACAAACAGGATAAAAACCTTTTTGGGAATGGAATTGGAAGTTACAGGAATAGATACAGATAGAGGTGATCAAATACTGTGTAGGGTACGATTGTTCCTATGCTGCTGGTCCAGGAGAGAAGGTACTTTAGTCCAAGCCTTAAATAAATGTTGGCATTGATTACACACAAATCTGATGGAATTGACAGCAGTGTAAACCTGCTAGATTCACTAAATCTACTAGGCCTTCCTGTTAGCCTGTTTTGACAAATCCATCAAGTTTACATTGTGGTATTTGTGCATAACTTATCCTCATGAGAAAAAATAAGTGGAGTAAAGTTCACAATAGGGTAGATGGCACATGATATGTGGAAAAGTCATCTAAAAAGACAAAAAAAATTTGGAACGTTTCAGTCTTGGATGCTCTTCCAAGGTCTCTGATTGCTTTTTTGTGATTCTCACCAGACTGCTCCCTAACGCCAGTGATACCAATTCTCAGGAATCCCCTTCCCAATGCTGCCAAAACCTAAATATCCCCAGTGTTGTTCAACCACAGACCCCCCCCGCCCCCTCCATGGTGCTACTAAACCCCAGGCTCCCCCAGGTGCTTCAAAATCCCAGATCCTCACCATCCTGCCAAACCTCAGACCTCGAGTGCTACAAAACACATGGATGCCCCGAACTCAAGGCCTGCCAAATCCCAGACACCCATCCCTCACCCAGTATTGACTGCCAAAAAATGGAATACTCTTAGTGGGAAAAATTGGATAGCCCATTTTGGGGCGCTAACCTCCCCGGGGCGCTAAAATTAGCGCCCCGAAAAAGTTAGCGCCTCTACCCCGTAAATTTAGTAGTAGCGCCCCAAGAAGAAGGTGGAGCGCTACTGGAAGCGCTCTACCTCCTTCTTGGAGTGCTACTACTCTATGTCACGGCGGTACGTGCAGCTGCGCCACGTGCGGCGGCACATAGCACTGTGTCATCGCAGGCCTCCTCCCTTGATTAAAGGGGAGGGGCCTAGCGCTGCGCGCACCGGGACCCTGCCAGATCACCGGGGAGCGGGGTGCCGTGGAAATAACCCAGCACTCAAGAGGAAAGCCGGGCTGAATGATCGTGGCCAGCACCCCGCATACAAATGTGAAAGGTGGCAGGTGCTGGCAGTCGGCCAAAATAAAAATGGCCACCCGACACCTGCCCTTTAAATTGCACCGCTGCCCGCTGCCGCCACTGCAAAACCACCCCCTGATCCTGTTGCACATAACATCGAGGCATGCAAGGGAAGTTTGCGGCTGGGGCACAAACGGAGCGCTGCGCACGGCGATGACATCATCATCACCGGCGCAGTGGAGTGGGGCGCTACTGGCTACCGCCGCCGCTAACCTCCCGCTGAGTTTTGCGGGAGGCGTTAGTGGTGCCGCGCCCGGGTGCTAGGGCATTTGCGCCCCGTTAACGCCCCCAGGGGTGCTAATGAGAAGCGCAAAGCAACCCAATTTCTAGCCCTTCGTTTTTAACAGCAGTTTTAAAAGTCAGTGTCCCCGAAAATCCTCAGCCCTGCTTCACTAGCATAAGTATAGCAGACTAGGTTTCAGTGATCTCTGCTCCTGATTCAGTCAGAGTATTTGAGGTCAGGGCACGTTATTTATATTTCTTCGGTGGGTGCCTGCCCCAGCATGGGCGCATCTCGGGCACTTACTACGGAGAGCGGGCAAGAAATGCTTCGAAGCTTCTGACCTCCCATGAGTGGAGGTTTACCCACTGATTGGTTGAACCCCTTTATAGGATGGCCAATCAAAAGTTTAAATTGCTCCATTTTGGGATCGTCCAGACTATGACTAGCCTGGAGATTCCAATGAGGCCCACTTCTGCCTCTTAACTGACTGTACATCAGATTCAAATGCTGGGCTGAAGAAATTCCAGATGTGAGAAAGTGCCCCCTCAACCCACTTCCTCCGACAGCATCGGTCATGTTTGGGGCGGACACAAGTTCCACCCATCCTAGGCCCTGTCTGGTCTATGCCATACTCCCAGCGAACTTACGCTGAGAGTACAGGGGAAATTTTGCGGGGGGCGGGGGTCAGCGGCTGCGATCGGTGACGGGTCGCGTGGGAAAGTGTTTTTTTTTTACAGCGGGTCTGGACCCCGCTGTCAACCCGCTGCCACACACCTTTACCAAATGTGGGGTCTGTCAACGCTGAGCAGACCCGACACGCAGCGGCGGGGGAGGCAATTCAGGTCATTATGATCTTGTCAACAGAGGATTAACAACAATTTTGAGCTCACCTTTAGAATTTACCAGCTCACCAACAGAGTTGACGCTGCTCGGGGATCATGTCTGCTAAACTGGGCGGGAGTTGAATGGCCATGGAATCATCTCATTACTTGACAGCTTGAAATGTGCTATAAAAGCTCCCATCTCACAGCTGTTCACTTTCCAAGCTCAGAAGCTGTTGCTTACTGTATTTGGAAGACAGATTGAACTTTATGCAGGTTGCAAGTGTTTGGAGCAAACTCTCTATCTAGTGTCACCTCACTGGAACAACCTCTCTCACCATTGACAGATTGCTTCTGTCATCTCAAGTTCACCTGCCATCTATTCCATCAGCATGGGTACGGTTTATACTCTCTCACCTTGGTCCTCAGAATCCCACCACGATCAGCCGCAACACCAGCATCACCAGGCACACCAGCAGCACCAACAACCACACCAACCTTCTCCGCTATCATCTGATGCTGCACAGGACAGAGGGTATCAGCACCCGACCACATTGCTGCCCTGGGACTCCAGGGATGGCCTCACCATGGCCACATTTACTTCACTTGATGCTGCACACCCTGGCTGCCACATGATGCACCAGGTTGGCACCACCCCACACCAACAACATAAAGCATCCCTACAATGCCCAATCCATTCCTTTCACACTCATCAGCATTTCAGGGGATGCCGTTATGTCTCACCGTTCACTGCAACTCACTAAGCCACTTCCAAAGGGGCACACGAATCTGTCCAAGAATGCAAAGTGTTGAAAATAAAGATTTCAATGTTTGACAGCACATTAACAGAAACTTCACAGCTTAATAGTACTGTTGATGACACCTTCCATTACTTTGCTGATGACTGAGAGTAGACTGATGGGGCGGTAATTGGCCGGATTGGATTTGTCCTGCTTTTTGTGGACAGCGCATGTCGTAAGAATGAGCCTTACGCGTGGTGAACTTAAAGTAAGCTTTAATCAACTAAAAAGGTGCTACATACAAAAGAGGTCTTACTCCATGCCTCTCCAGGATCCAACTGCTCAGTCCAGTATTTATCCTGGACTAATCACAGGAAGTGATGCAATAAAGTTCGAGTCACAGGAAGCTGTATTGTGTTACCACATTCTCCCCCCCCAAAAGATTAGGAGGCCGGGATGCTCCCTCCATTTCGTAGCCGCCGGACGAGGGAGAGCCGCACCCGTTTGGGTTCTCGTAGCGGTAGAGGGCCCCTAGCCCGTTTACCCGCCGCGGGCCGTGGACCAGAGTCCGAGTGATCCAGCCCGCTCTGTGAGGGGTCAGGACGATCCTGACTGTGTACTGGTGCCCGAACGGGTGTCGGGCAGGGCTGTGGCAGATCCGTTTCCGAGCGTATGGTATGGGGTGGATCGTGGCTGCGCGTGCGAGCCCCGACGGGCTCATAGTCAGTCTGCCCCAGGTCGGCATGCTGGAGTGAGGTACCAGCCGGCGTCAGATCCAGAGCGTGAGGAGAGGCACCTGGCGAGCCCAGAGATGTGCCTGGTACAATATCATCCCCTGGTGTCCCTCTATGTTTCGGCGGGCAGGGAGCCAGATCCCGCAATGACACGGTAGATTCCCGACCGTCAGGATACCGAATATAGGCGTAGGTAGGGTTGACGTCAGTGAGCTCAACCTCATCTACCAGGGGGTCATTCTTAGACGCCCGGACATATCTTCGGAGTAGCACTGGTCCCGGTGCAGTCAGCCACGACGGGAGAGATATCCCATAGGATGAGCGACGCTGAAATCGGAAGAACCGTTCATGAGGCGTCGTATTTGTGGCGGTCGAAAGGAGGGACCGTGTGGAGTGTAATGCGTCTGGAAGTACTGCTTCCCATTGCTGGTTGGGTAGGCCCCGAGATCTCAAAGCCAGACGTACCGCATTCCAGATGATAGCGTTAAAACGCTCGACTTGCCCATTCCCGACCGGATGATAAGGCGTCGTTCTGCTGGCAGCAATACCCCGTTCCGAGAGATAGGCCTTGAGTTCTCCTGACATAAAAGAAGGGCCCCGATCCAAATGAACATAGGATGCCATGCCACAGAAAGCAAATACCTGCTCAAGGCAGCTGATAACCGTGGTCGTCAGCATATTGGGGCAGGGAAAGGCAAACGGAAAACGGGAATACTCATCGACCATGGTCAATAGATAAGTGTTGCGAGTTGAAGAGGGCAACGGCCCCTTAAAATCGATGCTAAGCCGTTGCATTGGCTGGGTCGCATGTATGAGTATACCACCCGAGGGGCGGAAAAACTGAGGTTTCAATTCCGCACAGACTCTGCAGTCCGAGCACATCTTCTTTACATCCCCGGTAGAGAATGGGAGATTTCGGGACCGCACGAAATGTAGCATGCGAGTAACGCCCGGATGACACAACCCATCATGGATGTCTACGAGCGTAGAGGGTGCCATGGCGGAGCAGAATGCTCGTGTGAGGGTATCCGGAGCCACATTCTCCTTGCCAGGTCGATAGTGGATGGTGTAACCAAAAGAGGCCAATTCCAGCCGCCAAAGCTGGATTTTATTATTTTTAATTTTGGTCCGTTTTCGATTATCGAGCATGAAGGCGACCGATCGCTGGTCCGTGATTAAGGTAAAGTGCTGGCGAGCTAGGAGATGAGTCCACTTCCGTACTGCCTCTATGATGGCTGTAGCTTCTTTCTCGACTGGAGGATAATGTAGCTCAGCCCCTTGAAAAGTCCTGGACAAAAATGCCACTGGACGACCTTCCTGATTCAGAGTGGCCGAGATCGCCACCTCCGAGGCATCACACTCAACAACAAAAGGAAGACTCTCATCGATGGAGTGAAGAGCCGCTTTCTCCAACTGTTTTTTCAGGAGGTTAAAGGCTGCAACAGCCGCTGTGTCTAGTGGGAATGTGCTGGCCTTCAGTAGAGGTTGGATTCGGTCCGAGAAGTTAGGAATCCATTTAGCATAGTATGCAAACAGGCCGAGGGCCCGGCGCAAGGAGGCCGGATTCTTAGGTGGCAGGAGCTCTTGGAGTGGGCGAAGCCTTTCAGGGTCAGGTTTAATGATGCCATTGCCCACACAATAGCCAAGGATGTTGATGGTTGGTTGTGACTCAATGGATTTAGCCGCATTTAATGTCAAATTACGGTGCTGGAGTGCATCCCAAAATCGTTGGAGATTGGCGTCATGTTCCCGCTGATTGTGACCTGCGACAGTAATATTGTCCAGATAAGGAAACGTATCCTTCAAGTCTTCCTGTTTGACCAGGTCATCCATTGCTCGCTGGAAGACAGCCACTCCATTAGTGACCCCAAAGGGGAGGCGACGAAATTGATACAGCCGTCCATTGGCTTCAAAGGCCGTATACTGCTTGTCTGAGACCTTCAAGGGTACCTGATGATAGGCACTTTTCAGATCATATGTTGAGAACACCGTGTACTCAGCCAGTTTATTAACCATATCATCGATGCGCGGCAATGGGTATGCGTCCAAGTCCGTATATTGATTGATGGTCTGTGAATAGTCAATGCACAGCCGTTTCTTGTGAGGTTGTAGAGGGTTCTTAACAATAACGACCTGGGCGCGCCATGGCGACGAACAAGGCTCGATGATATCCTCTGCTAAAAGCCGAGAAATCTCAGCCGCAATAAAAGACTGGTCTTCCTGACTGAAACGTCGTGACTTTGTTATAATCGGTTTGCATCGAGGAGGGATACTGGTAAACAGTGAGGGTTCATCCAGTGAAGCTGCTGACAATGCACAGAACGGTAATCGAGGTCGTATATTAGAAATAGTGAGTTCAGGTTTGGATCCGCCGAACTCAATGGTGAGCTTCTTATGCTGCTTTTGAAAATCCAGCCCTAAGATAAGATCACTACATAAGTCCTTGAGCACCGAAAGCCGGGTGGAGGGATACCTGCGACCATTAAGTGTTATTTCAACCATACAAAAGCCAGAAATTCTGGTATTAAGTGATGACTGAGCCATCGCAATTGCCTGGTCCGATGGGAAAACATGTAGCTTTAACTCTGCAACAATCTGTTCCCTAATGAAACTATCAGTGCTACCTGAGTCAATTAAGGCATCTAAAGTATGTCCATTAATTGATGCTTTTGTAGCTGCATGGAATAGGTTCTGAGGACAAGCAGCTGTAATTGGTGTCGTTGCACAAAGAGTGGCTGAAACTCTAGGTGTGTTTCTTCGAGAGAAAACCCGAGAGGAAGCACGATAGATTTTAGCCGGAACATCTTGATAGGCCCTTACCGGGGCAGTTCGGTAGGACTTAGCTTGATAAGCCCTCGTAGAGGCTCTTGATAGGCAAACCTTTGCAAAATGACCCTTTTTGTTGCAATGACTGCAAAACGCATTGCGAGCAGGGCAGAATTTCCGAGGGTGAAACTCATCACCACAAAAGAAGCATTTCTTAGATTGCCAAGAGGCTGCCACAGTGGGGTCATCATCCTCTTCATCAGTGAAGTCATCAGATTGATCGTCAGGGATAAAGTCCTCCCTAATAGAGTTCACCTGTGGCCTCTTAAATTGCCTGACTGTAGTTAAGGCAGCAGACCGAGGTCTGGGCACTGTATAAAGGTCTGCATTTCTTTTTGCCAGATCTAGAGAGCAAGCCATGTCATAAGCTCTCTGAAGCTCAAGTGTCTTACTTTCCAGTAGACGCTGGCGTATAAATGGGGAGGCAAGCCCGCAGATGAAAGCATCACGGATCATTTCTTCACGGTACAGCTCAGCTGAGGCCGCCTGAAAGTTACAGTCCATGCTAAGTCTGCGAAGCTCTTGGAGGAATTTATCAATGGATTCCTCCGGCCCTTGTTGGGCTGTAGCTAGTAGATGTCTGGCATAGACCTCATTCGGTGTCTTAGTATATAGTCTTTTAAGCGTCCGAATTGCCTCCTCGTAACTGCCCCATTCCTCAACATACTGAAATACATTCGGAGTGACACAGTTGATGAGTATCCGCAACTTTGTGTCATCATCAGCCTTGCAATATTCGAGAAAATTGTCAAACGTGCGATACCAGTGTTTCCACACCTTACCGGCTGCTGGGGTGTTTGGGTCCAAGTCAAGACGCGATGGTTTAAGGATGTTTTCCATGATGGGTGATTCCCTGGATCCTTAGTTCCGAGTTCGTCCAAAAAGTTTGAGTGCGAAGTTTTTCAAAGTTGATTAAATTGTCGTAAGAATGAGCCTTACGCGTGGTGAACTTAAAGTAAGCTTTAATCAACTAAAAAGGTGCTACATACAAAAGAGGTCTTACTCTATGCCTCTCCAGGATCCAACTGCTCAGTCCAGTATTTATCCTGGACTAATCACAGGAAGTGATGCAATAAAGTTCGAGTCACAGGAAGCTGTATTGTGTTACCACAGCGCATACCTGGGCAATTTTCCACTTCTCGGCACATCTGCCTGAAGATTGATCCAAAGGCTTCAACCTTCCCTTTTCCACTCACATGCTGGGCTCCGCTATCATTGAGGATGGCGATGTTCATGGAGCCTCCTCCTTCCATTAGTTGTTTAATGGTCCACCACCATTCACGACGAGATGTGGCCTTTGATCTGATCAGTTGATTGTGGGATCGCTTAGCTTTGTCTATAGCATGCTGCTTCTGCTGTTTAGCATGCATGTAGTCTTGTGTTGTTGCTTCACCAGGTTGTCACCTAATTTTTAGTTATGCCTGGTGCTGCTCCTGGCATGCTCTTCTACACTCCTCATTGAACCAGGGTTGGTCCCCTGGCTTGATGGTAATGGTAGAGTGAGGGATATGCTGGGCCATGAGGTTACAGATTGTGGTGGAATACAATTCTGCTGCTGCTGATGGCCCACAGCATCTCATGGATGCCCAGTTTGAGCTGCTAGATCTGTTCTGTACCTATCCCATTTAGCACGGTGGTAGTGCCACACACAACACGATGGAGAGTGTCCTCAGTGTGAAGACGGGACTTCATAGAAACATAGAAACATAGAAGATAGGAGCAGGAGTAGGCCATTCGGCCCCTTGAGCCTGCTTCGCCATTCAATGCGATCATGGCTGATCATCCAAATTCAGTACCCTGTCCCTGCTTTCTCCCCATATCCCTTGATCCCCTAGCCTTAAGAAATATATCTAACTCCTTCTTGAATATATTTAATGAATTGGACTCAACTGTCTTCTGTGGTAGAGAATTCCATAGGTTCACCACTCTCTGGGTGAAGAAATTCCTCCTCATCTCAGTCCTAAATGGCTTACCCCTTATCCTTAGACTGTGACCCCTGGTTCTGGACTCCCCCGCCATCGGGAACATCCTTCCTGCATCTAGTCTGTCTAGTCCTGTTAGAATTTTATAAGTTTCAATGAGATCCCCTCTCATTCTTCTAAACTCTAGTGAATACAAGCCCAATCGACCCAATCTCTCTTCATACGTCATTCCTGCCATCCCAGGTATCAGTCTGGTGAATCTTCGCTGCACTCCTTCCATGGCAAGAACATCCTTCCTCAGATAAGGCGACCAAAACTGCACACAATACTCAAGGTGTGGTCT
This sequence comes from Squalus acanthias, assembly GCA_030390025.1. Lineage (NCBI taxonomy): Eukaryota > Metazoa > Chordata > Chondrichthyes > Squaliformes > Squalidae > Squalus > Squalus acanthias. The sequence continues at coordinate 82,199,343 of CM059435.1, read as the reverse complement.
CACCAAAGCCCTGTACAACTGCAGCAAGACCTCCTTGCTCCTGTACTCGAATCCTCTCGCTATGAAGGCCAACATACCATTTGCCTTCTTAACCGCCTGCTGCACCTGCATGCTTACCTTCAGCAACTGGTGCACAAGGATACCCAGGTCTCGTTGCACTTCACCTTTTACCAATCTATTGTCATTCAGATAATAATCTGCCTTCCTGTTTTTGCCACCAAAGTGGATAACCTCGCATTTATCCACATTATACTGCATCTGCCATGCATCTGCCCAATCACCCAACCTGTCCAAATCATACTGGAGTTTCTCTGCATCCTCCTCACAGCACACATGCCCACGCAGCTTTGTGTCATCTGCAAACTTGGAGATATTACATCTAGTTCCCTCGTCTAGATCATTAATATATATTGTGAATAACTGGGGTCCTAGCACCGATCCCTGCGGTACCCCACTAGTCACTGCCTGCCACTTGGAAAAAGACCCGTTTATTCCAACTCTTTGCTTCCTGTCTGCCAACCAGTTTTCTATCAATTCAGTACCTTACCCCCAATCCCATGTGCTTTAACTTTGCACGCTAATCTCTTATGCGGGACCTTATCGAAAGCCTTCTGAAAGTCCAAATACACCACATCCACTGGTTCTCCCTTATCTATTAAACATAGAAACTAGGAGCAGGAGTAGGCCATTCGGCCCGTCGAGCCTGCTCCACCATTCAATACGATCATGGCTGATCATCCAAATCCAGTACCCTGTCCCTGCTTTCTCACACAGAATCCCCATCGAGCCTGCACCGACACATATCCCACCCTATCCCCGTAACCCCACGTATTTAATTCCCCCTAACATATCCCTTCCTATCCTATCCCCGTAACCCCACATATTTAATCCCCCCCTAACACTAAGGGTCAATTTATCATAGCCAAATCAACCTAACCAGCACATTTTTGGACTGTGGGAGGAAACCGGAGCACCCGGAGGAAACCCACGCAGACACGGGGAGAATGTGCAAACTCCTATTCTACCAGTTACATCCTCAAAAAATTCCAGTAGATTAGTCAAGCATGATTTACCTTTTGTAAATCCATGTTGACTTTGTCCGATCCTGTCACTGTTTTCCAAGTGCTCTGCTATTACATCTTTTATAATGCACTCTAGCATTTTCCCCACTACCGATGTCAGGCTTACCGGTCTATAATTCCCCGTTTTCTCTCTACCACCTTTTTTAAATAGTGGGGTTACATTAGCCACCTTCCAATCCATGGGAACTGTTCCAGAGTCTATAGAATTTTGGCAGATGACCAGCAATGCATCTATTATTTCTAGGGCCACTTCCTTAAGTACCCTAGGATGTAGACTATCAGGCCCTGGGGATTTATCGGCCTTCAATCCCGTCAATTTCCCTAACACCATTTCCCTACAAATACTGATTTCATTCAGTTCCTCCCTCTCATTAGACCCTATGTTCCCCGACATCTCTGGGAGGTTATTTGTGTCCTCCTTTGTGATGACAGAACCAAAGTATGTATTTAATTGGTCTGCCATTTCTTTGTTCCCCATTACAAATTCCCCTGATTCTGACTGCAAGGGACCTACGCTTGACTTCACCAATCTTTTTCTCTTCACATATCTATAGCAGCTTTTACAGTCAGTTTTTATGTTCCCTGCAAGCTTTCTCTCATATTCTATTTCCCCCCTCTTAATTAATCCCTTTGTCCTCCTTTGCTGAATCCTAAACTGCTCCCAATCCTCAGGTTTGCTGCTTTTTCTGGCCAATTTATATGTCCTCTCCTTGAATCTTATGCTATCCCTAATTTCCCTTGTTAGCCACGGTTGAGTCACCTTTTTTGTTTTATTTTTATGCCAAACAGGGATGAACAAATTCTGTAGTTCATCCATGCGATCTTTAAATGTTTGCCATTGCCTATCCACCGTCAACCCTTTAAGTAATGTTCCCCAATCCATCCTAGCTAACTCGCGCCTCATACCATCATAGTTTCCTTTATTTAAATTCAGGACCCTAGTCTCTGAGTCAACTACTTCACTCTCCATCTTAATGAAAAATTCTATCATATTATGATCGCTCCTCCCCAAGGGGCCTCGCACAACAAGATTGCTAATTAATCCTTTCTCATTACATAATACCCAGTCTAAGATGGCCTGATCTCTAGTTGGTTCCTCGACATATTGGTCCAGGAAACCATCCCGTATACACTCTAAGAATTCCTCCTCCACAATGACTGTGCGGTGGTCACTGCTACCAATACTGTCATGGACAGATTCATCTGTGACAGGTAGATTGGTGAGGATGAGGTCAAGTAGGTTTTTCCCTCGTGTTGGTTCTCTCACCACCTGTCGCAGGCCCAGACTGGCAGCTATGTCCTTCAGGACTCGGCCAGTTCGGTCAATAGTGGTGCTACCGAGCCGCTCTTGATGATGGACATTGAAGTCCCCCATCCAGAGTACATTCTGTGCCCTTGCTACCCTCAGTGCTTCTTCCAAGTGGTGTTCAACATGGAGGAGTACTGATTCATCAGCTGAGGGAGGGTAGGTAGTAACACAATAATAAGAATGAAACCGGAAGGACCACCCAGCATCAACCTCGGCACCGGATACGGACACGGCAACGGCACACCCAGCCCAGTCGACCCTGCAAATTCCTCCTCACCAACATCTGGGGACTTGTGCCAAAATTGGGAGAGCTGTCCCACAGATTAGTCAAGCAACAGCCTAACATAGTCATATTTATAGAATCATACTTTTCAGCCAACGTCCCAGATTCCTCCATCACCATCCCTGGGTATGTCCTGTCCCACCGGCAGGACAGACCCACCAGGGGTAGCGGCACAGTGGTATACAGTCAGGAAGGAGTGGCCCTGGGAGTCCTCAACATTGACTCCGAACCCCATGAAGTCTCATGGCTTCAGGTCAAGCATGGGCAAGGAAACCTCCTGCTGATTACCACCTACCACACTCCCTCAGCTGAGTGCACTGGACACAGTAAAGGCTATGGGCCCCAACAACATCCCGGCTATCATGCTGAAGACTTGTGCTCCAGAACTAGCCTCGCCTCTAGCCAAGCTGTTCCAGTACAGCTGCAACACTGGCATCTATCCGACAATGTGGAAAACTGCCCAGGTATGTCCTGTCCACAAAAAGCAGGACAAATCCAATCCGGCCAATCACCGCCCCATCAGTCTACTCTCAATCATCAGCAAAGTAATGGAAGGTTTCATCAACAGTGCTATCAAGCAGCACTTACTCAACAATAGCCTGCTCACTGATGCCCAGTTTGGGTTCCACCAAGACCACTCGGCTCCCGACCTCATTACAGCCTTGGTCCAAACATGGACATAGGAGCTGAAATCCAGTGGCGAGGTGAGAGTGGCTGCCCTTGACATCAAGGCAGCATTTGACTGAGTGTGGCATCAAAGAGCCCTGGTAAAACTGAAGTCAATGGGAATCAGGGGGAAAACTCTCCACTGGCTGGAGTCATACCTAGCACAAAGGAAGATGGTTGTGGTGGTTGAAGATCAATCATCACAGCCCCAGGACATCGCTGCAGGAGTTCCTCAGGGCAGTGTCCTAGGCCTAACCATCTTCAGCTGCTTCATCAATGACCTTCCCTCCAACATAAGGTCAGAAATAGGGATGTTCGCTGATGACTGAACAGTGTTCAGTGCCATTCACAACTCCTCAGATAATGAAGCAGTCCATGGCTGAATGCAACAAGACCTGGACGATGTTTGGGCTTGGGCTGATAAGTGGCAGGTAACATTTGTGCCACAGAAGTGCCAGGCAATGACTAGCTCCGACAAGCGAGAGTCTAACCACCGCCCCTTGACATTCAACGGCATTACCATCGCTGAATCCCCCACCATCAACATCCTGGGGGTCACCATTGACCAGAAACTTAACTCGACCAGCCACATAAATACTGTGGCAACAAGAGCAGGTCAGAGGCTAGATATTCTGCAGCGAATGTCTCACCTCCTGACTCCCCAAAGCCTTTCCACCATCTACAAGGCACAAGTAAGGAGTGTGATGGAATACTCTCCACTTGCCTGGATGAGTGCAGCTCCAACAACACTCAAGAAGCTCGACACCATCCAGGACAAAGCAGCGCACTTGATTGGCACCCCATCCACCACCTTAAACATTCACTCCCTCCACCACCGGCGTACCGTGGCTGCAGTGTGTACCATCTACAAGATGCCCTGCAGCAACTCGCCAAGGCTTCTTCGGCAGCACCTCCCAAACCTGCGACCTCTTCCACCTAGAAGGACAAAGGCAGCAGGCGCATGGGAACACCACGACCTCCAAGTTCCCCTCCAAGTCACACACCATCCTGACTTAGAAGTATATCACCAGTCCTTCATCGTCGTTTGGTGAAAATCCTGGAACTCCCTACCTAACAGCACTGTGGGAGTACCTTCACCATACGGACTGCAGCGGTTCACCACCACCTTCTCAAGGGCAATAAGGGATGGGTAATAAATGCTGGGCTTGCCAGCGACGCCCACATCCCATAAACAAATAAAAAAGCAGGATTATGTTTGACCTGTTGCCACAAGACTTCATGGGGTCCAGAGTCAATGTTGAGGGCTCCCAGGGCCACTCCTTCCCGACTCTATACCACTGTGCTGCCACCTCTGATGGATCTGTTCTGCCGGTGGGACAGGACATACCCAGGGATAGTGATGGAGGAGTCTGGGATGTTGGCTGAAAGGTATGATTCTGTGAGTATGACTATGTCACTTGACTCGTCTGTGGGACAACTCTCCCAATTTTACCACAAATCCCCAGATGTTAGTGAGGAGGACTTTGCAGGGTTGACTGGGCTGGGTGACCCTTTGCCATGTCCGAATCCAATGCCTGATTCGATGCCGGGTGGTCCATCCGGTTTTATTCTTATTGTTTTTCCTAGCAGTTTGATACAACTGAGTGGCAGTTAAGAGTCAGCCACACTGCTGTGGGTCTGGGTAAGGGCTGCAGATTTCCTTTCCTAAAGGGCATGAGGGAAACAGGTGGGCTTTTACAACAATCCGGTAATTTCATGGTCACCATATACTATATATATATGGTCACCATATGCTAGCTTTTTATGCCAGATTTATTTAATTAACTGAGTTTAAATTCCACAGCTGCCATGGTGGGATTTGAACTCATGTCTCCGGATCATTCGTCCAAGCCTTCTAGATTACTACTCCAGTAACATAACCACTATGCTACCATTTCCGATAATGTTTAAATCACATCACTGACAAGCCCCTTATTCTCCCCTATAGTTGCCAACCCCGAGATCCCGTCCCCAGTGCTGCTAAATCCTAGATACCTCCAGTGCTACCAAAATCCAGACCTCTGTTGTACTGCCAAACCTCTGACATCCCCCAGTGCTGCCAAATCTCAGATTAGTTTAATGCTCACAGGTCGCCTCAGTGCTCTCACATCCCCACCACATGCTTTAGGCCCTAACTTGCTCCTGCGTTTCCTAAACATCAGATGCCTCCTTAATGCTTCCAGGTCACTACTAATGGACTACTAATGACCCCAAGCCCCAGCTTCCTCCACCCCTATCTCCCAGACTCCATGACACAGCCTCCTCAGTGGTTCCAAGATCTAATTTCACTCAGTACACCTGGATCCCTTCCTGCATAAGTTCTCCAAGGTGGCATCTGCCCCAGATTCAGTGCACTGTACTCCCTTTATGAAGTGTTCAAACTCAATGTTATGCCTGCTATTTATAATAGAAGCAATAAGGAGTGATGTAAGTAGTGAAGAGCTTCAAACATGTTTGTTTGTTTGTGACTGAATATTCCCTCTCACATTCTCTCTTTCTCTGTAGAGAGCACATGGTATTCTCCTGGGAGTTGCAGGTTCAGATGTTCCACTGAAAGAGCTGTTAAAGTTAGCTCCAAGGTATAAGGTAAGTCCTAAACTGCATTAATGCCATTCATCAGTGAAGATAAGGGGCTAGAAATTGGGCTCCTTTGCGCCTTCCGTTAGCGCCTCTGGGGGGCGCTAATGGGGCGCGGCGATATCAACGCCTCCCACTAAATTCGCCGGGAGTTTTGCGGCAGCAGTAAGACGTTGCGCCCCCGATCTCCTGCGCCCAAAGATCGTGACGTCATTACCGTGCGCAGCACCCCAGATGAGAAATTCCCTCTCGCCCCCTGCTTGTGCAATGACAGGTAGAGGAGACGGCTTTCAGTCGGATGTCCCCAGAGGAGCACTATTTAAAGGCGTCCACATCCGGTTTAGTGTTCGTCGGCCAACAATGCTGCGTCGTTAGTTTCACATAGGCAAAGAGGTCTTTTGACCGATTTTAGCATTTTGCATTTTATCAAGTGTTCTGGCACATAAAGATTCTTCAGTTTCATTGAGGGGAGATTTGAAAGTGCAATATTTGGATCCTTTCATGGGGGCTGTACTGGCACTGGACCTCGCCCTCCAGCGTCAACGTCAGAGGCAACTGAGGCACAGAGAAAGAGTGCAAAATGTGGCCAGAGGTAGGAGGGCCAACAGGGTTCTCAACAGGAGGCCTTACCCACCGAGGGTATTCCAGCACCAGTTCTCCTACATGAATTTCACTGAGGACCAGTGTGTTAGAAGGCTCCGCTTCAGCAAGGACATGGTCACAGAGCTCTGCCACCTCCTGCAGCCAGACCTTGAGCCTCAGATCAGGACCACCACGGCTCTCTCAGTGGCAGTCAAGGTCACCGTCACCCTCAATTTCTACGCCAGTGAATCATTCCAGTGTGCGACAGGCGACATCCCCAACATCTCCCAGTTTGCCGTCCATTGCTCCATCCGTCAGGTCACAGATGCTCTGTACAGAAGGAGAAGGGACTACATTTCCTTCCCCATGACGAGAGAGAAGCAGCGCGAGCGTGCATGTGGCTTTGCCAGGATAGCGGGCTTTCCCGTGGTGCAGGGCACCATTGACTGCACCCACGTCGCTTTGCAGGCACCTCATAACAATCCTGAGGTATTCCGTAACCGCAAAGTCTACCACTCACTTAATGTGCAGTTGGTGTGTGACCACACACAGCGAATCCTGACCGTCAATGCCCGCTTTCCTGGCAGCAGACACGATGCCTTCATCCTGCGCCAGACCGGTTTGCCAGATCTATTCCAGCCACAACATCAAGCTTGCGGCTGGCTGCTGGGAGACAAGGGCTATCCGCTCTCCACCTGGCTCATGACTCCCCTCTGCAACCCCAACACTCCTGCACAGCACTCATAATGAGAGCCATGCTGCCACCAGGAACATCACTGAGCAGATCATCGGAGTGCTCAAGCAACGGTTCTGCTGCCTTGACCGCTCAGGAGGAGACCTCCAGTACTCGGCTGAGCAGGTGTCCCTTTTCGTCGTCGTCGTCTGCTGCATGCTGCACAACTTGGCCATTATGAGGGCGCAGCCATTGCCACCAGGCATAGCTCCACCACCTCAGGAGGAGGAGGATGAGGACAAGGAGGAGGAAGAGGAGCAGGAGGAACAGGAGGACGAACAGCAGTGACGGAGGAGGCAGCCACTCAATCGGCGTTCTGCAAGGTCGCTCTGTGATCACCTCATCAAACTTCATTTCCAGTGACTTTGAGTCCTCTTTGCGGTTGCTGAGCACGTCGCCATCATTCCATCACTTTGTGATTCCATACCACACCCCGAAACTGAAATGAGACACAGCACCAAATCTGCAACATTCCAGTAATAAATTTATCAAAAACCATTAACCACATATATACAACATCAATATTGACTAATCACCCTTGTGCAAACCCTTGCCTCCCATCTTCACAGTCCCCTTTCCTAATCTAGTGCTTCTACATAGTGTCTCCCCAGTGGCTGCAGCAGGGCTAGTGGAAGACTGCTGAGTGTCAGTGCCAGAGACTACAGATGGCCTTGCAGAACACCCTCGACTAGCTCTGGGCCTGGAAGGCCCGGCTGTACACTGCACCACCTCAGGATGGGCGGCGGCAGTCTGGGCTGGCTGGATGACAGGCAGCGACAAGTGCAATGGCAGAGTGGCAGTGGTGGGATCAGGAATGCTGTCATCCTGAGAGAGGACAGCAGGTTCCTGCTCCACTAACCCACTCCCACTCCCCTGGGGCAGCAGCTCAGCATCCCTACCAATCTACTGGAGCATAGATTGCTGGCCTGCTGCGACACCGTGAGATCCCCGGTGGACTGTGGTGGACCCAGCGACGATGGCAGCAGTTAGTGCTTTTGTGGCATCAAGCTGAGACTGCATGAGAGCAGTCTGAGACTCGATGGCAGCAACCATTGACTGCATTACAGCACTAAGACGTTGTGTCACTTCCGCCTGTGCTGCAAAGGAAGCTGCCACATCGCCCATGACACGCGTCATGAGGTCTGGATCCGAACGGTCTCTCTGGGAGTCCACTATCCTCTGTACAGTGGAAATGATGGGTTCCATGGTGTGCGCAGAGCTTTGTGCAATGTTGGAGGTGGACTCCTCCACACTCCTTACCATTGCCGAGAGGCTGTCAGGCACCCTTGCCATTGCACCTATCATCTCGGTGTGCAAGGTCATCACCCTTCTTGTGAACGCCTCCCCATCGAGGTCGTCATCTGAGTCCTGTGCAGCAGAACTCGCGCATGAACTCACCCTCCGAGGAGCTGGCTCCCGAGCTACCCTTTCCCCATGGCCTTGCTGCAGCCTGCTCGTCCCCGGTGCATCACCCAGTGCAGACCCCTCTACTAAACTTACCTCTAAAGATCACGTAGTGTCAGTATCTAAGGTGGTGCCTGCGGGTGAGAGATGCAGTAACGCGGTGCTTTGCTCCTCCTCCTCTTCTCCTTCCTCACTCTCAGTGGGGGGCTCAGGGGTAGGCTGGACATCTGGTTGCTGATTATCTGAAAGCATAAAGGCACAACACTCGCGTTAAGGTGAGGGCAGGGGGGCAGGACTGGAGCAAGGAATGCAAACATTCTCAGGAGGTGGAAAGTGAGAAAGGTTTGTGGTGTGAAGGGGAAGTGGGATGAGAGAAGGAGAGGGGCTGAAGATACCGTTTTTGCCCCCAACGTCTACGTCACTGACAGCCACGGCGCCCACCACCTGCTGCCCAATGAGTTGCAGCACTCACTCCTGAAGTTCTGAGAGCTGTTGGAGCTGTGCATCACCCCCGCCTGTTCTCTGCTGCTCCCTCCTATTGTGGGCCATCTTGGCCTGCAAGACAAACAACTGTGTTTGAGTCAGAGTCCAGCTATGTGTTTGGGAGATATGCCTGCCGTCGTTGAATAGCTGTGATTGTAGGCAAGGCGTGCAATGTGGATGTGAGTTTGAGTAGGTGAAGATGTTTGGTGGGTGAGTGGTGGCAGTGTGGTTCTTTGTGCAGTGTGCACAGACTGAGGTTCAGTTGAATGTAGGAGCTGTTGAAGCATGTACTCACCTTGACCACCCGACTGAGGTCGTTGAATTTCTTGCGGCACTGCGTCAGGCTGTGTTCCACCACACTACTAGCTGAGACCTCCTGGGCCACCGGCCGAGACCTCCTGGCCACTTCCCTCCACATCGCCCTGAACACCTGAGGCGATGGCCTCCTTCCAGTGGCTGGGAACAGCATTGCCCTCCTTCACTCCACTCCAGCCACCAATGCCTCCAATGCCATGTCTGTGAACTGACAAGCTCTCTCCCTGGGAGTGGGAACAGCCATAGCCATCAGGGGATTCACTTGCTCGCAGGTCGCCTCAAAGCCAGCAATGCTGAAAATGAGCATCTGCACAATGATGCAACCTCCCCTTTAAGAGCTGGAAGGAACCAGTGTGAAGGATCATTGCTGAATGCATTGCATCTGAAATTCATTTGCGTTCTACTGGTAGCGCGCCTGTAGCGCCCCACTGAGGTCATTAGCGCTTGATTTAGCGCCCCACTTCCTTCCTGGGGCGCTATCACCCAATTTAGTAGAAATTCAGAATCCTTAGCGCCTGGCGCTAAAGTTTCAAAATTTCAAAAGTTAGCGCCCCAAATGGGGCGATACCCAATTTCACCCCGAAGATATTATGCTTTTTGGAGTTCTGACTAGAAGAACAGATGCAAATGATTTGAAGATAAACACAGCCCCTCATTAGATAACAAATCACATCAATTTTTGAATGCCAGCCAAGCAGAAATAATTATAGTTTCAGATTTGATAATTCAGCAGTAAATAGATGTAAGCAACACTCCACGGCATCATATATTTCAGGTGCCATTCAAAAGCAGGTGCTGTTTTATACTCCTGTCCCTCTCACACTTTTAAAACATTTTATTAACAAGAAACTGAGTGTTCAGTGGGTCTATACACTATCCTCTGCCTTTGTGTCCTGTGTGGTGTAGTGAATATTCAATCATTTACAGAGCATTAATTCACTCTCTGCTCCTCTACTGTCACAATGGCTGATGCTCTTTTGCGTTTTGCTACTTCATGTGGGGCATTTTCAACCGGGAGGTAACTTGAAGCCCTGCATGTCAATTAATGAGCATGCTTTTGTTACAATGGCGTGATGTGTGAAGTCTTTGGAAGATATAAATATAGTGAGGCTTTCAATTGTATGTTGCATCTTGACTATGTGCCCTGCTGAGGTATGGGTATGCATGAGAAGTAATGAAGGAACTATAAGGTTGAGAGCTTTGCATGGATGAGCAGTAGATATGGCAACACTTTGTGGCATGGAATCTTGGGAAGCTACGTGGTATTGTTGGTTAGCGCTATCTTGCTAGATTCCTTAAAGTGTGCCATTTTCTCCTGCAAGTCCTGTAGATACTGCAGACGGTGTTGAGCCCAGCCACAACTTCCTGCCAAACATGATGCACTGCATTATGGTGGGGATGGTTCCCTAGAATGTCACACAGGGCAACTCTCCTTGCACCCACCTCATGGAACAGCATATTGACTTTGCCAGCCATCAAATGAGGCCAGGGTGGCACCACTTTGCTATTTACCAACAGACACAATTTCATGCCTCTATATTTGGTTGTCCAGCCTTTCGTCCTCTCCTGTTATTTGTTCCCCCCTAACAGCCTTTCCAAAGGATGGAAACTTTTATAATTTCTGGCATCGAGTGGGCCGAGAGCGAGCCTTCCTTTTTCAACCCTTCTTTCCCGCACCTTGTGTGGAGCTGCCCGCGGTCCTGTGTCAGTTGGAAGCCGGTCGTGCGGTTGAAAAGGGACCGGCGGTCTTTGCTCATTAAACTGGTCAGTGTTTGAGATGGGGAGGGGGGGCGCCATCAATGGAGAGTCCGCGCGCCACGTGGCCTTGGAGGGCGGGAGGGGGCCGGAAAGAAAGAGACTTGCCAGTCTCTGGGCCTGTAGCAAGGCTGTAACCCGTGTTGGGGTGTATTTAGATAAGAGGAAACAGGGGCTTCGAGACCAATTGTAGCATCGCTACTGCCACCCTCAGATCTGGTAACTCAGCATAGGCCACGGATCGAACCCAGGCACCTTCCTGCTCTTACATTAAGTAAAACAAAAATAATAATAAATATATATGTTTAATTGTTTAACTAATTTTTATACAGAAAAAATACTCATTGTGTTCCAGGGGGTCCCTGAATTTTTTTATAACACGGGAGGGGGGCCTCGGAAGCAAGAGGCCCGAGGGTCGATAGACATCAGACCTCGGGCCACATCTGCATACTCGGGGCGAGCTGTCGACACTGGTCGTGCCTCCACAGGCAGCTTGCTCGAGCAAAGACATCAATGCCAGCACCAGTCCTCAGGCAAGTCCCAGGAAGGGGCTTGGAGGGGGCTTGGAACGGCCTCCGGTGGGAAGAGGTGGGAGCGTGGTGATAACGGGTAGGATTTTTAAAAAGTTTCTCGTAAAGCATTTTCAGATGCAGTAATGTAGTTTTTGTAAAGAGCTGTGACCTGTTATAGATTAAATAAAGCCACTAATGAGGTTTATAAACCAACTGACAATCTATAATAACAACAGAAAACGCTGGAAAAACTCAGCAGGCGAGGCAGCATCCGTGGAGAGAGAAAGAGAGTTAACGTTTCAGGTCGATGACCTTTCATCATGTTCGAAAGAAATAGCAATTCATGATTTCTATACCAAATCTCATGATTTTTATGAGTTTGTCTCCTGATTTATGAGGCGGTAAGGTTGGCAATACTGCACAGAGGCACCTTCCCCCTTCACCCCTACTTCAGTTCACGGAATCACTCTTCCCTTCCAACACCTCCCCATTCCACTTCATTTTGGCACTTGTCCCTCTCCCCTCCATTCAACCTGGCACTCTTCCCCTTATTTCATGCTGGCACTTTTCTATCCCACCCCCTCCATTTCATGCTGGCGTTCTACCTTTGCTCAACCAGTGCCACTTCTGGCCACTTCCCTTACTCCCCTCCCCCCACCGCCCCCCCCCCAGCACATTTCCAGCTTCTCCCACCCTCCCCCAGTGCCACTGCAGGACCCTGCCTCCTGCTGTTGTTGCTGCTGTAAGTGATTAAGTTTTCACAGGAATTCTGAGCAGTAGTAGTATTCAGTCACTTACAGCCGCAGCAGTAGCAGGAGCTAGAGCCTTGGAGGGAGTAGAGGACCCTGGTACATGCTGATTTTATTACTGAAGGCAGATGTACATACAGACAGTGCCCCAAAACTCTGACTCTGCATCAAACACAAACATGTATGGAGCATTTGGAAATAATCTTTACTGAGTGGAATAAATCAACAGGGACCACTATCTGCTAGTGCAACAAAATACTCGTTCTTCCTGCTTCTAAACTGGGTGAACTATTTATCATTTGTAAAATGTAGCTCAAATGCACATAACAAAAGAAACATTGACTTGAGCAAATAGATTTCATTGTTGTGGCATTGCTTTTTAAAATTGTTCTTTCCTTTATCATGTTTATCATGCAGCTTGGAGTCCATGGTTATGCATTTCTGAATACCAATAATGGTTACATACTTGCCCATCCTGATCTCCGACCTTTAGTAAGTAACTTCAATCATTCTATGTTGATGCAAACAAATTTGTGCAATGGGGGAAAATAGAGAAGAAAAGACTGACTTTCTTGAAAGGGACAAATGCACAAGTTATTTAGTGGGTGAATTCTCTATGGTCACACGCTAAAGAAGTGTGGAGCTTGATGACAGAGGCTGGGTAATAACATGCAGTGACAGCTCTTAAAGACTGCAACTGCTATTTAAAGAGACACATGCATTTTTACATTGCACGATAAAATAAGTGAGTGGATGCCTGTTTCAAAGTCCTCTTAGAGGAAGTGCTTCCTTTGGCATTAGGGTTGCCAATTCTTCCGGATTGTTCAGGAGTCTCCTGGAATTGAGGATTGATTTCCCGAACACTGCTGTGAGCAACCGAAAAATTTGTTAAGTCAGCAAAGGTCGCCTGGTAACTGCCGCTGCTCTATCTGGAACTTCCACTGAGTCAGGATCAGCAACACTTTCCCTTGCAGCCCGCTTCCTTCCTGTCCCTGAATTCTGTCGGACCAGTCACTTACGTGATGCCATTGAATGCAGGTCAACGTGAGGTGGCAGTAGGTTTTGTGAAAGAAATAGCTTTTGTGGAAGCTTTTGAGAGAGAAACCACACTAATCCTGGGTTGAATGCATATACTGCACTAGAAGACACTGGTAAATCATTCTATATTAAACAGATATCTTGCAAACATTTTCCATCACTCACTCTCACTCTAACTCTCACTATCTCACATTCACATGCTTTCAACATGCAGACTCTCCAGGGTTTTCTTTTGCGACATTATGGTAATAGCATAGGTAGGTTATATTTATATAAATATACACATTTAAATATATATTAAGGAATTTCTATCTTAAATGTTAGAAATGGCTTTTCGGGGCTCCACTGTGAAACAGAGGGCAGAGGTTCCTGATTAAATGCAGCAGTATGTAATGCCAATGTTAGACATTTAGAAACAGTGATTTTTTTGAAGAAAAAATATGGGTTGCAAATCCATTGCTGTAAATACTGCTGTTTGTTTTCTTTTTTTTACAGTGAAACACAGAAAAGAATGTTACCTTTAACCAAAAGACATTGGTGGAAAAATTCGGTTGCTTTGCGCCTCCCGTTAGCGCCCAAAGAGGGCGCTAATGAGGCGCAAAGCAACTAGCGCCCGGGCGCGGCGATGTTTGTGCCGCTCGCGAAATTGACCAGACATTTTGCGGTGGCGCTAAACACTATCGCCATGATCTCCTGCGCCCGCAAATCGTGATGCCAGTCGAGCGCCCCGGACCGGATATTGAGTGGCGCCCCTGCCTTACCGCCTGCCGCTAGCAACGACAGGTTGAAGGGAGCGTTTTGCAGTCGGGAAGGGACTGGGGGAGCGCTATTTAAAGGCGATCGCTTCCTGCCTTTTTTTGTCAGCGACATTTTTTCACCACGAATTCTGAGAGAGAGAGAGACTTCTAGAGAGATTCAACGTTGTGTGAAGGAGTTTTGGGTACTGAGCAGCACTTTGCAGGTTCATTCTGATTTGACCTTCCTTGCATCGATTTAGAAGAGACTATTGGGGCTGCACTCTGAGCTCTTTCCCTGGGCCTCTTCATTGTTCTTTCTAGCAGATTTGATGTACAGGTCTCTCCAGGCCGAGATTCAAGGCTGCAATCAGCAGGGTGTGGATGGAGAGCAAGATCGACCCTCCCCTTTAAGAACTGGCCGGCGGCAGTGTGTCTGTGTTCCATTGCTAACTGACATCACATGAGCTTCGCCAGCGCTCTGAGGTAGCGCCTCGCTCTTCGGCGTTAGCGCCTGATTTAGCGCTCCAATCACCTCCAGGGGTGATAGAAGCCAAGTTTGCAGTCGGAGGCGATAATTAGCGCCAGGCGCTAAACTTTGCGCCCGGCCGATAATTGCGCCCCAAACGGGGCGATACTGAATTTCTCCCCAATTGATTATCACTGAAAATAATTAAACTTGACAGATCATCTCCAGTAATTTATAGGCACAAATGGGCAAATCTACTAAATGTTCTTTAACAAGTCTCCCATGACACAGTCTGGGGTTTGGAGCAACGCGATTTTATTGATTTGTTAACATTTTATATTTATTTTATCCTCCACTTTTTGAGCTATTGGCCTGTAACTTGCTCGGAGCTGCTCCTGCTCTTCTGGGTAAACAGGGTTTCCGCCACACTTCTAGTGAAGTTACGGCAGCGGAGTGCAAGAAGCTCAGAGGAATTCTCAGCAATTGTTTTCCTGCCCTCTTGCTCCAAATACCATTTGTCAGTCAGAGAAAGTGACTCACCCAGTCCACTGCCAGTGACATTCTGATCTCCTTAATGGCTGTTTTGAAATGGCTGAGATCAGGAACTCACAGTATGGATAATTGTGGGAGTGAATCCACATCCTCACCCTCTGTGCATAATGAAGAATTTTTACATACAGTGTGCTACAATCATGGTAATAGATGCTTTCTTTATAATCTCCTGCTGCAATCTCTCATGCTGCAAATGGAAGTTGGTAGATTTCACAGACATGGTGAAGTTTGGAACATAGTTCATTAAAATGTGAAATGGTAGAGAACGACAGAATTATCACCTTTGCAAACCACCTCATCAGTGAGACAAAGCAGCCTTTCTTTTTTGGTAGTATTCTCTGAATGTTTTTCAAATGCAGTGCTGCAGGCTGTATCAGCATTGCATTCCTGTCAAATCCAGTTTGTGTCACGTAAAAAAAATGTTGCTACAGAAAATCTCAACCATGGAGTGTGGGGGAGGGGAGGATAGCATTACAGCAACAATTAGAAGATAACATCTTGTGTATTGCTGACAGTATGGGACGGAAACACAGCCTGGAAAAACAGGGAACATTCAAAATGCTTTTTTTTATAGGATACATTTCAAGGTACAAGTAAACCATACGCCTCCTTTAATTTGTAGATGTGGCTTAACTTGCTTTTCATTTTCATTATTTAAATCACATTTTATTTAAAAAAGAACTTGGGTTCAGAGATTGTTTTTCTTATGTCAACAGTTGTGGGCGCCTCCATGGCAACCCAGCAGTGTGGGGGAGTCCTGCAACCTAAGCAAGCCTCCAGTCATACTAGTCAGCCCTTGATTTAATGAAGGAAAGCAGCTGTGAAGCTGCGATTGGCTCACATGTCACCTCTTAAACACAGACTGTGTGAGAATTCAAATCTTGCTTTAATGAAGAAAAACACTTCAATGCAGTTTGTTTCCTTTTGATCTCAAGCCATTATCTTAAAGGGATGAGGTCTCTGTTTCTCTAGCTAGATGACAGGTAGAACAATAAAATTCCTAGCAATCTTGGATCTCTATTGCAACACAATGGTGGAGCACTCCTGCTCCTTCTGACCCACTAAGAAAAGTTTAACACTTACCTTTCAGAACCTCTTCTCCCCTGCAGATCAGGTTTCACTCAGTCAGCGGTTAAAATGCCATCGAAGTCCTAATGACATAATAGGATCTCAATTTGAATGTATTAATGAGGCAGCCACCAAAATGGGCCCAGTTAAGGAAATGATGGGTGGAAATGGAGTGGGAATGGGGTTGGTAAGTTTTCGGAGGCAATTTTAATTGCACGGCCTACCTGTTCCTGCTGAGTGGAGTAGGCTGATATTGCCCCCACAATCTGAGTTGCTCGTCTAGAACCATAACCACTAGGATATCTTACCAACAGCTAGCCTTTATATATTCACAAAGAGATAGACACTCTACGAACTTGACTTTATTTTTGTAAACTGTTTTTCTTCCCTACACACAGTGCCATGCACATGTCCAACTAACGCCAAGGAGAGACAAGGGCTCAAGTCCTTGTCAATGTTGTTCTGTAATCTACCACTAGGAGAGTCACAAAAGTGGCTAAGATAATTTTCACTTGCTCCCTTTGGGAAATGTCTGACCTTCACTCAGCACTTCCCTCCTCCCTTCCCCACACTGACAACAAATGCTGAGATTGAGAATTTAGCATTAAATGGAATTGCTGGAGAGAAACTGTCCTACTGTGGTAAAGTGCATTTGAGTTCCAATGCATTATGCCATGGTACTGCCATGAACTTGTCTGTTCTTGTTCTCTAGATTTACTTTAATTCATTCTTATTAATTGCAGTACAAAGATGGAAAGAAAATGAAGCCAAAGCCAAATTATAACAGTGTGGATCTCTCGGAGGTGGAGTGGGAAGACACAGATGAGATTGTGAGTTGTTTGTCTTTTTTTTTGTTTCACCTCCATAACATCGTCCCTCTCCACCCCTGCCTCAGCTTATCTGCTGATGAAACCCTCATCCATGCTTTTGTTACCTCCAAACTTGATTATTCCAATGTTCTCCTGGCCAGCCTCCCATATTCCGCCCTCCATAAACTTGAGCTCATCCAAAACTCTGCTGCCCATATTCTAATCCACACAATGTCCTGCTCAACCAGCACCCATTTGCTTACTGACCTACAGCACCTGGTCCACCAACGCCTCAAATTTAAAATTCTCGTGTTCAAATGCCTCAATAGCCTCGCCCTTCCCAATCACTGTAACCTCCTCTAGCCCTGCAATCCTCCAAGAACTCTGCATTCCTTCAACTTGGGGCTCTTGTGCATCCCCCACTGTCTTTGCCCCACCATTGGCAGCCGTGCCTTCAGCCATCTAGACCCAACGCTCTGAAATTCGCTCCCTAAACCTCTCCAACTCTCCACGTCTCTCTCCTCCTTTAAGACCCTCCTTAAGATTGACCTCTTTGACCAATCAACCAGTCATCTGCCCTAATATCTCTTTTTTGGCTCTGTGTCAATTTTTGTCTCATTACGCTCCTGTGAAGTGCCTCGGGATGTTTAAAGGTGCTATATAAATGCAAGTTGTTGCTCTTGTTTTAAATAACTTTTTTTATTGGGTTGTTAAAGGAGGAAAAGAATACTCCAAGAACATCAACAGGCTGTCAATGATTATATTTAAACTTCCCCCTCCCCTCCCCCCCCGCCCCCATAAGCATAAACGTCTCACTGGATTTCCATTACCATCACATTTTCAAGACACTGCTATTGTGCATCCCACTCAGTTCCTTGGCTCATGTTCTAAACTTCTTAACCCTTAAATATCACTGCACACTTCAGTGCACTTTCATTATCATTTTTATTCTCCATGATAACATTTGCAATGATCAGACCCTTAAAAGCAGTTTAACCATTAAGTGTCACGTTAACTTGCCTGCATAAAATTGTCTGACATGATTATATCATCAATGACGATCAATGGTATCATAATAACTCCAGGGTATCTGGCGCAGCATGTTTTTAGGGAGGATGATGCCGTTTGGATCTCATTGCTAAGCTGGCATCGTATATTCAAACAACTGAGCTGACAATATTTGACCTTTTGAAGCTATAATTCTCTTAAATTTTACAAAATAAAAGAACATTAAAATAAAATGGTGTTCACTGGCTCAGTACACAATATATTGGTGCACTAACATGGTGAGTCATGCAGTGGCAACACGCAGATTCTCTTCTGCAGTTTCTCCTTGCTGGCTGAGATGCAGATATCTGTGAGAGATACTAAACAAAGGGCAAATGCTTTCCCCAAGATAAAAGGTGAGGTAATCTGCACAGTCACTGTGCAACTTTTGGTGGCTTGTTCAGAGAGAAGCATTAGGTGTTAACATTGGGACCAGGCTGTCTGTCTGTTCTCCTAAGGACTAAAATTCCACACGTGTGCTACAAATGCATGTGTATACCAGGCACAGAGGGGACGTAATACTGAGTTCTTTGGCCTGGCACCTGTTTTGCGCTGATTTGTGCAAGCCCTAGGTTTTCCAATGCAGCTGTTCGTTAGATGTTCCCTTACAGTCAGATTGTTAACTAATTCTAGTTTGTTACATTACTAAATCTAGTATGGCCTTATCTGTGTCAGTTCTAAAATGAATTATTCCAGAAAACTGTCCTGTATACATTCTAGAAATGTATTGCCTTTACTACCTGAGCTATTCTGCTTTTCCCAGTCTATGTGAAAATGAAGATCTCCCATTATAACTACATTGTTTCTGCTATATGCTTCCCGATAAGATCAGTTCTACCCCTAATATTTCCACTGCCTGTTCATCTTTACTGAACTCCTTTCTTTCCATTGCTGTAATTGTGTCTTTTATCAATATTGCTACTCCTCCTCCTTTCCCAATTTCCCTGCCCTTTCTAAAGATCTTGTACCCTGGAATATTTAGCTCCCAATCATGCCCAACTTGTAGCCATGCTCTCAGTAATAGCTACTACATATCCTTTAAGCTCAATTTGTGCTTCTAACGCGCTTGTTTTATTTTTTATGCTACATGCATTCATGTACCTAACTCTTATTTGGGTCCCCACTCTGCCCATTTGCTTGGATGGTTATTACAAATAACATAAATTTGATTATATGGGTGGGATTTACTGCCCTCCCTCGAGTGGTGAGCTGCAGCAGGGTGCCCATTTGACGCCCAAAGCTCGCCGGTGGCATTTAAATGAGGCCCGAACCTGAATATGGTTTGGGCCCCTTGATGTTGGCGTTGGGGACAGCTGCTCCAGAAACTTTGTGCTCGTTTCTGGCAGACCATGTATTCCTCCCCCCTCACCCCATCTCTAACAAGCAGGAGCTTAATTAATACATTTAAACTAGTCCAAAGGGATGTCTTTAGGACATTAACTCAATT
Organism: Squalus acanthias; assembly: GCA_030390025.1. NCBI lineage: Eukaryota > Metazoa > Chordata > Chondrichthyes > Squaliformes > Squalidae > Squalus > Squalus acanthias. The sequence continues at coordinate 82,179,729 of CM059435.1, read as the reverse complement.
TTGTGATCTGTATGCCCCTGTGCACTACTTCCTCTTTCCACCCACAAACCACATGCAGTAGCAGAAGTTAGATGGCATTTTCAAACAGCCACCATTTAAAGGGATCAGGTGCTGATACCAGATACTGTTTGAAAGTGCTTTGTCCTTTCAGCAAGGGACTTTCTGATTATTGCACACATTATTGTGTGAAGGCAGTTTGCAGGAGGATTTTATTGCAGCTTTGTAGCAAGTACCTAGCCCTTTGGTCGATGAAGGTTATTTTCAGATCTTTCTGGAGTCAGGGACATCAGTAATATTAGTCACTGTGCAGTCCATGTAAGTACCAAATAGATGACTGATGCCTTATGTGCGAAAGCAAACACCTTCATTACTGTCCCCATGAACATTTGGAAACAGCAGTATAGTGCTCCGGTGTTTGCAGAGATTACAGTATTATCCCAAGTCTGGGTGTCATACACTGCACACTTTTCTGTACCCTCATGAACCACAAGAAATTCCAGGCACCGTAAGGCCGCTTTGCTTAGAGCGCTACCTCCACACTGAGGCAATGCTGTTTAAAACCACACAAGCCACTTACAGAGGCAAGTTTTATACAAACTGCATTAAAGCCACTCCTTGTGAAATATTTACTGTGACAGGTTTCAGGAATGCATAAAGCTGGCTCTGTGTTACACTCTGGAAGTAATTTAAACTTGATAGCAATCGTTTTTTTTTCACGTATAGCTCAGAACTGCTATGGTGAACGGTGAGACCGGATCAATGTCCATGAGTGTTAAAGTACCAGTTGATGAAGGGGTAAGAGATACATTTATATTTATCATGTTCTATTATTTGTGTTATACTCAATCCGATATCCTTCTCACCTTTTGAAAACTACAATTAGCGTCCTTCCACTGACCAAATATGGTTTAATGGGTGCTTTACTTTATTCATTCCTGTCAAACTACCCTGTCAATCCACAATTCCATACAAGGATATTTCAGATCTTAGACAAGTTGAGGGTCAATTACTTCTCTCCCAACCTGTGGGAAAGTGCAAGTCTTTTTTGTCCGCCACAGCACAGTTGAGATCAAGAGATCATCTTATGAGCAAATTGAGGTACAAACCTATGATCAACTGCTCAGTGGTATCATGCACTGAAGACCCAGGCCTGGATATTCAGTTCCCCGTCTGCCTGAAAATCAGTGCAAAGATGGCAAGTTTGGGCAGAAACGGACTCCGGTTGGCACTCCACTGAGTGTGGAAACTGTGGGAGTGAGCATGGGTGCTTCACCATGTCCAAACTAGCTGCACAGGCAACACAACAACATGGACTGTTACAAATGAACAATAGTCAAGGTGCTACCGGTGAGTCCTTCAGTGAAGTGGGCTGCACACTTACCTTTTCCATCTTGGTCAAGCCAGTAAACTTTTTTCTGCATTGTATTGCTGATCATGGGGTTGTGGAGGTGACGCCCACTGCTTCAGCTACCTCCCTCCACTGTGCCCGCAACATGGCACGAGATGGTCTCTTTCCCTTGTGCCAAACAATCCTGCCTGTCTTTCCTTCATCTCTTCCAACAATAGCTCCATCTCAACATCAGAAAAATTGGACACTGTTCTTCCTGCAGGTCTCCTTGTAGCTGTTCTTCTCTGCTGAATTTGCACACACTTCTCCTTTAAACTGCTATAGGACTGTAAATACTGTAGCAACACGTTAGTTACCGCTCCCAATGGTGTTAAATTCAGTTAGTAATAATTAGCAGATGCAGCAAGCCATGCAAGCAGGAATTCAAGTTTAGCGTCATCTAAAATGTGGTTCAATCAAGAGTTAAAGGGTCAAAATCAATTTCTTATCCTTTTCCTTATCCCATGGTTGGTTGTTATCACTGGCAAATGAACGTTTAACATACTCCAATTTTTTTTGAGTATAAGTATCCTCCTTTTCCTCTGATCCTTTCTGGCCCCCTGGATCGCATACCATTTATGGCTGGCCGGCCAGTTTAGTGTCTTGCTCTCAGATCTCTACCAATGTTTCTCTGTAACTGCCAACTTGGTGAGAATGGCACAGGTTCTTCATTTAGTTTCCTGCCCCGCCTCTTCATGATATAGCAGCTATGATTGTGAACTCAGTATGGGAAGAACTGCAATACACACCGGCTATCACTTTATGTGGTACCAGAGAGCTGCTTCACTATTCTGCCTTTTGGAAGTTTACGCTTATAACCAGGAATAATTGACCATCATTACAGTGCTTGCAGCAATGAAGAGCTTTCTAATATTTCCAGGCATCCAAAGTTTTTTTCCACCTTCAGGGATACATTGATGGTATCATATGTATATATGTGCCCTCTCCCTGCTGTTCATTAGTGGAGCTGCATGACCTTAAAAATGGGTGCTCTAACAGGAAGCAATTGCTGGAGATTGATTATCAGTGGAGGCGAAGACAACCGGCTCTTAATTACACACAGTGTCCTCCAACATTTTTGACATTGTACAGGGTATGAAGTAACTGTCACTTGGAAGTATAGTGAACAGTGAGGAGGATAGTGATAGACCTCAAGAGGACATAGACAGGCTGGTGGAATGGGCGACACGTGGCAGATGAAATTTAACGTAGAAAAGTGCTAAGTGATACATTTTGGTAGGAAGAACGAGGAGAGGCAATATAAACTAACGGGTACAATTCTAAAGGGGGGTGCATGAACAGAGAAACCTGGGGGTATATGTGCACAAATCATTGAAGGTGGCACGGCAGGTTGAGAAAGCGGTTACAAAAAGCATACGGGATCCTGGGCTTCATAAATAGAGGCATAGAGTACAAAAGCAAGGAAGTTATGATGAACCTTTATAAAACACTGTTTCAGCCTCAACTGGAGTATTGTGTCCAATTCTGGGCACCGCACTTTAGGAAGGATGTGAAGGCCTTTGAGAGGGTGCGGAAAAGATTTACAAGAAATGTTCCAAGGATGAGGGTCTTCAGTTATGTGGATGGACTAGAGAAGCTGGGGTTGTTTTTCTTGGAGCAGAGAAGGAGGAGATTTGATGGAGGTGTTCAAAATTATGATGGGTCTAGACAGAGTAGATAGAGAGAAACTGTTCCCATTGGCGGAAGGATCGAGAACCAGAGGACACAAATTTAAGGTGATTGGCAGAAGGACCAAAGGCGACATGAGGAAAAACTTTCTTACGCAGCGAGTGGTTAGGATCTGGAATTCACTGCCTGAAAGGGTGGTGGAGGCAGATTTAATTGTGGCTTTCAAAAGGGAATTGGATAAGTACCTGAAAGAAAAAAATTTGCAGGGCTATGGGGAAAGGGCGGGGGAGTGGAACTAGCTGAAGTGCTCTTGCAGAGAGCCGGCATGGGCTTGATGGGCCGAATGGCCTCCTTCTGTGCTGTAACCATTCTATGATTCTATGATTCTAAATTGTAACAGAATCACCTGATGTTTTTGACCTTTTTTTGGTTGGGATTGGTAGAAGTTACTTAGACATGCAATGTAGATGTATGAGACTGGATTATTACATTAAATTACCTGTTTATACAGATCTGTTGTGGGTACTTACCTGTCATCAATCTGACACTGTCATAGAATGAAGCAGTCAAGTGCAATTATAAATTGCAAGTCAAATCCAGCATCCAAGCAGTGTCGGTGAAAAAGGACAAGATTGTGGGTCTGGGACTGGAATGGTTTGACTGTTAATCCATTATCGATGGTTGCTTTGCAGTCTATGACACTATACCAGCATATGCAGAACAGAAAGTAATTTTTTTTGATCAGCTGTGTATCTGACACGTGTGGAAACACATCGCCATGTTTAAGAGTCCCTAACCCAAGCAACTGAGAAATCTACCCCTACAGAAGTTCTGTTTACCCGATATGGTGTGTACACTCTCTCCCATAGGGATGCCCCCCATTTACCTAATCTTGGTTGACAGTGTATTCAGAGGTACTGCTGGAATTTACCTGGCTAAAATTGTGCAACTCACCAATACATTACCCATCCTGGTTGACCTGAGGGCATTAAGAGTCAACTACAGAGTGTGGAGTCATATGTAGGTCAGTCCAGATAGGGATGGCTGGTTCTCTTCCCTGAAGGACATTGGTGAACCAGGTGGGTTTTTACAACAATCCAGCAGCTTTCATTGTAATTTTCATGTGCTAGCCTACAAATTAGCAGATTGATTGAATTCAGTCGTGGGATTGAACTCACAACCTCTAGGTTGCTAATCCAGTGCTATAACCACTAGGCTACTGTACCCATTGCTGACTACCATGCCCATTGTTGTGATAACAGTTAACGTAGTTCCAAAGTTCCATTGCTTGGAATGTTGTCTTGGTGTTACTTCAACCCCAAAGAGACACCACTTACCTCAATCGCAAGGACAATTGTCACTAGTTAGTCAACAGAACATGTGCAAGTCGTGGTCTAGGATTGGCACTACTTATTTTAACAGAGTGTGTGATGTTGTCGCTTTAGCTGCATACATCACTGATTTTCTACATTACCTAGACGAGGATGAGAGGATCACATGGTCGCCACACAGGTCAGGGTATCTGCATATTTGGAATATGCTGTTAGGCACAGCTTCCTGCATATATTTGCATATATAATGTGAATGTGTAGCTTCAGTTCTCTGTTACAATATTTAATTAATACTGATTTAATTTTATTTTCCCTTTTTGCACTTGCAGAAACGTGTCTTGTTTCTAACCAATGACTATTTCTACACACACATCGATGAAACGCCTTTCAGGTGACATTCTACTTCCACCTTTGTGCTTCTGTTAATTTCTAAAAAAAGGTACCTCATGAAAAGAGAGGACATACAGCAGGTGATCTGTGGAAAACAATATTTATCCAATTGGATGAACCAATCTAATGCAAAGAACAAGCAAGGAAGTTACTCGCATTGTGTCTGTCGTTTGATAATTCTCTTATCCGGGGACCCTAACATATTTTCAGTTTATAAATAAAGCTATATTTTTAGCTTGAACTGACTTAAAAAGGAATGAAAATAATGTGAGCTCAGCACTGATTAAGGTGATGTGGCACTGAGGTACTGTTTTAAGAAGACATAGGGCTGTCTTTCTCTCTTTTCAGCACTGCTTCAACCCCACCATAATCCTGACCTGTTGAACTGGCATGTAGGATCTACTCCTAGCAGGAGTCTTATCATCAAGAGGGAGCCCACCACTGCCATAGAGAGATATCCTAGCAGTGCAGCAATTGGAGCACCTGAAATGGTGGAAAGCCAGATTACTGGGGCAGAACAGCCCCAAAGATGTCAAACCAAATGTTTAATGGCGGAGCAGGCTCGAGGGGCCAATTGGCCTACTCCTGCTCCTATTTCTTATGTTCTTATGTTCTTAAACCAAGACTTTCAGCAGGTAGGAGATTGGGCCAAAATGGAGGGAGAGGCGGCCTCTGTTATGCTCTCTCCCTCCCTTTAAAAAATTCAAGGCCATTACCATCACTACCATCTTTCACTGGACAGCCTTGGGATTTGGCAATTGGAGGGCTGGAAGGAAAGGAAATGAGCCGCGAAGCCTGGCCCCACATCCCAACTGCCATTTATCTGCAGCAGGTATGAGGTGGCTGATAGTGGTCCAAGCGGAGGAGAAGAGGTGTGGCAGGGGGGGTGGTGGGGGGGCGGAGGTGCAGGCAGCCAAGGAGGGAAATGGAGCTTGTGGTGAGGAGGTTGCGATAAGTCTCTTCGTCTGATTATGATCCATTTTCTGTCACTATCCTGCCTGATTTTGGGCAGGATTGCGGAGGAATATCCAGACCATGATGTCATGTCTTCTCAAAGCAGAAAAAATAAATTTTGAGCATGGCATTGTCCTGTATATGGGGGTAGGAACACATGACCAACTGCTGGCCTGAGAGATCTGCAGCTGTGGGACAGGCTGCTGGCCTCTGGGCCTTCTGACTTCTATTGGATAGCAGCAGCCATGAGGTCTCCAGGCATCAAGGTCCATGGGGAAACTACTAACGAATGTAGGAATGATCTTGTCAAGTCTCCCTTGCTGCCTTGCCCTCTCACTCTCTCCTGATATAAAGGACCCTAAGCACAAGGCCTAATGCCAGCTTCTTCGAGTGTCCCTCAAAATTGGTATCCTTCCATCGCACAGAGAAAAGAACTAAGATCAGAAAGACAAGAATTCTCCCTCTGCCTCTTTTCTGTGGTTGTAGGCACAGGCTTCTCCAGTGAAGCCCCAGAAATCCCAAGGCAACATTGAGGGCAGAGAGTTTATGACACTTTACTAGCATATGCAGACAGAACGTAATTTGTTTTAGTCAGGTGGGTATCTGACACATGTAAAACCCATCGCCATGTCTCTAATCCAAGCTACTGAAAAATCTACCCCGTAGAAGTTCTGTTTGCCTGATAGAGTGTACACTCTCTCCCATTTGGACACACATTGAGGGCACAGACATTGTGATGAATCTCTGCCGCCATTTCTTCTCTGTAGCTCCTAATAACTGTGCATTCTCCAAACACAACAGAGAGGAACAAAAAGCAAAATTCTCTGAAAGCTGGACATCTGAAACAAAAACAGAGTGGTTGACTTGTACTGTTTCCACTGAGTAGCCAACCCACTGTTGCCTGTTTCCCACCTAGCGAACAGTTCAAATCAACCCCAGAGAATGCTCACAGGTCGGGCAGCATTTGTGGAGAGAACAGAAACATTGACGTTTGCAGAAGGGCCCTTCGTCAAAACAGAGTCTGTTTTCTCCACAGATGCCGACTGTTTCCAGCGTTCTGTTTTTAATACAGAGAGGAATGTCAGGGCCTTTGTAGCCAGTGGTTTATTCTAAAGTATCTTCGGCATACCCATGAGTACAAACAGAAACAGCTCATGCAGCTCATAATAAAGGTACTGACAGTATAATAAATACTGAACTGTACCTATCATGTTTGTAATTTAATGTTTTTTTTCTTTCAGTCTGTGTATTGTTCTTACGAAAGGACACGGGGAATCTCTATTCGTTGGAAATATATCTGTGGAAGAAGGTGGGAGTGTACTATTTGATCTTAGATTATGAGCTAATAGCATTCAAAGTCCTATTACAGATGTCACAATATTGAAAAACAGTAACTCAACACTGTATTCAGCATCAGAAAGTTGAGCTCTTTCTTACAACAGTTATTTACTTACAGAAAATAAAAGCATGAGATGAATGGCATTTGCGCGTGAGATTGACTTAAGTTTATCTCACTCTCTCTGCCTCCCACACCTGAATCCAATGGCAAGACGAAGTTGAGACGTCAGGTGATGGGGAGGGCTGCAGTGGCTGACCTGCAGTATCTGATGCACCCATAACGAAGAGCTGAGCTTTCCACAAAGCCTTGCTACCATGCCTTCTTAGCATTTCTCCCCAGTCTGCCTTATTCACCACAGCATTCCTGCTGCACTGATGAGATGGGTGTCTCTCTATCACCCTGGACACAAATTCACAGGTTACCCTCACCTAGTTTAGCATGCAAGCTGACGCAGCTTCCCAGAGTGTGGTTGTTGCCAGACACAAGTGACTACTTGGAGCCATAGGTGACAGTTGTGTAAAAAGAAAGAAAAACTTGCATTTATATAGCACCTTTCATGACCTCAGAACATCCCAAAGCCGTTTACTGCCAATTAAGTACTTTTGAAGTGTAGTCACTGTTGTAATGTAGGAAGCATGGCAGCCAATTTACAAGCAGCAAGGTCCCACAAACAGCAATGTGATAATGACCAGATAATCTGTTTTTTCAGTGATGTTGATTGAGGGATAAATATTGGACAAGACACTGGGGATAATTCCCCTGCTCTTCTTTGAAATAGTGCCATGGGATCCACCTGAGAGAGCAGACAGGACTTGGGTTTAATGTTTCATCTGAAAGATGGCACCTCTGACAGTGCAAGCACTCCCTCAGTACTGCATTGAGTGTTAGCCTAGATTTTTGTGCTCAAGTCTCTTGGAGTGGGATTTGAACCCACAACCTTCTGACCACAGTGCTACCAACTGAGCCACGGCTAACACCGTGTAAGTGGAGAGGACTAAAGATTGGGGACCATCTGACTTGCAGCTGGCAGATAATGGAAGCTTTCATCCCATCAGTCTAGGCTGGAGTTGAACCCAGCTACAAGAAATGAAAGGATGGCGTGTCAAGTCACCCATTTTTATTGTTCTCGATAGATTACGTTATGTTATATGTTATGTTTTTTTTATGACTGATTATTTAATAGAAAAAATATTTTATGTGTTCATTCCTAACAAAATTGGTATGTCTCTTGAAGCCAATAAGATATAGAACCAGAGGTCCCTAGCCCTGAAGTTGAATATGGGCCTCTGAAACACTGCTGATATCCTTTCCATTATCCTGCATGTCCTTCATATCCTGCATGCTGCATATGTCTGTCCTCACAATCATGATGGTGTTCACCTTCACACATGGCATAGGCAGAATATGGCATGCTCACGACAATTTTTTTTCATTCACGGGATGTGGGCATCACTGGCAAGACAAGCATTTATTGCCCATCCCTAATTGCTCTTGAGAAGGTGGTGGTGAACTGCCTTCTTGCACCGCTGTAGTCCATGTGGTGAAGCTACTCCCATATTGCTGTTCGGCAGGGAGTTCCAGGATTTTGACCCAGTGACAATGAAGGGACGGTGATCTATTTCCAAGTCAGGATGGTGCGTGACTTGGAGGGGAACTTGGAGGTGGTGGTGTTTGCATGCGCTTGCTGCCCTTGTCCTTCTAGGTAGTAGAAGTCGCGGGTTTGGGAGGTGCTGCCAAAGAAGCCTTGGCAAGATGCTGCAGTGCATCTTGTAAATGGTACACACTGCAGTCACGGTGCGCCCCTGGTGGAAGGAGCGAATGTTTAAGGTGGTGGGTGGGGTGCCAATTAAGTGGACTTCTTTATCCTGGATGGTGTCGAGGCTCTTGTGTGTTGTTGAAGCTGCACTTTCCAGGCAAGTGAAGAGTATTCCATCATACTCCTTACTTGTGCCTTATAGACGGTGGAAAGGCTTTGGGGAGTCAAGAGGTGAGTTACTTGCTGCAGAATAACCAGCTTCTGACCTGCTCTTGTAGCCACAGTATTTATGTGGCTGGCCCAGTTAAGTTTCTGGTCAATGGTAACCCCCAGGATGTTGATGGTGGGGGATTCGACGATGGTAATGCCGTTGAATGTCATGGGGAGGTGGTTAGACTCTCGCTTGTTGGAGATAGTCATTGCCTGGCACTTGTGTGGCGTGAATATTACTTGCCACCTATCAGCCTAAGCCTGAATGTTGTCCAGGTCTTGCTGCATGCGGGCATGGACTGCTTCATTATCGGGGGAGTTGCGAATGGAACTGAACACCGTGCAATCATCAGCGAACATCCCCACTTCTGACCTTATGATGGAGGGAAGGTCATTGATGGAGCAGCTGAATATGGTTGGGCCTAGGACACTGCCCTGAGGAACTCCCGCAGCGATGTCCTGGGGCTGAGAATATTGGCCTCCAACAACCACAATCATCTTCATTTGTGCTAGGTATGAGCCAGTGTTTGTGCCAGTGGAGAGTTTTCCCCCTGATTCCCATTGACTTCAATTTTACTAGGGCTCCTTGATGCCACATTCAGTCAAATGTTGCCTTAATGTCAAGGGCAGTCACTCTCACCTCACCTTTGGAATTCAGCTCTTTTGTTCATGTTTGAACCAAGGCTGTAATGAGGTCTGGAGCCGAGTGGTCCTGGCGGAACCCAAAACTGATTATTGGTGAGGATGTGCCGCTTGATAGCACTGTCAACGATACCTTCCATCACTTTGCTGATGATTAAGAGTCGGCAGATGGGGCAGTAATTAGCCAGATTAGATTTGTCCTGCTTTTTGTGGACAGCACATACCTGGGCAATTTTCCACTTTTTCGGGTAGATGTCAGTGTTGTAGCTGTACTGGAATAGCTTGACTAGAGGCATGGCCAATTCTGGAGCACAAGTCTTCAGCACTGCAGCCGGGATATTGTCGGGGCCCATAGCCTTTACTGTATCCAGTGCGCTCAGCTATTTCTTCATATCACGTGGAGTGTATAAAATTGGCTGAAGACTAACTTCTGTGATGGTGGGGACCTCAGGAGTAGGCTGCGATGGATCATCCACTTGGCACTTCTGGCTGAAGATGATTGCAAAGGCTTCAGCCTTGTCTTTTGCACTCACGTGCTGGGCTCTGCCATCATTGAGGATGGGGATGTTCATGGAGCCTCCTCCCATTAGTTGTTTAATTGTCCACCACCATACACGACTGGATGTGGCAGGACTGCAGAGCTTTGATCTGATCCATTGGTTGTGGGATCGCTTAGCTTTGTCTATAGCATGCTGCTTCCACTATTTAGCATGCATGCCGTCCTCTGTTGTAGCTTCACCAGGTTGGCACCTCATTTTTAGGTACGCCTGGTTCTGTTCCTGGCGTACTCTTCTACACTCCTCATTGGACCAGGGTTGGTCTCCTGGCTTGATGTTAATTGTAGAGGGAGGGATATGCCGGGCCATGAGGTTACAGATTGTGGTGGAATACAATTCTGCTGCTGCTGATGGCCCACAGCACCTCATGGTTGCCAAGTTTTGAGCTGCTAGCTCTGTTCTGAATCTATCCCATTTAGCACAATGGTAGTGCCACACAACACGATGAAGGGTGTCCTCAGTGTGAGGACGGGACTTTGGCCGGAATTTTCTGAGGTCCGTGCGGGCACAATTGGAGGCGGGTCAGGTGGGAAATTTGAAATAAGTTGCAGCGGGTCAGGAACTCGCCATCATCCCGCCCCCACGTGCCTTTCCCTCGGGCGCGTTTGCTGGTGCGACAGCGACTCGAACAGCAGAGGCGGGCAACCTAATTCAAATCATTACCACGTTGTTGTGAGACCCTTAAGCACCTTTTTCAGCCTACCATTCAAATTTCCCTGGCTGTCCACGGGATTCACACAGCTCGGGAACCACGTCTGTCAGCCGGAGTTGAGTGGCCATTGTTCCAGCTGATTCGATGACAGCATGAAATGTACTATAAAAGCTCCCACCTCACAGCTGGGCACTTTCCTCAGGCAGAAGTTGTTGCTGACTGCATTCCCAGCACACATTTAGCTTTCTACAGGCTGCAAGCGTTTGCAGCAAAGTCGCCATCCAGTCTCACCTCATTGGTACAACCTATCACACCATTGACAGATTGCTTCTCTCATCTCTACTTGACCTGCCATCTATTCCATCAGCATGGGTGCCGTTTATACTTTCTCACCCTGGTCCTCAGAATCAGACCACAATGAGCCCCAACACCAGCAGCACCAGGCACACTAGCAGCACAAACACCAACAACAACATCAACCTTCTCCTCAACCACCTGATGCTGCACAGGACAGAGGGCAACAGCGCAGGGCTGCACCGCGCCAGAGGCGATACCCCCAACACAGGGTATACAGGCAGAGGATGAGCTTCCTGAACATGACTGAGCAGCAGTGCCAAAGGAGGCTCAGGCTATCGCACACATTTGCACATTGCTCGAGCAAGACCTGCAGCCCAGAGGAGCGGGTGGGCACTCCTTACGAGTGGCTGTCAAAGTCACTAGCACCCTCAACTTCTTCGTCTCAGGCTCCTTCCAGGGATCTGCAGCAGACATTTGCGGCATCTCGCAGTCGGCCGCCCACAGATGCATCACACAGGTCACCGATGCCCTGTTTGACAAGTCAGCCAATTATATCAACTTTGCCACTGATGAAGCCAGTGTTGCTGAGTGGGCGCTTGGCTTTGCCACTCTGGCTGGCTTCCCACGGGTGCAGGGTGTCATTGACTGCACACATGTGGCCATCAGGGCACCCCATCATAACCCAGGAGTCTTTGTCAACCGCAACTCCCTCAATGTGCAACTGGTCTGCAGCCATAGGAAGATCATTATGCATGTGTGCGCCAAATTCCCTGGTAGCTGCCATGTCGCTTTCGTTCTTCGCCAGTCCACCCTCCCTCAGCTCTTCGCTCCTCCAAACAGACTTTCCGGCTGGCTGCTTGGAGACAAGGGCTATCCACTGAAGCTGTGGCTCATGATACCCTTGAGGAGACCAAGTACTGAGGCCCAGGAGAGATACAATGAAAGCCACATTTCCACCAGATGTGTCATAGAGCAGACAATAGGCATGCTCAAAATGCGCATCAGATGCCTTGACAGATCTGGAGGAGCCCCTCAGTACGCACCAGCCAGGGCCTCTAGAATCGTCGTCGTCTGCTGTGCCCTGCACAACATAGCACAGCAGCAAGGATTAGCGCTGTATGAGGAGCAAGGCACTGAGCGCACAGCCTCTTCAGAGGAGGAGGAGCAGGAGGAGGAGCATCAGCTGGAACACAAAAAGGTACAGGAGCTGGAGGAACCTGCTGGCCAGATCCCACCAGCACCCGAGCACATTGCTGCCCGGAAAGCCAGGGATGGCTTCATCATGGCCAGATTTACTTAACTTTACGTAGTACACCCATATGGCTGCCACATGCTGCACCGGGTTGGCACCACCCTACAGCAACACCGTAAAGCATCCCTAAAATGACCAAGTCATTCCTTTCACATTGACCACCATTGCTGGAGGTACCATTATGTCTCACCATTCACTCCAACTCACTAAGCCACTTCAAAAGATGCACACAAATTTGTCCACGACCGGAAAGTGGTGAAAATAAAGGTTTTTACGGTTGACATTACATTAACGGAAACTTTACATTAACAGTGAATAAAACACCCAAGTGGCTACCCTTGTGAATCTACTTGTGTGTCATCTTTCTCTTATGCGTGCCTGTACAAGGTACTATCCCTGTGCTTCAGCAGAGGTAGAGGCAGCCTGCTCACTTCCCTGCTGCGACTACTTAGACACTCTTGCGGACGTCCTCTGGGTTTTGGAGCCTGTGATGGCCTCGCCAAAGTCTGCTCCTCCTGCGACTGTGCAGGGGCATACTCGGCCATCGCTGTCCGAGAAGGCATCTGGTGCTCTGACTGAGAGGGTGGCAATGGGGGAGACGTGTAAGTGCTTTGAGAGAAGCCCACACTTCCATGAGCCCCCTCTCACCGTCATCGCTCTCATGAGCCACCTGCACTTCCCTGCTAGCAAGGAGCTGGAGAGCACCTTGCTGCACATCAGTGGGGCCATGAGGACCCATGTCTACGCTGATATCCCTCCTAGACATCTGTCGTGCAGCCCCTCACAGCAGAGACCATGATGCCAATCTTTGCATCTCTCCTGAATGCTCAGATTGCTGTCATATCGGCCTTGCTGCCTCCTCCTAGATCAGCTTGGTTGAATAGTGCGAGCTGTTGATAGGGACTTCAGCAATATCATTGCTGTAATGAGATTTGCTCATCTGCCAAATCCATACCCATCTTTCCCCAACTCCATGTTTGAATTATAGTCGACCACACCATCCTCTTCCAATGTCTTTCCACTGTTGTCGAGCTCAGTAGGACTGCCATCGCTTGGTTCCACTCTTACCTATAAAAACCATAGCCGGAGCATCTCCAGCAATGGCCTCTCTTCTTCCCCTCACACTATTATCTTCAGAGTCCTCTAAAGATCTATCCTTGGCCTCCTCCTCTTCGTCATCTACTAGCTGCCTCTTGGTGAATCAGCCGCAGACATGGGATCACCTTCCACATGTTCGCTGACTACACCATCTCTCTTGACCCCTTCAACTGGCGCTGTGTTGTCAGACTGCTTTTCCGACATCCAGTCATAGATGAGTCGCACTTTCATCCAGTTAAACATTGGGAAGACCAAAGTCATCGCCTTCTGTCCCTGCAACAAACTCCGTACCCTCACCACCTATTCCATTCCCCTCCCTGGTCATTTTCACAGGCTGAACCTCGTAACCTCGGCATCCTATTTGACCATGAGCTGAGCTTCTGACTCCATATCCTCTCCATCACAAGGACGCTTTCTTCCACCTGTGTAACATCTCCTGCCTCCGCCCCTGCCTCAATATAAATCAGATCATGTCTGGAAGACGTGTCCCCAGCAAATTTCTTCTGCATCAGGAAGAATCGCCTGTTCCACCCGACTGGAATTTTAGTGCTTCTTGCACAGGGCGGTACCTTGGGGGAGCAGAATCTGGATGAAACCGGGTTCCATCCCAAATTGCAGCCACCCCCCCGATGGGTTGCCTCTCTGGCCCCCATAATTTTGGCTCCTAATTCATTAAATTGATTTTAAATAAACTCTTACCAACTTGGTCCGATGAAATTTCTACTTTATCTTGGAGCAAATTGTTTCTTCCTCAGTGGTGAATTGATTATGGCTTTCTTTGCAACATCAGGTGATGGTTTCAGCATCTAGGATACACCTTCAGCATATTGTTCCTTTCTTTTTCTTGTTCATCATATGTCTTTTCTGATTCTTTTGGCTAAGATCCTGTAAGAATGTAACTGTTCTAAAATGTTTCTTACCCTTCTAGAGTTAGCTGGTGTAACCATTGTTTGTCTTATCTCTTAGTTGAACTGAATTCTTATGACATCTTTCTGAAGCCTCTTTCTTTGAGGGAAAAATTAGTTAGTGACCATTTTGGGTCGCTAACATCACCTGAGCACTAAATTTAGCACCCGGTGAAAAATAGCGCCGGCGATCGCTAAATTCAGTTTTAGCGCCCCAAGAGGGAGGTGGAGCGCTAATTCAAATGCTTCACTTCCTTCTTAGAGCACAACCCCAAATATCAGGGCAGTGCATTCTGCAGCGCTACGCACTGGGCCACGTAGTGCTACCGCAAGGAAGGACTCCTCCCCTCATTAAAGGGGAGGGCCCAAGCCCACAACTCTGCGGGGCCCTACCTGGACCACTGGGAAAAGGGGTGCTGTGCCAGCAGCCAGCACTCAAGAGGGGTGCCGGGCTGCCAGATCGCGTTGAAAGACCCAACGGACCCCGCGTTGAAAGACGCAACAGGCCGTGACCAGTAAGTCGGATGATTTTTTTTCCCCCGCCCGCCACCTCCCTTTACTTACCGCCCCACGAGCCTCCTGCCGCTCCGTTCCCACCCCCTGAATCGGTCGCTGTCATCGCCCGGCGCAGATTCAGGGGGTGCAGACCAATTTTGTATGCGGGGTGAAAACGGGGCACTGCGCACGGTCATCACCTGCGCAGTGGAGCGGGGCGCTACCGATTACCGCCACCGCTAAATTCCCGCTGAATTTAGCGGGAGTCATTAGCGGCGCCGCATCTGGGCGAAAAGTTGTTTGCACCCCGTTAGCGCCCCCGGAGGCGCTAACAGGAGGTGCAAATGCACTGAATTTCTAGCCCAAAATTTATCTTTCAAATGACCTGTGTTTATTTCTGATAATCTCAAGCTTCTAAACTAAACATTTCCTCTTTCTCCATTTCTGTTCTCTCAACTTCTTCAAATAATCTAGCTACCTACAGTCTTCTACTGAAATAATCAAGCTAGTTTTTGTATATACTTCACTCAAACTCATCTCCTTCCTAACTGATCGTCTCTGAGTCTCTGTAGGTCTGTTTCTTGTTAAAATAATTTGTTGCTTGAATGTGATAAGGTGCCAGATAAATTATATTATATTATTATACGTGTTATATTACATTTTATTAAAACAAACAAGGGGAGAACATTCACAGCCCTTCTGGAGCACTTCCACTGTAAGTATGGTTGGAGTACGGTGGATGAGCAGGGAATTGGGCTGGGAATTAAGCCAGGACTTGAATACACCAAGTCTTGACGATTCCTACAGTTACCATGAGGCTTTATTTGGAGCCTCCACCTGCTCCAAAGAAGGATATCAGCACCAGATGGATGCACGGTGAAAGGAGGGTATCAGTGTTCTTCTTTAACCCTACCTGTAATCTTTTGTGTAGTTTATAATGTCTACATAATTATGTTTCTGTACTCACAACTTTACTCTAATAGAAAAGCAAAACATTGAGTTCAACAATTTCAGACCATAACCTCTGCCCCTATTTTTTCACATGGCAGCTGTTGATGATTCTGCCATTCCCATTTACACCTCTTCTGGACTCATCTTTTGTTCTTGTCCCATTACCATCTCCTTTTGCCTTGCACCATAATCCCTTTTGTCTTTTAATCTCTCCTGCCTTCCATCCTATCACAGACCTTCCCTTTTGTTTTTTCCCCCTTCCCCCTTTCCCTGCCCCTCCACTTGCTTAAAATCTGTTACATCTCCAACTTTTTCCAGTTCTGACAAAAGGTCATCAACCTGAAACGTTAACTCTGTTTCTCTCTTCACAAATGCTGCCTGACCTGCTGAGCATTTCCAGCATTTTCTGTTTTTATTTTCTCTAATAGAGTTGGGAGCAGTTTTTGGTCCTTTTTAAAAAAAACTAACATGGAATAATTATAAATCACTAATTAATTTTTATTTTAAATCTCAGGGTTACACGACATAGTCCAGCCTGACCTGACACTTGCAAATGATTGGTAAGAGATTGGCTGCATGCTGTAAACCCCACATTCGTACAATAAGATTTCAGCCAAGCATTCTATTGTTGCTTATTTGTAATTGGTACTCATGTTCTCACTAGAAAAAGAAAAGAAAAACTTGCATTTATATAGTGCCTTTCACAACCTCCGGATATCCTAAAGCGTTTTAATGTAATGTAGGAAATGCGGCAGCTAATTTGCGTACAGCTAGGTCCCACATACAGCAACGTGATAATGACCAGATCATTTGTTTTTTGGTGTTGGTTGAGGGATAAATATTGACCAGGACACCAGGGAGAATGCCCCTGCTCTTCATCAAAATAGTGCCATGGGATCTTTTACGGCCACCTGAGAGGACAGTTGAGGCCTTGGTTTAACGTCTCATCCAAAAGGTGGCACCTCCAACAGTGCAGCACTCCCTCAGTACCGCACTGGAGTCTCAGATTTTGTGCACAAGTCCCTGGAGTGGGACTTGAATCCACAACCTCCTGCTTCAGAGGTGAGAATGCTATCAACTGAGCCACAGCTGAAACATTGAGCTATTTAATTAATTGTTTAATTAACTTGAGGATTAATATCTAGCAGACAATAACACACAGTGGCTTAGAGCGTACTTTTATTTAGTAATTTAAAAAACCCAATATGTAACATTATCTGAACAACAGCTTAAGATAGCCTTGTAGCTCCAACACCAAATCACTGGACTCTCCAGTGTTCGTAATCCAAGTCTTGCACTAGATGGGACTGTAGCAGGACAGTAGAATGTTTAATTTCTGAGAGCAGGGGGAGAGAAAAACAGTTCCATCACGTGGAATCACATTTCCCTTTGGCAAGTTTTGGACAGGTCTGTAAGCAGCCATGGAAAGAGTCTATGCTCCTGGCAGTCCTTTTGTTATAGGAGGAAGTGTCGAGACAGAAGTAACCTGTGCAGTAGAATAGTAGAAGACTACTTACCTGACCATCACATATCCATCCTGAACAATTATCGGCTTCAGCAATATTGAAGTGCATACATACAGTCCATGCATACTTTCAAACCATGAACTGCATATTTGTGAATGTAATAATTATGTTAAATGTTATATTAAAGAAATAAAGAACAAATTTTAATTTATATATTGGGTTTTATGATGCCATCTCCAACAGTGCACCACTCCCTCAGTGCTGTATTAAAGTGTCAGCCTAGATCATGTGCTCAAATCCTGGAGTAGGGCTTGAACCAATGACCTTCTGATCAGAGGCAAGAGTGCTATTACTGAATCCTGGCTAATTATGACATGTTATATTAGATACTGCCCAGTGATTTAATCTAAACAAATTGTCCAATATAATTATTATTTTATACATCCATTTATTGATGAGATGTCATATTTGAACTTATCTGATGCTGTAATATGTTTGTGGAACCTGATGGACTTAAAAACTCAGGCTTCAGTGAAAATTGTACCTGTAACTGAAGAGGACTTTGTTTCTTTCCTTTCTGGCAGGATTTATTGTGTAACCGACATTGATCCAGACCATCGCAAGCTATCGCAAAAAGAGGCTGTAATTCGCTATCTTTCTGGAGAGGAACCAGATCTGGAATGTGAGCGCAATATCACCAGTAGCTTGAACCTATTTATTTCTTACGTAAGACCAGCAGAATAGACCGCCAAACTCAATATTTTTCTAATTAAAAAGAAATGTCCAGTGTCATCAGCTGAAAGGCACTGAATACAAGAAAGGCTCAGTGAAGCTCTGCCTTCATGTTAAGTAACTAATTGATATGAAATGGAACAGGAATCTAAACTTCTAAATGCCTTGGGGGAGATTTTCCTTTGCTTTGTGCTCAATGAATATTTAGTTCCTGGGTGCCATGCAGAGGAACTGGTCAGCCCACAGAAATGGGAATTTCTCTGGATCTGGCAGGAGTCTAGAAGTTAATGTGTTAAACCAACAGTAGTTGAAATGGCTTTCTCCTGTATTGACAGTACATTTACAGTGTAACTCCCACATGCTAGAACTGCTCTGCTGTAGTTCCAGAACACAAGGGGCCATAATTTGCTGTGGCAGGGCATCTGCCATTATTTACACTTGCCCTTGCATGTTTAGGTTTTTAAAATTTTTGCGTGGCAAGTTGCTGAAAGTGCGAGCTGATAACATCGTAGCAAGGGAAACGGCATCTGGGACGTGAGTGAACAGGGCAAGCAACTGTATATCCTTAACCAATTGGATTGAAGGATTGTGAAATTAACAGCGCAAGGACTGAGAAGAAGTGTAAGTTAGAATGGGTGAATTCAATGTCAAATCAGGTACAGAAAGAGAAATAAAGATAGGGAAAGAAAGAGGGAAAGAAAGATCGTATTAAGAGACAGCGAAAAAAGAGACAGAGGAAAAGTTTTTTTTTAATTGTAGTTTTAAATTTTACCCTTTTAAAATCTCCAACAACAATTAAAACCTCAAGGAATGAGATTCCACACTTGTAATAGTTAATTTTCAATGCAAGAGAGGCAGTAATTAACACTTACCACATCGGTTAAATAGTACTTAGACTGAAATGGACAAGACTTAACTTTCTGTGGTGAGTTTAATTCATATTTACCATGTAAGTACAGCAACTTCACGACGTTCAATACATTTCAATGGTGAGCCTGACAGTGAGATGCCATTTTTGCGAATGGTGGAGCGCGCATCTTGGACAGCAACTTTTGGATTTGTACATCTGCCTTTGCCTGAAGTTGCTGTACCACTTGTGCATAAATAACAGCGAGCACTATTAGCCTTGATGTTATTTTGACAGCAAATTATGGGCCAAGAAGTCTGACACGTTGACATTCTCAATGTAGAGGTAAATGCCTCAGAATGTTATCATTCAGTTATTAACAAGCAGTTTATACAGTTTGGGTTTTGCTTACTGCTATACTCTGCTGGTGTCTTCGTTCTGGTCGAATAATATAGATAATTTTCATTCATCTGTAACTGCCCAGCATGTTTTCTGAAGTAGCAGCTCCTATATGTGACAAAAGAAAGACAATACATAAGCATGTTATATTGGAGTTCCCAGTATAGAGGTGTTATAATGAGGCTTATGTTATAGACAGGAACTTTTATTAGCTTTCTCCTTCAGTAAAAGTACCATAATCAATATTTGTTGTATCTTTGGTCACCATTGTTTATCAAAGGGTTAGAATGAGAGGCTACTGCATCCAAATTGATTTATTATTCTGTATTTTGCACTCAGAAAATGTATATGCCCTTTATTGGTATATTTATGTATATTTCCACTTTTCTCTATTATTTATCAGTCTATTTAGTATCTGTGTATTTGTTTATGTATCTATGCAAACATCATTCTAATAACTGTCTATCTATATGTCTTTCCGTCTACACGAGTATTTTTCTATCCCGTATCCAGCTCTCTACGTAGCTTTGTCTGTCTGTCTTTATACAGCTATCTTTCCATACATTTATCTATCTAAATCTGTCTACCATCCCATCTATTCTATAATGTCTCTTTGAAATCTTTTACCTTTTTGTGAAGGTGATGAGGAGCTGGTTCAGGAGGTTCTCTTTGATGCTGTAGTAACTGCTCCAATTGAAGCTTACTGGACAGCCATAGCCATGAATATTTCTGAGTAAGTATAACCGTTACAAAAAATTCGATCAATAGTAAAGTATATTTGTAAAATATCTCAATTGTCAGAATTTGACGTCCCTCTAAGTTTAAATAAAGGTGAACAGAAGTTTAAAAAAGAGATACCATTGGAGTTTTTCTGCTCAATAAATGTATTAATTTAGTTGTGTGTCCATGGATCAATTTTTTTTTTGGTTTGTTTGTATGCCTGCTGGTCTATGAATTTATTTGTTGGTGTGCCTGCTATACTGTGAATTTATAAAATTATTGGCGATTGCTGTTCCATTAATTCTTGATTTCTTGATGTGCCCATTACTAATTTGTTAGTCTACCTGCTGTTCCATTAAATTATTGGTGCCCACTACTCCATTAATTTATTCATTTGTTGCTTTGCACAATTTTCCATTAATTTATTCATTTATTAATGTACCTGCTGCTCTCTAAATTTATCCATTCATTGGTGCCTACTGCATCATTAATTTATTGACTTGTTGATTGCCACATTTTGATTTGTTGGTATATCTACTGTTCCATTAAATCATGAAGTCACTGGTGCCTACTAAGTTATTATTTTATTCATTTGTTGCTACTCAATCAATTTATTGATTTGTTGGTGTGCTACATGTAGCTTATCTACCAAATTATAATATATTTGGGGGGGAAAATTGGGTCGCACCCCCTTTAGGGCAATAAAGCGCCCCAAAAAAGTTAGCGCCCCCGTGCCCGAAATTGAATGGTAGCGCCCCAAGCAGGAGGCGGGGCGCTACTGGAAGCGCTCCCCCTCCCTCTTGGGGCGCTCCCGTTGAATATCGCGACGCTACGTGCAGCAGCGCCACACGCGTCGGCACATAGTGCCACGGTCCTACAGGCCTCCCTCCCCTGGTTAAAGAGGAGGGGCCTTGCGCAGCACGACCCGGGGCCCTGTTGGACCACCGGGGAACGGGGTGCCGGCAAAAGAGCCCGGCACTCAAGAGGAGTGCCGGGCTGACCGATCGCGGCCGGCACCCTGCAGGAGGAGGCGAGAGGGGAAAGGTGCTGGTTGGCGGCCCAAAAAAAATGGTCGCCTGGCACCTGCCCTTTAATTTGCTGCAAACACGGCACCCTGACCCTGTCGGTCATAGCGTCTGGTGGTAGGTCAGGGGCGCGAGCGAAGTTTGCGGCCGGGACACAAGCAGGGTGCTGCGCACTGCCGCTGCTACCCTCCCGCTGAATATCACGGGAGGCGTTAGCGGCGCCGTGCCCGGGCGCTAGGTGCTTTGTGCCTCCCATTAGCGCCCCCTGCAAAGCAACCGAATTTTTCCCCCTTGGCATTCTGGCATCAGACACAAACTGGTAGTATTGTAATATAATACTACTCACAGGATACTATAGGCCAGATTCTCTTCTCTGGTGACCTTTCCATCTGAAGTGTGACAGGTGCAATTTTTGCCCACCTAACTGACTTAGCCCTAACCACAGCAAACACCCTCGAGTCAGCCTCATTTAAATACCTTTTGGCAACCTCCAGACAAAATTTTTACATGCATTTGAGAACTCACCACTGAGGGGGATAGTGGTGGTTGGTGAGGTGTGGCTGCTGCTGCAGCATTTAGGTACATGCAGAAGGTTAGTGTCAGAGAGACTCTCCAACTGAGAGTATGGCCGGAATTTTCACCTTAGAGTCAGGGCGGTTGCATGCGGGCCGCATAGTGGGTCACCATCCCAAAGTTTTCAGCAGCGTGTTCTGCACTGCACGTTTAACTGAATTGGATCAATTGAAACAGTCAATTAAATAGAGCGGCTCTGATGTCTCGCTTTCAGCTCTGATATTTAAAGGAGCCGTGCACACATCACAGTTGAAGGTTGTTGGAGGAGGCATACAGATGGTTGGGAGAGGTGGCTATTGTTATATATCGAAGAGTTTTGTATGGGTGCAAGCAAGGATGGAGTCCCAGCGCTAGAAAACTGCCAGGTTCTTGGATGCCTCCCTGGAAGTCCTGGTCCAAGTAGTCAGAGCACGGAGGGAGGTCCTATTCTCTGGTAGCGGCAGGAAGAGAGCATCCAGTGAAACCAAGAGGACATGGCTGGAGATTGCACAAGAAGTGAGCAGCAGGGGTGTTGTCAGCCGCTCCTGGATTCAATGCCGCAGGAGATTTAATGATCTCATGAGGTCAGGAAAGGTGAGTACAATGCTACACGCAACTACATCCTGATGTGTCTGTCACCCCAACCCCATCACTCTGCCTTCCCAAGCCTACTCTTGGACGTCACTCCTCACACCAACCTACCTTGTAGGTGCACCCATCCCTCACTGTCTATGCACCTACTCACCTCCTCATCTGACTAACCACCACTGACACTCACCCTCAGCCTAATGCAATCCTACAAAGTAATGCCACAGAAGGAGACCATTTGGTAATGTCATGCCACTCTCTCATAGTCACCCTCTACAGATGTAGCCCATAAATCCCTTACACTCATTCTATCACTCTCACTCAAAGTTCTCTTCTTTTCCTCCTTGCAGGAGAAGAGCGTGCAGAACAGGAGAGCAAGAGAAAGAATATATACTAATTTGACGCTAGTAGAGGAGGGTGCTCTCGAAATAATTGGAGTGACAGAGCTGCTGGCAGTGGGAGACGGAGAGGGGGGGGGACCTCCCAGCAACCTAGAGACAGAATTAAATATCCCACATGACATACAACAGTCACTCATGGTGACTGATGTCAGCAGCCAGTGAAATATCATTATGTGTATAATGGTAACATTACACATTCTTATCATAAAAGGTCTAATTCATGTCTTTACTCTCCTACAGGTCCATCAAGTGCCCCTCCCCACTGTCCAGCCAGAGGAGAAAGGCAACTCCTCAGAGGAAGCTTCATTCTCTGAGGGTGCACCATCGCCAGATCCATGTGCACCCAACACCAGCGCAGATACGCGCACGTTGATGGGTCCTGTGAGACATAGAGTAGTGTTGTCACCTGGTGTCTCACACATCACAAGTGAGCAAGAGCAGATGGTGGAGACAGGGACAGCAGTGGACTCCTCGCCTGAGGGCGCAGGACGCTCCAAGCTCTGCTGAGCTGCATGCAGCTGCTGAACATTGGGGGCCGTCGACAAAGGGGTTGATCTTGGAGAAGCAGCAACAAATGCGCGAGGCTTTGGCAACTTTTCTAGCCGCGATGTGCGCAATTGTACAAAGAATGGAAGAGTCCATCTCCAACATGAACAGCACCATATCACAGACGATGGCGATGATGTGCTGTTCCATGGAAAGGATGACCACCTGCATGGAGCAGCTGATGCGCCAACTGAACGAGAACATGCTTGCTATGAACAACAGATTGCAGACTCCAATACAAAAGCAAAATACTGCGGATGCTGGAAATCTGAAATAAAAGCAGAAAATGCTGGAAATACTCAGCAGGTCAGGCAGCATCTGTGGAGAGAGAAACAGTGTTCATGTTTCAGGTCGATGACCCTTCGTCAGAACTGGAAAAAGCTGGAGATGGAACAGGTTTTTAAGCAAGTGCAGGGGCAGGGAAAGGGGGGAGGGGAGGAAAGAACAAAAGGGAAGGTCTGTAATAGGATGGAAGGCAGGAGAGATTAAGAGACATTAAGAGAGATTAAGAGATGGTGCAAGGCAAAAGGAGATGGTAATGGGACAAGTTAAGAAACAAAAGATGGCTCTAGATGAAGTGTAAATGGCACTGGCAGAATAAAAGACAGCTGCCATGTGGGAGAGAGAAAAAAATATATAATAAATAAAATAAATGGAAAAAAAAGGATAGGGGCAGAGGTTATGGTCTGAAATTGTTGAACTCTATGTTGAGTCCAGAAGGCTGTAAAGTGCCTAATCGAAAGATGAGGTGCTGTTCCTCGAGCTTACGTTGAGCTTCATTGGAACAGTGTAAGAGGCCGAGGACGGTGAGGTCTGAGTGGGAGTGGAGCGGAGAATTAAAGTGACAGGCGACTGGAAGCTCGGGGTCACCCTTACGGACTGAACGGAGGTGTTCCGCAAAGCGGTCACCCAATCTGCGTTTGGTCTCCCCAATGTAGAGGAGACTGCATCGTGAGCAGCGAATACAGTATACTAAATTGCTGTTTCACCTGGAAGGAGTGTTTGGGGCCCTGGACAGTGGGAAGGGTGGAGGTAAAAGGGCATGTGTTGCATCTCCTGCGCTTGCACGGGAAGGGGTGTTGGGGGTGATAGAGGAGTGGACCAGGGTGTCGCGGAAGGAGCGGTCCCTTCAGAATGCTGAAAGGGGAGGTGAGGGGAAGATTGCAGACTCTTATTGACATCATCTCTAGATGGGATTGCAACGTAGACTTGGGCGTTCATCGCCCTACTGATGTGCAGCAAGGTGTTCTCCAGCTCCTTGTTAGCAGGGAAGTGCGGGTGGCCTATAAGAGGAATGATGGTGAGAGGGGATATGGAAGTGGGGGCTCTACTCAAAGCACTCCCACTTCTCCCCCATTGCCTCCCCCTCAGTCAGAGCCCCACATGCTGCCTTGGATCCCGATGGCTGAGTCTGCCCCTGCACAGTTGCAGGAGGAGTAGTCTTTGGCGGGACCCTCACAGGCTCCAAAACCCAGAGGACCTCCGCCAAAAGTGCCAAAGCAGTCACAGCAGAGAAGTGAGCAGCCTGTCTTTACCTCTGCTGAAGCCACAGGGGTTGCACCTCATAGAAGCATTCGGAAAAGAAAAAAGAGACACAATCGTAGATGCACAAGGGTATGAATATGGGTGTTTGACAAAATGTTAATGTTAAGTTTCAGTTATATTTATGACGCACATAAATTTATTTTGTTGCCCCACTTTCCGGTCTTGCCCATTTTTGCCTGCTACCTTGGAAGTGGCCTTGTCACTTGGAGTGAAGGGTGAGACATTACATAATCTCGAGCAATGGGGGTTTGGGTGAGAGGAATGGCTTGGTCACTTTGGAACTGGTTTGTGGTGTTGGTGGGGCATGGGGGTGCAGTTGGTACAGCATCTGGGAGCCAGATGGGTGCACTGGTGCAACCGGGCAGAAATGTGTGCTGCTGCTGGTGCCATCTCCACCTCAAGTTCCTCCACTTCCTCCTCGTATTGCACCTGTTCCTCCTCCTCCTCCTCCTCTGAAGAGGCAGTGCGCTCTGCACCTTCACAGAATCACAGAATCCCCACAGTGCAGATAGAGGCCATTTTGGCCCATCGAGCCTGCACCGACACATATCCCACCCTATCCCCGTAACCTCAAGTATTTAATCCCCCTAACACTAAGGGTCAATTTATCATAGCCAAATCAACCTAACCCGCACATCTTTGGACTGTGGGAGGAAACCGGAGCACCCGGAGGAAACCCACACAGACACGGGGAGAATGTGCAAACTCCACACAGACAGTCACCCGAGGACGGATTCAAACCCAGGTCCCTGGCGCTGTGAGGCAACAGTGCTAACCACTATGCCACCGTGTTGCCTTGTTTCTCCTGCAGCTCTAATCCTCGCTGCTGCGCTATGTTGTGCAGTACACATGCATGATGATTGTTTTCTGGTTGCAGATGAGCTGCACATTGAGGGAGTGGAAGCCCTTCCGGTTCACAAACATTCCTGGGTGATCTGGGGGTGCCTTGACGGCCACATGTGTGCAGTCGATGACGCCCTGCACCTGTGAGAAGCCAGCCAGAGCTGCAGAGCTGAGCGCCTGTTCAGTAACACTGGCTTCATCAGTGGTAATGTTTACATAAGTGGCTGACTTGTGAAACATGGCATAAGTCACCTGGGTGATGCATTTGTGTGCAGCCAACTGCGAGATCCTGCAAATGTGTGCTGTAGATCCTTGGAAGGAACCTGAGGCGAAGAAGTTGAGGGCGGTGGTAACTTTGACAGCCACTGGTAAGGCGTGTCCACCATGTTCTTTGGGCAGCAGGTCTTCTTCCAGTAAGCTACAAATATCTGCAACGACCTGGTGCGATAGCCTGATCCTCCTGAAGCACTGCTGCTCAGTCATGCGCTTTTACCAGCTGTCACTTAATGAAGTAGCACAATGCCCACTGAGCTCCTGCCTTACCTTCACAGACGAGGTTCGTGAATCCCGTGCGCAACCAGTTAAAGTTGAAACCTCACATTAAAAATGCTGTTAAGGATCTCTCAACGAGCAATTAACTACCTCAATAAGGTCGCCCGTCTCTCCCAAGCAGGTCCGTGGCGCGTTTCGAAACGCGCCCCAGTTAAATGCGGAAGTCGGCGGGATGACGGCGGGTTCCTGATGCGCTGTCAATTTCAGCGCTTTTAACTGCCAACCTGCTCCCAAATCGCATGCTCTGCAATGTGAAAATTCTGGCCTATGTTGCTGACTCCAGCAATAAGGGAGTGCTCCGCGCTGGTCCCTCACTCCTGCTGTAGGCATTTAAAGTTTCCTTACCTAGTAATGCTGAATGCCTGGTGAATACTGGCGTGAGTAGCGTCCAGTGTTACTGAGGTGATAGTGATGCATAATGTGACGTATAACATCACGCCATCATTATCACCTCATTTAAATGTGCCCATTTATGTTTGGTGGGCACTTCCAGCATCTGGAAGAAATGACACCAGAAAATATGTTGGCACAGTAGTGGGTGGGGAGCTAGTGTCATGTGACTCTCATCCATTTTCTACATCTACTTCCCCCATTACCACTTTTAAACCAATGAAAAGGCAGAGGAAAATCCTACCTTGTATACTTTCAAATCCAACATCACTCATCTTTATTACCCACATAATTTGGAAAAATAAAACACCTCATACATGAACAAGCTCAGTGCATTTATACAAAGTATATAGTGCAGATATACACATCTCCATGCAGACAGCAGGTACGGGGCTACTTAAATCATATTAAATAGTAAATATTGAATAGCAAATTATGAAGAGTAGAAAAAATATTTAGTAGATTGAGAAATAGTTATTGAATCTAGAAGGTTCTGATGATATCCTAGTGGCGTAGGCCTCCATGATATCATCAGACTTACCTTGATTTAATAACTGTAACCATTATCCCTTTATTATCTGACAAATACCAGATGCTCTGTGAGGTTTCTCTAGCCTTGTTATCCTGATGTTATGTTCAGATGAGCACATTTTTTTGTCGATTTCATCTGAGACTTCTTTGACCCTTATACAGAAATAATGAGGACGGCATTGAAATGGCTTTCCTGGGCACTCGTGCGGGCCTGATGCGAAGCAATCTCTTTGTAGGAAAGGAGAAGCGCTCAAACAAGTAGGTGCAAATCATTAAAATGTGCATCCTCACCTTCCCTTCCTTGCAAAAGTAAGAGAAATTGCCGAGATAACTTCATGATTTACTGAAAACTAAACAAAATATCTTTTGCAAGAACATGGTAACTAATCAGTCAAGCTATTCTATCGAGCATTAAAACAGTTAATCGAATATTCATAGCAACTGTTGATAATTCTGGCAACTTGACATTACATTGCGGGCGTTAATGGGATAGTTTTAAGTGGAGAAACTTTTTTGTATTTGCTGTTTGTAGCAAAATAATAAAATTATATATAAAGAATACATTTACATTTTCATAACCATTTGTAAAGACAGGAAATATTCCCTGTTAACAGCAAAAGTTGGGTCTAATAATTAGCTGAATGTTTGACAGGTTGCTGTAAATTGGGTATAATTGGGAGGGGAAGTCAGTCAGGTTTCCCTTTCCTCCTACAAAACCTAACATCTGGTACTCCTTTATTATGATTACCGTACCAATTGTCATGGATTTTCTAAACCTTAAGTAATTGTCTCCCTGCTCCCTCCTCCTACATGGTTTGATCAGGCCTAGCCCTTAGATTTTGGCTGGCAATTTCCTTGCAACTTTTCCTACTCCGCTGCCATAACTTTTCAGTTAGCACCTAAGAGTTTTAATTCTGCTAGAAGTTTTAAAAAAAGACACTAGTTTGCTTATTTAATTATCTGACTCCTTGCATGGTTCCATGGATGCTATCTGGTACTTTGCCCAAAGTGAGCATTATTAAATTTGTTATGACAAGGGATATCCTCTGCTGCCCAGACTAATGACTTCTACTCATATCCCCTCCACTATGCAGAAAAAAGTATAATGAGGCCCATGCCAGGTCTTGTGATATTGTGGAGCCAACCATAAACATTCTGAAGGTGCACTTCCACTGCTCCATAGATCAGAGAAGCATTTCAGTATAAATCACTAGGATCTCCACAGTAGTGGTGGCGTACTGGGTTTTGCATATCCTTGTCTGATGAAGGGCCTTCCAATGGAGATCCCAGATGAACAGCCGAAGAACAAATGAGGCCCTGGAATCTGGAAGGGGACAGGTTAGACAACATCTGATAAACACTGCCTTCTCCAACCAATACATAAAGAGGTGGCCCTCTCTTGTAGGCTTTACACTGACACAAACATGCTTGTCCTTAATGTCAACGTAGCACCTTGCCCTTTCCCTTCAACTATTTACAAAGCAAAGAAACTCCATTCTCCTTGTCAGTCCTTTCTAAATGAAATCCTCCAAACAAATCTGAAACAAAAAAATCCAAAGAGCAGACAGACTTCTGAACACTGGACTTCATATCACGTGTTTTTACTGTGCACATTAATATTTATAACATGTGCTTCCTTCTTTTACTGGGTGTATTAATACTTTCAAAAAAACATTCAATTTTAATGTACACATTAATATGTACAACAAATCCTTCCTTTTATCACTGTGTTTCCTCCTGGTGCCTCTTCATGCTGTTCTTAACCCTAGCCTACAGTTCCATTTCAGTGCTCCCTGAGGCCCAGGGACACCTGAGGTACTCGGCTACACTGTGGTATCATAAGGCTCTTGACCGAGGTAGCCCTTGTCTCAGGGCATCGGAGTCCTGGGAGAACTCTTCCCAAGGCTGTATTGCCTTTGCAGGTGTAATGACAGCCTAGTCCTGTATCCTGCCACTTATATGAGCAGGTATCTTAGGGGGATGACTGGAAAGTTCACAAGCTGTCATCAGGAGCACTCCTGCTCCTCCCGGACCCACAAAGATGCAGAAGAGCTTACTTTTGAGTCTCCTCTTCAGCTGAGTTGCCAGCTGATACTGGTCATGCTCCTACTAGTTCAGTCTTGAAACTGTAATTAGGGTCCGATGTGCGTCATATGATTCCAATTTGCATTTATAAGGGTCTACCACCTGACTCAGGGCCGTTCCGGCTCTCCAATGGTAGGCGCAGGGAACATTGTCGCAACGGCAGCAATGGGGCAGTAGGCCATTGCCCACCCCCCATTCTCAGGGCACTTCCGCCCTATTTCCACTGGGCGGGAGGGCTGTACATTCAGCCCAGTGTTTTATAAGAAAGTGGATATGGTGTGGTGCTGGTCATGGAAAGCAAGAGGATTAATTAATTCAAAAGCAAAATACTGTGGATGCTGGAAATCTGAAATAAAAATAGAAAATTCTGGAAATAGTCAGCAAGTCAGGCAGCATCTGTGGAGAGAGAAACAGAGTTAAGGGTCGGAATCTTTACCTTGGAGTCGGGTTGGGTGCGTACGGGCCGTTTAGTGAGTCGGGAATCCAAAGATTTGAACAGTGCGTTCTGCATTGTGCGTTTAACCCAATGGCACCAATTAAAATAGTCAGGCACGTTTCCCGGCCCAATTAAATGGAGTGGGTCTGATGAGGTCACCGATGACTCGTTTTCAGTGAGGATATTTAAAGCAGCCTTGCACACATCTCATTTGAAGGTTGCTGTAGGATTGTTGAAGGTGATTTTCAGAGCTATAAATTACTGAATAGCATTGACAAATCTGTGGGTCATGGAGACACAAAGGCAGAGGGCAGCCCCAAGATTCCCAGATGCCTCCCTGAAAATGCTGATCCAGGGAGTAAGAGCACGCAGGGAAGTCCTCTTCCTGGCGGATGGCAGAAAAGGACCAGCAAAAGACACAAAGAGGGCTTGGCTAGACATCGCAGAGGAGGTCAGCAGCAGGGATGTAGTGAGGAGAACGTGGATCCAGTACCGCAAGAGATTCAATGATCTCATGAGGTCAGGAAAGATGAGTGCAATGCCACACTCACCTACATCCTGATATGTCTGTCACCCCAACCCCATAACTCTGCCTTCCCAAGCTGACTCCTGCACATCACTCCTCACACCAACCTACCTTGCAGATCCACCCATCCTTCTCTGTTTATGCACCTACTCACGTCCCCATCTGACTAACCACCACTGACACTCACCCTCATCTTAATGCAATCTTAGCAAGTAACACCAGAGAAGGAGGCCATTTGGCAATGTCACGCCACTCCCTCATAGTCACCCTCTACAGATGTAGCCCATACATTCCTTATACTCATTCCATCACTCTCACTCAAAGTTCTCTTCTTTCCCTCCTTGCAGGAGAAGAGAGCCCACAACAACAGGGAGAGACAGTGAACCGGAGGTTGCTCTCCAGTTTTCACAAATTTGACAGAAGCAGAGGAGAAGGCCCTAGAGATCTCTGGAGTTGCAGAGCTGCTGATGGTGGGAGATGGAGAGATGAGAACCTCCCAGCAACCTGGTGACAGAATTAAATCTCATACGGCCACAAGGCATACAACAGTCACCCATATGGTGACTGATGCCAGCAGCCAGTGCATAATGGTAATGTTACCCATTCAACACTTCTAATTCATCTCTTTACTCTCCCACAGGTCCATCAAGTGCCTCCCCCCACCACTGTCCAGCTGTAGGAGGAAGACGACTCCTCAGAGGAATCTCCAGTCTCTGAGGGTGCACCGTCAGCAGACCCATGTGCACCCAGCACCAGCGCAGATACGCACACCTTGGTGGGTCCTGTAGTCACCTGGTGTCTCACACTTCACAAGTGAGCAAGAGCAGATGGTGTTGACAGGGATAGCAGTGTCGACTCCTCACCCAAGGGTGGAGGATGCTCCAAGTTCTGCTGAGCTGCATGCAGATGCTGAACCTCGGGGGCCATCGAGAAAGAGGGTGATCTTGGAGGGACAGCAACAATTGCATGAGGCTCTGGCAGCTTTTGCAACTGCGCTGTGTGCAACTGTACAGAGAATGGAGGAGTCCATCTCCAAAATGAGCACCACCATCTCGCAAGCGATGGCGATGATGTGCTGTTCCATGGAAAGGATGACCACCTGCATGGAGCAGCAAATGCGACAGTCCAATGAGAACATGCTTGCTGTGAACAATAGATTGCAGATGCTCATTGACCTCATCTCGAGGTGCAATATTAACATAGACTTGGGCGTTCATTGCACCACTGATGTGCAGCAGGGTGCTCTCCAGCTCCTTGCTAGCAGGGAAGTGCGGGTGGCCCTTGAGAGGGATGATGGTGAGAGGGGACATGGAAGTGGGGGCTCTTCTCAAAGTGCTCCCACTTATCCCTCGTTGCATCCCCTCAGTCAGAGCCCACATGCTGCCTCAGATCCTGATGGCCGAGTCTGCCCCTGCACAGTTGCAGGAGGAGCAGTCTTTGGCGGGGCCCTCACAGGCTCCAAAACCCAGAGGTCATCTGCCAAAAGTGTCTAAGCAGTCGCAGCAGGGAAGTGAGCAGCCTGCCTTTACCTCTGCTGAAGCCATAGGGGTTGAGCCTCGTAGAAGCACTCGGAAAAGAAAAAAGACACAATCCTAGATGCACAAGGGTATGCACATAGTTGTATGAAAAAATGTTAATGTTAAGTTTCAGTTATATTTATGACGCACATAAATTTATTTCTTTGCACAATTTTTCCATCTTGTCCATTTTTGCCTGCTACCTTGTAAGTGGCTTTGTCACTTGGAGTGAATGGTGAGACATGACTTAACCTCGAGCAATGGAGGTTTGGGTGACAGGAATGGTTTGATCATTGTAGGACTGCTTTGTGGTGTTGTGGGGGCGGGGGGGCGAAGTTGGTCCAGCATCTGGCAGCCATATTGATGCACTTGTGCAAGTTAAGTAAATCTGGCCATTATGAGGCCATCACGGGCCACCCGGGCAGTAATGTGCGCTGCTGCTGGTGCCATCTCCACCTCAGGTTCCTCCTCCTCCTCCTTGTGTTCCACCTATTCCTCCTCCTCCTCCCCCTCCTCCTCCTTGTGTTCCACCTGTTCCTGCTCCTCCTCCTCCTCCGAAGAGCTGTGTGCTCTGCGCCTTGCTCCTCCTGCAGCTCCAATCCTCGCTGCTGTGCTATATTGTGCAGTGCACAGCAAACAACGATGATTCTGGAGACCCTGCTGGTGCATACTGAAGGGCTCCTCGAGATCTGTCAAGGCATCTGAAGCACATCTTCTTCATGCTGATTGGTTGCTCTATGGCACATCTGGTGGACATGTGGCTGTCATTATATCGCTCCATGGACTCATTACTTGGCCTCCTCAAGGGTGTCATCAGCCGCATCTTCAGTGGATAGCCCTTGTCTTCAAGCAGCCAGCTGGTAAGTCTGTTTGGAGGTGCAAAGAGCTGAGGGAGGGTGGACTGGTGCAGTACAGAAGAAATCATGACAGCTGCCAAGGAATCTGGCGCACACATGCGTGATGATCTTCTTATGGTTGCAGACGAGCTGCACTTTGAGGGAGTGGAAGTCCTTGCGGTTGACAAACACTCCTGGGTGATGTGGGGTGCCTTGATGGCCACATGTGTGCAGTCAATGATGCCCTGCACCTGTGGGAAGCCAGCCAGAGCTGCAAAGCTGAGCGCTCGCTCAGTCACACTGGCTTCATCAGTGGCAAAGTGCACATAAGTGGCTGACTTGTGAAACGTGGCATTGGTCACCTGGGTGATGCATCTGTGGGCGGCCAACTGTGAGATGCTGCAAATGTCTGCTGCAGATCCCTGGAAGGAGCCTGAGGTGAAGAAGTTGAAGGTGATAGTGACTTTGACAGCCACTGGTAAGGCGTGCCCACCATGTTATTTGGGCAGCCGGTCTTCTTCCAGCAAGCTACAAATGTCAGCGATGACCTGGCGCGATAGCCTGAGCCTCCTTTGGCACTGCTGCTCAACCTCTGCCTGTATACGCTGTGTTGGTGGTATCGCCTCCGGTGCGGTGCAGCCCTGTGCTGACTCCCTCTTTCCTGTGGAGCATCAGGTCATTGAGGAGAAGGCTGCTGTTGTGTTGCTGCTGCTGCTGATGCTGTGACTACAGCTGCTGGTGTTGTGGCTACAGCTGCTGATGTTGTTGGTGCCTGGGCTCATTTTGGTCCTATGCTGAGGTCCAAGGTGAGACAGCATAAACGGCACCAATGCTGATCTAATAGATGGCAGGTAAAGTGGAGATAAGAGGCTCAATCCCTCAGTGCTGTGATAGTGACTTGCAATGTGGTGAGAGTGGCTTCCGAGGTTGCAGAAATGACCTGCAAACTCCTGAAAGCTAAATCTCTGCACAAAATGGTGTCAGCAAGAGCCTTTCCCTTAGGCAGTGAAGCAGGTGTAATGTGTGAGAATTTATGTGTTTTTTCCAGCTGTCACTTAATGGACTCACACAATGGCCACTGAGCTCCCACCTCGCCTTCACAGGCGAAGTTCCTGAGGTGCATGAATCCCGTGCGCAAGAAGTTAAAGCCAAAACATGATGTTAAAAAGGCAGTTAAGGGTCTCTCAACAGGCAGTTAATGACATCAATGAGGTCGCCCGCCTCTCCCGAGCGGGTCCATGACGCGCCCCGAAACGTGTCTGAGTTAAATGCGGAAGTCGGCGGGATGACGACAGGTTCCCGACGTGCTGTCAATTTCCGTGAATTCAACTGCCGACCCGCCCCCAACCCACACGCTCGGCACCGGGAAAATTCCGGCCACGTCTCAGGTTGATCAGGATTAAGGGCTATTGTACTGGATCCAAAGCCTAATTTTTTGTAATTTATTCAATGTCCATGTATTTAATTAGTTTGCAGCTGACTGACTGTGCCCAAAGTTGTATCGTATGTGTTATGGGGATATTTATTTAATTTTTTCATTTGTAGTTGATGCACTGCCTCTGAAGCCTAATTTGTATTTATCTGGGCTACATTTTTTGAGTTTATTAATACTCAGTTGGTCTGCTCCCCATAAAGCTGAACTGAATGTATTGAAGGTGGATTCATTAATTCCCGCTGGCCGCAATTATTGATTTAATTCTTGGCTGCAGCGTTCCTCCCAGTTGCTGCTGGAATGTGTTGAGGGCAGATTGATGTATTGGTTTAATTGCTGGCTGATGTAGTTGCCCTGAACTCCAATTGAATTTTTCAGGCCACATCCTTTATTTAATTACCGGTTGAAGTGCTGCTTGCCTCAATTTGTCTAGAATCACAGACAAGTGACAACTGTATCAATGGTTATGCATCTTCTATACAAAGGGTGAATATCTCCTATACACATGTATACAGATCCTATATGACAGGTCTGTGGTACCCATTTACCATTT
The DNA here is from genome assembly GCA_030390025.1 of Squalus acanthias. Lineage (NCBI taxonomy): Eukaryota > Metazoa > Chordata > Chondrichthyes > Squaliformes > Squalidae > Squalus > Squalus acanthias. The sequence goes on along the minus strand of CM059435.1, from coordinate 82,145,362 downwards.
ATACTGTGTGTAGTGCAACTGTCCTGCTGTAGGTAATTGGATTATATTGGTCCTCATTTACAGAATATAACTGGATTTCACTCCAGGTTAATTGCCTCCTGTTCATTTCCAGCCACTATGATGTTCTCCCACAGCTAGTCCAAGCCAAATATTTCTTCATGGTCTTGAACAACAGTGGTCCATATCAGATGAGTTGAGATAACAGTCAAGGATTTAACCCTGAGCTGCTCTGAATCTAGTCCAGTGCTGTGTCTGGATGTCTACAATACATGCAACTGTATTTATTCATGCCAGCGATTCTGCTGAAATGTCATATTATAACTGAATTTTTGCATTCAGTGTAAAACAGTTTTTTAATGTTACGAATAGGACAGACCAATCAATAGCAAGTTTCCAGAGAACGGATAGGAAAAGCTCTACAGTGAAATCTAGGCGTTATTTACTGCTTGTGAAACCTAAAACGGATGATATGTTATCCCAAAAAAAGGAATTTATGAATATTGTAAGACAGTTCCAATCCAACAAACAAATATGGCTTACAACTTAATCCTTTTATTGCATTCAACCAAGTCTTTAACACGCAATAAGAACATAAGATAAGAACATAAGAAGTAGGAGCAGGAGTAGGCCATACGGCCCCTCGAGCCTGCTCCGCCATTCAATAAGATCATGGCTGATCATCGACCTCAAATCCACTTTCCCGCCTGATCTCCATATCCCTTGATTCCCCTAGAGTCCAAAAATCTATCGATCTCAGCCTTGAATATACTCAAAGACTCCGCATTCACAGCCCTCTGGGGCAGAGAATTCCAAAGATTCACAACCCTCTGAGTGAAGAAATTCCTCCTCATCTCGGTCTTAAATGGCCTACCCCTTATCCTGAGACTATGCCCCCTAGTTCTAAACACTCCAACCAGGGGAAACAACCACTCAGCATCTACCCTGTCAATCCACCTCAGAATCTTATATGTTTCAATGAGATCATCTCTCATTCTTCTAAACTCCAGAGAGTACAGGCCCATTCTACACAATCTCTCATCATAGGACAGCCCTCTCATCCCAGGAATCAATCTAGTGAACCTTTGTTGCACTCCCTCTATGGCAAGTATATCCTTCCTTAGATAAGGAGACCAAAACTGTGCACAATACTCCAGGTGTGGTCTCACCAAGACCTTGTACAATTGTAGCAAGACTTCCTTACTTTTATACTCCAACCTCCTTGCAATAAAGGCCAACATGCCATTTGCCTTCCTAATTGCTTGCTGTACCTGCATGTTAGCTTTCTGTGTTTCTTACACGAGAACACCCAAATCTCTCTGAACAGCAACATTTAAAAGTTTCTCACCATTTGAAAAATATTCTTTTTTTCTATTCTTCCTACCAAAGTGAATAACCTCACATTTCCCTACATTATACTCCATCTGCCACCTTACTGCCCACTCACTTAATCTATCTATATCCCTTTGCAGACGCTTTGTGTTCTCCTCACAGTTTACTGTCCCACCTAGCTTTGTATCATCAGCAAACTTGGATACATTACACTCGGTCCCTTCATCTAGGTCATTAATATAGATTGTAAATAGCTGAGGTCCCAACACTGATCCTTGCGGCACCCCACTAGTTACAGCCTGCCAACCTGAAAAAGATCCTCTTATCCCTACTCTCTGTTTTCTGTCCATTAACCAATCCCCTATCCATGCTAATATATTACCCCCAACCCCATGAGCCCTAATCTTGTGTAATAACCTTTTATGTGGCACCTTATCAAATGCCTTTTGGAAATCCAAATATACTACATCCACTGGTTCCCCTTTAACTACCCTAAAAAACTCTAATAAATTTGTCAAACACAATTTCCCTTTCATAAAACCATGTTGACTCTGTCTAATCATGTTATGATTTTCTAAGTGCCCTGATACCACTTCCTTAGCAATGGATTCCAGCATTTTCCCGACGACTGATGTCAGACTAACTGGCCTGTAGTTCCCTGTTTTCTCTCTCCCTCCTTTCTTGAATAGCGGTGTTACATTTGCGACCTTCCAATCCGCTGGGACCTCTCCAGAATCTAGGGAATCCTGCACCTCAGCAGAACCTAAACAGCACAGTCAGCTAAATAGTACCTTGATGCATTAAACCCTAAAGAATCCTGAGAATGAACAACACTAACCATTTCATTATTTCTAGCTACAGTACAAATCCACAAGCCATTTATAAGTAAAAAGAAACCAAAAACCTTAATCATATGAGATTAAACCAAATCCTAACCCTACATATATATGTATGCACGACTATGGCATCTTACAATATGAAATATTCTGAAACTCAACTCCCATTCCAGATTTTTATTATAGCAATGGCTCCACCTGCAGGAAAAATTATAGAAACTCAGAAAAAAATAAAATCCACAAAAAATACCAATGATTTGGGTAGGTGTTGAATTTGTCCTGAAGAATCCAGTAAGCTCTGTGGTTCAACTTCAACAGAGTTGTGTAAATATGCATCAACATACATGTCTTGTGACCGTGGTATAGTGAGGAACCTGTTTCAGAAAACCTAGAAATTTGAATGGTCAAGATCCTGTCTAGCAATCCAAAATGAGCCGTTGTGTGAGAAGAGTGCAAAGACCACCAAGGACAGAGGAATCTTTGTCCCACTATTTGACTTGGACACATTTTGCCCATCCTCTCTCTGCTTAGCCTGCCAGAAAATGTGAATATATTCTCTCTCTTCTCCTCCCAACTGGTGCACGCACACATGCACACGCACATACACGCGCACACACACACTACAGAGGACTCAGCTAATAGAACACACTCCTTGCTTTACTCGTGGACTGCTAATTCCAGTTTAATCGTGTCCCCTATACTTGGATATCTCCCTTTTAAAGATAACTACAGCTCCATATGTATAAATAGATTTTCTACCTCTCTCACTTTTTTATTAAAAATGCCACACTTAACATTTCCCTGATATTGGCCGCCAGGAAACTTGGCTATATTTCCCCTCTGCTTTCCCTGGTGCACCACTTCTCTGCAGACGAAACTGGATACATCTCCCAAATTACCCTGCTAGGGAATTCCCATTTCCATCCCACAATTTGTCCACTGGGGAACGCAGGCACTTCTCCCGGATTTCACGAACAAGGTATTTGTACACAACCCTTTCATCCCCTTCCTTTACCAGGAAATTTGAACACATACCCCACCCCATTACTCTGTCAGAGAACTCAGACACATTTCCTCCCTCCTTCAGATTGTTCTGATGAAAGATGGGCTTTGTGAGTAAAAGCATTCCCAGAGTTTGTGTACTATAAATCCTCTGGGTTATATAATCATGTAGTTCCCTCCTGTGAGGGCTCCTGTATGCAGGCACTCTAAGGCCGCGATTTCGCCTACCAAGGCGGGCTGAGTTAGGCCGAGGTAGGTACCAGACGGCGACCCCGCTCCCGTTTCCATCCCGCTGTGTGAGAAGAATTTTCCATTGATAGGGCTTGTTAAGCCTGCCCTGCGAGGTTCCCGGCCAATTAAAAGGAAGTGGGTCTGATGACATCATTTGATGATGCATCATCAGCCGGTTTCCTTAAAGGGGCCATGTCCAAATTAATTTTGACTGCTGTGCTGTCAGTGTTCTACAGCATTGAGGTGCTGCAAACACTGACAAGCACTGCACAAAGGTGCACGGCTGCACCCAGGCTCTCCCATGACTCCCTCCAGAGTCACAGCACGCAGGGAGGTTCTCTTCACTTCCAATGGGCGGAAGACACCTCCCCAGGAGGCCAATGAGCCTGGTTGCACATTGTACAGGAAGGCACAAGCAGGGATGTCGTCAGGAGGACTAGGCTGCAGTGGTGCAAACCTTTCAATGATCTCAGTAGATCACAAAACGTTTCTGCCAAGCCACACTCAACCTCCTGCTGTGCCTCTCATCACATCCCCATCACTCTGCCGTCCCTACCCTACTCCTGCACATCTTTACTCATACCAACTTACCTTTCACCTCCACCCATCCCTCTCTATCTACATTATCAATTCCCCATCTCACTAGCCACCCCTCACACTCATCCTCATCCTACTGCAAGCATATCAACTAACAACACACTAGGGTATGCACTTAGGTGGTTTAGCCAATGTTCATGTGAAGTTTCTGGTAATGTGCTGTCAAACATTGAAATCTTTATTTTCAACATATTGCGTTCTTGGACAGATTTGTGTGCACCTTTGAAAGTGGCTTAGTGAGTTGCAGTGAATAGTGAGACATAATGGTACCTCCCCCCTCAATGGTGATGAGTGTGAAAGGAATGGCTTGGACATTGTAGGGATGCTTTATGGTGCTGGTGTGGGGTGGTGCCAACCTGGTGCATCATATGGCAGCCAGGGTGTACAGTGTCAAGTGAAGTAAATCTGGCCATGGCGAGGCCATCCCTGGCGTCCCAGGCAGCAATGTGGTCGGATGCCGATGCCCTGTGTCCTGTGGAGCATCAGGTGATTGCGGAGAAGGTTGGTGTTATTGTTGGTGCTGCTGGTGTGCCTGGTGATGTTGGTGTTGCGGCTGATCATGGAGGAATTCAGAGGACCAAGATGAGATTTTTTCAAGGCTACCGATGCTGCTGGAATAGATGAAAGCTGAAGTTGAGATGACAGAAGCGATCTGTCAATGGTGAGAGAGGTTGCTCCAAGGAGGTGACAGTGGGTAGAGAGTTTACTCCAAACACTTCCAAACTGCATAAAGATCAAAAGTGGGTTCCAAATCATGAAGGCCCCAGCTTCTAAGATTGGGAAGTGAGCATCTGTGAAGTGGTAGGTTTTATACCACTTTTGCAGCTGTCACCTATTCAGAGCAATGGAGAGTCATGAGAACATGACGTACTTACCTGACATGATACCCGCTCTCCGGGAACCTCGTTAAAAACCTGGGAAAATGGTAAGTACATGGGAAAATGGTGTTTAACTACCTTTTAACAAGGTTTTAAGTATCTAAATTGGCTGAGCGCCACCTAGTGTCGGGTCTGTTCAGGGATGACACACTCGACACTTGGAAAACTGACAAGGAGGCGGGTTTATAGCGGGATACCGACCCGCTGTTAATCTTTGTGACTTTGACAGCGGACTCGCCTCCAAACCCACAGCCTGAGCGTCGCTAAAAATCTGGCCTAAATGTGCAGAATATGGATTGTTTCATTATGAATGCACCATCTACAATAATTGAGAAACATTTGGCCTGATATCCCTCACCCTTTACCTTATGCCGAGACCGTTCCCTCTGGTCTCTGGTGGCGGCCTCCTGCTGAGCAACATACCGCTCTCGTCCACCGGCCAACTAGTCATTCCTGCCAGATTTGGGCGGGAGTACATCCTGAAACATGGTAATGAGCCCCAGCCCCTGCACTCACGCCCCGAATTAAAATCAGGGCTAGTGTCTGGATAATCTCTGACCATTTTTGTTATTTTACAGAAAGTTCTTCACGATTCAGGATAATCGTAGTATTTTCACTATGGACCATTTCCCTCTCTGGTACCGACGGGCTGCTGAGCACCCAGCTGGAAGTTTTATTTACTACATAGCCTTTGAGGAAGACATGGGTTAGTGTTCTTCTCAAGCATTTTTGCTCAAATACTGCTCCGTGTGTGTTTGCATGTAGTTATGTCTCATTGCTTGTTTGTATATGCATCTGCTTATTTGTCTGCATGTTGCTTGATTTGTGTAAGCCTCTGTATGTGTGTACATTTACTTGTATGTGTGTGTTAGTGTGTGTGTGGCTCTGTCCTGGGATCAGCCTACTTTGAAAACTCTGTTGTAATGCTGCTATATTGATGTCCAAGTTAGTTAGTCCTGCAGCAGGAATCATAAATTTTTATGAACTAATTTAAAAAAAAGAATTTAAACACAAACAAGGTCAGTAATATAACATGGTCATCGGACCAATTACGTCATTGCATTTCTCTCTTTACCCTAATAAAAACCACAGCTGTGTCATTTAATCACAGCAACTTTGTCCTTTTAAACTGTAGCTCCCTGTATAGTAAAAGCATATGGTGATGCTGTTAATATCTCAGGATTATTACCCGAGCCACATGCAGATTGGCATAGGGACAAACAGATTAGGAAAGTCAACACTTGGCTAAAGGAGTTATGTGGGAAGGTGTGGTTCCATTTCATGGGACACTGGCATCAGTACTGGGACAGGAAGAAGCTGTACCATTGGGACGAACTGCACCTGAACCGGGCTGCCCAGTGGAGAGGATAACTAGGGCTTTAAATAAGATTTTAAACTAATAACATGGCCAGGGTGGAAACCGCTAGAAATGACTGAAATTTAATAATAAAAGAATCAGGAAGAAAGAGCAAAGGACAAATTAAAGGAAGGAATAAGGATAACACGAATGGCCAGAGATTGGATAAAGTCATAGAGCATAAAGGTAAAATAACTACTAAAACAAAGAGAGAGAAATAATAAATAGAAACAATTTAAACTGTTGGTACAGCAATGTTCGTAGTATTGAAAAAAAATGGATGAACTGGAGACAATCATTTGTAGAGAGGATCTGGATATAGTCGGAATGACTGAAACATGGCTACATAGAGAACAGGATTGGCAACTAAATATTGCAGGATATTACACATTCATGAAGAAAGGAAGGGAGGTGGAGTAACTGTACTGGTTAAAGATAACATAATGGCAGTAGAAAAAAATTGTTACTAGCAGTAAGATAGATATAGAATCCACAGGACTGAGTTAAAAGATAAGGGATCCATCACCCTAATAGGGGTATACTATAGACCATGAAATAGTGGAAGGGAATTGGAGGAAGAAATATGTTGGCATATCTGCGAGGTGAGTAGCAGGCATAGAATAATGGGAGATTTCAGCTACCTCCAAATAAACTGGCAGGAAAAAGTAGGGAAAGGAGAAAAGAGAATTGAGTTTTTACAGTGTACACAAGACTCCTTTCTCACTCAGTATGCAAGAAGTCCAACAAGAAAAGAATCGCTGCTGGACCTTGTAATGGGTAATGAACCAGAACAGATAGGAGAAGTAAGAGAAGGAGAGCATCTTAGCTGTAGTGATCTCAACATAGTAAGGTTCAAGATTAGGATCGAGAGTGACATAAGTAGGACAAAGACTAAGGTAATAGATTGAAAAAGAGCAAATTATGAGGAAATGAGGGTGGAACTAAAGAAGATAAACTGGAAGAAAATCTTGAAAAACGGTGGGAAATCTTTAAAAGGGTAATCAACAGAGTTCAAGAGAAATGTATTTGGCTAAAAGCCAAAAGCAAGCAAGCTAATTATGGGGCACTGTGGATGAATAAAGACTTAAAAGGAAAATTGAATCTAAAGAAAAAGACATATAAGGCATACTTAGATGCTAAAGGAGAGGAGGAAAAAGGGAATATGAAGAACTTAGGAGAGAAGTTTAAAAGAAATCAGGAAAGCAAAGAGAAATTATGAAATCAAATTATCAAGGAATATAAAAAGAAATAATAAAGTGTTCTGTAGCCACATAAATAAAAAAAGGAAAATTAAAGTAGGAATAGGACATGTAAAGGATGAGTAAGATAATGACAGAGAAATGGCAGAAGTATTGAATAACTACCTTGCCTCAGCTTTTACTAAAGAAGATAACAAAATAGACACTTCACTAGAGGATGAGCTTAAAAAGAATATTAATACTGTTGGGATAGAAAGGGAGAAAATAATTGAGAAACTAGCAAAACTAATAGAGGATAAGACCCCAGGTCCGGATGGTATGCACACACGCATACTCAAGGAAACTAGGCAGGAAATAGCAACAACAACAATGTCGTAAAACATCCCAAGGCGCTTCACAGGAGTATTATCAAACAGAATTTGACACTGAGCCACATAAGGAGATATTAGGGCAGTTGAGCAAAAGCTTGGTTTTAAGGAGTGTCTTAAAGGAGGAAAGAGAGGTAGTGAGGCAGAGAGGTTTAGGGAGGGAATTTCAGGGCTTAGGGCCTTGACAGCTGAAGGCACGGCTGCCAATGATGGAGCAATTAAATCGGGGATGCACAAGAGGCCAGAATTGGAGGAGCGCAGATATCTCGGAGGGTTGATGGGTTGAAGGAGGTTACAGAGATAGAGGCACTAGTTTATATCTATATATATAAATGTTCCATAGAAGAGGAGGTAGTGCTAGAGGAGTGGCAGACAGCTAATATTGCTCTTATATACAAAAAGGGAGATAGAACAAAACCTTGGAACTATAGACCAGTCAGCTTAACATCAGTGATAGCAAAGATACTAGAATCTATACTTAAATAAGTGATAGAAGAGCATCTAGAGACAAAAAATTTAATTAAAAAAGTCTGCATGGATTCCGAAAGGCTAAGTCTTGCTTAACAAACCTGATAGAATTCTTTGAAAAGGTAATGGAAAGAGTAGACAAGGGTAATGTAGTAGATGTCATATACTTGGATTTTCAAAAGGCCTTTGATAAGGTACCACACAGTAAGCTTATGACAAAGGTTAGGGCATGTGGAGTCAAGGGACAAATAGCAAATTGTCTAAAAAAAAGAAAGCATAGAGTAGGGGCAAAGGGTAGTTATTCAGATTGGAGGTAGAAAGTGGTATTCCATAAGTATCAGTGCTGGGATCACTGTTACTCATAATTTACATTAATGATTTGAACTTAGGAACAAGTAACTCAATATTAAAATTTGCAGATGATACCAAACTGGGGGTAAACCTAACACTGAGGAAGCATGCAACATAATACAAGAAGACATTAGAAAACTTGCAGACTGGGTAGTTAAGTGGCAAATTAATTTTAACATAGATAGAATAGCAAAGGATAGGGATATAGGTGAACAAATCATTAAAACAGCATTGCATGTCAGCAAAGCAATTAAAAATGCTAACAAAGCACTGGGATTTATTTCTAGGGGTATAGAATTCAAAGGTAGTGAAGTTATATTAAACTTGGATACAGTGTTTTTTCAGCTTTCGTGACCCCATCTGGATAACAGTGTTTTTTCAGCTTTCGTGACCCCATCTGGATTCAACTGAAAAAGCATGGATTTATGAAAGTAATAAACTAGTCAGTTGTGTGCGTTTACTACGCATTTTAGAGGTGAGCTTGCTGATTTGCCCAGCCTGAGTGATAATTACTTAAGTGGAAAGTTGACCAGTCAGTGATTTTTTTTAGTAGGGTTGCCATGAAATGGATCAGACCAAATTTAGAGTACTGTGCACTGTTCTGCTCTCCATACTATAAAAGGACATAGAAGCACTGGAGAAAGTGCAAAAAAAATTACAAGGATGGTACCAGAACTGAGAGATTATAGCTATCGGGAAAGATTGAATAGGTTGGAGGTTTTTTCTTTAGAAAAGAGAATATTTAGAGCTGATCTGATAGAGGTCTTTAAAATTATGAATGGGTTGGACAGGGTAGATGTGAAGAGAATATTTCCACTTGTGGGAGAATCCAAAGCTAGGGGCTATAAATACAATATAGTTACTAATAAATCCAATAGGATTAATTTCTTTACTCAGAGTGTGGTTAGAATGTAGAACTTGCTACCACAGGAAGTGGTTGAGGGAAATCACTTAGTTACTTTCAAAAGGAAACTAGACGAGTGCATGAGAGAAAAGGGAATAGAAAGATATGCTGAGAGGCTGAGATGAGGTAGATGTGATGGGAGGAGACTCGTATAAACACCAGCACAGACTAGTTGGGCTGAATGGCCTGTTTCTGTGCTGTATATTCTATGCAATTCTATGTATTATTTAAAATTATTTTTGGTGACTGGTTTTGTTTTATAAAATGATTTCTTTCAGGGAAGAAGAGCAGAAGTAAAATGGTAACAGCGAGTACGGCAGTGACCGTTACTGTGAGCAAAAAGACGGCCATTGCGGCAGGTAGGAAGTCTTGGATTGGAGCTGGAATTAAATTTGACTCTGCAGAGCAAAACCATCTCAGTTTTGCTCTGGTGATCAATAACTTCTTTCTGTGAAGCTACTTTTGCCCAGACTCATCTCTCACAATAATGTATATACTGTCATTGGTATGCTATAGAGAAATCATCATAATTAATACAATAACTAAGAAAACAGGACTTCTTGGGACTTGTTTCAGTTTCTTACGTTTAAATTGCACCAATTTGTATGAGTGAATTAATAAGACTCTGTACACTGTTCTAACAGAACACTGGACGTTTCTGAGTGAAGTTGGCTTTCTCTGCACAGTGTCACTTGAAACTTACAGTGTTTTTTCAGCTTTTGTGATCCCATCTGGATAACAGTGTTTTTTCAGCTTTTGTGACCCCATCTGGATTCAACTGAAAAAGCATGGGGTTATGAAAGTAATAAACTAGTCAGTTGTGTACGTTTACTACGCATTTTAGAGGTGAGCTTGCTGATTTGCCCAGCCTGTGTGATAATTACTTAAGTGGAATGTTGACCAGTCAGTGATTTTTTTTAGTAGGGTTGCCATCGAGCTGATTTGTCTGAGTGGACTCTGGGTGGTCTGGTTTTTGATTGTATACTGAACACCAAAGCCTGGAAAAAGATTTCCCTGCCTGAAACTGCTGAAAGGCAGCTTGCAGGATCCTGTTGTTGTTATTTTGAACCCTTGTATGTCCTGGTGCTCCGCCGAGGTGTTTCCTGAGGATCATGGATGCTGGTAGTGATTCCTGAGGATCATGGACGCTGGTAGTGATTCCTGAGGATCATGGATGCCGGTACTGATTGGCTACGCTGTGGTATCATGCGTTCTTGGTACAGAGGTGATTCTTATATCCTGGGATCACTCTTCAACGGACTGCGTCACCACTTCAGGTGTGTGGGTAGCTTGGTTCTGTATCCTGACACCTACATGAACAGGTGTTGGCGGTGGTTGTCTGGAAAGGTCACAAGCTGTCATCAGGAGATCCTCCATTCAGTATCCAAAACGCAGGAAGTTGCCACGATTGCTTCATTTCTCATCATTTGACCCTCCCTGACCTCTTCAGGGAAGAGAATTAGTTCCACAGATGACTTCTTTGCGACATACCTGCTCCCATGGACAATGGCCCCAATCAGAGTGTGCTGAACAACTGCAGAGGAGTGCTACAATGAAACAAATACAGCTTCCAGGCTGGTGATCAAGAGGACCATTGGAGTGTTCAAAGTACATTTTCACTGCCTGGACTGGTTGGGAAGGGATCTGCAGTATGCTCCAGATCGGGTGTCCAGAATAGTGAATGCCTGCTCTGCTCTTTACAACTTTGTTATTCGAGAAGGGCTGCACTTTGACCTGGCTGAGGAGGAGTCCCTATCTCTGGTTGATCCTGAATTACATGGAGCAGACCATCAGGATGGTAGGCACTCAGAGGCATGCTCACTGACTCCTGCAAGAGGCATCAGAGGACAGATCAGTCTTCTCCTCTGTCTAGCTGTCTACGTTTGACACCACAGCTTGACCTCCTTCTCCCCCGCCCCTCCCCCCGCTTACTAATAAAGAGACATTCTCTCAATCCACTACCTAACATAACACATGACACATCAGCCCTCTTTGTCGCGACATGACCGTACCAGTAATCATAACCTGAGTGAATAAGTCGGCACCTCCATGAATAATAAAGCACTATGTCAGTGCACAGTCTATTTTAATACAATAATTGCAAAGTGTAAACCCTACTCTTTCCTAACACTGTGCTTCCCCTGGGTACCTATACATGCCTATCACCTACTCCAGTGCCCCTTCTTAGTGCCAACTGAGGGCCTGGATTGTGGGAGGTGGTTGGTTCCTCACACTATACAAAAGGGTCTTGGGACTGGGGTGGCCTTCATCTCATGGCAGCTGACTGCTGACATGCAGCTGTTGCTGGCTGCATCTATAGAGGGTGCTCCTGAGCAGCCTGGTATCACCTTCCACTGGCATGTTGGTCTGAGGGGAAGGCCTGGCATGTGCTGCTATCCTCGGAGTCAACAGTATCAGGCAGATGGACTCCAGGTGTCACCACTCCACTGGGCCTGAACCTGTGGCCCCAATGATCAGCGGAATGGCTGTTCTAACGGCAGCTATCAGGTCTGAAAGGCCTGAGAAACAACAATCGCCATGGTCTGGAAGCCATGATTCACGCTATGCTCCAATCTGTTCTTTATGTCCTCCAGAGCTGCAGTCTGTGCTTCTGTGGAGATGGAGGCACCAACTGGTTCATGGCCACTTCTTAACTGGGGATCTGCTGCAGATTGCACAGAACCTGCAAGAAAGAGAAAACTTCTGTGATATTGCCAGAAAGAACAGCTGTGGACTCGAGGGTCACACCTCATTCTTGAAAACTGACCTCGGAGCTAGAATGTAGGAATGATGTTCCTCAAACATCCTTCTTTTCAAGGAGTACCCATGAGTTCTAGGTCCCATGACTTGATACCATTGGCAGCCATCTCCTCAGCCTCTGCTGTAAAGATGGCACATCTCAACCCACTCTCCATTCCTCCGGTTCCCTCGTGCTCTGTGAAGTACCCGGTGCCACATCTTCATTACCACTAATTCTACCCGGCTGAAAGAAGCAACTGCACAGGGAAGGTGTCTCAGTTTTTATACTCCTCTTCCTCATCATCATCATTATCGCATGTATGACGAGGAAGAAATATGGGGTTAAAAATTGAGTATTGGGGCGCTAACGTCGCTAAAGCGCCCCGGAAAAATTAACGCCCCCGTGAAGGAAATTGAGTGGTAGCGCCCCAAGAGGGAAGCGGGGCACTACTGGAAGTGCCCGGCCTCCCTCTTGGGGCGCTGCGAGGGAATATTGTGGCACGTCGCGCCGTGGTATTGCAGGCCTTCCTCTCCTTCTTAAAGGGGAGGGGCCTTGCGCAGCGCGACCCGGGGCCCAGCTGGGCCCCCGGGGATCGGGAGTGCCGGCAAAAGAGCCCGGCACTCAAAAGAAGTGCCAGGCTCATGAGGCGCAGCCATCACTCAGTGGGGGGGCGGGTAAGGAGGCCGGGGACAGGAGCGGAGGCAGGTGCTGGCAGGCGGCCAGCAACAAAAATGGCCACCCTGCACCTCGCCTTTAAATAGCGCCTCCCCGGCCGCAGGCAGGCCCCCCTGACCCCGTCGGACATACCGTCCGGCGGTAAGTCAGGGGGCACTCCCGAAGATCGCGGCTGGAGTGCGAGCGGGGCGCTGCGCACAATGATGACGTCATCGCCGGCGGTGCAGCGCCGCGGGGCGCTACCGGTTACCACCTCCGCTAACCTCCCGCTGAATTTTGTGGGAGGCGTTGGCGGTGCCGCGCCCGGGCACTAGTTGCTTTGCGCCCCGGTAGCACCCTCTTAGGGCGCTAACGGGAGGCGCAAAGCAACCAAAGTTTCCCCCCATGGCATTTAAGTCAGTTATGATTAAAAAAAAACCTTCAGAAATGACTAAAATTTTCACTCAATTGTGCAGATTTTATGTGCATTCATTCGCACATTTAAAAGGACGTTTGCCTGCATTTCTTTCTGAATGGATGACAAAAAATCAGGGGGCAAAATTGGATCGTGTTGCGCCTATTTTATGGGCAGAAACAGGTGCAAAGAGGTCCAATTTAGGCAGCCAACCTCCTGTGCTCGAACAGCGTCAGAAACACATCCATTGCCATATTGGTTCTGCCGCTGTAGAGGCATCCCTGCCGATTGACCAAAACAGGCTTTGGGCTCCTTGAATATGTTAATATGGGGCCTAACACCAGTTTTAAGGCCCAAACTGGAAATTGGTTTGGCTGATGCCTGCTGTGTTAGGATTATCTAGTTTACATGTAGCCTAACCAGCGGTCCTTAAAGGGACTGCTGGAAGCCGCCACCAAAATGTTAAGTTTAAAAAATATATAGTTACCTTACTGCAGAACCAGGAGAAGCATGAGCGCACCACTCGCCTTTCTCCCGACTGACCCCGACTCACCTTAGCAGGAACACTGGCTGTCAAGCAGCCTCTGGGGCTGCGACTGGCGCCCACAGCTCACCAGTACTATCGTAAGAAGGTCAGCGGACTAATTTGCTGTGCTCTTGCCACTGGCTTCATTAGGCCAATATATCCTTTCTGAGGTGTGATCCAATTTCTAGCTCAAGATTTGGCTTTTAAAGTTCGTTGAATTTTTACATACAATTACAGTCTGTGTTTAAACGGAGAATGCAGCCAATATACGAGGAAAGAAGTATTACATAAAGGACCTTAATTTTCTTCCGTGGTTTGGTTCTTAATCTGGGCTTGCAGTAGGCATCCTCTTGGCTGATAAGATAAAATGTAAACAAAATTCAGGTTGTTTTTCTCTCCTACTCACATTCATTAGTCTGTTCTGCAGGTATTTCTTAACAGTAGCCAGATATCAACAGCTTATTAACCAGCAATGGAACCAAAATGACATGTTGACTTAAAATTAAAGACAAATGATGTTATGGGTAGCACTGTCATATACAATTATCCGTTGTTTACACTTTAGGAAACCGCTGGCATAATGCCAATTTGATTAATCTGACTGACTCACTGGTCATATGGGTATGAGAGAGGAGTGGTGCCTGTGGCACAAGACAGGATCAAGCTCCCTTCTTTACATTTAGCTTTTGAACAATCACAATTCAGCTTTTTTCTGTTATCCTACCAGAGGGAACACTCAAAGTTCAACCTCTGACATGCTTGATATATATTTGGGGTCTCGAAATGAAATCGACTTGTCAGTAATTTTTGCTTTGTACAGCAGTTTGATTGCACTGTGCTGACATCCTGACAGACAAATGACACTTTTCTATTTTTGTTTGCTCTTAAAGCTTGCATGCCACTGGCAGACTGCCTTAGCATTGACTTTGAATAAAATCTGCACACCATTTTATTACTGTATTTCTTTTTTAATGGTAATTTTTTTCCTGTCATCCTGTTTGTTTTGCACAAAACCGCAGAACAAGAAAGCACAGATCTGTGAAAAAAGCAGTTGTGTGTAATGGCCCCTTAGGTGACCCACTCTTCTGTTTCACTTTTCTATATTTGCATGTCCAGGGCCAGTAGCAGCGCTGGCCCTGGACATGCGAATATGGAGAGTGTGACGTTAGTTGGCATGCAACGCCGACTGAACGTCATGCTCTGCGAACTTGGACCTTTGCGCTGAGTTTAGCGCTGGGTCCTAAGCTCGCTTTGAAAAGCAAGCGTGCAGCAGACTGACAGAGACGCTGTCAGCACTTCTTAAAGCGGCACACACATCTTTCAGGTAAGTTTGCATTTAAGCTTTTGGACTGGATTTTTTATATTTTATTGAAGTAGTGGCGTGGTGCAATACATGTTAAAAGTTTTTAAAGTGTGCAGGGAGTGCAGGATGTGCTGCTGGACGCTTGAAAGGCCTTGGATGGTCAAGGAAGGCCTCTGAGAAGACAGAAAATGCTGGAAATACTCAGCAGATCAGGCAGCATCCGTTGAGAGAGAAACAGTATTCACGTCTTAGGTCAAGATGCTGCCTGACCTGAGTATTTCCAGCATTTTCTGCTTTTATGTCAGATTTCCAGCATCCGATTGCATCGGGAAGAGGAAGACGCAGATGAGGAAGACGCAGACGAGGAAGATGCAGGAGAGGAAGATGCGGAAGAGGAGGAAGCAGAAGGAATTATGCAATCCAGACAGCCCCTTTCTGGCTGGGGTATCTGGGATGGAATCATCTGCCTGCAGTACCAGTGATCACAACCCCAATTCCCCTTTCCACATTTGCCCCACACCTTACCTTCCCTCTGTTACTGACCATCTTGGCCACAATACTGAACTAAAAGCCACCACAAAGCAAACTTTCCAATCCAACTTTATACATCTATCCATCCAATATCAAGAAAGCAACTAATCACCCTTGTGCATTCCCTTCGTGACTGTCTTGTGTGTGCTTTTGCCTATCCTACTGATGTCACGCAGTGCCACCCCAGTGGCTGCAGCATGGATGGTGGAAGGTTGCTGACTTTCAGTGGGGGACACAGCGAATGGCCTTGCTGGTTGACTTTGAGGAGCTGGTGGCTGGGAGTGTGAAATCACGTAGCGGTGTTTCTTATTCATCTTCACTCTCCTTTCCCTCTTCTTGGTCAACCACTGGCTGGGCAGTCTGCATTTCTTGGGTGAGTGCAATGAGGAAGGGTGGAGTTGTGGTGAGGGGAGGGCGGGAAAGCAAGAGGTGCATGCGAGAAGGATAACGCATGAGGATACCAGCATCTTGTATCCTTTCAGCCCCGCCGCTGACCAAGGGCTCAGCCATGCCCCTGCCAAGAATGGCCAGCACTGTCTCCTCCAAGGGGGTGGGGTGAAGCTAGGAATGGAAGGTATGCCTCGTGTTTGGTACAGATTGTTGGTAGGTGAGTGATGGGGGTAGGGGGGTCGTGCATTGAGCAGTGTGCGAGGCTAGTGGTGCAATTTTTGACCCCCTGCACAAAGCTGGAGTGCTGCATGCGAGTCCCTGGGTGCTCTTCCCAGGCTTGCTGAGCCTTTTGTATTAGTGTTGAAGCACTTCTCCCATTTTTTTAGGTGTGGAAAGCAATTCAGCTTTAAGAGCTGAAGACTGCCATTTGGGATTTTTTTTTAATGTTAATTTTATTTTCAAAAGTCAGTTGAACTGTAAGTGCTAAAAATTGACTATTTTAAAATGATTTTTATTTCTTTTATTTTAGAAGGCAGTTCCCCTTTAAGGGACCACACTGCGTTCGAAAATGACAGTCTTGTTTTAAGCGAAGGGTGCTCTTGGTGCAATGACGCTACAGCCACAATACATTGGGCCTCCTGCTGGTACTACCGCCAGGAGAACCGGCCTTGCACAGTGAGTTTAGCGCTAGGCTAATGTTAATTAGCAACCAACACCAATTTACCAGTCTTGCCAGCACTATTAATTTCGGCAGCCATTAACTCTGGCCTGCGGTGGCACCAGTAGGTTTTTAGCGCTCTCCAATTTTTAGTCCAAAAGGTTTTGCATTGATTTGTAGTCAAATCAAACTTAATATAATATGGACCTGGAGCACTTTTAGCATGAACCACCCCATCTCACCCTACTCTGGCTCTAGCTGGCACATACCCACTTGCCCCTCCACGCCTACCCCAATGGCAGGCCAAATTAACAAAACAAAAACATAATTAGAACTGAAGGGGAGCTGGTACATATCTCCCTTTTGTGTTGGTTACCATCGCACTTTGAACTGAAGGCACCTGTGGCACTGGTATCCATGGTCTGGTACAAAGATAACAAATGTGGACCCAACTTTAGGCCAGGTTGGGTGGGAGTGGGGATTCTAAAGGGCCTCAGTCAATTATATAATAAATCCTGTTTCTGGTTGTCAAAAGAGGTATTGCCACTAGTTGAGTTTTTGTTTTTAAGGGGAAGGAAACACATTTCCAGGAGCTTTATTTCAGAATTACTACATTGCTTTCTAGGAGAAGGCAATATATTTTCAAAACTTTTTAAGCAGCAATGATGTGAAGATGTCATTGCAGTGTTGCACACTTCTGCTTACAAACCCATTGAAGTTGCATATGAGAAACTTTACAAGGCTGATGCAACTCTTGTAGTTCTGGGTGCAAGTGCAACAATTTCACTTTCAGTTTTTTGTCCTTTCCTGAAGGCACTGACTTATATGCTGGGGTATAGTTCCATGAGTGCCACCCAACCTCCTGTACCTCAACAAACTGGCCATTCTTCACCTCTGAGCGTAGATAGTAAGTATTTTATCATGACCAGAACAAAGGTGATTGAGGTGGGAGGTCGGAAGGTGATCAGGGGCCGGAGGGGGAGGTCGGAAGGCCAGAGAGTGATCGGGGGCCGGAGGGGAGAGGTTGGGAGGCCAGAAGGAGGGCGGCAGGGGAATTTGAGACCTGGGGCTGAGGATCAAAGGTCAGAGGGGGGATCGGAGATTGGAGGCCTCATGGTGGGGGGGTTGGAGGCCTCAGGGAGCCTAGATTATATGCTGAACTGTCTGGAGTGGGGCTTGAACGCACGGTCTTCTGTTGGAGGCCTCAGGGGTTTGTCTGATTGCGGGGGGGGGGGGGGGGGGTTGTTGAGGCAGGAACCCTGAATCCAGCAGTTATGTGGAAAGGCACTTACCTCCTGGATTTTTTGGGGGTTAAAATTTCCCCCATGGAGTTATGTCACAGATCAGCCATGATCTCATTGAATGGCGGAACAGGCTCAAGTGGCTAAATGACCTACTCCTGTTCTTATGTTCCTATGTAATGTAGATAAATGCAGCAGACAGTTTGCACGCAGCAAGGTTGCAAAACAGCAATGAGATAATAACCAGATAATCTGATTTTAGTGATGTTGGTTGAGGGATAAATATTGGCCAGGAAAGTGGGAGGAATGCACTTGTTCTTCTTCAAATAGTGCCGTGGGATCTTTTACGTCCACCTGAGAGGGCAGACGGGGCTTCAGAGTAATTCTCATTCAAATATCAGTACTTCTGACAGTGCAGCTCTCCCTCAGTTTGTGCACTGAAATGTCAGCCTAGATTATATGCTGAACTGTCTGGAGTGGGGCTTGAACGCACGGTCTTCTGTTGCAGAGGCAAGAGTGCTACCACTGAGTCAAGGATGATACCTACATGAGACTGGAGCAATTGGCAGGAATTACCATAGCAACAGCTTCATGGTACATGCTCTTTATCCCCCACACAAACTACCTTACTAACAGTCACCCCCAACGGTGGTGCTCATGTTGGAGTCCATCTCCAACATGAGCACCACCGTGTTGCAGGCGATGGCGACTGTAGGCTCTTCCATAGATAGGTTAGCCACCTGCATGGAGCAGCTAATGCACCACTCAGAGGAGCACATGCTATCTATGCAGAATAGATGGCTATCTATGGAGGATAGATGACTATCTATGGACAATAGATGGGTATCTATGGAGGTTAGATGGCTATCTATGGACAATAGATGGGTATCAATGGAGGATAGATGGGTATCTTTGGACAATAGATGGCAGAGGCTCATAGACGTCCTCTGTAGGAGGGATGTCAGTGTAGATGTGGGTCCTCGTGGCCCCACTGATGTGCAGCAAGGTGCTCTCCAGCTCCTTTCTAGCAGGGAAGTGCAGGTGGCCCATGAGAGCGATGATGATGAGAGGGGACATGGAAGTGGGGGCTTCTCTCAAAGCGCTCACACTTCTCCACTGTTGCCACCCCCTCAGTCAGAGCCCCAGATGCCTCCCCAGACAGCGATGGCCGAGTCTGCCCCTGCACAGTCGCAGGAGGAGCAGACTTTGGTGGAGCCATCACAGGCTCCAAAACCCAGAGGACGACTGCCAAAAGTGTCTAAGCAGTCGCAGCAGGGAAGTGAAGAGGTTGCCTCTACCTCTGCTGAAGCCACAGGTTTAGCACCACATGGAAGCCCGCATAAGAAAAAGATGCCACACAAGTAGATTCACAAGGGTAGCCACTTGGGTGTTTTATTCAATGTTGATGTGAAGTTTGAGTTTATTTAATGTGAACCATAAATTTCTTTCTTTTCAAAACATTCCGGTCTTAGACAAATTTGTGTGCACCATTGGAAGTGGCTTAGTTAGATGGAGTGAAGGGTATGACATAACTTTACCTCCAGCAATGGTGGTGACTGTGAAAGGAATGGATTGGTCATTGTAGGGATGCTTAATGGTGTAGCTGTAGGGTGTTGCCAACCTGGCGAAGCATGTGGCAGCCATATGGGTGTACGTAAAGTTAAGTAAATCTGGGCATGATGAGGCCATCCCTGGCCTCCCGGCCAGCAATGTGCTCGAGTGCTGGTGCCATCTGCACCTTAGGTTCCTCCAGCTGATGCACCTCCTCCTCCTTCTCCTCCTCCTCTGAAGAGGCTGTGTGCGCAGTGCCTTGCTCCTCATGCAGCGCTAATCCTCACTGCTGCGCTATGTTGTGCAGGGCGCAGCAGACCACGACAATTCTGGAGACCCTGGCTGGTGTGTACTGAAGGGCACCACCAGATCTGTCAAGGCATCTGAATCGCATTTTCAGCATGCCTATTGTCTGCTCTATGACACATCTGGTGGAGGTACGGCTTTCATTATATCTCTCCTCGGTTTCAGTACTTAGCCTCCTCAAGGGTGTCATGAGCCACGTCTTCAGCGGATAGCCCTTGTCTCCAAGCAGCCAGCCGGTAAGTATGTTTGGAGGTGTGAAGAGCTGAGGGAGGGTGGACTGGCGTAGGATGAAAGAGTCATTGCAGCTGCCAGCGAATTTGGCACACACATGCATGATGATCTTTTTATGGTTGCAGACTAGCTGCATATTAAGGAAGTGGAAGCCCTTGCAGTTGACAAAGACTCTTGGGTTCTAATGGGGTGCCCTGATGACCACATGTGTACAGTCGATGACGCCCTGCACCTGTGGGAAGCCAGCCAGAGTGGCAAAGCCGAGCGCCCTGCTCAGTAATACTGGCTTCATCAGTGGCAAAGTTGATATAATTGGCTGATTTGTCAAAGAGGGCATCGGTGACCTGTGCGATGCATCTGTGGGCGGCCGACTGCGAGATGCCGCAAATGTCTGCTGCAGATCCCTGGAAGGAGCCTGAGGCAAAGAAGTTGAGGGCGGTGGTAACTTTGACAGCCACTGGTAAGGCGTGTCCATCCGCTCCTCTGGGCTGCAGGTCTTACTCCAGCAATGTGCAAATGTCTGTGATGACCTGGCGCGATAGCCTGAGCCTCCTTTGGCACTGCTGCTCAGTCATGTTGAGGAAGCTCATTCTCTGCCTGTAAACCCTGTGTTGTGGGTATCGCCTCCAGCAAGGTGCAGCCCTGCTCTGATGCCTTCTGTCCTGTGGGGTATCAGGGCATTGGGGAGAAGTTTGGTGGTGTTATTGTTGGTGCTGCTGGTGTACCCGGTGCTGCTGGTGTTGGGGCTCATCGTGGTCAGATTCTGAGGACCAAGGTGAGGCAGCAAAAACAGCACCCATGCTGATGGAAGAAAAGGCAGGTGAAGTAGCGTTGACAGAAGCAATCTATCAATGGTGAGCTAGGTTCTTCCAATGAGGTGACACTGGATGGAGACTTTGCTGGAAAGACTTGCAGCCTGCAGAAAGCTCAATCAATCTGTGCTGGGAATGTAGTCATCAACAGCTTCTGCCTGAGGAAAGTGATCAGCTGTCAGGTGGGAGCTTTTAAACTACACTTGATGCTGTCAAGTAATCAGCTGGAGCAATGGTCACTCAACTCCTGCCTCAGGTTGACAGACGTGGTTCCGAGCTGCGTGAATCCCGTGGCCATGCAGGGAAATTTAAAATGTGGGGGGAAAAGGCTCTTAAGTGTCTGTAAACAAGCTGATAATGATTTCAATTAGGTCGCCTGCCTCTGCCGGTCGAGTCGCTGCCGCACCGGCAAACGCACCCGTGGGAAAGGCGGGTGGGGCGGGATGACGGCGGGTTCCCGACCTGCTCCCACTTCTTTCCAATTTCCCACCCAACCCGCCTCCATTCCCGCCCGCTACCACCCCGGAAAATTCCGGCCTGTGTGTGTGCTTTCTTTAAATGTTATTTCAATTTTTAAAAAACACCAGTTTTGAAGCTGATTGCTTACTCACCTGTGTTTTCTTGAGAGAATAGGTCAATACTAATCAGGCAAACTTGTGAGACATTCTAATTTCTAACACCTGAGTGACAGAGGAAGGGAGGGAGAGGGAAAACAGAGACAAGAGAGAAAGACACAAATAAAGAGAAAGACAGGTAAGCAGTATTTTTCCTCATTCTAATTTGAAAGTTCTTTTTTTAAATTTGAATTTTGAAAGCAAACAAGGCTTCTTTGACAGAAAAAGCTGGGAATGGAGAGTAGAAGGGAAATGGCTCCATGTGAGAGATTCTGGCCCCTTCTCACCCTTGGGGGAGGCGAGTGGGAGTGGGGGAAAATGGATGGAGGATTAAGAACATAAGAAATAGGAGCAGGAGTAGGCCATTCAGCCCTTCGAGCCTGCTCCGCCATTCAATAAGATCATAGCTGATCTTCTACCTCAACTCCACCTTCCCACACTATCCCCTATCCCTTGATTCCCTTAATATCCAGAAATCTATCGATTTCTGTCTTGAATATACTCAACGACTGAGCATCCACATCCCTCTGGGGTAGAGAATTTCAAAGATTAACAACCCTTTGAGTAAAGACACTTCTCCTCACCTCTGTCCTAAATGGTCGACCCCTTATTCTGAGACTGAAATTCTAAGGATGAGGTGAATGATTGGGGGGTGGGGCAGATGGAAAATCCATTCCAAATACAACCTGCAGCCATTGGTGGCTCCTTTCGTCTCTACACCACACCACTCCACCTACCACTTTCCACCTGAAAGGAAA
The DNA here is from genome assembly GCA_030390025.1 of Squalus acanthias. NCBI lineage: Eukaryota > Metazoa > Chordata > Chondrichthyes > Squaliformes > Squalidae > Squalus > Squalus acanthias. The sequence goes on along the minus strand of CM059435.1, from coordinate 82,123,112 downwards.
GAAGAAAAAGACAGAGAGGGGAACAGAAAAGGACAGTAAAACAAAGAGAAGAGTTACAGGGCGAAAACCAGCAGAGAAGAGAAAGAGACAGAGAACCAGCAATGCAAAGACATCGAAAATAGGTAAGAGAATGACCAAGTTCTCTGACTTGCCATGTACAATGCCACAGAGGATTGACTCATCATAAATTGAAATTCTTTCTGTCGGTTCTCTGCATTTAGCTGTAAAATGGGACTGCAATGTCACTACAATTTGCTTCAACATGCCTGGGCTAGGGAGGGTAGAAAAATCAGCTTGGGTTCCCACTACTGATTATTATTCTGCTGGAAACAGGCATATGTTGACATAGGGTAAGATAAGGAAAATGCTTGACTGAAATGTGCCCCGTGAATCATTAATCTGCTGAAAGTCACAATCTAGATTCACACATGAAGAATGGACATGTGTACAAGATACTGGAACGCTACCAATGCCTGTGACAGCATATTCTGATAAGTGGCAAGTAACATTCATGCCACACAACTGTCAGGCAATGACCATCTCCAAGAGAAAGTCTAACCACCTCCCCTTGACATTCAATTGCATTAAAATCTCCCACCAGCAACATCCTGGGGGTTACCATTGGCCAGAAATTTAACGAGACCAGCCACATAAATACAGTGGCTACAAGATCAAGTCAGAGGCTAAGTATTCTGTGGCAAATGACTCACCTCCAGACACCCCAAAGCCTTTCCCCCATCTACCGGCACAAATCAGCAGTGTTTATTCGTTCCTGGGATGTGGGCGTCGCCGGCAAGGCCAGCATTTATTGCCCATCCCTAATTGTCGTTGAGAAGGTGATGGTGAGCTGCTTTCTTGAACCGCTGCAGTCCATGTGGTGAAGGTACTCTCACAGTGCTGTAAGGGAGGGAGTTCCAGGATTTTGACCCAGCGACAATGAAGGAACGGCGATATATTTCCGAGTCAGGATGGTGTGTGACTTGGAGGGGAACTTGGAGCTGATGGTGTTCCTATGCACATGCTGCCTTTGTCCTTCTAGGTGGTAGAGGTCGCGGGTTTGGGAGGTACACACTGCAGTCACAGTGCGCCGGTGGTGGAGGGAGTGAATGTTTAAGGTGGTGGATGGGGTACAAATCAAGTGGGCTGCTTTGTCCTGGATGGTGTTGAGCTTCTTGAGTGTTGTTGGAGCTGCACTCATCCAGGCCAGTGGAGAGTATTCCATCACACTCCTGACTTATGCCTTGTAGCTGGTGGAAAGGCTTTGGGGAGTCAGGAGGTGAGACACTCACAGCAGAATTCCCAGCCTCTGACCTGCTCTTGTAGCCACAGTATTTATGTGGCTAGTCCAGTTAAGTTTCTGGTCAATGGTTGCCCCCCAGGATGTTGATGGTGGGGGATTTGACGATGGAAATGCTGTTGAATCTTAAGGGGCAGTGGTTAGACTCTATCCTGTTGAAGATAGTCATTGCCTGGCACTTGTGTAGCACGAATATTACTTGCCAGTTATTAGCCCAAGCCTGAATGTTGTCCAGGTCTTGTTGCGTGCGGGTATGGACCACTTCATTATCTGAGGAGTTGCGAATGGAACTGAACACTGTGCAATCATCAGCGAACATCCCCATTTTTGACCTTATAATGTAGGGAAGGTCATTGATGAAGCAGCTGAAAATAGTTGGGCCTCGGACACTGCCCCAAGGAACTCCTGCAGCGAAGTCAGAGATGATTGGCCTCCAACAATCACAACCATCTTCCTTTGTGCTAGGTATGACTCCAGCCAGTGGAGAGTTTTCCCCCTGATTCCCATTGACTTCAATTTTACCAGGGCTCTTTGATGCCACATTCGGTCAAATGCTGCCTTGATGTCAAGGGCTGTCGCTCTCACCTCATCTCTCGAATTCAGCTCTTTTGTCCATGTTTGGACCAAGGCTGTAATGAGGTCTGGAGCTGAGTGGTCCTGGCAGAACCCAAGCTGAGCATCGGTGAGCAGGTTATTGGTGAGTAAGTGCCACTTGATAGCACAGTCAATGACACCTTCCATCACTTTGCTGATGATTTAGAGTATACTGATGAGGTGGTAATTGGCCAGATTGGATTTGTCCTGCTTTTTGTGGACAGGACATACTTGGGCAATTTTTCACATTGTCAGGTAGATGCCAGTGTTGTAGCTGTACTGGAAAGTTTAGCTAGAGGTGCGGCTAGTTCTGGAGCACAAGTCTTCAGCACAACAGCTAGGATGTTGTCAGGGTTCACAGTCTTTGCTGTATCCAGTGCGCTCAGCCGTTTCTTGATATCACATGGAGTAATGGAATTGGCTGAAGACTGGCCTCTGTGATGGTGGGGACCTCAGGAGGAGGCCGAGATGGATCATCCACTCGGCACTTCTGGCAGATAATGGTTGCAAACGCTTCAGCCTTGTCTTTTGCACTTGCGTGCTGGGCTCCACCATCATTAAGGATGAGGATGTTCATGGAGCCTCCTCCTCCCGTTAGTTGTTTAATTGTCCACCACCATTCACGACTAGATGTGGCAGGACTGCAGGGCTTTGATCTGATCTGTTGGTTGTGGGATCACTTCACTCTATCATGCTGCTTCCACTGTTTAGTATGCATGTAGTCCTGTGTTGCAGCTTCCTCAGGTTGGCACCTCATTTTTAGGTGCGCCTGGTGCTGCTCCCGGCATGATCTTTCTACACTCCTCATTGAACCAGGGTTGGTCCCCTGGCTTGATGGTAATGGTAGAGTGAGGGATATGCCAGACCATGTGTTTACAGATTGTGGTGGAATACAATTCTGCTGCTGATGATGGCCCACAGCACCTCATGGAGGCCCAGTTTTGAGCTGTTAGATCTGTTCTGTATCTATCCCATTTAGCATGTTGGTAGTGCCACACAACACGATGGAGGGTGTCCTCAGTGTAAAGACGGGACTTCGTCTCCACAAGGACTGTGCGATGCATCTGCGACAGGTAGATTGGTGAGGACGAGGTCAAGTAGGTTTTTCCCTCATGTTGGTTCTCTCACCACTTTCCGCAGGCCCAGTTTGACAGTTATGTCCTTCAGGACTCGGCCAGCTCGGTCCGTTGTGGTGCTACCGAGCCACTCTTGGTGATGAACATTGAAGTCCCCCTACAGAGTACATTCTGTGCCCTTGCTACCCTCAGTGCTTCTTCCAAGTGGTGTTCAGCATGGAGGAGTGGACGGAAGGTGGTAATCAGCAGGAGGTTTCCTTGCCCGTGCTTGACCTTAAGCCATGAGACTTCATGGGGTCCGGAGTCAATGTTGAGTACTCCTAGGGCCATTCCCTTCTGACTGTATACCACTGTGCCGCCACCTCTGTTGGGTATGTCCTGCCGGTGGGACAGGACACACCCAGGGATGGTGATGGAGGAGTCTGAAACATTGGCTGAAAGGCAAGATTCTGTGCGTATGACTATGTCAGGCTGTGTGGAATACTCAAGAATTTCGACACCATCCAGGACAAAGCAGCCCATTTGATTGGCACACCATCCACCACCTTAAACATTCACTCCCTCCCCTACCTGTGCACCGTGTCTGCAGTGCGTGCCATCTACTAGAGGCACTACAGTATCTTGCCAAGGCACATGGGAACACCACCACCTCCAAGTTTCCCTTCAAGTCACACAACATTCTGACTTGGATGTATATCACCGTTCCTTCATCGTCGCTGGGTCAAAATCCTGGAACTCCCTCACTAACAGCACTGTGGGAGTACCTTCACCACACGGACTGAAGCGGTTCAAGAAGTTGGCTCACCACCACCTTCTCAAGGGCAATTAGGGATGGACAATAAATGCTGGCCTTGCCCGCGATGCCCACATTCCATGCATGAATAAAACAAATTCTACCTTTAGAAGAGGAAAAGAATTGGAAAAAAAATAATCTACATTTTGCTAAGTCTGACACCTTATAATTGGAAATTGGCATTAAGTTATTTTAATGACAGTTTTAAATTTTGTCTCATGAATTATTCCAAATCTTTGGTCTGCCTGGGCCTTTGAGACTTCTGTCACTGAGAGATTGGGTGGTGGCTGACCTGCACCTATTGTCCCTGTAGCTGCCTCCAGGTGTCACTAGATACTACCTAGCCATGACGCTCTCCAATTTTCCTTCTTCCCTGCAAGGAGATGTTGCAGCCTCAGCTCCCTGTGCTCAATCAGCACAGCTTATATCAGAAGCTAAATAGAGTTGACATGCATTCCTTGTTCAGCATCTCTCTGTAATTATTAGTGTTAATGCTTTAAATGTCAGCACTGCTGCGTCACTCTCAACAGGAACTAATTTGTGCAATAATAATCGTTTTCCCTTTTCTCTCATGGGGGTGCAATTCCACAGATATTAACACCCTACCTCCATTAATTTTCCCAATGAACATGCCTGAGCCGGAGGAATAAATGTCAGTGCACCAAGTGTTAAGAGGAAGGCACGGGTGGGGGGGGGGAGTTACACGTGTATAATCTCTCTGTGCTGGCTGAATATATCTGACTTTGAATTGCTAAATTCAAAAATAGGTTTAAGATGCATGTATGTAAACGCACAAAGTGTGGTGAATAAGGTTGATGAGCTACAAGCACAATTAGCCGTGTGGCAATACGATGTTGTGGTAATAACGGAAACATGGCTTAAAAATGGTGAGGACTGGGCACTTAATATTCAAGGCTACAAGGTGTTCAGAAAAGATAGGGAAGGAAAAAAGGGATGTGGAGTGGCAGTGCTGATTAAGGAACAAAAATGAGAAGTCGCACAACACCAGGTTATAGTCCAACAGTTTTATTTGAAATCACAAGCTTTCGGAGCTTACACCCCTTCCTCAGGTGAAGTAAAGAAATACAGAATCGACAAAGCATATATAGATAGAGAACAATGCATGTGTAACTTACAATGGCAGACGACTACATTTAAATCATCCTGACTGTTTATCTGCCGAGGTGTGACAAAAGGCAATCAGGTCAGCCAGGAAGGTACCACATCAAAGACATAGCAAGATACAACTGAGACAATGAGGTGGAGTCACAGGGGGTCCAATGTGTCAAAAGCCGCAGTCGGTATGGGAAACGATAAACTTTAAAATTTTTACTTTTTTACTGGGAATCACATCTGTGAACAAGCCAACGACGACTCGAGTCTGGATCACGTCATGTATCGTGACATAAACCCAAGATCCCGGTTGAGGCCGTCCTCATGAGTGCGGAACTTGGCTATCAGTTTCTGCTCGATGATTTTGCGTTGTCGTGTGTTTCTAAGGCCGCCTTGGAGAACGCTTACCCGCAGATCCGAGGCTGAATGTCCTTGACTGCTGAAGTGTTCCCTGACTGGGAGGGAACACTCCTGCCTGGTGATTGTTGCGCGGTGTCCGTTCATACGTTGTCTCAGTGTCTGCATGGTCTCGCCGATGTACCATGCCGCGGTGCATTCTTTCCTGCAACGTATGAGGTAGACAACGTTGGCCGAGTCACATGAGTATGTACCATGTACCTGGTGGGTAGTGTCCTCACATGTGATGATGGTATCTGTGTTGATGATCTGGCATGTCTTGCAGAGGTTGCCGTGGCAGGGTTGTGTGGTGTCGTGGTCGCTGTTATCCTGAAAGCTGGGTAATTTGCTGCGAACGATGGTACTTCTGAGGTTAGGCGGCTGTTTGAAGGCAAGTAGTGGAGGCGTGGGGATGGCCTTAGCGAGGTGTTCGTCGTCATCGATGACATGTTGGAGGCTGCGAAGAACATGGCGTAGTTTCTCCGCTCCGGGGAAGTACTGGACGACGTAGGGTACCCTGTTGGTTGTGTCCCGTGTTTGCCTTCTGAGGAGGTCTATGCGATTTTTCGCTGTGGCCCGTCGGAACTGTCGATCGATGAGTCGAGCGTCATATCCCGTTCTTACGAGGGCGTTTTTCAGCGTCCGTAGGTGTCCATCGCGTTCCTCCTCGTCTGAGCAGATCCTGTGTATTCGCAGGGCTAGTCCATAGGGGATGGCTTCTTTAACGTGGTTAGGGTGGAAGCTGGAGAAGTGGAGCATCGTGAGGTTGTCCGTGGGCTTGCAGTAGAGTGAAGTGCTGAGGTGTCCGTCTTTGATGGAGATTCGTGTGTCCAGGAATGAAACCGATTCTGAGGAGTAGTCCATGGTGAGTTTGATGGTGGGATGGAACTTGTTTATGTTATCGTGTAGTCTTTTCAGTGATCCTTCGCCATGGGTCCAAAGGAAGAAAATGTTGTCGATGTATCTGGTGTACAGCGTTGGCTGGAGGTCCTGTGCAGCGAAGAAGTCTTGCTCGAACTTGTGCATGAAGATGTTGGCGTATTGGGGAGCGAATTTGGTCCCCATGGCTGTTCCGTGTGTTTGGGTAAAAAAATGGTTGTCGAAGGTGAAGACATTGTGGTCAAGGATGAAGCGGATGAGTTGTAGGATGGCGTCTGGAGATTGGCTGTTGTTGGTGTTGAGTACTGAGGCTGTCGCAGCGATGCCGTCATCGTGGGGGATACTGGTGTAGAGTGCCGATACGTCCATCGTGGCGAGGAGTGTTCCTGGTTCAACTGGTCCGTGGGTGCTGAGTTTCTGTAAGAAGTCTGTGGTGTCACGGCAGAAGCTGGGGGTTCCCTGTACGATGGGTTTCAGGATGCCCTCGACGTATCCAGAGAGGTTCTCACACAGGGTTCCGTTGCCTGATACGATAGGACGTCCGGGTGTGTTGGCTTTGTGTATCTTTGGGAGGCAGTAGAAGTCTCCCACGCGGGGAGTATGTGGGATGAGAGCGCGTAGGATGCTTTGAAGTTACACATGCATTGTTCTCTATCTATATATGCTTTGTCGATTCTGTATTTCTTTACTTCACCTGAGGAAGGGGTGTAAGCTCCGAAAGCTTGTGATTTCAAATAAAACTGTTGGACTATAACCTGGTGTTGTGCGACTTCTCATTTTTGTCCACCCCAGTCCAACACCGGCATCTCCGCATCCTGATTAAGGAAGACATTGTAGTGTTGGAAAGGGAGGATGTTCTTGAGGGGACAAGGATAGAATCCATTTGGTTAGAGTTGAGGAGCAAAAAGGGTATGATCATGCTATTGGGGGTATTCGATAGGCCTCCAAATAGTGAGAGGGAGGTAGAGGAGCAAATCTGCAGGGAAATTGCAGAGATATGCAAGAGCTTTTGAGTAGTGATATTGGGGGACTTTAATTACCCAAATATCGATTGGGATAATGCTAGGGTAAAGGAAAAGGAGGGGGAGGAATTTCTGAAATGTGTTCAGGAAAATTTCCTTGACCAATATGTTCTTGGCCCAACTACAAAGGAGGCATTGCTGGATCTGGTGCTGGGGAATGAGGTGGGCCAGGTCGACCAAGTGTCTGTGGGAGAACACTTGGGTACGAGTGATCATCGTATCATAAGATTTAAATTAGCAATGTAGAGGAGCAAGGAACAATCTAGAGTGGAACTTCTAAACTAGAATAGGGCTAACTTCAATGGGATGCGAAAGGGTCTGGCCAGGTTAAAATGGAACCAAAGACTGACAGGAAAATCTGTAACGGAACAATGGGTAATCTTTAAGGAGGAGATGTTCCAAGTACAGGCTAGGTACATTCCAATAAGAGGGAAGGGTAAGGGAACCAAGGCAAGGGCTCCTTGGATGACGAGGGAGATAGAGAAGATGATGAAACAAAAAAAGAGGGTGTATGATGCATGTCAGGTGAATTCTTCAAGGGAGAACCAGACCAAATACAATAAGTTGAGAGGGGAAGTCAAGATGAAAATAAGATTGGCAAAGAGAGAATATGAGAGTAGAATGGCAGTTAACATAAAATGGAACCCAAAAATCTTCTACTGGCATGTAAACAGTAAGCAGGTAGTAAGAGGCGGGGTGGGGCCTATTAGGGACAAAGAAGGTGATATATGCTTAGAGGCGCAGGGCAAGGCTTGAATACTCAATGAGTACTTTGTATCGGTGTTTACTAAGGAGGTGGATGCTGACAAAATATCGGTAGCAGTGGAAAAGGTAGAAGCAATAGAAGGGGTGAAAATTGATAGACAGGATGTACTAGAAAGGCTGGGTATGCTTAGAGTGGATAAGTTGCCTGGTCCAGATGGCTTGTATCCCAGGTTGCTAAGGGAATTGGGGGTGAAGATAACGGAAGGGCTTGCCATAATTTTCCAATCTTCCCTAGATGCAGGGGAGGTGCCTCAGGATTGGAAAGTGGCAAATGTGACACCATTGTTCAAGAAAGGGTGTAAGGACAATCCTAATAACTACAGGCCGGTCAGTTTAACATTAGTGGTGGGTAAAGTTTTAGAAACAATAATCAAGGAAAAAATTAACGGGCACTTGGAGAGGTTTAAGCTAATTAAGGATTTGTAAAAGGCAGATCGTGTTTGACTAATCTAATTGATTTTTTGACGAAGTAACTGGGGGGATTGATGAAGGGAATGCAATGGATATTGCCTCCATGGATTTTAGGAAGGTGTTTGACAAAGTACCACATAGAAGGCTGGTTAACAAAATTGAGGCTCATGAAATAGGTGGGTCAGTGGCAGCTTGGATAAGGAATTGGCTTAAGGACAGAAAACAGCGAGTTGTGGTAAATGGCTGTTTTTCAGACTGGAGGATGGTAGACAGTGGTGTTTCCCCAAGGGTCAGTGCTGGGGCCACTGCTTTTTGTGATGTATATAAATGACCTGGAAATTGGAATACAGAATAGAATTTCTAAATTTGCTGATGACACCACACTTGGGGGTGTGGCAAACAGTGATGATGATATCAATCGACTGCAACAGGACATAGAAAGGCTAGCAGAATGGCCAGACAAGTGGCTGATGGAATTTAATACAGAGAAGTGTGAGGTGATGCATTTTGGCAGAAGGAACAGGGAGAGGCAATATACACTTAATGGCACAGTTTTAAAGAGTGTGCAGGTGCAGGGACAGAGGGACCTGGGAGTTAATGTGCATAGGTCCCTGAAGGTAGCAGGACATATTGAGAGAGTGGTAAGCAAAGCATATGGGATCTTGGGCTTCATAAATAGAGGTATTGAGTACAAAAGTAGAGAAGTTATGCTGAATCTTTATAAAGTGCTGGTTATCCCACAACTGGAGTATTGCATCCAGTTCTGGTCACCACACTTTAGGAAGGGTGTGAAGGCCCTTGAGAGGGTACAGAGGAGATTTACCAGAATGGCTCCGGGGATGGGGGATCTTAGCTACAAGGACAGGTTGGAGAAGCTGGATTTGTTTTCATTAGAGCAAAGGAGGTTGAGGGGTGATTTGATAGAGGTGTACAAGATTATGACGGGTTTGGATAGGCTAGACGGGGAAAGGCTGTTCCCACTAGTTGATGGTACAAGGACTAGGGCACACAGATTTAAGGTTTTGGGCAAGAGATACAGGGGGGATGTGAGGAAAAACTATTTTACGCAGCGATTGGTGAGGACCTGGAACTTGCTGCTGACGGAAGTGGTGGAAACGGACACACTCAATGTTTTCAAGGGGAGACTGGATAGGCACTTGAGGAAAATAAACTTGCAGGGCTACGGGGATAGAGCAGGGGAATGGGACTAACTGGATTGCTCTACAGAGAGCTGACATGGACTTGATGGGCCGAATGGCCTCCTTCTGTGCCATTATGACTGTATGGGCTGGATTTTGCCAGCTGAGATGAGTTGGGGCGGGACCACTACCTTCCGGGTTCTAGTCCCACCCCCAGCGACATCTGACGAACAGACGCTATTTTCCCTTGATTGGCCTTGTTAAGCCCGCCATGCGAGCTGGCTGGCCAATTAAGGGAAAGCCGGTGTCAGATGCATGATGCTTCATCTGCCGATTTTCTTAAAGGGACAGGCCCCATAATTTTTTGACAGATGAATTGTCAGTGTTTGACAGCAATGAGGTGCTGTCAAACACTGACAATCACTGTCCAAAGGTGAGCCCTTGGACCCAGGCTCACCAATGACTCTCTCCTTAGGAAAAACAGATGGCAGCTGCATGTGAGATTGCAGAAGCCATCTGTCAATTCTCCCGATCAGATGAGGCTTCACAGAAACATCAAATCTTGTCACCTGCAGATACATATAAACAGAATAAAAATATTTCTCACCATATTTTCTCACCTGTCATACTTACATGTGCACAATTGTACCCATCACACTACCTCTGCAGCTGTCATTTGCACACTTACACTGCAGCTCGCCTTGCTGACCCTGGCGGGGTTTCCCATCATCGGGAAGCGTGCATCAGCAGGCTGAAAATGGGGGAAAGCCTCTTAACTGCCTGTTAGCTACCTGTTAATAGGCAGTTAATTGGCTCTAACCCCCTTCCCGCCGCTGGGGTTGGGACCCACTCCCAATTTTTCCCATTTTCCCAGCAGTTCCGCCTCCAAACCCGCCTCCTCAGGGCTGGGAAAATCCAGCCCTATGACTCTATGCTACTGATGCTGCTGGCAGGCTCTATCCATGTGTGAGCAATAGATGGGCATGCTATTCAGGATTTTGATTTTCATAATTAAATCCCAGCACAGTATACAGCAGTATTCTGACTGGTACTGAATTTTAAAGATCAGTGATAGCTCAGGATCGGCACCCAGGACAAAAAAAAAGATATTGGTCATTGCTAATTTACTAGAGATGCTCATTAATGGAGCCTGATATTGATATCATCAGAATAATTCTTTGTCAATAATCAAGCCTGAAATATGGAAACTCTGTGAGACTCTTTCCACTCATACTGGAGACACATTAAAATATAAAAATATGAGTTCTGTTGTGTTATTCAAGCTGATTTGAATACTAAGGCCCAGAAATTGGGCTACTTACCGCCACTCGTTAGCACTGTAATCCTGAAAGAAAATGTCGGCCATCGCTCTAACGCCGCCTCTGGCGCGGGACTCGGCAGCCGCCATTTTGGTGAGGGCCATAGCCCTGCCAATAGCAGCACTGGCGCTGGACATGCAAAAATGGAGAGTGTGATGCTAGTCAACATGCAATGCCAACTTAATGCCATTCTCTACGAACTTGGACCTTTGCGCTGAGTTTAGCGCTAGGTCCTAAGCTTGTTCTGAAAAGTGAGCATGCAGCAGACTGACAGAGACACTATCAGCACCTCTTAAAGGGACACACACATCTTTCAGGTAAGTTTGCATTTAAGCTTTTGGACTGGATTTTTTATATTTATTCAAGTAGTGGCTTGGTGCAATACATGTTAAAGGTTTTTAAAGTATGCAGGAATTGCTGCTGGATGTTTGCAAGGCCTCAGATGGTAAAGAAAGGCCTCTGAGATGATAGAAAATGCTGGAAATACTCAACAGGTCAGGCAGCATCCATGGAGAGAGAAACAGAGTTCACGTCTCAGGTCGAGATGCCACCTGACCTGCTGAGTATTTCTAGCAATTTCTGCTGTTATTTCAGATTTCCAGCATCTGCACGCAGAGGGAAGAGGAAGACACAGAAGAGGAAGAGTAGAAGAGGAAGACGTGGAAGAGGTAGAGTAGAAGAGGAAGAAGCAGAAGACGCGGAAGCAGAAGATGAGGAAGAGGAAGAGGAGGAAGCAGAAGGAAGGATGCAACCCAGGCAGCCCCTTTCTGGCCGGGATATTCGGGATAGAATCATCCGCCTGCGGTACCATTGACCACAACCCCAATTCCCCTCTCCACATTTGTCCCACACCTTACTGATGTCGAAGTTTTGACTTCCGAGTAAGACTCTTGAAACAATATCGTCAAAGAAGGCTTTATTATTTACTTGCTTGCAAGGAGAATGCAACCATAGTCAAATAGCTACGATGACACACTGAAGAATCACAGAAAATGGAAGATCTTATACACTGAAAACACAAGCTTCCCATATCACATGACATGTTGTTTAAAGTAAGCTAAGTTAAAAGTTAAAAAAATAGAAATGCCTTACGATGAGACTAGCTAATCTCTACAGTAATTGGAGTCTGTCTGTCTGTTCTTCTTCTCCCACCAAGGCCAAGGCACCTGGCTGTTTACTTCACTAGTCCTTGGTTATCTCAAGTTGATTAGAAGAAGCCTTTTTTTTCTCTGTACTAGCAGACTTTGCAGACAGCATAGTCTGCAAGTTTAAATTCATCTCTATGAGAAACATAACAACTTTATCTTTTCCCAAACAAGTCAGAGTCGGCCATTTTGTATCAATCTTTGTCTCTAGGAAGCCATTTTGTGTCCTAGACAAAAAATGCACTTCCACACTGACCATCACAGCGTTGTCTTGGCCATAATGCTGAAATAAAAGCCACCACAAAGCAAACTCTCCAATCCAATTTTATACGTTTATCTATCCAATATGACATCAAGAAATCAATGCATTACCCTGATGCATTCCCTTAGTGACTGTCTTGTGTGTGCCTTTGCCTATCCTGCTGATGTCATGCAGTGCTACCCCAATGGCTGCAGCATGGCTGATGGAAGGCTGCTTACTTTCAGTGTGGGACTTTGAAATGGCCTTGCAGGTCGACCTTGAGGAGCTGGTGGCTAGGAGTGTGAAATTGAATGATTGCGTTTCTTCTTCTTCTTCATGCTCCTCTCCCTCTTCTTGGTCAACCACTGGCTGGGCAGTCTGCAGTTCTTGGGTGTGTGAAATGAGGAAGGTACAAGGGTGGAGTTGTGGTGAGGGCATGGTGGGGAAGCAAGAGGTGAATGTGAGAAGGTGGATAATGTATGAGGATACCAGCATCTTGTATCCTTTCAATCCCGCTACTGGCCAAGGGCTCAGCCATGCCCCTGCCATGAATGGCCAAGCGGGTGAGGTGAAGCTAGGAATGGGTAGTATGCCTCGTGTTTGCTACAGATTGTTGGTAGGTGTGTGATTGGCGGGGGGGCGGGGGGGGGGGCAGTGGGTGGAGGTTGTGCATTGAGCAATGTGCGAGGCTCATGGTGCAGTTAAAGAAAGAAAGAAAGACTTGCATTTATATGGCTCCTTTCACGATCACCAGATGACCCAAAGTGTTTACCAGCCAATTAAGTACTTTTTTGAAGTGTAGTCACTGTTGTAATGTAGGAAACGTGGCAGTCAATTTGCGCACTGCAAGCTCCCACAAATAGCAATGCGATAATGACCAGATAATCTAAATATTGGCCGGGGATAACTCACCTGCTCTTCTTCAAAATAGTGCCTTTTACGTCCACCTGAGAGAGTAGACGGGGCCTCGGTTTAACTTCTTGTCTGAAAGACAGCACCTCCAACAGTGCAGCACTCATGCAGTACTGCACTGGAGTGTCAGCCTAGATTTTTGTGCTCAAGTCTCTGGAGTGGGACTTGAACCCACAACCTTCTGACTCAGAGGCAACTGAGCCACAACTGACACTTTTTGTAGACACTTTAGTTGGTAGGAGGTGACTTTTGAGGATGCATTCACTGCTGGCAGTGATGGCCTCAGTGATGTGGTCCCATATCATTCTTTCTGGAGAGCCTCCTGGTCCCTGTGGGTAGAGGACCTCTCTTGCAATGTTGACACCCTACACAAAGCTGGATTGCTGCATACAAGACCCTGGGTGCCCCTTCCCTGGCTTGCTGAGCCATTTGTGTTAATGCTGAAGCACTTTTCCCATTTTTTGAGGTTCAGAAGGAAATTCAGCTTTAAGAGCTGAAGACTCACATTTGGGACTTCTTTATAATGGTTTTTTAAAAATGCAGTATGGAATGAAAACTGCATTTTTTTACTTCATTTTAATTTTTATTAGTTCTTTTTAATGTTAATTTTTTTTCAGAAGGCAGTTGAGCTCTAAGGGCTAAAAACTACCTATTTTGAAATGATTTTTATTTTTTTCATTTTAGAAGGCAGTTCCCCTTTAAGGGACCGCACTGCTTTCTAAAATGACAGCCTTGCTTTAAGAGGAGGCTGTTCTTGCTGCAATGACGCTATGGCCACGCTACATTGGGCCTCCTGCTGAGACTACCGCCAGGAGAACCAACCTTGCACAATGAGTTTAGCGTTGCGCTAATGTTAATTACCTAGCAGCACCAATTTAGCAGTGCTACCAGCGCTATAAATTTCGGCGGCCGTTAATTGCAGCCCGCAGTACCACCGGCAGGTTTCCAGCGGTCTCTAATTTCTAGGCCTTTATTTCTAATGTGTTTTATTGTTTGTTTTGTGAGTTGAACAAAGAATATCAGACAGTCTGCTACTGGAGACAGAATGACTGAGCGATATTTGACTTAACAACTCCATTTGCTTCTGTTAATGTTAACAAGCACAAAAGTCTCAACAAGCAGTTTGCTTGAGGAGATAAAGCAACATTTAGAGAATCCAGATCTTTTTCTATTTGGCCTGCCCAGGCTGAATTGCAAATCCTATTAAGTAGCAAGGTTCTTTATGTGCTCTTCATCTGTCTTTCCTAATTAGAAGAGTTTCCTTGTAATGACTTTATATTAAAAAAATCTTTCACATGTCTTTTTTTTTTTAAATCCTGCTTTGCTGATAACACCTCTTAAGTGTAATGTTCTTCTGAATAATTTATGTTTTATGTTGGTGCCAGTATCAGATCCATAGGGCTGGATTTTAATGCGGAGACGCACTGGGAGCAGATGGTGGGGATGGGTGGGGGGGGAGCAATTAGTGCGTGGGAAACCCAGAAATATGTGCAGTGCATCTGTCAGTGGCTTTTTAACGCAGCCACTTCATCCCGCATGACGCGATCTCAACTCCAGTAGTTAAAGGGGCAAACCAAACATGCAAGTTGAAGCAGTTGGAGTTGGGAAGGAGAAGGAAACATGTCTTGCAGTGGAAGGTAGACAGGCAAAGGCTGCGCCCTGCTTCACCGATGCCTCCCTGGGTGTGCTGCTGGGGGCTGCGAGGACCTGGAGGGAGATACTGTTCCCTAGCAACGGGAGGAAGAAGCCAGCTGGGAACAACATAAAGGCGTGGTTGGAGGTGGTACAAGAGGTCAGCAGCAGGAGCGTAGTGCCACGCTCTTGGATCCAATGCAGGAAGCGCTTTAATGACCTAAGCAAGGCAGGAAAGGCGAAAGCAATGGCACATTCACCTACATCCTGATGTGCGTATCACCTCAACCCCCTCACCCTGCCTTCTCAAGCCTACTCTAACATATCACTCCTCACACCAACTTACCTTGCAGATGCACCCATCCCTCTCTGTCTATGCACTTCCTTACATCCCCATCTACAACAAGAACAACTTGCATTTATATAGTGTCCTTAACGTAGTAAAACGTCCCAAGGCGCTTCACAGGAGCGTTATGAAACAAAATTTGACACCGAGCCACATAAGGAGATATTGGGGCAAATGACCAAAAGCTTGGTCAAAGAGATAGGCCGGGATTTTGCTCACCTTGGCGAGGCGGGGCGGGCGATGTCGGTGGCAGGTCGCGGCCCCGCTGCTGGCTCCATCCTGCTGCCTAAAATGAATTTACGTTGATAGGGCTTGTTAAGCCCGCCCAGCACGTTTCCCAGTCCAATTAGAGGAAGCGGGTCTGGTGACGTCATTCATGACGCATCATCAGCCCGTTTCCTTAAAGGGACCATGGCCACCTTACTTTTGACATTTGTGCTGTCAGTGTTCTACAGCATTGAAGTGCTGCAAACACTGACAATCACTGCACAGAGGTGCAGAGCTGTACCCAGGTTCTCCCATAACTCCCTCCATATGCTTATGGAGGGAGTCACAGCATGCAGGGAGGTTCTCTTCCCTTCCGATGAGTGGAAACCAACCCAGGAAACCAACACAGTCTGGTTGCACATTGCAGAGGAGGTCACAAGCATGGATGTGGTCAGGAGGACCTGGGTGCAGTGGCGCAAATCTTTCAATTATCTCATTAGATCACGAAACATTAGTACAAAGCCACACTCATCTTCATCCTGGTGTGCCTCTCATCACATCCCCTACCCTACTCCTGCACATCCTTACTCACACCAACTTACCTTTCACCTCCACCCATCCCTCTCTATCTATATTATCACATCCCCATCTCACTAGCCACCCCCCACACTCACTCTCATCCTACTGCAAGCATATCAACTAACAACACACAAGAGTAGGCACTTGGGTGTTTTTTCCAATGTTAATGTAAAGTTTCTGTTATTGTGCTGTCAAACATTGAAACCTTTATTTTCAACACTTTGCGTTCTTGGACAGATTTGTGTGTACCTTTGGAAGTGGCTTAGTGAGTTGCAGTGAATGGTGAGACGTAACGGTCCCCCCCTCAATGGTGGTGAGTGTGAAAGGAATGACTTGGACATTTTAGGGATTCTTTATGGTGCTGGTGTGGGGTGGTGCCAACCTGCCACATCATGTGGTATCCAGGGTGTACAGCATCAAGTGAAGTAAATCTGGCCATGGTGAGGCCATCCCTGGCCTCCTGGGCAGCAATGTGCTCGAGTGCTGATGCCCTCTATCCTGTGCAGCATCAGGTGATTGCGGAGAAGGTTGGAGTTGTTGTTGGTGCTGTTGATGTGCCTGGTGCTGCTGGTGTTGGGGCTGATCGTGGTCGGACCAAGGTGAGACAGTCTAAAGGGCACCCATGTTGATGGCAGGTGAAGTAGAGATGACAGAAGCATTCTGTCAATGGTGAGAGAGTTCTTCCAATGAGGTGAGAGTGGATGGAGAGTGGAAAGTTGAAAGCCTGCAGAATCAGCCATGTTTTAAGTGGGTATCCCTTGTCTCTGAGCAGCCAGCCAGTAACTCTGCTTCCAGATGTGAAGAAGTCTGGGAGGATGGACTACCGCAGGACAAAAGCATCATAGCAGCTGCCCAGGAATCTTGGACACACCTGTTTGAAGAACTTTTTGTGGTTGCACACCAACAGCACATTGATGGAGTGGAAGCCCTTGCGGTTGACAAACACTTCTGGATGATCTGTGGGTGCCTTAATTGCCACATGTGTGCAGTCGATGATGCCCTGCACCTGTGTGAAGCCAGCCAGAGCCGCAAACCCAAGCACCCACTCATTCTAACTGGCATCATCGGAGGCAAAGTTGATATAATTGGAGGCCCTGGCAAACAAGCCATCAGTCAATTGTCTTATGCATTTGTGTATCGCTGACTGCGAGATCCTGTAAATGTCTCTGGCAGAGCCCTGGAAGGATCCACAGGCAAAAAGGTTTCGGGCTGTGGTGACCTTGTCAGCCACTTGTAAAGCGTGACCACCAGGTCCAGCTGGCAGCAGGTCTTGTTCGAGCAGACTACAAATGTCTGCCACCATCGGACGTGACACCCTGAGCCTCCTGAGGAAGCTTACCCTCTGCCTGTTGACTCTGTGTGCCAGGTATAGCCTTCTGTGAGCTGTACCTCTCTGCTGCTCCCCTCTCTCCTGTGGAGCTACAGGTCTGTGACAAGCAGGCTGCTGCTGCTGCTATTGCTAGTGCTCCTGCTTATGCTGTTGCTGCTGGTGCTGCTGCTGCTTTTGCTGTTCATCTTGGTCCTCATCTGACATCCAATCTAAGGCAGTGTAAGTGGCACCCATGCTGATCTGACAGCTCAGAGCTCCAAAGTGCAGATCAGACCTCCAAACCTTCAAAGTGTAGATGACACCTCCAAAGTGTTGAAGAAACCTCCAAAGTGTGTAAAATAACCTCTTAGCGCAGGTGCTGTGAAGAAACCCTTTCCCACAAGCAGGTAAGAAAGCAGCTGTCAGTACTGAGTACTTATTGGCATTTTTTCTTGACATGGTTTCAGCTGTCAATTGTCGCTGTGTACTCGCCTTGCTTTCACTGGCGAGTTCCAGGAAGCCTGGGGAACCCGTGGACCCAAAGTTAAAGTTATAAACCCATGTCAATATTGCTCTAATTGAGCGATTAACATATCTTAAGTAGCAACCCGCCTCTCCCGAGGGGGTTGCTCACATGCAGCCTAACGCATGCAGTGAAATTCGAAAGTGGGCGGGTTGGAGCCAGCTTCCCGACTCATTGTCAATTTCATCGGTTTAACTACCCCCCCACCCCGCTTCCAAACCCACACGCTCCTGCTCATTAAAATCCAGCCCATAGGTTCTATGCCAGCTGGCAGCACAGAAGGAAGAAGGTAGTGGAAACCTGTTCCTCCCTGTATGTGAACTTACTGAGTTGCATTGTGTCTCCACTCTGCTGCTTCTCCTTGTGCCAGTAACTTGAAGAATCAGAGGTGTGGAGGTTTTACAACCAGCTCATTTGAGAAACTGTATCATATTTTATCCTTCTAAAACAAAATTCTTCAACTACACCATGAGAGTCAGTTTTTACATTTTTAAATTCATTTAGTCCGAATAGACTGAATGTGGCATCATTCAGTTTGTTCCATTCATAATATGCTGCTTGCTATATTTCACCATATTCCCCTTTTTTTTATATTCGTTTATGGGATCAGGGCGTCGCTGGCAATGCCAACATTTATTGCCCATCCCTAGTTGCCCTTGAGGGGCAACACGGTGGCATAGTGGTTAGCACTGGTGCCTCACAGCGCCAGGGACCCAGGTTCGAATCTGGCCTCGGGTGACTGTCTGTGTGGAGTTTGCACATTCTCCCCGTGTCTGCGTGGGTTTCCTCCGGGTGCTCCGGTTTCCTCCCACAGTCCAAAAATGTGCGGGTTAGGTTGATTTGGCTATGATAAATTGACCCTTAGTGTTAGGGGGGGATTAAATATGTGGGGTTACGGGGATAGGATGGGATATGTTAGGGGGAATTAAATACGTGGGGTTACGGGGATAGGGTGGGATATGTGTCGGTGCAGGCTCGATGGGGATTCTGTGTGAGAAAGCAGGGACAGGATACTGGATTTGGATGATCAGCCATGATCGTATTGAATGGTGGAGCAGGCTCGACGGGCCGAATGGCCTACTCCTGCTCCTAGTTTCTATGTTTCTATGTTTCTAGAAGGTGGTGGTGAGCCGCCTTCTTGAACCGCTGCAGTCCGTGTGGTGATGGTACTCCCACAGTGCTTTTAGGTAGGGAGTTCCAGGATTTTGACCCAGCGACGATGAAGGATCGGTGATATACTTCTAAGTCAGGATGGTGTGTGACTTGGAGGGGAACTTGGAGGTGGTGGTGTTCCCATGCGCCTGCTGCCCTTCTAGGTGGAAGAGGATGCGGGTTTGGAAGGTGCTGCCGAAGAAGCCTTGGCGAGTTGCTGCAGTGCATCTTGTAGATAGTACACACTGCAGCCACGGTACGCCGGTGGTGGAGGGAGTGAATGTTTAAGGTGGTGGATGGGGTGCCAATCAAGCAGGCTGCTTTGTCCTGGATGGTGTCGAGCTTCTTGAGTGTTGTTAGAGCTGCACTCATCCAGGCAAGTGGAAAGTATTCCATCACACTCCTTACTTGTGCCTTGTAGATGGTGGAAAGGCTTTGGGGAGTCAGGAGGTGAGACACTCGCTGCAGAATACCTAGCCTCTGACCTGCTCTTGTTGCCACAGTATTTATGTGGCTGGTCCAGTTAAGTTTCTGGTTAATGGTGACCCCCAGGATGTTGATAGTGGGGGATTCGGCGATGGTAATGCCATTGAATGTCAAGGGGAGGTTGTTAGACTCTCGCTTGTTGGAGATAGTCATTGCCTGGCACTTCTGTGGCGCGAATGTTACCTGCCACTTATCAGCCCAAGCCTGAACGTCGTCCAGGTCTTGTTGCATGCGGACATGGACTGCTTCATTATCTGTGGAGTTGTGAATGGCGCTGAACACTGTGCAGTCATCAGCGAACATCCCCATTTCTGACCTTATGTTGGAGGGAAGGTCATTGATGAAGCAGCTGAAGATGGTTGGGCCTAGGACACTGCCCTGAGGAACTCCTGCAGCGATGTCCTGGGGCTGTGATGATTGACCTTCAACCACCACAACCATCTTCCTTTGTGCTAGGTATGACTCCAGCCAGTGGAGCGTTTTACCCCTGATTCCCATTGACTTCACTTTTACTAGGGCTTCTTGATACCAGACTCGGTCAAATGCTGCCTTGATGTCAAGGGCAGTCACTCTCACCTTACCTCTGGAATTCAGCTCCTTTGTCCATGTTTGGACCAAGGCTGTAATGAGGTCGGGAGCCGAGTGGTCTTGGCGGAACCCAAACTGGGCATCAGTGAGCAGGTTATTGGTGAGTAAGTGCCGCTTGATAGCATTGTCGATGACACCTTCCATCACTTTGCTGATGAATGAGAGTAGACTGATGGGGCGGTAATTGGCCGGGTTGGATTTGTCCTGCTTTTTGTGGACAGGACATACCTGGGCAGTTTTCCACATTGTCGGATAGATGCCAGTGTTGTAGCTGTACTGGAACAGCGTGGCTAGAGGCGCGGCTAGTTCTGGAGCACAAGTCTTCAGCACGATAGCCAGGATGTTGTCGGGGCCCATAGCCTTTGCTGTATCCAGTGCGCTCAGCTGTTTCTTGATATCACGTGGAGTATATGGTGCCAGTCATTTGATTGATGATGTATACCTTCAAACCCAATATCACTGATCTTTTATTACCCTTTCACCCACATTACTCCACAGAACAACTTTCTTCTTCCCCACACAGGATGGTGATGCCAATAAGTAACTCCAGCCCAAACCATCAGGGAGCAATAGTAAACGCTATCTAATATAAAGGGTACAAAATGAATAACAGATACTAGACATAATTCAATTTGACTTCTTTTGACTTTATAAACATTCCTGCTTTGTTGGTTTCAATAGCATCGAAAGCACGCGCCTCAATTCCATTTTCACAACTGACATATCTATCTTGTGATGGTGGTACATGTAGACATAGGGGGGAAAATTCGATTGGTTTGCACCTCCCGTTACCGCCTTAAGAGGGCGCTAATGGGGCGCAAAGCAACTAGCGCCCGGGCGCAGCGATGTTTGCGCCGCTCGCGAAATTGACCAGACATTTTGCGGCGGCGCTAAACATTACCGCCATGATCTCTTGCGCCCGCAGATTGTGACGTCAGTCGAGCGTGTAGCGCCCCGGACCGGATATTGAGTGGCGCCCCCTGCCTTACCGCCTGCTGCTAGCAACAACAGGTTGAGGGGAGCGCTTTGCAGTCGGTAAGGGACTGGGGGAGCGCTATTTAAAGGCGACCGCTTCCTGCCTTTTTTTGTCGGCGATATTTTTGCACCACGCATTCTGAGTGAGAGAGAGAGACTTCTGGAGATATTCAACACTGTGTTGAGGAGTTTTGGGTACTGAGCAGCACTTTGCAGGTTCAGTTTGATTTGATCTTCCTTGCATCGATTTAGAAGAGACTATTGGGGGCTGCACTCTGAGCTCTTTCCCTGGCCCTCTCCATTGTTCTTTCCAGCAGATTTGATGTACAGGTCTCTCCAGATCGAGATTCAAGGCTGCAATGAGCAAGGTTTGTATGGAGAGCAAGATCGACCCTCCCCTTTAAGAACTGACTGGCGCCAGTGTGTCTGTGTTCCATTGCTGACTGACATCACATAAGCTTCGCCAGCGCTCTGAGGTAGCACCTCGCTCCTCAGCGTTAGCGCCTTAAGAGAGGTGTGTAGCGCCTGATTTAGCGCTCCAATCACCTCCAGGGGTGATAGAAACCAAGTTTGCAGTCGGAGGCGATAATTAGCGCCAGGCGCTAAACTTTGCGCCCGGCTGATAATTGCGCCCCAAATGGGACGATACCGAATTTCTCCCCCATAGGATATTAGATTGGTGGCGCAGAGTTCCCATTGTTCTACATTAGATACCAACAGGAGCAAATGAAAAAAAATCAACTAGAGATTAGAATAATGTTTATCAACATTATTCGGATGAGAATTAAAATGGTTCCCACTCCAGAGACTTGAGCACATAATCTAAACTGAGACACTTCAGTGCAGCATTAAGCGAATACTGCACTGTCAGAGATGTCGTCTTTTGGATGGGACATTAAACTGAGACCCCATTATTTAAATGGAGAAAGACTACAGAATGCAGCGGTACAGAGGGATTTCGGTGTCCTTGTACATGAAACACAAAACGTTAACATGCAGGTGCAGCAAGTAATTAGGAAGGCAAATGGAATGTTGGCCTTTATTTCAAGGGGGAATAGAGTATAAAAGTAGGGAAGTCTTGCTACCACTGTATAGGGCACTGGTGAGACCACACCTAGAGTACTGCGTACAGTTTTGGTCCCCTTATTTAAGGAGGGATATACTTGCATTGGAGGCAGTTCAGAGAAGGTTCACTAGGTTGATTCCTGGGATAGAAGGGTTGTCTTATGAGGAAAGGTTGATTGGGCCTCTACTCATTGGACTTTAGTGGAATGAGAGGTGATCTTATTGAAACATATAAGATTCTGAGGGGGTTGGACAGGGTAGATGCTGAGAGGATGTTTCCCCTCGTCAGGGAATCTAGAACAAGGGGGCATTGTCTCAGAATAAGGGGTCGCCCATTTAAGATGGAGATGAGGAGGAATTTCTTCTCTCAGAGGGTCGTGAATCTTTGGAATTCTTTACCCCAGAGAGCTGTGGAACCTGAGTCCTTGAAAATATTCAAGGTGGAGATAGACAGATTTTTGAGCAACAGGGGAGTCAACGGTTATGGGGAGCGTGCAGGAAAGTGGAGTTGAGGCCAAAATTGGATCAGCCATGATTTCATTAAATGGCGGAGCAGGCTCGAGGAGCCGAATGGCCTGTTCCTGCTCCTATTTCTTATGTTCTTATGTTTTCTGCCTTCTCGGGT
This sequence comes from Squalus acanthias, assembly GCA_030390025.1. Classification (NCBI taxonomy): domain Eukaryota; kingdom Metazoa; phylum Chordata; class Chondrichthyes; order Squaliformes; family Squalidae; genus Squalus; species Squalus acanthias. The sequence goes on along the minus strand of CM059435.1, from coordinate 82,100,523 downwards.
AGATGTAGAAGATCCCATGGTACTATTGGAAAAAGACCAGGGGAGTTCTCCCAGCATCCATGTAACAATTATCCCTCAATCAAGATCACAGATTAACTGATCATTTATCTCATTGCTGTTTGTGAGGCCTTGCTGTGTGCAAATTGGTTATTTCCCTATATTACAACAGTGACTACACTTGAAAAGTACTTCTTCAAGTGCTTTGGGATGTCCTGATTACATGAAAGGCATTTATATATATTTTTTTGTCTTTAGAACATGGCAATTCAATGTTCCAATACTTTCAGGAATTCTTGTATTTTACAGAAAAATATTCAAATTAAAAACAGAGGAAGAAAGAAAATAAGTTAGAAATACAAGTAAAAATGGAGGGAGGAAAGATAAAGAATGAAAGAGACAGTAAAATATGGAAAGAGAAAGAGTAAGCTTTAGAATTGTACCCTATGCATTGAGGTGCGGATTGGAAGGTAGCAAATACAACCCCACTATTTAAGAAAGGAGGGAGAGAGAAAATGGGGAACTACAGACCAGTTAGCCTGACATCAGTAGTAGGGAAAATGCTAAAATCTATTATTAACGATGTGGTAACAGGGCACTTAGAACATAATAATAGGATTGGGCAGAGTCAACACGGATTTATGAAAGGAAAATTGTGTTTGACAAATCTATTAGAGTTTTTTGAGGTTGTAACTAGCAGAATAGATAAGGGGGGATCCAGTGGATGTGGTGTATTTGGATTTTCAGAAGGCATTCAATAAGGTGCCACACAAGAGGTTATTAAACAAAATTAGGGCTCATGGGATTGGGGGTAATATACTAGCATGGATTTAAAATTGGTTAACAGACAGAAAACAGAAAGTAGGAATAAACGGGTCATTTTCGAGTTGGCAGGCTGTAACTAGTGGGGTACCGCAAGGATCAGTGCTTGGGCCTCAGCTATTCACAATCTACATCAATGATTTGGATGAGGGGACCAAATGTAATATATCCAAGTTTGCGGATGATACAAAGCTGGGTGGGAATGTAAGTTGTGAGGAGGATGCAAGGAGGCTTCAAGGGGATATAGACAGGCTAAGTGAGTGGGCAAGAACATGGCAAATGGAATATAATGTGGAGAAATGTGAAGTTATCCACTTTGGTAGGAAAAATAGAAAAGCAGAGTATTTTTTAAATGGTCAGAGATTGGGAAATGTTGGTGTTCAGAGGGACCTGGGTGTCCTTGTACACGAATCACTGAAAGTTAACATGCAGGTACAACAAGCAATTAGGAAAGCAAATGGTATGTTGGCCTTTATTACAAGAGGATTTGAGTGTAAGAGTAAAGACGTCTTACTGCAATTATATAGGGCCCTGGTGAGACCACACCTGGAGTATTGTGTATAGTTTTGGTCTCCTTACCTAAGGAAGGATATACTTGCCATAGAGAGAGTGCAACGAAGGTTCACTGGCTGCTTCCTGGGATGGGGGGATTGTCCTATGAGGAGAGATTGAGCAGACTAGGCCTATATTCTCTAGAGTTTAAAAGAATGAGAGGTGATCTCATTGAAACATTCAAAATTCTTACAGGGCTTGACAGGGTAGATGCAGGGATGATGTTTCCCCTGGCTGGGGAGTCTAGAACCAGGGGTCACAGTTTCAGAATAAGGGTTCGGCCATTTAGGACTGAGATGAGGAGATATTCCTTCACTCAGAGGGTGGTGAATAGAAACAGAAAAATAGGAGCAGGAGTAGGCCATTCGGCTCTTCGAGCCTGCTCCACCATTCAATACGATCATGGCTGATCCTCTATCACAATACCATATTCCCGGTCTCTCCCCATACCCCTTGATGCCTTTTGCGTCTAGAAATCTATCTATCTCCTTCTTAAATATATTCATTGACTTGGACTCCACAGCCTTCTGTGTAGAGAATTCCACAGGTTTACCACCCTCTGAGTGATGAAATTCCTCCTCATCTCAGTCCTAAATGTCCTACCCCGTATCCTGAGACTGTGACCCCTCATTCTAGACCCCCCAGCCAGGGGAAACATCCTCCCTGCATCCAGTCTGTCTAGCCCTGTCAGAATTTTATACGTTTCAATGAGATCCCCTCTCATTCTTCTAAACTCTAGTGAATACAGGCCTAGTCGACCCAATCTCTCCTCATACGACAGTCCTGCCATCCCAGGAATCAGTCTGGTGAACCTTCGCTGCACTCCCTCTATGGCAAATATATCCTTTCTTAGGTAAGGAGACCAAAACTGCACACAGTACTCCAGGTATGGTCTCACCAAGGCCCTATATAACTGTAGTAAGACATCCTTGCTCCGTATTCAAATCCTCTTGCAATGAAGGTCAACATACCATTTACCTTCCTAACTGTTTGCTGCACCTGCATGTTTGCTTTCAGTGACTGGTGTACAAGGACACCCAGGTCCCTTTGTACATCAACATTTCCCAATCTATCACCATTTAAATAATACTCTGCCTTTCAGTTTTTCCTACCGAAGTAGATAACTTCACATTTATCCACGTTATACTGCATCTGCCATGTATTTGCCCACTCACTCAACTTGTCTAAATCGCCTTGAAGCCTCTTTGCATCCTCCTCACAACTCACAATCCCACCTAGTTTCGTGTCGTCAGCAAACTTGGAAATATTACATTTGGTTCTCTCATCCAAATGATTGATATATATTGTGAATAGCTGGGGCCCAAGCATTGATCCCTGCGGTACCCCACTAGTCACTGCCTGCCACCCCAAAAAAGACCCATTTATTCCTACTCTCTGTTTCCTGTCTGTTAACTAATTTTCAATCCATGCCAGTATATTACCCCCAATCCCATGTGCTTTAATTTTGCACACTAACCTCTTATGTGGGACTTTATCAAAGGCCTTCTGAAAATCCAAATACACCACATCCACTGGTTCTCCCTTATCTATTCTACCAGTTACATCCTCAAAAAACTCCAGTAGGTTTGTCAAACACGATTTCCCTTTCATAAATCCATGTTGACTTTGTCTAATCCCGTTGATATTTTCCCTGTTATCACATCCTTTATAATAGACTCTAGCATTTTCCCTACTACTGATGTTAGGCTAACCGGTCTGTAGTTCCCTGTTTTCTCTCTCCCTCCTTTTTTAAATAGTGGGGTTACATTTGCCACCCTCCAATCTGCAGGAACTGTTCCATAATCTATAGAATTTTGGAAGATGACAACCAATGCATCCACTATTTCAATGGCTACCTCTTTTAGTACTCTGGGATGCAGATTATCAGGCCCTGGGGATTTATTAGCTTTCAGTCCCATTAATTTCTCCAGCACTATTTTGTTACTAACACTAATTTCCTTTAATTCTCCTTCTCACTGGACCCTTGGGTCCTTAGCATTTCTGGGAAGTTATTTGTGTCCTCTAGCATGAAGACAGAACCAAACTATTTGTTTAATTGCCCTACCATTTCCTTGTTCCACATTATAAATTTTCCCATTTAGAAGAATGAGAGGTGATCTCATTGAAACATACAAAATTCTTACAGGGCTTGATAGGGTAGATGCAAGGAGGATGTTTCCCCTGGCTGGGAAATTTCTTCACTCAGAGGGTGGTGAGTCTTTGGAATTCTCTACCCCAGAGGGTTGTGGAGGCTCAGTCGTTGAGTCTATTCAAGACAGAGATCGATAGATTTTTGAATGTTAAGGGAATCAAGAGATATGGGGATAGTTCAGGAAAGTGGAGATGAGGTAGAAGATCAGCCATGATCTTATTGAATGGCGGAGCAGCCTCGAAGGGCCAAATGGCCTACTCCTGCTCCTATTTCTTAAGTTCTTATGATTGTGTAAAACAGGCCAACTGAGAGAGAGAAAAGAGAGATTCTGGAGGAGAAAGCAGATTGAGAGAAAGGGTAAAGAAAAGATAAAATGCAGCATGAAGAGAAAGTCAAGAGAAAGCAGATGAATTGAGTGGGTGTGGAGGTTAAGGTTAGAGAGAAGAAAGAGATTCTGGAAAAGAAAGAGCAAGTGATGAGAGAGGGCGGGTAGGTGAAACCAGAGAATTTGTGTACTAATAGGTTGGAGATCATCTGATGATCCAATTGTGAGAGAAGTAACCATATAAATATCCTTGTTGTTACATGTTAAATATCAGTTTTACACTGCCCTGTCCATATCACACTGTGTAGAGTGTGCATGAAATAAAGCACAGGATGTAAAGTTCATCCATATCAAATGTGAAAAAGGAAAAGGGTTTGAGTATGATTATTCATCATTCATTGAAAATTTTCAGGCTGTTCATTAGTACAGCTAATCAGATACTAAAATGCATCTCAAGAGTATTTGATTGTAAGTCAACAAGTTACCCCACTATTCAAAAAGGGGGGTAGGGAAAAAGCAGGTAATTACAGACCTGTAAGCCTTACATCAGTTGTGGGCAAAATGCTGGAGTCCATCATTAAGGATGAAATAGCGGAGCACTTAGCAAATGGGGACAGGATAGGACAGAGTCAACATGGATTTACAAAGGGTAAATCGTGCTTGACTAATCTATTGGAATTTTTTGAGGGAGTAACTGGTAAAATAGATGGGGGAGAGCCAGTAGATGTGGTGTACCTGGACTTCCAAAAGGCCTTCGATAAGGTCCCACATAAAAGATTAGCATGGAAAATTGAAGCTCATGGGATAAAGGGGAAGTATTGACGTGGATAGAGAACTGGCTGTCAGATAGAAAACAGAGAGTTGGAATAAACGGCTCATTTTCTGAATGGCAGGCAGTAACAAGTGGGGTACCACAGGGATCTGTCCTGGGTCCCCAGCTGTTCACAATTTACATTAATGACCTGGATCAGGGAGTCGGATGCAGCATTTCCAAATTTGCAGACGACACTAAACTAGGAGGGGGGGTGGGCTCAGAGGAGGAGACCAGGAAGCTCCAGAGCGATTTGGACAGACTGGGTGATTGGGCGGATAAATGGCAGATGCACTATAATGTGGACAAGTGCGAAGTTATCCACCTTGGGTGCAGGAACGGGAGGGCAAATTATTATTTAAATGGCAATAAATTGGGAGAGGGGGAAGTACAGAGAGACCTGGGTGTTCTTGTACACCAGTCACTGAAGGCGAGCATGCAGGTGCAACAGGCGGTCAAGAAGGCAAACGGTATGCTGGCCTTCATAGCAAAAGGGTTGGAATACAGGAACAGGGATACCTTGCTGCAGCTGTACAGGGCACTGGTGAGACCACACCTCGAGTACTGTGTACAGTTTTGGTCGCCTCATCTGAGGAAAGATGTTCTTGCCATGGAGGGGGTGCAGCGGCGATTCACCAGGCTGATACCAGGAATGGCGGGATTGACCTATGAGGAGAGACTATGTAGTTTAGGGATGTACACACTGGAGTTTAGAAGATTGAGAGGGGACCTCATAGAAGTGTATAAAATTCTGACAGGTCTAGACAGACTAGATGCAGAAGGAATGTTTCCCTTGGCGGGTGAGAACAGAACTAGAGGACATAATTTAAGGATAAGGGCTAAACCATTTAGGACAGAAATGAGGGGGAATTTCTTCACTCAGAGGGTGGTGAACCTGTGGAACTCATTGCCACAGAGGGCAGTATACGCCAGCTCATTAAATATATTTAAGAGGGAATTAGATATATTTCTACAGGCAAAAGGGGTTAAGGGTTACGGAGAGAAGGCGGGGACGGGATACTGAATTGGAGGATCAGCCATGATCTCATTAAATGGCGGAGCAGGCTCGAAGGGCCGGATGGCCTACTCCTGCTCCTATCTTCTATGTATCTATGTATCTATGTAGATCACTGGTGGGTTCACATTTGGATAGTGAGTGCAATTTTACGCATCCTGCTTCAAAAGGACATCGATACATAGGAACAAAATCAGAAAAAAGCAACATGGATGAGTCTGGAACATAGGGCTCTAACTTGCTGGAACACGGGGCTCTAACTTAAAGGGAGTGATTCGCAGAATTGAACTTTGTTTCAGTTAAAGAAAAGAAGGTTTGGAAAGACCTTTAAAATGCTGAGAGGCGTGAATAATGTGAATGTAAGCAGACCACATGGGATGCCCACCTCACTTTCCTGTCAACTTTGAAATGGGAAAATGCCACACTATCCGACTGTTGCATTCAGACTAAAATCAACAATCACATTTATTTTCAGGTATGATAATTACATAGAAAGAGGAAAACACAGCAAGATACTGATGGTAGGACAGTTTAGAAAACAATTAAGATTGAATCAGCCCACTAGAGTTTAATATCTTTATCAGAAAGCAGTGCAATAGTCTATAAGACATTTGAAGAAAACAATCTTTTGTAGTCTTGTTTGTATGAGGGTGAGACATTATTCCTGTTCATTACAGCAGTCCAGACCCTAGATCTTCCAATCGGGAACAGTTTACATCCAAACAGTTAGAAATGGGCTCTAGACAGGCAAAATGTAAGTGTTGTTTTCACCAATTCATTGTAATTATGCGTAATTTCATGTGCAGCTTTTAACAAGTCCAGGAAGCACACTAGTGATGATCAGAAAATCATGTGTAAGTGAAATTTAAAAGGGACAATTAAAGGGTAGTGTCACAATGGGGTGAGAAAAATTCAGAAAGCCTTTGAAATGGCTCAAAAGGCATCTCAACTCATTGACAGCCTTTGCCAAAGCTGAAGGGAAAGGAACATGGAAGTGGCAAGCAAAAATGAAGGGAAAGAAAACCCAAGGTGCAGATATGAATCTGCAGGCAAGTATTGGAGCAGCCAAGCACCTAACACTCTATTTGATGGTTAGCCAACAGAGTTGTGAGAAGAACCATCTGTGCCATCAATCCTTATAGGTCAGCAGTGCAGCATGCCTGGAAGGATGTGGAGCCAAGTTTCAGGCCACAGCTGGACCAATATTATCATTGGATGTGCCAGCTCTGCTGCATGATAGTTGGAGATGTCCTTTCAGCAGATGAAACAGCTCTGCATATACTGTTTGATGTCCTGGAACATGTGGAGACAGTTGCCCATGGTTGCCACCAGGTAGGTGCGCCAGAGATAACAGATATAGTTGGTGGTATCTTTGAGGCAGTGTCTAATCAGGGTGTGTTGACTGATAAGTGTCCTGGCATGCCTTCTTTCATGCTGTGCCACTGAATATATGATGTACTGTGATTGATGTTCTTCCAAGGACACATCCAACATTATGATAACATTATGGTCAGTTAATCACATATCTTAGCTATGCCATCAGTTCTGCTGTAACAGCTTATTTTTAGAATAACGGTCTCTGTATTCATCTTTGTCTGCCAAAGCTGGTATGCTGGTACAAGCACAGTGCACATCTCGTGTAGCCTTTGGTCCTCCTCCTCTTCTTCAAACATATCAGATCGGGTAATAACAAAGAAAAACTGCATTTATATAGCACCTTTCATGACCTCAGAATGTCCCAAAGTACTTTATAGCCAATTAAGTACTTTTGAAGTGCAGTCACTGTTGTAATGCAGGGAAGCACTGCAGTCAATTTTGTGCACAGCAAGGTCCCACGAACAGCAGTGAACATAAGAACGTAAGAACATAAGACGTAGGAGCAGGAGTAGGTCATTTGGCCCCTCGAGCCTGCTCCACCATTCAATAAGATCATGGCTGATCTGATCCTGGCCTCAACTCCACTTTCCTGCCCATTCCCCATAACCCTTGACTCCCTTATTGTTCAAAAATCTGTCTATCTCCACCTTAAATATATTCAATGACCCAGCCTCCACAGCTCTCTGGGGAATAGAATTTCAAAGATTCACGACCCTCTGAGAGAAGAAATTCCTCCTCATTTCTGATTTAAAAGGGTGCCCCTTATTCTGAAATTATACCCCCTAGTTCTAGATTCCCCCACGAGGTGAAACATTCTCTCTGCATCTACCCTGTCAAGCCCCTTCAGAATTTTATATGTTTCAATAAAATCACCTCTCATTCTTCTAAACTCCAATGAGTATAGGCCCAACCTGCTCAACCTTTCTTCATAAGACAACCCCTTCATCTCCGGAATCAACCTCGTGAACCTTCTCTGAACTGCCTCCAATGCAAGTATATCCTTCCTTAAATAAGGAGACCAAATCTGTACGCAGTATGCCAGGTGTGGTCTCACCAACGCCCTGTACAGTTGTAACAGGACTTCCCTACTTTTATACTCCTTTCCCTTTGCAGGAAAGGCCAACATTCCATTTGCCTTGAAATAAATAATCAGACCAAATAATCTGTTTTTGTGATGTTGGTTGAGGGATAATTGTAGGCTAGGAAAACTCCCCTGCTTGTCATCAAATTGTGCTGTGGGATCTTTTACATCCACCTGAGAGGGCAGATAGGGCCTTGGTTTAACATCTTATCTGAAAGACGGTAGCTCCAACAGCGAAACTCTATCTCAGTACTGCACTGAAATGTCAGCCTGGATTATATGCTCAAATCTCTGAGTAGGGTTTGAACCCTCACTTTCTGACTCAGGCGAGAGTGTTGCCATTGAGTCAAGGCTGACACACATTGGTGCCAGTAATTGTGCTGGAGGCAAAAGAGGAATTGGGATAAAGAGTAATGAGAACCTAAGTGCCAGCAGAAAAAAAACATGATAAGATTTATCCAAGAAATGACTGAAACAGACCTTAACATTACTATATCCTTTAATTACTACTGCCCAGCAAGCCTCAGTTCATTTTAATTATGAACAGACATCCTGTACACAAGGACATAGCATACAGGCTGACCGGCTCACATTTTAATATTTAAATGTAACTTCCACCTATTTCAGGTGGGCACTTCCTGCACACCCCACCCCCATATTTTACTTTGGAAATAGGCATATGGAATATAGGGGGCGATTTTCTGAGGTGGGAAAGGCGGGAAAATCGGAAAAAATGAGTGCGGGTTCGGAACCCGCCTCCATCCTGCCTCCAGTGGGAAAATCGCCCCCAGAGTGCGTGTTACAGATCTCTGCTTATGTTTCCAATCAGGTCTGCCTTTCTTAAATCCATATATAAGTTAGACCTGATGTGAAAATTCAGGCTCAAGTGCCGGTTACAAAAAGAAAGAAAGTACGAGCATTTATATCATGCCTTTCACGACCTCAGGAGGTCCCAAAGTTCTTTACAACCAATGAAGTACATTTGAATTTCCTCTCCAGCTGCCTCGAGACATCCCTTACCTGGCACAGGGTAGGCAACACAACCTTCGGACTCTCATTCATGGCTGCAGAGAACGTTATCTATCCCCCTAATTATGGAATCCCCTATCACTACCACATTTATATTCTTCTCTCCACCCACCCTCCCACCCCCCACCCCACACCCTGCCTTTACAGCCTTCTGAGCCACGATGCCATGGTTTGTATTGTGCTTGTCCTCCCCGCAGTCTTTCTCCTTGTCCTCATAGGTAATGAGTACATCGTATCTGTTGGACAGGACCAGTGTCTGCGGGACCTCCTTCACAACCTCTCCTAAGAGCCCGCTACCCGGCTCCCATCCTAAACCTATGCTTTCCTCTAAGGTGTGATTGTGTTCTGGATAAAACTATCTAGAAATTCCTCCCCCTCCCTTATGTTTTGGAATGTCTCTAACTTGCACTCCAGCTCATTGACTCTGAGCCGGAGTGACTGAAGGTAGAGACATTTCCTTCAGATGTGGGAATCCGGGACAGTCTTGCTGTCCACAAACCTCTACAGACTACAGTTCCAACACATAGCCTGCCCTGCCATCTCTAGTCTTTTTTATTTATTTGTTTATTGATAGCCTGAATTAAAATTAGGTAGATTGCTTTTGTTAAAAAATAACAAATGACTTACTGTTTACTCACCCAAGAGCAAAAGAAATGTATTACTCACCAACCAATCACCAACCTGCTGCCCTGTGATGTCACTGGGTTGGGAGTTGTTTACACCAGTCAAATGGACGCTACTGGAAAATCTCACACTTTTAGAAACCCGTTTTAGTTATACTAGTTCTTTATCTTTAGTCCTTATCTTATCTTATCTATATTTGTTTATTGTAATGTAGGTAATGCGGCAGCCAATTTGCGCACAGTAAGGTGCCACAGACAGCAATGTGATAATAACCAGATAATCTGTTTTAGTGATGTTGGTTGAGAAATAAATATGGACCAGGACACCACAGAGAACTCCCCTGCTCTTCCTCGAAATAAAGCCAAGGAATCTTTTACATCCACCTGAAAGGGCTGTGGGGCCTCAGTTTAAGGTCTCATCTAAAAGAGTTGAAAGCTGAAATCTGAGCTTAAGCATCAAACTGAAAATAATGAGGAAAAATGCAGTATATATTTCCAGATCAGCACGCCTCTAAATAAAGAGCTACCAGTCATCAAGTTCAAAGCCACGATGATAGAAGATGCTTGCATTGCATATTAATAAACAATTTGATACACATCGGCTGCTTTAACCAGAGTTAAGTCGAGATGAGTGAGGCTATTCAGCCTAGCTAGCTTATCCTTTCAAAGAAATCTAGGACTTCCCCCATCACAGCATCCAACTGCCCCTTGAATGACTTCTAAATTTTTTCTTTTCACTACCCCCCCAGAGATAATTCAAAGTACTAGTCACTCTTTGTGTAAAGAAGTGTTTCCTAATATCAGTCCTCTCTGACTCGAAGGTGATCAAAAACGAGTTCCAGGAGATCACAATAACTACAAGGTACATTACCCAACATCCCACATGCCTTTTTTATGGAGCAATATCAGCTTATTCCAGGAACTTGTCCAACTCCCTTTTAGCATGTTTGCAGCAAATCTGAACTAGTTGTATGCTTACTTAGTTTGTATACATGACACTTTATTCTTTCTAACTTATCTAATTCAAATATATACACAGTCTAGTCGCTTCATCATTTTAAATACTACAATTAAGTCTCCATGAAATCTATGTTCTTCTAGAGAGAAAACACCCAGCTCTGAGCCTATTGTGTGATACCTGAGGGTTTTTAAACTATTTAGTAATCTAATGGCTCTCTTTGTATCTTTTCTAGGGCCTCTTTATCTCCCACCAAAAACAACAATAACTTGCATTTATATAGCACCTTTAACGTAGTAAATCGTCCCAAGGTGCTTCACAGGAGTGTAATCAGACACAAATTAACACTGAGCCAAAGAAGGAGACATTAGGATAGGTGAACATCTTAAAGGGGGAGAGAGAGGTGAAGAGGTTTAAGGAGGGAATTCCAGAGCTCTGCGTCTAGACAGCTGAAGGCACAGCCACCAATTGTGGGGCAAAGGAAGTGGGGGATACAAAAGAGGCCAGAATTGGAGGAACACAGAGTTCTCGAAGGGGTGTAGGGCTAAAGGAGGTTATAGAGATAGAGAGGGGCGAGGCCATGGAGGGATTTGAACATGAGAGTTAGAATTTTAAAATCGGATGATGGGTGAATGAGATTTGGTGCGAGTTAAGATACGAGCAGCAGAGTTTTAGATTAACTTAAATTTATGGAGGGTGGAAGATGGGAGGTCGGCCAGGAGAGCATTGGAATCGTAGAGTCTGGAGATAACGAAAATATGGATGAGGGTTTCAGCAACAGTTGGGCTAAGGCAGGGGTGGAAATAGAATCATAGAATCATAGAATAGTACAGCACAGAAGGAGGCCATTCGGCACTGGGCGCGTACACCGTAAGTATGCAGAGTAGGCAGATCGTGACGTCAATCAGCATGTAACTGCATAAGGATATCCGCTGCAGCCTTATCTGTTGCCACGCTGGGGTGATATACTATTTGGTCTCTTTGGGCTAAAAATTCGGGGGCTTAATGCCACCCATTACTGGCAAAAAGTTGGGTTAAGAGGGCAGCCACTGCTATTTCGCCAGCTGGTACCGGGTCCCGCGGCGTCTGCCATTTTTCAAGGCCTGGCAGCGCTGCCGGTAACATCCATCGCCCTACAAATTAAAATGAGGGAGAGGTGATGTCACTCGATGTGCAACGCCGACTTAACGTCACCTCGGCAAACTTGGACCATTGCACTGAATTCAGTGCTGGGTCCTAAGCTCGCCATGTAAACCTAGCATGCAGCAGACTGACAGAGGTGCTGTCAGCACCTCTTAAAGGGACACACACATCTTTCAGGTAAGTTTGAATTTAAGCTTTTGGACTGGATTTTTTTGATTTTATTGAAGTAGTGGCTTGCTGCAATACATGTTAAAAAGTTTTTTAAGTGTGTATGGAGTGCTGCTGGACTCTTGCAAGGCCTCGGATAGTAAAAGAAGGCCTCTGAGAAGACAGAAAATGCTGGAAATACTCAGCAGGTCAGGCAACATCCGTGGAGAGAGAAATAGAGTTCAGGTCTTAGGTCAAGATGCTGCCTGACCTGCTGAGTATTTCCAGCATTTTATGTTGTCATTTCAGATTTACAGCATCCGCTTGCAGAGGGAAGAGGAAGACACAGAAGAGGAAGACGCAGAAGAGGAGGAAGCAGAAGAGGAGGAAGCAGAATGAAGGATGCAACCCCGACAGTCCCTTTCTAGCCAGGATATCCAGGATGGAATCATCCTCCTGCGGTACCAGTGACCACAACCCCAATTTCCCTTTCAACATTTGTCCCACACCTTACCTTCCCTCTGTTACTGACCATCACAGCGTCCTCTTGGCCACAATGCTGAAATAAAAACCACCATAAAGCAAACTTTCCAGTCCAACTTTATACATCTATCCATCCAATATGACATCAAGAAATCAACACGTCACCCTTATGCATTCTCTTAGTGACTGTCTTGTGTCAGAGAACAGAAAACAGAGAGTAGGAATAAACGGGTCCAAAAGGACCCCGCACAACAAGATTATTAATTAACCCCTTCTCATTGCACAATACCCAATCTAGGATAGCCTGTTCCCTAGTTGGCTCCTCAACGTACTGGTCTAAAAAACCATCTCGTACACACTCCAGGAATTCATCCTCCACAGTATTATTGCTGATTTGGTTTGGCCAGTCTATATGTAGATTAAAGTCACCCATGATTACTGTAGTACCCTTGTTACATGCATCTCTAATTTTCTGTTTGATGCTGTCCCCTACATTACCACTACGGTTTGGAGGCCTATATACAACTCCCACCAATGTTTTCTGCCCCTTGGTGCTTCTTAGCTCCACCCAGACTGATTCTACATCTTGATTTTCTGAGCCAATATCCTTTCTCACTATTGCTCTGATTTCATCCTTTACTAACAACGCCACCCCACCTCCTTTTCCTTTTTGCCTGTCCTTCCTAAATATCGAATATCCTTGGATATTTAGCTCCCAGCCTTGGTCACCCTGCAGCCATGTCTCCGTAATCACAATTATATCGTATCCATTTTCATCATTTGCGCTGTTAATTCGTCTATTGGAATTCTCTACCCCAGAGGGCAGTGGAGGCTCAGTTGTTGAGTATATTCAAGACAGAGATCGATAGATTTTTGAATATTAAGGGAATCAAGGGATATGAGTATAGTTCAGGAAAGTGGAGATGAGGTAGAAGATCAGCCATGGTCTTATTGAATGGCGGGGCAGGCTCGAAGGGCCAAATAGCCTACTCCTGCTCCTATTTCTTATGTTCTTATGTGTGTGCCTTTGCCTATCCTACTGATGTCATGCAGTGCAGCCCCAGTGGCTGCAGCATGGCTAGTGGAAGGCTGCTGACTTTCATTGGGGGAGACTGCAAATGGCCTTGCTGGTCGACCTTGAGCTGGTGGCTTGGAATGTCAAACCGAGTGACGGTGTTTCTTCTTCTTCACTCTCCTCTCCCTCTTTTGGTCACTCACTAGCTAGGCAGGCTGCATTTCTTGGGTGTGTGAAATGAGGAAGGCACAAGGGTGGAGTTGTGGTGAGGGGCGGGCGGGAAAGCAAGGGGTGCATGCCAGAAGGAGGATAGTGTATGGGAATACCAGCATCTTGTATCTTTTCAGCCCCACCGCTGGCCAAGAGCTCAGCTATGCCCCTGCCAAGAGGGTGAGATGAGGCTAGGAATGGGAGGTGTGCCTCGTGATTGGTACAGATTGTTGGTAGCTGAGTGATTGGGAGGGAGTCATGCATTAAGCAGTGTGTGAGGCTAGTGATGCAGTTGGTAGGAGACGGCTTTTGAAGATGCATTCACTGACCTTGATCCATGGTTTGAGGTCATGAAGCTTCTTTGGGCACTGGAGCCAGGTCATGGGGGCGACACTGCTGGCAGTGACAGCCTCGGTGATGTGGTCCCATATCATTCTTTCTGGAGGGCCTCCTGGTCCTTGTGGGCAGAGGACCGCGCTTGCAGTGTTGACACCCTGCACAAAGTTGGAGTGCTGCGTGCAAGACCCTGGTTGCCCCTTCCCTGGCTTGCTGAACCATTTGTGTTAGTGCTGAAGCACTTTTCCCATTTTTTGAGGTTCAGAAGTGAATTCAGCTGTAAGAGCTGAAGACTCGTTTTTGGAACTTCTTTTTAATGTTAATTTTTTTTTAAAAAGGCAGTAAGGGCTGAAAACTGCATTTTTTTTACTTCATTTTAATTTTTATTAGTTCAGAAGGCATTGTCCTTTTAATGCATTGCCCTTTTAATTTCCCACAATGCCTAGCGAACTTCATAGGCTCACTTATAGAGGCTGTTGGAATCTGGAATGGCGCTTCTGGACGGCAACTTCGCCTCCGATGCCTGCACTAACGCCACCAGGATGGCATTACACGGTAAGTTAGCGCGGGGCTAAAAATCTTTAGCCCCCCAGCGTGAATTTTTCTCTTGTACTGCTTCGTCCATTTTCAGCGGCCGTTAAGCAGAAGCCGCGAAGACATCGGCAATTCTCGTGGCGGCCACGAATTTTTATCCCTTTGTGTGTTCATGCTGCCATTTGTTTTAAAGGGATGGCTAAAGAATATCAAAATCAGTAAAAAGCCCTACGTAACCCTTTTGTCCTGTGATGTTAATGCTAGCTTAATAGGACTTTTCAGTAATGTAACAATGCGTTGATTTTTGAGGCTGCAGTTCCACCCTCTGGCTACCAGGTAACACTGCGTAGCAATTTTAACTTTTAATTGTCATTTTACCTGCTCTTCCAGGTTTCTATTTTAGATGGCCCAGTTAGATTATTTCTTAGTATGTATTTTAATTCAAAATATGGAGATTTATCATTTACTTATTTCGTGCCCATCACTAGAGCTCTCCATCAAAGCCAAGTTCTGCTTCCTGCATCACTGGCCTCTACCATCTGACCTAGGGCTACCCACCTGCAAACCACGGGTCATTTTTTTTTTTTAATTGCTATTTATCTTTGATGCTCTGCTCTGCTCTCCAATTTCTTCTCAGTTCCTCTGACCCAGCTCCCCAACCCCCATTCTCCCCACCACTGATGTTTCCATGCTGCTCCATGGCCCTGCCCTGGACTTTGGGCTCCCCATCCTCAGTATCACCACCACTGCTCATGCCCCTGATTTGCAGCCCTTATCTCTGCTTTTCTGTCTTCCACACCTGTTCTCAACCTGTGTCCCTACTGCTCCACTGTCCCTAATTGCCTGTAACTTTATTAGTACAAGAAGAAAGTGGTCCCTGCCAAGACCTCGGTCGAGATTTTCTGGGGTGTCAGCGGGCGGGATCGGTGGCGGGTCGGGTGGGAAAATGTTTTTTTTTGACAGTGGGTCGGGAACCCGCTGTCAGCCTACCGCAACGCGCCTTTCTCAATGTCGGGTCTGTCCGCGCTGAGCAGACCCGACAGGCAGCAGCAGGCGACCCAATTAAACTCATTAGCATCTAATTGATAGATCATTAACAGGCTTTTTTAACTTACCTTTTGACTTTAACTTCATGGCCACAGGAACCACGCTGTTCGGGAACCACGTCTGTCAACCTGAGGCGGGAGTTCAGTGGCCATTTCTCCAACTGATTACTTGACAGCTTCAAATGTACAGTTAAAGCTCCCACCTGACAGATTGTCACTTTCCTCAGCCACAACCTGTTTCTCAACAACAACAACAACAACTTGTATTTATATAGCGCCTTTAACGTAGTAAAACATCCTAGGCCGCTGCACAGGAGTATTATAAGACAAAAAATTTGACACCAAGCCACATAAGGAGAAATTAGGGTAGGTGACCAAAAGCTTGGTCAAAGAGGTAGGTTTTAAGGAGTGTCTTAAAGGAGGAAAGAGAGGTAGCGAGGCAGAGATGTTTAGGCAGGGAATTCCAGAGCTTAGGGCCTAAGCAACAGAAGGCACGGCCACCAATAGTTGAGCGATTATAATCAGGGATGCTCAAGAGGGCAGAATTAGAGGAGCGCAGATATCTCGAGGGGGGGGGGGGGGGGGGCGTTGTGGGGCTGAAGGAGATTACAGAGATAGGGCGGGGCGAGGCCACGGAGAGATTTCAAAATAAGGATGAGAATTTTGAAATCGAGGCGCTGCTTAACTGGGAGCGAGTGTAGGTCAGCGAGTACAAGGGTGATGGGCGAACAGGACTTGGTGCAAGTTAGGACACGGGCAGCCGTATTTTGGATGACCTCAAGTTTACGTAGGGTAGAATGTGGGAGGCCAGCCAGGAGTGCATTGAAATAGTCAAGTCTAGAGGTAACAAAGGCATGGATGAGTTGAGGCAAGGTCGGAGACGGGCGGTGTTATGGAGGTGGAAGTAGGCGGTCTTTGTTATGCTGCGGATATGTGGTCGGAAGCTCATTTCGGGGTCAAATATGACACCAAGGTTGCGAACAGTGTGGTTCAGCCTCAGACAGATGTTAGGGAGAGGGATGGAGTCAGTGGCTAGGGAAAGGAGTTTGTGGCAGGGACCAAAAACAATGGCTTCGGTCTTCCCAATATTGGAGAAAATTTCTGCTCATCTAGAACTATATGTCGGACAAGCAGTCTGACAATTTAGAGACCGTGGAGGGGTCGAGAGAAGAGGTAGTGAGGTAGAGCTGGGTGTCGTCAGCGTACATGTGGAAACTGACGCAGTGTTTTCGGATGATGTCACCAAGGGGCAACATGTAGATGAGAAATAGGAGGGGGCCAAGGATAGATCCTTGGGGGACACCAGAGGTAATGATGCAGGAGCGGGAAGAGAAGCCGTTGCAGGCGATTCTCTGGCTACGATTAGATAGATAAGAATGGAACTAGGTGAGTACAGTCCCACGCAGCTGGACGACGGTGGAGAGGCGTTGGAGAAGGATGGAGTGGTCAACCGTGTCAAAGGCTGCAGACAAGTCAAGAAGGACGAGGAGGGATAGTTTACCTTTGTCACAGTCACAAAGATGTAATTTGTGACTTTGATGAGAGCTGTTTCGGTACTGTGGCAAGGGCGGAAACCTGATTAGAGTGATTCAAACATGGAATTGCGGGAAAGATGGGCACAGATTTGGGAGGCGACAACACATTCAAGGAATTTGGAGAGGAAAGGGAGTTTGGAGATGGGGCGGTAGTTTGCAAGGACAGAGGGGTCAAGGGTTGGTTTTTTGAGGAGAGGGGTGATGACGGCAGATTTGAGGGAGAGGGGGACAGTGCCTGAGGAGAGAGAACCATTAACAATGTCAGCTAACATGGGAGCCAGAAAAGGAAGTTGGGTGGTCAGCAGTTTGATGGGAATATGGTCGAGGGAGCAGGAAGTGGGTCTCATGGACAAGATGAGCGCAGAGAGGTCATGAGGGGAGATCGGAGAGAAACTGGAGAAAGATGTAAGTTCAGGGCTAGGGCAGGAGGGAACCTTAGAGGAAGTTTGGCCCGGTGGGCTAGGGGAAGGAAGGGAAATGGCAGAGGCAGCGGAACGGATGGTCTCAATCTTAAAGACAAAGAAGTCCATGAGCTCCTCACACTTGTTATCGGAAGTGAGGGTGGAGGAGGCAGGGGAGAGGGGTTTAAGAAAACAGTTAGCAGTAGAGAATAGGAGCCGGGGTTTATCTTTGCATTCCAGAATGATTCTGGAATAGTGAGCAATTTTGGCAGACAAGAGAAGGACCCGATAATGTTTTATGTGGTCCGGCCAGATCTGACGGTGAATGGCTAAACCAGTTGTCTGCCATATCCGTTCAAGTCTGCATCCCTTGGACTTAAGGGAGTGAAGATGGGAGCCATACCAGGGGGAATGGCCAGGGTGAGAGAGAGTAATTGTTTTAGCAGGGACTAGGGCATCAAAGGTAGTGGTGAGGGCGTGCTTGAGCAGATCGGTAGCTGCAGAAATGTCATGGTGAATGGAGGGCGAAAGGCTGGACAGTTGGGATTTCATAAGTGTAGTTGTAAGAGAGTTCGGAGAGAGTTTTTTCCAGCGGCGGACACAGAAGGAAGTAGGGGTTGGGAGGGTGGGGGTGGGGGGGGGGTGGAAGGGGGATGTTGGTGGAGAGCGATACGAGGAAGTGGTTAGAGATGGCCCTATCTGCGATTGACACGATAGGAGTAGCGAGGCCACGAGAGATGGCAAGGTCGAGGGGGTGGTCGTGAATATGGGTTGGGGAGTTTACATGGAGGGAGAGATTAAAGGAGGATAGGAGACTAGTGAACTCAGAGGAGAGAGAGCATGATGAGTTGAGATGGAGGTTGAAATCACCGAGGATGAGAAGTCGCTCGGTGCAGAGGCTGAGGGAGGAGAGCAGTGAAGACATCTCAGTAATAAAATTTTTATGGCACTTGGGTGGGTGGTAGAGAACAAGAATTTTAAATGAGTGGGGAGAGGGGTGGAATAAGGTGAGATGCTCAAAGGAGGAGAAACTGCTGGAGGGATAGGGGGACAGACCAAGGTGTGATTTGGTGATGAGAGCCACACTGCCACCATGGCAGTTCTCAGTTCATTTCCAGCACAGATTCTGCAGGCATTCCACTTTCCACTCTTCATCCACTCTCACCTCATTGGAAGAACTCTCTCACCATTGACCAAATGCTTCTGTCATCTCTACTTCACCTGCCATCTAATCCATCAACATGGGTGCCCTTAATACTGTCTCACCTTGGTCTTCAGAATCCGACCACGATCAGCCCTAACACCAGCAGCACCAGGCACACCAGCAGCACCAACAACAACACCAACCTTCTCCGCAATCACCTGATGTTGCACAGGACAGAGGGCATCAGCACCCGAGCACATTGCTGCCCGGGAGACCAGGGATGTCCTCACCATGGCCAGATTTACTTCACTTGATGCTGTACACCCTGGCTGCCATATGATGCGGCAGGTTGGCATCACCCCACACCAACACCATAAAGCATCCCTACAATGCCCAAGCCATTCCTTTCACACTCATGATCATTGCAGGGGGTAACGTTATGTCTCACCATTCACTGCAACTCACTAAGCCACTTCCAAAGGTACACACAAATCTGTCCAAGAACGCAAAGTGTTGAAAATAAAGGTTTCAATGTTTGACAGCACATTAACAGAAACTTTACATGAACATTGGATAAAACACCCAAGTGGCTACCCTTGTGTGTTGTTAGTTGATATGATTGCACTAGGATGAGGGTGAGTGTGAGGAGTGGCTAGTGAGATGGGTGATGAGAGGCACAGCAGGATGAAGGTGAGTGTGGCTTTATACTAACGTTTCGTGATCTAATGAGATCATTGAAAGGTTTGCGCCACTGCACCCAGGTCCTCCTGACACCATCCCTGCTTGTGACCTCCTCTGCAATGTGCAACCAGGCTGTGTTGGTCTTCTGGGGAGGTCTCTTCCGCTCATCGGAAGGGAAGAGGACCTCCCTGCATGCTATGACTGCCTCCATAAGCATATGGAGGGAGTCATGGGAGAACCTGGGTGCAGCCCTGCACCTCTGTGCAGTGATTGTCAGTGTTTGCAGCACTTCATTGCTGTAGAACACTGACAGCACAAATGTCAAAAGAAAGTTGGCTGTGGTCCCTTTTAAGGAAACCGGCTGATGACGCGTCATGAATGATGCCAGCAGACCCGCTTCCTCTAATTGGCCTGGGAAACACGCTGGGCGGGCTTAACAAGCCCTATCAATGGAAATTCATTTTCCAGAGTGGGATGGAGCTAGCAACGGGGCCGCGACCTGCCACCGACCCCGGCCGCAAGGACCCGCCGAGGTAAGGAAAATCTCGGCCCTAGGCTTAGAAGGCTAAGAATTCTGTCTTGAAGGGAATGCTTAGTCATGAACAGAAGACAATCAGGACTGCACCTGCCTTCAGGAGACCAAAGATATTCAGATTGAGGAGGCAGCCAGTGCTCCCAAGAGGAATAAGCTGGACTTTATGCAGTCATTAAGTTCCCCAGATTTTTCCTTTACTTTTGTTTTACTCTATCACAGGAACTGTCCATCAGACACCTTTTCACTTAACATGGAAAGTAAATATCAGGCCTAACATACATTGCCACAGGGTATTGACTAGTATTTTTTTTAAATCAGAAAACAAGCAATAAGAAGCAAATCCAAGCTTTAATGGTTTGCTTGAACAAAATCCAGAACATTCTAGAAGAGTGTATGCTTACAATTATCGTTGCCCTGGAGAAAAATAACTTTTATCCAAATTCCTTTGTACAAAGCAATGATTTCTCCAATATTCTGTTGCATATATCAATAAAAAAATCAATCAGTTCTCAACCATGTCAGCATAATACATGCACACAAAACAGGATCTAGTTCCTAAATCAAGCATTTATTAAAATTAGGTACTCTATATATTAAATTATCAGAATTTAGGTGGTAAATCTCTGAGGAAAGGAGAGGGCGTCTCCATCTCGGCAGGGGGTGGGGTGGGGTTGTTTGGAGGCGAGAGTAATCTGCAGATAAACATTCATCACAAGTGTAGAGTGTGCATGCAAGGAAATGTTTGCCCTGTAACGGCTGGAATTTACTATAATGTGAAATGCTCCACCTACCCTCCCTCCCCCACGCCCACCGATATACACACACAACTGTGTGCATTATCATGTCCGAAATCACCCATCCTTTTGGCCTCTCCAACATAGATTGCCAAGTATGGGTTCTTTTGCTTTGTAGACCTGTTTTTAGCAGAAACTTGAGGCTAGCCAAACCCATTTCACTTAGGTCCTTTACAAGCAGCATGTACATAAGAGAATCAATAATTCAGCCCTAATTGGTAATAAGTCTTACTCAGGCAGGTCTCGTGGATTTCTGGTGTAGAAAATGAAAGTGCCAAACTGGTACATTAGGGGATGCTCTTGAGTTGGGGTTAAGGTACATTGCTGGGTGAAATACAGAGGCAACTTTACTCAAAAGCCCAGCTTAAACATGGGAGTAAATACATCACTGACTGTCCCACTAAAGCAAATGTTTATGAGGCAGGAGCTGAGACTGGGGGGGGTATAAATATCTCCTGTGCATAGACTTTTCTGCCAATCAATTGCAAACTTTCTCAATAAAATGACATTAGCAATGTCTCAGTCTTTAATGTAGCAGCATGGATGTTGCCACATAACATCAATGGGGAATATACTGATGGTCGCTGCTGGCAGAACAACAGAGCCAAAATCAAATAACCCCTGGAAACACAAACACTTATAAAATTAGAACAGTATATAGAAATCAGAATACAGTATCAAGGAATGAATTGAAGGTAGCAATCCAATTCCAGGGGTCAGATAATGCTTGTAATACCCAAGCTTCATTCTTGCAGTTCATATTATTGGATCCTCCTGATTACATTAAAGGCTTTTAGGCATTCCCAGCAATCCATTATTCTCCATGTATACCGTATGAAACCCTTATTAGATTCTAGCCTGCAACACTGGCAGATATCCATTATACTACATATAAACCAGCTCAGTCCTACTCTCTGGAATTCTCTCCCAAAACCCCTCACTTTATTACATCTCTTATCACCTTCCTTGACTTTTATCAAAAGCCTCCCCAAAACCTATCTTTTTGACCTCACCTTTGGTCACCTCCCCTAACTGATTGCCAAACCACTGGTCAGTATCCAAATTACCCCACCTCTCGTGAAGCACCTTGGGCTCAGGACTGCAGTGAATATACTGAGAATTACTCATAAAATGAACTCTGGCATGTTATGGCTAGTCCTCAACAACAGATCTTCCACAGACTATATTTAACTCTCCTTCAAATTTGATCTCAATTATCATTATACTCTTTATATAATCATATACATTTTCCAATACCATTAGATAGTGGGGTGAATTTCTGTGGAGATTCTCGCGCTCGTCCACCGTAACTTCGGCTGAAGCGCTGAGGAAACCCCAGAAAAACAGCGTTCGTGCAATTTTTCCAGGATTTGCGTGGAATTTCCTCAGCAGTTATGGCGGACGAGTGAGAGAACCCCTGTCGAAATTATTCCATCTTAATGCTTAATCATCATTAATATAGATTCTATATTTTCATAGCATAACATTTTTTGCCTTTCTAAACTGAGTTTTCAATGTGGCTGACAAGAAATTAATTCCACTATTGAAGAGTAACTATGAATAGTTTGTGGTCCATATATTAATTTATATCCCTACCTATTCCTCAAACCTGCCATCTGATTAATGGTTTAGGTAAATAGCATCTTTAATCATATCAGCACTCTTGGAGGATAAGGCTCTAAATGTAAGAGGTTTTTATTGGAAGAAACTATACAGCTTTGCTCAGTGGACTTATTCATACACTTTAATTTTGATCAAACCCAGTTTTGCAGTAGCAGTGTAAGTATATGATGAAGGGTAAAGACAAATGGCAATAGACTAGTATTCCTCATCTCAAATATGGAAAGTATCTAGTTCTGAATTTGAATAAATCACCTCTTAGCTTGTGGGAGCTAAAGAAGTACATTAGACCCTGACTCCAGAAGCACTCACAGCAAACCGTACAAAGTAAAGACAGTAAGGGCAGCAATTTTCTGATGAAGATTCTAGGTATTGTGGCAGTTACTGTAATTAAGAGCTATTTTTATACTATATGATTCATTTTGAGATCAAAGCCTTAAAATTACTTTTGGCAATATTAACAAATGACGGTTAATGCATTTGTATGATATTGCCTTGTCTAGTATTTTAATGAAGGTTAAAAATAAATGGGTAAATGTCTGTACTAAAATAGCAGACAGAGGAATATTGCACTAATATTGCACACTGACTGTAATTTCTAGGCTCAAAAAGGTATAGCAAGAAAGAGTCAAGAAACAAGTATATTACTTTGTTAATGGATTACCACGAGATACATGATTCACCATTATAATTTTCAATCCAGTTTAATGGGGTTTATTATATACATCAGAAAATATTTGTAAACATTTAAAAGTCTACTCCAAAATTCTGAAAAATGCACCAAATAAAGTGTCAAAAATTTAAATTTTATAGCGTTGCCCACAGTCATCCCTAGACAATAATTTTGTCCATGGTGTACAGAGTACCTACTTGAACAACTGCCTACATTACACTATTGTTTGCAATGTTTTGCTATATTAAAGGTGCTATATAAGTGTAAGTTGCTGTTGAACCTCTTGATTACAGCTTTGTAATCACTCAAGTATCGATATTTTGTGTCAACTTGGCAAGAAAGGCTTTCTCATTTTAACATATTTGTAATTAGGTAGGGGATGTAATAGGAGGTATGATAAACAATCATGTAGTAAGAGTGGCAAGGGAATGACTAGCAACTTTAATTGAAGTTGCTATATAGAAATACTGTGGGGGGAAAAATTCAATTGGTTTGCGCCTCGCATTAGCGCCTGGCGAGGACGCGAACGGGGCGCTGATGCAATAGCGCCGGGGCGAGGCGAAATCAGCGACGCACAGCAAATCCAGCTCCCCCGTAGCGCCGCCGCTAACAGTTACCGCCGGGGACTTCAACGCCAAGCAGATCGTGACGTCAGTGAGCGTATAACGCTCACTGGGCACCCGATCTGCAAAATTCATTTTCGTCCCCTGCCTTAGTGCCTCGCCCCGACAGCGACAGGGAGAGGAGGCGTCAAGCAGGTGGATGCTGGCTCCAAGGGCGGTATTTAAAGGCATCCTCAGTAATGAGTCGCAGCTGTCAGCTTAGTGGTGTTTCACTGCTTCCTTGTCAGTTTGACATTGTGAAACCGATTCATTCAGTCATTTAAAGATTGTTTAGTATCAGGAGCGTTGTGGCTACTAAAAATTAGTTACATTTATTCTCACAACATATCAAAGTGCTACACTTGGTTACATTAATGGAGCTATACTGGCAGTCGCCCTCGCCCTCCAAGATCTACGACGGACGGAGCGGAGGCAGCGAGAAAGATTGGAACATGTGGCCAGAGGGAGGAGTAGAGCCATGAGGGCTCTCAACAGGAGGCCTTACCCTCCGAGGGTATTCCGAGAGCACTTCTCCTACCTCCAATTAAGCGAGGAGCAGTGTATTAGAAGACTCCGCTTCAGCAAGGAGATGGTCACAGAACTCTGCCACCTCCTGTAACCAGACCTCGAGCCTCAGATCAGGGCAACCATGGCTGTCTCAGTGGCAGTCAAGGTTACCTTCGCCCTCAATTTCTTCGCCAGCGGATCTTTCCAGTCTGGAACAGGAGATATAGCTAACATCTCGCAGTTCACCGTCCATCGCTGCATCCGGGAGGTCACAGAGGCTCTCTACAGTAGAAGGGACTACATTTCCTTCCCCATCACCAGAGAGGAGCAGGACGAACGTGCATGTGGCTTTGCCAAGATAGAGGGCTTCTCCATGGTGCAGGGTGCCACTGACTGAACCCATGTGGCTTTGCGGGCACCGCATAACAATCCTGAGATCTTCTGTAACCGCAAAGGCTACCAGTCACTTAATGTGCAGTTGGTGTGCGACCACAGTCAGCGAATCCTCAATATGAATGCCCGCTATCCTGGCAGCAGCCACGATTCCTTCATCCTGCGCCAAACCGGTGTGCCAGCACTCTTCCAGCCACTACATCAAGCTCATAGCTGGCTGGCCGAAGACAAGAACTATCCGCTCTCCACCTGGCTCATGACTCCCCTCCGCAACCCCAGCACTCATGTAATGAGAGCTATGCTGCCACCAGAAACATCATCGAGCAGACCATCGGGGTGCTCAAGCAACTGTTCCGCTGCCTTGCCCGCTCGGGAGGAGCCCTCCAGTACTCGGCTGAGCGGGTGTCCCACTTCGTGGTGATCAGCTGCACGCTCCACAACTTGGCCATCATGAGGGTCCAGCCCTTGCCACCAGGATTGTGGGACCACCTCAGGAGGAGGAAGAGGGAGAGGAGGAGGAGGAGGAGGAGGAGGAACAGGAGCGAGGGAGGAGGCAGCCACTCAATCAGCTTTCCGGAAGGGCGGTCCGTGACCGCCTCATCAGACTGTGGTTCCAATAAATTAAACCCCAGATCCCCGTTGCTCACCACATCCCCATCATTCCATCCCTGTCGCAGGCCATATCACAGCGCAAAGCTGAAATGAGAGACACCATAAAATAATCCAAACTGAATTAATAAATTTATCAATAATCAGTGAACACATATTTACAGCAACATTATTACCTATTCACCCTTGTGCAATCCCTTAGTGCCTCTCATTACTGTGCCTTTGCCTACTCGAGTGCTCATACGAAATGTTGGCTCAGTAGCTGCAGCACGGCTGGTGGAAGGCTGCTGAGTGTCATTGCGGGAGACTTCAGATGGCCTTGCAGGATGCCCTCGACCAGCTCTGGGCCTGGAAGACCCAGCTGTAGACTGCACCACCTCAGCATGGGTGGCAGCAGTCTGGGCTGGCTAGGTGACAGGCAGCGACAAGGACAATGGCGGAGTGCCAGTGGTGGGAGCAGGAATGCTGTCATCCTGAAAGGACAGCAGCTTCCTGCTCCACTGACCCACTGCCACTCCCCTGGGGCAGCGCCTCAGCATCCCTAGCAATCTGTTGCTGCACAGATTGCTGGCCTGCTGCAACACCGTGAAAGCACTGGTCGACGGTGACAGACCCAGCCACGGTGGCAGCAGTCAGAGCTTGCGTTGCATCAAGCTGAGACTGCATGAGAGCAGTCTGAGATTGGATGCCACCAAGCATAGACTGCATTACAGCACTAAGACGTTGCGTCGCTTCCGCCTGTGCTGCGATGGAAGCTGCCAGATCGCCCATCACACGTGGCATCATGTCTGGGTCGCCACGGTCTCTCTGGGAGTCTACCTCCTTTGCAGACTGGAAATGATGGGCTCCATGGTGTGCACAGAGCTCTGTGCAATGTTGGAGGTGGACTCCTCCATGCTCCTTACCATTGCCGAGAGGCTCTCAGGCACCCTTGCCATTGCACCTGTCATCTCCGTGTGCATGCCCATCACCCTTCTTCTAAAGGCCTCCCCATCGAGGTCCTCATCTGAGTCCTGTGCAGCAGAACTCACACGCGAACTCGCCCTCCAGGAGCTGGCTCCCGAGCTACCCTTTCCCCTGGCCTTGCTGCAGCCGGCTCGTCCCCGGTGCATCACCCTGTGCAGATCCCGCTACTATACTAGCCTCCTCTTCTCCTGCCTCGCGCTCTACGGTACCCTCAGGGACAGGCTGCTCAGGTGCTTGCTGATTATCTGAAAGCATAAGGGCACAAGATTCGGGTTAAGGTGAGGGGAGGGCGGCAGGAAGGGAGAAATGCATGCATGCAGCATGATTAGCTGGAAAGTGCGAAATGCTTGTGGGGTGAGGGGGAAGTGGGATGTGAGAAGAAGGAGTAGGGATGAACATACCGTTGTTGTCCCCAAGGGGGTCAACATCAGCTCAGACAGTGGTTGGGTGTCGGCTTGTCCCCCGCCTGTGCGCTCCTGCTCCCTCCTGTTGTGAGCCACCTTGGCCTGCAAGAGAAAGGAAAGAGTGTGGGTGAGTGTGGAGCAATGTGTCTGGGTGATGTGCCTGCCATAGTAGAATAGCTATGATTGTGTGTGAGATGTGGGTGTGAGTGTTGGTAGGTAGAGATTGTTGGTGGGTGAGTGCTGAGGTTGTGGTGCTTTGGGCAGTGTGTGCAGACTGTGCTTCAGATGGTGGTATGTAGCATTTGTTGAAGCATTGACTCACCCTGACCTCCCAAGTGAGGTTGTTAAATTTCTTCCTGCACTGTGTGTGGGTCCTGGGGACCACAGTGCTGCCCAAGATGTGCTGGGCTACCTCCCTCCACATGGTGCGGAACACTACTTGCGGCGATGGCCTCCTGCCACCTGCCGGGCACAACACCGCCCTCCGTCTTTCCACTGCGAACACCAATGCCTCCAATGCATGGTCGCAGAATCTGCGGGCTCTCTCCCTGGGGCGTGGATCAGCCATCATTACGGCAGCGTCTGTAAGTCACCTTCTTCTATTGGTTAATTTCACGCACACACGTTCACTAGCTTTGCTCAGTGGTATTAACAGCCCCAGACTATTGCATTCAGTGCCAATCCAGCCATTCTTTCTGAACTTTATCAAGTGCTGCAGATATAAAAATGCAAAGCTGCTTTTTTGTAAAAAAAAAAATTCAGCCTGGTTTTTAAAATCTGTTGGTCACATTAAAAGGAAAATTTCAGCTGTGTGTCCAGTCTAGGAATCTTTGATCACAAAGTGAATTTGGATATAATGAATATGTGTAAACTTTAAAAAAAACTTAAGTGAAGCAATGAATATATGAGAATGGGAAATGCTTAATTTGATGCCCCATTTAGCTGCAAGTTAACAGATTTCAGTCAGTGCAAAAGCAAAATATAGGGCTTTGGTGAGACCACACCTAGAGTACTGCGTACACTTTTGGTCTCCTTACCTAAGGAAGGATATACTTGCCTTAGAAGGGGTGCACCGAAGGTTCACTAGATTGATTCCCGGGATGAGAGGGCTATCCTATGAGGAGAGATTGAGTAGAATGGGCTTATATTCTCTGGAGTTTAGAAGAATGAGAGGTGATCTCATTGAAACGTATAAAATTCTTAGAGGGCTTGACAGAGTAGATGCTGAGAGGCTGTTTCCCATGGCTGGAGAGTCTAGAACCAGGGGTCATAGTCTCAGGATAAGAGGTCAGCCATTTAGGACTGAGATGAGAAGAAATTTCTTCACTCAGAAGGTTGTGAATCTTTGGAATTCTCTACCCTAGAGGGCTGTGGCTGCTCAGTCGATGAGTATATTCAAGACTGAGATCAATAGATTTGGGGATAGGGTGGGAAAGTGGCCGGATGGTCTCCACCTGCTCCTATTTCTTATGTTCTTATCCAATTGATGAGATTAAAGCCAAACATTGGTTAATTTTTTTTAAGGAGGAAAAGGTGAGAATTATTCCATTTCTTTAAGGAGCTTTAACCATATATAAATTCACTAAAAATGTGTTTGATATTCAGTTCTATCTGCACAATCTGTCTCTAAATCTAATCATTTTGTTCACCTTACAATTGTCCTTCAGAAAATATTGGAGAGAATAGGTCAATACAGTTAATCATTAGGGCTTCCATTTTATATTCAGGACTCCAAGTATCTGATCTATCCCATAATGCTTCTGGAAAAGCACCATAATTATCAATAGTCTCCGTACTCTTAAACCATGAAGATTTACAATACCACAGAAAATGCTGCTGGTTGAAAACACTAAGGGCATTCTACGTTTCTTCATATCTAAAAGGCTTTATTGAGACCACATTTATTGAATCTAGCTCCCTTAAGAATGACAACTGTTTATCATAACAGAAAGTTTACCACGTTACCATAGTAGTTGTTGTTATTTGAATTTTGGAATTATAAACACTTTCACCAGTGAATTATCATTATTCCCAATCTGCCAATAATTCAATTGCAAATTGTTAAATTGGTCTTTGTTGCTCCACCATGTTGGTGCTGTAGTTGAGATAAAAGAGGAATGCAAATGATGCATCACATAGTGAGAACCATGAAACAATTCTTTTTTTTTTACTTCTTTCACTTCCTGGAGGCTACTGCTTTCTTTAAGCAAAATCTAGTGATTCTCAAACAGATATTTTGTGTTCAGTAAATGTAAACATTTAAAATAAATTCACCCTACAATAAAGTATGTTTTAAATTTTGGGTTTAATAATTTTGCTTGACAGCCTTGCAAAGTAATCAGCCCTGATGTTGCATGCATTGGATACTTGAAGCCAACTGGACTACCCTAATTCTGAGATATACTACAACTGTGTCCATCATGTGTCCTTTTTCTAGATAATTTATATTTATGTTAAAACTGTCTGCACAATAAAACACTCGGAAGTATAAAAAATAAGAAAATGGAAGGTTCAGTTCTTGTTCCTCCAACTAAAAAGAGGTACAAGGATTGAAACAGTCATTTTTGTCTAAATACCTGTCATACAAATGACATGCAAAGGAGTTTTGAAGACCACCTCCCTCCTTTCTATTGAAGCCCCTGAATCAGAGGCTATTACATCACCTAGAGCTCCAGAATACAAACACAGCAGGTTTCAGGCCTGTAGAATGCATTTTCATTAGATGATCTTGTGTGCTCCCCTGTACCACAGTGAGAATTTAATGAGTCAACATTTGTATCAGCACTGCAACAAGCACACAGAGGCCAGAGCTGGAGAAAACTGAAGAAGGTAGCTTTTTTCCATTGAAACCAGAGCTGTCCTTGCACTCGTTCCTCATGCCATGGAAGAGGCCTGCTTTTGCTCCTCCTGCTCTTGCTCACCATCTCCCATCAGTGGCTGCCGTTTTTTAAGCTCTCGGTGGTATTTCGCCATCAAGGAGGCATAGATGCAACCATATGCCCCAGCCACCACCATCATGATGCAAACAATGCCACATAAGACCCCAGCAACGATGACTGTTCCAATGGCTCGCCTGACGCTGACTGGACGGTAGCGTTGTCTGATGCAGTCTGAGGTATGAAAGTAATGTGGCCTTGCGGTGCTGAGCTCATGTTTCACACAGGGAGGGCCAGTGACTACCTTTCCATTTACCGAGGATTTGTTTTCATCCTCCAGTTGGATACAATAGTTGAACATCTCTACGGGAACTACTCTGAGATCTTTCCCACGGAGGTCTTTCGGCAGAGAACATTCAATTCCATCAAGTTTTCCACCTGATTTTAAAATAGCGTAATCAGTTAATAAGAACTTGTAGCACTCTACCACTCAATACAGTACAGGTTATCTTGCCAATGTCACCATTTCCTTAAGTAAAGTTGCTAATGTTTGCATTTGTTGGGCATATATTCGTAACCTCATTTTATTAAACATTTTCTCCTCTCTTTAACGGCCCTTCATCATATTTGGTTATTCGATTGTGAGGAGGACATTGTGGGGCCAACTCTACACTTGCAGTAGGAGACAGCACTCATAGGGAGGGCATCATTTGAAGTTACTGGCACACAGCCCATGATTTTCCACCATATTTTACATAATTTTAATGGGAAGAAATTCACTGGCTATGTGATTTCCCATGCTCCCTGCGGATGCTGCTTCCCACTGTGAGCAGGGATTCAGTCTTCACAATTGAACCGAATGTTGTCCTGGCCCAATATTCATTGACATACACTTTCCAGCAGGGATCATCAGACACAACAACAACAATAACAACTTGCACTTATATACTGCCTTTAATGTAGTAAAACATCAAAATGCGCTTCACAGGAGTGTTATCAAACAAAATTTGATACCAAGCCACATAGGGATATATTAGGACAGATAACCAAAAGCTTGGTCAAACAAGTAGGTTTTAAGGAGCATCTTAAAGGAGGAGAGAGAGGCAGAGAGGTTTAAGGAGTGAATTCCAGAGCTTAGGGCCTAGGCAGCTGAAGGCACGGCCACCAATGGTGGGGCTAAGGGAGTCGGGATGCACTAGAGACCAGAGTTGGAAGAGCGCAGAGATCTCAGAGGGTTGTAGGGCTGGAGGATGTTACAGAGATAGGGAAGGGCAAGGCCATGGAGGGATTTGAAAACAAGGATGAGAATTTTAAAATCAAGGCGTTGCCGGACCAAGAGCCAATGTAGGCAATTTAGTGATGGGTGAACGGGACTTGGTGCAAGTTAGGATAAGGGCAGCAGAGTTTTGGATGAGCTCAAATTTATGGAGAGTGGAAGCTGGGAGGCTGGCCAGGAGAGCATTGGAATTGTAATGTGTAGAGGTAATAAAGGCATGGATGAGGGTTTCAGCAGCAGTTGAGCTGAGGTAGGGCAGAGACGGGCAATGTTACGGAGGTGAAAGTAGGTGGTCTTGGTGATGGAGAGAATATGGGGTTGGAAGCTTATCTCTGGGTCAAGTAGGACGCCAAGGTTGCGAACAGTCTAGTTTAGCCTCAGACAGTGGCCAGAGAGAGGGATGAAGTCAATGGCTAGGGAACGGAGTTTGTGGCAGGGACCGAAGATAGTGGCATCGGTCTTCCCAATATTTAGTTAGTAATCACGAGAAAGAACCCTGGCTGGTATCTCCTGGCCCAGGGCTACTGAGGCCAATTTGTTGTGCTGCTGTTCTGCCTGCAGTAACACAGGGATAAAGCCTGTGATTTAGGTTGAATAATATATGGATGAATTCAGTTTTAATCCTCATGTTGATTTGATTTTGGCAGAAGTGAATTATAGCCAGTGTGGGCAGAAAGTACATCTGTAGTTGCACGGGTTTGTTCTACTGACCTTTGTAAAGGAACCACTCCATCCAGTGTTTGAAGTCCCTCAGGCTGCAGTCACATTCCCAAGGGTTCCCACCCAATTGTAACTGCTGAAGAAGTTCAAGTGGCTCAAAGACCTCCCTTTCAAGATTTTGCATCCTGTTTTCTTCCAGATTCAACCAGGTCAAGTTTTGCATTTCATCAAATAAGAGCAGTGGAATCTGAGAGAGGCCATTAACAGAAAGGTCTAACCTCTGCAAATTGGTGGTCTTATAGAAGATGTTTTTATCCAAGCTTCGGATGCTGTTGTTTCTTAAGTTGAGGTCAGTCAGGTTCCTGATATAGTCAAATACATTCAATGGTAATTGGTCCAAGTAGTTGTTGGACAGGTCCAGCTTCTCCAATGTGGTAAAATTAGTGAATGTGAGAGCCTGCAAGGTGCTGAGTTTGTTGTTGCTGAGCGAGAGAAATTTGATGTTTGACGGAATGTCTGTTGGGATGGTCACTAGGCCAAGATTGCTGCAATCCACTTCATATTTTTTACAAGAACAGTGTGTGGGACATGCCAGCAAGGCTTCAACAAGAGTCAACAGCACAAAAAGCAAGCAGAAGGGACCTGTGGAGAAACAGAAGCACGTGTTACTGAATCAGAAGTTTCAGCGGTTATGGATATATGGGTATCCTGTCTTACAACTGAAAATTAATTTGAAGGAGTTACCTAAATTTAAGACCCTACACTCAGTTTATTATAATGGTCAAAAAGAAAAGCAAAATTGTTTACAGCACATCCTTGATCAACAGTCAACCACAGTGGGAATGCCCATCTCACTTTCATTGGACCAAGGACAGGACTATGGATTATGTTATCTTCTCAGCAAATCTGTCAACCTATAGAGAGTTTTTTGTTCAAAATGTTTACTCATGTAGGAACTGTTATTGTGGAAGGGTGAAAATTGACCTATGAGGCACCTGGCTGAAAACTCCACACTTGATCACTGGATAGGTTAAGCTCTTGATTGGGACAATTCTCAACTACTTTGCTGTTGCATAAATCAGATTGAAATAGCAGAAAAGAGCAGGTGGGGAGAGAATTTCTCCTGTGTGATCCCACCCAATTTCAGGTGGGATCACTGATAAAAATGAGAGAAAATTTGGACAGTGAGGCCTCACTACCCTGACTGGGATTTCCCTCTTCCTGCCGCCACCGGGACCACCACTGACTGCATGAAAATGGTGGCAGAGTGAATATGGCCCAGGTCCCTGGTGGATTTCTCTCACGTCTACCCCGCCTACTGCCACATCTCAGGGCTGCCATGTGGAAGAAGCCGGTAGACAGCATGAAGTGATGATAAATTATCCAAGCTCACCCATTGAAGCAGCCACCACACCCTCCATCGGGCCCATCACTTACCTGTTGAAAGCTTCTGTCTCGGCAGAGGCCTTCAAGGAGAGACGTTTTTGTTGTCTCCAGGGGTTTCTGCCCCTTCAAGATCCCTCACCACTTCTGGTGCTGCAGCAGCATCTCTGTCCTTGTAGGTGGGTTCTCGCTTGATGACAGGAATCCTACCAGGAGCCTACTGTGCATGCAGAATGACACCTGACCAAGGAAAATAGGTAAGGGTTGGGGCAGACCCAGAGGGGTGAGTGGATGTCCTCCCTCGCCAGAACTCTATCCCCCCCACCACCCCCGCAAGAGGAGCATCCCACTCCAGGTGCCAACTGGAGAAATAAGCTGGATTTTCCAAAGAAGATTTCACATATTTGCTGCTTGTATAATTTCCATCCATTAAAATGAATGGACAGAAAATTGTGCAGCCTGCAAATTGAGCAGTGGCCTTATGTCTTATGAAATCCTGTGCTGGGAGTGCTAAATCATTAAAATTTCCCTTCCCGCCACCTCCCCCCCCGCCCCCCCACCCCCCCTCACTCCCCCACTTTGCCTCCAGGTGGCTTTTTAAGTAACCACGCATTAGTTCGCTGAAGGAAGAGAGACTGCTAAGGAAACCTAAAATGGAAGATAAAAATTTGTTTCAACTATATTCAGCCAAATAATGCACTTCTTTCTGCTGTTTACTTAGATATGATTGAATCTGAATCTCTGCATTGTAAGTTATCAGGTTTGCTACTGCTACATCAGGTAACAGAGCACTCTCGGCTATACAGTGATGTGCTTACAGCAATCACTTGCTGACTCTCTCAGCAGACTGCAGACTATTGCATGAAGTGGGTGTACCAGAGGAGGATATGAAACAATTCTTAGAGATAACTGTATAAAAGGAATTGGTTCTAAAAAAGTTATCAGAAGTCAAGTTGGATATGTCACTGGACGCTAATGGCATGTACCTTAGGTTGTAGAAGGAAGTTACAGAAGAGGTAGCAGAGGCTCTGGCCAGAATTTTTTAATGCTCCTTAAATATGCATATTTTGCCTTGGTAAGCAGAATGGAGAAGTGTCAAAGTCTTTAGAATTACAGACACAGGTTAACGGAATGGGCAGACAGGTGACAGATGAAAGTTAATGTAGAGAAGTGCAAGGTACCATATTCAGGTAACACATTGCTTGGATGGAGGGTAACTGCCAACATGGAATGGTTTGAGCTGAATGGCCTGTTTCCATATTGTAACTTCTATGTATTTTTATATAAAACGAGGAATAGAGTATACATCAATGGAAAGATGTGGATGAGCAAAGAGACATGGGGGTAGAAATTAGGTCGCGCCCCATTTGGGGCGCAAATATCGTCCGGACGCAAATATTAGCGCCTGGCGCTAATTATCGGCACTGACGGGAAACTTCACTTTTACCGCCCCGGGAGGTGAGTGGAGCGCTAAAGCAGGCGCTGCACACCTCTCTTAAGGCACAAAGGCCGAGCAGTGAGGCGCTAACTCGGAGCGCTGGCGAAGCTCATGTAATGTCAGTCAGCAATGGAACACACACACAATGGCACAGGCCAGTTCTTAAAGGGGATGGTTAATCTTGCTTTCCATCCACATCCTGTTCATTGCTGCCTTGAATCTCGGCCTGGAGAGACTTGCACATCAAATGTGCTGGAAAGAACAATGGAGAGCACCAGGCAAAGAGCTCAGAGTGCAGCTCCCACGGTCTCTGCTAAATCGATACAAGGAATGGCAAATCAAAATGAACCTGCAAAGTGCTGCTCAGTACCCAAAACTCCTTCACACAACGTTGAATCTCTCCAGAAGTCTCTCCCTCTCTCTCTCAGAATGCGTAGTTCAAAAATGCCACCAACAATAAAAGACAGGAAGAGGCCCCCTTTAAATAGCGCCCCCCCCAGCCCCACAGCGATTGATAGCGTTCCAGTCTTCTGGTCGTTGGAAGCGCCAGGCGGTAAGGCAGGGGGCGCCACTCAATTTCCGCTACGGGGCGCCCCAAGGGCGTTGCACCATGGAATGACGTCACAATCTGCGCGCGCAGGTGGTCGCAGCGGTAAGTTTTAGCGCCGCCGCACAATCTCAAGTTAAGTTCTCGAGCGGCGCAAACATCGCTGCGCCCGGGCGTTAGCGGCTTTGCGCCCCATTAGCACCCTCTTAAGGCGCTAACGGGTGGCGCAACCAAGTGAATTTTTACCCCATGGGGTTCAAAAACAAATTTACCTGAAAGTGCAAGTGCAGATAGATAATGCCACAAAAAAACGAACTGAATTTGGGGTTTTATAAATAGGGGCATAAAATACAAGAGCAAAGAGGTAATGATAGATTTGTATAAAGCAATGGCTAGGCCACAGTTAGAGTACTTTGTTCAGTTTTAAGTGCCCCATATAGAAAGGACATGAAAGCATGCAGTATGTATTCAAGAGGATGATACCAGCAATAGGAAACTATACTTATGAAGAGAGACTTGAGCTACTGAGACTATTTCCGCTGAAGCAGAGAATGCTAAGAGGAGATTTAATAGAGTTTTAAAAATTACAAAGGATTTTAATAGAGTAAATAGAGAAAGACTATTTCCTCAGGTAGGGGAGTCAGTGATGAAGAGGTCATCAAGTTAAAATTGTCACTAAGAGAGTAAAGAGAGAGGTTGGGAGGAATTTTTCATCAGAGGGTTGTTGGTGCATGGAATTTTTTGCTACAGGATTTGGCTGAGGCAGGGACCATTGCATCTTTTAAGGCAAAGTTGGATAAATATTTTAAGCACAGCAAGATACAGGGCAATGGGAAGAGAGCAAGCTAGTGGGAATAGATTTGGATTGCTCGAGCAGAGAGCCAGCATAGACATGATAGGCTGAATGGTTTGCTTCTAGACTGTAAACTTCCACGGTTCTAAGTGCTGTATCATCATCAGAATCATGGCAGCAGAAACTGTAGCTTCTGTAAAGGTTTGTCAATTCCTTTATATTTTGTGGCCTAAAATTCTGATCAGGTGAGAGACAACACCACATCTATATAGTGAGTGACACACAAGTGATGATGTTTAGATGTGGTAACATAGCAGGATTTGTGCAGCCTATTACTCATTTGAGAACAAAAGCAAAATACTGCGGATACTGGAAATCTGAAATAAAAACAGAAAATGCAGGTAATACTCAGCAGGTCAGGCAGCATCTGTGAAGAGAGAAACAGAGTTAACGTTGACAAATAGTCATCGATCTGAAACAATGGGCTCGATTTTGTCGTGGGGCGGGCTGGGGTCGTGTCATCCGCTTTTCGTGTTAGCCACCCGACTCCAATTGGATGTGGGAGAATTATTCGATTTTCCCCTAATTGGGCAATTGAGTTCCAGCATGTGGGAACCCATGACCCAATTAGTTTTTTCAGTCTGAAAGTCGCCTCTGATGATGTCATCATTGCTGCTGCATTTAAGGTCTGCAAAGACTGGGAAGCTTTTGGCCTTTGCTGTGAGAGGGACCTGGAGGCAAAATGAGCAGCAGGAGACCTAAGTCTGCTCCCAGATTTTTTGTCGTCCACCACCACCACCACCACCACCACTACTACTACTACTACTACTCCAGGCTCCAAACTTCCACAACAATGGTTATGACTGCTAAAAGTTCCCCCAGAATGATGATTGATCAAATCTCCTGCTTAATGGTGGACCTGCAGCTGATAGTCAGCAATCCAAGTGTGCTACCGCCAGGTTTCACCGTCGTGTTTCAGAGGAGGCGTGCATCACGTCTGAAAAGTGTTAAAATCAGAAAGGCCTCTCAAAATGGGATTATAGAGGCAATTAAGTGGTTGTTAAGGGCCTTAAGGACCTATCCCGCCTCTTGGAGGTGGGACGGAGACGGGATCAGAAACCACGCATTTGGGAAAATTGCTCGGAGGCAGGATGGAGGTGGGGTCGGGCCCGCCCGCCCGCCATTTTTTGCAATTTTAACACCCCCCACACGCCTCCATTCCCGCCTCCTCGGGCCTGGCAAAATTGAGCCCATTAACTCTATTTCTCTCTCCACAGATGCTACCTAACCTGCTGAGTATTTCCAGCATTTTATGGTTTTAATTCATGTGAGAACATTCAGCACTCTTATTGTTTTGAAGTTTTTCAATGTACATATGTTAGTTCCTTTTAAAAAGTTTGAGTATAGGTGGATGCCTGACAGAATCAAGTTGTAATGGCATCTTGCTAAAATTCATTTTGACACAGGCTTTCACTAATTGTTTGACTGTTTTCAGTGGGAAAGTGTTTTTTTTTGACAACGGGTCGGGACCCTACTGTCAATCCGCTGCCACGCGCCTTTCCCAATGTCGGGTCTGTCAGCGCTGAGCAGACCCAACAGGCAGCGGCGGGGGACCCAATTAAGCTGACTATTGCCTTGTTGAGAGACCATTAAGAATCCATTTTACCTTACCTTTTCTGTTTAACTGCTCGCCCACGGGAACCACGCTGTTCGGGGACCACGGCTGTCAACCTGAGGCGGGAGTTCAGTGGCCAATGCTCCAGCTGATTCCTTGACAGCTTCAAATGTACAGTAAAAGTTCCCACCTGACAGATCTTCACTTTCCTCAGCCACAACCTGTTTCTCAGTCCATTTCCAGCACAGATTCTGCAGGCTTTCCACTTTCCACACTCCATCCAGTATAACCGCTTTGGAAGAACTCTCTCACCATTGACAGAAAGCGCCTGTCATCTGTACTTCACCTGCCATCTATTCCATCAACATGGGTGCCCTTTATACTGTCTCACCTTGGTTCTCAAAATCTGACCACGATCAGCCCCAACACCAGCAGCACCAGGCACACCAACAGCACCAACAACAACACCAACATTCTCCGCAATCATCTGATGCTACACAGGACAGAGGGCATCAGCACCCGAGCACATTGCTGCCTGGGAGGCCAGGGATGGCCTCACCATGGCCAGATTTACTTCACTTGACGCTGTACACCCTGGCTGCCACATGATGCGCCAGGTTGACACCAGCCCACACCAACACGATAAAGCATCCCTATTTTGAGAGGCCCGCTTGATTTTTCGAGCATTTCGGCGTGATCCACGCACCTCCTAAACCACGCCAGGTAAACCTGGTGGGTTGACTCATGGGTGGCGTCCTCACAGCTGCAGATCCAACACGACATCGTTTATTGCATCAAGGATTACTTGCAGATGCCAGACCTTGGCTTTAAAAGGTCTCTGAGCACTTTTAGAAGGCCTTCTGAAGTCAGAGGTGCTGCAGCTTGAATCAATCAACTGTGGGACATCCTTGGAAGACCCTCTCCCCGCTTGCAATGAGCGCTTTCCCCAAAGGAGGCACCTGCAAGCAGCATGGGAACCATTCGTTTTCTTTCTGCATGAGGATGAGGAGGAGGAGGAGGAAGCTGAGGAGGAGGAGGAGGATCTGGAGGAGGAGGAGCAGGAGGAGGAGGAGGAGCAGGAGGAGCAGGAGGAGGTCAGAGCGCCGGTGTATCGACCAGCGGCAGCGGCAGCACGCGAGCACATGGCTGCCTGGGATGCAAGGGATGAACTTATCCTGGCCAGATTTGCATAGGTTACCCAAGTTGGCACATGTCCTTGGCTCCATCCTAGGACATCATTGACAATGGACATGACTCTCTGGCCTCCTTTCACTCAGGCCACCAACCTGACAACGCAAGTGTGGCAGAGCCCACAATGTGGAGCTGCCTAAGGCGAAAGAACAGATGCCATAACACCAACATTTTGGCTTCAAATCTTTTTAATGCTTTCCAACAGGGATGGCATTTCATCAATACACATAAACATTCTCCCAATTTGCACACAGATCTGGAGGTTATATCCCTTGCCAGCTGTACCCACATAGATTTGGTTTCTTTGGCAGGCCTCTTCCTCCCAGATGAGTGGAAGAGCACCTCCATGCTACCTGTCACCCCCTCAGACAACATTTGCAGCGCCTCATCCGAGAGCCTCGGGGAGGCCCTTGGCTTGGAATTGGACATAGTGGTTTCTCAGAATATGTTGCAGGTGGTGCAGCATAGGCAGAAATGCCGTGGAATGAGCTAAGGGAGCAAGAAGCCATAAAATCAGACTGGAAAAGTGCTGTCAATAGAGGCGGGTTTCAGTCCCAAAACACTAATTGACCAAGGGCATCCCACAGCTCTGAAATCAAGTGGCCAATCTTGGGAAAATCTCAATTTTTTGAAAACTATCAGTGGAGGCGGGCTTCAAACCCACCCAAACCGAAACCAGCCTCCATCTCGCCTCCAGTGGGAAAATCACCCCCAAAGGTTTCAATGTTTGACAGCACATTAACAGAAACTTTACAAGAACATTAGATAAAACACCCAAGTGGCTACCCTTGTGTGTTGTTAGTTGGTATGATTGCACTAGGTTGAGGGTGAGTGTGATGGGTGGCTAGTAAGATGGGGATGTAATAATATAGATAGAGAGAGAGAGGGATGGAGGTGCAAGGTAAGTTGCTGTGAGTAAGGATGTGCAGGAGTAGGGCAGGGAAGGCAGAGTGATGGGGTTGTGATGAGAGGTACAGCAGGATGAGGTTGAGTGTGGCTTTGTACTAATGTTTCGTGATCTACTGAGATCATTGAAAGGTTTGCGCCACTGTACCCAGGTCCTCCTGACCACATCCCTGCTTGTGCCCTCCTCTGCAATGTGCAACCAGGCTGTTTAGGTCTCCTGGGGACCTCCCTGCGTGTTCTGACTCCCTCCATAAGCATATGGAGGGAGTCATGGGGGAACCTGGGTGCAGCCTTGTGCATCTGTGCAGTGATTGTCAGTGTTTGAAGCAACTCAATGCTGTAGAACACTGATAGCACAAATGTCAAGATAAATTTGGACATGGTCCCTTTAAGGAAACCGTCTGATGATGCGTCATCAAATGACGTCACCAGGCCTGCTTCCTCTAATTGACCCGGAAAACGCGCTGGGCGGGCTTAACAAGCCCTATCAAGGGAAATACATTTCACAGAGCAGGATGGAACCAGCAGCGGGGCTGCGACCCTCCACTGACATCGCCCGCCGAGGTAAGTAAAATGACGGCCATTGTTATTCCCAGTAATCATTAACAATTTTGTAGTATAAAGAGTACTGTTATTCCCAGTAATCATTGATAATCTAATATAGAGAGTAGCATTATTCTTGGTAATCATTAACAGTTTTAAAATAGAGTGTCAGGATATTCCTGGTAGTCATTAATAATTTTATAATAAGGATTAATGTTCCTGGTATTCACTAATATAGAAAGAGTAGCATTATTCACGTTAATCATTAACAGTTTTGTAATAGAAAGTTGTGCTTTTCTTGGTAATCATTAATAACAACAGCCAAGAAAAACAGTCTACATTTCAAAAGCGCTCCTCATGTACAGATAGATGTCTCAAAGTGCTTTACAGTGATTTGGACAAAAAAGGCACTGAGCAGGACAAAGAGAAAAGAGAATTGAAACAATATAGTTGAAGAAAAGGGTTTTTAGGAAGTTTTTGAAAGCAAGTAGGAGGTGATAAGACAGGGGTGTTGAGGGTGAACATTGCAGAGGATGAACCATAGTGGCTGAAGGAACAGTTGCTGAGAATGGATCACAGGGAGCAGGGTACAAGGGTAAAACTGATGTAAGTTTTATAATATATAGAGTAGTGTTATTCCTGGTAATTGTCAACAGTTGTATAATAGAGGAGTGATATTCCTTCAAATTACAACATGTCAAGACCAGTACTGTACCTGAGGATAAGATGACATGTAATACAAGGGAACAACTGGAGAGGGGGCAGAAATTAAATAGCTCTTGGCTCTCTTAGAGGGGGAGATCTTTCACATTCACTCCTGTAACAGCATCAAGAGAGTAGGGGAATGTAAAGCTAGAGGCCTCCCCAGATCTCCCAGATAGTAACAATCAAAAAGAAAACAAAGAAACCCAGAAAAGCCACAGAAAAACAAACAAAAAAGCCGTGTGTCACTTTAAGAACTCCTTTCATTTGCCTTTAACACTCAGTTCAAATTGATGGCACTAACACTGGAAGGCCCTTCCACCCAAAGCTAGGAAATCTTTCCGTCCGTTGCTGGCCCTCATTTGCATGCAGCATATATCTGTAGTGAAGCTCTCACTGAATCTGTATTAAGGCGCATCACAGAATCACACGTGGGAAGGGTAGGGAAGAGGAAATTAAGTGGGCATTGGGTGAGATCGTGGAATATCTAATTTTCCAAACATTGTAAGCCCAAATCATGCCAACGGGAATAAGCTCGCTAGTCCAAAAATTGTCCTGGAATAGTAGCACTTTTCCCAATAGTCATGAATAGTATTAATAACAAGGAGAATAGTGTTATTCATGAACAGTTTTATAATATAGAGAGTTATGCTATTGCTGAAATGCATTAACAATAGTGGTGTTATTCCTGGTAATCATTAACAATTTTATACTAGAAAATAATGTTATTTCTGATAAGTATTAGCAGTTTTATAACAGAGTAGTGTTATTCCTTTTAACTAACAGTTTTGTAATAAAGATGAGCATTATTCTGGTAATTATTAAGAAATTATCCCTTTGACATTCATGATGTACTTATTTCTAGGAAGCTGGCAACTGCTCTCAGAGAGCAACAAATTCACTTTAGTAGAGGGACAGTAAAGGCCGATTTTACGAATGTGGACTTCCAATGCAGAGACTCCCAGGTGCTCTCCACACCATTTTCCATTCATTTAAATAGTGGAGAGAAAATTGTGGCGAGCGCAGCCAGCATTTCCAAATATGCGCTTCTGGCATATGAGGCTGTGCGCTAGGTGCATATGTTCATTAAATTGTCCCTTATAATTCCAATATATCATTGTTGCATATTCAAATGTACAAGACTCAGATCAAAAGCATATGGGGGGAAAAATTGGGTTGCTTTGTGACTCCTGTTAGCGCCCTAAGAGGGCGCTAACAGGGCACAAAGCAACTAGCACCCGGGCACGGTGCCACCCATGCCTCCCGCGAAATTCAGCGGGAGGTTAGCGGCGGCGCTAACCAGTAGCACCCCGTGGCGCTACGCCGCTGGTGATGACGTCATTGCCGTGTGCAATGCCCTGCTCGCGCCCCGGCCACGATCTTCGGGAGCGCCCCCTGACTTACCGCCGGACGCTATGTCCGACGGGGTCAAGGGGGCCTACCTGCGGCCGGGGAGGTGCTATTTAAAGGCGAGGTGCAGGGCAGTCATTTTTTTTGCTGGCCGCCTGCGCTCACGTCCCCAGCCTCCTGAACCGCCCCCCCCCCCCCCCCCCCCCCGCGGAGTGCCGGCTGCGCTCCAAGAGCCCGACACTTCTCTTGAGTGCCGGGCTCTTTTGCCGGCACTCCCCATCCCCGGGGGCCCAGCTGGGCCCCGGGTCACGCTGCGCAAGGCCCCTCCCTTTTAAGAAGGGGAGGAAGGCCTGCAATACCGTGGCACATAGCGCCGCGATATTGACTCGCAGCGCCCCAAAAGGGATGTGGGGTGCTTCCAGTAGCGCCCCGCTTCCCTCTTGGGGTGCAACCACTCAATTTCCGGCGCGGAGGCGCTAATTTTGCCAGGGCGCTAGCTGGGGCTACTCAATTTTTAGTCCATGTTGTTTAACTGCACCCTCAGAGTTGAGATGACCAACAACTGCTTGAATTCTCTTCATCCGTGATGTCATCTGAACCCCACAATATATTATTTTTCTACATGATTTGGGCTTACGAGATTTGGAAAATTAGTTATCCCACAATCTCACCCATCATTCGCAATATATTATATACAGGACTTTCATTTTTTAGTAACACATTGGCTTGCTTAGAGTTGATTATATAACCCTAAACAAACCTTTTAACCTAGATTCATTCCCCACCTCCTTCCTAGCACATGATTAAAGTCACATGGCAAAACTCAGCTGTTTTAATGATGGAGACCAATAATTGGCATTGGTAATAGAAAATATGAACTCACAATCAGAAAAGAAAGACTCAAAAATGATATAACAGGAATAATTGTAAACAGAATGTATTATAATTATAGTAACAAAAAATTCTCAGGAGTGTTTTACAAGGTCCTGACAAGCTCTCCAGGCTCAGTTGATTTTTATAAGCTGTTGGTGTTTTGTTCTTGTGATTTATGATGTTATCCAAATCTCTCAAATGTATCACAGATGGCTGTTCTTACCATGGAACCCAACTCTTCACAGTTTTTGTAAATGATAACTTAAAGCATTAAAACAAGAAGGCTTAGGATCCTGGTACCTGCAGGCTGTGTTTTGTCAGTTTATTAATGTCACATATTGCAGAGAGTGGGTGGATGAATCTTCGACTAATCTAACAACCAAATGGTATTTATCGCTATGTTTTGTCAAGAAGTTAGGTCTACTCTTTAGAGCTGTTTGTTGTCGATATGTAGAATATCAAAAAATCCTGAGTAACAAAAAAAAACAATTGCAAGGGAATTGCTGTTTCCATTCAGTGTACCTACACCAGTCTTGCTCATGACTTTTAATTCTTAGGCTTGAGATTCTGGTATTTTAACCCAGCCTGCCAGGCAGGGGGTTAAATTTGCATCTGGTGTCTTTGCACTCTCCCCGCCAACCCCCACACCACCCCCACCCCCCCACCCACCCCTCGCCCAAACCACCATTTTAACTGACCTGTTTCTGACTGCATCTCAGGCACCCGCCCCAGGCAAGCATGTCTAAATTAAAAGGTCAAAGTCGTGCTCCGACATCATACCCGCCTCCAATGCATTTTAACTCCAGATCGCGCATGTCCCGCCGAATCTTGGACCCGCCAGCAAAACTTTGCGGGATTAGTGTCATAAGAGCTCCTGAAGCACTAAAAAAGGGACTCTCAGCTGCAGCTCACTGGATCACAGGATCTTTTGCTGTCTGAATTGCCAGGAGGGTTTCCAACTTCCAGATCGTGACTTCTACACCTTTTCTGCCTTATAATCTTTTCGTCAGCCTTCTCTACTTGCAGTTCTTGCTTCTTCTGGCTGAAGCAAGACTTAGGAACATAGGAACAGGAGTAGGAACTGGAAGGAGAAGGAACAGCAGCAGCCTCAGCACCAGTACCTGGGCCTCTCAGAAGGCAACAGATGAGGGGTGCTGCTGGCTGGAGGCCATACCCAGCACACAGAGTCTACAGGCCAAGACTCACCTTCTTGGACCAAATGAGGAGCCATGCAGGAGGGCTTCTCCAGGCAGGCTGTCACAGACCTCTACATCCTCCTTCAACAGGACCTGCTGCCTGCTGGATCGTGGGTCATGCAATGCCAGAGGCCCTCAAAGTCACCACAGCCCTGAATTTTTACACCACTGGCTCCTTTCAGGCTGCAACAGGTGACGTAAACCACATCTCCCAGGTTTCATTTCAAAGCTGGATTAAATAGGTAACCGACTCCTTATTTGCTAGGGCCAAGCAGCACATCACCTTCTCCATGGAGCTCGACAGTCAACAGGACAGAGCTCGTGGCTTTGCAACAGTTGCTGCCATCCCTTGCATGCAGGGCGTGATTGACTGTACGCACAGGGCACTGGAACATTAACAGAAATGGATACCACTCTATCCACGTACAGTTGTGGCCGATCACAGAAACAATATCATGCAGGGCTGTTGAAGGTACCCAGAGAGCTGCCATGATGCTTTCATACTCAGATAGTCTACCATGCCCCCGCTGTTTGACCCTCTGAGGAACACAACAGGATGTCTGCTGGGGGACAAGGGATACTCCATGCGGGCCTGGCTGATGACACCCCTGCACAATCCCACTGTACCTGAGCAGCACAGATACAATCAAAGGCAAGGCACAACCAGGATCCTTATGCAGCATACAATAGGAATGTTCAAGCAGAGGTTTAGATGCAGGGCTCCCTGCAGTATGCCCCAAATAGAGGGTCATTGATATGGAAGCCGTATGAATGCTTTGAATGTTCTTCAATGCAAGATGAAGGGAGTGGGGAAGAATGTAACAAGGACTGGTATAGTCATTATCTGCTGCATACTGCACGAAATTGCATTGCGGAGATGCCTACATTTAGAGGAGGAAGAGCAGCAGCAGCAGTCCTTATCAGATGAGAAAGACCCGGGGAAAGGAGAGGAACCAGCAGAGGGAAAAGAGCCGCATCAGTGCCTTGGAGCCAGAGGATTCAGGGATC
Source organism: Squalus acanthias (assembly GCA_030390025.1). NCBI lineage: Eukaryota > Metazoa > Chordata > Chondrichthyes > Squaliformes > Squalidae > Squalus > Squalus acanthias. Next base: position 82,055,646 of record CM059435.1, on the reverse strand, counting down.
AGCTCATAGCTCCATGAATGTGCTGAGCTTCTCACAACCCTGCCCTGAGAACTTGCACAGAGAACCCTTTGCATACCAGTCCTTGTTACATTCTTCCCCAATCCCTTCATCCTGCATTGAAGAACATTCCAAGCATTCATACGACTTCTTTATCAATGACATTCTGACCATGCAGAGTCAGAAGCTGCTATGAAACTACACTGCAGACCAATGTTCCAAATGTGAACAAAGTGGTTAATTTAATGCCAAACATAATAAATGCCTTCCATTCATTTATCACCCAGGTGATCCACCCATCGTGCTTTACTTTAAAGAAGGTTTCTTAAGTCTGCTATTTCTACAAGGTGCTCCTCTAGTGGCCTGAGAAGAGCTGGTGGGAGGCTGCTATTCCTCATGTTGGGACCCTTGAGATGCACGTGGCTGGTGACTTCTGGGTGCTTGATCCTAAGAGTGCCTGGCCACAGGCTGCTGCAACTCGACAGCTGTTGGAGAAGTCTGGCCCAGCCAGGGGGACGAGGGGGAATGTGCAGACGTGCTGACATTCTGAAAGAGGCCAGCATGTACTGCTCTCATCGTGCCACTGCCACCCCTTTGGGGCTGGAGGTCATCATGTCCAATAACCTGCAGAGGAAAAATTGCAGAAGATGGCCGAGTCCGTCAAAGCTCCGATCCATTCAATCCACTAATCTCTCCATTGTAGAGCCCAGAGTCTGCATGGCAGCTGTTTCAGCTTCCACCATAGCTGCAAAGCGTGCTAGCATGGACTCCTACTGTGAGCACCTGGCTACTACATCCCTGGAGGTGGCCACACTATCCACGGTAGACTGCAGAGGGGTGATACCATGCGAGATGACACCTTAGAGGCTGGATGCAGACTCTTCCATACTCTCTGCCATAGTGGTGAAAATCCATGACAAGCCTTCCAATACCTCGTACAGGTATTTGTGTGAGGCCAGCAGTTTTGATCTCATAGCTGGGCATTAACTGGCTGTGTGGTCACCACACTTACAGAATTGGTGGGATTTGGAAATAAAATAGGAAATAGGGTTGGAGTGGTGATGAGTTTTAATTAATTCAAAAAATTGCACTGTAATTCCCCTATTTAGGATTTTACAACAGTGCACTACTGTGATGTGGGATGTGGACTGCAGGCCTGTTTGTGGATGCCTTCGAAAGCTGTTTTAGTTTGTTCAGGAACTGGACCCTCTAATGTTGTATTGGAATCTATACCATGACTTTTATTTTCTTTTTTAACTCTTCCAAGATAAATTGCTTTTGACTTGAAAGACAGAATTGCAGTAATTTTTAAATGCTGTAAACTGCACCAAATGAAGTCTCAAAAATCAAAATTTACTGGGGGTAGGGAATGCCCCATGAAAATAAGTCTTGCACCTTCAATTCTTGTATCCCTCTTCAATAATTTTTAAGTCCATCACTTCTTAAAACGGTACAGATTGCTGTAACCTGGGGGACATCACTGCATACTTCCCTCCAGTCAGAAAAACATCCATTCACCACTATTCTTTGTCTCCTATCCCTTAGCCATTTTTGTACCCCAGTTACCACTGTCCCTTTAATACCACATGCTGTTATGCAGTACTTTATCAAATACCTTTTGAAAGTCCATATGTACAACATCTACTGCACTAGCTTCATCAACCCTCTCTGTTACTTTATCAAAGAACTCAATCAGGTTAGTCAGACACGATTTGCCTTTAACAAGGCTATCCCTTATTAACCCATGCATCTCCAAGTGAGAATTAATTTATCCTTGACAATAGTTTTTGAACTGGCAGCTTTTTTGAAGCTGTTGGTTAGCTTTTGTTAGTTCCTAGGTTGGCTCATATTTATAATGGCCCAGAAATTGATCTCGCTCTGTTCCCGCGGGGGTAAGGCTTCCCCGCGATCTCTCACTCCGCGTTGGCTTTTTCAGATCCAGCTCGCACGAACTTGATGTTCCAGACATCAGCTGGGCAGTGCTTGCGTATCCCACCGGCGTAGTGAATTCGTGCGAGCTGTGGGATCACGTGACTCAGTTAGAGCCAATGGCAGCACACCATCTTCAATTCATAAGTTTCACATACGTGCTGTGAAATCTATGAATCTTACACCCCCCCAAAATAACAGCTAAACCTCAATTAAATTTAAAAAAAAAACCATCACATTAATAAAATAAGTATAGTTAAATAAAATTAACCATTTTAAATAAAAAATTAAATTTTTGAAAAAATTTAAAATCTTTTAAAAAGTTATAAAAATAAACTTACCTGTCTTTAAAGTCTCTAAAAAAGATATACCTGTTAAAAAAAATTCAAAAAAATACTTAATTCACTACTTACCTTGTTAAAAGTGGGTCTTACTCCTCCTTTTTACATTTCTGAAATCTTCCGTCCTTACCTGTGCGTCCAAAGCATGAAGTGCACAGCGTGCGCGCAGCCTGTAGCGCGCACGCGATGCACCGAGGAACCGCCCCCTTTTCAAAAGAGCAAGTGCCGGTTTTCAACGCATGCGCAGGGCATGCAGAAAACCGGCAATTGGAGAGAGAATACGCGAGAGTACGCAGTGCGTACTCTCGCGCAGCGGGATGAATTTTTGGCCCAATGTCCTTATTATATACACAGATTCTATTGGTCTGACAAATATAGACTCGTGGGCTTCATCGTATGAGTTTAGTTTACCACAGTTTATTTTGTTGTGTGTAATTTGAGTGCTATTTGCACAGGAGGTCTTTGCAATGATATTAAATGTAGTTGGGATGCCTCAACTCCTGGTGACCCACTAACCCATATGTTTGCTCTGGTTCCAGAAATACTTCAAACAACAAATCAGAAACTCCAATGGGCACAGAATAATAATGGGAAATAAATGCTGATTTTGTTATATCTTTGTCTCCTTCTGTGTGACCAGACCCTCTCTACCACCCCAATCTGACAGATAACCTAGGACCTCTTTTACAGTTGCTTTTGCACTGGCTGTGTGAAGGTGAAAATGTTTTGACCAAGGTTCACCTCTCCTCTCCCATGAGTAAGTGCCTCAAGATGTAGAGAAAATGTTTCTACTTGTGGGGGAGTCCAAAACTAGGACCCATAAATATATGATAGTCACTAATAAATCCAATAAAGAATTGTGGAGAAACTTCTTTACCCAGAGAGTGGTTAGAATGTGGAACTTGCTACCACATGGAGTAGTTGAGGCGAACAGCATAGATGCCTTTAAGGAGAAGCTAGATCAGTACATGAGGGAGAAAGAAACAGAAGAATATGTAGATAGGGTTAGATGAAGAGGCTCATGTGGAGCAGAAACACCGGCACAGGCCAGTTGGGCAGAATGGCTGGTTTCTGTGCTGTAAATTCTATGTAATTTCTGTTTCCTGCCTCCTTTCGATACTGTGGGTGAAACTGACTCGTGGAGGGAAACAGACATGGCAATTGTCAGTGTTTTCAAGGCTTGGTCAAACATGTCAGAGTTAGCTGATAAAAATCAGCAAGAATTGGGCCCCTCTCCCCTCAATACCACTCCTTCTCCTGCAATCTGTCTTGAAGGAAGTTGGTAAAAGGGCAGCACTCTGGTGCCAAACAGTGGATGGAAGAACAGAAAAAACAAGTGAATGTGAAGCGTAATGATGCCCTATTTTGACAATACTAGCTTGTCACTTTAATCCCAAAAGCGCTTAAATGTCAGCGCAGGAAGCAGTAGCAGCAGTTTTTTATGGGGGCAGGCTGGCCCTGATCTGCACCCAGTTTTCACTTGTTTTCATTTAATTATTGAAAATGCATGGTTTAGCCCTCCTTTGGTCTTCATGTCCTGATGTTTCAGTCTGTCAAACCTATGTGTCCTCTGTTGCACAATGATGAGAAGACTGGCTAAAGAAAAGGTGGATGACTACTGAGTAGATCTGCCTTTTTCAATGTTTACCTTTGGACAATTTTGCAAAATGTGAATCTTCCCGGAGGATTCTTTTGTCGTGCTGGAAGACTAGAGGGAGAGGGGTTTTGGAATGTTGCAGATTCCTGCAGAATAATGGCTTTGTAATTCCTGCGGGGACAACATTCTGCCTTTTCATTTGCACTCATCATGTCGTTGAATGAAATGAAAGAGTCATGCAGAATGGGAAAAATAGCTGATACCTGCTCAACTGTCAGAACTGGAGTAGAGAATTAGTTCCTCAGGGGAACTGACATCTTTTTATTTAAAAAAAATTCAATGTCTGTTTTCGCTTTCAACGGTGCATCTGTAATCAGATTGGTCGAAAATGTGACCGAGTTCTGTGACATTACAGTACAAAGCATCCTACTATGCTTGTTTGTTTTTGTGACAACTGGAGATAAATTGTCCTCATTTTAGATCCTTCTCTCCCCACCCCCAGCTTTGGCCAAGTGTGTCCATGATGTACAGTGCAAGTAGGATTGGTATTAAAAATAGTAATGAGAAGTCGCACAACACCAGGTTATAGTCCAACAGATTTATTTAAAATTACAAGCTTTCGGAGCTGTCGCCCCTTCCTCTGGTAGAGTTACCTGAGGAAGGGGCGACAGCTCCGAAAGCTTGTAATTTTAAATAAATCTGTTGGACTATAACCTGGTGTTGTGCGACTTCTCATTTTTGTCCACCCCAGTCCAACGCCGGCATCTCCACATCATTAAAAATAGTAAACATTTGCTTTGTCGCAGTGTAGATTATAGCAGTGTTCTTGAATAGGAATACTAATTTTGTTGGAGTAAAGTCTTGAAACATTGGAGAAAAATTACTTTATTTTCATATTTTGAAAGCGCACCACTAAGGGCAGCTCAACTCATGCAACAAGTCCATCCATGACAATAATTAAACAGAATCAATCCCTGTCCAAATGTGTTTTTTTCTCTCTCTCTGTTTTTCTCTCCCTCTCCCTCTCCCTGCAGTTAATAGGCTTTAATCCCTTTCCCGCCTCGAGGAGACGGGACCCGGGGCAGGACGGCTTCCCGCCTCCTGGCAAGAGGGCCCGGGGGCGGGTTGGGGGCGGGTTTGCCACCCGCCCCCAAATTCTGCAACTTTACTGGCAGTCCCACCTCCATACCCGCCTCCTCGGGGCTGAGAAAATCCAGCCCACTGTGTTGGGCCATGATCCCTGTCTCTCTGAAGAAAGATGAAGGTGGGATTGTTAACCTGGAGAAGCATGGGGGTTTGGGTGCAGGTGAGGGGTTAAAACCGGCAAAAATGAGAACACATCAGAAAGCTGGCTCCAAACTGCCGACTTCTGCGTTTAACGCGAATGAGTTAGGCTGGTTGCACGCAACACGCTCGGGAGAGGCGAGTTGCCTATTAACATATGGTAATCGCTCAATTGGAGCGATATATCAACACAGTTTTAAATTTAACGTCGTATCCATGGGTTTCCAGGGCTTCCTGAAAATTGCCATTGAAAGCAAGGCGAGAACACAATGGTAATTGAGGAGGCTGGTTAAAATTCATGGAAATACTGTAATAAATATTCACTACTCACAGCTGCTTTGTTACCTACTAGTGGGAAAGGGTTTGTTCACAGTACTTTTGCTGAGAGTTCACTTTCTACACTTCGGAGGTTTTCTGAATCACATCAGGATGGGTTTCGTCTTAAATTGGACCTCAGACGGGAGCAATATGACCAGCAGCAGCAGCAGCCTGTTCTTCAGAGACCTGCAGCTGGACAGCAGAGAGGGGAGCAGCAGAGAGATGTGCAGCTTGCAGGAAGCACTACCTGTGACACAGGGTGTACAAGCTGAGTTTCCTTGACATGTCAGAACAGCAGTGTTTCAGGAGGCTCAGGTTGTCGTGTCAGGTGGTAGCAGACATCTGCTCCTAGAAGAAGACCTGCTCCCTGTAGACCTGGTGGCCATGCATTACCAGTGGCTGTCAAAGTGACTACTGAACTTTTCTGCCCCAGATCCTTTTAGGGCTCTGCCGGAGACATATCCAAGGTCTCCCAGTTGATGGCCCTCAAATGCATAAGACAGGTGGCTGATGCGTTGTTTGCCAGGGCCAGCAATTATGTGAACTTCGCCTGTGATGCTGCCAGTCAGAATGAGTGGGCGCTCGGGTTTGTGTCTCTGGCTGGTTTCCCACAGGTGTGGGCGTCATCGACATCTGCACACCTCCAGATCAACCAGGAATATTCGTGAACCGCAAGGGCTTCCACTCCACCAATGTGCAGCTGGTGTGCAGCCACAAAAATATATTTCTGCAGGTGTGTGCAAGATTCCCGGCAAGCTGCCATGAGGCTTTCATTATGCGGCAGTCCAATCTACCTGACGACTTTGGACCTGCAAGCACACTTAAGGAGTGGCTGCTAGGAGACAAGTGATACCCATTTCAAACTTGGCTGATGACACCAGTCAGAAACCCAACCAATGAATTCCAACAGCGCTACAATGAATGTCATATGACCACCAGAAGTGTGATTGAACAAGCTATCGGCATGCTGAAGATGCGCTTCAGGTGCCTAGGCATATCTGGAGGTGCCCTTTTGTATGCACCAGCCAGGGTGTACAGAATGGTCGTGATGTGTTGCACTCTGCACAACATTGTGCAGCAGCGAGTTTTGGATCTGCAGGAGGAACAAGGCGCAGAGCGCACATTGGGGACAATTCTGAGGAAGTGGAAGAGGAGTAAGATAAGGAGGAGGGCAATGCAGCAGCAGCTGCTCCCATTGCTGCCCGGGATGCCAAGATGCCCTTATTAATGTAGGGTTCACTTAGGCTGCACCAGTTGACCGATGTCAGAACCACATGCGACGGTCACGCTTCCCGCGGCCCCCCACCCCCACCCCCATGCCACTGACACAAAGCAGTTCTGCAAACAACCAACCACCCCTTGCACATCCCCCCATTGGTCCCCGTAAATTCATGTCTTCCCGATCATCATCAAGCAAGTTAAAAGGTGACTTGCCACCCAGCAACTAAGAATGGGCAAGACGAGAAAGTGGTGCAAACTAATAAAATTTATGTGATTCTACTAAAGAACAGAAACTTCACAACATAAGATTTTCTCATACACCCATGTGCAGACCCTTGTGCAAATACAAAGCTTTACTCTTCCTTTTCCTACCGCTCCTACATGGTGTAACCCCGTGGCTTCAGCAGAGATAGAGGCAGGCTGCTCACATCCTTACTCTGATTGCTGAGATGCTCTTGGCCGACTACCTCTGGGTTTTGGAGCCCGTGAGGACCCCACCAAAGACTGCTCCACCTGCACCTGTGCAGGGGCATACTCGGCCATCAGGACACGAGCCAGTATGTCGGGTACTGACTGAGGGGGGCGCAACAGGTGAGAAGTGGAAGCGCTTTGAGTGGAGTTCCCACTTCCATGTCCCCTTTCACCATCACCCCTCTCATGGGCCAGCCACACTTCACTGCTACCACTCTGCTGGAGAGCACTTTGGTGCAGATCAGTGCAGCGCTGTAATGCCAAGGCTAAGATATCTTTCGTCTATTTAAGGCGGCAGACACGTTAGCATCCAAAGTGTGTAAGGCCATGACCAAGGCATACATGGACTCATTTGATTGCTGTATTTGATGTTCCATGGAGCTGGCCACTCTATCCATGCAAGAAGACATTATTGCAATGCCCTGCGACATCAATCCACTCATGCATGATGCGGACTCAACCATTCTCTCTGCAATCATGGTCAGTGTGCTTGGAAAGCCTGTCAGTACATCGCACATTCTCTGCTGCTCCTCAATGATTATCCTTTTCCTCAACAGCCCTCAGGGTACAGCATCTGTGTCCAGCTGAGCAGTGCTTGGAGAGGGCTGTGCCCTCCGATGCGGACTCTCCACAGCTGTCCCTGCCACCATCATTTGTTCTTGCTCACTTGTAAAGTGCGAGTCATCAGGTGAAAACCCAACTATCTGTCTACCTATCCCACCGAAGTGTGAGTATCTGAGCTGGTGCATGGTAAGCATGAGTCCTGTGATGGTGCACCCTCAGAATGAATCAGCTCCTCTGAGGATTCATCGTCCACGAGGTCCATGGACTCCCACTGCACGCGTGAAGGCCCTGGTGGAGGGAAAAGATATGAATTAGTACCAGCAAGTTAAATATGTTGTAACTTATCATTATGAAGGTGATCATATTTCACTCGCTGTTGAAATCAAGTCAATATGACTGAGTGTTGTATGACATGTGGATCGTTGATATTTAATTGTGTCATCAGGTAACTGGGAGGACCCCATCTCCGCATCTCCAATGACCAAGGAGGCTGAAATGCCACTGATCTACAGCGCTTCCTCTTCTGCAGTTGTTAGCTGGGAAGTCTGTGGAGAACCACCTCTGGTTCTTTCTCTCTCCCTCGTGTTATGTGCTCTCTTCTCCTGCAACGGGGGAAAGAACAGACCTATGAGTAACTGTAATGATATGTGTTCACCCAATGGATGCAGTGCATTTGGTGAGGGTGACTATCAGGGAGAGACATGAAATTGCATCAGGATGAGAGTGAGTAGGAGTGGTGGATGGATAGATGGGGATGTGAGGAAGTGCATAGAAAGAGGATGGGTGTGGTTGCAAGGTAAGTGGGTGTGGGGAGTGATGTGATGGAGTAGGCTTGACAAGGCAGAGTGAGGGGGTGGGGTTATGCGCACAGCAGGATGTAGGTGAATGTGGAACTGTACTCACCTTTCCTGACCATGTTAGCTCATTAAAGTGCATCTTGTACTGACTCCAGGAACGTGGTAAAATACTCCTTCTGCTGGTGAGCTGTGCCTTCTTTGTGGCAGCAGCAGGTTTCTTCCTCCCATTGCTGGGGAAGAGTATCCCTCTCCAGCTCCTCCCAGCCCCCAGCAGTATATCAAAGGAGGCGTCATTGAAGCAGGGCGCAGCCTTTGAGCATCCAGAATCCATTGTCACACCTTGTCTTCTCTTGTTCTCCAACTCCTCCAAATTCCATCTTTGAATTGGTCCTTTAAATACTGGAGTTGAGATTGCATCATGCGGGTCCTCATCACTCCCGCTGCCGTGCAATTGACAGCAAACCCAGAAGTAAAATGATAATGAACTGGCTGCTTTAAAATGCCACTGACAGACACGTTGAACTTACCTCCAGGTTTCCCACATGATATCGGACCCGGCTCCCCTTTGCTCCTGATGCACCTCAGAGTTAATATCGGGGCCAAAAAGAGAGAAACTGGGATTGGGTGGGGGGGGGGAGTAAATGCTTTTTGAAACAGAAAGGCTGTGAGGACAATCAGGTTTGTTAAAGAGAAAGCTGCAAAGGCAATTGTTGGGCAAAATGGTCAGAAATGCTGGATGATAGTTAAAAAGTGAGCATGATGTGTTCTTTAGTTGTATTTTTACACAGAGATAAGTTATTTGATTGAACTAACCGTGTCGAATCATAATTTGTATGTTCACCTTATTGTGAAATAAAGCAGCTGAATGATTCATCTCTGGTCTCATCTCACCAAATGTTTGCTTGGTCTGCTTTTGGAGAGATTGAAGAAATGCGCACGTGTGAGACATGAATACGAAGTTCAGGTCACTCTATCATAGAGCAATGCGAGTCAACTTCCACAAAAGTAAAACACTTAGGGGGCTAAATTCGGTTGATTTGCACCTCCTGCTAGCGCCCTAAGAGGGCGCTAACGGGGTGCAAATCAACAAGCGCCTGGACGCGGCACCGCTAACACCTCCCTCTGTGAAATAAAAACACTTTCCCAACCGACCCGCCACCGCTGATCCCCCCCACAAAATTCCGGCCAAACAATCTACCTATTTCCAGTTGGGTTTTTTTCTAAAGCATCCTTTATTCTTTCTTTTTATGGCATTTTGTTTGATTTGTTCCCCTTTTTCATTTCTTTTAGACTTCAAAAATTAAGACTATATTGGAGCAGAAAAGATAAAGAGGGATGTAGTAAAGGTGTTCAAAATTATGAGATGGTAAATAATAATGAATTATTTCCACTGGTCCATGAATTGGCATCAGAAGGGTCTAAATTTAGAATTAATGCTAAAAGCATATGGGGGAGCTAACAGGAATTTTTTCACAATTATAATATGGAATGCTTTAAGATACTCAGCTATTGAAGCTGTGTCAATTGTAAATTTAAGAGGGAATTTGAGGGAAGAGTGACATTTGAAGTAAACTAAAGCAGAAAAATGGCACGAGAGTAGATAGCTCAAATGTGGCACTAGCACTGGTACAGGCATGATGAGAAGAATAGTTTTCATCTGTGCTCAAATTGTGTTTACTATTCTTTTTGTCTCCTCCTCCTCCCTTCATCATTCTCAGTACCTCTAACATGACATTGCAGACAACAATGAGAAACACATTAGAACTGAATATTCAAGAGGAATAATCCATACTCACATGTGTAGGAGGCTTTCCTCCCCTGCATCACAATTGCACTTGTTACAGGCCCCATATTTAATATGGTATCCTGACTTCCACTCTTGGAGTTGTTGGTTCGTGTGTTGTGCCTGGTGTTCTGCGGAATAGGAATCGTAGTAGTGTCCAAAGTCACAGCTCAGTGATAAAATCAGCACTTGGGTCTACAAAACTAGAAGAAGACATTATTGTGCTGATTATTTTTAAATGAACTTTTTCATCTATAACCAGCTATGTAATTAAATCAGTTATAGTCGCGTGGCCTTTGCCCAACTCCAAAGACAGTGACACAGTGAAACTGCAAACATGAACGCCTGTCCCATCCCTGTGTGTCTTGACATGTACAAGCAGTGATATTTTAAACTACCAGATGCTAAGCCACAGGTGCGAAGTGACTAATCTCAGCTATGCTGCCAAAAGGAGGTGTCTCACCATGTGTGAGATTCAACCTGTTTGGTCTGCTCATGCCTACCTTGTAGCAGTAAATTATAAAGCAACATTGGCAGAGGTTTTGGCTTGGTGTGTGCTATGGGTAAGCCAAGGCAGGGGGATGGAGGTGAAAAAGTACCCTAAAATGGAAAATAAATCAGCTTCTTCCTAAAACTTATATTAAAAACCCAGGAAGAGGACTTTGCTCAGCAGCACGGTGAAAATCAATAATATAGTGTGTGAAGAATCAAAGGCAGCAACCCATGTTCCAACATGATGGGGTTGATTTTAAGTTTCAGCAGGTGGTGGGCAGTGTGATCGTACTGCTACCCAAAGAGCCTGCCGAAAGGCCCAAGCCATTTTGAGTGCCAGGCCTCATTACATTGGATCAAGCTGTGAGCACTGTTCCCATGTCAGCAGGCAGCTCGCCAGTTGGGAGGGTGCATGAAGTCTGGAGAGCTCCTGGCCCCACAAAAATAAAAAAACTTACATTTTCATGAGTGGCCTTCAGCAATCCCTTTAAGCACCTCTGGTTAGGCCGCTCATCGCCTGGTACCAATGGGCAGAGCATGCGCAGCCTGTTGGTACCTAAACATTGCGTTGGAGTCCTATGTATTTCATAGGACCCAATTAGCATATTTGAATGAGGCTCCTCCCTGACACATGTGGGCGCCTAGGCTGCCCTTGCGGAGACTCCCAAGAAAATTGTAGCTAGTGGAAACAGAGCAGGAACAGGGTGGTATGTACAGCACCACAATATTCAGCCCACTACTACTTTCATCTGGGCGGAGGGACTCAAAATTGGCCCCAATTTGTCATCATGCAGTTGATGTTCCCACTTTTGTATGGCATATATGGGACTGGGGGTTGGCGGTGGTGTGGTGAGTTAGCGTACAGTCCTTTCCCTTCTGAGAGATGGGTTTGAATCTAGCCCATGTTAATTGGATTAAGGTCTCTCTCTGCCAACTGTAAGGGTCTTAAGTGTAACGGGTTTGGCCATGTTCAAACTTAATGCTTACGGTTACCCATGGTACAAAACTGCATAATACAGCCCAAATTTGCAGTGTCACTCAGAGATGGTGTAAAAATGGCTGGTGTGGGAAATGGTAGAGAAGGAAGGGTACTCATTTAATTATCTCTGAAGAAGGAGTCTTTAACAGGACAAAGGAGATGGAACTGTAGGGACCTGTCCCTACAAACCCTAGTCTTTTACAGTACAAAGGAGATGGGTCTGTAGGGGCCTGTCCCCAGGAACCCTAGTCTTTTACAGGCCAAGGGAGATGGGTCTGTAGGGGCTTTGGCCACAATCATTCAATCCTCCTTGGATATGGGAGTGGTGCCAGAGGACTGGAGGGTTGCAAATGTTACACATATTTTCAAAAAAGGGAGACAGATAAACTTGGGAACTAGAGGCCTATCAGACTAATGTTGGTGGTGAGGAAATTTTTAGAGACCCTGATCCGAGCCACCATGGATTTGTTAAAGGCAAATTGTGTCTGACAAACTTGATTGAGTTCTTTGATGAAATAACGGAGAGGGTTGGTGAAGGTATTGTGGTTGATATTGTGTACAAGGACTTTCAAAAGGCATTTGATAAAGTGCCACATAATAGACTTGTTAACAAAACTGAAGCCCTGGGATTAAAGGGGCAGTGGTAGTATGTATACAAAATTGGCTGAGGCAGAAAGCAGAGAGTAGTGGTGAACAGTTGTTTGTCAGACTGGAGGGAAGTATACAGTGGTGTCCCCCAAGGGATGGTATTCAGGCCACTGCTCTTTTAGATATATATTAATGACCTGGACTTAGATATAGGGGGCATAATTTCAAAGTTTGCAGATGACACAGAACTTAGAAATGTAGTAAACAGTGAGGAGAGTTACAGACTTCAAGAGGACATAGGCAGATAGGCAGACGCCCGGCAGATTACATTTAATGCATAGAAATGTGAAATAATACATTTTGGAAGGAAGAACGAGGAAAAGCAATATAAACTAAATGGTACAATGTTAAAGGGGGTGCAGGAACAGAGAGACCTGTGGATTCACTTACACAAATTTTCGAAGGTGGCAAGACATTCATAAGGCTGTTCAAAAAGTATATGGGATCCTGGGCTTTATTAATAGAGGCATACAGTACAAAAGCAAGGAAGTTATGCTAAACCTTTATAAATCACTAGTTAAACCTCAGCTAGAGTATTCAAAAGGGAATTGGATATATACTTGAAAAGGAAAAGTTTGCAGGGCTACGGGGAAAGAGCAGGGGAGTGGAACTTATTGAATAACTCTTTCAAAGCACCTGCACAGGCATGATAGGCCGAATGGCTTCCTTCTGCTCTGTATAATTCTATGATAAAAGCCATAATGCTGATGAAATTGAAAAAATCCTGGCATATGGTTTAATTTTGATGTGCTGTTTTTAAATATTTCATTAAGCAATGACATAACAAGCAGGTGGTGATGCCTCATGCAGAGCATGGGCAAATGTGTAATCCCCTATAACACAGACAAACTCTGCTCATCTGTCAGTAGCACACAGGTACACAGAAAGTGTAAGTAGCACAAGTTTGTTTTCCTGTTTCTTGTGCTGTTAAATTGATGTCGTAGACAAAGTGTTCATCTACTTGCATTTGTATTATGCTTATAGGACGTGCTAAATGCACCTCACCATTTACAAATATTATTGTAGCACCATAAACCCATCACCATACTATTCCACAAAGCAACATGACTTTTGATATATGTATGTTCTACCTGTCTTGCTTATAAATAGAAAAGTCATAATGCATGCTCAGTTGATAAGGAGCCCCTCAATATAATTCTCTGTTCCACTGTAGGCTCTAGTATAACCCATATTGTTTATAGCTCCCTCTCTAAATGAGAAATGACGTAAACTTAATCCTCATTATTTTAGTAAAATACAAACTGTTTAACAGCCCTCATTATAACCCTTATTAATATAATACAAGCTGTTTTTAGCTCCCTGTCTAACAGATAAACTATCTAAAATAACCACGCTATAACACAGTTCTCACTGTAACAGCCCATTTTGAGACAGTGCATCATTAAACTTTCATGTAAAGAAATCTCAAACAATTAGAGACCACAGATATTGATACAGGTAGATCTGAACAGATATATAGATGACTGAGAGACAAGTACAAAGAGTGGTGATAGATCAAATGATAGACACCACTACAGATAGAATGAAAGGCAGTCTGACATTGATACAGGTAAATATAGGTACAATTAGGCAGACTCGCTGATCGTTAGATAAAAATAGATACAGATGTGGGTAGATAAACACAGGCACAAAGAGGTAGAAGTCAGACAAATGCAAGTATAGAGAAGAAGACTGACAAACAAAGAAGCAAAGGTACAAAGAAATAGATTGATTGATGCACTGGTGTACAGATGTAGTCTGACCAATAAACAGACGTACACAGCCTGATAGACAGTTTGTTATAGGTACAAATAGATAGCTTGACAGACTGTCATGCAAGTAATTATAGGTAAATATCTATACAGGTAGGTAGACTCACAAATGGTTAGATAAAGATAGATGCAGATAGACGGAACAAAGGACAGACACAGATACAGATGGACTGGGGATTGGTGCAGGTACAGATAGATTGACAGACAGAGAGATAGATACATTTAATATATTGAGAACAAACCTGGGCTCAAATCTGAGTTTAATCAACATTTACTTGAACATCTCTGACAGTAAAGATGAAACAAAATGTTATGTGAAGGAATGCATGTAGCTATACCATTCAGCTCAGTGAGGGGACAGCTATATCACAGCAACACATTCAGCATGGATTTAATGTGATCATCCAAAATGTCTGGATGTTTATGCACCACAATATACATAATATAGCTTTAAATATATGTAGTTCATGTGTGCAAATAGGTAAGGATATAGAGGGTCAGTACAGAAAGGTACATGTAGCTGAAGTCAAGATAGATATAAGCAGATAGGGTATGCACAGAGACCCTACAGTACATATCTCTATGTCACAAAAATATATTTACAGAAATGTACAGACATAAAGAAAGTGATTGGAGTGTGTAGCGTACAAAAGAACAGTACGGTTTAGCAGAAATATCACATTACTTTCAGGCATGCAGAAATTAGTAGGAAACAATTTAAAGAATAAAAGATTCCTGACAAGGCATGGTTAGATCTTGTCACTCGCCCCTGCATTGCAACTTCATACCCAATCAACAAATTTGATCTAATAGTGCAGAAGAGCAAGATCTGCTGTGAATTGACCCAGAATGTTTTCCATTTTAGGAATCCTCTATAAAATACTGAGAAAAAGGCAAAGACCCTGTTACAGCCCAGTGTTTAGTCTCCGAATCATTCACATCTCAACAAAAGATTTTAACACACTTACGTGCCACCTTGATTTCTCAGTTTCTCAGTCGTTCTAATTACTCAGCCGGCTCTTGTTGCCATTTGTTGTTACCACATTGTAAGGTCCTGGCTGTGGTACAATGAGCCCTCTGGCACATACCGCACGCTCTGATGGTAGTAGAACTGTGCAGTTTCTCTGCTGCTGCTGCTGTGTTATAGATAGTAACTTGAGATCTGCTGCCTGCTCTACTTACAGCCGATCAGCTGACAAACCTGAGACCTCGCAGATGAATTGGTCACTTGCTAATATTTTACTGACAGAATGAGTCAAAATGAAGGTATCTGACATGTTTATAGAGATACTTCTGTTCCTTTTGTTTATTTTTTACAATGAGCACCCTCAACGTTCTTTCCAAATACAATTTGTTCAAATTGTATTTGGAAAGAACTTTGAGGGTGCTCATTGTAAAAAATAAACAAAATTCAAATTCAATTATTTTTTATATATCCAACAATTTACACATTAAGCATGTGTAAGTAAGTACCACGTTTTATTCCAAAGTACAGTGCCATATAGGTATCCATTTTAAGAATGTAAGAAAGCATGATTGAGAATAAAATTCAGCTCGTATGTACTGTATAGTTTGCCTTATGAAAGAAAGGCTTGGATTTGCAATTATATAGCACCTTATCACTTTCCTCAAACATTTCAAAGTGTCATACAATGAAGTGTAGCCATTATATGTGCAGCAAGATCCCACAAAGAGTAATGAGAAAAATGTCCCATTTGTCTATTTTGATGGTGTTGAATGAGGGAGCGATGTTTGCTGGACACCAGGAGATCTCTCTGCTCCTCTTAAAATATTGCCATGCGATTTTTAACATTACCCTGAACCGCTGAAATGGAGACACAGGTACACACCTGATCTGAAGGACAGTACCTCCAACAATGTAATACGTCCTCAAAATTGTCCTTGAGTGTCAAATTAAAGTACAGCTTGAACTCAGAGGTGAGAGTGCAACTAACTGAGCCAAACTGAGACGTTTGGTCCCAGAAATTTGATGGTGCCGCACCCATTTTTCATGCAGGCCACGCAAACCAGTTTCTAGGCCTTGGACTTCATCTAGCTCATATTATCTCCTGAGCAAAATTTCCTACGAAGACAATTTGAGTGAAATTCTAGATCAACCATCTAACTTTACCTCCTACATTATTCATCTTTGATCAATTGCTTTCTGTAGCATGATATTTTCGTGGCTTCAAGAGCTCAGGAACAATTGCATTCCATATATTATTTGATCAGCTCTATCTATATTATAGTTGTGTTAAATTTACAGGTGCTAGTACAATACAGATTGCTTGATACTTACAGATGCAAACATTGAGGCTATTTTACAATTCTGTACATTTGAGTGGTATTACACATTGGCAGGGCTGAGCTTGTCCCTTGATAGGAACTATAGGTCAAGCAAGGAAGGGGGAAAGTGCATGAAGAAAATTGTGTTTGTTCAGAACCTTATCCCCTTGGGAGGATAAAGTAGGCAGGGGTTTGGGCCTGAGTGCATAGTGAGGTTAGTTATGGCTTCAGTGGACTGCTAAAGCTCTATCTAGAAGGCCAGGAGGTGGAGACGTGACCAAAATGTGTGCAAGTGCAGTTCTCCCATCCTCCATGGTGAGACAAAGTTTTGGGGGTTTGTGTGGAGAAGGGTTCTTTTAATGTAGGATTCTGAACTGGTCTACTCGACTTCTGCAGGCACAAGTCATGAAAATCAGTCTTAAAATCTCTTTCCAGTCATCCACTGTTAGTGGGTGGTTCAGTTCTCTATCCCAAGAAATGTGAAGGCTTTTTGTGTTTTCCGATGCCATGTAGGATAAAATTGACCAGACAGAGAAAATGGGCTCGATTTTGCCAGGCCCGAGGAGGTGGGATTGGAGGCGTGTGAGGTGTTAAAATCGCAAAAAAATGGCACGTGGGCCCGATCCCGCCTCCATCCCGCCTCCGAGCAATTTTCCCAGAATCGGGGTTTCAGACCCCGTTTCCATCCCGCCTCCAAGTGGCAGGATAGGCCTTAAGGCCCTTAACAACCACTTAATTGTCTCTATAATCCAATTTTGAGAGGCCTTTCTGATTTTTAGACATTTCCCCCCTCCTACACGCCTCCTCTGGAACATGCCAGGTAATCCTGGCGGCCTCACAAGTGGATTGCTTAGTAACAGCTGCAGCTCCACCATTAAAAAGGAGTTTTCAGCAATCATCATTTGCAGGTGGCAGAACTTTGTTGTCTCAGGTCTGGGGGAACTTTTAACAGGCCTACTCATTGTTGTGGAAGTTTGGAGCCTGAGACCCATCTCCAGTGTGACCTCCTGGGAAACCCCGCTCCCCACCTTGACTGAGCGCTTCCTCAACTGAGGTATATAGCAGAAGTATGGGAACCATTTATTTCCTTTCCTCCTGGACATCAGATTCAGACGAAGACCAGCCGCGGCAGCAGCAGAACCCTGAACAATAGCAGCACCAACAGCAGGAGCAACAACAGGAGCGCCAAGCTGCTGCTCACCCACCTGAAACTGCACAGGCCAAAAGGCGCCAGAGCGCGACCACATTGCTGCCCGGGATGCAAGGGACGCGCTCATGTTGGTTAGATTTGCTTAGCCTGCACAATCAAACACTTTTGTCTCGCAACTTCTTACCAGAGCATCGACAATGGACAAGAACCTGCGGATTCCTATCACTCTGACCACCATACTGACAATTGCAAGTCGCCCTAAGCCCTCAATGTGAAAGTCCCATTTGCGAAATGACACAGGCCACAACTTCAACAGTTTGCCATCAAATCTGTTTATGATACCATGACAAGGATGGCTAGTCCAAATACAATACATCACAGCACCCAAGTGACTACCCTTGTGACTACTTGTGCATTATCTTCCTCTTACGCGTGCTCCTGCGTAGTGCTTCCCTGTGGCTTCAGCAGATGTGGAGGCCCCTTGCTCACTTTCTTGCTGCTCCTGTCTCGACGCCTTTGCCGGGCGTCCTCTGGTGTTGCGAACCTGTGAAGGCTCTGCAACAGTCTGCTGCTCCTGCGGCTGTGCAGGGGCTGAGATGCCCATCTCAGTTGGGTGAGGACTCTGGTGGGGCTCTGACCGAGGGCTTTGCAGTGGCATGGTCGTGTGAGCACTTGGAGAGGAGCCCCCACTTCCTTGTTGTCTGCCACCAACATCCCACTCATGGGTCAGCCCCACTTCAGAGCTAGCAAGTGGCTTGACAGCACCTTACTGCACTTCAGGGGGGGCCATGAGGAATCCGTTTCTGCACTGGAAGTCCTACTCCAGAGGACTTCCATGAAGGTCTGGTTTCTATGCTCAATAGCTGACCATCGCTCCTCAAGAGATGTCATTCTATTCTGAACAATGACCATGTTTTCAAGACCCTGGCGACTAAGCTCCTCATGGCCGTAGCCATCCTCTCCTCTACCATAGCCATCCTCTCCTCTACGGTAGCGAGCCTTACCACGGAGTTAGCCATCTTTTCCACGGAGGTTGCCATCCTTTCCGCGGTGATGCGTTCATGCACCAATGCCTCCACAAAGGCTCTGCTCATGTTCGCGATAGACTCCTCCATTCGCTCCACACTCGCAGTGACCCTGGAGACAAAACCTGCCAGAGACTCCTGCACCTGTTCCTGGAGTTCCAGCACCGCTCTCCTTCTGGATGGACCCGGAGGCACAGAGTTGACATGCAGCTGAGCCGAGCTGGCAGAGTCCTGCGCCCTCCGACGAGGACTCTTCACTGCTGTCCCTGTCTCCACCATCTGCTGATGCTCACTTGTGAGCTGTGATACACCAGGTGCCAACACTACTCTTTCTCGTGAAGGTCCCACCGAGGTGTGAGTGTCTGCGCTGGTGCTGGGTGCGCTGAATTCTGCTGAGGCTGCGCCCTCAGAGGTTGCAGCTTCCTCTGAGGAGTCTGGAAGCTCAGGCTCTTTCTCCTGGACAGTGGGGATGGGGGCTTTTGATGGTCCTGTGGGGGAGTAAAGGAAAGAGTTAGAGATGTGAGGTCAAGGTTACATGCACATTGAATAGTGCAGATGATCATAAGTCAATCTGTTAGAGCATCAGATTCATTATCAGTGACTCATGCAATGTCAATGAGAGAGATGCCAAACTATTCTGTTACCAGTTTGCTGTGATGCGCCCGTCTGTCCGTCCCCCACTTGGGAATCCTCCTCGATCCTGGCGATTTTAAGGGCTGCCTCCTCCCAGGCGGTGAGCTGGGCTACTGAGGGTGGCCCTCCTCCTGTCATGGCTCTTTCCTTCTTATTGTGGGCTCTCTTTTCCTGCAATGAGGGATACAAATGGAGTTTGAGTGAGAATGAAGGAGTGAGTGTAGAGAATGCATAGCATAGATGCTTAGAAGGAGACAACGGGCCCTCCATGTGTGTTGTAAGTTGTTGTTGTTGTTGCATCATAGTGATAGGGAGTGTGAGGGCTACATGGTCGAATAGTTAAGTGAATGTGACCATAGAGAGAGAGGCAATGGGTAAGGGTGCAGGGATGTAAGTGTCAAGTGGCATGTGGAGGAAGAGGTTAGCAAAGCAGAGTGCTGGTGAGGAGAGGCGATGGGGATCAGATTGAGGGAGATGGGAAAGTCATACTCACTTTTCCTGTGCGGAGAAGGTCATGAAACCTCTTCCTGCATTGCAGCCTGGTTCTGCGGCTCATCGATATGGAGTTGACCTCCTGGGCCACTTGCAGCCACACAGCTTTAGTCTGCTGGGGTGGCTTTTTTCTCCCTGAGGAAGGGAAGAGCACCTCCTTATTCGATCTTGCTCCCTCCACCAGAGCTTGGAGGGAGGGCTCATCGAAGCCTGGAGCACACTTTTGCCTGCTGGTAGACATAGTCGATCAATGAAGTCCTTACTACAATCACCATAAAGTCTGCAGTTTCCAGAAGAAGCAAGGCTGCTTGCAGGCCTTAAATCCAGCAGCATTGATGATGTCATCGGAGGCGACTTTCTGTATGAAAAGACTCATTGGGCCAGGGGTTCCCACACGCTGGAAATCAATTGCCCAATTAGGAGAAAATCGCACTTTTTCCCCACTTCACTTCAGAGTCGGGGTCCTGACACGAATGCCACCTGACATGCCCCAGCCCGCCCACACTGGCAAAATTGAGCCCAATGTGTCTGCTAGAGTGTTCTGTACTGCAGAGGGACAGTTCTAATGAGGTCATTTTGTGTTAGATTCTGGGAAGTAAAAAAGGTTGTGAAGGTAGTATTGGATCAGGAGATAGCAGAAGCCCTGTTGCCAATGGAACTTGTCAACAAGCTGCTGGAGGGTAATGATCTTGTGGAACAGTTCTAGCCTATTGCAATGATTCCCTTCTCCTGCCTCACTGTGAAACCTCTTATAATGAGTCTTTCTGTGAGATGCAGCACAGCAAAGATGGGGTTGATGGTTCAAAGTTAACTTCCATTCAGTACAGGCCTCCCAGTGATTGTCAGTGATATTATTAGCTATTATCCAACTTCTGGTGTTTTGTTCTGAGTAGTAGGGGAACTCTTTGGAGATGAGTTTGTGTTGGTGCATGCGCGCAGAGGCCCAGGTACCCCAGGGGCGCAGGCTGTTCGCAAACGTCCCTGGGATCACGTGGGCCAGGCGAGCCAATGGGAGAACGGAATCCCCCTTCATACTTTTGACAGGTAGAACAGGTAGAACTGTCAAAAGTATGAATGGGGATCACTGAAAAAAGACATCAAAACATTAAATAAATTTTTTAAAAACCATCACATTTTTAAAATGAGTTAAAATTATATTAAATTAAATATTTTAAACAAAAATTAAATTTTTGAAAAATATAATTAATTTTTTTTACGGGGCTAAAAATAAACTTACCTTTTTTAAAAGTATTTTAAAATTATAAATGAGTGAAAAAAAATATTTTTTTTACTTTTTTTAAACTCTTATGCTAGTAAAAGCAGGCCTTACGCCTGCTTTTACCAGGCGTAAGATTTTTAAGGGATTTCAGTGGGCGGAGGTTTTGCAGAAAGCGTAACTCTCCACCCGCAGAGGACCTTCTCCAGGGCAGGCGTCCGATCTGTCAAGAGGATTCTTGATAGATCGGAAGTGCCGGTTTTCAGCACATGCGCTTCGCATTCCTGAAACTGGCACTTGCAAGGTCCCTACGGGTGTGTACACAGCTCATACACACCCGTAGAGATCGGAAATGAGAAAGAAACCTACTTGACCTCGTCCTCATCAATCTACCTGTTGCAGATGCATCTGTCCATGACAGTATTGGTAGGAGTGACCACCGCACATTGCAGAGACAAAGTCCCGTCTCACACTGAGGACACCCTCCATCATGTTGCGTTGCACTACCACCATGCTAAATTGGGCAGATTCAGAACAGATCTAGCAGCTCAAAATTGGGCATTCATAAGGCGATGTGGGCCACCAGCTGTAGCAGAATTGTATTCCACCACAATCTGTAACCTCATGGTCTGGCATGTCCCTCACTCTATCATTACCATCAAACCAGGCAACCAACCCTGGTTCAATGAAGAGTGTAGAAGAGCATACCTAAAAATGAGGTGCCAACCTAGTGAAGCTACAACACAGGACTACATGCATGCTAAACAGTGGAAACAGCATGCTATAGACAGAGCTAAGCAATCCCACAACCAATGGATCAAATCAAAGCTCTGCAGTCCTGCCACATCCAGTCATGAATGGTGGCAGACAGTTAAACAACTAACTGGAGGAGGAGGCGCCATGAACATCCCCAACCTCAATGATGACGGAGCCCAGCACGAGAGCGCAAAAAACAAAGCTGAAGTGTTCGCAACCATCTTCAGCCAGAAGTTCCGAGTGGATGATCCATCTCGGTCTCCTCCTGTGGTCCCCACTCCCCACCATCACAGATGCCAGTCTTCCACCAATTCGATTCACGTCACATGATACCAAGAAAAAGCTGAGCACGCTGGATACGGCAAAGGCTTTGGGCCCCGACAACATACCGGCTGTACTGCTGAAGACTTGTCCTCCAGAACTAGCTAGGCCTCTAACCAAGCTGTTTCAATACAGCTACAACACTGGCATCTACCCGACAAAGTGGAAACTTGCCAAGCAGGACAAATCCAATCAGGCCAATTACTGCCCCATCAGCCTACTCTCAATCATCAGCAAAGTGATGAAAGGGGTCACCAACAGCCCTATCAAGTGGTACTTACTCACCAATAACCTGCTAACCGATGCTTAGTTTGTGTTCCGCCAGGACCACTCGGCTCCAGCCTCATTGCAGCCTTGGTCCAAGTCACACACCATCCTGACTTGGAAATATATCGCCATTCCTTCATCGTCACTGGGTCAAAATCCTGGAACTCTCTACCCAACAGAACTGTGGGAGTCCCTTCACCACATGGACTGCAGCGGTTCAAGAAGGTGGCTCACCACCACCTTCTCAAGGTCAATTGGGGATGGGCAATAATTGCGACGCTCACATCCCGTAAATGAAAACATTTTAAAAAATTAGCGCTGAATGTTTTCAGTAGCTTTATGCTCAAACAATCTATAAATTTATTGAAAGATTCACACCTCCAACAACCCGAACGATTTAGCTTAAATCCCTACTTAGTGCTCTTTCAATGTACTGGCCAGGCACCCTTCATATTCATTGCAATTAATTCAGAAATATTCTGAAACCACATAGTAAAAATAATGGATACTCAGTGGGTAACTGTAACATTCCATTTTTGCTAAACTGGCTATTTCTTAGTCAAAATACAAAAAGTCTCCTGAGTGCGGTTTCATTACTGTTGCCTTCTGTATATAATATTATTCAGTGGAGTTTTCAGATGTTTCTTTGTTATTACAGCTGGGGTATCAAAATATGTGCATAAATGATCTGTTCCATAGGGTCTTGTGCTGCTGTCTGCCTTCTGTGCAGTGATTCAGATTTCTCATATGTGTGTTTCATTCATCTATGAATGAAACACACATAAACAGCTGTAGATTATGTAAAGGAAGCATATGGGAGACAGATGGTGTGCAGTAGGATATAGAGCATACAGAATGGAAAATAGTGGAATATAGAGGATCGACAAAAGGATGTAATATGAAGGTGTGGAGCCATAAATGACTTGAACAAAGCTTGAATGGTTTATGAATTTCATCTAAACATCATAGCCGTTTATTAATTCTGAAATATCTATTAAGTTGTATGACATGGACTATAGCGTTAATAAAATTAAAACAGTGCTAATGACAGTCAAAACAGCTTGGTATTGAATCACGGGAAGGTTTATTAAGTGAATCAATATAATAGTATTGCTTATGTTATATGCAAGGTTATATGTTCTAAAGCAGGACTAACCATGTACTGAGAAGACTTCAAATCACTGAGAACCTCATTGAAACTGCACTTGGCCAACTATAAAAAGATCATGCAATCATCCCCAATGGCTTGGTAGCTAAAAGCACTACCTGGTGTGTTGCTGAACTGTGCAGACCAGAACGTCCCAGATTTGGTCCCGGAGGTGCTGGGTTAGGTTATAGTACTGTAGTTGGTGTTCTATAGTTGGCCTCGATGCCAGTGGGCTAAAAGAGAAAAACTCAAGTTCCAGCTTTTGATCGCCAAGCACGTGATACCTTTGCGTGTGAATACTGGGGAGGAAAGACTCAGTTTCGGCTGCAATCCCTCCCCTACCACAGTAAAATAGACTGCCACCACTTGCCGCTCAGTCTCATGCATCAAGAATGGTTAGCTGGGCAAGACTTTAGAGGGTTGGTTGTGCTTGTGGAACTCAACCCCAGCATGAGTCAGTATCCTCAGCACAGGCGGTAAGAACATGAAAGAAAATTCCTGCTTTTGAGTCACGTTTGAGAGAAGCCGTAAGAGGCCTAGGGGTGGGACATGGGCCAACAGCAGCACAGTGGGAGGATCAATGTTGAAGTAGATCAAAGTCAAAGAAGGAAACATTTGGAACATCAAAGCCACTGTGCCATGTAGTGGTAAGACAGAGGTCCATGGGGAGAGTACTCTTCTGCCTGCTTTAACACCAAGAGATAGGAGAGAAGGAAGGGGATTTACACCTAATCTGAATTCATCCTACCTTTCTCAAGTACTTTGTATAGCCCAGTTAGTAGGGTGCACTTTGTTGTTAACATTTTCTTTCAAGCACATTGATCAGATAGTACAGATAGCAATTTCCTCATTGCATCAGATTTAAAGGAAAAATGGGCAAAATACATGAAGGGTACTGAAATAACTAAGTGATGTTGAAAGAGATGTAGGGGTGTTTCTAAACTTGATGCTTAACATGTCCAGGCACTGTGGAGCAGAAACCAACAAAGCAAATAGAATGTTGAACTACATCACTAAATCAATGGGGTACAAGTTGGAGGATGTAATGCTAAAACTACACATTGCTCTGGTCAAACTACACTGTGCACAGTTTTGATCACTGAGATGTAAGATAAGCATTCAAGTGTTAAAGATGAATTCCTAGACTCAGAGGATTGAGTTATAAAAAACTATTGAAGAAACTTGGACTCTTCAGCTTTGAAAGGGGACAACTGAGAGGGAACCCAGGATTCTAAATGGACTAGTTGATGTAAGCCATAACCAGCTGTTTCACCTTATCCTGAACAGTAGAACCAGAGGACACAGCCTGCACTTGAAGAGGGGTAAATTCAAAACTAATCTGCGATCAATCTATGAAACGGGCTCCATCGTGAGACGGTAGAAGCAGATAGTATTAATTCATTCAAATACAAATTAGAAAGATTTCTTTAAGAAAATAATATTTTGGAGTACAGTAAATGAGTAATTTGAGATATGACATATGGTAAATGTAGCATTATTGGGAGGAACAGGTAACTTTGGATCTATGGTTCTCAAAAGCTTTCCACCACTGGGATTTTGCTCGCCTCATGTTTGCTCGGCTCACCCTTATGCCAGGATGGTAGAAGGCGAACTAAATGGACCTCGGTCTTTTTTTGTCTAGCAATTCTTATGTTTATATGTAACCAAATAAGAGGTATATGAGATTGTAAACATTCTAGAAAAGGCAAATCTGGAAAATTCAGTTAAACAGCAACAGTAGGAGAAGGGGTACATGTTCAAACTGGCAAAATACTAATTAAGGACTAATGTCAGGAAGTTCTTCATAAAAGAGTGATTAACATTTGAAATAAATTTCCTAGTTGGGTAAGCTCATTGGAACCAAAAACAGTTAGGTGCTGTACTGTGGAAGTGTAGGTTATTTTTGGATGGATGAGCTAGGGTGGACAAAATGGCCTTCTTTATGTGTTTGTATTTTATGATTAGCACCCACTACCACTTATTCTTGACAACTTATTCAATCCTGTTGCTATTAGCCAATAAGGCATAGAGTTTCTAAAGGTTTTCACATGGATGGTGGATGTTGGGAGTTGACAGTGGGATGTTGGGGAGCTCAAAGTGTGGTGTTGGGGTGTTGACAGTGTGTATTGGAAAACTAATAGTGGATATTGGGGAATTACTAATTGATATTGTAAAATGGATAATTAATACTGGCGCTGATGAATATTAAGAAGTTGACAATGAATACTGGGCAGCTGGTAATGATTATTGGAGAGTTGATGGTGGATGTTTGGGAACTGACAGCTGAAGCTAATAATGAATGTTACCAAGTTGATAATGAATGTTGGAAAGTTGACAGTGAATGGTGGGAAGTTGATAGTGCTGTGTGTGAAACTTGGACCTTTGCTGCCCTAGTGCTTGGGTGTTTCCTTGTAACGATTTTTGTCTTTACTCTACATGATCTTAAATCTTTGGAGACTATTTGGGGTCAATTTTCATCTGTCTACCACTCTATTAATGCTGAAAAAGGAAGCAGTCATCGGACAAATATTTTAAAATAAAACTTCCCACTCATTGGCCACGTGAGGCCCAGCCAACTCAATTTTTGAGCGGGTCTTGAAATAGATGGCCAACAGTCCCACCTGAAACAGGCAGGAGGAATCCTATGCTGGCTGTAGGAGTCTAACACAATTTTCATGTACCAATAATTGTGGTAGTGGATGTCGAACAGCCTGACCAGCAGCCCTTAAAGGGATCATTGAAGGCCACACCAAAATACCCAAAAGATGACATATGACATTGATTTTTGTGGGGCCAGGAGCATGAATGCTCCTCCTGGTCCCACAAAATCTTCCCACCCATTGCTAGTTACTCAGTGTGTCCACCCCAGAATTGCATTCCCCCCCTCTTTAAGTTTTGACTTCTGGCTCGACTGGTTGAGCGCCGGCACCTTACCGATTCCATTCAAATGAGACTTGACCATGATTATTTCTTCACTTCACATTAGTAAATTTTAAAATTAAAGAATAATACACAGTGCATTATTACTTACTATATGCACGTGCATTTTTATCAAGAGTCCAGCATTGCTATCATATATACTGTATACCCAACTATGTGATGCAGATTACTGTACACTTTTATTGTCTCTATGCAGTTATACTGTCTATGTGCAGTTGTTCTGACTATTGCTATCCAAATTTACAGCACTAATCGATATAAGTGTAATCAGTGTGCCAGTGTATTTCTATCTATATAGTATGATATTACTATTACTTTCAATATGGTACAGTATTTGTATAGCGCAGTAGTACTATATAGTATTATTGTCTATATGGTATAATATTGGCATCTATTGTTCCAGTGCTACTACGTGTATTGCACAATACACTATCTGTATACTACAATATTATAATCTAGTATAGTATTCATACTCATACAGTGTGACTCCACCATGACCCCATCCCAAATACCATTTTGGGAGCAGACCATCACGCTTGTAAAAGTGCAACAGGGGGGTTACAAGGTCTAGTTTTTGAAGGGAACTGGGAAGAAGACGTACGTGAAGAACTTCTCAACTAATTTTCCCCTGAACCGGAGGGCACATCTTTGACTCATCTCTGTTCCATGTTTGCTGGTTATTAAGGTTGACATGACACTTGAGATTTTATCATGAATAATAAAAGTGGAAAACCACTCAGAATGCACGGAATTGCAGTATTTTAAGCAGTGTATCGTATTCAAATCTGTACCGTGGAAGATGATACCAGATGCTACTGCCTGCTGTTATTATTTACAGCAATGTGTGAATAATAGAATGCAGTCCATGTATAAAACAAACACATGGACACATGTTTATGAAACCCACACATGTAAGAATGCAAAAAACCTGTCTTCAGCCTTTTACTCCAGATATAAATGACCCAAATTTGGGAGTAGAGGGCTGTATTTCCAAGTTTACAGATGATACCAAGTTATGAGGTATAATGGATTGTGAAGGGAGTACAGAATTGCAAAGGGACATATTAAGCCGAACATCAGATGCAGCATAATATAGCAAAGGGTGAGGTAGTATACCTTGGGCATAGGATTGGAAGATGGGAAAGCAGTCTAAATGGGGAGTACTGGCGGCTTAGATGAATAAAGGTACTTAGGGCTCAGACCTCCTTTGTGAGATTTTATTTAGTTTTGGATACCCCAACTTAGGAAGAATATACTGGTCTTGGAGAAAGTCCGACAATCAGGGAAAAAGGGTCTGAGTTATGATGAAATTTTGCATAAGGTTATGTTTCCTCGAGATGGGGAGGTTCAGGGTGATATGACTAAAGTGTTTAAAATAACAAAGATAATTGACAGTGTAGCTAGGGGATGACTCTTTCCTCTAGTACAGGAATCCAGAACAAGAGGACATAATCTTAAAATTCGAACTAAGCCGGTTAAAGGTGCATCCAGAAAAAACATCTTCACAGAGAATTGTGAGTATTTGGATCACAGTTCTCCATTAAGCCATAGACAAAATTAGTTGAGGTATTTAAAAGGGAGTTGGATATTTACTTGTGAAGTAAAGATATTAAGCAATATGGAGAAAAAGCGAGAAATTGGAATTAAGAGACAGAGCTGCATGGCTAACAAAATGACACAGCAAGCTTGGTGAACTGAATGACCTACTATGCTACTTATCTATGTCCTATTTTCCAAAGCAAATATACAAACAAATCCATAAAGCTCATAAATGCACAAACCCTGGAATGTTCTTTTAAAAATATTTAGGGAGCAGAATGCACAAGTTTTTCTGGGACCTGGGTTTGAATCCAACCAAAAATTGATATGAATGAAAGTATTTTGTGACAACTGTAAGGATCTATGTGCAATAAGTTTAGGGTAAGTCTCAACACAATTCCAAGAGAGCACAAGTCCACTACACAAAACTATTCAATTTAGCGCGAGTTAACAATCTGATTTAAAGAGGCCATGAAGATGACTGGTGTGGTAAATTAAAAATTTAACACAGGCCCATTTCGGGATAGGCTTCTAAAAGGTCTTTGTTGGTACAAAGCAGAAGGAACTTTGCCCTCGACCTATGCTATACATGTCCTGATGTGGGAGTGCTTGATGCTGGCACTGGGTGCAAAAGATTAATTTTATCAGCATTGATATTCCTCACATGGATTGAGTTTCCCCCTCTTCCCCCCAAAAAAATATCTGCTTATTTTGGGGGGAATATTTGCATGTCATTTTCTGTTGATAATATTTGTGTGTTTAATACAGTGTTTCAGCTGTTATTAGAACCAGTATTATGTCAAAATGTAGATGTAATGGAACCAGTCACACATCAGGATCATACACTTCCTGTACATAATGCAGTTTTTCTCTGTAGTCCTTCTGTAAATCTCTACTCACTTTCTTGCACTCTGAATTGTTTAAAAACATTGAACTTGTTGTAAACTTTCATCAAGTGCTGAAGAAAGATGGTTTAGTCATGTATGTTCCAACTATCTAACAGTCTCTGGCATAATTTGAGCCCTGCACAAAAGTCACAATACATGCTTAGACCAAGACCCATTCACACATCACCCCTGTGCTCGCTGACCTACATTGGCTCCCGGTCCGGCAACGCCTCAATTTTAAAATTCTCATCCTTGTTTTCTAATCCCTCCATGGCCTCGCCCCTCCCATCTCTGTAGCCTTCTCCAGCCCTACAGCCCTCCGAAATCTCTGCGCTTCTCCAATTCTGGCCTCTTGCGTATCCCCTTTTTAAATCGCTCCACCATTGGCGCCTGTGCTTTCAGCAGCCTGGGCTCTAAACTCTGGAATTCCCTCCCTAAATCTTTCTCTCCTCCTTTAAGATGTTCCTTAAAACCTACCTCTTTTACCAAACTTTTAGTCATCTGTCCCAATATCTCCTATGTGGCTCGGTGTCAAATTTTGTTTGATAACGCTGTTGTGAAGCACCTTGGGGCGTTTTATGTTAAAAGCACTATATAAATGTAAGTTGGTGTTGGAAACCTGAGGCAGCCAATCTGGACCCTGGGAAAAAAAATTGCAGGAGCCCAACACATTGCCTGCTTCCTTCTTATGTCTAACTTTACCAAAATTTTCTGGTAAGACACAGGCATTCCAGTAGATATGGGAGAGTGGGGGTGATTTTGCCAATCCTGGGGAGGCGGGTATGGAGGCGGGACTGCCGGGAAAATGGCAGAATTTGGGGGAGGGTGCCCAACCCGCCCCCAACCCGCCTCAATGCCATCTTCCCAGGAGGCGGGTAGCCGTCCCGCGCCGGGTCCTGTCTCCTTGGAGGCGGAAAGGGATTAAAGCCTATTAACTGCCTGTTAACAGGTAGTTAACAGGCAGAAAATAGGATTATCCCCTTTTTGCCCTCACAAGTGCGGGCTTCCCGAAGACTCCAAAACACGCCAGCTCAGCAAGGCGAGTAGTGGGTCTGCGGGGGTCGGGGGGGGGGGGTGCAAAAGTGTGGTGTGAAGGTAAGTGATGGGTGCAAGAGTGTAGAGGTGAGTATCTGAGGTAAGTGTAAAGTGTTTTTAAAAGTGTACTTATCTTTGTTTCTTCCTGCAGGCTTCAGTCGGTTTGTATGCGGAGACTCTCGGACCTCCGTGTTGGAGATGAGAGATGGCTGTTGCATTCTCATATGCAACAACCATCTCATTTCTGTAAAAGAAAGAAGGTTGATGAGGTCTTGTATGCAAGACCTCATCAAACTGCAGAGAATGTCACTGTTTGACAGCTTCACAGAGCTGTCAAACGATGACAGTTCATCTGTCAAAAATTTTTGACAGATGAAATGTCATACGTTGACGTGCTCTGCAATCGGCTTTCCCTTGATTGGGGAAAATAGCATGGGTTGGCCACAAATCGATGGAGGCGGGACATCGACCCAACAAGCAGCAGTCCCGCCTCCAATGCGCCCCCATTCACAAAATCGCCCCCAGTGTATTTTAAATAAGTAAGGATGGTAAAGATTCCTTACTGAAATGCTCATAAGGTTTGTCTGTGTCTACATTCAATGCAATGAATTGTTAATAGATGTTAGTATGAGACTTTTTTGTGAAAATTGTGAAAGTACTAAAGGGGTCATTTTCTGACTTCATACTCCCAGCGGGCAAGCTCGCATGGCAAAATCACATATCAGAAATCCCAGCACACATTGTACATCATTTTACAGCCATTAATTAAATAGTTGGAACATTGTGCATAGTGTCTACCTCAATTTGCAATATACACTTTTGGCAGGCAAGGCTCCTTGTTGGAGGCACAAAGAAAGTTACCCAGTAAGTACAGAGCCATAAAAAATAATAAATAGAGTAGATAGGAGTAATGTGGCTCCTGACCAATGTATTGAACAGTACTAGATGGTGATAAACCAATAGATCTCAGATTGAGATAGGGAAGCAAATAGAAACCGAGTGCCTGACCACTATTCTCCCCCTCCCTTCGACCCATGGGCCTCTCTTTGGTCTAATGTCAATTCCACTTGTTATGGCTAGACAGCAACTAGAATTATTGTCCAATGTGATTTGGCACGGAGGCCAATGTCGCCCCTATTGCTGCCCCAGTTGAGATCAGCAAACTTAGCACAATTAAGGGATTGAACCTGGGCCCTTCTTGGTATTTATGGCTCAGCTGTTCATTACCTTAACCAGCTGAACATGGAGTAGCAAAGTGGTGAGGCTGAAGCTGGTACCTATAATCCTTTGTGCGCCAAGTTAAGAAATGAGAGCGTTTCTCATATGTAACTGGTTGCATATGATCTTGGCAGTTGATTCTGTGACTCTAGCATTTAGAGTGTTAGGAGTACCTTCCATTTCAATGTGAAAGTGTCCATTTACTATTGAGTTGCTCTGGGGCTATTTCACTTCCTAAATGGAATAGACTACCAACAAAAGCAATGAATGTTCTGCCAAATAATTCCTATCAAAAAACCTGATTAAAATTGATTAATAACAGCATTGAAGATTATTAAGAATAGATGATTCTGTGGAACCTGTGCTGAACCTGTGGAATGAAACTGATCAGAGGGGATTTGATAACCCTGGCCACTTTTCTTCTCCCTCGCCCATTGTTACAGAGGCCAATTGTAGAGCCCCTATTGTTGCCCTAGTTGATATCAGAAAACTCAGCATTTTAAATTGTATCTTGCAGCTTCACTTTATTGCATTTGAGGAGTTGGGATAAATTTCAGAAAAGATTTATCTTCTTGGAAGTTTTACTTGTGGTCATTTACCTTCCTCAATAAATTGAGTAGGTTGGGTCAAGTCAGTGACTGTCTAGATCTATCAAAAGGTACAGGTTGCATGGACAGAACAAGCCATTTCATCATTCTGTTTTCTTGTGTTCATGCGTTCATATACCAATACTAAAATCATTGGTCTATCAAACAATTTAGACTGAAGCTACTTTCTGTCATTCAGATAGTTGGTTGCATTAAGGCATTCCTGTTGCAAGAGGCAATCATTAACAATGCAAGGCAACTCTCATCTGCCATAAACATGTTTATCCCCCAGTCAGGCTAATTTTTTGCATAGATACTAAATCAGGGTACGGAAAACATCAGCATTTCATGATTATTCCAATTTTCCTACCATTTAAAGTCATTGAACTTGTTAATATTTAGTGAAAGTAATTGATATTTGTTTGACGCAGGGCATTTACATAAATGTTTGCCAATCCTGTTGCTGTTACCTGCTGCCATAGAGCTAGTGTGTTCTAGAGACCCTTGCATAACACTCGACACTGACAAATCTGACAACATTACTTAGTTTCTGTGGGAAATGCTGGCATCATGCAAACGCCATCACTTAAGACAAATTTCTTTGCTGACTACCCTTTATTTCATATCATCCAAAGATGCAAAGTACCTTTCAATTCAGTGCCAGATACTCTGAAAACCGAGCCATACAAAAGTCAGCAATATTTTAAAATATGTAAAAGTTTACAAATAGTATTTCTTTTTAAAGAATTCTCAAAATAACATCCTGGTGAAACGTGAAAAATATCTCACTAAACAACATTTCTAGACATGTTGTAATGAAGACTGGAATGTAATTGAGACTTTTGCCTAGATTAGAAGCTGTGCAATGATGAAAATTGTTCTGATGTGAGCCGAATGGAATCAGTTAATTGGTGTAAACCCTCTGAGAGGAACACACTGGAATTTGTGACACAGCTGTAGAAAAATGTAGGGGGGTGGGAATGAAAGCTTGATCAAATCAACACTTCCAGATTTGATGTAGCATGTTCTGAAATGGGGATAAAGGTTTATTTTTAACAATTAAATGCATTCATTTTATTACTAGCATTTACCTGCACTTTTTTCATCACTACAGTACTTGCCTCCTCATATGCTACCTCTGACACCTTCTCTTTCTCCTCCTCCCCATCACTGCCAGCTTCATTTACATCCACTTTACTTCATTTTATTCTCCTGTTCCTCTGACACTGCCACTAGCTTCCGCTGTCTACTCTGCCTCCACCACCTCCTCCTTCTGTTCCTTTTCAATAGCCTCCACTGTCTCCTTGCCCCATCATACTCCTTATGAGGGATTTTAATAAAGTAAATTGAGAAAAATTAGTCCCACTGGTCAGTTAGTCAATAACTAGAGGGTATAAATTTAAGATCATCATTAAAAGAATGAAGGGAGAGGTTAGCAGAATTTGTTTACAGAGGGTTGTTAGGACATGAATGCCCTACCATAAACAGTGGTAGAAGCAGAACCATAATCGCTTTTAAAAAGGAAGTGGATAATTATTTGAAAAAGTTAAATTTAAAAGTATGAGGAAAAGGCAAGCAAAATGAATTAAATGGACAGCTCTTTCAGAGAGCAGGCACAATGCGCTGAACAGCCTCTTTCTGTGCTGAACTATTCTATGACTATAATTAGGCATTATGAAACAAAGAATCTGCTGCATAGATAGTTTTGGCCATGTCCTATTGTACAGCATCAAAAAGGAATCCAGAATTATAGCAATGTTCTGTATGCTGCACAATTATACTCTTAAAAGAGGTGTCATCATGTAGCAGATGGAAGATGAGGGTCAGGAAGACAACGAAGAGGCTGTTGATAATAAGCCCGAGGTCCACTAGAGTTTCAAATTTGACAGTATATAATAGACAACTAATTCAATTAAAATTAAAGCATTTCAGCACAAACATTGACTACATTTTCCCAATGAACTGTTGCATCAAGCCTCATTAACACCACAATCATTTGCTTGACCTCAGCACCATGCATGCCAATCCATTAATGTCCTGCTATAGAAATGTGCTCCATTAAAAATGAACTCTGTTCCAAGTTAAAATTCTATTCCAATTATATATTACTCCAGTAGTGCTTGGTGAGCTGTCAGTGTTTTTTTACCCTGGTGTTTCCAGTTTGCAATTGTGTGTGGTGAATTATCCTAATCCTCAATCTAATGCTCCTACTAGGTGCTATCCTAGTGGACAAAGGAAGTGAGATGTTCAGTTGCTGTATGCCTATAGTGTTACCAGGGATGGTGCTGTCTCTCTACCTCCCTCTGCTAGGTCATAT
This sequence comes from Squalus acanthias, assembly GCA_030390025.1. NCBI lineage: Eukaryota > Metazoa > Chordata > Chondrichthyes > Squaliformes > Squalidae > Squalus > Squalus acanthias. The sequence goes on along the minus strand of CM059435.1, from coordinate 82,021,637 downwards.
GATGGAGCTGAAACTGCTGACACTACACTTAATGGGGGTGAAATTGGGTGCCTTTGCGCCTCCCGTTAGCGCCCCCAGGGGGGCAAATGGCTTTGCAACCGGGCGCAGCGCAGACATCGACTCCTGCCATATGCGGCGGGAGTTTTGCAGCAGCGCTACGGCGTTGCGCCACAATCTCCTTCACCCAGAGATCATGATGCTGTCACCATGCGCATCGCCCTGGTAGCACCCCGGACCCGAAATTGACTTCCACCCCCTGCAGCAGCACCGATCGAAAACACCAACAGCTGCAGGAGGCGTGCATCGGGCGGCCGGCCGCTTCGGGGGTGATGATTTTTTAAAATTTGTTTATGGGATCTGGGCATCGCTGGCTAGGCCAGCATTTATTGCCCATTCCTAGTTGCCCTTGAGAAGGTGGTGGTGAGCCACCTTCTTGAACCACTGCAGTCTGTATGGTGAAGGTACTCCCACAGTGCTGTTAGGGAGGGAGTTCCAGGATTTTGACCCAGCAACGATGAAGGATCGGCGATATACTTCTAAGTCAGGATGGTGTGTGACTTGGAGGGGAACTTGGAGGTGGTGGTGTTCCCATGCGTCTGCTGCCCTTGTCCTTCTAGGTGGTAGAGGTCACGGATTTGGGAGGAGCTGCCAAAGAAGCCTTGGCGAGTTGCTGCAGTGCATCTTGTAGATGGTACACACTGCAGCCACGGTACGTCGGTGGTGGAGAGAGTGAATGTTTAAGGTGGTGGATGGGATGCCAATCAAGCGGGCTGCTTTGTCCTGGATGGTGTCGAGCTTCTTGAGTGTTGTTGGAGCAGCACTCATCCAGGCAAGAGGAGAGTATACCATCACACTCCTCACTTGTGCCTTGTAGATGGTGGAAAGGCTTTGGGGAGTCAGGAGGTGAGACACTCGCCGCAGAATACCTAGCCTCTGACCTGCTATTTTTGCTACAGTATTTATGTGTCTGGTCCAGTTAAGTTTCTGGTTAATGGTGACCCCCAGGTTGTTGATAGTGGGGGATTCGGCAATTGTAATGCCATTGAATGTCAAGGGGAGGTGGTTAGACTCTTGCTTGTTGGAGATAGTCATTGCCCGGCACTTCTGTGGCGCGAATGTTACCTGCCACTTATCAGCCCAAGCCTGAACGTCGTCCAGGTCTTGTTGCATGCAGGCATGGACTGCTTCATTATCTGAGGATTAAAGACGAGGTGGCTGAGGTAAGTGGAAAAAAACTTACCTTTCCTGTTCTATTTTTTTTTGTGGGTTCCTGCCCGCGATCAATCAGCCCAGCACGCTGAGTGCCGGGCTGGTCGAATGGGATTGCGGCTGCCTTGGTGGTCCAGGTAGGTACTTTTTAAATTGCAGAGCCTGCAGCAATGGCCCTTCCCTTTAAGAGAGGGAAGGAGCCTTTGAATGCGGTAGCGCTGCACGGCCCAGTGTGCAGCACTGCTGAAGTCTCCATTCCGCTCTCCAACGTTAGCACCCTAAGAAGGAAGTGGAGCACTTGATTTAGCGCTCCACTTCCCTCTTGGCGCGCTAAAACTCAATTTCGCAGTCACCGGTGCTAATTAGGGCCGGGCGCTAAAGTTAGCGCCCAGGCGATGTTAGCACCCCAAAATGGTTAATACCAAATTTTTCCCCAATATGTGGTAGCTACCCAGGCCTTTCCTATTTTTGGCTCTGCATGTGTCATTCGAGTGGGATGGCTGGGAAGTATGCATATCTGAGAAGCAGCTCTCAGGCATTAGAGTCCAAGGGGGAAAAATTGGGTCGCGCCCCCTTTGGGGCGCTAACTTCGCCAGAGCTCTACTTTTAGCGCCCCAAAAAATTTAGGGCCCCCTCGGCCGAAATTCACTGGTAGGGCCCCAAGAGGGAGGCGCGGTGCTACTGGAAGCGTCCCGCCTCCCTCTTGGGGCGCTGTGAGTGAATTTTGCGGCGCTATGTGCCACAGCACCATGCACTGCGGCACATCGAGCCGCGTACTGCAGGCCTTCCTCCCTTTCTTAAAGGGGAGGGGCCTAGCGCAGCGCGACCCTGGGGCTCAGCTGGGCCACCAGGGATCGGAGTGCCGGCAAAAGAGCCCGGTACTCAAGAGAAGTGCCAGGCTCACGGAGCGAAGCCGGCACTCCGCGGGGGGGATGCTCAGGAGGCCGGGGCAGGTGCTGGCAGGCAACGGGGGCAGGTGCTGGCAGGCGGCCAGCAACAAAAATGGCTGCCCGGCACCTCCCCTTTAATTTGCGCCGCCCCGGCCGCAGGTAGGCCCCCCTGATCCCGTCAGACATAGTGTGCAGCGGTAAGTCGGGGGTGCTACTGAAGATCGCGGCCGGGGCGCAAGCTGGGCGCTGCGCACGGCGATGATGTCATCACCGGTGGCGCAGCACCGTGGGGCGCTAACGGTTACCACCGTCGCTAACCTCCCACTGAATTTCGCGGGAGGCGTTGGTGGTGCCGCGCCCAGGCGCTAGTTGCTTTGCGCCCCATTAGCGCCCTCTTAAGACGCTAACGGGAGACGCAAAGCAACCAAATTTTTAGGCCCAAGATCTCTATAGCATCAGTTTGTATATTTCTGAAAAAACCCACATCTAAGTTTAAGACCTCTTGCAAGAAGGGCTCTGTAGCACATGATACTAGAGGTGCCACACAGTCAAACATTACTGTGCAGATACAGTTAGCAGATTCCTCCATATTAATCAAAATACCTTACAAGGTGCTTCCCACATTCTCAAAAAGACTCCATGAATTGATGGGGCTTAGAAAGCAGTATTCTTTTGTTGGTAATCATTAGATGATATCAATCCCAGAGCCCAACAGGTGAGGGTGGTTTGCAACTAGCCCTCCAGCCAATTCCTGCTGCACCTCTAATTGCTCCTCCTCACTTGTGCTGTGTGCTTCACATGGTGCTCCCTGTGCTAACTGAAACTCAGAATCCCCCAGAGTGGATACTGCTGTGTTGGGGCTTGCTACAGGTGTTGTGGGTATCACTCTTTGCTGTGAGAGGCTGGGCTCAGCACCTTCCAGCCCTGAAGCTTACCGTTCCTTGGGATACCTATGGAAACACAAGAGAAATGAGTATTAAATAATATCAGTAACAAATATGACTTGCTAAAACAAGTGTACATTTACCTTGCAAAACATTTTTGTGTATCTGTACTGATGACCTCCTGACATTTGAAACTGCATTCACCTGCTCTGCCTCCTCTTCCCACTTAGCTCAGACAGCAGACCTCTGAGGTGGGTGACCCTCAGCCCCAAAAATGTCTTTAATGCACTTCCCTCAACATAACCCCCAGGGCACTCTCTGTAAAGGGGGCAGTACTATCTTCTCCCTGAATTCAAAACATACAGTGCACTTTCAAACTGCATAAAGTATGCTGCCCCTTAAGGCACTGTAGCAGCTTTTTAAATCTGCTACTGTCGGATAGCTTGTCCTGTGACCCCCTGTAGTCCCAGTGCATGGCACGGCACACCTTAGGAAGGATAAATTGTCCTTGGAGGGAGTGCAGCGTAGGTTTACCAGAATGATACCTGGACTCCAGGGGTTAAATTACTTGGAGAGATTACACCTGTATTCCCTGGAATTTAGAAAGTTAAGGGGTGATTTGATCAAAGTTGAAGATATTAAGGGGAACAGATAGGATAGATAGAGTGAAACTATTTCTGGTGGTTGGGGAGTCTAGGACTAGGGGGCATTGTCTAAAAATAAGAGCCAGACCTTACGGGAGTGAAGTTAGGAAACACTTCTACACACAAAGGATGGTAGAAGTTTGGAATTCTCTTCTGCAAATGGCAGTTGCTGCTAGATAAATTAGTTAGTTTTAAATCTGATAGATAGATTTTTGTTCACCAAAGGTATTAAGGGATATGGGGCAAAGGTGGGTATATGGTGTTAGGTCGCAAATCAGCCATGTCCTCATTGAAATTCTAACATTATTGCAACTTTGGATGGTGCCGTAAGCATAATGTCATGTGACCAATTTGATTATGATGGTGTTGGATCTAATGTTAAGTGAAGCACACCAAGGTAACAAACAGGAAACACAAACTTCGACCTCCTGGATGAAGATCGCCCCCTTCCCTCACACTGAGGAATATTTCCCCCATTAAGCAAGATTTTTGAACCCCATCCCCACAGAAATGTACTTTGGACATAACATCCCCTCCCCACCCATCGAGCAAGATTTCAATCCCCATTCCCCTCCCACTGGCTGTAGTTCCCCTTGCAGGATACTTGTATGCTGCTTCAGTTTCCCCTTTTACAGTAGCCACCACCCACTGCATTTCCCATCCACAGCAACACCCTCCAACCCCACCACACTGGCTGGATTCCTCTTCCCTGATGGCTGCTTGATTCCATGCCTCACTCATCTTACTCCCATTGATCTAAATTCCCCTTCCTTAGTGTACCCTTTCTTGCCCCCTTTCCTCTCCCTTCCTCCACCCCTCCGTTCTCTCTTTCTCCCTCCTTCACTCACCCTTCTGCCTTCTCCATTTTCCCTTCCCCTCCCATCCCCTGTCCCTTCCTCTTCCACTGTCTTCTCCCTCTCCCCCATCCCTACTCTCCTTGGTTCCTTTCCCTCTCTCTTCCAGCCACTCCCCTCACCAGCATATGCATGAACCTCCTCTTAGGAAACTGGGTCATGGCTTGGTTGGAAAATTAATAAGCAATGAATAGATCATAGTTATCACTACCGTGTCCCCAAGACTGCCTGAAAAAAACTTCAGGAGCTTCTTAGGGTTAATGTCCCAGCTTTCCCTATCAACTTGGAAGGTGCAACTTAACTTAAAATGTGCTATTCTCCCACTGCAGTATGTTATAGTTATGCATCCCTGGCAAAGCCAAGTGGAATTCTACATCACATTTGGGCTCTGAATTTCCACAGGGCTTCTCCGAATCTCCTGCCGTTACTGCAGGAGCTCATCGGAATCCCTGGGAAAACAGTGTAGGCGGTTAAATGAGCAAAGCAAAAATTATCAAAAACATTTTCATTCACAACGTCTCTTGGTCATACTGATTTAGTAAAGAACTGATGTTTAAATTGTTCACAGCTGTATTTTTCTCTCACATTTGCATCAACTACTACAGATTCTCAAATATATTAGTAGTGCAACCTGGGTATTAAAAAATATACGATTTCCACAACCACTCCATTCTTGCTTCAAAACTGTTGAATTATATAAATTTCTAGTTTAAAACTATCTTCTTTATAAAAAAAAGTTCTCTCATTAGTTATAAACCATGGGGGAAAAATTCGGTTGCTTTGCGCCTCCCGTTAGCGAGGGCGCTAATGGGTCACAAAGCAACTAGCGCCCGGGCACGGCGATGTTTGCGCTGCTCACGAAATTGACCAGACATTTTGCGGCGGCGCTAAACACTACCACCACAATCTCCTGCGCCCGCAGATCGTGACGTCAGTCGAGCGTGCAACGCCCCGGTTGCGCCCTGGACCGGATATTGAGTGGCGCCCCCTGCCTTACCGCCTGCCGCTAGCAACGACAGGTTGAGGGGAGCGTTTTGCAGTCGGGAAGGGACTGGGGGAGCGCTATTTAAAGGCGACCGCTTCCTGCCTTTTTTTGTCAGCGACATTTTTGCACCACGCATTCTGAGAGAGAGAGAGAGACTTCTGGAGAGATTCAACGCTGTGTGAAGGAGTTTTGGGTACTGAGCAGCACTTTTCAAGTTCATTTTGATTTGACCTTCCTTGCATTGATTTAGAAGAGACTTTGGGGGCTGCACTCTGAGCTCTTTCCCTGGGCCTCTCCATTGTTCTTTCCAACAGATTTGATGTACAGGTCTCTCCAGGCTGAGCAGGGTGTGGATGGAGAGCAAGCTCGACCCTCCCCTTTAAGAACTGGCCGGCGCCAGTGTGCCTGTGTTCCATTGCTGACTGACATCACATGAGCTTCGCCAGCGCTCTGAGGTAGCACCTCGCTCCTCGGTGTTAGCGCCTTAAGAGAGGTGTGTAGCGCCTGATTTAGCGCTCCAATCACCTCCAGGGGTGATAGAAGTCAAGTTTGCAGTCGGAGGCGATAATTAGCGCCAGGCGCTAAACTTTGCGCCCGGCCGATAATTGCACCCCAAACAGGGCGATACCGAATTTCTCCTCCCATAATTTGCAGATAGATATTATTCTACCATCAGCAAATAAGGTGAAAAGAGGGAATAATGATAAAAAGTTAAAATTAAAGGCTCTTTATCTGAATGCATGAAGCATTCGTAAAAAGATCGACGAATTAGTGGCACAAATAGAGATAAATGGCTTTGATTTAATAGCCATTACAGAGACGTGTTTGCAAAGTTTCCAGGGTACTTGACGTTTCAAAAAGACATGGAAAAGTAGGGGGGGTAGCGCTAATAATAAAAGGGTGAGAAAGGATCTTACCTCGGAAGATCAGGAAGTAGAATCAGTATGGGTGAAGATAAGAAATAACAAGGGGCAGAAAACATTGGTGGGAGTAGTTTATAGGCCCCCCCCAAACAGTAGCTATAGCGTTGGATGGAGTATTATTCAACAAATAATAGGAGCTTGTAACAAAGGTAATAAAATAATCATGGGGGACTATAATCTTCATATAGACTGGGCAAATCAAATTGGCAAAGGTAGTCTGGAGGACGAGTTCATGGAATGCATTCGAGACAGTTTCCCAGAATAATATGTCATGGAATCAACCAAGAACAGGCTATATTAGATCTTGTATTGTGCAATGAGACAGGGTTAATTAGTAATCTCATAGTAAAGGATACTCTGGGGAAGAGTGTTCATAATATGATAACATTTCACATTGAGTTTGAGCATGAAATACTTCAGTTGGAAACGAGAGTCTTAAACTTAAATAAAGCAGCTGGAGTCACTGCGGAGCATCAGGGAGGCTGAGAATTTCCTGGACCGTACGTTCCAGGAGGTGGCCACCCCACAGATAGAGAGAGTTCAGGATAGTAAATGGGTGGCCATCTGGAAGAGTAGGAAGAGGCAGGAAGTGCAGGAGTCTTCGGGGTGTGTGTCACTCTCAAACTGGTACGCAGCATTGGAGACTGATGGGAGTGACAACACCGTGAAGGAGTACAGTCCAGACCAGGGCACCAATGGACAAAGGAATGCACAGGGGGGAACAGCAAAGCATAGAAATGCAGTCGTTATAGGAGATTCCATAGTTAGGGGGACAGACAGGCGTTTCTGTAACCGTCACTGTGAGTCCTGCATGGTGTGTTGCCTCTCTGGTGCCAGGGTAAAGGACATCATGGAGAGGGTGCAGAATATTCTGCAGAGGGAAAGGTGTGAGCCAGAAGTTGTGGTACACGTCGGTACCAACGACATAGAGAGGGCAGGTATTGAGGTCCTACAGTCAGACTTTCAAGAGCTAGGGAGGAAGTTAAAAGTAGGACCTCAAAGGTAGTAATCTCTGGATTACTCTCAGTGCCACGCGCCAGCGAGAGTAGAAATAGGAAGATAGGAAGGATCAATGCGTGGCTTGAGGCATGGTGCAGGAGGGAGGGCTTCAGATTCTTGGAGCATTGGACCAGTTCTGGGGCAGGAGGCACCTATTCAAAAGGGATGGGTTGCACCTCAACAGGACTGGGACCAATGTCCTCACGGGGAGGTTCACTAGTGTGGTTGGGGAGGGTTTAAACTAAATGGGCAAGGGGGTCGGCACCAACATATAGAAGTAGAAAAGAGGAATAAGGTGCATAAAGGAGGGAGTGTTGGATAGTACGAGAGAAGGAAGTAGTGCCATATTACATAGGAGCAGACTAAGAAGGACTACGAGGAATACAAAGTTTGGAATGCAGGTATGTAAACACACAAAGTGTGGTGAATAAGGTTGGTGAGCTACAAGCACAATTAGCCATGTGGGAATATGATGTAGTGGCAATAACGGAAACGTGGCTTAAAAATGGTGAGGACTGGGTGCTTAATATTCACGGATACAAGGTGTTCAGAAAAGATAGGGAAGGAAAAAAGGGAGGTGGGGTGGCAGTACTGATTAGGGAAGACATTGTCGTGTTGGAAAGAGAGGATATCCTTGAGGGGGCAAGGACAGAATCCATTTGGTTAGAGTGGAGAAGCAAAAAGGGTATGATCACGCTATTGAGGGTATTCTATAGGCCTCCAAATAGTGAGTGAGAGAGAGAGAGGAGCAAATCTGCAGGGAAATCACAGAGATGTGCAAGAACTATAGAGTGGTGATAGTGGGGGACGTTAATTACCCAAATATTGATTGGGATAATGTTAGAGTAAAGGCAAAGGAGCGGGAGGAATTTCTGAAATGTGTTCAGGAGAACTTCCTTGACCGGTATGTTCTCGGCCCAACTAGGAAGGAGGCATTGCTGGATCTGGTGCTGCGGAATGAGATGGGCCAAGTGGACCAAGTGTCTGTGGGAGAACACTTGGGTAAGAGTGATCATCATATCATAAGGTTTAGATTAGTAATGGAGAAGAGCAAGGAACAATCTAAAGTAGAACTTCTAAATTAGAATAGGGCTAACTTCAATGGGATGAGAGGGGAGCTAGCCAGGGTAAAACGGAACCAAAGATTGACAGGAAAAACTGTAACGGAACAATGGGTGATCTTTAAGGAGGGGATGTTTCAGGTACAGGTTAGGTACATTCCAACAAGAGGGAAAGGTAGGGGAACCAAAGCCAGGGCTCCTTGGATGACGAGGGAGATAGAGAATATGATGAAACAAAAAAAGTGTATGATGCATGTCAGGTGAATTCTTCAAGTGAGAACCAGACCAAATACAATCAGTTGAGAGGGGATGTGAAGAGGAAAATAAGACTGGCAATATAACATAAAAGGGAACCCAAAAATCTTCTACCGGCATGTAAATAGTAAGCGGGTAGTAAGAGGCGGGGTGGGGCCTATTAGGGACAAAGGTGATATATGCTTAGAGGCACAGGGCAAGGCTAGAATTCTCAATGAGTACTTTGTATCGGTGTTTACTAAGGGAGAGGATGCTGACAAAATATCAGTAGAAGCGGAGATGGTAGAGGTAATGGATGGGGTGAAAATTGATAGGCAGGATGTACTGGAAAGGCTGGATATGCTTAGAGTGGATAAGTCGCCTGGTCCAGATGGCCTGCATCCCAGGTTGCTAAGGGAAGTGATAGTGGAGATAGCAGAAGGGCTTGCCATAATCTTCTAGTCTTCCCTAGATACAGGCGAGGTGCCAGAGGATTGGACAATCCTAGTAACTATAGGCCGGTCAGTTTAACATCAGTGGTGGGTAAGGTTTTAGAAACAATAATCAGGGAAAAAATTAACAGGCACTTGGAGAGGTTTAAGTTAATTAAGGAGAGCCAGCACGGATTTGTAAAAGGCAGATCGTGTTTGACTAATCTAATTGAATTTTTTGGTGAATTAACAGAGAAGGTTGATGAAGGGAATGCAGTGGATGTTGTCTATATGGATTTTAAGAAAGCATTTGACAAAGTACCACATAAAAGGCTGGTTAACAAAATTGAGACTCATGGAATAAAAGTGTCAGTGTCAGCTTGGATAAGAAATTGGCTTAAGGACAGAAAACAGCGAGTCGTGGTAAATGGTTGTTTTTCAGACTGGAGGATGGTAGACAGTGGTGTTCTCCAAGGGTCAGTGCTAGGACCACTGCTTTTTTGATATATATAAATGACTTGGATATTGGAATACAGACTAAAATTTAAAAATTTGCTGATGATACCAAACTTGGAGGTGTGGCAAACAGTGAGGAGGCTACCAATCGACTGCAGCAGGACATAGATAGGCTAGCAGAATGGGCAGACAAGTGGCAGATGGAATTTAATACAGAGAAGTGTGAGGTGATGCATTTTGACAGAAGGAACAGGGAGAGGCAATACACACTTAATGGCACAGTTTTAAAGAGTGTGCACAGATCTTTGAAGGTGGCAGGACATATTGAGAGAGTAGTTAGCAAAGCATATGGGATCTTGGGCTTCATAAATAGAGGTATTGAGTACAAAAGCATGGAAGGTATGTTGAACATTTATAAAGCTCTGGTTAGGCCACAACTAGAGTATTGCATCCAGTTCTGGTCATCACACTTTAGGAAGGATGTGAAGGTCCTTGAGAGGGTGCAGAGGAGATTTACCAGAATGGTTCCAGGGATGAAGGATTTTAACTACAAGGTTAGGTTGGAGAAATTGGGGTTGTTCTCCTTTGAACAAAGGAGGTTGAGGGGAGATTTGATAGAGGTGTACAAGATTATGACGGGTTTGGATAAGGTAGACAGAGAAAGGCTGTATTAGCTGATGGTACAAGGACTAGGGGACACAGATTTAAGGTTTTGGGCAAGAAATAGAGGGGGGATGTGAGGAAGAACTTTTTTACGCAGCGAGTGGTAATGACCTGGAACTTGCTGCTGCCGAGGGTGGTGGAAGCAGAGACGATCAATGATTTCAAAAGGAAATTGGATAGGCACTTGCGGGAAATAAACTTGTAGGGCTACGGGGATAGAGCGGGGGAATGGGACTGACTGGATTGCTCTACAGAGAGCCGGCATGGACTTGATGGGCCGAATGGCCGACTTCTGTGCCGTAATGACTCTATGGCCGGAATTTTGCCGGCGCTCAGAGGGCGGGTTTAGAGGCAGGTCCGCTGTCAAAATAGCAAAGATTGACAGCAGGTAGGAAACCTGCTGTCAACCCACCTCCACGCGAGTCTCCCAGGTGTCCGGTCTGTCAGCGGATGAACTGACCCGACACCAAGCGGCAGGGGAGACAATTGAGCTCATTAAATGGCTTGTAAACAGCCAATTTAATGGTATTTTGAGGCTTCCTTCCAATTTTAGGTGCTCGCCCACGGGTTGCCCACTGCTCGGCAAACGCGCCAGCTCACCCTGGCGTGAGATGAGTCTGCTCTGATGTATCTGATAAGCTGACAGCTGCAGAAGTGGTGTAAAGGATGCCATGTTGCAGATGGTCAGTTTCAGAGCGCAGAAACTGTTGGTTACTGCATTTGTAATACATATAGAAATTTTAGCTTGCAAGAGTTTTCGAGGCAATTGTATGTCCAGTGCCACCTTATTAGAACAACCTCTCTCACCATTGACAGATCGCTTCTGTCATCTTACCTGCAGCTGCCATCTATTGCGACAACATCGGTACCCTTGGAAAAAATCAGACATTGGTCCTCTGAATCCTTCCACGATCAGCCCCAACACAAACATCACCAGGCACACCAACATCACCAACAACATCACCAACCTTCTCCGCCATTACCTGATACTGCACAGGACACAGGGCATCAGCACCTGACAACATTGCTGTCCAGGAGGCCAGCGATGGCATCACCATGGCCAGATTTACTTCACTTGATGCTGTAAACCCTGGCTGCCACATGATGCGCCAGGTTGACACCATCCCACAACAACACTGTAAAGCATCCCTTTAATGTCCAAGCCATTCCATGCACACTCATCACTATAGCAGGTGGGGGGGGGGGGGGGCAAGTTATGTCTCAACATTCACTGGAACTCAGTAAGATACTTCTCAAGGTGCACACAGATCTGTCCAATAAGGGGCAGTGCTGAAAATATAGATTTCACTGTATGACAACACATTACCAGAAACTTCACATGGACATTGGCTAAACCTCTCAAGTGCCTACCCTTGTGTGTTGTTAGTTGGTATGCTTGCAGTAGGATGAGGGTGAGTGTGAGGGGTGGCTAGTGAGATGGGGAAGTGATAAAGTAGATAGAGAGGGTTAGGTGGAGGTGCAAGGTAAGTTGGTGTGAGTAAGGATGTGCAGGAGAAGTGTATGGAAGGCAGAGTGATGGGGATGTGTTGAGTGGCATAGCAGGGTGAGTTTGAGTGTGGCTTTGCAGTAACGTTTCGTGATCCACTGAGATCATTGAAAGGTTGGCGCCACTGCAGCCAGGGACCCCTGATGACATTGCTGCTTTTGCCCTCATGTGCAATGTGCAACCAGGCTGCGTTGGTGTCCTGGGGAGGTCTCTTCCACCCTTGGAAGGGAAGAGAACCTCATTGCGTGCTGTGACTCCCTCCATAAGCATATAGAGGGAGTCATTGGAGAGCCTGGGTGCAAGCGTCCACCTTTGTGCAGTGCTTGTCAGTGTTTGCAGCACCTCAATGCTGTAAAACACTGACAGAACAAATATCAACTCAATGTGGCCGTGGTCCCTTTAAGGAAACCGGCTGATGACGCGTCATCAAATGACGTCATCAGACCCGCTTCCTGTTAATTGGCCGGGAAGCCCACAGGGCGGGCTTAACAAGGCCAATCCAGGGAAAATCCCTTTGACAGAGCAGCTGCAGCTGGGAGCGGGACCGGAACCCGGAAACCAGCTCTCCCGCCACCATCCCGACACCTCTGAGAAAATCCAGCCCTATGACTCTATAAAGCCAATTATAGGTATGAGGCGTGAGTTGCCTTGGTAGATTGGGAAATTAGATTAAAAGGTATGACGGTAGCTAAGCAGTGGTAAACATTTAAAGAAATATTTCAAAATTCTTAACAAATATACATTCCATTGAGAAATAAAAACTCCACGGGAAAAGTGATCCATCCGTGGCTAACTAAAGAAGTTAAGGACAGTATTAGATTAAAAGAAGAAGCTTATAATGTTGCAAAGAATGGTAATAACCCTGAGGATTGGGTGAGCTTTAGAAATCAGCAAAGGATGACCAAAAAATTGATAAAAAGGGAGAAAATAGAATATGAGAGTAAACTTGCAAGAAATATAAAAACAGATTGTAAGAACTTCTACAAGTATGTAAAAAGGAAGAAGAGTAGCAAAAGTAAGCATTGGTCCCTTAGAGGCTGAGACAGCTGGAATTATAATGGGGAATAAGGAAATGGCAGAGATTTTAAACAAATATTTTGTATCGGTCTTCACAGTAGAAGACATAAAAAGCATACCAAAAATAGTGGGGAACCAAGGGGCTAATAAGAGTGAGGAACTTAAAGTAATTAATATCAGTAGAGAAAAACTACTTGAGAAACTAATGGAACTAAAAGCCAACAAATCCCCTGGACCTGATGGCCTACATCTTAGGGTTCTAAAAGAGGTGGCTGCAGAGATAGTGCATGCACTGGTTGTGATCTTCCAAAATTCCCTAGATTCTAGAATGGTCCCAGCGGTTTGGAAGGTAGCAAATAGAACCATGCTATTCAAGAAAGGAGGGAGAGAGATAATAGGGAACTACAGGCCAGTTAGCCTGACATCAGTCGCGGGATTATGCTGGAATCCATTATTAAGAAAGTGGTAATAGGGCACTTAGAAAATCATAATATTAGGCAGAGTCAACATGATTTTATGAAATGGAAAACATGTTTAACAGATCTATTAGAGTTTTTTGAAGATATAACTAGCATGGTAGATAAAGAGGAATCAGTGGATGTAGTATATTTGGATTTCCAAAAAGCATTCAATATGGTGCCACATAAAAGGTTGCTACGGAAGATAAGGGCTCATAGGGTTGGGGGTAATATATTAGCATGGATAGAAGATTGGTTAACGGACAGAAAACAAGAGTAGGGATAAACGGATCATTTTCCGGTTGGCAGGCTGTAACTAGTGGGGTGCCGCAAGGATCAGTGCTTGGGCCTCAGCTATTTACAATCTATATTAATGACTTAGATGAAGGGGCCGAGTGCAATATATCCAAGTTTGCTGACGATACAAAGCTAGATGGGAAAATAAGCTGTGAGGGGTACACAAAGAGCTTGCAAAGGGATATAGATAGATTAAGTGAGTGGGCAATAAGGTGGCAGATGGAGTATAATGTGGGGAAATGTGAGGTTATTCACTTTTGTAGGAATAGAAAAAAAGAATATTTTTTAAATGGTGAGAAATTATTAAATATTGGTGTTCAGAGAGATTTAGATGTCCTCGTACAGGAAACACAGAAAGTTAGCATGCAGGTACAGCAAGCAATTAGGAAGGCAAATGGCAATTTGGCCTTTATTGCAAAGGGAATGGAGTATAAAAGCAGGGAAGTCCTGTTACAACTGTACAGGGCGTTGGTGAGACCACACCTGGAGTACTGCGTACAGTTTTGGTCTCCTTATTTAAGGAAGGATATACTTGCATTGGAGGCAGTTCAGAGAAGGTTCACGAGGTTGATTTCAGAGATGAAGGGGTTGTCTTATGAAGAAAGGTTGAGCAGGTTGGGTCTATACTCATTGGAGTTTAGAAGAATGAGAGGGGATCTTATTGAAACATATAAGATTCTGAAGGGGCTTGACAGGGTAGATGCAGAGAGGATGTTTCCCCTTGTGGGGGAATCTAGAACTAGTGGCATAATTTCAGAATAAGGGGGCACCCTTTTAAATCGGAAATGAGAAGGAATTTCTTCTCTCAGAGGGTCGTGAATCTTTGGAATTCTCTTCCCCAGAGAGCTGTGGAGGCTGGGTCATTGAATATATTTAAGGTAGAGATAGACAGATTTTTGAAAGGTAAGGGAGTCAAGGGTTATGGGGAGCGGGCAGGGAAGTGGAGTTGAGGCCAAGATCAGATCAGCCATGATCTTATTGAATGGTGGAGCAGGCTCGAGGGGCCAAATGACCTACTCCTGCTCTTATGTCTTATGTTCTTATGTATCATGCACAGTTTTGGTCTCCTTATCTGAGAAAGGACATATATGCCTTCGAGGCGGTGCAACGAAGGTTCACTAGATTGATCCCTGGGATGAGAGGGTTGTCCAATGAGGAGAGATTGAGTAGACTGGGCTTATACTCTCCAGAGTTTAGAAGAATGTGAGGTAATCTCATTGAAACATAAGATTCTGAGGGGGATTGACAGGGTAGATGCTGAGAGGTTGTTTCCCCTGGCTGGAGTGTCTAGAACTAGGGGGCATAGTCTCAGGGTAAGGGGTCGGCCATTTAAGACTGAGATGAGGAGGAATTTCTTCAGAGGATTGTGAATCTTTGGAATTCTCTGCCCCAGAGAGCTGTGGATGCTGAGTCATTGAGTATATTCAAGGCTGAGATAGATAGATTTTTGGACTCTAGGGAAATCAAGTGGTGTGGCGATCGGGCGGTAAAGTGGAGTTGAGGTCGAAGATCAGCCATGATCTTATTGAATGGCGGAGCAGGCACGAAGGGCTGTATGGCCTACTCCTGCTCTTAATTCTTATGTTCTTACCATAACTGGCAGCTGAAAACAGCCGTTTACACCATTTTTCTGGGGCTCTGTTGATCTTCCGCCAAAATTACGGCAGGAGATCGGGGCAACTCCCTCAGAAACACAGGGCTGTGGCATTGAAAACTAAGCAAAGACATGTTATAAGTTAAAGCCTTAAAGACTTTGCAGTATAAATTACCATGTTTCATTTTATTAGTAATCTGTTACGTTCTTTTAGAGAGAGAGTTACTGTCCTTGTTTAAAACCTGCAATGGGAATCAATTCAAGTAAAATGGCTCAATGCCAGCCTTGATGAAGATAGAATCTCCTCTCCCTTAGTAATTGCTGTGGTGCATTAGGGCACCTTATCAGGTACTGCTATCCTTGACGCCTGCTTTAAAAGATTCATTAAGAAGCAAACTGAAACCCTGAAATGTTTCGCCCTAGATGTTGTGCATACCTGACCAAAGATTTATCTGATAGTGAAACAATATCACTCTGTACTCATTGATTGTTTTCCAGTAACTCACATGGTCCTAATAACGCTCAGTCTGTGTGAGCCAGGATCTCCCTAGCCCCCCTCCCGACGTTTACAGTCACTTGCCTCTTGCTGGGCTCGGTGATGACACACTGATATGCGACAGAGCCATCTCCAGCAAAAAATAATGTTATCCCTCTTTCTTCTAAATAATGAACAGAGATATGGCGTGACAGATGGGAATGTTTCAGTGTTGTTGCTGTCAGTGAGCATGCTCTCAAGCTGCCTGGATCACAGCTGCTAAAGCAGCATTAATCTAGCTCTAGTGATCAGAGGGAAAGGAATTCAGCAGATAACACAAATCTTTAACTCTCTGCATGCTGCTCAAATTCAGCAGATTACATCTGAAACCAAGACAATCAATATCCTCACGTTTTTGGATGTAATGCTTTAAAACATAGATGGGGCAATATCTCTTTAGTTAGCCTACATATAGTGCAAGTGCACCTTAACCCCCTGATTGCTGAGTTTTCTTTGTGCGTCCCAAACTCCATTCAAAACTCACATGTGATACCTCAGTGTTAATGAATAACCTGATATGGTACTGAGCCATAAAGGTCCCAAGTTTGATATCTGGTCAAGTTAGCTGATCTCAGCCATTATTCGCTGATCCCTGTTGAAAAATGTGTCTGTCTGTATGCTGATGAGGACTGATGCATCTCACAGTTGAACAGAAAGAAAAATATTGCTTTTTTATATGGAAATTCCTTTAAATAAATGAAATGAATGACCAGTGAATCTGTTTTAGTGGTGTTGGTTAACGGAGGAGTGTTGGCCAGGACACTGGGAGAATTTCCTGCTCTTCTTAAAATAGTGCCACGGGATCTTTAATGTCTACTTGAACTACAGAATGGGCAAATGGGGCTTTAGTTTAATGTCTATTCCAAAAATGACACCTCCATCAGTGCAACACTCCTTCGGTACTGCACTGACGTATCAGCCTAGATCATGTGCTACAGGCCAAGAGCTCTTGAGATTATGCCATATCTGCAGTATCCACTTTCAAAAGAGTTGGGGAGAATATTTGGGGAGGAAAACCTCACATGTTGTACGTATCTCTCACTCAAATACAGACACACACACACACAATCCGCAAAACAATCTTACTTTGAATTCTGTGAAACCGATTTGCTCGCACATTATTTGGATAGCAGGAGACAATTGGCTGGAATGCACCTCAAATAGACCATTTAAACAATACTTGACCCTTATGACCAATAATATCAGTATAACACACCTGGGGAGCAAACAAAGACGCCTGTTCTTATTGCTTTACATTAAGAAGCCAACCACAGACTGTATCATTTACTGCACAGGTAGAATGTGGGATTCCCCCACACCAGACTTTTGAAAAATAAATTGTATATTCGAAATGACCCCCCCGCCCACCACAAGCCTGTATTAAATTCGGTGTCGCAATTGATTAAAGTGCTCCCCTCTCTCGACTGTCAAATATTTCCACATTTTTCTTTTTGACCATTCTTTACTGAACTTTAGTTTAACTTTGATGTTTACAGTGTTATTTAACTCCCAATAAATGCACAATGTACGTTTCTTATAAATGAATAAATAAATGTATTGCCTTACCTTTTCCACAGACTCCCATCTCTCATCCTAGCTCTCGAGTGCAGCTTTTTTTCCCTGATAGTGTTGGTGAGCTGAATAAAGATACTGTTAAATATACCAATGAATCACAAATAAAATAACCTGGGGAGATACAAGCTACCACTTTTGCATTTCAAGCGAGCACATCTTTCTTTCCCCAGGGTTTAATGTGCTACAAAGCTGTAATGAGGTTGAATCTGGCATACTCGGCTGTGACACTGGGTCCGTGTGCTACATTGATTTCGCATATATTATAGCCATGGTGATGCAAGCTTTAAAATTGCATAGTTCAGTAGAATATCTTTTCCCCAAAATCAAATTTGATCCTCTGCTATTGCTTCTCCCTTTCTCCACAACAACCCTGCGTTAAACATTGCACCTATGCTGCCCTTTTGTGAAAGCTTAGGAAGGTTCAGACCACAATTGTCTCTGTGGATCCAGCTGACACCTGTTCTTTAGTCGACTATACTAACAGATGGATGCAGGAATCCCTTTCTCCATCAGGAAGTTTCACTCTTTCCTCCCGATTGCCAAGCTGAGGCTGACAAACGTGGCCCCAGGGAAATCTCAGCTTCATGGATGGCCTACTTAGACTGTCATTTGTACAGATTCTATTTCCAGTGTAGCCCAATTTGCAAATGACGGTTTAAGGGCCTCAAACACTTTATAAAATGAAATGAAGTGAATGCTAGCAGAGCAATGATCATTGAATGGCCTGTAGGATTTTCTTTGGAAGAAATGAGGATCATATCGGATCACTTGAAACCTGTGTGAACAAAAAGTTAATGTCATCAACACTTGTAATTCCAACTTGAGAGTTCAGTACCTCTGCAGTAAGCAGGTTACCCTGAGCATAATTAAGCATAATGGTGGGTAGCAGCTGCTGCAGCCATATGTCAGAACATGAACCAGGTAACAAAAACTACCCCATTTTATTGGGATGATTGAACATAAAAGTTATCAAAAGGACAAAAATCACAGGGCCACTGTCTGTTTATGATTTCTTTTTAACCTTTTAATAACAATCAAAGACTGCCTTTGGACCACTCCCTGAGTTCTGTCCATTTGCTGCTGGCAGGAATTTTTTTTAAACTTCTGCCCAACTTTGCCAAAATGTTTTTCAAAATGTAACAATCCTTTGCTACTTTTTCGTCATTGATTTTTTAAATATTTTCTTTCACAGAATCTACGCACGTTAACAAATAATGTTGGATCATATATCTGGTATTGCAGAATAGTTACACAACTTGTAGCAGATTAGTTCAGTTTAGTAGTCTGAGGAGCTACCAGAACCTATTCCACACCAAGCCATGTGAGAAGAAGTTTGCAGATCAGCCGCCAGATACTAATTTAAATGTCACAAGGAAAGCCTTATGGGAATGACTGATATAGGGACGACCTTATCCAAAATTTACCTCCCTAAGGCAAGAATCAGTGTCATTAAACTGATCATAGGGGTGAAGGCTCTCCACAGAATCAAAGCAGATTCTGTATTCTAATGAGGTACATTTCATGGATCCCCAGTAAAAGCATACACCGGATATAATTCATTTATTTTAATATATGGAGACTTGCCTTGTAGAGAAAGTGACAATGGCAGCAGTACTGCAAAATTAAATCTTAATATAATTAACTAACCTGCCCATAATCTGATCAATAACATCTTTCACAACAGGAGCCAATAAGGACTTGAAAATTACACTGCGAATATTAGCACATGAGCATTTAATGCGTTTGTATGAAATTCTTTTGTCCATTATTCTAATGGAGGCATTAATCAATTGAAATAAATGGGTTAATGCCTTTGTTAAAAAGTGGACAAAGAAATTTTATATGGTGGAGTTAAGTATTTGTATATTAATATTTGCACAGCAGAGCTGCCTAAACCCACTCTGATCCAGATAAAAGAGTACCCCACTTTATAGCAATGAGGTTGTGATTATTTCAGTGTTTGCCCAATTCACTTTTTGGCCTGAAATTCCTGTCTTCCACGGTAAACCATTTGATACCAATGTTAGATTGTGCAACCTGAGCAAGCAGCTGTAAGGCTCAAGTGCAGCGTACTAGCATATCCCTCTATCTGGCTAAACACCCCTGGATATTTTCTTTTAAGTAAATGTCGATGCTCATAGAGAAAGGATGAAAACCCCCCAAAATAAAGGCTGAAACCTGAAACAGTGCAGAGTGTAAATATCTAACACAATTAGATGCCTTCTTGGCAAAGAGACATCACTGCCAGTGAGACACCAAGATCCTAAGGTACAAATCCTGCTTCATCCAGGTTGGCGGAAATGGGAGACAACCACATATATAGTCTACTTGCCAAAGCCTTAATCACTATTTTGCCGTTTACATTGAGAAATACAAATTGACTTGTAACTACCACATTCCATATGGTATTTTCCATCCACCCCCACCACCCACCCCCGACCCCCCCCCCCCACCACACCACCCCCCCCCCCCCAACACCGCCCACACCCCAATCCCCACCTTACCTGAGCATTTATTCTACAACTTTAGTATCCTTATGGCTTCTCCTTATTTTCTTAAATTCGCAATGTTTAATTTGTGCCCCTGGTATTTCAAACCTTGACTAGAGTGAAGGGTCAGTTTTGTCAATTTCCATCATATAATCTTGAAGATCTCAATTAAATCACCCAGTTTTTCAAAAGTATTATTTCAATGCTATCACCTTCAAAAAATGTGCTCTTGACAAGGTCATTTGTCTTCAGAAAACACCATGAAATCCTATATAGTATTTAATTTATTTCTCCAAACTGAAAAGAACTAAAGGACTCCCTCTAGAGGGCTTGCAGCTTGCTCACTGCATCACTGACTTTCCAGTTTTGTGCTGTTTATAGATGGGAAAAAAATTAATTTAAAGAAATCAGTAGCCCTGAATTTCCCTGGTGATAGGGCTGAACTCGTGGCCTTATCTAGGTAGGCGGGGACAAGCGGTCGTGGAAATTTGGGTGGGGTCTGGTTATGCCAGGTCTCTGCCTCGTTCCATGTTGTACTGGGGTTTCCTGTGGTGAAAGTGGTGCGTGGTTCTTGCTTCCATCCACTTGCAGTCTGACATCAGGCATGAAGGCAGGACTGGCAGGATGGCATCACCCTCAAGGATTCCTGCTAGTCTAGCTTCCAATGCCCCCAGCATATTGTATGCTGCAAGAGGCAGGAGTACAGTACTTCATGGTGGTAGAAGTGCGGCCCACAACGTTTGTAAAGCAAGCAGCTGTTGTATAAAAAAGTGGCCTTTCTAGAAAAGGGATCATTCTTCTTCTTTTGTACAATCTTCAGCTGGACCTGCTGGCACTGAACCTGTGTCTAGCCACCGCTGCATATTCCAGCCATCCCCACCTATGCCGATTCTGGCATGGGTTCTTGCCAACGCTATACTAATATGCTAATCTGCTAATATGCTAATGCCTGACCTGGGAATTCCGACAGAGTCAGGCAAGTAAGTCTCTGGTCCATCAGAAGTCCTGCTCCACCCCGTTGCAGCAGTGGAGCAGGATCACAGGTTTTGGGGCAGTTGTTTACCAACCCTTAAAGGGACACAAATTTCATCTGAAGCACATCATAAATCTACAGTTAATATGCGCAGATTTATATTAATATCATGTTCATGTAAATTTGTGTGCAGTGTTTATTTTCTTCTCCAATTTTTCCCTTTGCTCCGCTCCTCTCCTAAAAGGCACTGACTCATCCTGGATTTACAGTTCCATGAATGTTAATAACCCCGTGCTTTGTCCCAATATCCACCCTTCATATATGAGCCCAGACAACGAGAGGCTATTTGACTGGTGTGTTGGGAGGTTGTCAGAGTTGAGCCTAATAGTATCCTCACCTGATGTACACTCATGTACTTTCCCCCAGGGCTCACTGGATAATGTTCACAGCAGGAACACTAGCTAATTTTTCTCCTTCCTCGCCCAGGAACTCTGAGACCAATTGTCCATTGCGTTACTTTAATAAACCTATATTAAATATGTTAAAATGCATATTAATTAGTATCTCTGCCCCTTTCCCTCTATTTGTCTTCTTTTCCCTCTTTTCTCAGTAATTTTCTCCTTTCCCCTCCCCCCTTCTCCTTAAGACTCTAGCTCCTTGCTGATGTACAGTTCCACAGGCACCTTGTGACTTCCAGTATCTCACCTAAGTGTTGTTATTAATGAGTGAGTGTTAACAGTTAGGGTCAGCGGGCTGTTCACTCAGAAGGACCATTGCAGCCAAGCCACACCCTGCACTCACCTGAAATGCACATATACATACTACCAGCAGGGGTCATTGGACTGCTGAGCTTCTACCATTGCCCTGGCTGACATCAGCTCAAATCAGAGACTGCGAATGAAACCTGGAACCTTCCTGGTCGATATGGCTAAGCTACTCACTGGATAAATCTCACTGAGCCACTGGGGGAGCTGATACTTTTTTTTATCTGTTTCGTATCATATGTGATTGAATATAATGCAATCATTTAGATGAAACATTAAAGTCCCGTGGTCTTATATTTTCCTGCTTGCCATAAAAAGATGACTAGTAAACAGTCCAATGTAATTATGATGTAATTAACAGGCAACATTACTGCTTTGGCCTATGTGGATCCCCAGCTGTGTAGGGATATGGGTGACAAGATTTAGATTATTTTGCTTCTGTGTCTCTGTTCTATTTTCTTTTATATTTTGATCAGTTTTTGTGCTCAAAATGAAGGTTGCAAGTTTTTTTTAATTCGTTTATGGGATGTGGGCGTCGCTGGCAAGGCCAGCATTTATTGCCCATCCCTAATTGCCCATGAGAAGGTGGTGGTGAGCCACCTTCTTGAACCGCTGCAGTCCGTGTGGTGAAGGTACTCCCACAGTGCTGTTAGGTAGGGAGTTCCAGGATTTTGACCCAGCGACGATGAAGGATTGGCGATATACTTCTAAGTCAGGATGGTGTGTGACTTGGAGAGGAACTTGGAGGTGGTGGTGTTCCCATACACCTGCTGCCCTTGTCCTTCTAGGTGGAAGAGGTCGCGGGTTTGGGAGGTGCTGCCGAAGAAGCCTTGGCGAGTTGCTGCAGTGCATCTTGTAGATGGTACACACTGCAGCCACGGTACGCTGCAGGGAGGGAGGGAGTGAATGTTTAAAGTGGTGGATGGGGTGCCAATCAAGCGGGCTGCTTTGTCCTGTATAATGTCGAGCTTCTTGAGTGTTGTTGGAGCTGCACTCATCCAGGCAAGTGGAAAGTATTCCATCACACTCCTTACTTGTGCCTTGTAGATGGTAGAAAGGCTTTGGGGAGTCAGAAGGTGAGACACTTGCTGCAGAATACCTAGCCTCTGACCTGCTCTTGTTGTCACAGTATTTATGTGGCTGGCCCAGTTAAGTTTTTGGTCAATGGTGACCCCCAGGATATTGATGGTGGGGGATTTGGCGATGGTAATGCCATTGAATGTCAAGGGGCGGTGGTTAGACTCTCCCTTGTTGGAGATAGTCATTGCCTGGCACTTCTGTGGCGCCAATGTTACCTGCCACTTATCAGCCCAAGCCTGCACGTCGTCCAGGTCTTGTTGCATGCGGGCATGGACTGCTTCATTATCTGAGGAGTTGTGAATGGCACTGAACACTGTGCAATCATCAGCAAGCATCCCCATTTCTTACCTTATGTTGGAGGGAAGGTCATTGATGAAGCAGCTGAAGATGGTTAGGCTTAGGACACTGCCCTGAGGAACTCCTGCAGCGATATCCTGGGGCTGAGATGATTGACCTTCAATCACCACAACCATCTTCCTTTGTGCTAGGTATGACTCCAGCAGGTGGAGAGTTTTTCCCCCGATTCCCATTGACTTCAGTTTTACTCGGGCTCCTTCATGCCACACTCAGTCAAATACTGCCTTGATGTCAAGGGCAGTCACTCTCACCTCACCTCTGGAATTCAGCTCCTTTGTCCATGTTTGGACCAAGGCTGTAATGAGGTCGGGAGCTGAGTGGTCTTGGCGGAACCCAAACTGGGCATCAGTGAGCAGGTTATTGGTGAGTAAGTGCCGCTTGATAGCACTGTCGATGACACCTTCCATCACTTTGCTGATGATTGAGAGTAGACTGATGGGGCAGTAATTGGCTGAGTTGGATTTGTCCTGCTTTTTGTGGACAGGACATACCTGGGCAGTTTTCCACGTTGTCGGATAGATGCCAGTGTTGTAACTGTACTGGAACAGCTTGGCTAGCGGCGCGGCTAGTTCTGGGGCACAAGTCTTCAGCACAATAGCCAGGATGTTGTCAGGGCCCATAGCCTTTGCCGTATTTAGTGCGCTCAGCCGTTTCTTGATATCACATGGAGTGAATCGAATTTGCTGAAGACTGGTTTCTGTGATGGTGGGGACCTCAGGAGGAGGCCGATATGGATCATCCACTCGGCACTTCTGGCTGAAGATGGTTGCAAACGCTTCAGCCTTGTCTTTTGCACTCACGTGCTGGGCTCCACCATCATTGGGGATGGGAATATTCATGGAGTCTCCTCCTCCCGTTAGTTGTTTAATTGTCCACCACCATTCACAACTGGATGTGTCAGGACTGCAGAGCTATGACCTGATCCGTTGATTGTGGGATCGCTTAGCCCTGTCTAAAGCATGCTGCTTCCGCTTTTTAGCATGCATGTAGTCCTGTGTTGCAGCTTCCCCAGGTTGGCACCGCATTTTTAGGTACGCCTGGTGCTGCTCCTGGCATGCTCTTCTACACTCCTTATTGAACCAGGGTTGGTCCCCTGGCTTAATGGTAATGCTAGAGTGAGGGATATGCCGAGCCATGAGGTTACAGATTGTGGTGGAATACAATTCTGCTGCTGCTAATGGCCCACAGTGTCAGAGAATGAAACTTTTTCCACTTTTAGCAACAGTTAGGTTAATGGACTTTCAGTGCTCTCTTGGATCCTACCTTTGTTTGTATTGTTCCCAAGTCCAAACTGATAGCCTTGTTTGTACCATGCCTGTGGCCAATAGCACAATTTGATACATGATTATTACATCACGTGTGTGAAGTAAGAAATTGACTCACTATATACAAGATTATCTTGACTAGAACTAAATTCTAAAAGTCCAATGTATGCCTGCCCCTAATGCTTGTTTTATATGGGCAAATTCAAATCATAGTGCACTTCCAGCGAGAAACATCGGAAGTTACAGAAGCATGTTATTTCAATACATTGACTTATTAAAATAAAGCACTTGCCTATCTTTGCTAAGTCCTTCTAAGGCCTGACCAGAATTTCTGGTGTGATACTGAATTGGCAAAGATTCCACAAGGTGGACCAGAAAACTTTCCTTAGAATTTACGAGACTGTACTTCATAAGGGTTTTGATTTATTCTGTGTGTTGATTTCAGTTTGACAGTGTTATCAGATACACTCCACTCATCAGTGGAAATGGTACAGTGATGATATCTATGGTTACTGCTGGTGCTTGCTGGTCATGATCTTTTATAAACAGAGCATAGCATGGTGACAATAATACAGTGATGTCTGAGTGAGGTTGAACCAGTTCATGCCCAGTTGAGAATGCCTCAACTCATTTCACATAGGCTCTTTACTGTCAGCAAACAGAGGAAATATTGGCCTAAAAATTGCTGTGGTAGGCCAATTTAAATTTCAATTAAAATTTTTTTTAATTAAACAAAAATTCAAACAACAATTAAAACCAGAAGGAATGAGAATCCACACATTGTTAATTTTCAGTGCCGGAGAGGTTGACTGACAGTAATTAACAGTTATCATGCCGTTAAAAGGGTATTTAGACTGAAATGTACAAGCCTTAACTTTCTGTGGCGAATTTAGTTCATATCTATTGTGCAAGTACAGGAACTTCACGCCATTCAATGCATTTGAATGGTAAGTCAGACACAAGGGGCTGGATTTTACTCACCAAGACGCGTTGGGGGCGGGACTGCTGGTTTTCAGGTTCCAGTCCCGCCCCCAGTGACGTCTGACGAACGAACGTTATTTTGCCCTGATTGGCCTTGTTAAGCCCACCCTGCGGGCTTGCCGGCCAATTAAGGGAAAGCCGGTGTCAGATGACGTCAGTTGATGACACTTCATCTGCCGGTTTTCTTAAAGGCATATGCACCACACTTGTTTGACAGATGATTTGACAGTGTTTGACAGCATTGAGGTGCTGTCAAACACTGACAATCACAGTCCAAAGGTGAGCCCTTGCACCCAGGCTCTCCAATTACTCTCTCCTTAGGATAAAACAGATGGCAGCTGCAGCTGAGATTGCAGAAGCCATCTGTCACTTCTCCCAATGAGATGAGGCTACACAAACACTTCACAGCTTGTCACCTGCAGAAACATCTAACCACATTAAAAATTACTTTCACAACATGTCCTTACCTCTGATATTAACCAGTGTCCCATTGCATCCTTCACACCACTTCTGCAGCTGTCATCCAAACACCAACATAACAACAGACCCACAGCACGCCTCACACCTAGGCGGGGTTCCCCGACGTTGGGAAGCCCACAGCAGCTGTCGAAAAATTGGAAAAAGCCTCTTAATTGCCTGTTAAGTACCTGTTAACAGGCAGTTAAGTGGCTATAATCCTCTTCCCGCCGGTAGGAGTCGGGTCCCTGTGCAAATCGGGGACCCGACTCCCGGGAAGATTGGTTGGAAGCGGGTTTGGAGCGGGTTTGGGACCCACTCTCATTTTTTGGGATTTTCCCATCAGTCCCGCCTCCAGACCCGCCTCCTCAGGGCTGGTAAAATCCAGCCCAAGATGCCCGTGTCTGAAGTTGCTGTACAATTTCTGCATAAATAACGGTGAGCACCGTTAGCCTCAACATTATTTTAACAGCAAATTCTGGGCCATTAGTACCAATTTGTGCTGAATTCTGGGCAGGTTGATACTGTCAACTCACATCCATTAGGGTACCACTGGATGAAACTTCCCTAAATTGATTTCATATAGAACCTTACAGTCAGCAGGCAGAGGAGACTTTCATACTATCAGTCCAGATGGCTATTGAACCTAAATCACCCCAAAAATTGTGGTGTTTGAACCGACTGCAACCATACAATTCCTGTCTGTAATGTTTTCATTTCTTCCTTCTGCCAATCTTTGTACTTGTATTTTCTCCTGGTTCTATAGGTTCACTTATGACCAGCTGTGTCATTCCCCAGCTCAGAAGGTGGTAAGCAGCCTTTCCCTGAGGTTGGCTACTTCAGTTTTTTTTCCATCAGGAGGAAAACATCTTGCCAACACTTGTGTGAACAAATCACAAAGCGAATATGTGCCCTATCATAGCACAGAACACAACATCAATCATTGCACCGTCATGATTTATCCCACCATCCCTGGATTATTTCTTTTACCCTGTGAATTGTTATAACTTGAAATCATTCCAGAAAAGGAAGCAATTAGTTTCTTTGAACTAAGGTTAATTTTTTTTTTCAGCTGTTGGTGTACAGATTAATCTTGCGTTACTGCGCCAGAAATTCTGGACGGCTACACGACAGGTAAAATATGAACTTTTAGCAGATAAGTGACTCCTCATACGAGTTAAATTTTATTTAGTTTCCTCTCTGTCCTGGTTGCTGCCCTAAGTTCATTTCCAACTAAATCCATTTAATTGTCAGAGAGAGGACATTTTTGATTTAATTTGTGACTGAGGCATCACCTTGGTAACCTACTGTTTCACTAAGTTCCATTGGTAATTTCTGTTCAGATATGTGAATATAAGACATCTGTCCTAGAATTCCAATTAATTCTTATTAGCAATCATGAGTAAATTTATGGAAAGAACATGTTTGATGGGGCGAGTAGATTTTTCTCATTACGTGCTATTTTATATATCCACAAGGGTCATGAGATAGCAAAGGGTCTTGTAACTGCAGATTAGCCATATATTTAAACAACACTGCAAGCTACCTTTGCAGTACCAGCATATGTCAGGCTTTTGTTCTTCACCTAGTATTCATCACAGTCAGACCACCAGAGCCAGTTAAACAAAGCAGAAAGAAAAAACATTAAAAAAAATATTTATATATTTCTACAGTGTCTGGGTTTTTTAACAGACCTGTATACATTT
This sequence comes from Squalus acanthias, assembly GCA_030390025.1. Lineage (NCBI taxonomy): Eukaryota > Metazoa > Chordata > Chondrichthyes > Squaliformes > Squalidae > Squalus > Squalus acanthias. The sequence goes on along the minus strand of CM059435.1, from coordinate 81,994,350 downwards.
GGAAGACAAATACTTCTTGAGGTGAAGCTGTGGGACAGGGAGTGGGTTGTTCAATGCATTACATAATGATCATGTATATGTAATCTTTGTAATTATCGTACTTATTTTAGAACATTTTCAAATTTCAATCATGCATTTTTACACCAAAGACTTGAAATGATGTAATGATATATTAGCATATAAATGCTTCACACATTAGTATGAAATTCCTTGCTCACAATGCTTAATGCTCTGGTGTGAAATTCCTTGCTCACAATGCGTAACATATTGGTATGATAGAAAGCCATATATCCAAGTTTGTCAATGACACAAAGATTGGTGGCATAGTAAATAGCGTAGACAGGAACATAAAATTACAAAGAGACATTGATACATTTAGTGAGTGGGCAAAACTATGGCAGATGGATTTCAACCCAGGTACGTGTGAGGTCATCCATTTTGGACCAAAAAAGGATAGATCCGAGTATTTTTTAAATGGTGAAAAGCTAGGAACAGTGAAGGTCCAAAGAGATTTAGGGGTCCATGTACACAGATTACTAAAATGTAGTGGTCAGGTACAAAAAAATAATCAAAAAGGCTAATGGAATGTTAGCCTTTATATCTAGAGGGCTAGAATATAAAAGGGAGGAAGTTTTGCTACAGCTATACAAAGCCTTGGTTAAACCATATCTGGAGTACTGTGTACAGTTCTTGGCACCAGAATGTTACCATGGCTCTAAGGGTTAAACTATGAGCAGAGATTACATAAACTAGGCTTGCATTCCTGGAATATAGAAGGTTAAGGGGTAGTTTGATTGAGGCTTTTAGGATTTTGAATGGAGTTGATAGAGTAGATAGAGAGAAACCTTTTCCACTGGTGGGCAAGTCTAGGACAAAGGGACATAACCTTAAAATCAGAGCCAGGTCATTCAGGAGAGAAGTTAGCAAACACTTCTTATTACAAAGGGTGATAGAAGTGTGGAACTTTCTCCCACATAAAGCAGTCAATTAAGCTCAACCAAGAGTTTTAAATCTGAGATCGATAGATTTTTGCAAGCCAAGGGTATTAAGGGATATGGAGCCAAGGCGAGTGGATGGAGTTAGGGTACAGATCAGCCATGCTCTCATTGAATGCCAGAATAGAATCGGAGGCTCGAGCGGTGGCGGGATATAAAGGAGAGAGCAGAGGAACAGCACAGACCTAATCGGAGGCTCCAGCAGTGACGGGACATAAAGGAGGAATTTCTGAAATGTGTTCAGGAAAATTTCCTTGATCAGTATGTTCTTGGCCCAACTAGGAAGGAGGCATTGCTGGATCTGGTGCTGGGGAATGAGGTGGGCCAGGTCGACTAAGGGCTCGATTTTGCCAGGCCCGAGGAGGCGGGATTAGAACATAAGAACATAAGAAATAGGAGCAGGAGTAGGCCAATCGGCCCTTCGAGCCTGCTCCGCCATTCAATAAGATCATGGCTGATCTCATCCTCACCTCAAATCTAAAGAACACAAGAAGTAGGAGCAGGACTCGGCCACTCAGCCCCTGGGCCCGCTATGCCACCCACAGGGCCTCGACCGATCCGAACTCAGCCTCATGTCCAATTTCCTGCCCGCTCCCCATAACTATTGGAGGCATGTGAGTTGGTAAAATCGCCAAAAATGGCAGGCGGGCCCGATCCCACCTCCATCCCGCCTCCGAGCAATTTTCCCAAAAGTGTGTTTTCTGACCCCCTTTCCATCCCGCCTCCAAGAGGTAGGATAGGCCCTTAAAGCCCTTAACAACCACTTAATAGCCTCTATAATCCCATTTTAAGAGGCCTTTCCGATTTTTAGTCATTCTCCCCATCCCTCACGCCTCCTCTGGAACACGCCAGGTAATGCTGATGACCTCACAAGTGGATTGCTTATGAACAGCTGCAGCTCCACCATTACAAAGGAGTTTTCACCAATGATCATTTGCAGGTGGCAGAACTTTGTTGTTTCAGGTCTGGGGGAACTTTTAGCAGGCAAACTCAGCATTGTGGAAGTTTGGAGCCTGACACCCATCTCTAGTGTGATCTCCTGGGAAACCCCTCTCCCCACCTTGACTAAGCGCTTCCTCAACTGAGGCATATACCAGAAGCATGGCGACCATTTAATTCCTTTCCTCCTGGACATCAGATTCGGATGAAGACCAGCCGCGGCAGCAGCAGAACCATGAGTAACAGCAGCACCAACAGCAGGAACATCAACAGGAGTGCCAAGCTGCTAGTCACCCACCTGAAGATGCACAGGCCAGAAGTCGCCAGAGCGCGACCATATTGCTGCCCGGGATGCAAGGGATGCACTCATGTTGGTCACATTTGCTTAGCCTGCACAATCAAACACTTTTGCCTCGCACCTTCTTACCAGAGCATCGACAATGGACAAGAACCTACGAATTCCTATCACTCTGACCACCATACTGACAATTGCAAGTCGCTCTAAGCCCTCAATGTGGAAGTCCCATTTGCGAAATGACACAGGCCACAACTTCAACAGTTTGCCATCAGAATTTTTTATCACAACAAGCAACTGGTGGCATTTCAAAAATAAACACAACGTAACACCCAAGTGACTACCCTTGTGACTACTTGTGCATTATCTTCCTCTTACATGTGCTCCTACGTGGTGCTTCCCCTGTGGCTTCAGCAGATGTGGAGGCCCCTTGCTCACTTTCTTGCTGCTCCTGTCTCGACACCTTTGGCGGCCGTCCTCTGGGGTTGCGAACCTGTGAGGGCTCGGCAACAGTCTGCTGCTCCTGCGGCTGTGCAGGGGATGAGACGCCCATCTCAGTTGGGTGAGGACTCTGGTGGGGCTCTGACCGAGGGCTTTGCAGTGGTATGGTCGTTTGAGCGCTTGGAGAGGAGCTTCCTCTTCCTTGTTGTCTGCCACCAACATCCCTCTCATGGATCATCCCCACTTCAGAGCTAGCAAGTGGCTTGATAGCACCTTGCTGCACTTCAGGGGGGCCATGAGGAATCCGTTTCTGTACTGGAAGTCCTACTCCAGAGGACTTCCATGAAGGTCTGGTTTCTATGCTCAGTAGCTGACCATCGCTGCTCAAGAGATGCCAGTCTATTCTGAACAATGACCATGTTTTCTACACTCTGGCGACTTAGCTCCTCCATGGCCGTAGCCATCCTCTCCTCGACTGTAGCCATCCTTTCCACGGAGGTTGCCATCCTTTCCGTGGTGATGCGTTCATGGGCCAATGCCTCCACAAAGGCTCTGCTCATGTTCGCGCTGGACTCCTCCATTCGCTCGACACTCGCAGCGACCCTGGAGACAAAACAGAGACTCCTGCACCTGTTCCTGGAGTTTCAGCACCGCTCTCGTTCTGGATGGACCCGGAGGCACAGGGTCGACATGCAGCTGAGCCGAGCTGGCAGAGTCCTGCGCCCTCCGACGAGGACTCTCCACTGCTGTCCCTGTCTCCACCATCTGCTGATGCTCACTTGTGAGCTGTGATACACCAGGTGCCAACACTACTCTATCTCGCGAAGGTCCCACCGAGGTGTGAGTGTCTGCGCTGGTGCTGGGTGCGCTGAATTCTGCTGAGGCTGCACCCTCAGAGGTTGCAGCTTCCTCTGAGGAGTCTGGAAGCTCAGGCTCTTCCTCCTGGACAGTGGGGATGGGGGCTTTCGATGGTCCTGTGGGGGAGTAAAGGAAAGAGTTAGAGATGTGAGGTCGAGGTTACATGAACATTGAATAGTGCAGATGATCATAAGTCAATCTGTTAGAGCATCAGATTCATTATCAGTGACTCATGCAATGTCAATGAGAGAGATGCCAAACTATTCTGTCACCAGCTTGCTGCGATGCGCCCATCTGTCCATCCCCCACTTGGGAATCCTCCTCGATCCCGGCAATTTCCAGGGCCGCCTCCTCCCAGGCGGTGAGCTGGGCTACTGAGGGTGGCCCTCCTCCTGTCATGGCTCTTTCCCTCTTATTGTGGGCTCTCTTTTCCTGCAATGAGGGACACAAGTGGAGTTTGAGTGAGAATGAAGGAGTGAGTGTAGATAATCCATAGCATAGATGCTTAGAAGGATACAAAGGACCCTCCCTGTGTGTTGAAAGTTGTTGTTGTCATGGCATCACAGTGATAGGGAGTGTGAGGGCTGCATGGTCGAATAGTTAAGTGAATGTGACCATATAGAGAGAGGGAATGGGTAAGGGTGCAGGCATGTAAGTGTCAAGTGGCATGTGGAGGAAGAGGTTGGCAAAGCAGAGTGCTGGTGAGGAGAGGCGATGGGGATCAGATTGAGGGTGATGGGAAAGTCATACTCACTTTTCCTGTGCGGAGAAGATCATGAAACCTCTTCCTGCATTGCAGCCAGGTTCTGCGGCTCAGCGAAATGGAGTTGACCTCCTGGGCCACTTGCAGCCACACAGCTTTTGTCTGCTGGGGTGGCTTTTTTTTCCCTGAGGAAGGGAACAGCACCTCCTTATTACATCTGGCTCCGTGCACCAGAGCTTGGAGGGAGGGCTCATCAAACTGAGGTGCACACTTTTGCTTGATCGTGGACATTGTCGGGAAATCGAAACCTTCATACAATTTGCAGAGCCTTTGCAGTCTCCAGAGGAAGCAAGGCTGCTTGCAGGTCTTAAATCCAGCAGCATTGATGACGTCATCGGAGGCGACTTTCTGTATGAAAAGACTCATTGGGCCAGGTGTTCCCACACGCAGGAAATCAATTGCCCAATTAGGGGAAAATCCCACTTTTTCAGCACTTCACTTAGGAGTCGGGGTCCTGACACGATTTCCACCTGACACGCCCCAGCCCGCCGACACTGACAAAATCCAGCCCTAAGTGTCTGTGGGAGAACACTTGGGTACAAGTGATCATCGTGAAGCTGTCAAACACTGACATTCTGTATAGTTTGATGAGTCCTTGTGTTCAGGACTCAACAAACCTTTCTACTTTGCAGAAATCAGCTGGCTGTTGGATCGGAGGATTGGTAGAGTCTGTGATCTCTACAATGGAGATGTCGGGGACTCCGGCTCCACAGCGGCTGAAGGCTGTAGGTAGAAAGAAAGGTATGTTAACATTTTCTAACACTTAACACTCACCTCACATACTTACCACTCCACACTTACACCCATCACTCACCTCTACATCGCACCTTCAGACCCCTCCGACCCCCGCAGACCTCCTACTCACCTCCTACACCCTGGCGGGGTTCCCCTAGGTCGGGAAGCCCGTACTTCAGCACGAAAAATGGGGATAATCCTATTTTCTGCCTGTCAACTACCTGTTAACAGGCAGTTAATAGGCTTTAATCCCTTCCCGCCTCCAAGGAGACGGGACCCAGGGCAGGACGGCTTCCCGCCTCCTGGCAAGAGGGCACGGAGGCGGGTTGAGGGCAGGTTGGCCACCCGCCCCCAAATTCTGCAACTTTCCCGGCAGTCCCGCCTCCATACCCGCCTCCTCAGGGCTGAGAAAATCCAGCCCTGAGTGTGTTGGATAGTACTAGAGAAGAAAGTAGTACAAGAGGCGGAAGTAGTACCATATTAGAGAGGAGCAGACTAAGAAAGATGACGAAAAGTTCAAAAATGGGTTTAGAATGCGTGTACGTAAATGCACAAAGTGTGGCGAATAAAGTTGGTGAGCTACAAGCACAATTAGCCGTGTGGCAATATGATGTTGTGGCAATAACGGAAACGTGGCTTAAAAGCGGTGAGGACTGGGTACTTAATATTCAAGGGTACAAGGTGTTCAGAAAAGATAGGGAAGGAAAAAAGGCAGGTGGGGTGGCAGTGCTGATTAAGGAAGACATTGTAGTGTTGGAAAGGGAGGATGTTCTTGAGGGGACAAGGACAGAATCCATTTGGTTAGAGTTGAGGAGCAAAAGGCTATGATTACGCTATTGGGGATATTCTATAGGCCTCCAAATAGTGAGAGGGGGGTAGAGGAGCAAATCTGCAGGGAAATTGCAGAGATATGCAAGAGCTATAGAGTGGTGATATTGGGGGACTTTAATTACCCAAATATCGATTGGGATAATGCTAGAGTAAAGGGAAAGGAGAGGAAGGAATTTCTGAACTGTGTTCAGGAAAATTTCCTTGACCAGTATGTTCTTGAATGAGAAGTCGCACAACACCAGGTTATAGTCCAACAGTTTTATTTGAAATCACAAGCTTTCGGAGCTATCGATCGCCCCTTCCTCAGGTGAAGTAAAGAGATACAGAATCGCCAAAGCATATATAGATAGAGAACAATGCATGTGTTACTTACAAAAGCAGACGACTACATTTAAATCACCCTGACTGTTTATCTGCCGAGGTGTGACAAAAGGCAATCAGGTCACATCAAAGACATAGCAAGATACAACTGAGACAATGAGGTGGAGCCACAGGGGGTCCAATGTGTCAAAAGCCGCAGTATGGGAAACGATAAACTTTAAAATTTTTACTTTTTTACTGGGAATCACATCTGTTAACAAGCCAACGACGACTCGAGTCTGGATCACGTCATGTATCGTGACATAAACCCAAGATCCCGGTTGAGGCCGTCCTCATGAGTGCGGAACTTGGCTATCAGTTTCTGCTCGATGATTTTGCGTTGTCGTGTGTTTCTAAGTCCGCCTTGGAGAACGCTTATCCGCAGACCCGAGGCTGAATGTCCTTGACTGCTGAAGTGTTCCCCGACTGGGAGGGAACACTCCTGCCTGGTGATTGTTGCGCGGTGTCCGTTCATACGTTGTCTCAGTGTCTGCATGGTCTCGCCGATGTACCATGCCGCGGTGCATTCTTTCCTGCAACGTATGAGGTAGACAACGTTGGCCGAGTCACATGAGTATGTACCATGTACCTGGTAGGTAGTGTCCTCATGTGAGATGATGGTATCTGTGTTGATGATCTGGCATGTCTGATACCATCATCACACGTGAGGACACTACCCACCAGGTACATGGTACATACTCATGTGACTCGGCCAACGTTGTCTACCTCATACGTTGCAGGAAAGAATGCACCGCGGCATGGTACATCGGCGAGACCATGCAGACACTGAGACAACGTATGAACGGACACCGCGCAACAATCACCAGGCAGGAGTGTTCCCTCCCAGTCGGGGAACACTTCAACAGTCAAGGACATTCAGCCTCGGATCTGCGGATAAGCGTTCTCCAAGGCGGACTTAGAAACACACGACAACGCAAAATCATCGAGCAGAAACTGATAGCCAAGTTCCGCACTCATGAGGACGGCCTCAACCGGGATCTTGGGTTTATGTCACGATACATGACGTGATCCAGACTCGAGTCGTCATTGGCTTGTTAACAGATGTGATTCCCAGTAAAAAAGTAAAAATTTTAAAGTTTATCGTTTCCCATACTGCGGCTTTTGACACATTGGACCCCCTGTGGCTCCACCTCATTGTCTCAGTTGTATCTTGCTATGTCTTTGATGTGACCTGATTGCCTTTTGTCACACCTCGGCAGATAAACAGTCAGGGTGATTTAAATGTAGTTGTCTGCTTTTGTAAGTAACACATGCATTGTTCTCTATCTATATATGCTTTGGCGATTCTGTATCTCTTTACTTCACCTGAGGAAGGGGCGATCGATAGCTCCGAAAGCTTGTGATTTCAAATAAAACTGTTGGACTATAACCTGGTGTTGTGCGACTTCTCATTTTTGTCCACCCCAGTCCAACACCGGCATCTCCGCATCATGACCAGTATGTTCTTGGCCCAACTAGGAAGGAGGCATTGCTGGATCTGGTGCTGGGGAATGAGGTGGGCCAGGTCGACAAAGTGTCTGTGGGAGAACACTTGGGTACGAGTGATCATCGTATCAGAAGATTTAGATTAGCAATGAAGAGGAGCAAGGAACAATCTAGAGTGGAATTTCTAAACTGGAATAAGGCTAACTTCAATGGGATGCGAAAGGATCTAGCCAGGGTAAAATGGAACCAAAGACTGACAGGAAAAACTGTAACGGAACAATGGGTGATCTTTAAGGAGGAGATGTTCCAAGTACAGGCTAGGTACATTCCAACAAGAGGGAAGAGTAAGGGAACCAAAGCAAGGGCTCCTTGGATGACGAGGGAGATAGAGAAGATGATGAAACAAAAAGAGAGGGTGTATGATGCATGTCAGGTGAATGCTTCAAGGGAGAACCAGACCAAATATAATAAGTTGAAGGGGGAAGTGCAGATGAAAATAAGATTGGCAAAGAGAGAATATGAGAGTAGAATGGCGGTTAACATAAAAGGGAACCCAAAAATCTTCTACCAGCATGTAAACAGTAAGCGGGTAGTAAGAGGCGGGATCGGGCCTATTAGGGACAAGGAAGGTGCTATATGCTTAGAGGTGCAGGGCAAGGCTAGAATACTCAATGAGTACTTTGTATCGGTGTTTACTAAGGAGGTGGATGCTGACAAAATATCAGTAGAAGTGGAAAAGGTAGAAGCAATGGAAGGGGTGAAAATTGATAGACAGGATGTATTAGAAAGGCTGGGTATGTTTAGAGTGGACAAGTTGCCTGGTCCAGATGGCTTGCATCCCAGGTTGCTAAGGGAATTGGGGGAGGAGATAGCGGAAGTGCTTGCCATAATTTTCCAATCTTCCCTAGATGAGGGAGAGGTGCCTGAGGATTGGAAAGTGGCAAATGTGACACCATTGTTCAAGAAAGGGTGTAAGGACAATCCTAACAACTACAGGCCAGTCAGTTTAACATCAGTGGTGGGTAAAGTTTTAGAAACAATAATCAAGGAAAAAATTAACGGGCACTGGGAGAGGTTTAAGCTAATTAAGGAGAGCCAGCACGGATTTGTAAAAGGCAGATCGTGTTTGACTAATCTAATTGAATTGAAGTAACAGGGGGGATTGGTGAAAGGAATGCAATGGATGTTGTCTACATGGATTTTGTGAAGGTGTTTGACAAAGTATCACATAGAAGGCTGGTTAACAAAATTGAGGCTCATGGAATAGGTGGGTCAGTGACAGCTTGGATAAGGAATTGGCTTAAGGACAGAAAACAGCCAGTTGTGGTAAATGGCTGTTTTTCAGACTGGAGGATGGTAGACAGTGGAGTTCCCCAAGGGTCAGTGCTGGGGCCACTGCTTTTTTTGATATATATAAATAACCTGGATATTGGAATGCAGAGTAGAATTTCTAAATTTGCCGATGACACCAAACTTGGGAGTGTGGCAAACAGCGAGAATGATACCAATCGACTACAGCAGGACATAGAAAGGCTAGCAGAATGGGCAGACAAGTGGCAGATGGAATTTAATACAGAGAAGTGTGAGGTGATGCATTTTGGCAGAAGGAACAGGGAGAGGCAATATACACTTAATGGAACAGTTTTAAAGAGTGTGCAGGGACAGAGGGACCTGGGAGTTAATGTGCATAGGTCCCTGAAGGTGGCAGGACATATTGAGAGAGTGGTTAGCAAAGCATATGGGATCTTGGGCTTCATAAATAGAGGTATTGAGTACAAAAGTAGAGAAGTTATGCAGAACCTTTATAAAGCGCTGGTTAGGCCACAACTGGAGTATTGTGTCCAGTTCTGGTCACCACACTTTAGGAAGGATGTGAAGGCCCTTGAGAGGGTGCAGAGGAGATTTACCAGAATGGTTCCGGGGATGGGGGATCTTAGCTACAAGGACAGGTTGGAGAAGCTGGATTTGTTTTCATTAGAGCAAAGGAGGTTGAGGGGTGATTTGATAGAGGTGTACAAGATTATGACGGGTTTGGATAGGCTAGACAGGGAAAGGCTGTTTCCACTAGTTGATGGTACAAGGACTAGGGGACACAGATTTAAAGTTTTGGCCAAGAGGTACAGGGGGGAAGTGAGGACCTGGAACTCGCTGCCAACGGAAGTGGTGGAAGCGGAGACACTCAATGTTTTCAAGGGGAGACTGGATAGGCACTTGAGGGAAATAAACTTGCAGGGCTCCGGGGATAGAGTGGGGGAATGGGACTGACTGGATCGCTCCACAGAGAGCCGGCATGGACTTGATGGGCCGTCATGACTATGACTCTATGACTAACAGGCTTAAGGGGCTGAATGGACTACTCCTGATCCCATGTTCCATGAAATTCCTTGTTCACCATGCTTAACATATTAGCATGAAATTCTTTGATCTGCTACTTTAAGATGCATTAACTGTTTATCTTAAACAGGTTAAATAAGGAAGGAATTTCATATGCATGTATTTAATGTTCAAATGGGTAAAGGGGATGAGGGAATGGAGTTCCGACAATGTACACAGGACTCCTTTCTAACGCAATATTTAAGAAGCCCAACAAGGGAGGATTTGCTATTGGATCTAGTAATGGGGAATGAACCAGACCAGATAAAATAAGTAAAAGTAGGGGAACATCTAGGCAATAGTGACCATCATATAATACGCTTTAAGATAATAATTGAGAAGGACATAAATATGACGAAGACCAGGGTAATAGATTGGAGAAAAGCCGATTTTGCAAGGCTGAGAATAGAACTTGGGAAAATAAAATGGACAACAATATTGGCAAACAATGATGTAGAACAGCAGTGGAAATATTTAAAACGGTGTTCAACAGAGTCCCGGAAAAATATATTCCACTAAAAAACAAGAACAAGCTAAACACTAATGAGATACCATGGATGATTAAAGACATAAGGGAAAAATTGAGGGTAAGGAAAGAGACATACACTAAGTACATGGACAGCAGGGGAGAGCATGACAAGAGAGAATACGAAGAGATTAGGAGAGAAGTCAAAAAAACAATTAGAAAGGCAAAAAGGAACTATGAAATTAAATTATCAAAGAACATAAAACAAAATAATAAATTATTTTACAGGCACATAAATAAAAAAAGGAGAGTCGGGATGGGAATAGGGCCTCCAAGGGATGGGCAGGATAATATCACAGACAGCAATAGAGAGATGGCAGAAATATTGAATAATTACTTTGCTTCAGGATTTACCAGGGAAACAGAACAGGTGGACATGACATCAAATGATGAGATTAGAAATGTGATAACTGCATTTAAAATAAAAAGAGGAGAAATATTAAATAAACTAATCAAACTCAAAGGCCGCAATTTTGCTGACCTTGGCGGTCCGTGGCGGGCGACGTCAGTGGTGGGTCCCGACCCCCGCTGCTGGCTCCATCCCGGCCTCTGAAATGAATTTCCCTTGATTGGGCTTGTTAAGCCCGCCCAGCGCGTTTGCCAGCCAATTAGAGGAAGCAGGTCTGGTGACGTCATTTGATGACGCATCATCAGCCGGTTTCCTTAAAGGGACCATGGCCAACTTTATTTTGACATTTGTGCTGTCAGTGTTCTACAGCATTGAGGTGCTGCAAACACTGACAATCATTGCACAGAGGTGCAGGGCTGCACCCAGGCTCTCCCATGACTCCCTCCATATGCTTATGGAGTGAGTCACAGTACACAGGGAGGTCCTCATTCCTTCTGATGGGCGGAAGAGACCTCCCTGGGAGATCAACACAGCCTGGATGCACATTGAGAGGAGGGCACAAGCAGGAATGTGGTCAGGAGGATCTGGGTGCAGTGTTGCAAACGTTTCAATGATCTCAGTAGATCACAAAAGTTAGTACAAAGCCACACTCAACCTCATCTTGCTGTGCATCTCATCACATCCTTATCACTCTGCCTTCCTTACTCTACTCCTGCACATCCATACTCACACCAACTTACCTTGCACCTCCAGCCATCCCTCTCTATCTACATTATCACATCCCCATTTCACTAGCCACCCCTCACACTCACCCTCATCCTAGTGCAATCATACCAACTAACAACACACAAGGGTAGGCACTTAGGTGTTTTATGCAATGTTCATGTAAAGTTTCTGTTAATATGGTGTCAAACATTGTCAACTGAACAGCTGATTCAATGGCCACTGAACTTCTGCCTCAGCTTGACAAACGTGGTTCACGACCAGTGTGGACCCCGTGGGTGAGCTGTCAAATGCAGAAGGTGAGCTGAAATTCATTTTTAAGTGGCTCTAAACAAGCCAGTAATTATCTGAATTGGGTCCCCACCTTTGAACCCACCGCTGCATGTCGGGTCTGCTCAGAGCTGACAGACCCGACATCAAGGAAAGGCGCGACGTGGTGGGTTCACAGTGGGGAAAAAAAACACTTTCCCACCCGACCTACCACTGATCGCGCCCGCTGACCCCCCGGAAAAACCAGCCCAAAGAGTGATAGGAAAAATAATGGAATCCCTACTAAAGGAGAAAATAGAAGAACATCTAGAAACCAAAAATATAATAATGAATAGTCAGCATGGATTTCAAAAGGGAAAGTCTTGCTTGACCAACCTTATTGAATTTTTTGAAGAGGTAACAGAGAGAGTAGACAAGGGTAATGTAGTAGATGTAATTTATCTAGAATTTCAAAAGGCCTTTGATAAGGTACCACATAATAGACTAATGAATAAGGTCAGAGAATGCGGAGTCAGGGGACAAGTAGCAGAATGGATAGCTAGCTGGCATCAAGACATAAAGCAGAGAGTATAGGTAAAGGGTAGCTATTCAGAGTGGCAGAAGGTGGGAAGTGCTGGGACCACTGTTGTTCACAATTTATATTAACGATTTAGACTTTGGAATCAAAAACACAATTTCTAAATTTGCAGATGACACCAAATTGGGGGGGATAGTCAATACTGAGGAGGACTGCAACAAATTACAAGAAGACATTAATAAACTTGAAAAATTGTCATATAATTGGCAAATTAAATTCAACACAGATAAATGTGAGGTATTACATTTTGGTAAGAAAAATAAGGAGGTCGCATATTACTTGGAAATTACGAATCTAAGTGGGGTAGAAGAGCAAAGGGATCTCGGAGTACAAATACACAAATCACTGAAAGTAGTGACACAGGTTAACAAGGCCATAAAAAAGGCAAACCAAGCACTAGGGTTTATTTCTAGAGGGATTGAATTGAAAAGTAGAGAAGTTATGCTAAACTTGTATCGGACCTAGGTTAGACCACACTTGGAGTACTGCGTACAATTCTGGTCGCCATATTATAAAAAGGATATAGAGGCACTGGAGAGGGTGCAAAAAAGATTTACAAGGATGATACCAGAAATGTGAGGGTATACCTATCAGGAAAGGATGAACAAGCTGGGTCTCTTTTCTCTTGAAAAGAGGAGGCTGAGGGATAACCTAATAGAGGTCTTTAAAATTATGAAAGGTTTTCTCAGAGTAGATGCAGAGAGAATGTTACCACTTGTGGGGAAGAGCAAAACTAGAGGTCATCAATATAAGATAGTCACCAAGAAATCAAATAGGGAATTCAGAAGGAACTTCTTTACACAGAGAGTGTTGAGAATGTGGAACTCGCTACCACAGGGAGTGGTTGAAGCAAATAGTATAGATGCATTTAAGGGGAGGCAAGATAAGCATATGAGGGAAAAGGAAATAGAGGGTTATGCTGATAGATTTAGATGAGGAAAGACGGGAGGAAGCTCGAGTGGAGCATAAATGCCGGCATGGACTGGTTGGGCCGAATAGCCTGTTTCTCTGTTGTATATCCTATGTAATCTTATGTAATTCATTCGCTGAAATCTCAAGGCATACTTTCGAGGTCTGAATCCCTGAAACTGTTCATAAACCCCTTAAATAACCCCTATTAAATTTCTGTTTTGTAAGACTATTTTTCTATTAAATATAAGACTACCTTTAAAGGAAAAAAACCTATTATGTTAAAGAAAAGAAAGGTAATAGAGTCCTCATTAAGGCATGTGGTACATTAGCTTTTGAAACCAAATTGTTTCCATGGGAACGGGTGCTGGTAATTTAATATCGCTTTGTGCATGAGGCTGATCCTGTCATCTGCAGTAATGACTACACCGCTGCAGAGTGGGAGTTTCTCTCCTCAAGCCAAAAGCAAACATTATGACTGAAATATGCATGAGGTCAACATCCTACTTTGGCCAAATTTATTCCTGCAGATACCTCAGTTTTTTAATTGCGGAACAAAGAGACCAGCAAAGTCCAATTTTGTACCCTTGTCTCCAGATCTCATAAAATTAAGGAAAAAATGGGAGTTGCAAAAATAACATCCTTCTTCTCAGAAGTTGCTGTCTCAGTGACTCATGCTGGGGTATAGTTCAGCCATTCTGGTACCTCGTCCAAATGGCTATTGTTCATATCAGTGAGCGTAGACACTCACACATAAAAATACCGACCTAGAAATTTGGGCGGGCCCGTTCTTGGGTGCGCGGGATGGTGTGGCCCAAGGCACCCCCGATATTGGGCCTCAGGGCTCATTATAATGAAGCCGGCGAGATGCAACAGCCTGCCAGTGAAGAGGACTACAAGATTGGGCTGCTGGTAGCGTCGCAGTGGCCATCGGGTAAGTGGGTCTGAGGGTAACTGTAAGTGTGCATGGGAAGATATGTTGGTGCTTGTGGCTATGTTGGTATATATCAATGTTTGTTGAGGAATGTTATATGTTGGCGTATATTGTAGCTGATGGATGTTAATGTATGTTGTAGGATAAAGTGTGATAAGGTGTGCTGGGGTATCTTGGTTTGTATTTGATGTACAGTGTATACATATGTTTATTGGTGTACAATGAGGTATATTGGTGTATATTTGTGTATGTTCAGGTATGTTGGTGTAATAGAATATGTTAATTTATACTGAAGTATATTGGTGTATTTGCCCTGATGTCTACAAACTGACTTTAGCTTGTTTTCTTCTTCTTGCATGCTGCTGTTTGCCTTCGCAGCTCAATGATACTGACGTAAGTAGACAGTTTTAGTGGAACAAGTACACATCAGGAGAAACAGAGCTACAACCAGAGACAGCTATTACTGCACATCTATCCTGTATTGCTGATTAATATCAAGGATGTTAGGGCAAGAGAAAGTTGCATCTGAGAGAGCTTGAAAAAAAACAAGGAGAGGGTGCAGGGCTATTCCTATATTATTGCCATTTTTAAAAAGTATATGTAATTTCAAATTTGTCTCGACTTGTCAGAATTACATCTCTTACTGCCCAATCACCAAACAACTTTACAGCCCAGACTGTTTCACCATCCTAGCTGTAGCAGAGGATTTGAGGTGAGAAAGAAATGAGCTAATTTTAAATTAAAATAAAAAATGAGCTCAACAAATGTTTTTTTTATTTGCTTTAATTCTACTTTATTTAATTTTAACTAGAATTTAAAAAAACAGAACAATACTTGGAATGTGTATCTCAGCATTCCCTTTCCAGTAATATTTTTCCACAACTTTATAAATTGTGATTTTTTTAAAACTAAAAATATACATAAATGGAGTGCTACACTAAATGTATGATGGGAGATTGCTAATTCTAAAATGACAGTGCAGGAAATGTTATGGAGAAAGTGAAATAACAACATAAATTATTCAACTGCTATAGTTAAAAAGAATGTTTTAGCACAAGGGGGTAAAATTTGGCATAAGACTGTTTTCAGGCGCACAATCACGTGGACGCAACTAAACCACCAAATTGGTCCCCCTGATTAATTTAAATGGAATAAGTTAGCTTCCAGCACTCACCATGCTGTTCATTGGTAGCTCGCTTAATGGGATGGCGTCAATGTCATGCTTGGCTAACACCATTTAAAGACAGCCAGCACCTCTTAAAGGGGTGGTGCACTTTTGCTGCAGGTAAGTCGCTGAAAATTTGTGATAAAATAAGGCAGAGAAGAATCTTGTTTATCTGTTTGGAGAGGAAAAAAGTCATGCCTCATTTTTGTTACAATGATGCCATCAGCAAGTAGTCCAATCACATCATCTTGATGTGATTTACACCATGTTTATAAACATAAGGGGAAAAAGTTTGCTAAACACGTTTCATGAAAAGAGTGCCTCTTTAATGGAAATTAGATCCTATGCTTCTACCTATCTTAGATTTTCACTTCTCCTCATTTTCCAGTGCAGCGAAATTGAAGGACAGTGTCCCATCAGCTGTGGAGATGATGTGAGTATCCATCTATCCATCTGTTGAGCTGGTAAAAAAACGCTTTAAATGAATTATAGAGAAATCACCGGAAGCATCAGAAATAAGCTAAAGCTTTTAATCTATCATGCAGGCGTTCAACTGTTTCTTACTGGATAACAATGGATTCATTCTGATCTCCAAGAAAGAGGAAGAGGTAAGCGTTCTGTTTACATAAAGGAGTGAGTATGTGGGTTGAACATGGTGAGGGGGTCACAGTGTAGTAAGATTGAAGAGGTGACTGTATGATGAGGATGGACATGCTGGAGATGGCTGAGGTGATATTCTGGGTGTAGGGAATGGATAGGGAAGGATTTTGCTGATGAGATAGCCATCCCTTCAACCAATTATTTCAGGGAATTAAAGGTTCGTAGCTCTACGTACCAGCCACCGTAACATGGGTTTAAGATCTCCAGTAGAAGCGATTCCACAATATAAACATAACATGAGAGTGGAGCAGGTTGTTTACAAATCACTGGTTAGGCCTCAGCTGGAGTATTGTATACAATTCTGGGCACCACACTTTAGGAAGGATGTCAAGGACTTGGAGAGGGTGCAGAGAAGGTTTACCAGGATGATACCAGGGATGAGTAAAACAGGCTGTTTTGTAAAGATTTCAATGGATGGAAAATCACAAGCAGTGAGTCCAAGATTTTCTAATGTGCACTGGCTGTATGTAAGGTTCCACCAGCAGTGGTGGGCCTCAGAAAAGTTACCCTTCAAAGTACTGCTAACTGTGGTATGAATAGTGTTCATTTCAATTTTAAAAAGAAAAGTCTATTAGTTTTCACTGTTGAAAATAATTAGTATAATTACACCCTCCTGACTTCTGAACCTGACTCAACGCACACAAATAGCAGCAGGTCCCTATCAGAAACTAACATAACAGATGTGAGCTGGTTCAGTCTAGCTGGTTAAGTGGTGACACTGGGCACTTTAGTGAGGGAGTCTTGCCCACACCACTGTTTGTCAAAACTTGATGATTGTTGAGCAGTGGGATACGCCAGCATGTGGTACACTAACTTGAAGGACTCTTGTTATACCCATGACCCTCCATTCATTGAGTTACCATTCTCAGCTGCAGCTCCATAGGAAATGAGCGAGCAAAGGCCAGGCACTTCCATACAAACAGCGAGGAAATTCTGTGGGGGAGTTGTCTCCAGACTAGTCACTTTCACGTTCTTGTAGTTGTTTTCAGACTGACATTTTTTGGGGGTTGATTCGTCATTTGGGGAGATCAAGTTGGATAAAAAAGATTTTTTTTTTAAGTATTAACCTGCAATCTTTGGATAGAAATAAAACTCTGCATTGTATTATTCCAATCACTGAAATCTTTGAAATTTTTTTGAAAACAAACTTTACAACATGTAAAAGAGCAGACTTGAAATTATGAGGGGGTATTTTAACCCCCAAGAATGGGTGGGGATTGAAATTTTTGACTTTTACAGCGGGGGTACAACCCAACTCTAACACGCCCACTTCGTGGCTTAACGAAGACACGTTTGGATGAAGGCGAGAAACCTACACGCTGAAGTTGAGGATTTAATTATTTCAGGCAGACGGGTACTTATTGTTGCAATTAACATCCTTGGGAGACAATTATGAGGTCTCTTCAAATTGTTTTGAACTTGGCTCCAAATTTAACTTGTGTAACACGGGCCTCCCGGGGCTTGGGAAACTGACCAACGAAACAGAGGCGAGTTTGAGCAGCAGTTCAGGTGGGTATTTAAACTTGTCATTCTCCCATCTAAATAAAAGCTCACTTATTGCAGCTGGTGTTGCAGTTCCCTCTGACAAATGTTTGGCAGAGAGTGCTCGTGTGGATACAGCTTTTTTCAACCTTGGAGAATTTCAATGAGACAAGATGAGAGTGGGAGACACATTGGATGTGTTTGACACACATCAGAAGAGGAAGACCATCACCATCCACGGCAGCGACGACATGCTGTGGTGGGATCAGCATGTGCACAGGAGGGAAGTGCACAGGAGGGAAGTGCACAGGAGGGAAGTGCACAGGAGCGAGGTGAACAGGAGGGAAGTGCACAGGAGCGAGGTGAACAGGAGGGAAGTGCACAGGAGCGAGGTGCACAGGAGGGAAGTGTACAGGAGGGAGGTGCAGAGGAGGGGGGCCGAGGTCGCAGGAGGCACTACCCCTGTCACAGGGTTTACAGACAGAGGCTTAGCTTCCTTGACCTCTTGGAAGAGCAATGTCCACAAGCTGAGGTTGTCACATCAGATGGTGGCAGACATCTGCAGCCTCTTATAGGAAGATCTGCTCCCTGCTGGACCTGGTGGCCACGTATTACCAGTGGCTGTGAAAGTGACCCCCACCCTCAACTTTTTCGTCTCCAGATCCTTCCAGGGCACCACTGACGACCAGGATATCCCAGGTGGCTGCACATAAATGCAGACGGCAGGTCATAGGGTCTAATGAGAGGGAGGAACTGAATGAAATCAGTATTTGTAGGGAAATGGTGTTAGGGAAATTGACGGGGTTGAAGACCGATAAATCCCCAGGGCCTGATAATCTACATCCTAGGGTACTTAAGGAAGTGGCCCTAGAAATAGTAGATGCATTGCTGGTCATCTTCCAAAATTCTATAGACTCTGGAACAGTTCCCATGGATTGGAGGGTAGCTAATGTAACCCCATTATTTAAAAAGGTGGTAGAGAGAAAACAGGGAATTAAAGACCAGTGAGCCTGACATCGGTAGTGGGGAAAATGCTAGAGTCCATTATAAAAGATGTAATAGCAGAGCACTTGGAAAACAGTGACAGGATCGGACAAAGTCAACATAGATTTACAAAAGGTAAATCATGCTTGACTAATCTACTGCAATTTTTTGAGGATGTAACTGGTAGGATAGATAAGGGAGAACCCGTGGATGTGGTGTATTTGGACTTTCAGAAGGCTTTCGATAAGGTCCCACATAAGAGATTAGCGTGCAAAGTTAAAGCACATGGGATTGAGGGTAAGGTACTGACTTGGATAGAAAACTGGTTGGCAGACAGGAAGCAAAGAGTTGGAATAAACGGGTCTTTTTCCGACTAGTGGGGTACCGCAGGGATCGGTGCTAGGACCCCAGCTATTCACAATATATATTAATGGTCTAGACGAGGGAACTAGATGTAATATCTCCAAGTTTGCAGACGACACAAAGCTGGGTGGGCGTGTGTGCTGTGAGGAGGATGCAGAGAAACTCCAGTATGATTTGGACAGGTTGGGTGATTGGGCAGATGCATGGCAGATGCAGTATAATATGGATATATGCGAGGTTATCCACTTTGGTGGCAAAAACAGGAAGGCAGATTATTATCTGAACGGCAATAGATTGGGAAAAGGGGAAGTGCAACGAGACCTGGGTGTCCTTGTGCACCAGTCGCTGAAGGTAAGCATGCAGGTGCAGCAGGCGGTTAAGAAGGCAAATGGTATGTTGGCCTTCATAGCGAGAGGATTCGAGTACAGGAGCAAGGATGTCTTGCTGCAGTTGTACAGGGCCTTGGTGAGACCACACCTTGAGTATTGTGTGTAGTTTTGGTCGCCTTATCTGAGGAAGGATGTTTTTGCCATGGAGGGAGTGCAGCGAAGATTCACCAGACTGATACCTGGGATGGCAGGAATGACGTATGAAGAGAGATTGGGTCGATTAGGCTTATATTCGCTAGAGTTTAGAAGAATGAGAGGGGATCTCATTGAAACTTATAAAATTCTAACAGGACTAGACAGACTAGATGCAGGAAGGCTGTTCCCGATGACAGGGGAGTCCAGAACCAGGGGTCACAGTCTAAGGATAAGGGGTAAGCCATTTAGGACTGAGATGAGGAGGAATTTCTTCACCCAGAGAGTGGTGAACCTGTGGAATTCTCTACCACAGAAGGCAGTTGAGGCCAATTCATTAAATATATTGAAGAAGGAGTTAGATATATTTCTTAAGGCTAAGGGGATCAAGGGACATGGGGAGAAAGCAGGGACAGGGTACTGAATTTGGATGATCAGCCATGATCGCATTGAATGGCGGAGCAGGCTCGAGGGGCCGAATGGCCTACTCCTGCTCCTAGCTTCTATGTTTCTATGTTTCTATGTCACTGATGGCTTGTCTGCCTAGGCCGACAATTATGTAAATTTCCCCTGTGATGACAATAGCCAGAATGAGCGGGCACTCGGATTTGCCTCTCTGGCTGGATAACCACAGGTACAGAGTGTCATTGACTGCACACACGTGGCAATCCGAGCACCGCCACAACAACCAGGAGTTTTTATGAACCGCAAAGGATATTTGTCCATCAATTCACAGCTGGTGTGCAATCACAAGAAGAGGTTCATGTAGGTCTGCGCCAGATTACCTGGGAGCTGTCACAATGCCTTCATACTGAGGCAGTCCAACATCCCAGACCTATTTGTTCCAAGAAGCAGACTTAAAGGCTGGCTTGTAGCAGACAAGGGATACCCCCTTCAAACTTGGCCCATGACACCTGTGCGGAACCCCAACAATGAGGCGCAGGAGCGCTACAACGAGAGCCACATGATCGCCAGGTGAGTCATTGAGCAAGCCATTGGAATTTTGTAGATACACTTCAGGTGCCTTGATAGGTCTGGAGGCAGCCTTCAGTACTCGCCACCAAGGGTCTCCAGAATGGTAGTGGTGTGCAGCGTCCTGCACAACATTACGCAGCAGAGAGGTTTGCAGATGGAGGAGGACAAACGGGCTCATCACTCATTGTCGGATGAGGAGAATATAGAGGAAGTGCAGGAGGAGGAGGAGGCTAAAGATGGGGCACTCATCACCAGACCAGCCGCTTACATTGCTGCTCAGGATGCCAGGGATGCCCTAATATCGAGAAGATTCACCTAGTGTGAAACATAACAAATGAAATCCTGTGGTCTGCTCCTACCACCAGGACCACCAACCTCCCCCCACCCCTTGGACAAAACAGTCCTTCTACCACTCATCCACCAATTGTACATTCACTCAGTAGGTCCCGGCATGTATTGACATTCATCATGAAACGTGAAAGGCCGAACTGACACTCAGGATGCAATAAATGGCAAGAAGTGGAAGTGGTGCTCATCAATAAGTTTTATGCACAGACATGAATCTGTCATTCATGAAAGAAAGACTTATGAAATAATACTGAGTGGCCTGCGGGTCGCACTGTCCAGGGAGAGTATAAATACTGGGGCATGGGCCCAGCTTGCGCAGGACATTCTTAACAGGAACTAGTGAAGGACACAACTAGACCTCCATGTTGTAAAACAGTTGATTAAAGCTTTGTTTAACGCTTAGACCAAGTGCCGAGTAGTTTTCTTACGTTATGCACCATTATAAAAAAGGAAAACCTAACAACATAACACTTTGTCAAACACCCATGTGCATACCCTTGGTGAATTACAATTTCGAAACCTTACACTTCCTACCGCTTCAACATGGCGCATCCTGTGTGGCTTCAGCAGAGATAGAGGCAGGCTGCCTAGATCCCTGCTGCGATGCTTTTGGCCTACGCCTTCCGGGTTTTGGAGCCCCTGAGGGCCCTGCCAAAGACTGCTCCACCTACACCTGTGCAGGGGCAGACTGGGCCATCGGGAGATGAGGCAGCATTTTGGGTACTGGCTGAGGGGACGGGGTGGGGGGGGCAACGAGTGAGAAGTGGGAGCGCTTTGAGTGAAGTTCCCACTTCCATGTCCCCTTTCACCATCATCCCTCTCCTGGGCCAGCGCCACATCACTCCTATCACTCTGCTGCAGACCAGATTGGTGGAGCTCAGTGATGCGTTGTAAGACCACGGATAAGGTATCTGTCATTCTGTTTAAGGCAGCAGGCATCACCTGCGCAGTCATGGTCATGGCCTGCATGGATTCATTTGAGAGCCGTGCTTGAAGCTCCATGGAGGTGGCCATTCTCTCCATGGCAAATATTCTCGCAATTCCCTGTGCCACCAATACACGGGAACGGTAGCATAGTGGTTATGTTCCAATTTTTCCAATTAAATATTGGGAAGACCGAAGCCATTGTTTTCGGTCCGCGGCGCAAACTCCGTTCCCTAGCCACTGACTCCATCCCTCTCCCTAACATCTGTCTGAGGCTGATCGACACTGCTCGCAACCTTGGTGTCATATTTGACCCTGAAATGAGCTTCCGACAACATATCCGTGGCATAACTAAGACCGCCTATTTCCACCTCCGTAACATCGCCAGTCTCCGCCCTTGCCTCAGCTCATCCGTTGCTGAAACCCTCATCCATGCCTTTGTTACTTCTAGACTTGACTATTCCAACGCACTCCTGGCTGGCCTCCCACATTCTAACCTACATAAACTTGAGGTCATCCAAAACTCGGCTGCCCGTGTCCTAACTCGCAGCAAGTCCCGCTCACCCATCACCCCTGTGCTCGCTGACCTACATTGGCTCCCGATTAAGCAATGCCTCGATTTCAAGATTCTCATCCTTGTTTTCAAATCCCTCCATGGCCTTGCCCCTCCCCATCTCTGTAATCTCCTCCAGCCCCACAACCCCCCGAGATATCACTGCTCCTCTAATTCTGCCGTCTTGAGCATCCCTGATTATAAATGCTGAACTATTGGTAGCTGTGCCTTCTGTTGCCTAGGCCCTAAGCTCTGGAATTCCCTGCCTAAACCTCTCAGCCTCGCTACCTCTCTTTCCTCCTTTAAGACGCTCCTTAAAACCTACCTCTTTGACCAAGCTTTTGGTTACCTGCCCTAATTTCTCTTTATGTGGCTCGGTGTCAAATTTTTTGTCTTATAACACTCCTGTGAAGCGCCTTGGGATGTTTTACTACATTAAAGGCGCTATATAAATACAAGTTGTTATTGTTGTTATGTTACTGGACTAGTAATCCAGAGGCCTGGACTAATAATCCGGAGACGTGAGTTCAAATCCCACCACGGCAGCTGTGGAATTTAAATTCATTAAATTAAATAAATCGGGAATAAAAAGCTAGTATCATGAAACTACCGGATTGTTGTAAAAACCCATCTGGTTCACTAATGTCCTTTAAGGAAGGAAATCTGCCGTCCTTACCTGGTCTGGCCTATATGTGACTCCAGACCCACAGCAATGTGGTTGACTCTTAACTGCCCTCTGAAATGGCCTAGCAAGCCACTCAGTTGTAACTAACCACTACAAGAAACAATAATAAAAATAAAACCGGACGGACACCCGGCATCGACCACGGCACCGGCTTCGGACACGACAATGCCACACCCAGACCAGTTGACCCTGCAAAGTCCTCCTCACTAACATCTGGGGGGACTTGTGCCAAATTGGGAGAGCTGTCCCACAGATTAGTCAAGCAATAGCCTGACATAGTCATACTAACAAAATCATACCTTTCTGCCAATGTCCCAAACTCCTCCATCACCATCCCTGGGTATGTCCTGTCCCACCAAAAGGACAGGCCCACCAGAGGTGGCAGTACAGTGGTATACAGTTCGAAGCGAGTGGCCCTGGGAGGCCTCAACATTAACTCCAGACCCCATGAAGTCTCATGGCATCAGGAAAATTCCTGCTGATTACCACCTGCTGCCCTCCCCCAGTTGATGAATCACTGCTCCTCCATGTTGAACACCACTTGGAACGGCGGAATTGGGTTTTAAATATTTCTGGATATAAGGTGTTCAGGAAAGATAGGGAAGGAAAGAGAGGAGGTGGGGTGGCAGTATTGGTTAAGGAGAACGTTACAGTGCTGGAGAGAGAGGATGTCCTGGAGGGGCCAAGGACAGAATCTATTTGGTTAGAGTTAAAAAATAATAGAGTTGCCATTACACCAATAGGTGTATTCTATAGGCCACCAACTAGTGGGAAAGATATAAAGGAGCAAATTTGCAGGGAAATTACAGAAAGGTGCAAGAACTATAGAGTAGTAATAATGGGGGACTTCAATTATCCTACTATAGACTGGGATAGTAATAGTGTAAAGGGCAGAGATGTGGAAGAATTTCTGAAGTGTGTTCAGGAGAACTTTCTTGATCAGTACGTTTCCGGCCCAATGAGGAAGGAGGCAATGCTGGATCTGGTTCTGGGGAATGAGGTGGGGCAAGTGGAGCAAGTGTCAGTAGGGGAACATTTACGGAACGGTGATCATAGTATCATAAGATTTAGATTAGCTATGGAAAAGGGCAGGGAGCAATCTAGAGTAAAAATTGGAGGAAGGCAAATTTCAGTGGGTTGGGAACGGATCTGGCCTGGGTAAATTGGAATCAAAGATTGGCCGGCAAAACTGTAATTGAACAATGGGCTGCCTTTAAAGAGGAGATGGTTCGGGTACAGTCGAGGTACATTCCCACGAGGGGAAAAGGTAGGACAACGAAAGCCAGAGCTCCCTGGATGACAAAAGAGAAGAAAGTAAGATGAAGCAGAAAAAGAGCGCTTATGACAAATGTCAGGTTGAGAATACAAGTGAGAATCAGGCTGAATATAGAAAGTTCAGAGGGGAAGTCAAAAAGAAAATAAGAAGGGCAAAGAGAGAGCATGAGAATGGCTTGGCAGCTAACATAAAAGGGAATTCAAAAGTATTCTATAGGCATATAAATAATAAATGGGTAGTAAGAGGAGGGGTGGAGCCAAAAAAGAAAAAGGGTGGCTAAAGTAAATGTTGGTCCCTTAGAGGATGAGACCGGGAAATTAATGGTGGGAAATATGGAGATGGCAAAAACACTGAATGAATATTTTGTATCAGTCTTTACAGTAGAGGACACTAAGAATATCCCAACACTGGACAAACAGGGGGCTATAGGGGGAGAGGAGCTAAACACGATCAAAATCACTAAGGAAGTGGTACTCGGTAAAATAATGGGACTCAAGGCGGATAAATCACCTGGACCTGATGGCTTACATCCTAGAGTCTTGAAGGAAGTGGCGGTAGGGATTGTAGAGGCATTGGTAATAATTTTTCAAAACTCCCTGGATTCCGCTAAGGTCCCGGCAGACTGGAAAACTGCTAATGTAACACCCTTATTTAAAAAGGGCAGTAGACAGAAGGCTGGTAACTATAGACCGGTTAGCCTAACATCTGTGGTAGGTAAAATTTTGGAGTCCATTATTAAGGAAACAGTAACAGGACATTTGGATAATCATAATTTAATAGGACAAAGTCAGCATGGTTTTACGAAGGGGAAGTCATGTTTGACAAATTTGCTGGAGTTCTTTGAGGAAGTAACATATAGAGTGGATAAAGTGGAACCAGTGGACGTAGTGTATTTAGACTTCCAAAAGGCATTTGACAAGGTGACACACAAAAGATTATTGCTTAAGGTAAAAAATCACGGGATTGGGGGTAATATTCTGGCATGGATAGAGGATTGGCTATCTAACAGAAAGCAAAGAGTTGGGATAAATGGTTCATTCTCAGACTGAGAATCAGTAACTAGTGGTGTTCCACAGGGGTCAGTGCTGGGTCCCCAACTCTTTACAATCTATATTAACGATTTGGAGGAAGGGACCAAGTGTAACATATCAAAATTTGCAGATGATACTAAGATGGGAGGGAAAGTAGTGAGTGAGGAGGACATAAAAAACCTACAAGGGGACATAGACAGGCTAAGTAAGTGGGCAGAGATTTGGCAGATGGAATACAACACTGGAAAGTGTGAGGTGATGCACTTTGGCAGGAAAAATCCTAGAGCAATTTATTATCTTAATGGCAAGAAACTGGAGAGTACTGAAGTGCAAAGGGATCTGGGGGTCCTGGTGCACGAAACTCAAAAGGTTAGTATGCAGGTGCAGCAAGTGATTAAGAAGGCAAATGGAATGTTGGCTTTCATTGCTAGGGGGATAGAATATAAAAATAGGGAGGTATTGCTTCAGTTGTACAAGGTATTGGTGAGACCGCACCTGGAATACTGCATACAGTTTTGGTGTCCTTACTTAAGGAAAGACATCCTTGCTCTCGAGGCAGTGCAAAAAAGGTTCACTCGGTTAATCCCGGGGATGAGGGGGTGTTCATATGAGGAGAGGTTGGGTAGATTGGGACTCTACTCATTGGAGTTCAGAAGAATGAGAGGCGATCTTATTGAAACATATAAGATTGTGAAGGGGTTGGATCGGGTGGATGCGGGGAGGATGTTCCCGATGACGGGTGAGACTAGAACTAGGGGACATAGTCTTAGAATAAGGGGCTGCTCTTTCAAAACTGAGATGAGGAGGAACTACTTCACTCAGAGGGTGGTAGGTCCATGGAATATGCTGCCACAAAAAGCTATAGAAGCTACATCATTAAATAAATTTAAAACAGAAATAGATAGTTTCCTAGAAGTAAAGGGCATTAAGGGTTACGGTGAGCGGGCAGGAATTTGGACATGAGTCTAGGTTTGGATCGGTCATGGCCCTGTGGGTAGTGGAGCGGGCCCAGGGACCGTGTAGCCTGATTCTGCTCCTATTTCGTGTGTGCAATTCTGTTAGATGCAGGAGATGGTTCTGTGATAGATAGTAGATTGGCGGTTAGGATCAGATCAGCCATGATCTTATTGAATGGCGGAGCAGGCTCGAGGGGCCGATTGGCCTACTCCTGCTCCTATTTCTTATGTTCTTATGTTAATTAGGGACCAAAAAGGAGACCTACACATGGAGCCAGAGGGCATGGCTGAGGTACTAAATGAGTACTTTGCATCTGTCTTCACCAAGGAAGAAGGTGCTGCCAAAGTCATAGTGAAAGAGGAGATAGTGGAGATACTGGCTGAGATAAAAATTGATAAAGAGGAGGTACTAGAAAGGCTGTCTGAACTTAAAGTTGATAAGTTACCAGGACCAGATAGGATGCATCCTAGGATGCTGAGGGAAGTTAAGGAGGAAATCGTGGAGGTACTAGCCATAATCTTCCAATCCTCCTTAGATACGGTGGGTAGTGCCAGAGGACTGGAGAATTGCAAATGTTACACCCTTGTTCAAAAAAGGGTGTAAGGATAAACCCAGCAACTATAGGCCAGTCAGTTTAACCTCTGTAGTGGGGAAGCTTATAGAAATGATAATTAGGGACAAAGTTAACAGTCACTTGGACAAGTGTGGATTAATTCAGGAAAGCCAGCATGGATTTGTTAAAGGCAAATCATGTTTAACTAACTAGATCGAGTTTTTTGATGAGGTAACAGTGAAGGGATAATTACAAGTCCTAGCCCTTTTCGGGCTACCCCAGATCAGGCATATTCCCCAGACGTTCACCTAGAGACGCTTAATTGGGTCTAAAGGTCAGACTACCTCTCCCTAAAGGAAAGAAATGGCCTGAAGATGTTACCGTCCTCTGGATAGCACTTTTAACAAGTTTAGCTAGACTGTAACCTTCCAGATATTATGAGGGTCTGGAAACCCCCCCCCTCCCCAGAATTCTGCAACTCCTCACTGAAGAGTGTACAGAAATTGAGTTTGCGAGATTTCTGCTGATGTAAGCTAATTATCTCTAGTGATTCTTTATTGAATTCTTTTCTATTCTTACTGTCATTTCAGCTGCCGACTTTTAGAATTCTGTCTCTACCTTTAGGTGTTTCAAAAACTTATCATAAAATATGGTATAACAGATTTATCTATTGATGCTATTCTTAGGAAGTCTTTCTATTGAATTCTAAAACCACCTTAACTGGTTACAACCACAGACTCCTGTCTCCATGGTGTTCCAAGTTTAACACATAAACAATGTGATTGCTTGGTGTCATCTATTGATATTATATTTTCAAAGTCTTCTGTAGGTATTTTTTGCAATATGTAAATCAAAACCACTTCATCCAGGGTGTTTTTTGCATTTCTTATTTACTTCCATTGGTTGTATTAAGAATTATGTCTCCTTGTTCTAAGTTTAACATAAAACTATTTTACGGCAGGTATTTCTTTTACTTGATGTCATTTTTTCAAAGGCACTTGTTTTTTTTAATGTTCTGTGCACCTTTTCGACGTGTTAGATTTTAACACTTTACTTGGGCATTGCTATTGTTTTGGTCCAAACTGTAGACTCCTTGGAACCTACAACCCTCTGTTTCAATGAGGCCTTTGTGTCAGTGTCAATAACCAATTCCCATTTCAAAGCTTGTGGTGTTTACAACTTTTGTGTTAACACTTCATCTTATCTCAGAAGCCTGTATTGTGTTTGCAGCCTGTGTCTCCGAGGCTTTCCAGACTTTTAAACTCAGTATGTCATGTATTAATATTATCAAAATCTGTTCATAGGATGATGTATTTCTTGGAATATGGCTTATTCAATTACAACAGAGAGGGTTGATGAGGGCAATGCGGTTGATGTGGTGTATATGGACTTCCAAAAGGCATTTGACAAAGTGCTACATAATAGGCTTACCAGCAGTGTTGAAGCCCATGGAATAAAAGGGACAGTGGCAGCATGGATACAAAATTGACTAAGTGATTGGAAACAGAGAGTAGTGGTGAACGGTTGTTTTTTGGACTGGAAGAAAGTGGTGTTCCCCAAGGGTCAGTACTAGGACCACTGCTTTTCTTGATATACTAATGACTTGGACTTGGGAGTACAGGGCACAATTTCAAAATTTGCAGATGACACAAAACTTGGAAGTATAGTGAACAGTGAGGAGAATAGTGATAGACTTCAAGAGGACATAGACAGGCTGGTAAAATGGGTGGGCACGTGGCAGATGAAATGAAATGCATAAAAGTGCAAAGTGATAAATTTTGTTTGGAAGAACGAGGAGAGGCAATATAAACTAAAGGGTACAATCCTAAAGGGGCTGCATGAACAGAGAGACTTGGGGGTATATGTGCACAAATCGTTGAAGGTGGCAGGGCAAGTTGAGAAAGCGGTTAAAAAAGCATACGGGATCCTGGGCTTCATAAATAGAGGCATGGAGTACAAAAGCAAGGAAGTTATGATGAACGTTTATAAAACACTGGTTCGGCCTCAACTGGAGTATTGTGTCCAATTCTGGGCACCGCACTTTAGGAAGGATTTGAAGGCCTGAGAGAGGGTGCGGAAATGATTTACGAGAATGATTCCAGGGATGAGGGACTTCAGTTACATGGATAGACTAGGGAAGCTGGGGTTGTTCTCCTTAGAGCAGAGAAGTTTGAGAGGAGATTTGATAGAGGTGTTCAAAATCATGAGGGGTCTGGACAGAGTAGATAGAGAGAAACTGTTCCCGTTGGCAGAAGGGTCGAGAACCAGAGGACACAGATTTAAGGTGATTGGCAAAAGAACCAAAGGCGACATGAGGACAAACTTTTTTACGCAGCGAGTGGTTAGGATCTGGAATGCAATGCCTGAAAGGGTGGTGGAGGCAGACTCAATCGTGGCTTTCAAAAGGGAATTGGATAAATACCTGAAGGAAAAAAATTTGCAGGGCTACAGGGAAAGGGCGGGGGAGTGGGAGTAGCTGAAGTGCTCTTGCAGAGAGCCAGCACGGGCTCGACGGGCCGAATGGCCACCTTCTGTGCTGTAATCATTCTTCTATGATTCTATGTGTGGCACTACCACCGTGTTAAATGAGATAGATTCAGAACAGATCTAGCAGCTCAAAACTGGGTATCCATGAGGCGCTGTGCGCCATCAGCAACAGCAGAATTGTATTCCACCACAATCTGTAACCTCATATCCCTCACACTACCATTAACATCAAGCCAGGCGACCAACCTTGGTTCAATGAGGAGTATGAGCATGCCAGGAGCTGCACCAGGCGTACCTAAAAATGAGGTGCCAACCTGGGGAAGCTGCAACACATGCATGCTAAATAACGGAAGCAGCATGCTATAGACAGAGATAAGCGATCTCACAACCAACGGATCAGATCAAAGCTCTGCAGTCCTGCTACATCCAGTCATGAATGGTGGTTGGCCATTAAACAACTAACGGGAGGAGGAGGCTCCATGAGGATCCCCATCCTCAATGATGGCGGAGCCCAGCACGCGAGTGCATAAGACAAGCCTGAAGCGTTCGCAACCATGTGGAAAACTGCCCAGGTATGTCCTGTCGACAAAAACAGGACAAATCCAATCCAGGCAATTACTACCCCATCAGTCTACTCTCAATCATCAGCAAAGTGATGGAAGGTGTTGTCGACAGTGCTATCAAGCGGCACTTACTCACCAATAACCTGCTCACCGATGCTCAATTTGGGTTCCGCCAGGACCGTTCAGCTCCAGACTTCATTACAGCCTTGGTCCAAACATAAACAAAAGAGCTGAATTCCAGAGGTGAGGTGAGAGTGACTGCCTTTGGCATCAAGGCAGCATTTGACCGAGTGTGGCATCAAGGAGCCCTAGTAAAATTGAAGTCAATGGGAATCAGGAGAAAGACTCTCCGGTGGCTGGAGTCATACCTAGCACAAAGGAAGATGGTTGTGGTGGTTGGAGGTCAATCATCCCAGCCCCAGGACAACGCTGCAGGAGTTCCTCAGGGCAGTGTCCCAGGCCCAACCATCTTCAGCTGCTTCATCAATGACCTTCCCTCCATCATAAGGTCAGAAGTGATGATTGCACAGTGTTCAGCTCCATTTGCAACTCCTCAGTTAATGAAGCAGTCCATGCCCACATGCAGCAAAACCTGGACGACATTCAGGCTTGGGCTGATAAGTGGCAAGTAACATTCACGCCACACAAGTGCCAAGCAACAACTATCTCCAACAAGAGAGTGTCTAACCACCGCCCCTTGACATTCAACGACATTACCATC
Source organism: Squalus acanthias (assembly GCA_030390025.1). NCBI lineage: Eukaryota > Metazoa > Chordata > Chondrichthyes > Squaliformes > Squalidae > Squalus > Squalus acanthias. Next base: position 81,963,778 of record CM059435.1, on the reverse strand, counting down.
ACCGAATCCTCCAACATCATCATCCTGGGGGGTCACCATTGACCAGAAACTTAACTGAACCAGCCACATAAATACTGTGGCAACAAGAGCAGGTCAGAGGCTAGGTATTCTGCAGCGAGTGTCTCACCTGCTGACTCCCCAAACGCACAAGTCAAGAGTGTGATGGAATACTCTCCACTTGCCTGGATGAGTGCAGCTCTAACAACACTCAAGAAGCTCAACACCATCCAGGACAAAGCAGCCCGCTTGATTGGCACCCCAACCACCACCTTAAACATTCACTCCCTCTACCACTGGCGTACCGTGGCTGCAGTGTGTACCATCTACAAGATGCACTGCAACAACTCGCCAAGGCTTCTTCGACAGCACCTTCCAAAGCCACGACCTCTACCACCTAGAAGGACAAGGGCAGCAAGTGTATGGGAACACCATCACCTCCAAGTTCCCTTCCAAGTCACACACCATCCTGACTTGGAAATATATCGCCGTATCTGCATGGTCACTGGGTCAAAATCCTGGAATTCCCTCCCTAACAGCCTTCTTGAACCACACAGACTGCAGTGGTTCAAGAAGGCAGCTCACCACCACATTCTCAAGGGCAATTAGGGATGGGCAATAAATGCTGGCCTTGCCAGCAACGCCCACATCCCAGGAACGAATAAAAATAAAAATTCACTAGCAATCGAGTTGGACTCCTCCATCCTCTCCACTATTGTGCAGAGTGTGCGTGGCACGTCTGTCAGTACCTGGCTAAGTTGCTGATGCACCTCTAGCATTCTCCTTTTTAATGGTAGCCCCTGGGGGTCAGCATCTGTGTCCAGCTGAGCACAGCTTGGAGAGCATTGCACCCCCTGCCTCCCCCCACCCCCCGCCCCCTGCCGCGGACTCACCACAGCTGTCCCTGCCACCAGTGTCTGCACGTGCTCACTTGTGAGGTGTGAATCACCAGGTGAAAACCCAACTAACTGTCTAAAGTGGACCCAGCAAAATGCGGGTATCTGCGCTGCTGCATGGCTGTAAGTCCTGTAACGGTGCACCCTCAGAAGGAATGAGCTCCTCTGAAGAATCGACCTCATGCATGTCCTGCGACTCTTGTTGTACACGTGAAGGCCTTGGAAGGCAAAAGAAAGGGGTATGATTTAGTCATGGCAAAGTCACAATCTTGGCAATACTCAGTCTTCTCATCGTTCAGTCATTGATGAAATAAAGTCAGCATATGTGTGTCAGAGATATTTGCCTTTCTGTCACCAGCTATCTGTTAGCTCCCTTGTCTCTCCATCTCCAACTGAGAGGGAGGCAGATGAGACACTTATCTCCAGGGCGTCATCCTTTGCATCAGTGAACTGGACTATTTGTGGCAGACCATCTCCAGTCCTCTCCCTCTCCCTCGCAATATGTGCTTTCTTCTACAAGGGGTGAGAAAACAGATCTGAGTGAGTGATGGATGCAGTGCATTCAGTGAGGGTGACTATGAGACACATGCATCACATTGCATAAGGATTAGGGTAGAATCATAGAATCATTGAATGGTTACAGCACGGAAGGCAGCCATTCAGGCTGTCGAGCCCGTGCCGACTCTCAACTAGTCCCACTCCCGTGCCCTTTCCCTGTAGCCCTGCAAATTTTTTTCCATCAGATACTTATCCAACTCCCTTTTGAAAGATAAGATTCAGTCTGCCTCCACCACCCTTTCAGGCAGTGCATTCCAGATCCTAACCACTCGCTGCGTAAAAAAGTTTTTTCTTACGTCGCCTTTGGTTCTTTTGCCAATCACCTTAAATCTGTGTCCTTTGGTTCTCAACCCTTCTGCCAATGGGAACAGTTTCTCTCTATATACTCTGTCCAGACCTGTCATGATTTTGAACACCTCCATCAAATCTCCTCTCAATCTTCTCTGCTCCAAGGAGAACAACCCCAGCTTCTCCAGTCTATCCATGTAACTGAAGTCCCTCATCCCTGGAATCATTCTCGTAAATCTTTTCTGCACCCTCTCTAAGGCCTTCACATCCTTCCTAAAGTTTGGTGCCCAGAATTGGACACAATACTCCAGTTGAGGCCGAACCAGTGTTTATAAAGGTTCATCATAACTTCCTTGCTTTTGTACTCTACGGGCTGGATTTTGAATGACCCATGGAGTCGGGTTTGGAGGCGTGTGGGGGGTTAAATTTGCGGGGTCGGGAGTCCCGACTCCATCCCGCCTCCACGCAATTTTGACAAAATCAGTCGCGGGGTTCCCGACTCCGTCCCGCCTCCAAGAGGCGGGAGAGGCCATTAAAGCCCTTAACAAGCCCTAAATTGGCTCTGTAATGCCATTTTGAAACATTTTAGCTAGTTTAACCTTTTTCTGACGTGAAGTACGCCTGGTGTGAAACACTCCAGTGAAACCTGGCGGGAGCACAAGTGGATACGGTGTAATCGATTTGTGTTCCCTCACTGTACCTGAAGAAGGAGCGGAGCTCCGAAAGCTCGTAATTTTAAATAAAACTGTTGGACTATAACCTGGTGTTGTGCGACTTCTCATTTTTGTCCACCCCAGTCCAACACCGGCATCTCCGCATCATGACCTCTATTTATGAAGCCCAGGATCCCGTATGCTTTTTTAACCACTTTCTCAACTTGCCCTGCCACCTTCAACGATTTCTGCTCATATACCCCCAGGTCTCTCTGTTCATGCACCCCCTTTAGGATTGTACCCTTTAGTTTATATTGCCTCTCCTCATTCTTCATAACAAAATGTATCACTTTGCACTTTTCTGCGTTAAATTCCATCTGCCACGTTTCCACCCATTTTACCAGCCTGTCTATGTCATCCTGAAGTCTATCATTCTCCTCCTCACTGTTTACTATACTTACAAGTTTTGTGTCATCTGCAAATTTTGAAATTGTGCCCTGTACACCCAAGTCCAAGTCATTAATATATATCAAGAAAAGCAGTAGTCCTAGAACCGACCCTTGGAGAACACCACTTCCTCCAGTCCGAAAAACAACCGTTCACCACTACTCTCTGTTTCCTGTCACTTAGCCAATTTTGTATCCATGCTGTCACTGTCCCTTTTATTCCATGGGCTTCAATTTTGCTGAATACCCTCATCAACCCTCTCTGTTACCTCATCAAAAAACTTGATCAAGTTGGTTAAACACGACTTGCCTTTAACATAACCGTGCTGGCTTTCCTTAACGAATTCACACCTATCAAAGCGACTGTTAATTTTGTCCCTGATTACTGTTTATAAAAGCTTCCCCCACTACCTAGGTTAAATTGACTGGCCTGTAGTTGCTGGCTTTATCTTTGCACCCTTTTTTGAACAATGGTGTAACATTTGCAATTCTCCAGTTCTCTGGCACCACCCCCGTATGTATGGAGGATTGGAATATTATGGCCAGTACCTCTGCGATTTCCGCCCTCAATTCCCTTGGCATCCTAGGATGCATCCCATCCGGTCCTGGTGATTTGTCTACTTTAAGTACAGCCAGCCTTTCTAACACCTCTTTATCAATTTTTATCCTATCAAGTGTCTCCACCACCTCCTCCTTCACTATGACTATGGTAGCATCCTCTTTCTTGGTGAAGACAGATGCAAAGTATTCATTTGGTACCTCAGCCATACCCTCTGCCTCCATGCATAGGTCTCCTTTTTGGTCCCTAATCGGCCCCACCCCTCCTCTTACTACCCTTTTACTATTTATATGCCTATAGAAGACTTTTGGATTACCTTTTATGTTGGCTCCCATTCTATTCTCATACCCTCTCTTTGCCCCTCTTATTTTCTTTTTCACTTCTCCTCTGACCTTTCTATATATAGCCTGATTCTCAGATGTATTTGCAACCTGACATCTGTCATATGCACTCTTTTTCTGCTTCATCATATTCTCTATCTCTTTCGTTATCCAGGGAGCCCTGACTTTAGTTGCCCTGCCTTTCCCCCTAGTGGGAATGTACCTCAACTGTACCTGAACTATTTCCAATTTAAAGGCAGTCCATTGTTCCATTCCAGTTTTGCCTGCCAATCTTTGATTCCAGTTTACCTGGGCCAGATCCGTTCTCATCCCACTGAAATTGGCTTTCCCCAATTCAACATTTTTACTCTAGATTGTGCCCTGTCCTTTTCCATAGCTAATCTAAACCTTCTGATACTATGATCACTGTTCCCTAAATGTTCACCTACTGACACTTGCTCCACTTGACCTACCTCATTCCCCAGAACCAGATCCAGCAATGCCTCCTCCCTCATCGGGCCAGAAACATACTGATCAAGAAAGTGCTCCTGAACACACTTCAGAAATTCTTCCCCTTCTCTGCCCTTAACACTATTACGATCCCAGTCTATATTAGGATAGTTGAAGTCCCCCATTATTACTAATCTATAGTTCTTGCACATCTCTATAATTTCTCTGCAAATTTGCTCCTCCATATCTTTCCCACTATTTGGTGGTCTATAGAATACACCAAGTAGTGTAATGGCACCTCGATTATTTCTTAACTATACCCATATAGATTCTGTCCTTGACCAGGACATCCTCCCTCTCCAGCACTGTAACATTCTCCTTAACCAATACAGCCACATAACCTCCTGTCTTTCCTTCCCTATCTTTCCTGAACACCTTATAACCAGGAATATTTAATACCCAATCCTGCCCTTTCTTGAGCCAGGTCTCAGTTATTGCCACAACATCATATTCCCATGTGGCTATTTGTGCCTGCAGCTCACTTACCTTGTTTACTACGCTTCGTGCGTTCACATACATACACTGTAAACCCATTTTAGGCCATCTTGTATTCTCTTAGTTTGACCCCAGCTAATACCTTACTATTTCTTACTTTAGTGCTCTCTGCCTCTCCCAATTCTTTGAGCACACTATTTCTCTTTCTAATGTTACATCCTGGTGCCCATCCCCCTGCCAAATTAGTTTAAATCCTCCCCAACAGCACTAGCAAACCTCCCCGCGAGGATATTGGTTCCGGCCCTGTTGAGGTGCAACCCCGTCCGACATGTACAGGTCCCACCTCCCCCAGAACCGGTCCCAATGTCCCAGGAATCTGAAGCCCTCCCTCCTGCACCATGTCTCCAGCCACACATTCATCTGCTCTATTCTCCTATTTCTATACTCCAGCGTGGCACCGGGAGTAATCCGGAGATTACTACCTTTGAGGTCCTGCTTATTAATCTCTTTCCTAGCTCCCTAAAATCTGCCTGCAGGACCTCATCCCTCTTTCTACCTATGTCATTGGTACCAATATGGACCACAACCTCTGGGTGTTCACGCTCCCCCCTCAGAATGTTCTGCAGCCACTCAGATACATCCTTAACCCTGGCACCAGGGAAGCAATATACCATCCTGGAGTCACATCTGCGGCCGCAGAAACGCCTGTCTGCTCCCCTAACTATCGAATCCCCCACCATTATTGCTCTCCCACTCTTCTTCCTCCCCCCTTGTACAGCTGAGCCACCCGTGGTGCTGCGGACTTGGCTCTGGCTGTACTCCCCAGAGGAACCATCACCCTCACCAGTACTCAGAACTGAATATTGGTTGGAGAGCGAGATGCACTCAGGGGACTCCTGCACTACCTGCCTGGTCCTTCTCTTCTGTCCAGTGGTGACCTCTCTGCCAGCGCACTCCTTAGCTGCGGGGTAACCACCTCCTGAAACATGCTCTCCACGAAGCTCTCAGCCTCACAGATGCACCGCAGTGACAGCAGCTGCTGCTCAAGCTCCAAAACCTGGAGCTCGAGCTCCTCCAGCTGATGACACCTCCTGCACACTTGGTTGTCCAGGACACGGGAAGAGTCCTGGATTTCCCACATGGCACAGGATGTGCATTCCATGGGACTGAGCTGCCCTGCCATGCCTCTATTAAATAGACTATTAACTAACTTACAGAAATAAACGTAAGACTAAGGGGGAGAAATTCGGGTCATTTGCGCCTCCCGTTAGTGCCCCCAGGCGTGGCGCCGCTAACGACTCCCGCCATATTCGGCGAGAGTTTAGCAGCAGTGCTACGGCATTGTGCCCCGATCTCCTGCGCCCAGAGATCATGACGTCCTCTCCGGGCGCATCGCCCTGTTAGCGCCCCAGACCCTAAATTGGGTATTGCCCCCTGAAGCTGTGCCGGGCGATGACAGCGACAGCTTCAGGCAACGCATACCAGGCAGCCGGCCGCTACCGTGGCGAAAATTAAAGGGGAGGTGGCCGGCTGCTGTGAAAAAAAAGTGCCATTTTCGTTGCCACTCCGGGTCGCGGTTTGTTGGCGGGTTCGGAGCCGCGATCGCTCACCCCCGCTTCCCACTCGACCAAGTAGATGGCTTCTTCTTTGGCAAAGTATGCAGCTTGGGCCCTTCCCTTCAATTGAGGGAAGAGCCCCTCATATGCGGCAGCGCTACACGGCCCAGTGCATAGCACTGCTGAGCCGTGCACCCCGCTCCTGCCTCAGGAAGGAAGTGGAGCACTTGATTTAGCGCTCCACTTCTTTTCAGGGGCGGTAACCCGAATTTTGCGAGCGGGGCAGAATGTCCGCGCCTGGTGCAAAATGTCCTGCCTCCCAGATGTTATCGCCCCCAAACGAGGCGATACGCAATTTCTCCCCCTAAGAGTCTTAAAAGTCGGGACTACCTTTATCTCCGGCTGCTTCTCTCGCTCTCTTAGTTGAAGTCTTTATTCACACGATTACCTATAGTTATATTAATTAGTTTATCTCGTTACATTAGAGAGAATAAAACACTAAGGGGGAGAAATTCAGTATCGCCCCATTTGGGGCGCAATTATTGGCCGGGCGCAAAGATTAGCGCCTTGCGCTAATTATCGCCACCGACTGCAAACTTGACTTTTATCGCCCCTGGAGGTGATTGGAGCGCTAAATCAGGCGCTTCACACCTGTCTTAAGGCGCGAAGGCCGAGGAGCGAGGCGCTACCTCAGAGCGCTGGCAAAGCTCATGTGATGTCAGTCAGCAATGGAACACACACACAATGGCACCGGCCAGTTCTTAAAGGGGATGGTTGATCTTGCTTTCCATCCACATCCTGCTCACTGCAGCCTTGAATCTCTGCCTGGAGAGACCTGCACATCAAATCTGCTGGAAAGAACAATGGAGAGTACCAGGGAAAGAGCTTAGAGTGCAGCCCCCACAGTCTCTTCTAAATCGATACAAGGAATGGCAAATCAAAATGAACCTGCAAAGTGCTGCTCAGTACCCAAAACTCCTTCACACAGCGTTGAATCTCTCCAGAAGTCTCTCTCTCTCTCTCAGAATGCGTGGTTCAAAAATGGCACCAACAATAAAAGGCAGGAAGCGGTTGCCTTTAAATAGCGCTCCCCCAGTCCCTTCATGACTGCAATTCGCTCCCCTCAACCTGTCGTTGCTAGCGTCAGGCGGTAAGGCAGGGGGCGCCACTCAATATCTGCTCCGGGGCGATACCGGGGCGTTGCGCACTCGACTGACGTCACGATCTGCCGGCGCAGGAGATCGTGGCGGTAGTGTTTAGCGCCGCCACAAAATGTCTAGTTAATTTCGCGAGCGGCGCAAACATCGCCGCACCCGGGCGCTAAATGCTTTGCGCCCCATTAGCGCCCTCTTAAGGCGCTAACGGGAGGCGCAACCAACTGAATTTTTCCCCCTAACACTCACTAACTAATCACCTACCTGCAGGCCTGTGACGTCACCCCTTGCTTTTGCTGTTCTTTTGGAATTTGGCGGCCCCACGCTCTTTAACCTGTGCTGCCACCTCTGCTGCCAATTCCTTTCAGTGTCAATGATGGATGGATAAATGGTGAGGTGATGAAGTGCATAGAAAGTGATGGGTGAGTGCTGCTAACATTTGAGTGGGTGTGAGGAATGATATGATGGAGAATGCTTAGCAAGACTGAGTGAAGAGGGGTGGCTTAATGTACAGGATGTAGTTGAATCAGCAAATGTTTCACTTTTCGTGACCTGGTTAGGCCATTAAATCACCTCCTACATTGCATCCAAGACCTGGACACAATGCTCCTGCTGGAAATCTGAAATAAAAACAGAAAATGCTGGAAATACTCAGCAAGTCAGGCAGCATCTGTGGAGAGAGAAACAGAGTTAACGTTTCAGGTCGATCACCTTTTGTCAGAGTTAATGTTTCAGGTCGATGACCTTTCGTCAGTAGCTTCTGCTACTCAGCTCCTCAGTTACCTCCATCACACCTTCTTGGTGACAGCAGCGGCTAAAGGCTATAGAAGGAAAAAAGGTAAGTGAACACGTTTTTAAAATAATCACTCACCTTGCATACATACCACTCCACACTTGCACCCATCACTCACCTCTACATCTTACTTCCAGGTGCCTCCGACCCCCGCAGACCTCCTTCACGTCTCCTCCAACCCGGCGGGGTTCTCCGAGGTCGGGAAGCCTTCACCTGTGAAGGTGAAATGGCACTAATCCTTTTTTCTGCCTGTTAACTACCTGTTAACAGGCAGTTAAAAGGATTAAATGCCTTTTCCCGCCTCCAGAAGACGGGACCCGAAGCTGCACATCTTCCTGCCTCCTGGCAAGTGGGCACGGAGGCGGGATGGGGGCGGGTTTGCCATCCGTCCCCAATTTCTCCGATTTTGCGGGCTGTCCCGCTTCCATGCCCGCCTCCTCAGGGCTGGGAAAATCCAGCCCTTTGACTTCAACCAGGCGCATAGGGGTATATTTAGACTTTTTGGTGAGCAACCGGTGGGGAACACTGGTCAGCCACCCATTCTGGCAGTGAAGAGGCCCGCGCAGTTTTGAGACCCCGGCTTCATTTAAATCTGGCTACAGGGCGCCAAACAGGCGTCCCGGGGCAGCTTGTCAGATTGTAGCTGAGGTGACCACCAGCAATGTTGGTTTCAGGGGTAGAGGGGGGTCACGAACACAGAGGGTGGGGGGCCCATTGCGGCGGCAGACCAGATCATTTTTGTGGGCCACGGAGGAACACTCCTGCTCCTACAGAGGACAAAAGAATAAGTCAGCACTTACCTTTAGCAGCCTCTTCGGTTCTATCGCCCATGGAACTATTCGGACCCTGCACTGCGTAGGATCCGACCAGTTCCAAATGAAAATAGCAATTAGGGTCTTATTTACATCTTATTTCCTATAAAGCCATGTCTCAGTATAGGAACAGGTGTGTTCAAAATACCTCAGACGTTATTGTACAGCATCATTTTCGTTCCCAAGTCATCTACCACAAAAAGGTGTGCAAAAAAAACTGGGCATGTGACATGACAAGCCCGATATCTTTAGTTTGAGGGAACAAGGTTGTTTAAGTTCAGTTCAGATTCAAATCTAACCCAGAGGAGGTGAAACTTTCCTATCTTTTATGCCTTTTAGGAATCTAAATTAAATTACTTTGTCGGGGTGAGCAACCTTGTCTGCCCCCAGCACATATCAGAAAATTGCGGGTGGGTCATGCAATTTTCTGATATGTGTTGGCAGAGGTAAGGGTGCTTCCAAAATGTCTCCTTTTGTGTTGTCAATCTTCATCCCAGTAAATGTGAGCCCATATCACAAACCTGACTTGATTTCTATTAATAATAGGATGATCCCATTAAAGTGATTGGTGGGAGAGATGGACACATCTAATAGATTTCATAAGGATGATTAGTATGAGAAATGGACTCAAGGGCTAGGTTAAAATACTGCGAGGCATAGTTGATGCAGATGTAAGCAGACTATTTGAATTTACAACAACAACTTGTATTTATATAGCGCCTTTAACGTAGTAAAACGTCCCAAGGTGCTTCACAGGAGTATTCTGGTAGAAAAAATTTGACACCGAGCCACATAAGGAGAAATTAGGGCAGGTGACCAAAAGCTTGGTCAAAGAGGTAGGTTTTAAGGAGTGTCTTAAAGGAGGAAAGAGAGGCAGAGAGATTTAGGCAGGGAATTCCAGAGCTTAGGGCCTTGGCAACAGAAGACACAACCACCAATGGTTGAGCGATTATAATCAGGGATGCTCAAGAGGGCAGAATTAGAGGAGCGCCGTTATCTCGGGGGGTTGTGGGGCTGGAGGAGATTACAGAGATAGGGAGGGGTGAAGCCATGGAGGGATTTGAAAACAAGGATGAGAATTTTGAAATCGATGCGTAGCTTAACCGGAAGCCAATGTAGGTCAGCAAACACAGGGGTGATGGGCGAACGAGACTTGGTGCGAGTTAGGACATGGGCAGCCAAGTATTGGATCACCTCAAGTTTACATAGGGTAGAATGTGGGAGGCCAGCCAGGAGTGCGTTGGAATAGTCAAGTCTAGAGGTAACAAAGGCATCGATGAGGGTTTCAGCAGCGGATGAGCTGAGGCAAGGGCGGAGACTGGCGATGTTACAGAGGTGGAAATAGGCGGTCTTAGTTATGTGGTCAGAAGCTCATTTCATTTAACTGCCAGTGTAATAAAAGAGGGCACAAATTCATAATTAATTAGTCTCAAAGTGAACTAAAGATGGGGGAAAGAATCCCAGCTGGGTCAAATCTTCACTGCCTTCACAACCACCGCAACATGTTTGCCACAACACCAGCAGTCAAATGTTCCTACTGGCCACAAATCATCACCAAGCATTTCGAAGAAGGTGTAATCGGTTTATTTCTCAGCTCAATGTTTGCTTCCTTGCTGCTTGTCCTTGATGAAAGTATAGGGTCTGTGTTGTCTATTTCCTAATATCCTGCTCCTTCTAAGTGCTAATTCAGTGGGAAGAGCAGGTGTGGTGTCATGTCCTCAGTGGGGTCCCAGTGACGAATGATGAATTCATTGTAATGAATGCCATGTTTTATCCTGGTTCTTCTGCAGCCCTCTGAGAGAACTGGTTGGGAGGGGCAATTGGATCTTTACTGCCATACCCTAGTTTCTGGCTACCCTTTACAGATGACCAGGATTTGTGTGGGTAGAGATCCTTGGCTAACACTAAATAATGGCCCAGAAATTAAAGACGGAGCCTTCCTGCGGGGGTAAGGCTTCCCCGCGATATCTCACTGCGCGCCTGCCTTTTTCTTCCGAGCTCACACGAACTTTAGTTTCAAGGCTGCAGCTGTGCAGTGTGTGCGTATCCCACAGACGCAGTTAATTCGTGCGAGCTGTGGGATCACGTGATTCAGTTAGAGCCAATGGCAGCACACCATCTTTCATTCATAGTTTTGACAGCAAGGGCTGTCAAAGCTATGAATCTATACCCCCCCCCCAAAAGAACAGCTAAACCTCAATTAAATTTTTTTTAAAAACCATCATATTAATAAAATAAGTATAGTTAAATAAATTAACCACTTTAAACAAAAAATTAAATTTTTGAAAAATTTTAAATCTTTTTAAAAGTTATAAAAATAAACTTACCTTTCTTTAAAGTCTCTAAAAAAGATAAACCTGTTGAAAAAAATTTAAAATAATACTTAATTAACTACTTACCTTGTTAAAAGAGGGTCTTACGCCTCCTTTCTTTATGTGCAAAATCTTCCATGCTTACCTGCGCGTTCAAAGCACTAAGTGTACTGCGTGCGCGCAGCCTGTAGCGCGCACGCGGTTCACTTAGGAACCGCCCCCTTTTGAGTTCACCAAGTGCCGGTTTTCAGCGCATGCGCAGTGCATGCAGAAACCGGCAATTGGAGACAGAATACGCGAGAGTACACAGTGCGTACTCTCGCGTACTAAGACTAATTTTTGGGCCATTGAAAACTACTATCATGGTGTTCTTAAAACAGTCCTTTAATCTCTTTCAACAAGAAATTCAGCAAGGCTAGCCTTCCACTCAACCAATGCAGGTCTGCCTAGGAGTACAGGCCATTTTTTGACCTAAACACAGAATCAGCCCTATTATTTACAGTGGGGTACGGATCAAGATTGAATATTGGTGATAAACGATTAAATAAATATCCAGGGTTTTCTTTATATCTTTGACAATTAGTGTGTTTATCTAGACCTTTCCATCAAAATATTAAATAAACGAGTAAAGTCCATGATTGCATAGATTGTACATCGTTTGTGGAAGGATTGATGAAAGTCAGATGGCCTTGTTTTCTATGCTTTTTTATATTTTTTCATTGATACATATGCATGATGCTTTGGATTCTGTGTCAGCTGTGGCTCAGTTGGTAGCACACTTGCCTCTGAGTCAGAAGGTTGTGGTTCAAGTTCCCACTCCAGGGACTTGAGCACATAAAGCTAGGCTGACACTCCAGTGCAGTGCTGAGGGAGTGCTGCACTGTCAGAGGTGCCATCTTTTGGATGAGATGTTAAACCGAGGCCCCGTCTGCTCTCTCAGGTGGACATAAAAGATCCCATGGCACTATTTCGAAGAAGAGCAGGGGAGTTATTCTCGGTGTCCTGGCCAATATTTCTCCCTCAACCAACATAACAAAAACAGATTATCTGGTCATTATCACATTGCTGTTTGTGGGACCTTGCTGTGTGCAAATTGGCTGCCGCGTTTCCCACATTACAACAGTGACTCCACTTCAAAAGTACTTCATTGGCTGTAAAGCGCTTTGAGACGTCCGGTGGTCGTGAAAGGCGCTTTTTAATTGCAAGTCTTTCTTCTTTCTTTCTTGGATTACATCTGATCCATGTTAAACTTAAACAGGAAATTCTTAGTACAAAGTAGAAAATGTTCTTTGTATTGTTATCCCTTATTTTTGTGACCAAAAAGTTCATATTGAAAACAGTAAAATCTAGAAATTACAGAATGGGACTAGATTTTTTTACCCATCTATATTCAGTGACATAGTGGAGTATGATGCAGCCTTCTGCATTCTATTATTAGCCACAGTTTTTACCCTGGTATCATGACCTAAGCTTTCTTTGCCCTGGCAGAAAGTTCAAGAATTAATTTTTGCACTAGGCCCAGCTGTCCTTCACGTATCTCCCAGAGCCATCACTGTACTCCATTTATTACAGTGCTATTCCAGAGGCAAAGATAAATTGCTGCCACTAATGATGGTTGCCATCAGGACCAAACCCTAAGCCCACATCTACAGGCACCAATGCATGTTTACCATTGCTGGTTTGTACAGACCGTCCTCTGGCATTCAGGAAGGTCTATGCCCAGAATTGTAAAATTACAAATACAACTTTACAGCAATTACATGTACGTATACAGAGGTCCGCAAGGCTCCAAATCTGCTCCACAACAGAACAAACAAAATCCAGCATTTGGATCATTTTGCAAAACCACTTTGAAGTACGAAAGGAGTAAGTAGTTGATAATGTAAATACTTCACCCACTGCACACATTTTATTAGTAATTCTATTATATTTTACAAACATCCCAGCTTTAGTGATTCTCATGTCCTTGCACATGAAGAATAGTTCGTTTAAAAAAAGAAAGAAAAATATACCAATGTTGACTTCCTTATTAATTTCTTAGCACATCTGCTGTCAAAGGCTGTGCTGCAGATATGTATTGCATTTGATACCATGTCTGTGTACTCATGTGTGAGGAAAGTAACTGAAGAATGCTTTAAGCAAGGATAATTACACTTCCAAAGATTTTCCTCTGGGTCAGCAGCACTTCTGGAGATTGAATAGAAATTAGCTGTTACCATGGTAACACATCAACTATTTCTCAAACATCATCTCCATATATCATAAAGCATGTAAATTAGGATCACTGTCTCCCTGAATGTTCACACTTTCAGTCAAACTAACTTTACAGAAACAAAATGGGGAATATCTAATTGATGGTTGCTATGGTAATGCAGCTAAGTGTGATAAACTGAAATTGCACAGAATTAGTAGTTTCTTCAGGCAAAACATTCGCTTATGGCAGATAACTCTTTCAAAAAGCAGTGCAGTAACTGTACATAACAAATAGTCTAATTTCCAGATGTATTTTTGACAGCAAAGCTTGTAATTCTTGCTTGCTTTCCACCTTCCTAAAAATATTTCCTATAAATATTCTATTATGTACATATAATTCTTAAATCACAACCAAATTTCTGCAAATTCCCAAAATGATTATATAAGAATTTGGAAATTACATTTATTTAACTTAACACCTTTGCAGATTGCACAGTAAGATTAAAATGAAATGTGAAATACTCTAATATGCAGTCATCGATGGAATACAATAATCTTTCTGGTTTTTGGAAGCCTCATTGCAACTCTAAATTTAATACAAATGATATCAAATAGGTCCCACAGTGAATTCCCCATGTTTCCAGGCCTCATTACTTTTGAACAACAACAACTTGTATTTATATAGCGCCTTTAACGTAAGTAAAACGTCCCAAGGTGCTGCACAGGAGTATTATAAGACAAAAAATTTGACACCGAGCCACATAAGGATAAATTAGGGCAGGTTACCAAAAACTTGGTCAAAGAGGTAGGTTTTAAGGAGCGTCTTAAAGGAGGAAAGAGAGGTAGTGAGGCAGAGAGGTTTAGGCAGGGAATTCCAGAGCTTAGGGCCTAGGCAACAGGAGGCACAGCCACCAATGGTTGAAGAGGGCAGAATTAGAGGAGCACAGATATCTCGGGGGGTTGTGGGGCTGGAGGAGATTACAGGGATAGGGAGGGGCGAGGCGATGGAGGGATTTGAAAACAAGGATGAGAATTTTGAAATCGAGGCGTTGCTTAACCGGGATCCAATGTAGGTCAGTGAACACAGGGGTTATGGGCGATCGGGACTTGGTGTGAGTTAGGACACTGGCAGCCGAGTTTTGGATGATCTCAAGTTTATGTAGGGTAAAATGTGGGAAGCCAGCCAGGAGTGCATTGGAATAGTCAAGTCTAGAGATAACAAAGGCATGGTTGAGGGTTTCAGCAGCGGATGAGCTGAGGCAAGGGCGGAGACGGGCAATGTTACGGAGGTGGAAATAGGCGGTCTTAATTATGCTGCGGATATGTGGTCGGAAGCTCATTTCAGGGTCAAATATGACACCAAGGTTGCGAACAGTGTGGTTCAGCCTCAGACAAATGTTAGGGAGAGGGATGGAGTCAGTGGCTAGGGAACGATGTTTGTGGCGGGGACCAAAAACAATGGCTTCGGTCTTCCCAATATTTAACTGGAGAAAATGGATGTCGGACAAGCAATCTGACAGTTTAGAGACCGTGAAGGGGTCAAGAGAAGTGGTAGTGAGGTAGAGCTGGGTGTCGTCAGCGTACATGTGGAAACTGACGCTGTGTTTTCGGATGATGTCACCAAGGGGCAACATGTAGATGAGAAATAGGAGGGGGCCAAGGAAACATCCTTGGGGGACACCAGAGGTATCGATGCGGGAGCGGGAAGAGAAGCCGTTGCAGGTGATTCTCTGGCTACGATTAGATAGATAAGAATGGAACCAGGTGAGTGCAGTCCCACCCAGCTGGACGACGGTGGAGAGGCGTTGGAGAAGGATGGAGTGATCAACCGTGTCAAAGGCTGCAGACAAGTCAAGAAGGACGAGGAGGGATAGTTTACCTTTGTCACAGTCACAAAGGATGTCATTTGTGACTTTGACGAGAGCCGTTTTGGTACTGTGGCAAGGGCGGAAACCTGATTGGAGGGATTCAAACATGGAATTGCGGGAAAGATGGGCACGGATTTGGGAGGTGACAACACGTTCAAGGACTTTGGAGAGGAAAGGGAGGTTGGAGATGGGGCGGTAGTTTGCAAGGACGGAGGGATCAAGCTTTGTTTTTTTGAGGAGAGGGGTGATGACGGCAGATTTGAGGGAGAGGGGGACAGTACCTGAGGAGAGAGAACCGTTAACAATGTCAGCTAACATGGGAGCCAGAAAAGGAAGTTGGGTGTTTGGTTTCCTCGTCCTTACAAGGGTTCTTTGACTCTGGGTTTTGCAGGAACAAAATGATAGACGACACAAAGGTTTAGGTTCAACCCAAAACTGTTAGTTTATTAAAACCAACAAAACACAGACAAAACCCTGTTGAGATTCGGCTGAAACTGACAATCACCCATACGGCCGGTCGTTACCGTTGTGGATTGTAGGCCTGGATCGGAGATGACCTGTCCCCGTCCTCCTTTATCTGACTGTAGCTGCCTACACAGCGCAAACCCCTTGTAGAGTCGACTGATTCTTACAATCACCCGTCCAGCTGATCGTGGCCAACGTCGATTGCAGGCTGGGAGCTGGAGATGACCGTCTTCCCTTCCTTCTTACACCTGGCAGTTGCTGTAGTCAGAGCTAGCTTCCGAGCGAGAGAGCTTCCCAGAGAGAGCTTCCGAGCAAATGAGAGAGAGAGCTGTGGTGTAGTCCCTTCTTATAGTTCTTTTAGTCACCTGGCCCCATGCTGGGCCTCCCCCAACCAGTTTCGGTTGTCAGTTTGCTGAACTGTCTGACATTCACACCTCATCAACCTGTAATTCAATCACCAGAGGTGTACAGAGTTGTGAGATCGAAGATAACTCCTTTTCTCCTCTCCCGCTTTCTGTAACGCATATTCAATGTGATTTCTATTACTGTTGATGGGCGGTTGGCTGATTGTCTGCTCGGGACTTGTGTATCTTCCATTCATGTCAGGAAGCCGATCGTGACCCCCATTGTTTCAGTTAAACTCAGAGCATTGTCCAGATGTTAATTTTTCCCATCGAAACCAATCATGATTCAAGGCCTCACAGTTCAATGTTAATGTCCTTTTCAGAGTTAATCATGAGTCAAAGCTTTCATTGTCCAGTATCAATGTGTTCGCCAAGAACTGCAGACTTTGATGACTGGCACCTTTTCTGTGCCTCAAAAGTTTAACCGTTTCATGCCCTTACCACTGGGCCAAACAGGCTTTCAGCATTTTGACAGGGTTTTTTTGAAATCTACAGGTGGTCAGCAGTTTGGTGGGAATATGGTCGAGGGAGCAGGAGGTGGGTCTCATGAACAAGATGAGCGTGGAGAGGTCATGAGGGGAGATCAGAGAGAAACTAGAGAAAGATGTGTGTTCAGAGCTAGGGCAGGGGGAAACCTTAGAGGAAGTTTGGCCCAATGGGTTAGGGAAAGGAAGGGGAGTGACAGAGGCAGCTGAACAGATGGTCTCAATCTTAGAGACAATGAAGTCCATGAGCTCCTCACACTTGTTATCGGAGATGAGTGTGGAGGAGACAGGGGACAGGGGTTTAAGAAGACGGTTAACAGTAGGGGTTTATCTTTGCATTCCAGAATGATTCTGAAATAGTGAGTAATTTTGGCAACGCGAGCAGGACCCGATAATGCCTTATGTGGTCCAGCCAGATCTGACGGTGAATGACTAAACCAGTTGTCCGCCATTTCTGTTCAAGTCTGCATCTCTTGGACTTAAGGGAGCGAAGATGAGAGCCATACCAGGGATAACGGCCAGGGTGAGAGAGGGTAATTGTTTTAGTAGGGATTAGGGCATCAAAGGTGGTGGTGAGGATGTGGTTGAGCAGATCGGTAGCTGTAGAAATGTCATGGTGAATGGAGGGCCAAAGGCTGGTCAGTTGGGAGTTGAAGCACTGACAGTTGAAGCACTGCTTGCCCATATAAAAGCTTCTCACTTCAGAGCTTGGATTTTTAAAACTATTTGACAAATTTTGGATGATTTGGAATTTGCTGCCCTGCTTGACTTTTCATACTGCTGTTTCCATATTATTGATTTTGCTGTACTTGTTATAAATATTCCTGCTGATTTTTTGTAATGCAGAACCACAAACCTGTAGCAACATATGTAAGAACAACATTATTGCTGCCAGCGTCTGCAAATCTGAGCTCCAACCACGGTACTCAGCATGCAAATTCTATTGGGCCTGGCAGTGCCATTTATGGATTTAGGAGCAAGAAGAAAAGTTTAGGCAGAAGAAAGAAAGGCAGATGTTCCCACACCACAGGCCTCTGGTGCTCACTCACTTCAGGAACCCAGTATTGCAACCCAGACCTCATACAACCATCTTCTTCCCAGCCATCAGCCACAACAATTAACAGCAAAAGAAAGGAGCAGCGGCCCTTTAAGAACTGCTGCATTCTGTAGCCCCACCCACCTGCTAGCATTGAGCTCCCTGTGTGTGTGAAAAATACTTAGGGAGCATATTACTATAATTTAAATGAGCTGAAATGACTCTTCCAGTGAGAGTGTGCTGGCATGCACCGCAGTCTTGGCCACTTCTTCAGGATCGGAGAAACCTCCCATGTAGTGTTCAAAGTCATGATAAAACTCTACAGGGACAAGTACAAAAATAAAAGTAACTAGATTTTCTGTCTCAGATTTGATTTGATCTTCCTGACACTGTATCCTGACCAGCTGTTTTATTCTTTCTCTCAAAATTTTTAACAAGTTGTATGTGTGTACTTAGAGCTTGAACACATGTAACATTGCAATACATAAAGGTTATGTAAATACCAAGAGTAATCTTTGCTTGATCCTAAATAAATATAAAGGGAGTCAAATGCAGGATGTAATAGCATTAAGTTATCTGTTATATATCAGCACACAGAAACAATCTCATCTAACTTGGCATACTACAGTTCTACCTAAAATCTTACTACTGTAATATAGCACTGAATTCATGTACAGGGGATGTATGATTGAATTATCTTGGGTGAGCATTGGATGGATCTCCAATTAACACTGCCCTGTTACCTGTTGACAACTAGCAATAACAGATTAATCATTGCTCCATTCCCAATCGCTTTGTGCTGGGATCACTCCTAAGTATGTGACTCGTACATCTAGATTCCTGGTCAGGTCCACCTTGTGTGCAATATCATCCATTTCAGTCCAGGAGATCCTGCCAGTGGTTGAGCTGGTATAATCTGCTTCAGTGGGTAAGTGCAGATGTTGGTCTTTTAAACAGCATCAAAGTCTAGGGCAAAGTTTGTTACCGTGACCTTTTATGTAGGCATCCTCCTGTCCTAACGTGTGTCACTTTTGATTTTGGGATGGCTGTTCCAAGGTGACTAATCCTAGAAAGGTCCTGTTTCTATTGTAAAAATACTTCGGCCAGCAGTGCTGCAGCAATATGCTGATGATCTTCCACAGTGCCGAGCTGTTCATTTCAAACATATCATTGGGGAAAAGAACAGCACAGAGGACAGGAGCAAAAGAGATTAAAAAAATCAGAGGGAGAGTCAACATGGAGAGCAGTGGAGGATCTCCTAGTAACTGGTTTCCGAGCAGCATTAGCAAAGGCCTGGAAGCAAGTCACCAGCCACACTCTTGCCTGGATATAGGGTATGAGGCCCAACTTGGGAAAGGAGAAAATTATTTAGAAAGGGAGGGTTAATCTCACAAACAATTACATTTTGTTGTGCTTTGTATTATGAATTGAAGTAGAGTGGGCTGTGGAGTGTCTGAATATACTGTCCTTTCATCAGTACCATCAGGATTCAAATCCAGATAGATAGGATGAATGTTTTCTTTTTCTCTCTTTTGACTGTAACGCTACTAAATGAAATGGGTTTGGGACAGGCACAACCGGCTGCAATGAGCTCAAGTCCGTAGCGCAAAATTGTCCATAATTTAATCATAATTGCCACCAACTTGACAATTCCATTTAGAGAGACTGTATGGATGACTGGTGTACGAATTGGAAATGTCCAATTAGAGTATTATTCTGATCTTGGCTATCAAAGCACATTGTGAAGGAAGAATGAAAGGAACTTTACTCTGTACCTAACCCATGATCCACCTAAGTTGTGAGTGCTTAAAATAGAAACAGAAAAGCTGGAAATTCTCCTCTCCTCTCTGCTCTCTCTGCTCTCAGGCAGAATCTGTGGAAAAACAGAAGTCAACATTTCAGGTCTTAGATTCTTCCTCAAGACTGGAAGATATTACAGATGAACAGCATTTAAAAGGAACAGAACAAGGGAAAGGAGGAAGGAGAAAAAACTTGCACAGAATAACCTGTGAAGTGTTTGGATGGAGAACAGGATATGTTTAAATGGCAGAAGTGATATTAGCATGAGTTAAAGGAGGCATAATAAAAGAAATAAAAGATGTATACGAGACATGTATGTGAGTAGCTAAAGGAGGATAGGTAGAAAGAGAAATATGAAGAACTGGCAAGGTGGATTAGGCTCCAGTGGCCCAGGAGTCTGGTGGAAGAAAAAAAGCAAGTCCCCAGCCTCAAGTGCCAACCTGCTCCCTCCTCAGCACCGAAAATGGCACACACCCATCCTACATTACCAGTATCTACTGCCAGAGAGAAAATGGGAGCTGTGGTTAAGGTCTAATGCTGTTGAAGTCAACATTAAGGCCAGAGGGCTACAAAACGCCGAGTAGAAAGATGAGGTGCTGTTCTTCAAGCTTACGTTGAGCTTCATTGGAACAGTGTAGAAGGCCAAAGACAGAGGTCAGAGTGGGAGCAAGATGGAGAATTGAAATGGCAATCAACAGGGATTTGAGGATCGCACCGGCAGACAGAACGGAGGTGTTCAGCATAGTGATCACCCAATCTGTGTTTGGTTTCCACAATGTAGAGGAGACCACACCATGAGCAGTGAATACAGAATACTAGACTGGAGGAACTACATGTAAATTTCTGTCTCACACTGAAGGTGTGTTTAGGGCCCTGATGGTATGGGAGGAGATGAATGGACAAGTGTTGCATCTTCTGCACTTGCATGGGAAGATGCCAGAGGAAGGAGAGCAGGTGTTAGGGGTGATGGAAGAGTGAACATGGATATCACGGAGGGAATCATTCCTTTGGAATGCTGAGAAGGGAGGGGAGGACAAGATATATTTGGTGGTGGGATTGCGTTGGAGGTGGCAGAAATGGCGGTAGATGATTTATCGAATGCAGAGGCTAATGGGGTGGAAGTTGAGAACTAGGGGGACCTTATTATGATTCTGAGAGGGAGGAGTAGGAATGAGGGTAGAAGCAAGGGAAATGGAATGGACTTGGTCCAAGGCCCTGTCAACCACAGTGGAGGGGAATCCTCGGCTGAGGAAAAAGGAGGATATTTAGGAAGCTCTGATGTGAAAGGTAGAATCATCAGAGCAGATGCAGCAGAGATGGAGAAACTAGGAGAAGGGAATGGAGTTCTTACAGGAATTAGGATAGGAAGTTAAAAGTAAAGAGCTTCTATAAAAGTGATCTCCGTTCCTCATGATTATTTTGTTAAATAATGCATTCACTCCAATAAATTCTTATTGGTTTTGTCTGAATGGCTTCTTGGCATGCTGTTGTTTGGCTGCTGGTGATTGATGTGCACAGGCTATACAAGAACATCTTGTCACTTCTCATCTACTAAGACATCAAGTTATGCAGGCTGTGGTGTCCAAGTAGCTGCCTGAATTTCTCTGGTTTGTTATGAAGAAACATCAGTTTGAGGCCACATTATAAGTGCTTGTTAACATAAGCAAATGTATGAATCACATCCCATGACTGTCAGAACTGTAATACATGTTTTTTTTCTTTTCTTTTTAAACCCACTTCTCTATTCCTGTATTATTTTAAATTTAAATAATTTTCTTAAGGCATCAATAGCAAAGTAATCATTTTAATTTTAGAGAATGAAATATTACCCTTCTCTTCTGTTTGTCAAGTCTGTAATGATTTAGTTTTTATTGATTTCGGTGCTCTTCAAAGTTAGGGATGTCAGTGGTGGGGAATGGAATGTCTTTTCTATGCTGAGGGTATGTACTCCCATTTAAAAAGTTTTTTCCTCCCTCTCATTCCCTTGCCACCCATTATGTCATCCAATGGGTAAATGAGCAGGCATCTACCTCTTCCCAGACCTTTATCTATCTTGCATTTGCGTAAAGCACTGGGAGATGGACATGAGAGTAGCCTGGGAACAACTCTGACATTCTATCTCTTCTGTCTTTCTCTCTCTCTACCTCCGCAACTTTTACCTCTCTCTCCCTCTCTTTCTCTTTCCTCCTCTCTTTCTTCTCCTCCTATCTTTCTCTCTCCTCCTCTCTCTCTCTCTCTCCCTCACTTTTCCTTTCTCCCTCCCTCTCTATTTCTCTCCCCCTCCCTTTAAAAACATAAGAACATAAGAAACAGGAGCAAGAGTAGGCCATCTGGCTCTTTGAGCCTGCTCCGCCATTCAATAAGATCATGGCTAATCTTCTACCACATCTCCACTTTCCTGCACTATCCCCATATCCCTTGATTCCCTTAATATTCAAAAATCTTTGTCTCTCTCTCTTGCTTGCCCTCTTTACCCACGGAAAAGACAGAGATCGATTCAGCAGATCCTATAGAAGCATGACAGAGATAGGCAACTGAGTGGTGTGGGGTATCATGGGCATCAACTAGCATCGTATCATGAAAGAAAAGAAAGACTTACATTTATATAGTGCCTTTCACGTCCACCGGACGTCTCAAAGTGCTTGAAGTACTGTACTACCTACCCAATGCTTTTTCCACCCATTACTAGTGTCAAGCGAGTCAACCAAGTTAGATGCAGATGTAATTTTCAACATAACAAAAACAGATTATCTGGTCATTATCCCATTGCTGTTTGTGGGAGTTTGCTGTGCGCAAATTGGCTGCCGCATTTTCTACATTACAACAATGACTCCACTTGAAAAAGTAGTTCATTGGCTGTAAAGCGCTTTGAGACGTCCGGTGGTCGTGAAAGGCACTATATAAATGCAAGTCTTTCTTTCTTTATAGAACCAACAATTAGCCTTATCCCAATCTCAGGAGAGCATCACCTACTGCAACAATATGATATTCCCATTTCTCAACAGCAATCATGAGTTTGCCAATTTGTGCCACCTGTTAGCAGTTTTGTGCTGTAGATTTGTACCTATTAGGAACTAGGGTCATACTGCCCTAAACTCTATCTCACTCTACATTGGAGAGGAGACTTTCAACCCACCTGCCTAGGCTGGATTTCAACCTGATTTCAGATATCTAGAATATTCCAGTATATTTGGTAACACTCAAAGCTGAGGTGATAATTCTTTATCCAATCAGAGTTCAGTAAAGCTATTTGGAGAGAATCATGTTGAATTTTTAATAAATAACTTCAACCGGGCACCAGAAATCACTCTAAATTTACATATGGAGCACAAGGTGGGTACATAAGACTTAATGTTAAATTAAATGTCATAGTTGGATTTTCCTCTTGACTCATGTTAAAGGCATATGTCATTGGAGGATAAATTTGAGTTGAAGATTTGAATTGATAGAGCCTGGGGCTGCTGAATAGAGCGGATGGAGTTAGGATCAGTTATTAAAAATATGGCATCATGTAACCAGTGGCTTAGTTGATTGCATGGTGATGTCATACATGCCAGAAGGTCTCTGGTTTGATTCCCAGTCTACGCTGAGTTAGTCAATCTCTGGTGACACATCAATTGGGCATTGCAATTAGTTTTAGCACCCCTAGGCTAGGAAGGGGAATATCATCCAAGATTTTCACTCCTGATCACGCTCAATAACCCCTCCTGGAAATTGCATTTTTAGATGTTGGATCAGTCCAAGATCTGATTCAGCTGTGATAGCCCCCATGATCAAATAGCCTGCCCACCATCTTGTGGCTCATACATGAAGAGTGGCCACTTGGTGGCATACCGTAGTGTTGCCACCATCCATAGACTTGCACCTCAATGTGAGTCACTGTCCAACTGAGGAGTTGAGAAAAGGAGACAAAATTGGAAAAGAAAATGGCATTAAGATTATTAATTGCAGTAGGTTAGCCTAGGATTGTTAGTTTGAGAGTAGCAAAGGATCTTTAATAACGATAACTGAGTAAGGGGTTGTTAAGTAGAGTAACTGGGTCAGGTATTGGTTAATTAAGCAATTTCCTCATGCATTCCTTTCTCTTTCAGACAGGGAAGTTTCTGGGAGAAGTGGATGGGTCGGTGATGACACAACTGCTCAACATGCGGATGTTCAATGAGTAAGATATTGTCCACTCACATTCTGTTGTAGTGATCAGGACTTAAATGTGTGCCTGCCGAGGAGTGGGGTTTCACTGGATCTGAGATCTCTTAAAAAATAATTGGTTGGAAGGCAGGGTCAGTGCAGGTGTCTGTACTCTGAGGATAAAAGCTGCATTCTTTGGTAAGTTTGCTTTTTCAGATTTTTGTTTCAAATTTTGTGGTCTTCATTGGCACATAGATTGCTCTATTTGAAAAACATTCCAACTAGGAAAATTCCTTGTGCCTTTTC
The DNA here is from genome assembly GCA_030390025.1 of Squalus acanthias. Classification (NCBI taxonomy): domain Eukaryota; kingdom Metazoa; phylum Chordata; class Chondrichthyes; order Squaliformes; family Squalidae; genus Squalus; species Squalus acanthias. The sequence goes on along the minus strand of CM059435.1, from coordinate 81,939,804 downwards.
TGGAATTTTACTCTGTACAGCCGCTCTAAAACTCTTACTGGTCCAGATTTTCTGCTTTCGCAGAACTGGAATGAATTTCCATCATGGCCCGCTACATAGATGCACCCCTGACCCTAGCTGATCTTCTTGCTTGAATCTATCTATGGTAGACTCCTTATTCACTTCTGGGGAGTCTGCTGTTGCATAGCAGTGCCGGTAGCCTAGAGCTGAGCAAAATGGAGAAATAGTTTTATAACATTTTTGTTCCACCACCCTGGCCTGTAGAATCAATCATTCTGCATTTGATTGCGTAGGTGTTTAAAATTTTACAAATTAAATTTCTTCCTCATGCTGCCAGAGCAACACTGGACACGAGGGGTGAAGAGACATCGCTGACATCCAGGTTGCTATGGCACGCATGGCAGAAAATATATTGGATGAAGTATTTCTGTCATTTGCATGCGCTTACAGTTCACCCACCCATATCCTAGCCTCACCCCAGTTCCACTAAAAATTTGGTGAAAGAGCAAGAAATCCTGGCCATTTTCTCATATTCTTCCACCAAGTTACAATGATGCTGTTTTCAGTTACATTTTAAAAAAGAGGTCACGAAATTCTACAGGGCCAATTGTGCCGGATTTGCACCCCTCATCCGGGACTTGCAACTTCTAATCCTCCGCAGGGTTAATCCCACCGTAATTTGCAGAGTCAGCTCACTTGCGCCAGCTCACTTTGACAGTTCATTATCAGAATTCTTGTGTAACATGGGAGTAGTGCGTCAGGGAGCTTGGAAATTAGCAGTGCAGCCTTTAAAAAGCCTAAAATGTCTGAAGATTGTAGCAGCAGGATAAGGGAGCAGTAGTGATCTTTTTGCTAGGCTGAGGTAACTCGTCAGGTACATGTAATAGAGGTGCTGGTGTGTGATTTTTGTGGTACTTGTAAAGCATGTGTTCAAATGGAGGACCTGGCAGAGTCACCCAAAGAAGGGAGCAGGACATTGCAAAGAGGCAGAGAAGAAGGGCTCAGAATTTTACAGTGCGTGACCTACAGACTCTCTCCTACTGAAATACAGCTAAGAAGACAGAGAATGTTTGGTGCAATCCATCCAATCACCCACCACCAGCCCATCCCCCCCCCCACCCCCCCACCCCCCCCCCACCAACACCACCCCTTTGATACTACTACTACTACCCTGGTTAATGCTGTTAGGCTTCCTTCTGCATCAAAATTCACCCATCTGCTATTTCCCCAGGAATATTTGGGAGTAATGTTGATGTGGGAATAGAAGTGAACAGCATTTTTATGTTATTATATTTTTCCTGATTATTTGCCTTCTTTTACATTTATCCCATATCCTACAGAGGAGGAAGTAATTTATTGTGGGAATGCAACTATAGACAGAACTATTATAATGGCACCTTTAGAGAGTATCAAACACATGGCACAGTAGTCTAACACAAGTTTAATCTAGACAGACTTTGCTGCTATCTGCCGCTAATAACACCCAGGCAGGTTTCACTGAGATCTGCTGTGAGTATAGTCTAACAGACTTCACTGAAATCTACCACAAGTCTTGCCTAAACGGGCTTCACTATCAGCAGTCTGTCAGCAGTTCTGCCTAGACAATTATCACAGTGGTCTTTTGCAAGTCTCCAGGTTTCTCTGCAAGTCTTAACAAAATTAGCAACTGTTTTGATTTTGAACTATGTATTAATAAATAAACCTGTCCTTATTTCTAATCTTAGGGTGAAGCTTTATGATTACCAAGCTATGTGCAAAGGACCCACCAATCACCACAGTGGATCACAACCCATGCTCAGTGTGAGTATCTACTCCATAATAACATTCTGGTGCTCAGTTTAATACTCTTAACAGTGCTGCATCATGAGACTTGTATGAGTTGTGTCTCACCAGTAGCCAATCAAGATGCAGCAACTGAACATGCAAAATTATCTCTTATTTACCAAAAATCACTATGATCCAAACTGCCTGCTTGTTCCATCAGAATTAGGGTGGCAGTATAAATGGCTCCCACTCAACCACTAACAATTCTATTTAACAAAACTATTGAGCTGTTTACCCTATGTTGCAAAAAGGATGTCTAATATGGATGTGGTTATATACTGATTGACATCAAGAACAGGAGCAATGCATTATGGGCGGTACTCTTCATTCATGGTATCACAGGAGCAGAAATTTATGGTGCCACAGAAGGATGAGCGCTGCACTAAACATAAAGTAGCAACAAACAACTGAAAATCTAGGATAAGGGTATTCGTCTTTATAACCTTTTGGATTATGAAGCAACTCAGGAGGCTACACTATCCATCCTCTGAACAATGTACGTTGAACTAGGTGGATTTTTGAATTATAAGTTTTCCGTTCTATCCAGAATCATTTTGCATCATCTGTGCTGGCCTCAACTTCTTGTGCTGCATTCAGGCCTCCTAAGAACATAATATATAGGAGCAGGAGTAGGCCATACAGCCCCTTGAGCCTGCTCCGCCATTCAATAAGATCATGGCTGAACTCTTACATCAACTCCACTTTCTTGCCCTATCCTCACATCCCTTGATTCCCTTAGTGTCCAAAAATCTTTCGATCTCAGTCTTGAATATACTCAACAACTAAGCATCCAGAGCCATCTGGGGAAGAGAATTCCAAGGATTCACAACCTCCTGAGTGAAGAAATTTCTCCTCATCTTAGTCCTAAATGGCTAACCCCTTATCCTAAGACTGTGCCCCCTAGTTCTAGACTCTTCAGCTAGGGGAAACAGCTTCTCAGCATCTACCCTGTCAAGCCCTCTAAGAATTTTATACGTTTCAATGAGATCACCTCTCATTCTTCTAAAACTCCAGAGAATATAGGCCCATTCTACTCAATCTCTCCTCAAAGGACAGCCCTCTTATAAAAACGTAAGAACATAAGAAATAGGAGCAGGAGTAGACCAATCGGCCCCTCGAGCCTGCTCCGCCATTCAATGAGATCATGGCTGATCTGATCCAACCTCAACTCTAAAGAACACAAGAAGTAGGAGCAGGAACAGGCCACTCGGCCCCTGGGCCCGCTCCGCCACCCACAGGGCCTTGACCGATCCGAACTCAAACTCATGTCCAATTTCCAGCCCGCTCCCCGTAACCCCTGATTCCCTTTACTTCTAGGAAACGGTCTATTTCTGTTTTAAATTTATTTAATGAAATAGCTTCCACAGCTTCCTGGGGTAGCAAATTCCACAGACCTACTACCCTCTGAGTGAAAAAGTTTCTCCTCATCTCAGTTTTGAAAGAGGAGCCCCTTATTCTAAGATTATGTCCCCTAGTTCTAGTTTCACCCATCATTGGGAACATCCTCACCGCGTCCACCCGATCAAGCCCCTTCACAATCTTATATGTTTCAATAAGATCGCCTCTCATTCTTCTGAACTCCAATGAGTAGAGTCCCAATCTACTCAACCTCTCCTCGTATGTCCACCCCCTCATCCCCGGAATTAACCGAGTGAACCTTCTTTGTACTGTCTCGAGAGCAAGTATGTCTTTTCTTAAGTATGGACACCAAAACTGTATGCAGTACTCCAGGTGCGGTCTCACCAATACCCTATACAACTGCAGCAATACCTCCCTGTTTTTATATTCTATCCCCCTAGCAATAAAAGCCAACATTCCATTGGCTTTCTTGATCACCTGCTGCACCTGCATACTAACTTTTTGATTTTCTTGCACCAAGACCCCCAGATCCCTTTGTACTGCAGTACTTTCCAGTTTCTCGCCATTAAGATAATAACTTGCTCTCTGATTTTTCCTGCCAAAGTGCATAACCTCACATTTTCCAATATTGTATTGCATCTGCCAAATCTCTGCCCACTCACCCAGGCTGTCTATATCCCCTTGTAGGTTTTTTATGTCCTCCTCACTCTCTACTTTCCCTCCCATCTTTGTATCATCTGCAAACTTTGATATGTTACACTCGGTCCCCTCCTCCAAATCGTTAATATAGATTGTAAAGAGTTGGGGACCCAGCACCGACCCCTGCTGAACACCACTGGCTACTGGTTGCCAGTCCGAGAATGAACCATTTATCCCAACTCTCTGCTTCCTGTTAGATAACCAATCCTCCACCCATGCCAGAATATTACCCCCAATCCAGTGATTTTTTATCTTGAGTAATAATCTTTTATGTGGCACCTTGTCGAATGCCTTCTGGAAGTCTAAATACACTACATCCACTGGTTCCCCTTTATCCACCCTGTACGTTATGTCCTCAAAGAACTCGAGCAAATTTGTCAGACATGACTTCCCCTTCATAAAGCCATGCTGACTTTGTCCTATTAAATTATGTTTATCTAAATGTTCCGTTACTGTCTCCTTAATAATAGACTCCAAAATTTTACCCACCACAGATGTTAGGCTAACTGGTCTATAATTTCCAGCCTTCTGCCTACATCCCTTTTTAAATAAGGGTGTTACATTAGCAGTTTTCCAATCTGCCGGGACCTTTGCTGAGTTCAGGGAGTTTGGGAAAATTATTACCAAAGCATCCACAATTCCTACTGCCACTTCCCTCAAGACCCTAGGATGTAAGCCATCAGGTCCAGGGGATTTATCCGCCTTGAGTCCCATTATTTTACTGAGTACCAATTCCTTAGTGATTTTAATCGTATTTAGCTCCTCCCCCACTAGAGCCCCCTGTTTGTCCAGTGTTGGGATATTCTTAGTGTCCTCTACCGTAAAGACTGAAACAAAATATTTGTTCAGCATTTTTGCCATCTCCATGTTTCCCACATGTATATCCTTTCTTAGGTAAGGAGACCAAAACTGTACACAATATTCTAGGTGTGGTCTCACCAAAATCCCTATATAATTGCAACAAGACTTACTTCTTCTTATACTGCAACCCCCTTGCAATAAAGGTGAATATATCATTTGCCTTCCTGGTTGCTTGCTGTACCTGCATGTTAACTTTCTGCGATTTGTATACAAGGACATCCAAATCCCTCCGAATCCCAACATTTACTAGTCTCTCACCTTTTTAAGAACTATTCTGCTGTTCCATTCTTCCCTACAAAGTGGATAATTTCATACTTCCCCACATTATACTCCATCTGCCACCATTTTGCCCAATCACTATATACCTTTGCAGCCTCTTTACATCCTCCTCACAGATTACTTTGCCATCTAGCTTTGTATCATCAGCAAACTTGGATATATTACACTCTGTCTGCTCATCTAAATCATTAATATAGATTGTAAATAGCTGATGAGTTGTTCTTTCTTATGTAGTTTATTTGGGGGACATGCCCAGGACATCGTGGAGTAGAGGCCAGCACAGATGACCTGCAGTCATCCTGGATGACTTACAAGGTGGAAAAATTCGGTTGCTTTGCGCCTCCCGTTAACAAAGCGACTAGCACTTGGGCGCGGCACCGCTAATGCTTCCCGCGAAATTCAGCGGGAGGTTAGCGGTAGCCGGTAGCGCCCCGCGGTGCTGCGCCTCTGACGATGACGTCATCGCCGCACGCAGCACCCCACTCACGCCCCGGCCGCAAACTTGGCTCGCGCCCCCTGACCTACCACCGGACGCTATGTCTGACAGGATCAGGGGGGCATTTTTGCGGCTGGAGCAGCGATAATTAAAGGGCAGGTGCCAGGCGGCCATTTTTTGGGGGGGCTGCCTGCCAGCACCTGCCCCCTCTGGCCTCCTCATGCAGGGTGCCGGCCGCAATCCATCAACCCGGCACTCCTCTTGAGTGCCAGGTTCTTTTGCTGTCACCCTGCTCCCTGGTGGGCCAGCAGGGCCCCAGTGCGCACTGCGCTAGGCCCCTCCCCTTTAATCAGGAGAGGGAGGCCTGCAGTACCACAGCGCTATGTGCCAGCACGTGTGGTACTGCTGTACGTAGTGCCACGATATTCCATGGGAGCGCCCCAAGAGGGAGGGGGCGTGCTTCCAGTAGCACCCCGCCTCCTGCTTGGGGCGCTACCATTCAATTTCGGGCGTGGGGGGTGCTAACTTTTTCGGGGCGCTAAAATTAGCTAAAAGGGGGCGCAAACCAATTTCCCCCCCCCCCCAAGACTCTAGACTACAGCCATCAATAGAAGAATGTTTTATTGGAGTAAATTAGATTTTACAGATTCACTCGTTCCTGACAGTTTTGCTATGTTTTGAAGGTTTCTAAATTAGTTATTAGGGTAAATTCAGTGCTCCTTCATTCCCAGCGGGAACTGCAATTGAAGGACGCACATGTTGTACAATGGGGGATTACAGTGAGCACAGCTTCTCTACTGGGAACACAGAACCTACACTATTATTTCATTCGCTTTCAGATTCAGTTTTGAATACTGCCTGACGTAAGAAAACTACTCGGCACTTGGTCTAAGCATTAAACAAAGCTTTAATCAACTGTTTTACAACATGGAGGTCTAGTTGTGTCCTTCTATAGTTCCTGTTAAGAATGTCCTGCGCAAGCTGGGCCCGTGCCCAAGTATTTATACTCTCCCTGGACAGCGCCACCTGCAGGCCACTCAGTATTATTTCATAAGTCTTTCTTTCATGAATGACAGATTCATGTCACTACCCACATAAAACAATTGAAGGAGCCTTTCAGCAGAATTGTGGCTTTATAATTCATTCACTTCTGTTAACACTATCTCTTAAATCCATCCACAGTGGTTTTACATCTAAAGTAATTTTATAGACAGAGGAAATTGTTTAGTAGCAGTCTAATTTCTTCTTTGATTCCTTCTTTAGCCACTCTACGTTTTCCTTGCTGCTCTGAAGTGGCTCCTCAGCAACTTATTCATGTACGTACACATTATACTAAAACCTGACATGAGTATGGTGCATGTTTCAGAAGCAGGTATCTCTGCTATGTATTCCACTATGTATAAAAACATCAAACTTAACTTCCACAGGTTTAAAAGGGGAACTGTTTTCATTAAAAATTATTTGTTAAACACTTTTAAAATTTGTTTGCAAATGGAACATGCAACAGCAGAATGATGTAAATTCCATCAAGGCACATCATTATATTAATTTCATGTAATGTCATCATGACTATAGTGATGCACAGTTCTTTTCGTTTTTCTTCTGCCCCGTGCATAAAAGTTTATCAAACATTTTATTAATGTTATGATGTCCCCGTAGAAATTTTTGTTATTCATATGGGGCACATATCCACTTGAGACAGATCATCACAGGCGTTTCTGGGAGTACAAGTGTATTAGTCAAAGGTTATCAGCAGGTTCCTGCAGTGAGCTCCTGATCCATTGAAGTGTTAACTTAAAAAGATATGGTTTTACAAAATTAATTAAGCACTTGAAACATTGCAAAGCCTTTGACTTTGTGCATGTCTGACAATTTCTTATACATTATTGCTGACTTTCTGAGCCCTAACTCTTTACCCCCAAGCAAAAGGGCAATGAAGTAGAAGTGGACACTAAGGAGAGCTGAGACTTCCTTCAGCCATGCATATAAATAGTTAGACTTTTGGAAATCTAAGTATACAATGTTGAAGGGTTTGCCACAGTCGACTTGCAGTGTCACTTCCTCAAAGAAATCAAAGAGGTTGGTCAGGCATGAACTTCCCTTCTAAATCCGTGTTGACTGCTCATTAGGCAGTTGTACAGAGAATCTTAAAGTTTATCCCTGATAATTGATTCCATTATTTTAAACGGAATTGAAATAAGACTAATAGATCTGTGATTGTCTTTGTCTATTTTGTCTCTTTTTAATGGGCACCACATAACCAGTTTCCTCTTTTATTGGTACCTTTCCGGTGTCCATTGACTCCATCATAATGATTGTCAATGCCTCACAGATCTTCTCTCTAGTCTCTCTTAACACTCCGGGATAAATAACATCTAACCCTGAGGATTTATTTGTTTTAAGCCCTTTCAGCTTGTCTAAGACTTCCATCTCCTTTATAGCAAAGCCTTGAATTTTGCCTTTGTATTTTTTTAGGGGAGGGGCCACGTTGCTTGTGTCTTCCCTGTGAATTCTTTGAGTAAGCAATCAATCAGAATATTTACTGTTTAATGCTGATCCTCAATTTCAATCCCACTTGCATCTTTTAATGATCTCACCTCTTCTTGGACAGTCATCTTGCTATGGTAGTACTAACAATCAGACTCCTAACAAATAAATATAAATATCATTTTATTGCTCACCATCAACTCTTGGCAATGGTGACTTGTGTGGACAGCCCACAAGTGGAGGACGTTGGTGCGCCAATCAATTGTACCAAGCATTGGTAGAATGTTTGTGCAATACTTACTCTGTAGGATGAGTTTTAAATTTAGGAGGCATTGATAAATATAGGTGAGGAATTTCCCTACAGGGAAGGAAAAATATCAGTTGGCTGACACATTTCCTGTTGTTGGTTAGAGAACAGCATTAGAAGAAGCTTGGAAACAAAGCATATATTATTCAGTGTATATACCACCTGAACTCTTGATTAGTAACTCATTCCTGGGTATCCACTATTCTATGTATAAACTATCTAAACCACTTGATAACATTCCAGCCATTAACTCAGTCCTAAATATCCATTACTTTGATATGTACAGTATAAATAACTGAGTCCCTTGATTACATTCCAGCCATATCTGACTCCCAAGCATTTATTATCCTACATACAAATCATCCAAACTTTTGATTAGATTCCAGTTTGTAGCTCATGTCCGGATATTCATTAATAGATATTAGGGCTAGCATCCCAGGAGCACCCACAGACGAAGTGCAATTAGAAATATGGGCGGAGACCTTCAATGTTGGGTCTCTGCTCCAAGAGTGCTCTCTACAAACTTGCTGCCAGACTGACGAGAACCCTCATAGCCTGCACCTCAGGCAAGCACACTTTTTAATGCGTGTCTGATGTCACAGCAAGCTACACCCTAATTTGTGGATGCAGCATCAGCCACATGTTGTGGAGAGGTCTGGCACAAGAGATTGCACCTGGAAATTGATCCCCCAACACTAATTTTTTGCCTATAAACAACTGCCCTAAAAAAAGGGGGCACTGTGAAAAGGTAAAGAGTTATTCTGGCACTTGAGTCAGCAGATTTAGCGAGGCAAACTGTTATTAAAAGGCATTTTATTTGGCTATTTTGTCTTGTTATTCGTGGGAGGACACAGCACAAAATGAAGGAAGAAGTTCCCTTTTGGATCATCCTTTACATGTGCTATGTGGAGGAGGAAGGGAACTGCCACCCTCCTTGGTCTGGCCTACATGTGACTCCAGTTCCACACTATGTAATTGACTCTTAATGCTCTCGGGACAACTAGGGATGGGCAATAAACAGTGGCTTTCCAGTGGTGCCCACATCCTAAGGACAAATATATAAAAAGAAGAGGAGGATGAGCAGGATCGATGCCTGCAGGTAAGTCTGCGTTGGGGACGAATGGGAGGGGAGTGAGCCCGGGCCGGTATTGTTGTGGAGCCAAGAGGACCAATCCTTCTCCGGGCTCCACATAAACATAAGTTTAAAAAAAAATTGTCACCAGCCTCCAGCGGTCCCTTTAAGGACCAAAGGTTAGGCCACTGTAGACCCCAAAAAACTGAGCAGAGCATGCTTCTCCCGGTTTATGCTAAATTTGGGAGCGGGATCCAAAAACTGGCATTAGGATCCTGAGTATCATATTAAAGGGACCTAATGCCTGTCTCAGGCAAACGCCCTGGACACTTGGAAGTCATCGGCTGCCAATAGCACACTTCTGGGGGAGGTCAGGCACAAGAGATTGCGCCTGGAAATTGGTCTCCCAACGCTAATTTTTCATCCAAAAACAGGCGCCACAAAAACCAATTTCTCTCCCACCAAGTTTTGAAATTGTGATGGAGTGCCAAATGAGCTGCTCCCTGTTGATACCATGGAGGGCCTGGTCTCTGGTTGCTGTGTGGTTCCTGTGATGATGTAACGATGGACAAACAGAAAGTCACATGAACAGTAATGTTCATGTGTACTCATGGCCTGCATCAGCTCACTATGATCTGCATGGGAAAGTCCTGAACGTTGACATTTTCAAACACATTGACCAGGATTGGGAGGGACAGAAAGATTACATATTTGCATTGATTTATGGAGTTTCTGTGGCCTGTAACCAGTGGGTGTTTCCTAAATGAGAAGGAGACTGTATCATGCTTACAAAAGGTTACTTAATTGAGCAATAAACAGTGAATCACTTGGCTTTAGTCAGAGGGCAAACGGACAATTTTCCATCTATGTAAACATCCACACTTACTTTCCTCCTCCTAGTGAGGTAATTAACTTTTTTTTGGCACTGCAGCCATGTCCTTGGCAGGATGTTGGTGTAGCTGGTGCTACTGAAGGTCTCAGCCACTGCTTCCCATGCCCTGCAAGCCACTGCCTTCAAGATCTTTCTTCCATGATAGGGAAACAGTCCTTTGCCCCACTTGTTGCAGCTGCTGCTCAATGACATCATCATCAAAGCAGGATGCCCATATGTAACCCTCCCTCATTCCTGGCATTTGATACTGCTTTCCCACTTCTTCCTCCTTGGCACTGCCAATTGTAAAACTATATCTTGGCAGAAATAAGTTCACAGAAGCAGTCCAGAATATTTCTTTGCAGTTTGTGAACTTGAAAAATGTTCACACAGCTTCCAAAATGTTCAGCCAGACTCACACTTTCCTCCTCAGGCTTTCCCAAGGCACATCTTCCTCTTTAAGCATGCACAGCCTTTTAAGGCTTGCAACTCTGCCTTTATTTCCTGGGCCATCTTTGCTGTTCACAATAGGAGGCCACAGTGCCTGCCCATGTAACATCCAAGAGATGCAAATAAGGCTGAAGACAAAATCCAGGTACACAGTACTGATGTCAAGCACAAGGCTATTTTTGTGTGCTGCCAGCACATTGAGCTCATGGGCCTCAGAAAAATCCGGCCAATTTAGTTTAGGTCTCTTGTAACTGACAAGTACATTCTTTGGTGCCAATAAAAGGGAGATTGTCATTGTTTGGGAAAGGGAAAGAGCCCAGAAGAGCCTCATATCATTTCTATCAAGCTGATAACACGTACTGATGACATGACTTTTGTTGCAACACAGTGGAATTTGTCCCTTGAGTAATGTTGTTGTATCCTGATTGTGTTGGATATCTGTGGAATTAAGCTCGTATAACATCTTTTCAGGGACAATAATGTCTCCTTAAATGTTGCAGATTTTTGATTGAATTCAACTTCTGTGGTCTGTGGAATGTGGACAATGTGGTGAATGGTAAGTGAAAGGTGTTATGTATGTGTAAGGTTATGATGCTTTTTATGTACTCCATATATTGTAAGCATTGTGACTTAACTCAGATCATTGGAGTCTGCTGTAGTTTGAACATACCTGATACAATGCCCAAACTGCCTGTTATATACTGGTATTATGGTCCTTTTGGTCACCTGACATATCTCTTACGATACCAATGACAAGCCAGCTGCCCTTTATAGGCATTTACCTATCATCAAGCCTTTGTTAGACTGACAGGCAAATCGCCACAGTAAAAAGGATCCATCAATTGGTAATGGAACACTTCTGAGAATGGCTGTAGAGGAGTTGGCATTCTGGAGTGTTCCTCCATTCTATCTGGAGGAGGGTACGTGTTCAAAAAGAAAAAAAAGGATGAAATAGATTTTTTAAAACTGCACACTTGTAGAGCAAGACAGACAATTTGAACCCCAGGAAAAACAGGAGTCGAAGCACTGATGTTCAACCTTGGTTATTTTGAATATTTATATGAAACAAACTGGAGAGACAATAATGCTGAAGCAAAGAATAAACTGAGCCAAAAATTACTTATAAATGTATAAGAACATAAATAAGATTATCTCATCTATATTCTGTAAGAGCACCAGTTCCTGAGTGTGTCTTCCTAATGCCCTCAGACACAGAATCCTATTTCAGGCCTCTGACTGGCATTCTGTTTATCATTTTAATTCTAATTCTGTTGTCTCTGTCTCTCTCACACATATTTTCTCCATGAATCATTACCATCCGCTTTATCACCCATCATCTGACTGTGATCATCATATGACCTGCTGTCTTCTCTTGTTAACATGTCATTTGACCCGCTCAGCCAAGACAGTCTTCCATTTTGGTAAGTGACTGTACATTCAGCCTCTGCAAGGTTATCCTCATCCATATTGCATTACAATAACTAATCAAACTGTTCTCATTAAGTGGAAATCAATCAAATTCTGATTAAATTACATGAATGTGGAATACCCCATAACTATTGAGTGTTAATGAGTTCTATAATACTTCCTCAGGAGGGTACCATAACCCATATTTTATCAATTCCTACTAATTGATTGGTACAATTTGCATCTTATCTTTTAAAAAGCTGATACTTCTTTTAGTGGTGACTTTGAGAGGAGAATTTTAACTCCCAAGGACGGGTAGTTTGGGGGCAGTTGTGAAGCAAAATAATTTAAAATCTCAAACTCGACCCTAAACCTCCTCCAACCCTCCCACCTCCGGTTTTAATGGAGGCGGGTTGGAGGGCAGATGACCAATCCGCTCTCAGGAGGCGGGTCGGTCAGTAAAAGCTTTTAAGGAGGCTACGTACCTCCATTTTAACAGGAATTTCATTTTCAGACCATGGAAGGAAACCCAGCAGGTGAAAGGAGGCAGGAAGGGTCGGATCCATGATGTAAGTGCATTTATAGCACTGCTTTTGGGCCAGGAGGAGCAGGAGTGTTTTGTCCAGGCCCAACAAGCTTACCTCTTTACAGACCCAACAATCTCCGTCTCCTCCCACCCCTCCATCTCTGACTCCCCCCACCCCTCCATCTCTGACTCCCCCCACCCCTCCATCTCTGACTCCCCCCACCCCTCCATCTCTGACTCCCCCCACCCCTCCATCTCTGACTCCCCCCACCCCTCCATCTCTGACTCCCCCCACCCCTCCATCTCTGACTCCCCCACCCCTCCATCTCTGACTCCCCCCACCCCTCCATCTCTGACTCCCCCCCACCCCTCCATCTCTGACTCCCCCCACCCCTCCATCTCTGACTCCCCCCACCCCTCCATCTCTGACTCCCCCCACCCATCTCTGACTCCCCCCACCCATTTCTGACTCCCCCCACCTGATCTCCAACTCCTCCCACCTGATCTCCGACTCCTCCACCCACCCCGCCGCCATCGCAAAAATGAGCGCGCCCGAATTTCTAATCCCTTATATTTTTTTAAAAGAATTATTTGGTATGAATTTCATCCCGAACGTTTCAGTCTTGTGTTTATGCTGCTTTAACTGTCACAGGTCACAAGCACCGGAAAGTGGACCTCTTCCAGCCCTGCAACACTGAGTACCCAGCATTTGTGTATGAGCCCACGATCAAAGAAACAAATGGATTTGTCGAATGTGGAGACTGTCAGAAGTAAGGAAGCTCTTTCCACTGCCTTGTATAGATTTGCAGTTGGACTGTAGTACATGCAGCTCAGTAGTGGGGAAGGGAGGAGAAGGATAAAATCATAGAATCATAGAATGGTTACAGCACAGAAGGAGGCCATTCGGCCCGTCGAGCCCGTGCCGGAGGATAGGAACATAGGAATGTAAAAGGACGCAAAGAGACCATTTCACTCCATCTGCCCAGTCCAATGTTTGAAAAATAGCATAAATTAATCTATCTGTCATACCCCTGAATCACTTTGTCTGCCAAAATGTTGACTTGAGATGTTAGTGTTCTGATTTCTGCAGTTCACACTAAAACAAATCGTGTTTATTTTTTTCTCTTGTGATGTAAATAATTAACTTAATTCACCCCCTTCCCTTTGTACTACACCCTTCCCTTTTTTCTAAAGATGAGGCTGTTTATGTATTTTTAAGCTATTGTTGAATTAATTGTGCTTGTTGAAGTGTTCTGGCAAATGTAGACATTTCCCCATTTTACTTCCAGTTTCAGCGTTGAGCACGCCAAAGTCATTTGATGCACATGTAATGCTCTATCTACAGTTTGCTGAACCCTAATCTCAGAAGGGAGCCCGGTGTGACATTTCCATTTCCCACACCAGCCATCCTGTGATGTAGGGCTGGATTTTAAGGAGGTGGGCGGGCTGGGGGCTGAGGGGCTCCGAGGAGGTCGGGAAACCCGGGAGGCCGGGTTTCCCGTTAGCCCTGCCGACTTTAACGGCAGGGTCTGATTTGCATGCGAGACCTCGGTTTCCCGCCCGCAGCCAACACTAGGCTGCATAGAAGAGGGAGGAGGGATCGGGGATTGGCCTGGGCTGTTTAAAAGATCCCCACCCCACTCCCCCACGGTACATTTCCTACTCCCCTACCCCCATGATCTTGTTGAATAGCAGAGCAGGCTCAAAGGGCCGAATGGCCTACACCTGCTCCTATTTCTTACGTTCTTATGATTGGGGGGAGGGGGGGTCGTCAGGGATCGGGCCGGGCCGTTAAAAGGATCGGGGAGGGGAGGGTCAGGCAGACGATCGGGGTGAAGGGGAGGGAGGATTGGGGCCGGATGATCGAGGTGGTGAAGGGAAGATCGTGGCTGGCCTCAGCATTATCGTTGGGGGGGGGGGGTAAGCCTGGGGGGGCGATCGGAGACCTCGTGAGGGGGTCTATGATCGCGGGGGGTTGGTTAGGTAGGGATAAAGGCACTTACCTCCTGGATCCAGCAGTTCCCACCTTGCTGTAACTGCTAGGTTTTACGAATTGTGTAAAACCTGTCCACATGCAGTTAAAAATAAAATGGAGGTTAAAAAAGAGGTTTCCAGCCTCATTATAATATTTAAATTGATGTCCTGCCTCTTGGGAGCAGGTTGGCTGCCAGCCTCGTCCCTCCCCCCCGTCCCACCTCCGTTAAAATCGGTAGTGGGCGGGTTGGAGGCGAGTTCAGGTAGGGAATCCAATTTTTAACAATTTAACTACCCCCATGCCCCCAACCCACCCATTTTTTTAGGTTAAAATTCCCCTCAGACTGCTGCCATCCCAGTTCTTGGGCTGTACAATTACTACATCACTGGGCATAGTAACTGATGAGCTTACCCAAATGAGGTGTGAGATGGGGATGGGCTTCCATGATCACATTAAAACCATCTATGCACCTGCAGATTAGAGAACAAAGCAACATGGAAGCTCCAAGTAGGGTCGGGATGGCTGCAATTTTGTAAGACGAATGCCTAACTCTCTCTTTCTCGCTCAATAGCAACACTTCCATACTACTCCTTTGCCCATCACCATTCTGACTATCTAAGAGCCAGAAGTCAGTCTGGGTCAAGTTGTTCCCACAGCTGTGGAGAATTCACAGCATGGTGCAGCACCTTCCGGGGTCTGTGTATAAGGAGACTGAGGTTTACTTCATTCCCAGCACCATGTACTGGAGACACAGGTTAGCCCCTTCACTCTTCCCTGTCATTGGAAGTTCATGTAGAAGGAGTTTTAGGATGGGTAGCCACACACACCCAGAACATCACCACGGAAAAACTAGATAAGAGCAAAGCACCATGGTAATAAAGAACAAGCAGTCTACTTGTGAGTTTTTATTGTAGCCGAACAGGGAAAACAAGTGTGGCTGTGTACACTTAAAATTTGGGAATAGGAGGAGAGTGCAGGTTTAACTGGAGGATGCACTTTGTATTGATTGTGGGATGGAGCTATTGTATGGAAAGCTGGAAGAAGGATTCCTGCCCTTTACTAGTGAAGCAGGTGATGGTTGCTCTGGCGAGAGCAAGGCAAACATCTTCAGCAGTGGAAAGGGGGTTGTGGTTGTTCCTGTTCTGCCTCCAAATAAGCCATCTTGCAGAAAAGGAGGGAACCATCAAACACGCATCCATCAGTGAGTATAAACAGTTACAGTTTCTGAAGCTGAGAAAAAAACATTTTTAACACAAAAGGCCAAACCTTACTTGACAAGAGCAGCCTGTTCCTTGAAGACAGATAGCAACTAAGTGGCAGCTCTGAAGGTATAACACCAGTTTTTTTTGAGTGGGGTGATTAGTTCGCTCCTGGACTGCATCTGGCATGAACTACTTTTATAAACCTTTTTTAACTGCAAGCAAAAATTTTCAGAGGAAATTCAGGATATTCTCATTACTGAGCTTAGTCAAAAGAGTTTCTTTTAAATTCAACAACTAGAAATTAACAGATGTGCTCAGCAAAACAGTGTAGAATATTATCAGTACTTTAGATTTGATCTTTGGAATTTCGGTCACTGATCAATAATGTGTCTCTGTGGGTGTGGGTGGGTAAGTGAGCAAGATATATATATGTCCACCCCACTCATACAACAACTATATATATATATGTGTGTATTTATATTTTTATATATATATATATTTGTTGTATGAGTGGGGTGGATCTACACTCTGCCTGACACCACTGACCTGAATTCCACATCATCACTGGTGAGTAAAAAGTTGTTTTGGGTTTGTACATCTATGGCTACATCTGTGCGACACATGTGCAAGTCTGCCTGTTAGACTGCTCTCCACAGACGCTACCTGGCCTGCTGAGTATTTCCAACATTTTCTGTTTATATTTCAGATTTCAAGCATCCGCAGTATTTTGCCTTTGTCTGACTGTTAGGCATGTGCACGTATGATTCTGCCATTCCCATTTACACCTCTTCTAGACTCATTTTTTGTTTCTTCACTTATCCCATTACCATCACCTTTTGCTTTGTACTATCATACCTTTTGTCATTTAATCACTCCTGCCTTCCACCCTATCACAAACCTTCCCTTTTGTTTCTTCCCCCCTCCTCCCTTTCTCTGCCCTGCACTTGCTTAAATTCTGTTACGTCTCTATAACTTTTTTCAGTTCTGACAAAAGGTCATCGACCTGAAACGTTAACTCTGTTTCTCTCACCACAGATGCTGCCTGACCTGCTGAGTATTTCCAGCATTTTCTGTTTTTATTCCAGATTTCCAGCAGCCGCAGTATTTTGCTTTTGCACATATGCATTATTGTGCACATATATATATACCTATGTATGTATATGAGACGCCACATGTGTGGCCGTACGTATGGGTGTGGCTGTTGTGTATTAAAGACCAGAAGCTGATGCAGGTTCTGCATTCAGCATCAGACAACACAGGTTGTAGTTTGCTTTTAACTTGCTGGATATGAAGTAGAGCAATGTGCAGAAAAAACAGGCAGATTGTACCTAGGTGACAGCAAAAAATTAATTAGCAGAAAGAATTGATTTATTTTTTTCCATGATAAACCTGCCCTAGATACAATTCCTCTCTGCAACCTTCATTTAATATTAATTGATGTTCTCCAGTGACTGTAACTAGAGCTTGGAGGTTGCATAGCCTCTTTCTGTTTCCTGTTCTGATAGGTTTTCAGCCAGCACCTGCTGATCACAAGCTCTGTGTTATCTTTATCTGATTACTTCAGCCTTGCCAGTGAAATGTGTAGTAACCTGGATTGCAGTGCCCCCTGTAGGAAAACATTGTGAAACACCATTGTTTCATTCACCAACCACAAACAAGCCACCTGTGTGACTATTTACTCTGCAGTTGAGTTGCAATCAGTAGGGCTCGTTCAACACTGTGCAAAGCTGCCCCACATGTACGAATCTCTGGGAAATGTTCTCATTCTTTGAAATCAATTAAGTATATTCTTACAACAGCAGCCTCAAGTGCTGACATATTATAAATGTTTGGCTCTATTTCTCATATCTCAACCATATCAATACATTTTTCACCCTTCTTATCTGGTGCATTATGCTATAAGCATAGAACCACAGATGTTTCCAGCACAGAAAAAGACATTCAGCCGATTGTGTCTGTGATGGCCCTTTGCTAGAGTAATTCAAAAGTTATCCCACTGCCTTTCTCTCTCCCCATATTACTCTATCTTCCCCTGCTTCAAATAGTTATCCAATTTTCCCTTAAAAGATACAATTGTTTCTGCCTCAACCACTCTCTGTGGAAAAGCAGTCCCAAGCTCCAACAACCCTCTGTGCAAAAAGAAATGTCCTACCCTATCTCCTCTTCTCTTGGTGATAATTTTAAATTGATGAACACTTGTCTCTGACTCCCCAACCAGAGAAAATGTTTCCCTATTCACTCTCAAAACTCTTCATTAATTTCAAAACCTTTATTATGGGGTTGATATTCCTTCCATATGGTGGTTGGACAGCTGGATGGCAGATACATTAAATTGCATCTGCCACTTGTCTTCCCATTCTGCTAACACATCTATATCCTCCTCACTGTCTGCTATACCTTATACTTTTATACCATCAACAAATTTCAAGATTGTGTTCCATATACCCAAGTCCAAATCACCAAAATACACCGAGGACAAAAGTGGACCCAGCACTGACCCCTGGGGTCCTGCACTTTTAACCTTTCTCCAGTTTGAGCAACATCCATTTACCCTAACTTTTTTTTCCTGACTGTCAGCAAACTTTCTATCCATGCTGTTACATTTAATCTTGTGCCATTTGCCTGAATTTTTCTAACAAGCCACTTGTGAAATATCTTATCTGGTAGAAGACTCCTTCCCAGCATCTTTATTAACAAATATATTAATCTTTCCATTTCTTTGCTATTTATCATTAAGGGTTGCCCCCCTGCAGAGTTCAGCTCAAGGTAGGTTGGCATGGGTGGTGACTTGGCATAGCTTTGGGCACCTTTCAGAAGTTGCTGCTGGAAGCTCCATGTTAGTTGCCAGCTTCTTGATACCTACTTCAGGATTATCCTTGACTCTGAAGGCACTGTGAATGTCGGTCACTGTGAATATCGGTCAATGAGTTAGACCATTCCTCCCTGCATGGGGGCAGCATGTCTTTTCCACTGTTGTGATATTTGCTTTCACAGAGTTTTATCATCTTCAAACTTTTACTTCTGATTATTCATATCTTCCAGATATGCATACTTTACATGGTCTGTTGGAAGGAGCAGACTTGATAATGAATTGGTACCAAAAATCTTCTTTTCTTATTTTATACTTTTTTAATCAATATAAGCACAGCCTAAGACTTCTTTCTTCTTAACAATAGAGGCTTCCCTTTGACACCCACAATTAATCCGAGAGTTCTTTGCAAGGCAGCCAGTTGGTAGCACCCTTGCTTCTGAGTCAGAAGGTTATGGATTCAAAGTTCCACTCCAGAGACTTGAGCACAAAAATCTAGGCTGACACTCCAGTGCAGTACTGAAGGATTGCTGCACTGTTGGAGGTGCTGTCTTTTGGATGAGATGTTAAACCGAAGCTCCGTCTACTCTCAGGTGGACATAAAAGATCCCATGGCACTATTTTGAAAAAGAGCAGGGGAGTTATCCCCGGTGTCCTGGCCAATATTTATCTCTCAATCAGCATTACTAAAACAGATTATCTGGTCATTATCACATTGCTGTTTGTGGGAGTTTGCTGTGCGTAAATTGGCTGCCGCGTTTCCTACATTACAACAGTGACTACACTTCAAAAAGTACTTCATAGGTTGTAAAGCGCTTTGGGATGTCCAGTGGTTGTGAAAGGCACTATATAAATGCAAGTCTTTCTTTTTTTTTTATACGTTCTCGGAATGTAGATGTCGCTGACAAGGCCAGCATTTATTATCCATCCCTAGTTGCCTTTAGTTTGATACAATTGAATGTCTTGCTAGACCAGCTAAGACTTGGCCATATTGGTGTGGGACTGTAGTCACATATAGGCCAGATCAGGTAAGGATAGCAGGTTTCCTCCCCTAAAGAACATTAGTGAACCAGTTGGCTTTTTACAACAATCTGACAGCTTCATGGTCACTTTTACTGATACCAGCTTTTTAGTTCTAGATTTTTTTTTTAAAAACTGAATTCAAATTCTCAAACTGCCATTGTGGAATTATGAACTCACATCCTCTGGGATTATTAGTCCAAGTCTGCTGGATTACTAGTCCTGTAATATAACCACTACACTACCATAACCACAACAGGTGAAAGGCACCTGTTCACGGAACAAATCGCTTAACCTTTTCCATACACCCAGCCAGGATCTGTTGATTAGCAAGTTTCCTTTGTTAATACATTTTTCATCGCTTTACCGGTAAATGCAACCACCAATCATTTTAGCCCTTGAGCAGGAGTCAGATCATTGCTGTGTATTATTTTCAGCTGTATAAGCTTCAACTGTACATTGGCAAAACTTCTGAGTGCATCCAGCCAGATGCACCACATGCTCAAATGTGTTTTGAAGGCCTCTAATTAGTGCTTTTATTAAGAACTTTTCATTAAAACACTAAGAATCTGATTTTATTTAAAAAGTAACATATTGTGAAGAACTGCTCCAATGAATCTGCTTATAAATACACCATGCAATGGGAGGAAGTTATGCTTCAGATGTACAGAGCCTTGGTCAGGCCCCATCTGGAGTACTGCGTTCAGTTTTGGGCACCGCAGCTCAGGAAGAATATATTGGCCTTGGAGGGGGTGCAGCGCAGATTCACCAGAATGATATAGGAGCTTAGAGGGTTAAAGTATGAGGACAAGTTGCATAAACTTGGCTTTTATTCCCTTGAGTATAGGAGATTGAGGGATGATCTGATCAAGATGTTTAAAATGTTAAAAGGATTTTTTTTAATGTTTAAAAATCCAGGGGGGAAATGAGGTGAAATATTTTTACACAGTGAGTTATGATTTGGAATGCACTTCCTGAAAGGATGGTGGAAGCAGATTCAGTAGTAACTTTCAAAAGGGAATTGGATATATACTTGAAAAGGAGAACTTTGCAGAGCTATGAGGAAAGAGCAGGGGTGTGGGACTAATTGGATAGCTCTTTCTAAGAGCTGGCAGAGACACAATGGGCCAAATGGGCTCCTTCTGTGATGTATGATTCTATGATTTGATAGGGTAGATACAGAGAAATTATTTCCACTGGTGGGGGAGTCAAGAACAAGGGGATATGATCTTAGAATTAGAGCTAGGTGATTCAGGAGCGAAATCAGGATGTACTTTTTCACACAAAGGATAGTAGAAATTTGGAACTCTCTCCCCTAAAAGGCTATGGATGATAGGACGAATGGAGCTTTCAAGACTGAAATAGATAGATTTTTGTTAGGTAAGGGTATCAAAGGATATGCAGCAAAGGCGGGAAAATGGAGTTGAGGTACAGGTCAGCCATGATCTAATTGAGTGGCGGAGCAGTACCAAGGGGCTGAATAGCCTACTTCTGTTCCTTTGTTCCTAAGTCATACAGACCAAGAGGAACCAAGGTTCAATTCCTGGTCAGTGCTGACTTAGCTGATACTGGTTATAATAGCAGTATGAACACTACAGTTGGTCTCACTGTCACCTGACCAGGGAGGGAAACAAATCAGTCAGGGTTCCTATTCCTGATCACTCTCTGTTGACCCCTGCTGAAAAGTGGATGTCTGGTGATCAGATGATCAGGCTGTTGTTGAAAACCTGAAAACGATTACTGTCCAAGCTCAGACAGGGAGAACTATCTACGCAGTATACTAGAAGCAACCTTCACCTGTGGAATCTTAACCCACTGTGAGTCAGCATATTCAGAACAGGAAGAAATTGGGGAGGGAGAAGGAAATCAATTTTTGATGAATATAAAACTAGTCAATAAATCATCAGCTACCTATATGATCACAGTAGTCAATGTTCATCGCCCAAATCACCTGTCTATCTAAACATTCAGTTGGTTTACCCAGGTGAATTTGTCAGCCTGGTGATGGACTCACATTTATGAGTAGATAAGGCATTTGAAGTATGCACCATGACATACTCTGGAGCAGGACACTGTGAAAGTCCCGCACTTACCTACTTGGTTGGGTCTCGTTACCTACTTGGGTAGATCTGAATACGAAAATCATTTTACCACAAGGCGTTTTTAATGAGAGGAATCCTTAGCATATTCTAATAGCACAATCTATTTTCTCAGCAACTTCATAAATCATGTTTTTTTTAAAGTAAAGAATGTAGGTTACTGCAGCATTCTAAAAATACTATGGAATATCCCATCAGCTTGCAGGCTTGGCAGTTTTGAGCAAAGAGCAACTCAACTAAAAGTATTTTGTAAAAGAATTTCTCCAAGTTTAAAATGTATAGTTTTATGCAAATTATTCATGCGTCTCTGTGTATCAATTTACTAATATGTGAGGGATTTTACTTGCTGGATACAGTTCCAACGATTCTTTCCAATAATTTTTATTTTGTCCCCAGACGCTATCATAGGTATCTTATTGTGACCCAGATTCATCTATCACTGTATCCTGGGGAAATGAGCCATCTGAAGCAAACAAATGGGATGCATCCTAGGATGCTGAGGGAAGTTAAGGAGGAAATCACAGAGGACTGGCCATAATCTTCCAATCCTCCTTAGATACGGGGGTAGTGCCAGAGGACTGGAGAATGGCAAATGTTACACCCTTGTTCAAAAAAGGGTGTAAGGATAAACCCAGCAACTACAAGCCAGTCAGTTTAACCTCGGTAGTGGGGAAGCTTTTAGAAACGATAATTAGGGACAAAGTTAACAGTCACTTGGACAAGTGTGGATTAATTAAGGAAAACCAGCATGGATTTGTTAAAGGCAAATCGTGTTTAACTAACTTGATCGAGTTTTTTGATGAGGTAACAAAGGGTTGATGAGGGCAATGCAGTTGACATGGTGTACATGGACTTCCAAAAGGCATTTGATAAAGTGCCACATAATAGGCTTGCCAGCAAAGTTGAAACCCATGGAATAAAAGGGACAGTGGCAGCATGGATACAAAATTGGCTAAGTGACAGGAAACAGAGAGTAGTGGTGAACGGTTGTTTTTCGGACTGGAGGAAGTTATATAGTGGTGTTCCCCAGGGGTCGGTACTAGGACCACTGCTGTTCTTGATATATATTAATGACTTGGACTTGGGTGTACAGGGAACAATTTAAAAATTTGCAGATGACACAAAAGTATAGTGAACAGTGAGGAGGATAGTGATAGACGTCAAGAAGACTATCACTGTGAAATGGGCGGACATGTGGCAGATTAAATTTAACGCAGAAAAATGCGAAGTGATACATTTTGGTAGGAAGAACGAGGAGAGGCAATATAAATTAAAGGGTACAATCCTAAAGGGGATGCCTGAACAGAGAGACTTGGGGGTATATGTGCACAAATCGTTGAAGGTGACAGGGTAGGTTGAGAAAGCGGTTAAAAAAAGCCTATGGCATCCTGGGCTTCATAAATAGCGGCATAGAGTACAAAAGCAAGGAAGTTATGATGAACCTTTATAAAACACTGGTTTGGCCTCAACTGAAATATTGTGTCCAGTTCTGGGCACCGCACTTTAGGAAGGATGTGAAGGCCTTAGAGAGGGTGCAGAAAAGATTTACGATAATGATTCCAGGGATGAGGGACTTCAGTTACGTGGATAGACTAGAGAAGCTGGGGTTGTTCTCCTTAGAGCAGAGAAGGTTGAGAGGAAATTTGATAGAGGTGATCAAAATCATGAGGGGTCTAGACAGAGTAGATCGAGAGAAACTGTTCCCATTGGCGGAAGGGTCAAGAACCAGAGGACACAGATTTAAGGTGATTGGCAAAAGAACCAAAGGCGACATGAGGACAAACTTTTCTACGCAGCAAGTGGTTAGGATCTGGAATGCACTGCCTGAAAGGGTGGTGGAGGCAGATTCAATCGTGGCTTTCAAAAGGGAATTGGATAAGTAGCTGAAGGAAAAAAATTTGCAGGGCTACGGGGAAAGGGCGGGGGAGTGGGACTAGCTGAAGTGCTCTTGAAGAGAGCCGGCACAGGCTCGACGGGCCGAATGGCCTCCTTCTGTGCTGTAACCATTCTATGATTCTACATGCAGGATACCCAGAGGGAAGGGGAGGAAGAGGAAGAGAGGGCCAATGCCTCCCATAATAATACCAACCACTTGCAAAGTCAATGTGAGATTATTGGGCATAGTAATTCTGTCCCAGCCCCATCCTTACCCTATTCCCTAGTTAAAAAAGCCTTTATTAAATATTAAAAGCTTAAATCACTATTTATATATTTTCTAGGGATTTATTCCAAAAATTTATTTTCCTTATTAATATGCTACAGAGAAGTTAAAGTTATAATATAATTCTGCATATTCCAATGCAAAAATAGTACATTATTTAATCATTAAAGAAAGTCAATGATAGTTTGTTTTAGTTTAAGTGATATTGTGTGAACAAACCCAAAATGGTGAGACTCCCAAAAAATGAGCAAGATTTGATATGACACTGAGCCATAGGCCTATAAATTTGACCACGCAGCGCCCATGTTCCAGGTGCTAGCTGGCCTACTATGCCTCCAAAATGGCAGGCAGGGAAGCACACGCACATTTCCAGCCTAAAGTGCGGCTCTTGCCAATTTGGAAAGAAAATAAATTGATGTGAAACAGGCATAGGCTCTTTGCATATGCAAATAAGGGGCCAAACGCCTGTTTGAGGCCCCCTCTGCAAGATTAGTTTACCCTGAGGCAGCCGGCGCCAGTAAAACCAGACCTTGGAAACACCTGCTATCAAAAAGGTACGTTTTTGAAATTTACCTACCTGAATGTGGAGTCGAGAGGAGCATGAGTATTCCTCCCGACTCCACATTTAAAGAACGAGGCTTCCGATCTCCCTCCCAACATGGCCTCCAATTCCCCCCTCCAACCCACCCCGGGCCTCCTACCACCCTGCTTGGCCTCTGATGTCCCGACCCAACACTGCCTCTCGAGCCCCCTCCCCGGATTCCGTTTTTCCCCAACCCGGCCTCTGTTTCTCTCTCCCTGGCCCTGATGGCTGCTGAAACACTTCGCATGCTTGTCCCTTTTGAGTGCCTGTGGGCCTTTTGCTTCCGGGGCCTCAGCAAGGCAAAGTTGTTCAATCTGTAACATACAGTAAGAGTCCTTGAAACCCTCATCAGTCTATATTAAATGGTGTCCCAAATCAATCCAAGAACCTGAAACTCTGCTTCAACATACCCGGTGGGTACTCCAGTGGATACCAGCACATCATTATATTTGTTCTCAGTTGGTGTTCTGTAATATCACACAGTGTCATGAACCACGATTGCAGAGGACAGTCTTGATCACCCCGGAGCCACCCTGAGACTAAGGGCCAGATAATGGTGAGTCAGAAGACCACCTTAAAGTAAAGCCATAGGAATAAAAAAAAGCACTCTACAAATTGCTACAAAAATCTCAATGGAGCTGAGGTACAGATCAGCCATGATTTAATTGCATGACGAAACAGGCTCAAGGTGCTAAAAAGCCTATTCCTATGTTACTAATAGCAAAAAGAAAAATATGTAAGAGAAAAACTTCAACAATGGCCTGACAACATTACAATCTCACCACTGGTCCCTTTAAACTTATGGACCTCCGTGCCTGAACAACCCTGAATGTTCAGTGTACATGAGTAGATAAAGAAAACAACATTAAACGGGTGCAAATAATGAAAAAAAAATGTGAATTATATCATTATGCCCTCATTACATGTAACTCATGATGCTTCCTGGAGTCATCAAAAGTCCAATTGCAAAATCAAATCGGACAAAAAAAGGGGCAGAGATCAAGGATTACTGATCTCCACCCAATTTTCTGATTGGTAACATCCATTTTACACCCAAAATTCAGGCATTACCAATCGGAAAATCTATTTTACTATCTTTGTATTTGGTATCTGCAGTATTGCCAACTCTCGCGAATTAATCGGGAGACACGCGATTTTTAATTAAAATTTACCTCAACTTGCAATCTCGCGATTCAACACTTGAAAACTCACAATTATTTTTCTACTCTATTAATCTTTGCCATGCCTCCTATGATTGGCTGCTGGGACACGTGGGTTAGGTCAGGGGTTCTTCTCAACCGGGGTCCACGGACCCCTAGGTGTCTGCGAGAAGATTTCAGGGGACCCGTGAGTTGGTTTGTCGCATTAGTAGTCTCCCACGAGTTGGTTTCCCATCAGTAGTCTCCCCTGTGTATTGAGAGGATTAGAATAGTCTCAGATACAAAGAGTTGGCATTCGTGCTGTTGGACACTATTTGTAACGTGGTTGGGCGAGTTGAACCTCTCTAGTACTGCAGCCAACGTGTCACTGGCTTCTAATCTATCGATTTTATCTTGGTAAGTTTTTTTTTGATTGCTTCAATAGCCCACTCATTGCTTTTAATAAAATAGAGAGAGTTTAGTTAGAACTTCTAATCTTGAAACCTGAGTTGAGGGCGGGACAGTTAGTCGATCATTGCGAGGGCCGAGGGCGAGTCTTCCTTTTTTTCAACCCTTCTTTCCCGCGCCTTGTGTGGAGCCGGTCGCGCGGTTGAAAAGGGACCGGCGGCATTTCCTCATTAAACTGGTCAGTGGTTGAGATGGGGAGGGGGGGCGCCATCAATGGAGAGTGTGCAAGCCACGTAGCCTTGGAGGGCGGGAGGGGGCCGGAAAGAAAGAGACTTGCCAGTCTCTGGGCCTGCAACAAGGCCGTAACCCATGTTGGGGTGTAATGAGATAAGAGGAAACAGGGGCTTCAAAACCAATTGTAGCATCGCTACTGTCACCTCAACTCAGATCTGGTAACTCAGCATAGGCTAGGGATCGAACCGAGGCACCTTCCTGCTCTTACATTAGGTAAAGCAATAAAAAGAAATTTATATGCTTAATTGTATAACTTATTTTTATACAGAAAAAATACTCATTGTGTTACAGAGGGTCCCTGAATTTTTTTTATAACTCGTTCGATGGGGGGGGGGCCTCTGAAGCAAGAGGCCCAAGGATCAATAGAACTCAGTCCTCGGGCCACAACTGCATACTCGGGGTGAGCTGCCAACACTGGTTGTGCCTCCATGGGCAGCTTGCTCGAGCAAAGATATCAATTCCAGCACCAGCCCTCAAGCAGGTCCCAGGAAGGGGTTTGGAGCAGCCTACTGTGGGCGGGGGGGGGAGGTGGGTGAAGAGTAATCGTGACTCCTGTCTCCATGGGATGGTGTTTCTGATTTTTGGCCATGTGGCGCCCATGTTCCAGGTGCTAACTGGCCTACTAAGCCCTCAATATGGTGGGCAGGAAGCGTGTGCACATTTCCAGCCAAAAGTGCAGCTCTTGCCCCTTTGGAAAGGCCCCTCCTTGGCCTCTGATATCCCAAACCAAAACTTACCTTTGATTGGCAGCTGCAGGGACTGCTTTGTGTGGTGGTTGTGTTGGGCAGCAGGTGATGATAAGAACATAAGAAATAGGAGCAGGAGTAGGCCATTCGGTTTCTCGAGCCTGCTCCGCCATTCAATAAGATCATGGCTGATCTTCTACCTCATCTCCACTTTCCTGCACTATCCCCATATCCCTTGATTCCCTTAATATCCAAAAAACTATCGATCTCTGTCTTGAATATACTCAACGACTGAGTCTCCACAGCCCTCTGGGGTAGAGAATTCCAAAGATTCACCACCCTCTGAGTGAAGAAAAATCTCCTCATCTCAGTCCTGAATGACCGACCCCTTATTCTGAGACTGTGATCCCTGGTTCTAGACTCCCCAGCCAGGGGAAACATCCTCCCTGCATCTACCCTGTTAAGCCCTGTAAGAATTTTGTATGTTTCAATGAGACCACCTCTCATTCTTCTAAATTCTAGAGAATATAGGCCTAGTCTACTCAATCTTTCCTCATAGGACAAACCCCCCATCCCAGGAATCAGTCTGGTGAACCTTCGTTGCACTCCCTCTATGGCAAGTATATCCTTCCTTAGGTAAGGAGACCAAAACTGTACACAATACTCCAGGTGTGGTCTCACCAGCGCCCTATATAATTGCAGTAAGACGTCTTTACTCTTATACTCAAATCCTCTTGTAATAAAGGCCAACATACCATTTGCTTTCTTAATTGCTTGCTGTACCTGCATGTTAACTTTCAGTGATTTGTGTACCAGGACACCCAGGTCCCTCTGAACACCAACATTTCCCAATCTCTCACCATTTAAAAAATACTCTGCTTTTCTATTTTTCCTACCAAAATAATGGGTAGGATTTTTAAAATGTTTTTTGTAAAGCATTTTGAGATGCAGTAATACAGTATAGATTTTGTAAAGAGTTGTGACCTGTTAGAGATTAAATAAAGCTACAATGAGCTTTATAAACGAACTGTCAATCTATGTTGGTTTATGTTTGAAAAAAATAGCAACTTATGATTTCTTGCTAAATCTCATGATTTTTAAGAGTTTGTCTCTTGATTTATGTGATGGTGGGGTTGGCATTACTGTATCTGCAGTTACAAAAATTCCATTGTAAAGCAGTTGTTCATATTATCTATGAATGAATAATGCACGTGTCACACACACACACATAGTTCCCTTTTAATTATCAGTGCAGTCTGTGAAAATGGTCAGCTCACACTTTTTTAATTCTAAAAAAAATCCGGATATCAGCCAGGTTTTCTCATCAGGGTGTTGTGACCCAAGTGATTTAATCAATTAATCAAGGTTTTGAGTAACTCTTGGCTCTAAATGTTTTAGTTATCTTATTTTATGAGCACCCCGCCCCAATCATTGGTCAGTATTGATCCTGGAACAAGCAAGAGACTCCATTTGTTTACAAACACTATAATTACAGGATGGGCAGGGTCAAAATGGAGTTTATTTGTTCAGTTTTCATTTAGCAAGGTCCATTAGACAACCCAGTCAGGGAGCTGTCTAAGTGGAGCTCTGCTTCCAGGAGCTTGCTAGCAGCCCTTGAACAGTAGCAGTGAATTAAAGCTGATCTGTTTCAAAGCTATCATTCCCCATTGATCCCCATCATGATCCTTACTTTATTAAGTGTTTGGTGTTCAGAACCTTTTAATAAAATGAGCCTTTTCTGAGCAGGGGCACAAACTAGGATAAAAGCTTTAGAGGATACATCAGGGGAAATTCTGGAAGAAGAGGTCACCATCTATTTCAGTAAAATTCAGAAAGAGGGGACATTATCCCCCATTATCTGGCCTGCTCCCACCCCCAGTGGTTGTGCCAGGGTTTCTCAGGGCTCATACAGCCATTGGCTGTTTTTTGCCAACATCCTGTAAAATGGCAGAGCCACAGTGGGCAGGGATCAGCAGTGTGAATGCACAGACAGTAATCATCCATTGCTGTTAAAACATAAATATGATGGTACAGATTTTTTGAAATGGGGGGGGTGGTGACCCTCACCAATCAGCTGCATTGGGGAATTGCAATGTGCTGCCCAAGATTTTCTGTTCATTAGAATAGAACAGATACTGCTCTAATACTGACTGCTAAGAAGTGAGTGAATTGGGCCACAGTGACAAAATTTTGGATTTTCTCTTCCCTCCTTGAGGGGGAGAGGAATGCTTTGCCTGTGCTTACCACAAGAGCTGAGATTGGACACTCACTGTGTGAGGAATCATGCACAAACCTTGTGACAATGGTGCACTGTGCCACAGGTCCTTCCTAAACCATTACAGCAGCTTTCCCTTCCTGTTGATTTTAATAGAAACTTGCAGGTAGGAAAGGGTTAAATGCTTAGAAGCATTTTGTAAATGACAAACAGACCTGGGGATTAATTGGTAGCTCCTGGAACTACTAGGCTGGATGAGTTTGGGACGAATTCAGTGAGGTTGTGCTCCCAGCGCAGAGCCTGTTGAGACAGGAATTTAGCTGTCTGAGCCCACTTCCTGCAGCAGGCTGAAGGCAGTTTGTTGTGCCATTGTTCTCTCCAGTGTATTTGATCTGCTGAGGGAAAACTCTGTAAAGTAAAAGCTTTGCGAAATGTCTTGGCAGTGTGACAGTTTCATGGGCACTGGCATCCCCGAGGTAACTTGCACAAGTGGCCATTCCTAATGTGTGAGCCCAGATAGTGGAAGTTGTCAGGCTATTCGACTATGCGGGACATTATGGCTGAATGCAATCCTCTCCTCAACAGTAGTCCACACGCATACATTTTGCAGCTGGGAGTCACTAGATATGAATCAAGAACAAGAACTCTAGCCGATTTCTTTCTTCCCTGCCTGGCCCAGAAATACTGAAGCCAATTGTAGTGTTCTTTTCACTGCCCCTTAGATCAGCTAACTCTGCACAGATCAGGGATCAACCTCGAGACTTTCTGAAATAAAAGCAGAAAATGCTGGAAATTCTCAGCAGGTCAGGCAGCATCTGTGGAGAGAGAAACAGAGTTAACATTTCAGGTCGATGACCCTTCATCAGAACTGGAAAAAGCTGGAGATGGAACAGGTTTTTAAGCAAGTGCAGGGGCAGGGAAAGGGGGGAGGGGAGGAAAGAACAAAAGGGAACGTCTGTGATAGGATGGAAGGCAGGAGAGATTAAGAGAGATTAAGAGATGGTGCAAGGCAAAAGGAGATGGTAATGGGACAAGTTAAGAAACAAAAGATGGCTCTAGATGAAGTGTAAATGGCACTGGCAGAATGAAAGACAGCTGCCATGTGGGAGAGAGAATTTTTTTTAAAAAATAAATGGGAAAAAAAAGGATAGGGGCCGAGGTTATGGTCTGAAATTGTTGAACTCTATGTTGAGTCCAGAAGGCTGTAAAGTGCCTAATCGAAAGATGAAGTGCTGTTCCTCGAGCTTACGTTGAGCTTCATTGGAACAGTGTAAGAGGCCGAGGACGGTGAGGTCTGAGTGGGAGTGGAACGGAGAATTAAAGTGACAGGCGACCGGAAGCTCGGGGTCACCTTTACAGACTGAACGGAGGTGTTCCGCAAAGCGGTCACCCAATCTGCGTTTGGTCTCCCCAATGTAGAGGAGACCGCATCGTGAGCAGCGAATACAGTATACTAAATTGCAAGAAGTACAAGTAAATCGCTGTTTTGCCTGGAAGGAGTGTTTGGGGCCCTGGACAGTGGGAAGGGAGGAGGTAAAAGGGCAGGTGTTGCATCTCCTGCGCTTGCACGGGAAGGTGCCGGGTGAAAGGGAAGAGGTGTTGGGGCTGATAGAGGAGTGGACCAGGGTGTCACGGAGGGAGTGGTCCCTTCGGAATGCTGAAAGGGGAGGTAAGGGGAAGATGTGTTTGGTGGTGGGATCACGCTGGAGGTGGCGGAAATGGTGGAGGATGATCCGTTGAATGTGGAGGCTGGTGGGGTGAAAGGTGAGGACAAGGGGAACCCTATCGTGGCTCCGGGAGGGAGGGGAAGGGGTGAGAGCAGAAGTGCGGGAAATTGAACGGACATGGTCAAGGGCCGTGTCAACCACAGTAGAGGGGAATCCTCGGTTGAGGAAAAAGGAAGACATGTCGAAAGCACTAGTATGGAAGGTGGCATCGTCAGAGCAGATGCAGCGGAGACGGAGAAACTGGGAGAATGGAATAGAGTCCTTACAGGAAGCGGGGTGGGAGGAAGTGTAGTCCAGGTAGCTGTGGGAGTCAGTGGGCTTGTAGTGACTTTTTGGTCTGGTTGGCCCAGTAAGGCTGGTGCATTTACATACTGAGTCATCAACACAGCAGCCTTTATTTATAATGAATTCTCAGCTGTTACACTGCTGTCTGTTTTTTTTCTTGAATGGCTAGTATTGTGGTGGACATTGGCTATTACACTACAACAACAACAACTTGTATTTAGACAGCGTCTTTAAAGTAGTAAAATGTCCCAATATGCATCACAGGAGCGTTACAAAACAAAATTTGACGCCGAGCCACATAAGGAGATATTACAGCAGATGACCAAAAGTTTAGTCAAAGAGGTAGGTTTTAAGGAGTGTCTTAAAGGAAGAAAGAGAGGTAGAGAGGATTAGAGAGGGAATGCCAGAGCTTAGGGCTTTGGCAGCTGAAGGCACGGCCACCAATGGTGGAGCGATTAAAATCTGGGATGCTCAAGAGGCCAGAATTAGAGGAGCGCAGATATCTCGGAGGGTTGTGGGGCTGAAGGAGATTACAAAGATAGGGAGGGGTAAGGCCATGGAGGGATTTGAAAACAAGAATGAGAATCTTGCAATCGAGGTGTTACTTAACCGGGAGCCATTGTAGGTCAGTGAGCACAGGGGTGATGGGTGAACGGGATTTGGTGCGAGTTAGGACAGGGGCAGCCGAGTTTTGGATGACCTCAAGCTTATGGAGGGTAGAACGTGGGAGGCCAGCCAGGAGTGCATTGGAATAGTCAAGTCTAGAGGTAACAATGCCATGGATGAGGGTTTCAGCAGCAGATGAGCTGAGGCAGGGGCAGAGTTGAGTGAAGTTCCGGAGATGGAAATAGGCGGTCTTAGTTATGGCGCGGATATGTAGTCGGATGCCCAGCTCGGGGTAAAATATGACACTAAGGTTACGAACAGTCTGGTTCAGCCTCAGACATTTATCAGGGAGAGGGATGGAGTCGGTGGCTAGGGAACGGAGTTTGTGGCGGGGACTGAAGACAATGGCTTCGGTCTTCCCAATATTTAGTTGGAGGAAACTTCTGCTTATCCGGTACTGGATGTCAGACAAGCAGTCTGACAATTTAGAGACAGTGGAGGGGTCGAGAGAGGTGGTGCTGAGGTAGAGCTGGGTGTCGTCAGCATACATGTGGAAACTGGCGCTATGTTTTCGGGTGATGTCACCGAGGGGCTGCATGTAGATGATAAATAGGAGGGAGCCAAGGATGGATTATTGAGGGAAACCAGAGGTAACGGTGCGAGAGCGGGAAGAAAAGCCATTACAGGTGATTCAGGTGACAGGTCAAGAAGGATGAGGCGGGATAGTTTACCTTTGTCACAGTCACATAGGATGTCATTTGTGACTTTGATAAGAGTCGTTTCAGTACTGTGGCAGGGGCAGAAACCTGATTGGAGGGATTTTCAGTTGACACTTGATGATATCCTCACAGAGATTGGATGAAGGTGTCAGAGAGTATATCTTTGCTCACCATAGCTGGTGACACTGGGGCAGAGTTGCCGCTTTGTGGAGTCACCTTCCCAAATGGTAATACAACCACAGTTCTAGTTTGGAGTGTGCCCTGCTGTAGTATGGGCATGCATGTGAAGTTTAGAAAGAGTTGTTTTGTGATGGCTTTGCATGCAGCCTCAGTCAAGTGTGACAGCATGAAAAGAAACGGTTAGTGGCCTGCATACTATGCTCATCAACTTGATAAGTCTGATGTCAGCTAGCCTTACTTTGGCAAATCTCCTGAAGCCATTAAACTATTTCCTAATTTGCATCCTTTGGATCTTTGAGATTATATTTACTTTGATAACAAGTTCCTGCCAAGCAGCCTAGATATTTCTTTTGGGAGGAGGTAGTCCTGAGATGCCAAAGTGGTCAACCCTTCTTGGCTCACAAGCAGCTGCAAACATGCCTCAGAAAATGCAAGTGAGCTTCACCTTTCTCCAGCTATTTCTCCTCGTGTGCCCAGCAAAAATGAAGCAGCCCCCTTTAAATAGCAGCTGCAGCCTTTAAGAACTGCAGCTGCACACTATTTGCCACTCCCCATTGACTGAGTTCCCACAGGCAGGCCAAATCTGGGCTGGGAGATCACTATGAATAGCTAAAGAGGCCGGCCTCAAGAAATCCCGTGAGATTGGCACAGCATGATTTCAGTGAGCATTATACTCACTGCTCTAAGGTCCCACGTCTTTAGCCCCAGGACAGGAAAATTTTTCTTCATCAATGCAAGACGTGAGAACTTTAATCTGCAGTGGATGTCAGGGAATGAAGTGACTTTACATATTTTAAGAAGTACTTTGTAAAACAATTTGCAGTGGTAAACTGTTTTGTTTTCAGTCTGCAGTGTAAAAGAGATGTTATATTTTGGCTCTTTGCATATTTGTGCTTATGGAGGTGAATGAAGTTGTTGTGGTTGTGGGAGGGTAATGGGGGTGTGGGTGCTGAACACTTTTTCTACTTGTCACAACAGCTACTTTTATATTATATATAATAAAAACAGAAAATGCTGGAGACACTCTGCAGGTCAGGCAGCATCTGTGAAGAGAGAAACAGAGTTAACGTTTCAGGTCGATGACCTTTCTGACGAAAGGTCATCGACCTGAAACGTTAACTCTGTTTCTCTCTTCACAGATGCTGCCTGACCTGCTGAGTGTCTCCAGCATTTTCTGTTTTTATTTCAGATTTCCAGCATCTGCAGTATTTTCTTTTTGTATTTAAGCTACTTTTATATTGTTCTTTTCATTCGGATTCTAGCACTCCAGTATTCATTCTATCTGAGTCTACATATTAGCCACCTGACTACAGAAAACAGACTTAACAGCATGATTGCCAGAGATGTCCCACACTCCTGAATTTTGAATTAAAAAGTCATTTATGTCAGCATCAGACATTCCCAGATTAAGTATAGCAAGCGCTATATACAGGCTCAAACCCTCTTCCCTGCACTCTGCCTCAATAGTGTGCTTTAATCTCAAGTTTAAAAAAAAATCCCTATTGCACCTTATGGCATTTACCATTTCTTATACCAGCCAGCCTTGTGATGTCATGAGTTCTATGTTGTGGAATCACACCCACACAGAGCTGTGTTGATACGGACAAAAAATGATTTCACATTGGAATTTTACTGTTGTAAAGAAAGGGGAATTTAATTCTAATAGTTAGTGCTGAACCTGAGACCATTTCTTGAGGTGCTAACCCAGTTACAACCTCAAACAAAACAAGCACAATTGTGCTGTGTTCACTGGCACAGCTGGTGATGGCAGTAGATACTGATCTGTAGTTATCAGTGTCTAACAAGAATTCTTTACTGTAGATTGGCTTTCCACTAGTTGATGAAGAGAATTGAAACAGATCAGCCAAAGTAGCAGCTTCCTGGTACATTATTTTGATCTAGCTGATAGGATGGCTCCATTTCAAGGACATTTGATATCTGACCTTGGATTTCTTATTACTTTGTAGCAGATGATTAATGGATACCTTGACTTGTACATTACAGGCTGCACTCTAACTGAGGGGTTCAGATGGTTTATATATTAAGAATAATAATGAATACCTGAAAATGAATTACAGGCTGAAATCTAATTACAGTATTTTAATGATTTTTGTAGGATTAGGAGGAGCATTAAAGCCCTCTACCCCATTCCCCCCTCCTCCCCACCCGAATCAGATAGCTGAGATTATTCAGATGAGAGCTTCAGCTACTATTCTTACAACTCCTGATGGGGTCGCTATCTATGTCAGCAACTGGTACGCCTTGTCACATACAAGCCATATGTTCACTTGACAAAATCCTTGAAGAGGTCAGGGAGGGTGGAATTCTAGAGGATGAATGCAGCATAGCAATTTCCAGTAAATCTGGAATTGATGTGAGGGATTCTTTACTTCTGGTCACACACGATCTGGCCATTCAGCGAGTAGTACCCCTTTATTTTAGGAAAGTTGGAGGAGTTAACGGTCGGAGCTTGTGATGGTATGTGGGTGCCATCTATTGTACCGTGCACTTTGGGAGCAATGCGATAATATTGGATGGGCCAACATGCTGCTACATGTTGCTATCATGCCAAACGGGATGAATTCCCCAGCTTTCTTAAAGTGTGTGGCTACCTAATGAATACATGCTGAATACATGTGAAATTATACAGATCCCCCCCCACCACCACCCCTCTCCATGGCTACTTGAAAAGAGCCGATGGCACAGAAATTGAGTATGGTCATTACCTTCACAGCCACAAGCAAAGCTGCGCAGGCAGATAATCTTGGCCACAGGTCTTCATGTAGTAACTGGCACAGCTGCCTTATTGCTTCTTTGATGAAGCGCACTCTTGTAACACAGAACTTCTCACTAAAGTCTTCATATGATCTGCATGGCCTGACTTCAATGGAAATTAAAATCTTGAGGGTTGTAAAACGGGCTGCCGACTTGCCATCACCCATTTTACACTATCCCACAAAGTCAAAATCTACCCGGAAAGTGTCCAAATAACTTCTACTGAATGTGATCCATGCCAAGTGACAAGATATCAGATCAGCCCCACCATATAAAAACAAACTGGTGGGCCCCAGGATCTCCAAATTCCCTCTCCTGGTGGTTCTTAGAGTTGGTGGTATCAGAGGCAAAGAAATCAGGCGGGCTGCCATGCCCCGCCATCATTTACATGCGATGGAGCAGTAAAAGGGTGGTTGGCAGCCTTCCCTGCTGGGACAGGGAAAGGCAAATCTAGGTCACGGTAGGGATGCGGCCTACTCGCCCAATTTTCCTCCATGACGCACCTGAAAAATCCAGCCCATGGAGTGAATTACAAGTGGAATTTTGATCAAAGAGCTGAAGGCCTTGAAATTCGTCTCAAGCAGTGCTGCAAAATGGACGTTATCGGATCAGCCGCCCATTGTACGCAGTGTCTGATATTCCGTTCTATTGACTGCAATGGAACTGAATATCAGGCGCTGCGTATAACGGGCGGCCGATCCGATACCACCTGTTTTGCCCCACCGCCCGAGATGAATTTCTAGGCCAAATAGTTTACACACAGGGTAATCAATATCTGGGAGTGAGTTACATGCTGGAATCTAATTGAAATATTTAAAAGAATATATATAGGTTTCCATATAATAATTATAAAATGATTATTTTTCCAGAAATTGCTAACAAATTTTGTTCCCAGTATGACATTCAAGCAGATAAACAGTTTTGCCTAGTACCAAAATTAAACATGTGAGAAGCTGCTGAAAATAGCATAGTATAAAGACAAATCTGGTAACAATTGCATTCTTCCTCCTCAAAAATACGTTTGAAAATACATTTTTTGTCATTATCACAAAAGTATTTACAATTTCATTGATAAGGTCTTTTATCTGTGTTCTCACTTTATACAATGTAGAATTGAGAGCTGTGTGGTGAAGTCCATTTGTTTATTTCATTCGTTTAGCCACATAATACGGCACTCCAAAAATACTTCACTGTATGAAGTGGTTTGAGACATTTCAGTAACTTGATAGGGGACTATGTAAATGCAAGTATTCTTCCATCTAATAGTCATCTGTTTCTGCAGAATTGCAGTTTTATTAAGCTGCCAACAGGGTGTGCTATCTCACTGTGTTCAAGTTGAAAAAGCAGCTTGGTACCAAGATATACAAGTTGATGCATCACAGGTTAACAATCATTTTGAAGATGAATGTAATACTGAGTTGCAATCGTTTCTGTTAAATTAACTCCCAGATAGATAATCTGAATAAGTGTCCAGTTAAGGATGGGTTTAAAGGCTGTATGGTAAAGTAGAGGCTGATATAAACACACAGTGGAACACTGGCTGTTGGTACCACATAATTTCCACCTGTAAAAGAGTAACTGCTCAGGGCTGAATAATGTAGATGGTTGCCTTAGATTGATATTTGGAGTTTTTGTTCACTTACTTTTGGGCATCGGTGAGAAATGTCAAGTAGCTTTCTCTTCTTGAAAGAGACCTGTGCTCATTCCCTCCCTCAGGGATTAAATAAATTGAGCAGAGGTAACTGCAGTGTGGGTTGTTCTGTACATATGACCTGTTGAAAGGAACGACTCAGGGAACTAAATGGCTTAGTTTTGCTTCATAGAATCATATTTCATGTCCTTGTGTGGTATTCTTGATCAGCTGTTTTGTAAAGAAACTCAGTTATAGTTCTATACAGCAGCACTACCATCTACAAGATGTACTTTAGCAACTCACCAAGGCTTCTTCAACAGCACCTCCCAA
Source organism: Squalus acanthias (assembly GCA_030390025.1). NCBI lineage: Eukaryota > Metazoa > Chordata > Chondrichthyes > Squaliformes > Squalidae > Squalus > Squalus acanthias. Next base: position 81,902,380 of record CM059435.1, on the reverse strand, counting down.
ACCCGCGACCTCTACCACCTAGAAGGACAAGGGCAGCAGGTGCATGGGAACACCACCACCTCCAAGTTCTCCTCCAAGGATCAGATCAGCCATGATCTTATTGAATGGCGGAGCAGGCTCGAGGGGCCGATTGGCCTACTCCTGCTCCTATTTCTTATGTTCTTATGTTCTTAAGTCACACACCATCCTGACTTGGAAATATATCGCTGTTCCTTCATCGTTGTTGGGTCAAAATCCTGGATCTCCCTACCTAACAGCACTATGAGAGTACCTTCACCACACAGACTGCAGAGGTTCAAGAAGACAGCTCACCACCACCTTCTCGAGGGCAATTAAGGATGGGCAATAAATGTTGGTCTTGCCACGACACCCACATCCCATGACTAATCTACTGGAATTTTTTGAGGATGTAACTGGTAGAATAGATAAGGGAGAATCAGTGGATGTGGTGTATTTGGACTTTCAGAAGGCTTTCGATAAGGTCCCGCATAAGAGATTAGCGTGCAAAGTTAAAGCACATGGGATTGGGGGTAAGGTACTGACTTGGATAGAAAACTGGTTGGCAGACAGGAAGCAAAGAGTTGGAATAAACGGGTCTTTTTCCGAGTGGCAGGCAGTGACTAGTGGGCAGGGATCGGTGCTAGGACCCCAGTTAGTCACAATATGTATTAATGATCTAGACGAGGGAACTAGATGTAATATCTCCAAGTTTGCAGACGACACAAAGCTGGGTGGGTGTGTGTGCTGTGAGGAGGATGCAGAGAAACTCCAGTATGATTTGGACAGGTTGGGTGATTAGGCAGATGCATGGCAGATGCAGTATAATGTGGATAAATGCGAGGTTATCCACTTTGGTGGCAAAAACAGGAAGACAGATTATTATCTGAACGGCAATAGATTGGGAAAAAGGGAAGTGCAACGAGACCTGGGTGTCCTTGTGCACCAGTCGCTGAAGGTAAGCATGCAGGTGCAGCAGGCAGTTAAGAAGGCAAATGGTATGTTGGCCTTCATAGCGAGAGGATTCAAGTACAGGAGCAAGGATGTCTTGCTGCAGTTGTACAGGGCCTTGGTGAGACCACACCTTGAGTATTGTGTGCAGTTTTGGTCGCCTTATCTGAGGAAGGATGTTCTTGCCATGGAGGGAGTGCAGCGAAGATTCACCAGACTGATACCTGGGATGGCAGGAATGACGTATGAAGAGAGATTGGGTCGATTAGGCTTATATTCGCTAGAGTTTAAAAGAATGAGAGAGAATCTCATTGAAACTTATAAAATTCTAACAGGACTAGACAAACTAGATGCAGAAAGGATGTTCCGATGGCGGGGGAGTCCAGAACCAGGGGTCACAGTCTAAGGATAAGGGGTAAGCCATTTAGGACTGAGATGAGGAGGAATTTCTTCACCCAGAGGGTGGTGAACCTGTGGAATTCTCTACCACAGAAGGCAGTTGAGGCCAATTCATTAAATATATTCAAGAAGGAGTTAGATATATTTCTTAAGGCTAAAGGGATCAAGGGATATGGGGAGAAAGCAGGGACAGGGTACTGAATTTGGATGATCAGCCATGATCTCATTAAATGGCGGAACAGGCTCGAGGGGCTGAATGGCCTACTCCTGCTCCTATCTTCTATGTTTCTATGAATGAATAAAAGAAAACCTTGGGGCAGCAACTAGCCAGTAGTGCACATCACATTAGGTTGGCAGCTGGTACTACAAACAGCAATGAAACAAATGGCCAGATCATCTGTTTTATGTGCTAGTTGAGGGATAAATGTTGGCCAGGACACTAGGAAAACTCCCATGCTCATCTTCAAATAGTGCTATGGAACGTCACAACTGAAAGACGGCACCTCTGCCAGTGCAGCCAGCAATCAGAACATTATGTGCTCAAGTCTCTAGAGTAGGGCTTGAACCCACAACCTTCTGACTCAGAGGCAAGAATCAACATATAACAGGAGCTTGTAACAAAGGTAATACAATAATCATGGGGGACTTTAATCTTCATATAGACTGGGCAAATCAAATTGGCAAAGGTAGTTTGGAGGATGAGTTCATGGAATGCATTCAAGACAGTTTCCTCAAACAATACATCATGGAACCAACCAGGGAACAGGCTATTTTAGATCTTGTATTGTGTAATGAGACAGCGGTTAATTAGAAATCTCACAGTAAAGGATCCTCTGGGGAAGAGTGATCATTATATGATAAAGTGAAATACTTCAGTCGGAAATGAGAGTCTTAAACTTAAATAAAGCCAGTGACAAAGGTATGAGGGACAAGTTGGCTAAGGTAGATTGGGAAATTAGATTAAAAGGTATGATGGTAATTAAGCAGTGGCAAACATTTCAAGAACTATTCCAAAATTCTCAACAAATATACATTCCATTGAGAAATAAAAACTCCACAGGAAAAGTGATCCATCCGTGGCTAACTAAAGAAGTTAAGGATAGTATTAGATTCAAAGAAGAAGCTTATAATGTTGTGAAGAATAATAGTAAGCCTGAGGAGTGGGAGAGCTTTAGAAACCAGCAAAGGATGACCAAAAAATTGACAAAAAGGGAGAAAATAGAATATGAGAGTAAACTAGCAAGAAATATAAAAACAGATTGTAAGAACTTCTACAAGCATGTAAAAAGGAAGAGAGTAGCAAAAATAAGCATAGGTCCCTTAGAGGCTGAGACAGGTGAAATTATAATGGGGAATAAAGAAATGGCAAAGACTTTAAACAAATAATTTGTATCTGTCTTCACAGTAGAAGACACAAAAAGCATACCAAAAGGTTCACTAGATTGATCCCTGGGATGAGAGGGTTGTCCTCTGAGGATAGATTGAGTAGATTGGGCCTATACTCTCTGGAGTTTAGAAGAATGAGAGGTGATCTCATTGAAACAAAGAAGATTCTGAGGAGGATTGACAGGGTAGATGCTGAGAGGTTGTTTCCCCTGGCTGGAGCATCTAGAACTAGGGGGGCATAGTCTCAGGATAAGGTGTCAGCCATTTAAGACTGAGATGAAGAGGAATTTCTTCACTCATAAGAACATAAGAAATAGGAGCAGGAACAGGCCATTCGGCCCCTCGAGCCTGCTCCGCCATTTAATGAAATCATGGCTGATCCGATTTTGGCCTCAACTCCACTTTCCTGCCTGTTCGCCATAACCCTTGACTCCCCTGTTGCTCAAAAATCTGTCTATCTCAACCTTGAATATATTGAATGACTCAGCTTCCACAGCTCTCTGGGGTAAAGAATTCCAAAGATTCACGACCCTCTGAGAGACAAAATTCCTCCTCATCTCCGTCTTAAATGGGCGACCCCTTATTCTGAGACTATGCCCCCTCGTTCTAGATTCCCCCACGAGAGGAAACATCCTCTCAGCATCTACCCTGTCCAACCCCCTCAGAATCTTATATGTTTCAATAAGATCACCTCTCATTCTTCTAAACTCCAATGACTATAGGCCCAACCTTTTTTTTTATTCGTTTATGGGATGTGGGCATCGCTAGCTAGGCCAGCATTTATTGCCCATCCCTAATTGCACTTGAGAAGGTGGTGCCGCCTTCTTGAACCGCTGCAGTCCATGTTGTGAAGGTACTCCCACAGTGCTGTTAGGTAGGGAGTTCCAGGATTTTGACCCAGCGACAATGGTGTGTGACTTGAAGGGGATCTTGGAGGTAGTGGTGTTCCCATGCGCCTGCTGCCCTTGTCCTTCTAGGTGGAAGAGGTCGCGGGTTTGGGAGGTGCTGCCGAAGAAGCCTTGGCGAGTTGCTGCAGTGCATCTTGTAGATGGTACACATTGCAGCCACTTTATGCCGGTGGTGGAGGGAGTGAATGTTTAAAGTGGTGGATGGGGTGCCAATCAAGCGGGCTGCTTTGTCCTGGATGGTGTCGAGCTTCTTGAGTGTTGTTGGAGCTGCATTCATCCAGGCAAGTGGAGAGTATTCTATCACACTCCTTACTTGTGCCTTGTAGATGGTGGAAAGGCTTTGGAGAGTCAGGAGGTGAGACACTTGCCGCAGAATACCTAGCCTCTGACCTGCTCTGGTTGCCACAGTATTTATGTGGCTGGTCCAGTTAAGTTTCTGGTCAATAGTGACCCCCAGGATGTTGATGGTGGGGGATTCAGCGATGATAATACCGTTGAATTTCAAGGGGAGGTGGTTAGACTCTCGCTTGTTGGAGATAGTCATTGCCTGGCACTTCTGTGGCGCGAATGTTACCTGCAACTTATCAGCCCAAGCCTGAACATCGTCCAGGTCTTGTTGCATGCGGGCATGGACTGCCTCATTATCTGAGGAGTTGTGAATGGCGCTGAACACAGTGCAGTCATCAGCGAATATCCTATTTTTGACCTTATGTTGGAGGGAAGTTCATTGATGAAGCAGCTGAAGATGGTTGGGCCTAGGACACTGCCCTGAGGAATTCCTGCAGCACTGTCCTGGGGCTGTGATCATTGACCTTCAACCACCACAACCATCTTCCTTTGTGCTAGGTATGACTCCAGCCAGTGGAGCGTTTTGCCCCTGATTCCCATTTACTTCAGTTTTAATAGGGCTCCTTGATGCCACACTCGGTCAAATGCTGCCTTGATGTCAAGGGCAGTCACTCTCACCTCACCTCTGGAATTCAGCTCCTTTGTCCATGTTTGGACCAAGGCTGTAATGAGGTCGGGAGCCAAGTGGTCTTGGCGGAACCCAAACTGGGCATCAGTGAGCAGGGTATTGGTGAGTAAGTGCCGCTTGATAGCACTGTCGATGACACCTTCCATCACTTTGCTGATGATTGAGAGTAGACTGATGGGGCAGTAATTGGCCGGGTTGGATTTCTCCTGCTTTTTGTGGACAGGATATACCTGGGCAGTTTTCTACATTGTCGGATAGATGCCAGTGTTGTAGCTGTACTGGAACAGCTTGGCTAGAGGCGCGGCTAGTTCTGGAGCACAAGTCTTCAGCACGATAGCCGGGATGTTGTCGGATCCATAGTCTTTGCTGTATCCAGTGCACTCAGCCGTTTCTTGATATCACGTGGAGTGAATCAAATTGGCTGAAGACTGGCTTCTGTGATGGTGGGGACCTCAGGAGTAGGCCGATATGAATCATCCACTCGGCACTTCTGGCTGAAGATGGTTGCAAACGCTTCAGCCTTGTCTTTTGCACTCACGTGCTGGGCTCCACCATTTGTTCTGAGATTATGCCCACTCATTCTAGATTCCCTGACGAGGGGAAACATCCTCTCAGCATCTACCCTGTCCAACCCTCTCAGAATCTTGTATGTTTCAATAAGATCACCTCTCATTCTTCTAAACTCCAATGAGTAGAGGCCCAATCTGCTCAACCTTTCCTCATAAGACAACCCTTCTATCCCAGGAATCAACCTAGTGAACCTTCTCTGAACTACCTCCAATGCAAGTATATCCCTCCTTAAATAAGGGGACCAAAACTGTATGCATTACTCTAGGTGTGGTCTCACCAGCGCCCTGGACAGTTGTAGTAAGACTTCCCTACTTTTATACTCTATCCCACTTGAATTAAAGGCCAACATTCCATTTGCCTTCCTAATTACTTGCTGCACCTGCATGTTAACTTTTTGTGTTTCATGTACGAGGACACCCAAATCCTTCTGTACTGCTGCATTCTGTAGTCTTTCTCCATTTAAATGATATTTTTCTTTTCTATTCTTCCTACCAAAGTGGATAACTTCACATTTTCCCACATTATACTCCATCTGCTAAATTCTTGCCCATTCACTTAACCTATCTATATCCCTTTGCAGACTCATTGGCCCAGAAATTCGGGTCCCCACGGGTGAGTACGCGCTGTGTACTCACCCGTAAGGCCAACGAAAGTGCCGGTTTCGCGCATGCACTGTGCATGCGCTGGAAACCGGAACTTCCATTCCCTTGAAGGGGTTCACAGGTCAAACGCGTGCGCCGGAGAGGCAGCACGTAGACCTGGAACTTCTGCTTTTTTTGCATGTTTCTCCGTGCGGGTAAGTCCCTAGCAGCTGCGCGTGGAAAAAGCAGGCGCAAGGCCTGCTTTTAACAAGGTAAGAGGTGAATTAAGTAAAATTGAAACATTTTTTCCACAGATTTATCATTTTTAAATACTTTAAAGAAAGGTAAGTTTATTTTTAGCCCCGTTAAAAACTTTAATTAATTTTTTCAAAAATGTAAATTTTTGTTTAAAATAGTTAATTTATGTAATTTATAGTTATTTTAAAAATGTGATGTTTTTTTTATAATTTATTTGAAGTTTTACTTAGGTTTTGGGGCTGATCTCTATTCATAGATTTGACAGGTTGTGAAAGTTGTATAGGTTTACCATATCTGCAGTAAATGGACATACAGCAATCAATACAGAAGAGAGATGCAGAAGATGGCTAGATAGAGACAGTTATGAATTTAGTAGGTGTAGACACAGAGAATACAGTAGGTAAGACAATATTCCCAAATAGAAGGCTTCAACTACCATTCTTAATTGGCTTCTCTCTTCCATTGCAAGAGAAAACACCTTGAAATTCCACAGCCAGGTCGGCTATAAAGAGAGAAAGAAAAATACAGAGGAAGAGAAAAGGACAGGGAAACAGAAAACAAAGAGAGAACATTAACCATCTTTTGCAACCCATTTAGTAGATCCGGCCTGTTACTTTTAGCATGTTTACACTTCTAGTGCAAATTGAATCTTCAGCTTGAGACTGAAATCCTCACAGTTAAGATTTGTCCAATGTTAACAGCTTTAGACATATTCAGTAAACAGAGGCACACAGACGATGCACACGACAGAAAGAGGAATATAATTGAGAGAGACAGACAGATATGGTAAAAGGGGACACATGAGAAGATTGTCAAATAAGATGGGGTAAGGTGAAAGGAGAATTTGAAGGTGAGGACAAGGATCTTGAAAACAATTCAGGGCACAGGGAACCAATGGAGTTTTGCAAGAAAAGATGTGATAGGTATGCAGGATTTTATGCAGGAAAGGGCACAGGCCACAGACATCTGGATTAGCTGAAGGTTGTGATGGGTAGAGAAGAGGAGGCCAGTGAGGAGAGAATGGGAGGTCAGTCCTGTAGATAATGAAGCCATGAATTTAGCAGCAGAGAGGAAGAGGTAATGGCGTAACTGGGAAATGTTCCAAAAGTGAAAGAATGCAGTTTGGTGACCGAACTGATATGGGTGAGAAAGCATAGTGCAGGGTCAAACAAGTTGTTGTTAAAGCCAATTTGGGGTAAAAATTCAGTTGGTTGCGCCTCCTGTTAGCGCCTTAAGAGGGCGCTAATGGGGCGCAAAGCCGCTAACGCCCGGGCGCAGCGATGTTTGCGCCGCTCGGGAACTTAACTAGAGATTGTGCGGCGGCGCTAAAACTTACCGCTGCGACCACCTGCGCGCGCAGATTGTGACGTCATTCCATGGTGCAACGCCCTTGTGGCGCCCCGGAGCGGAAATTGAGTGGCGCCCCCTGCCTTACCGCCTGGCGCATCCAACGACCGGAAGACTGGAACGCTATCAATCGCTGTGGGGCTGGGGGGGGCGCTATTTAAAGGGGGCCTCTTCCTGTCTTTTTCTGTGGTCGACATTTTTGCACCACTCGTTCTGAGAGAGAGAGAGAGATTCGGAGAGAGAGAAAGAGAGACTTCTGCATTGACTCAACGCTTTGTGAGGTAGTTTTGCCTACTGATCCTAACTTCGCTGGTACTTTAGTTGCTGTCCTTCATTACTTTGCTTGCAAAGAGAATATGGGGGCTGCACTGATTGGGGGCGTCGTCCTGCTCCAGCTGAATTGGAGGATACAGAGACGCAGAGAGAGAGTGGCAATGATGGCCAGACGGAGGAGGGCCAACAGGCGTATGTACAGGAGAGCTTACCCTCCCAGGGTATATCGTGAACAGCTCTCCTACATCCATATGTCTGAGGAGCTGTGTTTGCGAAGGCTGCGATTCAGCAAGGAGGTGGTCACTGAGCTCTGCCACCTGCTGCAGCCAGATCTGCAGCCTCAACTGAGGTCCAGGACGTCTCTGTCGGTGGCAGTGAAGGTCACAGTGGCTCTCAACTTTTACGCTACTGGGGACCTCGCCAATATCTCCCAGTTCGCGGTGCATTGCTGCATCCGGCAGGTCACAAATGCCCTCTTTAAAAGGAGACGAGAGTTCATCTCTTTCCCCATGACCCCAGACAAGCAGCGTGACCGCGCTCTGGGCTTTGCGAGGGTAGCGGGCTTCCCCATGGTGCAGGGCGCCATTGACTGCACGCATGTGGCTTTGCGTGCTCCGCATGAGAATGCCGAGGAATTCCGGAACAGAAAGGGGTTCCATTCCTTGAATGTTCAGTTGGTCTGTGACCACAGACAGCTGATACTCGCTGTCAATGCCCACTATCCTGGCAGCTGCCACGATGCTTTTATCCTGCGCCAGACTACTGTGGCAGAACTTTTCGAGGCACCGCATCAGCCAGTTGGTTGGCTTCTCGGGGACAAGGGGTATGCATTGAGCACCTGGCTGATGACACCGCTCCGTACGCCCAACACCCCTGCTGAGCTGCGGTACAATGAGAGCCATCAAGCTACCAGGAACATAATTGAGCGCACAATCGGCGTGCTGAAGCAACGGTTCCGCTGTCTCGACCATTCTGGAGGAGCCCTGCAGTACTCGCCTGAGCGAGTATCCAACTTCGTAGTCGTGTGCTGCATGTTGCATAACATGGCAATCCTCAGGACCCAGCCAATGCCACCAGGCCTTGGAGCACCACCAGAGGAGGAGGAGGAAGAGGACGAGGAGGATGATCATCAGCAGCACCAAGGCGGGAGGGCGGCCCACAATGGTCAAACTGCAAGGGCCGTCCGTCAACGGCTAATAGCAAGCCGCTTCTAGGGCCCCTGCCATTGCTAACAACATTAATGAACCCAGCACGCAACCCCTAAGCCGGCCAAGGCACCAATAATTCCAACCACCAACCATGTATATTTTGAATACAGAAACTTATTTATTTTACAAACTCTGTGTCAATTCCTCATGACAAACTCATAGAAATAAACACAAAAAAACAGTCAATAACATAACTGGTTCTCACAACCTGGAGATAATGTCCAAAACACTAAACAAAAGTTGGACCATGAACCTCGGCCTTTAATAAAAAAATGACCAGCATTTTGTCACACCTCCTACTTTTTGCCCTTCGAGGGTGATCTCCTTCCCTTGCGCACTTCTCCCCTTCTAACCCTACTGCTCCTCCGTAATGGGACCTCAGTGGCTGCAGCAAGGCTGGTGGAAGGCTGCTGCTCATCAGACCCTGACACTGCAGATGCCCCTGAAGGACGGCCTCGACCAGTTCTGGGCCTGGAGGGCCCGGCTGCAGACTGCACCAACTCTGCATGGGCGGCAGCAGTCTGTCCTACAGGCGGTGGCAAGTGCAGTGGAGAAGTGACAGTGTTGGCAGCAGGAATGCTGTCATCGTGAGAGAGGACAGCAACTCCCTGCTCGCCCGACACACTGGCACTCCCACGGGGCAGCACTTCAGCATCCGGAGCAATCTGCTGGAGAACAGATTGCTGGCCTGCTGCGGCGCGGTGACAGCCCCGGGGACATGTGCACGAACCATCGAGGTTGGCAGCAGTCTGTGCTCACGTGGCCTCAATCTGAGTCTGCATGAGAGCAGTCAGAGATGGGATCACGGCAGTCAGTGACTGAATTGCAGCACTAAGCGTTAGTGTGGCATCCGCCTGTGCTACAGCGAAGTGCTCCACACTCCTTGCCAGTGACTCAATGCATTCGGGCACCCTTCCCACTGCACCCATGAGCTCAGTGTGCATGCCCACCGCCTGGGTGTTCATTTCTGCGATCAGCCGCTCCTCCTCTGCGTCCATTGCAGTAGGAGTGTCTGGCATACTCTCCCTCTGGGGAGAAGGCCCCCGTTCTTCCCTACCCCCCCCCCCCCCCCATGGCGTTGCTGCAGCCCGCTGGGTCCTGGAGCTTCACCCTCATCAGACCCTTCCCGCCTGCTCCCCTCCAGGGAAGGCGTGTTCCCAGTGTGGGCATGGGCTTCCTCGGGAGAGGGTGGCACTGATGCTCCGGCTTCCTCTTCCTCCTCGGCTGCAGCATCACTCCCAGTGGCAGCTTCAGGGCCCGTCTCCTCAGCTGGTGAATCACCATCTGAAAGCAGGGAGGTACAAGAGTGGCTTTAGCGTGAGGACAGGGCGGCAGTAAGGGAGGAATAAGTGCAGCGAGTTAGCAAGTTGGATTGAAAGTGTCAAAGGCTGGTGTTGTGAGGGACAAGTGGAAGGACAGAGGACAAAAAGGTGATGACCTTATCATTGCTGTCCAGAACGGGGTCGGCGTCTCCAGTGGCGACGGGACCGATCACCCGGCTTGCCACAATCCTGTGGACGCGCTCTTCAAGATCGCTGAGGGGTTGCAGCTGAGGCCGCCCTCCACCTGTCCGTTGCTGCTGTCTCCGATTATGCGCCAGCTTGGCCTGTAAGAAAAAGGACAGCATCTGAGTAAATATACAGCCATGGTCTTGCCTGATGTGCCTCCCATAGGTGAATAGCCCTTACTGTATGCAGCCATGGTCTTGCCTGATGTGCCTCCCATAGGTGAATAGCCCTTACTGTATGCAGCCATGGTCTTGCCTGATGTGCCTCCCATAGGTGAATAGCCCTTACTGTATGCAAAGTGTGGAATGTGTGTGTGTGTTTCATGAAAGGGCCATAGGTGTTGGATGAGTGTTGTGCATTGGGGTTTTGAGACCCTCTGGCCATAGAGTGAGGTTGAGATGGAGGGATGGAGAGGTATTGAGAAAAAGCCACTCACCCTGACGACCCGAGTGAGGTCGTTGAACTTTTTGCGGCATTGAGTATGGGTCCTGGGCACCATGCTCCTGGAGGAGACGCTCTGAGCCACCTCCCTCCACACTCTTCTGAACTCGCGTGGCAAAGGCCTCCTGCCACTCTCAGGGAAGAGCATACATCTTCTGCGCTCCACCGCGCCAACCAGAGCATCCAAGGCCCGCTCGGTGGAGCGATGAGCTCGTTCTCTCACCCTCTCCATCCTTGGCAGCAAAATGGATTCACAGGTCTCTCCAGGCCGAGATTCAAGGCTGCAATGAGCAGGGTGTGGCTGGGGAGCAAGTTGGCCCCCCCCGCTTTAAGAAGTGGCCAGCGCCAGTGTGTCTGTGTTCCCTCGCTAACTGGCAGCAGCTGCGCTGCGCTCGCGCGCTGAGTTAGCGCCTCACTGCTCGGCCTTTGCGCCTTAAGACAGGTGTGCAGCGCCTGATTTAGCGCTCCACTCACCTCCCGGGGCGGTAAAAGTGAAGTTTCCAGTCAGTGCCGATAATTAGCGCCAGGCGCTAATATTTGCGTCCAGACGATATTTGCGCCCCAAATGGGGCGCGACCTAATTTTTCCCCCAAAGGGTCTTATCTACAAGAGAGAGCCAAAAAACATGGCTTTGGTTTTGTCAACTTTGAGCTGAAGGGAATTGCGTGATGACAGACAGGCAGTCCAAAACTATCGCAACAGCCTTGGAGTAAATGGTAGAGCTCAGTGTTATTGGGATACGTGAGGAAGCTGACTCCATTGAATCGAAGGGGACTGAGGATTGGGCCCTGAGACACACTGGAGATGACTACGTGGGTACAAGTGCAGAATTAATTGAAGACATAAAGGCTGATTCAACGCTCCTAGTGGGTAACGGCACTCACAGGGAGAACATGGAAGATGGAGGGAAATCGTAGGCGTGAAGCCTATGGTTTACCATCCATTACTTTAGTGGATGGAAAATCATGGACTATATACCCATGATTGCCTATAATGCGCTTCCTGTCGCTCCCCACTGGAAGCATGGAATCAGCCCTACAATGACTAAATTGAGACATATGTAAGTGGAGCCACGAGGGGGCAGTGGCATGGAGATAGGCTGTACAAGAGAGGCAGCAAAAATATCAAGGAGGACAGAAAACCATAATTATAGCTTTAAAGTGATTGGAAAAAGAACCAGAGACAACATGAGGAAAAACTTTTTTACGCAATGAGTGGTTGGGATTTGGAATGCACTGCCTGATAGGGTGTTGGATACAGATTCAATAGTAGCCTTCAAAAGGGAATTGGATAAATACTTGAAGGGGAAAAAATTGCAGGGATATGGGGAAAGAGCGGGGGAGTGGGACTAACTGGATTGCTCTTCGAAAGAGCTGGCACAGACTCGATGGGCCAAATGACCTCCTTCTTTGCTGTACTATTCTATGATTCTATGGTAGCCACATAGGATGTCATTGTTATTGTGACAAGGGTAGTCTTGGTGTTATAGGCAAGTGGATTCAAGGAACTTGAACAGAGAATTGTGAGAGAGATGAATGCATAGATCCGACGAGAGAAACAGGATAGGTAAGGCAGAGAGAGAGGGAGGCACGGGATAGAAATGGTAGATTGTAATCCTTATCTCAGTGGGAAGTAGTTTTGTGTTACCCATCTAGTCATCGGTAAACAGTTGCAGTGATTTGTGATGTCACTGATAGCTACTATCAGTTTTTGTTACAGTGACCATTAAAAGGCAATTGTTCTGTAGCTGAAAAGATTTATGTAATTGTGCATTATTTTATAAAGATTAACATTATTGTATGTTACTGTATAAAAAGATAGTGAGTGAGATAAAGAATGACATGTCAGGATTCGGGTGGTATAAATCACTTAAGCTGTGTTGTTCAAGAGTAGAATTTTCTTAAAACACCTCAATAATGTAATATTCTTGTTCATCTCCCAAATGCAGAAGCACTATTCAACTACTGTTGCCTTTTTGTAATGTAACAATTTATTTTTAGTGCTCCATTTTTGTGCATATATTTTTTTAATTATCTATTGTCCCCTGGCAAATGGGCAGTTAATGTATTCTTCAGTGAGCAATTTATCACAGAATGGGTTGATTGTTAGACCTGGGCTACACTAACCCTAACATGGTTGAGAATAAAGATTCAAATTTTGATTTATAGGAGACTCAATCTGCTTCTGGCAATTGTCACTCAGCTGTTTGTATGAGTAAAGGTGTTGAGAAAACTAAAACAGGTTAATGGAGTCAATTTTACACCTCTGGTTTATTTAAATATCCTCAATTTTCAGCAAAGAACCTGAGTCATTCCTGTAATCTTTCTATCATCAATGCGTTCCGCAGAACATTTACCATAAACAGTTTATTAATAACCATTAACATATTTTGATTTGTTTTCTCCCCACTCTCTTGAGTTGTATTGCCACGCTACATCTCATAATCAAAGGCCGTTGTTCTGGAGGCTGTGGTGTATCAGACTTACACTGTGGGGCGTGTTATACAGAGTATGTTAGAAGGCAATGAGTGATACTATTTCATATGGAACCCTTACCGGCAGCAGACAGAGGATATTTTTGTCCCATTAGCATGGACTGGATTCAAGCTCACATCTGAAAGGGGAAAGGATTGTGTGTTAACCCACTTATTTCACCTTCCCCCAATTTTGTACATGATTCCTGTTTAGAGTCACTCTCTGAAACCATCAGCCTACTCAGTTATTTGGTAGTGAATGCTGTACAACCAATCCTTTCAGTAAGACTGAGTATAATGTCTACAGCAGCGGTTCCCAACCTTTTCCTTTATGCGGACCACTACATCGTCATCAAAAGCTTTTGCGGACCACAACGTAAGCAAGCCGTTTAAAACATTTTGTGAATAATGTCACAACTTACCTCTGGCACTATTATTACCCTTCTCTTCACTTGCCATGTTCAATGTGAAATTGTTCTTCGCCATTCTGTTGCAGTTTTTACACTTTTGTCTTGCCTTCTGGTTTTGAAGCCGCCTGAAGTCTGTGCCATTTACTGTCATGGCCTTTAAACCCCTTTTTCTCTTCTGGATGAATTGTTTGTTAGTTTGGTTGAACCAGGCTGGACTGTAATGACGCTCAGTACCTTTGCTTTGCATGGGTACACCTTGATCCATTGCATTCAGAATCACCTCCTTGAAGGAACTCCATAGAACAACTACAGCAACAACCTCCACATCTAGTTTAAACACTCACCACATTCTATCTGTCCTGCCTGCCAACACCTCAAACCCTTTTGTTTCGGTGGAAACCATCAGGTCTCTTTAAGCTCCCTCTATTCCGAAAGCTGTAGCACTGTTTCATGAAACGAACCCTTGTTTCACTACAGCAAAGGCTCAGCGACGCTTGGTCTGCCTAATTCCCCTCTGTCTCTCTTGACTAACACATGACACGGGTAGTATTTCAGAAAGTGCTACAATTGCAACAGTATTGGGGACTCTAGGACAATCCTGGAGAGGTGTGTAAAACATGTTTTGAAATTAGCTGGAGAGAAATGTGAGGTGACGGGTCTCGAGGGGCAGACTGAGGAGAGGGTCTGTACATTGAATGAGGACATGTCAAAAAGAGCCAGAAGACTTAGGGATTCAGAAACACAAACCTCTCCGAAAAGTTACTTCCTCCCCGCCTGTTCCGAATTTTTGCCAGACACTTTTCAGGTTTAACATGGATGGTGCGGGGGGGGGGGGGGGGGGGGGGTGGGCGTTGGTATTCGTGTCGTCACAGTGAATCCTCTGCCCGAACCAAACTCCCACAGTCACAGGATTAGAATGGCGGAGGCCGGCAGAATACCCTTCACTGTTGGTGCAATCATTCCTTTCACAATTAAGTGCTCTTTCTCTGTTACTATCGATTTACATACTTGGTTTTTATCGAACAGTGATTATTTTATATCGGAATCATGTTTAAGGGATGTGGTGTGTTCATTATCTGTACAATAACTCTGTGACCCAGTGTGAGAAGTAAAACACAAACCGCCCAGCGTGGGGCTCGAACAATCCGGACAGCTTTTATCACAGTTGTTTAGAGCGTGGTGCTAATATCGCTAAGGGCACGGGTTTAATCCCTGTACGGGTCATCAGCAGTTTATTTCTTACCTTTTCGGTTTCTCCTGACATTGAAAATCCAGACTTTACAAAAAATCTACACAAACTGTCAGGGGGAAATTATTTTCAATAACATCCATTTCACCTTTGCACTGGGCGGAGCAACACATCTTTCTGTTTATTTGTCTGTCTTCGGTTTGCTGATAAACGTTTAACTCGCGGCCTGTTCCCGTTAATGGTCACAAGCAGTAACAGACAGACAGAGCGTGTCTGACCGCCCCGAGATGTGTAAAAGGCATCAGTTTAGGACAAATGCATCAAATCAAATGTTCACCCGGCACCGAGAGAGACAAAAACCAGAGAAAGGGGCAGAAGGAGACAGAGAAATAAAAGCTAAATACAGCCAATAGAAATAGATTCCATCCTTGATGTCTCGCCCTATTCAAACCCAACCCTTCAGTGGCGGATAAAATTGGTGAGTTCGAGAAAAGGACCCAAAGAAAGAGACACAAAGGGCTGGATTTTGTCGTGGGGTCGGGTTGGGATCGTGTTACCCACATTTCGTGTTGCCCCACCGACTCCAGATTAATGTGGATGAATGATGCAATTTTCACTTAATTGGGTAATTGAGTTCCAGCATGTGGGAACCCATGAACCAATTAGTGGTTTCAGTCTGAAAGTCGCCTCTGATGATGTCATCATTGCAGGTCAGAGACTGACTGCCTGGTCTCAGAGATTGCCTGGCCTTTGCTGTGAGAGGACCTGGATACAAAATGAGCAGCATCTCAGAGAGAGGGAGATAGAGAGAGAGAGAGAGAGAATTTTTTTTGCAACCAAGTCCTCCCAGGCAGTCTCTGAAGACATTCAATGCAGCAGCATCAGAGGCGGCGACTTTCAGACCGAATACTACTACTACCTTCATCACAATACTACTACTACTACATCACATCTCCATTGTAATAGTGGACCTGCAGCTGATAGTTAGCTATCCACTTGTGCTCCCACCAGGTTTCACTGGCGTGTTTCACATCAGGCGTACTTCACGTTGGAAAAAGGGTTAAACTAGCTAAAACATTTCAAAATGGCATTACAGAGCCATATTAGGGCTTTAATGGCCTCTCCCGCCTCCTGGAGGCGGGTCGGAGTCGGGAACCCCGTGACCGATTTTGTCAAAATTGCGTGGAGGCGGAATGGAGTCGGGATGGGGTCGGGACCCCCGATTCTGCAACTTTAACCCCCCACACGCCTCCAAACCCGACTCCACGGGTCATTGAAAATCCAGCCCAAAATATCTAAAAGCCGCCGAATTCCAAAGTGATTTTCATGTCATTCTTTTAAAGAAACTCTAATCCCTCCTGCTCATTAATCACTTTGGGGGAATGGGACCGGACCAGATCTCGGAGCTCAGGTTATGTTAATGTTCTGCTGACGTGTTTATAAACATCTAAAGTTGACACACCAGGGGAGACCCCACAGGGTTGGACACGGAGTGAAGAATACTGAAGTTTTTATAAGAAGTTACAGAGCACAACATGTGTGTAAAATTCCCTGTTGTTTTCCCGGCACTGATGCGTTGTGAAGGGAGAGACTGGCCCGAAGTCCCACTGAGCCGCACTGACGCTGAGCTGCAGGTGAAATGATACGAAGTTCAACGAGAGAGAGATAAGAGTCCAGAATCATGGAGAGATTTTCTGATATTGTTGTTGAATCTCATTTACATCAAACACTCCTTGGACTCTCTGCCGCGGAATTCAGAGCTAGGGATCGCCTGTAAAATCAACAGTAAAAATAACCACCCAACGTGGGGCTGGAACCCACGACCCTGAGATTAAGAGTCTCATGTGCTACCGACTGAGCTAGCCAGTCCTGTCTGCAACAATTCTCTCTGTCTGTCTTTATCAGTAAATCGAACGGCCAAAGCCCGGTTGAAAGATGGATTCCTCTCACTGACCAATCATAAAACCCAGATCTTCTGTTATTTCACCTTCGAAGATCAGCCATGATCTCATTGAATGGCGGGGCAGGCTCGAAGGGCCGAATGGCCTACTCCTGCTCCTATTTCTTATGTTTTTAAACATTCACATCCATTTTGCTCAGTATTTATTTCTCTTTTTTATTCTGTATGTGCTTTTTCTCAGAAGCATTTCACTGTAGTTATTTATTAGAAGGAAGAAATTAACAGAAGTGATTTACTGGAATGGTACCAGGGATGAGGGATTTCAGAATGTGGGGGACTGGAGAAGCTGGGGTTGTTCTCCTTAGAGCAGAGGTTTTGACAGAGGTGTTTAAATTCATGAACGGGTTTGATATCGTAAGTGAGGAGAACATTTTTCCAGTGGTTAAAGAGTCGGTGACCAGAGGACACAGATTGAAGGTGATTGGCAGAAGAATCCGAGGTGACATTAGGAACCATTTTTTTTTAAACTGCGAGTTGTTGGGATCTGGAATGCACTGCCTCAATTCACAATTAAACTGATGCGTCCCAATAAATGAATAATGAATTCAGATATATCTACAGACACTTGTAACTTGCAGAGATAATAAAACATTTACATCGAACACAAGTCAGGAATACATTTGTATCTAGCGGGAATGCACCCAGTATATTTACAGCTCTCACAGCTGCTGGGTGGAGCGTTCCTTGGTGGGCCAGGGGTTGGAATTCGGTGCAACCAGAGCACGGGTTTGATTTTCGGTCTGATTTTTATAAAACAGTTGGGCAGTTTATTAAATCAATTACACGAACATATAATTAAAGGCAGTATCACGATGAATAATTGTTTTAATCGGCATTAATAAACCGATAACTTTCTGTTGCAGACTGGAGGAAATGTTAGCATGTTGGCCGAATGACAGTCAGACTTTAATATGCATTTGTGATGTGCGTGTGATGAGCCTTTATACGTTCCCATCCCAAAGGATTGCAGCACTTTCAAACGAGAAGCAACCAACCTCTGTGGGATCATAAGAGAATATTTTGTTCTTTAAAAAATGCCACGGTGGGAATCGAAGCCAGGTTCTCCTGTAAACTAGACAGGCGCTTTGACAAGCTAAGCCACGGAGCCAACTCACGGCTGAAATTTCTCTGCTCCCCTCACTGATATCTGGTACCTGTGGTATCGCGTTCCACATTCCAACCACTCTTCGCATAAAAAAGTTTTTCCTGAATTCCCGACTGGATTTATTATTGAGGATCTTATTTATGATATCTAGTTTTACTTAGTGTGACACAAGAGGATTGGCGGCTGCTGTTGTATAAAACCCACTGTCAAAGACCCACACTCCGTACATGCAAACCTGAGGTTGTATAATAGTGGGGACACTGGTGAAGAATGTTGAATTGAGGGGGCACTGGTTGGGTTTATATGACAGAGTGGAGCAGTACTTGCCGTTGTGTGGTAGTGAGGTGGGAAATATTTTGGTGAATTTGTCTGGAACTGATTTTTCGGCCCAGTTGATTTGCTCCTTCCAGAAAACCAACCCGCCCTCCATCCACGGCAGGTTTTCACTTCCATCAGCTCATCCCCAAAACCCAGCTTTAAACAGCAATAAAAACACTGGAACCACACGGCGGGTCATTCAACATCTGTGGAGACAACAGACACGTTTATTTTAGGGGTTTGGACAATTTTTTCACGGACCACCTGCAGTACCCTCGCGGACCACGGGTTGGGAACCACTGGTCTACAGTATTCATGTATGATACCAGATAACCACCATTGTTGCAGTGCAAAGATATGCTGAAACATTAAGGTTACAGCTAACGCAAATGATAACATTCTCTTCCACATTGCTTACCTCTAAGATTTTCAAGTACATTCCTGTGGAAATACACATCCCTTCCCCATAAGGTTGTTGTTTAATCTGCTGAGAATGCAGAGGCTGAGGGTTGCAAGCAAGCAAAACACACCCATTAGAAAGTAGTCAGTTTATACACCTTACATACAGAGTCAGAAACATTTCTGTGGAATCCTGTCCCCATAAGAAAGTCATGGAGGTGGAACAGTGCTAGCATCTCTAGTAATATGGACAGTGTGGACACAGTGATAGTAGCTCTAGTAATACTGGACTGTGGGGAGAAGGGACAATGACAGCATTACTAATAGTACTAAACTGTGTGGATGAAAGGCAGTGACAGCATCTCTAGTAATGCTGAACTGTGTAGAGAAGGAACATTGATAGTATCTCCAGTAATACTGGATTGTGTGGAGGAGAGACAGTGATAATATCTCTGGTAATACTGGACTATGTGGAGGAGGAACAGTGATACCATCTCTGGTAATACAGGACTTTGTGGAAGAGGAACAATGAAAGTATCTCTGCTCATATCAGGCTGTACAGGTGAGGGACTATGGTGGCAGTAGTGGACTATTGTGGAATGGACGGTCCTTTTCACTGATTGGCATCTTTGTACATCAGTGTCCTCTTCAACTCACTGCATCTGTCGTAGTGGTAGGTTTGAGACACTGGTGTGGACAGAGATTGTTTCAAGGAATAAAGATTTGAGAATTGCCTTGTTGACTCTGTGACTGAGTATATAGACCAGGAGGTCCCACATTAAATTCCCAGTGTACACAAGTTAGCTGATCTCAGCTGGGGTAGCAGTAGAGTTGCCACATTGGCTTCATCACTCCTAGGTTACGGAGAGGAAAATCAGCCAGGGTTCCTGCAGCTGATTGCTATCCAGTGAATTTTGCTAGAATGTTCCTCTGTGCAGATGTCAATGTGATGGAAACAGAGTTACAGCATTCCTCAAACAGGAAAATTCTGTATTGTATTTGTTTTAAATAGACAGAATAATTGAGGCGATTTTAACTTGAGTTGCACAACGAGCAGCTTGTTGTTACTGACTTCAG
Organism: Squalus acanthias; assembly: GCA_030390025.1. Classification (NCBI taxonomy): domain Eukaryota; kingdom Metazoa; phylum Chordata; class Chondrichthyes; order Squaliformes; family Squalidae; genus Squalus; species Squalus acanthias. The sequence goes on along the minus strand of CM059435.1, from coordinate 81,882,646 downwards.
ACCGAAGCCATTTTGAGGTGTGGGCCTCAATTTCATGCAGTCGGCAAGCTGCAGGCTTGCAATCGGGGTCCTACGTAAATCACAGGACTGCGATTTGCACATTGCAAGCAGTGTCCTGCCTGAAACAGGCAGGAACTCCAGCCACCCATCTCAGGAACCTACCCAAGATGGCAGCGGCCAAAGCGCCAACATAAGTGGTGCAGTAAGTGACCTGATACCATTTTCAGGCTGCTACCTTTCACTTACGGCAGGCAGGGGCCCCTTAAAATTGGCCAGAATGTGTTCTAAAATTGAGTTAGCTGTGGCTAAGACAGAAGACCTAATTTTTATTAGGGGCCTCCATTCAAGTGGCACGATCTTAGCAGATACCCAACAGGTAATGCGTTAAACCTGTCTCTATTTCCAGAGTTTAGTCTCATTTGCATTGTATAGATGAGTTTCAGGTCCTCCAGGTCTGCAGCAGTTTGAAGGCCAATGCTGTTTCCAGTTGCAAAGACAAAGGACCCAAATTGTGTGTATATATTCAAAAGCAGGACCGCAGTTTTAAAATAAGTATATATAACAGCAACAACAACTTGCATTTATATAGTGCTTTTAACGTAGTAAAATATCCCATAGGAGCTACCATAGGAACATAAGTAGGCCACCTAGCCCCTCGAGCCTGTTCCGTCATTCAATGAGATCATAGCTGATCTGTGACCCAACTCCATATACTCACCTTTGCCCCATATCCCTTAATATCTTTGGTTAACAATAATCTATCAATCTCAGATTTAAAATGAACAATTGATCCAGCATCAATTGCCGTTTGCGGAAGAGAGTTCCAAACTTCTACCACCCTTTGCGTGTAGAAATGTTTCCTAACTTCACTCCTGAAAGGCCTGGCTCCAATTTTTAGACTATGCCCCCTAGTCCGAGACTCCCCAACCAGCAGAAATAATTAATAATTTCACTCTATCAGTTCCCATTAATATCTTGAAAACTTCGATCAAATTACCCCTTCTAAATTCCAAGGAATACAACCCTAGTTTGTGTCACATAAAGAGATATTAGGACAGATGACCAAAAGCTTGCTCAAAGAGGTAGGATTTAAGGAGCGTCTTAAAAGAGGAGAGAGAGGTAGAGAGGCGGAGAAGTTTAGGGAGGGAATTCCAGAGCTCAGAGCCTTGGCAGCTGAAGGCACGGCCGCCAGTGGTGGAGTGAAAAAAATTGGGGATGCACAAAAGGCCAGAATTGGAGGAGCGCAGAGATCTCAGAGGGTTGTAGGGCTGGAGGCGGTTGCAGAGATAGGGAGGTGTGAGGCTAGGAAGGGATTTGAAAACAAGGATGAGAATTTTAAAATCGAGGCACTACCAGACCGGGAGGTAATGTAAGTCAATGGGTGACCGGGACTTGATGCGCATTAGGATACAGGAAGCAGAGTTTTGGATGAGCGCAAGTTAACGGAGGGTGCAAAGTGGGAGGCTGGCCTTGAGAGCATTGGAATAGTCAAGTATAGAGGTATGGATGAGGGTGTCAACAGCAGATGAGCTGAGGCAGGGAGGAGACGGGCGATGTTATGGAGGTGGACGTAGGCGGTCTTGGTGATGTAGAGGATATGAGTCGGAAGCTCAGCTCAGAGTCCAATAGGATGCCACGGTTGCGAACGTATATATATATATATATAAAAAACAGTGCTAATTGATACATGTAAATGAAAGTTTAGAAATAATTGATGCATTATTGAGTTCTAACAAAAATGTAAACAATAAATTTCCAGCTCCAGTTAATAATCCAATTTGACTGTTGCAGAATACTCTCTGTAAAAGTATAGCTTACTTTTGTTGAGCAGCAGCTAATTATGTTGGAATGGACACAGTCTGCAACAGAAGCTATTTCTGCCAGGAGTTCCTTTGATTGGTACACAAACTGTTGAGCAAGGCCCACACAGTCTTGTGGTGTGTTAATGTGTATAGGAAGGCCACAGCCCCATATCAAAATTCCAATTGGTCTGCCCAAACAGTGTCAGTGCCAGTTCCTTTGAAAAGGTTTCTAGTGTTTGAAAAAAAGCTGGATGAAAACAAACAGTAGAAGGAAATTTTTAACTTGGAAGAGGCAAAAGGGAACAAAAATAGGAAAGGCACACATTAGACATGTAAGGTAGGGAACTCTTCTCTGGAGAATGTAATGTCCTTGTCTGTGTTCCCACTGGGATTCCCTTCAGCTGAAACCACTTTATTTTATTTTGGAACAGTGGAGTTTCCATTGTATATGAAAGACTCAGCTGCCTTGCTGGCATCTGCTCCATCGCACAGCTGAGTCAGTGCCAGCAAAGTCCTGAAGCAACATATAACAGGAAAGAGCTGCTGTGTTTCCAGCTGTGTATCTGTCTCTCACGTGAATGCAGGCTGTAGCGATACTGATACCGATCTGCCTCCTTAGAATTGAAGAATTGCTGCATATTTCTAACACCGTCAATAAATAAAGCTTTGTGGCTTTAGAATTGGGGTAGGAGAACACAGCTCTGATTCTAATTTGCTTTTCTACTAAGCTTTGGTTGGTAGTACTCAATACTAACTCTGAATGCCAGCATACATTTTCTTCAGCACTGTCATTGATCACCTCAATGGGCTTTACATTTTTTTAGAAATAATAAATTTGGGCTAGAAATTCGTTATAGCCAAATACACTAAACATCTGTAAGACAAAGGTCCTCTACCAACCTGCCCCCGCCACACAGTACTGCCCCTCGATTATCAAAATCCATGACAAGGCCTTGGACAACGTGGACCACTTTCCATACCTCGGGAGCCTACTGTCAACAAGGGCAGACGTCGATGACGAAGTCCAACACTGCCTTCAGTGTGCCAGTGCAGCCTTCGGTCGCCTGAGGAAGAGAGTGTTTGAAGACCAGGACCTCAAACCCGGCACCAAGCTCATGGTCTACAGAGCAGTAGTAATACCCGCCCTCCTGTATGCCTCAGAGACATGGACCATGTACAGCAGGCACCTCAAAGCACTGGAGAGGTACCACCAACCCTGCCTCCGCAAGATCCTGCAAATCCATTGGCAGGATAGGCGCACCAACATCAGTGTTCTCGCTCAGGCCAACATCCCCAGCATCAAAGCTTTGACCACGCTCGATCAGCTCCGATGGACGGGTCACATCGTCCGCATGCCCGATACGAGACTCCCAAAACAAGCGCTCTACTCGGAGCTCCAACACGGCAAGAGAGCCCCAGGTGGGCAGAAGAAACGCTTCAAGGACACCCTCAAAGCCTCCTTGAAAAAGTGCAACATCCCCACCGACACCTGGGAATCCCTGGCCCAAGACCGTACAAAGTGGAGGAGAAGCATCCGGGAAGGCGCCGACTACCTCGAGTCTCTTCGCCGGGAGCAAGTGGAAGCCAAGCGCAAACAGCGGAAGGAGCGCACGTCAACCCAAGCACCCTACCCACCCGCCCCTTCAACCACCGTCTGCCCCACTTGTGACAGAGACTGTAGGTCCCGCATTGGACTCATCAGTCACCTGAGAACTCATTTTTAATGTGGAAGCAAGTCATCTTCGGTTCCGAGGGACTGCCTAAGAAGAAGAAGGAAGAAGGTGTTTAAACTAAACATGGTTAAGTAGCGCCATTTGAAAATCGTCTAGACTGGATGCAAAATTCGTCCTCATTAAAATGATTGCAGCCATGATTCTCGTCTAAAATCCCAAGCTCATTGGCGTTACACTGAAAAGGTAGACCAATATCGGGGGCAGTCTAAACGCAAGTAATGATTGCCATCGGCTTTTTTCACTACTTTTCTCCTCCTCCTCATCCTCTTCCTCCTCTGCCTCGTCGTCCTCCTGAGATAATCCCGCAATTCCGTAGGCCCCATGATTGTGAGGAAGTGTCGTGAGCTGAAGCCTTTAACAAATAATGAGTGACTTCTACACTTGAATCAACATTCCGTCACCAAAAAAACTTGAAATAACTAAAGAAAGCTGTTTCAGTTGCAGGAAGTAGCAAATAGGCACTGAAACTGCAGAACCATGTTAGCTGCAGCTGATTGGAGATGGTACCTTTAAACATCACTGCTGCAGCCTGCTTCCTGCTGGTAGATGCCAGCTCTCCCTGTCATTGTTCTGCACTGCCGTTAAGGTAAGTGGCTATAACGAAGTTGGGAGATCGGACGTCCAGTGAGCATTGCACAATCACTGATGTCACGATCTCCGTGATGGTCAGGTCCCTGGCGATTCACTTCAGCGGCAACGCTACCGGCTATGGCGTGCGGGGCTGGAACTGGCATCAGCTGTCAATGGCGGTGTGGCGCTAACGTGTGGCGCTAACGTGTGGCGCAAACCACACGAATTTCTCCCCCAAAAACTTTTAGAAAGAGAGAGGGAAAATAGTAACAATGTTTAAATGAAAAGTAAATGATATATTTTCAGGCTCTAGCAAAAAGAAATTAAAGAAAATTCCCATCTGCAGTTTAGCAGCTTATTCGTCCATTTAATAATAGTGATTATACCTTTGTGCTCTGTCCCCTACCTCAATTAATGTCACTTCCTCTCATCTTGCTCTAACACCCTCCAATTCCTTTAATGCTTCTTACGGCCCCTAATACTATACTCAGTTATTGTAACATGTTTTTGGTTCTTATAGTGCTGACTTTCACTTCCTGTGACCTTGTCCTTGGTTCATATTGTACTTATTCTCAGTCATGGAAACAGCTCTCCACATAGGGAGTACTCAATTCCTATCACTTAGTTAAATAAACTGGGGGGGAAATCCTTGAACAGCCTGGAAGCGGGCCCGAGTTTTTTTTGAGCCCGGGGGAACACTCCTCGTCCTCCTGGGCCACAAAAATAAAAGTAAACATTTATTTGGCCCTTTTATGAGCAGCCTCCAGCCCGTTTAGGCTGATTAGACTGCTCGATGCCTGGTACATGTGCACACACCACCTATTTGTACCTGATATTTGCAATCGGGATCCTGCAACCAGCGTAGGACCCTAATTTGCATAGTGGGAACGGTAGCTTACTGGTTATGTTACTCGACGAGTAATCCAGAGGCCTGGACTAATGATCCAGAGACGTGAGTTCAAATCCCACCACGGCAGCTGGAGAATTTAAATTCAGTTAATGAAATAAATCTGGAATAAAAAGTTAGTATCAGTAATAGTAACCATGAAACTATCGGATTGTCATAAAAACCCATCTGGTTCACTAATGTCCTTTAGGAAAGGAAATCTGCCGTCCTTACCTGGTCTGGCCTATATGTGACTTCAGACCCACAGCAATGTGGTTGACTCTTAACTGCCATCTGAAATGGCCTCGCAAGCCACTCAGTTGTAACAAACCGCTACAAAAAACAATAATAAGAATAAAACCGGACGGACCACCCAGCATCGACCTCAGCACTGGCTTCCGACATGACAATGGCACACCCAGCCCAGTCGACCCTGCAAAGTCCTCCTCGCTAACCTCTGGGGACTTGTGCCAAATTGGGAGAGCTATCCCACAGACGAGTCAAGCAACAGCCTGACATCGTCATACTCACAGAATCATACCTTTCAGCCAATGTCCCAGACTCCTACATCACCATCCCTGGGTATGTCCTGTTCCACCAGCAGGACAGACCCACCAGAGGTGGTGGCACAGTGGTATACGGTCGGGAGGGAGTGGCCCTGGGAGTTCTCAACATTGACTCCGGACCCCATGTATTCTCATGGCTTCAGGTCAAGCATGGGCAAGGAAACCTCCTGCTGATCTGCCATGATCTTATTGAATGGTGGAGCAGGCTCGAGGGGCCAAATGGCCTACTCCTGCTCCTATTTCTTATGATTACCACCTACCGCCCTCCTTCAGCTTATGAATCAGTACTCCTCCATGTTGAACACCACTTGGAAGAAGCACTGAGGGTAGCAAGGGCACAGAATGTACTCTGGGTGGGGGACTTCAATGTCCATCACCAAGTGTGGCTCGGTAGCACCACTACTGACCGAGCTGGCCGCGTCATAGCTGCCAGACTGGGCCTGCGGCAGGTGGTGAGGGAACCAACATAAGGGAAAAACCTACTTGACCTCGTCCTCACCAATCTACCTGTCGCAGACCATCTGTCCATGATAACATTGGTAGCTGTGACCACCACACAGTCCTTGTGGAGACGAAGTCCCGTCTTCACACTGAGGACATCCTCCATCATGTTGTGTGGCACTACCACCGTGCTAAATCGGATAGATCCAGAACAGATCTAGCAGCTCAAAACTGGGCATCTATGAGGCGCTGTGGGCCATCATCAGCAGCAGAATTGTATTCCACCACAATCTGTAACCTCATGGCATGGCATATCACTCACTCTACCATTACCATCAAGTCAGGGGACCAACCCTGGTTCAAAGAGGAGTGCAGAAGAGCATGCCAGGACCAGCACCAGGCGTACCTAAAAATGAGGTGCCAACCTGGGGAAGCTGCAACACAGGACTACATGCATGCTAAACAGTAGAAGCGCCAAGTGGAGGATCCATATCGGCCTCCTCCTGAGGTCCCCACCTTCACAGAAGCCAGTCTTCAGCCAATTCGATTCACTCCATGTGATATCAAGAAACGGCTGAGCGCACTGGATACAGCAAAGGCTATGGGCCCCGACAACATCCCGGCTGTTGTGCTGAAAACTTGTGCTCCAGAACTAGCCGCACCTCTAGCCAAACTGTTCCAGTGCAGCTACAACACTGGCATCTACTCGACAATGTGGAAAACTGCCCAGGTGTGTCCTGTCCACAAAAAGCAGGACAAATCCAATCCGGCCAATTACCACCTAATCAGTCTACTCTCAATCATCAGCAAAGTGATGGAAGGTGTTGTCGACAGTGCTATCAAGCGGCACTTACTCACCAATAACCTGCTTACCAATGCTCAGTTTGGGTTCTGCCAGGACCACTCGGCTCCAGAATCATTACAGCCTTGGTCCAAACATGGACAAAAGAGCTGAATTCCAAAGGTGAGGCGAGAGTGACTGCCCTTGACATCAAGGCAGCATTTGACTGAGTGTGGGATCAAGGAGCCCTGGTAAAATTGAAGTCAATGGGAATCAGGGGAAAACTCTCCACTGGCTGGAGTCATACCTAGCACAAAGGATGATGGTTGTGGTTGTTGGAGATCAATCATCTCAGCCCCAGGACATCGTTCCAGGTGTTCCTCAGGGCAGTGTCCTAAGCCCAACCATCTTCAGCTGCTTCATCAATGACCTTCCCTCCATCATAAGGTCAGAAGTGGGGATGTTCGCTGATGATTGCACAGTGTTCAGTTCCATTCGCAACTCCTCAGATAATGAAGCAGTCCATGCCCGCATGCAGCAAGACCTGGACGACATTCAGGCATGGGCTGATAAGTGGCAAGTAACAATCTGCACCACACAAGTTCCAGGCAATGACTATCTCCAACAAGAGAGTGTCTAACGACCCGCCCCTTGACATTCAACGGCATTACCATCGCCGAATCCCCCACCATCAATATCCTGGGGGCACCATTAACCAGAAACTTAACTGGACCAGCCACATAAATACTGTGGCAACAAGAGCAGGTCATAGGCTGGGTATTCTGTGGCGAATGTCTCACCTCCTGACTCCCCAAAGCCTTTCCACCACCTACACGCCACAAGTCAGGAGTGTGATGGAATACTCTCCACTTGCCTGGACGCGTGCAGCTCCAACAACACTCAAGAAACTTGATACCATTCAGGACAAAGCAGCCCGCTTGATTGGCACTCCATCCACCACCTTAAACATTCACTCCCTCCACCACCGACGCACCGTGGCTGCAGTGTGTGCCATCTACAAGATGCACTGCAGCAACTCGCCAAGGCTTCCATGGCAGCACCTCCCAAACCCATGTCCTCTACCACCTAGAAGGACAAGGGCAGCAGGCGCATGGGAACACCATCACCTGCAAGTTCCCCTCCAAGTTACACACCATCCTGACTTGGAAATGTATCGCTGTTCCTTCATCGTTGCTGGGTCAAAATCCTGGAACTCCCTGCCTAACAGCACTGCGGGAGTACCTTCACTACAAGGACTTCAGCGGTTCAAGAAGGCAGCTCACCACCACCTTCTCAAGGGCAATTAGGGATGGGCAATAAATGCTGGCCTTGCCAGCGACGCCCAGATCCCAGGAACGAATAAAAAAAATTTAAGCAGCATTACACCTGTTTTGAGCGGGCGAGCTGCTTGGCTATTTACAGGCCCATCAGCAAATTGCATAAGGTGGGCCTTGGTCATCAATGGGGCAGCCAAGGTCCCCCCACCGCTCCCCCCCCACCCCCCACCCCCAATTTTCAACTGCTGGTCACATGTTTTTCAGGTGAGAAACGGGCAGCTGGCAGTTGAAAGTTGCCCTCACTATTGTAAAGTCTATTAGTATCTGGATTTCAAAGCATTGATGTGAATTGTGCTGCTGAACAGCCACAAACTGAAGAGTGTTTACAGAGATGCTTCAGTTGTTTTGACTGAGTTAGGTTATCGCTTCTGTTGTACGTTGTTTTACATGTCTGGTTCAAGAAGTCAGAGTTTTTATTTCAGACAAAAGCATTTGATTTCCAGCATCACTGAGCCAGGCTGATTCAGCCACTGCTTTCCCATCTCTCCACCATGACTGGTGCTCAATAACACAGGTAGAGGTAATGGTGCTGTTCTCTGAATCCATCCATATCTTGTCACACGTGTGTGAAGGAAAATTCAAAATTTTTAAAAAAAGTTTCAAATATGTACAAGTACTTTTTCCCTCATGGCAGGCACCATTCTGTGACTGAGAATTTAGTTCGATCTCCTGTTTCAAAACTGGATAATTTGGAGCTACTGGTGAGGGGCTGTGTTTAATCTGCTTTTCAGATTTTTTTCTCTCCTTACAGGGAAAGCAACTGTCAGAATCACTCACATCGCCCATGCTCAGAGTCACACACCCAATTTGTGCTTTGAGCCCATTAGAAAAATTTCACATTGCACATGAGAATATTTCACATTACACATTATCTTCATCCTGATGATATCTTGCTCAAGAGCCACGGCGACATTTTGCGTTTCAGGAGTTTGATTCAATGTGATTTGTATCATCACATTGTAATGCCTGCAAAACAGATACATTATTGTTAAGCTATTTTTTCATAAACAGAGTGACGAGAGAAACAAAAGTATTGGTCAAAACATATTTTACTTTTAAAGTTCGTTTTAACATTGGATTTTGCCTCTTGGAGGCAAGAATCTGTTCCCCCCCCCACCCCCCCAAAAAAAATTCTTCTTCCTAGTTTGGTAATATTTAATTAAATGACTCATTTTACTGATGATCCACTTCCTGCAGCCATTGGCCAATAAAATGGGATTGCTTGTCATGTGATGAACTTGACTGAACCAGGATATTCCCAATCAAGGTGCTCTATCTGGCAGCCCCAGTCAAGAGATAGAAAAACATGTTTTCTTTGCTGGGAGAGGGCCTAGTGGCAAAAGGCAAAAATGCTGAGCAGCCCTGAAACCCCAGCACATGGTCATGTGAGCAGGAGCAAGAGGGTCCACTGCAAGAAAGATAAATGCGTGCAAATTATACAGAGCCCATGCAAGAATCATTTCAATATGCTGACCTTTGTATAGAAAAGCCCTTGCCAAAATACTGACAGTCACTATGGTGACAGGCAGCGCAGTGCATTGAAAATTATAGCAAGTTTCTAACTCATCAGATTACCAGCATTTTGAGTAAATCAGACAAAGGCTGAAGATGTGAGAGTGTGTGTGCTTCAATTTGTGTGTGAGTGTCTCTGAGCGGGCTTTTGCCTTTAAGATTGGATGACAGAAATGTGTAAGCTGAAATTCCTCAGGGTTTTTTTTTTTACAGAATACATAATATAAGAACATAAAAAATAGGAGCAGGAGTAGGCCATATGGCCCCACGAGCCTGCTCTGCCATTCAATAAGATCATGGCTGATCTTCTACCTCAACTCCACTTTCCCACCCTATCCCCATATCCCTTGATTCCCTTAGTGTTCAAAGATCTATCGATCTCAGTCTTGAATATATTAAACGACTGAGCATCCACAACCCTCTGGGGTAGAGAATTCCAAAGATTCACAACCCTCTGAGTGAAGAAATTTCTCCTCATCTCGGTCCTAAATGGCTGACTCCTTATCCTGAGACTATGACCCCCAATTCTAGACTCTCCTGCCAGGGGGAAAAGCCTCTCACCACCCTTTTAAGCCCTCTAAGAATTTTATACGTTTCAATGAGATCACCTCTGATTCTTCTAAACTCCAGAGAATATAGGCCCATTCTGCTCAATCTCTCCTCATAGGACATCCCTCAGATCCCAGGAATCAGTCTAGTGAACCTTTGTTGCACCCACTCTAAGGCAAGGAGACCAAAACTGTACACAGTACTCGAGGTGTGGTCTCACCAAAGCCCTATATAACTGCAGCAAGACTTCCTTACTCTTATACTGCAACCCTCTTGCAATAAAGGTTAACATACCATTTGCCTTCCTAATTGCTTGCTGTACCTGCAGGTTAACTTTCTGTAATTCGTGTATAGGGAAAATCCCTCTGCATATTAACATTTACTAGTCTTTCACCTTTTAAAAAATACTCTACTTTTCTATTTGTCTTACCAAAGTGGATAATTTCACATTTTCCCACATTATATTCCATCTGCCACCTTCTTGCCCATTCACTTAACCTGTCTATATCCCTTTACAGCATCCTCCTCACAGCTTACGTTCCCACCCAGCAAACTTGGATACATTACACTCGGTCCCATCATCTCAATCATTGATATAGATTGTAAATAGCTGAGGTCCAAGCACTGATCCTTGCGGCACCCCATTAGTTACAACCTGACAACCCGAAAATTACCTGTTTATTTCTACTCTCTGTTTTCTGTCCATTAACCAATCCTCAATCCAAGCTAATATATTACCACCAATCCCATGAGCCCTAATCTTTTGTAACAGTCTCTTGTGTGGCACCTTATCGAATGCCTTTTGAAGATCAAAATATATTACATCCACTGGTTCCTCCTTATCGACCCTGCTAGTTACACCCTCAAAAAACTCTAACAGATTTGTCAAACATGATTTCCCTTTCATAAAACCATGTTGACTCTGCCTAATCATATTATTTTCTAAGTGCCCTGTTACCACGTCCTTAACAATAGATTCTAGCATTTTCCCTACTACTGATGTCAAGCTAACTGGTCTATAGTTTCCTATTTTCTCTCTCCCTCCTTTCTTGAACAGTGGGGTTACATTTGCTGCCTTCCAATCATGGGGACCGTTCTAGAATCTAAAGAATTCTGGAAGATCAAAACCAATGCATCCGTTATCTCTGCAGCCACATCTTTTAAAACCTTAGGATGTAGGCCACCAGGTCCAGGGGATTTGGCAGCTTTTAGTCCCATTAATTTCTTTACTAATATCAATTACTTTAAGTTCCTCACTCTCATTAGACCCTTGGCTCCCCACTATTTCTGGTATTTTTTTGTATCTTCTACTGTGAAGACAGATACTGGTGCAGCTCCCCAGATTATAGTGGAGACCTGGTTGTGCCTTTTCCAGGCGTTTCCAATTTGCCTCGTTAGAGGCAATACCTCTGGTTGCACCTTACAAGGCAAATGTCAGGGGGTGGAGCCAGGGACGGGGCCTCGCCAGATTGGGAGATCCTACTAGCCTGGCTCAGTTGAGTCCCAGCATATGTTTGGAAGTCGGTATGCCAAGTAAGTTGAGGTGTACCTGCTTCCAGACGGCCAAAAGTGGGCCCCACCAATAGGGTCCAGGCCAGGGAAGTGGCCCAGATCCCTGAAAAAGGGGACTTTTTTTTAAACTGCTGGGATCGCGTCCCAAGGAATTTCAGGGTTGTGGTTTCAGAAGAACTGAATTGATGTCAACAATGTAGCTGCTTGACACATGTTAAATGTAGCAATATGTCAGCTTTGGCTCAGTTGGTAGCATTCTCACCTGTCAGAAGGTTGTGGGTTCAAGCCCCACTCCAGAGCCTAGAGCACATCATCCAGGCTGACACTTTTAGTGCAGTACTGAAGGACTGTTGCACTGTTGGAGGTGCTGTCTTTCAGATGAGATGTTAAACCAAGGTCCCGTCTGCCCTCTCAGGGGGACGTAAAAGATTCCATGGCACTTTGAAGAAGGGTGGGAGAGTTCTCCTGGTATTCTGGTCAATATTTACCCCTCAACAAACATCACTAAAAAAAAAGCACAGGGCTGGATTTTGCCAATGGGGAGCTTTTGGAGGCGGGACTCCCACTTGTCAAGTTTCAGTCCCGCCTCCATCAACTTCTGGCCAACCCACGCTATTTTCCCTTGATTGACCTTGTTAAGCCTGCCCAGCGGGTTTAGCAGGCCAATTAAGGGAAAGACGGTTACAGAGAACGTCAACGTATGACGTTTCATCTGTCAAAAATTTTTGACAGATGAATTGTCATCGTTTGACAGCTCTGTGAAGCTGTCAAACACTGACATTCTATGTAGTTTGATGAGTTCTTGAATTCAAGACTCATCAAAGCTCTTTTGCAGAAATTAAATGGTTGTTGCATTGGAGAATGCAGCGGCCATCTGTCATCTCTGCCGCGGAGGTGCGAGACTCTCCTCATACCCAACTCTTGAAGCCTGCAGGAAGAAACAAAGGTAAGTAAACTTTTACTAACACTATCCACTCAACTCACATACTCACCTCTCCACACTTGCACCCATCACTTACCTTCACAGCGCACTTTTGCACCCCGCAGACCCACTACTCGCCTCAGTGACCCTGGCAGGGTTCGGAGCCTTCGGGAAGCCCGCACTTGTGTGGGTAAAATGGGGATAATTCTCTTATCTGCCTGTTAACTACCTGTTAACAGGCAGATAAGAGGCACTAATCCCCTTCCCGCCTCCAAGGAGACTGGATCCTGGCAAGATGGCACGGAGGCGGGTTGGGGGCGGATTGGGCACCCGCCCCCAGATTCTGCCATATTCCTGTCAGTCCCGCCTCCATACCCGCCTCCCCAGGGCTGGCAAGATCGCGCCCACATTATCTGTTCATTTATCTCTTTGCTGTTTGTGGGACCTTGCTGGGCACAAATTAGCTGCTTCATTTCCTGACTTTACAACACTGACTACACTTCAAAGTACTTGATTGGCTGTAAAGTGCTATGGGACGTCTTGAGGTCAAGAAAGACGCTATATAAGTGCAAGTTTTTTCTTTCTTTTATAAAAAAAATTATATCAGACATTATCAGTAATATTCAGACAAGCTCAATCATCAATCTTATTGAGGACCCATGGGACTACACCTCAATCCTGATTTTTATAGGGTCAGTAGCAATGTTCCCTTTAAGCTGTTCAGCTGAGCAATGCTATGGACCTCCCGCGCAGCTAGCTCACCGGCTTTTCAATGGGAAAAACCGCGCATGCTCAGTATTTTGAATGGGCCGCACATGCAATAAAAATTAAAGGGACCATTGGTCAGTCTCTCTCCCCCTCTTGCTCTGTTTCTGATTCATTTGCTTTCTTTTCTATCCTGTTACTTTTCCAAGCTGCTGAACACAATTGTAGCTCCCACATTGCAACTAAAGTTTTAAAGGAAATTGAAGTGACAGAAATCCTTTGATGAAACAACCAAATTCAATTTATTTAATGCACTTATTTAATATTAATTCTTTAATATGCTACTCTTTCTTACATTTTACTTCCTCCCACTATTTCTTGCTATTCTTTTCCTCACTCCTCTGTTATTCTGTGCTCCACTTTCTTTCTGATTTTCCTTCTCCCTCTTTTCCACAGCCATACCGAATCAGAGACTTCTACTTGCTGGCAGTACAAGTTCCATATATATTTAGCATTTATAAAAAGAACTAGTGACTCTCTTGTGGTGTGCTCGCAATAAGTTGCACATTTAAATTGACAGCAGCATTATAAGATGTAAAGAACTTGTTGTACACGAGTATTATGTTGAAGGTTAAGCTAACCTGACCTTTTAAAGCCAAAAAGTCAAAAAGCTCTAAATCCTGAGGTCAGTAATAGGTTAATTGCTGTTGGTGAGAGAAATTTACAGATTGACAGGTGCTCGTAAATCTCCAGCTCCACATCAAAGGAAACCAGCCTGACAGGCAAGCCAGAAGATTTGGATTTTTACTTATATAATCCAGAAATTCGGCTCCCTGGCTTCCTGCGGGTGCAAGGATTGCGCGCGTACCTACCTACCGCGCCTGCCGTTGACCTCTGGGCCCACGGGGACTTCAGCTCCTAGGCCTCCTGCAGCTGCTGGCGCGCAGTGCTTGTGTATCCCAGGGGCGTAGTTAGTGCGATGCGTCCCCTGGGATCACGTGAGCCATGGAGAGCCAATGGCAGCAGACCATCTTTCATTCATAGATTTGACAGGAAGAATACAGAATGAATATAGATCGGCCCCAAAACATCCCTAAAACTACAAATAATTTTTTTTTTAAATCACATTTTTAAAATAACTATAAATTACATTAATTAACTATTTTAAACAAAAATTTAAATTTTTGAAAAAGTTATTTCCATTTTTAACGGGGCTAAAACTAAACTTACCTTTCTTTAAAGTAATTAAAAAAGATAAATCTGTGAAAAAAATGTTTAAATTTTAATAAAATCAACACCTTGTTAAAAGAAGGCCTTGCACATCCTTTTTAAAAGTGTATCTTCTCCGTGCTTACCTTCACGGAGGAACCTGTAAAAAAACTCAAAGTGCGAGGCGAACGCGCTGGCCCTCCGGCGTGCGCGTTCGACCTCTGAACCCCTTTCCTCAGGGGAACGGAAGTGCCGGTTTCATGCAGTCCACGGGTGAGTACATAGTGCGTACTCACCCGACAACAGACGAATTTCTGCCCCAATATATATATATAGTGGGTGTCCAACAATATTGCTCATGGAAAGTCAGAGCATATGTTGTTTTATAAGGACTGGTGTATTATACCATATAATCAATTAATTATTCTGCCAAAGTAGATATATGTTCCGTTAAGATTACAATGTTTAATTGCTCTGCATTTTTTAAACTAATGCTTAGGTTGACTATGGGTCAGTCTAGCTTTTTTTTTAAGTATTTAAGGGCACAAACTCTAATTGTTGTTAAGTAAACAGAGGTCACTCAATTTAGTTATTTAGTGAGGGAACTGGAGATTGGAATGTATTCATCATTTCAGGCTATAGAGTACAGGCGCACAGCATTTTAAGATTTTTTTGCATTAATTAAGAGGGAGAAAATAGAATATGAGAGTAAGCTTGCAGGGAACATAAAAACTGACTATAAAAGCTTCTATAGATATGTGAAGAGAAAAATATTGGTGAAGTCAAGCGTAGGTCCCTTGCAGTCAGAATCAGGGGAATTTATAATGGGGAACAAAGAAATGGCTGACCAATTAAATACATACTTAGGTTCTGTCTTCACAAAGGAGGACACAAATAAACTCCCAGAGATGTCGGGGAACATAGGGTCTAATGAGAGGGAGGAATTGAATTAAATCAGTATTTGTAGGGAAATGGTGTTAGGGAAATTGACTGGATTGAAGGCCGATAAATTCCCAGGGCCTGATAATCTACATCCTAGGGTACTTAAGGAAGTGGCCCTAGAAATAGTAGATGCATTGCTGATCATCTTCCAAAATTCTATAGACTCTGGAATAGTTCCCATGGATTGGAGGGTAGCTAATGTAACCGCACTATTTAAAAAAGGTGGTGGAGAGAAAACGGGGAATTATAGACCGGTAAGCCTGACATCGATAGTGGGGAAAATGCTAGGGTCCATTGTAAAAGATGTAATAGCAGAGCACTTGGAAAACAGTGACAGGATCGGACAAAGTCAACATGGATTTACAAAAGGTAAATCATGCTTGACTAATCTACTGGAATTTTTTGAGGATGTAACTGGTAGGATAGATAAGGGAGAACCAGTGGATGTGGTGTATTTGGACTTTCAGAAGGCTTTCGATAAGGTCCCGCATAAGAGATTAGTGTGCAAAGTTAAAGCACATGGGATTGGGGGTAAGGTACTGACTTGGATAGAGAACTGGTTGGCAGACAGGAAGCAAAGAGTTGGAATAAACGGGTCTTTTTCTGAGTGGCAGGCAGTGACTAGTGAGGTACCGCAGGGATCGGTGCTAGGACCCCAGCTATTCACAATACATATTAATGATCTAGACAAGGGAACTAGATGTAATATCTCCAAGTTTGCAGATGACACAAAGCTGGGTGGGCGTGTGTGCTGTGAGGAGGATGCAGAGAAACTCCAGTATGATTTGGACAGGTTGGGTGATTGGGCAGATGCATGGCAGATGCAGTATAATGTGGATAAATGCGAGGTTATCCACTTTGGTGGCAAAAACAGGAAGACAGATTATTATCTGAACGGCAATAGATTGGGAAAAGGGGAAGTGCAACGAGACCTGGGTGTCCTTGTGCACCAGTCGCTGAAGGTAAGCATGCAGGTGCAGCAGGTGGTTAAGAAGGCAAATGGTATGCTGGCCTTCATAGCGAGAGGATTCGAGTACAGGAACAAGGATGTCTTGCTGCAGTTGTACAGGGCCTTGGTGAGACCACACCTTGAGTATTGTGTGCAGTTTTGGTAACCTTATCTGAGGAAGGATGTTCTTGTCATGGAGGGAGTGCAGCGAAGATTCACCAGACTGATACCTGGGATGGCAGGAATGACGTATGAAGAGAGATTGGGTCGATTAGGCTTATATTCGCTAGAGTTTAGAAGAATGAGAGGGGATCTCATTGAAACTTATAAAATTCTAACAGGACTAGACAGACTAGATGCAGGAAGGATGTTCCCGATGGCGGGGGAGTCCAGAACCAGGGGTCACAGTCTAAGGATAAAGGGTAAGCCATTTAGGACTGAGATGAGGAGGAATTTCTTCACCCAGAGAGTGGTGAACCTGTGGAATTCTCTACCACAGAAGGCAGTTGAGGCCAATTCATTAAATATATTCAAGAAGGAGTTAGATATATTTCTTAAGGCTAAAGGGATCAAGGGATATGGGGAGAAAGCAGGGACAGGGTACTGAATTTGGATGATCAGCCATGATCTCACTAAATGGCAGAACAGGCTCGAGGGGCCGAATGGCCTGCTCCTATCTTCTATGTTTCTATGTAACAAAAGGTCCAATTTTAACGGTGAGCGGGAATTCGGGGGAGGGGGAGGAGGGGCTGAAGCAAGCATCAAACTCAACTAACCTTGGCATTGTGAGCCTCATCTGCATGCTGCTGGTCAGATGCCCACTCAAAACAGAAAAGACGTGGCAGCTCGTCGGCGGGTGGGAGCAGAATTTCGGGTGTCACGAGCCGGCACCAAAGGAATGGGTGGGGAGTTCAAAGGGGTCTGGCTAGCAGTAAGGGGGGGAAGGCTGGGTCAGGGGTGAGTTAACTTTCCCTGTGGGTCCCGAAGGAGCACTTCTGCTTCTTGTAGCTCCATGAGGAAATGTTTTTTACATTTTTTTAAAACTTACCTGTTTGGGCCTCTTCTGGTCACAGCTCCCCTTCCTGCTGTCTTCATCTTACAGAAAAGCCACAATGGCTTCCCCGCTCAGACCACAGTTAAAATTGCAGTCGGGGCCTGATAACCTCATCAGGGCCGGATCTACATATTTAAAGAAGGACCCCGTCGGCTTCAGGCGGGTGTCCTTGCCACCTGCTCAGAAGAGCAGGTTAAAATAGAAGACAGTGGGGTCGGTGCGGAATATCAGTGGGTGAGTCACCCAGCTGATTTTAACTGCCCGCCCACCTGGTTGCTGCCAGGTGGATAGGGTTAGAATCACCCTTAAGATGTAGCACCTGTAGTGTGACGCCTGCATGTGTGGATGTACCACTGTTAATATATACATTTTGGGGCAGGCTTCATGGATCAGCTGGTCTTTTCATGCCCATCATTTTCATATGTTCGGATATTATTACTAGTGAATCTCCCATGGTGTTTTCATGGGAAATTCAAATGATATACTGTTTTCATAATATATGATGTAAAATTTACATGGCACTTCCTATATACAGTATATTAACCTTACTTCTTGTGTCTCATTTTTTGAGTAATGATTTATATGCCAGCATTTGTAAGTTGTCAACATTTATAGTGTCTCAATAGTCACCATCATATTTTGTTGATTTGCTTAAAGTAAAGCATCAGCAAATCATATCTGAAGCAGTAGGGAACATATTAATCAATAGCAAAGTAAGTGGGTAGAAAACTGCCAGTGAGAAGCTTATGAAAATAACCAACCCCAAATGATTGATCAGAACCTACCAATGAAAAAAATTAAAAGAAAAAATAGTTGAATCAATCGAATTAGAATGCTTTTTGAAAAAATATCATCCTCCAATCATTTCTCAATAATTGAAATTTCTAATGTTCAAAATAACATTTTAAGCAAAAATTGAAACACCGAAATAATTACATATCTCACAACAACATGATTACATTTACCCATTGGATGTTTTTGGTCATTTTTAATTCCTTCCTTAAAATTTACTTGTCTCAAAAGCCTTGGCTTCAATTGAATATATTTCCTTGGAACAGCTGGAAATTTACCAACCACAGCTGAGCATGAGCAGTTTGGAGAATTTCCCAGCATGCAATCTTTGAATTCTGAGCATGTGCAGTTTGGAGAATTTCCCAGCATGCAATCTTTGAATTCTGAGCAAGTGCAGTTTGGAGAATTTCCCAGCATGCATCTGTTGAAGGGTGCTTCTTCTCATCCTGTGAGGATTTATAAAATACTTTGTTTTTTGCAAAAGACTTTGAAAGATACCAGAGGTTGAATTCTCAAAACTTTATTTCTTGCTTGAAATCACCTGCCAGCCACGATCATTCCCCCTTCCACTGCCCTGCCCGCACTCCCGGCACTTACCTGAGTGCCGCAGTTGCGAGGCAAGCGACCCAAAATTCATTTCTGAAATGGGCAATCTGCCAGCTCATCTAAATAAATGAAATGAGGCCTGAGGCCCAATTTTGTGCTGGCCCCAGCCTCTTGATCACTGCACAGTGTCAATTCTGGGCCTGAAAATGGGTGGAGTGAGCTAATTTCACTGATTTGAGAAGGGATCTAGCACAGGTAGACTGGAAAAAATGTTTGGCCAAGAAAACAGTAAATGAGCAATGACAGGCCTTCAAAGTGGGGATAGTTCGGGTACAAATCAATCATGTTCCCATAAGGAGGAAAGATGGGGCATCCAAAGTTAGAGCTCCCTGGATGACAAAGGAAATAGAGGTTAAAATAAAACAGATAAAGGAGGTTTATGACAATTGTCAGGTACAGAATACAATCAAAAACCAGGCAGAATACAGAGAGTGCAGGGGGAAATTGAAAAATGATTTAAGAAGGGCAAAGTGAGAGTATGAGAAAAGACTAGCAGGTAACATCAAAGGGAACCCAAATATCTTTTGTAAACATATAAAAAGTAAAAGAATGGTGGGCCAATTAGGGACAAAAAAGAAATCATCTTGTGGAGGCAGAGGACATAACTGAGGTACTGAATGGGTACTTTGCATCTGTCTTAACAAAAGAAGATGATCAAGTTAATGTCGGAGTAGAGGAGGGGGGAGTAGAGATATTGGATAGGATAAAAATAGATAGGAGGTACTAAATAGGTTGGCATCACTCAAAGTTAGCAAGGCACCTGGTCCAGATGGGATGCATCCTAGGTTGTTGAGGGAAGCTAGGATGGAGATAGCAGAAGCCCTGACCATAATCTTTCAATCCTCCTTAGATATGGTACAGGACTGGAGGATTGCAAATCTTGCACCCCTGTTCAAAAAAGGGGAAAGGGATAAACCTGGTAACTACAGGTTAATCAATCTAACGTCAGTGGTGGGAAAACTACTAGAGAAAATTGTCAAGGACAAAATTAACTCTCACTTGGAGAAGCATGGGTTAATAAGGGACAGCCAGCATGGATTTGTTAAAGGTAAATCGTATCTGACGAACCTGTTTGAGTTCTTTGATAAAGTAACAGAGAGGATTGATGAAGGATGTTGTCTACATGGACTTTCAAAAGGCATTTAATAAAGTACCTCATAACAGACTTATTTGGAAAATAGAAGCACATGGTATTAAAGGGACAGTGGTAACTTGGGAAAGAAATTGGTTATGGGATAAGAGGCCGAGAGTAGTGGTGAACGGATGTTTCTGACTGGAGAGAAGTATAAAGTGGGGTCCCCCAGGGGTCAGTATTTTCTTGTTATATAAAAGACCGGAAGGAGTGGACCTGGAGGGAGCACAGCGAGAGTGGAGCAGTTAAAAGGAGTGGCAGCGACTCAACAGAGGCAGTTTTTGAAAAAGTGACTTCAGTGTAAAAAAAGTGACATCGGTACAAGGGAAGGAGCTGATTGGTGAGTAGCTGGTGAGTGTATTTTTTTTAAGTTCATAAGATTATTTCTGCTGGGTTAGTTCTTAGTCTATTAAATAGAGGCATGGCAGGGCCGCTCAGTCCCGTGGAGTGCACATCCTGTGCCATGTGGGAAGTCCTGGACGCTTCGCGTAGCCTGGACGACCACATGTGCGGGAAGTCTCGTCAGCTACAGCAACTCGAGCTCCGGGTTTTGGAGCTTGAGCAGCGGCTGGAGTCACTGCAGTGCATCCGCGAGGCTGAGAGTTACGTGGATAGCACATTTCTAGAGGTGGTCACCCCGCAGCTTAAGAGTATGCAGGCAGAGAGGGAATGGATAACCGCCAGACAGAAGAGGAGGACCAGGCAGGTAGTGCAGGAGTCCCCGGAGTGTATCGCGCTCTCCAACCAGTATCCTGTTCTGAATACTGGTGACGGCGATGGTTCCTCTGGGGAGTGCAGCCACAGTCAAGTCCACAGCACCCTGGGTGGCTCAGCTGCACAGGGAGGGAGGAAAAAGAGTGGAAGAGCAATAGTGGTGGGGATTCGATAGTTAGGGGAGCAGACAGGCATTTCTGTGGCCGTAGATGTGACTCCAGGATGTTGCCTCCCTGGTGCCAGGGTCAACGATGTCACTGAGCAGCTGTAGGACACTCTGAGGGGGGAGGGTGAACAGCCAGAGGTCGTTGCCCATATCGGTACCAACGACATAGGCAGAAAGAGGGATGAGGTCCTGCAGGCAGAGTTTAGGGAGCTAGGAGAGAGAGTAAAAAGCAGGACCTCAAAGGTAGTAATCTCCGGATTACTCCCGGTGCCACATGCTAGTGAGTACAGGAATAGGAGGATAGAACAGATGAATGCGTGACTGGAGAGATGGTGCAGGAGGGAGGGCTTTAGATTCCTGAGGCATTGGGACCGTTTCTGGGGAAGGTGGGACCTGTACAAGCCAGACGGGTTACACCTCAACAGAGCCAGGACCAATATTCTCGCGGGGAGGTTTGTTAGTGCTGTTGGGGAGGGTTTAAACTAACTTGGCAGGGGGGTGGGCACCAGCATATAGGAGTAGAAAAGAGAAATAAGGTGCATAAAAGAGTGAGTGTGTTGGATAGTACTAGAGAAGATAGTACTGGAGGTGGTAGCAGAACCATATTAGATAGGAGCAGACTAAGAAAGACTACGAAAAATTCAAAAATGTGTTTAGAATGCATGTACATAAATGCACAAAGTGTGGTGAATAAGGTTGGTGAGCTACAAGCACAATTAGCTGTGTGGCAATATGATGTTGTGGCAATAACGGAAACGTGGCTTAAAACGGTGAGGACTGGGTACTTAATATTCAAGAGTACAAGGTGTTCAGAAAAGATAGGGAAGGAGAAAAGGGAGGTGGGGTGGCAATGCTGATTAAGGAAGACATTGTAGTGTTGGAAAGGGAGGATGTTCTTGAGGGAACAAGGACAGAATCCATTTGGTTAGAGTTGAGGAGCAAAAAGGGTATGATCACGCTATTGGGGGTATTCTATAGGCCTCCAAATAGTGAGAGGGAGGTAGACAAGCAAATCTGCAGGGAAATCGCAGAAATATGCAAGAGTTATAGTGTGGTGATATTGGGGGACTTTAATTACCCAAATATCAATTGGGATAATGCTGGGGTAAAGGGAAAGGAGGGGGAGGAATTTCTGAAATGTGTTCAGGAGAATTTCCTTGACCAATATGTTCTTGATGTGGAAATGCCGGTGTTGGACTGGGGTGGACAAATGTGAGAAGGCACACAACACCAGGTTATAGTCCAACAGTTTTATTTGAAATCACAAGCTTTCGGAGCGCTGTTCCTTCGTCAGGTGAAGTCCTGACGAAGGAGCAGCGCTCCGAAAGCTTGTGATTTCAAATAAAACTGTTGGACTATAACCTGGTGTTGTGCGACTTCTCAAATATGTTCTTGGCCCAACTAGAAAGGAGGCATTGCTGGATCTGGTGCTGGGGAATGAGGTGGGCCAGGTCGACCAAGTGTCTGTGGGAGAACACTTGGGTACGAGTGATCATCGTATCATAAGATTTAGATTAGCAATGGAGAGGAGCAAGGAACAATCTAGAGTGGAACTTCTAAACTGGAATAGGGCTAACTTCAATGGGATGTGAAAGGATCTAACCAGGGTAAAATGGAACCAAAGACTGACAGGAAAAACTGTAACGGAACAATGGGTGATCTTTAAGGAGGAGATGATCCAAATACAGGCTAGGTACATTCCAATAAGAGGGAAGCGTAAGGGAACCAAAGCAAGGGCTCCTTGGATGACGAGGGCGATAGAGAAGATGATGAAACAAAAAAAGAGGGTGTATGATGCATGTCAAGTGAATTCTTCAAGGGAGAACCAGACCAAATACAGTAAGTTGAGAGGGGATGTGAAGATGAAAATAAGATTGGCAAAGAGAGAATATGAGAGTAGAATGGCGGTTAACATAAACACATGAGGGAACCCAAAAATCTTCTACTGGCATGTAAACAGTAAGCGGGTAGTAAGAGGCGGAGTGGGGCCTATTAGAGACAAAGAAGGTGATATATGCTTAGAGGCGCAGGGCAAGGCTAGAATACTCAATGAGTACTTTGTATCGGTGTTTACTAAGGAGGTGGATGCTGACAAAATATCGGTGGAAGTGGAAAAGGTAGAAGCAATGGAATGGGTGAAAATTGATCGACAGGATGTACTTGAAAGGCTGGGTATGCTTAGCGTGGACAAGTCGCCTGGTCCAGATGGCTTGCATCCCAGGTTGCTAAGGGAATGGGGGAGGAGATAGCGGAAGGGCTTGCCATAATTTTCCAATCTTCCCTAGATGCGGGGGAGGTGCCTGAGGATTGGAAAGTGGCAAATTGTTCAAGATAGGGTGTAAGCACAATCCTAATAACTACAGGCCGGTCAGTTTAACATCAGTGGTGGGTAAAGTTTTAGAAACAATAATCAAGGAAAAAATTAACGGGGATTTGGAGAGGTTTAAGCTAATTAAGGAGAGCCAACACGGGTTTGTAAAAGGCAGATTGTGTTTGACTAATCTAATTGAATTTTTTGATGAAGTAACAGAGAGGATTGATGAATGGAATGCAATGGATGTTGTCTACATGGATTTTTGGAAGGCGTTTGACAAAGTACCACATAGAAGGCTGGTTAACAAAATTGAGGCTCATGGAATAGGTGGGTCAGTGGCAGCTTGGATAAGGAATTGGCTTAAGGACAGAAAACAGCGAGTTGTGGTAAATGGCTGTTTTTCAGACTGGAGGATGGTAGACAGTGGTGTTCCGCAAGGGTCAGTGCTGGGGCCACTGCTTTTTTTTTGATATATATATAAATGACCTGGATATTGGAATACAGAGTAGAATTTCTAAATTTGCCAATGACACCAAACTTGGGGGTGTGGCAAACAATGATGATGATATCAATCAACTGCAATGGGACATAGAAAGGCTAGCAGAATGGGCAGACAAGTGGCAGATGGAATTTAATACAGAGAAGTGTGAAGTGATACATTTTGGCAGAAGGAACAGGGAGAGGCAATATACACTTAATGGCACAGTTTTAAATAGTGTGCAGGGACAGAGGGACCTGGAAGCTAATGTGCATAGGTCCCTGAAGGTGGCAGGACGTATTGAGAGAGTGGTTAACAAAGCATATGGGATCTTGGGCTTCATAAATAGAGGTATTAAATACAAAAGTAGACAAGTTATGCTGAACCTTTATAAAGCGCTGGTTAGGCCACAACTGGAGTATTGTGTCCAGTTCTGGTCACCATACTTTAGGAAGCATGTGAAGGCCCTTGAGAGGGTGCAGAGGAGATTTACCAGAATGGTTCCAGGGATGGGGGAATCTTAGCAACAAGGACAGGTTGGAGAAGCTGGATTTGTTTTCATTAGAGCAAAGGAGGTTGAGGGGTGATTTGATAGAGGTGTACAAGATTATGATGGGTTTGGATAGGATAGACGGGGAAAGGCTGTTCCCACTAGTTGATGGTACAAGGACTAGGGGACACAGATTTAAGGTTTTGGACAAGAGATACAAGCGAGACTTGATGAAAAACTTTTTTACACAGCGAGTGGTGATGACCTGGAATTCGCTGCTGACGGAAGTGGTGGAAGCGGAGACACTCAATGTTTTCAAGGGGAGACTGGATAGGCACTTGAGGGAAATAAACTTGCAGGGCTACAGGGATAGAGCGGGGGAATGGGACTGACTGGATTGCTCTACAGAAAGGCGGCACGGACTCGATGGACCAAATGTCCTCCTTCTGTGCCGTTATGACTCAATGACTCTGACCTAGGGGGAAAAATTCAGTTCGTTAGCGCCTGGCGGGGGTGCTAACAGGGCGCTGATGCAATAGCGCTAGGGCGAGGTGAATCCAGCGACGCACGCCAAATCCAGCACCCCCCCCCCCCCATAGCACCGCTGCTATGAGTTACCGCCGGAGACCTCAGCGACAGGAAGATCGTGACGTCAGTGAGCGTGCGACACTCACTGGGCGCCCAATCTGCAAAATTCATTTTCGCCCCCTGCCTTAGTGCCTCGCCCCGACAGCGACAGGGAGAGGAGGCGTCAAGCAGGCGGTTGCTGACTCCAGGGGCGGCATTTAAAGGCATCCTCGGTAATGAGTCACGGCTGTCAGCTTAGTGGTGTTTCTCTGCTTCCTTGTCCGTTTGATATTGTGAAACCGATTCATTAAGTCATTTAAAGGTTGTTTAGTATCAGGAGTGTTGTGGCTACTAAAAATTCGTTACATTTATTCTCACAACATATCAAAGTGCTACACTTGGTTACATTAATGGGGCTTTACTGGCAGTCAACCTCGCCCTCCAAGATCTACGGCACAGGCAGCGTGGAAGATTGGAACATGTGGCCAGAGGGAGGAGAAGGGCCATGAGGGCTTACAACAGGAGGCCTTACCCTCCGAGGGTATTCCGAGAGCAGTTCTCCTACCTCCAATTAAGCGAAGAGCAGTGTATTAGAAGGCTCCATTTCAGCAAGGAGCTGGTCACGGAACTCTGCCACCTCCTGAAACCAGGCCTTAGATCAGGGCGACCACGGCTCTCCTTGTGGCAGTCAAGGTCACCGTTGCCCTCAATTACTTCGCCAGCGGATCCTTCCAGCCTGCAACAGGAGGTATAGCTAACATCTCGCAGTTCACCATCCATCGCTGCATCCAGGAGGTCACAGAGGCTCTCTACAGTAGGAGAAGGGACTAAATTTCCTTCCCCGTCACCAGAGAGAGGCAGGATGAGCGTACATATGGCTTTACCAGGATATCGGGATTCCCCATGGTGCAGGGCACCATTGACTGCACCCACATGCCTTTGCGGGCACCGCATAACAATCCTGAGATCTTCCGTAACCGAAAAGGTTACCACTCACTTAATGTGCAGTTGGTGTGCAACCATAGACAACGAATTCTCATTGTGAATGCCTGCTATCCTGGCAGCAGCCACGATGCCTTCATCCTGCGCCAAACCGGTGTGCCAGCACTCTTCCAGCCACCACCTCAAGCTCACGGCTGGCTGGTTGGAGACAAGGGCTATCCACTCTCCACCTGGCTCATGACTCCCCTCCACAACCCCAACACTTCTGCCCAGCACTCATATAATGAGAGCTATGCAGCCACCAGGAACATCACTGAGCAGACCATCGGGCTGCTCAAGCAACGGTTCCGCTGCCTTGACCACTCGGGAGGAGCCCTCCAGTACTTGACTGAGCGGGTGTCCCATTTCGTCGTGGTCTGCTGCATGCTCCACAACTTGGCCATCATGAGGGCCCAGCCCTTGCCACCAGGGATTGCGGGACCACCTCAGGAGGAGGAGGGAGAGGGAGAGGAGGAGGAGGAGGAGGAGGAACAGGAGCGAGGGAGGAGGCAGCCACTCAATCGGCCTTCCGGAAGGGTGGTCCATGACCGCCTCATCAGACTGCGGTTCCAATAAATTAAACCCCAGATCCCCGTTGCTCACCACATCCCCATCATGCCATCCCTGTCGCAGGCCATATCACAGCGCAAAGCTGAACTGAGAGATACCACAAAATAATCCAAACTGAATTAATAAATTTATCAATAATCAATGAACACATATTTACAGCAATATTATTACCTATTCACCCTTGTGCAATCCCTTAATGCCCCTCGTTACTGTGCCTCTGCCTACACTAGTGCTCTTACTAAGTTTTGGTCCAGTGGCTGCAGCAGGGCTGGTGGAAGGCTGCTGAGTGTCCGTGCAGGAAACTTCAGATGGCCTTGCAGGATGCCCTCGACCAGCTCTGGGCCTGGAAGGCCCAGCTGTGTACTGTACCACCTCCGCATGGGCGGCAGCAGTCTGGGCTGACTGGATGACAGGCAGCGACAAGGACAATGGCGGAGTGCCAGTGGTGGCAGCAGGAATGCTGTCATCCTGAGAGAGGACAGCAGCTTCCTGCTCCACTGACCCCCTGCCACTTCCCCGGGGCAGCATCTCAGCATCCCTAGCAATCTGTTGCAGTACAGATTGCTGGCCTGCTGCGACACCGTGAAAGCCCCAGGTCAACGGTGGTAGACCCAGCCACGATGGCAGCAGTCAGAGCTCGCGTGGCATCAAGCTGAGACTGCATGACTGCAGTCTGAAATTGAATACCACCAAGCATAGACTGCATTACAGCACTAAGACGTTGTGTCGCTTCCGCCTGTGCTGCAATGGAAGCTGCCAGATTACCCATCACACGCGGCATCAGGTCTGGGTCGCCACGGTCTCTCTGGGTGTCTACCATCCTTTGTAGACTGAAAATGATGGGCTCCATGGTGTGCACAGAGCTCTGTGCAATGTTGGAGGCGGACTCATCCACACTCCTTATCATTGTCAAGAGGCTCTCGGGCACCCTTGCCATTGCACCTAGCATCTCCATATGCATGCCCATCACCCTTCTAAAGGCCTCCCCATCGAGGTCTTCATCCGAGTCCTGTGCAGCAGAACTGACGCGTGAACTCGCCCTCCGGGGAGCTGGCTCCCGAGCTACCCTTTCCCCCTGACCTTGCTGCAGCCCGCTCGTCCCCGGTGCATCACCCTGTGCAGATCCCGCTACTATACAAGCCTCTAAAGAACGCCTAGTGCCAGTATCTGAGTTGGTGCCTGCGGGTGAGACATGCAGTGACGCGGTGTCTTCTTCCTCCTCCTCTTCTCCCGCCTCACTCTCAATGGTGCCCTCAGGGACAGGCTGCTCAGGTGCTTGCTGATTATCTGAACACATAAAGGCACAAGAGTCGGGTTAAGGTGAAGGGAGGGGGCACGTAGGGAGAAATGCATGCATGCAGCATGATTAGCTGGAAAGTGCAAAACGCTTGTGGGGTGAGGGGGAAGTGGGATGTGAGAAGGTGGTGTAGGGATGAACATATCGTTGTCCCCAAGGGGGTTAACGTTACCGGTGGCCACAGCGCCCACCACCTGGCGCCCAATAATTTGCAGCAATCGAGTCTCCAGCTCAGACAGTGGTTGGGTGTCGGCTTGTCTCCCGCCTGTGTGCTCCTGCTCCCTCCTGTTGTGAGCCACCTTGGCCTGTAAGAGAAAGGAAAGTGTGTGAGTGAGTGTGGACCAATGTGTCTGGGTGATGTGCCTGCCATAGTAGAATAGCTATGATTGTGTGTGAGATGTGGGTGTGAGTGTTGGTAGGTAGAGATTGTTGGTGGGTGAGTGCTGAGGTTGTGGTGCTTTGGGCAGTGTGTGCAGACTGTGGTTCAGATGGTGGTATGTAGCATTTGTTGAAGCATTGACTCACCCTGACCTCCCAAGTGAGGTCGTTAAATTTCTTCCTGCACTGCGTGTGGGTCCTGGGGACCATAGTGCTGCCCAAGATGTGCTGGGCTACCTCCCTCCACATGGTGCGGAACACTTGCAGCGAGGGCCTCCTGCCACTTGCCGGGTAGAGCACCGCCCTCCCTCTTTCCACTGCGAACACCAATGGTCGCAGAATCTGCGGGCTCTCTCCCTGGGGTGTGGATCTGCCATCATTATGGCTGCTTGAGTCGTCCGGCTCCTTCTCCTTGACCTGCTGCTGCTGGCTGAGATGGCTGCACAGCCAGCAATGATGAGAATGAGGTTCTGTAGTATCAATTAACCTCCCCTTTAAGAACTAGAAAGAGCAGTGGCAATGATGACTTGCGATTAGACTGCACCTGATATTGGTCAGCGTTTCAAGTTTAACACCACTGAGCTAGGCCATTAGAGCTTGATTTAGCACTTCAATCCTTTCTTTGTGCAATGAGATTTAATTTTGCATGCAGTCTGAAGCATTAGCGCCTGGCGCTAATTCTCAAACTTTTCAAAAGTTACCGCCCATTCCTGGGCTATAATGAATGGATAATGGGAGTATGGAGAGGCAGTATAATCCAAGTTTTGAGGGGGAGGCAAGAGGGTCCTGGGGGTGCATATTCACAAAACTTTGAAGGTGGGAGGGCAAGTTGAGAAGGAGGTTAAGAAAGCATTTGGGATACTTGGCTTTGTAAACAGGGGCATTTAATACAAAAACAAAGTTATTATGCTAAACCTATACAAATCACTGGTTAGGCCTCAGCTGGAGTATTGTGTACAATTCTGGGCACCACACTTTAGGAAGGATGCTAAGGCCTTGGAGCAGGTACAGAGGTTTACCAGGATGATACCAGGGATGAGGGAGTTCATTCATTGGAGAAGCTGGGATTGTTCCCCTTTGAGCAGAGAAGGTTAAAGGAGACCTAATAGAGGTATTCAAAATTATGAGGGGTTTTGATAGAGCAAGTAGGAAGAAACTATTTCCTCTGGCAAGTGGGTCAGTAACCAGAGATCATAGATTTAAATTAATTGGCAATACCGGGAGGCACAAAGGTACCCACTATCTCTTCCCCCCTCCCCCCTCCCCGGGTCTTTTTTGAGAGTCTTTTAACTGAAATAACAACAGAAAACGCTGGAAAAACTCAGCAGGCGAGGCAGCATCCGTGGAGAGAGAAACAGAGTTAACGTTTCAGGTCGAAGACCTTTCATCAGAACTGGAGACAGCAGGAAATCAAACAGATTTAAGGCAAGGATAAAGCTGGGAAAAGGGGGAGGGGATGAAAGAACAAAAGGAGAGATTTTTGCTATCGTCTTTTAACTGAAACTTGGATAGATGTACACATGGCACCATGGCAATTCATTGTACTGTTGAGACGTGGAGTTTATTAGTTGAAGGATGTGAAATAAAGAACTGGGCAACAACCCTTTGTAGTTATTGCAGTCCAAGAGGTCTCCAGGCACTGAGTTGTCGGTCAGACCGGGTTCAAAGACATAATGGAGCATCTTGAACATTTGAAGTACAACAATTTACACCTTGTCTAGTCCTCACATTCCAAGGAGCCGCTAAATGCTGTTGACAATGAATCACCTACCTTTTATACAAATATGGTTTCCACTTATCTCATTAATTAGAAGATCAAACACTTTGGTCTGCTTTTGTGCACACATCCTGACCCTGTTTTAGCTAGTTTTAGGAGTCTCAGGGGGGTTTTATTTTCAGATTTCCAGGATCTGCAGTATTTTGTTTGTGTTTTTTTCCAGTTCTAACCTCAGCTAGTTTAAAATCATTCCCATTTCCCCTATATAATTAAAGTTATAAAAGAAAAAAAGTGAAATTTCATCATTTGCAGCAGCGTAGTGCTTACCTTGCATCTCAACAACCACTGGCCTGTGCTCATACCTCACAGTCTAGTGCGGTCAAAATAAAACGTCTTTGTATTGTTTCTGGACTGCAGTCTGCCAGCTGGGAACCCTCTAGACCATAGCTCAGGGGATGTGAGCCGCATGCTGCTCTTTTGTATAGCTCTTTGAATGCTTTGTTTAGCTGCTCTGCCGACACACTCAGTTCTCATGTGAGGGGGTGGAATCAAAATGGACACAATCAGCCTTAACAAAACATGCATCCTTCCTTCCATTCTGACCCAGCTATTCTATATATTTGGAATTAATTATAATATATTAACTATTTACTGCTGGGTGTGAGAACTAATGTGGTCCTTAGTTATGCTGTAATACATTATTAAAAACTGAGAATTTACACTTGGAATTCACCTTCCTGAAAAATAAAGCTTTCTTTTTTCATTAACATTTTATCCCTGATTTTGCAATGGTAAAAATGGGGTTGAGTTGGCATATACAGGTTCACTTGTGACAGCAGCTCAGGAGGCTAGCCACACCAAATTTTACAATGGGAGTTCCACTCCCTAATTTGAATAGGCTACTGGCAGATAAAAAACTTGCCCAGAGAGCTTGGTGGTCTGTTACACATTTGGCTGGGAAATGTCAAATCCCATGAGCCAGCTGCTCACCATTAAAGGAGCTGAGCTGGCAGAAAAGTGGATTAATGTGGGCAGCAAAGGGAGATATGTGGGCAATGTTGCTCTCTTTGATGCTAAAGATTTGGAGGTCCTGCTCTAGGATACTGATGCAAACTTCTGTTTGTTTTATGCAAATTGCCTGACTCCAGGAATTCTGGCGAGGTCAGGCACTTGGATCATCAGTGGAGTGTGGGATCATGGATTTTTGGCCCCCATGTGTGTAGCCCAGGGAACCAGACAACAAACAGTAATATAGTCTTTTGCTGCCTTGTTAAAAAACAGACTATTAAATTAACGGAAACAAAAGCAAAATACTGTGGATGCTGGAAATCTGAAATAAAAACAGAAAATGCTGGAAATACTCAGCAAGTCAGGCAGCATCTGTGGAGAGAGAAACAGAATTAACGTTTCAGGTCGATGACCTTTCGTCATCGTAAATTAATGGACTGTTGAGTTAAAATATAGCTCAACAGTCTGCTCTGTGCGGTTGTGTATCTGTATTTGTCTGTGCATTCATATATTTGGATCCCGTAGCCTCTGTACATCAGCAGTGAAAATGTCTTGTTAGTTGGAGCCCAAAGTCTCAGTAGTCACCAACACACTGGTGGTAAGCAAAACTGCAGCAATGCTTGGGAGATCCCTGTAGGATGCTGTCCATTGGCATTCACTCTATAATCATCCTCGGTCGACCATTGTCGGAACTGCTGTGACTGTCCCCCACACCTCTTTATTCAAAGTCCACGATGCTCTACAATTTGTCAAAATCCTTTTCTGTCTGCAAATATGAAGAGTAGTACTGCTGCATTTTGTCCACTATTCCATACAAGGAGTTCTCAAGATTCCCAAAGGACTGCAAGAAGAGCTTCTGCTGATTAATCAGTGCAGCCTTGCATGTAGCCCCTGTAAAGTACAAATGTGTGTGTCCTTTAGCAGCTGCCACACCATCCCAAACCACCCCCTACTCTGGTGCCACCTCCACTTGCTCCTTCTCACTGGTACTTGGATCTTCATTCCTTATCTTGGCAGGTCCCTACACAAAGAGGAAGGGAACATGTATTAGCATAGGATATGGCGCCAATGACTCAGCACACTGTAGCAAGGCCGATATGGAGCAATGTGAGAGGATTAGCAGAGAGCATGTGAGAGGATTAGCAGAGAGCATGTGTGAGGGTTAGCAGAGAGCATGCAAGTACTTCTAGGAATCTGTCATGTTTCAGGAATTTTATTACAAGGGGACATTGATGTTATATATTTAAAAAATGCTGCTCATGAGCAAAACTTAGCTCTCAAGGTTACATTCACAGGACAGTAGGTATAGGAAATGAAGATTAGAATTCAGATTGGATATCTGAACCGGCATGCTGGAGACAATGAAAGATAGGCCGCGATTTTGCCAGCGCTCAGAGGGTGGGTTAGGAGTTAAATCCAAGATGATTGACGGCGGGTTGTGAACTCGCCTCCACGCGACTTTCCAAGGTGTCGGGTCTGTGACTCCTGATCAGACCCGACACCAAGCGGCGGGAGAGGCAGTTAAGCTAGTTAACACCTGTTTATTGCTATTTTGAGAGGGCTTTTCAAATTTGCAACATTTTCAACGTGTTCCACGGCGTTCCAGAAACACGCCAGCTGATTGTGTCGGGTGATCCAACAAGCTGAATAGTTCACAGCTGCAAATGCAGCATTAAAGCTAACCTGCCACATCAGTTCAATTTCAAAAGCCAGAACTTTCTGATTTCAGGATTTAGAAGACATTTTTCAGGTGTATTGAGGTTGTAAGTGTGAGTTGTGAGATCGATAGACACTGTAACCTCCTTGGAATAACCTCTCTCCACTTTGACTGAGCGCTTATAACATTTCATCTTCAAGTGACATTTTCACCAGCAGAATGAGAACCATTTATACTCTCTCATCCTGGTCCTCAGATTCGGAGGATGAGCAGCCGTGGTAGCAGCAAAAACAGGCACAGCAGCAGCACCAACAAGAGCGCCAACCTTCTCCTGAGCCACCTGATGCTGCACAGGGCAGAGGGCATCAGCGCAGGGCTGCACCGCGCCGCAGGAGATACCCCCAACACAGCGTTTACAGGCAGAGAATGAACTTCCTCAACATGACTGAGCAGCAGTGCCAAAGGAGGCTGAGACTTTTGCAAGAGGTAGTCGCTGACATCTGCACAATGCTGCACCAAGACCTGCAGCCCAGAGGAGCGGGTGGACACTCCTTACCAGTGGCTGTCAAAGTTACCACCGCCCTTAACGTCTTTGCATCAGGGTCCTTCCAGGGATCATCTGCAGACATCAGCGGCATCTCCCAGTCGGCCACCCACAGATGAATAATGTAGGTTACCGATGCCCTGTTTGGCAAGTCGGCCAATTACATCCACTTCTCAACGGATGAAGCAAGTGTTACCGCGCGAGCGGTTGGGTTTGCCAATATGGCAGGCTTCCCAAGAGTGCAGGGCGTCATCGACTGCATACATGTGACCATCAGGACACCCCATCACAACCCAGCTGTATTTGTGAACCACAAGGGCTTCCACTCCTTTAACGTGCAGCTGGTGTGTAACCACAGGAAGAACATTATGCATGTGTGCGCAAAGTTCCCTGGCAGCTGCCATGACTCGTACATCCTGCGACAGTCCACTGTGCCTCAGCTCTTCAATCCGCCAACCCAACTTTCCAGATGGCTACTTGGAGACAAGAGCTATCCCCTGAAGAAATGGCTAATGACACCGATGAGGAGGCCATTAAACGAAGCTGAGGAGCATTACAATGAAAGCCACATTTCCACCAGAAGCATCATAGAGCAAACCATAGGCTTGCTCAAAATGCGATTCAGATGCCTGGACAGATCTGGTGGAGCCCTACAGTACGCACCAGCCAGGGTGTCCAGAATCATCGTGGTCTGCTGTGCGCTGCACAACATCGCACAGCAGCGTGGCTTGCCGCTGCCTGAGGAACAAGTGGCACAGCACACAGCCTCCTCCTCCTCAGAGGAGGAGGAAGAGCCAAATGAGGCTGCAGATGAGGAACACCTGGCGGAGGTGGCTGTCCCAGTGTTACTAGCACACGACCTCATTGCTGGCCGTGAGGCAAGGGATGGACTAATCCATGCCAGATTCGAGTAGCTTTACGCAGCACATACATGTGGCTGGCACATGCACATGAGGGTTGGCAGGACCTCCATTCCACACAATACAGCATCTGAACAATGAACTATGCATTCCTATCACTCTCCCCACCATCACTGTAGATGAAAGGCGCCCTCAACCCTCACTGTGCCACTTCTAATTCTCAGCACACATAAGGCAACACATTGAATCATTGACATTGCATTACTTTAATACACTAGAAATAAAGATCACAAACGTAAATTGGTATACTATGAAATCACCCAATTGACTACCTTTGTGACTATTTGTGTTTTAGCTATCTCTTACGCGTGCGTCTACGTGGTGCTTCCCCTGTAGCTTCAGCAGATGTAGAGGCAGCGTGCTCACTTCCCTGCTGCGCCTGCTTAGACGTCTTTGGCGGTCATCCTCTGGGTTTGGAAGCCTTGCAGGGCTCCGCAACAGTCTGCTTCTCCTGCGGCTGTGCAGGGGCAGAGATGGCCATCTCAGTTGGGCGAGGTATCTGGGGCTCTGACCAAGGGCTCCGCAGTGGCATGGAAGTATGAGCACTTGGAGAGGAGCCCCCACTTCCTTGTTGTCGACCACCACCATCCCTCTCATGGGTCACCCGCACTTCACTGCTAGCAAGTAGCTGGAGAGCACCTTGCTGCACATCAGTGGGGCCATGAGGACCCATTTCTGTGCTGACATTCCACATTACAAGGACGTCCATGAACCTCTGGTTTCTCTCCTCAATAGATGCCCATCTATCCTCCATAGATGACCATCTATTTAGAAGTGTTACCATGTTCTCCTGAGTCTAGTGATTTATGTCCTCCATGGAGGTTGCCATCCTTTCCATGGCGGCACCTGCATTCACCAATGCGTACACCATGGCATTGCTCATGTTTGAGATGGACTCCTCCATTCTCATCTATCCTCCATAGATGACCATCTATTTAGAAGTGTTACCATGTTCTCCTGAGTCTAGTGATTTATGTCCTCCATGGAGGTTGCCATCCTTTCCATGGCGGCACCTGCATTCACCAATGCGTACACCATGGCATTGCTCATGTTTGAGATGGACTCCTCCATTCTCTGCACACTTGCAGTTACCGCGGTTGCAAACCCAGTCAGAACCTCCTGCACTTGTTCCTGAAGTTCTAGCACCGCTCTTTTTCTGGATGGCCCCAGAGGCACAGCGTCTACATGCAGCTGAGCAGAGCTAGGAGTGCCCTGCGGCCTCCGACGAGGACTCTTCACTGCCGACCCTGTCTCCACCATCTGCTCATGCTCACTTGTGAGCTGTGATACACCAGGTGACAACACTACTCAATCTCGCAAACTACCCACCGAGGTGTGCGTCTCTGCGCTGGTGCTGGGTGCGCTCATTTCTGCTGATGCTGCTCCCTCAGAGGCTGCAGGTTCCTCTGAGGAGCCCTCCGGCTCTTCCTCATGGACAGTGGGGAGGGGGGCTCTTGATGGTCCTGTGGGGGAGTAAAGGCATGAGTTAGATATGTGATATTTATGTAGCAGACACATTGTGCAGATGATCAGAACTCAATTTCTATGAGCATCAGATGCCATATCAGTCACTCATGAAAGCAAAATGATAGGGTTGCAAATTAATTCTGTCACCAGCTTGCGGTACTGTGCCCATCTCTCTGTCCCCCACTTCCAGCTCCTCTGCACCTCCGACGATCTCCAGAGCTGCCTCCTCAGCATTCGTTAGGTGCGCCAGGGATGGTGGGCCTCCTCCTGTTCTCCCTCTTATTGTGGGCTCTCTTTTCCTGCAATGAGGGACACAAGTGGAGTTTCAACAAGATTGATGGAGTGAGTGTAAGAAAGGAAACATAGATGTTTAGAGGGAGACAAAGATGGAGTGAGGTACCAATACCAAGGTCCCTCCCTGTGCGTTGTTAGTTGTTGTCATTGCATAACAGTGAGATCGAGTGTGAGGGGTGCATAGTAGGATGGTGAAGTGATTCCGTACATAGAGAGAGAGGGATGGGTGAGGGTGCAAGGGATATTAGGGTAAGTTGGGATGTGCAGGAGTAGGTTGCCAATGCAGAGTGATGGGGATGAGAAGAGATGGGAAGCAGATTGAAGGTAAGTGTGATGTTATACTCACTTTTGCTGAGCGCATCAGATCATTGAACCTTTTTCTGCACTGGACCCAGGTGCGTGTACAGACCGACCTTGCACTGACCTCCTCAGCAATTTGCAGCCAGGCTGCCTTTGTGTGCTGAAGAGGCTTCCTCCGTCCATCAGAAGGGAAGAGGACCTCCTTTCGTCCTCTTACTCCCTCCACAAGAGCATGGAGGGAGTCATCATCAAAAGGGGGAGCAGCCTTGGACCGTTGAGCTGCCATGCCTGCAGCAACCAGCATTCGGAAGCAGAAGAAAGCAAGTGAAAATCAAAGGGGACATGGCCCCCTTAAATATCCAGGCTCCTAGCGCGTCATCAAGCGTGGCAAGCCGACCCGCACCCTCCGATTGGGCCGGCTAGCGCGCACGTCAGCTTTAATGAGGCCAATCTCGGGAAAATCTTTAATGTAGGGCGGCTGCAACCGGGAGCGGGACCGGAACCCGCAGAACAACGAACCCGCCACCATCCCGCCTCCGGGCGGAAAACCCAGCCCGTAGTTTAGCATTCTAGTGGTCATTCACACTCATTGCTGCTGTAACAATTTGAACTCAGCAGGGATCATTGCTAAATTGGGTTGGTGAATGGACACTGACACTGGAGTCTGACTCTTGGACACAGGCTGAGAGGGCAGTCAAGTTTTCTTCAAGGGGAAGCTGCGAGGGCCTTGCTGAACCAAATAAGTTAGAAATGCTGAAAGATACCTAGAAGACATTTTGTTCATGTCAAATAAGATGACCTACTGATGTGGAGAAGCATACCATGTTCTTTATTTTATATCATTACACAAAGAGAAGTTGTACTGGTCGAACTAAGTGAAGCTGACCATACTGTTGCGTGTTCATTCACTGAAATAAAGCAGCTTTTGCTTGGTCCACCTGTGGAGAGATTGAAGAAGTACGCTTGCGA
The DNA here is from genome assembly GCA_030390025.1 of Squalus acanthias. Taxonomy (NCBI): domain Eukaryota; kingdom Metazoa; phylum Chordata; class Chondrichthyes; order Squaliformes; family Squalidae; genus Squalus; species Squalus acanthias. The sequence continues at coordinate 81,845,815 of CM059435.1, read as the reverse complement.
AAAACACAAATATCTGGTTCAGGTCACAAGGGAATATTATTGTTACATCCTCTGGTTACACTATCGTACAAGTAGATATAGGACAGTGTGAGTCAGCTTCCATAAAAAGTAAGATGTTCGAACCACTTGTGGCAGCGACTGATAACAAGAGATCACAAGAAAGTTTCTACAGCAAATCCAAATTTGTAACAGCCATACAGTGAGTTGATGAAGGAAATATACAAGACTTGTGAAAGGCAAACCTATACCGTTAGCAAACATCAAGTTGGAGGTGCAGTTTCTGATTCAGTAATTAGGTTAATAAGTGTAAGATACAGTCAGTGCTTTATTGCAGAACTGCCAGCATATCATGCACTTACTGCTTGGTTCATCCCCTTGCTTTGTGTAGGCACCAATTGGTTTTTCCTACCTTGGCACTCTCCCTCAGTCCAGAGAACCTTTCTTAACTTGCTCCCATGAGCAATTCACAGAGGAGACAGCACTTATATAATTGGCCACCTATTGTCATACCTGTTGCCATTAGGAGGGTTTCTTTCTGCCCCAAATATGAGTACCACCTCCTTCAGCAGGGCCTTCCAGACCTTGCAGCTCCTCCAGCCACCTTCTGGAAACAACAGTCAGCTTTCACCAAAACTGGTGCAACAGCCCTGGTGAAGACATTAAAAAGTAATTCACACTCAACCATAGTACAGCCATTTTATGACATCATCTCAGTCAAGGTGCAGAGGAGACTTAGGTTGGGAAATCGTGTGAAAAGTAACGAATTGTGCTACAAATACCTACTTGTATGAAGCGGAGGTTGAAGCAGATTTGCCCTTCTTGCACCTATACTGAAAGATATAATTGGTGCTTTCAACAACAGTATTCCCTTTGAAAGCAGAGTTGAAAGGTACCAGTAAAATGTTTGCAATGTCAGGAATTTTCTAAACTGTCCGCAGCATGTCACTGCAAGGAAACAGCCTCCTTGGACCTTGGCTTGTAAAAGATAATATCTGTTTTTAAAAGTTTACAGGAGGATGTGGCTGGACGGATTTCACTCACACCCTGCAAACAAAGGTCCTAATGGGCAGCTGATCAAAGTCTAGCAGTAAAACCACTTACAACTTGTCTGCATTAAAAAAAATAGGAAACATTCCATTGCTTTTCCTCATGGCTGATTAATGTGGTAAATTGGGGAATAAATCAGCTGTAGGAATGTCTAACAGCACTAAAGTCTTCGGAGAACAGCAGACCAGGCACCTGCTCCTCAGTGACTGAATGTCAACAGTTACAAGTAGGAAATCAGTCAAAATCAAACTCCTCTCTTTAATAGTATTTAATTCTGATTATAATTAATTAGTCAGCATAATACATGTTTTTCCCTGTAATTGTTTTTGTGCTCATCAAGGTAAAGGATGTTAGCACCAGGGAATGCAACAGACCCCATTTAAAGTGACAGCAACAAATACTCTCAGGTCAGATGTAGCATGGGCAACTGCAAAGTAAAGCTCCCTCATCTCGGTCCCAATTTACACGCTTTGGTTCCAACCTCAGTAAAGCACCCTCTACTGAACCAACCCGATATTTCCCACATCAATCATTATCTTAGAATCTTTGACTTAGATATTTCGCACTGTTTTCAGCATCATTTCAGTGTAAAGTCAGGACAAGTAACTTTTTAGCAGCAAATTGGAGCAGAAGCCATTTCTGAAGGTTTTCCTCCCCAAGATCGATCCTCTCAAATTTCCTTGAGCTTTTTTGCCCTTCCCACGATCTGTCCAACAGGTCCCAAATGAGCTCACTTACATATACTGTGGTGCTGCAGCTGCAAGTTTCCTGCTTTTACACTCGCACAGCACTCGAGATAAGTTAGAATGAGAATAATAAGGCACAGCTGTTGTCAGAATCAGCTGAGACAGGAGTTTGTGAATCCAAAGAGTGTGGAGAGTTTTGGTAGTGAATTCTGCAGCTGGTAATGACTTTTTGCAGCAATTTTTTAACATTCTGCTTACACAGACCTGGACCTGCTTCTGACAGTATAAGAACACAGTGAGATTTTCACTCCCCCCGTCTCCCACATGAGGGATTTTCATGAACAGTTATTACATTCCCTACGGCATACCCTTGTATTCAATTATCATGGAGGAGGAGCAGCACAGGATGAAGCAAAGGAAAGTTGGGCAGCATTTAAGGAGGATGTAAACCACCAAATATTACCCCTTCCATAGAAATTACAGACAATACAGGTCATATGAGAACCTTAGTGAGGAGTTGTGTATAAGAAGAGTGCACTTCACCAAAGAGATAATGGATAAGCGTAACCACCTACTGGATGAGGAACTGAAGCCATGAACATCGGCCTGCACTGCCCTCGTCTGTGGCTATGAAGGTGACCACCGCGTCAACTTTTATGACAGGCTAATTTTGGGCAGCTACGGGATTCCTGTAATATCAGTCAGAGTGTAATACGGGCATGCATTTTTCAAGTGACTGACGCATTTACAGCAGATCTGGCAAATTCATCACCTTTGGCAGCATAGCATGGCAGCAGTGAAGTAGGACTATCCAGTTTTACGGGGTTACTTATTTCCCCAAGATCCAGGATGCAACCCATGTTGCTTTGCGAGCTCTGACAGTTAACTCCTCAACTACCTCAACAGGAAGGGTTGCACTCCCTGAATGTACAGATTGTGTCTGACAACATGTACAGGACCCTACATGTCAACGCAAGATATGCTAGAAGTTGTCATGATGCATTCATTTGAAGTTTGGCCCTGCTTGAGTTTATGTTACAATACCATGGCCATAAATCCTCTACTGTCAATGGCCAGCTCTTCAATGTGTGGAGCAGGTGCTTCACTCAAATGGCCCAGGTATATTCGATGATTTAGGTTTTTTAACACCACAGTCAGCAAATAAAATGAAAAACATCTGCAAGCCTACAGTAGCTGAAAACATGTTCTTCACCTGTATGTTTTTATTAACTTTTTATCTACCGTTGATTCTTTCACTGCTGCTTTCCTATCCTCTCTGTCCTAAGGTCTTTCTCCATCTCCTTCAACATTTAGTCATCCCTGTGACCTGGTCTCAAGTCCACATACCAAATTATCCCCCTTCCTTTCCACCCCACGTGTGTGATGACTGAGAGCTTCTTGAAGGAAGTTAAAATGGAGAGCGTTATTAACAAATGAGGCATAACATGGTTCTGAATACTTAATAGGAAAGATATTGAAAACACCCATATAATTGTGTGCTTAAAAGTTGCTATGTGCTTTTCTCTTTTCCAGGATGTTTGTGGTACAGCAGATTGAAAACAGTAATCTACTCCTCCTGGTGACTGAGGCATACTGTGACTGCAGCATCTTCCCACCAGTCAAGCTGGAATCTAAAGAAGTGAAATATATCCTTTATATAACATATATTGCAACTAGCTGTAGCAACTCTATATAAAACATGCAGTAGCAAAAGAGATTTGGGGGGGGGGGGGCGGTGGGTTGGTGGAAGTTGGGAATCTGTTGTCCGCCTGTGGCAAATCGAGTAATGATTTTGGCATTGTTCTTCCACAAGTAAGAAGGCAAAAATATTTCAGAACTGTCATCTCCTTACTTCTTATTTGGTCAAAAAATGATTTCAGTGGACCTCTTACTGGCATTACTCAACCAATTAAAACACACTTTCTTGCCAGTGTTTTACTTATAGAGTCACACAATGGGCCGTATTTTCCGATCGGAGGCTTCCTGCGTGCGGAGGCCTCCGATCTGGAAAAAATCTACGGACTTACCTGCGGGCTCCCAAGGTCCAGACATTTCCGATCCTGGGCCTCTCCAACTCGAAATATGCAGGGCCCACGTATCCCAGAGGTGCATGCAGTTCGCAAGCATCCCTGGGATCACGTGGGCCATGGGGAGCCAATAGCAGAAGGAAATCTCCCTTCATACACTTGACAGATAGACCTGTCAAATATATGAATGGAGATCACCCCAAAAACACTGTAAAACATGAAATAATTTTTTTTTTTAAATCACATTTTTAAAGTGAGTTGAAATTACAATAAATTAAATATTTTAAACAAAAATGTAATTTTTTGAAAAAAATAATTAAACTTTTTTTGCGGGGCTAAAAATAAACTTACCTTTTTTTAAAGTATTTTTAAATGATAAATGATTGAAAATGTTTTTTTTTATTTTTTTTAACTTTTTTTCAGCTCTTATGCTGGTAAAAGCTGACCTTACGCCTGCTTTTACCAGGCGTAAGAATTCTAAGGGTTTTCTGCGGGCGGAGGTTCTCTAGAAAGCGGAACTCTCCCCCCCGCAGAGGCCCTTCTCCAGGGCAGGCGTCCGATCTGTCAAGAGCATTCTTGACAGATCGGAAATGCCGGTTTTCAGCGCATGCACTTGGCATGCCTGAAACCGGCATTTCCGATGTCCCTACGGGTGTGTACACAGCCCGTACACACCCATAGGCATCGGAAAATACGGCCCAATATGATTGACCCTAGATACATTCCCTTTACTAGCCCCTTCACCTGAAAGGAAGGATGCGTGCTTGGGACAGCAGGACAGAGGTGTCATCAAAAGACATTCCTTTTAAGAGCCCGCTTCCCTGAAAGTCAATTTGAAAAGCAATGCGTCAATAAATTTAAAACTGTCGTTACAGCAATAAATTTAAAACAATTTTAAAGATTAGCTGCTTGTGGATTCAATGGGATTATGCCCGAGTTACTCTCGGTAAAATCCCAATCTCAGTTTAGCGGCAAGGTTACCAGTGCTTTGTCCTAGCAGGCTGCACAGTTTTAGATGGTAAATACCAGCAGTACTTCTGCACGCACTTGTGGGGTCCCTAGACCTCGGCTCATGCCAACTTGCACCTAATCTCTTTAGACTTAAGTAAGTGGGGCGTGCCCATACAGCAGAGAGTGTGCACTCTGTATTGGACAAACAGAAACTCTATGGGCTAGAAATTCGTCTCGGGCGGTGGCACAAGCGGGTGGTATCGGATCGGCCGCCCGTTATACACAGCGCCTGATATTCTGTCTATTGCAATCAATGGAATGGAATATCAGGCACTACGTATAACGGGCGGCCGATCCAATACCGCCTGTTTTTCGCCACCGCCTGAGACTAATTTCTCGGCCTATTTGTGTGGATTTCTGAATAGTTTGGTTTGTGGGCTCCTAAGCACAATAACGGGGTTCCAGGGAGATCAGGCATCCAGCTGCTCAAACAAAAATCAATCGAGCTATCAGGGTGAGGCACTGACTGGAGTTTGACAGTTGGATTATTGCGGCTAGATAACTATACGGCGTCCATCATACTTTTTTCTCATTTTAAAAGCATTGATCATTGATTAGAGAAAGGTAAGACTCCCAATTAGCTCTCTTTTATAAGTTACAATGACCTCTTACAGAGTGACATTGGGAAAGGGCAAGCAGCCTGTCTGCTGCATTGTCTTTTTCTCCCCCCTCCCCCTTTCCTCCCCCCCCCACACCATCATTATATGTGACAGGTAGCAGGACCTACAGAATGCAAAGATAGCTTTTAAAATGAGAAAAGATACAATAAATTTAATGTTATTTTGGCTGTAATAATCCAATTGTGGTCCTCAAACCAATTTCATACAATACACAAACCTCCTGCAGTACCTTTTAGACATCTCAGAGGCGATTTTCATGTCCTTAATGCCTGTGTGCGCCAGGTCATGGGGTATAACAGCAATGGAAAAAGGGGAGGAGACCTAGATCCCCACCCCTTTTGCACATGACGTGCATTTCCAGTGGCCTGGGAGGTAGGGGAACAGGTGCAGGAAGATCCTGCCAGGAACAGCCCAGTGCTTCATACTATTATTATAATAACATTTTTTTTGGCCAATATGCTGGGTCAGCACCAGATGCAAATCCCATCTAAAAATAATGTATGTCCAGGGTTGCTAGGTACTGAGCTGTGTATGCCAGTAAGTTTTAAGAGTCTAATAAGAATATTCATTCAAGAGTTCTAAGGCCATTTCTGATTTTTTTTTTCTGCTCACACTTTTCTGCTCATGAGCCTTTGTGCCAAGTAGTGTCTTTTTTTTGTTGCTTCCCTTCCCCAGCAGCATTACTGGCACCAATAGGTTTCCTAAATGAAATCCTTCTATCTGATACAACGTATAGAGGTGACCAGACCTCACTTTGGCAGACAACCTTACAGAAGACTCAGAGGAGTGACCAATGGCACCACTAGGATGTGTGAATGCTTAACTATTCATGATGTTGGATGGTTCTTCAGAAGCACATCAAATATAGCACATCACACATTCACTGATGCTGCATGAAAGAAGCCATGTCAGGGTGATCATAAAGCTTGATGTGGCTGCATGCCTCAAAATGCCACCAAGCATATTTGCAGACATTGTCACACCTCCCTGGCAACACTGTGGGGAACTGTCTTCACAGGGTTCAGACCAGCAGATAGCCAGGTGCAGCGATCTGCCAACTACTGCTAGAGCATGCAATGTAGGGCTTTCACAGCAGTGACATTACCAGCCAGCTGTCAACTTAAACTTGCTGCTACCTCTTCCCAGGCATGGTACAATGTGAACTTATGAGGGTGGTACCATGCAGTAGTACATGAGGCAACTCTGCAACACACAAAGATCAGCCCCATGTTGTACAATGCACTACAGTCCAGTGTTTATCTTGACAAACTGGCTGGAGGGCTCAGTGCTCTTAAATGTGTTGACCCGATAATCTCTTAAATTCCACTATTCTTCCTTAACTCCAGTGTAAATAATGCATCCGTTAAGTGTGACCGTATGCGATCACAGAAGATAAGGCGTCGACCCGATACATGTCATGCATTCCACCCTGAGGTAAGGTGTAATTCAGGACTAACTCTGTTATACCACAAAAAAGCAGACTCACATGTATAGGTGAAATGCATGAGGTGAAATAGAGTGTTACAATCTGGCAGTTGTCTCTTTGGTGCTGGTTTTGTTATAGCAGTTTCACCCTAGTATTCAAAGTGGTGCATGACAAACCCTTTTATAAATCTTACATACATTTTTATTTAAAAGCACACCATCTGACGATATCTGGGGGAACAATGTGTTGACGGACTAAACAGATACACCATGCAATGGTAGGACACCGCTTCCTGCACATCCTCCCTGGCATGTTATGTTTTCATTCTCATCTAAAATATCAAGCACAGGCAGTTAAGTGAAAGGTTGTGTCACTATAAGAAGGAGAGCAGTTTAGATGGTGCCACTAGAGTACTGCACACAGTTCTGGTCACCACATTACAGGAAAGATGTGAGTACACTAGAGAGGGTACAGAGGAGATTTACAAGGATGTTGCCAGGACTGGAGAATTTTAGCTATGGGGAAAGATTGGATAGGCTGGGGTTGTTTTCTTTAGAACAGAGGAGGCTAAGAGGAGACTTAATTGAGGTGTATAAAATTATGAAGGGTCTAGATAGAATAGGAAGGACCTATTTCCCTTAGCAGATAGGTCAATAACTAGGGGGCATAGACTTAAAATAATAGGTAGAAGGATTAGAGGGGAGTTGAGGAGAACTTGGGGGTCTGGAACTCACTGCCTGAAAGGGTGGTAGAGGCAGAAACCCTCATTGCATTTAAAAATACTTGGATATGCACTTGAAGTGCTGTAACCTACAGGGCTGGAAAGTGGGATTAGGCTGGATAGATTTTTTTCAGCCGGCACAGACACGATGGGCCAAAAGGCCTCCTTTTGTGCCGCAAACTTCTATGATTCAACAGTGTCACAAACAAGCGCAACTTTTGTCTGATCCTTACATATGTGCATTGATCAAGACTTGGGAGAATGGTGTATTGGCAGGGAGACTGAAGGGCAAATGACTTATTCCTTGCCTTTGCCAATGACCCTCTGAACTAGCTGCTAGGAACTACACCAGTGATGATCCCCTACCTGTCAATTTTCTTTCCCCATTTGTGCAGATGAGACTATCTTGGCTCAGGATCTAGCTTGGCTCTAATTACCCCCCCCCCCCCCCCCCCCCCCAAAGACTAAATAGGCTGCCAGTGCTCACTGTCTTGGCTGATGCATGCAGAACAGCTTTTTGGGTGAGGTACTGGTGGGCTGCCATTGTCCACAAAACTCTACCCCAGCATAAGTCAATATCTTCAGGAGTGTGTGGAAGAAAATTGTAAGAGAAAGAAAAAAGATCTCAAATGAATGTTTTAATGACAAGTTACATTGTCTCCGCAGGAAAATGCAGAGGAGTGTGGAGGGGTTTCAGGCATCTCTCTGTCTGGAGTACTGCTAGCATTTAATCTGGGTATGGCTGCTGCTGTTTTACGATGATGAAGCAGAAGTGATGGTACCATAGACCACACTGTTTTGAAGCTTTTGTGAAGGCTACACGCAAGATAGATCAATGAAGCCTATTTCCATTGAACTGTTAACAAACATATGCTATTGGATGACAAGACGGGCTATGGATAGAAAGGAACCTTCTTACATTGATTTCAAATCTTTTTCTTGCTCACCAAAATACTGTTTTTTTTCCTCTTGCATTCAGAATAGTATAATTGGAGAAACAGCAAAAAGGTTATTCCCTGCAAAGACATGGAGGAACAATCTCAAGAAGGGGTTCTAATTTGTGAAAATTAAACTGGAAAAAAAATCTATCTCCTGTATGGACTTCTAATTGTTGTTGGTTAATGAAAGTATTGTCTGCAATACAGTGAGTGGCTCTACCTCTGGAGCCTGTTGGTGTGTAACACTGTAGTAAAGTTACCACAAATTGTTCTTCCCAGTCGTGTGAATTGAACCCCTTTGCTCCCTTCTTTTGGTCTGGGAAGGTTTATATAAAAATCTTCACTTCCTATGAGCTTCAGTCTTTCCACAGAATAAATTCTTGGTATGAAATTGTTTTGTCATTCTCCTTTTTGTAACAGTGGTGCCTCCATATCACAAGACAAGCTGTGACAAAGCTGTATCATGTGCTGCAGCATTACCTGCTGCAAGCAACATCTGGATAGGGGACAGCTTTTCTAACAGAAGTGAAGTTTACCACAGCAGGAAGCTTTCATGCTACTGGACCCTTCCAAGCCACCCTAGGAGACATCTGTCACATCAGGCAGTCTGCAGCATACACGTGTATGAAGCAAGTACCAAATGCTATGTCTACAAGGGGCAATACATTCATTAATTTTCCAATGAAAAGGAAGAATCAACGAGACAGGGAACACAGCTTTCACTGGGTGATCGTGTTCGCTCAAGTGCAAAACATCACACACGGTACTTTCATGAACAGAAAATGTTTACACTCAATTATGGTTAAGGTGGTATCTGACCATGTAAATATCATTAGCAACGTCAGTGACCATTATCCAGGAAAAAGCCATGAAGCCTTCAATGTGCAGCAGTCCATTTTGCTTGCAATTTTTGAAAGAGAAAAAAACACTGGGCGGATTTTTTTTTGAAAATCAGGGCTAATGGTGGCATCATGGCTGCTGACTCCACTAACACACCTGTTAACAGGTCAAGTATTCTCCCTGTATTTAGCTGCATCCCCACATTTAGGTGCATCTCTAATAATCCCACAGGGCTTGTACATCCGTTCAACCACCTGCCCTTCATTCCAAACATTTTGCTGGGTTTCAGGAATTCTAAGCGGAAAAGGCTCCTAGTGCTACTGAAAGCACTAAATGTCACCTTGTTTATATTACAGTGCTCCCACATGAGTTGGGGCCTCCTCTGGTAGCAGCACTACAATATAAATGCAGCTCTTGTGGATATATGAGTCTCGATTTACAGATTTGCTCAAAAACGGGAAGTAAATTGGGCGAAACCGACTGAAAATTGGGGTGGAACACTGTTCAGCAAGTTCGCTACCCATTTACCGCCTTATGCAATTTTCTGCCAGCACCCAACTGCTTTGATATGTAAATGAGCTCTGAATTACATTAATATCCTTTGTGCAATTTTCAGCGAGTTATCATTCATTCATTTACCAACACACATTCTCCATGGTTACTGACTCAAAGCTGTTGAGGGAATTTTGTTTTAAAGGCTCCTGCCTTAAGACTGCAATGAGAATTTAAACTGTATCTGTATTTGTTTGTATTTTTTCTTTTCACTTAGCTATTAAGGTACCTTTATAGCAACTGTTAGGCTAATGCTATTGTTGTCAATACCCATTAATAATAATACAATAGGTTTCCCCATGTAAGTGCCCTATACTTGCATTTTCTGGAAGAACAGGAGGACCAATGGAGGGTTGCAAAGTAGGTCATGCTGCACCAGGGGTATTCAGTGCTCACCTGCCAATATCCTCATTTCTGCACTTACAGACCAAGGTGAAAATACATCGATATGTCAGAGGAACAGTGCTTGTGCAGGCTATGATTCACAAGGGAAGTTGACTGAATTGTGTTGCATGCTGCAAAGTGACCTGCATCCAAACTTGTCCAATAACACAGTGGCTATGAAGATCACAGCAGCCTTTAACCGCTGTACATCTGGATCATTTCACTGGTTATATCAGTCACATTAGTCATTCCACAGTAGATAGTAGAAGAAAGCAAATGGCAGATGTTTAGTTGGCTCAAGAAGACAATTTCATCATCTTCCCCATTGACAGCTAGCAACAGCATGAGAGAGCTGTGCAATTTTACAAAGTGGCACAATTCCCAAAGGTCCAGCAGGATTGCAAACATTGTCACAGAAAGTTAATCCTCACTTCAAGGGCAGCAGCCACGATATCTTCATTTTAAGGCAGTCCATTACCCAACAACATTTGACTTGAGTCAAGTAGCAGGATGGTTTCTGGGCAATCATGGTTAACCTTTGTAGGCATGGCTGCTGGCATGTTTGTGGTATTTAAAGACACCCAGTGTAAACAAATATAATGAAGTGCATGCATTAACCAGAGTAATCGCAGAACACATCACTGGCTCCTTGAAGCAGCACTTCAGATGCTTGGACAGATTTGTGGGAGTCCTGCAGTGCAGTCTCACGAAAGGGCTAAGGATTGTAGTACAGATGTTGGTTAAAGGATAAATATTGGCCAGGACACCAGGAGAACTTCCCGTGTAGTGGGCCCTGGCTCCAGTTCCTGTGGAGCACTTAGAGAAATAGAAGAGTAGCAGAGGCTATATTGGTATCCTTATGAGCAGCCTTTCACATATAGTTTGCAATAGAAAGACTAACATGGTAAAGTGCTTCAGTATATGTCTTGTCAGCAATTGAATGAGAATAGAATGAGAAGAAAAAGCAGACAACCATGAAACCTAAACAGGGATCAATCCTCTTCGCCAGCTTCAACTCTCTCTGTGGCCTCTCTGCTGAGAATTTTCAAGATTTCCTACAGGATAACTGTTAGGGGGTCATCCTCTTGTGTGTGTTCTCCCTTTTATTATGGGCTGACCGGTCCTGAAACATGGGTAGAAGAAGAGATAATGATATACAGCGGTACTCAAGTGTCAGTATGCAGGCCGTGGTTGGCATGATGTTATGTCCCTGCATCATGCAGCTATGCTACATGGGCTGAATGTATTCAAGGATGTGGTGGTAAGTGCTTCATAATGGATAGGCACTGAAGTTAAGATAGCGTGAGGGAAAGGTAACAGAAAGTGCCAGGGTTGCTTAGTACGCTGAATTAATGGAAGGTAACAGTACATTCCTCTGTCTCACCTGTCCAGGTAAACTTCTCCCAGAATTATCTCCAAGTGTGCAATATAGCATTTACACTGGTAGCCACCTCCTGCCATTCTCACTGTGCAGTTCACCTGAGGGTCCTGCAGCAGTCCAACATGAACTGAGCCTTCCTCCTGTACATTACTTACTGTCGCAGAATTCCCATGGCCTCATCTGAAAAATGGAATGTTCTTGGTGCTGCTAAACTCTTTCCATACATTGGGAACCATGAAAGGACCTTGCTGCCTCAAAAAGCCAAAAACCACAAGGCTACCCTTTTATGCTGCTGCAGGTCTTTAAATCCTGCAGCAGCAGGTAATTTCCTGCCTTGTACTAGGCAAGCTCCAAATCACAGACATTTGCAATGCAAGGTGCTCACCTCAATTACATTAATGAGGCTGACCGTGGAACTATGTGGGGGTCAGTGCATTAAAGGTCAAACTACACCACTCAACTGCCAGTCAAATAGAAAATTTAGGCAAAGAGATGCCCTGATCAAAGTAGCACCTGTGTGGGGGGAATCTAGTTTTGTTTCATCTCTTATCTCCAGCATAATGATTGAATATTTAAAAGCTACGTTAGGGGCAATTCCATGATTTCACTCTCCCAACGGACAGCCGGGCTTGAAGGGACAGGTTAGAGTATCAAGGCCACAGGCTTTGTATATTTCAACTGTAAAAATTGTAATTGGGTAAAAATAAACTCCCAGCTCAGGAATTCACTGTTCGAATTATGCAGGTGGAATTTTACATTTGAAATCAGGTGGTGGGTCAAATAAGAGTATTTGCTTCCAAAACATTCTAGAAATTCAGGCAAAAATTACATAGGATTACATAGGATATACGGCACAGAAACAGGCCATTCGGCCCAACCAGTCCATGCCGGTGTTTATGCTCCACTCGAGCCTCCTCTGATTCTTCCTCATCTAAATTTATCAGCATAACCCTCTATTCCCTTCTCCCTCATATGCTTATCCAGCTTCCCCTTAAATGCATCTATACTATTCGCCTCTACTACTCTCTATGGTAGCGAGTTCCACATTCTCACCACTTTCTGGGTAAAGAACTTTCTTCTGAATTCCCTATTTGATTTCTCAAGAATGCGAGCAGAGGGCCAACCTTGCTACTCACCTGGTCTCGGCAGGCAACTGACCGCTTCCCGCTGACTTCTCCCCCAGAACAGGTGGGAAGTCAGCTGGGGAGATTTCAATGAGATCCGGGAGTTAAAATACCCCGGGCCTCTTTTTTGCTGCAGCGGGTGAGTTTTCAATTGACACCAAAGTCACCAACTGAAAACTGGCCCGCAGTTAAAATCGAGGTCAGTGACTTTGACAAAACTATGCAAATTTGGTGCTCCCACTCACTGGTGTTTCAGTATTAAAATCTACTCCAGATTTTGTTCCGAGTGAGGACAGTTTGTTCATGACCTTTACTGTTATGTCCCACACATCAGGCTTGAACATTTGTATTCTCAGTTGCTCTAACTTGTGCAGCGAGATGCTTAGATGCAGCATTAGATAGAGACAATAACAAATTTGTTTTCTGTTTTCAGATTGGGTTTCCTTTTGCTTGCTCTGGTAGTGGAGTGAGAAGGGTGGAATGTAAATGGGGGAATTGCCATCAAAACCCACAGTAAAGTGTAAACAGTGAGTTAGCAGCAGTAGCTTCATAAATTACTGTAACCACCAATTAAAACAAAAATGTAACAGTAAACGCAAAAAAGTCTCTTGCAAATTCATATTACGTATCAAACTGCAAAAAAATTAAAAAGCCCTCAAAACTCATTATTTCCCAAAACCATTGTTCTCAAAATCAAAGTGTGCATTGCATCAGGGGTGGTGTTACAACAGGCAGTAATCCGTGAATGCCTGGTGTGCACCAACTGCTATCACCTCTGGAAAAGATGGAGAATGAGATTGTACATGCACAGAGGCACACTTGGTCATGCTATGCATGTCCGCTGCTATGCACAATGATGACAACGGTATCTTCAATATAATGTGGACTTTTCATCCCCTTGTACGTGTACTACTGGTTATTTTAAAATCCCATTCAGGCCATTTTTGCATTTTCCATTTAGTTTGGTGCTCATCCATATCAGAGGAGGTCAGATATTGCTTCAGTTTCCCTGCTCGTAATGCGAATTTTTAAAATTGCCATCTCCCAGCACAGCCAATGCAACCACAGATCATACCATTGTTTGCAGTCCATCATTCACCATTCCAGAGAAGAAGCAGAAAGATCAGTCTGCTGTGGTTTACTTTACACAGTATGAAGATGTCAGGGGCTTTTTCTTTCATTTTGGATTTTGGTTCAGGGAAATGTATTTTTAAATTCCTGGAATGAGTCAAAACATGGTCTTGCGGTCACAACATTTATTATACTGCGTCATTCTTCACGGGGCTTACAATGGAGTTTTTACAGAGCACATTCCTGCAGTTCACACAGTGGCCATAAAGTAGAGACAGAGATTGTCTGGACAGCAAATCATGCCATTTCCCTGTAAACATCCATTCTAGAGGCACCAGAAAAAGGAGACTGTGATCCCCACTGGAGCAGCAGAATTTCCAGTATGCCATGGAAAATGGGAATTCTGGCCAATTTTGACAGGGCAGGATTAATACAGCAGGCTGCACATTTCAGACCATTAATTAACATCCAACCCAAATGATTTTTCTTGAAATACGTTTTGTTCCTTATCGGACACAAAATAATGTGGTGAGCCTTTAAAATCAAGCAACTGTTTCCTGTTCATCTACCTGCTACACAAAATAAGGTGTAAAATAACAGTATTTTCTTAGCTACCAGACAGACCAATGAGCACAGCAGAAAGGTAACCTATTGAAACAGTCCTTGCACTCACAGAGTAGGTAAGAACAAAACTAATGGAAAGTGACAGAAATCAAAAAATTATTCTCTTTCCGCTGCTTTCCATTCACCCACCATATCATCCACAGTAATCTACAGACAGTGACGGAATAAGCACAACTCACCGTAACACCCACAGTAATCTACAGACAGTGACGGAATAAGCACAACTCACCGTAACAATTTTAATGACCTCACATGAGTGGTCACGGTCAGTGAATTCATCTTCAATTGCCATACCCTTACAACTGAACCACTAGACTCAGACACTACTCAATGCACCATACCCCCTTCACTCACCTACCAATAATCTCTATAAATCATGACTCACGCCTCACATTCACAGCTTTACATCACCCTCACACACTTACCACTGCTGCAAGCCTCATACCCACATCTCACAGCTTGGACACACTGCCAGCTATTCAACCATGACAGGCACATCACCCAAATACATTGCACCACCGTCACTGACACACTTCCCTCTCTCTTGCAGGACAAGGTGGCTCATAACTGGAGGCAGCAGGGGCTACCCGCAGGGAGACAGACAAATCCAGATTGGGTGACCGCTTTGCGGAACACCTCCGTTCAGTCAGTAAGGGGGACCCCGAGCTTCCAGTCACCTGTCACTTTAATTCACCGCTCCACTCCCACTCAGACCTCACCATCCTCAGCCTCTTGCATTGTTCCACGGAAGCTCAGCGTAAGCTCGAGGAACAGCACCTCATCTTTCGATTAGGCACTTTATAGCCCTCTGGACTCAACATAGAGTTCAACAATTTCAGATCATAACCTCGGCCCCTATCATATATATATATATTTTTTATCCACACTCTTTGTCTGTCTTTTTTTTCCCCCCCACATGGCAGCTGTCTTTCATTCTGCCAGCGCAATTTACACTTCATCTAGAGCCATCTTTTGTTTCTTAACCTGTCCCATTACCATCTCCTTTTGCCTTGAATATCGCTTAATGTCTCTTAACCTCTTCCGCCTCCCATCCTATCACAGACCTTCCCTTTTGTTCTTTCATCCCCTCCCCCATTTCCCAGCCTCTACACTTGCTTAAAAATCTGTTCCATTTCCTGCTTTTTTCGCAGTTCTGACGAAAGGTCATCGACCTGAAACGTTAACTCTGTTTCTCTCGTCACAGATGCTGCCTGACCTGCTGAGTTTCTCCAGCATTTTCTGTTTTTATTTCAGATTTCCAGCATCTGCAGTATTTTCTTTTTGTACAGAAGAAGGCTGATAGGTATCCAGAATGAAATGTTTGGTGCATTGGCTGACCCGCCAGAAATCCTGCATGCAATGTCAAGGAGCATGGAAGAGTCTGGCACCAACCTTGCGCAGGGCGTTGGTCAGAGCTTGGAACCCATCCTTTCCAGCATAGTGCACTTGTGGGCCCAACCATGGTGCAGTGATGCACTGATGGCCAATGTCTCAGCTTCCATTGCAGCACAAGCAGAGGCCACCCAATGTCAGGGTGCTGTAGTGAAAGCTCAGCCTTCTGCCATGCAAGCTCAGACTGCTGCCACCGTGGCTGCGCTTACCAGTGTTCAAAGGGGCTCACAGGGTGTCACAGCAGTCCAGCAAACTGTCCTCCGACAGATTACTGGGATTGCTTAGGTGCCACCCCAAGAGAGTGACCGTGGATCGTGGAGCACAAACCTGCTGTCCTCTCTCAGGATGACGGCATTCGTCCTCCCACCACTGCCACTCCGCCAGTGCCCTTGCTTTTGCCTGTCAGCCAGCCAGCCCAGACTGCTGCCGCCCATGTCAAGATGGTGCAGTCTACAGCGGGCCTTCTAGGCCCAGAACCGCTCGAGGTCGTCCTGCAAGGCCATCTGCAGTCTCCCCCACTGAAAGTCAGCAGCCTTCCACCAGCCTTGCTGCAGCCACTGGAATAGTACTGTGTAGGAGCACTAGGGCAGGCAAATGCACACGGAAGACAGGCTCTATGGGAATGCACAGGGGTGATTAGTTGACTTTGGTGTGTAATAGTGCATGGTATGATTTATAAATTTGGTTTGGAGTGTTTGTTTTGTGGTCGCTTTTATTGTAGCATTGTGACCAAGAGGACGCTGTGATGGTCAGTAACAGTGTCAAAGTAAGGTTTGGGACTGTTGGTAAATGGGGAATTGGGGTTGCATTCACTGGTACCGCAGTCGGATGAATCAATCACGGACAGCCCGGTCAGAAAGGGACTGTGTTTGTTGACTCCTCCCTTCCTCCTCCTCTTCCCCCTTCGAGCAGCTTGTCCTCCTCTGTGTCGCTTCTGCTCATTCTCCCTGTCATGCTGCAGACCAAGGAGGATACAAACTACAGCACCCATGTCTGGGAGCAACTGGTCTGAGCAGAAGCTTTGAAGTAACCTGCCACACCACTCCCTGGACACTTCAGCAACTTCAAATAAGATAACAAACCACCAAACACTTCTACAAACTCACCAAGAGCCAGTAGAAATCAGTCAGCAACTAACCTGAAAACAGTTGATGATCCCATTAAATAGCGCTGGTGGGGGTCCTTCCTGCTGCTGAACGCATGTTCAGCTGTGCACCTTTAAGAGAGGTCGTTAGCTGGAGCGTTGAGGTCAAAAATGGCAGCGCTGGCGTCAAATCGGCGTTTTGAACATGCTGACTGACGTCACAATCTGCCTACTCTGCATGCTTCTAGCACACGCTCCCAGCGCCCGCGTGAACGACCTCCCCAAAATGGCGTCCGGTGTGGCCCGCACCAGAAGTGTACACGCGCGACGCAGACGCCATTTTGGGCACAAAACGGCACCCGAAAAAGCCGGGCGTTATGGAGCCGAAATTCGCGGCCTTATTTTTTTCCCAGTGGGTGACAGCCAGTCTGCCATTTAGGACTGAGATGAGGAGAAATTTCTTCACTCAGAAGGTGGTGAATCTTTGGAATTCTCTACCCCAGAGTGCTGTGGAGGCTCAATCGTTGAGTATATTCAAGACAGAGATCGATAGATTTTTGAATATTAAGGGAATAGTTCAGGAAAGTGGAGATGAGGTAGAAGATCAGCCATGATCTTATTGAATGGCAGAGCAGGCTCGAAGGGCCAAGTGGCCTATTCCTGCTCCTATTTCTTATGTTTTTATATTCTTTTGTCTGTTTAGCCTCACCTTGTACTTGCGGAATGATCCAAGTTTAACAGGCAATGGTTCCAATAACTTGTCTTTGTCATTAGAGCCACTGCCTGTTACATTTGTATCATGACATTAGCCTGAGTGTCGAACTTAAAGTTAGTTTGCCAATCATGATATCTTCAAACCAATCATAATTATTTCCTACAAAGAGCTAATATACAGTTCATTTAGAGATATTTCTCTTGGCCAGCTTGTGGATCATTTCCTTTTGGTACACATATTTTTTGCTTGAATAACATACAATTGCAAAATGTCCATTTTTCCACCACACTTGTGGGATTTAGTACTTATGAATGGGAGTTCTCCCTGCTGTGTTGGGTAACCGCATCTATTACACTTGCCGGATTTATTACAAATCTCCTTGAGCTTGACGTTATATTCTTTCTAATCTGTATACGCAACTGGATGTACAGACGTGTGGTACTCGTGGGGGAATCACCTTCCTTGAGCAATAACAATTTCTCGAACTTTCCCATTACTGTGTTATGCTTTTTACTTTCATCAGCTGTCAAGTTGAATGATAGAAGAATCCCTTCTGCTTTAGCACCTATGCAATGAATCACTTTGTTTACTTGACTAATTTCAGCTATATCAGCTAGTCCTTACCTGATACGATTGCTTTCCCAAGGCTTTTTTTCAGCTATGCCATTCCTCAGGCTTAGAAAAATTAAAATTCGCTGGAAAAAGCTATAGCAACATCAGCTTCTGCCATATTTAATTTTTGCTTGACACTTAACACATGTTTTGAGATGTTGTAACAGCGACTCACCCTGCACATGGCTCTGACTTTCTCGCTCAATCCTCGCACTGACTTCTGTTTTCTCTCCTAGTTTAGTGGGAAGACTCCAGCAGTTTAGATTAACAGCTTTCTTTTATTTTCCATGGATAAGATCCAACTTCTGATGCCATATATTGTTCAGAGATCCATGTGGCACGCATGTTGAAATCAGAAGCCTTCAGGAAAAGGTTCTTGACTTTATTACAAGGAAAACTAATCAATCACAAAAAATACAGCTTTATATAGATAGATTCATTACACCTTGTGTTGGAGAAAGTGCCAAAATTGTTTCTTGTTGGCAGGAGCACATCCCCTCCACCCCCCACCCCTACACAAAAGAAAAAGAGGGACTAGAATTATTATTTTTTTCGCTCCTGAGATTCTTCATGTGTGGAGCTGCTGCCTGCCTTGAAATGGCTGGTGCTTTGCTCCGTTATTGCACGGCCAGGCCCTGAGCTGGTCATACATCCCACCAGCCCTCCACCCCAACACCGGCCCCCCAGACCAAACCAAAATGCACCCCAGGATAAATGACTGCCTTCAGGAGAAGGAAAGTTAGAAGGAATACCATGGGGGGGGGGAAATCTTAATGTTTGAAGTTAGGTGATGCCATGAAGTAGAAAGGCTCAATGTTAGAGCTCCTGATAACTGTGCAATCTCTACTCCGAATTAAGGCTGTACCTTTTCTGTAGGCAACATATGTCTGATGATCTTCACTCTCTCCTGTGTTCTTGCTTTTCTCGGGCAGATCAGAAACAATCTCCTCTTATTGTATTCCTGGATCTAATGGCGGATTAGTCAAGTAAACAATGCGATGCATCGCCCACGTTTTCAGAATCTGAAAAGGCACCACAAAGACCAATAGAACAGCGAGACATCTCGAGCCGGAAGACCGCGGGAAGCGGGTGCAACACCATATTGATCTGGATGCTCGATAGGTGTCCACGGCGGCCTCCTGTAACATCATAGACATCATTTAAATATGATAATAAAGGGTCCTGCGCCTGAATCAGGGCTCTTTTGTTAAATTGGTGTCTGTGTGCACCTGAAACATCACTCCCTTAACCTGTCCAGCAAATCATGTCGGGAACAGTCGGTAAGCAGCCTTCACAAATGGTATTTAAAGGGATCCTCACCTCCATCCAGCTAAGTCCCTGGTTAGTCGGTTTAGACTAGTACGGTGCTTTTGGGCAAGGTTCTTGGCTGTTTTGGCAACTGTTTCTCTGTTTAATAATGTTGCAGAGTGAAGTTATGGAGGGAAAGAACAGTTTCACAGGATTTGCTTGTTCTGAATTGCTGAACATGGGAATGCTGCTGGACTTACCATTGAGGCTCCCAAATCAGGAGGAACAGCAGCAGCAAGGAAGGCAGCAAAGACCTGCACAGGCTGCAAGAATTGGGCGAAGGAGGCCTTACAGCATGTGGATGTTCAAGAATAGAACATCATACCTGAACCTCACAGAGGAGTAGTGTGTAAAATGGCTGTGTTTTAACAGGGAGACAGTCTATTACCTACGGAGCAAAAATTGGAGCCTAACACCTGGGCAAGAAGTTGAAGGTCGCCGTGGCTCTAAATTTTTATGCTTCTGGCTCCTTCCAAACTGCTCTATTAACATCAGCAACAGCTGTCAGTTTGCTGTGCACTCGGTGGTCCAGCAGGTCACTGACGGACTGTATGTGAGGCGACAACCTTCCCCATGGAGGCTGACAAGCAGGATGAAAGAACACTGGGATTTGCTCGCAGGCTTGATGGGAGGCTCTCGAAGCCACTATCCACGTTCTCCTGCAGGCATTGTAAGCCAGAGAAGATGGTGAGCCCCAGAGGAAAGATGGGAGCAGTTTGAGCTTCCATCGAAACAGTCAGAGCAGTGACCAGAGGCTTCATGGCTGTGGGTCCCCTGCAGTTTTCCAAGAGCTGACCACTCGCTCCATGGCTGACTGCATGGCTCGATCCCATGCATGAAGACAAGCACACAAATTGGAGCTGGACTCCTCCATGCTCTTCGACGTTGTGCGCAAACTCACTGGTAGGCAGCCCAGTGCACTTACAAAGTCCCTGTGAATTGCCATCATCTTTTTATGTATGGTGGGCCCTCGATCTGTACCAAGCAGGGCTAGGATGCGAGCTCTCATTCCAATAAGCTGCTTCTGAGCTATCTGACTCCCCGCTGCCCTTTCCCCTGTGCACTCATTCTGGGTGACCTCTCTAGCCTACCCTCTGATCTTCGCACGGTGCCAGTAGACTAGAGTTACTAGTCGGCTATTGTGAATGGATTTTACAGCTGGCACAGACATTGCCATTTGCCAGCAGGTACTCCAGTGCAAAATCAGAGAATTTACATGACGAGCGATGTTCAGAACTTAATCATGTTTGTCTCTGTTTTACCAACCTGGAACATGACAGGGAAACTACTGACAAGCTGGAAAAGTCTCTTTTGCACTGCGGCAATGAACCTTAAGAGCCCATCAGATCCTATGTTTCAAAGGCAAGTTAACATTTGGCTTCAAAAACCAAACATTTTCATAAAGTGCACCCAGCAGATTATACATTGTGTCTCATTTTAAATCGATAACCAACCTTGGCATTAAATCTCAAACTTATGGTAAATTAAATCCCTGTGGGTCCTGACTAAATAATGTTTCACATTCCTTATGCTTTTCACAAAACAACTGATTTTTATCGATGGCAAGTGGTTGTTAAAGTCCCCAGGAGGAAAAGCTAGCTGCCAAACTATCACAGTGTTGATTAATGACACTGTCACTCTGCTAAATTAAATATGTGTGTGTGCGTGCGTGCATGGTGTGTGTAGGTGGGTCGGTGTGTGTTCATGTGTAGGTGGGTCGGTGTGTGTATGTGTGTGCGGCGTGTCTATATGTGGGTCTGTGTATGTGTGTGCATGGGTGGGTCGGTGTGTGTATGTGTGCGCATGCGTGTTTATGTGGGTGTGTGTATGTGCATGGGCGTGTGTGTGGGTCAGTGTATGTATGTGTGCGCATGCGTGTTTATGTGGGTATGATAAGAGATACTTATCAAGGACAGGGAGGCAGTCAGTGCCCACTGGAAGGAGCACTTCGAAGATCTCCTTAACTGAGACTCTGTCTTCGACGTGAGTGTCCTCAACTCCATCCCGCAGCATGCTACCCACCACCATCTCAGCACAACCCCAGCTCGACATGAGGTTGAAATGGCCATCCGACAACTGAAGAACAACAAGGCCTCAGGAGCAGATGGAATCCCTGCCGAGGCACTAAAGCATAGCGGAGAAGCACTACTGGTGCGAATCCATGAACTCATTTCTCTTATCTGGAAGGAAGCGAGCATGCCAGGGGATCTCAGAGACGCCGTAATTGTGACCAACTTCAAGAAAGGTGACAAGTCCAATTGCGGTAATTACAGAGGAGTTTCCCTGCTGTCTGCCACAGGGAAAGTCATCGCAAGAATCCTCCTCAATCGCTTTCTCCCAGTGGCTGAAGAGCTCCTCCCAGAGTCGCAATGCGGATTCCGCCCACTATGGGGCACAATGGACATGATCTTCACCGCATGTCAATTACAAGAGAAATGCAGAGAACAGCACCAACCGCTGTACATGGCCTTCTTTGACCTCACAAAGGTCTTCGACACTGTCAACCGTTCCACCAACGGTTCCACCACAGACCCAATTCACATACGGACCGGGGTCAAGCAAAGCTTGTCATCGCACCAACGCTCTTCTCGATCTTCCTTGCTGCAATGCTCCATCTCACCCTCAGTAAGCTCCCTGCTGGAGTGGAGCTAATTTACAGAACAAACGGGAAACTGTTCAACCTCCGTCACCTCCAGTCCAGATCCAAGGTCGTTCCATCCTCTGTCGTCGAATTATAGTATGCAGACGATGGTTGCGTCTGCGCACATTCGGAGGTTGAACTCCAAACCATCGTCAACACCTTCACTGAAGCGTATGAGAGCATAGGCCTTACACTAAACAACCGTAAGACAAAAGTCCTCTACCAACCTGCCCCCGCCACACAGTACTGCCCCCCAATTATCAAAATCCACAACAAGGCCTTGGACAATGTGGACCACTTTCCATACCTCGAGAGCCTACTGTCAACAAGGGCAGACGTCGATGACGAAGTCCAACACCGCCTTCAGTGTGCCAGTGCAGCCTTCGGTCACCTGAGGAAGAGAGTGTTTGAAGACCAGGACCTCAAACCCGGCACCAAGCTCATGGTCTACAGCGCAATAGTGATACCCGCCCTCCTGTATGCCTCAGAGACATGGACCATGTACAGCAGGCACCTCAAAGCACTGGAGAGGTACCACCAACGCTGCCTCCGCAAGAACCTGCAAATCCATTGGCAGGATAGGCGCACCAACGTCAGTGTTCTCGCTCAGGCCAACATCCCCAGCATCGAAGCTTTGACCACGCTCGATCAGCTCTGATGGACGGGCCACATCGTCCGCATGCCCGATACGAGACTCCCAAAACAAGCGCTCTACTCGGAGCTCCGACACGGCAAGAGAGCCCCAGGTGGGCAGAGGAAACACTTCAAGGACACCCTCAAAGCCTCCTCATCCCCATCGACACCTGGGAATCCCTGGCCCAAGACCGCACAAAGTGGACGAGAAGCATCCGGGAAAGCGCCGAATACCTCAAGTCTCTTCGCCGGGAGCAAGCAGAAGCCAAGCGTAAGCAGCGGAAGGAGCGCACGTCAACCCAAGCACCCCACCCACCCGCCCCTTCAACCACCGTCTGCCCCACCTGTGACAGAGACTGTAGGTCCCGCATTGGACTCATCAGTCACCTGAGAACTCATTTTTAATGTGGAAGCAAGTCATCCTCGGTTCCGAGGGACTGCCTAAGAAGAAGATGTGAGTGTCTGTATCTGTGTGCGTGTGTAAGTGTGTGCGTGCGTGTGTGGGTGTGGGTCTGTGTATGTGTATATGTGTGAGGATGGGTATATGTGGGTGTGTGGGGCAGTGGGTGTATTTGTGTGTGTGTGAGGGTGGGTGTTTATATGTGGGTGTGTGGGACAGTGGGTGTATTTGTGTGTGTGTGAGGGTGGGTGTTTATATGTGGGTGTGTGAGACAGTGGGTGTATTTGTGTGTGTGTGAGGGTGGGTGTTTATATGTGGGTGTGTGGGACAGTGGGTGTATTTGTGTGTGTGTGAGGGTGGGTGTTTATATGTGGGTGTGTGGGACAGTGGGTGTATTTGTGTGTGTGTGAGGGTGGGTGTTTATATGTGGGTGTGTGGGACAGTGGGTGTATTTGTGTGTGTGTGAGGGTGGGTGTTTATATGTGGGTGTGTGGGGCAGTGGGTGTATTTGTGTGTGTGAGGGTGGGTGTTTATATGTGGGTGTGTGGGGCAGTGGGTGTATTTGTGTGTGTGTGAGGGTGGGTGTTTATATGTGGGTGTGTGGGGCAGTGGGTGTATTTGTGTGTGTGAGGGTGGGTGTTTATATGTGGGTGTGTGGGGCAGTGGGTGTATTTGTGTGTGTGTGAGGGTTGCTGTTTATATGTGGGTGTGTGGGGCAGTGGGTGTATTTGTGTGTGTGTGAGGGTGGGTGTTTATATGTGGGTGTGTGGGACAGTGGGTGTATTTGTGTGTGTGTGTGAGGGTGGGTGTTTATATGTGGGTGTGTGGGACAGTGGGTGTATTTGTGTGTGTGTGTGAGGGTGTGTGTTTATATGTGGGTGTGTGGGACAGTTGGTGTATATCTGTGTCCTCTGGTTCTCGATCCTTCTGCCAATGGAAACAGTTTCTCTCTATCTACTCTGTCCAGACCCCTCATGATTTTGAACACCTCTATCAAATCTCCTCTCAATCTTCTCTGCTCCAAGGAGAACAACCCCAGCTTCACCAGTCTATCAACGTAACTGAAGTCCCTCATTCCTGGAATCATTCTCGTAAGTCTTTTCTGCACCCTCTCTAAGGCCTTCACATCCTTCCTAAAGTGTGGTGCCCAGAATTGGACACAGTACTCCAGTTGGGGCAGAACCAGTGTTTTATATAGGTTCATCATAATTTCCACACTTTTGTACTCTATACCTCTATTCATGAAGCCCAGGATCCCGTAAGCCTTTTTAACTGCCACCTTCAATGATTTGTGCACATATACCCCCAGGTCTCTCTGTTCGTGCACCCCCTTCAAGATTGTACCATTTAGTTTATATGTCCTCTCCTCATTCTTTCTACCAAAATGTATCACTTCACACTTTTCTGCATTAAATTTCATCTGCCACGTGTCCGCCCATTTCACCAGCTTGTCTATGTCTTCCTGGAAGTCTATCACTCTCCTCCTCACTGTGCACTATAGTTCCAAGTTTTGTGTTATCTGCAAATTTTGAAATTGTGCCCTGTACACCCACGTCCAAGTCATTAATATATATCAAGAAAAGCAGTGGTCCTAGAACCAACCCCTGGGGATCACCACTGTACACCTTCCTCCAGTCCAAAAAACAACCGTTCACCACTACACTCTGTTTCCTGTCACTTAGCCAATTCCGTAGCCATGCTGCCACTGTCCCTTTTATTGCATGAGCTTCAATTTTGCTGGCAAGCCTATTATGTGGCACTTTGTTGAATGTCTTTTGGAAATCCATGTACGCTACGTTAACTGCATTACCCTCATCAACCCTTTCTGTTACCTCATCAAAGAACTCAATCAAGTTAGCTAAACACGATTTGCCTTTAACAAATCTGAGCTGGCTTTCCTTAATTAATCCACACTTGTCCAAGTGACTGATAATTTTGTCCCTGATTACTGTTTCTAACTGACTGGCTTGTAGTTGCTGGGTTTATCTTTCCACACTTTTTTGAACAATGGTGTAACATTTGCAATTCTCCAGTCCTCTGGCACCACCCCCATATCGAAGGAGGATTGGAATATTAAGGCCAGTACCTCCACAATTTCCTTCTCAATTCCCATAGCCTCCAGGATGCATCCCATCCGCTCCTGGTGATTTATCTACTTTAAGTACAGCCAGCCTTTCTAATATCTCCTCTTTATCAATTTTTATCCTATCAAGTATCTCCACCACCTCCTCCTTTACAATGTCTATGGTAGCATCCTCTTCCTTGGTGAAGACAGATGCAAAGTACTCGTTTAGTACCTCAGCCATACCCTCTGCCTCCGTGCATAGGTCTCCTTTTTGGTCCCTAATCGGCCCCACCCCTCCTCTTACTACCCTTTTACTATTTATATGCCTATAGAAGACTTTTGGATTACCTTTTATGTTGGCTGCCATTCTATTCTAATACCCTCTCTTTGCCCCTCTTATTTTCTTTTACACCTCTCCTCTGACCTTTCTATATATAGCCTGATTCTCAGATGTATTTGCAACCTGACATCTGTCATATGCACTCTTTTTCTGCTTCATCATATTCTCTCTCTTTCGTCATCCAGGGAGCCCTGACTTTAGTTGCTCTGCCTTTCCCTCTAGTGGGAATGTAGCTGAACTGTACCTGAACTATTTCCTCTTTGAAGGCAGTCCATTGTTCCATTAGAGTTTTACCTGCCAATCTTTGATTCCAGTTTACCCAGGCCAGATTTTACTCTAGATTGCTCCCTGTCCTTTTACATAGCTAATCTAAACCTTATGATATTATGATCACTATTCCCTAAATGTTCACCTACTGACACTTGCTCCACTTGACCTACCTCATTCCCCAGAACCAGATCCAGCAATGCCTCCTCCCTCATCGGGCCGGAAACATACTGATCAAGAAAGTTCTCCTGAACACACTTCAGAAATTCTTCCCCTTCTCTGCCCTTAACACTATTATGATCCCAGTCTATATTAGGATAGTTGAAGTCCCCCATTATTACTAATCTATAGTTCTTGCTCTTTTCTGTAATTTCTCTGCAAATTTGCTCCTCCATATCTTTCCCACTATTTGGTGGTCTATAGAATACACCTAGTACTGTAATGGCACCTCTATTATTGCTTAACCTTAGCCATATAGATTCTGTCCTTGACCCCTCTAGTACATCCTCCCTCTCCAACACTGTAACATTCTCCTTGACCAATACTGCCACACCACTTCCTATCTTTCCTTCCCTATCTTTCCTGTACACTTTATAACCAGGAATATTTAATACCCAATCCTGCCCTTTTTGAGCCAGGTCTCAGTTATTGCCACAACATCATATTCCCATGTGGCTATTTGTGCCTGCAGCTCACTTACCTTGTTTACTACGCTTCGTGCGTTCACATACATACACTGTAAACCCATCTTAGACCATCCTGTATTCTCTCTTAGTTTGACCCCACCTAATACCTTACTATTTCTTACTTTAGTGCTCTCTGCCTCTCCCAATCCTTTGAGCGCTTTATTTTCCCTTTCTAATGTTACATCCTAGTGCCCATACCCCTGCCAAATTAGTTTAAACCCTCCCCAACAGCACTAGCAAACCTCCCCACGAGGATATTGGTTCCGGCCCTGTTGAGGTGCAACTCCTCCGACCTGTACAGGTCCCACCTCCCTCAGAACCGGTCCCAATGCCCCAGGAATCTAAAGCCCTCCCTCCTGCACCATCTCTCCAGCCACGCATTCATCTGCGCTATCTTCCTATTCTATACTCACTAGCGCGTAGCACTGGGAGTAATCCGGAGATTACTACCTTTGAGGTCCTGCTTTTCCTAGCTCCCTGAAATCTGCCTGCAGGACCTCATCCCTCTTTCTACCTATGTCGTTGGTACCGATATAGACCACGAACTCTAGGGCCGCGATTTTCTCCTCGGTGTAGGGATGGGTGCGGGACAGCTGGTTTCCGGGTTCCAGTCCCGCCCCCAGCTGCCTCCGCTCTACAGACGTGATTTTCCCTTGATTGGCCTTGTTAAGCCCGCCACCGGCCAATTAACAGGATGCGGGTCTGATTACGTCATTTGATGACGCATCATCTGCCGGTTTCCTTAAAGGGACCATGCACAATTTTATTTTGACAGTTGATTTTTCAGTGTTTAACAGCACTGAAGTGCTGCAAACACTGATAATCAATGCACAAAGGTGAACTCTTGCACCCAGGCTCTCCAATGACTCCCTCCATATGCTTATGGAGGGAGTCACAGCACGCAGGGAGGTTCTCTTCCTTTCCAAGGGCGGAAGAGACCTCCCCAGGACACCAACTTACCTTGCACCTCCACCCAACCCTCTTTATCACTTTATCACTTCCCCATCTCACTGGCCACCCCTCACATTCACCCTCATTCTACTGCAAGCATACCAACTAACAACACACATGGGTGGGCACTTGAGAGGTTCAGCCAATGTTCATGTGAAGTTTTTGGTAATGTGTTGTCATACAGTGAAATCTCTTTTTCAAAAAGTGCCCCTTATTGGACAGATCTGAGCGCACATTGAGAAGTATCTTACTGAGTTCCAGTGATTGTTCAGTCATAACTCCCCCACCCCACTATAGTGATGTGTGCATGGAATGGCTTGGACATTAAAGGATGCTTCACGGTGCTGGTGTGGGATGGTGTCAACCTGGACGTATCATGTGGCAGCCAGGGTTTACAGCATCAAGTGAAGAAAGTCTGGCCATGGTGATGCCATCGCTGACCTCCTGGCCAGCAATTTTGTTAAGGGCTGGTGCCCTGTGTCCAGTGCAGCATCAGGTGATGGCGGCGAAGGTTGGTGATAAGGTTGGTGATGTTGGTGTTGGGGATGATTGTGGAAGGATTCGGAGGACCAAGGTCTGATTGTTTCATTGGCTCCAATGTTGCTGGAATAGATGGCAGCTGCAGGTGAGATGACAGAAGCGATCTGTCACTGGTGAGAGAGGTGCTCCCAATGAGGTGGCACTGGACATACAGTTGGATTTAAAAACTTGTAAGCTAAAGAAATCTGTATAAGTATTAAAGATGCAGTAACCAACATTTCCTTTGCTCTGAAACTCACCATGTGCAACATTGCATCCTTGACACCACTTCTGCAGCTGTCATCTTTTCACAAACATCAGACCAGACTCACAACACGCCACACTTACCTGGCGTGTTGTCCGGTTGTTGTGAATCCCGACCCAGAAGCTGGAAAATCGAAAAAGAGCCTGAAAACTGCTGACAAGTACCTGTTAATAGGCAGTTAATTTCTTTTAATCCATTTCCCGCCCCTAGGTGTCGGGTCCATTTGCAAACCGGGGACCCGACACTTGTGAAGGTTATTTGGAGGCGGGATGACGGCGGGTCCGGAACCCGCCATCAATCAAAACCACTTTAACCTCTGACCCACCTCCAAACCCGCCCTCTGAGCGCCGGCAAAATCGCGGCCTAGCTGTTCACCCTTCCGCCTCAGAATGTTTTGCAGCCGCTCGGTGACATCCTTGACCCTGGCACCAGAGCGGCAACATACCATCCTGGAGTCACGTCTGCGGCCACAGAAATGCCTGTCTGCTCCCCAAACTATCGATTCCCCTCCCACTATTGCTTTCCCAATCTTCTTCCTCCCCTCCCTTTACAGCTGAGCCACCCGTGGTGCCACGGACTTAGCTCTGGCTGTACTCCCAGAGGAACCATCGCCCTCACCAGTACTCAGAACCCAATACTGGTTGGAGAGTGAGATGCACTACCTGCCTGGTCCTCCTCTTCTGTCTGGTGGTCACCCGTTCCCTTTCTGCCTGCACACTCTTTATCTGCGGGGTGACCACCTCCTGAAACGTGCTATCCACGAAGCCCTCAGCCTCACAGATGCACTGCAGTGACGCCAGCTGATGCTCAAGCTCCAAGCTCGAGCTCCTCCAGCTGACGACACTTCCTGCACATGTGGTTGTCTAGGACACGGGAAGCATCCTGGAGTCTCCACAGGGCCTACTCCTGTTCCTTATTTATTAAGTTCTTATGTTCTTAAGCGAAGTGTTTCAGCCTTTGAATGTTAAAATTGGGGACCAAAGTGAATGGCCCAAAAACTGGTGTCAAATCAAACAGTTGATCCAAAAGCATTTGAGCCATAAACAAAGGTAGCAGTGATATTTGGGGTAAGTGCTGCAGGATCATTGACACCCTGGCACAACAATTTTTTTTAAAGGGCCAATCGGGTGCCTTGTAAAGGGGTAGTGATATTCTGGTAATGCTTGCATTTTTGGCTAACACCCATGCCTGGACCCTCTGGCTAATGGCTTGTTTAGCTGGTTAATGTAGGCATACTGGCTGCTTTGCATAAACCAGGCTAAGAATGAGGAAATTCCTGACATTTTTGGGGCAGATGGAAGTTCTGTCTCAAACAAGTCCCCACAGAAACTATCAACAAAGGCCGAGACCTGTTGGATCCACGTCCTGACACAATTTCTGGCCTCTCCAAAGGACTTCCAGGGGACTTACCAGTGTGGCCATTAGCCCTGCAGATTAGTAAAATAATGTTTATTTAACTTAACACTACGCTTGCTACTGGCCAGGATTGAGTGCTAACAAGCACTCGGGTTGCTGAGGTGCTTACTGACTTGCCTTCCTTTGACTGTCTAATAACCCCCTCGGGCCGCATTCGCACTCCCGAAGCACACTGAAGCTTCGTGCCAGGGACGCTGACTGGAGGCAGGCAGCTGCGCAGTAACTGCCCCTCACTAGCAGCTGTATGATTGACAGGCCAGTCCAGCCACTGACGTGCGTTGGGAGGGTCCCACCTTCTTTATTTTAATTCATTCATGGGATGTGGGCGTCGCTGGCAAGGCCAGCATTTATTGCCCATCCCTAATTGCCCTTGAGAAGGTGGTGGTGAGCCGCCTTCTTGAACCGCTGCAGTCCGTGTGGTGAAGGTACTTCCACAGTGCTGTTAGGGAGGGAGTTCCAGGATTTTGACCCAGCGACGATGAAGGAATGGCAATATATTTCCATGTCAGGATGGTGTGTGACTTGGAGGGGAACCTGGAGGTGGTGGTGTTCCCGTGCGCCTGCTGCCCTTGTCCTAGGTTTTAGAGGTTGCAGGTTTGGGAGGTACTGCCGAAGAAGTGTAAGACTTTCTCTTACTACTGTTCGGACCTCGAGAATTACAAATAAGCGTAACAATGACAGACAAGTTTGTGATCAATAAAAGTGGTCATTATTCACACTAGTTTAAAAATTCAAGCTTACATTGAAGCACCCTCGGCAATGCATACGCCCACAGTTTATTAATTCACCCCAGCAATTCATATGCCCACAGTTTAATAAGTCCGTACATAGAAGTACTCCCAGCAATTCATATGCTTCACAGTTTAGGATCCCCCAGCAATATATATGCCCACAGTTTTGAACATAAAAGTATCCCCACAATTTATATGCCCATGGTTTACCATACATAAAAGTACCCCAGCAATACATCACCCTGGCAATATATATATTCCATGTCTGACTTTCATACATACATACATACATACATACATGCATAGATACACTCCTCCATGGGTGATCAGTCTGGAAAAAGTGGTAGGCTGCAAACGTCAACTGCCATTTCAAACAGCTCCCTTTGTCCTTCTGACTACCTGCTTCTGTGTCTTTCCTTTATAGTGTCTTCCGACATGGGCCCACTCGTATGTCTCCATCTGCCTCCTTCAGATAGGTCAGTTTCACTCCCAACCTTCTCTGATTGGAATTCCTTCTGCATGACACGTTCATGTTCCTGTGATGTGTGTGGGGGCGGGACTTCCTCTTCATCCGGTGTTTCTCTTTCCTGTCTCTCACAAAGGTCCATATGCTGACCACCTCCACTTGAATCCTTACAAAGGACCCCATGCTGACGTCCTCCATTTTGAATCCTTACAAAGGAACACATGCTGACTTCCTCCATTTTGAATCCGTCCGTTATCATCTCACAATTCGTTCGCAATTTCGATCTCCACACGGTAGCAGCGGTTTTATTACGTGTATAGAATCTTACAGAAGCCTTGGCGAGTTGCTGCAATGCATCTTGTAGATGGTACACACTGCAGCCATGGTACGCCAGTGGGGCTGATGTCCTGGGGCTGAGATGATTGACCTCCAACCACCACAACCATCTTCCTTTGTGCTAGGTATGACTCCAACCAGTGGAGAGTTTTCCCCCCGATTCCCATTGACTTGAGTTTTACTAGGGCTCAAATGCTGCCTTGATGTCAAGGGCAGTCACTCTCACCTCACTTCTGGAATTCAGCTCTTTTGTCCATGTTTGGACCAAGGCTGTAATGAGATCTGGAGCTAAGTGGTCCTGCCAGAACCCAAACTGGGCATCAGTGAGCAGGTTATTGGTGAGTAGGTGCCACTTGATAGCACTGTCGACGACACCTTCCATCACCTGATGATTGAGAGTAGACTGGTGGGGCGGTAATTGGCCGGATTGGATTTGTCCTGCTTTTTGTGGACAGGACATACCTGGGCAGTTTTCCACATTGTCGGGTAGATGCCAGTGTTGTAGCTGTACTGGAACAGTTTGGCTAGAGGGGCGACTGGTTCTGGAGCACAAGTCTTCAGCACGATAGCCGGGATGTTGTCGGGGCCCATAGCTTTTGGTGTATCCAGTGCGCTCAGCCATTTCTTGATATCACGTGAAGTGAATCAAATTGGCTGAAGACTGGCTTCTGTGATGGTGGGGACCTCAGGAGGAGGCCGATATGGATCATCCACTCGGCACTTCTGACTGAAGATGGTTGCAAACGATTCAGCCTTGTATTTTGCACTCACGTGCTGGGCTCCACCATCATTGAGGATAGGGATATTCATGGAGCCTCCTCCTCCCGTTAGTTGTTTATTGGTCCACCACCATTCATGATTGGATGTGGCAGGACTGCAGAGCTTTGATCTGATCCGTTGATTGTGGGATTGCTTAGCTCTGTCTATAGCATGTTGTTTCCGCTTTTTAGCATGCATGTAGTCATGTGTTGCAGCTTCCCCAGGTTGGCACCTCATTCTTAGGTACGCCTGGTGCTGCTCCTGGCATGCTCTTCTACACTCCTTATTGAACCAGGGTTGGTCGCCTGGCTTGATGATAATGGTAGAGTGAGGGATATGCCGGGCCATGAGGTTACAGATTGTGGTGGAATATAATTCTGCTGCTGCTGATGGCCCACAGCGCCTCATGGATGCCCAGTTTTAAGCTGCTAGATCTGTTCTGAATATGTTCCATTTAGTACGGTGGTAGTGCCACACAACATAATGGAGGGTGTCCTCAGAGTGAAGATTGGACTTCGTCTCCACAATGACTGTACGGTGGTCACTGCTACCAATGTTTTTATGGACAGATGCATCTGCGGCAGGTAGATTGGTGAGGACGTGGTCAAGTAGGTTTTTCCCTCGTGTTGGTTCTCTCACCACCTGTTGCAGGCTCAGACTGGCAGTTATGTCCTTCAGGAGTTGGCCAGCTCAGTCAGTGGTGGTGCTACCGAGCCACTCTTTATTGATGGACATTGAAGTCCCCCACCCAGAGTACATTCTGTGCCCTTGCTACTCTGTGATTCTTCCAAGTGGTGTTTAACATGGAGGAGTACTGATTCATCAGCTGAGGGAGGGCGGTAGGTGGTAATCAGCAGGTTTCCTTGCCCATGCTTGACCTGAAGCCATGAGACTTCATGGGGTCCGGAGTCAATGTTGAGGACACCCGGGGCCACTCCTTCCCAACTGTATACCACTGTGCCACCACCCCTGGTGGGTCTGTCCTGCCGGTGGAACAGGACATACCCTGGTTGAAAAAGCCTGCAAACGTACGTCAGTGGTTGGACACGCCTGCCAATCACACAGCCTGCCAATCACACGCTGCCAGTGAGGTGCGGTTACCGTGCAACTGCCTGCCTCGAGTCAGCGTCCCCGGCGCGAAGCTTCAGTGTGCCGCAGGAGCGCGTGTGGGCGGGCCCATTTATTTAACTGTGCGGCCCAATCAAGAGTGCTGCGTGGCCGCGCACGCACGCAGCTTAGGGGGAACAGTGCTATCAATATCCCTTTGCAGCTTTCCGCTCCCATCTACACTATTTGCCATGCTACCTAACTTAGTGTCGTCAGCAAACTTAGATGTACAGCTCTCTATTCCTTCATCCAAGTCATTTAAAAATATAGTGAAAAGTTGTGGCCCCAGTATGGATCCTTGGGAGACACCACTAGTCACATCCTGCCAATTGAGTACATGCCATTATCCCTACTCTCTGTCTCCTACCTCCTAAACAATTCTCTATCCAAGCCAATAGGTTGCCTCCAATTCCATGCGCTCTCATTTTTGTTAACAGTCTCTTCAGTGGAACCTTGTTGAATGCCTTCTGGAATTCCATATAAATAACATCCATCGACACTCCCTTATCTACCTTGTTAGTTACCTCCTCAGAAAATTCAACTAGATTCATTAGACATGATTTACCCTTTACAAATCCATGCTGTTTGTCCAAATACTCAGTCACTCTGTCCCTGGTAACAGATTTTAGTAACTTGCCCACAACTGATTTTAGACGAATAGGCCTATAATTTCCTAGTTTATCTCTCTTATCCTTCTTAAATAGTGGAATGTGGCAGTTTTCCAATCCAAGGGGACAATTCCTGAATTGAGAGAGTTTGGGAAGATCATGACAAACGCATCAACAATTTCCTCACCTACTTCTTTTAACACCCTGGGGTGGAAACCATCAGGTCTGGGAGATTTGTCTATCTTTTTAACATTAGTTTCTCCATCACCATTTTTTTTACTTCTATTGAATCTCACTAGTTCCTCCCCTTGATTTATTTTTAGTTTTCCTTGTATCTCTGGTATTTTATCCTCATCCTCTACTCTGAAGACCAATACAAAATAGCTATTTACTAAGTCTGCCATTTCCTGATTTCCAATTGCAATATCACCTGCATCTGTCATTAAGGGGCCCACATTACTCTTAGCCACCCTCTTTCTCTTAATATATTTGTTCAAACCTTTAGTGTTCTCCTTGATATCCCTCGCAAGCTCTTTCTCGTATTCCCTTTTTGCGGCCCTTACCACTTCCTTTGTATCCCTTTGCTGTTCTTTATATCTTTCCCAGTCCGCGGGATCTTTATTGTTCATTGCCTTTGTATAAGCCTTTTCCTTTAGTTTCATACTATCTCTCACTTCCCTTGTTGACCAAGGTTGTTTAATCGCACAAGTAGCGCTCTTTCTCTTTAGGGGTATGTACAGGTCTTGTAATCAGGGATGACTTAATAATTTTTGTAATAAATTTTTCAATAACGTTTCTGGTACAGGCATACTCGATGCTTGCTGTGATGGTGTTACCACATCACCAATGTGAACTATTTTCAAACCAAGCAAAACGGTACAAGTCACTGGGTGAGAATAACAGTATTTCTGGTAATTATTGCAAAGTCTGGCAGCAATTTGAAGTGTGTGCGTGTATTCAGCTCCCTCACACTGTGGGGCTCAGTAACTCCTCACAGCCAGCATCCTGAATTACTGACTACATCTCGATTCACGTAAATCCAGTCCCTCAGACTATCAGGCTCAATAACTCCTCTGAGCCAGCAGCCTACGTTAATGACTGTATCACTACCGATGATAATTCAGCTCCTTCGCACAGTTGGGTTCCGTAATTCCAGCAACCTGTGTTAACAACTGATAGTCTGAGGGAGCTGGATTTCTGTCATTCTTTTCTTTTAAACAAACCTTTAACGTACCTTTCTTAACTTGTTGCTTCTTCTTCAGGCTAGCACTGTCTATTTGGAAATGGGAGCCACTTGCAAAAAGCTAGATTCTGATCAGTCGAAAAATTATGTTTTGGTCAATAAAGGGTCCAAAAGCTGAAGATTGATATCATATATGTGACTTGGTCAATCACTAACAGGTAAATATACAAGAAGGACTTAGAATGGGCAACTGTCAGCCCCTGGTGCCCAACTTCACCCAGAGAAGTAAGTTTGTCCACATCAAGCTAAGGATTATTTTTGGTTATTGAGTGTGTCTAGAACTCTTTTCCACTTAATGCTCTCAGTGCTGGCAATGAACATGACCAGATCAGGTGCAACAGGACATGGATACAGAATGACCCTCTAGCAACTCTTCCCCAAAAATGGATCTGAAAGTGTGCACCCCCCTTCCCACTGCATTATTGTGACATTTGCACTTGCCACATATTCACAGGTTTTATAACATCTCTCTATGATTATCTGTCCACCCCAAGTCCCTGGTGTTTTCTCCCTGCCTCAAGTCCCTGCTGTGGGGCTTCTGTACCCACCCAATCCCAGTGCCTGGGGCAGATTAGCGCACAGGTTTATGGGCCCATGCCCAGAAGCACATGTAAATATGGGGCCGCCCTGCAAATATGGGGTGTGGTATGTTGCAGTATAATTTGCATTATTATTATTGCAGTGTGTAAACATTCAATGGGCGCATTTCTTCATGAATTTTACGACATGTTTGTGTTTGAATAGATCAGGGGTGCATTGTGCGAGGGATGTGGAGGGACCCTGAATGTTCCTGATGCCCACTGCCTCTTCTCCCTCCTGTGGCTGCGATGCTCGACTTGCGTATGTGCTGCCTTTTTTAATCTCCAGAAACCCCAGTGTGCTGCGGCTACTCACCCAATGTGTCATCTTCTCTCCCCAAAGCTCAATGAGCAAATGTCACGTCTCTGGATTGGACGTGTAGCTAATCCCCGGATAGATAAGCATCCTGCTGAATTTATAAAGTTTAATATGCTGTTTATTTTAAGAAGAGAAATAATATCACTCCAACCTTTCAGATATTTTTCAGACCTGTTCAAACTGAATCCATTCCCCAAGAATTATAGGGGCTGGGAGGGAAGGCAAGTTGTTTAAAAAGTTGAACACCTCTGTGTTAAGAGGAGCACGCAATGTGATTTGTAATGTGATGATATTGTTTATCATCTCTAACCTAACTAACTTTTATAAAGGAAAAGATATTGAAAGTACAGCAGGACAATAAAAAACCTCTATCTGAATTGACTGGTGGACTGAACTGGCTGGACTCAAAGGTACTGCACGAGCATAAACTAGGCATAGAACTCAGATTAAAGCACTGACAGTCCTTTCCTTGAGATGTGTGTGATAAATCCATTTTTATCGCTTTTAACCATTTTCATGTTTTGGGCACAAGGTGATGCCTCAGGTATGTGGCTAATTCGTGACTGAAAAATCTCACACCTAGGATTTGCCCATTGTTGACAGCTCTGAGGTTCTATGCTGGAGCTGTCATTGTATAAGATTTATAAAATGTCATGATGGTTATAATTAAAAAGGTACTGTTTGTACTTTATAAGGTTCTGTCAAACTGAATCAATGGGATATGCTATCAAATATCAGCAGTCGAGCTGACAAGTAGGAATGGGCTGCACAAGTGACTGATTTGGCCACTTTGGGCTATAAAAATAACGTCATCCTCCATCAAGTTAATAGCATGTTCCTGGGGAGAGGAAAAGAAGAAAAGATCACGTTACTCAGAAAGACTGCAGTCTGCAGGCTCACGACAGAGAGCCATTTGTCTTTTAACCCTGCTGGAGATTCAGTATTGGTCATACACACCCTTTCTGAACAGTGCTGAATTCTAGGTGTTGTGAAGTTATCTCTCATTTAGTTTTTGTTAATCTTCTCACATCCTCTTTAGTCTTCACCTATCCACTGTTCACTGTGAGGTAAGCCTATTCCTGTTCTGCTGTGCTGCCCCCACCTGTTATGATTGTGAACTTGTTGAGGTCCTTCAGCGCAAACTGCTCTCTGAGTGTTGCTTTTGTTTGTTAATTATTGATAACCATTGCCTCTTTTGTTAAAAATCCTTATTAAATGGTGCTCATTTCAGTTGCGAAATAGCAAGAATCCAATATGGTTTGGTTTTAAAACCTACCTCTTTGACCAAGCTTTTGGTTATCTGCCCTCATTTCTTATGTGGCTCGGTGTCAATTTTTTGTCCTGTGAAGCGCCTTGGGACGTTTTCCTACGTTAAAGGCACTATATAAATACAAGTTGTTGTTGTTGTTGTTAATAAAACAGGAAAAACTTCAGCCATGCAACTCAAGCTCCACACTCACCAGTGCATTTTAAAGTCTGTGTTGGTGAAAGAGTTAAACTGCTCAGTTCTTTAAAAACTACGTAAGTATCAGGTTTCTTTTCAAACTTCTGGCTATTTATGGTATAATAATGTAAGGCTGTTTGAAAATTCAGGGGAGGAGATCAGTGCTGGTACAGCCAACTGGTGGAAAGCAAGTGGAACTGTTTAAGACAAAGGCACTGTGTAAGCTCACAGAGCCCCTGCTGTAAGGCGCTCTGTTCACTCCCCTGGGGCTGACCCAACTAATCGCAGTCCCTTTGTGATGTGTTTGCTACAGTCCAGATAAACAAGCCGAATATATTTTGCTCAGTCGCTCAGTTTTCTTCTCAGTTTATGCAGCAGCCATACACCAGGGTTGGGTTTGCGCCTCGCCTCTTTGTCTAGTGAGAAGACAACAATTTTATCCCACCATCCTGAGAAAGAGCTGGCGCTTCCCCAACCAAAGGGAGGTTAGATAGCCGTGGCTACTCTTGTGCATCTCCTAGCAGTCAGTCCCAGAACAACAGAGGCACAGGCCTTGGAGCAAGCTGCCTCCCAGCCTCATACTTAAGGACAAAGGTGATTCTATTATTCAGCCAGATTCACCTACCTGGTCAAATTTGTAGATTGACACAATTGATAGAAGGTTCTTCCATGTTACATAGAAAAGAGTTTAATTCTATCAGTTTTGAGTTGATAGTGTGCTGATCCACTGTACAACCCATAATAAGCCATTCACCGCACAACTCATAGGCCTATAAACTTGAGGACACTGCGCCCGTTTTACAGGCGTAATATGGATGCAAAAACCCCCAAATATGATAGGTGGCATGCACACACATATTCTGAACTGGCAGTGCGCCGCCCGCTATATTGTTATATGCATCAAAAGAGGCGTCCAGGGCCCACACCTGAAATAGGCATTAGACTTTTGCATATGTAAATAAGGGGTCTAATGTCTGTTTGATTTCTCCTTTATCCAACTGGTTTGCCCTGAACTCAGCCGGCACTGGGCTGGCTGCGTTCAGGAAAACCAGGTCTATGTGTAAGGGACTGCTGCAGGCCACCACTGAAAAGATAAGTTCTTAAAAAGTACTTACCTGAATGTGGAGCCAGAAGGAGCAGGAGTTCTTCATCTGAGTTGTTTGCTATTGCGTGTGCCATTTTATTCTGGCCATAAACTGAGCTCAGCATACCTCTACAGACCATCTTTGAAATTTTGACATTGCAGTATTGTAAGATCCTTCCCTTGGCATCAGGGAGGTCTGTAGCCAGATTGGGTAAATGTACTGTACTGTGAAATGTAGTATTTACTCTGTAGCATGTACTTGGTAACGTAGCATGACATGAAAAAAATTGTAAGTTTGCACAATTCAAATAAAACGAATTGTTACAAAATATTGCATGTTGTCCGGTTATCCAGTCTGACAAATTCTGAGAATCATATTGGAAATTTCCTCATTCCTCCAGCAGAGGTCCTGAGAAACAAACGCCACGCTTGTGCAGAGAGGGCGTTTGGTTGGAAATGAAGTAGCTCATGCATCTGTTCTGCTATTTTCAACCACACAAGATGCAAAGGCAAGAAAATATTTACAAGTAGGTCTCATATTTGCGCAAAATTAACCTTAAGAAAAGGAATAAAAACAGAAAATGCCGGAAACACTCAGCAGGTTGGGCAGCATCTGTGGAGAGAGAAACAGAGTTAACGTTTCAGGTCGATAACCTTTCATCAGAACTGGAAAAAGTCAGAGGTTGTAACAGATTTTAAGCAAGTACAGAGGCAGGGAAAGGGGGAGGGGTGGAAAGAACAAAAAGGAAGGTCTGTGATAGGATGGAAGGCAGGAGAGATTAAAAGACAAAAGGGATGATGGTGCAAGGCAAAAAGGGATGGTAACGGGACAATAAAAGAAACAAAAGATGGGTCTAGAGGAGCTGAAAATGACAAAAGCAGAATCATTACCAGCACCTGCTGTCTGAAAAAATGGGAGCAGTGGTTATGATCTGAAATTGTTGAACTCGATGTTGAGTCCTGAAGGCTGTAAAGTGCCTAATCGAAAGATGAGGTGCTGTTCCTCGAGCTTCCGTTGAGCTTCATTAGAATAGCGTAGGAGACCAAGAACAGAGAGGTCAGAGTGGGAGTGGGCAGAGAATTAAAATGGTAAGTGACCGGAAGCTCAGGGTCACGCTTGCGGACTGAATGGAGGTGTTCTGCAAAGTGGTTATCCAATACGCATTCGGTCTCCCCAATGTAGAGGAGATTGCATCGTGAGCAGCGAATACAGTATACTAAATTGAAAAAAGTTCAAGTAAATCGCTGTTTCACCTGGAAGCAGTGTTTGGGGCTCTGGATGGTGGGAAGGGAGGAATTAAACGGGCAAGTGTTGCATCTCCTGTGCTTGCACGGGAAGGTGCCATGGGATGGGGAGGGGGTGTTGGGGGTGATGGAAGAGTGGACCAGGGTGTCACGGAGGGAACGGTCCCTTCGGAATGCTGAAAGGGGAGGGGAAGATGTGTTTGGTGGTGGCATCACGCTGCAGCTGGCAGAAATGGCGGAGGATCCGTTGAATGTGGAGGCTGTTGGGGTGGAAGGTGAGGACAAGGGGAACTCTATCGTAATTCGGGAGGGAGGGGAAGGGGTGAGAGCAGAAATGCGGGAAATGGGATGGACACGGTCAAGGGCCCTGTCAACCACGGTGTGGGATTAGTTTTACATTACTCTCACAAAGAGCCAACCCAGGCATGATGGACCGAATGGGCTCCTTCTGTGCTGTAGAATTCTATGGTTCTATGATGTACAAATGTGCTCTGCCATCGGATGACTGGTCATGGGGCTCCTACGATTCCCCTCTGAGGTACTATGATGGAGACGAGGTGAAATGAGGCAAAGCGTGAGACTGAGAGAGGGACAATGTTGCTTGTAGGGAGGTAGGGTCAACCCGTGGAGGTCACACATCTCTCCCTGTGAAATCAGTCATTAATATGCAGGGAGTTCCAGTTACGACTTGTATCCTACTCTCAATTATAGAAGCTCTTAAAGAACAATTTCCCTTCCCCTATCTTTCCATGAAAGGAACTATAAAAGTGTAAGTCTGCCCTCAAAATATTTATCCATAAAAATTGTTTAAAACCAGAACTTCTCTGCACAGTGTCTTTGGCAGCCACCTAGAAAGAGTATTATTGAGGGAGTGTTGTGAAAGAATTGCTGTTATTGTGTTGAGAGTTTAGTGATATAGTTGGGTATATTTTACTCAGTTCACTTTATGCTCATGCTGACTTTTGCACTTATGTTTAGTGAATGAAAGAAAATATACCCGAGAGAGCATTATTATAGGATTGTTGTGGTAAAGGAAGTGTTACTTGGTTTCTGTTATGGGGGAGCCTTAAACAGTGGGTCCCATATAAGAGACTGTATGCATCACAAAGTATTAATAGTAGAGATGTATTACAGAGAAGGATGTTGAATGGTTTCTCTGTTCCTGAGGAAGCCACAGATAATAGGGACAATTTTCCGAATGTGAATTCCTGACACAGAGGCCGTGATTTTGCCGGCACTCAGAGGGCAGGTTCGGAGGTGGGTCCGCTGTCAAAATCGCAATAATTGACGGTGGGCTGGGAACCCGCTGCGAACCCGCCTCCATGTAAGTTTCCAAAGTATCAGGTCTGCAATTTCGGAACAGACCCGACACCAAGCAGCGGGGGAGGCATTTAGGATAATTAACTGCTTAGTAACTGCTTGTTAAAGACTATTTTGCCAGCCTTTTTGTATTTTTCCACATTTTCAACAGGGTTCACATCGTTCGGAGATCACATCAGGTAAGTATGTTGGGAGTTCAATCGAGCTGAATAGTTCCCAGCTGCAACTGCAGTATAAAATCTAACCTTTCACATCTGTTCAGTTTACAATGTCAGAAGTTGCTGATTTCAGGATTGGGAAGACACATTTGATCTGTATTGAGGCTGTAAGTGTGTGGTGTAAACTCTATATGCACTGTCACCTCCTTGGAATAACTCCTCTCCCCAGTGACTGATTGCTTCTACCATCTCATCCTCAACTACCATAAATTGTGAATTCTGGGAGATTCTCTCACTGCTAACTTACCTGAGGAAGGAGCGACAGCTCCGAAAGCTTGTAAAATTAAATAAATCTGTTGGACTATAACCTGGTGTTGTGCGACTTCTCATTTTTGACCATAAATAACAGCAGAATGGGAACGATTTATACCCTCTCACCCTGGTCCTCAGAATCGGAAGATGATCATCCGCAGCAGCAGCAGAACCAGACACACCAGCAGCACTAACAACAAGAGCGCCAACCTTCTCCTCGACCACCTGATGCTGCACAGGGCAGAGGCCATCAGCGCAGGGCTGCACCGCGCCGCAGGAGATACCCCCAACACAGGGTTTACAGACAGAGGATGAGCTTCCTCAATATGACTGAGCAGCAGTGCCAAAGGAGGCTGAGACTTTCTCGACAGGTAGTCGCAGACATTTGCACAATGCTCGATCAAGACCTGCAGCCCAGAGAAGCGGGTTGACACTCCTTACCAGTGGCTGTCAAAGTCACCACCACCCTCAACTTCTTTGCGTCAGGCTCCTTCCAGGGACCAGCAGCAGACATTAGCGGCATCTCCCAGTCAGCCGCCCACAGATGCATC
Source organism: Squalus acanthias (assembly GCA_030390025.1). Taxonomy (NCBI): domain Eukaryota; kingdom Metazoa; phylum Chordata; class Chondrichthyes; order Squaliformes; family Squalidae; genus Squalus; species Squalus acanthias. The sequence goes on along the minus strand of CM059435.1, from coordinate 81,803,808 downwards.
ACGTGGGTCACCAATGCCCTCTTTGACAAGTCCGCCAATTACATCCACTTTTCCACTGATGAAGCCAGTGTTACCGATCTGGCTGGCTTCCTACGGGTGCAGGGCGTCACCAACTGAATACATGTGGCCATCAGGGCACCCCATCAGAACCCAGAAAGATATGTCAACCGCAAGTGCTTCCACTCCCTTAACGTGCAGCTGGTGTGTAACCATAGGAAGAGCATCATGCATGTGTGCGCGAGATTCGCTGAAGCTGCCATGACTCTTACATCCAGCGCCAGTCCACTGTCCCTCAGCTCTTCGCACCGCCAAATGAACTTTCCAGCTGGCTCCTTGGAGACAAGGACTATCCCCTAAAGACGTGGCTAATGACACTGTTGAGGAGGCCATCAAACGAGTCTGAGGAGCGTTACAATCAAAGCCACATTTCAACCAGAACTCTCATAGAGCAAACAATAGGGTTCAAAATGTGCTTTAGATGCCTGGACAGATCTGGTGGAGCCCTTCGGTACGCACCAGCCAGGGTGTCAAGAATCGTTGTTGTCTGCTGCGCCCTGCACAACATCGCACTGTAGCAAGGATTAGCGCTGCATGAGGAGGAAGGCGCAGAGCACACAGCCTCTTCAGAGGAGGAGGAGAAGAAGGAGGAGGATGAGCAGAATGAAGTTCAGCAAGAGGAAGACCTGGAGGAGGGAGCTGACCCAGTGTGACCAGCACGCGAGCACATTGCTGCCCGTGATGCCAGGGATGGCCTAATCAATGCCAGATTCACATAACTTTGTGCAGCACAGACATATGGCTGCCATATGCACATGAAGGTTGGCATAACCACACTACATCACCATAGAGCATCTCTACAATTTACTGTTCAATCCTTGCACTGTCACCACCATTGCTGGACAATAAAGGCAACCTTACCCTTGTCTGTGCCACTTCAATTTGTGACCACACATATGGCAACAAATTCAAACATTCAGAAAACATTACTTTATTACAACAAAATAAAAGAACAGAAACTTAACATTCATTCATAGCTAATCGCCCAAGTGACTACTCTTGTGACTATTTCTGTGGGAGCTTTCTTTTATGCGTGCTTCTACGTGGCGCTACCCCTGTGGCTTCACCAGATGTAGAGGCAGGCTGCTCACTTCCCTGCTGCGCCTGCTTAGACACCTTTGGTGGGTGTCCTCTGGGTTTGGGAGCCTTTGAGGGCCCCGCCAAAGTCTGCTCCTCCTGCGGCTATGCAGGGGCAAACTTGGCCATCGCTGTTCAGGGAGGCATCTGGGGCTCTGACCGAGGGGTTGCCAAGGGGGGGAAACATAGAAACATAGAAGATAGGAGCAGGAGTAGGCCATTCGGCCCCTTGAGCCTGCTCCGCCATTCAATGCGATCATGGCTGATCATTCAAATTCAGTACCCTGTCCCTGCTTTCTCCCCATATCCCTTGATCCCCTTAGCCTTAAGAAATATATCTAACTCCTTCTTCAATATATTTAATGAATTGGCCTCAACTGCCTTCTGTGGTAGAGAATTCCACAGGTTCACCACTCTCTGGGTGAAGAAATTCCTCCTCATCTCAGTCCTAAATGGCTTACCCCTTATCCTTAGACTGTGACCCCTGGTTCTGGACTCCCCTGCCATCGGGAACAGCCTTCCTGCATCTACTCTGTCTAGTCCTGTTAGAATTTTATAAGTTTCAATGAGATCCCCTCTCATTCTTCTAAACTCTAGCGAATATAAGCCTAACCGACCCAATCTCTCTTCATACGTCATTCCTGCCATCCCAGGTATCAGTCTGGTGAATCTTCGCTACACTCCCTCCATGGCAAGAACATCCTTCCTCAGATAAGGTGACCAAAACTACACACAATACTCAAGGTGTGGTCTCACCAAGGCCCTGTACAACTGCAGCAAGACATCCTTGCTCCTGTACTCGGATCCTCTCGCTATGAAGGCCAACATACCATTTGCCTTCTTAACCGCCTGCTGCACCTGCATGCTTACCTTCAGTGACTGGTGCACAAGGACACCCAGGTCTCGTTGCACTTCCCCTTTTCCCAATCTATTGCCGTTCAGATAATAATCTGCCTTCCTGTTTTTGCCACCAAAGTGAATAACCTCGCATTTATCCACATTATACTGCATCTGCCATGCATCTGCCCAATCACCCAACCTGTCCAAATCATACTGGAGTTTCTCTGCATCCTCCTCACAGCACACACGCCCACCCAGCTTTGTGTCATCTGCAAACTTGGAGATATTACATCTAGTTCCCTCGTCTAGATCATTAATATATATTGTGAATAACTGGGGTCCTACCACCAATCCCTGCGGTACCCCACTAGTCACTGCCTGCCACTCGGAAAAAGATCCGTTTATTCCAACTCTTTGCTTCCTGTCTGAAAACCAATTCTCTATCCAAGTCAATACCTTGCCCCCAATCCCATGTGCTTTAACTTTGCATGTGGGACCTTATCGAAAGCCTTTTGAAAGTCCAAATACACCACATCCACTGGTTCTCCCTTATCTATTCTACCAATTACATCCTCAAAAAATTCCAGTAGATTAGTCAAGCATGATTTACCTTTTGTAAATCCATGTTGACTTTGTTCGATCCTGTCACTGTTTTCCAAGTGCTCTGCTATTACATCTTTTATAATGGACTCTAGCATTTTCCCCACTATCCATGTCAGGCTTACCGGTCTATAATTCCCCGTTTTCTCTCCACCACCTTTTTTAAATAGTGGGGTTACATTATCTACCCTCCAATCCATGGGAACTGTTCCAGCGTCTATAGAATTTTGGAAGATGATCAGCAATGCATCTACTATTTCTAGGGCCAGTTCCTTAAGTACCCTAGGATGTAGATTATCAGGCCCTGGGGATTTATCGGCCTTCAATCCCGTCAATTTCCCTAACACCATTTCCCTACAAATACTGATTTCATTCAGTTCCTCCCTCTCATTAGACCCGATGTTCCCCGACACCTCCGGGAGTTTATTTGTGTCCTCCTTTGTGAAGACAGAACCAAAGTATGTATTTAATTGGTCTGCCATTTCTTTGTTCCCCATTATAAATTCCCCTGATTCTGACTGCAAGGGACCTTCGTTTGACTTCACCAATCTTTTTCTCTTCACATATCTATAGCAGCTTTTATAGTCAGTTTTTATGTTCCCTGAAAGCTTACTCTCATACTCTATTTTCCCCCTCTTAATTAATCCCTTTGTCCTCCTTTGCTGAATCCTAAACTGCTCCCAATCCTCAGGTTTGCTGCTTTTTCTGGCCAATTTATATGTCCTCTCCTTGGATCTTATGCTATCCCTAATTTCCCTTGTTAGCCACGGTTGAGTCACCTTTTTTGTTTTATTTTTATGCCAAACAGGGATGAACAAATTCTGTAGTTCATCCATGCGATCTTTAAATGTTTGCCATTGCCTATCCACCATCAACCCTTTAAGTAACATTCCCCAATCCATCCTAGCCAACTTGCGCCTCATACCATCGTAGTTTCCTTTATTTAAATTCAGGACCCTAGTCTCTGAGTCAACTACTTCACTCTCCATCTTAATGAAGAATTCTATCATATTATGATCGCTCCTCCCCAAGGGGCCACACACAAGATTGCTAATTAATCCTTTCTCATTACATAATACCCAGTCTAAGATGGCCTGATCTCTAGTTGGTTCCTCGACATATTGGTCCAGGAAACCGTCCCGTATACACTCTAGGAATTCCTCTTCCACAGTATTGTTACTAATTTGGTTAGCCCAATCTATATGTAGATTAAAGTCACCCATGATAGCTGCTGTGCCCTTATTGCACGCATCTCTAATTTCCCGTTTAATGCCATCCCCAATCTCAGCATTACTGTTTGGGGGTCTGTATACAACTCCCACTAACATTTTCTGCCCCTTGGTATTTCTCAGCTCTACCCATACAGATTCCACATCATCAGAGCTAATATCCTTCCTTACTATTGTGTTAATCTCCTCTTTAACCAGCAATGCTACCCCACCACCTTTTCCTTTTTGCCTGTCCTTCCTGAATATTGAATACCCCTGGATGTTGAATTCCCAGCCTTGGTCACCCTGGAGCCATGTCTCCGTAATCCCAATTATATCAAATCCGTTTACATCTATTTGCGCAGCTAATTCATCCACCTTATTACGAATGCTCCTTGCCTTAAGACACAAAGCCTTCAGGCTTGTTTTTTTAACACTCTTAGACCTTTTAAAATTATTGTTTACTGTGGCCATGTTTGATTTACACCCTTGATTTCTCTGACTTCCACTTTTGCTTTTCTCCTTCCTGTCTTTTGCTTCTATCCTTGCTTCCCTTTCCTCTGTCTCCCTGCACAGGTTCCCAACCCCCTGCCATTTTAGTTTAAACCCTCCCCAACAGCACTAGCAAACACTCCCCCTAGGACATCGGTCCCGGTCCTGCCCAGGTGCAAACCGTCCAGTTTGTACTGGTCCCACCTCGCCCAGAACCGGTTCCAATGTCCCAGGAATTTGAATGCCTCCCCCTTGCACCATTCTTCTAGCCACGTATTCATCTGAAATATCCTTCTATTTCTACTCTGACTAGTACGTGGCACTGGTAGCAATCCTGAGATTACTACCTTTGAGGTCCTATTTTTTAATTTACCTCCTAACTCCCTATATTCAGCTTTTAGGACCTCATCCCATTTTTTACCTACATCGTTGGTACCTATATGCACCACGACAACTGGCTGTTCACCCTCCCCCTCCAGAATGCCCTGCAGCCGCTCCGAGACATCCTTGACTCTTGCACCAGGGAGGCAACATACCATTCTGGAGTCTCATTTGCGGCCGCAGAAACGCCTATCTATTCCCCTTACAATAGAATCCCCTATCACTATAGCTCTTCCGCTCTTTTTCCTCCCGTCCTGTGCAGCAGAACCACCCATGGTGCCAGGAAGTTGGTTGCTGCTGCTTCCCCCGATAAGCCATCCTCCTCAACAATATCCAAAGCGGTATATCTGTTTGAGAGGGGGATGGCCACAGGGGACCCCATCACTACCTGCCTGCGCCTACTACTCTGCCTGGCAGTCACCCATTCCCTTCCTGCCTGTGCAGCCTTTACCTGTGGTGTGACCAACTCATTAAACGTGATATCCACGACGTCCTCAGCATCGCGAATGCTCCAGTATGTATCCATTCGCAGCTCCAGCGCCGCAATGCGGTCTGCCAGTAGCTGCAGCTGGATACACTTCCTGCACACATGGTCGTCAGGGACACAGGAAGTGTCCCTGATTTCCCACATAGTGCAGGAGGAGCATGCCATGGGGCCGAGCTGTGCTGCCATGACTTACCCTTTAATTAATTTAAATTAAATTAAATCAAATCAATACCACAAATTACACTACAATTAAATGATATAGTCAAGGGCCCTTGTTTACTAGCACTCCCCACTACACAACAGAGACCTTAGAAACTATAACCACAAAATTAAGACCTAAACTTTATAAACTATTAACCTTAACTGTCAAACTATAGAGTAGTATAAATACTCACCTGGCCGTACTCACCCAATCAGCTGCTTCCTCTTGCCCGCGTCACTTTTTGAATCGTGACGTGGCTCTGGAACGCTGCCGTCGGTCTGCGAGATTGGTAAGCCTCTGAAAAAAGCCCACGAAAGTGAGTTTAAATACTCACTGTACCGCCGCTCTCTCCGCTCCCGACACCGGCCTCTGAAAAAAAGCCCGCAAAAGTGAGTTTAAATACTCACTGTACCATCGCTCTCTCCGCTCCCGACACCGGGGCAAGTTTGAGCACTTGGAGAGGAGCCCCGACTTCCATGTCCCCTTCCACCATCATCCCTCTCATGAACTACCCGCTCTTCACTGCTAGCAAGTAGCTGGAGAGCACCTTGCTGCACATCAGTGGGGCCATGAGGACCCATGTCTGTGCTGACATTCCTCATAACAAGGACGTCCATGAACCTCTGGTTTCTCTCCTCAATAGATGCCCATCTATCCTCCATAGATGACCATCTATTTAGAAGTGTTACCATGTTCTCCTGAGTCTGGCGATTTATGTCCTCCATGGAGGTTGCCATCCTTTCCATGGCAGAACCTACAGTTGGCGTTGCTCATATTTGAGATGGACTCCTCCATTCTCTGCCCACTCGCAGTCACCATGGTTGCAAACCTTGTCAGAGCCTCCTGAACTTGGTCCTGAAGCTCCAGGATCACCCTCTTCCTGGATGGCTGCCGAGGCTCAGCGTCTGCATGCAGCTCCGCAGAGCTGGGAGACTCCTGCGGCCTCCGACGAGGACTCTCCACTGCTGTCCCTGTCTCCACCATCTGATCTTGTGACTTGTGATACACCAGGTGACAACACTACTCTATCTCGCATAGGACCCACCGAGGTGTGCGTCTCTGTGCTGGCGCTGGGTGCGCTCATTTCTGCTGACACTGCTCCTTAGAGGCTGGAGGATCCTCTGAGGAGTGCTCCTGCTCTTCCTCCTGGACAGTGGGGGACCGGGCTCTTGGGGATGTGATTCTGTAGATAGGGAGACAAAGATGGGTGATGGTGCAAGGGATGTTGGGGTGAGGTTGCCATGGAAAGGATGGCAAACTCATGGTCCTGTGGGAGAGTAAATACATGAGTTAGACATGTGAGATGTCGATTGCATCCCATTTTGCACATGATGAGCATTCAATTTCTATTGACATCAGATCCCAATTGAGTCTCTCATAAAAGCAAAATAAGATATCTGGAAAATAATTCTGTCACCAGGTTGTTCTAATGAGCCCCTCTCACCGTCCCCCACTTTAGGCTGGTCAACTACTCCTGCGATGAGTACAAGAACATGGAGGGAGTCATCGTTGAAGCGTGGAACAGCCCTCTGTCTCTCTGCAGTCATTTTTCAATCAAGCAGCACTCAGGAGTATGGAAGCAGAAGTGAGAGCAAATAGGGACATGGCCCCCTTAAATACACCGGCAGCAAACGCGTTATCAGAGGCGCTCAACAGACCCGCACCTTGTGATTGGGCCAGGTAGCGCGCACGGCGGGCTTAACAAGCCCAATCAACGAAAAATTGTTTGCACAGAGCAGCTGCAGCCGGGAGCGGGACCAGAACCCGCCAACTACCTCTCCCGCCGCGAACCCGCCTCAGCTGGCAAAATCCATCCTAGAGCTTTGCCCCTATCAGATTTCCAGATATGTGCTCCGGGGAAGTGAGGTTCCATGGTATGAGTGCGCATTCGGAAAATTGTCCCTACTGTGCCTTACATCAGAGGCTGTGGGGACCTAGTATTAAAGTGAATATATTTTGCCTGCATACTAACTGTTCATGCATCAGGAGTTCCCATAATTGTTTAATTAAATCAAATAAAGATTTCCATATTCAGAGCAGCAAATAAATCTGTACTTCCAGGAATAATGGACATTATTCGGTGTGTCAATGTAAATAAGAATAAACAGTGCAGTGGAATATGTTTAGCCATTGTCATAAATTTCATGCCCTTGCCAATGACGCCATTCCCCTCCTGGCCACTGTCTCAAGCTGAACCAGACTGTTCACAACCTTGGCATCTTATTCAAACCCAAGCTGTCCTCTCTATCACACAGTATTAATCGTCATTTAGAAAGGCATGGATTAATCAATGACATGAATTTGTTAAGGGAAGTTCATGTCTGACTAACTTGATTGAATTTTTTGAGGAGGTAACAAGAAGTGTTGATGAGGGTAACATGTTTGATGTAGTCTACATGGATTTTAGCAAGGCTTTTGACAAGGTCCACATGGCAGACTGGTCAGAAAAGTAAAAGCCCATGGAATCCAAGGGAAAGTGGCAAGTTGGATCCAAAATTGGCTTAGTAGCAGGAAGCAAAGGGTAATGGTCGATGGGTGTTTTTGTGACTGGAAGCCAGTTTCTAGTGGGGTTCCGCAGGGCTCAGTACTAGGTCCCTTGCTTTTTGAGGTATATATCAATGATTTAGCCTTCAATGTAGGGGGCATGATTAAGAAGTTTGCAGATGATACAAAAATTGGCCGTGTTGTTGATAGGATGAAAGCTGTAGACTGCAGGAAGATATCAATGGACTGGTCAAGTGGGCAGAGAAGTGGCAAATGGAATTCAATCTGGACAAGTGTGAGGTAATGCATTTTGGGAGGGCTAACAAGGCAAGGGATTACACAATAAATGGTAGGATACTGAGAAGTGTAGAGGAACATAGGGACCTTGGAGTGCATGTCCACAGATCCTTGAAGGTAGCAGGACAGGTAGATAAGGTGGTTAAGAAGGCATACGGGATACTTTCCTTTATTAGCCGAGGCATAGAATATAAGAGCAGGGAGGTTATGCTTGAACTGTGTAAAATAATAGTTAGGCCGCAGCTAGAATACTGCGTACAGTTCTTCACCACATTACAGGAAGGATGTGATTGCACTAGAGAGGGTACAGAGGAGCTTTACGAGGATGTTGCCAGGACTGGAGAATTTTAGCTATGAGGAAAGATTGGATAGGCTGGGGTTGTTTTCTTTGGAACAGAGGAGGCTGAGGGGAGACTTGATTGAGGTGTATAAAATTATGAGGGGCCTAGATAGAGTAGATAGGAAGGACCTATTTCCCTTAGCAGGGAGGTCAATAACCAGGGGGCAGAGATTTAAAGTAATTGGTAGAAGGATTAGAGGAGAGTTGAGGAGATTTTTTTTCACTCAGAGGATGGTGGGGGTCTGGAACTCACTGCCTGAAAAGGTGGTTGAGGCAGAAACCCTAACCACATTTAAAAAGTACTTGGACATGCACTTGAAGTGCTGCAACCTACAAGGCTACAGACCAAGAGCTGGAAAGTGGGATTAGGCTGGATAGCCCTTTTTCGGCCGGCACAGACACAATGGGCCGAATGGCCTCCTTCTGTGCTGTAAATTTCTACGGCCGGGATTTTATTAACCTCGGCGGGTCCGTGGCGGGTGACATCGGTGACAGGTCCCGACCCCGCTGCTGGCTCCATCCTGTTCTGTGAAATGAATTTCCCTTGATAGGGCTTGTTAAGCCCACCCAGCGCGTTTCCTGGCCAATTAGAGGAAGCGGGTCTGGTGACGTCATTTGATGCCAACCTGGCGTATCATGTGGCAGCCAGGGTGTACAGCGTCAACTGAAGTAAATCTGGTCATGGTGAGGCCATCCCTGACCTCCCAGGCAGCAATGTGGTCAGGTGCTGATGCCCTCTGTCCTGTGCAGCATCAGCTGATTGCGGAGAAGGTTGTGTTGTTGTTGGTGTTGCTGGTGCTGTTGATGTTGGGGCTGATTCTGGTGGGATTCTGAGGACCAAGGTGAGAGAGTATAAAGGGCACCCATGCTGATGGAATAGATGGCAGGTGAAGTTGAGATGACAGAAGCGCTCTGTCAATGGTGAGAGAGGTTGTTCCAATGAGGTGACACTGGATCGAGAGTTTGCTCCAAACACTTGCAGCCTGCATAAAGCTCAATCTGTGTTCCAAATGCAGTAAGCAACAACTTCTGAGCTTGGAAAGTGAACAGCTGTGAGATGGGAGCTTTTATAGCACATTCAAGCAGTCAAGTAATCAGCTGATTCAATGGCGATTCATCTCCCGCCTCAGCTTAACAGACATGATCCCCAAGCAGCGAGGACCCCATGGGTGAGCACGTAAAGTCAAAAGGTAAGCTAAAATGTCTTCTTAATGATGTCTAAACAAGGTCATAGTGAGCTTAATTGGGTCCCCCGCCGCTGCATGTCAGGTCTGCTCAGCGCTGACAGACCCGAAATTGGGAAAGGCGTGTGGCAGCGGGTTCACAGCGGGGTCCCGATCCACTGTGAAAAAAAGCACTTTCCCACCCGGCCCACCACGGATCCCGCCCACTGACCCCCTGGAAAATTCCGGCCAACGATTCTATGAAAAGACCGTTTACTTCCACCTTGGTAACATTTTCCCACCTCCGTCCTGAGCACTGAAATGCTCATCTGTGCCTTTGTCACCTCCAGACTTGACTATTCCAATGCAATCCTGGCTGACCTCCCATCTTCCACCCACCATATACTTCAGCTCATCCGAAACTCTGCTGTCCATATCCAATCCCACACCAAGGCCGCAAATTTAATTCTGGAGGCGGGATGGGGGCGGGTCAGCTGGTTTCCGGGTTCCAGTCCCGCCCCCAGCTGGCACCGCTCTACAGACCTGATTTTCTCTTGATTGCCCTTGTACGGCCAATTAACTGGAAGCGGGTCTGATGACTTCATTTGATGACGCGTCACCAGCCGGTTTCCTTAAAGGGACCACGTCCACATGGAGTTTGACAGTTGTTCTGTCAGTGTTTGACAGCATTGAGGTGCTGCAAACACTGACAATCACTGCACAATGGTGAACACTTGTACCCAGGCTCTCCAATGAATCCCTCCATATACTTATGCAGGGAGTCACAGCATGCAGGGAGGTTCTCTTCCCTTCCCTTCCAAGGGTGGAAGAGACCTCCCCAGGACACCAACTTACCTTGAACCTCCACCTTACCCTCTCTATCTACTTTATCACTTCCCCATCTCACTAGCCACCCCTCACATTCACCCTCATCCTACTGCAAGCATACCAACTAACAACACACAAGGGTAGGCACTTGACAGGTTTAGCCAATGTCCATGTGAAGTTTCTAGTAATGTGTTGTAATACAGTGTAATATCTTTTTCCAAAAGTGCCCCTTATTGGACAGATCTGAGCGCACATTGAGAAGTGTCTTACTGAGTTCCAGTGATTGTTCAGTCATAGCCCCTCCCCCCCCCCCCCCCCCCCACCGGGTATAGTGATGTGCGTGCATGGAATGGCTTGGACATTAAAGGATGCTTCACGGTGCTGGTGTGGGATGGTGTCAACCTGGCGCATCATGTGGCAGCCAGGGTTAACAGCATCAAGTGAAGAAAATCTGGCCATGATGATGCCATCGCTGGCCTCCTGGCCAGCAATTTTGTCAGGAACTGATGCCCTGTGTCCAGTGCAGCATCAGGTGGGAGAGGAGGAGGTTTGCGCTCCTGGTGCTGGTGCTGCTGTTGTGGCTGGTTGTGGTGCTACCGCAGCTGCTCTTCCTCCGAATCTGACGACCAGGATGAGAGGATGTAAATGGTTCCCATCCCGTTGCTATAGATTTCAGTTGAGGCAAGAAGCTTGCAAGCACACACTCAAAGTGGCCTGAAATTATTCCAATCAGGTAACACTGCAGATGGGTGTCAGCTTGAACAGTCACAAGGTCAGTAGATTTGCAAAATCTTATCCCAAACCTCCAACAACAAAGTTGTTGTATTTGAATGTCAGCCATGTTACAGGAGCGCTTTTAAAGTGCTGCACCAATGACTACAAATCATATCCTCGAGAAATCCGTATCCTTGCAGCTGGCCTGTTTCTGACAAGACGGGAAACAGGAGCCAGAAGCACGAAAATGGGAAACCACTATCAAAATAGGATTAGCAAGGCAGTTAACAGGCTCTTAACTGCCTTAACTACCTGTCCCACCAGTTCCAGTCGGGTCAGTTTGGGAGCAGCTGACCCAACACTCACAAAAATCACGTGGGGGCGGGATGGAGGCGAGTTGGCAGTCTGAAGCCATTTTTTCCGATTTTCGCTGCCAACCCGCCTCCAAACCCGTCTCCTCAGGGCTATTAAAATCGAGCCCCAAGTGTTTCTTGCCCATCACCACTGCCCTCATTGGCTCCTGGTCCTCCATAACCTCCAATTTAAAATTCTCATCCTTATGTTTAAATCCCTTCATGGCATTGCCCCCCTATGCCTGTGATCCTGATGAATGTTATTTCTTCCCAAATTATGATGGTTTTCAATGGGAGGGAGAGAAGAATGTCTTGAAAATGTAATGTATTTTATATTGGATGAATCCCCTTAGTGTAACATAACATATTTTAATCCTACAGAGATGCCCAATCCCAGAATTTTAGAAAGGAGAGAATATGAAGATGCTTTATCAGGGTGATGCCTCTTTCACTAAATAGGTTGGTAAATACCACTCAGCATCTCATCAGGGGAGAGGGAGCTTCAGCAAAGCTGATGAGCAAAGTAATTTCCCAGCAGGTTAGGGTACCATCAGTGTTGGTGTCTCTTCCTCCATCCACCTCCGATCTGTCACTTTCTCTTCCTGAGTTCCTGATGTCCCAGTCCTTTACTACCTGCTGCTGCTACCTCTTCCTCACATTTAGTTTGGCTTTCCACCTTTTGCCTAGTCCAAAAAGGATCTTTAGCAGAATGCCCCAGCTACATGGTCTCTTTTGATGCACACTCAAGGAGCCCTGGTTAGCTATGATCCTGATCAATGTTGATCTCTTTCCAGACTATGATGGTTTTCACTGGGAGGGAGGGAAGGGACCTTGAAACTGCAAACTTAAAGTTTAGAATTTACTTTAAATTGGATGGATCCCCTTAGTGTAATTGAACTTGATTAATTTTAAATCTGTGGCAGCCGATCACATGCCACACCACCATTGATGTCAGGAGATCAGAAGGCATTTTCTTATCGTCCAGGCAACAACATTACACCAAGCTGCTGCTGGAACCATAAACATCACAGAATTCCACAGAAATGAGGGAAGAAAACAGACTTCTATTTAAAAGAAAAGGCCTTTGAGTTACACAGAGTTACTAGAGCATGGAATGCTTTCCCACAAGTGACTATTGAGGCAGTGACTATAATATCATTCAACGGGAATTGGATAAGCATTTGAAAAGAAAGAAAATAAAAGGATATGGGTAAAGGGCAGCAAAATGGGATTAAAGTAGATAGCTCCATTTGAAGAGTTAGTACTTAAAGCATCGCAGCTTGTGTTATACATTTTACAGTCACCAGACTGAAGATACCTTCATCACATCCTTTCTGTCTAAGCTAGATCTTTACCTAGATCCCTGAGATGAAAAGACAATCATAACACATTCCTGAAGTTTATTTGTAACTGCCTGATAAAATGTTAAAACTCTGATACATTGATAAAGTACCTTATTGCTCCATTAATATATAATGCAGAAGAATTAGTTTTGTTAGCTGGAATTTCACTCCATTGAAATGGGGAAGAGAATTTCTGCTCTTAAGCTTTTCTTTGAGTACAAGATAAAATTTTAAACAAAAAAAGTCAGAATCATAAAATGACTATTTTACCTTTAATGAAGTTTTATCTTACTCCATGGTGGGAGTAGATGAGCATCTCCCAGATCTCTGCCAATACTCGTGTTTAACCACCACTAAACAGTGCCTGAGGTGAGTACATGGTGAATCATCCACCATTTTTCTCTTCCTCCCTGTAAGAAGCACTTGGCCTCTGTGCTTAAGGAAGGGTAAATTTCAATCTATGAAGGAATCGCAGGTAGCCATGAAACAGCATATTGAAGTGTCTGTGTGGTGTGCCACCATAATAAATCTAACTTTCTTTCATTATTAGATTTATAACTAATATATAGATGTTCAGTTGGTTTAATATACATTGGTTTAGATTGAATGTGTAGGGACTACAGCCTACATAAATTCCATCCTCAGCTCTATAACTAAAGAGATGTATAATCACATCCACAGTGCACTGATTGGCCATTGAGAAATTCCAGTGGGACAACACGCTTCTTCAAGACAGAATGAATTTCTATGACGCAAATCAAACATGCAAGATAAAAGATAGTGGAGATAATTTCCCTTGATCATTTGACTATTAACATGCATACAAACATACGAACAATGATGGACAGGGAAGGACCCCCTGGTCCATCCAGCCTGTCCCACACAATTGTGATACCTTGTGTATCACGAAGTCTACACTAGCCACCCTACCCAAAACCATGTGATCTCCTGGGAGTGACAAAAAAAAAGATAAAAACCCAGGCCAATTTGGGGAATAAAGTCTGGGAAACTCCTCTCCGCCGCCCCCCCACCCCTCCCCCGCCACACCCAGGCGATCAAAACTAGTCCAGGAGATCACTCTGGCCCTGATAATTTCTTGCAGTACCTACCTTTTGTACAAGGTCCAGCTTTTATTTGAAAGAATTCAGCGAATCGGGGTCCACCACACAAGCCAGCAGCCTGTTCCAGAGGTCCATTATTCTCTGGGAAAAGAACCACCTCCTGACATCTAATTCTTATGCAACTTAAAATTGTGACCCCCTGATCCTCCCGAACCTATTTAATTGGAACAATCTGTCAACTGGAACACAATCTATTCGCTTCATCATCTTATAAACCTCAATCAGATCACCCCTAAATCTACACTTTTCTAAAGTGTAGAGTCCCAGCTCTTTTAGCCTATCATGATAAACAAGATGCTTTAAACTGGGAATTAGTCTAGTGGCCCTCCTCTGCACCCTTTCAAAACCCCACCATGTGAGGAGATCAAAACTGAGGTCACAGTATTCAAACTGAGGTCTGACCAAGGTTTTGTATAAGGACAAATAATTTCCTGGTCAGTGAGGTTTTTTTGAATACTTCTCATAAGATCCTTTAGCCTCTTCTGACAAGGCATCTCTAACAGTGGATACAGCAGGAATGTGGAGTGTAGAGTAACACACAGACCAGAGTGGGAGACACAGGGAATAACACATCATGCGTTTCAGATCAGGCCACAAACTATGAGAGCTAAGCGACTGTCTGATTGAAATTATCTGAAACTTTCGATGCATTACTCTCTCCAAATTCTTAATTCATCCATTCAGAAAGACACTCAAGTTCTCCCATTGTAGCATCCAATTGTTTCTTAAACGGTATTTCCCAGCCTCGCAGTGGGAGTAAACCTATCAGGATCTGTGCAGGAGGGGCTTGATAGTGACTCTTCTTCTGATTTTTCCTTTCTTTCTATTCACTTTTGTCTGGTATCACAGCTGAGATCTGCAGATCACCCTGTGGAGGACTGCTATAGGAAGCCCACTACAGTACGCTAGGGCTTCAGCATCCTATGGCACTGCCCCGATTTTAAAACTGTTAAGTAATTTAATATTGAAAGAAATCATCAGCACTAAGATAATGTAAAATTTGATCGCTTCTTCGTCTGCTAATAAGGTAAATTGTCTTGCAACCCACTTTACAGTAATGACACTGTCCTTTTAAATAGTCAACAAAAGTAAACTATGTGACAAAAGTAAAATACTGCGGATGCTGGAAATCTGAAATAAAAACAGAAAATGCTGGAAATATTCAGCAGGTCAGGTAGCATCTGTGGAGAGAGAAACAGAGTTAATGTTTCAGGTCGATGACCCTTCGTCAGAACTGGAAAAAGTTGGAGATGTAACAGGTTTTTAAGCAAATGTAGGAGCAGGGAGAGGGGGGATGGGAGGAAAGAACAAAAGGGAAGGTCTGTGATAGGGTGGAAGGCAGGAGAGATTAAAAGACACAGGGATGATGGTACAAGGCAAAAGGAGATGGTAATGGGACAAGTTAAGAAACAAAAGATGTCTCTAGATGAAGTGAAAATGGCAATGGCAGAATGATCAACAGCTGCCATGTGAGAGAGAGAAAAAAAATGATAGGGGCCGAGGTTATGGTCTGAAATTGTTGAACTCAATGTTGAGTCCAGAAGGCTGAAAAGTGCTGCAAACTATGTGATGTGCAACCATGTCATGAACAAGCTATCTTTCAAGCAACTCATACATATTAATACTCTAACAGGTAAGCAGACACATGGGCATATTAATGGAAAGATGGAGACAATTTAGACCAATGAATAGAGACAGCTTACCAGTGATTCCATTCAGGCCTCAGTACTGTACTGTACAGTAATAATGCCAAAGATGGATGGGGATAGTTCAGATAGACAGATGGGCAGGGGTAGATTAGTAATGGTGTATTCAGACATCTGTTTCAGATAGTGATAGTCCATCACCTGGGCACAGCTCAGCGGCAAATTCTTTCAGTCCTCACTAAAAAATATTTGATTAATTTTCTCTTGAGCAGAAGTTCCTGACAGAGCTCTTTATTGATAATGACTGGGAGCAGTATTGCAATAAAATTCAATCAAATTAAATTAAGCTAAGTGCACTTTCCATTTCAATATCTCCCAGTTGAAATGGAATTAAATCACTATTCTCACTGCAGAAACTTATTAATATGAGTGTCATTGATTTCAACTACAATAATAATGGAGTAGACAGCTTTAATCTTCAGTGAAGCTTGCTGAGATTACTATCCAGTGACCTCCTCTTGGAAAGTGTGTGTGCATGTGGGTATCGGGTGAGGGCAGGATCGGACTTAGCTCTGATGCCCCTTATAATTGGATAGCCGGCCAACACTCAGTCATGAGGAATGGCTATGTTCTACTGCAAAGCTGTTGTCGCTCATGGCACCATACCACAGCAGCAGTCGAAATCCTTGACGGGCACCAACTGGTGGAGGAAAAAAAGCAAACTGCCCTATATCAGTATTTTATACCATAGTCAGAACAGAGGAACGAGAAAGTTAGGAAAACGGAGAAAGGCAAACAAAGCCCAGATTTCTGCTGTAATTCTATTACGGGACAAGTCTCTGAGTAAAACAGGCATTCTAGAAGGAAAATATGTGATTTATAGGAAAGGCCAAAAAATAAATGCAAGCAGGAAATTTCCTTAGAGAAGCAGAAGATAAAGATTGAATTTTGAGTCCAGAATTTTTTTTTTGTTTGCAACAATTTATTCCTTGACGGACAGTTTACTCTTGACTTTTGCAGGGAGACGTCAGATGAAATTCCTGTCTCCTTTGATCAAACAACATAGTGAACCATTTAAGAATGACAATCATAACATCATGGTCATAATCACAGGAAAGCCCTTAAACAAGCTGGAATAAAAAGAAGTCCTTGACTCCTATCATTAATTGCACAGTGACAGTGATGGCAAAGCACAAGGTGGAGCTCCTGGGGTGAGAGTAAGTTGTTTTACAAATAGTGGTGGTCTAACTGTGTGTGTGTGCGTGTGTGTGTATGTGTGTGTGAGGTTATTGGACTATTTTGTACATTTCCCAGCACCAATGGCAGATCCAAGGTAGGACACTTTGGGCTGAAATTTCCGTGGTGGTAGCGGGCGCGATCGGTGGCGGGTTGGGTGGGAAAGTTGGGTTTTTTTTTGACAGCGGGTCAGGAACCCACTGTCAACTCGCTCCCACGCACCTTTCCCATGGGCCTATCTGTCAGCGTGGAGCTGACCCGACCGGCAGTGACGGGGGATCTAATTGAAATCATTATGAGATACTTTACAGGCACTTAAGAGCCTTTTTCCCCCTACTTTTTAAATTTCCCTGCATGGCCATGGGATTCACACAGCTCGGGAACCACATCTGTCAACCTGAGGCGTGAGTTCCGTGGTCATTGCTCCAGCTGATTACTTGACAGCATGGAAAACAAACCAAAATAAAAACATGTTGATTACGTCAGCTAGCAGATTGATGGAGATTCTGTACTACTTGAAAAGCTACTGGTAAATGTTAATTTTTCACTGGCCATTCTCGGCTGTTGCCTTCCAACTGAACAGTAATTGCAGTGAATTGATAAATTCACTATAAAAAATGATATATACCATTTAAATAAATGTTTGTGTTGTTTCTGGTCAAGTTTTTCTCACAGTATACTGTGATTGTCCAGTTACACATTAAATCATCATCAACCATAACAATTTCATTCTCATCACTCATTCCACTGGTTCAATTTGCTTTCAATCCCTGAATATGATTAATTTAATTTTTCAGTCTGAGACTTTAGGGTGAATTTCTGCGGAGGTTCTCTCACTTGTCCATTGTTAACTTCAACGGAAGAGCTGCAGAAATCCCAGAAACACATTGTAAGCACCACTTACACTGTTTGTCAGGGATTGCGCAGCTGTTCCGCTGAACTTGCATAAGATTGTAAATCCACCTCTTTACAATTACATTTAAAATCTGCCTAACTTTATGTATTACCTATACACACACATCTTTTTATTTGTACCAGTTACTGATACAAAAGTCTATTGATTTGTGACTGAAGCACCAATAACTTCACAATTAATGTACTTTTTAAATTTATGTTCTTGATCATATTTGTAGATTGAGTCACATTACTTAATGATTATTTTATTTAAATATTTCTTTGTCATTCATATATAACTTTTATTATATGATTGTACAATAAAGATTCAACACCCACTATGTTAGATTGAACTTAAAATTTAATGTGGCCATGGTCCCTTTAAGGATCCCAGCTTAAAACGCGTCATGAGTGACGTCACCAGACCCGCTCCATCTAATTGGGCTGGGTAACACGCTGGGCGGGCTTAATAGGCCCCATTAAGGTAAGTTCATTTTGTACAGCGGGATGGAGCCAGCAGCGGGGTCGGGACCCGCCACGGACTCCGGCCGCACCGGACCCGCCCAGGTAAGGAGTTCTTGAGCCTCAACAGATGTGAATTGAGTCTGTAACAACAAAATCTAATATGCTCCCATTTCACTTTTTCCATTTACTTATGTATCAAAATCTGGGCAAGCGCCCAGTTGACCCCGCAGCTCACCGGCCGCTTGTAAATGAGGCCCTGAGCCCAATTTGACTCGGAACTTTGTGCCCATTTTGGGGCTGAGTCGAATTTCCGTCCCGGTGTCCCGGAGAAATCCAAGTTGCAATCTTGCGGTTTTTCTCCAATAAAGGGAGCAATACTCAGAGCACTTTCTCCAGTACTGACCTCGGCAAAGAGCGGAGTCTTGTCTGGAAAGGTTCCAGTTCTCAGTCATCCCTCCTGATTTTAAAATGTATATTTTCTCAGATGATTATTTGTGTTCATTAAAAGGAGGAATATCAGTGCTGGAAAACAGAGAAAATTGGCACTGAGTCAGCATCAAGCATTCGCTCAGTTACTGAGCTCTGTTTACTTTAGGAATTGAACCCACGCCAGTGCGGGCGGTCACTGTGGCAGGTCATGACCCCGTTCTTGCTTCCATCCTGTTGCAGAAATCGACTTTGTGCTAATGGGGCCTATTAAGCCCGCCCTGCGCATTACCTGGCCCTATTAAATGGTGTGAGTCTGAATACATCATCCATGACGTGTTTTCAGCTGGGATATTTAAAGGAGCCATGGCCACATTGCATTTGAAGGTTCATCTAGGATTGAGCAGTCACTGCACTGGAGGTTTTGATTGTTCCAAACACTTGGAAACATGACTGCACAGAGGCAGAGGGTCGCACCCAGGTTCTACGATGACACCCTCCATATGCTTGTGGAGGGAGTCCGAGCACGCAGGGAGGTCCTCTTCCCTTCAAATGGGCGGAAGAGACCTCCCCAGGAGACAAAAATAGCCTGGCTCCAAATTGCAGAGGAGGTGAACAGCAGGGATGTGGTCAGGAGGGCCTGGGTACAGCGCCGGAATCAGGAAAGGTGAGTACAAAGCCACACTCAGCTTCATCCTGCTGTGCTTCTCATCACATCCCCATCATTCTGCCTTCCCAACCCTACTCCTGATGTAACCCATCCATTCCTTACACTCATTCCATCACTCTCACTCAACCTTCTCTTCTTTCCCTCCTTGCAGGACAGCAGAGCCCACAATAAGAGGGAGAGGGAGAGAACTTGAGGTGGCCCTCCATCATTTGCCACCCTCACAACAGCAGAGGAGGATGCGTTAGAAGTATCGGAAGTCGCAGAGCAGCTGGAGGTGGGGGATGGAGAGAGGGGGACATCTCAGCAACCTGGTGACAGAATTACATATCATACAACTACATGGCATACAGCAGTCACTCAAAGGGGAATGATGTCATCAGCCACTGAATGGTCATCATGTGCATAATGATATCTGTACCCATTCTTCATATGACATATCTAACTCATCTCTTTACTCTTCCACAGGTCCATCAAGAGCCACCCCCACCCTCCTGCCCCCCCCCCCCCCCCACTGTTCAGGAGGAAGAGGAAGAGGACTCCTCAGAGGAGCCTCCAGCCTCTGAGGGCACACCGTCATGCAGATGCTGAGCCTCGGGGGCCATCCAGAAAGAGGGTGATCCTGGAGGTGCAGGAAGAAATGCAGGGGGCTCTGACGCGTTTTCCGACCGGAGGATGGAGGAGTCCATCTCCAACATAAGCACCACCGTGTCGCAGGCGATGGCGACTGTAGACTCTTCCATGGAAAGGATGGCCACCTACAAGGAGCAGCTAATGCGCCACTCACAGGAGCACATGATCTCTATGGAGAATAGATGGCAGAGGCTCATAGACCTCCTCTGTAGGAGAGATGTCAGCGTAAACGTGGGTCCACATGGCCTCACTGATGTGCAGCAAGGTGATCTCCAGTTCCTTGCTAGCAGGGAAGTGTGGGTGGCCCATGAGAGCGATGATGGTGAGAGGGGACATGGAAGTGGGGGCTTCTCTCAAAGCTCTCACACTTCTCCCCCATTGCCACCCCCTCAGTCAGAGCCCCAGATGCCTCCTCAGACAGCGACGGCCGAGTCTACCCCTGCACAGTCTCAGGAGAAGCAGACTTTGGCGGGGCCATCAGAGGCTCCAAAACCCACAGGACATCCGCCAAGAGTGTCTAAACAGTCGCAGCAGGGAAGTGAGCAGGCTGCCTCTACCTCTGCTGAAGCCACAGGGGTAGCACTTCGAAGAAGCATGCGTAAGAGAAAGATGACACACAAGTAGATTCACAAGGGTAGCCACTTGAGTGTTTTATTCAATGTTAATATCAAGTTTCTGTTAATGTGATGTCAACCATAAAAATCTTTATTTTCACCACTTTCCAATCATGGACAAATTTGTGTGCACCTTTGGAAGTGGGTTGCAATGAATGGTGAGACATAACGTTACCTCCAGCAATAGTGGTCAGTGTGAAAGGTATGGCTTGGTCATTGTAGGGATGCTTTATGGTGTTGCTGTGGGGTGGTGCCAATCTGGCACAGCATGTGGCAGCCAGGGTGTACTGCGTAAAGTTAAGTAAATCTGGCCATGATGAGGCCATCCCTGGCCTCTGGGCAGCAATGTGCTCGGGTGCTGGTGGGATCTGGACCACTGGTTCCTCCTGCTCCTGCGCCTCCTCATCTTCCAGCTGATGCACCTCCTCCTGCTCCTCTTCCTCTGAAGAGGCTGTGCGCTCAGAGCCTTGCTCCTCATGCAGCGCTAATCCTCACTGCTGTGCTATGTTATTCAGGGCGCAGCAGACCACGATGATTTTGGAGACCCTGGCTGGTTTGTACTGAAGGGCTCCTCCAGATCTGTCAAGGCATCTAAAGCACATTTGGAGCATGCCTATTGTCTGCTCTATGACACATCTCGTGGAAATGTGGCTTTCATTATATCTCACCTGGGCCTCAGTACTTGGTCTCCTCAAGGGTGTCATGAGCCACGTCTCCAGTGGATAGCCCTTGTCTCCAGCAGCCAGCCAGAAAGTCTGTTTGGAGGAGCGAAGAGCTGAGGGAGGGTGGACTGGCGAAGAACGAAAGAGTCATGGCAGCTATCAGGGAATTTGGCACACACATGCTTGAGGATCTTCCTATGGTTGCAGACCAGCTGCACATTGAGGGAGTGGAAGCCTTTACGATTGACAGACAGCTGGGTTATGATAGGGTGTCCTGATGGCCACATGTGTGCAGTCGATGACGCCATGCGCCCGTGGGAAGCAGCTAGAGTGGCAAAGCTGAACGCCCGCTCGGTAACACTGGCTTCATCAGTGGTAAAGTTGATATAATTGGCTGACTTGTCAAGCAGGGCATCGGTGACCTGTGTGATGCATCTGTGGACGGCCGACTGCGAGATGCTGCAAATATCTGCTGCAGATCCCTGGAAGGAGCCTGAGGTGAAGAAGTTGAGGGTGCTGGTGACTGACAGCCACTGGTAAGGCGTGCCCATTCGGTCCTCTGGGCTGTAAGTCTTGCTCCAGCAATGTGCAAATGTCTGCGACGACCTGGCGCGATAGCCTGAGCCTCCTTTGGCACTGCTGCTCAGTCATGTTGAGGAAGCTCATCCTCTGCCTGTATACCCTGTGTTGGGGGTATCGCCTCCCATGCGGTGCAGCCCTACGCTGATGCCCTCTATCCTGTGCAGCATCAGGTGGCTAAGGAGAAGGTTGGTGGTGTTGTTGGTGTGCCTGGTGTTGCTGGTGTTGGGGCTCATTGTGGTCCGATTCTGAGGACCAATGTGAGGCAGCAAAAACGGCACCCATGCTGATGGAATAGATGGCAGGTCAAGTAGAGCTGAGAGAAGCAATCTGTCAATGGTGTGATAGGTTCTACCAATGAGGTGAGACTGGATGGCAACTTTACTGGAAACACTTGCAGCCTGTAGAAAGCTAAATCTGTGCTGGGAATGCAGTCAGCAACAGCTTCTACCTGAGGAAAGTGATCAGCTGTGAGATGGGAGCTTTTATAGTACATTTCATACTATCAACTAATCAGCTGGATCAATGGCCACTCAACTCCCGCCTCAGGTTGACAGACGTGGTTCCCGAGCTGCGTGAATCTCGTGGTCATGCAAGGAAATTTGAAAGGTAGGCTAAAAAAGGCGCTTAAGAGTCAGACAACAAGCTGATAATCATTTAAATTAGGTCACCCGCCTCTGCTATTTGGGTCGCTGCCGCACCAGCAAATGCACCAGAGGGAAAGGCGCATGGGGGCAGGATGACGGCGCGTTCCCAACCCGCTCCAACTTATTTCAAATTTCCCACCTAAACGGCCTCCGATAACACCCGCACGGACCCCAGACAATTCCGGCCGTAGCGTTAAACCTCAATTCTTATCTTTTGTATGAGTTGGCCATGTGGGCTGATGAACTTCAGTTCTGAACAGAGGGAAAAGGCAGGTTTAGGGAACACAAGACCACAATGGATTGCTGCATCAGTATGGGATTTTTGATTGTAAATGTAAACTTCATACTGTCTTCATTGTTCTGTAAACAGCTTTCAGGCCATCTTAGACTGGGTATTATGCAATGAGAAAGGATTAATTAGCAATCTTGTTGTGCGAGGCCCCTTGGGTCAGAGCAATCATAATATGATAGAATTCTTCATTAGGATGGAGAGTGAAGTAGTTGACTCAGAGACTAGGGTCCTGAATTTAAATAAAGGAAACTACGATGGTATGAGGTGCGAGTTGGGTAGGATTGATTGGGGAATGTCACTCAAAGGGTTGACGGTGGATAGGCAATGGCAAACATTCAAAGACCGCATGGACGAACTACAGAATTTGTTCATCCCAGTTTGGCATAAGAATAAAACAAAAAGGGTGACTCAACCGTGGCTAACAAGGGAAATTAGGGATAGCATAAGATCCAAGGAGAGGGCATATAAATTGGCCAGAAAAAGCAGTAACCCTGAGGATTGGGAGCAGTTTAAGATTCAACAAAGGAGGACAAAGGGATTAATTAAGAGGGGGAAAATAGAATACAAGAGTAAGCTTGCAGGGAACATAAAAACTGACTGTAAAAGCTTTTATAGATATGTGAAGAGAAAAAGATTAGTGAAATCAAGCATAGGTCCCTTGCAGTCAGAATCAGGGGAACTTATAATGGGGAACAAAGAAATGTCAGACCAATTAAATACATATTTTGGTTCTGTCTTCACAAAGGACACAAATAACCTCCCAGAGATGTTGGGGAACATAGGGTCTGATGAAAGGGAGGAACTGAAAGAAATCAGTATTTTTAGGGAAATGGTGTTAGGGAAATTGAAGGGATTGAAGGCCGATAAATCCCCAGGGCCTGATAATCTACATCCTAGGGTACTTAAGGAAGTGGCCCTAGAAATAGTAGATGCATTGCTGATCATCTTCCAACATTCGATGGAATCTGGAACAGTACCCATGGATTGGAGGGTAGCTAATGTTACCCCACTATTCAAAAAGGGTGGTAGAGAGAAAACGGGGAATTACAGACCGGTAAGCCTGACATCGGTAGTGGGGAAAATGCTGGAGTCCATTATAAAAGATGTAATAGCTGAGCACTTGGAAAACAGTGACAGGATTGGACAAAGTCAACATGGATTTACAAAAGGTAAATCATGCTTGACTAATCTACTGGAATTTTTTGAGGATGTAACTGGTAAAATAGATAAGGGAGAACCAGTGGATGTGGTGTATTTGGACTTCCAAAAGGCTTTTGATAAGGTCCCGCATAAGAGATTAGCGTGTAAAGTTAAGGCACATGGGATTGGGGGCAAGGTATTGACTTGGATAGAGAACTGGTTGGCAGACAGAAAGCAAAGAGTTGGAATAAACGGGTCTTTTTCCGAGTGGCAGGCAGTGACTAGTGGGGTACCGCAGGGATCGGTCCTTGGACCCCAGCTATTCACAATATATATTAATGATCTAGACAAGGGAACTAGATGTAATATCTCCAAGTTTGCAGACGACACAAAACTGGGTGGGCGTGTGTGCTGCGAGGAGGATGCCGAGAAACTCCAGGATGATTTGGACAGGTTGGGTGATTGGGCAGAAGCGTGGCAGATGCAATATAACGTGGATAAATGCGAGGTTATCCACTTTGGTGTCAAAAACAGAAAGGCAGATTATTATCTGAATGGCAATAGATTGGGAGAAGGGGAAGTGCAACGAGACCTGGGTGTCCTTGTGCACCAGTCGCTGAAGGTAAGCATGCAGGTGCAGCAGGCGGTTAAGAAGGCAAATGGTATGTTGGCCTTCATAGCGAGAGGGTTTGAGTACAGGAACAAGAATGTCTTGCTGCAGTTGTACAGGGCCTTGGTGAGACCACACCGTGAGTACTGTGTGCAGTTTTGGTCGCCTTATCTGAGGAAGGATGTTCTTGCCATGGAAGGAGTTCAGCGAAGATTCACAAGGCTGATACCTGGGATGGCAGGAATGACGTATGACGAGAGATTGGGTCGATTGGGCTTATACTCGCTGGAGTTTAGAAGAATGAGAGGGGATCTCATTGAAACTTATAAAATTCTGACAGCACAGGACAAACTAGATGCAGGAAGGATGTTCCCGATGGTCGGGGAGTCCAGAACCAGGGGTCACAGTCTAAGGATGAGGGGTAAGCCATTTAGGACAGAAATGAGGAGGAATTTCTTCACCCAGAGAGTGGTGAAGCTGTGGAATTCTCTGCCACAGAAGGCAGTAGAGGCCAATTCATTAAATAGATTCAAGAAGGATATATTTCTTAAGGCTAAAGGGATCAAGAGATATGGGGAGAAAGCAGGGACAGGGTACTGAATTTGGATGATCAGCCATGATCGCATT
The DNA here is from genome assembly GCA_030390025.1 of Squalus acanthias. Lineage (NCBI taxonomy): Eukaryota > Metazoa > Chordata > Chondrichthyes > Squaliformes > Squalidae > Squalus > Squalus acanthias. The sequence goes on along the minus strand of CM059435.1, from coordinate 81,778,683 downwards.
GAATGGCAGAGCAGGCTAGAGGGGCCGAATAGCCTACTCCTGCTCCTATCTTCTATGATTCTATGATTCTATGAAAATTGGAAGTTGCTCTGGCTGGACAAGCCTCAAATGTTGGATATTTTGATTTCAATGTAGATGTATACAAGAACACAAATCAGTAGTTAAATAACATGGAGACTTTCAACTGATTTTGCAGATCCTCTGTGGTGAGTTAGATGCACCTCCTGCCCCCTGGCCCTCTAATGATTTTATTAATAATCAAGTGTTGGAATATAGAACGAGAAGGTTTTCAACCACCTGGATTGTGGGGCATTCACAGGAGAATCTCTTGCTCTATGCCCATTAGTTATTTGCAATATTACAGTATTCTGGCACACTGCTGTGGGTGTTATTGATCTATTATAGTTAATGTAAGCTGGAAATGACAAAAAGAAAGCTATGATTATAGCATATGACAGCTTAGGAAGGATCCGCATAAAGGAAGTGTGCTTTCTGAGGAAGGACAGGATTGAAGCTGTCAATCTGTTTGTTTAATTCGGAGTTTATCCTTGTCTGACACACACATCAAGATAAAATAAGTACAAAGAGCATTGGAAGATCATCTGGTCTTTGGGATTAGAAAGAAAGATGAAGGCAGATAGCTGCTGTAAATGTATTTCAATCAAAGGCAGTGGCACACGCTTTCTCCAGGACTGAAACCTGAGATATTCGAGGAGGCTCCCAACCTGGGAAAACCCAGAATGACTTTCCATTGCGGGTGCTGCCTCTCTATCCTGTGCTCCCCCGGCTCATGTATTAGAGCCAAAAACTGTCATAATTTCAGTCAGTACTAAAACTAAGCTTCGCTTTCTAAATTGTAGGCTCAGGATGTCTAGACTTGAAATTGAGAGACTGCCAAAGAGATGTCCAGTGGAGGTGCTGCAATGTTTAGTAATACTTTCCCATGGTTGAACTTTATTACAAACTCCCTCAACAAGGCAGTACTGGGAACCTATTGGAAAACCCTGGTGTAAAGGAAGTCCAATTTATTAAAAAGATTAATCAAATAAAGAATGAAACATTTTCTCAACAGGATGTAGATGAATTTAAAACCCAGAGATCTTCCCTAAACTATGAACCATTAAACAAAGTATGGCCAATATAACTGCATATAGAATATCAAATATCAAACAAGCAGGTCCAATTAAACAGAGTGGAACCAGAATGGAACCAAGGTATATTAAACAAGGCGATACAATGGTCACTATGGTAACCATGGGTGCTACTCTGCTAATGGGACATTCATCATAGCCGCAGGCAATACAGTAACAACTCTTAAACACAGAGGCCCATAATTTATGGTCAGCGATGAAGCAAAGGTGTTGCCTCTGGCCCCAAAGTAAGCTTCCCAAAAGATCTTGCGATCTCTGTGGCGAGAAGTTTGGTTTTTCCGATGTTCAGTTGAGTTCAGTGTAAGTTAATGGGGATCCCCTAGTGCGAGCTGCTGTGACATCAACAAGCTGTCTAAGCAGCCAATCACAATGCAGAATTCTCACAGACCAGGAAGTGGGTAAGCTCTTTGATTCTAACTTTTTAAAAATGTTATAGAGAGCAAAACAAAGATTAGGGCTCTCACATGGGGAAAAGGTAAAGCTGAAATAAAGATGAATAAACTTTTTTTTAAAATCATTTTTTTTAAGTTTCTTAAAAATTTAAATTTTTAATAAAATGGATAAATTTGACACGCCACAAAATTAAAATGAGTTTTTCAGGGCCATAACGTTTGTTTAGCAGTCAATACGCTGTTAAAACCCCAGTTGCACCTAACCAAAAAGGGTCTAACTTTTAATGGGGTATTTAACAGTGGTATTACCACGGAAAAGCCGAAAGTTTCATCAGTTTCACTGATTTCTCTGATTACACTGATTGCCGGCTATGGGGTGAGGTCGGGTGGGGGGCAGGGCACAGTGCAGCCAGTGTCAGAGCAGTGAATGACTGACCGTAACTTCAGAATTTCCGCGTTAGGATGCGCAGGTGCTAAATCCTGGACATGCGGTCAGTTTCAAAAGGGGTAATAACAGCGAACACTGATTGTTCGCTGTTATCACCCACCGCAAATTCCGAACCACACTGTTTCATCGATTAGTAATGTGATATTCACCAAGACACAAACAAGAGAAAGTAGGTGAGTATTGAGGGTTGTGTAACTCAGTTAATGTTGTGTCCCATCAGGGGTCAGAGAGGAATTTCTCTGAATTTATTTCTAAATTGCTTTAAGGTTTTTCTCTGTTTTCTTACCTCTCTCAGGAGATTGTGTGGCTGGTTCGTGGGAGTCGGGGTTGGTTGGGGGTGCTGATTTGTAAAAGTCACACCGTGACAGTATAGGCCAGGATCAATGAGCCAGTTGGTCTTTACTTGCCCTTCAGTTTCTTATGTTTGTATGTTTACTCCATAGGCTTTCCCTTTGTATTCTCTTTTTCCTATTCCCATTGTCCTTAATTTTAACTAATGTTCACTTCTAACTAATATACTCTATTATAAGGATCAGTGCTTAGGCCTCAGCTATTCACAATCTACATCAATGATTTGGATGAGGGGGCCAAATGTAATATATCCAAGTTTGCGGATGATACAAAGCTGGGTGGGAATGTAAGTTGTGAGGAGGATGCAAGGAGGCTTCAAGGAGATATAGACAAGCTAAGTGAGTGGGCAAGAACATGGCAAATGGAATATAATGTGGAGAAATGTAAAGTTACAGCAAGCAATTAGGAAAGCAAATGGTATGTTGGCCTTTATTGCAAGAGGATTGGAGTATAAGTGTAAAGACGTCTTACTGCAATTATATAGGGCCCTGGTGAGACCACACCTGGAGTATTGTGTACAGTTTTGGTCTCCTTACCTAAGGAAGGATATACTTGCCATAGAGGGAGTGCAACGAAGGTTCACCAAACTGATTCCTGGGATGGGGGGATTGTCCTATGAGGAGAGATTGAGTAGACTAGGCCTATATTCTCTAGAGTTTAGAAGAATGAGAGGTGATCTCATTGAAACATACAAAATTCTTACAGGGCTTGACAGGGTAGATGCAGGGAGGATGTTTCCCCAGGCTGGGAAGTCTAGAACCAGGGGTCACAGTCTCAGGATAACAGGTCGGTCATTTAGGACTGAGATGAGGAGAAATTTCTTCACTCAGAGGGTGGTGAATCTTTGGAATTCTCTACCCCAGAGGGCTGTGGAGGTCAGTCGTTGAATATATTCAAGACAGAGATCGATAGATTTTTGGATATTAATGGAATCAAGGGATATGGGGATAGTGCAGGAAAGTGGAGATGGGGTAGAAGATCAGCCATGATCTTATTGAATGGCAGAGCAGGCTTGAGGGGCTGAATGGCCGACTCCTGCTCCTATTTCTTATGTTCTTATTCCATTTTTCTAAGCTTGTTTTATTGTTTTAAGTTTAAAATGTTCAACTTATTTTAATGCTTCTGCCTCCCTGCTCCCACTTTGGAAGTGGCAGCAACTTTTTTTTTTAGGCAAAAGAGGTTTTCATTAGTTGAAAATTGGCTTTGCACGATCAGGCAGATTTTTAAAAATTTGTTCTCAGGATGTGGACAGTGCTGGCAAGGCACCATTTATTGCCCATCGTTAATTGCTCCAAGAGCATTGAGTCAATTACATAGTGTGGGACATGTAGGCCCAAACCAGGTAGAGGTGGCAGGTTCCCTTCCCTGATGGATATTAGTGACTGACTTGCGTTTTTACAACAATCTGGCAGCTTTCATGGTCATTTTATCTGATGCCAGCCCACAAATTACTAGACGTATTGAATTCAACTTCATAACTTGCCATGGTAGGGTTTGCACTCATTCACTGAATTGATTTTGCACAGTGACCAATATACCTCTGGTTTCAAATACTTTGCAGTATGATATTAGCTTGCATATATGAGAAATTATGAAAGTTGAGATGATTATTAGTACATTTTGAAAATAGAGTCATAGAGTTATACAGCACAGCAAGAGGCCCTTCGGCCCATCATGTCTGTGCCGGCCATCAAGCCCTATCTATTCTAATCCCATTTTCCAGCACTTGGTCCGTAGCCTTGTTTGCTATGGCGTTTCAAGTGCTCATCTAAATGCTTCTTGAATGTTGTGAGGGTTCCTGCCTCTACCACCCTTTCAGGCAGTGAGTTCCAGATTCCAACCACCCTCTGGGTGAAAAGTTTTTCCTCAAATCCCCTCTAAACCTCCTGCCCCTTACCTTGAAACTATGCCCCCTGGTTATTGACCCCACTACTAAGGGGAAAAGTTCCTTTCTATCTACCCTATCTATGCCCCTCATAATTTTGTACACCTCAATCAGGACCCCCCCTCAGCCTTCTCTGCTCTAAGGAAAACAACACCAGCCTGTCCAGTCTCTCCTCATAGCTGAAACGCTCCAGCCCAGGTAACATCCTGGTGAATCTCCTCTGCACCCTCTCCAATGCAATCACATCCTTCCTATAGTGTGGCGACCAGAACTGCACGCAGTATTCCAGCTGTGGCCTAACTAGCGTTTTGTACAGCTCCATCATAACCTCCCTGCTCTTATATTCTATGCCTCAGCTAATGAAGGCAAGTATCCCATATGCCTTCTTAACCACCTTATCTACCTGTCCTGCTGCCTTCAGGGATCTATGTACATGCACACCAAGGTCCCTCTGATCCTCTGTCCTTCCTAGGGTCCTACCATTCATTGTGTATTCCCTTGCCTTGTTAATCCTCCCAAAATGCATCACCTCACACTTTTCAGGATTAAATTCCATTTGCCACTGTTCTGCCCATCTAACCAACCTGTCTATATTGTCCTGTAGCCTGAGGCTTCCCTCCTCGCTATTTACCACTCCACCAATTTTCGTGTCATCTGCGAACTTACTGATCATACCTCCTACATTCCTATCTAAATCATTAATGTACACTACAAACAGCAAGGGACCCAGCACCGATCCCTGCGGTACACCACTGGACACAGGCTTCCAGTCACAAAACAACCTTCGACCATCACCCTCTGCTTCCTGCCACTAAGCCAATTTTGGATCCAATGTGCCAAATTGCCCTGGATCCCATGGGCTCTTACCTTCTTGACCAGTCTCCCATGTGGGACTTTGTCAAAAGCCTTACTGAAGTCCATGTAGACTACATCAACTGCAATACCCTCATCCGCACACCGAGTCACCCACTTGAAAAATTCAATCAAATTGGTTAGACATGCTCTCCCCCTGACAAAGCCATGCTGACTATCCTTGATTAATCCTTGCCGCTCCAAGTGGAGACTAATTCTGTCCCTCAGAATTTTTTCCAATAATTTCCCTACCACTGATGTTAGGCTCACTGGCCTGTAATTCCCTGGTTTATCCTTACTACCCCTCTTGAATAATGGTACCACGTTAGCTGTCCTCCAGTCCTCTGGCACCTCCCCTGTGGCCAGAGAGGTTCTGAAAATTTGTGTCATAGCCCCTGCAATCTCCTCCCTTGCCTCACACAGCAGCCTGGGAGACATCTCGTCAGGGCCTGGGGATTTATCCACTTTTAAGCCCACTAAAACCGCTAGTACCTCCTCCCTCTCAATGCTAATTTGTTCAAGTATATCACAATGCCCCTGCCTGATTTCTATGCCTACATCGTCCTTCTCCATAGTGAACACAGATGCAAAATATTCATTTAAAACCTCACCTACATCTTTCGGCTCTACACACAGATTGCCACTTTCGTCCCTAATGGGCCCTACTCTTTCCCTGGTTATCCTCTTGCCCTTAATATACTTATAAAACACCTTGGGATTTTCCTTTATTTTGCCCACCAGTGTTTTTTCATGCCCCCTCTTCGCTCTCCTAATTTCTTTTTTAAGTACCCCCCTGCACTTTCTATACTCCTCTGGGACTTCCACTGTTTTTAGTCCTTTGTATCTGCCAAAAGCCTACCTTTTTTTCCTAATCCATTCTTGTATATCCCTTGACATCCAGGGTTCCCTGGACCTGTTGGTCCCACCCTTGACCTTTACGGGAACATGTTGGCGCTGTACTCTCTCTATTTCCTTTCTGAATGACTCCCACTGCTCTGATGTGGATTTTCCTACAAGTAGCCAATCCCAATCCACTTTGGCCAGATCCTGCCTTATCATATTAAAATCGGCCTTCCCCCAATTTAGAACCTTTATTTCCGGTCCATCTTTGTCCTTTTCCATGACTACCTTAAATCTCACCGAATTATGGTCACTGTCACCAAAATGCTCTCCTATTGACACTTCTACCACTTGCCCGGCTACATTCCCGAGAATTAGGTCCAGTACCGCCCTCTCTTGTAGGACTTTCTACATGCTGGAGGAGGTGCTGGTTTCCCAATATACAAGGTGGTAAAGAGTGAACAGATATTTTGCAGCCAATTTTAGTGCATTCGTCTGTTGAGCCAGTGGGACTGACCACTTTCTATTGTTGAAGCTGTTTTAATAATTTCAGCTGTAAGTTACAGACAATGGAATGGGAAATATTTTTTTCTTGGTTCATTTATAACTGAGCAGTTATTTATGTTTGTGAGGCCACAGTAAAATAAGACCAATGGTGATTTGGGAATAAAATAAACAACATTTTTGAATATGGTGCAGGAGTCAGTTCCTGAAATGATTGAGAGAGCAGACATAACCTCTTCCTCTTGCCAGTCAGCTTGTTTGGAACCTACGACAGGGAGATCCACTTTTAAAGAGGATATCAGAATGAGCTGAACAGTTACAACGTGCCTGTGCAAGAGCACTGGTAAACAATCTGTGTGTGTCTCTACATGTACACAGCTGTCCCTTTGGAGCATTTATTTCTAAAAATAGACTCTATTTTGCTTGCCTTGGTGCTGAATTAGAAGAATTGTTTAACCCTAGCAAGACAAAGCTTGCTTTGACAAAGGGGACCATTAGCTGCTAATTAGCAATTATGCAGATACATGCAGTTATGGGTAAAAAGAAATCAGGTATGTGAAAGGTGACAATTAAGTATTTTGCAGAGGGCATTGCCTGACCTACAGGGCAATCTGGATATGGGTTGTATTTAACAAGCATTTAATTGTGGAGGCTAATAGAGTCTATATTTTAACTCAAGTTTCATTTAAGGGCTATACCTAAGGGGCACTGCAGCGTAGTGTGTCATGATAAGTACAATTCGGGTGCAGGCTCCCTTAGTGTGATCTGATTCCAACCTTGACCTGTACAATTATGAGGAGACATGGAGAAGAATCCAAAAGCATGTTACCTCAGGCAGCATTTTGTACATTTTCTGATTGCAAGCTTAAATGTGGCATTGGTGGAGGCCTGGGAAACCCCTCAACAAGCAGGCGATGTGCGATCCAATGAGACCTAAGACACCGCGGAAAATATATTTTTTAATGAAATTGGAAAAAAAAATCAAATTTAAGAGCAGTATCTAATGTGTTGGGCAAAAATGCAAAAATAACTATTCGACTTTTATCTTGTATCTGAACTCCTATGCTGACATTGCAGCCAGATTTATCTCTGTTCTATAAACCAGGGTCCAAAATTCCTACTGCTACAAATTTTAGTGAAAAAGTAGGCATGAAGAAAGTAGTATTTGGCCCCTATGATAGTACCGAGGCAGTGATACAGTAGCTGTGGTCTCTTTTACAGCAACATTCAAGGGACTGTCTGTAGCATGTCTCGAGCTTTATTCCAAAATGTCAGCTCCTGTCTCCGGGCACTTGGTGTTTTTGTATCAATTCTGTTTCTGACCACTAGATGGCATTTTTCAACATTGTACATACCATTGCATCTCCCTCTATCTCCAGTAAATATTGGCCCAGAATTTGCATTCGCCGCTGGCCCCGAAGTAAGCTTCGCACAAAGATGTCGCAATCCCTCTGTCTAGAATTTGGGGTTTTCCGATGCGTAATTCAAATCAGTATAAGTTAATGGGGATTCCCAGTGAAAAGCTGCTGTGATATCAACAAGCTAAGCAGCCAATCAAAATGCAGAATTCTCACAGATAGTGGGTAAGCTCCTAAAATGCTAAGTTTTTAAAAATGTTAGAGAGAGCAAAACAAAGATTGGGGCTCTCACATGGGGAACAGGCAAACCTGAAATAAAGATGAACAAACTTTTAAAAAATCAAATTTTTTTTAAAGTCCCTTTGTTTAGCAGTCAATACGCTGTTAGAACCCCAGTTATACTTAATCCAAAAGGGTCTAACCTTTAATGGGGTATTTAACGGCATAATTACTGTGGAAGAGCCGAAGTTTTCATCAGTTTCCATGATTGGAGAGATTTCACTGATTGCCAGCTCTGGGGGCAGGGGCACAGCACAGCCTGTGAAGGAACAGTGACTGACCACAACTTCAGGATTCCCGCATTAGGCTGCGCTAAAGCTTGAAGTTGCGGTCAGTTTCAAAGGCGAAATGATGACGAATGCTGCCAGTTCGCCGTCATCAGGACCGCAATTTCCAGGCCAGTATGTTTTTTAACCTCAAAATTCAAAAGAAAACTTTAAACTACACGAGGTTTATTGTTATATTATATAAATCTAATCACCTAAATCTGCACAGACCAGGGATTGAACCTGGGACCTCAACTGCTAACTTTATAAACATTCTGGACCATGAGGACCTGGAGTTTCTGTGAGGATTCTTCTGATCTCCCGCCGTAACTTCAATATTGGCGTAAACGGTTCTGTAGAAAGGAAAACACTAGTTTGTTTGAAAATTTCTAAACCGGCTAATTTTTCACTAAATAGTGATTGTGCTGAGCAGTTTCTATGTACAAAGTGCATACTGTACAACTACTGACTACAGTCAATAGCTCAACTTCTAGCTCAAACTGCATTAACATGTTTTTGTTAAACCCTCAGGGTCAACCAGGTGTGCATTGTGTCACTAAGTAAAAGTCTGAGCTCCACAGCCTTCAATTACTGGGAAATCTTAAAAACTATTGGCATTTTTCAAATGACTGTTTCCATTTCACAATTTCAGTCAAAGCCCACAGCTAGGTTCTAAACACATTACCATATAAGATGTAATAAAATAAAACTAGAAGTAGAATCATAGAATTTTATAGCAAAGGAGTCCCTTTGAGCCATTGTGTCTGTGCTGGCTCTCTAAAGGAGATATTCACTTAGTCCCTTTCCTCGTATCCTTTAATTTTTTTTACTTTTTCAAATACTTATCCACATCCCTTTCAAAAGTAATTATGGATTCTGTTTCGATCACTGTTTCTGGTAAGATATTCTGGGAACGATTTTCATTTGCAGCGAATGTTGGCCGGGGTTTCCACTTCACCCACCCGACGACACTGGCAGGAGCCCCAATCATTTCATCCGGCCTCATTTAAATATAAGTAGCGAGCTGCCAGCGCTAAACACATGGCTTATAAGGAACTCACTGTTTGGGAGGGAGAGAAATCCAATGGGCCTTTGGGTGGGTTGGTGGATGGAAGATATAACTCTTCTGCAATCTATAATATACTCCCAATAGAGTAACAGTTCCTTTCTTATTCCTTAACTCTAACCAAATTAATTCAGCTTGTCCACCACCTCCTATATCATCCTTACTTTCTAGTGCTGTAATGGAATCTTTAATTAATACTGCCATCTCTCTGCTTCTTGGTTTTGTATTTTCCTCTCTCCCTAGCACAGTTCAGTTGAAGGTTTGTGTCCTATACAGGCCAGTCTTGTCTCCAGAATCTGAACCGTTCCTTTCTACACTATCTCTCCAGCACAAATTTATCTCCCTCATCATACTATTCCTATACTAACAAGCACCAAGAGCAATCCTGACATAATTAACCTTGAGGTTCTGCTCTTTAATCTATCTCCCAATTCCTAAAGTCCATTTGCAGGACTTTAATTTGATGTCACTGGTTCCGACATGAACCACAACTATGTTATGCTCTACGTGGCATACACACCCCAACATAGTGAGTCACAAAATTTGTTGGGGGGTGTATGCCACGTAGAGCATAACATAGATTCCATAAATATTGTCCCTCAGAAGTCAGAATTTTGATTGGCTCAAATTTCATTTCCATAAAACAATAAATGAGACCTCTGGAACCATGAGAAATGATTAAAAAAATCTACCAACAAATAACAGCATAGAAACTGATCCAAATTGCTCAAAATGGATTCTCAAAAACCTTTCATCGCTCACTTTTCTTGCCGCACAAATTCAAATCTCCATGTTCAAAATGAGGTTTCTAATATAACAAAAACATATTTCATAATAACATAATAAACTTGCCTATAAAATTATCTTTTAAGTACCTTCATTAACATCTTTATTTGGCCTCCCTCAAAAGGCCAGAGCTATCGCCATCAGCTGAAAGAAGTTATGAACCACACCTGTACCTGCAATTCCCAGGATGTTACAGTCTTGGCATATGCAGATATGTGCAACAGAACAGATTTTTCAAATACTTACAAAATAAGCTGGAGCATGAATTTTAGAACCTTTTTTGACGTAGGACTTGATAGTTATTTATGCAATTGATGTTCATTAAAGCAGTAATGTATTTCTTTACTGTTTCAGAGACAGACTCTCCCACTCCTAGGTGAATTTCCTTTCCCTCTCTCAGGACTGGTTTGATGCAATGAATTCTAAATGGTTGCATTAGCGGCCTGTCTTTTGTTTCTACTGAGAACATGAAAACAATATATACAGATTTTTTATTTTACTGTGGCATTTCTTTAATTATCAACCTGCAGTGGGTAAGAAAAATACTATGGCCTTTCCAGTGCACTCCCAACATAAGTTCACCAGGAGTTCTATGGAAATCCTGGAAACTGGGTTGGGACCAGATACATTGATTGGGTCTTGGCTTCACTGTAAGTCCCCTACATCAGAGGCCAGGGGAGGGAACAGGCAAGGAGTTTCCTTGGCACAAGCCTGGGTGGCTGGTACTCTAAGAAAACAGACATATTGGCCACCTGGCTGGTGAATCTGAAGCTTACCTGAGGGTCTAGGGCTGCCAGCTCTGTGGGTGAATTGGCCCACAGTGTATGGAGAGGGGCTAATGTGCACAGTCCAAATTTCTTCATATCAGTGGTGCCAGCACAGCAAAGAGTGCTGGTCAATGCCATTTCTTCCAACCCTCTCCCCAATCTGGAGATGTGCCTATTGTGTCCGCAGGCTGTCGTCAATGTTATTTAAATGAGGGAGCCTTCACCTAATCCCAGATCCTTCTGGACAATGAGGAGAACGCTCTTGCTCTTCTTTGAATAGTGTCATGGGATCTTTTACGTCCACCTGAGAGGGAAGACAGGGCCTCGGTTTAATGTCTCATCTGAAAGACAGCACTTCTGACAGTACAGTACTTCTGACAGTGCAGTACTTCCTCAATACTGCACTAAAGTATCAGCTTAGATTATGTGCTCAAATCTGGAGTGGGATTTGAACCCACCACCTCTGACTCGGAGGCGAGAATGCTACCACAGAGCCATGGCTGACAAGGTAGTCACGGTGCTAATGGGTAGCAGAAGTAGTGGGGCACAATGAAGTGACAAGATGGTAGTAAACATGTACATTTCTATTTTTTGTGTATTGTTATCCCTCTTATATGATTAATGTTTTTAACTGTCCTCTCGTAGAGAGGATATTAGAGGTATTTGCTGAATGGGTGAGAGTAAGGCAAAGGATTATGAAGGGCTTTATTGTGTCCTGCAGATGGAAGGCACACTGCATTGGAAGAAGTTGGTGATGACCTCCTGCCTGTTGGCACATGCAGGGTACCTGGGCTGAAGCACCTTCTCGCTCTACCTTATGTGCTTAGAAGGCCCAATCCCTTTGTAATGGCCAAATTAGGGAGGATGCAACAAGTAACTATAATTCTGTTTTTAGCCTTCATTCCACAGAGCTACTCCCATTCTTATATATTTGCTCAATTGTAATTAAAAGCAACTGAGAAGGAACCCAAAGTCACACTATTCAATATAAGCGATTGATGTTGGCGTCCTGATCCAAGTAGTACATAATGCAATTTGACAAGTTGCTCCCAACAAATAGTAACCAATTTTAAAGTGTTCACAATACTAGCACAGTTAAATCCCCCAAATAGAGATTCTTATGATACTAAATGTGACTGATCTGAGGTATCACATGATTCCTCCTTTCCCTATGGAGTGGTATTCTCTGGTGCTCTTACTGCATCTTGCTCGGGCAAATTTCCTGGTTAAAGCATTTCAAGGGATATGTGGAATTATGACTGAAAGGCAAACTCCCCCAACAACCTTTGCACATTACATGTGTTGCAGTCTTATGCCAATGTGACAAAGGCCATAGGCATTATCTTTCTGGCACCACATTATCTGGGTTTGTCCTTTGGACAAGTTACATCACTGAAGCAGACGCACCATTTGTGACTCTTGATTTGCTGCCAGCTAATGTGCTACTTATGCGATCCCCTTGCATTCTTCCTTTGAACAACCAACACATATAAACTATATAACATATAAACTGCTGGTCACAGATGAGGCATGTGTTGAACCATCACTGGTGTGAAGGGTCGCGCACCCAAAAATAAATCAGGGGGAACATTGCTTGGGTACACAGGGCATAATTTCAACGTTTGCAGATGATGTGAAACTCAGAAATGTAGTAAACAATGAGCTGAATAGTAACAAATTTCAGGAGGACATATACAGACAGAGGTGACAGGAGGAAACATTCTTTTTACACAGCGAGTTGTTGTGATCTGGAACGCACGGCCTGAAAGGGCGGTGGAAGCAGATTCTATAGTAACATTCAAAAGAGAATTGGATAAATACTTGAAGGGAAAAAAATGACAGGGCTATGGGGAAAGAGCAGTGGAGTGGGACTAATTGGATAACTCTACCAAAGAGCCAGCACAGGCACAATGGGCCAAATGGCCTCCTTCTGTGCTCTATTATTCTATGATTCTATGACTCTGTACCCAGCTTCAAGGACCTTATGGCTACAAAGGAGGATAGTAGCAGACTTCAAGAAGACATAGACAGATTGGTAAAATGGGCGTACACATGACAGATGAAATTCAATGCAGAGAAATGTGAAGTGCTGCATTTTGGAAAGAAGAATGAGGAGAGGCAATATAAACAAAATGGTACAATTTTAAAGGGGGTGCAGGAACAGAAAGACCTGGAGGTTTACATACACATACCTTTGAAGATGGCAGGACAAGTTGATAAAACTGTTTGAAAAAAGCATATGAGATCCTGGGCTTTATTAATAGAAATGAGAGGTCGCACAACACCAGGTTATAGTCCAACAGTTTTATTTAAAATTACGATGTGGTGTCGAGGTCGCTGTTCTCCTGACAGCTGGGTAATTTGCTGCGAACGATGGTACTTCACCCAAAAAAAAAGTTAAAAGCTCAACTGCAGACGGCAGGATTTGACACGTTGGACCCCCTGTGACCCATCTCATTGTCTTAGCTGTACTCTGATGTGTCTTTGATGTAATGCCTCCCTGACGGATTGTATCTCTGCAGACACATTGCTTTCTGTGTTTATATACTGTGTAATAGATTCCCTCATTGTACCTTTACCTGACGAAGGGGCAACAGCTCCGAAAGCTCGTAATTTTAAATCTTCGCTGCACAGGACCTCCAACCAACGCTGTACACCAGATACATCGATGACATCATCTTCCTTTGGACCCACGGTGAAGGATCACTGAAAGGACTACATGATAACATCAACAGGTTCCATCCCACCATCAAACTCACCATGGACTACTCCTCAGAATCGGTTTCATTCTTGGACACACGAATCTCCATCAAAGACGGACACCTCAGCACTTCACTCTACCGCAAGCCCACGGACAACCTCACGATGCTCCACTTCTCCAGCTTCCACCCTAACCACGTTAAAGAAGCCATCCCCTATGGACAAGCCCTGCGAATATATAGGATCTGCTCAGACGAGGAGGAACGCGATGGACACCTACGGACGCTGAAAGACGCCCTCGTAAGAACCGGATATAACGCTCGACTCGTCGATCGACAGTTCTGAAGGGCCACAGCGAAAAACCGCATAGACCTCCTCAGAAGGCGAACACGGGACACAACCAACAGAGTACCCTACGTCGTCCAGTACTTCCCCGGAGCGAAAAAACTACGCCATGTTCTTCGCAGCCTTCAACATGTCATCGATGACGACGAACACCTTGCTAAGGCCATCCCCACGCCTCCACTACTCGCCTTCAAGCAGCCGCCTAACCTCAAAAGTACCATCATTCGCAGCAAATTACCCAGCTGTCAGGAGAACAGCGACCACGACAGCACACAACCCTGCCACGGCAACCTCTGCAAGACATGCCAGATCATCAACACAGATACCATCATCACACGTGAGGACACTACCCACCAGGTACATGGTACATACTCATGTGACTTGGCCAACGTTGTCTACCTCATACGCTGCAGGAAAGGATGCCCCGGAGCATGGTACATCGGCGAGACCATGCAGACACTGAGACAACGTATGAACGGACACCGCGCAACAATCGCCAGGCAGGATTGTTACCTCCCAGTCGGGGAACACTTCAGCAGTCAAGGACATTCAGCCTCGGATCTGCGGGTTAGCGTTCTCCAAGGCAGCCTTCGAGACACACGACAACGCAAAATCATCGAGCAGAAACTGATAGCCAAGTTCCGCATCCATGAGGACGGCCTCAATAGGGATCTCGGGTTCATGTCACGCTACAGAACGTGACTCGACATCGTTGTCTGTCTTTCCAGTTTTTTAAAAAAAACACAAAAAAAACAAAAAAAGTTAAAAGCTCAACTGCAGACAGCAGGATTTGACATGTTGGACCCCCTGTGACCCATCTCATTGTCTTAGCTGTACTCTGATGTGTCTTTGATGTAATGCCTCCCTAAAAGATTGTATCTCTGCAGACAAATTGCTTTCTGTGTTTATATACTGTGTAATAGATTCCCTCATTGTACCTTTACCTGACGAAGGGGCAACAGCTCCGAAAGCTCGTAATTTTAAATAAAACTGTTGGACTATAACCTGGTGTTGTGCGACCTCTCATTTTTGTCCACTCCAGTCCAACACTGGCATCTCCGCATCATGACCTTTATTAATAGAGGCATAGAGTACATAAGCAAGGAAGTTATGCTAAACCTTTATAAATCACTGGTTAGGCCTCAGCTGGAGTATTGTGGACAATTCTAGGCACCTTAGTATAGGAAGGATGTCAAGGCCTTGGAGAGGGTGCAGAGGAGATTTACTAGAACGGTACCAGGGATTAGTGACTTCAGTTATGTGGAGAGACTAGAGAAGCTGGGTTTTTTCTCCTTAGAGCGGAGAAGGTTAAGAGGAAATTTTAGGTAGGGAGAAATTGTTTCCACTGGCATGATGGTCAATAACCAGAGGAAACAGATTTAAGATAATTGGCAAAAGAACCAGGGTGGAGACGAGGAGAAAATATTTTACACAGCAAGTTGTTATGATCTGGAATGCAATGCCTGAAAAGGTGGTGGAAGCAGATTCAATAGTAACTTTCAAAAGGGAATTTAATATATACTTGAAAAGGAAAAACTTACAGGGCTACGGGGAAAGAGCAGGAGAGCGGGACTAATTGGATAGCTCTTTCAAAGAGCCGGCATGGGTACGATGGGCCGAATGGCCTCCTTCCGTGCTGTAAGAATCTGTGATTCAAAGAAATTCGAAAGGTACTAGGGCAGCCAACTCAGATACCTGTGGTTTTTTTAAATTAATTCTCGGGATGTGGTCATCGCTGGAAAGGGCAGCATTTATTGGCCATCCCTGCGCACATTCGGTGCTCTTTCTACCCTCAGTGCATCCTCCAAGTGGTGTTTAACATGGCGAATTACTGATTCATTAGCTGAAGGAGGGCAGTAGGTAGTAGTCAGCGGCAGGGAGCCGCGGACCCCCAATTGAGAACCCTTGGTTTAGAGCATCCTGTTTAAATGGAATACACATTATCTGGACTTCAACATCGATGATTCCCAGCTATTTAAATAGTATCTCTTTTCAGGTTTCTTTTCTGATTCATTTAATTACGTTTGAGAAAATATAAGACTGGGATTAGCTAGAATGAAAATTCTCTCGCCCTATTGCTCAACAAGTGAAAGAAGACTTGCAGCTCTGCTTTGTCCTGAACGTAGGCGAATGGCTTAACACCATTGCAGTTTGAGAATTTATTAAAAAATATTTTTTAATCTGGAAATAAAAAGCTGGTATCAGTAAAAGTGACCATGAAGCTGCCGGATTGTCGTAAAAACACAACTAGTTCACTAATGTCCAGGGAAGGAAAGCTGCTGTCCTTACCTGGTCTGGTTCCAGTCTCATGCCAAATGGTTGACTCTCAACTGCCCTCTGAAGTGGCCCAGCAAGCCACCCGGTTGTATCAAAGGAACAAAAGAACAAAATCGGACTGACCACTCAGCTGCAACCTAGGATCAGGATCCGATAAAAACACACCCAGCCCAGTGGACCCTGCAAAGTCCTTCTCACTAACATCTGGGGACAGGTGCCAAAGTTGGGAGAGCTGTCTCACAGACTAATCAAGCAACAGCTTGATCTAATCATACTTAAAGAATCATACCCATCAACCAATATCCCATCGGCAGGAAAGACCACAGAGATGGGGGCACAGTGGTATACAGTTGGGTGGGAGTGGGTCTTGGAGTCCTCAACGTGGACACCGGACCCCATGAGGTTGCATGGATTTAGGTCAAGCATAGTCAGGGAAACGTGCCGCTGACTACTACCTACTGCCCTCCCTCAGCTAATGAATCAGTAATTCGCCATGTTAAACACCACTTGGAGGATGCACTGAGCGTAGCAAGGGCACAGAATGTGCACAGGGATGGGCAATAAATGCTGCCCTTTCCAGCGATGATCACATCCCAAGAATTAATTTAAAAAAAACACAGGTATCTGAGTTGGCTGCCCGAGTACCTTTCGAATTTCTTTGAATCACAGAATCTGACAGCACAGAATGGCCGTTTTCTCAGGGCAGGGCCTATCTGGGGAAGGGCCCTTGGTCGGGTTGAAGAACCGATCGCAGGGAAGGTTGCAGTCGGACGGGGATGAAACAACTCAGCAGCCTGTGGGATGGCGTCAGTTAGATGCAGGCTGGGTGCGGGAGGGACAGCGCGGGCTTGGCTGGGGTGCGAGGCTCCCTGGTTGCCCCGGGGCAGCTGAGTGGCTTCATTGGGCTGGGCGCTGGTTATCAAGTCCGGGCCCCAGGCCATGGCTTGGTAATCCCCTGAAACAGTTACAAGAAGGCTCCGCTCAGCGGTGCAGCCGCTCCTTGGCCTGTCCAGAGTGCCAGGCCCATGGCATTTCCAGAACCTTCCATTGTCATTAAAGCTCAGTAACTGAATGTGTGACTGGAAGTCGGAAACAACCTCACCCTCCCACCCGCCACAGTCTGTGGAACAAATTGTTCCCTCCCACCTCCCCCCCAAGATTGTGGAACAGACTGTTTCCCCTCCTCCCCCCCCCCACACAGACTGTTTCCCCCCCCCCACAGACTGTTCCCCCCCCCCTCCACAGACTGTGGAACAGACTGTTTCCCCTCCTCCCCCCCCCCCACAGACTGTTCCCCCCCCCCCCCACAGACTGTTCCCCCCCCCCACAGACTGTTTCCCCCCCCCCCACAGACTGTGGAACAGACTGTTTCCCCTCCTCCCCCCCCCACCCCCCGCACAGACTGTGGAACAGACTGTTTCCCCTCCTCCTCCCCCCCCCACCCCCCGCACAGACTGTGGAACAAACTGTTCCCCCCTCAATAGACTGGGATAAATATAGAAACATAGAAAAATAGGAGCAGGAGTAGGCCATTCGGCCCTTCGAGCCTGTTCCGCCATTCAATATGTTCATGCTCATTCCTCTATTCAATACCATATTCCCGCTCTCTCCCCATACCCCTTGATGCCTTTTGTGTCTAGAAATCTATCTATCTCCTTCTTAAATATATTCAGTGATTGGCCTCCACAGCCTTCTGTGGTTGAGAATTCCACAGGTTCACCACCCTCTGAATGAAGAAATTTCTCCTCATCTCAGTCCTAAATGTCTTACCTCGTATCCTGAGACTGTGACCCCTCATTCTACACCCCCAAGCCAGGGGAAACATCCTCCCTGCATCCAGTCTGTCTAGCCCTGTCAGAATTTTATACGTTTCAATGAGATCCCCTCTCATTCTTCTAAACTCTAGTGAATACAGGCCTAGTTGACCCAATCTCTCCTCATACGACAGTCCTGCCATCCCAGGAATCAGTCTGGTGAACCTTCGCTGCACTCCCTCTATAGCAGGTATATCCTTTCTTAGGTAAGGAGACCAAAACTGCACACAGTACTCCAGGTGTGGTCTCACCAAGGCCCTGTATAACTGTAGTAAGACATCCTCGCTCCTGTACTCAAATCCTCTTGCAATGAAGGCCAACATACCATTTGCCTTCTGAACTGCTTGCTGCACCTGCATGTTTGCTTTCAGTGACTGGTGTACAAGGACACCTTTGTACATCAACATTTCCCAATCTATCACCATTTAAATAATACTCTGCCTTTCTGTTTTTCCTACCGAAGTGGATAACTTCACATTTATCCACGTTATACTGCATCTGCCATGTATTTGCCCACTCACTCAACTTGTCTAAATCGCCTTGAAGCCTCCTTGCATCCTCCTCACAACTCACAATCCCACCTAGTTTTGTGTCGTCAGCAAACTTGGAAATATTACATTTGGTTCCCTCATCCAAATCATTGATATATATTGTGAATAGCTGGGGCCCAAGCATTGATCCCTGCGGTACCCCACTAGTCACCGCCTGCCACCCCGAAAAAACCCCATTTATTCCTACTCTCTGTTTCCTGTCTGTTAACCAATTTTCAATCCATGCCAGTATATTACCCCCAATCCCATGTGCTTTAATTTTGCACACTAACCTCTTATGTGGGACTTTATCAAAGGCCTTCTGAAAATCCAAACACACCACATCCACTGGTTCTCCCTTATCTATTCTACCAGTTACATCCTCAAAAAACTCCAGTAGGTTTGTCAAACACGATTTCCCTTTCATAAATCCATGTTGACTTTGTCTAATCCCGTTGATATTTTCAAAGTGTCCTGTTATCACATCCTTTATAATAGACTCTAGCATTTTCCCTATTACTGATGTTAGGCTAACCGGTCTGTAGTTCCCTGTTTTCTCTCTCCCTCCTTTTTTAAATAGTGGGGTTACATTTGCCACCCTCCAATCTGCAGAAACTGTTCCATAATCTATAGAATTTTGGAAGATAAACTGTCCCCCCCCCCCCCCCCCCCCCACCACCCCATAGACTGTGGGACAAACTGTCCACTCCCCCCCCACCCATAGACTGTGGGACAAACTGTCCACCCCCCCCACCCCATAGACTGTGGGACAAACTGTCCCCCCCCCCCAACCCATAGACTGTGGGACAAACTGTCCCCCCACCCCCACCCCATAGACTGTGGGACAAACTGTCCCCCCCCCCCACCCCATAGACTGTGGGACAAACTGTCCACCCCCCCACCCACCCCATAGACTGTGGGACAAACTGTCCCCCCCCCCACCCCATAGACTGTGGGACAAACTGTCCACCCCCCCACCCACCCCATAGACTGTGGGACAAACTGTCCACCCCCCCCCCACCCCATAGACTGTGGGACAAACTGTCCACACCCCCCCCCCCCACCCCAACAACTTTTATATAGAAAAAATACATGTGTTGTGTTACAGGGGGTACACAGAATTTTTATAACGTGGGAGGGGGCCTCGGAAGCAAAAAGGTTTAGAACCCCTGCTCTAAACAACGCAGTAATCAACTTAAAGTGGCCAAGGTGTTATAACACACCCTGTGCCATATTACACAGGAATAAATTGGGAGATTCATCTAACCACATATTGGTCAAAAGTGGCACCAGCTGTCGTGCACTTGGCTCAGGAATCAAGTGTAGCCCCTGTAATATATGTGGGGAGAACAAATGAAGGACAGAGACAGGATGCTAGTCCATGTGCTTGTTTGTTAATGATGCGGAGATGCCGGTGTTGGACTGGGGTGGACAAAATTGAGAGGTCGCACAACACCAGGTTATAGTCCAACAGTTTTATTTGAAATCACAAGCTTTCGGAGCTATCGATTGCTCCTTCCTCAGGTGAAGTAAATTAGATACAGAATCGCCAAAGCATATATAGATAGAGAACAAAGCATGTGTACCTTACAATTGCAGACCACTAAATTAAATCATCCTGACTATCTGCCGAGGTGTGATAAAGTTAATTAAGTCAGCCAGGAAGGTACCACATCAAAGACATAGCAAGATACAACTGAGACAATGAGGTGTAGTCGCAGGGGTTCTAACGTGTCAAAAGCTGCCGTCTGTATGTAAAATGAAAAGCTTTAAAATTTTTACTTTTTTACTGGGAAAATTTTTACTTTTTTACTGGGAATCACATCTGTGAACAAGCCAACGCGGGTAAGCGTTCTCCAAGGCAACCTTAGAAACACACGACAACGCAAAATCATCGAGCAGAAACTGATAGCCAAGTTCCGCACTCATGAAGACGGTCTCAACCGGGATCTTGGGTTTATGTCACGATACATGACGTGATCCGGACTCGAGTCGTCGTTGGCTTGTTCACAGATGTGATTCCCAGTAAAAAAGTAAAAATTTTCCCAGTAAAAAAGTAAAAATTTTAAAGCTTTTCGTTTTACATACAGACAGCAGCTTTTGACACGTTAGAACCCCTGCGACTACACCTCATTGTCTCAGTTGTATCTTGCTATGTCTTTGATGTGGTACCTTCCTGGCTGACTTAATTAACTTTATCACACCTCGGCAGATAGTCAGGATGATTTAATTTAGTGGTCTGCAATTGTAAGGTACACATGCTTTGTTCTCTATCTATATATGCTTTGGCGATTCTGTATCTAATTTACTTCACCTGAGGAAGGAGCAATCGATAGCTCCGAAAGCTTGTGATTTCAAATAAAACTGTTGGACTATAACCTGGTGTTGTGCGACCTCTCAATTTTGTCCACCCCAGTCCAACACCGGCATCTCCGCATCATGACCACTATCGACACCACAAACTGCCGGCTCAAAGTGGAGAGAATCACCAAGAAGATTGCGCATATCGACACCGACATCAAGTATCTACAGAGATGCAAGAAAGCAGACAAGATCCCGAAAGGACTACAGATCACGAACCCACTCAAGTCGACATACAACACAGACTACGCTGAGAGACTCTGCCGTCGTACCTCTCGCACACTCCTCAACCATCTCGTACACCAGCTCTACAGCAAACGCCACAACCTCGAAACCAAGATAGAGTCCATGCTCTCAGCCTGTGCTCAGGACACAGCAGACCAGTTACGAGACACCACCAAACAGACGAGGCAACGGAACTACGCTGCCTACATGCGCATCAAGAACAGGAAGCTTGAGAAACTCGGCATCACCACCAGCAGCAACCAAGCCTCCCCCGGTACCACGGCTGCAACCACAGGGAAGTCCATCGTCAACTTGTCCGACCATACCCTTCAACCAGACGAAATCGAAGTTCTCGCCCTAGGGCTCAAGTTCTGCCCAACCACCAAAATGGACCCCATCGGTCTCGCGGCAGACACGGAGGAATTCATCAGGAGAATGAGGCTCCGGGAATACTTCCACAAATCCCAAGATGTCAGCAACAAACCCAATGAGACAATCAATGATCCAGAACAGCAGACAGAGGGACTCGCAGTGCAGCAACCGAAGAAAAAAGAGTCAAACTGGACCCCTCCGGAGGGTCGCTGCCCCAAGCTTGACATGTATGCTCAAGCTGTCAGGAGATGCATCAACGCCAGATTCATCAGCCGCACTCACAAGACAGTCCAGAATGTCACCCGAGCACAACGCAACGCCATCCACGCTCTCAAGACCAACCGCAACATTGTCATCAAACCAGCGGACAAAGGAGGAGCCATCGTCATACAGAACAGAACGGACTATTGTAAAGAAGCATACCGACAACTGGACAACCAGGAACACTACAGACAGCTACCCGCAGATCCGACCAAAGAACACACCCGCCAACTCAATAGACTGATCAAGACCTTCGATCCAGACCTTCAAAACATCCTACGCGCTCTCATCCCACGTACTCCCCGCGTGGGAGACTTCTACTGCCTCCCAAAGATACACAAAGCCAACACACCCGGACGTCCTATCGTATCAGGCAATGGAACCCTGTGTGAGAACCTCTCTGGATACGTCGAGGGCATTCTGAAACCCATCGTACAGGGAACCCCCAGCTTCTGTCGCGACACTACAGACTTCTTACAGAAACTCAGCACCCACGGACCAGTTGAACCAGGAACACTCCTTGCCACGATGGACGTATCGGCACTCTACACCAGTATCCCCCACGATGACGGCATCGCTGCAACAGCCTCAGTACTCAACATCAACAACAGCCAATCTCCAGACGCCATCCTACAACTCATCCGCTTCATCCTTGACCACAATGTCTTCACCTTCGACAACCATTTTTTTACCCAAACACACGGAACAGCCATGGGGACCAAATTCGCACCCCAATATGCCAACATCTTCATGCACAAGTTCGAGCAAGACTTCTTCGCTGCACAGGACCTCCAGCCAACGCTGTACACCAGATACATCGACGACATTTTCTTCCTTTGGACCCATGGCGAAGGATCACTGAAAAGACTACACGATAACATAAACAAGTTCCATCCCACCATCAAACTCACCATGGACTACTCCTCAGAATCGGTCTCATTCCTGGACACACGAATCTCCATCAAAGACGGACACCTCAGCACTTCACTCTACCGCAAGCCCACGGACAACCTCACGATGCTCCACTTCTCCAGCTTCCACCCTAACCATGTTAAAGAAGCCATCCCCTATGGACAAGCCCTGCGAATACACAGGATCTGCTCAGACGAGGAGGAACGCGATGGACACCTACGGACGCTGAAAAACGCCCTCGTAAGAACGGGATATGACGCTCGACTCATCGATCGACAGTTCCGACGGGCCACAGCGAAAAATCGCATAGACCTCCTCAGAAGGCAAACACGGGACACAACCAACAGGGTACCCTACGTCGTCCAGTACTTCCCCGGAGCGGAGAAACTACGCCATGTTCTTCGCAGCCTTCAACATGTCATCGATGACGACAAACACCTCGCTAAGGCCATCCCCACGCCTCCACTACTTGCCTTCAAACAGCCGCCTAACCTCAGAAGTACCATCGTTCGCAGCAAATTACCCAGCTTTCAGGATAACAGCGACCACGACACCACACAACCCTGCCATGGCAAACTCTGCAAGACATGCCAGATCATCAACACAGATACCACCATCACACGTGAGGACACTACCCACCAGGTACATGGTACATACTCATGTGACTCGGCCAACGTTGTCTACCTCATACGTTGCAGGAAAGAATGCACCGCGGCATGGTACATCGGCGAGACCATGCAGACACTGAGACAACGTATGAACGAGCACCGCGCAACAATCGCCAGGCAGGATTGTTACCTCCCAGTCGGGGAACA
Source organism: Squalus acanthias (assembly GCA_030390025.1). NCBI lineage: Eukaryota > Metazoa > Chordata > Chondrichthyes > Squaliformes > Squalidae > Squalus > Squalus acanthias. The sequence goes on along the minus strand of CM059435.1, from coordinate 81,755,126 downwards.
CTTCAGCAGTCAAGGACATTCAGCCTCGGATCTGCGGGTAAGCGTTCTCCAAGGCAACCTTAGAAACACACGACAACGCAAAATCATCGAGCAGAAACTGATAGCCAAGTTCCGCACTCATGAAGACGGTCTCAACCGGGATCTTGGGTTTATGTCACGATACATGACGTGATCCGGACTCGAGTCGTCGTTGGCTTGTTCACAGATGTGATTCCCAGTAAAAAAGTAAAAATTTTCCCAGTAAAAAAGTAAAAATTTTAAAGCTTTTCGTTTTACATACAGACGGCAGCTTTTGACACGTTAGAACCCCTGCGACTACACCTCATTGTCTCAGTTGTATCTTGCTATGTCTTTGATGTGGTACCTTCCTGGCTGACTTGATTAACTTTATCACACCTCGGCAGATAGTCAGGATGATTTAATTTAGTGGTCTGCAATTGTAAGGTACACATGCTTTGTTCTCTATCTATATATGCTTTGGCGATTCTGTATCTAATTTACTTCACCTGAGGAAGGAGCAATCGATAGCTCCGAAAGCTTGTGATTTCAAATAAAACTGTTGGACTATAACCTGGTGTTGTGCGACCTCTCAATCTTGTTTGTTAAGCCAGAGCGAACTGAGCATGCTCATACTAAACCATGTGACAAACCATGTGATAATACATTACACTGCTTTCCCCTTAACAAAAATGTACATATTCACCTCTCAAATACAACAAAACTATGGTCCCACTTTTCCCAGCATTACATGTACCACATAACAAAAACTCCTGGCTGTTTTTCTTTTAAATGTACTACAAATCCTACAAATGAACTACATATCCAGTTTAATAATAGGTTTGCGGAGCCTTCCTGATCTCCTTAAAGAAGGTTTTGATGTTGAACCAATTTTCGGGCTGTTTTGTTTTGGTTCCGAACTCATAGATGATCCTGTTTCTATCTCAGGCTTGTTTGAACCTGGTACTTCAGTTACTGAAGTCTGAACGGAGTCAAACTCATGTATGAGTTCATGATCAAGTGGTTCGAGATCACGTCTTGGTTCATCTCTAGCAGAGATAATTTGATCTACATGAACACTTCGGATGTTGTCACCAATTTCAACCAAGTAGCTCTTGGTTCCTACATCCCACTTGTGTGATCTCGACTTTCCAGGGGGACTGAGAACACAAACACACCCGTTTTGTTTGAAACTGCGTTCTTTCTGATTGCTGTCATAATAACGTTTCTGACTCAACTGTTTCTGTTCAACTCTTGAGGCCAAATTTGGTTGAACAAGGCTCAATCGTGTTCTCAATCTCCTCTTCATCAAGAGTTCTGCTGGGGTATATCCAGTTGTAGTGTGCAGAGTAGTTCTGTACTTCAGCAAGAAATTTGCCAAATGTTGCTTCATGCTGAGTCCCAAACAACCCTGCAACACATTTTGAGAGCTTCTTTTACTATTCTGACTGACCTTTTGGCTGCTCCATTTGAAGCTGGATGATCTGGTGGAACAAGAGTGTGTTTGATACCGTTCCGTTTCATGAATTCTTGGAATAGAACAGAATGGAACTGAGGGCCATTATCAGAAACAAGCTCTTCAGGTAAGCCATGACATGCAAAGATAGACCTCAACTCATCTATGGTACATTCAGTTGTAGTATTTGAACCCATGTGTTTCACTTCAATCCACTTTGATTGACTATCTACAAGTACCAGGAAATAATCATTTGCTTTCTCACAGAAATCTGCATGAACTCTCTGAAAAGGTCTACTTGGCTATGACCAGGGTTGCAATGGAGTTTTGGGTGGTTTGTTTCTGCAATTTTGGCAAATGCTGCATTTGCTGACAAGCAATTCAAGATCACTGTTCAACCCAGTAAACAAAGCTTCTTGCAATTGATTTCATAGACGATCCCTGGATGTTCAGTATGAAGTTCGGCCAGAATTCTATCTCTCAAAGAAGTAGGTACCACCATTCTGTTTCCCCACATGATATAACCTTGCTCACAGGACAATTCAGTATGACGGTTATGGAATAGTTTCAACTTTGTTTCCAGACACTGATCAGTCCATCCATTCAAGGTGTTTTCATGCACTCTTTTCAATACTGAGTCCTTTTGAGTCTCATCTGTAATCTCAGTTGCATTCACGGGAAAGTCTTTGTCAACTGCACCTAGCATGAAAATCTCACTTTCACTCCCAATACACGAGTCCTCATGTGACAACCTGGACAAGGCATCTGCAATTGCGTTTTGTTTTGAAGTGCGATATTCAATCATGTAGTCATATTGTGACAACAACACTGCCCAACGTTGCATTCTTGATGCGGCCATTGCAGGGATGGCAGATTTGGGCCCCAATATTGCTAGAAGCGGTTTGTGATCGGTTATCAGGGTAAACTTTCTGCCAATCAGGAACTGTTGGAATTTCTTGATTCCAAACACTATGGCGAGTGCTTCCTTTTCAATTTGCGCGTAGTTTCTTTCGCTCTTTGTGAGGGTTCACGATGCGAACGCGATTGGTTTCTTTTGGCCATCATCCATTACGTGGCTTATGACAGCTCCCACACCGTAGTTAGAAGCATCACACGCTAACTTAAGCTCACGGTCTCTTCATAGTGCACAAGTAGAGCATCACTAGAGAGACTTCTCTTACAAGCGTCGTAAGCTTCCTGTTGCGCTTTCGTCCATTTCCACTGGACATCCTTTTTGAGGAGCTCGTGCAATGGAGCTAACATGGTCACTAACTCAGGTTAGAACGTGCATACTACTGGACCATTCCAAGGAAAAATCTTAACTCAGACACATCCTGTGGCTTTGGAGCATTGATGACAGCATCAACCTTTTCCTTCACTGGTTGGAAGCCATTTGCATCAACTTTCAGACCAAGGTACACAACCTCAGGCTGCACAAAAGCACATTTGCTCCTTTTCAATTTGACGTTGTGAGAATTTAACCTTTGAAGGACTAAATCTAACACTTCTAGATTTCCTTCCTCGCTGCTTGTTGCGATCAGCACATCGTCTTGATTGCATAAGCAATTTGGAACTCCTTGTAAAATATTATCCATCATAGCCTGGAAGATTTTGGGGGAGGACTTTACACCTTACGGCAGCATGGTGTATGAGTACAGTCCCTTGTGTGTGTTGATGGTGAGATACTGTTGACTCTCTTTGTCAACATTCAGCTGAGCGTAAGCGTGCAACAGGTCAAGCTTGGAGAAAACCTTTGGCCCAGAGAGTGCTGCATACAAATCTTGTGATGTAGGTAACGGGTACTGCTCATCGTCAACTGCTTGGTTGATAGTAACTTTGTAGTCACCGCACAAGTGTACAGTTTTGTCTGCTTTGGACACTACCACAATCGGGGTAGCCCATTCACTTTTATCAGTTTTTACTAGCACTCCGTTCTCTCTCAGCTTCACTAGCTCTTCCTCCACCTGACTTTTCAATGCATAGGGGACCAGCCTTGCCTTACAATAGACAGGCTTCACGCGGATATGTGCGTCATGCACAGTGATGCCCTCATAACTGTCTGTGAACATGCTTTCGTACTTGTTCAGCATTGTGTTATAGGCAGCTTTACTGACTGGCCATTGTGTTGAACTGTACATTCCATTTGTCCACATGTCACTAGGATTTCTCTGGAGTAGGTTTTTAACTCTACGGTACTCTTTGTAAGTGGTATTTGATTAAACTTACTCTCATATGTGTCCTTACTCATGATAGAGCAGTCCGCCACTGTGTCGATACACATATCAATATATTGCTCGTTGATCAAAAGTTTTGTACAGAAGTCTTTCTCACGACTGCTAGCGTTGCCGCTAGTAGCATAGATGCTGTAGATGCCTAGTTCTTCAACATCAGGTGCGTTCACTTCAATATTGTGAATTCCTCCCTTTTGTTGTCGCTGCTTTGCATTGCCACTAGAATGGTTTTTACTTCCTACTTTACATCTAGCTCTGCAAGCTGTTGAAATATGGCCTTGCTTCTGGCAGTGAAAACACTTCACATTTCTGTATTGGCAGGACTGTAGTGAGTGATTTCCATTGCAGCAATAACAATTCACTGAACTGCTCTCACTGACATGCTTTTGAGTCAGTCTCACAGCTTTAGGTTCAGTGGTGGCTTTGTGACAGTTGACCTCAGCTGCAGTAGTCACTTGAGTTGGACGGAGCTCCCTAGCATTCTTAGACACCATCTCCATAGATAGGGCAATTTTGCATGCTATGTCAAACGTTAGGTTCGGAGTGTTCAGTAATTTGGACTGTGTGCGCTCATCCACCAGTCCACACACAAACATATCTCGCAACGCACAATCCAAAAATGTGCCGCAGTTACAATGCAAAGACAGGTTCTTAAGAGCTACAATGTACTCACTGATGGTTTCACTTTGTTTTCTGGTTTCTGTTACCAAACTTATAGCTCTCTGCTATTTCTAATGGCTTTGGGTCGAAATGGTCCTCGAGTTTCTCGACTATGTCTTCAAATGATGCATCCTTCACTTTCCCTGGTGCGAGTAGGTTTGTCAACGTTCAGTAGACATCTGGCCCAATCTCCGTTAGAAAAATTGCTTTTTTCCATTCATGAATTACTTTATTTTAAGCTTGAACATTCTCATCTGCACCTTCGGTCTCAATAATGTTATTGGCCCTAAAAAAACATTTCCATCCTCTCAGTGTAAGAACTGAATGGTTCGCAAGCTCGGTCATACATGCCGAGGCTTCCGATGAATCCCGTCGGTGCGGCCATGATTGTCCCGATCCCATCGAACAGTGACTCTGCACGCTACCTGTGTACCTGTGAGAATCAACACCGCTGTTGCTGTGTATACATACACACAAAGGCGAAGCACAGACGATTCTGCATGAGCATTAACGGTGAAACATCGCAAAAATTTAGTGTAGGTGTCACAAATTCACCTTAAACTTGTCCACTCGAAGGTTGAACACTGTGTCCTTCCATGATCCCTAAAAATGGCTTTGGGATCCCATTCTCGTCGCCAAAATGTAATATTTGTGGGTAGAACAAATGAAGCACAGAGACAGGATGAGTTGCTAGTCCATGTGCTTGTTTATTAGGCCAGAGCGAACTGAGCATGCTCATACTAAACCATGTGACAAACAACATGTGACAAACCATGTGATAATACATTACAGTCCCCACCACTTACAGCTGGTGTGTTCGTGCAAACACGATTTGTCAACTATATGCGATGGCTGGGGTAACGTGGTACAATTACAGTTTCCGTTTCACTCACTCTCCCGTTATGCCACTTTTCAATTTAACTATCTCCTTAACTGTATATTGAAACCCCCGTTTAAAAAAGATTGTTGTTGGTCACCCTGGTCTGTTACTTGGATTGTCGATCCGAGGTGAAACAAGAGCTGAGGCTGCCGAGCATTTAATGGAACAAATACCAGATAAGTTCCCTTCGTTGAGTGTTCAGTTTCTCAGCATTACCATTTCTCACATTGCTGCTCACAAATCAGAAGGGAAATGAAATACAGAGGGTAGACTACTTCAATGTTATTAGGCACAGCTGTTTCTACCCAAAATAAATAAAGCACTTAAGACGCTATAACCGACAATTTTGAAATTGACATTAATATAAATGGCTAATGGTTATCGCCTTTTGGCCGATATAAGCGACTGCCCATTTTAAACGTGTACGTTTTGAGTGGTAGGGACTGTAATGACCTACATTGCATTACTGAATCAACACGCAGCCCAGAAGTGGTAATATGTGTGTTTATCACAGCAACTCTCCTTTCAGGAGTTCCCGATGTCAGTCTCGCCCTAGGAAGGGAAGGGGGTAGAGTTAGCAAGAAAATAATTGTGCACCACCTTGCGAGCACTTGCCTCAAGACAAACAATGGCAAAGAGACCTAGGCCTAGAAATTGTGCCACGATCCAGTCGAAAAATGGCGGCCGCCACTCTAGCACCCTTCTCTGACACGATATAGCAACGCTGGAAATGTAAATGAGGAGAGAGTGACGTTAGTCAGCGTGCAACATCAACTTAACATCACCTTAGCGAACTTCGACCTTAGCGCTGAGTTCAGCACTGGGTCCTAAGCTTGCCATGAAAACCCAGCATTCAGCAGACTGACAGGGACGCTCTCAGCAGCTCTTAAAGGGAGACACACATCTTTCAGGTAAGTTTGCATTAAGCTTTTGGACTGGAATTTTTTTATTTTATTGTAGTGGCTTGGTGCAATATGTGTTCATAGTTTTTTTAAGAGTACAGGGAGTGCTGCTGGATGCTTACAAGGCTTCGGATGGTAAAGGAAGGCCTCTGAGAAGACAGAAAATGCTGAAAATACTCAGCAGGTCAGGCAGCATCTATGGAAAGAGAAACAGAGTTCACGTCTCAGGTTGAGATGCAGCCTGACCTGCTGAATATTTCCAGCATTTTATGCTTTTATTTCAGATTTACAGCATCTGCTCGCAGACAGAAGAAGAAGACACAGCAGAGGAAGACGCAGCAGGGGAAGACGCGGAAGAGGTGGAAGCAGAAAAGGAAGATGCAGAAGAAGAAGCAGAAGAGGAAGACGCAGATGAGGAGGAAGGAGAAGAGGAGGAAGCAGAAGGAAGGATGCAACCCAGACAGCCTCTTTCTGGCCGGGATATTCGGGATGGAATCATCTGCCTGTGGTACCAGTTCCCCAATTCCTCTTTCAGCATTTGTCCCACACCTTACCTTCCCTCTCACTGATCATCACAGCATCCTCTTGGCCACAATGCTGAAATAAAAGCCACCACAAAGCAAACTTTCCAATTCAACTTTATACATCTATCCAACCAATATGACATCAAGAAATCAACTCACCACCCTTATGCATTCTCTTAGTGACTGTCTTGTGTGTGCCTTTGTCTATTGTAAGATTTTGTATCACAGATCACACACAGATTACCCAAAGGGTCTTAGGAGTCATAGGTCATTTTATTAAGGAGCGGCAGTTCAAATATAGTTAAATCAGGATAGACATAATAGACATACAACCCGTAACAGATGAGAATGGTTTACCGGCCCCGGAACGGACAGATGGAGGTTGAGGCAGAACGGTAGTCTCGGATCCCTGCAGCCTGCGACAGCAGTCTCTTCCCCTTTGGTCGTCTCCTGAGCTGGTGGAGGTGTTAGGCCGAAGCTAGCATGAGATCCACCTCAGAGGAAGCTCTCCCTCTCTCTGCCTCCCCGGGGAAGCTCTCCCGCTCTCTGCCTCCCCGGGGAAGCTCTCCCGCTCTCTGCCTCCCCGGGGAAGCTCTCCCGCTCTCTCCCTCCCCGGGGAAGCTCTCCCCCTCTCTGCCTCCCCGGGGAAGCTCTCCCGCTCTCTGCCTCCCCAGGGAAGCTCTCCCGCTCTCTGCCTCCCCGGGGAAGCTGTCCCCCTCTCTGCCTGTTTTTCCCTTTCGGCTGCCCGTTTATATACCTTATTTCGGGGGGCCGGTGGATACCTTACGTCAATCATTTGTTACCCATTCAAATGTCCAATTACAGGGGAATAGGTACCTATGACAAATGCTGCCTGTCCCCATGAGATCATTCCTCCGCTTATCTCTTGTTTGGACATTTTGCACTTTCTCCGAGAGTTTGTTTATCATAAGGCTCTTACTCAACCCCTTATCAGCACTTGAAGGCTTGTTTTGTGTTATGACCTTGCAACGACCTCAGCTCTTTGTACAACTCCCTATCTGGCGTGATTGGAATTTTTCTGTATCAGCAGCTTATCCTGGCTGCTCAGCTCAGATGAGCTTATTTGTTTTATAAAGCCATTATTTCTTATAATTCAAAATTTCTTACACTATCCTACTGAGGTTATGCAGTGCTACCCCAGTGGCTGCAGCATGGCTGGTGGAAGGCTGCTGACTTTCAGTGGGGGAACACTGCAAATTGCCTTGCTGGTCAACCTTGAGGAGCTGGTGGCTGGGAGTGTGAAATCGAGTGATGGTCTTTCTTCTTCTTCTTCACTCTCCTCTCCCTCTTTTTAGTCACCCACTGGCTGGGCGGGCTGCATTTCTTGGGTGTGTGAAATGAGGAAGGCACAAAGGTGGACTTGTGGTGAGAGGAGGGCGGGAAAGCAAGACGTGCATGCATGAAGGAGGATAACGTATGAGGATGCCAGTATCTTGTATCCTTTCAGCCCCGCCACTGGCCAAGGGCTCAGCCCTGCCAAGAATGGCCAGCACTGTCTCCTCCAAGGGATGAGGTGAAGCTAGGAATGGGAGATGTGCCTCGTGTTTGTTACAGATTGTTGGTAGGTGAGTGATTGTGGGGGAGGGGGAGTGGTGCATTGAGCAGTGTGCGAGGCTAGTGGTGCAGTTGGTAGGAGACGGCTTTTGAAGATGCATTCAATGACCTTGACCATTGGTCTGAGGTCATGAGGCTTCTTTGGGCACTAGAGCCAAGTCATGGAGGCGACAGTGACAGCCTCGATGATGTGATTCCACATCATTCTTTCTGGAGGGCCTCCTGGCCCCTGTGGGTAGAGGACCATTCTTGCAGTGTTGACCCCTGCACAAAGCTGGAGTGCTGCAAGCAAGACCCTGGGGACCCTTCCCTGGTTTGCTGAGCCAGAGCCATTTGTGTTAGTACTGAAGCACGTTTCTCATTTTTTTAGGTGCGGAAGGGATTTCAGCTTTAAGAGCTGGAGATTCCCATTTGGAAATTCTTTTTAATGTTAATTTTTTTTTCAGAAGGCAGTTGAGCTGTAAGGGCTAAAAACTGCCTATTTTTACATCATTTTTACATTTTTCATTTCAGAAGGCATTGCTCCTTTAAGAAAACGACAATGCTTTCTGAAATCACAGCCTCGCTTTCAGAGAGGCTGTTCTAGCTGCAACGACGCTTGGGCTATGCAACATTGGAGCCTCCTGCTGTGACCAACGCTACCGACACTACCAGGGCGGCGTTGCACTGTGAGTTAAGCGCTGGGCTAACGTTAATTAGTCCCCAGCGCCAATTTTTCAGTCCTGCCAGCATCACCATTTTCGCTGACCATTAACACCCAGCCACGGTGGCACAGTAGCTTTTGTGGTGGCCACGAATTTCTAGGCCCTAGAATCATAAAATACGTGATGAGTTGATTTATTGATGTCATATTGGATGGATAGATGTAGAAAGTTGGATTGGGAAGTTTGCTTTGTGGTGGCTTTTATTTCAGCATTGTGGCCAAGAGGACGCTGTGATGGTCAGTAACAGAGGGAAGATAAGGTGTAAGATAAATGTTGAAAGGGGAATTGGGGTTGTGGTCACTGGTACCGCAGATGGATGTTTCCATCCCGAATATCCTGGCCAGAAAGGAGCAGTCTGGGTTGCATTCTTTCTTCTTCATCGTCCTCTTCTGTCTGCGAGTAGATGCTGTGAATCTGAAATTAAAGCATAAAATGCTGGAAATACTCAGCAGGTCAGGCAACATCTCACCGTGAAACGTAAACTCTGTTTCTCTTTCCATGAATGCTGCTTCACTTGCTGAGTATTTCCAGCATTTTCTGTCTTCTCAGAGGCTTTCCTTTACCATCCCGAGGTCCCCACCATCACAGAAGCCAGGCTTCAGCCAACTCGATTCACTCCACGTGATATCAAGAAACGGCTGAGCACACTGGATACAGCAAAGGCTATGGGCTCCAACAACATCCCGGCTATTGTGCTGAAGACTTGTGCTCCAGAACTAGCCGCACCTCTAGCCAAGCTGTTCCAGTACAGCAACAACACTGGCATCTATCCGACAATGTGGAAAACTGCCCAGGTATGTCCTGTCCACAAAAAGCAGGACAAATCCAACCTGGCCAATTACCACCCCATCAGTCTACTCTCAATCATCAGCAAAGAGATGGAAGGTGTCATCGACAGTGCTATCAAGCGGCACTTACTCACCAATAACCTGCTCACTGATGCCCAGTTTGGGTTCCGCCAAGACCACTCGGCTCCCGACTTCATTACAGACTTGGTCCAAACATGGACAAAGGAGCTGAATTCCAGAGGTGAGGCGAGAGTGACTGCCCTTGACATCAAGGCAGCATTTGACCGAGTCTGGCATCAAGGAGCCCTAGTAAAACTGAAGTCATTGGGAATCAGGGGGAAAACGCTCCACTGGCTGGAGTCATACCTAGCACAAAGGAAGATGGTTGTGGTGGTTGAAGGTCAATCATCACAGCCCCAGGACATCGCTGCAGGAGTTCTTCAGGGCAGTGTCCTAGGCCCAACCATCTTCAGCTGCTTCATCAATGACCTTCCCTCCAACATAAGGTCAGAAATGGGGATGTTCGCTGATGACTGCACAGTGTTCAGCGCCATTTGCAGCTCCACAGATAATGAAGCAGTCCATGCCCGCATGCAACAAGACCTGGACGATGTTCAGGCTTGGGCTGATAAGTGGCAGGTAACATTCGCGCCACAGAAGTGCCAGGCAATGACTATCTCCAACAAGCGAGAGTCTAACCACCTCCCCTTGACATTCAATGGCATTACCATCACCGAATCCCCCACTATCAACATCCTGGGGGTCACCATTAACCAGAAACTTAACTGGACCAGCCACATAAATACTGTGGCAACAAGAGCAGGTCAGAGGCTAGGTATTCTGCGGTGAGTGTCTCACCTCCTGACTCCCCAAAGCCTTTCCACCATCTACAAGGCACAAGTAAGGAGTGTGATGGAATACTCTCCACTTGCTTGGATGAGTGCAGCTCCAACAACACTCAAGAAGCTCGACACCATCCAGGACAAAGCAGCCCGCTTGATTGGCACCCCATCCACCACCTTAAACATTCACTCCCTCCATCACCGGCGTACCATGGCTGCAGTGTGTATCATCTACAAGATGCACTGCAGCAACTCGCCAAGGCTTCTTCGGCAGCACCTCCCAAACCCGCGACCTCTTCCATCTAGAAGGACAAGGGCAGCAGGCGCATGGGAACACCACCACCTCCATATTCCCCTCCAAGTCACACACCATCCTGACTTAGAAGTATATCGCCGATCCTTCATAGTCGCTGGGTCAAAATCCTGGAACTCCCTACCTAACAGCACTGTGGGAGTACCATCACCACACGGACTGCAGCGGTTCAAGGCGGCAGCTCACCACCACCTTCTCAAGGGCAACTAGGGATGGGCAATAAATGCTGGCATTGCCAGCGACGCCCTGATCCCATAAAAACGAATTAAAAAAAAAATCCAAGGCCTTACAAGCATCCAACAGCATGCCCTGCACTCTTTTAAAAAAAACTTTTAGCATATATTGCACCAAGCAATAAAATAAAAAAAAAATCCAGTCCAAAAGCTTAAATGCAAACTTACCTGAAAGATGTGTCTCCCTTTAAAAGGTGCTGACAGCATCTGTCAGTCTGCTGAATGCTGGGTTTTCATGGTGAGCTTAGGACCCAGCGCTAAGGTTGAAGTTTGCTGAGGTGACGTTAAGTCGGCGTGCAATGTCATCCTTTCCTCATTTACATTTCCAGGGCCAGCGCTGCTATCAGCAGTGCTAAGGCCCTCACCAAAATGGCAGCTGCCGAGTCCCGGGCCAGAGAAGGCGGTAGAGTGGCGGCTGCCATTTTTCGACCGTATTGCAGCAGTAACTCATGGGTCAGTGGCCCAATTTCTAGGCCAATGAATCTTACTGCACAGCAGGAGGCCATTTGGCCAGTTATGCCTGTGCTGGCTCTTTGAAAGAGCTGTCCAATTTAGTCCCACACCCCAGCTTTTTCCCCATAATGCTGCAAATTTGTCATCTTCAAGTACATGTCCAATTGCCTTTTGAAAGTTACTATGGAATCTACTTCCACTACCCTTTCAGGTGGTGCATTCCAGATCTCAACACCCATCTGTGTGAAAAAAATTCTCATTTGCCTTCTAGTTCTTTTGCCAATTATTTTAAATCTATTACTTCTGGTTCCCGACCCACTTGCCAGAGGAAAGTTTCTCACTACTTTCTCAATCAAAACCCGTCATAGTTTTGAATTAGGTCTCCCCATAACCTTCTCTGCTCTAAGGAGAACAATCTCAGCTTCTTCAATCTCTCCACATAACTGAAGTCCCTATCCCTGGTATAATCCTAGTAAACCTCCTCTGTACTCTCTCCATGGCCTTGACATCTTTCCTAAAGTGTGGTACCCAGAACTGTACACAATACTCCAGCTGTGGCCTAACCAGTGATTTCTAAAGATTTAGCATGACTTCCTTGTTTTTGTATTCAATCCCCCATTTACAAAGCCAAGTATCCCATACGATTTCTTAACCACCTTAGCAACTTGCCCTGCCACCTTCAGAGATGTGTGAATATGCAGCCCCCGCAAAATAGTACCATTTAGATTATACTGCCTCTCTATGTTGTTCCTCGCAAAGTGCATCACTTCAGACTTATCCGCATTAAATTGCATCTGCCATTTGTCTGCTCATTTCACCAGTCTGTCTATGCCCTGAAGTTTGCTACTATCTTCCTCACTATTTACTATGTTGCCAAGTTTTGCATCATCCACAAACTTTGCAATTGTACTCCCTATACCCAAGTCCAGGACATTCATATACAAGAAAAGCTAATACTGACCCCTGGGGGACCCCACTGCATACTTCTCTCCAGTCAGAAAAACATCCATTCACCACTATTCTCTGCCTTCTACCCCTTGGCCAATTATGTACCCAATTTGCTGGAAATCCTAAGGAAACTAATATTGAATCAGGGACAGGGACTCAATAAAATTAATGCAAGTAAAATAACAGTAATGAAGAAAATAATGGCACTAAAGAGTGACACATCCCCAGGACCAGATGGTTTCCATCCCAGGGTTTTAAAGGAAGTAGGTGGACACATTGGAAGATTATAGTTAGGGCATCTGCAAAGTTCTATCGATTCAGGAACTGTTCCTTTAGATTGGAAAGTTGTGCATGTCATTCAGCTATTTAAGAATGGAGAGGGAAACCAAGGAACTATAGACCAGTTAGCCTAACATCTGTTGTCAGGAAATTGCTAGAGTCTATAATTAAGGATAGGGTGACTGAACACCTCTCAAATTTTCAGTTATCAGAGAGAACCAGCATGGATTTGTGAAAGGTAGGTTATGCCTGACAAACCGGATTGAATTTTTTGATAAGGCGACTAAAGTAGTGGACAGGGGAATGTCTATGGATGTTATTTATATGGACTTCCAGAAGGCATTTGATAAAGTCCCACATAAGAGACTGTTATCCAAGGTAGAAGCCAACAGAATTGAGGGCAAATTATTGACCTGGTTAGGAAATTGGCTGAGCGGCAGGAGACAGAGAGTAGGGATAACGGGTAGGTACTCGAATTGGCAGGCTGTGACTAGTGGTGTCCCACAGGGATCTGTGGTGGGGCCTCAACTATTCACAATATTTATTAACGACATAGATGATGGCATAGAAAATCATATATCCAAATTTGCCAATGGCACAAAGATAGCTGGCATTGTAGGCAATTTAGATGAAAGCATAAAATTACAAAGTGATATTGATAGATTAAGTGAATGGGCAAAACTGTGGCAAATGGATTTCAATGTAAGCAAATGTGAGGTCATCCACTTTAGACCTAAAAAGGACAGAACAGGATACTTTCTAAATGGTGAAAAGCTAAAAACAGTGGAGGTCCAAAGAGACTTAGGGGGCGGGGTGGGTCCAGGTACATGGATCATTAAACTGTCATTAACAGGTACAGAAAATAATCAAAGGCTAATGGAATGCTGGCCTTTATATCTAGAGGACTAGAATACAAGGGGGTAGAAGTTATGCTGCAGCTATACAAAACCCTGGTTAGACCACATCTGGAGTATTGTGAGCAGTTCTAGGCACCACACCTTAGGAAGGATATATTGGCCTTGGAGGGAGTGCAGTATAGGTTTACCAGAATGATACCCAGACTTCAAGGGTTAAGTTACAAGGATTACACTAATTAGGGTTGTATTCCCTAGAATTTAGACAGTTAAGGGGTGATCTGATTGAAGTTTTCAAGATATTAAGGGGGAATAGATAGGGTAAAGAGAAAGTATTTCAGCTGGTTGGGGATTCTAGGACTGGGGGCAGGGGGCATAGTCTAAAAATTAGAGCCAGAGCTTTCAGGAGTGAAATTAGGAAACACTTCTACACACAAAAAATGGTAGAAGTTTGGAGAACTCTGCCACAAACAGCAACTGATGCTAGATCAATTGTTAATTTTACATCTGAGATTGATAGCTTTTTGTTAACCAAAGGTATTAAGGGATATGGGCCAAAGGTGGGTATATGGAGTTAGGTCGCAGATCAGCCATGATCTCATTGAATGGCAAAACAGGCTCGAGGGGCCTACTCCCGTTCCTATGTTCCTATCAAGTCAAATCGATGCTACAAAACCAGACAAAAAATTATTATTATTTTTTATTAGTTGAATTAAATGTTACATCAAGTAAAAATCCAATTATGCACCCTCAGCCAATATATACTTAATCTAGAGACACTCAAAACTAAAGCAATGAAAAATAAAATAAACAAGGCCTCCTTTTATTTGAAAATGAAATATTATTGACTATAAAACACTCCTCACAGCAAGCAAAACACTGATCCTAATAAGGCATAGGGCAAACTCTTGGGAAATCTTAGCCGAGCTAAGCAGCAAGTGCTGTGCATGTAATACAAGAAAACCAAGTACAGTAGAATTTTTTTTTTTTTAAAACAAGGTTTCTCATCTTGGACAGTTAATTTGTTTCCAGACCGCGTGTGTGTGCGCGCATGTATATTTTTATTTTTTTTAATTTAACCAAAAGAAAAATTAGGATCCAGTATGATTCCAATCATTCAGATCTGCTCATGTATGTGGCATGGCAACATTCCAGCACACCAAAAGTCTAGTATCTGACTATTTCAAATCTACCTATTCTCAGGTAATTCACAAGGGGCAAAAGTACCATTTTTTGGTGCACATGCGAGTGAATCTTGGAGATTGTGAACATTTTTGCGCATCTCTGGATATCTCAGAATAACTCATTTCAAAGCAATTATGTGCAATATAAAGAATTGATCCATTGCATTTAATGCTCGGATTCAGGTCAGATCTGCTCTTGCCAAAAACCTGACATCAACTTTTTTCTTCCTGTAGGGTAATGGTTTAAAGACTACATTCCAAGTTTGATACTTTCACCAGTATTCATTCTAGCTGCATGACAGGATGATACACTGGTCTCTTTTTTTGGAGGGGGAAGGAAAAAAGATCAAGCAATATTAAATGCTGTAGCCTTTTATTTTAATTTTATGAACCTGAATGCCTTTAGAAGATGCAAGCTGGATAAGAGTACCTCTAGGTTGAGAGTACTTCATATTGTTTGAGCTACTGAGCTAAGACTTTACTTTTCTTTTCTGTTGCTCTTTTCTTTCTTCCCTTTTGCCCATAATTCAACCCTTTAGTCAGTATTGCAGGCTTCTTCATAACTGCAGTCAACATTACCTCATGGTCAGCAGACAGAAACTATGTTTGTTGAATGAGGATAGTCATCTTTCTTTCTCTTTCCTCCTCCACCATGGTAAGCACTCTACTAAGCAGTCCAGTTTGAACTAAGCCAAACACCAGGGTAACTTCAATAATTTGGGAAGAGGGGGAAGAGACTGGAGGAAGGGAAGTAAGAAGATTACCCATGGTAATCCAGTGCCAAGCACTAATCACCTTACAATACCGAGTAACTCGACTGTCCTTTATCTGAATAAACATTTTCCCCACCATTTCCACTGAAAACTTCCAACCATAAAAAATGTAATTGCCATTATTACAGCTGTGTAGCTAACATAAGCTGTAGTAACTGAATTCAAAATAGAAGCGTGTAGTGAATGAGTTAAATGGTTTAAAGTGGGCAGATTCAAAGAATTTCAGATTTGTTCAAAACATACATCTTAAGTGGAAACCTTGGTGCTTAGTTTCCTCACTACTGTTTTAAGGTGCTCTGGTCAGAGATTAGGAAAGAAGCAATTTTGCACCATAGTCCTCCAACAATAAAGGAAACTATAAACAGGCCTGCCTATTTCTTTATTTTAGATTTGCTGGAACATCCACACAGTAACAAAATAAACTGAAAACATGTTTTAAAGCTGATGATTTCCCATTCTAACTGAACCTGAAAGCAAACTGCATCAGTCCAGTTACATCACGTTACACCAACCATTTACAAACTAACCAACAAATGTAGTGACAAGACCCATCCCCCCCCTATCCCATGCACAGAACATCACAACAGTAAAAATAAAATTGCTCTTATATATGCATGAATATGTATATAGAACATATGTATACATATATATGCACGTGATTCCTTACAAGTTGAAGTGGGAGCACAATCAATAGAAATTTGCGCACACCTGCTTCAAGTCGATTTCACCGGTCACTGCTATCTATTAACATAGCATACGGCAGAATAGAAAATAAAATTACCAGGCCTCACAGCACACTTAGTGGGCAAGCCATCACAAGGAAGGCTTTTTTGCATTGCTTCTTATACTAGCATCTTTCTACTACCTGAAGTGATGTCTACCAATATTTGTGCAATGTAAGTTAACAGTGTGTGGTACTCTTGCGAATGCTTTCTGTACAAAAGTCTTTTATAATATAAATTTTCTAATTAACTGAAAGTTAGAAATCTTATTTACAAGAATTTTTTTGTTATAAGCAGCCAGACCCTGCTCAGAAGTATTAACTCCTTCAAATTCTTCTTCCACTTTATATCTTTTCATAGAAATAAATATGGTATTCAGTAAAAGCAGAACTTTGCTTCAGATTCAGCAATTATGTAAATTACATACTAGCTTATAATTTATAATTTACATATATTAATTGGGATTTTACGACTAGTTGAACGATTGCATTGGTAACCCTTCATTTGCTGACTTCGCAACATAGTGGCTTTGTTCTTCTCTACTATAAGCGTTGCTTCCTTTGAACACCCATGATCATCGTGGAAAACATCATTCTGATGCAGCCGTAGTCCTGTATTCCCGATGAAGCTCAAACTAGTTATTCACCCTTCCAGTTGGTTCGTGTTCATCTGGTTACCATTGGTTTCTAGGCGTAGTTGGATATTACAGCATCATCCAAAACAGGTGAGAAAACGGATCACTAGTCGTGAAACACGCAATAAAAATTGGACTGATTCACCCAAATTACAACTGTGGTAAGAATTTTGATCAGAACGGGTCTTTCAGTTATTCTATCACAAATTCCAATAACATTGATCAAAGTTCCACCGCACACCTAATTGGAGATCAGTTTCATAGCAAGTCATTATCAGTGCATCCACCACCAACACCATGACGAATCTCCTGAAGGTTTGAGACTCCATGAAGGTGGACAAATGCACCAGCCACAACCAGAACATGGAACAGCTGATGAGAATGGAACTGTAGAAACAAAAGCAGGATCGACAGTTAAAATCCAAGAACATAAACTAAATATCAATGTCTCTATCCGATCAAGCAGTGCGCCAATTTTAAATCTGCAGCTTTTCTACTGTAAGCTAGTTTCTGAACATCTTGAGAGATCATCTATCTGAATTTTTACATAAACCTAAAAGTTATAAAAAAGTGTGATATCTATAGTTACTGCTATATCCACACAGTAACAAACCATCAACCTTTTTTCCCCCCTGTGTTTTCAATGATAAAACTGAAAGGTCAGAAATATCTATTTTGTCTCTCCAGTGATATCATAAATTGTGATTGATGCAGAGCTCTCCAGAGCTTCAGGTCATCGTGAAAAGAGGATAAGAGGTGCTATTTAAAAGAAAATATCAAACGAAGCAGGGGGAAATTCAGATTTGATTGCTTAGAACTTCAGCAAAAAAGTGCTGAACAGCTTAAAAATGTCTTCTAGAATTAGATAATTCTTTCTGTACAATGCCTACCCATTACTTTTCAGCAGAAAATTCTCTAGTATCCCAAAGATTTATAAAGTCACAAATTGAACAAAAGGCTAAGAAGAGTATTCACTAATTACTCACCCAAATGTCACACTTTCCAGGGAAGAAACGCTCAGGGATACGGGCAGCATATAAGGCAGCTCCTGTGATATACAATGCTGCCATTAAGAACAACCAGCCAATCTGTCCAATTGTAGCAGCCCTGAGAAATCCTTCAGATATCATAAAGTGCAGGGTAGGCACAACTCCACTCAGTCCCAATCCTACAAATACTCCTAGAGGTAAACACAAATAATTGGCAAATGAAGTTCAACACAGATAAATGTGAGGTATTACATTTTGGTAGGAAGAATAGGGAGGTCACTTATCACTTATGATGTGGAGATGCTTGGACTGGGGTGGACAAATGTGAGAAGTTGCACAACACCAGGTTATAGTCCAACAGTTTTATTTGAAATCACAAGCTTTCGGAGCGCTGCTCCTTCGTCAGATTTCAAATAAAACTGTTGGACTATAACCTGGTGTTGTGCGACTTCTCACACTTATCACTTAGAGGGTGCGAGTCTAGGTGGGGTAGAGGAACAAAGGGATCTAGGAGTGCAAATACACAAATCACAAAGTTGCGCCACAGGTTAGCAAGGCCATAAAAAAGCAAACCTAGCACTAGGGTTTATTTCTAGAGGGATAGAATTGAAAAGTAGGGAAGTTATGCTAAACCTGTATCGAACCTTGGTTAGACCACACTTAGAGTACTGCATGCAGTTCTGGTCGCCATATTATAAAAAGGATATAGAGGCACTGGAGAGGGTGCAGAGAAGATTTACAAGGAGGATACCAGAAATGCAAGGGTATACATATATCAGGAAAGGATGAACAGGCTGGGTCTCTTTTCTCTTGAAAAAAAGGCTGAGGGGTGACCTAATAGAGGTCTATAAAATTATGAAAGAGTGGATACAGAGAGAACGTTTCCACTTGTGGGGAAGAGCATAACTAGAAGCCATCAATATAAGATAGTCACCAAGAAATCCAATAAGGAATTCAGAAGAAACTTCTTTACCCAAAGAGTGGTGAGAAATGTGGAACTCGCTACCACAGGGAGTGGGGGAAGCGAATAGTATAGATGCATTTAAGGGGAGGCTGGACAAGCACATGAGGGAGAAGGGAATAGAGGGTTATGCTGATAGATATAGATGAGGAAAGACGGGAGGAGGCTCGAGTGGAACATAAACGCCGGCATGGACTGGTTGGGCCGAATGGCCTGTTTCTGTAATCCTATATAAGACATACAATGAGGTAGTCCAAATGCAAAAATGTCAAACTAGAACAGCTTTATTGCAAAACCACTCACTTCACGTTACTTACTCAAGTGTTGAGCACTACCAATATCAGATGCCTGGCAACTATTCCGGGAGTGTTATTTAATTTAAATTAGAGTGTTCATGTGTATTTAACAAAGGAGTAGTATCGCAACATGAATTATTATAGAAAACATGCTGTGGGCACAGCACGACAATGCTAAGATATGAAACCAGGGCTCAAATCCCAGTTTTGGAAGGACATTTGGGCTTCCCAGAGGGCAAGTTCCAGTATGATATGCCAGGCACCATCCGAAATTGTTCAAAGGGTCAACCCTTGTTTGTTCTTGCAGGTGAATCCTGCTGCCTCTACCTCAAAGTGTCCTAAATTGAGATAGATGACCTCAGAATTAATCTCTTGCTCCCAATTCAGAGTACTTTCTTTTATTTACATAGCTTATTCACATCTACACTGAATGCAAGTTGTGATCTTATGAATTTTTCATGACAACAATGCACAAAACTGATCAGTCTATGGGCAAAAGTCAGTTGAAACAAGAACTGAAACATGCTGATTAAGGAAATAATTTTTAAAATATGGCAGTTAAATCAATTTGAACTTGTTGCTCTGACAATATCCCCATTGATAGCTCATGGAATTGAAGGGAAATTGCTGAGCTTGCTAGGAGGTTAGTTAGGTGATAGAAGACAGTAGGGATTATGGGTATGTACTTGAATTGGAAGGAAGTGATTACTGGTGTCCCACAAGGATCAGTGTTTGGGCCCCCAGCTATTCACTATATTTATTAACAGAGATAACACAAGAAAGCCATATATTCAAGTTTTCCAATGACAAAGTTTGGAGGTACAGTAATTAGTGTAGACAGGAGCATAAAATTACAAAGAGACACTGACAGATTAAGTGAGTGGGCAAAATTGTGGCAGATGGATTTCAATGCAGATAAGAGTGAGGTCATCCATTTTGGACCAAAAAAGAGATCCGAGTATTATTTAAATGGTGAAAAGCTAGAACAGTGGAGGTCCAAAGAGATTTAGGGGTCCATGTACACAGGTTACTAAAATGTAGTAGTTGGGTACAAAAAAGCATCAAAAAGGCTAATGGAATGTTAGCCTTTATAATTAAAGGGCTAGAATATAAAGGGGAGGAAGTTTTGCTACAGCTATGCAAAGCCCTGGTTAGACCAAATCTAGAGTACTGTGTACAGTTCTGGACACCACACCTTTTGAAGATATATTGGTCTTGGAAGGAGTGCAGGCACAGATTCACCAGAATGTTACCAGGGATCCAAGGATTAAATTATGAGGAGAGATTACATAAACTAGCATTCCCTGGAATATCGAAGGTTAAGGGGTGATTTGATTGAGGTTTTTAGGATTTTGAAAGGAATTGATAGGATAGAGAGAGAATTAAAAAAAAAACCTTTTCCACTGGTGGGGGAGTCTGGGACAAGGGAGCATAACCTTGAAATCAAAGCTAGGCCATTCAGGAGAGAAGTTAGGAAACACTTCTTCACACAAAAAGTGGTTGAAGTGTGGAACTCTCCCACAAAAAGCAGTAGATGCTAGCTCAATTAAATTAAATCCAGAGATCGGCAGATTTTTGCTGGCCAAGGGTATAAAAGGATATGGAGCCAAGACAGGTGGATGGAGTTAAGATACTGATCAGCCATGATCTCATTGAATGGTGGAACAGCTTGAGGGGCTGAATTGCCTACTCCCGTTCCTATAAGTGGAAATTTGCACTGGGTTATAATTCTGCAGTATCTGAATTCTATCACTGGAGGCCAACACCATATATACACTTTAATACAGTTAACGCAGGATTAGGTCAGGGATCTCAAGTGTCTACACTACTAAAATCTTCAGATAGCAATCTGGTGATCACCTGTCACCAAACAGGATTAATGTACTCTGCTGGTTAGATATATCACTTAAAGTAGGATCAGTATTCATATTGGGGCTCAATAGCTACAATGCTAAACCACTTGAATTCCAATAAGAAACCAGGGAACATAAGAACATAAGAAATAGGAGCAGGAGTAGGCCATACGGCCCCTCGAGCCTGCTCCGCCATTCAATAAGATCATGGCTGATCATCGACCTCAACTCCACTTTCCCGCCCGATCTCCATATCCCTCGATTCCCCTAGAGTCCAAAAATCTATCTATCTCAGCCTTGAATATACTGAAAGACTCAGCATTCACACAGAACCAAAGATTCACAACCCTCTGAATGAAGAAATTCCTCCTCATCTCTGTCTTAAATGGCCTATCCCTTATCCTGAGACTATGCCCCATAGTTCTAGACACTCCAGCCAGGGGAAACAACCTCTCAGCAGCTAACCTTGTCAGGCCCCTTCAGAATTTATGTTTCAATGAGATCACCTCTCATTCTTCTAAACTCCAGAGTGTACAGGCCCATTCTACACAATCTCTCATCATGGGACAGCCCTCTCATCCCAGGAATCAATCTAGTGAACCTTCATTGCACTGCCTCCAAGGCAAGTACACCCTTCCTTAGATAAGGAGACCAAAACTGTGCACAATTCTCCAGGTGTGGTCTCACCAAGGCCCTGTATAATTGTAGCAAGACTTCCTTACTCTTATACTCCAACCCCTTGCAATAAAGGCCAACATGCCATTTGCCTTCCTTATTGCTTGCCGTACCTGCATGCTAGCTTTCTATGTTTCTTGCACGAGGACACCCAAATCTCTCTGAACATCAACATTTAAAAGTTTCTCACCATTTAAAAAATATTCTGTTTTTCTATTCTTCCTACCAGTGAATAACCTCCTATTTCCCTACATTATACTCCATCTGCCACCTTGCTCCCCACTCAGTCTATCTATATCCCTTTGCAGACTCTGTTCTCCTCACAGCTTACTGTCCCACCTAGCTTTGTATCGTCAGCAAACTTGCTGACGATACATTACATTCGGTCCCTTCAGCTAGGTCATTGATATAGATTGTAGATAGCCGAGGCCACAACACTGATGCTTGCAGCACCCCACTAGTTACAGCCTGCCAACCTGAAAAAGATCCATTTATCCTTACTCTGTTTTCTGTCCGTTAATCAATCCTCTATCCATGCTACTATATTACCCCCAACCCCATGAGCACTTATCTTGTGTAATAACCTTTTATGTAGCACCTTATCGAATGCCTTTTGGAAATCCAAATATACCACATCCACTGTTTCCCCTTTATCTACCCTGCTAGTTACAACCTCAAAAAACTCTTAATAAATTTGTCAAACACTATTTCCCTTTCATAAAACCATGTTGACTCTGCCTAATCATGTTATAATTTTCTAAGTGCCCTGATACCACTTCCTTAACAATGGATTCCAGCATTTTCCCCGACGACTGAGGTCAGGCTAACTGGCCTGTAGTTCCCTGTTTTCTCTCTCCCTCCTTTCTTTAATAGCGGTGTTACATTTGCAACCTTCCAATCCGCTGGGACCGTTCTAGAATCTAGGGAATTTTGGAAGATCAAAACCAATGCATCCACTATCTCTTCAGCCACCTTTTTCAGAACGCTTGGATGTAGGCCGTCAGGTTCAAGAGATTTGTCGGGTTTTAGTCCCATTAGTTTCTCTAGTACTTTTTCTCTACTTATGTTGATTATATTTAAGTTCCTCACCCTCATTAGACCCTTGGTTCCCACCATTTTTGGTATGCTTTTTGCATCTTCTACTGTGAAGAGATACAAAATATTTGTTTAACGTCTCTGCCATTTCCTTATTCCCCATAATTTCTCCTGTTTCAGCCTTTAAGGGACCAACGTTTACTTTTGCTATTTTCTTCCTTTTTACATACTTGTAGAAGTTCTTACAATCTGCTTTTATATTTCTTGCTAGTTTTCTCTCATTCTATTTTTTCCCTGATCAATTTTTTGGTCATCCTTTGCTGGTTTCTGAAACTCTCCTAATCCTCAGGCTGACTACTATTCTTTGCAACATTATAAGCTTCTTCTTCCAATCTAATGCTATCCTTAACTTCTTTAGTTAGCCACGGTTGGATCACTTTTCCCGTGGAGTTTTTGTTTCTCAATGGAATGTATTTTTGTTGAGAATTATGAAATATTTCTTTAAATTCCAGCCACTGCTTATCTACCGCCATACCTTTTAATCTATTTTTCCAATCTACCTTAGCCAACTCGCCCCTCATACCGATGTATTTATTTAAGTTTAAGATTCTAGTTTCAGACTTAGGCAAGTCATTCTCAAACTTAATGTGAAATTCTATCATATTATGATCACCCTGCCCCAGAGGATCCTTTACTATGAGGTTGCTAATTAACCCCATCTCATTACACAATACAAAGATCTAAAATAGCCTATTCCCTGGTTGGTTTCATGATGTATTGTTCTTAGACACTGTCCCGAATGCATTCCATGAACTCGTCCTCCAGGCTACCTTTGCTAATTTGAGGGAAGCCTCTGCAAACAAAATCCTTCCTAGATATTACAGAATTTAAGCTGCTCAAACATAACTTATGCTTTATAGATTTAAGTCCATTACAAAGTAGCTGGTCTGATAACTTTAGAATTGGACTACGGCTTATAAGCCTAGAGACCTAGATGATCAAATGTTTATAGAGTCACAACGGCACAGAAGGAGGCCATTCGGCCCATCGAGTCCATGCCAGCTCTCTGTAGAGCAATCCAGTCAGTCCCATTCCCCCGCTCTATCACCGTAGCCCTGCAAGTTTATTTCCCACAAGTGCCTATCCAGTCTCCCCTTGAAAACATTGAGTGTCTCCACTTCCGTCGGCAGCGAATTCCAGGTCATCACCACTCGCTGTGTAAAAAAGTTTTTCCTCACATCCCCCCGTATCTCTTACCCAAAACCTTAAATCTGTGTCCCCTAGTCCTTGTACCATCAACTAGTGGGAACAGCCTTTCCCCGTCTCGCCTATCCAAACCTGTCATAATCACGTACACCTCTATCAAATCACCCCTCAACCTCCTTTGCTCTAATGAAAACAAATCCAGCTTCTCCAACCTGTCCTTGCAGCTAAGATCCCCCATCCCCGGAACCATTCTGGTAAATCTCCTCTGCACCCTCTCGAGGGCCTTCACATCCTTCCTAAAGTGTGGTGACCAGAACTGGATGCAATACTCCAGTTGTGGTCTAACCAGCGCTTTATAAAGGTTCAGCATAACTTCTCTACTTTCGTACTCAATACCTCTATTTATGAAGCCCAAGATCCCATATGCTTTGTTAACCACCCTCTCTATGTCCTGCCACCTTCAGGGACCTATGCACATTAACTCCCAGGTCCCTCTGTCCCTGCACACTCTTTAAAACTGTGCCATTAAGTGCATATTGCCTCTCCCTGTTCCTTCTGCCAAAATGCATCACCTCACACTTCTCTATTAAATTCCATCTGCTAGCCTTTCTATGACTTGTTGCAGTCGATTGATATCATCACTGTTTGCCACGTTTGGTGTAATCGGCAAATTTAGAAATTCTACTCTGTATTCCAATATCCAGGTCATTTATATATATAAAAAAAAGCAGTGGCCCCAGCACTGACCTTTGGGGAACACCACTGTCTACCATCCTCCAGTCTGAAAAACTGGCTATTTACCACAACTCGCTGTTTTCTGTCCTTAAGCCAATTCCTTATCCAAGCTGCCACTGACCCACCTATTCCATGAGCCTCAATTTTGTTAACCAGCCTTCTATGTGGTACTTTGTCAAACGCCTTCCGAAAATCCATGTAGACAACATCCATTGCATTCCCTTCATCAATCCTCTGTTACTTCATCAAAAAATTCAATTAGATTAGTCAAACACGATCTTCCTTTTACAAACCCGTTTTGACCTAGATACACTAGGCATGGAACACTACCTCAAAAGGTAGTGTTTAGCTGGTCCTCTACAGATAGCAGCACATCTGGTGGAGAGTGTAAACAGGCATCATTCGGTGTGCATGTTATTTTAGCCTGCCCATACAGACTAGCAATGAGGTTTTCACTTTGGTAATAGAGAGACCTTCCCCCATCCATCTGGTGACTATAAAGTAGTCATAAATATATATTAAAAAGCACGCGATAGCGTAGTGGTAATGTCACTGGGCTAGTAATCCAGAGGCCTGGACTAATGACCCAGAGACGCGAGTTCAAATCCCACCACGGCAGCTGGGGAATTTAAATTCAGTTAATTAAATAAATCTGGAATAAAATAGGATAGGTAACCATGAAACTATCGGATTGTCGTAAAAATCCATCTGGTTCACTAATGTCCTTACCACATTGTGGTTGACTCTTAACTCCCCTCTGAAATGGCCTAGCAAGCCACTCAGTTGTAACAAACCGCTACGAAACATAAGAATTATGTCGTACCCGGACACGACAACAGCACACCCATCCCAGTTGACCCTGCAACGTCCTCCTCACCAACATCTTGTGCCAAAATTGGGAGAGCTGTCCCAGAGACTAGTCAAGCCTAACATAGTCATACTCACAGAATCCTCCGGCACAGTGGTATACAGTCGGGAAGGAATGGCCCTGGGAGTCCTCAACATTGACTCCGGACTCCATGAAGTCTCATGGCTTCAGGTCAAGCATGGGCAAGGAAACCTCCTGCTGATTACCTACCGCCCTCTCTCAGCTGATGAATCAGTACGCCTCCATGTTGAACACCACTTGGAAGAAGCACAGAGTAGCAAGAGCGCAGAATGTACTCTGGGTGGGGGACTTCAATGTCCATCACCAAGAGTGGCTCGGTAGCACCACTACCGAGCTGGCCTGAAGGACATAACTGCTAGTCTGGGACTGCGACAGGTGGTGAGAGAACCAACACGAGGGGAAAAACCTACTTGACCTCGTCCTCACCAATCTACCTGTCACAGATGCATCTATCCATGACAGTATTGGTAGCAGTGACCACCGCACAGTTATTGTGGGGACACCGAGGACACCCTCCATCGTGTTGTGTGGCACTACCACAGTGCTAAATGGGATAAAATCAGAACAGATCTCTCAGCTCAAAACTGGGCATCCATGAGGCCCTGTGGGCCATCAGCAGCAGCAGAATTGTATTCCACCACAATCTGTAACCTCATGGCCCAGCATATCCCTCACTACCACCAAGCCAGGGGACCAACCCTGGTTCAATAAGGAGTGCAGAAGAGCATGCCAGGAGCAGCACCAGGCGTACCTAAAATGAGGTGCCAACCTGGGGAAGCTGCAACACAGGACTACATGCATGTTAAAAAGCGGAAGCAGCATGCTATAGACAGGGCTAAGCAATCCCACAATCAACAGATCAGATCAAAGCTTTGCAGTCCTGCCACATCCAGTCGTGAATGGTGGTGGACCATTAAACAACTAATGGGAGGAGGAGACTCCATGAATATCCCCATCCTCAATGATGGTGGAGCCCAGCACGTGAGTGCAAAAGACAAGGCTGCAGCATTTGCAACCATCTTCAGCCAGAAGTGCCAAGTGGATGATCCATATCGGCCTACTCCTGAGGTCCCCTCCATCACAGAAGCCAGTCTTCAGCCAATTCGATTCACTCCACGTGATAAGAAACGGCTGAGCGCACTGGATACAGCAAAGGCTATGGGCCCCGACAGCATCCCGGCTATCGTGCTGAAGACTTGCGCTCCAGAACTAGCCTCTAGCCAAGCTGTTCCAGTACAGATACAACACCGGCATCTATCAGACAATGTGGAAAACTGCCCAGGTACGTCATGTCCACAAAAAGCAGGACAAATCCAACCCGGCCAATTACCGCCCCATCAGTCGACTCTCAATCATCAGCAAAGAGATGGAAGGTGTCATCGACAGTGCTATCAAGCGGCACTTACTCACCAAAACCTGCTCACTGATGCCCAGTTTGGGTTCCGCCAAGACCACTCTGCTCCCGACCTCATTACAGACTTGGTCCAAACGTGGACAAAGGAGCTGAATTCCAGAGGTGAGAGTGACTGCCCTTGACATCAAGGCAGCATTTGACCAAGTCTGGCATCAAGGAGTCCTAGTAAAACTGAAGTCAATGGGAATCGGGGGGGAAAACACTCCACAGGCTGGAGTCATACCTAGCACAAAGGAAGATGGTTGTGGTGATTGAAGGTCAATTATCACAGCCCCAGGACATTGCTGCAGGAGTTCCTCAGGGCAGTGTCCTAGGCCCAACCATCTTCAGCTGCTTCATCAATGACCTTCCCTCCAACATAAGGTCAGAAATGGGGATGTTCGCTCATGACTGCACAGTATTCAGCGCCATTCACAACTCCTCAGATAATGTAGCAGTCCATGGTCGCATGCAACAAGACCTGGACGATGTTCAGGCTTGGGCTGATAAGTGGCAGGTAACATTCGCGCCACAGAAGTGCCAGGCAACAACTATCTCCAACAAGCAGAAGTCTAACCACCTCCCCTTGACATTCAATGGCAATGCCATCGCCGAATCCCCCACCATCAACATCCTGGGGGTCACCATTGACCAGAAACTTAACTGGACCAGCCACATAAATACTGTGGCAACAAGAGCAGGTCAGAGGCTAGGTATTCTGCGGTGAGTGTCTCACCTCCTGACTCCCCAAAGCCTTTCCACCATCTACAAGGCACAAGTAAGGAGTGTGATGGAATACTCTCCACTTGCCTGGATGAGTGCAGCTCCAACAAAACTCAAGAAGCTCGACACCATCCAGGGCAAAGCAGCCTGCTTGATTGGCACCCCATCCACCACCTTAAACATTCACTCCCTCCACCACCGGCGTACCATGGCTGCAGTGTGTACCATCTACAAGATGCACTGCAGCAACTCGCCAAGGCTTCTTCGGCAGCACCTCCCAAACCCGCGACCTCTTCCACCTAGAAGGACAAGGGCAGGAGGCGCATGGGAACACCACCACCTCCATGTTCGCCTCCAAGTCACACACCATCCTGACTTAGAAGTATATCGCCTGTTCCTTCATAGTCACTGGGTCAAAATCCTGGAACTCCCTACCTAACAGCACTGTGGGAGTACCTTCACCACACGGACTGCAGCAGTTCAAGGCGGCGGCTCACCATCACCTTCTCAAGGACAATTAGGGATGGGCAATAAATGCTGGCTTTGCCAGCGACGCCCACACCCCACAAACGAATTAAAAAAAGAAAAAATCACAGGACTTGCTGCGTCACCACTGGCAGTGGGAATCCACCTTGTAATGTAAATGGTCTGGACTCCACAGCATTAGCAATCTCAACATATTACAGAACCACTTTCCACTTGATGTGGCTCTGCAATATAAAGGAAGTCTTGGTTGGGCTAGTGTCCAAGTTAGCTCATCTGAAAACTACTGATGATGCTTTAAGAGTCAGTTTATGGAACAGAAAGAGCTCTGCTCTACCAAGTGTTTAGAACTCAAAAAAAGGTGAGCACAGCCTCCAAACATCATGATAGTGAGTTTTTGCTTGACATCCCAACACAGTAAATGGAATACCAATTTATGTTCGCAGCAATGCCACTGTGGCAATTACTAAACAGATCCCCAACAATTCTGTACTGTAAACACTTTGTACTACTTCGAATAAGCCAGCAGTCAAAAGCACTGATTGAAATTAGAAATCAGCTCGATTTCACCAGAAAGGACTACTTGCTGCAAATGTTCACCTATGTTTAGTTCTTTCATGCACATCATTTTCACAAGGGCAGCAATGATAGGACAAATTATCCTTTGTTCCATACTTCCATTTATGGTACTTCAGAAGGAATCCACACCATAGTTACATTGTATTGTGAAATTATAAAGCATAAAATAGAACAAGGTTGACAGACACCATCAAGTATACAAGCTTCTTTCTTATTCCATGTGCAAGTTTGCACGTGCTTTTTTTGAAAAATCAAATACTTCATTTCTAGCCTCCGGACCTTTCCAGATGGATGGGGAAAGTGTAGTGAAGAAATGTGAAAAATCTTAACCCTAGCCTGTGGGTTAGGCTGAGTAGCCAGAAAGAGAGAGACAGCACACACTGCCAGTGGCAGCTGGTCACACTTGCTACCAGATGCATTGCTACCTGCAGGCAACCAGCTAAACAGCATTTGTTGAAGTAATATTCGGTGAAGTTGGGGCTTGTGACAGCAGCAGTAGAGAAACTTCATTTACATTACAGCTCTGCACTTAAGTTAGGGCAGGTGTTAGTGATAAAGTGATGCGTATTAACAATTGTTTTTTTAAATGAGTAAACCAGCATGTTTTAGTGAAGTATGATGCAGAGATGCCGGTGTTGGACTGGGGTGGACAAAAGTGAGAAGTCGCACAACACCAGGTTATAGTCCAACAGCTTTATTTGAAATCACAAGCTTTCAGAGCGCTGCTCCTTTGCCAGCAGCACTCCGAAAACTTGTGATTTCAAATAAAGCTGTTGGGCTATAACCTGGTGTTGTGCGACTTCTCACTTTAGTGAAGTATGGCACAGAAGTACAAGGTGCAGCTGAGTGGTTAAATCATCTCTGTCCCCTATTCCAGCATAACATATGCTAGAACATTATTACAGAATACTGTACAAGATAAAGTAAGGGTGACCTAATAGAGGCAATCCAAAAGATTGTGAAGGACTTTGGTACATTAAACTTGTTTAAGCAATTCAAGCTTGCACTGTGCACTTTTAAACAACTTAATTGCTTTTTTTTTTAATAAAAAGTCTAGCATTTTGAGGCAAAGCAAAGAAACTAACTCGCCTCACCCCCCAAAAAACCTTATACACTCTCACAATGAATATTCTGGTGACAATATGACAGAAAACACAAAGATAGGTCACCCTCAAGTGTATATCAGCAAACAGCATTATAAAAAGGAAATTCCAATTAACTTACCAGCTCGTACACCTCTGTACTGTGGTGTTGCAAAATAGTCCCACTGGGAGACTATGATCGCCGTGATGCCAAGTACACAGACAACAAGCAAGTAAATGAAACATGGCTGGGGATTACAGTAGAAGGAGTAATACAACCATGGCACAAAACTGCCCATTATTAGAAGAGCTATACCAGAATAGTCCAATCTGAGGAAACAAGAGAGGGACATACATCAAGTTCATTGTAGCAATGCAAAACTCTCATAGGTCTGATATATTTACATGTAAATGAGCAGCAAACAAAGAAAATTAATACAGGCAACCCAAAAGAAAGAAACTCCAGATTCAACCACAACATTTTGTAGTGAATACTTCTAAAACATCCGGTTTGTTATACCAACTCATTTTATTAGCACAGTGGAAAAAAATTAAGTTTCAGACTGGATGTTTCAACTTGCCATATTACAACCTTGTGTCAGCACAGTGGATCAGTGACAGCTACTGAAATGTAGGCAAGTAGGAGAACTAAGATGTGCACCATTTCTCACAAAAAGGAGCAATTAGGCCTATTTGAGTACAAGATGCTAATGCCATTCCCATTCTCTTTCTCCTTACTCTTTCCTCCCAATACAAAAAACTGTACACCATCAAAAAAAACTTCTATGAACTCCCCAAATTAAAACAATGCTGAACTACCTGAGATCAGTAATGTCAACCTGCAGCATACAATCTGGAATTAGAAGAAAGAGTTGCTAACTAACTTTTCAAAGCATCTAATGGTTACTGAAAAACAAGTGAAAACATCCAGCCAACAAAGTTACAAAAGCAAAATACTGCGGATGCTGGAAATCTGAAATAAAAACAGAAAATGCTGGAAATACTCAGGTCAGGCAGCATCTGTGGAGTGAAAGGTCATCGACCTGAAACGTTAACTCTGTTTCTCTCTCCACAGATGCTGCCTGACCTGCTGAGCATTTCCAGCATTTTCTGTTTTTATTTCAACCAACAAAGTTACTAGCTGTCAGATGGAAAAATAAATGACACAATGATCCAGTTTTCAGTATATTATATTTTGAGGGTATGAGTTATCTCCTTTTGTCTGGCTTTAAGTATGCCCTCCATCCTTAGCACACGCTTCTTGTATCCAAGATATGGAGTTGCATGCCATCTGTCCTCAGTCACCAAGTGGGTCAGAGTAGCCCTGGGGAGATTACCCATAGAATTTCCCTATTCCTATATGGAGATTCCTGGCTACTGCGTGGGTTCCTAACTTAAGAGGTATTTAAACCAGATGAGGCTGGTTACCAAAATTCTGCAGCTAAGAACTATTGACAGCAAAGACAGCACAAGGTATTTTTGGATTGAGTGAATTGGAACAGGACCAAAAATTAATTCCCCAAAATATAGGTAATGGAAGCTACAGCTTCTGACTGGTTTACAATTTGTTCCCTAGTTCTTCATTCTGAGGACTGTTATTAAATTACACATCCTCCTACCATGCGAGCTGTTTCCACCACCTTAAATGTAAACTGGACACACGGGTACGTAAAAATATCAATAGACTTAGTTCACTGTTCATAAAAGTGCAATAGAATCAATCATAGGAGTTTATGGCACAGAAGGCGGCCATTCGGCCCATCGAGACTGTGCTGGCTTTTTGCTAGAATGATCCAAAACTAATCCACTTCTCTGGTCTGTCCCCATATCCTCCTCTACTTTAGATATTTATCCACTTTTCCCCTTACAAAATACAATGGTCCCTGCCTCAACTACTCAATGGGGTCTGGTTACATGGACTAAGTTGATAGACCAAAAATAATCAGCATTTAGCTGGATGAAGATTGAACATACATGGACTTATGTTCGAAGTTTATGTAAATCAGTTTGTTGTGATTTTTTTTTTTAAACTGCCGTTAAAATTTCTAGCTGTCGTTCACCACATTTGTCAATAAGGAGCGTATGCTAGCTGTGAAGCTTTCAAATTGCAAGTCAGCACATACCAGAGCACTCAATCACCTCACTGCAAAAACAAACCTGGTTAAAAACAGCAAGTTGTGTCCATCATAGGAGCTGCAGGGACAGCTTGACTATGCTTTAACCCAACCAACTACTACTGATGCAGCTATTCATCTTCTGCAGTTATTGTCAGATCAATTATGTTGTGTCTCCTGGTAGCTACAGAAAGAATTGGTTTTAGCTAATCAACTAGCAGAAATTACCTAGAAGATGAGTATTGGCTGTGAGATAAAAGCAGCTACTGTGAAACAACCAAAAAAAGTAGGCTTTAGAGTTAAAACAAACTCTGATGGCTCACTAAACAACTATTTGCATTTAATGACTGAAAACAGTTAACAAGGATAGTCAGCTCTTTTCAATCAATAAATAAAATCATGCTGGCAGAGAGGGGTCAGGTTGCAGCACCATGCCATTAAGTCCTACATCAACCAACTTCACTTAAAAAAAAAGACAAATCTAGGCAAGAAAGCAAGATACACTGTACAGCAAAAATTTAAATGGCACACAACATGCAGGTCTGAGCTCACCATCCTGAGGCATTAGGGCAGGTGATAATGGCAACAGGCAAAACTAGAGTCAAATCTGCAGCTCCTAGTCAGTAAAGCTCAGTGTTTACATAGTTTCTGTGGAAAAGGCCGCAGGACAGTAACAGCAAAGGCCAATGAAAACCTTTTTGATGTTGGGGGGGGGGGTGGAGGTCTATAGTTCAACCCACTATTTTAACACAACTTAGGCATAACAGCTAGATTAATAGTGAAGTTGGGGGGAAAAAAACAGAACTTTGTAAAGTTTAGTTAAAATTTAGTTCATCAGGCCTGCACATCCAATAAGGGGATTTTATTCTGCAATCAGCATTTACAAGTCAGGCAACATTAATGCTTCAAAGTTAATATTGGAGAGCTGCATTGAAAGAACCTATAACACCCAATTACCAATAGAGTTTGAGCATTGTTCATAGACATCTAATTTATATTGCCAAGCTTGATTAAATGCCAACTGTAAGATGGCAGGATTTTAATGCCCAGCAATTTTTTTTTCTTTTCTTGGTGGTTTGGGGGGGGTGGGGGGGGGGGAGCATTTGTTTTGTCAAACACAGCCAAGTGTTCTGCTTTCAATTCAAGGTTGATTTCAGAAAAGGAAAATGATCAACGGGTTCAAAACATCCAGAATAAATATCCCTCAACAGTACAGTTCTAAAGTGCAAATTAAAATTATCAATGCCAGATTATCAATTTACTTCTAAATTCTCATTTTACAAATGGTTACTTACTTGGAGAATACACGTGAAACATTTTCTGAATGGCAGTAGAATGTATGAAACAACCAAGAGAAACACAGGCAGAGTATGGCCCCCAGGAAGAACGCCCCAAATACGACTTTCTCCTGTACAGGAGCCACAAAGGATATGTTCGGCCTAAACATGTAGAAAATTCCAAGACCCAGGAAATAAAGACAACCTAAGAAAGAAAACATTAACATGTATAGTAAACTTATGCAAACAAAAACACTCAAACAATGAATGGCACCATATAATCCATGAACAATTCTTAAAAGGAATGATTTAGTCGATTAATGTTTTGTGGTACATTACAAACATTTTAGGGATCAAATTTTGTATTTTTTTATTGGCGCTAACGACATGTTTACTGAATGTAGAGGAGACAGTGGACACAGATTTTTAAGCACACCAGCAAAATAAATGGGGGTAACGAAGTGGAATCTTTCTTAAATGGTTATACAAAAAGTTCAGAAATCATGTTATTTATAGAGCCCTCCTCACGGAAGAAGAAAAGTCTCAGAGCACTTAACAAGGCAGAAAGGTGGGCAAAGATGAAAAGAAGGAAAATGTGTGGTGGAAAGTGACTCAAGGTAAGTTCATAGAGAAGGTCATTTTCAAGGCTCCTGAAGGCACAGAAAGAAACAAAACCAAGTTCAATAAAGAGCAAAAAACTGCAAATGCTGCAAATCTGAAACAAAAACAGAAAATGCTGGAAACATTCAGCATCTGTGGAGAGAACAGACAAGTTAATGTTTCAGGTATAAGCCGTCATCAGAACTGGAAAAAAATTACAGATGAACATTTAAAAAGAAACAGAACGAAGGGAAGAGGGAGGGGAAAAAACACACACACAGACCTGCAAAGTTCTTTAAAGACAAGAGATAGTTAAATGGTTAAAGTGATTAAAGACATTTAAGAGGCACAGAGAACATCAAATAGCAGATGCTTTGGGAGGTAAGGAAGGTCTGAAATGGAAACAGGAAAAGCTGATAAGTTGGAATAGAATCCAGCAGCTCGAGAAGAAAAAAGAAACAGGCCGTCACCAAGGGTGCAGAATGCCCTGCCAGCACGGTGTTCCAATGTAGGGTCCAACCCAAGCTGAAGTGATTTGGAAAACAAAATAAGAGATCAAGGGGCCTAGTGACTGAAGGATCTGATGGTGTAGCAGGGGAAGCAGGGACCAAACAGTAATTCAGGGTCAGAACAGTGGAAAAGGAATCTATGGCTTTTCATTAATTAATCTAAGTTCTGATAATGGCAGCATCATTATTCTCTTAGTTCCTAGCCCCAAGAAATACCAGGTTAGCTCTTTATTTCAGTTATTGAGGTACAATCATTAACAAGGTTTTGTAAATAAAGATGGCAAATTTGTGCATATTACTATACATTAAGATAACAGTAGCATAGAAGAATATGGTTTCGTAGTTAGTTTGTTTTTAAAGATAATGCATCAACATTATTGAAAAACAGAAAGGGATACGAGTAGTGAAATCAAGGTGCTTTGATAGCAACTACCCATTTTAATTCAGCTCAATTAAACATTGGCTTAAACAGGTTTTTCAGAGAAAGTCCCTTTTGGCTCTACAGCTTAAATATTCTCCTGATATCTGACTAACTTCAAAAATAGATTAATTAGTTGTTCTAATTTTCTGTTCGTGGGAGCTTGCTGTACACAAGTTGGCTGCTGCACTTGCCTGCATAACTACTGTGACTAGGCTTAAATAGTAATTAATTGGTTGTGAAGCACTTTGAGGACATCACGAGGATATAATAAGATGCTTATATAAATACAAGTTCTTTTCGAAAGTGGTGCTACAGTTGATCTGTGTTTCCCACTGGAAAGGGAGAAAATAGGCTAGGGTGCTTTCTCCTGCTATTCAGCAACCCCTCTGGAAATGTTCACTTGTGTGAATGTACAGTGAGGACATCTTTGTGATGCAAGTGGCCATGTTTCACGTGTAAGCATAGTCAACAGCTATTTGATTGTGAAAGGCAGTGCAGCGGACTTCCGCAGATGTTCACTTTCCAGCAGAATCATTGTAATGCAATCAGGAGTAAAAACCTTTTCTGATGTTTCCCTTCCCTAGCCCAGGGATGCAGAGGCTAATTGTAGCATTCCCAATTGCATGGCCGGTTGATATCTCTAGCTACTGCAAATACAATAGTGATGCAATAGTTTCACAGAAACATAGAATCTAGGAGCAGGAGTAGGCCATTCGGCCCGTCGAGCCTGCTCCGCCATTCAATACGATCATGGCTGATCATCCAAATCCAGTACCCTGTCCCTGCTTTAATCCCCACAGTACACATATCCCACCCTAGCCCCGTAACCCCACGTATTTAATTCCCCCTAACATATCCATCCTATCCCCATAACCCCACATATTTAATCCCCCCTAACACTAAGGGTCAATTTATCATAGCCAAATCAACCTAACCCACACATTTTTGGACTATCAGATGTTATTTTTAGCTACGAGTGGTGCAACATGGATTTGCATTCACAATTCTAGAGTCTCATCTGCCTTCCGACTAACAGTAAGAGGGACAAGAAGGAATACATCCACCTGTTCATTCATTAGGGAATGATGCAAAGGACAAAGAGAAAATCGAGACAGTTAAAGCAGGCTTGGACTTGCCAAGTGTTCTGATATTTCTTTCCCAGTGCTGAGCCTGTAGTCCATGTGGGGTTATCTTGCACTACTCAGGAATACTCAACTCCAGTGCCTTGCTTAAGCTTCAAAGTTTATCTGGTTATGTACTAAAATTATTAGCTCCATATATACAAAGGGAATACCTTGGAAAATTATGCAGACTCAAGTGTTCAGTTTTCAATGTTATCAAAGCTAGTTTTGTGTAGTTCAGCAAACTCTGCCAAAAACTGAGTAAAGTAAGATGCAATTCTCCCATGGGTCATCAATTGAAATAAACAGCTGCGTATTGGCACAGTACATTTCCTTTTCCCACTGCCAAATCAACATGACAAATTTTAATGTTGTAACACAGATTTTCTACGTCACACATTAGTAGACTATCATATTTAAGAGCGTTAATGTGCATCTTTTACAAATGCCAGTGGTTAAGTCAGACTGGTGAGACGCACATGTACATTGGAAAAAACATTCTCTTAAGTCTGTTTGAAAATGGAGAGCTGAATTAGGTATTAAATAACTCACAGTTTAAGTCTGTTTTATTTGTTACTCTGTTGCTATTAAACTTACATAAGATATACAGCACAGAAACAGGCCATTCGGTCCAACAAGTCCATGCCGCCGTTTATGCTCCACTCGAGCCTCCTCCAGTCTTTCCTCATCTAACTCTACCAGCATAACCCGCTATTCCCTTCTCTCTCAGATGCTTATCTAACCGCCCCTTAAATGCATCTATACTATTCGCTTCAACCAATCCCTGTGGTAGCGAGTTCCACTCTCTGGGTAAAGAAGTTTCTTCTGAATTCCCTATTTGATTTCTTGGTGACTATCTTGTATTGATAGCCTCTAGTAAGGCTCTTCCCCACAAGTGGAAACATTCTCTCTGTATCTACTCTATCAAAACCTTTCATAATTTTCAAGACCTCTATTAGGTCACCCCTCAGCCTTCTCGTTTCAAGAGAAAAGAAACCCAGCCTGTCCATCCTTTCTGGATAGGTATACCCTAGCATTTCTGGTATCATCCTTGTAAATCTTCTCTGCACCCTCTCCAGTGCCTCTATATCCTTTTTATAATATGGCAGTCAGAATTGTACACAGTACTCCAAGTGTGGTCTAACCAAGATTCGATACAAGTTTAGCATAACTTCACTACTTTTCAATTCTATCCCTCTAGAAATAAACTCTAGATCTTGGTTTGCTTTTTTTATAGCCTTGCTAACCTGTGTCACTACTTTTAGTGATTTGTGTATTTGTACTCAGATCCCTTTGCTCCTCTACCCCACCTAGACTCACACCCTCCAGGTAATGAGTGATCTCCCTATTCTTCCTACCAAAATGTAATAGCTCACATTTATCGGTGTTGAAATTCATTTGCCAATTATATGCCCATTCTGCAAGTTTATTAATGCCGTCCTGCAATTTGATGCAGTCCTCCTCGGT
This sequence comes from Squalus acanthias, assembly GCA_030390025.1. Lineage (NCBI taxonomy): Eukaryota > Metazoa > Chordata > Chondrichthyes > Squaliformes > Squalidae > Squalus > Squalus acanthias. Next base: position 81,717,766 of record CM059435.1, on the reverse strand, counting down.
ATTGACTATCCCAATTTGGTGTCATCCGCAAATTTAGAAATTGTGTTTCCGATTCCAAAATCTAAATCGTTAATATAAATTGTGAACAACAGTGGGTCCAGCATTAATCCTTATGGAACACCACTTCTCACCTTCTGCCACTGTGAATAGCTACCCTTTACCCCTACTCTCTGCTTTCTGTCTTGAAGCCAGATAGCTATCCATTCTGCTACTTGTCCCGACTCCACATTCTCTGACCTTATTCTTCATTAGTCTATTATGTGGTACCTTATCAAAGGCCTTTTGAAAATCTAGATAAATTACATCTACTACATTACCCTTGTCTACTCTGTTACCTTCTATTCTGTTTACAGTTCACCTGCAAAATCTGAAATTAGATATTTTGATTAACATGAAATGGTAAAAATATTCTGATTTCAGGTTTTCTATCAATGGTTCAGCAAGTTTATCCAAGGAATAGCTAACCCATACAGACCAGTTTGATCCTAGGCTTATGCGGAGTTAATGGATCTCAGCTGAGACAGCAGTACAGCTGCAAAGCCTTTGGAGTTGGCCGGGGGGTGGGGGGGGGAAAAGAGAGAGAGAGAGAGAGAGAGAGAGAGAGAGAGAAAGAGAAGAGGTGTGTGGGGAAGACAAAGAAAGGAGAAAACAGGGTTCCTGCTCCTGATAGTTAGCCAACTGGAAGTGGATGTGTGTTGACATCTGGCGAGGGCAGGTGGGATTTGCTCTGCTGACTCACTTTCTCGTTTTCCCTATCCAACTGCTGTATGTGTGGACAACAGTGGGCTTGACTGCAATGCACCTCACTGTTGAACAGCCTGACGACAGGTGAAGGCACTGGAGAGTAATGCCATCCGTAGAGCCATACCCTAGCAAAGAGTCAATGCCCTCAGAAGAGGGAAAGAGAAAAGTCTGGAGAATAAAGTCTCGATATCCTTTATTTTCCTTCTCTCAAGTTTGAGTTAATTGCTTTATTATCTTGCAATTCATGTAAATGAATGAGTCCCAAAAGGCTTATTTAGTTTAGTGAAAAAGAGAAGTACACTTGATGGCCTTCTCCAACCCTTTCAGATCTCAGCCACAATGAGGATGAGGAATATGCGAATGAGAAGTACGATAATGAGAAGGGCACAATGATAAAACTGTTCTTAGGGCATTGTTGGATCTCTCCTAGCAGCTGGCTCAGGGGTAACACTGGACATTGACAAATGTTTGTTATATATGGCTTGGGGAGAACAGGGATTTATCCTTCCTCATTAAAATGAGAGAGAGAAAAAAAATCTTGTAGTTATACAAGTGTTTTTCACATCCTCAGGAGATCACAGTGCTTCATTGCCAATGAATTACTTTTGAAATGTACTCCTGTTGTTCTATAGGCAAACATCACAGCCACTTTGTGCACAGAAAAAAGTGCCATAAACAGCAATGATATAAATGGCCAGTTAATTGTTTTTTGCTGGTGTTAGTTGAGACATGAATGTTGGCCAGGATACTGGGCAAACTTCCCTGCTCCTCTTTGAACAGTGCCATAGGATCTTTTATGTCTCAGTTTGTCTAATCCAAAAGACGGCACTTCTGACAATGCAGAACTCCCTCAGTATTGCAATGAACTGTCAGCCTAGATTATATACAAGTCCAGGATAGAGCTTCAACCAAAACCTTCTGAGGCGAGAACGCTACCACTGAGCCAAGTTGGCAATTTAAGAACCATGGTAGTTTACAACACAAAGAGAGGCCATTCAGCCCATTGTGCCTGTGCCCGCTCTTTACTGTAGCCATCAAAACTATTCCCACTGCCCCACTTTCTCCTCATAACATCTGTGGGTTTAATATTTTCCTCCAATGCACCACACAGCCAGTACTGAAATTTTCTCCACTCAGATGCCTCTAAACTGGCATCCAAGGCTAGAAGGGATGTCCATCTTTACAGAGCCTGTTGTAGCTGCATCAGCTGAGTCACTGCCTGCAGGGAGGGTAGAACCAAAATTACTCTATATGAGATTAAAACATTTACCCAAACAGACTAAATCCAACAAACTATGCCAACAACCATTCATTATATTCTGCCGCTTGTAAGATTACAAACTAGTGGTTAGTAGGTTAGTGCTGAGTCAGCTGCTTTGCAGTATACTGTACCTATGAGATGTGTCCAAATGTTCAAGGTTTCTGTGTGGATCCTAAAGATACTTCTTAAGCAGGCACGAAAAGATGGCATAGGTGGCCTGTGACCATGCAGGAGGTAGTCATTGTCCTTCAGCCAATCAGGAAGTACATCATGGGGGATGACACGCCATCGCCCCTCCCACACCTGCAACAGGAACAGCTTTAATAAACAGCACTATAAAGTTCCCTTCAGTACATAGTCTATTTTCCAAGTTCTAATTCTGAGATTATATGGGTAATTTTCAACTAAACTGGTGGAGCAGATCGTCCACCTGTTACAGAACACGCTTGATTTTAGCTCCACTGAAGTCAAAGGAATGAAAATCTGGCAGGTTCTAGAAGGGGCAGGTGATCCCCCTCCACCAGGTTACCATCCAGGTGACAAAGTTAAAAATTACCTCCATATGTCAAAAAAAGCAACATTTTCTAGTCAGTCGTTGGGTCAGTCGAAAAATTGGCATAAAAAAAACCTCAAATGAACACTAGAGTCAGTGAACTTTGGAAGTAGGTTGCAAACTCTGCTCTATATTTTAAGCAAAACATACAAACACAAAAATATACCGATAGCAATTCAAAGCTTTACAGATTGAAAAAAATGGCTACCACATTACCTTCAACCAAATCAACGGCATTTTCTGCACAAATCCGAGAAATTTGCAAAAATAAAGTGTAATACATGCACGCAAAACAAACATTAAATCATCTTAGTAGCTTCTTTGAGGAAGCTTAGGAGCTCATTTCTTACATGGTGAAATATGTGCACTTCCACTTTTTGGCTGAAGACCCGATGAATGAAAACATTCAGATCCTTTCTCCCTGATGCTGCAGTTCTGAATTTCTTCCACTATTAACCCTGTGAACTACATAAATGGAGCTGTATCGGATAGTCAGTGAAGGGAGAATGTAGGTGTAGTAGATGGGAACATGGAACAATTGTTAGAGATAGCTGTAGAAAAGGAATTGATTCTGAAAAAAGTAGTGGAGCTCAGGGTAGATAATCACTAGGCCATTGATAACGAGGATCGGGAGGGGGGGGTGGAAGAACGAGGATCGGGAAGGGAGTGCAAGAGCGAGGATCGGGAAGGGGGGGGGGGGGGGGGGAGCGAGGTAAAGACCACGGAGAGGACAGTGGGGATGGGGGATGAACGTGATCCAGGTCTAATGGGAGGAGGGGGGGGGGGGGGGGGAAATGAGAGCGAAAACGTGATCCAGATGGCAAGACGGATCACGTTCTTGCAACCCCACCCCCGTTACACCCGCACCACGTTCTCCTTCTCCTCCCCCTAGACCTGGTGGATTTCTCAGAAAGCTCGGTGCATGTGTGGCATGTGATAGCAGTGGACTGGACGAAATCCGGAAGACATGACACTATCACTATTCACTTCATACCCAATAAACCGGTTAACAATCTACACACAATGCCCCATCTAAGTTGGGGGGGGGGGGGGGGGGGGGGGGAGAGGGGGCAGAGAGAAGGTCAGGAACTTGTTGGGGGTCTGGGAGTGGGGGGGCGCGAAGAGACGGTCAGGTACCTGGGGTGGAGGTTTGGGGAGGGGGCGGGCGCAGAAAGAGAAAAAAGGTCTTAACCCGTGAGGGTGAGCCCTGTCAGTTCTATGTGAGCTCTGTCTGAAGCCTGGCTCGAATTACACTTTGCAAAGTACTTCATTACTTAGGCAGGCAGGATCTAATTACACATTCCAGATAAACTGCTGGGTGTTGCTTGTCCTCTAAGAGGACCAATCAGAAATCAAATCTTGTCCTCCAACATGACCAATCAGAAATCTGGTGTTAGAAATAAACAAACTTTAATCTTAGAGGGATCTCAGCATTTTCTATAACGAATGTGAAGTGAGTAAGCAGAGTTTGATTCTTGCAAGAGTTTAGTACTCAGACTAACAATATCTAAATTTTTAAGATATACACAGAGTGGCATGGTGGGAAACCCTCATGGAGTGCAATATGTAGGCCATCGTAGATCCTCAGTATATCCAGGAGCAGAACATTTGTACTAATGGTCAGAAAATTGCGTCCAAGTTTTTGTCTTTGTGGGTCAGATAGGTATATACTATGGAGCCTTGGGCCACATATAAATGTTTAATCTATGTTCCAATTAATTTCCATTTATTTCAAGTTGCTGATGTTAACAGATTTTAGTGCTCCGATTTAGAATTTATCCACCAAGAGGCAACAATGCTATCAGTCCTTTGCAAAACTCCAGGCCCACAAAATTTTAATTATTTTAACCAATGCGGTTTTAAAATGGTTTAATATTTTCTTCCACTTCTCTTTCTGTATCCTATCAAAACACCTCAAACCTGTTGCTCATTTCTAAGCATATCTCTGAATATTCTAATAATCTTTAAAACAAAGCTAATCCTTTGCAAAGTTGTGCTCTGGTTGGCAATTTTGAGCTCAATACTTTGTCTTTAACTTCCGAGTTATGGCCTGAGTTACAGTCCGCACCATGTTTTATTTTCATTATTTCTTTGAGTTTTGGAAATATTTCCCTAACATTATGCAGTCTACCTTATTTCTTATTTGCTCTTCATGCTCTTTTTAGGCCTTGCTATGTTTATAACCAATGCTTATTACCATTTTCAGCACCAACTCAACTTCTTTGTCGAATTGTTCCAGCAGCACATCTTCACAAATTGTTGCTGGTGTACTCAGTTGAGTTAGGCTTATGTTAAACAGTTTAGTTTTTCAATTTCACGTCAGGGAAACCTCAACAACCCTTCAGACTTTTGGATATCATTTTCTCTAGGACTATTCCCACACCATTTGTGTTCTTCTTTGCCAGTGTAGATTAGCACTTCTCACAACATATGCAACTTTCTACTTCTTGTATGAGAAACTGTTTCTTCCCTGCCATATCTGTCTGCAGTCTACATAACCAATATTGGACCATTAATGAGATTTACTTGTGGCCTCAACATCATGACTCCTCTAGTTGATGAGGAAGAAATACACAATGGGCTCCCTTAAAGTCCTTCCATGGTAACTGGCCATAATCTACTTTGTGCTATAGCCTCCACTCAAAAACTGCTGCACCTGTGCCCCAAACTGTTGTTAATGCTTAATCTATACAAATACCACTTAAGTTAACACTTTTTTTTGAAGATTAATTCAATAAGGGCCAATATTGCTGGTGCATTTCTCTTGATCTTGTTTCAGGACAGATCATGGTATTATTAATTACAATGCCTGCTAGGAATCATGCCTATAATGTGGAAACCCAAGTCAAAATGACTCCCACACCCAATTTCTACTTTGGTAGAATGACATCTTAGCTATGTAATAGTGTATAGATTTAAACACCACTTACATTTGGTTACACTGTTTTAACACAGTTAAGCAACTCAAAATAAAATTTATCAATAGTTGCATCCCATTTTAGTTAAAGGAGCTTTGATTTTACTCATTCCTATTAGGTTACCTGGGAAGAAAAGTCTACAAATAATAAACTTTGTGAAAGGTATAAATTATTTATCCTTGGGCTTGTAGTCAATTTATCAGTTCCCTCCTGGTACTGCGACAGTGTTGTGGCTATCTACTAATCATGCCAAAACAAGTCCAAATATTTTTGAACATTTGCAGTGCGTAGACGAGAAAACAAGTATATGGGTTTAGTTACAAAAGTCAGGATTACACAAAAATGGAGAAACAAATTTAGTTGGTAGTTCTTTTAACTTTAGGCATGTTACTTCACACAAATTAAATACTTTTTTTAAAAATAAATAGTTCTTATCCAGTGGTATAACCAAGACTCCTTTTGGTACATTTCAATATGTACTCCTGGAAGACACATACAAGAGCAGTAACAGACTATTTTACGTTGGAACCAGAGAGTTGTGTGTACAGGAATTGAATAGAATTGGACTCATCTTGCTGTGACTGTTGAGTGAACTTGAACCTGTGGGTGCACTTGAGACCATTGCAGTACAAGGAGTAAACTGACTCCACCAAATTGGCTGCAAGCCTAAAGACAAGTAATTTATACGTTTCACTAAGTTTACTATTTGCCTGTACAAATTATTGATCAAAAACATGATTTTTTAAGTACATCTAAATGCAAATGGGGTTTAAAAGTGCATCCTATACAGCATTTTTTTTTTTTTTTTAAAAAGGAACAATTGAACATAGATTCATTTATGGACAGATATAAAATATTGGGCTACAGGAACAGTTTACACTTAGATTGCCACTTTACAGGCATTTTTATTAAAACATGCAATCAGACTCAGTGAATAGTCATTGTGACTACATACAATAGAGGCCTGTTCATGGAAATGTAGACACAGGAAATTCAATTGGTGATGCAATTCAATAAGATCTGTTGTAAACACTGAATAATAGCAGCTGCTCTTTCCTCCGCTACCTATCCCAAATATTATTTTCCCTTGGTACAACTGCAACAAAATGCAACCATGTGCATTTAGGGTCAAATGAGTGTGTGACATCATCTTGGCAGGCATTATGGAAGAGAGACTGAGCTAAGAAAAGTTTGGGACAGACAAACTTTTATTTTTTAGTTCAATTGGATCCATGCAAGACTCGATTGGCTGCCGAACATATGGAACAGAGTCGAACAGCTGTGTGGAACCTAGCCAACACAGAGTAGGCGGAAGAGAAGCTGAAACAGCCAAATATACACATCTAAAAATATTTTCTGGTTATGCAGTTTGCCACCATCCGCCTCAGAGCCCAAACTGTCAAGCCAGCCCCTTGTCTCACCCCACCAGCCAGACTGACTTCCCAGCAGGTTCATACCACCAGATAGCCTTGACCACAGCTGCTAGGCCAACTTCCCCCTTCAGCCAGACTCAGGACACCCATCATCAGGTTATCAAGTACACTCTGGCTTCAGTGAAGCTGCCTTCACCAAGACCATCCATGCTGCTGCCTCTGCCACTTCCTCACCTTCCCAGACCCCAACCACCACCAGGCTCACACCTCCAGACCAATACTCCAGTTTTGTTGCAGTTTCTCACTCATTATACCCACCCACCCCCTCTTTTCATCTTGTCCACAATAAACATCTCCTGCTCCCTCAAATCACCTCTCCATTCAACTTCCCTTCCTGGCCCCTATGCTAAGCTGATGTAGTCAATTGTTTTCTCTTTTCAGGCACAGTCGCCTCTGTCCTTCAAGACCACTGTCTGCATCATCCTCTTCGCACCTCTCCAACCACTGTCCCATTTTTATCTCCATTTCCTCTCTAAGGTCGTCAAACATATCATTGCCTCCCATTTCTGTGCCTATCACTGCTGAAACCTCTGTTCAAATCCTTCCAGTCCAGCTTCTGCCCTTCTCATAGCACCAAAACAGCCCTGGCCAAAATCACAGACAACATCCTCTGGTGAACTACCCATCCTCGTTCTCCTCCACCTTTCTGCAGTGTTCCATACAGTTAACCATGCTATCCTCCTCCAAAGCATCTCCTTTGTCGTCCAGCTCCATAGGACTATCCTTGCATTGTTCCCTTCCTGCCATCACATCTCCAGCAATAACTTCTCTTCTCACCCCACAAATGTCACTTCTGGGATCCCACAAGGATCTATATTAGGCCCTCTCCTCTTACTTACCTACATGCTGTTCTTTGGCAACGTTATTCACATGCATGGACTGGATGTCATATGTGCTGATGATATCTAGCTCTACCTCTCCACCATTTTTCTCAACCCCTTGACTGCCTCAGACTGCTTGTCCAACATACTAGTCATGACTTGATCAGTGACAAAATACATAAAACTTTCTTTCATCTATTTTCTGCAAAAGTGATTTCCTGGAAATTTCTACAGCAACACATCATAAAAGTAGAATTAGATAAATTAATATTTCAATTAGTTTAAAATCAAATTTACTGTTAAGAGTACACAAAGAAATGTAAAGTAACAGAAGTATTTTAAGAACATAATACCAGTGAAAGGTAAATTTAGAATACATATTGGTCTTGAAACAAAGGGTTCATTAGAAGAGTCAACAAGAATATTTCATGAAAGCAATTGCATAAAACTTTTCAACTGAAGATGACAAGAATTTACATGCAATAGCCTTTACTCAGATTAATTTACCTTGTGGACAAACTCCTCCATCTTTTCCATGGCATGATGGGCCTGCAGCAGTGGGGCAATGCTCATGAACCCCTCTTCTTCAACAGTTTCAGTCTCTTCGGATTCCGTATAATTCTGAAAGAAAACAGCATACATTTTTTTTTTTTTTTTTTTTAAAACGACCTAAACCCTGGTTTCTAGCCAGTTCTTACCAGCAATGTTAAACAGTATCTATGCATCGTTTAGCCTATTAGGTTAAACAGTATTTCCCCCACTCCTTTAAAATCTCTACATTGTTCCTCAAATTCACAATGAAGACTCCTTGTATGTATAGTCATAACTTCTATTTCAACTGCTTTTCACCCAATACGATCGATCATTTGTCCTAATTGTGAACTCAAGGCAAGACATTCACAGCAATGTATACTCAAATATACAAGATATTGCTTACAAAAAAGTGGATGTATTAAATAGCATTAATTATTAATAGTGAGTTTGGAAAATTTATAGGAACTGCAATTACTTTTAAATATCAGGTTTCCATTGGATGCTAAGCTTAAACAATAGTTTGTATTCAGGCAGTTTCAAATGGCCAACAGCACACCTCCACTAATATCAATATAACCTACTCAGCAGGTCAGGCAGTATGACCTTTCATCGACCTGAAACATTAACATTGTTCCTCTCTGCACAGATGCTGCCTGGCCTGCTGAGTATTTTCAGCATTTTCTGTTTTTATTTCAGATTTCCAGCATCCGCAGTATTTTGCTTTTGCTTCAATATACCCTACATCGTTTAAGGCGCCATTAATAAAAGACACTGTATAAACACCTATTTTCAATATTTTTGTTAAAGCACACTTCTCATATCTCCCAGCTACAGTGATGAATGGACAATCATGGTGATTTAGAGTTTGCCTTCAGATATTTTGTTTTAAATTACCCCATTGGTTTTGTGAACAATTCACATCACAGAAGTTCTAATGACTTATGCCAGGCCAAAACAACATAGTTTGGCTGTGCATCTTTCTTAGAATGCTGCTGGTTGTAAAATGCACAGACTTACACTGAATTCCTCATCAGACCGGCCGCTAGAGGTGTGCTTCTTGGTCGAATCATTCATAAGCACAGATCTCAACCTAGAAAAAACAAATTTGCACACACTCTGGACCAAGGATAGTTTCCTAGCAAAGGAAATAATTGAGCCAAGCTCTTTTGTTCATTTGGAGCAGGCTTCACAAGATGATCGAATAGAAACCAGAAACCAATGTGAACAGTTGCCACACATCAGTCAAAGATTTATAATATTGGACACAAATTTTTTTAAATCAGAGAATCAAACAGACACAACCGAAATATCTCAAGACTGTATGAGGTTAACTAAACTGGATTATAATGATCTGATGCATCCTAAAGCAATTAGAATCACATTTCATCAATAATGCTACTGAGTCACTGTAGCAAATAATCTGTTTAGGCACCAAGTATTAGAGCCACCTTCACAGCAGCGAACAGACTTGCATCCAGCCTTAATTCCAGTGTCTCTTTTATGGCATGTGAACATCTGCAGAAAGTACTGTACTATGCAATTACACTATACACATCAACTAATATAGCTGGGATGCACAATCCAGAACCAAAACCAGTTTGCAGTTTTGCTGCTGCCGGATTATGCTGGTTTAATTTTCTTTCTGGTCTTGGGCAATTGTGAAACTAACCACGATAGTTAAAATACAAACTAGGAACCAGGCATTACCCATTTCTGAACCATTCATGTCCTTCATACAGCCATGGTATGAGTAGAGCACGCGCAACATCAGGAAACCATTGAGTGCAACTTACAATCAAGAAATGAGATTGATGAATGTGGTGACATCACAGTTGTGCACAATCCTGTAGTCACTTGACATCTACACACTGTCACTTCCCCCTGCCCCACAATATTAGCATCTATTGTCAGCACCAAGCACTCCCATGTAAGGTACAATATTGGGTCACGTGCAAAATAAATCCAATTAAAATAATGCTGTTAATTTTTCCAGAAGACCAGCTTCACACCAACAAGCTGGTGAATTTGTGCCCACCCAACAAGCTGGTGAATTTGTGCCCAAGAATCACAGTTTGTTGCTCTTCCTGCAAGGAACTGTTGAGGAAGGTCTAATTATCTGGCCTTACTTGCAACTATGAAACCACCTAAAGACATCAGAGTTTTTCAGTCCATTTTTTTGAATAACTTAAATCATTGAAACATAGTATCAGGTGAAATGCTCCAGACTCATGACTGTTCAATAATTCAGCTCCTTTCCAATGCTCAGTTAGAATTTCCTCCTACCCATCATCCCCAAATTCCAAATGAAAAAATTAAATGGGGTGTTCAATGCTCATTTTTTTCTTTAAAGGGCAGTGAGGGGAAACTGATGGAGATATGTTGCTGTAAATGGACTGAGCCTTCCACGTATCAGTTTGACTCAGTTGGTAGTACTCTTGCCTCTGACTCAGGTGGTCATGGATTTAAGCTCCACTTCACGCACATAATCTAGGCCAACACTTTCATGCAGTACTGAAGTGCTGCACTGACAGAAGTGCAGTCTCTTACATTAGATGTTAAACCGAGCCCCATCTGCCTATTTAGATGGAACTGAAGATCCCATAGAATGCTGCTCAACAAATAGTACTAAGATGCATAGCACTTTACATGCATCTGCACTAAATTTCAGCTGCCATTGTTTTGTTCAGTTATATATTTTGTACAATCTATTCTGTAATATTGGAGCTGCTTCTTCCCATTCCACTACCCCTTCTAGTTTGGCATAATCTGCAAATTCAACTATTTTGTATTGAATTTCTGAATCCAGGTCATGTATGTAAATTAGAAACCGTTATGGTTCCAGTATAGAGCTGAGGACCTCATTCAGTAATTTCCCCCTACTCTTTAACAAACTCCTCTAATCAATTGTTCATCTTTCAGCCAGTTGTTAATTAGATTATTGAAGTACAGATATGATCCTCATATTTACCCGACAATCAATTCCATTACTTTACATGGAATGGTCTGTAGCTCCCCCTTCTATTTCGTCATGATTTTCAATATGGGGAAGACATCTACTGGTACTGTCCAAGGTACCATTAAATCCCTCAAACAATTAACACCTCACAAATCTCCTCCCTAGACTTTTAGAACTTTGGGATAAATACCATTTATCCTTAAGGATTTGTTGGTTTTGAGCCCATTTAGCCTGTCTAGGACTTCCATGTCATTCATGGTGAATTCACTGATTATACTTGGGATATTTTTGTTTGGAGAACACGTTACTCATGTATTCCTTTGTGAATATTCAGAGGAAGCAGTCAGTCACTATTTTGTGCTCAGCCTCAGTTTCAAGCCCGTTTTCACCTCTTCTCCAACTGCCCTCTTGCTGTTGTGGTGCTGCAAGATTTTTTTTTACTGTTATCATAGAATGACGCAGCACAGAAGGTGGTGGTTCAGCCCATCATAACTGTGCCGACTCTTTGCAAGAGCTATCCAATTAGTCCCACTCCCCTGCTCTTTCCCCATAGCCTTGCACATTTCCCCCAAATATTTATCCCATTCCCTTTTGAAAGTTATTATTGAATCTGCTTCCACCAACCTTTCAGGCAGTGCATTCCAAATCATAACTCACTGCGTAAAAATTTCCTTATGTTGCCTCGGGTTCTTTTGCCAGTTATGATTAGCTTCAGCTGCTATGTCTTTTGCCAGGCCTCTCTTTGCCCCACTGATTACCCTTTAAACTGTTTCTGCATTTTCTTAATTCCAGCGAGCCCCTTTTCATTCCTCCCTGCAGGATTTGTACAAGCCATTTTTCCTGTTTGTTAATCCATTTAGGGTTGCATTTACTTAATTGGTACATGTTGGCTTTGGAAATGTATTTATCCTGCATGCTCAGCATTATACCTATAAAAGGTGTCACAAGGATTCATAAACAAACAGATAAAAGATCTCCTAGCAATGCTAGAATTTACACAACAGCAAGAAGTTTTCATAAAATAATGTTAAATATAAACAGTTTTTAATAAGTTATTCTTAACCACTTCAAAGCAGGATAAATCCAGTTTATCAGTTCTTGCACAGATGATTTAAACATCACAGTGCATGTAGCATGACGACAAATATCACGATTACAAATTAGAATCTGTGATCGATACTTTTTTGGGTTCAGTGATGTCAGTCGGTGCCATAAGTCATCTAAGCATCTTTCTTTTATAGTCATTAACTTACAATGACTTGTATCGATTTGCATGACAGTAGGACTCCTTTGTGACCTAAACCAAATATCCATATATTTTGCAAATGTATTTCTTCAATCTCTCCAAACATTACAAGTATTACAATGGCCTGGGTTTGCGGTCAGTATGATGGCGTACTCTCAGTATGAGAGTATGCCATCATACCGCTTTTGAAATGGATCGCAAGTTTGGAATTTCCACATGCGCTTGCGCATGCACTAAATCCCAAACGTGCGATCTGTGAAGTACCGACTTGACAGATGACCTGCACAGACGGGAAAATCCTTATTGCTGGCGCAGAGTCAGGCTAATTGCCCACCAACTGCCCAGCAATTACGCCTGAAAACTTTACGGCTGGTGCAAACAGGCACAGGGCTGGAAATGGAAGCATTTTAGGACTTTGTCCATGAAAAGTATTTATTGTCCATGAAAAGTTCAGAGGAAGCGGTTGCGACATTGAGGCTTTTATTTTTTTCTGCATCTATGTGGAGCATATGATTAAAATAAATCCGTGCAGAAAGTGGAGGAAAGGAAAAAAAAACCCTCATTACTAAAGCCTTCCGAGATTTAATGTGCATAAATATCCATGTTATAAATAATGAGACTTCTTCTGTTTGCTGATTGGAGCACCGGCCCACATGATACCAAGTACGCTTTCGCCCACGGCGCGCCCCTGGGATCCGTGGGCCACTACGCTGCCCTCTACTACGCAGCATCTGCAAGCAAGTTCTCGAAGGAGGGTCCCCATCAGGTAAATTCGCATTCCGTTCAGATGTCGGCGGCGTAATCCGTACTTACGCCACCGACCGCAAAATCCAGGCCAATGTATTTACAGCACAGAAACAGACCATTCGGCCCAATAGGACCATTCCGGTGTTTATGCTCCACATGAGCCTCCTCCCCGCCATCATCTAACCCCATCAACATATCCTTCTATTTCTTTCTCCCTCATGTGCTTATCTAGCTTTCCCTTAAATGCATCTATGCTATTCGCCTCAAATACTCCTTGTGGTAGCGAATTCCACATTCTAACCATTCTCTGGGTAAAGAGGTTTCTCCTGAATTCCCTATTGGATTTATTAGTGACTGTCTTTTATTTATGGCCCCTAGTTCTGGTCTCGTTCGCAAGTGGAAACATCTTCTCTACGTCTACCCTATCAAACCCTTTCATAATCTTAAAAACCTTTATCAGGTCACCCCTCAATCTTCACTTTTCTAGAGAAGAGCCCCAACCTGTTCAATATTTCCTGATCGGTATAATCTCTCAGTTCTGGTATCATTCTAGTGAATCTTTTTTGCACCTTATATGTGCTTCTATGTCCTTTTTATAATATGGAGACCAGAACTGTTCACAGCACTCCAAGTGTGGTCTCTAAATTGTCAGACTGCTCGTCAGACATACAGTTCTGGATGAGCAGAAATTTTCTCCAGTTAAATATTGGGAAGACCGAAGCCATTGTTTTCGGTCCCTGCCACAAATTCCGTTCCCTAGCCACTGACTCCATCCCTCTCCCTAACATTTGTCCGAGGCTGAACCACACTGTTCGCAACCTTGGTGTCATATTTGACCATGAAATGAGCTTCCGACCACATATCCACAGCATGACTAAGACCGCCTATTTCCACCACCGTATCATCCGTCTACGCCCCTGCCTCAGCTCATCCGCTGCGGAAACCCTCATCCATGCCTTCGTTACCTCTAGACTTGATTATTCCAACACACTCCTGGCTGGCCTCCCACGTTCTACCCTACGTAAACTTGAGGTGATCCAAAACTCGGCTGCCCGTGTCCTAACTCACACCAAGTCCCGTTCACCCATCACCCGTGTTCGCTGACCTGCATTGGCTCCCGGTTAAGCAATGCCTCGATTTCAAAATTCTCATCCTCGTTTTCAAATCCCTTCATGACCTCGCCCCTCCCTATCTCTAATCTCCTCCAGCACCCCCAACCCGGAAATATCTGCCCTCTTGAGCATCCCTGATTATAATCACTCCACCATTGGTGGCCGTGCCTTTTGTTGCCTAGGTCCTAAGCTCTGGAATTCCCTGCCTAAACCTCTGCCTCTCTTTCCTCCTTTAAGATACTCCTTAAAACCTACCTCTCATCTGCCCTAATTTCTCCTTATATGGCTTAGTGTCAAAATTTCTTTTTGTCTTATAATACTCCTGTGAAGCGCCTTGGGATGTTTTACTACGTTAAAGGCGCTATGTAAATACAAGTTATTGTTGTCTAATCAAGGTTCCATACAAGTTTAGCACAGATCTGGTCAACACTGAATGAGGCGAGACTTGGTTTGAATCATTAATCGTAAGGAGCATGTACAGAGCAGTATTTTATGATCAGAACGGTTTAGTTCAATCGATACAACTTTTCTCCACATATGAAAATAACGAATGAGCTATCCTACTCCGTTTCAATGGGTCATCTTCGTTAATTTGAACTGAATCCACCTCTGCATTCTGTCCTACAGTAGAACCTCCTCTCGCTACAATCTCTTGCTGCCCAACTGCCCGTGCAGCATCCTCTTTCCAAAAACCCAAGTACTGTCTCGATTCTTTTTAAGCCCCGGTTCAGAGTGGAAGTGAAAAAGAAAATTAGAGGGGCAAAGAGAAAGTATGAAAATAGATTGGCAGCTAACATAAAAGGGAATTCAAAAGTCTTCTATAGGCATATAAATAATACACAGTAAGAGGAGGGGTGGGGCCAATTAGGGACCAAAAAGGAAACCTATGCATGGAGGCAGAGGGCATGGCTGAGGTACTAAATGAGTACTTTGCATCTGTCTTCACCAAGGAAGATGATGCTGCCAAAGTCATTGTGAAAGAGGAGGTAGTGGAGATACTGGATGAGATAAAAATTGATAAAGAGGAGGTACTCGAAAGGTTGTCTGTACTTAAAGTAGATAGGTCACCAGAACCAGATGGGATGCATCCTAGGATGCTGAGGGAAGTTAAGGAGGAAATCGCGGAGGTGCTAGCATAATCTTCCAATCCTCCTTAGATATGGGGTGGCGCCAGAGGACTGGAGAATTGGAAATGTTACACCCATGTTCAAAAAAGGGTGCAAGGATAAACCCAGTAACTACAGGCCAGTCAGTTTAACCTTGGTAGTGGGGAAGCTTTTAGAAATGATAATCAGGGACAAAATTAACAGTCACTTGGACAAGTGTGGATTAATTAAGGAAAGCCAGCACAGATTTGTTAAAGGCAAATCGTGTTTAACTAACTTGATTGAGTTTTTGGATGAGGTAACAGAGAGGGTTGATGAGGGCAATGCGGTTGATGTGGCGTACATGGACTTCCAAAAGGCGTTTGATAAAGTGCCACATAATAGGCTTGCCAGCAAGGTTGAAGCCCATGGAATAAAAGGGACAGTGGCAGCATGGATATGAAATTGGGTAAGTGACAGGAAACAGGTGAAACGTTGTTTTCCGGACTGGAGGAAGGTATACAGTGGTGTTCCCCAGGGGTCGGTACTAGGACCACTGCTTTTCTTGATATATATTAATGACTTGAACTTGGGTGTACAGGGTACAATTTCAAAATTTGCAGATGACACAAAACTTGGAAGAATCGTGAACAGGGAGGAGGATAGTGATAAACTTCAAGACAGACAGACAGGCTCGTGAAATGGGTGGACAAGTGGCAGATTAAATTTAACGCAGAAAAGTGCGAAGTGATATATTTTGATAGGAAGAACGAGGAGAGGCAATATAAACTAAAGGGTACAATCCTAAAGGGGGTGCATGAACAGAGAGACCTGGAGGTATATCTGCACAAATCGTTGAAGGTGGTTAAAAAAAGCATACGGCATCCTGGGCTTTATAAATAGAAGCCATAATGTGGAGATGCCGGTGTTGGACTGGGGTGGACAAATGTGAGAAGTCGCACAACACCAGGTTATAGTCCAACAGCTTTATTTGAAATCACAAGCTTTCGGAGCGCTGCTCCTTCGTCAGGTGAAGGAGCAGCACTCCGAAAGCTTGTGATTTCAAATAAAGCTGTTGGACTATAACCTGGTGTTGTGCGACTTCTCACATTCATAAATAGAGGCATAGAGTACAAAAACAAGGAAGTTATGATGAACCTTTATAAAACACTGGTTCGGCCTCAACTGGAGTAGCGTGTCCAATTCTGGGCACCGCACTTTAGGAAGGATGTGAAGGCCTTAGAGAGGGTGCAGAAAAGATTTACAAGAATGGTTCCAGGGATGAGGGACTGCAGTTACGTGGATAGACTAGAGAAGCTGGGGTTGTTTTCCTTAGAGCAGAGACGGTTGAGAGGTGTATTGATAGAGGTGTTCAAAATCATGATGGGTCTAGACAGATTGGATGGAGAGAAACTGTTCCCATTGGCGGAAGGGTCGAGAACCAGAAGACACAGATTTAAGGTGATTGGCAAAAGAACCAAAGGCGACAGGAGGAAAACCTTTTTTACGCAACAAGTGATTAGGATCTGGAATGCACTGCCTGAAAGGATGGTGGAGGCAGACTCAATTGTGGCTTTCAAAAGGGAATTGGATAAGTACCAGAAGAAAATTTTTTTGCAGGGCTACAGGGAAATAGTGGGGGAGTGGGACTAGCTGAAGTGCTCTTGGAGAGCAGGCACGGGCTCGATGGGCCGAATTACCTCATTCTGTGCTGCAACCATTCTATGATTCACAATCAGACCAAGATCAAAGGGTATTGCGACATACTGTCCAAGAGGTGCTTTTCTATTTGCCCAGGAAAGTTAGCTCAGGGTGAAAGTACTCTTTTTCTTAAACTAGTGAGAATATATTGCATTTAAAAACACAAAGATGAAACGCTCTTTCCCCCCCCCCCCACCCCCACCCAAACCTTTCTGTAGAAAAAGGGTCAGAAAATCCTGAAATATGACAACCATGAGTGTGTTTTTACTCCTTTCAGTTTCAAATCGCACCATTGGCACTACTCACTCACAAAATACCATGTACTGTGTATGAATCACCTAATTAACACAGTTTGAATAAGATCATTAACCTCTATTTTAGAACACTGCATCACTGATATGTTGTACTGTGCAACATATTTCTAGACAACAAAATGGAAAGGTATGAGGACAAAGAAAGTTGGAAATGTCTATTAGTTGAAGGTTGCATTATAGTACTACATAACTTAGAAAAAAGGACAAATTAAACCTTACAAATTTATTTCTTTAAAAAGAAGCATTATTGGTTCAATCAACAAATACAGATTTGTTTCACTCCTATGTTAGATTTTGAGTATCAGTGATTTTGGGAATGCTTACATTAGGGAACTGTTGGGAGGTCTCACTGAATCGGAGTGATATTTCTGAACATCCGTACAAAATTATTAACCCAAGCTACTTCAACAATAATGTATTTTTCATTGTACCTGTTAATTCGATTTCATCACACTGCCGGGTTCATCAATTTTCCTGTTCAAAGAATTATGTAATCAGCACTCACCATTTAAACAAAGCTTTCAAACACAGAAAGAACCAAGAATATAATTTTAGGAAATTTTAACGGGAACTGAGTAGCATAGTGCATTAGCACATTGTCGTTTTGCCTCTGGGGCCGGAGGTCTAATTTACTTCCAAATGATAAAATTAAGGTCTTGTCTGTTTCTGACAGCTGAAAGTGGCCCTATGTAAAATGACTTCCGGCAGTCTCAACTTGGTTCCTGTTGGGCCCCACAGCAGTTTTTTCCTGATTTGGCACCAATTGGCAAATGCATTCAGACAACTCACAAAAGACGACTGGTGTGGGAAATGACAATATCACGCTGGTGTAGTGGAATGTGCTCTTCTGAAAGTTGGAGTGAAGGTATATTCCAAGGGCAGTGTAGAGGCAGCATTACTCTTGATACAACCCATTCTATTCCCAAGCTGGAATATCTGTGCTGACATTGGTGTTTCACCCACAGCACTGGCATTCTTCATTTTGAGTACAAAAGCTTTCTAAAAGCAGTCAGCTTTTCTCCCTGCCCTACCCATGGCCTGGTGGGTAAATGCACACTTAGTATAGCACCAATTGATACAGACTAGAAGGTTCAAGGTGCCACAATAACCACTTCCATTTATATAGCACTTGTGTGGGAAGACTCCACAGGACACTTTTTTTTTTTTTTTAAAGGGATTTTGTGGACATCGACCATGAAGAAAAACAAGGAAACTAGAGAGACTAGGATAGGGAACCAATTCAGAGAAGTGTTTTGAAAGCAGGGATGGAAGTGGCAAAGCAGAGGGAACTCAATTGGGAATTCCAGAGGTCAGGAGCATTGTGGCTGAATAACCAATTAATAGTGGAACAGAGGAAGCAAGAGGCAAGAAGTCTGATGTCAGAGGAGTGGAGGGTATATGTCGTAATGTACGGTCGAGGGAGATAGCTCAGATAGTCTATGGTCAGTTAGCTGATCTCAGCTGAGGCAGCAGTGGACCACTACAATTGGCCTCCAAGCTCCCAAACTATTGGCATGGGGAGGATGGGGGAAACATTGTTCCTGCTTTTGATCACTATCTGATGATTCCTGCTGGTAAACACATATGATGTTAAGCAAGAACTGAAATGGGCTCGGCTACAATTGTAGTAATTATTGAATATTACCAACACTTACAAGATACTGGAGGCCGTTAGCACTGTTTCTCAATAAGAGTTAACAGCTTGAGCGGAAGGAAAAAAGTGAGGAAGTTAAATTTATGCAAGTGCGTACTGATGGCAAAAGTCAGATGTGAGGCAACAAAGTTAACTATGGAGCAACACCACATTTTAACCAGCTAGAGAAAGACCTAACCAGACTTTTACCATTAGCTCTTTTAAGTAGTTTTCATTTGGTGATTATCTCCCTCCTTTGCTCCACTGCCCTCCCCACACCCCCGCCCCAACTCCCCAGAATTACAGTAATCTCTCTCTCCTGATCAGAAACATTTCAGAACAGGTTTTGGATTACTTCCAACACCAAACTCTGTATGTGCAATAATTTCTATATTATCATGCAAGGAAACACAAGCTGGAACTGTAATGATTTAGTTCAGAATTTTAAACCAGGTCCAACTTTTTCACTACTGCAATACTGAAAATTTGATCTTTGCGACAATCCATTTTGGTAGCATTATCTACACCACAAAAGGTTGCTTCAAACAGCAGTTCGAAGACAACTTCGATTTATATAACCACTTAATTATATAACCGCTATCTGAGATAGTTAAGAATTTTTGGTAACCAAAATATATTATACCAATAAGATACAATACAAACCGTATGCTATTGCTGAACTGGTTGAAATAACTAGATATTACCACAAAAACAAGTCTATGTGTATGCATTTTAAAGATTCTAACTTTTGTTAAATCCATCTTTAATACCTATCCAGAATAACTTTGTTGGGGTATTTTAAGAATTATAAAAAATTGGATTTGATAGAAATCTGGAATGGCAGCATTTCATTATAGGCATCTGAGATGTGTTCAAGAGACAAAAAGGTTAGAAGTTTAAGACCATCTCATGATGCTTATGACTAAGCCATAAATACTGTGCTCTAAGAAATGGCAAAAACAAGCAAAAGAAAGAATTGTTGAAAAGAAAGTGAAAAGTAGCAAGTTTAAAAACAATAAAAATGTGACTGTTATTAATTCATATTATACTGATGGAATTTTCATATGAAAACACCCTTACTTCACTCTTTGGGGTTCAAGTTCCTCAGTTGCAAGACTAGAATGATACCTTGTACTCACTCCCAACTACCCATTTGTTAATTGGAGCTTTTAATACAAAGCCAAATGTGCAGTGTTGATGGATGCAGATCTGTATGGACGAAGCAAGCTATTTAGTGGACTTCCATAGACATAAGTACATCAGTTGCATATAACACATTTGAAAATAGAGTGTGAAAATTGATTGTGAAAATTGTGGTCTTGGGTGTACCAGAACTGTTTTACATGATCACACTATAGTCTCCCTAATTGGTCGGGTTTCTGTCAAACTTGGATATTTTATACCTTTCCTTAAATGTTGTAACTGAAGTACATGTGCAGACACGTATTGCAGGCCAGCTCATTAAGGGCGGAGATTTTTTTAATAAATTGCTCCTTCACCAACACAGAATTGTTAACCACCCCTCAAAACACCACTGTGCTTTGCTGTTACTGTCACATTCTAAGTAGCACAGAATAACATGGGGAAAGAGAAACAATAAGGCAGTTAAGCAAGTTTGCATTCAAAGCAAGGAAATTATATTTCATAATTTATGGAATGTATACCATATTCCAATAAGTCAATTAGATGAAATACAACTCTAGGCTGCAATGTTTCAGAAAAGCTAACTTGTGGGTACTGTACCAGACAGCATTAATTAAGGGTTGCTATTCTGGAAAGATTTCCTTCATCCAAATTTATTTTGTGATGGAAACTAGGGCATTAATTACTAAAATATTAAACCCTTTCACAAATATATCTTGGAAATTTTTGAGAGTTCAGTTAAAGCTTCTATTGATTCTGAAGGTAAATTTGATAAAGCTGATTTGTTGTGAAGCTAAAATATATGGTATGAGAGTTTGTCACAAGCAGATAATTCCCATTTCTATTGAAAGTAATAGTTTTATCTCTGAAGAGCAAAAACACACAACTAAAAGAAAGACCTGCATTTATATTGCGCCTTTCACGACCTCAGGACGCCCAAAGCACTTTACAGCCAATGAAATACTTTTTTTTTGGAAGTGTAGTCACTGTTGTAATGTAGGAAATGCAGCAGCCAATTTGCGCACAGCAAACTCCCACAAACAGCAATGTGATAATGACCAGATAATCTGTTTGCGCACAGCAAACTCCCACAAACAGCAATGTGATAATGACCAGATAATCTGTTTTAGGGATGTCGATTGAGGGATAAGTATTGGCCAGGACACCAGGGATAACTCCCCTGCTCTTCTTCGAAATAGTGCCACGGGATCTTTTTTACGTCCACCTGAGAGCAAACAGGGCCTCAGTTTAACATCTCATCCAAAAGACGGCACCTCAGACAGTGCAGCACTTCCTCGGTACTGCACTGGAGTGTCAGTCTAGATTTTTGTGCTCAAGTCTCTGGAGTAGGACTTGGAACCCACAACCTTCTGACTCAGGCGAGAGTGCTACCAATTGAGCCACAGCTGACACAACAATGCTGCCGTATCCATAACAAGACAAATAGTCAGGCAAGTTACTCACTGAATAACAAAATTTGATCCATTATTTTGTAAGGCTGCCGAGTGTCAGGAACAAACCATATTAACTTGTGTTTAAAATTACAAGAGTTGTCATACAACAACTGAAGCTCATATTTGACAACTATATGCGTGGACAATGCACATTCAAATGATCTGTTTCAAGTTCTACTTCAGAGCACAAACAACAGCAACTTCTAAGTCAACAGTGTGGTGAATTTTCTTGAAGTCAGCTGACATGGGAATAATTAAATACATGAAAAGCAGAAAAATACATAAAACTTTAGAAAATAGTGCACTCCAGCTCTTCAAACAAAGAACAACTACATATTATACAGCATCAGTAATTGATACTAGATCAATTGTTAATTTTAAATCTGAGATGGATAGTTTTTTATTAACCAAAAGTGTTAAGGGATATGGGCCAAAGGCGGGTATATGGAGTTAGGTTGCATATCAGCCATGATCTCACTGAATGGCGGAACAGGCTCGAGGGGTTGAATGGCCTACTCCTGTTCCTATGTTTCTATACAGCATCTTCTCACAAATGTCTCAAAGCGCTTCACATTTAATGAATTACCTTGTGTAGTTCAGTCACTATTACTATGTGACAAATCTGGCAGCCATTTTGAACACAATTAATCTATTTTTGGTGGCGCTAGTTGGAGAGACTAAGACACCAGAAGAACTCCTTGATCTTCTTCAAATAGTCTCATGAAAGTTTTAACATCCACCTGAACCACCATAACAGGCAGATGGGGTTTTAGTTTAAAGATTAATCTGCAGGGCAGCACCTCCCACAATGCAGCATTCAGTCAGTACGGCACTGGAATATCAGCCTGGATTATCATAGAATCTTACAGCACAAGAGGCAGCCATTTGGCCCGTCGTGCCTGTGCCGGCTCTTTGAAAGCTGTCCAATTTACTCCCACACCCCAGCTTCTTCCCCATAACCCTTCAAATTAGTCCTCTTCAAGTACATGTCCAATTGCATTTTGAATGTTACTATGGAATCTGCTTCCACCACCCCCTTCAGGTAGTGCGTTCCAGATCTCAACAACCCTCTGAAAAAACATCTCATTTCCCCTCTAGTTCTTTTGCCAATCATTTTAACTCCAAGACCTCTGGTTACCAACCCATTTGCCAGAGGAAACAGTTTCTCCCAACTTACTCTACGAAAACCCATCATAACTTTGAACAACTATTAGGTCTCCCCTTAACCCTCTCAGCTTCTCCAACTCTCCACATAACTGAAGTCCCTCATCCCTGGTATCATCCTGGTAAATCTTCTCTGTACCGGCTCCAAAGTCTTGGCATCCTTCCGAAAGTGTGGTGCCCAGAATTGTGCACAATATTGCAGCTGAGGCCGAACCAGTGATTTGCAAAGGTTTAGCATGACTTCCTTGTTTTTGTATTCAATGCCCCTATTTACAAAGCAAAGTATCCCATACACTTTCTTAACCGCCTTAGCAACTTGCCTTGCCACCTTCAAAGACTTGTGAATATGCACCCCCAGGTCCCTCTGCTCATGCACCCCCCACCCTCAAAATATCACCATTTAAATTATACTGCCTCTCCATGTTGTTCCTCCCAAAGTGCATCACTTCACACGTATCTGCATTAAATTGCATCTGTCTTGTGTCTGCCCATTTCACCAGTCTGTCTATGTCCTCCTGAAGTCTGCTACTATCTGCTCACTATTTACTATGTTGCCAAGTTTTGTATCATCCGCAAACTTCAAAATTGTACTCCTATGCCAATGTCCAGGTCATTTATATACACACAAGAAAAGCAATGGTCGTAATACCAACCCCTGGGGGACCCCACTGAATACTTCTCTCCAGTCAGAAAAACATCCAATCACCACTACTCTCTGTCTCCTATTCCTTAGCTAATTGCGTACCCAAGTTACCACCATCCCTTTAATTCCATGTGCTTCTATTTTCAGAATAAATTTGTTAATGTTATACTTTATCAAATGCCTTTTCAAAGTCCATTTTTACATCTACTGCACTTCCTTCAGAAACCCTCTCGGTTACTTCAAAGAACTATATCAGATTTGTCAGACACAATTTGCTTTTAACAAATCTATGCTGGCTGTCCCTTAGTAACCTATTCTTCTCCAAGTGAGAATTAATTTTGTCCTTGACAATGGTGTCTAGTAGTTTTTCCATCACTGATGTTAGATTGATTGGCCTGCAGTTACCAGGTATATCCCTCTTTTTTGAACAGGGGTGTAACATTTGCAATCCTCCAGTCCTCTGGCACCACGATCATATCCAAGGAAGATTGAAAGATTGTGGTCAGAGCTTCTGCTATCTCCATCCTTGCTTCCCTCAGCAACCTAGGATAGATCCCATCTGGATTGGATGACTTGCTAACTTTGAGTGATGCCAACCTATTTAGCACCTTTCTATCTATTTTTATCCTATCCAATACATCTACTCCCACCTCCTCAACTGTGATATTAACTTCATCCTCTTCCTATGCAAAGTACTCATTCAGTACCTCAGTCATGCCCTATGCCTCCACAGAAAGATTTCCTTTTTTAACCCTAATCAGCCCTACCATTCCTTTTACTATCCTTTTACTTTTTATATGTTTATAAAAGATTTTTGCGTCCCCTTCTATATTACCTGATAATCTTTTTTCGTATTTTTCTCTTTTTGTCCATCATTGTATCCTTTCAATTTCCCCCTTAGCTCTCTGTATTCTGCATTTGACAAACCTTTTTCTGTTTTATTTAAACCTCTATTTCCTTTGTCACCCAGGGAGCTCTAGTTTTGGATGCCCCATCTTTCCTCCTTATGGGAACATGCTTGGTTTATACCCGAATTATCTCCACCTTGAAGGCCTGCCATTCCTCATTTACTGTTTCCTTGGCCAATCTTTGTTTACAGTCCACCTGTGCTGGAACCCTTCTCAAATCACGGATATTGGCTCTCTTTCAGTTGGGTATTTCCACTGCTGATTTTTCTTTCTCCCTTTCCATAGTTATTTTAAACCTAATTATATTATGATCGCTATTACCCAGATGTTCTCCCACTGAAACATATTCCACTTGCCCTACTTCATTCCTAGAACTAGACCAGCACTGTTTCCTTCTTCGTTGGGCTAGAAACGTACTGATTAAGAAGGTTCTATTGTACACATTTTAGTAATTCTTCACCCTCCTTGTGCTTTACACGGTTTTTTCCTCTAGTCTATGTTAGGGTAATAGAAGGTCCCTACTATTACTGCTCTATTAATTTTACATTTCTCTGAAATTTGCCTACAGATTTGCTCCTCTAGCTCCTTCTCACTATTTGGGGGTCTATAGTAAACATCCAGCAATATAACAGCTACTTTTCTGTTCCTTAACTCTAACCAAATAGATTCAGTCTTTGAACATCAAGTATATTGTCCCTCTGTAGTACTGTATTATCCTTTATCAATACGGCCACCCCCACATTTCTTTTTTCCTTCCCTATCCCTCCTGAATACACTGTAGTCAGGAATGTTTAGTTCCCATTCCTGCCCATGTTTAAGCCAGGTCTCCGTTATAGCTACTATGATAAATCCATGTGGCAACTTGTGCCTGCAGCTCATCAATCTGATTCGTAACACTCCTCACATTAACACACATGCATTCCAAAACAATGCGAGTCAGCTTTGCTTTTTTACCTCCATCTAATTCCTGCTCTTTCTACACTATTCTTTATTCTCTTGCTGTCTATCCCTTCTAATTTTCCATGGACCTTGACTCTGCTCTCTGCTATGACCTGGTTCCCCTCCCAAATTAATTTAAAACCTTCCCCACAGTACTAGTTAATCTCCACACGAGGACATCGGTCCCAGCCCTGTTCAGGCGCAACCCATCCAGCTTGTATAGGTCTGCAAGTACTGGAATGAGTGAGGCTTGAAACTGCTGACTCAGAAGCAAGAGTGCTACCAACTTAGCTAAGCTGACTTTCTAATACTTGTACTAGAGAATTTCTTGCAACATCTAGATCTCTGGCTCATTTAAAAGAAAAAGGTCTGCAATCTGGTGCGGGGTAGGGTGGAAAAGGAGAAAGGCTGTTGAAATGGTTTTTTATTTAAAACTCAAAAGAAATACTCAATCCTACCCTGCAATTTCCCCCCCACATTTCAGATCAAATAAAAATACAGGTTCAGCAAACAAGTTACTGAATGGACAGATTTTTAATAATATCCTTCACATTCATGAATACGGATCCAAAACTGTAGTTCATTCCCCTAAACAAGAGCTGCATTACCAGACTTGAAATGTCATGTATTCTTTGGGGATGGGTGTGAAGGCGAGTGTGCTGTTGAAGAGGAAAAAAGGCATCAAAGTAATAATCCTCGTCAAGTTATCCACCTTCCCAATTATCCTCCAGAATTTCGCAGGACAAAGCCTTGTGCAAGATGTCCAACATTAATCTCCTATCTGACATAAATCAGCTTCACAGCTCACTAAAAATTACATCACGATTACACTGTATTACATAGTAATTACAACACAGAAAGAGGCCATTCAGCCCAGCCAGCCCATGTTGGTGTTTATCCTCCACATAAGCAGTTGTCCAAATCCTATGTGCATTCTGTTGCCATAATCCCTTTATCCCACATTCCTTCAAACGCCTATCTAACCTATTCATTAAATGTTGTCATGATCCCTGCTTTAATCACTAACTCCAGTAGAACATTCTACAGCCTCACAAACCTTTGTAAAAAAAAGTTTCTCCTGCTCTTAGTCCTAATCTTACATTTAAGTCCCCTCACGCCAGACCCTTCAATCACCGAAAACAAACTTTCTTTCCTATCTGCTCTGTCCCATCCCTTCATAAATTTAAACATCTCTATTAAATCACCTCTTGATCTCCTCTACACTACCAATAAGAGACCCAATTTTTCAAGTTTTTCTTTGCATATTACCACGCAGCATCCCAGTGAATGTGTACTGTGCCGTCTCCATTGCTTCCACATCCTTATTTGTATTGTACGTGTCTTCTTTTCTGTCCTAAGATATTGTTGATCCAAAGTAGCTGGACCAAAATTTGGGGGCTTGATTATCTGCCAAATTCCCTCACAATTAAAGGGAATGAAATTTCAACTGTACTTTACACTATAACTACCTACTTCAAAGTACCTCGTCAGCTGTGGCTCAGTGGGTAGCACTCTCGCTTCGGAGTCAGAAAGCTGTGTGTTCAAGTCCCACTCCAGAGACTTGAGCACAAAAATCTAGGCTGACACTCCAGTTCAGAACTGACAGAGTGCTGTACTGTCAGAGGTGTCATCTTTCGTATGAGACGTTAAACCGAGGCCTCGTCTGCTTTCTCAGGTGGATGTAAAAGATCCTATGGCACTATTTTGAAGAAGAGCAGGGGAGTTATCCCTGGTGTCCTGGCCAATATTTATCCCTCAATCATCACTAAAAAAAACCCAGCTTATCTGGTCATTATCACATTGCTGTTTGTGGGAGCTTGCTGTGCGCAAATTGGCTGCTGCGGTTCCTACACTACACTTCAAAAAGTACTTCAATGGCTGTAAAGCGCTTTGGGAAGTCCGGTGGTTATGAAAGGCGCTATAGAAATGCAAGTCTTTCTTCTTTCTTTCTCATCCTTGTCTGACCATTCATTTTTATTTAAGATTGAGAAACTATCCACAATGAAGTCAACCCCAGCCATAATTGGCATAAAACAAAGTCCAAGTTTTATATAAAAATGTCCCCACTCTTCTACATCCTACCATTATGTTTCATTTATTAGATGCCACCCTGTGGAAAGGTGAAATTTACCTACTGAAAGGGTGAAGAAAAAGCCACACACTTAAAATGTTCATTACAACATTGTGGCTCATAAGCAATTAGAAATTCATAACGCTGGTATGCAAAAGTATGAACAGAAATTCTCAGCAGGCCAGGCAGCATCCGTGGAGAGTAACAGAGTTAACGTTTCAGGTCTGTGACCCTTCATCAGAACTGGAAAAAGTTAGGGATGTAACAGGTTTTAAGCAGGTGCAGAGACAGGGAAAGGGGGGGGGCAGAGGAAGGAACTGAAGGGACAGTGTGCTAGAATGAAAGGCAGGAGAGATTAAATGTTGCAAATGGGGATGGCAGAATCATCAACAGCTGCCGCCTGAACAAATGGGGACAGGGGTTATAGTCGGAAATTGTTGAACTCAATGTTGAGTCCAGAAGCCTGTAAAGTGCCTAATCGAAAGATGAGGTGCTGTTCCTCAAGCTTCATTGGAACAGTGTAAGAGGCCGAGGACAGAGAGGTCAGAGTGGGAGTGGAGCGGAGAATTAAAGTGACAGGAGACCGGAAGCTCGGGTCACCCTTACGGACTGAACGGAGCGGAGAATTAAAGTGACAAGCGACCGGAAGCTCGGAATGCTGCCGGGCCTGCTGAGCGTTTCCAGCATTTTCTGTTGTTATTTCAGATTTCCAGCATCCGCAGTATTTTGCTATTGTATGAACAGAAATTGTTCTATTTGGTTCTTTACACCATAAGCAATTTTAAAAGCGCAAAATCCTTCAGAAACCACTGTCCCCTGTAATATGCTGGACATGTCTACAGTTAGTTATCTAATCGGTTTAAAACTATCCAAAACAGATAGAACTAAAACAACTCTCTGATTGCAGGTTTCAAAGTACAGGTCCTTTGCTACCAGCTCAAGTCCCAACTCCACCTGACCATGAGGCAATAGGTATAATGTTAAATACATATATGTACATTGAACAAAGTAGTTGTCTTAAGACACGATCAAATCCTACCCTTTTATAGTAAATGCTCTCCTCCCTGGGTAAAAAACAAACAGCTTCTATTTGTTCCAGCATGTTTTTACCTCTCCTAGACAAGCAAACAAGTGGTTATATACCTTCCTCATAAACCATTAACATTCGGAGGTGGCTCTTTCAATTCAACTATGCCCCAAATAAGTCAGCGCTAAAAATTAGTCTTCAACAGTATCTTATTCTACACTCTGCACAAGGAAAAGCTCAGAGACCACAGAGCAGAAGGTGGTGTTCCCATTAATTAATGGTATCAAGGTAGCCTAGATACGCCAAGCATCCACCATTGAGTTCCAGCTTTAAGTGATAGAAAAAAAGAAAATAGAACATGCATTTATAGAGCATCTTTCAAGTCCTCAGAATGCTCAAAGTGCTTTACAAACAATGAATTATGTTGAAGTGTAGTCAAAGACAGCAGTTAGTTTGTGCACAAGGTCCCAGAGCAGTAATGAGATGAGTGACCAATTAATTTGTTTTGGTGGTGTTGGTTGACAGTAAAATGTCGGCCAGGACTCTGAAAGAACTCCTCTGCTCTTCTTCGAATCGGGTCATGGAATCTTTTACATTCACTCAAACAGGTAGACAGGGCCTTGGCGTCAGCGTAGGTGGTGTCCTCAAGTCCCTGAAGTGGGACTCAAACTCAACCTTCTGACTCTCAGGTGATAGTGCTACTACTGAGCCAAGCTGATTTCTGTGCATACCACAGTCAAATAGAATCATACAGCACAAAAGGAGGCCATTCAGCCCTTCATGCCATGTGCTGGCTCTTTAGTAGAGCTATCCAATTAGTCCCACTCCTCTGTTCATTCTCCATAGTCATGTAAATGCTTTCTCCAAGTATTTATCCAATTCCTTTTTCAAAGTTACTATTGAATCTGCTGTCACCACCCTTTCAGGCAGTGCATTCCAGATCACAACAACTTGCTTCTTTTGTTCCCCACGTCGCCTCTGGTTCTTTTGCCAATCATCTTAAATCTGTGCCCTCTGGTTACTGACCCTTCTGCCACTGGAAACAGTTTCTCCTTATTTACTCTATTAGAACCCTTCACAATTTTGAACACCTCTATCAAATCTCCTCTAAACCTCTCAGGAGAGCAACCCCAGCTTCTCCAGTCTCTCATGTCTGGTGCCATTCTTGTAAATCTCTTCTGCACCCTATCTAAAGCCTTGACACCCTTCCTAAAGTGCGGTGCCCAGAAATGAACACACTACTGCAGCTGAGGTCTAACCAGTGTTTTATAAAGGTTTAGCATAACTTCCTTGCTTTTGTACTCTATGCCTATATTAATAAAGACAAGGACCCCGTAATCTTTTTTAACAGCCTTCTCAACTTGTCCTGCCACCTTCAAAAATTTGTGTACATACACCCCCCGGTCTCTCTGTTCCTGCACCCACTTTAAGATTATACCATTTAGTTTATGCTCTCCTCATTCTTCCTACCAAAATGTATCACTTCACACTTCTGTTAAATGTCATCTGCAATGTGTCTGCCCATTTCACCAGTCTGTCTATATCCTCCTGAAGTCTGTTACTATCCTGCTCATTGTTTACTACATTTCCTAGTTTTGTGTCATCTGCAAACTTTGAAATTATGCCCTGTATACTTCAGTCTATCTGGTTCACGAATGACCTTTCGGGAAGGAAATCTGCCATCCTTACCTGGTCTGGCCTATATGTGACTCCAGACCCACAGCAATGTGGTTGACTCTCAACTGCCCTCTGAAATGGCCTAGCAAGTCACTCAGTTGTAACTAACCGCTACAAAACATAAGAAGAATGAAACCGGACGGGCCACCCGGCATCGACCTCGGCACCAGCACACCCAGCCCAGTCAACCCTGCAAAGTCCTCCTCACCAACATCTGGGGACTTGTGTCAAAATTGGGAGAGCTGTCCCACAGACTAGTCAAGCAACAGCCTGACAGTCATACTCACAGAATCATACCTTTCAGCCAATGTCCCAAACTCCTCCATCACCATCCCTGGGTATGTCCTGTCCCACCAGCAGGACAGACCCACCAGGGGTGGCGGCACAGTGGTATACAGTCGGGAAGGAGTACCCCTGGAAGTCCTCAACATTGACTCCGGACCCCATGAAGTCAAGCATGGCAAGGAAACCTCCTGCTGATTACCACCTACCGCCCTCCCTCAGCTGATGAATCAGTACTCCTCCATGTTGAATACCACTTGGAAGAAGCAGAGTAGCAAGGGCACAGAATGTACTCTGGGTGGGGGACTTCAATGTCCATCACCAAGAGTGGTTCGGTAACACCACTACTGACCGAGCTAGCAGAGTCCTGAAGGACATAACTGCCAGTCTGGGCCTGCGACAGGTGGTGAGAGAACCAACACGAGGGAAAAACCTACTTGACCTCGTCCTCACCAATCTACCTGTTCCCGATGCATCTGTCCATGACAGTATTGGTAGCAGTGACCACCGCACAGTTATTGCGGAGACAAAGTCCCGTCTTCACACTGAGGACACCCTCCATCGTGTTGTGTGGCACTACAACCGTGCTAAATGCGACAGATTCAGAACAGATCTAGCAGCTCAAAACTGGGCATCCATGAGATGCTGTGGGCCATCAGCAGAATTGTATTCCACCACAATCTGTAACCTCATGAACCGGCACATCCCTCACTCTACCATTACCATCAAGCCAGGGGACCAACCCTGGTTCAATAAGGAATGTAGAAGAGCATGCCAGGAGCAGCACCAGGCATACCTAAAAATGAGGTGCCAACCTGGGGAAGCTGCAACACAGGACTACATGCATGCTAAAAAGCAGAAGCAGCATGTTATAGACAAGGCTAAGCGATCACACAATCAACGGATCAGATCAAAGCTCTGCAGTCCTGCCACATCCAGTCGTGAATGGTGGTGAACCATTAAACAACTAACGGGAGGAGGAGGCTCCATGAATATCCCCATCCTCAATGATGGTGGAACTCAGGACGCGAGTGCAAAAGACAAAGCTGAAGCGTTTGCAACCATCTTCAGCCAGAAGTGCCGAGTGGATGATCCATATCGGCCTACGCCCGAGGTCCCCACCATCACAGAAGCCAGTCTTCAGCCAATTAGATTCACTCCACGTGATATCAAGAAACAGCTGAGCGCACTGGATACAGCAAAGGCTATGGGCCCCAACAACATCCCGGCTATCGTGCTGAAGACTTGTGCTCCAGAACTAGCCTCGCCTCGAGCCAAGCTGTTCCAGTACAGCTACAACACTGGCATCTACCCGACAATGTGGAAAACTGCCCAGGTAGGTCCTGCCCACAAAAAGCAGGACAAATCCAATCCGGCCAATTACCGCCCCATCAGTCTACTCTCATTCATCAGCAAAGAGATGGAAGGTGTCATCAACAGTGCTATCAAGCAGCACTTACTCACCAATAACATGCGCACTGATGCCCAGTTTGGGTTCCGCCAAGACCACTCGGCTCCCGACCTCATTGCAGCCTTAGTCAAAACATGGACAAAGGAGCTGAATTCCAGAAGTAAGGTGAAAGTGACTGCCCTTGACATCAAGGCAGCATTTGACCAAGTGTGGCATCAAGGAGCCTTTGTAAAACTAAAGTCAATGGGAATCGGGGGGGGGGGGGGGGAAGCTCCACTGGGTGGAGTCATACCTAGCACAAAGGAAGATGGTTGTGATAGTTAAAGGTCAATCATCACAGCCCCAGGACATCACTGCAGGAATTCCTCAGGGCAGTGTCCTAGGCCCAACCATCTTCACCTGCTTCATCAATGACCTTCCCTCCAACATAAGGTCAGAAATGGGGATGTTCGTTGATGACTGCACAGTGTTCAGCGCCATTCACAACTCCTCAGATAATGAAGCAGTCCATGGCCGCATGCAACAAGACCTGGACGACATTCAGGCTTGGGCTGATAAGTGGCAGGTAACATTCGCGCCACACAAGTGACAGGCAATGACTATCTCCAACAAGCGAAAGTCTAACCACCGCCCCTTGACATTCAACAGCATTACCATTGCCAAATCCCCCACCATCAACTCCTGGGGGTCACCATTGACCAGAAACTTAACTGGACCAGCCACATAAATACTGCGGCAACAAGAGCAGGTCAGAGATTAGGTATTCTACGGCAAGTGTCTCACCTCCTGACTCCCCAAAGCCTTTCCACCATCTACAAGGCACAAGTAAGGAGTGTTATGGAATACTCTCCACTTGCCTGGATGAGTGCAGCTCCAACAACACTCAAGAAGCTCGACACCATCCAGGACAAAGCAGCCCGCTTGATTGGCACCCCATCCACCACCTTAAACATTCACTCCCTCCACCACCGGCGTACCGTGGCTGCAATGTGTACCATCTACAAAATGCACTGCAGCAACTCGCCAAGGCTTCTTCGGCAGCACCTCCCAAACCCGCGACCTCTTCCACCTAGAACGACAAGGGCAGCAGGCGCATGGGAACACCACCACCTCCAAGTTACACACCACCTTGACTTAGAAGTATATCGCCAATCATTCATCATCGCTGGGTCAAAATCCTGGAATCCCTACCCAACAGCACTGTGGGAGTACCTTCACCACACGGACTGCAGCGGTTCAAGGCGGCGGCTCATTACTGCCTTCTCAAGGGTAATTAGGGATGGGCAATAAATGCTGGCCTTGCCAGCGCCGCCACATCCCATAAACAAATTTTTAAAAAAATGTGGAAACTTACCCAGGTATGTCCTGGCCCCAAAAAGTAGGAAAAATTCAACCCAGCTCCCAATCATCAGCAAAGTGATGGAAGTAGTCGTCGACAGTGCTATCAAGCGATACTTGCTCACCAATAACCTACTCATTGATATTCAGTTTGGGGTGCACCAGAACCACTCGGCTTCAGAGCTCATTACAGCCTTGGTCCAAACATGGACACAAGAGATGAATTCCAGAGATGAGATGAGTGTGACTGCCCTTGACATCAAGGCAGCATTCGACTGAGTGTGGCACCAAGGAGCCTTGGTAAAACTGAAGTGAATGGGAATTAGTGGGATAACTCTCCAGTGACTGGAGTCATGCCTGGCACAAAGGAAGATGGCTGTGGTTGTTGAAGGCCAATCATCTCAGCCCCAGGACATTGTTGCAGCGCAGCGTCCTAGGCTCAACTATCTTCAGCTGCTTCATAAATGACCTACCCTCCATCATAAGGTCAGAAGTGGGGATGTTCGCTGATGATTGCACAGTGTTCATCTCTCATCGCAGTCTATGCCCACATGCAGCAAGATCTGGATAAAATCCAGGCTTGGGCTGATAAGTGGCAAGTAACATTCATGCCACACAAGTAGCAGGCAATGACCATCTCCAACAAAAGAGAAACTAACCATCTCTCCTTGATATCCAATGGTATTACCAATGCCAAATCCTACACCATCAACATGCTGGGAGTCACCATTGACCCCACTGATTAAGAGCAATTAGGAATAGGCAATAAATGCCAGCCTAGCCAGCAATGCCCACATCGTAAGAACGAATGAATTAAAAAAAAAGACTGGGCTAGAGAAAGCATACATCCTAGATCTGAAAGAGGGCACCTCCGACAATGCAGCACCTCCTCAGTACTGCACTGAAGCATGAGACATTAAAGTGAGGCCCTGTCTGCCCTCAGGTGGACGCAAAAGATTCCGGAGCACTTTCCAAAGAAGAGCAAGGTGGTCTTCCTAAACATACAAGAAAATAAATCATCTTCTGAACATGAAGGCACCAGAGGCCCATCTTTAGTGCTGTTGGCCCAATACATAAATATCTTCAGCAATATATGCAAAATGAGATCCAAATCACTGGTGGTTACTGACATACCTTCCTCTGCATCACTATTACATTACATCACTAAACTCTTTCCGAAACAAAGTTCACTATGTATAAAGGTCATCATAGGCTTAATGATGCAACTCAAAGTAAAGTATTTGGAAAGAGCAACACACTCAAGTAGGAAAAAGATTCAGTAGTTGAAGGCTGCTTGTTGAAATACTGCATCTTTTTTATTCATAAAAATACTGTATTAAAGCTGTAATGGTTTGTGCAATCAATATGCCAGGTGCAGCTTGGCAATTAACCCTTGCAGGCCTGGGAACTCCATGCTGCCTGGACCGTTCAGTTTTGAGTTTTCAGCATTTGTACTAATGCTTCAACAACCCTTAGTGTTATGGCCATGTCAGGAGCAGTTTTATCACTGTGCTAAGCATTTAAACTATTTTAAACACTTCTGGCTCTCCCCCATTCTCCTCTTGCTCCTATTTTTATATTCTAGCTAATGTCCCTAATTCTGAGTATTTGTTAATGGTTCTGGCTCTCGGCTACATATTAGGGTTCAGAATCAATGCCGAGTTAAGAATTGAAAGATTGATTCCATCCAAGCGCTGAACCAGAACTATAGGGCAGAGCACTTTGTGTTAAGTGTGCATGTTGTAGGGGAATCCAGGTTTAAAATTTTAAAATATTCCAAGCCTATTGGGCTGTCAGTGTTATTGTATATCAACTTGGTAACTAGGTTTATTTATAAACTTCAAATTAAATTGCATATATAAGGCATTACAGCTTCTGAAAGTAAATTGTGAAAAGTGTTCCTTCAGTCTTTTACCCAGTATATATTTAATACAATTGAACTCCAACTATTTCTCTCTGTTTTCAAATTATTAAGCTGGCTCAAAAATAATACAAGCAGTATACTACGTCCATACTTCATTGATCATGTGCTTGGAATGGATCTTTATGTAGTATAACAACAAGTTTTAGATATTGACAGATCCTGCTGTAGTCCTATTTGCCTGTGTTGACTTGTTTGCTTTGTAACAGCAGTTTCTTTTTCCTACTTGAGTGTGTTGCTCTTTCCAAATACTTTACTTTGAGTTGCATCATTAAGCCTATGATGACCTTTATACATAGTGAACTTTGTTTCGGAAAGAGTTTAGTGAGGTCATTTTTTTTTGTGTGAAAGGAAGGTATGTCAGTAACCACCAGTGATTTGGATTTCATTTTGCATATATTGCGGAAGATATTTAAGTATTGGGCCAACAGCACTAAAGATGGTTAAGTAATTTCATGAAGTTCAAATCCCAATAAAATAAAGAGGTTTAGAATTACATGCAAGCTGAAAGGTGCTCACAAGGTTGAGTCACATTTCCCACATATTTTTTTAATTCATTCTTGGGATATGGGGGGGGGGGGGGAGTCATTGGCAAAGCTGGTATTTATTGCCCATCCCTAGTTGCTCTGAAAGTAGTTTGATACAACCGAGTGGCTTGATATCCCACTTTAGAGGGTAGTTAAGAGTCAATTACGTTGTAGGGGACTGAAGTCACGCATAGGCCAAACCAGATAAGGAGGGCAAGTTTCTCTTTTGAAGGACATTAGTGAGCCAGTGAGGTTTTACAACAATTCGATAGCTTCATGGTCACTTTTACTGATAGTGTTTATATTTCCAGATTTTTTAAGCTGAATTCAAACAGGTATTTCAACTCATGTGCTCTTGAATATTAGTCCAGGTGTTTGGATTACTCGTCCAGTAACATAATCACTATACTACGGTACCCAGACAAAGGGCCAAAGGCATGATATCAAATTGTATGTAATCGAGAACCCCACACTGGCAAACCGTTACAATAAAACATATGAAGGTCACATTTCTAGGCTGATTAAAAGTTAAATCTACATGACATCCTTGTCAGTTACCTTCATTTCCCACGCTCCACAGAATCACGCGATATTTCCAAACCAAGAGGATGAGTTGGCAATATACTCAGTCTCAGGCAATCCTGCTCTTTAACTAGCTGCCAAATTCACCAATTTCCTTTGTAATGGGGAAAATTCTCCCTGTTCTCAACATCTTTCCTATATTCAGTTATAGCATACATCTGGCATTGGAGTAACAGAAAATTTTGCATCGTATGAACACCAAACTTGCAGTATAATGTAATTGCTCAGAAAATAACAGTGAGGTATCAATAATCAGAATAACTGTCCTAACTATACTGCAGCCAGTGCGGAGATGGCTTTAAATTTACAGATTAAAAAGTGCTCATGCAGACCATTGAAATTTCTTTAAATAAAAGGAACAGATAGAACTAGCCCAATGATTCTGTGTATAGGTGCACTGCATGATATAGTACTCAACCACAGAGACCAAGATCCTAGATTAAACCCTGATGTAGGCTTGGCGGATCTCAACCAGGGTGGCAGTGGGGTTGCAACAATTGACCCGAATGTTCCAGTCTTTGGGGAGAAGAGGTGGAAGAATTTTTTTTCATTTTATTTATTTTAAATAGGATTCATAAATCTAGGGGTCAAAATTCCCCAGCATAATAAATTTTAACAAAAATGTCATGCAGACTTTTCTGCTAAAATTATTGGTAGAAGGGATTTAACACCTATGATCACTATCCACAGGCCTTTGCTGGTGACCACATGTGAAC
The DNA here is from genome assembly GCA_030390025.1 of Squalus acanthias. Classification (NCBI taxonomy): domain Eukaryota; kingdom Metazoa; phylum Chordata; class Chondrichthyes; order Squaliformes; family Squalidae; genus Squalus; species Squalus acanthias. The sequence continues at coordinate 81,680,905 of CM059435.1, read as the reverse complement.
AGCAACAGGCTTGACTGTAATGCATTCCAAACAGATTGCTGGCACTCATTATCTGGACTCACATATGAAGAATGACCACATAAGCAATACACCAGAAAGCAGTCAACACCTATGGAACCAAAAAAAGTATAAGGTAGTACCTTCCAGAGAGAAGGTGCGAAAATTGAGGGACGGACGGTAAACAAGATGAACTACGCTCTAGTATGGGTTAAGTGAAATGTGCAATGCACAATTTGAGTTTGAGAACAATGAATAAAACAGGTGATGTTAAAAATACAATCTTTTTGCATTTCAACTTTCTACACTCAATTTATTCTATACTTCTTGGATCATAAAAAGTGTCAGACAAGATGTAAACAAACACATTACCGGTCAGGTACCTACACAAGTATTGATCAAGCTGGAACATCAAATAACAGTTTGTATTTACAGCAAGTAGAAAAAGGTCTATAAAGGTTGAATTGGAAAGCATGAGCCCTACAAGAATGCAGCAATGGGCACTGGCAGGGCACTGTTGTTATCTGAGGATTCCAGCTATCTGTGGAGTGGATAAAAATCAGCAGTATTTTGTTCTAAAACAAACCGGCATCCTTGTTGAAATTCCAGGACTCACTTTTAGTTTATCATTTCAGAGTTAATGAAGGCAACTATTCCACAACTGGTTTACTGAAAAATTATTCGTCTTCATTGTGCTACACCTACAGAATTTTAATATATTGAAAATATCTTAATATTTACAATTAGGAGGAATTTTCATTTACATTTCAAGTACTACAGAATTTCAACGTCCTCTTTGACAAGTCTCTAAGGATGTGTTTATTCTGTAACTATAGCACAGCCATGAAACATTTTGCGCTTCGCAGCGATACTAACTATGCAGAATTACTCTGGAATCAGGTCCTGTCCCTAGAGGAAGCGGGCTCAAATTACATGGGTTTCACACTACCTGGAGCTAGTTTGTTCAACCTGGTTTAAAAAAAAGGTACTCAAGGGTCTTTTTGTTTTTAGAAACTTAGAATTGATTTAAATGTTTACAGAGCACAGGTATTCCCTGATGTACTCAAGATATTTAAAATATAATGTTTGGAGGAGAGCACAAAGTTTTGCATTGTTGAAACAGATACTGCAGCTCCCAATTATCAGTACATAATTTACCATTTAAAAATGTTTGAATTAATGTCACTAATTGGCAGAGTGGCAAATGTTGAGCATTTATATAAACGAGGTTTCAAAAGAAACATCATTCTTGGCCAGTGAGGTGCCACAGCCTATTCACAACAATGAGCAATAAAGGTGCCTTCTGACAGGCAGGGTATTATTGACTGGATAAATGGGTGACAGTTCTAAACTTAGCAAATATAGCCAGTAAGAACGAACATTGATCGCAAATGCTCCCACTGCCAATATTGCCGTGCACAAACACAGACAACAGAACACAACTGATTAGAGGCCCTCAACAGGACCCTTATGGCATTTATAAACATGCAGTAACCGCTGCTGTCAAGCGCAAACTTGCACAACATAGGGTACTTGCCTAGTATTACCATACCTTGCTGAACTCTGTTACACCATGCTCCCACTGTTCATAGATGAAGCAGAATTACATTCAAACTTAACCATAAAATTAGATAACTCAGCTATGAATCATTTGGAAAACTGCTAAAGCAGCACAACTAAACGATCAGCGACATCCAAATTAAGAAAAACCAGCGCCAAGACTGACAGCCCCATTCCCCATCAGCAGCAGGCTTTGTGTTAAAGAAATGGGAGAAGAGCGCTAAGGTCTCAAGTTGCTAAAGTCAGTGTTCTGACCCAAAGGCTGCAGAGTGCCCAGCAGAAGCACAAGATACTGAAGCTTACGTTGAGGTTGGTTAGAACAGCATACAAAGCCAAAGACTGAGGGGTTAGACCAGTAGTGGGAATGGGAGAGGGAGTTAACATGGTGAGCTACAAGGAGTCAGGTCATGTTCGCGGAGCAAAGTGAGCATCTATCCTGCATTTGGCCTCCCCAATGTAGAGAAGACTGCACTGCGAGCAGCGATTACAGGATAATAGATTGGAGCAAGTATGTGTAATTTGCTCTCGCACACTGAAGGAGTGTTTGTGGTCCTCCTAGAAAATGGCATGGGAGGAGCTAATGGACAGATATTGCACCTGCTGTAGTTTCACAGGAAAGTGTCAGAGGAATGGCAGATAGAAGTTGGGGGTGGTTGAAAAGTAAACCAGAGTATTGTGGGTGGAAGGGTCCCTCCAGAAAGCAAACAAAGGTGGGGAAGATGTGCTTAGTAGAGGGTGAGGAGATGTGACAGCAGAAGCACAGGAAATGGTTGGACACAGACCTGCGAAGCCTGATGACTACAGTTGGGGGGGGGGGGGGGGAACCTTGGCTGATGAGCAAAAAGGAGGGCATTTCAGAGCAGGTGCAAGAGACTGAGAAACTGGGAGAAAATAATGGAGTCTTTACAGGAAGCAACATGGGAAGAAGCATATGCCAGGTAGGCTTGTAATAAATATAATAGAAACCATCCTGGTCCTCATGGCGAATGCTGCCTGGTATGAGGAGTAACAAACATAAAGGCAGTCTTGGAAAATTGAGGTGTTTTTGTTAAAACGGAGATGATTAAGCAGAGATTTGATGGAGGTGTTTAAAATTATTAAGGGATGGGACAGTGTAGATGGAAACAAACTGATTCCAGTGAGCGAGGGGTTGAGAATGAGAAGACATAGGTTTAGGACAGAGAGCAAAATAAACTTTTTATTTTAAACAAAGCAGTAATTGATTGAAGCAGAAAATATGTCAACATTTAAGAACCGGTTAGATAGGTGGTTTGACAAAAGGGATATGGGAACAAAGCAGGCACAGGGGATTAGGATGCCTGTTCATGTGGAGGATAAACACAAACACAGATGGTTAGGTTGAATTACCTGTTTGTGTTGTAATTCCGATGCATAAAAACACCGTAGTATGAAAACACAAAAGTAGGAATACTCTTCATTGAATCCAGTTGCAGACTCCAGTTGTTTATGGGTTAGTAATCAAATCATACATGCTGCTCATTGAGAGATAATTTGGTTGATTTCTCCGCTTTCCGAAACAGAAGCATTCCATTTATCATGGAATTTATTTTGTTTCTCCTATTCATCCAATATACATCAAGGTCGCTTTGACAATCCTAGTGGGAATGGCTAGTTGCTACTGCAAAGCTAGCCATAAGCTCATGAAGCTTATTGGTTGAAGATTTCTGGGATCAACTCAATTGAATAATTAGCACAACCTCCAAGCACTAGGAGCTAGCCTAATTGGGGAATGCTGGAAATCTGGCTAGCAAATCAAATTTAAAGGGATATGGCCACTTAAAAGGCAAGTGGCTGCATATAGGGGCAAATATTCTGTCAGCTTTTATACTACTACTACGGTACCTTTAATGTAGTAAAACATCCCAAGGCGCTTCACAAGAGTATTAGAAGACAAAAAAATGACACCGATCCATACAAGGAGAAATTAGGGCATTTGACCAAAAGAGGTAGGTTTTAAGGAGCGTCTTAAAGGAGGAAAGAGAGGCAGAGAGGTTTAGGCAGGGAATTCTAGAGCTTAGGCAACATAAGAACATAAGAAATAACAACAGAAAACGCTGGAAAAACTCAGCAGGCCAGGCAGCATCCGTGGAGAGAGAAAGAGAGTTAACGTTTCAGGTCGATGACCTTTCATCAGAACTGAAGGTCATCGACCTGAAACGTTAACTCTCTTTCTCTCTCCACGGATGCTGCCTGGCCTGCTGAGTTTTTCCAGCGTTTTCTGTTGTTATTTCGGATTTCCAGCATCCGCAGTATTTTGCTATCGTATAAGAACATAAGAAATAGGAGCAGGAATAGGCCACTTGGCCCCTCGAGCCTGCTCCGCCATTCAATAAGATCATGGCTGATCTTGGGCTCAAAGCCACTTCCCAGCCTGCTCCCCATAACCCTTCACTCCCTTATCTTGCAAAAATATGTCTATCTCCACCTTAAATGGATTTAATGACCCAGCCTCCACAGCTCTCTGGGGCAGAGAATTCCACAGATTTACGACCCTGAGAGAAGAAATTCCTCCTCATCTCAGTTCTAAAAGGGCGACCTTTTATTCTAAAACTGTGCCCCCGCGTTCTAGATTTCCCCACGAGGGGAAACATCCTCTCTGCATCTACCTTGTCGAGCCCCCTCAGTATCTTGTATGTTTCAATAAGATCACCTCTCATTCTTCTAAATTCCAATGAGTATAGGCCCAACCTGCTCAACCTTTCCTCATAAGTCAACCCCCTCATCTCTGGAATTAACCTGGTGAATCGTCTCTGAACTGCCTCCAATGCAAGTATATCCTTCCTTAAATAAGGAGACCAAAACTGTACGCAGTACTCGAGGTGTGGTCTCACCAATACCCTGTACAGTTGTAGCAGGACTTCCCTGCTTTTATACTCCAACCCCTTTCAAATAAAGGCCAACATTCCATTTGCCTTTTTGATTACTTGCTGTACCTGCATGCTAACTTTTTGTGTTTCATGCACAAGGACCCCCAGGTCCCTCTGAACTGCAGCATTTTGTAATCTCTCTCCATTTAAATAATAATTTGCTTTTTTATTTTTCCTGCCAAAGTATATAACTTCGCACTTTCCCACATTATACTCCATCTGCCAAATGTTTGCCCACTCACTTAGCCTGTCTATATCCCTTTGCAGGTTCTTTGAGTCCTCTGCACAACTTGCTTTCCCATCCATCTTTGTATCATCCGCAAACTTGGCTACATTACACTCTGTCCCTTCATCCAAGTCATTAAATGTAGATTGTAAATAGTTGGGGCCCGAGCACCGATCCCTGTGGCACCCCACTAGTTACCTTTTGCCAACCGGAAAATGATCCATTTATCCTGACTCTCTGCTTTCTGTTAGTTAGCCAATTCTCTAGCCATCCAACAGAAGGCACAGCCACCAAAGGTTGAGTGATTATAATCAGGGATGCTCAAGAGGGTAGATTTAGAGGAGCACAGATATTTGGGGGGGGGGGGGGAAGATTTGTGAGGCTGGAGGAAATTACAGAGGTAGGGAGGGGCGAGGTCACGGAGGGACTTGAAAACGAGGATGAGAATTTTGAAATTGAGGCGTTGCTTAACCGGGAGCCAATGTAGGTCAGCGTGCATGGGGTAATGGGTGAACGGGACTTGGTGCAAGTTAGGACACGGGTAGCAGAGTTTTGGATGACCTCAAGTTTACGTAGGGTAGAACGTGGGAGGCCAGCCAGGAGTGCATTGGAATAGTCAAGTTTAGAGGTAACAAAAGGCATGGATGAGGGTTTCAGCAGCAGATGAGCGGAGGCAAGGGTGGAGATGGGCAATGTTACGAAGGTGGAAATAGGCGGTCTTAGTTATGCCGCGGATATGTGGTCGGAAGCTCATTTCATGGTCAAATATGACACCAAGGTTGCGAACAGTGTGGTGGGAATAGGGTCGAGGGAGCAGGAAGTGGGTCTCATGGACAAGATGTTAGGGAGAGGGATGGAGTTAGTGGCTAGGGAACGGAGTTTGTGGCAGGGACCAAAAACATTGGCTTCGGTCTTCCCAATATTTAAATGGAGAAAATTTCTGCTCATCCAGAACTGGATGTTGGACAAGTAGTCTGACAATTTAGAGACCGTGGAGGGGTCGAGAGAAGTGGTGGTGAGGTAGAACTGGGTGTCGTCAGCGTACATGTGGAAACTGACACTGTGGTTTCAGATGATGTCGCCAAGGGGCAGCATGTAGATGAGAAATAGGAGGGGAACAAGGATAGATCCTTGGGGGATACTAGAGCTAACGATGCAGGGGCAGGAAGAGAAGCCATTGCAGGTGATTCTCTGGCTATGATTAGATAGATAAGAATGGAACCAGGCAAGTGCTGGATGACAGTGGAGAGGCACCTTAAGACCCATTTGATAGCTGGCAAAGTGGACATATGCTGCAAAAGGTGGGTGCAAGAAGGTTTGCCATGTTTGGCATCCTCTCCAGAGGACAGCAGTACACCTTGCCTTGCAATAAGTGTTGGCCAAGTTCAACAATCTGTGCAGGGCATCAGATCAGAAGTGAGATAAGAAAGCAGATTTTAAGGAATGCAGCAAGACAAGACAAATCAACAGTACTGTTTACCAGGTCAAAGACCCAAGGCTGCATACCAAGTATTGCCCACCAACTGATTCCACCTTTACAGCTCGCCCATAACAAGCCCTACCACAATCTTACAGCTTTCTCATTGCACATCATAGATAAGTATACATCGGCAGGGCGCACATTCAGAATACAGCCTACAACTTCTAGCTTTGCCATGATGACATCTTTCAACAGCGTCACAGATCAAATCAATGTAACACAACCGAGCTGCATGATGTAGGAGCACTTGCTAACACATAGGTTGACCACATCTGTCATTGTACATGCTTGCACAACAAAATTCAAGGAGTATATGTCGACTGGGACAAGGCTTACAAATCATAGCCCTCAACTCCCTTGGTGGAGGCCACACTCAACATTTTGGCATATCAAAACATGAAGCAACAGGCTTCACCCAGACTCGGGCCTAGTACCATCCTGCCGTTATATCTTGTCCCCCTGCTCAGTCACTCTCACGCAGGCAGTCACACATCCACACAAATATCACACACAGTATCTTGCAATGCAAACTCTGTTTTAACCCAAAATCGGGGGAGCCACAAGTCTAATCTTTGTCCCTTTTATATCATTGTAGACCAGGAAATGCTACTTATCAGCACTACCAGTGACCCATAACAGTGCCACAAAGCATCCACCTCAGCTGCACAAATAACAAAAAATTGGGGAGCTCAAGAAAGCAGTAATGGCTGAGGTAGAGTGCACAGGTGAGGAGGAGAAAGTGGTGGTGCTAGAGGAAGAGCAACAGGAACCTGCTGGTCAAATGGCTACATTGCTACCAACAATGACCCATGTATTTTGAGAAATCTAGTTCATGGGCAGCAAGTCTCAGCACTGTGAACACAGCCTTGCAAAATTCACCCTATAGTCTTTATTGCATAAAATTTCAAATTGTGCATTTGGTAATAGTTTTCAAAGATTTGTTTTTAAGTTGCGAAATCTAAGTGAAAGGACAGACCCAAAATGCAGAGCAACACCAAGGGTGAAAATATGTGAGATTAAGTTTTGCCAGCCTTGGGCTTTAAATGTTCATAGACTGTATGGAGGGAAGGCTGATGAAGTTAAGAAGTTCCATAGTTTTGAGGTCCTGGGAACTAGGAAACAAAATAATGAGCCTAAATTCAACAGAGCATTGACATAGAGAGAAGGAACAGCATAAGTATGATGGCACTTTGGGAGCTTTAACCATACATAGTATTATCAATAAAACTAAAGAATGATAAAGAAAGATTTCAAATAAAACATAGGAAGGGATAGAACACTTGTCAGATGACGAGCTAGTTTCCCCATGCCCAGAAGTGTAAGAGAGGTGTTAGAAAGCCTCTCCAGATAAGGCAGAAGTATTCAAATCTTGGCCAGGTTTATAGCATTGAGTTGCTGAGGGAAAAAAAGAGAGACATTTAGCTATGGACTTTGATGGAGAGTAGTACTGCAGTGGGGGGTGGGGCGATTAAAGAGAGTGGGAGAGGCATTGAAACTGAAATGAAATTGAAATGAGTGCCTCATGAAATTGTTTCTCGAAAGTTATTTCTCCTACCTTTGAGTTTTAAATATTATGGGTCATCTTGCTCGAGTTCTTACTGAATTTCAGTGGTAGGATATCAATGCCTTTTTTTGTTTAATTCATTCACAGGATGTGGGTGTCACTGGCAAGGCCAGCATTTATTGCCCATCCCTAATTGCCCTGAGAAGGTGGTCATGAGCCACCTTCTTGAACTGCTGCAGTCATGTGGTGAAGGTACTCCCACAGTGCTGTTAGATAGGGAGTTCCAAGATTTTGACTCAGCGATGATGAAGGAACGGCAATATATTTCCAAATCAGGATGGTGTGTGACTTGGAGGAGAACTTGCAGGTGGTGGTGTTCCCATGCGCCTGCTGCCCTTGTCCTTCTAGGTGGTAGAGGTCACGGGTTTGGCAGGTGCTGCCGAAGAAACCTTGGCGAGTTGCTGCAGTGCATCTTGTAGATGGCACACACTGCAGACATGGTGCGCCGGTGGTGGAGGGAGTGAATATTTAAGGTGGTGGATGGGGTGCCAATCAAGCGGGCTGCTTTGCCCTGGATGGTATCAAGTTTCTAGTGTTGTTGGAGCTGCATTCATCCAGGCAAGTGGAGAGTATGTCATCACATTCCTGACTTGTGGGTTGTAGATGGTGGAAAGGCTTCGGGGAGTCAGGAGGAGAGTCACTCACCGCAGAATACCTAATCTCTGACCTGCTTTTGTAGCCACAGTATTTATGTGGCTGGTCCAGTTAAGTTTCTGGTCAATGGTGACCTGATGGGGGATTTGGCAATGGTAATCCCATTGAATGTTAAGGGGATATAGTTAGACTGTCTTTTGTTGGAGATGATAATTGCCTGGCACTTGTGTGGCACAAATGTTACTTGCCACTTATCAGCCCAAGCCTAAATGTTGTCCAGGTCTTGCTGCATGCGGGCACAGACTGCTTCATTATCGAAGGAATTGCGAATGGAACTGAACACTGTGCAATCATCAGCGAACATCCCCACTTCTGACCTTATGTTGGAGGAAAGGTCACTGATGAAGCAGCTGAAGATGATTGGGCCCAGGAACTCCTGCAGCAATGTCCTGGGGCTGAAATGATTGGCCTCCAACAACTGCAACAACTTATTTTATGTAGTTCATGTAATATTACAGTCAGGTTGTTAATGTAACTATCCACCTTAACTTTTGGCAAAGATAGCTCCACATTAGCAAATTCTAAATTTCAACCAATGCCCTTGAACAGGCAATTCAGTCTTAAGTTTGCCAAAGAAAGATTCTGATTAAACAAGGCTGCAGATAAACAGGCATTACATAGAGTTACAGTGATATATACTTGTTATGCAAAACAACATTGCATCATTTAGCTTCTGCAGGCACAAGATCAGAGTTCAAAACAGGAACTGAAATATTTGGGGAAAAGACACACTAAAATGTTGATGAAAATGCAAATAGTGAACAAATGATTTGTATACCTAGTGCTATTTGATAAGGAAGCATAATTGGGTAGTTTGGGTATTAATTTATACAGGATATATTGAGCTACACACACACACACACACGTACTACTGTGGTCATTTCATGTCTAAACTTTCCTCCCATTCCCCTCGAGCGCCAAATACATTCCCTTCATCCTCCCTGCATCCCCACTGTGTTAAAATAAAGACTGATCACACTCAAACTCATTCTTTCCACAGGACTTTAGTGCAGTTGCTACAAAGCAAATGCTCACAACTTTACTAATCTGGCTGCAGATTTTTCCTGTTGTCAGTGGAAGCAATGTCAAACTTGGACTGAGATCTTAGCCTGCCTGTGGCCAAAATAAATTTTTAGTCCCAACTGCAAACACCAACAGGACAAGGGGTCCGAGACACTGCTCCTAGTTCTCATCTCACTGAGTACTTATTAGTACCAATCCTTGATTTTCTCACCAGGTTTCCAAATTTGGCCTTTTTGGCATTGAATCTTGTAAGATTAGGAAAAGACTTTGCACACCACCTTCAATCCTGGAACTTCAGTCTTATTGCCATGCACTCCAAGACCAATGACTTCCCGTTAAAAGTGTAGATAAGTTTATCAGGTTTCTGCCGGCATATGCCAAACCCACCACTTCACAAACACCTTTCTTAATTGCTGCCACCAAACTCACATGCCTTTTCACTTCTACCAAACTCTCCCACTATGCTGCCACTCTTACACCCATCCATCTTACTGCTAGGATGGATGTGGGCACTGTACCCACATCCATTCAGATACAACCCCAGAATAAAATCTTCCCAGATAGCGCTGGAAGAACTTGGGTTTAGGGTAGAGCCTGGATGAATTAATTTCAAGGTCGATTATTCCATTGAAAGAGATTATTTAAAGGGGGAGGCTATGCACCAGATGAAAGAGGGACAGCTTTGTTATGGGTGCAAACAGACACATTTCATGACATGCATTATGTATGCTCATAGATTTCATTAGTGAATAGATTTTAGATTTAAGAAAATTACATTGGTAGATCAACACCAACTTGATATATTTTAAATAAATTACTCTACTCTCATTGTGAGTTTGACCAAGCACTTGGGTCATCCTAAAGGTTGTTGGGTAGAATGTGTCCGAACAAAATCAACTTTCAGTAAACTACAATGTATTTAGTATATGGTTTGTATAATTCCTTATCCAAGTATAATATTCTCAAAATTATTTAATTTTACGCTTTAGAACACGTTAGAAACCAACCCCAATTTCATGTAAAACAGATTTGTCTGTTGTTTTAAAATTAAAATCACTGAATAACTGATAAAGGATCCAATACTGGGTTTGTCAGTGGGTACTTTTCACCTTTACAACAAGAACATTTCAATCAAAAAACATAAGAAAACTCTTGGTGAACTGTTGCAGTATTAAACTATACTGAAAATAATATTCATAAAGATAAAGAGGGTAGCTAGTTGTTCATTTTCATCATTCAACACAGGACATTGCAATCTCTAGACCTTCCACCAACCAACAAGTAAACTCCCATGTAATTTAAATTATATTTGAAATTATCCATCATGCTTTTAATGGGTCAAACATAAGTTTAAATTACTGACAAAATAACATGTTACAATATTACCAATTTGCATTTTATACTCACATCCAGCAAGTCAGAATCATGATTCACAAATGGATTCACTTCATTCAACTCAGAGCTTGGAGTGTCGCACTGTTTTTCTTGAGACGACATCAGGTTTCTTACTCCTTCCCTCCGATTCCTTAAGCCTGAGCTTAGGTTCTCGTCTAACCGTGGGCCTTCCAGTTTGTTAATATAAAGTACTTCTTTAAAAATAACTGGTTTATTTTTTGTTCAGAAATGCAGTTGATTTCAAAAACCTGTTTAAGAAGAAGAATAGACAAATTTATTTTTTATTCTGTATTAACAAGTTGTTATTCTTAATATGTGTAGTAAGCTAATACTGTATTGGTATTATGGCTATCTTTTTTACCATCATACAAAAGAGAAAGACTGATTTTAATAGAGTTAACTTCTCAGGCATTCTCGATCAGTGTGATGATGAAGGGGTCCAAACTATTTAGTGAGTTTAATTAATTGCCATTCTGGATTGAAGGCCTGATGCTGATGCTCGCAAGGATCATCCCCCCTGCCTCAAAACACTACGCCTGCTATGGATGATGCTGAGCAACAGTCGGCTACGTGTCCATTTGGGCAACAAAGTCAGCTTGCCCTGGTTCAACAACAGACTGCCACAGGCTCAGTACCACCAACGAAGTGATCAAATTTGCATATGCAGATGACCTTGCCCTGGCAACGCAAGCAGCCACCTTCAACGGCATCGAGTCCACCTTGAACAGGGACTTAAACATCATGGAGGTATACTTCCGGAAATGGAAGCTCAAGCCAAACCCCCACAAAACAGTCGTCCCTGCATTCCATCTCGAGAACAGAAACGCTAAACGCATCCTGAAAGTAACCTTCTGCAGCAACACTGTGCGACATAACCCCACTCCGATCCATCTCGGGGTGAAGCTGGACCACACGCTAACCTTCCACAACCACCTGAAGAAGGTAACCGCCAAGACAAAGACAAGGACCAACCTTGTCCAGAAACTGTCAAGCACAAGCTGGGGAGCATCAGCACTACGGACATCAGCAATGGCCCTTGTGTACTTCGTAGCTGATGCGACTTCAACCCTGATGATGCTTGGAAAGCCAAATGGCATTCACAAGAAGTCACGTGAAAGAGCAGACACGGAAGATCCCTGGCTTCAATCTTCTGCGAATTATGGGTAGTCCTAAACCGCATCTGCACAAACTACGGCAGATGCGAATACTTGATGCACAAATGGAGAATTAAAAACGCTCCAGTGTGCGACTGTGGTCACCCAGAACAGACCATGGAAGATACAACGATTCAATGCCCGATTCACAAATACGAAGGAAGCATCACAGCAATACGCTCCGCTACTCCTGAAGCAAATATCTGGCTTAACCACCTAAACGTAAAATTATAATTGTTGTTCTACATCAGCCATACGAAGTAGTAGTATTCATTGTCATGATAAAAGTCTCTCTTCCCAAATCTCCTCTTAAAGGCACTGATTTTTGCTTTGGTACAGGTCTATAGGTGTCAGCAGCCCTCTGGTACCTTGTTAAAGTTGCCATACTTTAGGTGCAGACTTAGAGTGAGTGTCAGCAGACCATGGAAGGGCATCACAGATTCTTTCAGCACTTTCTAACAGGGATCACTGGATAGCAATTAGTAACAAGAACCCTGCTTATTTACCTCCTGCCTATCCCAGGGACAGTGAAGCCAAATACCAGAATGCAATTCAATAAAAAGGGAATTTGACTGTAAATCAGTGGCCCTGTGTTATTCCCAATCTGCCACAACAGAATTTCACTACTATGTCTACTACTCTGTAAAAAAAAAAAAATGTATCAACCCCACACGAGATCAGCTAACTCAGCAAAGACTGGGAATCAAACCTAGGATCAACATGCCTTTGCATTATACTAGAGAAAAATCAAGAGAGAGACAGACAGATAGATAGACACAAACACACATACAGGAACCAATCGCAAAACACCAAATTAAATGTTTACAAAGATCCATTAGAAATCATAAACCAACGCTGTCTCAGACACACGGGATCTCCCCTCCAGCCACCCACTGCTATGAGGCCCGTGACCACCCCTCACCTCACCACTGAGACACACCAGGAATTCATTAAGACAAACCTCACATTCCTTGTTCTACAAAAGCTTTGATGCCAGATCAAAGGAGCCCCCATGCTACCAAACTCCACCAGTCCCAACTGCCAAACCCTATGACAACTCCCTAGTACTACCAAAGCACGGGACTACCCCAAAGTGCTGCTAAACCTCATTTCCCCTTGCAACTACTGCCAAATATCAGATACCTACCTCCATAGGATTCATTTTGCACATCATCTTGCTATGTATTCTCAACTTTAAATATGGTAAGAGATAAAAATGAAACACATAGGTAACGGTATCTATAACATATAAAGGCCATTGCTATCGTTTTTAGTGTAATAGACACAGTGGTGAAATTCAATCCCCAAAGCATCAGTAAAAATACCAGAATACAATTTAATAAAAATGGAATTTGACTGTAAATCAGTGGCCCTGTTATTCCCAATATGGCGCAAACAGCCCTACTATTATACAACAACTAATCTTTTTGATTCACTGAGCAACGCTACAAAGGAATCTGTTGTAATACGTAAAAAATCTTGCATCTGCACAAACTCCAACACTTTTTCCCCCCCATTATAAATCCCTATGTCAACATTTAAAATGGAAACTGCTTACGGAAACATTTATAATGGGAATTTATATGTAAACAGTTTCAATAGGAATCCCAATGTAACTGCAAGCCTCCCACCACTGGTGGCACTGGGGCACGAGTTGCCTAGCTCCCCTCTGTTTTCTCCTTCATTTCACAGGTAAATTTGATTTTAATTTCATTATCACTTTTTTTTTAATGTAATTTACTTATTTTCATTATTTATGCTGTCTGGCTCTTCCACTCGCCTCGAACAACTCTCCCAAACTTTTATACACTGTACTTCTGGCCCCACTCCACTTGCCTCCAACACTGACTTCATTTAAGTCTCGTTCTCTCCATGCCCTGCTTTTTAAAAAACAAAATTGAGAGGTCGCACAACACCAGGTTATAGTCCAACAGTTTTATTTGAAATCACAAGCCTGTGGACCAGCTCCTTGCTAGCTGGCCATTTTACAGAAAATCTACTTCAGGCCTACAGCTCCATTCTGCTCCTGCTAACTGAATCCCATGGCTCCATTCCTTGCTGACTAAGTTTTAAATGGTTTTTAAAGAACCAGAGCCTGTAGCCCAGCCTCCCTCATAATAAATTCACCTATGCAGCCTTGTCCAAGCCCGTAACTCACTTCCTGATGCCGCTGAAAAAAAGTTTTAGAAATTCAGCCCCCGATATCGGCTTTAAAACAAAATACAAATTATAGTCTCATCATGAACTCACAGACTGCTGTACCTGTGGAAAAAACCCCCACAAATGCACAAACTAGACATGGTCTGTGTTCACACCTACATACATTTATCTTTAAATGCAGCCCCATCGGGAACCACTCTCCACTCTTCCTGGCTCCAGTTCGAAAAGAAAATGTAAAATGTTGCCCTGCCCTTTACTCTTTGCCCAGCTAAAGATTTTACCTGCTCCCCATATACTGCCTCCATTTCAAATCCAGCATCATCCAGCCCTGAAAATAAAATTACAGCCTTACTCCCAGATGTGCTACTAGCTGGAAATAAAAAATTCTAAAACTCCAGCCCCATTCCCTCCTCTGCGATATGGACTCATTAATTTCAACAACTGTTTGCTGCTCCTAACTTTAAAAAATAAATCTGCAGCTTCACTGCTAACTGTACTCCCTGCTGAAAAAAATTACATTAACAACCTATCATAAAATCTCATGCTCCGACTGACCATGACCAACCCAATGGAAAATTCACATAAATTTACAAAAGGAACACAGGAGCGTCTGAAAAATGATTAAAAAGTGACCGTGATAGTGTCTGTATCAATAGGCCTTCAAATACCTATGGTTAAAAGTGACCTTTGCATAGTGTGGATTAATACATTTTAGTAAAGTAAACACGCATCAGGAAATTACAAAAATGACACCAAGTTTGATTAAAGCAAATAAAAATAAAAAATGCACAGTATGTGCCTCAGCATCTAAAAGAGAAAAGATAGGTTAAATGATTCAGGTGGGACTCATCAGAACTCCGCTCTGATTAGACAATCTTCTAATCCAGAGCAAGAACACAATGTCACTCATCCTCTTGACGATCCGTAAAGTAGCCAGTTTAGACAAGACACATTACAGAAAGATACTGTGGAAAAACTTCTTTGCTGATAAATATATACGTTAAAATATATCTTCCCCCAAACCAGTCTAGAAACATAGAATGGTTACAGCACAGGAAGGAGGCCATTCGGCCCGTTGAGCCCATGCCGGCTCTCTGCAAGAGCACTTCAGCTAGTCCCACTCTCCTGCCCTTTCCCCATAGCCCTGCAAATTTCTCTTCCTTCAGGTACTTATCCAATTCCCTTTTGAAAGCCACGATTGAGTCTGCCTCCACCACCCTTTCAAGCAGTACATTCCAGATCCTAACCACTTGCTGCGTAAAAAAGTTTTTCCTCATGTCACCTTTGGTTCTTTTGCCAATCACCTTAAATCTATCCTCTGCAATAATGCAATTACACACTACAAAAGCTTTTGATATTCAACTAGTGCATGGCTTCATGGCCATTTGAGCCAATTATAAATCTAACGCAAAAATGTCAAACTATTCCTGTATTATATGAAGACTTAAAGATAATTGTGCTGTAAAACTTACTACATTTTTAATGCACACCATGTCTTCACTATAGACCGAGATAAATGGGTAGTCCTACCCAGCATCCAGCTGGGTGGGACTGCACTCACCTGGTTCCATTCTTATCTGTCCAGTCGTAGCCAGAGAATCACCTGTAATGGCTTTTCTTCCTGCACGGTTACCTCTGGTGTCCCCCAAGGATCGATCTTTGGCCTCCTCCTATTTCTCATCTACATGCTGCCCCTCGGCGACATCATCCGAAAATAGAGCGTCAGTTTCCACATGTACGCTGACGACACACAGCTCTACCTCACCACCACCTCTCCCAACCCCTCCACTGTCTATAAATTGTCACACTGCTTGTCCGGCATCCAGTACTGAATGAGCAGAAATTTCCTCCAACTAAATATTGGGAAGACCGAAACCATTGGCCCAAATTTTGCAGTCAGCTCAAAGGAAGCTGCTCGCAAAGATCTAGCGATCTCTGTGGAATCGATTTCACCTTTCCCAACATTTATTTCATTCTGGTGCCATCTATAGGAGATCTCTGGCGCCCAACAACAGTGATGTCATCAAGCAGGCTAAGCAGCCAATCACCTTGAAGTCTCACAGACAGCAAACCAGGAAGTAAAAAGCACTGATTATCCTTCACTTTTTAATCATTTTACAGAGAGCGAAATAAAGATTGGGACACACACATGGAACTAAAGTAGAAGCTGAAATATCAAACAAACTTTTTTTTAAACTTAAAAATCTATGGAATTTGTATCATAATGGAGAAATTTGGCATTCCACAAATATGAAATTAGTTTTTCAGGGCCAGAGAGGTTGTTCAGCAGTAATTATGACTTAGTACACCATTAAAAACCCAGTTATACCTCATTCAACAAGGCTTTTGGGGTTTTATTTTTACACCGAGATTAGAGCATAAAAAGTGGAATTGTACGTCAATTCAAGTGATTACTAAGATTTCCATCTGCGAGAAGTTCAACTGTTTGCGCACCCTGTGGAGGAGCGGGGAATTACTGACAGAAACATCTGGAGCTCTGCGTTTAACTGCGCACATGTGGACGCCAGAAGTTACTGTCAATTTCAGAGTAATGACAGCGAACACTGACAGTTGCGCATTCATTACAACCTCAAATTTCAGGCTGTTGTCCCCCATCCCCGTCACCAACTCCATCCCTCTCCCTGGCAACTGTCGAGGCTGAACCAGTCTATTTGCAACCTTGGTGTCATATTTGACCCCCCGAGATGAGCTTCCGACCACATAGCCGCACCATCACTAAGCCCGCCTATTTCCATCTCCGGAACATAGATGGACTCTGCCCCTGCTTCAGCTCATTTGCTGCTAAAACCCTTATCCATGCCTGTTTTACCTCTAGACTTAACTATTCCAATGCACTCCTGGCCAGCCTCCCATCTTTCACCCTCCTTAAACTTGAGGTCATCCAAAACTCTGCTGCCCCTATCCTAACTCACACCAAGTCCCATTCACCCATCATCCCTGTGCTCGCTGACCTACACTGGCTCCCGGTTAAACGACGCCTCGATTTTAAAATTCTCATCCTGGTTCTCAAATCTCTCCATGGCCTCGCCCCTTCCTGTCTCTAACCTCCTCCAGCCCTACAACCCTCCAAGATATCTGCACTCCTCCAATTCTGGCCTCTTGAGCATCCCCAATTTTAAAATCGCTCCACCATTAGCAACCGTACCTTCAGCTGCCAAGGCCCTAAGCTCTGGAATTCCCTCAAAAAACCTCTTCGCCTCTCTACCCTCCTTTAAGACACTCCTCAAAACCTACCTTTTTGACCAAGCTGTTGGTCATCTGCCCTAATATCTCCATGTGGCTCGGTGTCAAATTTGTTTGAGAATGTTCCTGTGAAGTGCCTTGGACATTTTACTACGTTAAAGTCGCTATATAAATACAAGTTGTTGTTGTTAATATGTAGGTGACCCAATCAAATACAAAACAGCCTCTGCACAAAAAGTCAGAATATGTTGTTTCACAAACATGCTGTATTTTACAATAAATGTCAGTAAGTCATTACCAAATAATGCCTCACTTATAAAGCACTTCACAATCTGGACAACTAACAATGTAATAAAACAGACAAAAAAATGTTAGGAGTAAAATTGGCTAGGAGCCTGAAGTTTACAGGTCATTGGGTTGTAATGTGTATTTATGAGCTCTAATCAATAGGGGTAATAAATTCTATTAACCCTTCCCAAGCCAAATTTTCAGAAAGTGAACTGCATTAAATTACACCTAGAAGACAGAGGTTGGCTACTACCAAAACTGAAATAGACAAGCTGAACACACAAATGTAAAAGGACTTAGCTAGTACAATGAACTAACATAAACACGAGACATTGTTAAATTACTTGTCTACACTGCTAATGTGGCTTAGACATTGATCATTAGGTCTGAATGATTGCTACTCAGCTAAATCTAATCACATTTTCAGTACCTCAAGTTTCTCAAAAGTTAAGAAATTCACTTTACTGGCTTTCAGGTGTTTCAAGCAAATTAACTTTTGTGGTCAACTCTAATTAATTCACAGAACACATTGAAGCTATCTAAAAAGCGAGACTGCAAGTAACAGTACACTGTGATATAATACATTTGCTAAAATTCCATTGCTTACAGCAATTCCCTACATTATAGAGCTTGTAGTCCAGTAATATTCTTCCATTTCAAAAATCTCATCTCCCACAAGATTTAGCATGTCAGGTTTATTTCACCAAGTATTCCTTTGATTTCTCAGCTTTGTATCTTTATTTTAAGCAATACTCAATACACTAAAATAAAAATACAAAGCAAATATCCAGTCTACTTGAGCACTACTAGACTGATTTTACTGCTTCTATTGTACTACACAGATGTTAAATTTAGTTTTAACCCTACTCACAACTAACTGAAAGATAAAACCTGTACACTTTACTTTGGATGGACAGCTTAACCAGTTTTAATACTCGACAGTGACAGAATGGTCAACTGGATAACTGTTCCTAGTTCTTGCCTCTCTCAAATGGGTTACTCATTGGGACTAAAATGTGGTTGTTAAGGAATTGTCCAGTCCATCTTGCGAGTAATTAGTTTTTTCTTGCACCCTCAGAGCAACTTCACCAGGATAGATGATGTTCAAATTAGATTTATAATCCCTTTATTCAGAACAAAATCTTATTTTTCCTTTACAGGAGTGCCATGCTCGGTTTAAAGTGAGCACTAATATCTGCATTTTAAACTTTTAAGTACACAATAAATAACTTGTCATTTGCCTCTACACTTCCTCACAGCTGCACATGTAGTCTTTGAACCAAGAGGATAACTCCCATTTATTTCGAACATCACCAACATGAGTCTTGAATTTCACCAGCTTAAAATATGTCAACAGCAACAGGATAATAATGGTGCTTTATACATCAATGTTCTGACAGATTTTTATCTCATCACTTGAAATCAACTTGTCTCCATATTCAAGTGTGTACACACACACACACAAACATAGATATGGAATACAAATGCAATGTTAAAATTGGGAGTCAACTACAAAAAAGCTCTAAAACATCTGTTTTTGAAAGCCTGACAGCAGGTATGTTAAGCTACAGTACGGACAACGCAAGTTAGTTACTAAAGAACAAAATGATACAAACACACATGATTCGTGAATGCCACGGTCACAATTGATTTTTTTAAATCTGAAGCGCACATTTACAAATGCACAAGGAACAAACAACTGGCTTGTCATGGAGTCTCATTTTGAAAGAAGCTATGGTACGCATAATTTGCTGATTTTGATAAAATTATACATTACAATTCATTTAATGTGATCACCTAAAGCAAATGCCACTATAATAACGATGAGATTTTTATTCTGGCTAAAATTAACTACCGCTTACACCAAGCCTATTAGTTTCTAACAATTTCACTTGTGGATTTGGTAGTTCTATTTTTGGGGGTACATATATAACAAAGGAATGCTTAGGAGTATTATACAACTAGATTAAGCAAATCATCCATTTTATATTCACTCAAAAAAAAAAGTTGTCACTGATCATAGCACCATTGGACATAATGGACTAAGCATTACAGTCAATTCAGCATCTCAGAAATGATTAAATACATTTCTCTTTCAAGATTAATTATAAAACTTATGCACGGCAAACTATTCTGAACCTCTGATGCACCAACTTCCAGCTCGTGTTTTGTAGGCACAACAAAAAGATTTATAACTTTTTCAATTGTGCCCTAAAGCAACACACGTTGGCATCCAGGTGCATACCTCAAATTTCTCAACCATAGATTAGTAGCTGCAGATTCCTCACTTGGGCCAATGTTAATGGACGTCTATTTTGGATTCTGCATTGTGAAATTAGCAAGAAGTGTTGACATGTGGATAGGTTCACAGTCAGCTTTGATACACCTCCCCACCATGGTTAAATAACCAGCTGACATGTACTATCTCAGCTGAGGAACCGCCACTTCAATGAGGTTCTGGAAGGCTGAATGTCCTGGAAGTATAGTGAACAGTGAGGAGGATAGTGATAGACTTCAAGAAAACAGACAGGCTGGTGAAATGGGCGGGCACATGAAATTTAATGCAGAAAAGTGCGAAGTGATACATTTTGGTAGGAAGAACGAGGAGAGGCAATATAAACTAAAGGGTACAATTCTAAAGGAGGTATTTGTGCACAAATCGTTGAAGGTGACAGGGCAGGTTGAGAAAGCGGTTAAAAAAGCATACGGGATCCTGGGCTTCATAAATAGAGGCATAGAGTACAAAAGCAAGGAAGTTATGATGAACCTTTATATAAAACACTGGCTCGGCCTCAACTGGAGTATTGTGTCCAATTCTGGGCACCAAACTTTAGGAAGGATGTGAAGGCCTTAGAGAGGGTGCAGAAAAGATTTACAAGAATGGCTCCAGGGATGAGGGACTTCAATTACGTGGATAGACTAGAGAAGCTGGGGTTGTTCTCATTGGAGCAGAGAAGGTTGAGAGGAGATTTGATAGAGGTGTTCAAAATCATGATGGGTCTAAACAGAGTAGATCTGGAATGCACTGACTGAAAGGGTGGTGGAAGCAGATTCGATCGCGACTTTCAAAAGGGAATCCTGAAGGAAAAAAAATTGCAGGGCTACGGGGAAAGGGTGGGGGGAGTGGAACTAGCTGAAGTGCGCTTGCAGAGAGTCGGCACGGGTTCAACAGGCTGAATGGCCTCCTTCTGTGCTGTAACCATCCTACGATTCTGTTTACTGTACCCATCCCGACCCATCCTGTGAGAGTCACTGGTTACTAAGATGGCAGGAGATAATTGGACAACAGTGCATCAATTCCAATGCCATCAATTGCACTGGAATGTTTACAACCTTACAACATTTAAAAGTTGCATGCTCCCAGCTCAGTTCGACTACTCTGAGTTTAGATTTTTAAAGAGAGCGTTTATTTTAAATCGAACTAAATGCCAGTGAATTCCAATAATATTGCCTACATCAGACTTAAAGGACAATAATGTCTCTCTCATGTCAAAGCCACTGTATCACACAAACCTTAAATATGTCACTGTAACTTCTGCATCTGTGCCACCTCACGGCTTCTATTTATACCATGTATTTTTTTCTTTTTGGTTGATCTCGCTCCCCATATTCCGATTCTCTCTCTCTCAAAGTCTCAAATTTAACGACCAAAAGCAAGAATTAGTGCCTCAACCCCAAAGATGTCTCTGCATTTACCTGTGTGGCAGCGTTGCGGATGCACATGGGGCATCTGTTGTTTGATATTACTAGTTTACCGGTGTCCCCCGTTCTGTTCTTCCACCTGCCCGCCACCCTCCTCCCCTCCCTCCTCGTCTCGCGCTCCGATTTCTCGCTCGCGCTTCCTCCTGTCAGTTGGTTCTCTCGCTCGCGCTTCCTCCTGTCAGTTGGTGTTCTCTCTCGCACGCGCTCGCCCCGTGCCCGTTGGCTATCTCAGACCGTTTGACCTCGGCAACAATGAATCCCTCTCGTTCCCAGTCCGTTTGGTACTAATCTCCTCATCTACCAGATGCAAGCGTCAATGCGGTTACGCCGGCCACTCGTAATTGCTAGCACAGCTGGCTGTTAACATTACCTGTCCGATAAAGAGGCCGATAATTCTCTTTATGTTCCGCTTCCTTGAAAACAGAAGAAGAAACCGCAACCCGTCACTGTTCTATATCCTTATCTCTTTTGGTTTGACTCGGTTGCTCCGCAGCGTCAGACATCTCCTGAGCAGCTCGTGACCAATCGGAATGCGCCGTTGGCGCCACGAGGTACATCACTTCCGCCGAGCGGCTGGAGGGAGAGGAAGTGGTGTCGGATGTGTGAGCTTTCTGGGAGCTGAAGTTCCAGATGTTTTCGTAAACAATGTAATGGTTTCTCCTATTCACAATATAGCCAGTGGATTCTTAATTTTTGATTCACAAAACACATAGCTGTTAACTTATTCAGTCCTTTTGTTTACTTAAAGGAAGAGCACCAATCCAGAAAACTAGTAAAAAAATGCCCAACAGCTTCAAAGAAGTTGACAACTCAAGAACAGGCTTGAGGTGTGAAAACAAGTAGTTACACAGGTTTTGTACTATAAATGGTAAATATGCACAATATTCCTCCGTCTTCCCCAAGATTCTCCTCTGCCCTAGTCTTGAACCTGCAGCTTCTTTAGTTTCATTCGTCTCCCCCATGCCCTCTCCGAGCTCATCTTATTCACAAAACCCACATCCTGCTCACTTAACTCCATTCCTACAAAACTGCTGACCACCTGACTTCCCTTCCTGGCCCCCATGCTAGCTGACATTGAAAATGGTCCTCTCTCCGCAGGTACTGTCCTCTTCCCTTTCAAAACACCCGTCATTATCCTTCTCTTCAAAAAACCCACCCTCGGCCCCGCTGTACTTGCAAACTACTGCCCCATGTCCAACTTCCTTTTCCTCTCCAAAGTCCTTGAACGTGTTGTCATTCACCAAATCCATACCCATCTTTCCCGCAACTCCATGTTTGAATCCAATCAGGTTTCTGCCCCTGCCACAGTGCTGAACCAGCCCTAATCAAAGTCACAAATTATATCCTGTAACTATGGTGCATTTTTGCTCCTCATCCTCTTCAACAACTCTGCAGCCGTTGACACAGTTGACCACACCATTCTCTTACAATGTCGCTACACCATAGTCTAGCTCAGTGGCATTACCCTTGCTTGGTTCCACCCTTACCTATCCGAGCATTTTCAGCAATGGCTTCTCTTCCCGCCACTGCACTGTTACCTCTGGAGTACCCAGAATCTATCCTTGGCCCCCTCCTCTTCCTCATCTACATGCTGCCTTTTAGCAACAACATCCAAAGACATGGGGTCACCTTCCACATATATGCTGACAGCATCCAGCTCTAGAGACATAGGAACAGGAGTAGGCCATTTAGCCCCTCGAGCCTGTTCCGCCATTCAATGAGATCATGGCTGATCTGTGACCTAACTCTATATGCCCGCCTTTGCCCCATATCCCTTAATACCTTTGGTTAACGAAAATCTATCAATCTCAGATTTAAAATTAACAATTGACCTAGCATCAACTTCTACCAACCTTTGCATGTTGAAGTGTTTCCCAACTTCACTCCTGAAAGGCCTGGCTCTAACTTTTAGGCTGTGTCCCCTAGTCCTAGAATCCCCAACCAGCGAATTAGTTTCTCTCTACCTACCCTATCAGTTCCCCTTAATATCTTGAAAACTTCGATCAAATCACCCCTTAATCTTCTAAATTCCAGGGAATACAACCCTAGTTTGTGTAATTTCTCCTCGTAATTTAACCCTTGGAGTCCAGGTATCATTCTGGTAAATATCCACTGCACTCCAAGGCCACTGTATCCTTCCTAAGGTGTGGTGCCCAGAACTGAACACAGTACTCCAGGTGTGGTCTAACTAGGACTTTGTATAGCTGTAGCATAATTTATACCCCCTTGTATTCTAGTCATATAGATATAAAGGCCAGCATTCCATTAGCCTTTTTGATTATTTTCTGTACCTGTCCAGGACATTTTAATGATCTATGTACATGGACCCCTAAGTCTCTAGCTTTTTACAATTTAGAAAGTACTCCGATCTATCCTTTTTAGGTCCAAAGTGGATAACCTCACGCTTACCTATATTGAAATCCATTTGCCACAGTTTTGCCCGTTCACTGAATCTATTAATATCGCTTTGTAATTTTATGCATCTACACTGCTTACAATGCCGCCTATCTTTGTGTCATCGGCAAACTTGGACACATGGCTCTCCATCTCATCATCTAAGTCGTTAATAAATATGGTGAATAGTTGAGGCCTCAACACATATCCCTGTGGGACACCAGAAGTCACATCCTGCCAATTAGAGTACCTGCCCATTATCCCTAATCTCTGTCTTCTGCCACTCAGCCAATTTCTTAATGAGATCAATAATTTGCCTTCAATTCCATGAGATTCAACTTTAGCTAACAGTCTCTTATGAGAGACTTTATTGAATGTCTTCTGGAAGTCCATATAAATAACATCCATAGACATTCCCCTGTCCACTACTTTAGTCAAAAAATTCAATCAAGTTCATCAGGCATGACCTATCCTTTACAAATCCATGCTGGTTCTCTCTGATCAGCTGAAAATTTTTAAGGTGTTCAGTCACTCTATCCTTACCTTTCCACCACCCCTCTCGAACCCTCCACTGCCTTTGTATTGCCAGACTGCTTGACCGACATCTAGTCCTGGATGAGCCGCAATTTCCTCCAGTGAAACACTGGGAAGATCAAAGCCATCACCACGAATTTCGTTTCCTCGCCATCAAGTCCCTCCCCTTCCCCGTCTCAGGTTGAACCAGACCAGGTTCGCAACCTCGACATCCTATTTAACCTCAAGCTGAGTTTTGAACCCCATATCCTCTCCATCACCGAGACCGGCTACATCCACCTCCATAACATCGCCTGCCTCTGCCACTGCCTCAGCCCACCTGCTGCCGAAACACTCATCCAGGCCTTTGTCACTTCCAGACTCAACTTTTGCAATGCACCCCTCACAAGCCTCCCAGCCTCCACCCTCCATAAACTTAATCTCATACAAAACTATGCTGCCTGTATCCTATCACGCTCCAACTCCAACTCCAGCTCCTGGTCCCCAATGCCTCAAATTTAAAATTCTCATCCTCGTTTTCAAATTCCTTCATTGCCTCACCCCTGCCTATCTCTGTAACCTTCTCCAGCCCTCTGAGAACTCTGTGTTTCTCTAACTCTGGTGTCTTGTCCATCTCCCCTTCCATTCACCCCACCATTGCTGGCCACCAATGTTCCCTCTAATTTCTTTTGTACTGAACGGGCCACAATCTCCTTTGAGTGCGACCTTTTCGTCCGTGGGCAAATTTTACAACAACAACTTTTACAACAGCACCAGCAACAACAATGACAGCAACAGCAACCACGTAAAAGCATATACGGTAATGCCATATTGCTACCCCACCGTCTCAAATCGTGAGACAATCAGACAAGGTTCTCTACAAGTTTAACATAACATCTCTGCTTTTGAATTCTATTCCTCTAGAAATGGACTCTAGGGGAATCAAGGGATACAGAGATGGGGCGGGAAAGTGGAGTTGAGGTCGATGATCAGCCATGATCTTATTGAATGGCGGAGCAAGCTCGAGAGGCCGTATGGCCTACTCCTGCTCTTATTCCTTATGTTCTTATGTTCTTAAATGAACCCCAATGCTTTGTTTGCACTTTTATGGCTTTTTTTAACCTGCTTTGCTACTATTTAATGATCCATTTGCACCTCCACCCCATTTAGACTCTTATTTTCCAAGGAGTAGGTAGCCTCCTTATTCCTCCTACCAAAATGCACCACCTCACACTTACCTGTATTGAAATTAATTTGTCATTTATATGCCCATTCTGCAAGTTTGTTTATGGTAGAATTAATTAAAAGCTTTTAGTTCATCATATGCAAACTCTATTTAAAAAAAATACTTGTCAGAGATTACTGGGATATAAAAGAACTGCATAATAATGCATTAACACTTCAGAAACGTCACTCAGTTACACGGTTATGCATCGAAAAATAATCCAAGGTGAGCTGAAAGAGGCATATCTATTCGTGCAATTTGTATTAATTTTAACGTTTTCAATGTATTAGCCCATCCCTCAAGTCACTATAGCAATGGCTGCACAAGCAGTAGGAGCAGCAGCTTTCCTATGGCGCTGACGTGCTGTACGTCCAGAAATGTAATTAGAATATTAATCACAATGCAACCAGACAACCAACAAATATAAAGTGCTGTAGTTCTTTAGTTCACAGTATTAAAAAGAATTGAACAAAAACGTGTATCCGTATTTCCAACTTCAAGGTGTGAGCTGTCTTCTTGAACCAGCACACCCACCCCGTGTAACATGTCTGAAATAGAAACATAGAAGATAGGAGCAGGAGTAGGCCATTCGGCCCCTCGAGCCTGTTCCGCCATTTAATGAGATCATGGCTGATCATCCAAATTCAGTACCCTGTCCCTGCTTTCTCCCCATATCCCTTGATCCCTTTAGCCTTAAGAAATATATCTAACTGCTTCTTGAATATATTTAATGAATTGGCCTCAACTGCCTTGTGTGGTAGAGAATTCCACAGGTTCACCGCTCTCTGGGTGAAGAAATTCCTCCTCATCTCAGTTCTAAATGGCTTACCCCTTATCCTTAGACTGTGACCCCTGGTTCTGGACTTCCCCGCCATCGGGAACATCCTTCCTGCATCTAGTCTGTCTAGTCCTGTTAGAATTTTATAAGTTTCAATGAGATCCCTTCTCATTCTTCTAAACTCTAGCGAATATAAGCCTAATCGACCCAATCTCTCCTCATACGTCATTCCTGCCATCCCAGGTATCAGTCTGGTGAATCTTCGCTGCACTCTCTCCATGGCAAGAACATCCTTCCTCAGATAAGGTGACCAAAACTGCACACAATACTCAAGGTGTGGTCTCACCAAGGCCCTGTACAACTGCAGCAAGACATCCTTGCTCCTGTACTCGAATCTTCTCACTATGAAGGCCAACATACCATTTGCCTTCTTAACCGCCTGCTGCACCTGCATGCTTACCTTCAGCGACTGGTGCACAAGGACACCCAGGTCTCGTTGCACTTCCCCTTTTCCCAATCTATTGCCGTTCAGATAATAATCTGTCTTCCTGTTTTTACCACCAAAGTGGATAACCTCGCATTTATCCACATTATACTGCATTTGCCATGCATCTGCCCAATCACCCAACCTGTCCAAATCATACTGGAGTTTCTTTGCATCCTCCTCACAGCACACATGCCCACCCAGCTTTGTGTCATCTGCAAACTTGGAGATATTACATCTAGTTCCCTCGTCTAGATCATTAATATATATTGTGAATAGCTGGGGTCCTAGCACCGATCCCTGCGGTACCCCACTAGTCACTGCCTGCCACTCGGAAAAAGACTCGTTTATTCCAACTCTTCGCTTCCTGTCTGCCAACCAGTTCTCTATCCAAGTCAGTACCTTACCCCCAATCCCGTGTGCTTTAACTTTGCACGCCAATCTCTTATGCGGGACCTTATCGAAAGCCTTCTGAAAGTCCAAATACACCACATCCACTGGTTCTCCCTTATCTATTCTACCAGTTACATCCTCAAAAAATTCCAGTAGATTAGTCAAGCATGATTTACCTTTTGTAAATCCATGTTGACTTTGTCCGATCCCGTCTCTGTTTTCCAAGTGCTCTGCTATTACATCTTTTATAATGGACTCTAGCATTTTCCCAACTACCGATGTCAGACTTACCTGTCTATAATTCCCCGTTTTCTCTCTACTACCTTTTTTAAATAGTGCGGTTACATTAGCTATCCTCCAATCCATGGGAACTGTTCCAGAGCCTATAGAATTTTGGAAGATGACCAGCAATGCATCTACTATTTCTAGGGCCACTTCCTTAAGTACCCTAGGCTGTAGATTATCAGGCCCTGGGGATTTATCGGCCTTCAATCCCATCAATTTCCCTAATACCATTTCCCTACAAATACTGATTTCATTCAATTCCTCCCTCTCATTAGACCCTATGTTCCCCGACATCTCTGGGAGTTTATTTGTGTCCTCCTTTGTGAAGACAGAACCAAAGTATGTATTTAATTGGTCTGCCATTTCTTTGTTCCCCATTATAAATTCCCCTGATTCTGACTGCAAGGGACCTACGCTTGACTTCACCAACCTTTTTCTCTTCACATATCTATAGAAGCTTTTACAGTCAGTTTTTATGTTCCCTGCAAGCTTACTCTCATAATATATTTTCCCCCTCTTAATTAATCCCTTTGTCCTCCTTTGCTGAATCCCAAACTGCTCCCAATCCTCGTTTGCTGCTTTTTCTGGCCAAATTATATCGCGTCTCCTTGGATCTTATGCTATCCCTAATTTCCCTTGTTAGCCACGGTTGAGTCACCTTTTTTGTTTTATTTTTATGCCAAACAGGGATGAACAAGTGCAGGAAAACACATACACAATTTGCGCCACTGAATTAAAAACAAAAAGCAGGAAAAGCTATGATTTAATAGAAATAAACATTCATCTTTCTTCCTGGACAGGAGAACCAATCAGACTGACTGTGTTTACTAATATGGTGACGTAAAGATGTTAATTTACGAATTTCGCTTCTAATATTTTTCTCTCAAACATTCTCCTCAATATTAATCCCTGCTCTTATCACGAAAATTGTTGAATTATATCAGGTACTTCGCAATTAAATATTGGGAAACAAACTACATTGTACTCTCAATTTTTAATCTCCTATTTCAAACATTTATACCAAATTGAAATTGTACATTATCAGTTTAATCGAAGTATTTTCTGTGTCTTTCTCAATAAACAAATAGTGGTTTCTTCTAAAGTAGCTTCCTGCAATTTTTATACATTATTTCCTAACTCTTGTTTCTATTAACACTCCACTAAATGTTTAAGAGGAAATCTATATTTACATTATTCCTGGGACTTGTTCGGACTATAGAACGATAGACAAAATAAAATGGTTTGAGTTTACCCCTTTTTTTGGTTCTCTTCCTAAACGTCGTAATGATATATTTTTTAAAGTCAATAAGAAGTAATATGTAACTCCTGAAAATCCTCCCCTGCCCTCCCTCTCCTCAACAGCATGGTTGCATGTTTGTGTAAAGCTACTCACTTCAGTCGATCGTTCAAAATCAAATTTGAGAAATTTCAATTTTAAAACGTTTTAAGCAATTCAGAGCCTCTTTAAAAACATTTGGGGCTAGAAATTCATTATAGCCCAGGAATGGGCAATGTCGTTAGAAAAGTTGGAGAATTAGCGCCAGGTGCTAATGCATTAGACTGCATGCAAAATTCGTGCTCACTGCTCAAAAAAATGTCTTAAAGCCCAAGCTCATTGATGTTACACTCAAAGGGTTCGGGGGACCTCCTCATAGGACTGCTCCTGGGCCTGGCCAAAGTGGCCATCAACTGGTCCAGGCAGCAGGTGGTCGAGGGGGTCGTTTGGCCCGACTGCCTGCCTCTCTTCCGCGGCCATGTTCGCGCCCGCCCTCTCCCCTCCTCCCGCGCCCTCCCTTCCCCCTCCCTCTAGTTAGATTAGATGATGTATAACATTCCACACAGGGGCCCAAAGCATGGCCTTGTCCTGCCAGGCTAGCTGTCTGCTGTTTGTAAGTTAGAGTTTTGACTTTGTAAATGTATCTTTAATTTGGCCAATGAAGGCCCAACCTATGTTTCTTTCATTATTACTAATAACCATATTATAATGCTAAGGTAGGAATTGGAGTTCGTTTAACAGAATTGCTTGCTAAGATGCGTAAGGTAACCAGTGTGTAAGAATAGAATAGAATAGAATTTAATGATTCATTTCATGCTACAACATTCTGATAATTAATTGAAATAGTCACGTTGTATGGCTGGCTGCCTGCATGGACAGCTTTGAACATAAACAACTGATAATAAACAGTTGCGAACAATGAGGCCTCTGATTGAAGGCGTCTGAAGGCCAAGCTTGGTGTGTATGGGCTACTGACTCCAGACCAGGGAGGACAAGACAGGATGAGATAAGAGACTATGGGGTAAAAATTAGGTCGCGCCCCATTTGGGGCGCAAATATCGTCTGGACGCAAATATTAGCGCCTGGCGCTAATTATCGGCACTGACTGGAAACTTCACTTTTACCGCCCCGGGAGGTGAGTGGAGCGCTAAATCAGGCGCTGCACACCTGTCTTAAGGCGCAAAGGCCAAGGAGTGAGGCGCTAACTCAGAGCGCTGGCGAAGCTCATGTAATGTCAGTCAGCAATGGAACACACACACAATGGCACGGGCCAGTTCTTAAAGGGGATGGTTAATCTTGCTTTCCATCCACATCCTGTTCATTGCAGCCTTGAATCTCGGCCTGGAGAGACTTGCACATCAAATGTGCTGGAAAGAACAATGGAGAGTACCAGGCAAAGAGCTCAGAGTGCAGCTCCCACAGTCTCTGCTAAATCGATACAAGGAATGGCAAATCAAAATGAACCTGCAAAGTGCTGCTCAGTACCCAAAACTCCTTCACACAACGTTGAATCTCTCCAGAAGTCTCTCCCTCTCTCTCTCAGAATGCGTAGTTCAAAAATGCCACCAACAATAAAAGACAGGAAGAGGCCCCCTTTAAATAGCGCCCCCCCCCAGCCCCACAGCGATTGATAGCGTTCCAGTCTTCCGGTCGTTGGATGCGCCAGGCGGTAAGGCAGGGGGCGCCACTCAATTTCCGCTCCGGGGCGCCACAAGGGCGTTGCACCATGGAATGACGTCACAATCTGCGCGCGCAGGTGGTCGCAGCGGTAAAGTTTAGCGCCGCCGCACAATGTCAAGTTAAGTTCCCGAGCGGCGCAAACATCGCTGCGCCCGGGCGTTAGCGGCTTTGCGCCCCATTAGCGCCCTCTTAAGGCGCTAACGGGAGGCGCAACCAACTGAATTTTTACCCCTATAGCTTTGGAGGGAAAGGGCTGGACAAGATAAGAGGGATCCAGATGGATTGGCCTTCAAAACGTAAAAGCAAGAAAGCATGTGATGGTTGTGAAGACCATTACTTGAGGGAGTGTCTTCATCTGTAAGTTTAGACAAAGAGCTCGCCATGCCATTAGGCACCTTGTTTTAAGGGGAACCTCTATAGGTTAAATGGTCTTGTCCACTATTCTACCTCAGGCCCACCCCTAAAAAGAGAATAAAAGGAAGAACTAACGAACTCTTAGCTCAGACCGTGGAGCGGTGAGCTCCCAAGAGTGGATCAGGTGGTCTAACACTCTTCCGAGAGTGGACCCATGCGGACCATAGTCTAACACTCTTGGGTAGTGACGTAAGAAAACTACTAGGCACTTGGTCTAAGCGTTAAACAAAGCTTTAATCAACTGTTTTTCAACATGGAGATCTAGTTGTGCCCTTCCCTAGTTCCTGTTGAGGAATGTCCTAAGCAAGCTGGGCCCATGCTCGAGTATTTATACTCTCCCTGGACAGCGCCACCAGCAGGCCGCCCAGTATTACTTCATACATGAATGACAAGATTTATGTCAGGTAGTTCAGAAAGAGAGAGAGACATGTGAGACAAGAAGGAGAATGAATAGAAGAGTTGTTCGTGCACACCAGCCGTCTGTCCGATCGGGTCCGGTACCAGCTACTTGTCACGGTCATATGTTTTTGCTGTATAACTAGTGTGTTATATTCCGTCCTAAACTCCGATTAAACACAATATACCCACCATATTGGTTTGCATGTGATCCTGTTTATTTGAAAGAACAGAGATACGCGAATCTCTACACATATCCCACTTGCCCCTCACCCCACAAGCATTTCGCACTTTCCAGCTAATCATGCTGTATGCATGCATTTCTACCTTCCTGCCCCCCTCCCCTCACCTTAACCCAACTCTTGTGCCTTTATGCTTTCAGATAATGAGCAAGCACCTGAGCAGCCTGTCCCTGAGGGCACCGTAGAGAGCAAGGCAGGAGAAGAGGAGGAGGAAGAACACACCATGTCACTTCATGTCTCACCCGCAGGCACCAGCTCAGATACTGGCACTACGCATTCTTTACAGGCTAGTATAGTAGCAGGATCTGCACAGGGTGAGGCACCGGGACAAGTGGGCTGCAGCTACACCAGGGGGAAAGGATAGCTCGGGGGCCAGCTCCCCGGAGGGCGAGTTTAGCGTGAGTTCAGCAGCACAGGACTCAAATGAGGACCTTGATGGGAGGCGTTTAGAAGAAGGGTGATGGGCATGCACACGGAGATGATAGGTGCAATGGCAAGCATGCCCGAGAGCCTCTCAGCAATGATGAGGAGCGGGAGGAGTCCGCCTCCAACATTGCACAGAGCTCTGTGCACACCATGGAGCCCATCATTTCCAGTCTGCAAAGGATGGTAGACTCCCAGAGAGACCGTGGTGACCCAGACCTGATGCCGCGTGCGATGGCCGATCTGGCAGCTTCCATTGCAGCATAGGCGGAAGCGACACAATGTCTTAGTGCTGTAATGCAGTCTATGCTTGGTGGTACCCAATCTCAGACGGCTCTCATGCAGTCTCAGCTTGATGCCACGCAAGCTCTGACTGCTGCTATCGTGGCTGGGTCTACCACCGTCAACCGGAGCTTTCACGGTTTCGCAGCTGGCCAGCAATCTGTGCTCCAACAGATTGCTAGGGATGCTGAGGTGCTGCCCCAGGGGAGTGGTAATGGGTCAGTTGAGCAGGAACGTGCTATCCTCTCTCATGATGACAGCATTCCTCCTCCCACCACTGACACTCCGCCATTGCCCAGACTGCTGCCGCCCATGCTGAGGTGGTGCAGTTTACAGCCGGGCCTTCCAGGCCCAGAGCTGGTCGAGGGCATCCTGCAAGGCCATCTCAAGTCTCCTGCACGGACACTCAGCAGCCTTCCACCAGCCCTGCTGCAGCCATTGGGCCAACACCTCGTAGGAGCACTAGAGTAGGCAAAGGCACAGTAACGAGAGGCATTAAGGGATTGCACAAGGGTGAATAGTTAATATTTTTGTTGTAAGTATGTGTTCACTGATTTTTGATAAATTTATTAATTCAATTTAGATTCTTTTGTGTTGTGTCTCATTTCAGCTTTGCGTTGCGATATGGCCTGCGACAGGGATGGAATGATGGGGATGTGGTGAGCAACGCCGATCTGGAGTTTAATTCATTCAAACCGCAGTCTGATGAGGCGATTACGGACCGCCCTTCCGGAAGGCCGATTGAGTGCCTGCCTCCTCCCTCGCTCCTGTTCATCACTGAGAGGGTGCAGAAAATTTTGAGGGGGGAAGGGGAACAGCCAGAAGTCATAGTCCATGTGGGAACCAATGACATAGGAAGGAAAAGGGTTCAGGTCCAGTAGTCAGTGTTTCAGGAGCTAGGGAGGAAGTTAAAAAGCAGGACCTCAATTTCTCCCCCAATGTCTCTAAAAGTTTCCCACCACCGACATTAGGCTGACTGGCCTGTAATTGTCGGATTTATCCCTCACCCCTTTTTTAAACAGGGGTGTAACAGTTGCAATCCTCCAGTCCTCTGGCACCACCTCTAACGAGGATTGAAACATTGTCGCAAGAGCCTCCACAATTTCCATCCTTACTTCTCTCAGTAACCTAGGATGCATCCCATCCGGACTGGATGACTTTTCTACTTTGAGTACTGCCAACCTTTTAATTACCTCCTCTCCATCTATTTTTATCCTGTCCAATATCGTTACTACCTCCTCCTTTGCTGCTACATTGGCAGCATCCTCTTCTCTAGTGAAGACAGATGCACTGTACTCATTTAGTACCTCAGCCATGCTCTCTGCCTCCACAAGAAGATCTCCTTTTTGGTCCCTAAGCGGCCCCACACTTCCTTTGACTACACTTTTACTATTTACATGTTTATAAAAGACATTTGGGTTCCCTTTCATGTTAGCTGCTAATCTATTCTCATATTCTCTCCTTTCCCCTCTTATTCCCTATTGTAGATCTCCTCTGTAGTTTCTGTATTCAGCTTGGCTCTTCACTGTATTATGAGCCTTACATTTGTCATAATCCTCCTTTTTCTGTTTCACTTTAATCTCTATGGGGGGGAAATTCATCCCCTTAGCGCCGCCTGTTAACGCCAGTAGATGGTACTAATGTGGCATTGAGAGCTGTAACAACAGCTACTGTCGAATCCAGCACCGCACGCCAAATCGGGACCCCCCTCCCCCCCCATAGCGCTGCCAATAACAGTGATCACCAGAGACTTCAACGCCATGCAAATCATGACGTCAGTGAGTGTGTCACGCTCACTGAACGCCCAAGCTGCCAAATTGCTTCTCGCCACTTACCTCACCGCCTGGAGTTAACAACAACAGGAAGAGCTGGCGTGCAGCACCAGGAAGCCGGCTCCAGGGACGTTATTTAAAGAGATTAGCCCCAATCACTCGCACCTGACAGGTTAGTGAAGTTTCAGTGCCTGTGTGTTAGTTCCTGATACTGCAACAGTTTTATTTAGTGATTTGAAGGTTCTTTG
This sequence comes from Squalus acanthias, assembly GCA_030390025.1. NCBI lineage: Eukaryota > Metazoa > Chordata > Chondrichthyes > Squaliformes > Squalidae > Squalus > Squalus acanthias. The sequence goes on along the minus strand of CM059435.1, from coordinate 81,646,805 downwards.
GTATCCGGAGTGTTGTGGCAAGTAGAAAAGTGCAAAATTTATTCTTGAAAGATTCAACCTACAACACTTACTAAAAGTCATGGGGGCTATACTGGCAGTCCACCTCGCCCTCCAGGATCTATGGCGGAGGGAGCGGAGGCAACAAGGAAGATGGGAACATGTGTGCAGAGGGAGGAGGAAGAAGATGAGGAGGAAGAAGACGAGGAACAGGAGGGAGGGAGGAGGCAGCCGGACAATCAGGCTTCCGGACAGGCGGTCCGTGACTGGCTCATCAGACTCCGATTTGAATTAATGAAACCCCAGATCCCCGTTGCTCACCACATCCCCATCATACCATCCCTGTGTCATGCCCTATCACAGCATACTCCCGGGTGCAAAGGTGAAATGAGAGAGACCACAAAATACTCCAAACTCTAATAATAAATTTATGCATAAACATATCACACATATCACATGCATTCTAATAACTAATGACCCTTCTGCCTGCCATAGTTGAATAACTGTCATTGTGTGCAAAGTGCGAGATGTGGGTGTGAGTGTTGGTAGGTAGAGATTGTTGGTGGGTGAGTGCTGGGGGTGTGGTGCATTGAGCAGTGTGTGAAGCTTGTGGTACAGATGGTGGTATGTAGCATTTGTTGATAGAGGATTGGTTAACGGAGAAAAAACAGAGAGTAGGGATAAACGGATCTTTTTCAGGTTTGAAGGCTGTAACTAGTGGAGTGGCACAAGGATCAGTGTTGGGGCCTCAGCTATTTACAATCTATATTAATGACCTAGATGAAGGGACCAAGTGTAATGTATCCAAGTTTGCTGATGATACAAAGCTAGGTGGGACAGTAAGCTGTGAGGAGAACACAAAGAGTCTGCAAAGGGGTATAAATAGACGAAGTGAGTGGGCAGTAAAGTGGCAGATGGAGTATAATGTAGGGAAATGTTGGTGTTCAGAACGATTTGGGTGTCCTCGTGCAAGAAACACAGAAAGCTAGCATGCAGGTACAGCAAGCAATAAGGAAGGCAAATGGCATATTGGCCTTAATTGCAAGGGAGTTGGAGTATAAGAGTAAGGAAGTATTGCTACAATTGTACAGGGCCTTGGTGAGACCACACCTGGAGACTGTGCACAGTTTTGGTCTCTTTATCGAAGGAAGGATATACTTGTCTTGGAGGCGGTGCAACGAAGGTTCACTAGATTGATTCCTGGGATGAGAGGGCTGTCCTATGATGAGAGATTGTGTAGAATGGGCTTATACTCCCTGGAGTTTATAAGAATGAGAGGTGATCTCATTGAAGTATACAAGATTCTGAAGGAGATTGACAGGGAAGATGCTGAGAGGTTGTTTCCCTTTGGCTGGAGTGTCTAGAACTAGGGGGCATAGTCTCAGGATAAGGGGTAGGCCATTTAAGACCGAGATTAGGAGGAATTTCTTCACTCAGAGGGTTGTGAATCTTTGGAATTCTCTGCCCCAGAAGGCTGTGAATGCTGAGTCTTTGAGTATATTCAAGGCTGAGATAGATAGATTTTTGGACTCCAGGACAATCAAGGGATATGGAGATCGGGCGGGAAAGTGGAGTTGAGGTTGATGATCAACCATGATCTTATTGAATGGCAGAGCAGGCTCAAGGGGCTGTAGGGCCTACTCCTGCTACTATTTCTTATGTTCTTATGTTCTTATGTTGAAGCCTTCACTCACCCTGACCATCCGTGTGAGTTCGTTAAACTTCCTCCTGCACTGCGTGTGGGTCCTGGGGACCATAGTGCTGCCTGTGCCATGATGTGCCACCTCCCTCCACATAGTCAGCAGACTTGTGACGAGAGCCTCCTGCCAGTTGGTACAGGACCGCCCGCTTTCTCTCCACTGCTAAAACCAATGCCTCCAAAGTTTCCTCGGACTCTCCCCCAGGGCAGCGATCTATCATCAGCATTTGTAAATAAGTGCTCTTTCTCTTTGTCCTTCTTCTTATGGTTGTTGAGGCAGCTGTACACCCAACAATGCTGAGAATGAGGTGCTGCAGCATCAAAAGACCTCCCCTTTAGCAGTGAAAAAAGCCTGTGGCAACCATTACTTGTGTTTATACTACACCCGATATTGGCATCTTTTCAGTGTAACGCCAATGTGGTTTTTAGACTAGATTTATGGCTCCAATCATTTTAATGAGGAGTGAGGACGAATTTTGCATGCAGTCTAGATGATTTTCACTTGGCACTAATTCATAATTTTTAGCCTAAACACTGCCCATTCCTTGGCTATAATGAATTTCTAGACCTATATCTTTAGTCATCCAGAGAGCTCTAGCTTTGGATGCCCTTCCTTTCCTCCTTGTGGGAGTTCTTAGCTGCTGTTTGCTGTTATGCGCAACCTTCTCCTGCAAGGAAGAGGGAAGTGTGTCAGTGAGTGTCCTGCAATATGTTTGAGTGATGTAGCTGTCATGGTTGAATAGCTGCCAGTGTGTGCAAGCTGTGCATTGTGGGTGCGAAGCTTGCAACAGTGCTAAATGTGTGAGGGTGAGGTAAAGCATATGAATTTAAGGGTTGAGTACTGATTGTTAAGAGATTGTTGGTAGGTGGGTGATAGGGGTGTAGTGAATTGTGCAGTGGATGAGGAAGTGGTACAGTTGGTAGGATGCGCCATTTGAAGATGAGCTCACTCACCTTGACAACTCATGTGAGATCATTAAACTTCTTCCTGCACTGCATCCATGATCTTGGAGCAAGACTCCTGGCATTGACCTCCGCCGTTACTTGTTCCCACTGCCTCTTGTCTGGAGCATCTGTCTGGAAGGCCTCCTTCCTCCCTGCGAATACAGGGCATCTCTCCTTCTTTCCACCTCTTCCACCAAGACCTCCAATGTATTGTCTGAAAATCTGAGTGCTCGCGCTCTCTCCTGTTCAGCCATTGCTCAAAGTATCAGAGCCCAGATTGCAATTTGAAAAAACTCCCACCAATTCTTGCAGCCACAATGCACCTCCACTTTAAGAGGAGGAGTCTGCCTTTAAGTAGCGCTAGCCACTCATGATATCGGGCTCCCTGCTGGTGCATGCAGGCAATGGAGAGCGCAGCTAACGCTATCTACACGCAGAAATCATGTAGAGCAACAACAACAACAACAACTTGTATTTCTATAGTGCCTTTAATGTTGTAAAACGTCCCAAGGTGCTTCACGGGAGTGTTATCAAACAAATTTTGACACCGAGCCACATAAGGAGATATATGGGGAGATGACCAAAAGCTTGGTCAAAGAGGTAGGTTTTAAGGAGCGTCTTAAAGGAGGAAAGAGAGGTAGAGAGGTGAAGAGGTTTAGGGCGCAGCAGGCAGCAGGCAGCACCAATTCAATGTGCGGCCTACAACGCAATGAACGACCACGGGTTAATCGCATACCGCAATCCCAACGCCTGTTTTCAGGGGTTAACCAATTTCTCCCCCAATAATCCGGGACAAAATTAATTGGCACATGGAAAATTATGGGCTAATAAATGAAAGCCAGCACAGATTTGTTAAAGGCAAATCGTGTTTGACTAACTTGATTGAGTTCTTTGATGAAGTAACAGAGAGGGTTGATGAGGATAGTGTAGTTGATGTTGTGTATATAGACTTTCAAAGTTTGGCAAAATACCATATAATAATAGACATGTAAGCAAAATTAAAGAGCATGGGATTAAAGGGACAGTGGCAGCGTGGTTACGAAATTGGCTAAGGGACAGAAAGCAGAGAGTAGTGGTGAACAGTTGTTTTACAGACTGGAAGGGAGTATACGTGGTGTTCCCCAGGGGTGGGTATTAGGACCACTGCTCTTTTTGATATATATTAATGATCTGGACTTGGGTATACAGGACATAATTCAAACTTTGCAGAGGATGCAAAATTCAGAAATGTAGTAAACAATAGTCCCGATCTTATCTGGGAGACGCACTGTGAGCAATATCACGTGGGAAACCCAAAAGAATGTTAAGCGCATCTGTCAGTGGTTTTTTAACGCAGCCATCTCATTATCATTTTACTTCTGGGTTTGGCGTCCAAAGAGCGGCAGCGGGCATGATGAGGACCCACATGACGCAATCTCAACTCCAGTATTTAAAGGGACAATGCGAAGATGCACTTTGGAGGCGTTGGAGTTTAAGAGAAGAGAGGAGGAAGTTGAGGAATTAAAGTGAGACGTTCAAAGGTTGTGCCCTGTTTCAATGATGCCTCCCTGGATGTGCTGCTGGGGGCTGTGAGGAACCAGAGGGTGATAGTATTCTCCAACAATGGGAGGAAGAAATGTGGCAGAGACCAAGAAGGCGTGGTCAGAGGTTGCCGAGGAGGTCAGTAGCAGGTACGTAGTGCCATGCTCTTGGATGCAGTGCAGGAAGCGCTTTAATTACTTAACCAGGTCAGGAAAGGTCAGTACAGTGGCACATTCACCTACATCCTGCTGTGTGCATTACCCCACCCCCTCACTCTGCCTTCTCAATCTATTCCATCACATCACTCCTCATATCCACTTAACCTTGCTGGTGCACCCATCCCTCTCTGTCTATGAACTTTCTCACATCCCCATCTATTCATTCACCACTTACACTCACCCTTATCCTTATGCAATGTCATGCCTCTCCCTGATCCTCACCCTCACCAAATGCTCTCAATCCATTGGATGAACACATACCATTACACTCACTCAGAGGTCTGTTCTTTCCCTCCTTGCAAGAGAAGAGAGCACCGAACACCAGGGAGAGGCGGAGAACCAAAGGTGGCCCTCCCGCCATTTCGCAACTCACAAGGAGGAGGCATTGGAAATCAGCGGCGTCTTGGCGTGCCTGGCCATCAGAGATGGGGAGATAGGGATCTCCCAGCTACCTGGTGACACAATCTGTGTCAATATTGCTCTAATTGAGCGATTAGCATATGTTAATAGGCAACCCGCCTTTCCTGAGGGGGTTGCGCACAAGCAGCCTAATGCGCTGCAGTTAAATGTGGAAGTCGGTGGGTTGGAGCCGGCTTCCCGATGTGCTGTCGTTTTGGCCGGTTTTAACCCCCCACCCGCACCCAAACCCACACGCTCCTTTATGTTAAAATTCCCTCAATGAGCAGGATAGTAACAGACTTCAGGAGGACATAGATGGCCAGATACATGGCAGATGAAATCTAATGCAGAGAAGTGTGAAGTGATACATTTTAGTAGGAAGAATGAGGAGAGGCATTCTAAACTAAATGGTACAATTTTAAACAGGTGCAGGAACAGAGAGACCTGGGAGTGTATGTACACAAATCTTTGAAGGTGGCAGGACAAGTTGAGATGGCTGTTAATAAAGCATATGGGATCCTTGTCTTTATTAATATAGGCATAGAATACAAAAGCAAGGAAGTTATGATAAACCTTTATAAAATACTGGTTAGGTCTCAGCTGGAGTATTGTGTTCAATTCTGGGCACCAAACTTTAGGAAAAATGTCAAGGCCTTAGAGAGGGTGCAATTTCCAATCCCACTGAAAAAAAACAGACTTTTCTTGCAAATTGCTGACAAGTTGACACAGAGGTTGAAAAGCTAATCGTCATCTTAAAAAACTGATAGTTGGTATTTATGCTGGTTGCTCAAAGTACTTACGTTTTTATATATACTAATGCAGAGGTGTCCAACCTTTTGGAACAGCAAGTCGGATCCCAGTGAGTGGGTCGTATATGATTTAAAATATTTCTGGATCAAGCAGAATCATAATCAAATACCATATCCAACACAAACACTACTTTTTGTGAAAAAAATATTCTTCTCATCAAGGTTAGGGATTTTAGTTCTAGGAATGGAACTTATCCCATTTTAGTCACATACGTAGAGTAAATCTCTCTCTTGCTCAGGCCCAACAATGTGCCTCAGCCCCAACTTCAGAAGAGCACCCCCAGAGTGGCATTTTTACCAATTTCTCATACTAGCCATTCTGTGGCCTCTCTAATTAAGATTGTCAATTAGTACCAAATTAGGGATAATTTTGTGTTATAAACCCATGTCTACTAGAAACTGGATTGAATATGCATGAACTCATTTGACATTTATTGGAGAAGCATTCTAAAGCATTCCAAACATCACAGGATTTGTGAGATAAAAACAGAAAATGCTGGAAATACTCAGCAGGTCAGGCAGCATCTGTGGAGAGAGAAACAGAGTTAACGTTTCAGGTCGATGACCTTACATCAGAAATGGAAGCAGTTCGAGATGTAACAGTTTTTAAGCAAGTACAGCGGCAGAGAAAGGGGGGAAGGAGGAGGAGGTGAGGAAAGATAAAAAGGGAAGTTCTGTGTTAGGATGGAAAGCAGGAGTGATTAAATGACAAAAGGGATAATGGTGCAAGGCACAAGGGGTTGGTAATGGGGCAAGTAAAGAAACAAAACATGGCTCGAAAGGAGATGTAAATGTCAACAGCAGAACCATTACCAGCACCTGCTGTCCCTCGAGCTCCCATTGAGCTTCACTGGAACAGCGTAGGAGGCCGAGGACACAGAGGTCAGAGTGGGAGTGGGATGGAGAATTAAAATGGCAAGCGACCGGAAGCTCAGGGTCACGCTTAGAACATAGAACAGTACAGCACAGTACAGGCCCTTCGGCCCTCGATGTTGTGCCGAGCATTGTCCGAGACCAAGATCAAGCTATCACACTCCCTATCACTCTGGTGTGCTCCATGTGCTTATCCAATAACTGCTTGAAAGTTCCTAAAGTGTCCGACTCCACTATCACAGCAGGCAGTCCATTCCACACCCCAACCACTCTCTGAGTAAAGAATCTACCTCGGACATCCGTTCTGTATCTCCCCCCATGCACCTTATAGTTATGCCCCCTTGTAACAGCTGCCTCTACCCGAGGAAATAGTCTCTGAACATCCACTCTATCTATCCCCCTCATCATCTTATAAACCTCTATTAAGTCGCCTCTCATCCTCCTCCGCTCTAAAGAGAAAAGCCCCAACTCCCTCAATCTTTCCTCATAAGACCTCCCCCCCAAACCAGGCAGCATCCTGGTAAATCTCCTTTGCACTCTTTCCAATGCTTCCACGTCCTTCCTATAGTGAGGTGACCAGAACTGCACACAATATTCCAAATGTGGTCTCACCAAGGTCCTGTACAGTTGCAGCATAACCTCACGGTTCTTAAACTCAAAACCTCTGTTAATAAACGCCAACACACCATAGGCCTTCTTTACTGCTCTATCCACTTGAGTGGCAACCTTCAGAGATCTGTGGATATGAACCCCCAGATCCCTCTGCTCCTCCACGTTCCTCAGAACCCTGCCGTTGACCCTGTAATCCTTATTCAAATTTGCCCTACCAAAATGAATCACCTCGCACTTATCAGGGTTAAATTCCATCTGCCATTTTTCGGCCCAGCTCTGCATCCTATCAATGTCTCTTTGCAGCCTACAACAGCCCTCCACCTCATCCACTGCTCCACCAATCTTGGTGTCATCAGCAAATTTACTGATCCACCCTTCAGTCCCCTCCTCCAAGTCATTGATAAAAATCACAAACAGCAGAGGACCCAGCACCGACCCCTGTGGCACACCGCTGGTAACTGGTCTCCAGTCCGAAAATGTTCCATCCACCACCACCCTCTGCCTTCTATGAGATAGCCAGTTACTTATCCAATTGGCCAAATTTCCCTCTATCCCACAACTCCTTACTTTCTTCATGAGCCGACCATGGGGAACCTTATCAAACGCCTTACTAAAATCCATGTATACGACATCAACTGCTCTACCTTCATCTACACACTTAGTTACCTCCTCAAAGAATTCAATCAAATTTGTTAGGCAAGACTTACCCTTCACGAATCCGTGTTGACTATCCCTGATTAAGTTGCCCCTTTCCAAATGGTCATAAATCCTATCCCTCAGGACCTTTTCCATTATCTTACCAACCACCGAAGTAAGACTAACCGGCCTATAATTACCAGGGTAATTCCTATTTCCTTTCTTGAAGAGAGGAACAACATTCGCCACTCTCCAGTCCTCTGGCACCATTCCCGTGGACAGTGAGGACCCAAAGATCAAAGCCAGAGGCTCTGCAATCTCCTCCCTTGCCTCCCAAAGAATCCTAGGATATATCCCATCTGGCCCAGGGGACTTATCGACCCTCAGGTTCTTCAAAATTGCTAAAACATCTTCTCTCAGAACATCTACCACCTCCAGCCTATCCACCTTTATCACACTCTCATCCTCAAGAACATGGCCCCTCTCCTCGGTGAACACTGACGAAAAGTATTCATTCATCACCTCTCCTATCTCTTCTGACTCCATGCACAAGTTCTCACTACTGTCCTTGACCGGCCCTACCCTCACCCTGGTCATTCTTTTATTTCTCACATAAGAGTAAAAAGCCTTGGGGTTTTCCTTGATCCGACCCGCCTAGCTCTCCTAAGCTCTTTTTTTAGCTCATTCCTTGCTACCTTGTACCCCTCAATCGACCCAACTGAACCTTGTTTTCTCATCCTTACATACTTGCAGACTCAACGGAGGTGTTCAGCAAAGTAATCATCCAATCTGCGTTTGGACTCCCCAATGTAAAGGAGACCACATCATGAGCAGCGAATACAGTATACTAAATTGAAAGAAGTAAAAGTTTCACCTGGAAGGAGTGTTTGGGACCCTGGACCGTGAGAAGGGAGGAGGTGAAAGGGTGGGTGTTGCATCTCCTTCGCTTGCACGGGAAGGTGCTGTGGGAAGGGGAATGGTTGTTGGGGGTGATGGAAAAGTGGACCAAGGTGTCGCGGAGGGAACGGCCCCTTTAGAATGCTGAAAGGGGAGGGGAGGGGAAGATGTGTTTGGCGGTGGCCTCGCACTGGAAGTGGCGGAAATGGCGGAGGATGATCCATTAAATCTGGAGGCTGGTGGGGTGGAAGGTGAGGACAAGAGGAACCCTATTGTGGTTCTGGGAGATAGGGGAAGGTGTGAGGGCAGAAGCGCGGGAAATGGGACGAACACGGTTTTTTCATGGGTGGATCCGAAACATGAAGAGTAGAATTTAAGTTGGAATCCACGTGATTTCTTTCATGGGTGGATTTGTGAGTGTTGACAATTATCACTTTTATGGGGATAATCTCAGTATGTTTACATTGTCTTCTCCACACAGCAAAATGGTAGGCAAAATGTGCCAGGTTGGAAGTAAGTAGTGTACCTTGTGTTTAGCAGCACATGGAAGGGTGGTTTGGCAGCATTGTGATGGGATCCTAGATTTTTTCAGCACTGAGGGCAGATCCTGAGATTTTGCAACACAGAAGGGGTCATCCAGTGGTTTGACAGCACCAAAGTGGGGTTGGGAGTCTTTCAGAACTGGGGTGTTCTGAGGTTTGGCAACACGGTGCTGTGGGTCCTGGGGTTTTAAATCACTTAGGTATCTGGAACATAGCAGAACAGCAGAGTCCTGGGCCGCGATTTCCCCTACCTCGGCGGGTCCGGGTCGGGCGACGTTGGTGATGGATCCCGACCCCGCTGCTGACGCCAACCCGCTCTGTAGAATGATTTTCCCCTGATTGGGCTTGTTAAGCCCGCCCAGCGCGTTTGCCGGTCAATTGAAGGAAGTGGGTCTGATGACATCATTTGATGACGCGTCATGAGCTGGTTTCCTTAAAGGGACCATGCACAAATTTATTTTGATAGTTGTGCTGTCAGTGTTCTTCAGCATTGTGGTGCTGCGCACACTGCACAGAGGTGCACGGCTGCACCCAGGCTCTCCCATGACTCCCTCCATATGCTTATGGAGGGACTCACAGCACACAGGGAGGTTCTCTTCCCTTCCAATGGGCGGAAGAGATCTCCTCAGGACACCACCGCAGCCTGGTTGTACATTGCACAGGAGGGCACAAGCAGGGATGTCGTCAGGAGGACCAGACTGTAGTGGTGCAAACCTTTCAATGATCTCAGTAGATCACGAAACATTACTGCAAAGCCACACTCAACCTCATCCTGCTGTGCCTCTCATCACATCCCCATCACTCTGCCTTCCCTACCCTACTCCTGCACATCCTTACTCTCACCAACTTACCTTGCACCTCCACCCATCCCTCTCTATCTACATTATCACTTCCCCATCTCACTAGCCACCCCTCTCACTCACCCTCATCCTAGTGCAATCATACCAACTAACAGCACACAATAATAGGCACTTGGGTGTTTTAGCCAATGTTCATGTAAAGTTTCTGTTAATGTGGTGTCAAACATTGAAACCTTTATTTTCAACACTTTGCGTTCTTGAACAGATCTGTGTGCACCTTTGGAAGTGGCTTAGTGAGTTGCAGTGAATGGTGAGACATAACGGTACCCCCCGCAAAACCGATAAGTGTGAAAGGAATGGCTTGGGCATTGTAGGGATGTTTTATGGTGTTGGTGTGGGGTGGTGCCAACCTGGCGCATTATGTGGCAGGAGGGTGTACAGCGTCAAGTGAAGTAAATCTGACCATGGTGAGGCCATCCCTGGAGTCCTGGGCAGCAATGTGGTCGGGTGCTTATGTCCTGTGTCCTGTGCAGCATCAGTGGATTGCGGAGAAGGTTGGTGTTGTTGTTGGTGCTGCTGGTGTGCCTGGTGCTGCTGGTGTTGGGGCTGATCGTGGTGGGATTCTGAGGACCAAGGTGAGATCGTTTCAAGGGCACCGATGCTGATGTAATAGATGCCATGATGCGGAGATGCCGGTGTTGGACTGGGGTGGACAAAAGTGAGAAGTCGCACAACACCAGGTTATAGTCCAACAGGTTTATTTCTTCACTTCACCTGACGAAGGAGCAGCCGCTCCGAAAGCTTGTGATTTCAAATAAACCTGTTGGACTATAACCTGGTGTTGTGCAACTTCTCACTGATGTAATAGATGGCAGGTGAACTTGAGATGACAGAAGCAATCTGTCCATGATGAGAGAGGTTGTTCCAATGAGGTGACATGGGATACAGAGTTTGCTCCAAACACTTGCAACCTGCATAAAGCTCAGTCTGTGTTCCAAATGCAATAAGCAACAGCTTCTGAGCTTGGAAAGTGAACAGCTGTGAGATGGGAGCTTTTATAGCACATTTGCAGCTGTCAAGTAAAGAGATGATTCCATACACATACAACTCCCGACCTCCTTACCTGATGTAATCCCCGAGCAGCGTGGACCCCGTGAGCAACCTCGTAAAATGGTAAGGTGAGCTCAAAATACTTTTTAATGGGCTGTTAACAAGGTCATAATGACCTGAATTGCCTCCCCCGCAACAGACAGACCCGACATCTGGGAAAGTCGCGTGGCGACGGATTCACAGCGGGGTCCTGACCCGCTGTCAAAACATTTTTTTCCCACCTGACCCGCCACCGAATGCACCCACTGATCCCCCGAAAAATTCAGCCCCCCTGGAGTCTGGCAGCACTGAGAAGGCTCCCTGGTGTTGGCAGTGCTGAAGTGTGGGTCCTGTATTTAAGCAGCAAGTGGTATGGATACAACAGCTTTGGAAATAGTACCTGGGCACCTTTGGAAGATTATTACATTGATTTTTTTCATTTTTATCAGTAAAATATAGTGAAATGAGCAGTACTGCTATTCGGTGGGGGAAACAGGTTTGACATATAGTAAAAAAAAGAAATTTGTCATGCTGTAAGTAGAGGACTTGGATGACAAAGTCAAAAAGTGATTACAACATTGAGCTAATTTAACAACAAAGACTGAACAATTGAACTGTGTTATCTCAATATTCCAAAAGAATGTGATATTTCGACATCCCAGTAAACACTCACACCTATTGGGGGGAATTTTTATTTGCATGAGCAAGTGGTACTGGGAGTAGGTAGGAGGTTAAAGGTAATGAAATTGACAGCGCGTCGGGAAGCCGGCTCTAACCCACCAACTTCCGCATTTAACTGCAGCGCATTAGGCTGAATGCGAGCAACCCCTCGGGAGAGGAGGGTTGTCAATTTCAATATGTTAGTATCTCATTAAGAGTGATATTAACATGGATTTGGGGATTTAACTGTGGGTGCACGGGTTTCCCGGGCTTCCTGGAACTTGCCAGTGAAAGCAAGGCAAGAACGTAGTGGCAACTGAGGGGGCTGAAGAAATGACAGGCAAATATTCCAATAAGTACTGAAACATCACAGCTGCTTTCTTGCTTAATTGTGTGAAAGGTTTTTGCTCGCAGTACGGTGCTGAGAGGTTACTTTCACTACTTTGGAGGTTTGTACCTCTGATCTCCAATTTGCAGCAGTTGCTGTTTTACTTTGGACCTCAGATGAGGACCAAGATGACCAGAAGCATCAACAGCACCAGCAGCAGCAGGAAGAGCACCACCAGCAGCAGGAGCACCAGCAGCAGGAGTGCCACCTGCAGCACCAGCAGGAGGAGCAACAGCCTGTCCCTCACGTGCGTGCCGCTCCACAGGAGAGTGGGGATGAGCAGAGGGGTGCAGCTTGCAGGAGGCGTACTCACAACAGAGGGTGTACCAGCAGAGGATGAGCTTCCTGGACATGTCGGAACACCAGTGTCTCAAGAGGTGTCGCGTCAGGTGATGGCAAACATTTGCAGCCTGCTGGAAGAAGACCTGCTGCCAAATGGACCTGGTGGCCACGGCTTTACCAGTGGCTATTAAAGTCATCACCGCCCTCAACGTCTTTGCCTCTGGCTCCTTCCAGGACTCTGCCGGAGACATTTGCAGGATCTCGCAGTCGGCAGCCCACAATCGCATAAGACACATGACTGATGTCATGTTTACCAGGGCAGGCAATTATGTCAACTTTGCCACCAATGATGCCAGAATGAGCGGGTGCTCGGGTTTGCAGCTCTGGCTGGCTTCACACAGGTGCAGGGCATCATTGACTGCACACGTGGCAGCAAAGGCACCCCCAGATCACCCAGGAGTATTCATCAACCGCAAGGGCTTCCACTCTATCAATGTGCAGCTGGTATGCAACCAGAAAAAGATCTTTATGCAGCTGTGCGCAGGATTCCCAGGAAGCTGCCATGATGCTTTCATCCTGCGCCAGTACACCCTCCCTGATCTTTTCGCACCTCGAAACAGACTTGCCAGCTAGCTGCTTAGAGACAAGGGATACCCACTTAAAATGTGGCTGCTGACACCCATGAGGAACCCAACCAGTGAGGCCCAGGAGCGAGACAATGAAAGCCATATGACAACCAGTTGTGTCATTGAGCAAGCAATCGGCATGCTGAAGATGCGCTTCAGGTGCCTCACCAGATCTGGAGGCGCACTTCCATACGCACCAGCCAGGGTCTCCAGAATGGTCATGGTGAGCTGCACTCTGTATAACATTGCACAGCAATGAGGTTTGGACCTTCAGGAGGAACAAAGCGCAGAGCACAGAGCCTCTTCGGAGGAGGAGGAGGAATGTGATGCGGCCAATGCACCAGCAGCGCCGCACATTGCCCTCATATTGAGGATGCCCTCATTATTGTGAGGTTCAATTAGGTTCCAACAGTGCACTCATCTGGCAGCCACATGCAATACCCACTCCCCCCACCCCCCCTTCCCCCGCTTCCCCCAGTACAAAGCAGTCCTGCAAACAACCAAGCATCCCTTTCACAGCTCCCCATTGCTCAGCATTAATTCTTGTCTTACCATTCATCACAAGTGAAAAGGCCACTTGCCAGTCATAAGCCAAAAATGGGCAACATGGGAAAGTGGTGTAAAGAAATAATATTTATGTGGCTCAAAAATGAAACAGAAAGTTAACAATCTAACATTGTGTCACAAACCCATGTGCACACCCTTATGCAACTACGAATCTTTACTCTTCCTCTTCCTAGCACTTCTACGTGGTGCAACCCCTGTGGCTACAGCAGAGGTAGAGGCAGGCTGCTCAGATCCCTGCTCTGACTGCTGAGATACTCTTGGCCGACGTCCTCTAGGTTTTAGAGTCTGTGAGGGCACCGCCAAAGACTGCTCCACCTACACTTGGCCATCTGGACACGAGGCAGCTTGTGGGGTACTGACTGAGGGGAGGCAACGGGTGAGAACTGGAAGTGCTTTGAGCTGAGTCCCCACTTCCATATCCCCTTTCATCATCATCCCTCGCATGGCCCAGCCACACTTCCCTGGTAACAATGAGCTAGAGAGCACTTCGCTGCAGATCAGTGGGGCGATGAACGGCCAATTTAAGGTGGCATTCATAGTGTACAAGCCATTGGTGAGAGCCTGCATGCACTCGTGTGATTGCCAAGTTTGATGCTCCATGCAGGTGGCCACACTTTCCATGGACTGAACACATCATAGCAAAGGCCTGCGACATTATGCCACTCATGCTTCAGATGGACTCCTCCAATCTTTCTGCACACTCGGTTAAATGCTGCCTTGATGTCAAGGGCAGTCACTCTCACATCACCTCTGGAATTCAACTCTTTTGTCCATGTTTGGACCAAGGCTGTAATGAGATCTGGAGCCGAATGGTCCTCGCGGAAGCCAAACTGAGCATCAGTGAGCAGGTTATTAGTGGGTAAGTGCCGCTTGATAGCACTGTCGACGACACCGTCCATCAATTTGCTGATGATTGAGAGTAGACTGATGGGGCGGTAATTGGCCGGATTGGATTTGCCCTGATTTTTGTGGACAGGACATACCTGGGCAATTTACCACTTTGTCGAGTAGATGCCAGTATTGTAGCTGTACTGGAATAGCTTGGCTAGAGGTGCGTCTAGTTCTGGAGCACAGGTCTTCAGCACTATAGCCGGGTGTTGTTGGGGCCCATAGCCTTTGCTGCATCCAGTGCGCTCAGCCGTTTCTTAATATCACGTAGAGTGAATCGAATTGGCTGAAGACTGGCTTCTGTGATGGTGGGGACCTCAGGAAGAGGCCGATATGATCATCCACTCGGCACTTCTGGCTGCAAACACTTCAGCCTTGTCTTTTGCACTCACGTGCTGGGCTCCGACATCATTGAGGCTGGGGATGTTCATGGAGCCTCCTCCTCCCATTAGTTGTTTAATTGTCCACCACCATTCATGACTGGATGTGGCAGGACTGCAGTGCTTTGATCTGATCCGTTGATTGTGGGATCGCTTAGCCCTGTCTACAGCATGCTGCTTCCACTGTTTAGCATACATGTAGTCCTGTGTTTTAGCTTCCCCAGGTTGGCACCTCGTTTTTAGCTACACCTGGTGCTGCTCCTGGCATGCTCTTCTACACTCCTTGTTGAACCAGGGTTGGTCCCCTGGCTTGATGATAATGGTAAATATGCTGGGCCATGAGGTTACAGATTGTGGTGGAATACAATTCAGCTGCTGCTGCTGATGGCTCACAGCACCTCATGGATGCCCAGATTTGAGCTGCTAGATCTGTTCTGAATCTATCCCAGTTACCACAGTGGTAGTGCCACATAACACGGTGGAGGGTGCCCTCAGTGTGAAGGCAGGACATCTCCACAGGGACTGTGCAGTAGTCACTCCTACCAATACTGTCATGCATCTGTGACAAGTAGATTGGTGAGGACGAGGTCAAGTAGGTTTTTCCCTCATTTTGGTTCCCTCACCACCTGCAGCAGGCCCAGTCTGGCAGCTATGTCCTTCAGGTCTCAGCCAGCTCGGTTAGTATTGGTGCTACTGAGCCACTCTTGGTGATGGACATTGAACACCCCCACCCAGAGTACATTCTGTGCCCTTGCTACCCTCAGTACTTCTTCCAAGTGGTGTTCAACATGGAGGAGTACGGATTCATCAGCTGAGGGAGGGTAGGTAATAATCAGCAGGAGTTTTCCTTGCCCATTTTTGACCTGATGCCGTGAGGGTCTGGAGTCAATGTTGAGGACTCCCAGGGCTACTCCTTCCCGACTGTATATCACTGTGCCACCACCTCTGGGATGGTGATGGAGGAGCCTGGGACTTTGACTGAAAGGTATGATTCTGCGAGTATGACTATGTCAGGCTACTGCTTGACTAATCTGTGGGACAGTTCTCCCAATTTTGGGAGCTTCACGGACACCGTTACTGATACTAGCTTTTTATTCCAGATTTATTGAATGAACTGAATTTAAATTCCCCAGTTGCCGTGGTGGGATTTGAACTCATGTCTCCGGATCATCAGTACAGGCCTCTGACTCACTAGTCCAGTACCATAACACTATGATACCGTACCCGATGCTGGTGCATGGTCTGCATGAGTCCTGTGATGGTGCACCCTCAGAGTGAGTGACCTCCTCTGAGCAGTTGTCGTCGCCCTCCTGCACCACCTCCTGCGGGACGCTTGAAGACCTTGTGGGAGATTAAAGACATGAATTAGAACTGTCAAGGTAAGAAGGTGTTAATTGATCATTAAGCACATGATCATATTTCACTCTTTGCTGACATCAAGTTAACATGATTGAGTGTTGTATGCCATGTGGCTGTCTGATATTTAATTCTGTCACCAGGTAACTGGGAGGCCCCCCTCTCTGATGGCCAAGTACGCCGAGACACCACTAATGTCCAGTGCCTCCTCCTCTGCAGCTGTCAGTTGCAAGATTGATGGAGGACCACCTCCAGTTCTCCGCCTCTCCCTGGTTTTCTGTGCTCTCTTCTCCTGCAAAGAGGGAAAGAAGAGACCAATGAATGAGAGTAATGGCATGTGTTGAATGAATGGATGGACAGCATTTGTTGAGGGACATTGCATAAAGATGAGGGTGAGTGTCAGTGGTGAATGGACAGATGGGGTTGTGAGGAAGTGCATAGACAGGGAGGGATGGGTGCACCTGCAAGGTAAGTTGGCGTGAGGAGTGATGTGCTGGAGCAGACTTGAGAAGGCAGAGTGAGGGGGTTGGCGTGATACCCACATCAGGATGTAGGTGAAAGTGCCACTGTACTCACCTTTCCTGCCCTGCTTAGGTCACTGAATCCAGGAGCATGGCACCACACTCCTGCTGCTTACCTCATGAGAAACCTGCAGCCACGCCTTCTTGGTTTCACTGGCAGGCTTCTTCCTCCCATCAGTAGGGAACAGTATGTCCCTGCGGGCCCTTACAGCCCCAGCATCACATCCAGGGAGGCGTCACTAAAGCGAGGGGCAGATTTGGAACGTTGGGACTCCGTTCTGACAGTTCCTTCTTTTGTTCTCCCACCTCCAGAATCCATCAAATGTCATCTTTGCAGTGTCCCTTTAAATACTGGAGTTGAAATCGACTCATGCGGTCATCATCACGCCCGCTCAACCTAATTGGTCGTGAAAACTGGAAGTCAGATGCAAATGCAGTGGCTGGGTTAAAAAGCTACTGACAAATGCGCTGCACTTACTTCTGGGTTTCCCACACGCTACCGAACACCCCAGCTCCCAGCGTGATGGCAACTAAACATTCTCCCCATTATCTCAGGACGGCCCTATTCATATTAGGGCAGCAGAGGATAGCTGTCAGTATACCCTCATCTGTAAGGGAGGAGGGGTAGGGCAATAGGTAGTTTAATTGGCAGTTCAGTGGACCAATACCCAAACACAGTGAGCTGAAAGAGGGTCAGAGGTCCAGCTCTTGGTCTCCTGTTCCGGTTGGTCTGTAGGGACAGTGTGCAAGATTTAGTAAAGAAGCAAGACCTTTGGGCGCCAATCTGTAGCTTTCAAAAGCTCTTCATAATAATTTGTCCATGACTACACAAACCACTCTGGGTACAGGTATATTGTGTATAGGTAAAACAGGTTTATTAAGCATTAGAAAAATCCAGTACTAAGAAGTAATACTTAACAAGAAGATAGTCGCAGTTTGTTCATTGAACCCCGGCGTTCCTTCCGAGTATCTGTGGCGCGGTCTCTTTATTCTCTACTATATTCTGTTGACTGAAGCTTCTCATCCTCTGGTTTCGCGCTGCTTTCAGTGTTCAAAAGCTGTTGCTTTATACCTATTTTTCCCTTCAAAATACATAGCAATTTGCAGCTGCTTGGGCTATCTCACCATTCTGACCTTCACAAGCTGTGAGCCTTTCTCTGAGAACTTTTACATTCCCATGAATTACGACAGAGATCTTTTGCCTTTCACATAGCCCATTATCTAGCCTGGTCTGATACTTCACCGATAAGGGATATTAGGTTTTACCATCATGCTTTACTTCTTAGCCATTCGCCATTTTATACAGGCTTTTTAGGTTTTTAACATACAATTTCACATATTATAGTTATTTAATAATGGTTATAGAATCTTAATAATGTTTACTAAATCTTACAGGTACACTCTATCCTACAACAATGTGCAAGATTTAGTAAAGAAGCAAGACCTAAAGAGAAAAACTCTCTCCTTAAGTACTGGACCGACTAGATTCAGTGAGAACGCTAGCCAGAAAAGGTGTATTTCGCCCACTAACAGGGATAGGGTGACATGCTTTTGTTGTCTTTTCTATGTTGCCAAGAGTGTTAAGAAATAAGTTGTAATTTACTGTAAATTGTTACTTTGTTCACACACATATTACATGAAAAATAAATTAGCTCATTGATTTATATTTGACCTCATCTGTGTTAATCAGGCTGACTTTGAAAGATAAGAGAAACATGTGTGGTGGAACGTGCGAGATTACAGTATCCAGTTCAGATACAATTCATTGTTACGGCATGGAGTCATGCTATCGTATGACTACATGATTGTGTACTAAAGGTAGACTTCTGATCATAAAGGATGAGGGATCTGCTTACAGGACAGACCAGTAATGTACACTTAAGGGAATATCTAGTACAGAGCCAAAATTTGTAACACGCACCAAAAAGAAACTGAATAATTAGCAGTAGTGCTATTTTGTTCTTTTTGTCACTACATAACCTCAATAGAAAAACTCAACCTAAGCAAAGCAACAGGTAGCAACTCCACCACCACTCACACACCACAGCAAAAGACTGTGTTTCTGCATACCAGACAACATCGCTTATCAACCCTACTTGCATCAATAGTAAGCATACCACAACTATACACTATTGAGAATCTTTCACACTGCCATTCATACAGTGAAAAAAAAAGTTCATTTTCAATGACACCATTGAGGGAAATTATCAGTGGACATCAACAGTACAAATAAACAAAATGACATAAACAATCATACATACTAAATATGACAGAAAGAAACCGTAATGTGAACAACTTTTTAAAAGGGAATCAGAAAATAACACTATCCTTTTATCTGCTAATTTGAACATTCAAAGGTCAATACATTATATCCTTGTGGTGAATATTATGATCTATATACTATACTTTAGTATGGTCATCCTAAACTCTGCTGCCCGTGTCCTAACTCGCACCAAGTCCCGTTCACCCATCACCCATGTGCTCGCTGACCTACATTGGCTCCCAGTTAAGCAACGCCTCGATTTTAAAATTCTCGTCCTCGTTTTCAAATCCCTCCATGGCCTTGCCCCTCCCTATCTCTGTAATCTTCTCCTGCCCTACAACTCTCCGAAGTATCTGCACTCCTCCAATTCTGGCCTCTTCAGCACCCCTGATTTTAATCGCTCAACTATCGGTGGCCGTGCCTTCAGCTGCCAAGGCCCTAAGCTCTGGAATTCCTTCCCTAAACCTTTCCACCTCTCTACCTCCCTTCCTCCCTTAAGATGTTCCTTAAAACCTACCTCTTTGACCAAGCTTTTGGTCATCTGCCCTAATATCTCCTTATGTGGCTCTGTGCTACCGCTCCTGTGAAGCACCTTGGGACGTTTCACTACATTGAAGGCTCTATATAAATACAAGTTGTTGTTGTTGTTTAAGAAGTTTCCCAGATGAAATATGAACCTTTCTATTTGTAAGTTTCTCATGTTATACCCTTTTGAAAAATGAAGTAATATGGGGCACAAAATTATTATTTTTGAGCAGAATAAATAAAGTAATTTATAGGGTCTCCTAATACTAAAAGACCTTTTCTAATCTGTTTTATATAGCACCATCAGCCAGTAGTTATGACAACAGCACACCATTGATTTGTTTATGGGCAGCATGAAAATATGGGGAAATTGAGGCAACATGAGACACAAAAATATTAGTTCTGAACATAATAAACTTCATAAACCTATTAAACCATTTACAGGTCATTTAAAATAAAATACATTGAACTTTGTTGCAGTGAGGAAAGATGCTCAGGGGAATGACAGAGGTAGTACAGTGAGAGAACGGTAGCACCGCCACCTAGCGTAGGAGGATTGAAAGGCGTGTATAGTGAAGGAGGCATTCATTACCCACTAAAAGTAATGTAAGTAGGTGTTACTTGTAAACATTGCTAAGCGCCATAAAGTTTAACAAAATCATGACACAGGAAGTAAGAAAGTGTGACACAAGTGCATACAAATGCAAGAAATATAATTTATTCATATAAGTGGATCCTAAGTATGAATGTACTCAATGATGTCCCATTGTCTCAAAGCTGATGCAGCATGGGAAACTATATCGCTTGATGGCTGTACTGTCTGGAGTCTAACCCTGGGAACTATGCTAATCAACATTCGAAATGGCTTGTGTATCTTTGGGAGTTAATACTTGTAAGCTGAATCTGAGTCTTACAGCAATATAACATGAATTAAAATAAAATGCCTTCCAGGCTAAATAGGTTTAAGTCCCAAAATTCTACAGTTCCAAAATGCATGAAGGGGTTTATAAGCACAGGTTCTGAGGTTGAGACAGGTGCAACCAAAGTACCTCGAGGTAATGCTTATTTTTGGTGATAAACCCATTTTCAGCCGCACTAATAAAACTGCACCATGTTACCACTCTTAAATACATCAAGGAATACATTTTAATGGATAGAAAAAAAACAAATACGTTCTATTATGTTTACTGAAGATTTTACAGATGCAGATGAATTTTATTGGAAATTTGAACTGTAACCTAATGAGCGCAATTTCAAGCGCATTTTGGGCGCAATTTCCTGATTGCACCCAAAGCGGAAACTCTACAGGTTTGCTGCACCTGCGTGAGTTGTCCCTTACTGAACTCCTCTTCCTCATCTTGCAGCATATTCGGCATCCACAAAGGAATTACTGTCCTTACCACTTTCTATGGTGCAAATTAAATGATAGCAGAAACAAAGAATAATGAAGGAAAGTATTGTCAGAAAAAAATGGATGGTTACCCAACAAAACCAATCAATGTATGCAGCAAAATGTAATTAAAAATACAAAAAAAATTACTTTTACCGGCACCTGAAACTATATACTCCTTCAAGATGCTTATTTAAGCAAGCCAAGCCCCAGCACTCTCCATTTTATATGGGCAAGATGCACGCTGTGGGCAGACCTTTACTGAAAGTCACAGAATTTGGCATACAACCTGATTTTTATATACTATTTAAACAAGGCTCACATATGCCTGTAATATGGCCTCATTTTCTTCTCCTAAATCATTAAATAGACGAGTGCTGGCTGCCTGTCTATTTAATCGTGGAGAGCGTGAAAATTGGGCTTCCCTAATGCAGTTTAAAGGCAGCCTGCACCTCTTAAAGGGGAGATGCACTTTGGCTGCAGTCAACTGAAAGGAAACTACTAACATGGCAGGCCCCCCGCTTCTCGGATTCAGCATTGGTGGTCTTGGTCGAGGTGGTCAGCATGAGGAGAGACATCCTCTTCCTATCAGCCAGCAGAAGGATATCCCACCATCTGCTCAGCAGTAATGGGCACAAGTGACAGAATGCATCAGCGCCAGGAGCATACCCCCTAGGACATGGCTGCATTGTAGGAAAAAGTTTAGTGACCTGACCAGGGTTGCTCAGGTAAGACTCCTCCTATCTCACATCACTCACTGCATAATTCTGCACTACCTGAAGCCCCAGGACTCAAAACCCTTCCCTCCTCAGATTACTAGCACTTTCCTTCATTCACTACATCACACCACCTCCTTCTGCTCCTATTGCTACACTCTGCACCTCCTACTCTCCTCTCTATTACTGCCTTCACCTACTCACACCTCTACCACCCTTCACACATTAGCACCACTGTTCTATTTTGACCTGCACAACCTAACAGAATCTCACTAGGCTACCAAAAACACTCTCCCTTCTTTCTTGCAGGGCAAGCTCAGGAGAATAATAGTGAGGAGACAAGGACAGAGGAAGGGCTAGCGTCTATTCCAGTCCTCTCACCAGTCGAGAAGTACATCATGCAGATTGTGAGGATAAGTCGCATCAAGGGCGCGGCGAAGCTGGAGGACGTGTCGTGCAGGGTTCTTGGATATCTTACACTCTATCCCTTCTTATTGAAATCTCACCCTCACACACTATGGGGGGAATTTTAACCTTAAAACAGGGTGGGTTTGGAGCGTGGGGGTAGTTAAATTGTTAAAAATTGGATTCCCGACCTGAACCCACCTCCAACCCGCCCATTTCCGGTTTTAAAGGAGGCGGAGCCCAACCCGCTCACAGGGGATGGGGCATCAATTTAAATATTATAATGAGGCTGGGAGCCTCTTTTCTTAACCTCCATTTTGTTTTTAACTACATGTGGACGGGTTTCATACAATTCGTGAAACCCAGCAGTTACAGCAAGGCGGGGTCTGCTGGATCCAGGAGGTAAGTGCCTTTATACCTAGCTCCAGGATCCAGGGTCCCTGCCTAACCCACCCACCGTGATCGGAGACCACCTCCCACGAGGCTTTCGATCACCCCCCCAGGCATTCCCTGCCCCCCACCGATGATGCTGAGGCCAGCCACGATCCTCCGGTGGCCGGCCTCGATCTTCTACCACCCCCCGATCCTCTGCCAGATCCAGTTAACGGCCCGGCCCACTCCCCGATCCTCTACCCAGCGCCCCCCCCCCCGATCCAGTTAACGGCCCGGCCCACTCCCCGCTCCTCTGCCCACCCCCCCCCCCCCACCGATCCAGTTAATGGCCCGGCCCAACCCCCGCTCCTCTGCCCACCCTTTCCCCGATCCAGTTAACGGCCGGGCCCAACCCCCGCTCGTCTGCCCACCCTCCCCCCAATCCAGTTAACGGCCCGGCCCAACCCCCGCTCCTCTGCCCCCCCCGATCCAGTTAATGGCCCGGCCCAACCCCCGCTCCTCTGCCCCCCCCGATCCAGTTAATGGCCCGGCCCAACCCCCGCTCCTCTGCCCCCCCCCCACACCACCACCCCCCCCGATCCAGTTAATGGCCCGGCCCAACCCCCGCTCCTCTGCCCACCCCCCCCTCCCCCCAATCCAGTTAATGGCCCGGCCCAACCCCCGATCCTCTGCCCACGCTCTCCCCGATCCAGTTAACGGCCGGGCCCAACCCCCGCTCGTCTGCCCACCCTCCCCCCAATCCAGTTAACGGCCCGGCCCAACACCCGCTCCTCTGCCCCCCCCCCCCCCCCCCGATCCAGTTAATGGCCCGACCCAACCCCCGCTCCTCTGCCCCCCCCCCCACCACCCCCCCGATCCAGTTAATGGCCCGGCCCAACCCCCGCTCCTCTGCCCACCCCCCCCCCTCCCCCCAATCCAGTTAATGGCCCGGCCCAACCCCCGATCCTCTGCCCACGCCCCCCTCCTCCCAATCCAGTTAATGGCCCGGCCCAACCCCCGATCCTCTGCCCACCCCCCCTCCCCCCCGATCCATTTAATGTCCTGGCCCCCACGCGAACCCCCCTTTCTTCTCTCTGCGGCCACAGGCCTACCTGCTCGCAGCCAGCCAGCCTCTCAATCTGGCTGGCTGCGGGAGGGAAACCGAGGCCTGACATGCAAATCAGGCCCTGCCGTTAAAGTCGGCAGGGCCTGCAGGAAACCCAGTGCCGCTCACACCCCCCCCACCCCGCCCCCCCCCCCCCCCCCCATGACCCGTCCTCCTCCTTAAAATTCCAGCCTATGTATGACAAAGTGCAGCTGCTTTCACTGGGCTCTCATTTCTCTGCTTATCCTTGATGCTAAATGCTAATCCTAATTTGGTTTGAACTGGGAAACTCACCAAGCAGGAGTATTTACACAGGGAAGGGTCGGCTCAGGAAGCAGCTTGCCGGAGGGAGAGCTCGTATCTTAGCCCTGCTGCAGAGGGCACAGATGAAGATCTTGAGGGCGCAGCCGACATTAAAAGACTGATTCCTATACATCAGGACCTTTTAAGTGATCTGGGCAGCCCGCCAGCGAGCTTGCACACAATGGCAGAGAGTGAAGCAGATTCCAGCTCTAGCTTGTGGTGAGTCACCCAGCATGGCATTGAGAACATGCTGTCAATCATGGAGTGAGTTGTTAGCTCTATGAACATTGCAATGGGGCCCATAATGATGGAGCCTCTGGTGTCAGCTCTAACAGTTTCACTGGGAGTTCAGCCTGCTGCCATTGCGGCTCTGGGTTCTAGCATCTCAGCCTTTTAATCCATGAAGGAGTGCAAGGATAGGAGTGCGGAGAGCATGAACAGGGATTTCTAGAGTATCGCTCTGTTCTCATGCAGAGCAGAAGGAGTGTAGAGACACAGCTCCATGACAGTGGCATTAGCTGCATGGGAGAGGCTCATGCTGTCCTCTCTCAGGATGCCAGTATACCTGCTCCCCGCCAGCCTCTGACCCAGTGCCTTTGTTGGTTCTGCACAGCCAGTTGGCCCAGACTGTCCTGGCGACGTCAAGAAACAGCAGTCTGCAGCTGGACCGTCAAGGCCCAAAGACAGGGAGGAATTGAGGGCTGGTGCAGTATGAAGGCATCATGACGACTGCCAGAAAACCAAGCACAGACCGGCATTATTCACTACTGGTCACAGACCAGCTGGACATTCAGGAGTGTAACCCCTTGCTGTTACAAAACATTGCTGTTTCTCGACGGAAACAGCACAGGGCAATGTGTGCGCAATCAATAACACCTTGAATCTCAGGAAAGCCAATGATGCAGGCAAATCTCACAGCTCTCTCCTGATCAGCAGCCTGCATTGGGAAGGTGATGCATTGCTGACATCTTGCGAAGAGGGCATCAGTCATCGGTTTGATAGCTGTATGGACAATGAACTGACTGATGCTGCATATGTCACCTGTTGCAGTCTGGAATGTGACTGTGGCAGAGAGGTTGAAGGCCACCTTAACCACACAGCCTCAGGCAGTGCTGTGTGTGCCCTGGTGTTTGGCACCAATGCCTGCTGCAATGTCGTCCTCACCAATCTACCTGTCACAGATGCATCTGTCCATGACAGTATTGGTAGCAGTGACCAGCGCACAGTCATTGTGGAGACGAAGTCCCATCTTCACACTGAGGACACCCTCCATCGTGTTGTGTGGAACTACCACCGTGCTAAATGGGATAGATTCAGAACAGATCTAGCAGCTAAAAACTGGGAATCCATGGTGCTGTGGGCCATCAGCAGCAGCAGAATTGTATTCCACCACAATCTGTAACCTCATGGCCCAGCATATTCCTCACTTTACCATTACCATCAAGCAAGGGGACCAACCCTGGTTCAATGAAGAGTGTGGAAGAGCATACCAGGAGCAGCACCAGGCATACCTAAAAATGAGGTGCCAACCTGGGGAAGCTGCAACACAGGACTACATACATGCTAAAAAGCGGAAGCAGCCTGCTATAGACAGAGCTAAGTGATCCCACAATCAACGGATCAGATCAAAGCTCTGCAGTCCTGTCACATCCAGTCGTGAATGGTGGTGGACAATTAAACAACTAACGGGAGGAGGAGGCTCCATGAACATCCCCATCCTAAATAATAGCAGAGCCCAGCACGCGAGTGCAAAAAACAAGGCATGAAGCGTTTGCAACCATCTTCAGCCAGAAGTGCCGAGTGGATTTCCATATCGGCCTCCACCTGAGGTCCCCACCATCACAGAAGACAGTCTTCAGCCAATTCGATTCACTCTACGTGATATCAAAAAATGGCTGAATGCACTGGATATAGCAAAAGCTATGGGCCCCAAAAACACCCAGGCTGTAGTGCTGAAGACCTGTGCTCCAGAACTAGCCACGCCTCTAGCCAAGTTGTTCCAGTACAGCTACAACACTGGCATCTACCCGACAATGTGGAAAACTGCCCAAGCATGCCCTGTCCACAAAAAGCAGGACAACTCCAATCCAGCCAATTACCGCCCCATCAGCCTCCTCTCAATCATCAGCAAAGTGATGGAAGGTGTCATCAGCAGTGCTATTAAGCGGCACTTACTCACTAATTACCTGCTCACCGATGCTCAGTTAGGGTTCCACCGGGATCACTCAGCTCCAGACCTCATTACAGCATTGGTCCAAACATGGACAAAAGAGCTGAATTCTAGAGGTGAGATGAGAATGACTGCCCTTGACATCAAGGCAGCATTTGACCGAGTGTGGCATCAAGGCAACCTAGTAAAATTGAAGTTAATGGAAATCAGGGGGTAAACTCTCCAACTCTCTGGCTGGAGTCATACCTAGCACAAAGGAAGATGGTTGTGGTTCTTGGAGTCCAATCATCTCAGCCCCAGGACATCTCTGCAGGAATTCCTCAGGGCAGTGTCCTAGGCCCAACCATCTTCAGTTGCTTCATCAATGACCTTCCCTCCACCATAAGGTCAGAAGTGGAGATGTTCACTAATGATTGCACAGTGTTCAGTTCCAACTCCTCAGATAATGAAGCAGTCTGTGCCTGCATGCAGCGAGACCTGCACAACATTCAGGCTTGGGTTGATAAGTGGCAAGTAACATTCATGCCACACAAGTGCCAGGCAATGACTATTTCCAACAAGAGAGAGTCTAGCCATCTCCCCATGACATTCAATGGGCTTGCCATCACCAAATCCCCCATCATCAACATCCTGGGGGTCACCATTGACCAGATACTTAACTGAACCAGCCACATAAATACTGTGGCTACAAGAGCAGGTCAGAGGCTAGGTATTCTGCGGCGAGTGACTCACCTCCTGACTCCCCAAAGCCTTTCCACCATCTACAAGGCACAGGTCAGGAGTGTGACGGAATACTCTCCACTTGCCTGGATGAGTGCAGCTCCAACAACACTCAAGAAGTTTGACACCATCCAGGACAAAACAGCCCCCTTGATTGGCACCCCATCCACCACCTTAAATATTCACGATGGCTGCAGTGTGTACAATCTACAAGATGCACTGCAACTCGCCAAGGCTTCTTCCACAGCACCACCAAACCATTGATCACCTAGAAGGAGAAGGACAGCAGGCACAAGGGATCACCACCACCTGCAAGTTCTCCTCCAAGTCACACACCATTCTGACTTGGAAATATATCGCCATTCCTTCATCGTCACTGGGTCAAAATTTTGGCACTCCCTCCCTAACAGCACTGTAGGAGTACCTTCACCACACGGACTGCAGCGGTTCAAGGAGGCGGCTCACCACCACCTTCTCAAGGGCAATTAGGAATGGGCAATAAATGCTGGCCTTGCCAGCGACGCCCACATCCCATGAATTAATAAAAAAGAACAGGTGACATAGGTCAGTGACTGCCTGCTGGCCGAAGCAGAGCCTCTTTGTACACTGTTCCTCTGTCATGTTGAGGTAAGATATCCTATTGCAAAACACCCACATGCTGTAAGGCCTTCTTCTCCCTCTTCTTTGAGCCTTCACGGGTCTGTACTGCCATGCTTGCTACTGTTGCCACTACTGCAGTTGCTGTTGCTGCTGCTGTGCAGTCTCAATGGTAATCCCAGTAACATTCCCATCTTTTCGAATACTCCTGCAACCACTGAACTTGCAACCAAAAGTTAGCTCTCAAACAGCTATTTAGCAAGGACTTTCCAAAGTTGGCCAAAGCAGCCAAAAAATGGCTCCAAAAATCCCCAGCAGCCAAAAACGTCTATTCAGGGACTTACTGTAATGGGGGGTGGGGGCGAGGCAGAGGGATCCTTTTAAATATCGCTGCTTCAGTCTGCTTCCTGAGTGTTCATGCCATGTTTTTCTGAGCCGGCTTAAGAATGACTGAATCAAAAGGTCCCAGACACCAATTTCCCAAAAGGGTCCTAATACAAGTGGAGGACCCCTATTTAAATATTTTAATGAGGCCAGTGTTAACCGATATGCCAGCCATCGCATTTTGTACGTACTTCCAGCACGGGATGTCCCATGACAAAATTGGTAAGTGGAATGCCGATTTTGCGCCCAAACACATAACAAAACACGAACGAATTTCTGCCCCTGAGATTATTGTGTCAGTAAAAAATGACAAACCTACAATCAATAAGAGTGCCCAGGTGAATGTTATACCCACAACAGTGCACAGCCAAATAGGATTGAGTCAATGCACATGAAAATCAAATGATACTAGGTTACTTAGAAGTAATAGACTAAATGCGGTAGGCAAATGCAAAATGAATGGCTGGCATAAAGACAAATGTCAGAGTTAAAAATTCTATCCAGTGGATACAAAAGCACATCAGAACACATCTTGAAAACTTGCATTAAGATTCTGCTCATCGTCAGAACCATTAAACATAAAATAGTTCACAAATTTGTTCAAAAACATCTCTGCAGATACCACAAGGTTTTACCTAGATGCAGTGCTGGTAATCCATACAGCTAGAAATGTACCCGTGGCACTTAAGGACATGGTCAGAGTGAGTTACACAACAGAGAGGCTTTACAAGTGTGTGTCTGTCTATTACAGTACAATTAATAGTAACCATCAGGTGACTGAAAAGAAATATATCAGAGAGGACCGTGAAAGTCAAAGCCATCTTGGAATAACATTGCAGCTTGATGACAGAATAAAAATAAATGTTGATAAAGTATTACAGAAATAATATAAATATATGTAGGATATATGTCTTCCCAGTGGATGCCATGGGCTGGATTTTGAATCTGGGGTCGGGTTGGGGTCGGGAATCACACATTCTGGCTTGTGAACCCGCCTCCATCGAGATGTGGCCAACCCACTGTATTTTCCCTTGATTGACCTTGTTGAGCCCGCCCAGTGGGCTCAGCAGGCCAATTAAGGGCCACCCGGCAACAGGTGATGTCACAGACTGACATTTCATCTGTCAAGAGCTTTTGACAGATGAAATATCAGCGTTTGACAGCTCTGTGAAGCTGTCAAACACTCACAATATGATTTCTAACTTCAGTCCTTCCTCTCAGGCTGAGTTAGAAATCATTCCAGCACAGAAAACAGAAGGCTGCAGGTTTTGACAGAACCACGGCTTTCCTGCTTTCTGTGCCAGTGAGATTTCTAACTCTCGAGAACTGAAGGGCTGACACCTGCAGGAGGAAGTTAAGGTAAGTAAAACTTTTTCCAACACTTAGCACTTACCTTACACACTTACCTCTGCCCACATGCACCCATCACTCACCTGCCCACCGGACATATCGACCCCTCCAACCCCTGCAGACCCACAGCCCGCCCCGATAACTTGGCGTGGTTGCCACCTGTCGGGAAGCCCACACTTTTCTTTTTAAAATAGGGATTATGCAAAAAACTGCCTGTTAACTACCTGTTAACAGGCAGTTAATTGTCACTAATCCCTTCCCGCCTCGGGGAGTCGGGTCTCAGAACAGGTCGGGTACCCGCCGCCAGAGAAACTGGCATGGAGGCGGGTTGGAGTCGGGATGGGGTCGGGACCCCCGAATCTGCAACTTTAACCCCCCCGCCTCCAAACCCGACTCCACGGGTCATTGAAAATCCAGCCCTTTATCTCTTGGCATGAGTATTATAAAGAGATTCAATCTGCAACCTAAAAGATCACAACAGCTAACTTACAACCTACTGTACATGCAAATTTTAAAATTCCCATTTTATTACATGCAATTAGTTCAATCCACAGCCCTTAATGAGAACAACACAGGTTGCTTTAGATCACCTTCTTTGACCCTGTCTTAACTTTGTGATCTGATCAAGTATACAATGGCCCAAATCTTGCTGGAGCACCCATCTCGCAGTGTGCGGCGTTAGTTAAGAGTTTTTCCTGCACCCTTCAGCTCAAATTTTTTTTGCCCTGTGAGTTACTGGAAGTGCGAGCTGATAATGGCGCGGCAAAGGCAACAGAGCATCTGGGACTTTAGTGAACGACGGAGAAGGAGGATGACTTAGAGTGGGTTATTAGAGTCAAATCAGGTACAGAAAGAGAAATAAAGAGAAGGAAAGAAAGATTGGATTAAGAGGGTGAGAAAAAAGACAGAAAGGAAAAGCAAGAGATAAATTTTAAATTATTTATTTTAAATCTCCAAGGAGAATTTACTACATACAGGAATGAGACTCAACAGTTTAAATAGATCTCTTTCTGGGCCAGAGAGGTTGATTGGTATTGCATTAACAATTATTATATTGTTAAAACAGTACCTGCTTTGTTAAGTATCAACTCTAACTTTTTGCAGCAAGTTTAATTTGAGTTTAATGTGCAAATCCAGCAATTTCTTAAAAATAACAGGGAAATTCAGGCTAAGCTGCCGTTCGTGCGAGGCAAATGGCAGAGCAGCGTAAATCGACCAGCAAGTTATGGCAATTTGCAACTCACGGCGTATCTCTTCACCTGAACTTGCTGGCCAATTTGCACATTAATAACAGTGTGCATCGTGAACTCGCCAATATATTTCCAGCAATATATTACCATTGTATTAGCCAGGCATAAACAAGTCACCTGAGCAAACTAAGCTAAAAGTCAATACAGTTTTAGTAGGATGATTACTGGCAGGACAAATTGGAACACAGTTAATGGGCTAGAAATTCATTATAGCCAAGAAATGGGCAGTGTTTAGACTAAAAATGGTGAAGCAGCGCCACCTGAAAAATCATCTAAGTTGCACGCAAAATTCATGCTCACTCCTCATTAAAATGATTGCAGTCATGATTCTTGTCTAAAAACTCAAAGCTCATTGGCATTACACTGAAAAGCTGGACCAATATCAGGGCCAGTCTAAGTGCAAGTAATGAGTGCCACAGGCTTTTTTCATTACTTAAAGGGAAAGTTCATTGATGCTGCAGCACCTCATTCTCAGCATTGTTGGGTGTGCAGCTGCCTCAACAACCATAAGAAGAAGGA
Source organism: Squalus acanthias (assembly GCA_030390025.1). NCBI lineage: Eukaryota > Metazoa > Chordata > Chondrichthyes > Squaliformes > Squalidae > Squalus > Squalus acanthias. Next base: position 81,616,031 of record CM059435.1, on the reverse strand, counting down.
CAAGGAGAAGGAGAATTTATTTACAAATCCTGATGGCAGATTGTTGCCCCAGGGAGAGAGCCCGGAGGTTCTTGGATGAAGCTTTGGAGGCATTGGCTTTTGCGGTGGAGAGAAGGAGGGCGGTCCTGTACCCGGCAACTGGCAGGAGGCCCTCGCCACAAGTCTGCCAGACTATGTGGAGGGAGGTGGCACGCTACGTCATGGGCAGCACTGTGGTCCCCAGGTCCCACACCCAGTGCAGGAAAAAGTTTAATGACCTCACACGGGTGGTCAGGGTGAGTGAAGGCTTCAACAAATGCTACATACCACCATCTGTACCACAAGCTTCACACACTGTTCAATGCACCACACCCCCAGCACTCACCCACCAACAATCTCTACCTATCAACACTCACACCCACATCTCACACCTTGCACACAATGACAGCTATTCAACTATGGCAGGCACATCACCCAAACACATTGCTCCATACTCACTCACACACTTTCCTTTCTCTTGCAGGCCAAGGTGGCTCACAACCAACGTGAGCAGGAGTGGACAGGTGGGTGCCAAGGCCAGATTAAAGAGCTGAGCCAGCTGGAGATGAGAGTGCTGGAGATCATTGGGCGCCAGGTCGTCGGCACCATGGCCACCGGCGACATTGACCTCCTTGGGGACAACAATGGTATATTCATTCCTAATCCTTCTTCTCACATCCTACTTCCCCCTCAGCCCACAATAATTTCTCACTTTCAAGCTACTCATGATGTATGCATGTATTTCTGCCTTCCTACCCGCCTCCCCTCACCATAACCCGACTCTTGTGCCTTTCTTCTTTCAGATAATCAGCAAGCACCCGAGCAGCCTGTCTCCGAGGGCACCAATGAGCACGAGGGGGGAGAAGAGGAGGAAGAAGAAGACACCGCGTCACTGCATCTGTCACTCGCAGGCACCAGCTCAGATACTGGCACTTTGCGTTCTTTAAAGGCTAGTGTAGTAGCAGATGAGGCACCGGGCACAAGTGAGCTGCAGCATGGTCAGGGGGAAAGGGTAGCTCAGGGGCCAGCTCCCCGGAGGGCGGATTCGCTCGCGAGTTCTGCTACACAGGACTCAGATGAGGACCTCAATGGGGAGGCCTTCAGAAGAAGGGTGATGGGTATGCACACGGAAATAATAGGTGAAATGTCAAGGCTGCCAGAGAGTCTTTCGGCAATGGCAAGAAGCGTAGAGGAGTCCACCTCCAACATTGCACGGGGCTCTGCGCAGAGCATGGAGCCCATGATTTCCAGCCTGGAAATGATGGTACACTCCCAGAGAGACTTTGGCGACCCAGACAAGATGGCGCACATGATGAGCGATGTCCCATCTTCCATTGCAGCACAAGCAGAAGCGACCCAAAGTCTTAGTACTGCACCAACAGCTCAGACTGCTCTCATGCAGTCTTAGCGTGATGCCACCCAAGTTCTGACTGCTGCCATCATGGCTGGGTCTACTACCGTCGACCGGGGCTTTCACGGTGTCGCAGCAGGCCAGCAATCTGTGCTCCAACAGATTACTAGGAATGCTGAGGCACTGCCCCGGGGGAGTGGCATTCTGTCTGTGGAGCAGGAACCTGCTGTCCTCTCTCAGGATGACAGCCTTCCTACTCCCACCACTGCCACTCCGCCATTGCCCTTGCAGCTACCTGTCATCCAGCCAGCCCAGACTGCTGCTGCTCTTGCCGAGGTGGTGCAGTCTGCAGCAGGGCCTTCTAGGTCCACAGCTGGTCGAGGTAATCCTGCAAGGCCATCAGAAGTGTCCCGCACAGAAACTCAGCAGCCTTCCACCAGCCATGCTGCAGCCACTGGGGGCGTGCCACGTAGGACCACTAGAGTAGGAAAAGGCACACGAACGACAGGATTGCATTACATAGGATATATGGCACAGAAACAGGTAATTCGGCCCAACCAGTCCATGCCGGTGTTTATGCTCCACACGAGCCTCCTCCCGTCTTTCCTCATCTAAATCTATCAGCATAACCCTCTATTCCCTTTTCCCTCATATGCTTATCTAGCCTCCCCTTAAATGCATCTATACTATTCGCTTCAACCACTCCCTGTGGTAGCGAGTTCCACATTCTCACCACTCTTTGGGTAAAGAAGTTTCTTCTGAATTCTCTATTGGATGTCTTGGTGACTATCTTATATTGATGGCCTCTAGTTAGGCTCTTCCCCACAGGTGGAAACATTCTCTCCGTATCCACTCTCTCAAAACCTTTCATAATTTGAAAGACCTCTATTAGGTCACCCCTCAGCTTCGTTTTTCAAGAGAAAAGAGACCCAGCCTGTTCATCCTTTCCTGATATGTATACCCTCGCATTTCTGGTATCATCCTTGTAAATCTCCTCTGCACCGTCTCCAGTGCCTCTATATCCTTTTTATAATATGGCAACCAGAACTGTACGCAGTACTTTAAGTGTGGTCTAACCAAGGTTCGATACAGGTTTAGCATAACTTCCCTACTTTTCAATTCTATCCCTCTAGAAATAAACCCTAGTGCTTGGTTTGCTTTGTTTATGGCCTTGCTAACCAGTGGCGCAACTTTTAATGATTTATATATTTGTACTCCGCAATCCCTTTGTTCCCCTACCCCACCTAGAGTCGCACTCTCCAAGTGATAGATGACCTCCCTATTCTTCCTACCAATATGTAATGCCTCACATTTATCTGTGTTGAACTTCATTTGCCAATTATATGACCATTCTGCAAGTTTATTAATGTCCTCCTGTAATTTGTTGCAGTCCTCCTCAGTATTGATTATCCCCCCCAATTTGGTGTAATCCGCAAATTTAGAAATTGTGTTTTTGATTCCAAAGTCTAAATCGTTAATGTAAATTGTGAACAGCAGTGGTCCCAGCACTGATCCTTGTGAAACACCACTACCCACCTTCTGCCACTGTGAATAGCTACCCTTTACTCCTACTCTCTGCTTTCTGTCCTGAAGCCAGCTAGCTATCCATTCTGCTACTTGTCCCCTGACTCTGCATTCTCTGACCTTGTTCATCAGTCTATTATGGGGTACCTTATCGAAGGCCTTTTGAAAATCCAGATAAATTGCATCCACTCCATTACCATTGTCCAATCTCTCTGTTATCTCTTCAAAAAAATTCAATAAGGTTGGTCAAGCAAGATTTTCCCTTTTGAAATCCATGCTGACTATTCATTATTATATTTTTGGTTTCTAGATATTCTTCTATTTTCTCCTTTAGTAGGGATTCTATAATTTTTCCTACCACCGATGTTAAGCTGATTGGCCGATAATTCCCTGCACATGTTGGGCTAGATTTTCTCAGCCCCGAGGAGGCAGGTATGGAGGCGGGACTGCCGGTAAAGTTGCAGGATTTGGGGGCGGCTGGCAAACCCGCCTCCAACCCGCCTCCGTGCCCTCTTGCCAGGAGGCGGGAAGCCGTCCTGCCCCGGGTCCTGTCTCCTCGAGGCGGGAAAGGGATTAAAGCCTATTAACTGCCTGTTAACAGCTAGTTAACAGGCAGAAAATAGGATTATCCCTATTTTTAGCTCCGAAGTGCAGGCTTCCCGACCTTGGAGAACCCCGCCAGGGTGTCGGAGACGAGAAGGAGGTCTGCAGCGGTCGGAGGGGTCTGAAAGTGAGATGTAGAGGTGAGTGATGGGTGCAAGTGTGGAGTGGTAAGTATGTAAGGTGAGTGCTAAGTGTTATAAAATGTTCACTTACCTTTGTTTCTGCCTACAGCCTTCAGCCGCTGTGGATCCGGAGTCCCAACATCTTCATTGTAGATTTCACAGACTGGCTGTTGGATCCTCCGAACCAACAGCCAGGTGATTTCTGCAAAGTAGAAAGGTTTGATGGGTCCTGAACACAAAGAGCTCAATTTTCACCGGCCCGTGGAGGTGGGTTTGGAGGCGGGAGTGGTGTGAAAATAGCAGATTCGGGGGTCCCGAACCCATCCCGCCCCCAACCCGCCTCCATGCCAGTTTCCCAGGAGGTGGGTACCCGACCTGTGCTGGGACCCGCCTCCCCGAGGCGGGAAGGGGATTAGTGCCAATAAACTGCCTGTTAACAGTTAGTTAACAGGCAGTTTTTTGCCTAATCCCTATTTTTAGCCCTGAAGTGTGGGCTTCCCGACAGGTCCGAACCACGCCGATTTAGCGAGGTGGACCGTCGGTCTGGAGGGCTTGGAGGGGTCGAGATGTCCGGTGTGCAGGTGAGTGATGGGTGCATGAGTGCAGAGGTAAGTGTGATTGGTGTGTGTAAAGTGTTTTAAGAACTTTTACTTACCTTAACTTTGTCCTGCAGGCTAGCTTCCTTAAGGTGTCGGGAGTCCCTCACATCCACGGCACAGAAAGCAGAATGGCCGCGGAGCTGTCAAAAGCTGCAGACTCTGCTTTCTGTGCTGGATTGATTTCTAACTGAGTCTAAGTACAGGGACTCAAGTTAGAAATCATATTGTCAGTGTTTGACAGCTTCACAGAGCTATCAAATGCTGAAATTTCATCTGTCAAAAGCTCTTGACAGATGAAATTTCAATGGCTGACGTCACCTGTATCCAAGGGACCCTTGATTGGCCTGCTAAGGCCGCTGGGCGGGCTTAACAAGGTCAATCAAGGGAAAATACAGTGGGTTGGCCACAAGTCGATGGAGGCAGGACTATAACCCAAAAAGTGGGAGTCCCGTCTCCATCACGTCCCCATTGACAAAATCCAGCCCAAAGACACATCAAACTACACAGAATGTCAGTGTTTGACAGCTTCACAGAGCTGTCAAACGCTGACATTTCTTCTTTCAAGAAATCTTGACAGATGGCACGTCAGACGTTGACATGCTCTGTCACTGACTTCCCCCTAATTGGCCTGCTGAGCCCGCTGGGCGGGCTTAACAAGGTCAATCAGGGGAAAATCCTGCTGGTTGGCCAGAAGCTGATGGAGGTGGGATTGAAAGCCGGCAAGCAGCAGTCCCGCCTCCAAAAGCTTCCCATTAACAAAATTCAGCCCATTCTATCCCCTTTCTTAAATATCGGTATTACATTAGCTATCCACCAGTCCTCTGGCACTACACCTTTTTCTAACGAATTATTAAATATGCGTAGTAATGCCTCTGCTATCTCTTCCCGAGACTCTTTTAAAATGCGTGGATGCAATCCATCCGGACCAGGGTTTTATCCTCTTTGAGTTTGATTAGTTTATTTAATATATTCCCTTTTTTATTTTAAATGCACTTATCTCATTACTAATCTCATCATCCAATGTCATGTCCACCTGTTTTATGTTCCTGGTAAATACTGAAGCAAAATCATTATTTAATATTTCTGCCATCTCTCTATTGTTACCTGTAGTGTTATCCTGTCTATCCCTATTCCCATCCCAACCTTCTGTTTTTTATTGATGTGCCTCTAAAATATTTTACTATTTTGTTTTATGTTCCTTGGTAATTTAATTTCATAGTTCGTTTTTGCATCCCTAATTGTTTTTTTGACTTCTCTCCTAATCTTTTCGTATTCTCCCTTATCATGCACTCCCCTGCTGTCTATGTACTTAACGTATGCCTCTTTCCTTACCCTCAATTGTTCCCTTATGGCTTTATTCATCCATGGAGTCTCATTATTGTTTAGTTTGTTCTTTCCTTTTAGCGGAATATATTTTTCCTGCACTCTGTTGAACACTGTTTTAAATGTTTCCCATTGCTGTTCTACATCGTTGTTTGCCAATATTGTTACCTATTTATTTTTCCCAAGTTATAAGAACATAAGAAATAGGAGCAGGAATAGGCCACTTGGCCCCTCGAGCCGGCTCCGCCATTCAATAAGATCATGGCTGATCTAGGGCTCAAAGCCACTTCCCCGCCCGCTCCCCATAACCCTTCACTCCCTTATCTTGCAAAAATTTGTCTATCTCCACTTTAAATGTATTTAATGACCCAGCCTCCACAGCTCTCTGGGGCAGAGAATTCCACAATATTACGACACTCTGAGAGAAGAAGTTCCTCCTCATCTCAGTTCTAAAAGGGCGACCTTTTATTCTGAGACTGTGCCCCCGAGTTCTAGATTTCCCCATGAGGGGAAACATCCTCTCTGCATCTACCCTGTTGAGCCCCCTCAGTATCTTATATGTTTCGATAAGATCACCTCTCATTCTTCTAAATTCCAATGAGTATAGGCCCAGCCTGCTCAACCTTTCCTCATAAGTCAAACCCCTCATCTCTGGAATTAACCTAGTGAATCGTCTCTGAACTGCCTCCAATGCAAGTATATCCTTCCTTAAATAAGGAGACCAAAACTGTAAGCAGTACTCAAGGTGTGGTCTCACCAATACCTTGTACAGTTGTAGCAGGACTTCCCTGCTTTTATACTCCAACCCCTTGAAATAAAGGCCAACATTCCATTTGCCTTTTTGATTACTTGCTGTACCTGCATGCTAACTTTTTGTGTTTCATGCACAAGGACCCCTAGGTCCCTCTGAACTGTAGCATTTTGTAATCTCTCTCCATTTAAATAATAGTTTACTTTTTTATTTTTCCTGCCAAAGTGGATAACCTCGCACTTTCCCACATTATACTCCATCTGCCAAATATTTGCCCACTCACCTAGCCTGTCTATATCCCTTTGCAGATTCTTTGAGTCCTCTGCACAACTTGCTTTCCCACCCATCTTTGTATCATCCGCATACTTGGCTACATTACACTCGGTCCCTTCATCCAAGTCATTAATGTAGATTGTAAATAGTTGGGGCCCCAGCACCCCACTAGTTACTGTTTGCCAACCAGAAAATGACCCATTTATCCTGACTCTCTGCTTTCTGTTAGTTAGCCAATTCTCTATCCATGCTAATATATTACCCCCAACTCCGTGAGCTCTTATCTTATGCCACACGGTGGCATAGTGGTTAGCACTGGTGCCTCACAGCGCCAGAGACCCGGGTTCGAATCTGACCTCGGGTGACTGTCTGTGTGGAGTTTGCACATTCTCCCCGTGTCTGCGTGGGTTTCCTCCGGGTGCTCCGGTTTCCTCCCACAGTCCAAAAATGTGTGGGTTAGGTTGATTTGGCTATGATAAAATTGACCCTTAGTGTTAGGGGGGATTAAATATGTGGGGTTATGGGGATAGGATGGGATATGTTAGGGGGAATTAAATACGTGGGGTTACGGGGGTAGGGTGGGATATGTGTACTGTGGGGATTAAAGCAGGTGACAGGGTACTGGATTTGGATGATCAGCCATGATCGTATTGAATGGCGGAGCAGGCTCGACGGGCCGAATGGCCTACTCCTGCTCCTAGATTCTATGTTTCTATGTTTCTATCCACTGACTCACCCTTGTCCACCCTACTTGTTACATCCTCAAAGAACTCCAGCAAATTTGTTAAACATGATTTCCCTTTCCTAAAACTATGCTAACTCTGTTTGACTGCAGTATGTTTTTCTAAATGCCCTGCTACTGCTTCCTTAATGAAGGACTCCAGCATTTTCCCAACGACAGATGTTAGGCTAACTGGTCTATAGTTTCCTGCTTTCTGTCTCCCTCCTTTCTTAAATAGGGGTGTTACATTAGCGGTTTTCCAATCCGCTGGGACCTCTCCAGAGTCCAGGGAATTTTAGTATATTGCAACCAATGCATCCACTATCTCTGCAGCCACTTCTTTTAAGACACTGGGATGCAGGCCATCTGGTCCAGGGGACTTGTCATCTTTTAGTCCCATTATTTTACCGAGTACTATTTCCTTAGTGATAGTGATTGTCTTTAGTTCCCCACTCCCTGTGGCCCCTTGATTATCTATTATTGGGATGTTGTTAGTGTCTTCTACAGTGAAGACAGATGCAAAATATTTGTTCAGAGTCTCTTCCATTTCCCCGTTCCCCATTATTAATTCCCCAGTCTCATCTTCTAAGTGACCAACATTTACTTTAGCTACCCTCTTCCTTTTTATATACCTGTAGAAGCTCTTACTATCTGTTTTAATGTTTCTTGCCAGCTTACTCTCATAATTCATCTTCTCTCTCGTTATTATTTTTTTAGTCATCCTTTGCTGGTTTTTAAAAATTTCCCAATCCTCTGGTCTCCCACCAATCTTGGCAACATTGTATGCCTTCGTTTTCAATTTGATACCATCCTTTACTTCCTTAGTTAGCCACGGGTGGTGCTCCCTTCTCTTAAAATCTTTCTTTCTCACTGGAATATATTTTTGTTGAGAGTTATGAAATATCTCCTTAAATGTCCGCCACTGCATTTCAACTTTCTTACCCTTTAATTTGTTTTTCCAGTCCACTTTAGCCAGTTCTGCCCTCATGCCATTATAATTGCCTTTGTTTAAGATCAGGACACTGGTTTGGGATACAACTTTCTCACCCTCCAACTGAATTTGAAATTCAACCATGCTATGATCACTCTTTCCTAGAGGATCCTTTACTATGAGATCATTTATTAATTCTGTCTCATTACATAGTACCAGATCCAAGATAGCCTGCTCCCTGATTGGTTCCATTACATACTGTTCTCGGAAAACATCCCAGATGCACGCTATGAACTCCTCCTCCAGGCTACCATGGCAATTTGATTTGTCCAATCAATATGGAGATTAAAATCACCCCAGAATAGAACCCAAGTTCTATTCTCAGCCCCTCAAAATCAGCTTTTCTCCAATCTATTAACCTGGTTTTCATCATACTTATGTCCTTCTCAATTATCAATTAAAGCATATTATATTATGATCACTAAGTGATTGCACAAGGGTGATCAGTTATTAGTATTCATGTAATATGTGTGATGTGTTTATAGATAAATTTATTAATTGTGTTTGGAATCTTCTGTGGTTTCTCTCATTTCAGTTTTGCGCCCAGGTGGACGTGGTGATATGCCATGAGACAGGGATTGTATGATGGGGATGTGGTGAGCTACGGGGATCTGGGGTTTCATTCATGTGAATCGGAGTCTGATGAGCCGGTCACGGACAGCCCGTCCCGAAGGCCGATTGTCTCGCTGCCTCTGCCGTCCCTCCTGCTTCTCGTCCTCTTCCTCCTCATCCTTCTTCTCCTCATCCTCGTCATCCTCCTGAGGTGGTCCCGCAATCCCTGGTGGTAAGGGCTGCACCGTCATAATGGCCAAGTTGTGGAGCATGCAGCAGACCACCATGAAATGGGACACCCGCTCAGCCGAGTACTGAAGGGCTCCTACCGAGCAGTCAAGGCAGCGGAACCATTGCTTCAGTAGGCCGATGGTCTGCTCGATGATGTTCCTGGAACTCCGGTCTGGTGCAAGATGAAGACATCGTGGCTGCTGCAAGGATAGCGGGCATTGACATTGAGGATTCGCTGTGTGTGGTCATACACAAACTGCACATTAAGTGAGTGGTAGCCTTTGCGGTTAAGGAAGATCTCAGTATTATTATGGTGCCCGCAAAGCCACATGGGTGCAGTTGATGGCGCTCTGCACCATGGGGAAGCCTGCTATCCTGGCAAAGCCACATGCCGCTCGTCCTACTTCTCTCTCATGATCAGGAAGCCAATGTAGTCCCTTCTCCTGCTGTAGAGAGCCTCAGTAACCTCCCGGATGCAACGATGGACGTCAAACTGTGAGATGTTAACTATGTCTCCTACTGCAGACTGGAAAGATCCGCTGGCGAAGAAATTGAGGACCATGGTGTCTTTGACTGCCATTGGAAGAGCTGTGGTCGCCCTGGTCTGAGGCTGGAGGTCTGGTTGCAAGAGGTGGCAGAGTTCTGTGACCATCTCCTTGGTGAAGTGAAACCTCCTAATACACTGCTCCTTGCTTAATTGAAGGTAGGAGAAGTGATGTCAGAAGACCCATGGAGGGTATGGCCTCCTGTTGAAAGCCCTGATGGCCCTCCTCCTCCCTCTGCGCACATGTTCCTGTCTTTCTCGCTGCCTCCGCTCCCTCTACTGTAGATCCTGGAGGGCGAGGTCCACTGCCAGTACAGTCCCCATTACTTTTAGCAAGAGTTGTAGGTTGAAGTGTTTCAAAAATAATTAGGGAGTTTTGTACTTGTCAGAACACTCCCTGATACTAAATAACCTTGAAATGACTAAAGAAAACTCTTCCAGTAGCAGAAAGTAGCACACAGCCACACAAACTTCAAAAACCTGTCAGCTGTGAGTGATTGGTGATGATCCCTGTAAATAGGATCGCTGCAGTCGGCTTCCTGCTGCTACACGCCACCTCAACCTGTCGTTGCTTTCTGGCCAAAAGGAAGTTGGGAGATCGAGCATCAAGTGAGCGTTGCACACTCACTGATGTCATGATCTCCGTGATTGCGATATTCCCGGCGATCGAGTTTAGCGGCAATGCTACCAGCAAGACGGATATGGCGTGCGGCGCTGGAATTGCCATCAGCTGGCGGTAGTATGGCGACCGGCGTTTTAGCGCCATCTTGTGGCGCTAACATGTGTCACTAAACATACAAATTTCTCCCCCACTGTCTTCAAATAATGGCCTGCCCTCAAAGACATATTTCCATACTCTATTGTAAACATGAATGATTACAGTGATTGCTATTACAAATGGCCTATTTTCATTTGTCCACAACAATCTTTAGCACATTTACTTCTAAAGAAGTGTATAGTGTAGTTTTAAACTTTCAAAAGAGCTTTTGAAACATTGTGGTGGACTCTCAACCTGCTATCATGTCAGTATTTCCATGCCATCACTTTGTTTATATTAGAAATTTCTGACATGAAGGTGAAAAAGAGGACCAACATAATAAATACATGTTTGAGCTCCGTTTATAGAATAAATAATTTAAAACACATCTTTAAAAAAATTATATTTTTGGAATCTTCACATAAATTTGCATTATGTCATGGTACATTTTGTTCTCATGATTTTTGCAAGGACATACATTGTCATGGAAGAACACGAAAGGATACAGGGCAATGGTAAGAAACATAGAAACATAGAAGATAGGAGCAGGAGTAGGCCATTCGTCCCCTCAAGCCTGTTCCGCCATTTAATGAGATCATGGCTGATCATCCAAATTCAGTACCCTGTCCCTGCTTTCTCCCCATATCCCTTGATCCCTTTAGCCTTAAGAAATATATCTAACTCCTTCTTGAATATATTTAATGAATTGGCCTCAGCTGCCTTCTGTGGTAGAGAATTCCACAGGTTCACCACTCTCTGGGTGAAGAAATTCCTCCTCATCTCAGTCCTAAATGGCTTACCCCTTATCTTTAGACTGTGACCCCTGGTTCTGGACTCCCCTGCCATCGGGAACATCCTTCCTGCATCTAGTCTGTCTAGTCCTGTTAGAATTTTATCAGTTTCAATGAGATCCCCTCTCATTCTTCTAAACTCTAGCGAATACAAGCCCAATCGACCCAATCTCTCTTCATACGTCATTCCTGCCATCCCAGGTATCAGTCTGGTGAATCTTCGCTGCACTCCCTCCATGGCAAGAACATCCTTCCTCAGATAAGGTGACCAAAACTGCACACAATCACAATACTCAAGGTGTGATCTCACCAAGGCCCTGTACAACTGCAGCAAAACATCCTTGCTCCTGTACTCGAATCCTCTCGCTATGAAGGCCAACATACCATTTGCCTTCTTAACCGCCTGCTGCACCTGCATGCTTACCTTCAGTGACTGGTGCACAAGGACACCCAGGTCTCGTTGCACTTCCCCTTTTCCCAATCTATTGCCGTTTAGATAATAATCTGCCTTCCTGTTTTTGCCACCAAAGTGGATAACCTCGCATTTATCCACATTATACTGCATCTGCCATGCATCTGCCCAATCACCCAACCTGTCCAAATCATACTGGAGTTTCTCTGCATCCTCCTCACAGCACACACGCCCACCCAGCTTTGTGTCATCTGCAAATTTGGAGATATTACATCTAGTTCCCTCATCTAGATCATTAATATATATTGTGAATAACTGGGGTCCTAGCACCGATCCCTGCGGTATCCCACTAGTCACTGCCTGCCACTCGGAAAAAGACCCATTTATTCCAACTCTTTGCTTCCTGTCTGCCAACCAGTTCTCTATCCAAGTCAGTACCTTACCCCCAACCCCATGTGCTTTAACTTTGCACGCTAATCTCTTATGCGGGACCTTATCGAAAGCATTCTGAAAGTCCAAATACACCACATCCACTGGTTCTCCCTTATCTATTCTACCAGTTACATCCTCAAAAAATTCCAGTAGATTAGTCAAGCATGATTTACCATTTGTAAATCCATGTTGACTTTGTCCGATCCTGTCACTGTTTTCCAAGTGCTCTGCTATTACATCTTTTATAATGGACTCTAGCATTTTTCCCACTACCGATGTCAGGCTAACCGGTCTATAATTCCCCGTTTTCTCTCTACCACCTTTTTTAAATAGTGGGGTTATATTAGCTACTCTCCAATCCATGGGAACCGTTGCAGCGTCTATAGAATTTTGGAAGATGATCAGCAATGCATCTACTATTTCTAGGGCCACTTCCTTAAGTACCCTAGGATGTAGATTATCAGGCCCTGGGGATTTATCGGCCTTCAATCCCATCAATTTCCCTAACACCATTTCCCTACAAATACTGATTTCATTCAGTTCCTCCCTCTCATTAGACCCTATGTTCCCCGACGTCTCTAGGAGGTTATTTGTGTCCTCCTTTGTGAAAACAGAACCAAAGTATGTATTTAATTGGTCTGCCATTTCTTTATTCCCCATTATAAATTCCCCTGATTCTGACTGCAAGGGATCTACACCAATCTTTTTCTCTTCACATATCTATAGAAGCTTTTACAGTCAGTTTTTATGTTCCCTGCAAGCTTACTCTCATACTCTATTTCCCCCTCTTAATTAATCCCTTTGTCCTCCTTTGCTGAATCCTAAACTGCTCCCAATCCTCAGGTTTGCTGCTTTTTCTGGCCAATTTATATGTCCTCTCCTTGGATCTTATGCTATCCCTAATTTCCCTTGTTAGCCACGGTTGAGTCACCTTTTTTGTTTTATTTTTATGCCAAACAGGGATGAACAAATTCTGTAGTTCATCCATGCGATCTTTAAATGTTGGCCATTGCCTATCCACCTGTCAACCCTTTAAGTAACGTTCCCCAATCCATCCTAGCCAACTCGCGCCTCGTAAGGAAATAGGATTGGAGAAGCTAGCTCCAGTTGAAGATCTAGCATGAGCACACATCAAAAGACCTGAATGACCTTTCTGTGTTGTAATTTCCATGATTCACTGAATTTATTGTACCTAGGTGAATGGACTGAAATAATACAGTTTAATACCATTGGTTCTGAAAGGTTCTTGTGTGGGTAATAATGTATACTTACAGATGCTTTGCTGCATTACCTTGGGCGTGCTATTGGATTAAATTGCTGCCCTCAGCAAGGTTTGAAATTGGGCGATGCTGCCATTCCTCCTTCTTGCCAGTTCCCTTCTGGTGGCTTTTCAAGAGGCATATGAGCTTTGCAGGCCACGGAAGGGAAGCCAGGTTGTGTAGTATTTCTCACGCTCCATTGCCTATTTCAATTATCAGACAGCCCATCTTTTACACACATATTTACTGGGGGCATGAGGATGGCTTTGCTACACCATAACAGAGGCGTGCACCTTCCAATCACTTGTTCCTAGATTCTTTCCATGCTGTTTACCGACAGGCAGTTGAATAGGGCACCGATAGGTTTGAGAGGGAGTTTAGTTCTGAGGGAATTAGTTTACATAGGAGCTTCTGATGAATTATGCAGATAGTACCTCATTTAGAAGTAGTGAAATAAGTTGAGTTCCATGATGTGGAATTTGTCAACTAGCTGTTGAGAAGTCACATACTTGCCAACCTAGAAAACTAGCAAAAGCTGACCAACAGCTTCAAAGCAGCTAACACAGTTCAGCTAACAGCTCAAGAACAGCCCTAACATGTGAAAACAAGTAGTTATACAGACTTTGTAACTTAAGCTGTAGGTATAACCCAATGTTCCTTCACTTATATTGGAGAGAAAAAAGTACTTGAAAGGCTGTAGTGGAAATTCAAATGTTGAAGCCACAAAATTGGTGATGCATTTCTAGGAATCCTGTGATATGCTGCCCCCGAAAAAAATAATTTTGGCTTAAAAATTATGCATTTGATTAATTTGAAGCAATTTTATGCATCCCAGTTATAGATCTGATTTTCAACAAAATCACTTCGCCAAAAGTTACCTCAATAGTCATTCTATCAAGAACCTCCCCATTGCCCTAGTTCACAGAGGCATTGTACTCTCTCCAGACCCAGTTCACAGAGACACTGCACCCCATCCAACCTCTCATCTTTTCACAGAAGCACTCTCCTCTACCACTCTTCTCCCCTCCACCAACCTAGTTCAGTTGGTGCTCTTATTCCACTCTCCCTCTTCAAGGTGGTATTTTTCCCTTCCTCCCGTCAATTCATGCTGGAACTCTTCCTCCCTCCCCACTTCCTCTCAGTTCATGCTGGCACTCTCCTCACCTCCCATCCCAAATCACTGCTCTCAGCTTCTCCTCTCTTCCCCCAAAGCGCTGTTCTCAGTTTCTCCCCTCTTCCTGCATAGCATAAGTCCCAAATTCTGCCCCATTGCTTCTTCACTTATTACCATCCATTGTCCCTTCTCTCTATCACCATCTAGTTACCGCCCTCTTCATTGCCATCAATTTCCATACTCTCTCTGCTCATTCCCCCTTCCCTCTTTCCTTCAGATCATCCGCTTTCACTACCATCCACTCCCCATCCCTTCTCGATCTATTCTGTTCTCGTCCCTTGCGCTTGCCGTGTATTCTGCCCTGTGATGTCATTCTCTCCCCATGCCCTCCTCTTTTCTCTCCCACCTTGCACTCTATCCTCTCAGCACATCCACCCAAGCCTTGTTCTTAAGAGTTCCCATGTCCAGAGACTTGTCACCCATATCCATAGTGTCAGGCGGTATTACTGAATATCATACGGAACTACATTTTTTTCTAAATATAGTCCACTCCTATTAATTTAAAGTCACAATCTGAATTAGTTGTTATTTCTGTGCTATGTTATTTGCGTTGCTTACTTTCAATTTTTTCGAGCAAAGAACAGAATTAAACTGTACAATCCAATGTTACAAACACCACACCAGACTAATTATCCATACTCCGTCTATTTCAGGCACCTTACCTATTTCTCCCACTGTTGCTGCTGCTCAATCTCTGCCTCACTGACCATCGGGTCCCACAGCTGTTCTCTCACTGGCTCCCATTGTTGCTTTTTCTCGCCAAGTTTGATTTTGTTGTGTATACAGTATGCACGATGAGATTGCTAATCCAAAGAATAAATCACTAATCCAAATAGTGTGCAACCTCAATTGGTTTGGTCTTGCAGCAGTGGACTGAATAATTTTCTACTGTGTCCCTGAAACCAAACTTAAAATTTACAAATGATGAGCAGGATGGCAGTGCTGGGGACTGGAACATTTTTCCTCATTGCATAAATTGACCCCATCAAGCACATCATTACATCATTACACCACAGATCTGATGCAAACTGCACTGACAAGGAGCACCCTGTTCCGAAGTATCATGACATTCTCATTCCCCTAATGGTTAATGTTTATGGTTTCTCTAAGTAAGATAATCCAATTAGTTATAAATTGTTGATCGGTTTTCGTTGCTATGAACTGATGTTAAGACTGCCTTAAGGTTCCCAAACTCATCTCACGTGGGGCTCATAACAGCCACCAGAGAGATTTTCTTTTCATCTGTTTTAGCTGGAACCAAGCCCAAGTCTCAACAATGAAAGGAGTAAGTTCGAGCCTGCTGGGCCGCCCAGCCTGCTTGTGCTATGACAGACAATCTATTATTATTTAATTATTCTACCAAAAATGAGAATATAATTCACTGCTTTAGATTTTAAAAGATAGAGGGTGGAAGCATTTTATTAAAATGATAACAGGTTCATTTAATGGGTGGAGTAATGAACAGAAGGAACATAGCAACAATATAACTTGACATATACATGTATTCTAACAATGTAGAACAGCCAAGTGTGGTTTTACTATTAGTCTTAAATGCAAAATAAGCAAGAACATAAAGAATTCTCCATAAACTTTATTATAGTTGCGTGAGGTAAGAATGCCACTTTTCAAAAAGTTTGCAGTGAAGGAGGGGTCGTCACCTAATTAGACTTTATGTTAAATAATTTAAAGCTACCAAATCTGCTTTAATTAAAAAGTATAACTACAATCTTTACTGTAGATTGACAGTGACAGAATGAATGGCCTATGTGTGTTTTGCATTGAAATGAAATGTAGACATGCTTGGTTACAAGTATTGTTAAATAACAGTACCTAATCATTCTAATACAATGTAAACAATTGTAAACGGTAAAAAGATTTTTTAAATCAACTCCCACAAATGTTGAGCATTTCTTTCATTCATTCTTCTTTCAAACAATTTCAAATCTTTTGCAGATAGTGCATTAACATACAGGTGTGAGGGCTCTTGATGTAACAAATATCCCACCCAATGGCTGAATTTGGTATATACAGGTTCTTATTTACAATGTTAGAACTCCCCCTCCATCATCAGTTGAGTAAAAGAGACTGGTCATTAAATTTATTAAGTCTCATTCTAACTCAAGAAACAGACACATATAAAGAGATGGTTCCATTGTTCTATACCAGGATAGCCATCTTTGAGGTTTTTTTGAGTGTATTTTTTATTGAATATGTTTTTTTATTTGGTTTTATTCCCACAAATGTGGCATTTGCATCCCCAATTCTCAAAAGTCTTTTAAAAAAATTGTGTGCTTCCCCTTTTAAATTTTCAGGTATTATCAGATAGAAATATTATTTATAACATTCTCAGATTACTGTTGTAGACCATGCTCCACAGTTCTTTGCAACCGAAAGATTATTTAATCTTAAAATATGTATCTTTGCACAAATCAAATCAGGTTGCAGTTTAAGTGTAGTGACATGCCTGTTTTCATTCTGGCACATATTCTAAGTACAAGCATATATACACATTTGTGCAGAATGTAAGTTGAAAGTATACAAGTACTTTGCAAAAATAGGTATTGAATTTTGCATAAACAGTGCAGGTTATTAGGTTGCAAAATACAAGATACATTTATAGCTATTTGAGAGAAAAAATAATTGGTTAAGTTACTTAAAATGAATTAATGGCCCGGAATTTGCCGTTGTAATGATGGCGAAACTGTCAGCGTTCGCCGTCATTACAACTGCGAATCTGACAGCAACTTCTGGAGTATGCACATGCGAAGTTAAACCCAGAAGTCCAGAAGTTGCTGTCAGTCATTCCCTGCTCCTCCACAGGGTGCGCTGTTGAACTCCCCACAGCCGGCAAGCAACTGAAATCACTGAACTGACGAGAACCTAAGCTTTTACATTGGAATATCGCTTTTAAAACCCCCCGAAAAAGTTAAGCCTTGTTGAATGAGGTATAACTGCATTTTTAATGGTGTACTGAGTCATAATTACTGCTGAACAACCGTTCTGGCCCTGAAGAACTAATTTTATATTTGTGGAATGTCAAATTTTCCCACTATGATTAAAATTCCATTGTATTTTATAATTTAAAAAAATTAAAGTTTGTTTATATTTCAGCTTCTACCATAATCCCATGTGTATGTCCCAATCTTTATTTCGCTCTCTGTAAAATTATTAAAAAGTGAAGGAAAATCAGTGCATTTTACTTCCTGGTTTGCTGTCTGTGAGAATTCTTCAAAGTGACTGGCTGCTTAGCCAGCTTGATGACATCACTGTTGCTGGATGCTGATGATCCCCTAGACTTGGCGTCAGATTCAAACTAACATCGGGAGAGGTGAAATCGACGCCAAAGAGATCGCTAGATCTTTGTGGGCAGCTTTCTTTGAAGTCAACGGCGAGTGCCATCACTTCGCCGCTGACCGCAAAATCCGGGCCAATGTCAACTGATACCAACGTCTTACAGGGACATTTTTCTTTCCCTTCTTTCAGTTCACTGGCAAGTTCGTTCATTGTTTCTGGGCAGTTCTAGTTATTAGTATTAAGCTGTTTTCTTATTTACAAAGTATAAGGTACTTTTCTGAAATAGGTGGTGAAAATGCTGATGGGAGGAGAAGGCAAAAGATGGCTTTCAAATCTGAATTAAATTAGGTCAGAATGCTAAATATTTGTGACCTCATCTTTAATAAATAGTCAGCAGGCAAGACTCGGTCATTAATGCTACACTTGTCACTCATACACTATACATTGTACAAGGAGAGCCAGAGAGGCTAAAGGCAGAGTGCAGTACTAGGTCCAGTTAATTATATATATATTTTAAAAAAGTGATTATAAAGCAGTTCATTTTATCTGGTAAGTGAAATATGGATTCTGTTTTTCTTTTGCTGAAGTCTGAGCACACGCATTATACATTCACCATGTTAGCAGTTTCTTTTGGATAAGTGGGGACTCTCCAGGCACCCTTTACATCAAAAGTTTTTTTTTGTTTTAAGTTATTTGCAAACAAACTGATCAACTATTTGGGTGCATTTTTTGCATTTGACGTAACAGCACCAATGGAATTTACAATGGCACCTTTCAACTTGCACAGTCTTGAACTGATCATAACCCCGTCCACAGCACATTAGCTCACAGCCATCCATTCCCTCAGAGGTCTTGTTACAGAGGCGGCCCGTTGTGCCCAGGGAGCCCGTGGTCTCATTCTTCACACAGTAATCAGGGCTCTGGTCGAGATAAACTAGGTCATCCGCAGTGGGAGGATTGAAGCGGCTGTTTACCAGCTCCAGCTTCCCTTTGCGGTTGATTTTCATGGCAGCAGCGCTGTCGTATTTTTCTTTCAGCAGATCGCCCACCTTCCGGAAATCAGCCAGTTGAAGCCAACATGTCTTCAAGCTGCAGGAGCCAGAAACACCATGGCACTTGCACGACACATCTGCCAGATTGTACACAGCCTGGAAAAAACAAGAAGGACAAAAGTATTACATCTCTAGAAATTAGATTTCATGAAACAAATTAGCTACGCTATGTTATATGTCTACTCTTTGCAGTTAATGCTGAACAGCTCTGCCAATTCCAGGTAAACAAATTGTGAACCACAATTCACCTGGATGTCTCTGGACTATAGAGGGGAGAAGAGTCAGGGTTCCTGTTCCTGATTGCTAACCAGTGAACTCTACTAGAATATACATGTGTGCATAATTGGTGAGGACAGGATCAGAGTCAGGACTTCAGAATCATGTCCTAACATGAGCAAGCTCATCAAGAAAGGAGAAAATTGTAGGGGAAAATATAAAGACTGTAAATTCCAAGCAGTTTAGAACATGGAATAAAAATGATGTAATACAGTATGTACACTTATAAAAGAAACACATTTCACTCGAAGGGTTAAAGTAAAAACAGGTCATGGTGCTGTTGACAGAATTCCTAAGAATAATGAGTTTGGACTCATTTCTCCCCTCTCATCATGAAGGTGTTGACACGCGAGGTACAGAATCCTAGGCACTGGCAACCCTTAGGTATCTCACTAGACGACATAACAGCCAAGCATGATGCTGTCCTCCTGCTGACAGGAGTGATGCAATAACAACAACAACTTGCATTTATATAGCCCATTAAAGATAGAAAAACACCCGAGGACACTTTACAGAGGTGTAATCAGAAAAGAAATGGATCTTCAAAGAATGCCAAGAGAGGCAAAGAGGGTAGTTGTGGGATTATCCAATGCAGATTCAAGCCTGGAACGGTGGCAGGAGAGTAGAACGACAAAGAGTAGTGATGGGTTAGGTTAGGGATTGATGGGGGGCAAAGTACCAGAGGGGGAGAAATTAACAGTGGCGTGACTGGGTGAAAGGAAAGGGAGGAGACAGGAGAGACGGGCCTGAGAAGGGCCAAGAGAATAAAAGAAAGGGAGATAGAAGCAATGGGCTCAGGTAGCCAAAATGTGCACGTGGATGGACAAAGAGAGAATTCAGGTTACATAGACATGGCAGAGATGAAGAGAAACATGTCCTGCTCTTAAACAGAGGACAGGGAGGAAACAACGTGATAAGAGTCCAAAGTTAAAGTCCTGTGGTGAAATAAAGGTGATCTGTAGACAGGGTGGAGTCAGTTTGTTGCGAACCAGTCTTCAGGGTCAAAAACAGTTGTGGAGCAGAAGTGGATCAGTGAGCCATTCGAGTGGCAGAATATCAATTGCTGAAGGTTGTCAGTGGAATCAGAGGGATGAGGAGGGGTGTGAAATCGACCATGAGCCAGAAAAAGCTGATTCAGGCATCTAGTGGAGGTGTGTAGTGGCCTCAGGTGTTCGCAATGTGCACCAGCAGACCGGGTTCACCAGCAGAGGAGCGAGGAGCAGCGGGATTGAAACCTAAGGACCAAGAGAAGTGAAGTCCAGTGAGCCAGTGAAGAGTGAAAGGTAAATTATTGGATCAGTGCAGAAGAGTGAGCAAGTCAGGGGGACAACTGGAGGAAGGTGAGGAGCACACGAGATTTGGAACAGCAGCAGTAATTTGAGAAGCCAGTCCAACCCAGTCCATCGAAGAATGATGGAGGAGTTCTGAAGGACGAATGAAGCAGAACAGAGTCAGAAGCCATGGGAAGCAAACGGATAGCAGGAAGGCCAAGATCATTCAGCAGCATGGGAACAGAACCGAGAGCAGACTGGGAACCAGCAAGAATAGATCAGAGCTATGACTCAGCGGAGAAATAGAAAACTGAGCCTGCAGAAGCAGGTCAGGTACTGGATGGAGGCAGTCGAGCAGAGAATGCAGTCTTAATAAAAGGTGGTGGGAAAGGTAGTGGTCACAGTTAAGCCCAGAAGCAAGTGGAGAAATTGAATTCGGCCTAGGAGAAAGATGTCCAGGTCCCACACAGCAGCGCAGTAAAGCGAGGATCCAGCAGTGCCCCTTGACATTCAACGGCATTACCATCGCCGAATCCCCCACCATCAACATCCTGGGGGGGTCACCATTGACCAGAAATTTAACTGGACCAGCCACATAAATACAGTGGCAACAAGAGCAGGTCAGAGACTGGGTATTCTGCGGCGAGTGTCTCACCTCCTGACTCCCCAAAGCCTTTCCACCATCTACAAGGCACAAGTCAGGAGTGTGATGGAATACCCTCCACTTGCCTGGATGAGTGCAGCTCCAACAACACTCAAGAAGCTCGACACCATCCAGGACAAAGCAGCCCGCTTGATTGGCACCCCATCCACCACCTTAAACATTCACTCCCTCCACCACCAGCGCACCGTGGCTGCAGTGTGTACCATCTACAAGATGCACTGCAGCAACTCGCCAAGGCTTCTTCGGCAGCCCCTCCCAAACCCGCGACCTCTACCACCTAGAAGGACAAGGGCAGCAGGCACATGGGAACACCACCACCTCCAAGTTCCCCTCCAAGTCACACACCATCTTGACTTGGAAGTATATCGCCGTTCCTTCATCGTCGCTGGGTCAAAATCCTGGAACTCCCTCCCTAACAGCACTGCGGGGGTACCTTCACCACACAGACTGCAGTGGTTCAAGAAGGCGGCTCACCACCACCTTCTCAAGGGCAACCAGGGTTGGGCAATAAATGATGGCCTTGCTCACATCCCATGAATGAATTAAAAAAATTTTTAGGAATAGTGGGTCTGCCTCAGCTTGGGAACTTATTATATTGTCAAACTACAGTGAGAATTCACCTGGTGGTTGAAAGAAGGAGAATGCAATAGAATGAAAAAGGGTGGTACTCTGCTTGTATTAATAAAATGCAAAGTTCTACAGGTATTCAAATATTTTTCTCTAAATTAACTGCTTGTTGCGTAAGATCATTAGGCTTTTAAATAAGTATATTGTTCATTTTATAATCTTTACAAATTCCTTTTCAATACATTTGCAAAGCGAAACACTTTACAATTACATTCACATCAGTAATTGAAAAGATGCTTAAAGGAACTTTTACGAATGCAATATATGACTGCTTAGATAGAGAGGGGCATATTAAATAGGGCGGTCACAAGGACTTTAAGCTAGTAAATGGGGGGGAGGGCTCAGGTGGAAATTGTAGTACAAATAATTGTTCAAATACATACAAAAGGGAAGAGAGTAGAGCAACAGTCAGAAATTGTGCTTTAGGCACTACAGGTAAAGGGAAAACAAAAAGATGTAAAGTGATTAAGCCAGGAAAGAGAAATAAGAAACATGTGAGTAAAACATTAGAGCTGAAGGACAGGCTAGAGTGTGTGGCCCAAATAAACGTTCTTTATACAAACGCACGGAGTATAAGAAATAAATTGAATGAACTGCAGGCGCAAATTCAAATTGGAGGGTATGACATGGTAGCCATTACTGAGACATGGCTGTTAGATGGTCAGGACTGAGAACTAAATATAACAGCTTATAAGGTCTACAGGAAAGATAGGAAAAATGGTAGAGGGGGAGGAGTAGCCTTAGGGATTAAGGATAAAATCACTTCAATGATAAGAGAGGATATAACGACAGATAAACAGGCAGTGGAGACTTTATGGGTAGAATTAAGAAATAGGAAAGGATTTAAGACTGTAGAGGGAGTTGTGTATAGGCCCCCAGGTAGCAGCTGTGAAGTGCTAGATTGTATAAATGCAGAGATTAGACAAGCGTGTCTCAAAGGCAGAGTGGATTTAATGGGGGATTTTACCTTTCAGAGAGATTGGGATAAGCAGACCAGCACCTGTCAGAAAGGTAGTGAATTTCTTGAGTATGTTCAGGATAGGTTTCTACAACAAGATGTCCCAGGAGCAACAAGGGGCATGCCATATTTTTTTTTTATTCCTTCATGGGATGTGGGTGTCGCTGGCAAGGCCAGCATTTATTGCCGATCCCTAATTGCCCTTGAGAAGGTGGTGGTGAGCCGCCTTCTTTCACCGATGCAGTCCGTGTGGTGAGGGTACTCCCACAGTGCTGTTAGGGAGGAAGTTCCAGGATTTTGACCCAGCGACGATGAAGGCACGGGCGATATACTTCTAAGTCAGCATGGTGTGTAACTTGGAGGGGAACTTGGAGGTGGTGGTGTTCCCATGTGCCTGTTGCCCTTGTCCTTCTAGGTGGTAGAGGTCGCGGGTTTGGGAGGTGCTGCTGAAGAAGCCTTGGCGAGTTGCTGCAGTGCATCTTGTAGATGGTACACACTGCAGCCACGGTACGCCGGTGGTGGAGGGAGTGAATGTTTAAGGTGGTGGATGGGGTGCCAATCAAGCAGGCTGCTTTGTCCTGGACGGTGTCGAGCTTCTTGAGTGTTGTTGGAGCTACGTTCATCCAGGCAAGTGGAGAGTATTCCATCACACTCCTTACTTGTGCCTTGTAGATGGTGGAAAGGCTTTGGGGAGTCAGGAGGTGAGACACTCGCCACAGAATACCTAGCCTCTAACCTGCTCTTGTTGCCACAGTATTTATGTGGCTGGTCCAGTTAAGTTGCTGGTCAATGGTGACCCCCCAGGATGTTGATGGTGGGGGATTTGGCGATGGTAATGCCGTTGAATGTCAAGGGGAGGTGGTTAGACTCTTGCTTGTCGGAGATAGTCATTGCCTGGCACTTCTGTGGCGCGAATGTTACCTGCCACTTATCAGCCCAAGCCTGAATGTCGTCCAGGTCTTGCTGCATGTGGGCATGGACTGCTTCATTATCTGAGGAGTTGCGAATGGCACTGAACACTGTGCAGTCATCAGCGAACATCCCCATTTCTGACCTTACGTTGGAGGGAAGGTCATTGATGAAGCAGCTGAAGATGGTTGGGCCTAGGACACTGCCCTGAGGAATTCCTGCCGCGATGTCCTGAGGCTGAGATGATTGACCTCCAACCACAACAACAATCTTCCTTTGTGCTGGGTATGACTTCAGCGAGTGGAGAGTTTTCCCCCGCTTCCCATTGACTTCAGTTTTACTGGGGCTCCTTGATGCCAGACTCGGTCAAATGCTGCCTTGATGTCAAGGGCAGTCACTCTCACCTCACCTCTGGAATTCAGCTCTTTTGTCCATGTTTGGACCAAGGCTGTAATGAGGTCTTGAGCCGAGTGGTGCTGGCAGAACCCAAACTGAGCATCGGTGAGCAGGTTATTGGTGAGTAAGTGCCGCTTGATAGCACTGTTGATGACACCTTCCATCACTTTGCTGATGATTGAGAGTAGACTGATGGGGCGGTAATTGGCTGGATTGGATTTGTCCTGCTTTTTGTGGACAGGACATACCTGGGCAGTTTTCCACATTGTCAGATAGATGCCAGTGTTGTAGCTGTACTGGAACAGCTTGGCTAGAGGCGCGGCTAGTTCTGAAGCACAAGTCTTCAGCACGATAGCCGGGATGTTGTTGGGGCCCATAGCCTTTGCTGTATCCAGTGCGCTCAGGTGTAGGCCGATATGAATCATCCACTCGGCACTTCTTAGATTTAGTAATGAGTAATGAGCCAGATTTAGTTAACAGCCTAACTGTGCTTGAACATTTATCCAATAACGATCATAACAGGTTCGAGTTAGGGTTAGGGGAGTGTTTGAAAGGGAGAAATGCGAAACAGCTACGAAGGGCTGGATTTTATGAACCTCGGGTCTGTGGTGGGCGATGTCAGGTGGTGGGTCCTGACCCCGCTGCTGGCTCCATCCCGGCCTCTGAAATGAATTTCCCGAGATTGGGCTTGTTAAGCCCGCCCAGCGCGTTTCCCGGCCAATTAGAAGAAGCGGGTCTGATGGTCTCATTTGATGACGCATCATCAGCCGGTTTCCTTAAAGGGACCATGGCCAAATTTATTTTGACATTTGTGCTGTCAGTGTTCTACAGCATTGAAGTGCTGCGCACACTGACAATCACTGCACAGAGGTGCAGGACCGCAACCAGGCTCTCCCATGACTCCTCCATATGCTTATGGGGGGAGTCACAGCACGCAGGGAGGTCCTCTTCCCTTCCCATGGGCGGAAGAGACCTCCCTAGGCGATCAACACAGCCTGGTTGCACATTGTACAGGAGGCCACAAGTGGGGATGTGGTCAGGAAGACTTCGGTGCAGTGCCGCAAACATTTCAATGATCTCAGCAGATCACGAAACATTAGTACAAAGCCACACTCAACCTCATCCTCATCCTGCTGTGCCACTCATCACATCTCCATCACTCTGCCTTCCCAACCCTACTCCTGCACATCCTCACTCACACCAACTTACCTTGCACCTCCACCCATCCCTCTCTATCTACATTATCACATCCCCATCTCACTAGCCACCCCTCACACTCACCCTCATCCTAGTGCAATCACACCAACTAACAACACACAAGGGTAGGCACTTGGGTGTTTTATCCAATGTTCATGTAAAGTTTCTGTTAATGTGGTGTCAAACACTGAAACCTTTATTTTCAATACTTTCTGTTCTTGGACAGATTCGTGTGCACCTTTGGAAGTGGCTTAGTGAGTTACAGTGAATGGTGAAACATAACGGTACCCCCTGCAATGGTGATAAGTGTGAAAAGGATGGCTTGGGCATTGTAGGGATGCTTTATGGTGTTGGTGTGGGGTGGTGCCAACCTGGCGCATCATGTTGATTGCGGAGAAGGTTGGTGTTGTTGTTGGTGCTGCTGGTGTGCCTGGTGCTGCTGGTGTTGGGGCTGATCATGGTGGGATTCTGAGGACCAACGTGAGAGAGTTTCAAGGGCACCCATGCTGATCGACTAGATGGCAGGTGAAGTAGAGATGACAGAAGCGATCTGTCAATGCTGGGAGAGGTAATGGGTCAGACTGGATGGAGGCTTGTGTAAAGACTTGCAGAATTCTGAATCTGTAGTGGAGATGCATTTTTGAGAAGCTAGTAGTTAAGGGAACATTTCTCAATCAGCTGGGAGCTTTGACTTGACATTTGAAGCTGTCAACTCATCAGCTGATTCAATGGCCACTGACCTCCCGCCTCAGCTTCACAGACAACCTGTCAAATTCAAAAATGGGGAAAAAGCCATTGTTTTAATGATTTTAATTGCCTCCCCCACCGCTGCGTGTCGGGTCTGCTCAGCGCTGGCAGACCCAACATTTAGTAAAGGCGCGTGGTGGCGGGTTCACAGCGGGGTCCCGATCCGATGGGGAAGAAACCACTTTCTCACCCAACCCGCCACCGATCACGCCCGCTGACCCCCCGCAAAATCCAGCCCTAAGATTCTAGATTGAGGTAAGGCCGACTTCAACGGGATGAGACAGAGACTGTCCACAGTAAACTGGGCAAATCTGTTAATGGGTAAAACGACAGAAGATCAGTGGGAGATGTTCAAAAAAGAATTAATGTGATACAGAACCAGTTTATACCCCTGAGGGGCAAGAGTTCTACTTGCCAAAAAAAAAGCCATTGACGACTAAAGAGGTAAGAGAAAGCATAAAACTAAAAGAGAAAGCATACAAAAATGCAAAAATAGCACTGGTACCGGCGAATGGGAAAGATATAAAGAACAGCAAAGGATCACAAAACAGAGAGTAAATGCTACAATAAGGGAGTATGAAAAGAAATGTGCAAGAGATATCAAAATCAACACAAAGAATTTTTAAAATTATATTAGGAAAAAGAGGGTAGTCAGGAGCAATGTCGGCACCTCAAAAACTGATATCGGTAATATTGTCAATGATAATAAGGAAATGTTGAAATTTTTTTTTTTATTCGCTTATGGGATCTGGGCGTCGCTGGCAAGGCCGGCATTTATTGCCCATCCCTAGTTGCCCTTGAGAAGGTGGTGGTGAGCCACCTTCTTGAACCGCTGCAGTCCGTGTGGTGAGGGTACTCCCACAGTGCTGTTAGGGAGGGAGTTCCAGGATTTTGACCCAGCGACGATGAAGGATCAGCGATATACTTCTAAGTCAGGATGGTGTGTGACTTGGAGGGGAACTTGGAGGTGGTGGTGTTCCCATGCGCCTGCTACCCTTGTCCTTCTAGGTGGAAGAGGTCGCGGGTTTGGGAGGTGCTGCCGAAGAAGCCTTGGCGAGTTGCTGCAGTGCATCTTGTAGATGGTACACACTGCAGCCACGGTACGCCGGTGGTGGAGGGAGTGAATGTTTAAGGTGGTGGATGGGGTGCCAATCAAGTGGGCTGCTTTGTCCTGGATGGTGTCGAGCTTCGTGAGTGTTGTTGGAGCTGCACTCATCCAGGCAAGTGGAGAGTATTCCATCACATTCCTTACTTGTGCCTTGTAGATGATGGAAAGGCTTTGGGGAGTCAGGAGGTGAGACACTTGCTGCAGAATATCCAGCCTCTGACCTGCTCTTGTTGCCACAGTATTTATGTGGCTGGTCCAGTTCAGTTTCTGGTTAATGGTGACCCCCAGGATGTTGATAGTGGGGGATTCGGTGATGGTAATGCCGTTGAATGTCAAGGGGAGGCGGTTAGACTCTCGCTTGTTGGAGATAGTCATTGCCTGGCACTTCTGTGGCGCGAATGTTACCTGCCATTTATCAGCCCAAGCCTGAACGTCGTCCAGGTCGTGTTGCATGCGGGCATGGACTGCTTTATTATCTGAGGAGTTGTGAATGGCGCTGAACACTGTGTAGTCATCAGCGAACATCCCCATTTCTGACCTTATGTTGGAGGGAAGGTCATTGATGAAGCAGCTGAAGATAGTGTGGCCTAGGACACTGCCCTGAGGAACTCCTGCAGTGATGTCCTGGGGCTGTGATGATTGACCTTCAACCACCACAACCATCTTCCTTTGTGCTAGGTATGACTCCAGCCAGTGGAGCATTTTCCCCGATTCCCATTGACTTCAGTTTTACTAGGGCTCCTTGATGCCAGACTCAGTCAAATGCTGCCTTGATGTCAAGGGCAGTCACTCGTACCTCAGCTCTGGAATTCAGCTCCTTTGTCCATGTTTGGACCAAGGCTGTAATGAGTTCGGGAGCCGAGCGGTCTTGGCGGAACCCAAACTGGGCATCAGTAAGCAGGTTATTGGTGAGTAAGTGCCGCTTGACTGTACTGTCGATGACACCTTCCATCACTTTGCTGATGATTGAGAGTAGACTGATGGGGCAGTAATTGGCCGGGTTAGATTTGTCCTGCTTTTTGTGGACAGGACATACCTGGGCAGTTTTCCACATTGTCGGATAGATGCCAGTGTTGTAGCTGCACTGGAACAGCTTGGCTAGAGGCGCGGCTAGTTCTGGAGCACAAGTCTTCAGCACAATAGCCGGGATGTTATCGGGGCCCATAGCCTTTGCTGTATCCAGTGCGCTCAGCCGTTTCTTGATATCACGTGGAGTGAATCGAATTGGCTGAAGACTGGCTTCTGTGATGGTGGGGTCCTCGGGAGTAGGCCGATATGGATCACCCACTCGGCACATCTGGCTGAAGTTGGTTGCAAACGATTCAGCCTTGTCTTCTGCACTCACGTGCTGGGCTCCATCATCATTGAGGATGGGGATATTCTTGGAGCCTCCTCCTCCCGTTAGTTGTTTAATGGTCCACCACCATTCACGACTGGATGTGGCAGGACTGCAGAACTTTGATCTGATCCGTTGATTGTGGGATCGCTTAGCCCTGTCTATAGCATGCTGCTTCCGCTTTTTAGCATGCATACTTATTTTGTGTCAGTATTTACAGTAGAGGAAGAGGATAGCATGCTGGAAATCACGAGGAAACTAATATTGAATCAGGGAGAGGGACTCAATAAAATTAGCGTAATTAAAATAACAGTAATGAAGAAAATAATGGCACTAAAGAGTGACAAATCCCCAGGACCAGATGGCTTCCATCCCAGGATTTTAAAGGAAGTAGGTGAGCACATTGCAGATGCCCTAACTATAATCTTCCAAAGTTCTCTCGATTCTGGAACCGTTCCTTTAGATTGGAAAATTGCGCATGTCACTCTGCTATTTAAGAATGGCGAGAGAGGGAAACCAGAGAATTATAGACCAGTTAGCCTAACATCTGTTGTCGGGAAATTACGAGAGTCTATAATTAAGGATAGGGTGACTGAACACCTCAAAAATTTTCAGTTGGTCAGAGAGAGCCAGCATGGATTTGTGAAAGGTAGGTCATGCCTGACAAACCTGATTGAATATTTTGAGGAGGTGACTAAAGTAGTGGACAGGAGAATGCCTATGGATGTTATTTATATGGACTTCCAGAAGGCATCTGATAAAGTCGCATATAAGAGACTGCTAACTAAGGTAGAAGCCCATGGAATTGTAAATTATTGACCTGGTTAGGAAATTGGCTGAGCGGCAGGAGACAGGCAGTAGGGATAATGGGCAGGTACTCTAATTGGCAGGATGTGACTAGTGGTGTCCTGCAGGGATCTGTGTTGGGGCCTCAACTATTCACAGTATTTATTAACGACTTAGATGATGGCAGAGAAAGCCATATATCCAAATTTGCCAATGACACAAAGATAGCTGGCATTGTAGGCAATGTAGATGAAAGCATAAAATTACAAAAGGATATCGATAAATTAAGGGAATGGCCAAAACTGTGACAAATGGATTTCAATGTAGGCAAATGTGAGGTCATCCACTTGGAAAAAGGATAGAACTGGGTACTTTCTAAATGGTGAAAAGCTAAAAACAGTGGATGTCCAAAGAGACTTGAGGTCCAGGTACATAGATCATTAAAATGTCATGAACAGGTACAGAAAATAATCAAAAAGGCTAATGGAATGCTGGCCTTTATATCTAGAGGACTAGAATACAAGGGCGTCGAAGTTATGCTGCAGCTGTACAAAACCCTGGTTAGACCACACCTGGAGTGAGCAGTTCTGGGCACCACACCGTAGGAAGGATATATTGGCCTTGGAGGGAGTGCAGCGTAGGTTTACTTGAATGATACCCGGACTTCAAGGGTTAAATTTCAAGGAGAGTTTACACAAATTAAAGTTGTATTCCCTAGAATTTAGAAGGTTAAGGGTTGATTTGATTGAAGTTTTCAAGATATTATGGGGAGCAGATAGGGTAGATAGAAACTATTTCCGCTGGTTGGGGAGTCTCGGACTAGGGGGCATAGTCTAAAAATTAGAGCCAGACCCTTCAGGAGTGAAATTAGGAAATACTTCTACACAGAAAGGATAGTAGAAGTTTGGAACGCTCTTCCACAAATGGCAATTGATGCTAGATCAACTGTTAATTTTAAATCTGAGATTGATAGATTTTTGTTAAGCAAAGGTATTAAGGGATATGGGCCAAAGGTTAGGTCACAGATCAACCATGATCTCATTGAAGGGCGGAACAGGCTCGAGGGGCTAAATAGCCTACTCCTGTTCCTATGTTCCTATTAGGTACACCCAATATGGCTTCAAAAAAAGGTCATGTCTTACAAATTTGATTGTATTTTCTGAAGAAGTCACCAAGATGTTGGATGAGGGAAGCCCAGCAAACATTGTTTACTTGAGACTTCCAAAAAGCTTTTGACAAGGTACCGCATAAGAGGTTTCTCTACAAAATCAAAGCCTCCAGTATTAGTGGTAATATATTGAGCTTGATTGAGAACTGGCTGGAGGGGCATTGGTAGAAAGTTATTATAGATGGATTTGGATCTGTTTGGAGACCGGTCACCAGTGGTGTCCTGCAGGGATCAGTGTTGGGACCATTGCTCTTTACTATTTTTATTAATGATCTAGATATAGGTGTTGGAGGAACAATCTGTAAGTTTGCAAATAATACTAAGGTTTGTGCGAGTATAAGGACTGTACACGATGCGCAACTGCTTCAGCCGGATCTTGATGCATTGGGGGATTGGGCTTGTGACTGGCAAATAATGTTGAACTTTAAGTGCAGTGTTATGCATGTGGGTAGGGTGAATGCTGAACCTACATACACCCTTCAGGAAAAAGCATTAAAGCAAGTGGAGAAAGAAAGAGATCTGGGCGTTCCAATACATAGATCGCTAAAGGTTCATGAGCTATGCCGTGAAACGATAGCTGGGGGTTAATTTATAGGAAAATTGACTATAAAACAAAGCATACTATTTTGTCCTTGTACAAGACCTTAGTCAGGCATCAATTAGAATACGGAGCCCGGATTTTGTGATGGGAATGACGCCAAAACTTTCAGCGTTTACCATCATTACCCCTCTGAAACTGACCGTAACTTTAGAATTTAGTGCATGCGCAGATAAACCCGGAAATCTTGAAGTTGCGGTCAGTCATTCCCTGGTCCGCCACAGGCTGCGCTGTGGAACTCCCCATAGCCGGCAATCAGTGAAATCAGTTGAACTGACGAAAACTTCCCCTTTTCTGCTCTAATATCGCTGTTAAACACCCCATAAAAAGTTAAGCCTCATTGAAATGGGTCTAACTGGGGTTTTAATGGCGTATTGACTACAGAACAACTATTCTGGCCCCAAAAAACTAATTTTATATTTGTGGAATGTCAAATTTCTCCATTATGATAAAAATTACTAGATTTTTAAAATAATTTTAAAAAATTTAAAGTTTGTTTATGATATTTCAGCTTCTATCTTAACCCCATGTATATGTCCCAATCTTTATTTCACTTTCTATAAAAAAAAATAAAAATGAAATGATAATCGGTGCTTTTTATTTCCGCTTTTTCTTTCCCGGTTTGCTGTCTGTGAGAATTCTTCAATGTGATTGGCTGCTTAGACAGCTTGATGACATTACGACTAATGTACGCTGGGGATCCCCTGTTGACAGCACTACAATCAAATTAAGGTCGAGAAAGCTAAAGTTTTCGCCATAGAGATCGCAAGATCATTGTGGACAGCTTTCTTCGACGTCAGCGGCGATCGCCGTCGCTTTGCTGCTGACTGCAAATTCCGGGCCATTATTTCAGATTTCCAGCATCCACAGCATTTTGCTTTTGTGTTAAAAGAGACCACCTGAGTTCATAAGGAACAAAAAAGAGTGAAGGAATATCACACATGCAGCACTTTAATAAAGTTAAACTATATAAACTATATCAGGAAGCAAATAAGAAAAACATAAGAAACAAAGGGCACCTATGGGAAGTTAAAACAAAAGGGGACAAACTAAAGAATTAAGTTTTATAAAGAAGACACTAGTGATAAGTAAGATGGATGGCATACGGTGTGTTTGCTGTAGGATGTTTATAAAGGGGAAATCCAGGTTTAACAGAAGGTTAAAGCAATGCGATAATTGTCAAATGCTCAATAAACTAAAAGAAAAGCATTAGAGGGGACGGTAAAAAACTTACAAGGGCAGATAAAAGTGAGGGAATTTTAAGGACAAATGGATAGTATTAGACTTAGTAATTGAATCATCACAGGTCAGTGAAATGAGCAGACTAACTCTTGAACTTATGAGCACACCACCAGAGAGCAGAGCTGGTGACGAGCACAATCAGGAACAGAGTTGCCATGAAATAGATACAAGTACTGAAGGAAGCCAAGGAAATGGAGATAGAGCATACATTAAAGTTAATAAAAATAATAAGAAAGACTGTGAAGCTACCAAAAAGATTTATTTACAAGCAGATACCAGGCCCTGTCCGAGGAAACAAGTTGTCAGAGGAACAGGCAGCTAGAAAAAACAGGTTGACAACTTGGTTTGAAACATAGGCCCGATATTTACAGGGAGGGGGGGCAACTTTCAGTGCTCAGGAGACCCGGAAATACAGAAAAGGCGGGGGTCCTGCCGAATTTAACGGCAAGACCTCATTTGAATATTTGTACTCAGTTTTCCACCCGGCAAATGACCAGATTGAGAGGCTGGCTGGCTGCCCTGCAGGAAAGACTGATGTTCAAGACCGCAGCCGGGGGCCGGAGAGGAGGGAGGGAGGGGAGAGATCACAGGGGAGGAAGAGATCACGGAGGGGGGGGCGAGATTATAGGGGAGAGATCGCAGGTGGAGAGATCGTGGAGCGATCGCGAGGGGTCTGAAGATCGCGGGGAGGGGGTCGGCCGATTGCGGGGGGGAGTGGGGGGGCGGCGATCATGGGGAGGGAGGCTGATCGTCGCAGTTTAGCTTGGGGGGCCGGGGGGAGCACTTCTGCTCCTCATGGTCCACAAGCAGTGCTGGAAAAGCACTTACCTGCTGGATCCGGCAGTTCTCGACTCCTTTTAGCTGCCGGGGTTCCCGAGCCTTGGGAAACCAGACCCACAGCCATTAAATCCAAATGGCTGCTAAAATCTGAGGCATGCAGCTTCATTAACATATTATAATTACTGACCCGCCTCTCAAGAGCAGGTTACTCACCCGCCCCAGTTAAACTGGAATTAGGCGTGCTCACGCCGAGTTGGGTTCGGGTTTCCCATTTTATAGAATTTAACCCCCTGCCCCGGCCCTCTCCCACCCATCCTGGGGGATTAAAATTCCCCCCATAGTTTGCAAGTCACAAAGGTTGTAATCATTGGGGGTTCTTTGCTCAAGAAAAGTGAATAGCCATGTGTATCATAAGGACAATACCTTTAGGTATCGGCCTTTACTTAGTGGTAGCACTCTCGCCTGAGTCAGGAGGTCGTGGGTTCAAGCCCCACTCCGGAGACTTGAGCACATAATGTAAGTTGACACTAAGGGAGTGCTGCAATGTCGGAGGTACTCTTCTTTAAATGAGACTTAAAACCAATCCCATCTGCCCTCTCAGGTGGACGTAAAATATTGCATGGCACTATTCAAAGAGGAGCAGAGGAATTCTCCTAGTATCCTGGTTAACATTTATCCCTCAATCAACATCACTAAAACAGACTATCTGGTCATTTATTTTATGCTGTTTGTGGGACATTGTTGTGTGCAGATTGGCTGCCGCATTTCCCATCATTACAACAGTGACTACACTTCAAAAGTAACTCATTGACTATGAACCACTTTGGGACATTAATGTCGTGAAAGGTGCTATGTAAATACAAGTTCCTTCTTGTAGGATGCTCAGTTGTCAATCTAGATTCAGACCTGTATAGAAGAAAAATTAGAAGGGATACTGTAAGGGATAGGAAGGGGCAAGTTGGTGGCAGTCTACATAAGTTTAAAAGACATGGGGAGAAATTAGCAGTCACAAATACAAGGATTGCCTCTAGACTCAAAGATAGGGGATGCAAACTAATGTTCTGCAGTATATATCTGGTGTTTCAGAAAGGAAAGCAGTTCACCAAGAAATCTGAGGATGGAAATGAATGGCTGGTAACACGGTGTGAAAAAAACAACGCTACTTTCATAAATAATTGGAAACACTTACAGAACAAAAAGGACTGGTACAGGAGAGATGGGCTGCACCTAAACCAAATAGATACAAAGTTGCAAAGAACATTGAGGCAGCAATCAAAAATCCTTTAAACTAGATAAGGGGAGGGAGAGGGAAGAAAAATTGATCCCAGATGAGATGGATCGCAGAGTAGAAGGTAGTTAACGGGTGAATATGGACAACAATACCCAGAGAGGCATGCATGAACTGGAGACCAGTAATAGGCAGACACTGGGGAACATGAAAGGAGGTTATATGCATGAATGCCGAAAGCATTATAAATAAGATACTGCAACTGGAGGCTATGGTGGCAACAGGGAACTACAATATTGTGGAAATAACAGAAACATGGTTAAAGCCAGAAGATGGAATGAATTTAACACTCAAGGGCACAGAGTGTTCAGAAAAAAAGAGGGTGGGCGGAAAAGGAAGTGGCATAGCCCTATATGTCAGGCATACCTGGGTGGAAAATTAAATGCCTGTGGGAGGGGCAAGCTACCATATGAATTCCTCTGGTTAGATATCTCAAATACCAAGTAAAATTCAAGCTTATACTCAGGGTATGCTACAGAACTCCAGGAGGACAATTTGCTCTATGAAGAGGATATGCGAGAACAGGAAAGTTATTTTAATGGGAGACTTTAATCAACCAATATTTGTTAATGACCCAGACAACATACAGGAAATAGAAGTCATAGCACCCCTGGGGGATAATAACCACAAAATGATCAAGTTCAGCATGATCTAGGAGCCAGAAATACCTAAGAGCAGGAGTCCGGTATATAACTTTAAACGGTCTAAATTCAAAGAAATGAAGGAACAACTGGGTACAGTAATCTAGTGGTTATGGTACTGGACTAGCAACCTAGAGTTTATGAGTTCAAATCCCACCATGGCAAGTTATGAAACTGAATTCAATAATTCTAGAAATTCATGAACTGGCACCAGAATATAACCATGAAAGCTGCTGGATTGTTGTAAAAATCCAACTGGTTCAATAATGTCCTTTAGGGAAGGGAACCTGCCATTCCTACCCAGTCTGGCCAACATGTGACTCCAGTGCCACAGCACATGATTGACTTAATGCCCTCAGGGCGACTAGGGATGGGAAATAAATATAGCTTTGCTAGTGTCGTCCACATCCCAAGAATAAAAAAATACTGAAGCAAATGGATTGGGTGCTCAGCAACACTTCAGTGGAGGGGAGGTGGAACACCTTAAATGGAATAATGCTGAGCATGCAGGATAAATACATTCCTAAAACTAACAGACTCAGATAAACAAACATGCCCCTCAATAGATTAACAAACAAATTAAAAGTGAAATAAAAAAGAAAAACAACCTCTACAAATCCTCCAGGGTGAAAAGGGAAGGGTTCACCCAGATAAATAAAAGGGTGATCAGAAGGGCAAAGTGGAACCTGGAAAACAGTATAACAGCAGGGGCTAAAGACAAATGTAAAAAATTATTTTAGTTTACTAACAGTAAGAGGGCCATCAAAAAAGAGGTTAAAACCCTAAGTTTATTTCTGGATAGAGGAATCAAGATGTGCTAAATGGACTTCCTCATCTGTAACAGTTTTGTGATCTTTTGATGTTCAATCTGCACAAAACATCTGAAAGAATAAGATATTATTGCCTCCTATTGACTGCTATAAACATGGCACTGATGAGTTTCTCCTATCTAATAGAATTGTAATTAAAATTACTATTGACTCACTTTAAAAATAATTTGTGTTCTTTCTACATGATAAAAGCAGGGACCCAGCATGTACACCACAAGGTGTACATGGTGGGTACAGTAGCATAGTGGTTATGTTACTAGACTAGTAATCTGGAGATGTGAGTTCAAATCCCAACATGGCAGCTGAGAAATTTAAAGTCAGTTAATTAAATAAATCTGGAATAAAAAGCTAGTGTCAATAATGATGACCAGGAAACTACCAGATTGTTGTAAAAACCCATCTGGTTCACGAATGTCCTTTAGGGAAGGAAATCTGCAGTCCTTATCCGGTCTGGCCTACATGTGACTCCAGACCCACAGCAATGTGGTTGACTCTTAACTGCCCTCTGAAATGGCCGAGCAAGCCACTCAGTTGTAACAAACTGCTACAATGATTGCGGCGGCTCACCACCATCTTCTCAAAGGCAATTAGGGAAGGGTAATAAATGCTGGCCTTGCCAGCGACGCCCACATCCCGTGAACAGATTTTTTAAAAACTATACATTTCACTGGTGCTTCATCTTTTAATATCTGTTGCTATTATTTCAGAAAGTGTGTATCTTATTTTTAAACCTTCTTGCAGGGGGGGGGGGGGGTTATTTTGAGATTAAAGTGTACATTTTACTACATATTAAACTTTTCTAACATTGTCAATGGAAAACTTTTGTTTTTGAGCTTTATCTAGACCGTTTGTTTATTCTTAAGGTAGATTTTTAACTAAATTTCACAGTTCCTAATGTATTCTGAATCAGTTTCCTCTCAGCTGGCTATTTGCAAAAGTATACATCAGATGCTTGGACAGATAGTTTATATTGAAGCCTTGTGGGTTTCACGTACAATTGGACGTAATCACAGAATACAATCCACGTAACACTGGTAAATTATTGGCCATAATTATAAACAGACAGACTGGTAGACTGTAACCCAAATCATCAAATAAAAATCCTATAATCCCATGCAGTCACCATCATTAATGGCCCCAAATATAATCCCTTTTACAAAACCTAGGCAAACTATTTTCCACCTATCTGCCTGAAAGCTCCATGTCTCCTCCACTTGTGTAATTCTTCCCTCCTCCAAAAGCAAAAACAATACCATCCATGTCTTCACTAGGATGGTGAGACAGTCAGGAAGAAAACAACAATACAGTCTCTGTTTTCTGGCTTGCAGTGAAGCCAGCTCTGTGTATGCATAGCCTTCCATGACCCGGAAGGAAAGCACAAACAGTTGCTCATTGCTGAGAGGGACTTATGATGCTGACTGGCTGGAACCAGGGAACAGACATTTTAAAAACAAAAAGCTAACTTTTCACAGCACTGAGTGAAATTAGGATTTATATTTTTCAATATTATAAAGTGAGCCACTAAAACAAGAAATGCTTATGTTCAGGATCTGACTGTCCAGAAAAAAAGGCTCCATTTTATGTGGTCACAGAAGTTTTATTAAAGAAGTCAGGCTCTTCTGATCAGTTTCTTACCAATCCATCTTGCTCATTGTAGTGTGGGAAGTTCTTAACTCTCTTGAGAATTTGATATCTCTATTTAGGCCCTATCATTTACTATAAGGGGGAGCAAAAATGCAGTGGAAAGGCATCATTAATCTGTACAGATGCCATAACATTTTGCATGCATCAAACACACAATTCTAATATATAAATTAGTTCAGTGATATCTTAAGATTTATTCAGGATATTGGTACCAATAAACTACAAGAAAAATCATAAGCAAATACGGTTCAATATTATAGCAATACAGTGATGACTTTATAGAGGTATATAAAATATAAAGGGAATGGCAAAGGTAAATCTGTAATATTTCTTTTATATATGCAAGTTCTTTCTTATCACAGACAGAATTGTCACATTAGTTCTAAATTTATCTTTTACTAGCTTGCATCTACATCCCAGCTTTTTGCCTAAAATCCCATTTGGTCTTTTCTGCCCAATCTTAAACTCCTAAATGCACTCTTCATTGGAGGATTCAGAACCTGACATGAGAAGAACATCACCAGACCAGGCCAATTAGTTGGCAAGTGTAAGACTCTGTCCTGCCAGCATCAAAAAGACAACTTCCATCTCACCCAACCAGGCCTGTTCCAGTGAATCCAAATAAAATACTTCCTTTAGGACCCAGTGACATACCAATGGCAGAACTACACCTCCTTGGCTGTAAGATACCCATAAATGCATCTCTCTCTGCCCTATGCACCACACTCAACTCAAATCAATATACTCCACAGAAAGCCAAAAGTAAGCCTGTCAATGAGAATTAAGCCACTAAATAGTAGAGGAAGTATGAAGGGTAGTGTGGACACAACAGGGTAGATTTTCATTTTTGACCATCTGAGCATTAAGCACCACCTTGGAACAACACTAAAAGGAAAATCTAGTGGGGAAGATCCCACGCTGTCACAAAATGCGGCAAATTAATCAGAATGGTAGGAAATTCAGGCAGCTTCTGTTAGAGGTGTGCGATCTTCCCTGCCAGGTTTTTCTTTCTGCACTCTACCCAGGTGGTGCTCAAAGTCTAGGTGGTAAAGCCAAAAGTTTATCCCAATAACTACATGCAATACAAATTCAGGAGTATCAGCTCCAACTGTGCCCCAAATGTACCTCATCCCACATATTCCATAGGTTCTAATCCTGTCTGAGTGACGACAAGTGCAGGAGAGGCAGTAGCCAGACTGGTATTCTTCTACACACCCTCAGTCCTGCTCCCAAATCCAGCCATTGTGGACAGCAGTTCAAGATGCCACGAAGACCATAACCAGCCTATGTCTCCACAACTGGCACAACTTTCACTTAGCAAGAAAATAGTTCCACTAACAAGTGAAGGAAGCATCTGTAGGGCATATGGCAGTCATGATGTTTGGCATCCACCTAAGGCTGAAAAGCTACTAAGTTGTCAGAATTCCTTTCCCTGTAGAAGTGCATGCAAAGTAATGCCACAGTGCACCCAACAGGTTGAGCTGAGAAGGAAGGTGGGAACATAGAACATAAGAACATAAGAAATAGGAGCAGGAGTAGGCCAATCGGCCCCTCGAGCCTGCTCCGCCATTCAATAAGATCATGGCTGATCTGATCCTAACCGCCAATCTACTATCTATCACAGAACCATCTCCTGCATCTAACAGAATTGCACACACGAAATAGGAGCAGAATCAGGCTACACAGTCCCTGGGCCCGCTCCACTACCCACAGGGCCATGACCGATCCGAACCTAGACTCATGTCCAAATTCCTGCCCGCTCCCCGTAACCCTTAATGCCCTTTACTTCTAGGAAACTGTCTATTTCTGTTTTAAATTTAATTAATGTTGTAGCTTCTACAGCTTTTTGTGGCAGCATATTCCATGGACCTACCACCCTCTGAATGAAGTAGTTCCTCCTCATCTCAGTTTTGAAAGAGCAGCCCCTTATTCTAAGACTATGTCCCCTAGTTCTCGTCTCACCTGTCATCGGGAACATCCTCCCCGCATCCACCCGATCCAACCCCTTCACAATCTTATATGTTTCAATAAGATCGCCTCTCATTCTTCTGAACTCCAATGAGTAGAGTCCCAATCTACCCAACCTCTCCTCATATGACCGCCCCCTCATCCCCGGGATTAACCGAATGAACCTTTTTTGCACTGCCTCGAGAGCAAGGATGTCTTTCCTTAAGTAAGGACACCAAAACTGTATGCAGTATTCCAGGTTCGGTCTCACCAATACCTTGTACAACTGAAGCACTACCTCCCTATTTTTATATTCTATCCCCCTAGCAATGAAAGCCAACATTCCATTTGCCTTCTTAATCACTTGCTGCACCTGCATACTAACCTTTTGAGTTTCGTGCACCAGGACCCCCAGATCCCTTTGCACTTCAGTACTCTCCAGTTTCTTGCCATTAAGATAATAAATTGCTCTAGGATTTTTCCTGCCAAAGTGCATCACCTCACACTTTCCAGTGTTGTATTCCATCTGCCAAATCTCTGCCCACTTACTTAGCCTGTCTATGTCCCCTTGCAGGTTTTTTATGTCCTCCTCATTCACTACTTTCCCTCCCATCTTTGTATCATCTGCAAATTTTGATATGTTACACTTGGTCCCTTCCTCCAAATCGTTAATATAGATTGTGAAGAGTTGGGGACCCAGCACTGACCCCTGTGGAACACCACTAGTTACTGATTGCCAGTCTGAGAATGAACCATCACCTGGTCCAACCATCACAATAATCGTGACTCAACCCAGCGACAACCCCAGAGAAGGTGCACCTCTACCTGCACACTCCCACCACACTGCTACATCAACAAACACACTGATTTGATCATTACCTAATAAATGCCCCAATGTATGTAATCACAGTGTGAAGTTCTGATTTTTTTTGGAATACAAAATGCAAACCTTATGCCACAACCAACATATTTACTTTCAGATAGACAGGACACCAATACATAATAATAAGCAGCATATGATAACCATGTTTTAGTATAAAATATAAAATCTCCTTCAGAGAGAAGGGTGGATAGAAGGATAAGTTGATAGATAAATATATATGTAGAAATAGGAAAATCAAACATTGCATTTGCTAATAGGTCGGTAACAGTTCACACCCTGGTGATACTTTAATCTGCCTTAAAAACTTTCTAAACAGAATCTTATAGAAAAATGAAATTTTCTGATAAATGTGCATCTTCATGTAGATAAAATAGTAAAACTTACAAGATCACTGTGTCAAAGTGAAAACAAATAAAACTATTCACAGTCCCGTATCACAATAGGCAAAAATGCAATATCAGAAAATGAAAAGATGGGAAAGGTGTAGTGAGAGATAGATAGGTAAGTAGATAGATAGATGCATAGATAGTTAAAGATAGATAAAAAGGTGGGTAAAAAGCAGATGGGCAGAACTGAGGCCAGACAAATAATAAGGAAACATCAAAATAGACAGATAAAGGGGCAGGCAGATGGAGAGACAGATAAAAGTTTTGGGAAACCGCTGGAGATGGAAAATGTATTCATGCCCAGAAATGATGAGTAAATGATAAACAGAGCTCATCTCTGTCCATTTCTTACCCTCCTGCCAGCTTCATTGTTCTGCAGGTTCATTAGTGTCCTGGCATGATCCTCTGAGCCTTTTGGGTAATTTTTCTCCCTCTCCCTGGCATCCACAAATTCTTTGGCAAACCTGTAGCCATATTCTGCGTTGTCCCCACAGCCTCCCCACAGCCAGTCCCGGGGAAGATCTTTGGGTCTGGCAGCACGACTACACCCACAGGTTGAGAGTTCCCCTTCACGGCATGCACGACTTATTGCATTCACAACGCCAGCCGCTGAGATAGAATATGTGAAGGCAGTCTCCCGGCTCCCTGAAATAGGACAAAACAAGGTATGGTCAATATAGGCATAGCAGCAGCATTTATACATCTAACTATGTACAGTAACTGTTTGTACTTCCACATCAAATTCCCTGGCTTCAAACAGAGGGTAAAGAGGTGTGACAGTTTACATTCATATTTTTCTTCTATTTTCCCTGTACAAGTTATCTGTTGCTTCTCAGTCTCATTGTCAATATTATTTTTCCCTTCTCTCACTTAAAAACAATTAGGTGTGTTGGTATACAGTCCCATGGATGTCAGCAGTTGTCCAATACCTTACAGAAGTGCATTTTTATCCAGATGTGATTCTAGACACTGAATGCCAACAGGTTATTGAAACTTGGAGGGCATGCATGACCTTACCTGACTTCTACAAATACACACTTTCCAGTAGGAGTGACTGGATAGTGATCAGGAGTGGGAATCAAATATTTTTTCTTCTAGGTATACAGAAATCAATTGCAGTGTCCCATTACTGTCCTGGCTCAGACCAGCTAATTCAGCACAGACAAAGGATCAAACATAGTGCAGTATCATTGAAGGAGCCATTTACATTCTTTTTAGGTTTTCAGAAAATACATAGAGATATCAGAATTCATACTTATATATTAGTAATTGCTCATGGATAGTCCAGAGCATCAGTTCTGATGTTTTCCATGGTTCCACTATAGCCTAAATGTGACAGCAGATTCACTGAGTCAATATAACACGTCGGACACAAGATAGAAATACTGATATTGAAAGAGACAAGGCCTTACAGATATATTATTTGTATAACATTTTATAAAACTTGCAACTTTCTTGCATCTTAAGTAAGTCTCCATTATTTACATTAGAAAACATATTTTGGCATACCTCCCATGGTATATTTGCTTAAGATATAAGCACTTTATTATTTTTTACTTCTCTAAAACCTTCCTTTATTTTCTCAGTTGTTTTCACAGTTATAAAAGATATCCCACCCCCTTTAATTCTCAAGCTGGATTGATAGCTCGTGCTACCTATACTGCTATCCTTGGTATAGTGCCACACTGGTGTTTCCCACTGTTGAGTCTCCAATGGCCGACAACTTGAACCTGTTCAGGTGGATTTGAAAGATTCCATGCCTTATTTGAAGAAGAGCAAGGCATTCTCCTGGTGTCCTGACCAACTATTATTCCTCAATCAATGCCTCCAAGAACAGATAAATGCCTTTTATCTCGTAGCTGTCTGTGGGGCCTTGTTGCCATGTTTGCATCCAAAACAACAGTAACTACATTTCAAAAATGTGTTGGCTGTGAAGCACACTGCTATATAAATGCAAGTCTTCTTTCTTTTGTTAAATCTGGTTGATTAAAGTAGAGAATTCTGACAAATGATCCTCCCCTAAAATAGACTTAATTATAGTACTAAAAAAGTAAACAATAATTAATAAAGAGATGATATAAGGGAATGGTAATCGAGATTGGGGATTGTGAGTATTTAAAGAAATGGCTAATGTGTTTGAGGGTCAGTTCTAAAAACTTCAAAATTAATGGATAAACAATAAGGTTTAATTGGGGCAGTCACTAAATGGTTAATGACATTCACAAAAAGGAGCAGAGTCCCATTACTGAAAGTTTAAAATAAGTCAACAAATAGTCCAGTACATGGATCAGGATTTTTATTCTCATGTTCGACAGCACCTCCCAAACCCGCGACCTCTACCACCTAGAAGGACAAGGGCAGCAGACACGTGGGAATACCACCACATGCAAGTTCCCCTCCAAGTCACACACCATCCTGACTTGGAAGTATATCGCCGTTCTTTCATAGTCACTGGGTCAAAATCCTGGAACTCCCTCCCTAACAGCACTGTGGGAGTAACTCCACCACATGGACTGCAGCGGTTCAAGAAGGCGGCTCACCACCACCTTCTCAAGGGCAATTAGGGATGGGCAATAAATGCTGGCCTTGCCAGCGATGCCCACATCCCAGGAACGAATAAAAATAATGTTTAAGGGTGGGGTGAGAGGAAGATGAGATATTGCTTGGTCTGATATGCAAGATTCTGTATATTTAGAAATGTTTAAACTTAACCGTAATCTTCAAGTCCTAAAACATTCCGATTGAAACACAAAAAAGAACTATATTATGTGCAGTCAATTTTTTCTGATCATTTACTTCACAAACCCCAGGAAAGAGGGAGGGAAGACAGACAATTGTCAAACTCAGAGTTAACTTTCATTGTTAGCTATAAATATTTGAATACATCCAAATACGATCGAAATAATGCAAGAGTTGGATGGGATGGTCCCGCCATGCTTAGCTCAAGGAGCTGGACTGCTAATCTGATCAGAGTGAATTAGCTCTGGGTTCCCCATCATTGAAGTGTAAGAAGTCTCTTTGTTTCCAATAATAAACTGATATGAACCAGGATGTGCCAGAGTAACCCCAAGAGATCAGAAATAAAAACAGCAGCGTTCCTCACTGTTCCCTGGCAAAACCTGCAAGTGGATACTTATGTAAAAAGGGCGGCGTTCTCTCTTTAGCGCTTAAAGAAACATTTTACTCACTTCGATTTCACTGCGAGTATTGAAACTCAATCTGCGACTGAAACTGTGATCCTTCAATGTCATTTAAACGTCATATTAAGCTGTAACCAATATATTTTTAAGTAACCGAATTGTAAAAGTGAACATCTTATTTAAACACACTTGCATCACGCGAGTATTTTTCCTACAAAGGTCAATTCTATCTGGTGAAACGCAGGTGTATATAGGTTTCCGTCATTATCGTTCATCTGTATAACAATCTGATAGAACCTAAATCCATACAGTAGTGTTTTGGAGGGCGCTGTCAATGGTGACTTCTAATTCTATCAATGAAAACCATCGA
This sequence comes from Squalus acanthias, assembly GCA_030390025.1. Taxonomy (NCBI): domain Eukaryota; kingdom Metazoa; phylum Chordata; class Chondrichthyes; order Squaliformes; family Squalidae; genus Squalus; species Squalus acanthias. The sequence goes on along the minus strand of CM059435.1, from coordinate 81,572,065 downwards.
GGAAGCTGAACAAAAAAGTGAAAGAGTGATGGCCGTTATTTACCAGCCTCAAACCCCACAATAGTGAACAAAGTGCAGGTGCACAGGTCTGGCTCTCCTCTAATCTAACTATGGGCAAAAGATTCAGTAAAGCGAGCCAGAAGAACGCTAAACGGACTTGGGTACAACACCGTCACCCGTCACTTGTTTAATGAATGAGTTTTCCTGACAAGGCAAACATCTGAAAAAACAAAAGCAACCAACCTTTCCAAGATACCTCTCCCCCCACCCCACCCGCCGGCAAGAAGAGAGAAAAACGATTTAAAGAATGGAAAAGTCCTGGAACTCTAGCCAAGTTCCCCAATCCATCTGCTCTGCATATGGAGTTCAGCTCCATTCTCTCCCAGCCCTCTGACACCTCCATTTATTGTACTGTGTGTCGGAAACATCAATCTAGTCCCGGATTTCTCGAGTCCCTGTCACTGGATAATTGAATTTCAAAAAGGCAGGGACAATGCATCGAGGCGACACCTTACTATAACCCAAAGCAACAACGACTAATGACTCGGCTGCACTTTTGTTGAAAGGGGACGAACAAAACGGATCTAACACTTGCGTGCTAAACCTTTGTTTCATTGAAGCATTTTTTTTTGTTATGTACCGAAGTGGAAAGTCTCACCTATCTGCATTACCCTTCCAAACACGGAGGTGTTATCCACGGTGCTGCAGTTCCATCGCCTCTGTCTGAACTGGTACTGGCATTCCTTGATGCCCGTCTTTGCCCCCTCTCCAATATAAACCATGTGATCCTGGTACAACTGGCACAGCTTCCTCTGGCCCTGCGACAGGCCGTTCAGTTGACTGCAGAGAGGCTGGGCGCCTATAATATACATCTCAGGCCGCTGAATGGGGTTCATGGCCAACGACCTAAAGCGGGTTAAAATAAAAACACAGGTAATTAGGGAACTTGGAGAAGCGGAGCATATCTGTTTCGATTTTCTTTGAATATTGCTGTATTTACCGAAACGACTATTTAGCCCTAATGTGTTTTTAAACAGTTATCAGCGGAATGCAGTTAACTCTGCAACATTGAGAACCTGCCCTTGACTCCATTAATTGCCTGGAACAGTGTATATTGGAGTATTCCGTTCGTCATCAGCATATAAATGTCATTTTATTTTCAAGTCGCCATTAGGGAACCGTCCATTGTGGTGGAGAATATATCCCACCCTTTTAACGAACCTGCTGAAGTAAAATAATCAGCATTTTCCAGATATACCGTACCACTAAACTACCAACACAGTAATGGAAGGCCTCTCATGGTGTGGTTTATATTGGAGAAGTATATATATTTAAACATGTATAATTATTTTGTGAGAGACCGTATACCTATGCTTGTCGGTCTGTGTGTGAGGGAGAATACACAAGTTTTTTTTAAATTAGGAGTCAAAGGTCTCAGACATCAGTGTATCTACCAGCGAGCTGTAAACTGTCCTTTCAACACAAACAGGCTATTACACAGCCTAAGTATACACAACCGAAATTTAAAATTACAGTTATTATACAGTCTCCTGAAGTTTGATTACAATGTTAAATTCCGAATCATTGTTTAATCATGCATTCTCCAACAGAACTCCATTATTACAGCTGAGTCGCATAATATGTAATAAAACTCAACACTGGTGTGTACTGCTACCCTGCAGCGAAGTCCCGTCCCATTCCGAATCGAGAGTGGGCTCCCCCTAACTTGACAGTAAGTTAAAGTGCAAAACATTTCGGCACTTACCACCAAGAGTTTGCCTGAACCAAGCACTGGGAACAGCTGGAGAGCAAAGCGGCAGCCAACAAAACGTGAAGCCCAGTCATGGTGAGCCTGGCCGGGGTGAAGCCTGCATGGAGCGCTCCCTGCGCCAGCAATCGTACTGCCACAGTCCTCTGTGAATAAAAGTCAAAAGGCAATCAGCCCAGCTCTCCCACCAGTCCTACAGCACCTCGACACGCCAGTTTCTTTGGGATTTTATTCTTATTATTCCTGTTGAACTATCGAGTTATAGTCCTTGCTTTACGATCCCAACCTGAAGTATCTGAGGTCCGATTGAATCCAAACGATTCTCTTATTAAAGACAAGAGTTTTTATGAGGGTCCATCTCCTCGCTCCGATTGGTCAGAGACTGTCACACTAACTGGGGAAAGCTTTTTTTTAAGCTTGGCATATGAAAGTAAGTTTACACATTGAAGCAAAAGAGAAACTTGTCGAAAGGGACGTCGCCTCCATCCCATTCGGTTTTCCCTCAGAAACCTGGAGAGGTCTCTCTATTCGACAACACAAAAAAAATGGAATATAACTATGTTCAGGTCTGGGTAGGAGGGGGAGGGCGAGGATCCAGCAACAGCAGCCAACAACACCACAGCACTCCTTCCGAGCAGGTCTCGACCACCAGTGTTAACCAAACACCAAATGGATACAGATTGTGGGCTGTACAAACACGATATCCTGGGGTTGGAGGATGATCCACCAGCAGACCACAGCTAGTCCAAGAAAAGCGCCTTCCCATCTGTTGAACCGTTCAACAAGCTGAATAGAAATTTGGCGTCAATAAACTTTTGGGCCATCTAACGAGTTGTTTAATACCTGAATGGTTTAAGGCGTAAATATAAAAGGTCTGGCAGATGGGTCATATTTTTAAAACTTCTTAAAACAATATTTATGGTGCGTCATGCATAAGGTTATTCGTATTATAATCAACCGGTCACCAGATCTCAGACACAAGCTTTGCATTTGAGACTGCAGTCACAGCATCTGTATTTCATTAGACAACAATACACTAATATAAAAAACGAAAATACATTGATGAAGTCTTTTTTAGGGTTGGGGGAGGGGAGATGGCTGCTTTCCAAGGAACTGAACAGTATCAATGATGAAAAGCGGGCTTGCCGAACTTGAATTTACTGTTAAAGTACTCTGAAAGGAGTTGTGTGCGTCTGTTTGGGAGAGAGGGGTGCTGAAGTGATCAAAGTGCCGACTGCAGATTCTCCTCAATACCGTTGTATTATTATGCAGCGACGCTTCGGAAATAGCTTGGCGTCTCCTACCACCAACCGTAACAGCACTCACAGACCCCTTCAAAAAGCTCCTTGCATGTATTCATTTCTCTCTCTCTCTCACTCTCCTGTAAATCGGAGCGTGCAAAAATCTCATGATATAATCCTAACCCGATATATCGATAAAAGGACTTCTAGCATGCTCTAATTTTTCTGACAGCCGGAGAGAAAGGATACTAAAGCGCAGACCAAACTTTATTGCAAGGAATATATAGACAAGACTGTCGTTTCCGGTAGTATGTGTTCTCCCTTTTGCAAAGTCGAACCGTGACATAAGAGTGTCGTTTCTGCTAAACCTGGCGAGTGATAACCGGACACCAATGATACAGTCACTACCAGTACCACTACCGTGCCAATACCTAAACCGGAGCGTGAAGTGGGAAGCAGAGACAACATTCAGTAGCTCTCAATAACTCCAGTTTGCTGGGTTTCACCTGCAGACTACACGTATAGTCATCCAGAGTCTCGCCGGCCAGACCTCCACCTGGATAGCAGATGTTTGACCTCACAGCCAAAAATAGTACGAACGCCAGCCTCTCAGTGACCCAGAAAGAAAAAGCGATCCAAATTCCTCAAACAGATTCTTTCAGTGTTCACATTTAACATTAGCAGGACCAGACGTCATGCGGATTGCTTGGAGTATTATTAGGTCAGTCTGGTTTCATTAAGTAAAAACTTAGCATTTAAAGTGCTGCCTCTTACAAAGAACACATTATTGTTGCGCCGCCCAAGATTCAAAAGTATTATTTGGGAAAAAATAAGAAAACAAAAATTCAAACTATAATATGACCTGTTGGCGCCATTCCCATTTAGATCCAGGCTGCTCAAGTTCAGATTCTAGTCAGATCAATTAATTTTTAAAAAACTCATTGAATGGTACTCACCTAATTCAAATGTTTTAAAATGAAAACAGCGTTGATTTCCTTAATTAGCTTTAATAATTTAGTCCTTTCTGTAATATCTCGGGTGTCATTTGTATGTTGTATTACCTCGAATAATTCTATATAAATACGCTTTAAATGATTCAGTAATGTCATTCATTCTAGTGCATCGTCATCACGCCCCGTGAAAGCATCCCCACACAACACAAAGTATAATTGTACACAACACATTTGCAGGTCAGAACCAATGACCATATTATCTCCTGCACTGAATACAATTATTCCCATATTGATATCCCGATGGACAGTGTATAGTTATATTCCTGACCTTCGCAATACTTTATGTACAGCCAAGTGAACAGAAAATAACCTGGTTCACATTGTGTAGAATAGCACACAGTGTCTCCCTCAGGATTATATTGTGGCCCCGATAAAGTGTAACAGAATAATTAATTGAAGCGGAATAACGAGGAGTGCTTATATATCCCCTTAAATTTCTCCATTCCTGCTATTAATTGAGGTAACAGTTAATCTGCCTATAATGCTCTGATAGCTCTTAAATGCACATTCAATCTATTTATTAAGAATCACGTTCGGACATCTGTACACGCTCTGTTACATGTGGTTCTCGAAACGGGTTTTACCTTAAATTTACCTCAAAATCTTTGTGGTGATTTAGGCAGCTAAACTGGAGATGGGGTAAATATTACAATCTGCCACTAGTAAGCATCATTATTCGCACAATCTATCGGTATATTAATAGATATGGGCTGATGGAAGCTCGATGGCAATCAGAATATTTATAAATTACATATTGGATCTGGTCGCATTCTTGATCGGCAACAATGACTTAAATCGCAACTAATGCCACGAGGTGGCGCCTTGTTAATCAGATTTCAACGTGTCTGTGTGTAGCCAAACGGAAGAGTGGGCACTCGGGTAGAAATCGGAATGAGCAGCTCGTCTTAAAAGATGTTGCATCATTGAATCCGACAGTGGCTGACAAAAAACACTGCGTTAAAGAGAAGGGTGAATGTTACATCGTTTCCATTTCTCGAAATTGTTAGCTGACCTTGATTTTATTCTGATATGTTTGTTTTATTTCATTTTTGTATTACTTGCACTGTTTTCTGTTATATCGAAAACCCACTCACACGTTAACATTATAAATAACCGTTTTATGATTCTTTATAACTCTCCCTCCTCTACCGACTCCCACTCAGTGACATCATCCACAGACATGGGGCCAGTTTTCACATGTATGCTGATTACCTCCCATCTACCTCTCCATCACCTCGCAACCCCGGGACCACCTCTGTGCTGTCAGACTTCCTGTCACCGGTGAGTCACAACTTCCTCCAACTGAACATCTGAAGTCTGAATTTGTCCCCCATCATGAACTCTGCTCCCTTGCCGCAGACTCCAACCTCCTTCCCTGGCCATTTCCTTAGGTGGAACCAAACCAACACAACTTTGGTGTCCTGTTCAACTCAGAGCTGAGTCTCAACTCTCACATCCTGTCCATCACCACAACTGCCCCCTTCCGCCCGTTGCCGCCACTGCAACTTTTATCCATGCTTTTACCATCTCTAGCTTGTTTTGATACTTCCTGCTGACTATCTTTAAAAGTCCAATCAGAAAATCACAGAGCAAAAAATGGGCAAAGATCGAGCATTACTGATGTCCTCCAAATTTCACATGTTGTTACAATAGAAAGGATTAATTAGATGGTTCTTGGACTGAATCTATTTGGCTTGAGTTGAGGAACAGAAGGGGAGCTGTTACATTGTTGGGAGTTTTTTTTTAAAGAGAGCTCCAAACATTGAGAAGGAGTTAAATGAGCAAATTTGTTGCCAAATTTCAAAGGTGTGTAATAAAAATAGAGTAGCCATATCAGGAGACTTTACTTACCCTAATATAGACCGGGGAAAACATAGAGCTAAGGGCAGAGAAGGAGAAGAATTTCTGATTTGTGCACAGGTGAACTTTCTCGATCAGTATGTCTCCAGTCCAACAAGGAAGGAAGCAGTGTTGGATCTGGTTCTGGGAAATTTAGTAGGGCAAGTGGAGTGTATTATAGTAGGAGTTCATCTAGCTAAAAGTGACCACAACATCATTTGGTTTAAAGTAATTATGGAAAGAGACCAGAAAATATCGACGGTAAAAATGCTCCACTGGGGAAGAGCTAATTTCAGTGATTTAAGAAGGGACCGAGCACAGGTAGATTGGAAAAGGTGATTGGAGGGTAAAGCAGTAATGGAGTAATGGAGGGCATTCAGGGAAGAGATCGTTCAAGTACAAACTAGACATATTCCTTTGAAGGGAAAAGGTAGAGCATCCAAAGCTAATGCGCCCTGGATGACAAAGGAAATAAATGGAAAAATAAAACAGAAAAAGGAGGCTTATAAAAAATTACAGGAGCAAGATTCAGTTAATAACCAGGAAGACTATGGAATGTACAGGAGGAATTGAAAAATTTAATATGGGAGGCAAAGAGAGGTTATGAGAATAGATTAGCAGGCGACACGGCAAAAGTATTAAATGAGTACTTTTCATCTGTTTCACAAAGGAAGCGGATGATGTGAAGGTTACACTAAAAGAGGAGAGGGAAGTTATGGACAGGATAATAATAGATAGGGAAGACATACTAAAAAGATTAGCATTACTGAAAGTTGGTAGGTAAGTCACCTGGTCCAGATGGAATGCATCCTAGGTTGCTGATAGAAGCAAAGGTAGAAATAGCAGAGGCATTGGTCACAATGTTTCAATCCTCATTGGATACAGGAGGCGTGCCGGAGGACTGGAGGCTTGCTAATGTTATACCACTATTCAAGAAAGGGGAGAGGGATAAACCAAGAAACTACAGACCAGTCAGCCTAACCGCGGTGGTGGGGAAGTTATTGGAAACCATTATCAGGGACAAAATAAACTTTCATTTGGAAAGGCATGGGTTAATCAAGGAGAGCCAGCATGGATTTGTTAAAGGTAAATCGTGTCCGACTAACTTGATTGAATTCTTTGATGAGGTAACAGAGAAGGTTGATCAAGGTAGTGCAGTAGATGTTGTATATATGGACTTTCGGAAGGCATTCGACAAAGTGCCACAAGGAGGCTTGTTAAGAAGATGGCAGCCCATGGAATTAAGGGGAAAGTGGCGGTATGGATACGAAATTGGCTCAGTGACTGGAAGGAAAGGGTGGTGGTGGATGGATGTTTTTCAGACTGGGAGGTGGTTTTCAGTGGTGTTCCCCAAGAGTCAGCTTTGGGTCCATTACTCTTTGCAATTTTTATAAACGACCTAGACTCAGATATAGGGAGCAGCATTATAAAGTTTGCAGATGACACGAAACTTGGCAAAGTAGTAGATTATGATGAGGATAGTTGTAGACTTCAGGATGACACAGACAGGATGGTGAAATGGGCAGAAGCATAGCAGATGGAGTTCAATGCGGAGAAGTGTAAAGTGATGCACTTTGGGAGGACTAATATGGAAAGACAGTCTACTGTAAATGGCACGATTTTGAAAAGTGTAGATGAGCAGAGTGACCTTGGTGTCCATATACACAAATCCTTAAAGGTGGCAGGGCACACTGACAAGGTGGTTAAAAAGCATATGGGTTGCTAGGGTTTATAGAGAATAGAATATAAAAGCAAAGTGATCATGCTAGCACTTTAGAAATCACTGGTTAGGCCTCAGCTTGAGTATTGTGGACAATTCTGGGCACCACACTTCAGGAAAGATGTAGAGGCATTAGAAAGGGTACAGAGGAGGTTTACCGAGGTGTTACCAGGGATGAGGGACTTCAATTATGAGGAGAGGTTGGGAAAGTTAAGACTGTTCTCTTTGTAACAGAGAAGGTTAAGAGGTGACCTAATAGAGGTTTTCAAGATGATGAGAGGTTTTGATAGGGTAAATATGGAAAAAATATTCCCTCTGGTGAGTGGGTCAATAACTAGAGGTCATAGATTTAAAATCATTGGAAAAAGATCATGAGGGGAGATGAGGAGAAATTTTTTCACTCAGAGAATTGTCGGGATCTGGAATGCTCTACCTGAAAAGATGGTGGAAGCTGATTCCATAAATAATTTTAAAGGGAGTTGGACAGTACTTGAGGATGAGGAACTTACAGGGTTACCGACAAAAAGTAGGGGGGTGGGACTAAACACGACTACTGTTACAAAGAGCCAGCACAGGCACGACGGGCCGAATGGCCTCCTTCTGTGCTGTAAGTTTCTATGATTTTCTATGATTCTAGCTACCAATTGGACCATATATGCTAATGTGTTAACATGGTAATGCATGAAACTACTGCAATTATAACAATTCTAATAGACTAATTCTAATTATCCTAACATCAGAATTAAGACTGTAATAGGACAGTTATACTGCACATTTGCATTCCTGCCAAGTCAGTTTAACATCTGCAGTCAAGCCAGTATTAATTTGGGATTTGGTTGGGAGACCAGCTGAAGCAGATAGTCTCACTCACACCACTTTGCTTTCACAATACTTGCAGTATAACTGGAACCAATATTCAGCCAACTTCCAGAGATTTAAAATTTATGTTTAAAATTCCTCTTCCTTTAAGCTCTTAATAACATTTGAAAAGAGCCAACAGATTATCAGTTCTTTTCTAAAGGTACAAAATGCAGGTGCCAGGTAGTAGTGCTTTGTGTTTGTGTTTAAGCATGCATGTCCAGAGCTCAGTTTTCTTTTCATTCATGCGATGTGGGCGTCACTGGCATGGCCAGCATTTATTGACCATCCCTCATTACCCTTGAGAAGGTGGTGGTGAGCCACCTTCTTGAACCGCTGCAGTCCGTGTAGTGAAGGTACTCCCACAGTGCTGTTAGAGAGGGAGTTCCAGGATTTTGACCCAGCGACAATGAAGGAACGGCGATATATGTCCAAGTCAGGATGGTGTGTAACTTGGACGGGAACTTGGAGGTGATAGTGTTCTCATGTGCCTGCTGCTCTTGTCCTTCTAGGTGGTAGAGGTCACGGTTTTGGGAGGTGCTGCCAAAGAAGCCTTGGCGAGTTGCTGCAGTGCATCTTGTAGATGATACACACTGCAGCCACGGTACGCTGGTGGAGGGGTGGGTGAATGTTTAAAGGTGGTGGATGGGGTGCCAATCAAGCGAGCTGCTTTTCCTGGATAATGCCGAGCTTCCTGAGTGTTGTTGGAGCTGCACTCATCCAGGCAAGTGGAGAGTATTCCATCACACCACTGACTTGTGCCTTGTAGATGGTGGAAAGGCTTTGGGGAGTCAGGAGGTGAGATACTCGCTGCAGAATACCCAGCCTCTGACCCACTCTTGTAGCCACAGTATTTATGTGGTTGGTCCAGTTACGTTTCTGGTCAATGGTGACCCCCAGGATGTTGATGGTGGGGGATTCGGCGATGGTAATGCCGTTGAAGGTCAAGGGGCGGTGGTTAGACTCTCTCTTGTTGGAGATGGTCATTGCCTGACACTTGTATGGCACGAATGTTACTTGCCACTTATCAGCCCAAGCCTGAATGTCGTCCAGGTCCTGCTGCATGTGGGCATGGACTGCTTCATTATCTGATGAGTTGCAAATGGAATGGTTGGGCCTAGGACACTGCCCTGAGGAACTCCTGCAGCGATGTCCTGGGGCTGAAATGATTGGCCTCCAACAACCACAACCATTTTCCTTTGTGCTAGCTATGACCTCAGCGAGTGGAGAGTTTCCCCCTGGATTCACATTGACTTCAATTTTACTAGGGCTCCTTGATGCCACACTCAGTTAAATTTTGCCTTGATGTCAAGGGCAGTCACTCTCTCCTCAACTATGGAATTCAGCACTTTTGTCCATGTTTGTACTAAGGCTGTAATGAGGTTGGGAGCCTAGTGGTACTGGTGGAACCTAAACTGGGCATCGGTGAGCAGGTTATTTGTGAGTAAGTGCCGCTTGATAGCACTGTTGAAGACACCTTCCATCACTTTGCTGATGATTGAGAGTAGACTGCTGGGGCGGTAATTGGCTGGATTGGATTTGTCCTACTTTTTGTGGACAGGACATACCTTGGCAATTTTCCACATTGTCAGGTAGATATCAGTGTTGTAGCTGTACTGGAACAGCTTGGCTAGAGGCGCGGCTAGTTCTGGAGCACAGGTCTTCAGCACGACAGCCGGGATGTTGTCGGGGCCCATAGCCTTTGCTGTATCCAGTGCGCTCAGCTGTTTCTTGATATCACGCGGAGTGAATCGAATTTGCTGAAGACTGGCTTCTGTGATGGTGGGACCTCGGGAGGACTTCTAGCTGAAGATGGTTGCAAACGCTTCAGCATTGTCTTTTCAAGCACGTGCTGGGCTCCGCCATCATTGAGGATGGGGATGTTCAAGGAGCCTCGTCCTCCCGTTAGTTGTTTAATTGTCCACCACCATTCATGACTGGATGTGGCAGGACTGCAGAGCTTTGATCTGATGCGTTGATTGTGGAATCGCTTAGCTCTGTCTATAGCATGCTGTTTCCACTGTTTAGCATGCATGTAGTCCTGTGTTGTAGCTTCACCAGGTTCGCACCTCCTTTTTAGGTACGCCTGGTGCTGCTCCTGGCATGCTCTTCTACACTCGTCAGTGAACCAGGATTGGTCCCCTGGCTTGATGGTAATGGTAAAGTGAGGAATATGCTGGGCCATGAGGTTACAGATTGTGGTGGAATACAATTCTGCTGCTGCTGATGGCCCACAGCGCCTCATGGATGCCCAGTTTTGAGCTGCTAGTTCTGTTCTGAATCTATCCCATTTAGCACAGTGGTAGTGCCACACAACACGATGAAGGGTGTCTTCAGTGTGAAGGTGGGACTTCGTCTCCACAAGGACTGTGTGGTGGTCACTGCTACCAATGCTGTCATGGACAGATGCATTTGCGACAGTAAGATTGGTGAGGACGAGGCCTCGTGTTGGTTCTCTCACCATCTGCCGTAAGCTATGTCTTTCAGGATTCGGCCAGTAGTGATGCTACCAAGCCACTCTTGAAGTCCCCCACCCAGAGTGCCCTTGCTACCCTCCGTGCTTCTTCCACGTGGTGTTCAGCATGGAGGAGTACTGATTCATCAGCTGAGGGAGGGTGGTAGGTGGTAATCAGCAGGAGGCATCGTTGCCCATGTTTGACCCGATGCCATGAGACTTCATGGGGTCCAGAGTCAATGTTGAAACTCCCAGGGCCACACCCTCCCGACTGTATAGCACTGTGCTGCCACCTGCTGGTGGGACAGGACATACCCAGAGATGGCGATGGAGGATTCTGGGACGTTGTCTGGAAGGTATGATTCTGTGAGTATGACTATGTCAGGCTGCTGCTTGATTAGTCCGTGGGACAGCTCTCCCAATTTTGGCACAAGTGAGGAGGATTTTGCAGGATCGATGGGGCTGGGTGTGCCTTTGTCATGTCCGGCGCTTAGGTGGTCCATCCAGTTTTATTCTTCGTAGCGGTTTGCTACAACTGAGTGGCTTGCTCGGCCATTTCAGAGGGCAGTTAAGAGTCAACCACATTGCTGTGGGTCTGAAGTCACATGTAGGCCAGACCGGGTAAGGACGGCAGATTTCCTTCCCTAAAGAACAGTAGTGAACCAGACGGGTTTTTACCATTAGCCATTTAGCTTTTACTCACTTTTTATTTCAGATTTAAATTCCCCAGCTGCCATGGTGGGATTTGAACTCATGACTCCGGATCATTAGTCCAGGCCTCTGGATTACTAGTTGCACTCACGGAGCTCTTGGAAAGATCAGAACATGTGTGTTGCTCATTGCTTGGAGCTGTTTTGTAAAATTATCACCTAGCATCAGTATACACAGGGAATTTGGTTGCTTCACAGTACAGAAGCAATGACAGTTAAACCCCCAATAACACCTCTTCAGTGGCATGATATTCTACTTGTTGTATGAGTCTACAGTATTCAATTAACGTTTGCTCTGGAACAACCAACTATTAAGTGTTAACATGGACTAGACTGTACCTACATATATAGTCAATGACCTATAATAATATAGTAAAATGCAACAGCTATACTATATAGTATAGCCACTAAAATAATTATTTTCTCTCTAATTTTCTTCCTATCCATTACCCATGGAATCTAGCTGCAGGCCTACTTGTAGCATGTGACATAACCCCACCATGGATTCCACAGACACTGTTCCTCAGACAAGTGGAGGTATGTGTGGCTCTGCCTGTATGTTCTGGTGTGATTTATGCTGGGTTATAATTCCATATGTCCTCTTCATATCTGAGCCAAGCCAATGACTATTGGCAAGCTATTTGTTCAATGTTGGGGGCAGGGGGGAAATCACAGGCAGTCTCATTCTGTCCTTACCTGACATCCAAGCACGCACACTTTCAAGCATGGGCTGGTAGACAGTAATCAGAAGGAGACTCCTGCTTATTTTGGGCAACATCAAAACATAAAGAGAGTGCATTTAAAAAAAAACATACAGGAAAACTTAGCATGCTACAATTATTCAAACTTTAGCTTTCACCTTGTTATCCAGTGTGCTAACAAATTGAAATTTACAACTCTGTTAAAATCACTTTTGTTATTACTGACTTTGTTTATACTTATCAAACATGATGTGGTAGTTTGAGCAGTTAGTTCCAATGCAAAAAGTCACAGGTTCGAGGTTGAGGGCTACTTCTCACCATAACACAATTAGAATTGGTGCTTCTCATTAATTTGCAGCCAGACCACATGATGGTGAGGGGGTACTATGGAACTGGGGAACTCACAGAACTGAATACACACTGCAAAATCGTCCCAATGTGTGTTGTTAGGTTATCTGATCATTATGATTAAAGGAAGTTGTCTGAGAATAAATTGCAAATATGAATGGGGAAAAATAATTGGATTTAAAAAAATTACCTCTAGATTTTCAGATTCAGAGTTTCACATTCTGGTAACACTCAGTTTTGTAGAGGCAACACGGTGGCATAGTGGTTAGCACTGTTGCCTCACAGCGCCAGGGACCCGGGTTCGAATCCGGCCTCGGGTGACTGTCTGTGTGGAGTTTGCACATTCTCCCCGTGTCTGCGTGGGTTTCCTCCGGGTGCTCCGGTTTCCTCCCACAGTCCAAAGATGTGCGGGTTAGGTTGATTTGGCTATGATAAATTGACCCTTAGTGTTAGGGGGGGATTAAATACGTGGGGTTATGGGGATAGGGTGGGATATGTGTCGGTGCAGGCTCGATGGGCCGAAATGGCCTTTATCTGCATTGTGGGGATTCTGTGATTCTGTGAATACATTCAGAAGCCATTTATCTGAATTGACCAGTTAACCAAACCAAATGCACCACCTAATGTGACTCACAATGTGCCCTAAAATCTGGATGCCACTTGTCACAAAGGTTTCGTCCTATTAAGTTCAGCGTCTCTCAAAGGTCCTGATACATCATGGAGATCAGGTTTGCAACTTTTCTGAGTTAAATTGATGCCAAATCCATGCAGATCCTATTTCTTCAATATGTCCCACTTTTTAAATCACAGCCTCTGTCCTGTGACACCAGCATGCTTCAGGAGGAGTCCAGGTGAGGTATTCAGAAATCTGCTACATTCCACCTCAAACAGCATAACCTGACCATACCAAATGTTTCTCCTTGAAATTGGTTGCCTTCCTCATGTTTTTAATAGGTTTCAGCCAGTCTGAAACACCAAGGGCTGGATTTTGATACTGGGGCGGGTTGGAGTCGTGTCATCCGCATTTCGTGTTATCTACCCGCCTGCAATTGGATGTGGGAGATTGATGCAATTTTCACTTAATTGGGCTTTTGAGTTCCAGCATGTGGGAACCCATGAACCAATTAGTGGTTTCAGTCTGAAAGTCGCCTCTGATGATGTCATCATTGCAGGTCAGAGACTGCCTGGTCTCAGAGATTGCCTGGCCTTTGGTGTGAGAGGACCTGGATGCAAAATGAGCAGCATCTCAGAGAGAGAGAGAGAGAATTTTTTTTGCAACCAAGTCCTCCCAGGCAGTCTCTGAAGACATTCAATGCAGCAGTATCAGAGGCGACTTTCAGACCTAATACTACTACTACCTTCATCACATCTCCGTTGTAATAGTGGACCTGCAGCTGATAGTCAGCTATCCACTTGTGCTCCCGCCAGGTTTCACTGGCGTGTTTCACATCAGGCGTACTTCATGTCGGAAAAGGGTTAAACTAGCTAAAACGTTTCAAAATGGCATTACAGAGCCAATTTAGGGCTTGTTAAGGGCTTTAATGGCCTCTCCCGCTTCTTGGAGGCGGGACGGAGTCGGGAACCCCGCGACCGATTTTGTCAAAATTGCGTGGAGGTGGAATGGAGTCGGGATGGGGTCGGGACCCCCGAATCTGCAACTTTAACCCCCCACACGCCTCCAAACCCGACTCCACGGGTCATTGAAAATCCAGCCCCAAATCTCTCACCACCACACTCATCATCATTTTCTCCAGTTTGTGTTGCCTTCGCATTCATGACATTCAGGAGATGTAGAAGATCCTCTTGCCCACCACTATACACTCCCTATCGTAGTTGGCCACTTCGCCCATGGATTGATAGCATCAGGTACAAGACTTTCCACAGTAGGGTTCCTCTGTGCGCTGTGATTCATCTCTGGGCTCAGTGTTCCCTCTGTCTTATCAAATAAATCTGAAGGATATTCTGGTTCAATCTTAACCCCACACTTCATCTTATCATGATATATAATTATTTCGTTACAGTACATTATTTTCTGTGCTGAATAAATATTTATTAATGCAGTGTAATATCAGAATAAATACGCAATCACTTACCCAAATAATATTTTTAACCCAACAAGAGTGTTTCCTAAATTCTTCATTTAAACAGCATCTGACTGTACTAGGAGCAACACACAGTAATTCTAATGTTGCCAAGTATCTAATGTCGACGTAATGGGGACGATTCTCATGTTGAGTGTTATTTGATAGGACGGTGGGTGGGCGTATGTGGCCGGAGGAATCAGCATGGCACCCAGTTGATTTTGGTCCTGGGTCCTCATTATAATGCAGTCGGCAAGCTACCAGCACAAAACAATCTTCCCAAAGGCAGTTCGCTAATCTCGAGGTAGGAAATCAGGCAGGGGAGCCAGTTGTGAGGGGCCTGATTCTTAATGGAGAGGGGCATTAACCCTGGAAATAAAAAGCAGCACTGTAGAGCAGCAGGCAATATGTGTATAAAACCTACAGC
This sequence comes from Squalus acanthias, assembly GCA_030390025.1. NCBI lineage: Eukaryota > Metazoa > Chordata > Chondrichthyes > Squaliformes > Squalidae > Squalus > Squalus acanthias. The sequence goes on along the minus strand of CM059435.1, from coordinate 81,556,904 downwards.
AACATCTACATTGGGTCAAATTTTGCTGTAGCAGGGCATCTAACAGTGTAGCAAGGGAAACCGCGCATCTGGGACCTGACTGAACAGGGCAAGCAACTGTACATCTCCTTAACCAATCAGATTGAAGGATTGTGAAATTAACAGCGCAAGATCTGAGAAGGAAGTGTAAATTAGAGTGGGTGAATTCAATGTCAAATCAGGTAGAGAAAGAGAAATAAGAAAGGGAAAGAAATATTGGATTATGAGAGAGAAAAGAAAAATGTAAAAAATTAAATGTGACATTTTTTAATTCTCCAACCACAATTAAAACCTAAAGGAATGAGACTCCACACTTGTAATAGTTAATTTTCAGTGCTAGAGAGGTGCTTTAGCGGTAATTGATACTTATCACATCATTAAAAGGGTACTTAGACGGGAATGGACAAGACTTAACTTTCTATGGCGCGTTTAGTTCATATCTACCACACAAATACAGCAACTTCACACCATTCAATGCTATTCAATAGTGAGACAGACAACAAGATGCTGTCTTTGCAAAGCTAACGGTGGAGCGACGTAACTGGGACAGCAACTTTTGGATATTTGAGTTTAACAGCGCATCTGCCCCAAACCTGATGTTGCTGTACCATTTGCGCATAAATAACGGCAACCACTATTAGCACTAGTAATTTTAGGAAAGTTTTGTAACAAGGAAACACATCATAGAATCATAGAATGTTGCTGAAAAGAAACAAGCTATTTTTCCCATAAAGTCTGTAGTGGTATTCTCCTTCACAAGTGACTTAGTTGAATTCCATTCTCCTGCTTACTCTCACATAACCCTTAATATTCGTCTTTTTCAAGCAACTATCTAATTCTCTTTTAAAAGACGTTATGGAGTCTGCTTTAACAATGGTTTGTGGCACAGAATTCCACAATGAATTTCTTCTAACCTCTCCTTTAATTTCTTTTCTTATTATCTTAAAGTTGTACCTTCTTGTTATTGTCTCACCCATCAGTGGAAGCAATCTATCCCTATTCACCTCATCATAACCCTTCATAACCTTGAAGACCTCTATTAGGTTACCCATTAATTTGATCGGCTGTAGTGAAAAAAGTCTTAATTTCTCATGTCTCTCCATAACTGGTAATAACCCAGTTGATCTTAATACGTTTACTTTATATATGCCCCAGGAGACAGCCTGCCAACCTCACCTCAGGTGAAAAGTCACGTTCCTCTTCTATTTCTCCCAAGGTGATGTAGCTCCAAGTAACAGCAATGAAACCAGCACCTTACAACAGCCTCTGTCATTCCAATGGACGAGGCATCAGCTCAGGTATTTTCTTTTTCATCAGCTAAATGTCAACATGTGTTGAAACCCATTACCATGCTTAAAAGTATACAAACCAACCTGAAAAATACACACAGTGAGTGTTTCAACAACAACAACAACTTGTATTTATATAGCGCCTTTAATATAGTAAAGGCGCTTCACCGGAGTATTATAAGACAAAAAAAATTGATACCGAGCCACAGAAGGGGAAATTAGGGCAGGTGACCAAAAGCTTGGTTAAAGAGGTAGGTTTTAAGGAGTGTCTTAAAGGAGGAAAGAGAGGTGGAGAGGTTTAGGGAGGGAATTCCAGAGCTTAGGGCCTAGGCAACAGAACATAACAAATAGGAGCAGGAGGAGGCCATTTGGCCCCTCGAGCCTGCTCCGCCATTCAATAAGATCATGGCTGATCTGGTCTTGGCCTCAACTCCACTTTCCTGCCTGCTCCCCATAACCCTTAACTCCCTTATCGTTCAAAAATCTGTCTATCTCCACCTTAAATATATTCAGTGACCCAGCCCTCACAGCTCTCTGGGGTAGAGAATTCCAAAGATTCACGACCCTCTCAGAGAAGAAATTCCTCTTCATCTCCGTTTTAAATGGGTGACCCCTTATTCTGAAACTATGTCCCCTAGTTCTAGATTCCCCCACGAGGGGAAACATCCTCTCTGCATCTACCCTGTCAAGCCCCTTCAGAATCTTATACGTTTCAATAAGATCACCTCTCATTCTTCTAAACTCCAATGAGTATAGGCCCAACCTGCTTAACCTTTCTTTATAAGACAACCCCTTCATCTCAGGAATCAACCTAGTGAACCTTCTCTGAACTGCCTCCAATGCAAGTATATCCCTCCTTAAATAAGAAGACCAAAACTGTACGCAGTACTCCAGGTGTGGTCTCACCAACGCCCTGTACAGTTGTAGCAAGACTTCCCTACTCCATCCCCCTTGCAATAAAGGCCAACATTCCATTTGCATTCCTAATTACTTGCTGTATCTGCATGCTAACTTTTTGTGTTTCATGTACAAGGACCCCAGATCCCTCTATACCGCAGCATTTTGTAGTCTCTCTCCATTAAATAATAATTTGTTTGTTTATTTTTCCTACCAAAGTAGATAACCTCACATTTTCCCACATTATACTCCATCTGCCAAATTTTTGCCCACTCACTTAACCTATCTATATCCCTTTGCAGATTATATGTGTACTCTTCGCAACTTGCTTTCCCACATATCTTTGTATCATCAGCAAATTTGGCTACATTACAGTCGGTCCCTTCATTCAAGTCATTAATATATATTGTAAACAGCTAAGGCCCCAGCATTGATCCCTATGGCACCCCACTAGTTACAGTTTGCCAACCTGAAAATGACCCATTTATCCCGACTCTCTATTTCCTGTTAGTTAGCCAATCCTCTATCTATGCTAATATATTACCCCCAACCCCATGAGGCATGGCCACCAATGGTTGAGCGATTATAATCAGGGATGCTGAAGAGGCCAGAATTAGAGGAGCGCAGATATCTCGGGGGGTTGTGGGGCTGGAGGAGATTACAGAGATAGGGAGGGGTGAGGCCATGGAGGGATTTGAAAACAAGGATGAGAATTTTGAAATCGAGGCATTGCTTAACCGGGAGCCAATGTAGCTCAGCGAGCACAGGGGTGATGAGTGAATGGGACTTGGTGCGAGTTAGGACACGGGCAGCCGAGTTTTGGATGACCTCAAGTTTACGTAGGGTAGAATGTGGGAGGCCAGCCAGGAGTGCGTTGGAATAGTCAAGTCTAGAGGTAACAAAGGCATGGATGAAGATTTCAGCAGCGGATGAGCTGAGGCAAGGACGGAGACGGGCGATGTTATGGAGGTGGAAATAGGCGTTCTTAGTTATGCCGCAGATATGTGGTTTCTGTTTGCTCATTACAGACATTCTCTCCCACAGGGGCACATCCCACTTAACCAAGTGCAGTAATCGTAGGCACAGGAGCTGTGGCTTATATGTCCCCCAGTGTGTGTCTTCTCACTACTTATTCAGCCAGGACCACACTCTCCATCAGGGTACTGGTTAGTGGGGTTACCTGGAGCCAAGTGGAAAAAATCTCAGCTCCCACTGACAGATTTACCCCTTCAATCATTAAGAGTGCCCTGAAGTTACAAATATCAGATTACCTAGTCTGCCACAGAGGATTGATGTGGTTCAAATCTTCCATATCAAGCCACCTCAACCCCAAAGAGACCTCACTTACCTTCCCCCGGGAAAATAGGAGTCATTGCAACAATCGGATATCATCACAATGTAGATACTTAGTACATGTCATCAGAAGGTTACAATTACAATTACGGTGCATGACCACTTAAACCTGCATTGCAATTAGAATTTTTGTAAGGAAGGCCAGAAATTCTGGATGTTGACATAAATTCTAGCAATTTCTGTGGGGGTTCCCCGATATCATGCGCTAACTGCGTGGAAACCCCAGAGAAAAAGCCACAGAAATTCTACCCTAAAGAAACAAACTCCCAGCACTTGTCTCCTAACATTGACAGAGTCAAGATCACTTTACCTCAATCCTTAAACTTATCACTGGATCCACTCAGACCCAGTGCAATTGCATGGATCGCACGGTCCTGATACCGTCCCTGGCAAGAGCATCACCTGTAACCTATCACAGAACTGTCTTAAAAGTTGCATTACCTGTCTAGTAAAGTGTTCGGGACCCGCCGTCAATCAATTGCACTTTAACCTCTGACCCATCTCTCTGAGCGCTGACAAAATCGCGCCCAATACAACTATCAGCACACAACTTATGCTACATCTATACAGCAACAATCAAGTCGGAGACCAGACAGTAAAGAGAACTTTGTGCACATGCGGTTACATTCCATATTGTGTCAAGCTAAAGCAGAGAAACTAGCACAGTTTTTCTCCAGAGTTGGTGTGGGCCCTGATTCTGGATTTACACCATAGCTTTAGCATCAGTCCAAAGCAACAATGCTAAAGTTGTAAATGGACTCTTAATAATGTGCTGTTTCACATGGCCAACGTTAATCCCGATTAGTTACGAGTGGCATCATTATTTCTATCTGAAGACCATTTTTATTATTTACATATTTGCGATTTCCACTTTGTAGCACTTTGCTTCCTGATTTCACTCCTAAGTGGTCTATCTCTAATTTTAAGATTACGCCCCCTTGTTCTGGATTTCTCCACCAGAGGAAATAATTTCTCTGTATCTACCATATCAAATCCCATGATCATTTTAAACACCACCATTAGATCACCCTGAACCTTCTAAACTTAAGAGAATACAAACCAAGTTGTTGGAACCTGTCCTCAAAATGTAATCCTTTAAGGTCTGGTATCATTCTGGTGAACCCATGCTAAGGTTCGATACCCAAAACTGAATGCAGTACAAGATGGGGTCTGATCAAGATTGTCTATAATTGAAGCATCACTTCCTTACTTTTGTTTTCCAACCCCCTTGAGATAAAGGCCAACATTCCATTAGCCTTTTTTTGATAACTTTTTGTATCTGTGCACTAGCTTTTAGTGATTTGTGTACATGGATAACTAAATTCCTTGCTGCTCTACAGCTCCTAGTCTCTCACCATTTGTTTTTCTTGGATCCAAAGTGGATGATCTCACACTTCCCCACATTGAATTTCGTCTGCCAGTTTTGCCCACTCACTTAATCTGTCTATGTAGCTTTGTAACTTCCTACTCCTATCTACTCAACTTATTATGCCTCCTAACATAGTGTCATTTGCAAGCTTGGATATTCAACTCTCTATTGCTTCATTCAAGTCATTAATATATATGGTGAAAAACTGAGGCCTCAGTACAGATCCCTGGCGAACATCACTTGTCACATTCCGCCAGAGTACTGTCTCCTACCTTCCAACCAATTACCGACCCATGTCACAAGGTTACATCCAATTCCGTGCACTTTTTTTTGCTAATAATCTCTTGTGCGGAACCTTATCAAATGATTTCTGGAATTCCTTATAGACAACATCCATAGACACACCCCTATTCACCATGCTAGTGACATCCTTGAAAAAAATTCAACTAGATTAGTCAGACATGACCTACCCTTCACAAATCCATGCTGACTTTCTCTGATCAGCTCATACTTGTCCAAGTGCTCAGTCACTCTGGGGGTGATTTTATCAATGGGAATGTGATGGAGGCGGGAAAGCTGCTTGTCGGGTTTTAGTCCCGCCTCCATCGACGTCTGGCCAACCCACACTTAGCAGGCTTAGCCGACCAATTAAGGGAAAGCCGGTGACAGAGAACGTCAGCGTATGACGTTTCATCTGTCAAAAATTTTTGACAGATGTATTGTCATCGTTTGACAGCTTTGAGAAGCTGTCAAACACTGACAATCTCTGTTCTTTGGTGAGTCCTTGTACTCAAGACTCACTTAGAAAGCTTTCCTGAGCAGAAAGCAGAAGGCTGCTGCATTTAAGAATGCAGCGGCCATTCTGCTTTCTCTGCCGGTGAGATGAGGCAGCTCCGCAGCCTAAAGGGATGAAGCCTGGAGGAAGAAGCAAAGGTAAGTAATCTTATTAAAATACTTTAGACTCACCTCACACACTTACCTCTCCACACTTGCACTCATCACTCACCTGCACACCGGACATTTCGGCCCCTCCGACCCCCACCTCGCCTCGCTGACCCTGGCGAGGTTCGGAGCTGTCGGGAAGCCCACACTTTAGAGCTCAAAATAGGGATTAGCCAAATAACTGCCTGTTAACTACTTGTTGGCACTAATCCCCTTCCCGCCTCGAGGAGACGGGACCCGGCGCGGGTCGGGTACCCGCCTCCTGGGAAGATGGCACGGAGGCGGGTTGGGGCGGGATGGGTACCCGCTCCCAGATTCTGCCATTTTCCCGGCAGTCCCACCTCCATAGGGCTGGGAAAATCGCCCCCTCTCTCTCTCTCTGATGATAGATTTCAGTAACTTCCCCATAACTGATGTTAAACTGAAATGTCTGCAGTTACCAGGTATCTCCCTCCCTTCCTTCTTAAACATTTGCAATTTACCAATCCATAGACACAATAGCTGAATGTAGAGAGCTTTGGAATATTATGACTAATGCATTTGCAATTAATTGCTTTTACTACTTGAGCTGTTCTTCTTCACCCAGTCCATGTGAAAATTAAAATCTCACATTATAACCACATTGTTTTTACTAAATGCTTCCCTGATCTCCATATTATACCACCCGCCCCACCCACTACATCACTACTATCAGGTGGTCTGTAAGCAAATCCTACCATCTTTTGTTGTTCCTTAACTCTACCCATAGTATTTCCACTGCCTGACCACCCTTACAGAAAGCCCTGCTTTCTACTGCTGTAGTTGCGTCTTTTATCAATATTGCTTCTCCCTCCTTTCCCAATTTCCCTGTCTTTTCTAAAGAGTCTAAAGCCTAGGATATTTAGCTCTCAATCATGCCTAGTTTGTAGCCAGGTCTCTGGAATGACTACTACATCACACTTTTTAAAATTAATTTTGTGCTTCTAACTCATTTGTTTTATTTCTTATGAGACGTGCATTGTATACAGAACTTTTATTTGGGTAACTGTCCCCACCCTGACCATATGTCCTGCTGGTCTTTCTGTCATACTTTTTGACTTACTGTGTGGATTTTCCTCTGCGAGGATTCCTTTTCAACAACACATGCCACACAGTGCAGGTTGATGTATTCTCTTACTTTTACAATTATATCAAGCTTCATTCCCAGGAGGGGAAACTAAGCAGGGAATTTTTTAAAGTTTAAAATTATTTTCTTGGCACTGCCAAACTTTGTCCTTTAGGGTCAGAACTGCAGAAGATTGCGTTTACACTGTGGTCTGTGATTTGCTGTTTGGATCAAGTGCCAGGTTAGACTGTCGCACTTGAAAGTCAATTCGATCTCCCAAAGACACCTACCTTTAGCATCGCTGGGAAGCTGGAGCTGGTTTATAGTGATGCTAAAGATGGTGTGTAAATGCACTTAGAATTACTGTTGCATTCTGTCTTGTCCCAGGCTTGAATCCCCTTTACAAAAACCCTCTGTGCCTCTCTCGGCATTCTCCAACAGGTCCATTGTGGCACCTGTCGCTGCCTCCTTAAGAGCAAAAATGAGAAGTCGCACAACACCAGGTTATAGTCCAACAGATTTATTTAAAATTACAAGCTTTCGGAGCTATCCTGCCCCTTCTTCGAAGAAGGGGCAGGATAGCTCTGAAAGCTTGTAATTTTAAATAAATCTGTTGGACTATAACCTGGTGTTGTGCGACTTCTCATTTTTGTCCACCCCAGTCCAACGCTGGCATCTCCGCATCCTTAAGAGCAGTAACCCCAAATTCCTCTTTCCTCTCCCTAACTCACCTTCCTGTTCAGTGCACCTGTTGGGAGGCTAACCACACCAACCTGTTTCCCATCCCGCACACCCCGCCCACACTGCACTCCCTGAAGGCTCCTGACAAATTGACAATCACTGCCCTCTCTGCATTTCCCTTCAGAATATCTACTCGCCTACAAACAAGGCTCTTGTCATCCATGACTTAATGGAGATAATTGTATTGACATCATGCCTTTGACTGAAGCTTGACTCATGGGTGGCAACACCTTTACATTACTGAAGCCTCCCATCTATGCTATAATTTCCACCACCTACCCTGCCCAAACTGCCGCAGTGGTGGTTTGGCCTTTATCACCAAATCATACCTTGACCTGTTTCCCTACTCTTCCGGCATCTTCTCCTCCTTTGAGCAACTAACTCTGTTCCATCCCTCTCACTTCTACCCCAATCTCCACCCCAAGTTTCTCCCCAAGATGCTGCACCAAACAACTCCTCATACTCAGTGATTTTAATCTTCATCTAATCACCCCTTGCCCTCTCTCCACTGATTTTACTGATCTCCTTAAACCTCCCTCCTCCATATAAACTCTCTTACCCATACTCATGGCCACCCTGTCAATCTTACCATCTCCAAATTCCTCATGGACTTCCCTTTCCTTTCTCTGTAACCTCCTCCAGGGCTACAACTTCCCCCCTCCTCATAACTCTCCATTCTTGTGACTCCAGCATCCATCCGCCACCCACTTTGCCCCATCCTTGGCCATGCCGTCAGCCGCTTAGTCCCCACTGTCTGGAATTTCATCCGCAAACCCCTGCATTTCGCCACCTCGCTCTCCTCCTTTAACCCTCCTTAAACCCCACCTCTTTGACCAAGGTTTGGTCGCCCCTCATAATAACTCCATCTTTAGCTTGGCATCTGCTTTCCGTTACGCCTTTGTGAAGGGAAATGTTTCTACATTAAAGACTCTTAAATAAATACAAGTGGTTGTTGTTGCTGTTTCAAATTTTCAGGATAGTTTGGACAGACTGTTTGTGTGGGTGGAGGAAGGAAGAGACAAAACAACAGTTCCAAAGCTACAAGATCATAACATCGTTTAAAGGAGCTTCCCCAAAAGACTCGATAGGTGTATGCATTGCATGGTGTGGTAATAAACAGTACAGACTAGGAAGGTTTCAGCTTCAATTCCTTATTTTTAATGAATTAGTTGATCTCACTAGTGCAGTAATGGGGCACTACAACTGGCCTCTTAGGCTAAGGAGTGGAAAAATTAGCCAAAGTTCACACTCCTGATTACCGTCCAGAGGCTGACCCTCCTCCCCCACCACCTGAAAAGCAAATACAAAAGCAAGGAAAGGATCAGGTTCAGTTGTGGTGCCTCCCATCCATTGTCAATAGCCTTCTAAACATCATGTTCTGTGCTTAACCATGGAGCTGTATCCCAGCAGAATCCATAGCCCTGAGTAAAGAGGGGGGAATTGAAAAGAAAATAATAAATCTACACTACTAATCAAGGTAAGTAGGCAAGTTAAAGTAAACCAACTTAAAATATATGTGTATTTGAGATACATTAAAATGTTCCAATTCCTACTTGTCTGTTAATGATGGTGTCATTGCACTGAAGGTACGGGGAATTGGAAACATCACCCACTTTATTTGGTGTTTTAATTCCTTGTTAATTTTCACTCCCCCCTATCTTTCCTTAAGGCAGTGACTTATCACTGGTGTATGGCTTCACAGAAGTCTGAACTTTTGCCAATGGCATTATTCGTTTGTGAGCCTTGGCAGTGAGTGTCAGCAGGCTATCCACCAGGGACCAAATTAGAGCCAATTTCAATTATGTCCTCACCCACTGTCCAGCAGCACACACGCTTTGCAGAGCTCGCTTGATAGTGATCAGAAGTAGGAATCCAGTCCGATTTATTTTCCCTCACTAATCAATGGTCACTGAGGCCAAATGTAGTGCCACTCTCAGCTGATATCAGCTATCAATGATTCATGATTAAATCTTCTTAGTCCTTCTTCTTCTTCTTAGACCTTCTTAGTCTGTAAGGGATTTTTACTTTGCACATTTTTCTTATAATTTGTGGATAGGCAAAGAGACCTTGGAAGAATTCATATTTGAAGTAAGTAAGCAAATTGCAACTGAAATTTAAAAAAAGATTTAACAGGAGCTGTAAGGCTTTAATTTGACCTTGCGATGGAATTGTTAAAAGTGTGATTCTGGCAGCAATATCGACATCCATTCCATGACCTCCATGACCCAGAAGGTGGGGAACATGCAACAGAGATCTCCTGAAGTCACTCATATTCAGAATGGTGGCCCTGGCTGGGAATGTATATCATGAGTACAGTGACAAATGAGCAGACACCCCAGTGTACCATGACAAACATTAGGGGGGCGGTTTTAACCCTACTCACTCAGCAGAAACCTGGCGGGTGGGCAGTTAAAAATCGCCCTGGTTCTTACCTGTCTGAAAGCCACCATGATCGCGACATCTGCAATTTTAACTTGTTCTCCTGAGCAGGCAGCAAGGACAGGTGCCCGGAGCATGTTGTGGCCCAATTATATAATTGAGACCTGACTGTAATTTTAACTCAGGCCTGAGCGGGGAATCCACCTGGAGTTAAAATCAGGGCCTAGGTTCATTATCAGGTTGATAAATCTAGTTGACGTAAACACATATACAAAAGCAAAATACTGCGGATGCTGGAAATCTGAAATAAAAACAGAAAATCCTGGAAATACTCAGCAGGTCAAACACATTATGGTGGGACCACCTAAGTTATAGTGAGCAACTCCATAATTGTAAATATATAAGCTGTTTGTGAGATAGATAGATAGATAGATAGATAGATAGATAGATAGATAGATAGTGCCTTTGTAGTCACTGTTGTAATGTAGCTAGATAGATAGATATTTACTATATTCTCAAGAAACCACATTATATTTCAAAAGTTAACTGAAAATTGTTTTAGATTTACATTATCTCTCACCAATTATTCTTCTAATTTCCCTCCTTAACCTCTCCTCAATACAACAACTCAGGTTGGGGTAGATTTCCACAAGCAACAGCTGTCCAGTACTAAATCAAAGTGGCCAATCATCACATGAGCCTGACCAGTGAATGTCGCCAAGCTATTCTCATGGTGTTCACGCAAATACACTTTGCTGCAGGGGTCACTAGACATCAATTAGGAACAGGAAGACTGGCGAATTTCCTCCCTCCCCATCCATGGGGACAATGAAGGCTGAAATAAACCATGTCAACTGAGTACCACACCAAGCAGTGCATTTACCAACTCAGCCATTGAAGACTGTTGTGCAGTTTTATGACCTGATATAGATTTGCTGCATTTTGTTAAAATATTGGTTTGACCACAATTATTGTGGAGCCATGTTACTTTAAACATCAGCTGTATAGATTGGGATGCCCAAATCAACTATCACTCTCTCACCTGATAACAATGCCTTTCCACTGGAAAGATGAATGCTTCCCAGATTCCAAAACGTTTAACAGTTGACGATCATAAGATTACTTACATGCTAGTAACTAGAGAATTGCTAGTCACTCTCTTTTACTCAAACGTAAGCACTTTCCAATGCATTTCATGAGTACACCTGATCAAAATGTATCGGCGTAGGATAGTTTACAATTTCTTTCTTTAACATCCAGTCAAAAATCAAATCCAGCCAAATAAGCAAGTATTTACAACACGTCAAGGAAAATGTCTTGTTTTTTGCCCGAAGGAATAGCAATTCTGTTTTCATCATGGGCTCCTTTTTGTGTCTTATCCTGCACAAGAAATCAATTTCTTATATCTCTAGCATTATGCTCAATGTTTTGGACAAGCAAAGGCTTCCAAGTGCAGGGAATTTCTCATTATGTAAGTGTAACAGACAGAAGACTAACCACTTTGTCATTGTATCTGAGAAGCCTTTCAACACCTCACTAATATTACGAGTCTATAAGTTTCACCTAACTCTCTGAGACACTGCCGAAAATTGCCTTTTTGCAAAGATTTGACCCTGAAATGAGCTTCCAACCACATATCAGCAGCATAACTAAGAACGCCTATTTCCACCTCCGTAACATCGCCTGTCTCCGCCCTTGCCTTGGCTCATCCGCTGTTGAAACCCTCATCCATGCCTTTGTTACCTCTAGACTTGACTATTACAACACACTCCTGGCTGGCCTCCCACATTCTACCCTACGTAAACTTGAGGTGATCCAAAGCTCAGCTGCCCGTGTCCTAACTCGCACCAAGTCCCGTTCACCCATCACCCCTGTGCTTGCTGACCTGCATTTGCTCCTGGTTAAGCAATGCCTCGATTTCAAAATTCTCATCCTTGTTTTCAAATCCCTCCATGGCCTCGCCCCTCCCTATCTCTGAAATCTCCTCCAGCCCCCACCCCCGAGATATCTGCGCTCCTCTAATTCTGGCCTCTTGAGCATCCCTGATTATAATCGCTCAACCATTGGTGGCCGTGCCTTCTGTTGCCTGGGCCCTAAGCTCTGGAATTCCCTGCCTAAATCTCTCCGCCTCGCTACCTGTCTTTCCTCCTTTAAGACGCTCCTTAAAACCTTCCTCTTTGACCAAGCTTTTGGTCACCTGTCCTAATATCTCCTTATGTGGCTCGGTGTCAAATTTTTAGTCTTTTAATACTCCTGTGAAGCGCCTTGGGACGTCTTACTAAGTTAAAGGCACTATATAAATACAAGTTGTTGTTGTTGTTGGTTTCCAAAATAAATTAATTTGGTCTGAGGTGCAGCAAATTAAAACAATAGTACAAACGAAAGTGTAACACATATCCTATTTTAATAAGGAGGGAGCAGAGAGATTCGTGAATTATTATTTCAAAATAACTTTGTTTGATAAGATTCCAGTGTAAATTGTCAAGTTTAAAATTACCAGTAATATTAAAACATGATTTAGCTAACACTCGGAGTTGGAGTTGTTGCTTATCCAGGCCAGCCCAAAGGGGGCAGTCTATTATTTGTTCCCATTAAAGTTGATTAAGAGTAACAACTTCGAAAAAGACAAAATTGATGAGGAGGTGTGGTTTCTTCTAACAGCCAACAATATGACGTATCAACAGACGTGTCTCACCTTCTCCCACTGGGGCGGGGGAAGTAGAGAGAGGGAGAGAATCTGTATTCATTACATTAAAATTTAAAAAAAAGGCTTGAATAAAGCATTTTGAACAATTACCTAAATTTACTGGAAGATATTTTCCTTTGCGTTTAGCACATGCCCATTTAAACTCCTATTCGCCTTGCTATATTCTGAAAAATCGCCTATTAACTTTCTGACTAAATGTACATATATAATTTAAGGAAATATAGCGAGAAACTTATTTTTTGTACCTTACTGCCCCCTAAAAAAAATCCTGTAATCCCAAAAGCCCATCCTTTGGAATTATTTAATAGGCCTTTCTGCTGATGATGGGTGAAGACTGCGCATAACGTGCATGCACTGCATCCCCCCCAATTTTATTGTCACATATATATGGAACAAACTGACAAGAATGTACCCGCGATTATTGGGGTACAGGCGTTATTCATCTTCAAACATGGTTGTGTCATTTGTGTTTTTACTTGTGCTTTGACACAGCAAAAATGTCACTTCCCCCTTTTATTCTCGTCCTAGGGCCAATTTGAAAGTGTCGCACATGCGCTCTGATAGACAATCCCACACTGGTTACAGTCTCCTCCCCCGCCCGTCCCTTTAAAGGCCTCTTTCTGTCTCCATTCCTTTTTTTTAAGTTAACTCTTTGATGTTAGGCAATCCGCGTTGACAACTGTTCATAGTCACAACATGGCTACTTTCACACCTTAATCACAAGGTGTTTTCTTGTATATTGTTTGGGGCTAAGGAGAGGCGGCGTAATTACTTCAAACGATAAAGATGATTTTATTGTGTGATCTGTGGTAATATATCCAGAAACAATACAAGTACATGATATAAGTTCAAGATATTATTAAAACAGTGATGATTTCATATGAAATACAATTCTGTTTTAGTTAAATCACAATTGGCAAAGCAAAAAGGAATACGACACATATGTAGCTTAAATAGCCGGGGAAATAAAGTGAAAATTAATCATCAACCATTGCATCAAATACGGAAAATATGTGTTCTTGTTTAATTTTTTGGGGTTGTAAGTCTGTACCAATGTGTGTTCTATTCTCAGGAGTTTAAAAAACTGTAATTGCGTACAATCCATCTGCAGTGAAGTACATCTGACGAGTTGATTCGCGTTCAAAATGAGATTTTAAAGTCTGAAATGCGAAGAGTAGAAAATCATGTGGCCAGATTTCCATGCAAAGATCGGAATCGCAACTTTACCTGCAGTACCTTCGCATTAATAGGTTAGGTGGTCACTGTGCCAAGCGCTTTCTATTATTTCAAAAACCAAGAAAAGCTGAGGGGTGCAGATTTATAAATCCAGAATTTGAACAGTTAAACTCAGGAATGTGTTCATTTTAACTGAAAAGGGAAATTCAGAATGGGAAGTGCGCACTTCACTGCTCCCAAGTAATGTTGGGGATTTCCAAGTGTGAGAAGCTGGTCCTGTGCACGGGTAACCAAAGGGTTAATGTAAAGTGAACTGAATTGTAAGAACTTGGTTACCTAGGGAACTATTCTTACCATTCCATCTGAGCGAGACCAACTGCACGCTCAACGACGGGGGGAGGCAGAGCACACCAGACCTAATGTTTTAACTCTCCCATCGTTTATTTTGCTCTTTTAACCAAAAGCAAACAGACCAAAGCCGTACATCGGCCGATTTCTAAGCAAAGCATGAGGTTTGAGTTCTGACAATGCGATTCTTTTCTGTTTTTAATTTCCGGGGACACCCCCGCAATGGAAAATGCGGCGCGCCTGCCAAGTTGGTTTGAAAAGATCAGACAAAGGCCGCAGGAAGCCCTTCGGCTGCCAGGCGTGAGAGCTCAGATGGGGGGGTTTGGTTGTAATAGTAATATTAAAAAAAAACAAGTCCGCAGCCCCGGGTTTTTTTTAATTTAAAGTAATGCAAGCCTCGATGAAAATGCACGGGCAGCTGTGCCTTTGGGCCGAGAGCCGAGAGTTTTAAAGCTGCTTTTTCTGATGCGCCGACGGGCTTCAGTGTTTGAATCCGACTGCGCAACCAGCAGCAGCAGACGGGTCACGTGACGCAGTCCCGGGGATCGCGAATTGATCGATTGGCGAAAAAAAGGAGAGAGCGAGAGAAAGGGAGCGGGGCCAGTGGGAAATCGGTCAAAAATATGGAGACGCACATCTCGTGTCTCTTCCCGGAGATTTTAGCCATGATCTTCAGCTATTTGGACGTGAGGGACAAAGGGCGAGCGGCACAAGTGTGCACGGCTTGGAGGGACGCTGCTTACCACAAATCCGTCTGGAGGGGGGTCGAAGCCAAGTTGCATCTGAGGAGAGCCAACCCTTCCCTTTTCCCCAGTCTGCAGGCCAGGGGCATCAGGCGGGTACAGATCCTCAGCCTGCGGCGCAGCCTGAGCTATGTGATCCAAGGCATGCCCAACATCGAGAGCCTCAACCTGAGCGGCTGCTACAACTTGACAGACATCGGCCTGGGACACGCTTTCGTGCAAGAGATCCCGTCTCTCAACGTGCTCAACCTGAGTCTCTGCAAGCAGATCACGGACAGCAGCCTGGGCAGGATCGCGCAGTATCTCAAGAACCTGGAGGTGCTGGAGCTGGGCGGCTGCAGCAACATCACCAACACCGGCCTTCTGCTCATTGCCTGGGGCTTGCACAGACTCAAGAGCCTGAATTTGAGGAGCTGCCGGCATGTCTCGGACGTCGGGATCGGCCATTTGGCAGGCATGACTAGAAGCGCTGCGGAGGGCTGCTTAAACCTGGAGTATCTGACTTTACAAGACTGCCAGAAACTCTCGGATCTCTCCTTAAAACACATCTCCAAAGGCCTGACCAAACTCAAGGTGCTCAACCTGAGTTTCTGCGGTGGGATTTCAGACGCGGGTATGTTGCACCTATCACACATGACGAGTTTGTGGAGTCTCAACCTGAGGTCCTGTGACAACATCAGCGACACCGGGATCATGCATTTGGCCATGGGCAGTTTGAGACTGACTGGGTTGGACGTTTCCTTCTGCGATAAGATAGGCGATCAGAGCCTGGCTTACATCGCGCAAGGCTTGTATCAGCTCAAATCGCTTTCCCTCTGCTCCTGCCACATAAGTGATGACGGCATCAACAAAATGGCCCGGCAGATGCACGAATTAAGGACCCTAAATATCGGCCAGTGTGTGCGGATTACAGACAAAGGACTGGAGCTCATAGCTGACCACTTGACCCAGCTGACGGGCATTGATCTGTACGGCTGCACAAAAATCACCAAAAGGGGATTGGAAAGAATAACGCAACTGCCCTGCCTTAAAGTTCTTAACTTGGGACTCTGGCAGATGACCGAAAGTGAAAAAGTAAGGTGAAAATTTTTGTTTAAATAAAAACACTAAGAATCGCCGCCATTGCTGTCAAAACAGGAGTATTCTGTTGTTTTTTCTCCAAAAATTATGACTTTAAAACCGCAGAAAACAAAAAATGGTGTTCGTTTTGTTGTAACTTACACGACAAATTATTTCCACACTGTGCTATCAAATAAGTTGCAGTATTCCCATCCTTCAACATAGTTTTCACAACAAAACAAAAAGTAATTTTGACGCTGGTCAGTTGTTTCTGGAATCTGGTTCATACTTTTTGTTTTGTAGATGGTATGCATATTGCTGATAGACACATTCAAGGCTACCTCGTTTTTTTGTGCCCTGAAATTGAGGAGTTACACAGTAAGATCTGTGCCTAGAGCAATGTTTCCCCTCCCCTCCTCTGGTTGGTCTACAGCGTTACTACCCTTTTGTGGACAAAAAAAGATTATAATTCAATGAAAATAAGTTGGCTGGAAACATTTTTACAAAGAATCTATGAAGCACACATGACGCTGGTTTCCGCAGTCTTGGCTGCACCCAAGTCAAAACCACGAACTATAGTTTAAAAAAAAAAGAACTGAAGTTGGAATCTAGACGCCTTGATCTGGCAGCTGTACAGGCTTTTTTTTTGGTCGACATTTACAACAGTTATGGGGGACTTATTTTTCCCCATCTTTTCAGAAATTATTAAAGCCTGTTCTACCTTAAATAGGACGACCACGTCAAGTGAAGAATCATCGATTCCCGAGGATTGAACGCCTGTCAGGGCCATGATGCACAGACAGGCAGTTGCTGAAGGAAAAAAAAAGAGGAAAAAATATCCTGCTGATCAACCTATATTTGAATTGTACTGTATGTGAATTTGTAAATGATACTTAAACGTTTTATATTCTTACAGTAAACGTTAAAAAAGCTGATATTTATATAATAAAGACGGGAAAATATGAAGTATGTTTTGGAAAAAAAAATAAGTGTCAGTGCCCCCATTGTGTGTGATCATTTTGAAAAGTACGGTGGTGGAAGTGGGCCAATGGCGCCTTGTTGTCAGTGACGAGCTGTAATCGAGGGCAGCTTTGTGGAGCCTTGCTCTGTCTGATCAGGTTTCCTTTTCACCCGGATGGTCTTACTCTTCTTCATTAGATACCATATCCAGATGATTTCTGGCGCATTTTATTAAAGGGGGGGAAAAAAGGGGCGGTTGATGGGCTGGGCGAGCCCGGTGCTGGCGCTGCATTGTTGGGCAAAGTTAAAAAGCTACGGCGCTCTCCTTTTCTGCCTGCCCGCTCATGCATACCAAATGGCTTAGTGTGCGGCTCCCTCAGGATTCTCGTCCTGCCCCTAGTTTTTTTTTTAGCATTCCTGTCCATTTCTGAGTGCGCTTAATCGGCTTTTCAAGCAGAAGGAGGGAGCAAGGCTGCTTCTGGACTGACTCACAGCAGCAGTTTAAAAAATTGTGGGTAGGGGAAATAAATTAATAGTTTTCCAAGTTGCAGTAGATATGAAAGTGATTTTAATACACTGTTTTAATGAGCATTTTAAAGGTTTCACACCCGTTTTCATAATTTTTAATTCATAAGACAGCTCCATTCGCGTTATTTTAACAGGCCAGTATTCCGTTTTCAACAGACATTAAGTGTAGAAAAACATTTTTTTTCTTTAACAACTTCTTGGTGGAATATGGCATTTGAAAAAGAAAAGAGCTTTGCTGAGGTTCCCCCCCCCCTCCCCAAGGTCTAGAATTTTTCAGCCACCATTTTAATAAGTACTCCTGAATTTACCCTGGTGGGCTTTCTTCTTGAGGTAAAAAATGGCCTCAAGCTGCCAAGAGTACCTCTTTGGCACAACCCTGAATATCATCAGATTGTACATGAGGTATTGATGGGCGATGTGCTGTCTGCCTCTTATAACTGCTCCTTCCCCAATCCATCATAAGTTGAGTTTGTTTTAAAATGCAATTTTTAAAAAGTTTACATTTTTATTTACCAATGTCAGGTCAATTAGAACACATTATACAAAAAAGACAGCAGGTTATTTTCATCTTGGATTTACTATTTTGACTAGGTTGACAGAGAGACAGAACAAATACCTTACTAAAATGCTGGAGTTTTTTTTAACCTCTTTTCAGAACAAGGCCAACACGCAGTCCATATCAGAAATGAGATTTTAAGAAGAATTGGAAATGGGAGTAACTGACATGGGGGAGGAGACAAGGAGATGACTGTCACCACTCCTCAGACAGTATTCCTATTATGCATTCTGTAAATCAAAAACTACTAAGCCTCGGTCACCTTCCTGCCCCTCCAGTGTGAGGAATGTCAGAATCCGCTTAACATTCAAACAGAAATGAGATATGACGGCAAGAACCAAGAAAGGGAGAATGCATCGGTTTTAATTTGAGGATATAATTCAATATAAGCCAACAGCAAACCCCCATTAAATAGGATATCACTGCACTTGGATCTCAAACACAAACTGTTATATCCAACTGGTTAATACTCTTTTTGTATCAGACACCATTTTAACTGATACATCTTCTAAAGATTGCAAATGGATCAGAAATGCACCTATTTTAAAATCGTCCTCTACCACATCTAATTCACACATTTATAAAATCAGATTTTAACTCTGCATTTGCCAGGGTGAGGGTAATTGCAGTAAATACTTCTAAATGTCTCTTTTAAAAGGAAAGAAAATGGCTGAAATTCATATTTTTCACATACCTGATAGCTCAACCAGCAGCTGGGAAGAAAGGGCATTGTGCCCTGGGTATGCTTGAGTCCTTAAAAGATGCCAGATAATACAAAATTCACCTCTGATGATACGGTACTCTTCCCTTATCCTCAAATAACAAAATAGGTCAATAATTGTGCAAACCCGTTCGTGACTTCTGAATAATTGTTTTTGCTGAACATCCATTTCATAATGAAATTTCTAGTGTGCTTTTAAACACTCAAGTCCATTAAAACCAAAAATGTGTTGAGACAACTAGCAGCTACTCCAGGTTAATACTGTCTTGTGCATGAAAGGGCAACGTGACCACATAACCAGCAATGGGCAGGTTGTGGTGTTTAGTGTTGCCCACAAGCTGCCTTACAAAGGAATTTCAGTCAATTTTCATTAACCAAAGATGGATTCAGAGTCAGTGAAAGATACTAGATCTACAATTATTCCTTAATTACAAGAGACTCCTGTGTACAGTAGGATAGTACATACTTAATGGCCACTCTGATAGGATCATAGTGCTACTTAAGATCTGTTCTATGTCTACAACTATTTTATAAAATGCAGAACCTGATCATTAAGATTAACTAAGTTTTTTTTTAAAATTACATCAAGGTTAAAACCCAATTTCTTTCTATACTATATGTAGAATAATGTATGGGCACAAATCAACAAGGTGACCTAGTCATTTTATCCAGGTAATGTGAAACAGCAGAAGTACAGTTTCAGTATTTTATGGAAATCTGGACTCCAAGAGTAAACTACACCTACTTACTCATATTTTAATTGACACTTACCATTAATTCATGGTATTCCATGATACTGGGAATAAACCTGGTCAGGGTGGCTACACTGTTATTGACAGTTGCATTACGTTAGTGCAGACATTCCATTGATTAAATATTATGGTGTAACTGCAGAATAATGTCCTCATGTTTTATAGGAGGGTATGAGGATGTAATTACTTGCAATGCTAAAATCAAATTATGAGAAGTTTAATATATACATATATGTGTATATTCAATATTTTATTATCTAGTAGAATTGTCCAGTCTACAGGGTAAACATCTAATTGGTACACATTAATAAAATACACTTTACTGGGTGTTATTTTTCCAATATTTAGAAGCAGGTGTTAAAACACATTTTAGCATTCTAGGCTTAACAGTGATTTGGTTTTTTTTAGACTATTAGAGCAATTCTCATCAATTGCCACTAGATGTCTTTAGTATAATTTGAAAAACTGAACTGTTGATATGAAATGGCAAAAAACTCATTTTGATGTTAGAGTAGTAATCAACTTATATCAAATCCTGCTGAAGAGCAAACCTTTTAATATTTTCTGATAAATAATTAAGAGGGCACCATTCTCCAAGGTGTTAGGGAAATTGTTGTCGATTCCATTGCTAATTAGGGTGGGGTTTGAATTGTTTCTCTGCTCTAATTAGAGAGATTGGCAGCCAGGTATTTGGCACTTTATTAAAAAAAAGTCAGAGGCCTTAATAAAAACAGAACAAAATGACCAATACTGAGCACAGTTCATGAGAAATCTTAAGTTAACAATGAAAATAAACTGTTTTATGAAATATATTCTTGTTCTGACCAAGACATTTGAATATAGGTCACAAAGATCCTTCTGCTTGAAGATTACACTGAATATTCTCTTAATGTCTACAATGTAGACAAGGTAGAATGCTGGTGTACTAATATATTGCACTACTGAATCATGTGATGTAGGTTTCCTCAGGACAAGAGAGCAAAGACTAGGTACTTCTTCAGAGAAGGTCAACTCTGAGGGCACAGCACTTAAGGCTGCTTGTGTTCCCATTACACCATGTAGTAACAGAGACTGGAGAACAGGGATTGACAAAAATAGTTTCAAAAATGGTGGTGAGGGAAGAGGAATGGGAAATCAAATCTCAGCAGCCTCACAGCCTACTGGCTTCATATTTGTGGGTTTCGTTAACAGTTCTTTGTAATTGAAACAAAAGCCACAGTGCACCTACAAGTCCAGTAGTTCAAATGGACATAAACAAAATAAATTGGCAGTCAACTAAGGTATAAACATCTGATAATAAACCATTAAATCCAACCTCCTTATCAAATTATTGGGCTGTGTCTAATTATCATGATTAAAGATTGTTACAACATTCTATGGACTTGGGTTCATGTATAACAAATTATTCTCTAGTGAATGATTCCCGGATCATGAAATAACCAAAGTACAGATCCAGTGTTACAGATTATGCATACTAAGTAGGGTGTGCCTACTATAAAATATAGATCAAGGGAATGAAGCATTTTGAGTATTTGTGATGTTACCAAAGTGAGTCAGTAACTTAATAACCACAAAGTTACCAGGATGACTTGGGGGGGAAATAACTGCAGGATTAACCAAATAAGTGGGAGATATAACGAGGAGGTTGTCCGGTGACAACAGAGGTTAGTTAGTTGAGTGAGTCAGAGATACAATAATTGAGGATATATTTTCTTTCATTTTAGCAAAAAAAAGTAAATATGATCATAAAGCAGTGTTACTTGCTTTATACATATTTCTACATTTTCAGTAAAATTAGCAAACAGGAAAATAAAACCCCAGGAGTTTTGATATGGTATCCTCAGTAATTTGGAAATATCTGATTATATCTGAAGTCATTCAGTTGGCAATATAGTGAAATGTAGTATCTGGTGTGAGTGGTTTGCAAATGAAAATAAATGTGGAGTAAATTGGAGATATAGATATGGAGATATAGATATCTGGAGTTGGATGACATATACTAACTATGACTTAATTACTTAATTGGAGGCAAGGTAACGGCAATCTCCAGTGTAAGTGTTGGAGATAAGGTAACCTGGGGTATCCAGAGGGAATGAATTGAAGACAGAGTAACTGATTTCCTAGTAGTTTAATAATGCAGGACCACTTGTTGTGGATTTTCTTGCTGTCTTCATTTCTAAATGTTTGTTACTGATACACATATATAAATATTAAGTGTACTTTAAAGATCTAGAAATGCACTGATGCATTTGCATTACTAATAGAATTTATTGTATAATATATATTTCCTGTGTAAAGCCTGGACACAGACAGTGCTATCACATGGTCGTTACAGAACACAATTAATGACAAGTCAATTTCACCTGCCTCTCGTGAAGGCCGCTGATCCTTGGTAGGGGGATGATTCTACAGAGACTGGCAACTATCCAGTATCTTGCACAAGTGCCAGTGGGTTATTTGACCATACATGACATAACAGCTAAGTCTCATGCATGGACCCAATGTCCACATGTGCACTTTCCAACAGGAATCACTGGAGAGAAATGATGAGCAGGACGCTTGACTGATTTTTTCCCTCCAAAGCCCTGGAGTGCTGAGGCAATTGTAGCATCTCATCTGAGATCAGTTAATTTAACCGACTGGGAATCAAACCTGGTACTTTCTGTTTAGCATGGTACTACACCAGTATAATATCAGGAGAGCTGTCTATCACTGACTTGCTAGGTTAACATAGTTAATGTTGCATTTGCAGTGTGAACAATTGTGTTCTTTTAAGAGAAATGACTGTCAATTCAAGTACTATTTGATGTGCCTTTAGCGTATCACAACAATCACTTCATGACCATATCTAAAGGTGGTTGACCAATGTGTAAGCTTCCATTTACTTCTGTTAAGTGGATACTTAATCCAGATACAGTTTCTATTTAAAATTCAACCCAGTGCTGTAATCTGGACTGTGTATTAATTCCTGCACAGCTGGATTAAATGCAGCCATCCTGTTTATATTCCAGGTCCGCGCTATGAGATGCAAGTTTTTTTTGTACTGGCTCACAAAAATGATGTATGTGTACATCCATAATTGTTATGCAGGGTTTATACTGCAATTAGAAAGGAAGGCAGTCAATGTGGGAGTAGGTGCAAGAATCTGAATGCGGAGAAACTTCTGCAGCTCCACCTACAGTTTATGCTGGCCTGTGTTCAAAACTGACACTAGCAATGAAACCTAACCCTCAAGAGGAGAGGGGAGTGAATCTAGTTAAAAATAGGACTGATTTGGCATGCATAATTGATAATGATTTATGTCGGTAAATGTAGGTTGGATTTTGGCATTAATTTATGTAACTTGGGTACTGGAAACCTGTTCACTTTAAGTGGTTCTTTATAATCAAAAAGCACTGAAACAGACTGTTTTAACCACATCAGACTATGTGTACAGCTTCAAATAGAGAACTTTAATTTGTGCTTGGAGACTGGATTAGCCCTCTCTTCTGGCGTTCCTTAGCTTTCTCAGGGAGGAAAGGGAGTAGTGCTGAATCCCAGCCCTAATATTTGACAGCTGGGAGTGTCAGGGAACAGAAATATACAGACATATTGAACAAGTCGGGCCTGACGGGGAACAAAGGGAGGCATATGGGGAGGGAGGATCAAAGACAAGTGTAAGAGGGGAAGTCTAGACAGACACATTGGTGCATTGGAGATAAAAGATATGAACCCAAGGTATGAGGAAAATAATTATGTCTATAGGCAAATATTAAAATTTTACAGCTTGATTACCCACTTTATCTTCCCAAATTAACAATTAATTATCTATTTTGATTCTTAATGAGAGAAATGACAGGGTTTTCAAATATCATCTTGTATTATAACAGTATGTGATACCTACACCATAGGATGATGTCATGTGCCCACCAGAATTTGAATATGGTATCTGCTAAAAGAAAATAGTCTTTGCAGATACGAGATTGAAATCCAGGTAGCCATCCTTTTCAAGATTGCATTGGAAGTGTAACTCTAAATGGCACTGTAACAGTACGTACAAAATTGATGGGCAGGAAAAGAGCAGCTGATCCATCAAGCCTGCCCCACACCATGATGGCCGGACCATCAGGGCTACACACTTCTTCCCTCCACCGGACCTCCCCCCCCCCCCCCCCCCGACCCCACACCCACTCCTGCAGCCATGTAATCTCCTGAGAGAGGCAAAAAAAAAGTGTTTAAACCCAGGGCCAATAGGGAAAAAATACTCTAAAATTACTCTCTGACCCCCTTAGGTGACCAGTCCAGGAGATCGCATGGACCAAGTGTTACCTATAAAGACCTTCTTTATGATGTGATCTCTGCCCCAGTCAGGAACTGGTCCAGCTCTCTCTTAAAGGTATGCAGTGAGTCAGCACCCACCACACCAGCTGGCAATGTATTCCAGAGACTCACAATTCTCTGGGAAATTCTTCCATGTGTGGCCTAACAGTCTATTCCTACTCATACTTAGTTTAAACTTGTGTCCTCTGGTGCTCCCCAATCTGTTAAACTGGACTAATCTATCAATAGGGGTGCTATCCAACCCTTTAATTATTTTATAGATCTCTATCGGATTACCTCTAAGTCCAAGCTGCTCTAAAGTAAATAGGCCAAGGTCCTTGAGCCTATCTGAGTAGCTGAGGTTCTTTAAGCTAGGAATCATTCTAGTAGCTCCCCTCTAGACTTTTTCCAAGGCCACTATATCACCCACCATGTGGGGGGACCAAAACTGGGCCCAGTACTCTAGATGTAGTCTGAACAGTGACCTGTATAGTGTCAACATGGTGTCCTTTGATTTATACTGAATGCTTCTGTTAATGTAACCCAATACCTTGTTAGGTTTAGCTACAGTTTCTGTACATTGGTCATGAACCTTGAATGGTCTCAGCAGAATAACACCAAGATCTTTTTCTCTCTCAGCCTCTTTCAGTACTGTTCCCTGCAGATGACACGTGTATCCTGTGTTGGCCCTGCCAACATGCATGACGCTACATTTTTTGAAATTAAATGACATATTTAGTTCATGAATTTGATAAGATGATCATTCAGGCTGTACAATTTGTTGTGGATTTGTCTCAGGGCATGTGCCAATTAATGACTACATCCTACGTGACTGCATTATCCCTACTTGACCTCTATGTAGCTTTCGACATGATTGACCAGACTGTCCTCCTTGCTCCAAATTTGTGCCACTGCCCTTATATCATTCCATACCTATATATCCCCAATTTAGTAGAGTTCTTTGAGGTAATAACAGAGTGTATTGATAAAGGAAATATAGCAGATGCTGAATAAGGATTTTCAAAGTCATTTGACAAGGTGCCACATAGGAGACTTGCTAAAAAAATTAAGGTACATGGTATTAAAGGGAATGTAGCAGCATTTGTAGGAAATTGGCTAAAGGACAGAAAATAGGGAGTAGTATTTAATGGATTTTTTTGGACTGGAGGATGAATACAGTGTTATCTCCCAGAGTTAAGTGTGAGGACCATTGCTTTTTTCAGGGGAACAATATCAAAATTGGTAGATAATGCAAGTCAACTGTGAAGAGGGCTGCAAGCAATTTCAGGAAGAAAGACAGGTTAGTAGATTGGGCAGATAGATGTCAGATGAAATTTAATGTGGAGAAATGTGAAATAATACATTTTTGGATGGAAGAATAGGGCGAGGACAAATATGCTAAATGGTAAAACTTTGACAGGAATGGAAGGAAAGAGAGACAGAGGATAGGATACATAAATCATTAGAAGTGGGAGGACAAGTTGATAAAATTGTAGAAAAGCATATCAAATGCTAGGATTTATAAATAGGAGCACAAAGTACAAAAACAAAGAGGTAATGGTAAGCCGTACAAATTATTAGTTAGGCTGCAGTTAGAATGCTGGCTAGGCCTTTCAACTTCATTGCTCCTGGCATGTGCCGAGAGAATATATCAACAAATTCTGCATCCCCAGCCCATTATTTTCTAACTATTTTGATTGGAAAAAAATCATGGGCTGGGGTATGGGATTTCCCGCTATTCAGTGCTGGTGTGTGTCAGAAGTAAAGAAGTGGAAAACCCCATCCATTGTGTCCTGTTTTAGAAAGGATGTCATAGAGAGGGTACAGAGAATATTTACTAAGACACTCCTAGGATGATGGACAAGAAGTTTGATAGCACAGAAGCTCTGGAAGGGTTGAGACAGGCAGTGGAGAGGTAGAGCTGGGTCTCATCAGCTTACATGTGGAAGCTGACCCCATGTTTGTGGATGATTTTGTCAAGGGGCAAAATGTAGATGAAAAAGAGGAGGGGGGGCGGCAAAGATAAATCCTTGGGGGACTTTGGAGGTAACGGTGTATGGGTGGGTAAAGAAGCCATTTCTGGAGAGGCTCTGACTATAGGTAAGAATGGAACAAGTGAGAGCAGTCCCACTGAGATGGACTACGAAGTAGAGGAATTGGAGGAGGATGGTGTAGTCAACTGTGTCAAAGGCTGCAGAGAGCACAAGGGCATGGAGGAGGAATAATGCACCATGGTCACGGTCACAGAGAATGCTGTTCACGACATTAGTTAGGGCCATTTCGGTGCTGTGGGAGGGGCAGCAACCTAATTGGAGAGATTCAAACAGAATTGTGGGAGAAATGGCTACGGATTTGGGAAGCAACAAAATGGTCAAGA
This sequence comes from Squalus acanthias, assembly GCA_030390025.1. Classification (NCBI taxonomy): domain Eukaryota; kingdom Metazoa; phylum Chordata; class Chondrichthyes; order Squaliformes; family Squalidae; genus Squalus; species Squalus acanthias. Next base: position 81,530,606 of record CM059435.1, on the reverse strand, counting down.
ATTTTGCAAGGGAGGGGGATGTTGGAAATGGGGCAGTAGTTTGCAAGGATGGAAGGGTCACAGATGGCCTTTTTGAAGAAGGTGTTGATAATGGTGGTTTTCAAAGTGAGGGTGCAGAGCCTGAGGACAGGGGACCATTTAGAATGTCAGCTAGCATGGGGACCAGGAAGGGAAGTTGGGTGGTCAGCAGTTTTGTGGAAATGGGGTCAGGGGGCAAGAGTGAGTCTCATGGACAAAATGGGTGAAAATGGGAGCGAAACAAGGGAGAGACAGCAATTCACTGACAGGGCTTGGTGGGAAAGAGAAAAGGGAGGGAAGCAGCTGAATAGATGATCTCTATCTTGGTGATAAATAAGTCCATGAGCTCCTCACACTTGTTAGAAGTGAGGAGTTGAAAGAGAGGGTTGGTAATGGAGAAATCATGGGTTACCTTAGCTCTCCAGGATGATCCTGGAGCAGTGAGTGGTTTTGGCAGAGGAGAGGGAGGCCCAATAGAGCTTGATGTGGTCCTACCAGATTTGGTGATGAATGGCTAAGAAAGTTGTGCACTAGAAACGCCCAAGCCTGTGCCTCTTGCACTTGAGAGAGCAAAGCTGGAGCCTGTACCGAAATGACTGGGCTGGGAGTTGGTGAAGGTACAAGGGCATCAAAGGTGGAGATGAAGAAGTGGTTGAGCAAATCAACGACTGGAGAGGTATTGATAGGGTTGCCAACCGTTCCCCCCACCCCTAGATTGTCCAGGAGTACCCTGGGATGGGGCATGAATCCTCCACTTTGTTAATTCACTGTCTGCCACCGCAGGGAAGCCTCCGGTTCGGTGACGTCACCCCCCCACCCCCCACCACCGCAGAGAGCCGGTCCCCGCTTAGGGGGTGACTGTAAACGAGACCGGCTGGTGGGGAAACAGCCAGGCGTCTGGGGTGGGGGGGAGGGTGAGATAGGAACTGGAGGAGAGGATGATTGGGGCTCGGTGGGGGAGAAGAATGGGTGACTGGGATCCAGATAAGGTTCAAATGAAGGCTGGAAAACAAACATCGCAAATCAGTTACTGCTTTATGAATCAACTCATAAATGGATAATACCTGTGTCTCAACAGACTATTCTTTCACAGCAGTGCTGGGGCAGAAAAGTTTATACAGTAAACCAATTACTTTAATCTGGAAAAATCATAAAGATTTTTTGTCTTCCTTTTTGGTCCTTCAAACCATTCTCTGATCAATAAAGTAGGTAAGTGACAGAAAGTTAAGTGCCAACAAAGGACATTCTGGAGTGAGCTATCGGGAGATACCCAGCCTATAGGCTCTTTACCCCCGTCCCTCGTTGTGGGGAAGCATCTGCTGCATCTGACCTTTCCATGAGATACGATGGAGGAGATTTCCTCTGTGCTTCTTCTTCGACAGTCCCTCGGAACCGAGGATGACTTGCTTCCACACTAAAAATGAGTTCTCAGGTGACTGATGAGTCCAATGCAGGACCTACAGTCTCTGTCACAGGTGGGGCAGACGGTGGTTGAAGGGGCGGGTGGGGTGCTTGGGTTGACGTGCGCTCCTTCCGCTGTTTGCGCTTGGCTTCCGCTTGCTCCCGGCGAAGAGACTCGAGGTGTTCGATGCCTTCCCGGATGCTTCTCCTCCACTTTGTGCGGTCTTGGGCCAGGGATTCCCAGGTGTCGGTGGGGATGTTGCACTTTTTCAAGGAGGCTTTGAGGGTGTCCTTGAAGCGTTTCCTCTGCCCACCTGGGGCTCTCTTGCCGTGTTGGAGCTCCGAGTAGAGCGCTTGTTTTGGGAGTCTCGTATCGGGCATGCAGACGATGTGACCCATCCATCGGAGCTGATCAAGCGTGGTCAAAGCTTCGATGCTGGGGATGTTGGCCTGAGTGAGAACACTGACGTTGGTGTGCCTATCCTGCCAATGGATTTGCAGGATCTTGCGGAGGCAGCGTTGGTGGTACCTCTCCAGTGCTTTGAGGTGCCTGCTGTACATGGTCCATGTATCTGAAGCATACAGGAGGGCGGGTATTACTACTGCTCTGTAGACCATGAGCTTGGTGCTGGGTTTGAGGTCCTGGTCTTCAAACACTCTCTACCTCAGGCAACCGAAGGTTGCACTGGCACACTGAAGGTGGTGTTGGACTTCGTCATCAACGTCTGCCCTTGTTGACAGTAGGCTCCCGAGGTATGGAAAGTGGTCCACGTTGTCCAAGGCCTCGTCATGGATTTTGATAATTGGGGAGCAGTACTGTGTGGCGGGGGCAGGTTGGTAGAGGAACTTTGTTTTACGGATGTTTAGTGTAAGGCCTATGCTCTCGTACGCTTCGGTGAAGGTGTTGACGATGGTTTGGAGTTCGGCCTCAGAGTGTGCGCAGACACAAGCGTCGTCTGCATACTGTAATTCGATGACAGAGGATGGGATGACCTTGGATCTGGACTGGAGGCGACGGAGGTTGAACAGTTTCCCGTTTGTTCTGTAGATTAGCTCCACTCCAGCGGGGAGCTTACTGAGGGTGAGATGGAGCATTGCAGCCAGGAAGATCGAGAAGAGCGTTGGTGCGATGACACAGCCTTGTTTGACCCCGGTCCGTACATGAATTGGGTCTGTGGTGGATCCGTTGGTCAGGATCACGGCTTGCAAGTCGTCGTGAAGCAGGCGGAGGATGGTGACAAACTTTTGAGGGCAGCCGAATTTGAGGAGGACATTCCATAATCTCTCATGGTTGGTGGTGTCGAAGGCCTTTGTGAGGTCAAAGGAGGCCATGTACAGCGGTTGGTGCTGTTCTCTGCATTTCTCTTGTAGTTGACGCATGGTGAAGATCATGTCCATTGTGCCCCTTAGTGGGCAGAATCCACATTGCGACTCTGGGAGGAGCTCTTCAGCCACTGGGAGAAGGCGATTAAGGAGGATTCTTGCGATGACTTTCCCTGTGGCAGACAGCAGGGAGACTCCTCTGTAATTACCGCAATCGGACTTGTCACCTTTCTTGAAGATGAGAAGTCGCACAACACCAGGTTATAGTCCAACAGTTTTATTTAAAATTACGAGCTTTCAGAGCTCCACTCCTTCTTCAGGTACATCTTGAAGATGGTCATGATTACGGCGTCTCTGAGATCCCATGGCATGCTCTCCTCCTTCCAATTTCCTCTGTGATTTCCTCTGTGCACTAGATGTAGCAAAAGCGTTTTGCCAAAGAACATCTTTACAAGTTCACTACACTGAGGCAACAGAGGAAATCCCAGTTTTGGCAGAATCAATTTACTGTGGCTCTACAATACCTCAAACAACACTTCAGATGCTTCTTAACTAGATTGACTGACAGAACTTTGCTAACTGCTAATTAGACTCAAAAATCTGGACTAGAGGTAGGTTTTAATATCATGAAGTGATTTGATTCAAATGCTTCTCCAGTAAATTGACTGGCTAGAATCTTGCAATCTTCATAATTATATGAGTAAACCCAAAAATTTGGAATGGAAGCCAGGCAGCGTCATCTGTTGATGTATCAGCATTTATGAAATGGTAGCAAGGATGAGTGCTCAAATCAATTAATCTCTGAATGAGCACCCAGCTCCAGGTTGGGTGGTCTGGAGAAGGGATATTTAGAACAAAAATTAAATAGGAAAGGAAGGAAAATTAGGGTGAGGAAATCATCACAAGCCATAATCAATCACTGCTGGGCAGTTCAGCTCTAGAACAGCATTGGTAATTCAGTTACTGACAACTTGCTGTGGTCTGGTCACTGGGTCTCAGATACAGAGTGGTGTTGGCTGCTACTAAATTTTAAATCATTTTAAGTGTGAGGTAATGCATTTGGGGAGGGCTAACAAGGAAAGGGAATACACATTAAATGGTAGAACACTGAGTAGTGTAGCGGAACAAAGGGACGTTGGAGTGCATGTCCACAGATCCCTGAAGGTAGCAGGCCAGGTAGATAAGGTGGTTAAGAAGGCATACAGAATGCTTGCCTTTATTAGCCATGGCACAGAATACAAGATTGAGAGGTCGCACAACACCAGGTTATAGTCCAACAGTTTTATTTGAAATCACAAGCTTTCGGAGCTATCGATTGCTCCTTCCTCAGGTGAAGTAAATTAGATACAGAATCGCCAAAGCATATATAGATAGAGAACAAAGCATGTGTATCTTACAATTGCAGGGGGGTTATGCTTCAACTAGTTAGGCCTCAGCTAGAGTACTGCATGCAGTTCTGGTCACCACATTACAGGAAAGATGTGATTGCACTAGCGAGGGTACAGAGGAGATTTACAAGGATGTTGCCAGGAATAAAGAATTTTAGCTATGAGGAAAGACTGGATAGGCTGGGTTTGTTTTCCTAGGAACAGAGGAGGCTGAGGGGAGACCTTATTGAGGTGTATAAAATTATGAGGGGCCTCGATAAAGTAGATAGAAAGGACCTATTTCCCTTAGCAGAGGGGTCAAAAACCAGGGGGCACAGATTTAAAGTAATTGGTGGAAGGTTTAGAGGGGATTTGAGGGGAAATTTCTTCACCCAGAGGGTTGTGGGGGTCTGGAACTCACTGCCTGAAAGGGTGGTAGAGGCAGTAACCCTAACCACATTTAAAAAGTACTTGGATGTGCACTTGGGATGCTGTAACCTGCAGGGCTACGGACCAAGAGCTGGGAAGTGGGATTAGGCTGGATAGCTCTTTGTTGGCCGGCGCGGACACGATGGGCCGAAATGGCCTCCTTCCGTGCTGTAACTTTCTATGATTCTATGATTTTGGAGCTCCAGGATCACTATCTTGGACTAGGAAAGATACAATTCACAATCCAATGATAACTATCCTAGGACAGAGCCTCCATCTACATTAGATGAGCGACTGTCGACCAGCTGCATGTCTACAGAGTCTAAAGAAGGGAGAATAATATCTGTAATTTATCCCATCATAGAGTAAGGGAACATGTTTGAATAAAGTACATGGGATGTGAAATACTTAATACAGAAAGTGATGCATTAACATTTTTACATAATGGGATTTGTTTCCAAATTATAGTGGCATAGACTATACTATAGGTCCTATGAGCCTTTCTTCGTAAGATATAAAAATTCAAATTCTCATACCAGCCAAAATCATTAAATTGAATTTATTGTGCTATTTTCCTTTACAGGTTTTACTTGGCAATTAGTTTTCCTGCAACAAGTATCATTTTGTGGCCAAGAATGCAGGCATGTTTGCTTCAAGTCCTCTGCCAATGCTGTTGTTAAGTCCGATGTCAGGAGGTGCGTTTGTGGCCCTGGCTCGCTCATCTCCAGTTTTACCATGGAGAAGCGCTTGGCTGCTGCTTCCTGCTTTCACTTGTATTGATTTGTGATTAGTGAATGCGCTGAACTCCAGTGGAAGTTGTGTTGCAAATCTAGACTCCCTATGTATAGTCCTACGGTTTGATAATGCCATGCTGGGCACCCTGTATTATCAGGCACACGGCCTTCAACGTGCCTCAGGTTCTTAGAATGCCCATACACAAGCAGCTGGCATGTAGTGTGCTGGGAGCCAGTGCACAAACTATGTCCAAGGCCAATTCAAGCCTCAAATTTTATGGATGTGAGGGGACTTCTACATAAAGCAACTGGAAGCCCGAGTATCATTCCAGATGCACAGCACTCATTTGGAATGGGCGCTGAAATGGAGGCCCTATGTAAAACAAAAGGGTTTCCTCCCAAATGGGCCGCACTTTCCATTAAGGTTACCCAGCCCACCTCCTCCTTTTGTGAATGTTGGTCTCAAATCCAAGGTGCTGCTGCTGCCATCATCCTTCCTTTCTTTGCCCACCACCCCTGCCCCACCGCCATAGAAAAGTTATATACAAAGCTTCTGGTGCTGGAAACACCATGGACTCTCCCAACACATACTGAGCACGGCACTGGGGGAGGGGGGATTTTAATATTATAATGAGCTGACATCATATTATGGGCAAGGCCAGCTCATTTGTGGGCAAGTGCACAAAGTACATCTTCTGCCCCATAATGCCACTACACACTCTGAATGCAGTTTGTAACATTTGTTATTGCAGGACACTTAGTAATGAACAACTGATGATCCCAGGGATGAGAGGCTTTAGTTAGAGCAGCGACATGAGAAACAGAGGCTCTTCTCATTAGAAAAGGGAAGGTTAATAGGATAAAATCGAGTTGTTCAGAATTTGAGGGGTTCGCATGAAGTAAACAGGGAAAAACTATTTCCACTGCTCGGTGAATCAGTAACTAGAGGACATAAATTTAAAATCATCACCAGAGGAATGAAGGGAGAGGTTAGTTTTATTTTACGCAGAGTTGTTAGGACATGGAATGCCACATGAGACATAGTGGTGGCAGCAGTGTCTATAATAGCTTTTAAAAGGGAAGTAGATAAATATTTGAAAGAGAAAAATAAAAGGTTTGGGTGAAAGGCAGGGGAATAGGATTAAGCGGATAGCTCTTTGAGAGCCTCCTGTGCTGTAAAATTCTGTGATTCAAAGCGTTCAGAGCTCGTGAAATATGCTCTTTTCTGTGTAGCCATCTTGATTCTGCACTGCAGCTGGCAATCATAAAACGACTTGTGGATCAAAGGGAACAGTTCGGGCTCATCTTATGATTCATATCGATACAAGGCTTCAATTCCATAGCGATACATCTGCCTCCTCGGAAGAAAACTAAACCTTTACATCAAAAACAAAATGATTAAGTCTGAACAGTCCCATAGTTCCAATGGGAACCGTTCAAATAGCTACAAAGTCACTGGTAAATAAAATCACTTATGTGGTTTTCTCACTACTCTTGTTATTCTTTGTTGCTAGGATACAGGGCTTATTCTTTTTGGTGTTGGAAGCGGTTTCTATCTGGGACTGCTGTTGTTTGGCTGCCTTTAGTTCTGGTTCACTGTTCTGCTGATGACTGGCCATGGTTTTTTGCTACTCTGTTGTGTGGTTTCTTGACTGTGGACTGCCTGGATGGCATCACTTGTATTACAGGGTATATAACCCCATTCTCAGTTCTCTCTACAAATGGCGGCTCTACTGTGCTTTGCAGGTGAATCACATGATCTTTGAATCTTCGGTTTCTATTTGCAAGGACGAAATCCATTTGCTGTTGTATTTTTGCCAGCATCCATTCCTTTTCCCTACTGGATGAACTCTGACAATTTCTCATTTTCTAAGTTTATCACGTTCTTTGGTACCAATATTTAGAGTCAGGCTTGTTTTCAGTTAAAGCTTCTCTTTTGCATCCTTTATTATGATCAAGTTCAGAAGTCAGCTAACGGTACGTCTTGGTTTGTCTGCCAAACAGTCTTTTAGCTGGTGAGCTCTTCAATATCTCACCCAATGTAATGTACCAGTTGAGAAGGGTCGTGTGCTTTTTTCAGGACTGCCTTTGTAATTTTAAGAGTTCTCTGCCTTGCCTTTAACTGTTGGAATTTTAGCGAGTTGGTGACATGACTGCACTCATATTGTTATGCCAACTCTTGGAATTTCCTGGAGTTGAATGGTGGCCCACTGTCTGATATAACATCATCTGGATGCCAGGCATGAGGATGAGCTTTCATCTTGGCTAGGACTTCTTTCCCATTTAAAAATAAAATCAGTTGGTTAATCGCAAAGAAATTAGGCGAATAGAAGATGGAGATAATTTTTTCCATATGCTTTGAACAAATCACAGGCCTTTTCTGGCATTTGATGACTTATAAAAGGGCATCTTTTGCTGCTTGGCTTGAATCTGCTTGCTTATATCAAATCTAGATGTGTGCATCGCAATGTTCTTGTTCATCAGTGAATCATCTCTCTGGTTTTCCAAAGACAACCTTGGATTCCTTTGTGGCTTGAGTGAATGCTGCACCTTTCTTCTCTCATATTCTTCCATGTAACAAATTGAACACCCTTGAATATCAGTCTGCGCTGTATGCTCAGTTCATCTCTAATGTTGAATTACACCACAATATGGGGTGACCTGCTTCACTTGAATCAGGCCATCCTTTCCTTATTGTTATTCTCAATAACGTCAGGCCTTCATCTACTCCAGCAAGCTGGGGAATTTTGTTTACTCCATCCTCGGATAGCAGTAAGTATTACAGCACATCAATCTTTTTTTAAAAAAATTGTTTCAAATCTTGTGTCAATGAGCAAAACTTTCTTACTTTTGGCCTTTTTGGATGTGAGGTAGGTGCACTCTGCTCAACTTCTCAGTAAGGAATATCGCTTTGCCTCTCTTGTAAACATCAGGAGGTCGAAAATCCATGGGTCGAGTTCCAACAGACATACCAGGATCACACCACCTTCTAGCGCTTACCCCGATGGGAGTATATGGGGTCAGTTGGGGAGAAGGGGAAACTAATAACCATCAGAAAGGCAGGCACAAGCGCCACATCCAGCACATCTCCAGCATCCACCTGCCCATGGCTGTCAGACACTCTGGCACAGCTCATGTGGTTGCCCAAGCTACCCCACTTCGACCCTGGCCATAGTCCTCTTGACCCCTAGGTAAGAGTGCTGATCTGTCCCTCTTTCCACTTTCCTGGTCCCACCTGTGGGGCATTGTGGAGGCCGGCAAGCCTCAACTGATACGGCGTACTGGGTTCCAATCCAGCCTAATGAGTTGGAACTCCCAGTGCCTGCCTCCACCTTGTGGGTGATATTTGCCAGAGTTACAGTGGGAGATCAGTGGAATCCCAAGGAATTTTGGGGCATAGATTCTTAGTTTTGCAGATAGAACATCAATCTTTCGAGCCAGATGTTGGCACTAATGAACTCTTTTCAAAAATGGCTTCAAGCTGTTAGTGGTCACTTTTTACAGTCATTTTCTTTCCACTTGTTTACTGCTCACATTTCTCCAACCCCAAATCAATGGCCGAAAGTTCTTTTTCAATTTGAACACAATTCATCTCTGTTCAGTTGCAATATTCCCTCAATAGTACACTGATGTGCCAGCTAAATTATGTGCTAAAGTCCTGGAATGGAGTTTCAACCCTTGACCTTCTGACTCAGAGGGTGCTACCAATTGAGTCAGAAGGACAATTTCAGCAAAGAGCTGCAGCTCTATTTTCTAGCTAAGATACAGAGGCTTGCTACATATGACTATTACTTCATCAGGTGCAGTTGTTGGAAATGATGCATTCATCAATTTCATTAGGTTCCCTAACACATAATCATCACATCTCAGGAAAAATTGGCCCAGAAATTGATCTCGCTCTGTTCCCGCGGGGGTAAGGAGCAGGCGCGATCTCTCACTCCGCGTTGGCTTTTTCAGATCCAGCTCGCACGAACTTGATGTTCTAGACATCAGCTGGGCAGTGCTTGCGTATCCCACCGGCGTAGTGAATTCGTGCGAGCTGTGGGATCACGTGACTCAGTTAGAGCCAATGGCAGCACACCATCTTCCATTCATAAGTTTCACATACGTGCTGTGAAAGCTATGAATCTTACACACCCCCAAAATAACAGCTAAACCTCAATTAAATTTTTTTTAAAAACCATCACATTAATAAAATAAGTATAGTTAAATAAATTAACCATTTTAAATAAAAAATAAAATTTTTGAAAAAATTTAAAATCTTTTAAAAAGTTATAAAAATAAACTTACCTGTCTTTAAAGTCTCTAAAAAAGATATACCTGTTAAAAAAAATTCAAAATAATACTTAATTCACTACTTACCTTGTTAAAAGTGGGTCTTACTCCTCCTTTTTTCATTTCTAAAATCTTCCGTCCTTACCTGCGCGTCCAAAGCACGAAGTGCACAGCGTGCGCGCAGCCTGTAGCGTGCACGCGTTGCACCGAGGAACCGCCCCCTTTTCCAAAAACCAAGTGCCGGTTTTCAGCGCATGCGCAGTGCATGCAGAAAACCGGCAATTGGAGAGAGAATACGCGAGAGTACACAGTGCGTACTCTCGCGTAGCGGCATCAATTTTTGGCCCAATCTCTTTTCCTGCCTCAAGCTGGAGACCATTCAAGTATTTTCAGTGCGTCTCTCCCAGTGCAGGTAAACTGTGTAGCAGTTCCGACATCCTTTGGCTGTTTACTGAAATATGATGCTCCCAGTCATCCCATATTGTTACAAACCTTTTCCAATAACATGCTAGATTACTTGCCACTAATATGTTTTGCTGGGAAGGACATAGTTTGAAAACTCAGTGGCCAGTGGGATGGCTGTATTCATGGTCCCTAGTATTTAACGTGGTCTAATTGGCTGATAGTGTAGAGCAAGTTATAGTCAAAAAGCACAATGCAGCATTAGCATTGAAGTAATTCCATGCACATGAAATACAGTGTTTAATAGCTGAAAAGCACAAGGGCAAAAGGAAGGTGTTTTTTTTCTGAGATCAAATGTTCTTTCTTTTCATCTGTATCTCCTTCGTAACCATTCTGGTAAAACCCAAGTCTTTTATGTTCGCTTCTGACACCAGGTGTTTGCTGTTGCATGCCAGTTGTCAATAAAACAAATGACTATAGAGCTGATTAAATGTGCTGTTTACTGTGCAGTCATCCTGATTTTATGCTGTAACTATCAATCATAAAACAACTTCTCGGTCAGAGGGAACAGTTCACATAATTCAGTGCTGATACAGGTGAAAGAAGGAGAAACAATGTTTGCCCTGGGTACAATGTTGTCCGTAGGATTTGTCCACAGCAGACTACCATTTTGTTCAGAAATTGGTTAAAGGATTGTGCTCGCGGACAAACTATTGAAATTTACCATTTAAAAAAAAGGTTTTCCTCAAAGCTGTTATTCTCCTGTTATAATTACTCTAGTAAAAATAAAAAATTGTATTTCTTCAGCCACTTTAAGATATAAGCTTTCAACCAAAACTATCCTGAAAATATACCACAATTAAAAGAAGGATGGACCGAACAAAAAAAAGGAAATTATATTTGGTAGTTGAGAGGAGAAAGACAGATTTAAAAACAAAACAAGATAAGGAACTGGTGGTGCACTGACTGTGCTTCTGTCAGGGGGCCTTGCCCACCTGCAGCACACCTTGGAAATCCAGCTGTGTTCTGCATATGAGTTAATACCATAATGGACCATGAAGTCAGAATATTAATTATTGCCTTTTCATTTCTAGAATATAGGTTTGTTTCCAGCCCAGATGAAAGTTCTGCTCTGTGATGTTAATTGGCTGACCCTGTTTTCGCAGTCTTTCTCCCCCACCCGACATGTGTTCAAATTCAGCCCAGATAAATGAAACAAATATCTCCGCACTTTAATGGTGACTGGGTGTCACAGAATATTCAAACATTTTCCTTTGCCCTTTGGGGCATGGGTTAAATCTGACCCAGACAGATGAAATGAAGCTCTCTGGTTTATTGCTGAAGGACTGGGTGTCACAGTCTGTTCGAACACTGCTGTTTCACCTTTGGGGTACGGGTTCAAACCGATCCCAGAAAGATTAAATTAAGACTCTGCTCTTTGATGAGCGACTGAGTGTCACAGTGTGTTAGATCACTTTCCCTTCCCCTCTGGGACATGAATTCAGATTCAATTCAGACAGTGAAAGTCATCTCTTCCCCAAAAAGACAGAAAATAAGGAATGCAACCATCCTATCAGTAAATGCTATTGCTATTTTTTTGTATCATTTAAGTATATTATACCAATAAATAGATTATTTTACTGAAGGATGCAGAATGTAGTGTTCTCTTGCTCTTTCCTCCTCCACTCAGTTAAATACAGTATTGTACACAAGTCTACAAAGGATACAGAAAGTGGGAGGCTGCAAGCAAGACCCTTTCTTCTCAGGTCATGAAGTAAGATGTTCTTCATTTTGTATGATTCCTGTAAACTCCTGATAGTAGGAGCCGTGAAATGCATTCACAACAGCCAGCTTTGGGATTGACTGGGTGATCTTTATAGATGGGTGGTCAAAATGCTGGCTAACATTCAAATTCTTATTATATTATTGTGACTGTGTCTGATCATTCTATAGAGGAAATCTGGAATTTGCCTGGTATGTTTTACCCAAAGCTCCTGCTCAATGAAATGTGGCAGTAGTATCAGCGTGCATGTTGGAAGTAAAATATTTTTTGCTTCTAAATTTTTTTCTAGAAACAGCTATGATCCTTTCAACAGATCAGATGATATAGTGGATACTATGAGTTAGCATGTACGAGAGATTCCCTCGTATGACCGCGTTAATGAATACATTCACTGTTCCAAAAGATGGTTGGGGAAAGAGGATTCAGAAAATCCTAGAATGATACAGCGCAGAAGGAGGCCATTCGGTCCATTGTGCCTGTGCCGGCTCTTTGAAAAAGCTATACAATTAGTCCCACTCCCCTGCTTTTTCCCCCATAGCCCTGCAATAGTTAACCCTTCAAGTTTTTATCCAATTTCCTTTTGAAAGTTATTATTGAATCTGCATCCACCACCCTTTCAGGCAGTGCATTCCAGATCATAACAACTCGCTGTGTAAAAATGTTTTTCCTCATGTCACCTCTGCTTCTTTTGTCAATTACCTTAAATCTGTGTCCTCTGGTATCAACCCTTCTGTCAGTGGAAACAGTTTCTCCTTATTCAGTTTGGGTCCATTACTCTTTTCAATTTTTATAAACGACCTAGACGCAGGAGTAGGGAGCAGCATTATAAGGTTTGCAGATGATACAAAACTTGGCAAAGTAGTAGATAGATCATGATGAGGATAGTTATAGGCTTCAGGATAAGACAGGATGGTGAAATGGGCAGAAGCATGGCAGATGACATTCAATGCAGGGAAGTGTGAAGTGATGCACTTTGGGAGGACTAATATGGAAAGACAGTACACTATACATGGCACGATTTTGAAAAATAGATGAGCAGAGAGACCTTGGTGTCCATATACACAAATCCTTAAAGGTGGCAGGGCACATTGATAAGGTGGTTAAAAAAGCATATGGGTTCTTTGGGTTTATAAATAGAGGAATAGAATATAAAAGCAAAGAGATCATGCTAGAACTTTATAAATCACTGGTTAGGCCTCAGCTGGAGTATTGTGGACAATTCTGGGCACCGCACTTCAGGAAAGATGTAAAGGCATTAGAAAGGGTACAGAGGAGGTTTACCAGGATGTTACCAGAGATGAGGGACTTAAGTTATGAGGAGAGGTTGGAAAAGAGAAGTTTTAGAGGTGACCTAATAGAGGTTTTCAAGATGATGAGAGGTTTTGACAGAGAAGATAGTGAGTGGGTCAATAACTAGAGATCATAGATTTAAATTCATTGGCAAAAGATCTAGAGGGGAAATAAGGAGATATTTTTCACTCAGAGAGTTCTCAGGATCTGGAATGCTCTACCTGAAAAGGTGGTGGAAGCTGATTCCAGAAATAATTTTAAAAGAGAGTTGGACAGGTACTTGAGGAGGAGGAACTTGCAGGGTTACCGACAAAAAGTGGGGGGGGGGGGGGGACTAAGCACGACTGCTCTTTCAAAGAGCCAGCACAGGCACAACGGGCCGAATGGCCTCCTTCTGTGCTGTAGGTTTCTATGATTTTATGATTTACTCTATTAAAACCCTTCAGAATATTGAACACCTCTAGCAAATCTCCCATTAATCGTCTCTGCTCCAAGGAGAACAATCCCAGTTTCTCTAGCCTCTCCACGTAACTGAACTCTGTCATCCCTGGTACAATTCTAATAAATCTCCGCTGCACCCTCTCTAAGGCCATGACATCCTTCTCAAGTGTGGTGCCCAGAATTGGGCACAATACTCCAGCTGGGGCCTAACCAGTGTTTTATAAAAGTTTAGCATAACTTCTTTGCTTTTGTACTGTATGCCTCTATTTATAAAGCCAAGGATCCCGTATGCTTTTTTAACAGCCTTCTCAACTTGTCCTGCCACCTTCAAAGGTTTGTGTCCATACACCCTCAGGTCTCTCTGTTCATGCACCCCCTTTAAAATTGTACCATTTAGTTCATATTGCCTCTCCTCATTCTTTCTACCAAAATGAATCATTTCACACTTCTCTGCATTAAATTTCATCGGCCATGTGTCTGCTCATTTCACCAGTCTGTCTATGTCCTCATGAAAATTTTTACTATCCTCCTCACTGCTTACAACATTTCCGAGTTTTGTATCATCTGCAAACGATGAAATTATGCCCTGTACATCCAAGTCCAGGTCATTAATAAAAATCAAAAAGAGCAGTGGTGCCAACACCGACCCCTAGGGGACAACACTGCACTTTTCCTTCCAGTCTGAAAAGCAACCGTTCACCACTACTCTTTGCTTTCTTTCCCTTAGCCAATTTCATATCCATGCAGCCACTGCCCCTTTAATCCCATGGGCTTCAATTTTGCTAAAATGTCTATGATGTGGTACTTTATCAAACGCCTTTTGAAAGTCCAAATACACATCAACCACACTACCCTCACCAACCCTCTCTGTTACTTCAAAGAACACGATCAAGTTAGTCAAACACGATTTGCCTTTAACAAATCCATGCCAGCTATCATTTATTAAGCCATATTTTTCCAAGTGCCAAATCATTTTGTCTCAGATTATTGTCTCTAAAAGTTTCCCCACCACCGACATTAGGCTGACTGGCCTGTATTTGCTGGGTTTATCCCTCTTCCTTTTTTGAACAGGGGCATAACATTTGCAATCCTCCAGCCCTGTGGTAACACTCCCATATCTAAGGAGGATTGGAAGATTATGGCCAGAGCCTTTGCAATTTCCACCCTTACCTACCTCAGTAACCTAGGATGCAACCCATCCGAACCGGGTGACTTTTCTACTTTGAGGGCTGCCAACCTTTTAAGTACATCCTCTTTATCTATTTTCATCCTATCCAATATTGCTACTGCCTTCTCCTTTACTGCTACATTGGGCAGCATTCTCTTCTCTAGTGAAGAAGATGCAAAATATTCATTTATTACCTCAGCCATGCCCTCTGCCTCCACAAGAAGATCTCCTTTTGGTCCCTAATTGGCTCCACCCTTCCTTTGACTACCCTTTTACTATTGATGTATTTATAAAAGGTGTTTGGGTTCCCTTTTATGTTAGCCGCTAATCTATTCTCATACTCTCTCTTTGCCCCTCTTATTCCCTTTTGTAGATCTTCTCTGTACTTCTATATTCAGCTTGGTTTTCCACTGTATTATGAACCTTACAATTGTCATAAGCCTCATTTTTCTATCTCATTTAAACCTCTATATCTTTAGTCATCCAGGGAGCTTGAGCTTTGGATGCTCTTCTTTTTCCCATTGTTCATATGTGGGGCTACGGGGATAGGATGGGATATGTTAGGGGGAATTAAATACGTGGGGTTACAGGGATAGGGTGGGATATGTGTCGGTGCAGGCTCGATGGGGATTCTGTGTGGGAAAGCAGGGACAGGGTACTGGATTTGGATGATCAGCCATGATTGTATTGAATGGTGGAGCAGGCTCGACGGGCCGAATGGCCTACTCCTGCTCCTAGTTTCTATGTTTCTATGTTTCATTAACTATTTTACCTGCCAATCTTTGATTCCAATCCACATTGGCCAGATCCCTTTTCAACTCACTGAAATTAGCTCTCCTCCAGTTGAGTATTTTCACGTTTGATTTTTCCTTGTCCTTTTCCATAACTACTCTAAACCTAATGATATTGTGATCACTGTTCCCCAAATGCACCCCCAATGAAATATGCTCCACTTGCCCAACTTTATTACCCAGAACTAGATCCAGTACTGCTTCCTTCCTTGTTGGGCTAGAAATATACTGATCAAGAAAATTCTCTTGTACACATTTCAGGAATTCCTCTCCATCTTTGCCCTTTACACTGTTACTATCCCAGTCTATATTAGGATAATTGAAGTCCCCCATTATCACTACTCTGTAGTTCTTGCATCTTTCTGCAATTTGCTCCTCTATCTCCTTCCCACTATTAGGTGGCCTATAATATACACCCAGCAGTATAACAGCTGCTCAATTGTTCTTTAATTCTAACCAAATATATTCTGTCTTAGAATCTTCAAGTGCATCATCCCTGTCTAGTGCTGTAACAGTGACCGGGATTTTGTTCACCTGGGTGGGTCCGGGGCGGGCGATGTCGGGTCGCGGCCCCGCTGCTGGCTCCATCCCGTTGTTCAAAATGAATTTACGTTGATTGGCTTGTTAAGCCCGCCCAGCGCGTTTCCCGGCCCAATTAGAGGAAGTGGGTCTGGTGACGTCATTCATGACGCATCATCAGCCGGTTTCCTTAAAGGGACCATGACCACCTTACTTTTGACATTTGTGCTGTCAGTGTTCTACAGCATTGAAGTGCTGCAAACAGTGACAATCACTGCACAGAGGTGCAGGACTGCATCCAGGTTCTTCCATGACTCCCTCCATATGCTTATGGAGGGAGTCACAGCACGCAGGGAGGTCCTCTTCCCTTCCCATGGGCGGAAGAGACCTCCCCAGGAGACCAACACAGGCTGGTTGCACATTGCAGAGGAGGTCACAAGCAGGGATGTCATCAGGAGGACCTGGGTGCAGTGCTGCAAACCTTTCAATGATCTCATTAGATCACGAAACATTAGTACAAAGCCACACTCACCTTCATCCTCCTGTGCCTCTCATCACATCTCCATCACTCTGCCTTCCCTACCCTACTCCTGCACATCCTTACTCACACCAACTTACCTTGCACCTCCACCCATCACTCTCTATCTACATTATCACTTCCCCATCTCACTAGCCACCCCTCACACTCATCCTCATCCTAGTGCAATCATACCAACTAACAACACACAAGGGTAGCCACTTGGGTGTTTTATCCAATGTTCATGTAAAGTTTCTGTTAATGTGCTGTCAAACATTGAAACCTTTATTTTCAACACTTTCCATTCTTGGACAGATTTGTGTGCACCTTTGTAAGTGTCTTAGTGAGTTGCAGTGAATGGTGAGACATAACGGTACCCCCCGCAATGGTGGTGAGTGTGAAAGGAATGGCTTGGACATTATAGGGATGCTTTTTGGTGTTGGTGTGGGGTGGTGCCAACCTGGCGCATCATGTGGCAGCCAGGGTGTACAGCGTCAAGTGAAGTAAATCTGGCCATGGTGAGGCCATCCCTGGCCTCCCGGGCAGCAATGTGCTCGGGTGCTGATGCCCTCTGTGCTGTGCCACATCAGGTGATTGTGGAGAAGGTTGGTGTTGTTGTTGGTGCTGCTGGTGTGCCTGGTGCTGCTGGTGTTAGGGCTGATTGTGGTCAGATTCTGAGGACCAAGGTGAGACAGTATACAGGGCACCTGTGTTGATGGAATAGATGGCAGGTGAAGTAGAGATGACAGAAGCATTCTGTCAATGGTGAGAGAGTTCTTCCAATAAGGTGAGAGTGGGTGGAAAGCCTGCAGAATCTGTGCTGGAAATGGACTGAGAAACAGCTTGTGGCTGAGGAAAGTGATGATCTGTCAGGTGGGAGCTATTACTGTACATTTGAAGCTGTCATAATCAGCTGGAGAAATGGCCACTGAACTCCCGCCTCAGGTTGACAGACGTGGTCCCCGAACAGTGTGGTTCCCGTGGCCATGAAGTTTAAGTTAAAAAGTAAGTTAAAAAAGCCTGTTAAGGGTCTGTTAAGTACATTATAATGAGTTTAACTGGGTCGCCAACCACTGCCTGTCGGGTCTGCTCAGCGCTGACAGACCCGACATTGGGAAAGGCGTGTTGCGCCGGGTTCCCGTCCCGCTGTGAAAAAAAAGCACTTTCCTACCCGACCCGCCACCGATTCCACCCACTGACACCCCAGAAAATTCCGGCCAGTATCTTTGATCAATACTACCACCCCCCTCATTTTTTTCCTTTCCTACCTTTCCTGAATACATTGTATCCAGGAATATTAAGTGTTCATTCTTCCCCTTATTTGAGCCAGGTGTCTGTTATTGCCACTATATCATAATCCCATGTGCCTACTTGTGCCTGCAGCTTACCATCCTTATTTATCACGCTCTGTGCATTTATGCACATGCACTTCAAACCAATCTTAGTCTGCCTTGCATTTCCCCCGGTCTGATCCATTTCCCCCGGTCTGATCCATTTTCCCCGGTCTGATCCTTCCTATTTCTGAACTACCCAAGCTCAGATGCAACAGCAGAGTCACGGCCGAGAACACACAGAATTATGAGGGAAAAATTAAGTAGGAAGAAAAACAAAGCTGAGCCAGTCCTGGCTGAGGAAATATCAGGCTTGTGGAGGAAAGTAGAGTGGGAGAGGAAGAGAAAGTGCACAATCTAAAAGATGCACGTCTGCCCAGGACTGAGGTGCAGATGCTCAAAGCAGCACTGAACGACCGCACATATAGAGGCTCTAAATGAGGCTTTGAAGGGCAAAGACCTTGTTATACATTGAGACTTGACAGAAAAAAATCGGGAAGGCCCGGGTGAGTAAAGCATGCTTCAGAGAAAGGGAGCCAAGCCAAGCTCCAAGCTCATGAGAAAGCATAGGCCCATGAGAGAATGATTCTGGAAGAGAGTTATTATACTTCATGGGTGTTTATGGGTAATTTTAGTTATTTTTCTCTTTTTTAAATTGTTCATATTTTTATTATGTTATATGTTAAATTTAGCTGAATGTGGGGGTGGCAGGTTTGTGTGCAGCCAAAGTGGTTGCTCAAAATACTTGAAAAGCATTGTTTTGATTGGTTGGTTTAATGGATGTTGCTGGCTCCTGATTGGTAGTCATAGTGTTTCCTTGTGAAGGAATAAGCCATATAACCTAATCAGAAAAATACACTATCTTATGAAGGAATTTTGACCTTATTAAAACATGACAAACTGGGTTTGGAAATTTAGAAACCTAACTATGAAATAGCTATGAAAGCATTCTGGCTATTGAGATAAGACAGTTGTTGACCCTGAATAAATAACCTTATTGAAACAGAAGGTGCATGGCTCCGACAAGCTGACCTTTTGGGAACAAAGCAATGGTTCACCCTGGATAAGGTGTTCTAACTTCGTAAAGATGGCACATAAGCTAAGGAACATCTGCCCTTGTAAAGATGACATAAAATAAGGAACACCTGCCATTCACACCGTTTTTATATGGTGACCCTAGAACACCTGGAGATGAGACAAGATTCTGGCTGATGTGGCAGTAAGAATTGCAGAGGTCGACAGAAAGATGAATAGAGATAATTAACTTGCATCAGCAGAAAACCTTAAAGGAAATACCACTGGAAAAGGGTATAAATATTGAACTCTCAAATGGGATATCAGACTCGCTTTAATCGGGCAAAGCGATTCTCGGCTTCAGAGGCGGCTCTGTAGTCCACCACTCTTTGTACCTCAGGGATCAAAGGTATTTGATATTGATGATATCCTGTAAAGAGAACTTTAAGAACTGTAATACTGTAGCGAAGTTAAGATCTAAAAGTAAGATTCTCTGTTAAAAAGATAGTATTTTTTCTCTTTTTAGAACTGTTAATGTTGCGATTGACTGATTCACCAACTGTAAATTGCATGTCGATTCTTTTAATAAATCTCTATATATTTTTAGAATAGTCTCACATAAGTCTTCTGTATCAAAAACTCACGAACTCAATCTCTGTACACTCTTTGGTGAAGAGTTGCAGAATTCTGAGGGAGTTTTCCGGACCCTCATAATATCCGGGATGTTACAGTCTAGCTAAACTTATTAAAAGTGCTATCTGGAGGACGGTAACATTCTTGGGTTGTTCCTTTCCTTTAGGGAGAGATAGCCCGGACCTTTAGACCCAATTAAGCGTCTTTAAGATTCGGCTACCTCAAACTTTAGTTGAAAGTGAACGTCTGAGAAATACGCCTGATCCGGGGTAGCCCTAAAGGGACTGGGACTAGTAAATATCCCTTCATCCTACCCGTTCATTGACAATGGAATATTTAAATGAATCAGCATAGTTAACTAAACAGATAGTGGTAGTTAAAGTATAATGCCCAACATACACTTTCAAGGTACGATACCCTATGGATGCAATGTTTGCAATTATATAGGTAGATGGGTTTAGGTTTTCTGTTGTAGTATCTATATCATTAAATGCAGCTACACACCTCAATATAGGGTTCAAATAGTTACATAGGGATAAAAATCTCGTTAGGCAGTCATTTCAGAATGTTCTATGGATCACAAAAACTCCTATTCTTGCTCCATACTGAGATAAACAATTAGAGGCAATTTGAATGCACACCTTAAAATAGAATTTCTTTAAACATAGAAACTCAATTAAAATTAACTGTTGGAGACATTGGCCTATGCTAATATGATAAACTGCTTAGGAAGTTTCCTTTATTGTGGCACGCACATTTCTATCGCACAGCTGCAAATCTCAATACAGCTGCCAAAGTATCCATAAATGGTTCTCAGAAATAACCATTCTTATCTTGTTGTGCAACACCTTTGTCTAATACATTATATTTTCTTGGTAACACATGGTTGAAAGTGCAGTGCTTCTGAACAGAAATGTGGAAGAGTTTCTCAGTCATAAAGATGGTTAAAGCTGTGGGTTATATCACCTTTATTATATCATAAAATTTATCATTGTTATTAAAATTTACAATGCTGTTATGACAAGAACATTTCCATCTGAACTCTGCCCTGATCAAGTGTTTGAAATGCACATGTGATTTGCTATGCCAAGGCCATTTAGATATGAATGTAGGAGGTATGATCAGTAAGTTCGCAGATAACACGAAAATTGGTGGAGTGGTAAATAGCGAGGAGGGAAGCTTCAGGCTACAGGACGATAGACGGGATGGTTAGATGAGCAGAACAGTGGCAAATGGAATTTAACCCTGAAAAGTGTGAGGTGATGCATTTTGGGAGGACTAACAAGGCAAGGGAATACACAATGAATGGTAGGACCCTAGGAAGGACAGAGGATCAGAGGGACCTTGGTGTGCATGTACATAGATCCCTGAAGGCAGCAGGACAGGTAGATAAGGTGGTTAAAAAGGCATATGGGATACTTGCCTTCATTAGCCAAGGCATAGAATATAAGAGCAGGGAGGTTATGATGGAGCTGTACAAAACGCTAGTTAGGCCACAGCTGGAATACTGTGTGCAGTTCTGGTCGCCACACTATAGGAAGGATGTGATTGCATTGGAGAGGGTGCAGAGGAGATTCACCAGGATGTTACCTGGGCTGGAGCGCTTCAGCTATGAAGAGAGACTGGACAGGCTGGGGTTGTTTTCCTTAGAGCAGAGAAGGCTGAGGGGGGACCTGATTGAGGTGTACAAAATTATGAGGGGCATAGATAGGGTAGATAGAAAGGAACTTTTCCCCTTAGTAGAGGGGTCAATAACCAGGGGGCATCGTTTCAAGGTAAGGGGCAGGAGGTTTAGAGGGGATTTGAGGAAAAACTTTTTCACCCAGAAGGTGGTTGGAATCTGGAACTCACTGCCTAAAAGGGTGGTAGAGGCAGGAATCCTCACAACATTCAAGAAGCATTTAGATGAGCACTTGAAACGCCATAGCATACAAGGCTACGGACCAAGTGCTGGAAAATGGGATTAGAATAGACAGGGCTTGATGGCCGGCGTGGACACAATGGGCCGAAGGGCCTCTTTCTGTGCTGTATAACTCTATGGCTTGTTTCTTTTGCACCGGATCAACACAAAGCATATTCCCTTAATATAAAGATAGTGCAACTCTTGATGGCCACGTGCATTTTATAGCTATGAGGATAAAAGTTCACTGACGTAACTCACAATTTGCAATGTGTTTAAAGCAGGCTGGATAAGACACAGGAAAGCAGTGACAAGATGGCAGCAGTGTCAGCCCTCCAGTGAACTATGACTAGGTTTAGCATACATAGCAAATTTCTGGTCTATTAACAGTATTGTGATAAACAGGTTCAAAGATGATGCCAGACTCTTCCTTGCAAGGAAAAAGGGTAAATTGGCAGGTCAGACCATACCTCCTAGCAGCAAAAGCAAAAACAACACCTACACACAGCCAGGCTGCCCACCTAGTGTTAGCCTTGATCAGTGGTAGCACTCTCGCCTTGGAGTCCAAAGGTCGTGGGTCCAAGCCCCACTCCACAGAGTGGAGCACATAATCTAGGCTGAACTTAAGTGCAGTACTGATGGAGTGTTGC
This sequence comes from Squalus acanthias, assembly GCA_030390025.1. Classification (NCBI taxonomy): domain Eukaryota; kingdom Metazoa; phylum Chordata; class Chondrichthyes; order Squaliformes; family Squalidae; genus Squalus; species Squalus acanthias. The sequence continues at coordinate 81,508,620 of CM059435.1, read as the reverse complement.
ACTGTTGGAGGTGCCATATTTCAAATAAGACATTAAGTCAAGACCCCTGGAGGTAAAAGATCCCAGGGCACTATTCGAAGAGAAGGGGAGTTCTCTTGGTGTCCAGGCCAACATTCAACCCTCAATTCACCCCCTCGAGTTAACAACAGATACACGGTGGCATAGTGGTTAGCACTGTTGCCTCACAGTGCCAGGGACCCGGGTTCGAATCTGGCCTCGGGTGACTGTCTGTGTGGAGTTTGCACATTCTCCCCGTGTCTGCGTGGGTTTCCTCCGGGTGCTCTGGTTTCCTCCCACAGTCCAAAAATGTGCGGGTTAGGTTGATTTGGCTATGATAAATTGACCCTTAGTGTTAGGGGGGGATTAAATATGTGGGGTTATAGGGATAGGATGGGATATGTTAGGGGGAATTAAATACGTGGGGTTACGGGGATAGGGTGGGATATGTGTCGGTGCAGGCTCGATGGGGATTCTGTGTGAGAAAGCAGGGACAGGGTACTGGATTTGGATGATCAGCCATGATCGTATTGAATGGTGGAGCAGGCTCGACGGGCCGAATGGCCTACTCCTGCTCCTAGTTTCTATGTTTCTATACATTATCACTAAGGAGAATCATAGTAGAACCATAAAAATGTGATAGCACTGAAGCTTTGTGCAGAGAATATTCTTGCAAAGGTTTGCAGGCACGTTTCATCAGCTGTGTGAATTTGATATTGATGCGGTGCCTGGAAAATTTAAGGCACTGCAGGTGATGGCATATTTGTGGAGGGCATGGAAAGATATATACAGGACTGTTAATGTAGTGGCCGCATTTGCAAGTTAAGAGAAGGTCTTCTGTATGAGAACTTGCTGAATGGCTCTTGCACCCAGCAACAGGTTCTGCTCTGCTGCCTACTTCATACTCTTCCTGCTCCTCTTGGTAGTTCCCTTAAGCACCTCTAGGCCTTTGTTATCCAAGGATACATAATGGTACCTCTTTGCAGAGCAAAGCTGTGAAATATGCAGCACAAGCAATCCTTGAAACCTTTACCGAGCTGTATTGTAGGATACCGCCAGATCTTTCCAAGCACCTGAAGCACTGCTTCAATATGCCAATGGTGTGCTCGGTGATTCTCTGATGGAGTCATGCACCTCACTATACCTGTGACCAGCTGATGTCCTGGAATACCACATAAGTGTCATGAGCCGTGGTTGCATAGGATAGCGAGAATTGCTTTTGTGGGTCAAATATCGGCGGCTGGTTGGTTACCTTAAAATAAAGGCACTATGACCTCTGCATTGGTAATAAGTATTAACTTGTAGAATCCAGTGCTGATGGTCACAAATGAGCTCAACAACAAGTGAGTGAATTCCATTCCTATTCATGTAGATACTGGTATTGTATAATGGAACATGTAGGGCCACATAAGTGCAACCTAAAACCCCTTCGGGAGTCTTGCTAGCCAATAAAAATTACACAGCCCTCTCATGCTGCTGTCAATTGCCCGGGGAATGGAAGTAAAATTTTTGCTCAAGTAAATGAGGCATCGGCACTTGTTTTACACATCTATCCACAGCTAATTGGAAACTGGCGATCTTGAAGCATAAGAATTAAGGGCAGTTTTGACCTTGATAAACACACTGTGCTGAGCCTGTGGAGGAGTTTGGCTACAGGTCTGATGAGAACATGCAACATAATTCTATCACAACATTCTTTGTAAACTACAGCCCACCTCCTCTGATAAAGGTATGTAAAACTTTGTCTGTAGACTCCAGGGTACTAGCAGGGACATGCACAGTGCCACCTCTTCCTCCAAAAAGCACGGATATTCCCATAAGAAACCCATTGTAGCACCATTAAAGCTGTTGGAGAAAAAGAGCAGCAGCACAACAATTGGCACAAAGGCTGCTGAAAACCTAAATAACAACAGAAAAATAACCCAAAAAATAGAAAAACAGTTGCACAATGGCCTTACATTTTACTAGGCTCTTTAAACCTCAGCATATAGTTCAGCGCCGAGAACACCTGGGGAACCAATTTATATAGGCAAGTATGGAACCCGTGCCACACCAGTGAAAATGGGGGAAGCTAACGTGCACAATGTCACTGAGGCCTCACTTACATACATCAGCCTACAACCTAGCAGGTGCTTCCTAGACACACCACAATTAATCCTGCAAAATCAGACGGGACAAAGAAATTGGAGCAGATCTAGTGGAATAGATCTCCACCCACTTCTCCACTTTTGCAATCAGTAACATCCAATTCGCATCCAAAAACTGGCTTTTAACAATCAGAAAAAAGTTTGAGACTGATGAACAAGGATTTTTTTTTAATATATGTGATGTGAGAAGCCATGCAACAATTTGTATTTATATCGTCCCTCTAACATAGAAAAACATTCCACAGTGCTTCACAACGGCATAAGGAAAAGAAACGATGTCAAGCCAAAGAAGGGGAGGTTAGGAGGGGTGACCTAAAGCTTGAAAAGTGATGGGTTTTAAGGAGGCTCTTAGTGGAGAAGAGGACGGTAAAGAGGTGGTGAGATTTAAGGAGGGAATTCCAGATAGTGGGACATAGGTGGCTGAGGGCAAAACCACCAATGGTCGGGAGAACGGAGGGGGGATCCACGAGGTCAAAGTTGGAGAAACGGAGAGCTTGGGGTGGATTGTAGTTTACAGAGATAGGGAAGCACCAGACCGCCCAGGACAGCATTGGATTCATTTAAGACGTCATTTTTCATCTTCAAGAATAATCAATCAATGTTGAAGACTTCTTTTTAGTGAAGGCTGGTGAAGGTGAAGAATGAACTCTATCACCAAAAATTCCAGGCAGGTGGAATTAAGAGTTATATGGCACATTCAAGGCTTAAAAATATATCAATGCCAAAAATCCACAGCCCTTCCAGCGCGTTCCTGTTGCAAGTCTCCAAAAACAAGATCTTCCTGGGGGATATATCGTCCCTCACCTCGTGAAAATAAGTCTAGTGCCTTCACCACTCACATCCCTTTTATAATGTTTTAAATCTGTCACTGCTGCAAACTGCAGTTTTACATACTTTAATCTTTTTTTTCCTATAATACAAGTGTTACCACAGTGGGTATCACAGTAGGCGGGCGGTGAGTATATGTTCATTTATCCCTAATTAACTTGCAAGTGTTTTGTCCACTGCGTCCAGAACCCTTATTTCTGGTATACAGATAAGGGCTACAGCCTCTATCTCTATTATTAGAAAAACACATTCCAACACCGTGAATCTTTATTGGATTCCTTAACAGTGAACATCGAAGTTTGAATGGGCTCCTAGGTACGTGAACTTTGTGTAAGCCCCTCAGAAATTATATCTGCCACTTCAAATTATTTCTTTTGTTTATAGGTATTGCATTCAGAGTTTGGGAGAGACCTGATGCAAATTGTAAAAATTGTGGTGGTTACATAAATGAAAAAGGACTCAAGTATCTTCAGTTAAAAATTTCAAAACTGAGATTGATAAGATTTTTGATAAGCAAGGGTATTAAAGGTTACGGAACCAAGGCGGGTAGATGGAATTAAGATACAGATCAGCCAGTGAGAGAGTGAATGGCCTACTCCTGTTCCTGTGTTCTTTCTTATGTTCCTAGTTCAAAGAGAAAGGATTATATCACAATCCGTGCTTTTTACTCAGCTTTGGTGGCCATGATAGCTAAATACGAATTTGGATTACTTTTAGCCCAGAGAGAGAGGATAATGGAGTGATTACCAAGCAACAGTCTGATCAAGGCGTTCAGAGTACATCATAAAATGATTGAGCAGTTTATAAATCTCACCTGAACTCTAACCTCAGATCACAGCCTTGAAGTCACTTCCATATACATCTGTTTTAATTTTTTTTAAACAATTTTCTCTCTTCATATCCTGAAAGCAGAGATTCCTGCTGAGGTATCAATCTATGGATGCCAGGTGTATGGCGTGTGCCAAGGAACCATACAAACCAGGAAGATCCCAGGGGTGATCCCTGATCAGTGCCCAGCCACCCCCTTCTCTGAACTACTGCCCCGAGTAAAACTGGCTAACAATACTGCCAGACATCTGGGATTTTCTTGGCCTGTGATATTCAGTCCCACACAATATTACATTTACCCACTGAGTGACTGCAGTTGGGGGGGGGGGTGGCAGTCCTGTTCTCATAAGCATTCCTCTGGCACCTCACCCAAATGGCCATTCTTAATTTGTGAGCCAGGAGTGTCAGCAGGTTACTTGATGGTGGGGGCATCACAGTCACGTCCAATTCTGTTGTCATGCTTCTTGCACATGCGTACTGACCAGGAGAGATCACAGTCATCAACAGCATAAACCCCAGCAGATTTTACTACAGCCTGTGGATGCTGTAGTCAACTGTAAGGCCCCTACACATCTCATCTTAGATCAACTAGATCAGCGCACAGTGGGGATCAAACCTAGGGCCTTCCTGAATTCAATGCCTCAGCACCACAGCATGTACTGTACTTATCAATTCAACCATTATGGGGAGATACTCTTTCTTTAACCAAGTATTTTTTGGGGCTAAAAGATTACATTGTAAAGTACCTTACATTGTTATGTGTTGAGGGAGATGAGCACCAAAGAACAAATGTTGTTTGTGTTATTAATCAGGCCTGTCCATTGTTAGTGCAAGATGTTTTTCCTGGTTCCTGGATCATCATTCTTTATATAAAATACTTGCACTATATAGTGTCCTATCAATAAGAAACATCTGAAATGGATTTTGTTTTGAATGCAGTGCTTTCGTTATATAGGCCAACAGGAGCATTATCTGCTTGTCCAAATTTTTAGATGACGCACCAATAATTTGCCTCACAGCCAGGTCAAATGGCTTTCAGTTCTCAGCATTTTTAAAATATATCAGGAATTCCTGGAATATTGCCTTGAATTATTTTCTCCATTTTGTTCAAAAGTACAACTGTTTTCTCCTGGAAATGAAGCAGTGTTCATGTTGGCAATTATGTTCAATGAAATATCCAAATTTGTTTCCTTCTTGTGTCAATATTTGTTGTAGCTTTTGAAATAATTTCATGTTTTCTATCATTTAACATGGCCAAAGATAACTTTCTGTGTATCTGTAATATTGAACATTCTGAGGTATAGCTACAGAAGGATTGGAGCACAAAGAGGGTTGCACACAGAGGCTCGCCCCTATTAAAACAATTACCCTCTCTCACCCTGACCATTTCCCCGGTATGGCCCTCATCTTCGCTCCCTTAAGTCCAAGGGACACAACCTTGAACGGATATGGCGGACAACTGGTTTAGCCATTCACTGCCAGATTTGGCTGGACCACATAAAGCATTATCGGGTCCTGCTCTCGTCTGCCAAAATTGCTCACTATTCCAGAATCACTCTGGAATGCAAAGATAAACCCCAGCTTCTATTCTCCACTGCTAACCGTCTTCTTAAACCCCTCTTCCCTGTCTCCTCCACCCTCACCTCCGACAACAAGTGTGAGGAGCTCATAGACTTCTTTGTCTCTAAGATTGAGACCATCTGTTCAGCTGCCTCTGCCACTTTCCTTCCTCTAAGGTTCCCCCTGCCCTAGCCCTGAACTCACATCTTTCTCCAGTTTCTCTCCGATCTCCCCTCCTGACCACTCCGCGCTCATCTTGTCCATGAGACCCACTTCCTGCTCCCTCGACCCTATTCCCACCAAACTGCTGACCACCCAACTTCCTTTTCTGGCTCCATGTTAGCTGACATTGTTAACGGCTCTCTCTCAGGTACTGTCCCCCTCTCCTTCAAATCTGCTGTCATCACCCCTCTCCTCAAAAAAACAACTCTTGACCTCTCCGTCCTTGCAAACTACCGCCCCATCTCCAACCTCCCTTTCCTCTCCAAAGTCCTTGAACGTGTTGTCGCCTCCCAAATCCGTGCCCATCTTTCCCGCAACTTCATGTTTGAATCCCTCCAATCAGGTTTCCGCCCCTGCCACAGTACCAAAACGGCTCTCATCAAAGTCACAAATGACATCCTTTGTGACTGTGACAAAGGTAAACTATCCCTCATCGTCCTTCTTGACTTGTCTGCAGCCTTTGACACGGTTGACCCCTCCATCCTTCTCCAATGCCTCCCCACCGTCGTCCAGCTAGGTGGGACTGCACTCGCCTGGTTCCATTCTTATCTATCTAATCGTAGCCAGAGAATCACCTGCAATGACTATTCCAACGCACTCCTGGCTGGCCTCCCACATTTTACCCTACGTAAACTTGAGGTCATCCAAAGCTCGGCTGCCCGTGTCCTAACTCGCACCAAATCACCCATGTGCTTGCTGACCCAAAATGGCTCCCAGTTAAGCAATGCCTCAATTTCAAAATTCTCATCCTTGTTTTAAAATCCCTCCATGGCCTCACCCCTCCCTATCTCTGAAATCTCCTCCAGCCCCACAACCCCCCAAGATATCTGCGTTCCTCTAATTCTGGCCTCTTGAGCATCCCTGATTATAAACGCTCAACCATTGGTAGCTGTGCCTTCTGTTGCCTAGGCCCTAAGCTCTGCAATTCCCTGCCTAAACCTCTCCGCCTCACTACCTCTCTTTCCTCCTTTAAGACGCTCCTTAAAACCTACCTCTTTGACCAAGCTTTTGGTCACCTGCCCTAATTTATCCTTATGTGGCTCGGTGTCAAATTTTTTGTCTTATAATGCACCTGTGAAGCGACTTGGAACGTTTTACTATGTTAAAGGCGCTATAATAATACAAGTTGTTGTTGTTGTATGTAATGAGGCAGGATATGTTAAAGAGATAAGACTGTGATTCTATCAAGGCTATTACTTCTTGTTAACCCTATAATCACAATAGCATATTTTTTCTACATTTTCTAGTAGTACTGTAGATACATACATGCCAACTTAGAAAATGAGCAAAAACTGGCCATTACCTCAAAAAACAGCCATGAACATATGCTTTATAGTACAAGAAAACAAAGACTTAGGCTGAAAGTGCATTGGAATATGGGCTTGTCATAACTGCAGGTATACCCAACATTCCATCATTTTTATTGCAGGGTAAAAGACCTAAAGTGCATCACAGTATAGTTTGCAGCAGTGGTGAATTGAGAGATTACTGAAGTTGAATGTGAGTGCTGATGTATGTGCTGAAGAGGAATGTGAGCCCTGAAGCCACGATCCATCAGGGAATCGGGACATGCCCTGCCCCAGAAAAGGCTCATATTTGACTATTAATATGGTATGTTTTCTGACATTTTGGAGTCTAATCTAATTCTGCCTTTCACAGTAACATTATTTATCCTGGGAGGGTTAGATATTTTAAATATTCAAAAAGAAAACTAGTTGTAGGGACTTCAGGCTTTCACTGGGAATCTAGGTCCAGGTGTTATTTTGTGAACTGAAAACATTTGCAACTTGCACCTGCATTAATCCCATCAACAGGGAATTTCACATTCAAGAGGCAAACTGACTCATTATCCCATCGTCCCTATCCCAGATCCCATGGCAGCCCAGAGGCGGATGGGGGATTACTTAAGATTCAGGATATGCTAATAAAGTACCTTCAGGAGGGATAAGAGCAAGTCAATATCGTTGAAGTAAAATCTTAGATCCAAGTTCAAAAAATAACACTCAAACATTAACCTGTCTTTTCCAATTTTAAATTTCAATGGGATGAGGGACTTCAGTTATGAGAGAGACTGGAGAAGCTGGGGTTGTTCTCCTTAAAGCAGAGAAAGTTAAGAGGAGATTTGATAGAGGTGTTCAAAATCATGAAAGGTTTTGATAGAGTAAATAAAGAGAAACTGTTCCCAGTAGCAGAAGAGTTGGTAACCAGAGAACACAGGCAAAAGAACAAAGGCGACATGAGGAAACATTTTTTGACACAGTGAGTTGTTGTGATCTGGAATGCACGGCCTGAAAGGATGCTGAAAGCAGATTCAATAGTAGCATTCAAAAGAGAATTGGATAAATAGTTGAAGGGAAAAAAGTTACAGGGCTGTGGGAAAAGGGGAGTGGGATTAATTGGATAGCTCTACCAAAGAGCCGGCACAGGCACTATGGGCCGAATGGATTCTATCATTCTAATTAAATTGCTGTGCATTTCAAATATTTGCCTTTTTTAAAACCTTCAAACACCTGAGACTAGAAATTATTGCAAATTTGTAATACATTCATACCGAATTCCATTGTCCGCTATTTTAATGAATATTAATTCATTTAAAATAAACTGGTTACGATCTCTGTACAACCACTATTATCACCAACAACAACTTATAGTCTTATGTTGCTCTTTTAGTCCTGTCAAAACATTTGTTCACACAACCTAATCATTAAAAAAAAGGAAACTGCATGAAAATTGCAGAAATAGGCATGGGGAGCTGAAATTTGTGTTCCCAGTTCAATCTGACTGACTGCCTCAGTGTGGAGTTTGCAATCAATTAAATTCATATTGATCATTAAAGTCATGCTTCACATTCCCCTCTGGACGTTGATTATTCTGATATGAGCAATGTTACCTCATGGTAACAATGGGACCTCCATTACATGCACTTGAACAAATTGAAAGCAGCTTTCAAATGTTGCAGAAACTAACCAGACATTGTAACTCACTCACAAACTGGCCAACGGTTCCCATTATAGAACACTGTAATAAAGTAAATGATAAACTAAAGAAATTTGAAATCACACAAATACAGAGAAAAACAATATTAACACTCCCAAAAATACAGTACAGTTTCAGAGCATATGGCTTCATTACTCCTCCCACTTCAGGCACCCGTTTGCAAAAAACATCTTTAGATGCGGTGTTTCTAAGTTTCTATTGTAGATATTTAAGTGTGTCTTTGTGTTATCTGATAGGGAGAGAAAGAAAGAGAAATAGAAAGACTTGCATTTATATAGCCCCTTATCACATCATTTAGTAATTTCTCAAAGCTCTTCGAATACAATGAACCATTATGAAGTACAGTGACTTATGTAGGCAAATGAAGCAGTCATTTTGCACACAGGTAGATCCCACAATCTACAATAAGATGAATGACCAGTTTATCCATTTTTGGTGATGTTGGTTGAGGGAAGAACATTTGCTGGGACAGCTTCCTGCTCTTCTTCAAATAGTGCACTGTGATCTTTAGCATCCAGCTGAACCATTGGAACAGGAAGGCAAGGCTCAGCTTTAATTCCTCAACCTAAGAACAGCATATTGACAATACAGCACTCCATTGGTACTGCCTGCAGTGTCAACTTAAATTATGTACTCAAGTCCTGAAGTAGGGCTAGAACCAACCACCTATTGACTTAAGAGACAAAGATTGAGCCAAGAGGTCAAATAGGCATCCACTAGACAATATTTTTCCACCAGCTGAATCAACCAATTAATACACAAGTGACACAATTGCGAATGCATGTCAACATTGGTTCCACCCATTGGGTAAATATTCTGTCCAACAACATATTTTGTGTTTATTCTGTAACTATAAATGAAAAAGCCTCATTAAACTCATAGAATAATTTCAATCATGAAGCAATGCGCTCAGATGACATCTTTTGAATCATAAGATCATATACAAAGTGCCAGACTAACAGACTGCAAATAAAAATGAGATCTAAAACAAATTTTGTGATGTTCACCCTCTTAATTAATAAACCCAACATTTACATCACAAATGCACTGACTGGGTCGTTGCTTATCTTTCATCAAAAAACCTTTGAAACAACAAAATATATTTAAAGAGGTTTTATACTTTTGTTTTAAAAACTTTCATATTTTCCTGGGAAGTCATCTTTCTATATATCCCTAATCCTTAACTAAAAAACATTCATAACTGAGGAAAAGTGATTACATATAAACAATTTTTACAAACATACATACACACGAAAGAACACCCACCTAAAGCTTCCATCAGCAGTCATTGTGTGCATGCTAATATGACCTTCATTTTAAGCAGTCCATAAATAAGATTCCGACTCTCACAAGTGTAATAGGATAATAGAAGAGTTATTTAATAGTCTCAGTATTGGATTTATTTCATTTCTTCATCCACAGTCATCTAGTATATTTGACAAAGTAATTAATGCCTTTGTGTCACATACATGCCATTGGACAGGCATTTACATCACAAATTCCCTTTGAAGGCTCCAGTTATGCTGCAGCTAATGGCCCGAGGATTGAATCTGCTAGTTGCAATGCGCAGGTGGCAGATTTCTGTTATCACAAAGGTGAGGATATCATTTGGTCCATTTTTCCACAGAAACCTGTAGTTCCCACATCACAGCAGCTGACTGCCTCTCGAATGACTCGAATTATGGAAGGTTAACCTAGACTAGTGATATCAGTCATTGCAGTTTCCTGGAACTTTCTTGATTGCCTTTGGGGGTTGGAGATAAATTTCCCATAGGTTTTTTTTTTCCTAAATTGGCTAAAGGATTTTTTTCTTTGTGTTTTTGCCTCTCCAAGGACATTGCAAAACTGTGGGGTATGAGATGGGTTGATGGTGTGTGTAGGTTGCACCATGTCAGAATGGGACAGGTTTGATGGGTGAGCTGGTCTTTTGTCTTTTTTTGTATTCCAGCATTTTTGCCTCAGCATGTATTGACCACTGCAGGTAATGATCATGCTCTGCATGAAGTGCGTCTCCGCATCAGTCCTGTACTTGCCATTTACCAGTTTGTCCCCATATCCCCTTGTCCAGCAGTTGGTAGTTTTATTTAAAGTATCACTCTGAGCATACGTTTTCTATTCTGCTTAGTATCCTATATATCTCTATAGGGTTCCCCCTCATCCAGCTCTTTTCAAGGTTTGAAGTCTGTGGAAATAATTTTAACCTAATTGATGTGATCAGATCGTCCGCCTGTTTTACACCCTGTCCGATTTTACTTTCCCATGACCTCAATAGAAAGTGAAATAAGACAATGTGTAAAACGGGCGGCCAATCGGATTGTGTCAGTTTCCCACTGGGAAGGTTAGGTTAAAATTACCCCCTATGTTTCTTTAGTATATTCTCCAGCCTCTCCTCGTAGAACGGTAGAATTTTGCAGCACAGCAAAAGGCCATTTGAGCCATCGTGTCTGTGTCAGCTCTCTGAACGACCTATTAACTTAGGCCCATTCCCCATACCCTTTAATTTTTTTCTTTTTATGAAATTTATCCACTTTCATTTTAATTGCTATTCTAGCTTCTGCTTCCACCAGTTGCTGGTAGGGAATTCCATGCGCCTTAACCACTCTCTGCAAAAAAAAACCTATCCTCTCCCTTCGTTCTTTTGGTGATGAGCTTAAATTTAAGCCCTCAAATTACCAACTCACCGACCAGTGAAAAGAATTTTTCACAATTTATTATATCAAAACACTTCATAATTGTGTACATCTCTATCAGATCTCTTCTTAAATTTCTTTGTTCAAATGAAAAGAGTCCCAGCTTTTACATACGGCACAGAAACAGATTATTTGACCCAACCGTCTATGCCGGTGTTTATATTCTACACAAGCCTCCCGCCATTCTAATTACCTCTTGCCATCCTGCCCCCATAATCCTCCATTCCCTTCTCCCTCATGCATGCACCAAACCTCCCCTTAAATCTGTCAATGTTATCGACTTCAATCATTCCATATGAACATAAGAACATAAGAAACAGGAGCAGGAGTAGGCCAATCGGGCCCCTCGAGCCTGCTCCGCCATTCAATAAGATCATGGCTGATCCAATCTTGGCCTCAACACCACTTTCCCGCTCTCTCCCCATACCCCTTGACTCCCTTGTAGTTCAACTGTCTGTCAATCTCCGCCTTGAATATATTCAATGACTCCGCCTCCACAGCTCTCTGGGGTAGAGAATTCCAAAGATTCACGACCCTCAGAGAAGAAATTCCTCTTCATCTCCGTCTTAAATGGGCGACCCCTTATTCTGAAACTATGCTCCCTAGTTCTAGATACCCCCACCAGGGAAAACATCCTCTCAATCCCTCTCAGAATCTTATATGTTCCAATGTGATCACCTCTCATTCTTCTAAACTCAAGGGAACATAGGCCTAGTCTACTCAATCTCTCCTCTTTATCAACTTGCCCTTCCAATTTTAATTATTTATGCTCCTCTATTCCTTTTGAAATGTTACCATTTAGTCTATATGTCCTCTCATTAATATTTCTTCCAAAATCTATCTCTTGACATTTCTCCACATTGAATTTCATCTGACATCTATCTTCCCAATCTACTATTCTGTCTATGTCCTCCTGAAATCGCTTAGAATCCCTAGTTTTGTATTGTCTACAAACTTTGATATTGTGCCCCTTATATCCAAATCTTATTTCAGTTCTCTGACACTAGTGATCACTCTGTAGCCCAACCCTGCACCACTTCCTGGGTTTGGATTATTCTCTTGTACCTTATTGACCAGAATTAGATGCAGTACTCAAAGTGTGGCCAATCTAAAGCACAGTACTGTTTCAGTGTGATTACATCAGACTTCTACTCTACTGACATGGCACTATAGCTTAGTATTCTGCTTACTTTTTGATTGCCACTTTGTGGTGATTGGAGATGCTTAGATTATTCCAGATTTATTTCAGCCTCTTCCCTACCTGGTTCATCACCATTCATTGAGCATCTCCCCCAGTATACAATACCATCCACTTCTTGAACTGTGCCCACTTGCAAATTTTATCTAGGTCCTGCTATAGTTCCTTGACCGCCACATTAGATTTGACTATTCCTATCCTTTTGCTTAGGATCATTTGAAACTTTGACCAAATTATATTTCCTTTCTGAAACTGAGCCTCAAATAAAAGTAGGACTAGGCGGGTTCCCCGAAGTACTCTACTCAGTACATCTCCCCAGCTTGATATCTCTCCCCAATTATTACCCGCTGCTTCCTCTCTTTGAGCCAGTTCCTTATCTCCTCTAAGTTACACCATACATACCTACTCTGTTAAGCTTGTGCAATGTAGCAGCCTTGACGTGGAATAAACATTTTGAAAGTCTAGGTATAAATCATGAAAATTGTCATTTTAATTGTTAGAAACATAGAAAAATAGGAGCAGGAGTAGGCCATTCGGCCCTTCGAGCCTGCTCCACCATTCAATATGATCATGGCTGATCCTCTATCTCAATACCATATTCACGCTCTCTCCCCATACCCCTTGATGCCTTTTGTGTCTAGAAATCTATCTATCTCCTTCTTAAATATATTCAGTGACTTGGCCTCCACAGCCTTCTGTGGTAGAGAATTCCACAGGTTCAACACCCTCTGAGTGAAGAAATTTCTCATCTCAGTCCTAAATGTCCTACCCTGTATTCTGAGACTGTGACCCCCTCGTTCTAGAGCCCCCAGCCAGGGGAAACATCCTCCCTGCATCCAGTCTGTCTAGCCCTGTCAGAATTTTATACGTTTCAATGAGATCCCCTCTCATTCTTCTAAACTCTAGTGAATACAGGCCTAGTCGACCCAATCTCTCCTCATACGACAGGCCTGCCATCCCAGGGATCAGTCTGGTGAACCTTCACTGCACTCCCTCTATGGCAAGTATATCCTTTCTTAGGTATGGAGACCAAAACTGCACACAGTACTCCAGGTGTGGTCTCACCAAGGCCCTGTATAACTGTAGTAAGACATCCTTGCTCCTGTACTCAAATCCTCTTGCAATGAAGGCCAACATACCATTTGCCTTCCTAACTGCTTGCTGCACCTGCATGTTTGCTTTCAGTGACTGGTGTACAAGGACACCCAGGTCCCTTTGTACATCAACATTTCCCAATCTATCACCATTTAAATAATATTCTGCCTTTCTGTTTTTCCTACCGAAGTGGATAACTTCACATTTATCCACGTTATACTGCACCTGCCATGTATTTGCCCACTCACTCAACTTGTCTAAATCGCCTTGAAGCCTCTTTGCATCCTCCTCACAACTCACAATCCCACTTAGTTTCGTGTCGTCAGCAAACTTGGAAATATTACATTTGGTTCCCTCATCCAAATCATTGATATATATTGTGACTAGCTGGGGCCCAAGCACTGATCCCTGCGGTACCCCACTAGTCACCGCCTGCCACCCGAAAAAGACCCATTTATTCCTACTCTCTGTTTCCTGTCTGTTAACCAATTTTCAAAATTTCTTCAAAATAGTCAAGAATGTTTGTCAAGCATGATCTTTCCCTTCTAAAATCACATTGACTTCCATTTACTATATTATTCTCATACAGATAATCCCCTGGTTTGTTCCTTATGATTGGCAAAATAAAATAATGCAATCAATGATGTATATAAGACTAAGGGGACTGATTTGGGTTTTGTCACCTTTGTTGAAGATAGCTGCCATGTTTGCTTCTTTTCAATCCAGTGAGACCTCCCGTGTTCATCAATTCCTTCATAATGACCATCAGTACTTTGCAGATTTCATCCCTAATCTCACCTAGCACCCTTGGATATTTGCCCTGGGGATTTAATTGTTTTGAGCCTGTCTACGGCCTCCCATCAAAATTATTAAATTACTCGTAAATCCTCCTGTGATGGGTAGCCATGTTACTAATGTTTTCTTTAGTGATTACTTCCAGGAAGTAAATATTTAATAAACATACATACTAGCCTGTAGGACCAGCAAAAACTGACCAGCGGTTCAAAAAAACTGGCACAGTCCCAAATAATAATTCAAAAATGGCCCTGAATATAAAGCAAAACAAGTAATTATACAAAAAGTGCAGAGAGACACATACTTCTTGTAACTTAAGTTGTAGATATATCCAACATTCTTTCACGTACATTGGAGGAACAAAAAGCATGAGTACACGAAAGTCTGAAAGGGCACAGAATAAATGAAGGCACGTGATTTATTTTCTAGAGTGCTCTTGGGGCATGCAACCCTTCACTTCGAAAATTGTGATTTTTGACATTTTATTTGGTATGTTTTTCTACATTTTCAAGTTCACAATAGATCATCTGACCCATTCCACCCTGTCTGTGTAATCCCTTCCACAATCATAATGGTTACAAATGGTTATAGAAACAAAGCAATTAATTAATAATAATGAAATAACCAACAAAAACAGACATTTAAAATATTAAAAGCAGTAGTAAAAATTCAATCAAGCTATTAAATGTTGATGTTTTCCAATATATATATATAATTTGTACTCAGAATGTGGGAAATGCTGGCAAGGCCACAATTATTGCCCATTCCTAGTTGCCATGCGAAGTGGTGGTGGGCCTTCTCTTGAAACACTGTCATCCTCCTGGTGATGGTGGCCCCACAATAATATCAAGTAAGGGAATTCCAGGATTCTGAACCAGAGACAATGAAGGAACAGTGATATATGTTCATGTCAGGATGGTGTGTGTCTCAGAGGTGATGGTGTTGCCACAACATTGTTGCTCTTGTCCTTCTTGGTAGTAGAAGGCACAGCCCATACCAGCCTACAACAGGACCTGGATAACATCCAGGCTTGGGCTGGTAAGTGGTAGATAATATTTGCACCATATAAATTCCAGTCAATGACCATTTTGAACAAGAAAAAGCCCAACCATCTCCCCCGATATTCAATGGCACCACAATCATTGAGTCTCCCAACATCAATATCTTGAGGGTCACTACTGACCAGAAGTTTTACTGCACCAGCCAAAGCAACACAATAACTACACAGAGACTGGACACTCTGTGGCAAGTGGCTCAACTCCTGGCCCCTCAAATCCTCTCCACCATCTACAAGCCTCAGGTTAGGAGTGCAATGGAATACTTACCACTTTCCTGGATGGATGCAGCTGCAATAACACTCAAGAAGTTCAGCACAATCCAGGACAGAGCAGTAAAAGAGTTAAAATTATAAAAATGTTAACATCTTTTGAAGGTTACTTATAGTGCAGTGACCTGAATCTGAGTAGTAATGTACTTTGGTGAAACCACTTTGCATTGATGTGAAAGTGGCAATATAACTGCACTGTAATTAATCTTGGTTTAGACTTTGTAATCTGGGCAGGAACCCTAGGAAGTACAGTTAAAATCAGTTGATGTAGACAAAATGCATTGGCCTTTCATGTGTTTAATAATAATCCTAAAATTACAGTAATGTTCATATTATTTGGGTTTGATTATTTTTAATGGCCAGTATTACACAGAAAATGTTCTCTTTTAATATCTCACTTCTGTTTCCAGTCCTGTTCAAGTGACCTCATTGACTCTTTATCTAATAATAGCCTCATTTAACTAACATCATTCTGTTCTTGTTCAGCTTTATTCATGATTTGGACATCTTATCCTGAGTTCAGGACATTCAGATATAACTTAGACTGAACTCACTAGTATGCTCATGCATTCAATCACTTATTCATGCTCATTAACACACATGTACATACACAGTCACCAACGCATACACAAACAAAAAATGCTCCAATTCACTCACATGCTTATAGGTCAGTAAAAGTAAATGGTCTGCATCAGTGCAAACAGTGTGAAGCGTAGTTCAAATGTGAAACCACCCAAAGCACATATAGGTAAAAGATACAATCTAACACAGCTTCAGCTTTACAACCCATTGTAGCAAAGTGAAGTTTAAAAGTTGCAGATGCTCCAACCTTCATTTTTTTCAATTCTTACAGTTAGCAGAGAGCCAACAAGACAGTCAGCTCTCTGTAAACATTAAAATGTAATCAGCATTTGAACGCTAGTGAATGAAGCTCTTCTGATGCAGGCAGTTATACATTCATAACAACTTACATTTGTATAGTGACTTACACAAAATATCCCAAGGTGATTTAAAGAGGAATAGATGCCACGGAAGAAAAGGAGGAGAAAGAAGAGGAGGAGGATGAAGAGGAGAAAGTGGAGGAGGAGGAAGGAGGAGGAGGGGAAGAGAAACTTTCATTTAAATAGTCCTTTCCATGTCCAGGACATCCCAAAGTGCGCCACAGCCAATAAAGTACTTTTGAAATGTTGTCGTTGTTGTAATGTAGAGCGGTAACCAAAAGTACGGTTGAAAAGATAGGTTTTGAGCAGGATGTTGTGAGGAAGCTTTTAAAGATGTACAGAAAAGTAGTACAACAAAGAGGTTTACGGAAGTAATTCTGAGGCTGAAGGGTACAGACTGGGATCCATGACTGGAGGACGTTACAGAAATAGGGAAGAGTGAGGTCAGTCAGGGATTTATAAACGAGGATAAGAATTTTGAATTCTGTGTTTTGGAGAACAGGGAGCCAGTGGAGGTTGTCAAATGCAAGTATGCATTCTACCATAAACTTTATCTATTAATAAAAGCTAAACTAATTTCCTCATAAATTTGGTAGCCATATCAGAATTATATGTCTATCTCAGATTCTCTGGTTATGTCAAGATTGTTCCTTTTATGGTAGAACTGAATAGGAAAGATATATTGTGACTTCATCAGGAGTTTTTTTGTTTGATGTTTTCCCCTCCTCTACTGAAGCTGACTCATGCAGATGTATGATAGCAAAATACTGCGGATGCTAGAAAATTGAAACAACAACAGAAAATGCTGGAAAAACTCAGCAGGCCAGGCAACATCCGTGGAGAGAGAAACAGAGTTAACGTTTCAGGTCGAAACCCTTCGTCAGAACTGAGAAAAAAGCAGGAAATGAAACAGATAAAAAAGCAAGGGGGAGGCTGGGGGGAGAAATAAAAGAACAAAAGGGGTGGTCTATGGTAAGTAGAGACATTAAGAGATGCTCAAGGCAAGACGAGATGGTAATAGGACAGGTTAAGAAACAAAAGGTGGCTCAGAAGTGTGAAGTGTGAAATGCTGGCAGAATGAGAGACAGCTGCTGTGGGGGAGAGAGAAAAAAAAGGGAAAAGGCACAAACCAAAAGGGTGGATAAAATGTATATATATATATATGTGTGGTAGGGGCCGAGGTTATGATCTGAAATTGTTGAACTCGATATTGAGTCCGGAAGGCTGTAAAGTGCCTAATCGGAAGATGAGGTGCTGAGTTTTTCCAGCGTTTTCTGTTGTTGTTTCATGCGGATATATGTTCTACAGACACCGGCCAACCTCCAGCATCTCATACAAGTTGTCGTTCTTGACTAGTGCGAGACTAAACAAGTGCTGGCAGGCTTCCCTGACCACTGGTGGCATCACAGTTGAGCCCAATCCTGTCCTCACCCAGCATTCAGACAATTGCACCTTCCAACAGGGGTCACTGGGTCCTTATCAAGAGCAGGAGCTTGGCTAGTTTTCGCTTCTCAAGCCCAGGAATGTGAAGGGAAATCACCACACCATCAGCTGATGTAGCACTGGCTGGGGGATTGAACTGTGGACATTCCTGGTCTGTGTGGCTGAATTTCACACCAGGCAGCACAATTCCAACTAAGCCAGATCAAGATGGCTTTAAAGTAGTATTGATGGTACAAAGGGATGACACAAGTTAATCAGGAGTTCTGTGAATGGACGTAGATGGAACAACGGCAACTGTGTAATTGGATCGGAGTTTCTCTGTCATGGGAGCGGATGGGACATTGAAATCGAGTCATTGGAAGAGGATTTATGTGTAATGGGAGGACTGGTGATAAATTGGGATTGTGCGATTCGATCAAGATTTATATATAACGGGAAATGGATGATACTTTGCGATTTGACCCGTGGATTAAACACACAGATATTAATCATTTATGAGGTTTATTTTTCGGTGTCAATGTTCATTGCTTTACAGTTAAATGTTCCTTTTGAAATGAATTAGGATGTTATGTTGATTCGTTCTTCGAACTGATTATCGCACAGAACTAGGTAACCACTTTAAACACGGGGAGGAAACACTTCTTTCCCAAAATCCCAATCCGGCCAGGAAAGAGCTGCAGTAACAGAGTTCTGCCAGCGAGAGGCAACATTCGCTACAGGTTAGCTCTGGGATTTCTGGACTTTTTGAAATCTGATCACGCGAACTCGGGAAGTTTTGCGGATGAATGAACTTGGTGTTGGATCTGGAGAAGCTGGGTCCGATTGGTTTCTGGAGTCTCCCTTTCCCCCTCATTCTGTGCTCTGCTGGATGAGTTTGGGGCACTCGCATATTTAAACTCTCTTTGATCTGACAGAAATGACTCGTGGTGGGCTCACTTGAGTGCATATTATACACCCATCACTTCAATTAATGTTCTTAGTTAAAGCAATGTTAATTCACTCCATGGAAAATGCCCGATGTTAAACGACTTGTTTTCCACTTCTATCGACCCCTTTGCCGAACCGCATCACAGTCTCTGCTATTTAAACTTCTGCCTACTTACAAAATACCATGTGAAATCATCGAGAATGTCTCCAAAATCTGCAAGACTTGGTGCGTGAAAATTGCCAACAGGTCGAGCTGATTTACCCTGATTGTAAAGGACACTGCGGATCGCCCGCGCTCTCTTCATTATACAGATAAACCATTCAACTGGGCGCAATCGGAATAAATGGATCCAGTACAATTAGTTTGGCATAAAAAAAGTGTTTTTTTTTATCATGGCCATGAATAGTGAGTGAGCACACGATGGGAATGATGAATTGTGCACTAAAACACACAGTTGCCACCAATCTCTCTCCATTCGAGTTCTGTGTCGCCTTTCAGAAGCGCCGGTGATGGTGGAGTGCTGCCCTGAAACTGGCCGCCCAGCTCCGCGACTTTCACACCCTGGCGAGATGAGAAGGCAGCGCTGGTGTGCCGGGAGTGGGGAGCCCTTTGCTCGGGAGGGGGGAGGGAGGGGGGTCTTGTCTGGATCAGGGCCCGCAGTCTGACTTAACGCAGATCTGGTTTGAATCAATACTGGGCAACATCGTCCCCTTTATTGACTTCATCTGAACCATTTAAAATACCTACACGCTTCACCTATCTTTAGTTTAGTGTGGAACCACACGTCGGGAAATAACTTCTGCAGCCTTTAAAAAGAAATTAAAGTTTAAAGTACTTGGTGATGACCACTTCATTGGTTATAGAAATATATTGTATTATATTACACAAAAAAGCTTTACTTCCGCGCTATTCGAAGTTACTTAGCAGTCTGATGGTTAGTAACTATCGAAAGGTTTAAATATAATAACCACCACTTTACACTCGCACTCGATAAGCACGAATGTAACGCTTGTTCTTGCAAAGCCTCCCATGAAAAGTTTTGTGAAATCCCTCTCTCCTGTAAACGCCCGGAGCTGGCCCTTTTCGTGTTACGCGACATTTTGAGAGCGGTATTCCCGAGCTCGGCATGTTCTTGTTTAAATTGCTTCACAAAGCATTTCAATCAGCCAGAAAACGTGCTGGAGCCACGGACTGATCCGGACACATTACAGGGCTATCCCCCCACCACCCCAAGGGAACATGGGCTAAATCAGATTGGGGGGGGGGGGGGGGGTCTGTAAACCGACTCAGGGCCTCCCCCTCCCCTTCACACACACACAAAGAGATCAATTTCATAGATCGTACCCCGATCACTGAAACCAGCAGAGATCGCCTGTCACTCCACTCTTTCAATTTAAGCATGCGGTAGTTAATGTTCTTATCCCTTCCAACCAATATAACAACCACCAGGCACAGCCAGCCTCCCCCTTCGCAACCAACCAAAGCCTACCACATTACAGCTGTAAGGCACATGTGTGTCAATGTCAGTTTCCAAGGAGAAACTCGCTTCTTCCATTTAAAACCAGTCGCTCCGTTAATGGTTTGTCTTCCTTCAGCAGCCGTAGATTTTTTTTTGAGGGGAGGAGGGTCGTCGTGGATCCAAATGTCCTCAAAATGAGAACTCACTGAGTTAATCTTCTGTTAGACTTGAAAACTACCGACAGATATTTTGGTACATAGAACCGCCCGAGATTATGTACTATGGAGAAAAGTAGGACACAGCAAAGTTCAAATCAGACAAGTGTGTGTAGGTAGGAGGAACAACACAGAGTGCTTGGAACACTTTATTCCTTACTTAAACTCGAAGAATGAACTAAACATTTAAAATGTTCATGTAATATTTGAACAAATGTATGGAACACAGGAAGGTAAACTGTCTGTAAAGGCAAGGCATTGTTGTGAATTAGACATTGAGAAGAGCTTTAAACGTTGCAGCTCAAATACAACTGAATTCCACTAAAGCAGATATTTGCTTTATAGAGGTTTAGATTATTGAGATTATTATTACTCCACGTCGATTGAGATTACAGTTTGCATGAAATTCTTTCCCAGTAATTTTTGAAGGCGTGAACTCAGAAGTAAAAGAACAGCGATAGAACAATTAGGGGAAAAAGTAAAATGACATTCACTGGGGAAATGAAAAACTAAATGCAGTATAGGGGGAAAGTAGTCCCAGATTGGGAGATGGGCTGAGTGATAAAGGCATCTTATCAATGTTCTGTTTCAACTCTGCAAACATACACTCCAAACAAAGTAAAATAAACACCTATGTAGCAGGAGAACAATACTGCATCCATTCTGCAGCATTCTGCTGTCAAGTGCAAACAATTTATAGTAACAATAAGACCATTTTCAACACCAATCTAACGTTTTATGTTCATCCATAATAAATACTTCTCATTCATTTTCACATCTCTCGCTTCCTTAAAAGCAACAGACTAGAGGGGAGGTGAACACTCACCTGCATGTTCAGGGTCAGGATTACTGGTAAATATCCAAGCTCTTGCGGTTAATCAGACTTCTTCTATTGGAAAGCAGTGTGCTGGCTACAATCAAATTCTCAGGATGAAGAAGCCAACAAAGTCACCATGAAGCAGTTGGTTCTCAGGATTCCAGGGCAGTAAGAGGAATGGAGCTGGCTTGTGTGAGCATGTTGCACCTGTTATTGAAACTCTTTCAGGTTTAGATCCATAACTCCACACCAACACCAGCACATAAAGAGATCCGGCAGACGTACCAACCCTTGAACTCCTCTCGTTCTCACTTCCCCCTCACACACATTCAGCCGATCTCTCCCCCTTATCACTGCTTGTTAGGTTTTTTTCTGCAACTCTGGTACTTTATTCCACTTTTGTCTTATGACTGAAGTTAGCTTTTGGTTTTGCAAGCTTTTACTTTTTGTTTTGTATTTGAATTATTGTTATTGTACCTTCCCTCTGGACGCAGGCTATTTTACCCGAGGGACTGAGCTATTATTTGTTTTCAAATCGAGTGTCACTTCATCAATTCCGTGTTGTTTGTGTATTTTTGTTTGCCAGCCTTGTCTGTCAGAGCCCGGCTCGGTTGTAACGCGGTTCAGCCATTTCACAAACTGGCTGTCACATGAATTGCTGAAGAAAATGCTGAAAACGTGAGCCCACTTGAAACAAATCACAAGGCTCACACAAAGTACCTTCTCTCCCGGGCGGTTTTTTTTTAGTAACCTTCTCCACCAACAGCAAATCGATTCAATCCCCACTTCCAATGCTCCCAGCTGCGATCACTCGGATCTCTTCTCGAGTTCCCAGTCTCCACTAACTGGCTATTTTGGTCCACACATGCACCCCTCACTTTGACAAAGTAACACATCCAGCAGCCCAAGAATCGCGTTGAGCCGACGGCCACTCTCAGCCCCCCGGGGGGGGCAGGTATATCTCTGAAGTACACTTATAGTTGAACGTGCGAACTTCTGCAAAGTATCGCAAAAGTTTTCAAAAACTTTTTTTCTGCCTTATTGTTTTTTTAAAAAGGAACTCTGCCTTATCTAGCTGGCGCTTTCCCCTCTCTCCGCCCCTTTTGGATCAGTGGAAGCTCGACTCGTTGCTGCTTGATCTTTGTGCAGGAGACATTGTCCTCGCCTGTGTGCCGAGGTCCGGTGGTTGGAGGTCAAGCTGCTGAAGTTGAGCAGACTCGTTTCAGTAAAGCGCTGCTCCCGGACTCCGACTGACTTCACACTGCTACCTGAGACAGAGAGCCGCGCCTGCGCACTCGCTGTCCCCGCCGCCCTGCGCACAGCCCAGTGACAGGTTAACGCCTTAAAGCGAGGCTGTCCCGGATCTCAAATATAAATTAAAGTCATTCACAACAAAACAAATGTAGTATTACTGTCAAAGCTTAAAAAAAACTAGAGGGGAGGGGGAGTTAGTATTGATACATTTTTATCAGGGTTGAAACTGCAAATGAAATCCGGGAAGATTAGAGTTTCCGAGTTTCGGGGTACTCTATTTTAGGTATTGGTCGTGTTATAACGTTGTGCTCATTCGCCCCAACAATAACAATAAGTAGAAAATAATACCTGAATAAAGCAGTTAAAAGCAATTAAAAACACTTCACCATCACAAATTCTCCAGCCATCCCTCCGCCACACACACCGCCTGTCCTGTACCCACCCACATTTCCGAAATCATCCAAATGTTTCGGTTATCTCGTCCGTTCAGCGCCCATAGCCGAGCTTTCAGACTCGATTTTGCTTAAGTTTCTTTCACTTGAAATCTTTATCCGAGGCTTTCCGATTACCCGGGGTAAAATTGGACCTCCCAGTCTGTTGACAGAATTGTGGAACATTTTATCCCTGCCTTTCTAACAAAGTGAAAACCAGCGAATTTCATATCAGAATAAACTTGAATTTCCCTCAATTTTTACACCAATTTTGAACAGTTCTAAATTTCCTGAACACCTTTGCAATATGTTGAAGTCTCTTTTGAAGACTTCTTTAGGAAGCGAATTCGCTAATTATTTTTTCGTGGTCACATTCGTATTTCCCTGTGAAACGACATGTGTTCGAGAACATAGGCTTCCAATTTATTGATCAGCTGTGTTACTCAAAGTGATATCTGACAATAGTTTATTCTTAAGTACGGCATTGTGCTGCTTTGGAGGACTGTTATATACTGTATATGAAATGTATTTTATATTTATCTATATATAGAGTTCCACTCCTAGATATGCGCGCGAATACACGAGCACACAGATTTATACTTGCACATACATGTATGTGTACAGACAAACATATCTACAGCTGAAATACACAAACATGATTATAGGACACGCCTACATGGATATAGGCATGCCTGCATACAGGTCTATACACAACAGTATTTGTACTTATGTACAAACAAATGGGCCAAGTTACACCGTGTGCCTTGCTCCTTGTTCATTTGTGATTAATGCATTATCCTGATGGGCCAGTCAATAATTTCCTCTGTTTGTTCTATCTACATATAAACCACATGGCATTGCGAAAGAGATATCCCAACACTTTTACTGGATCTTTTGTAGAAGGGGATTGGGCTTCCTGTTATGCTTAAAAGGCGACGTTCGGGAAAATACACAACTATGTTCCAATGAGAAACGAATTTGGAGAAATATATTTTTTGCGAATCAATGAATTTATATTAATTTCACAAAACATAACATTATTATTCCCTTTATCTTTAAATAACGCCTACTGGTCCATTTTGTGGAGGCTATACGATATATCAACTGGCATATGAACGATCCTCTTTATATATTATTGAATAATTTAGGGTATTTAACGTTTGAAATAAAGAAAATGGCTGCATAAGACTTCGCAAATGGAAGATCGTTATTACAATTGCTTTAATTACACCAATTACATTTTACACAGGTTTATTTTGGAGGAGTGATATACGTTACACCGCTTATAAAGAAATACTTGCATTGCTATCGCGCCTTTCACGACCACCAGACGTCCCAAAGCGCTTTACAGCCAATGAAGTACTTTTGGAGTGTAGTCACTGTTGTAACGTATGTTGTAATGTAACTTATCTAGCCAGGTTTCAAAAAATATGTCCTTGACGAGTTTATTAAATAAAAGGTTACAATTCATTTGTGCCGAAGCAATAGCTGTTACACAATACGTGGCAAACCAACATGTGCTACAATCAATGATATTGGGTGGGTATAAACAAAGTTGCCGATGCTACGAATTCATCAGGTAAACAAGTAGTAAATATCAAAGAAATGTACACTTTATGTACAGGAATAATCAAAAGCAACCCCTGGAACCGGTCGAGCTCGCAATCTAGTCTGATCTCTGCTGCCAAGTTAGCGTTCGGATTTCGTTTTTTGTGACTGAAGCAGCGAACGAAATACTGGATGGTTTTGGAATGGCGGGGCCAGGTCACACACCAGTGATAGCATGCGATTTCTAGTTTGGGATCACAGCAGGAACAAATGCAGTTTTTTTCCTCCTGTAGTTTGTTACGTTGAAACAAAGAGTAGAACTCTCCAAAGCCAGCACATCCCACAGTTGCAGCACAGAATTATACTCTCAATTTGTACAATGACAAAGATCATCACGATGCAGGTGCGATGAAATAGTGTTCCAGTGCAATGAATCTGAGATGGTTTGTTTGTCTATTTCAGGTGAGATTAATCCTTAAATTCCTATTATTTTTAAAAGGGGAGACCGTTATGGAAAGTGTACATGTATGTGTGTAACAATATTTTATGGGTATTTCATAAAATAAATCGAGTTACTCAACCTTTATCAGGAAACGGATCATTGGAAGATAAGGAGTAGCACAGAACCTGAGCATTCGAGATATCTAATATCCAGGAATGAATCAAAGTCTATCAGAAGTGAGTAGATTAGTTGCATTGTTTGTATTACAGAAATGGACAGGAAGAAGTGATAACAATGTAAAATATGTTTAATCGAAAAACTATAACAATACCGTCAATAGATTTAATTTTAGCACTTTGCAGCCTATCGCCATTTGTAAACTGTTAAATGCGCAACAGTCCACAGCATAGTAACAGTGCGTCCTCACATTATAAACTCCTGATGAACTCCAACTCTTATCGGAGCTTCCTCTTCATGAGACTTGAGCTGCTTTATTGATACAGTGTAGCTTCTACTGGAACCGGGGGAGAGTAGGAGTTGTTTTAAAGGCTGGTTTATAATCAGAGTTTGTTGTAACCGAGGTTGCACTCAAAGTAGCCATAAACAATTTCATTGTTGATACAAAGGACAACTTTGGCAAATAAACTATTTTGTGCAATAGACTTTCCGTAGTGCATATTCTTAAATGGTGTAACTCAATGGCGGTCATCATGGTGCTGCAGTAACTCCGAAAGCAAGAACTTATATATACAGAATACAGATAGCACCGTTCACGTCCCAAAAGGCTTTACTGCCAATGAGTTACTTGAAATGTAGGCACTACTATTATGTAGGCAAACGCGGAAATAATGCTTGAGAGTTAAATATTGGCCAGGGCCTCTGGAGAGCTTCCTGTTCATAGTATAAGGCTATGGGATCTTTGGCCACCTGAGCAGCCAGATAGGCCTAGGTTTAACGTCTCATCTCAAAGATGGCACCTCCACCAATGTAGCATTCTCTCAGTACTTATGTGCTCTCAAGTCCTGTAATGGAGCTTGAGTCCACAACCATCAGACTCAGGCCAGAGTAATACTACTGATCCAAGCTGACACATGCGTGAGAGGTGTGCACTGTAATAAGTCAATGCCAAGGTGAACTGCAATTTAAGATAATGGCGTTCTTTCCATGATTCTATAGAGAACCAATGTTCTAGAGATTAGATCCTATGGAGTTTGTCCTTCAGCCGTGTTTGTATTACTCATCTGTCAGTGCCATGTACACCCCAGATTATCATTAGACTTAGTACCATTGTACATCCTACTATTCCAGTGGGATTATTCAGTGTCCTCTTTCCCAAATAACCCCACAAGAAACCATTTCGATATGCCTCCACGTCCTAAGGTGGCGCTGTCCTATTTAAACTAGATAATACAGGTAAGTAGAAAAGTTATTCAAACATAAGACATTTGGAAACATGGACATACTTTACAATCCCGTCGATACCTGGCCCTTGGTCTCTTCAGTTTCCGTGTGTAAAAGTCTGTTTCTGAACCATTAGCTCATTAACTTCAAAGCCCCAGTTTAAAGACAGAGAGCAGACAGGCAGTCCAAAGAACAGAGTTAAACCCCCTCACGCCGCATCTTCAAGGATCTGCTTCTTTTAAAGTTGGGCGTATATCCAGAAAATATCATTCTCTTCTTTGGACTGTCGCTAATTTTGTAACGGGTCAGAACGAAGGACAGTCCCTCCTTTACTTATAGCCTGCGCTATTTCGAATGGAGTATTTTAAAACTCGCTCACAAAACCTTTGAGATGGTGTGGAGCGCAGCTTGTTTACCGTGAAGGTCACCACATTGGTGGATTTGCTGCTTTTCAAACAGACAGACTAATTGCTGTATTTTGGCGTTATTTTAGGATTTAGTTATTTCAAGCATTTTAATTCAGTGTATTTGGCGCCGCTGGCAAACCGCATCATTCCAGAAAACACACCCAACGCAATTTGGAAAATGGTTAAATGTGAGTCCCTCTTTTCTCCAACATCCATTCATCCTGTTTCACTGTGCGGCTGAGCGGATGTGGAGCTGGTTATATTCTGAATATTAACCGCTTCATTTCCGAGAACATCGCCGAGAAACTACCTCGAGGAGAAGGACAACTTCCCAACAAAACGTTTTCATTTTAAAAAAAAGTCTCTGGAGTAGATGGATCAAAATAACAACAAATGCTCTTTTCGATCTTTTTCGGCACCAAGACACCTTAAATTAGTTGCATAGCATTCGAGCATCTTTTAATATTTTACTTTTCCAGAACTGTCGAACGCCCCCTCCCCAGTGTCATTTGGATTTTCAGGAAGCATTTAATATTAATCCAACTTTTCATTCTTGCTGTATCTAAATGTAGAATTCCACACACACCGTTAGATCATTTTCTATTCTAAACGTTTGAAGAGGGACTCTCACAGGTGCCGGAGCAGGAAGTGGGACCGCGATCACATCACTTGTCAGAGACGCTATGACTTTTTTGATTTCGCCAAAACTTTTCCGTGTAGCCAGCTGTCTTTAACGTGGTAACGTGAATATCAATCACTATGAACAAGTACAACATAGCTCAGCCAATCTAGTATCAAAAATAACATTACATTGAAATCTATTTTGAAACCGCTTGTTGCCATGGAATGGGAGGAGATTTGAGCGCGAGCAACCTGAATTGAAAGGATATCCAAAGATCCGGGTGAGCATCTCCTTCTAATTATTCTACCCAACAGGTTTGTGTGGAGTTGAGACCAGAATGATTGCCATACTCTCGTCTTTTCAGAGTCACAGAACGACGAGTTTTGAATGGGCTTTCAGGGAACTGATATGGATTTGATATTTGGGAGTATATTAAGCAGGCTGTTGCATAGACAGAAAACAAGCTCCTTTTCTCCCATTCGGTTGATGTTAGATGCAGCTGGAGAACAAATATACAGCACTCTCCAGAACATTGAAATAAAAGCAACAATTACTTTGCAGTTGCGAACTGGACTTTTAAATAATCGAGTTATGAGGGTAAACGATATTAAATGTCATTGGAGCGTGTAATTAAGAACACATTTGCTGGCATCTCGGAAGAATCCTTAGGGCTGATCATTGACTTTGAAGATCCAGTAAGAAACATTCATTTTGTTCAACACTCGAACCGGAATTGTGTTGGTCATTAAAAAAAAACAGATTTTGAAAGTTAAGTCCAGTGCCTTTGCTCTTAATGATACAACGAGATTACATTTCATTAGGACACAAGGCTATTTCCGTTTATGAGTTCTCTAAATTAAAAGTCATGGGGATGTAAACCTATTTTCCTTCGTGATTGGGCGTCAGATGAATTATGGTAATAGTGCGGAGTAGTAGAATTTACAGACTTGGGATTTATGAGGAAAGATTCACAGAACAGAACTTGTTTTTTTTATCAGTGAATCAAACCCTCTGCCTTCTTGCCAATGACTCGGTCTCCTTCCCTGGCTACTCACTCAGCTTGAACCAGATTGTACACAAACTCAGCATTTTATTCTACCCATGGCTGAGTTTCGAACCCCACATGCGATCCATTAACAGAGTTCTTACTTCTAGCTTCAACATTGCTACCGCCCTACCTTACCAACACTGCTACTAAAATTCTTTTCTAAGCTTTCATCTTGACTTCTCCTTTGGCCTTTTTGCTGCCCTCCAAACCTCCATCTTACGTAAGTGCCAAACCATCCAAAACCTCACTGCTTGCATCCTGTTCTGCACTAAGTCTTGTTTTCCCATCCTCACTGTCCTACAACAGCTCGTCATCCCCCAGTGGATCACATTTAAAATCCTTGTCTTCATCTACAAATTTCTTCATGGCCTCACCCCACCCTACCTCTGCAAACTTATCCAGCCTTACATCTCTTTTTTTTATTCATTCATTGGATGTGGGCGTCGCTGGCAGGGCCAGCATTTATTCCAAGATTTTGACCCAGCGATGATGAAGGAATGGTGATATATTTCCAAGTCAGGATCGTGCGTGACTTGGAGGGGAACTTGCAGGTGGTGGTGTTCCCATGCACCTGCTGCCCTTGTCCTCTTGCATCCTCTGGTCTCCTGTACAATCTCCTCCTTCCAATCCACCTTCAGCTCCTTGGCCTTACTCATTGGAACACCCTCCCAAACCCCTCTGACTCTACTTCCTTCCCCACCTTTTAAAGCTTTCTCAAAATTCATCTATTTGACCAAATTTTTGGTCACCTCTCCAAAATCATCCATAAATGCTGAGCATCTAAAGCTTTTATTCTGCTGCAAAATATCTTGGGATGTTTTCCTTCATTAAAGGTACTAGATGCCAATTGTTTGGTTATTAATGGTAAAAAGAACACTGGGGTAAGGAAATGCAGTTGAGTAGTCAGGAGTTGACAAGGAAGGGGATCAAAGGAGCAGGAGTTGGTCTCCTCACATTTATTGTTGGAGGTGAGGGAGGAAGAGGCAGGGGAGGGTGGTTTGAGGAGATGGTTAGTGGTGAAGAGAAGCCTGGTGTATTTTATGCCGTCCTGGATGATCTTAGAATAATGGACGGTTTTACTGATGGAGAGCAGGACCCAATAGTGCTTTATATGATCTAGTCAAATCTAGTGATGGATGATTAGACCATTATTCACCAAAGACGTTCAAGTCTGCGTCTCTTGGACTTCAGGGAGTGAAGATGAGGGGTATATCGGGGGAATGACTAGAGTGTAATGATTTTAGTGGGGACAAGGGCATCAAAGGTGGTGGAGAGGGTGTGATTTAGTAAGTCAGTAGCTGCAGAGATGTCATGAAGAATTGTAGGCCAAAGGCTAGGTGGTTGGGAATTAGACTGTGCAGTGGTAAGGGACTTGAGGGAGAGTTTTTTCCGGGGCGGATATGAAAAAAAGTGGGTTTAGGAGGGGGAAGGGGAAATGGGTAGAGAGTGATATAAGGAAATGGTCGGAGATTGCCTTATTGGTGATGGATATGGAGGGGATAGCGAGGCCACATGAGATGATAAAGGTTTAGCATAACTTCCTTACTTTTGTACTGTATGCCTCTATTTATAAAGCCTTTTTAACAGCCTTCTCAACTTGCCCTGCCACCTTCAAAGACTTGTGTACATACACCCCCAGGTCTCTCTGTTGCTGCACCCCCTTTAATAACCAGGTGATTCCAGCTTCTCTTCTACCATCTTCACTTGCTCACTTGTGCCAGGTGGTGTACTCAATGTACTGTCTTCAAACCCACTTGGAAATTCCCCCAGTGTGGATGTATCTGTGCTTTTGCTAGTCAGAGTGAGATTGAATGACAGGGTGTGGTGAGAGGTACATGGTTGCTCCTGATCAATGACTCTTCACTCAGCATCTCCTGGCAAACC
Source organism: Squalus acanthias (assembly GCA_030390025.1). NCBI lineage: Eukaryota > Metazoa > Chordata > Chondrichthyes > Squaliformes > Squalidae > Squalus > Squalus acanthias. Next base: position 81,478,096 of record CM059435.1, on the reverse strand, counting down.
TTCAGACTCAGAAAGAGAAGACGTGTAACCAATAAGTCCTTATTACAACTTGGTGCCATGCAGCTAAGGGCAGACTAACGCTCGGACCTACGGGGCTCCAGCCAAATATGGGGCCCCTGCTAGAACTCCCCATAACAGAAAAACTGCAGACAACCGCTCGATTAGTTTCATTTAATCATAGTACGTTACATCAATTGCTGTATTAGTGCAGTGTGTATGAATTGTCCAGGCCTATTTCTTCATGCATTTTACCACACGTTTGGTGGTGGTGTTGTGCGGAGGGGCCCCGAATGTTGTCTGAGCCCAGGGCCCCAAGAATTCTTAATCCGGCTCTGCATGTGACCTCCAAAGTACTGACGTGCCTCTTTGTTTAATGCAAGCTTTGATATCAGTGAGTGCATGACTGAACAGCATGAACAATAAAGGAATGGTTAGTGCGATATAGATCGTGAGCTGAGGCCAAGGCTCCGACATCCCCAACTCCTGTTTTCTCTTCAAAGTCTTATCCATGTAGAGTCTACTGTCATTTTTTAAATGATTTTTAAATGAATTATCCAGTAGTTCAAATTGAGTCATTTTAATGAAACAGCACATCAAAACACTACAAGAACACTAACATATGCCATCAACCATCAAAGCAACTATTGCAACTTGAACACTGTACAAGTTGCGCAACGCAAAATTTGGTCATTTCACAGAAAACTCTAATTGTGGGTTGCTTGCTGCCAGAAGCATATTCATCCACCAAGAATGTAGCCCAGACAAAAGTCCCATCGGCACATCTGGCTTAGTTATCGTCCACTTCCTCAGCCATCGCACAGACTGGACACCATGGCCATGGTAGGGGCTGCTTCATCCACCTCCGTCTGCTCCGACTCACTTGCACTTCTTCCTCATTCTCACTCCCGCTGGCAGCAGCATTCCTGTCCACAGCATCTACAACTTCTCTGCCGGTCAGCAATCCAGATTTCAGGACTACCTGATCAACACTGATAATGGATTCAAAACTCGTGTCTGCCGGCAGTTGCAACAGATAACTCGTGGTCTCAGCGAGGTTCACTGCTTCCGAGGTGATCGTTGGCGCCCGTGTGAAATCCTTAACTGTGTCAGATGCAGCCGCGAACTCTGCTGGTGGGATGAATTTACGGTGTAAAATAGTAAATAGCAAGGTTCTGCTTTCAGACACAGGCACTTCCCGCGAGCCGAGTGTGTCAACTCTCAAGGTGACATTGCTGCTTTGCGATGCTATGCTTCAATCAAAGGGACGTAGCCGATCACCCGGAATAACAGCACCGTAAAAACATAGGGCGGGGTGGGGGCTGTAATTGTCAATCACCAGTAGCTTCCTCCCCGTCCCTCACAGGCCCGCTACCAAAAACCATGAGCACAATTCACTGACGAAAGGTCATCGACCTGAAACGTTAACTCTGTTTCTCTCTTCACAGATGCTGCCTGACCTGCTGAGTATTTCCAGCATTTTCTGTTTTTATTATAGCACAATTCACTGCTTAGCTTCCAATTTAAGCATTTTTCATTAATAAACGCTGCATTCTGATTGGATGGAGCTGGTTCAAAAGACCACTTCCACCAGCATTAAAGAAGTGAGCTTAGAGTGAGCTAAATTTCCAGAATTTTATCAAGCACCCAGTTGTTGACACTTTTTGTGGTAACATCAGTTGCATCCCCAAACGTCGACCAGCACAGTTTTTGAAGCACTGATTTAAGATGCAGAAACAGATTCACATCCAAACTCTTCGGTGAATGCAGTTGCCTGTTGCAGCAAAATGAGATTGAATAGTCCAGGAGGGTAAACTGCTCTGGCCTGCTTGAATTAGGTTGAATTCAAATTAAGCAGAAGATTTCATAGGTCAGGACCCTTTGGGGTGAGAATTCAAATCCAATTTCAAATTAAGCAACAAATCTTTAATACATTTTCAAAGTTTTTTTGCACAATTTCAATTCAAATTAACAGATAATTTGAATAACCTTCTTAACCTCCACTGTTTCAGTGAAAAAGCCCTAGTTTTTTGAGTCTTTCTTCATTACTATAACCTCTTATTCCCAGTGTCATTCTAGTGAACTTTTACTGTACCATTTCCCTGGCTCTAGCATCTTTCCTATAATGGGCGCTCAGAGCTACTCGCAGTACTTCAACTGCAGTCTAACCGATATCTTGTATAATTTTATCATTTTTTAAATATTCAATATCCATATATAAAACCAAGAATTCATTTGTCCTTTTCTGCCTTCTCTCCCATCTTTAAAGATTTACATATCTCTGTTCCTCTACTCTTAAGAATATTACATTTAGGACGTACTAGTTCAAATTTTCCTGCATTGAACTGCATCTTCCACCTAACTGCTCATTCTACTAACCTATTGTGTCCTCCTGGAATCTTCCTCACAATTTGTCATAATGTCATAAGCAAACTTTGATATAATTCATCAGATGCCTATGTTGAAATTAAAGGTAAAAGATGTGCCAGCACATTTCCCTGGGCACCCACTACCCAAATCTTGCTAATATGAAAATATCTATTTACCCCTACTTTCTGTTCTTCAGCCATCCCTGTGGCTACATTTCCTTTAATGCCACATGCCTTAAATTGGCATTAGAGGCAGCCTTAGAACAGCCATTTTGTACAGGATCTACCAAAAGGGGCAGCAGACAGCACTTCCTGTTTATGATGCTAGTAAATGAAGGAAGAAATATATATAAAAAAACAAAAAATGTTACAACTATTTCCTTTCTGTCACACATCAAGTGTTGTGCTCAATTTTGTGTGTCACACTTTAAAGAAAGTATAAAGAAACAAAGTAACAGTTCAGGAGTACAAAATAATGGAGGCAGAATGTCTGCAGTCTCATAATTGACGGTTGTATGACATCACCCGGTACTTAATTGCAGCGTTAAAAGGACATACACCTACACTTACCATCATATAATATTGCTCATCTTTCAAACCTTGCCTCATTTCGATAACCGTGTGGTGCACCACAGCACATTTGCTAGTAATATAATAAAAATATAAATAAAACACACAGAAACTCACAAGCAAAACTTTTGGTTAAATATATTTTTATTAAAGCCCAAATGAAAGACTTTAATAGCAAGGACATATCAATACTGCCTGCCCAAAAGTTTTAACACCCACAATTATACAAAAGTCTGATTCCTAGAAAGCTAAATGTCTGAATCAAGGCAGGGGGAAGCAGCTTAATACACTGTTATTTCTTAAAATAAAAATAGTTATACATAACTTAAATTTAAATGAGTATATATTGTAAATGCAAATCATAGAGGAGACATCTTTTTATATTGATAATGCTCAAAACAAATGAGGTGCCACTTTGCCTAGCTGATGTCTGAGAGTTGGCACCTTTACAAACACCAGCCTACAGGAGTAAAGTGAAACATTGTGCAAACAGAAATATGAAATCTTCAAATTCATAATAAAAGTTAATAAGAATAACATACATAGCAACCAAAAAGATTTTTTTTTTATTACAGCAGAGAAATGTCCCAAAGGTTTTTTGTTGTAGTTTTGGTTTTCTTTAAGAGGTCCTTCAGTAGCAAAAATGTCAATTGTGCATTTTCCTGTATGTGCTCAGTGCCCAGGATATCCTATTCCAAAGTGTGCCTCCTGTAACTAGCCTTTTATCGACACCATTTCCCTGAGCTCATAATTCAAGAATGTATCTCAAACTTAGGCACAGTACGGTATCCTTGTCCAGCAGTAGACCCTTGTAGCTTACATGAGAACAGGGGTTCATGCAAAGATGTTCAGTTTCAATTAAACTCTTTCTACAGGACCAAAAGAAAATAAGTAATGGGACCCAATTAAAAGCTAAGGAAACCTCCAGCTAAGCATGTCTATTTCACATTTAAGAGTTGTTAACTTGTGAATTAGCAGTGAGTGCAAACTTAATTGAAGCATTCAAAAACTAATTCAATAGGAAGCAGAGAGATAAAAACTTGATACCCAGAGGTGAAGGGATAAAAAATAGTCCAAGGAGGTCCTGAACATGGAAACAAATAGGCTAAGGTTTGAATGGATTGTCCTTTTTCCTACCTTCTAATGTTCCTGTAACCAAATGAAGAACAAGACTAAGTTGCTTCACTTTCAGTTAATAGTAAGATCAGTATGTTCACTAAAGTCACCAAGACTAGCACAAGAGCACCAATCTGCACCCATGACCTTCACTCACCTTCATTTAAATTTAATTAAAAAAGGATCAATCTACATCAATCAGCAAATAATGCAACAATTGGTAGAACCAATATTGCTAAGTTACATAATAACAGCAGCATCCAATTATTTTGAGCAATTCTTTATATCCTCATAATATATTAATATGAAACATAGAAAGCATAATATTTAATTTTGAATGTTTCTCAAACTGCACATTAGCTGGACACAATTAAGAGTGCCTCCTCCATCCTGCATTGTGACTTTCATACTGTTTACAAAATACTACTGCTTAGCTTTTTTTGTCTGTAAACGTATTCTCATATATGAGCAAATTGTCTCCTCCAGTGCAACTGCTGTAAATTCACCACTGTGATCCTCATGTGATGTAAACACATTGGTTATCAGATAAGGACTAAGCCACACTCAGACTGGAGGCTCTCATTCTTCCATTTACATGCTGACTCCGTTCACTTAATGATATATGACAGTGCTGCAGTGGAAAACTACCGAAAATTGAATATGTGTGGACTGCTACATCCGAGACATTATATTGTAACCTAAAGCCTTGTAACACGTTACTGGAAAACATCATCAGTTTCCCACTGCTATCTTTACATCAGTGATTGAGCAGAAACAATCAGGATAGTTAGTGTGGAACACACATTTTAACATAATTATCTACTGAACGGACCCTAAAAGTTTCGCTTTTCTTGACTGCCACTCTCCATGCATGTTTGCCTTGGGGAATTGGATCAAGTGGACGGGATGAACTTTGTCTATTGCTTGACAAGTTGACTCTCAATGCCAATTGTGGTTGGGAATTGCAGGTTTCATACATGGGACACATCCATGAGCGATCTAGATGTATGATTTAGGAGGCAGCAAATTTAGATTTAATTTTTTCACATTCTGAACATTTTCACGTTGATTTAATTTGCCCATTCATCTTTAAAACGAATCCCCAAGATAACGGCAGGGAGTTCTAACAATTAGTGTGTCACTCAGAGCACTATATTAAAAATCTGAATCTGTCCTTTGTTTTAAAGCCCAAATTCTTATTCCCCATTCATCAAATTAACTACTCCAATCAACAATCTCATGAATTGGACAATGTGATGGATAAGGCTATGAATCACTTTTTGACATCATCAGCAGGGCAGTTCATTTAGAGTAAAGGCAATAATGTAAACTGTGACATTGTACTGAGGGATGCACTGCTTGTCAGAATTTCACTTATAAATCAGTTACTTAGGGATTACCTTTAATCTGAGTTGGCTGTCGATTTAGATCAGATCTACATTTGTCAAGGCCAAATGAAATGGGATGGCTTTGCCTATTTCTCCTCAGTAACATGCATGGAACAGATCCCAGATCAGTTACCTATTGGTTCATATCCAATACAAGATGATGAATTATTTATTTATAAAACACTAACACTAACATTTCAACACAGTGTAACTGCAAAAGTTTTTGCTGGACTTGATTTCAATCCTGGCGGTGGCGTTCATTTATGCTAAGTAATGGGGGAAAGAAAAAAGCACAAAGCATGCTAACACAGTGTTTATACTACATAGGCAGGAGGAATAAAAGTGAGATTTTAATCTGGCAATAGTTTGCAGCGAAAGAACCAAAGAGAAAACCCTTTTTCATCATGAAGATGAATGAAGGCAGTACATTTTTTAGTCAATGTAAATGTCAGAGAAATCAATCTGTTAAGCATACAAGATTTTCATGTAATGCACCAAAGCCCATTAAACACACACCCTTTTTTTTTAATAAATGCATCTAACACACAGACAATGAACAGGCCAAAAAGGAAATAAAATTAAAAATGTTAACAAGTATAGAATTACAATACTCTTTCAACACACATTAAAATTCATTGTTTACATTGTTTTGACACTAAAAACATTAAACAAGTTTTAAAAAGATAACCAGCAAAACAATTTTGTTCAGTAGGAATTATTGAGCAGGTTTTTTAAAAAAAAGATCATTTTAATAATAAAATGAAGCTGTACCAGTCTTATACGTAACATTTGTTTCCTTGCATGGTTTAGTTCTGTACCAGATTGTGACACTGGGCTAGTGCATGTGCCAAATAGGAATATTGTTCCATCATTGGTTTAAATAACAGTTCAGCTGTCTTTGGGATGTTTTAGGTTAACGGTGAGACCAAAACAGTCAGTTCAACAAATTCTTTTTTGGGGTGCGGCACGAATTGACAGTAACATCCATCATGTAACCTTTCAGCCTTCAATGTCCTTTCAGCTCTATTTTCAACAGTGTTAGCATGTTTTCATTTTATTAATGCTTTATAGTACATATAGAAATATATATCTAAACAAAAAATTATAGATAGTATAGAGGGAGTATAATTTGTAATTTAATCTTGGGGTTCATATGACATGTACAGATTACTTAAGTTTCGCTTTTGTGTCTCGTTATGTCACCTAACCCTGGCACTACAGTGTAGGCTCATTACTCACTCTAAACACTCCCAATTCTAAACCTAAACCGTCTACTTTAGTTTTCTCACATTGTTCACTCTTGGGTGGACTCAAAGGAAGTTTTATCTTCCGTTTAAATGATTGGAGAAGACTGTTGCTTGTACAGCCAGATCCAACAATACCGTGACATCAGAAGTCAGAAATGACTGCATCTACAGAGAAGCTAGATAAGTGACGAAAGAAGCAGAGAGCTCACTCTTACAATACCTCTTACCTTTCTTCTAACAGCCAATATTCTTTGCCACGTAGAATTTACAGCACAGAAACAGGCCATTCGGCCCAACTGGTCTATGCCGATGTTTATACTCCATACAAGACTTCTCCCACTCTGCTCCGCATATTCTTCTATTCTCTTCTCCCTCATGTATGCATCAAACCTCCCTTTAAATGCATCAAAGCTATCTACATCAACCACTCCATGTGGCAGAGTTCCACATTCTCACCACTCTCTATGTATTACTATCTATGATGTGTCTGACCAGTTCTTAGACGGACCACTCAGTGAAGTATATCCTCACTTCATGACCTCATCTAAGAAATACCATTATTCCACTTACCTGTACATTGGTCAAGTATAGAAATGTAGAGTTAAATTAAAAGGCAAAAAGTCTCTCTAGAGAATCTGGCCCTGTTACGTGTACAACATAGTCATTTGTTTACTCTTTTCTAATTTCCTCCCCTCTTCATAGAATCATACAGCACAGAAGGAGGCCATTCGGCCTAACAGGTCAATGCCGGTGTTTATACTCCACGCTTCTGCTGAAGGCACTGACTCTTTCTGGGATATGGTTTCACAGGGGGCTGCAGCCCTCCAGTACTTCACCCATTCTTCACCGTATACCTGGAGAGTGAATGTTGACACATTATTTAACCATGGAGACCATTTGACCCTGTTCTCACTTGATTTCCCAAAAGTGCATTTTTCAGCGGGGTTCACTGGAGAGCGATCAGCAAGAGGAACGTTAGTGTAGGGGCATCAATGCTAATCACGGTGCCTTATTGCCTTCCCCAGCTGAGATCAGCTACCTTAGTACAGGCCAAGGGTTGAACTTGAGACCTTGCTTCCTGTGTTGTTTGGCTCACACACAGTTGGCTAAATTAAACGTTTGCTCGAGCTGCCACTGGTGGTAACATGCACCACAAAAGTATATAGATTTTAGCCAAGCCTCTGCTGGCAGTGTTCTCTTAGGCTCCAATGTAAATGCTAAGTGGAATGCTTTGGAGCAAAAAGTGGCCAAGGAAAATGGTCTCTGGTAGGCTGCCTCTATAGGCAGCAAAACAGTTCTGCTATTAATGGCATGACAGATCTTTTTATGAGAGAGGTACTAATGCCAAAAAATGACTAAATCAGCAGCTTTAAAACAACTGTAGACATGCAGTTGCTTTAAGCTTTATACTGTCAAAAGTACCCTAAAATCAAAATGGGTTTCAACAGAAAGTGGGCTGGGACCCAGCACAGTAAGGACTTCTCCAACATAAATATGCCATCAGTAGTTCAAATCTCTCCATGGCCTCACCCCTCTTTATCTCTGTAACCTCCTCCAGCCCTACAAACCCTCCGAGACCTCTGCGTGCCTCCAACTCTGGCTTTATGTGCAAACCCTCTTTCTTCATCCCACTATTGGAGGCTGTGCTTTCAGCCGTCTAGGCCCTAAGCTCTGGAATTCACTCCTAAACCTCTCTGCCGCTCTCTCCTCCTTTAAGATGCTCCTTAAAACCTACCTTTTCACCAAGGTTTTAGTCACCTGACCTAATATCTCCTTCTTTGGCTCAGCGTCAATTTTTGTCTGATTACGATCCTGTGAGATGCCTCGGGTCAGAAACTCAGCTCAGGGTCAAAAAGAATGCCAAGGTTGCAAACAGTCTGGTTCAGCCTCAGACAATGGCCAGGGAGGGGATGGAAGTGGCTGCTAGGAAGTGGAGTTTGTGGCGGGGCCAAAGATAATAGTTTTGGACTTCGCAATGTTTAATTGGAGGAAATTTCTGCTCATCCAGTACTGGATGTTGGACAAGCATCCTGACAACGCAGAGGCATTGGTGAGGTAGAGCTGGCTGTCGTGAGTGTACATGTGGAACCTAACGTTGTGTTTTAGGATGATGTCGGTGAGAAATAGGATGGGCGAAGGGGACTCCTGGGGACTCCAAAGGTAATTGTGTGGGAGAGGGAAGAGAAGCCATTGTAGGAGATTCTCTGGCTGTGACTGGATAGATAAGAATATAACCAGTTGAGGGCAGTCCCATTCAGCTGGACAATGGAGTGGGGCGTTAGAGGAGAATGGTGTGGTTAACCGCATCAAAGGCCGCAGACAGATCAAGAAGGATGAGGAGGGATAGTCCACCATGGTCCCAGTCACATAGGATGTCATTTGTGACTTTGATTAGGGCTGTTTCAGTGCTGTGGCAGTGGCAGAAACCTGATTGGAGAGGTTCAAACGTGGAGTTGCGAGAAAGATGGACATGGATTTGGGAAGTGACAGCACATTCAAGGAATTGAGAGGAAAGGAAGGTTGGAGGTGGGGCAGTAGTTTGCAAGGCTACTGGACCGCAAGCTGGTATACCTGGTGTCACTTGGGTGCTGGCCCACTGCTGTTCCACTGGACCAGGGACAAGAAAACTCCAGGCCTGGGAGTTACCTCCCCTGGCCACACCACTTCTATTGTTGGAGACAATGTTTGGGGAAGGTGGTGGTTCTGCAGAGTTACATGGGAACTGGTAGGGAAGGCTGGGATCCGGCTACACTCCCGTTGGACTCACGGTGGGAAGTGTGTTCGAATGGCTGTGGAGTTTTGGCTCCATAATCTAGACTGACACTTCAGTGCAGTACTGAGCAAGTGCTACACTGCGGAGGTGCTGTCTTTCGGATGAGATGTTAAACCAAGGACCCATCGTAGTTCGTGTGGCACTATTGAAGAAAAGTAGTTGTGTTCTATCCAACATTTGTCCCTCAACCAGCATCTTCAAAACAGATTAACTGACCATTCATCCCGTTTTCTATTTCTGGTACCTTGCTGTGTACAAATGGGCTGCTGCATTTGCCTGCAAATGAACAGTGACTACTGCAAAGTAATTAATTATCTGTGTAGTGCTGTAGAAATCCTGAGGACTTGAAAGGCACATTGTAAATGCAAGTTCTTTTTTCTTAACTTAACAGACAATTGTCACACCAAGAGAACTGGGTAAGGTGCAAATAAGATTTCAAAATGGAAACAAAAATGGGGATCAGAGAACAAAAAGGAAACTTGTAAAAAACTCTGTAGAGCACATGGTGTACACATAGACCATTATAACTGTGTTCTGTCGTCAGATTTATTTTCTTTGAGTAGGAGTACCAAAGTATCAAATCAAGGATATATATAATTAGACTATAAATCCAAGTAAGTTTTCATGGAACACGTCTGTAATGCGTTATCTTGATCTCTTGCAGTAAGTGTATTCTGTTTAAAATTGGGATCATTTAAGATGGATAATGTACTCTATATATTTTAATTTAGAATAGCGAGGCTGAGTCTGTGGTGGGGGAGGCGAGTTCATAAAACTGAAATTAAGTGAGAAGAGCTTAGTTTAATGATTCTTCATTTGACTATTAATTCTAAAAGTGAAAGAGATAGCATCATTTTAAAAGTAGATTCTGTTAGGTTAAGAGGGTTACTCGCTCTGTTGTCATGTATTAATCAAGAAACATGATGGCCTAGAGTTCCGCTAGTTTGCGCTGGTTCAATTTGCCAGAAATCAGCGAAACCAGCAAAGAAGATTGAGGAATTTAAGCGCAAGTTACATCGAGCATAAATCGAGTTTCTGCGATCTTTAACGCTAGTTTAAAAAAAATTGCGCTGGCAGTCGGCCCCGCCCAGAAAACTGGCCACGCCCCAGATCGAAATAATGAGCTTGTCGAGTTTCCGCCGATTGCGCCCGTTCCCGACCGTTCCAGCAGCCTCTTCAAAGTAAGTTTTATTTTTAAAGGCGGAAAAGCTCGTTTTAAAAGTTTTTAAATATTAAAAAATATTTAATTTGCTAAGAAACTGACTCGTGTACATCAATGAAACTAGTAAATGTATAGTTTTTTAAAGTCATTTTCAATTATTTAAAATCAGGTTACTCATAGATGGTGGCCTAGACACTTATTAAAAATGCTTATTTTTGTGATTAACCCATTTTCAGCTGTATTAATAAAACTGCACCAGGCTCTCTTATATAAATCAATGAATTTTTTTTTAAATGCAAAAAATAATAAACAATTACGTTCTATTACGCTGCCCGATTGCACTGGTTCATGGAAGATTTTACGTTTGTGATTATGCAAATGAGTTTGAGCGGAAACTTGAACCATAACTTCACTTCGGAAACCCAGTGCAATTTCAACCGCAATTTGCGGCCAGATTGCCGATTGGGCCTAATGCGGAAACTCTACCCCGATATTTACATTAAACCTAATATGGAACTAAGTACTACAACTAGCTGAATAGTTCACACAACACTGGACTATAGTTTGATGTTTATCAATTGGACAGTTACATTGTTAGCAGAAAGAATGGATTCAAGAATTTTAATTGGACAGCTGTACATTGGCTCTAGTATTTGATCATCCATAGGTAAGCGAGAAAGAATATCAAATGCAGCAAAGGATATTGTCATTTTCCTGATGGATATATGTTGTACACACACATTTGCAAATGTACCATATTCGAACAGGGCTTTTATGGGCAGCTTAATCATTCTTGTGGTTATCAATAAAGAAATTCCACAGCTACACTGAAGAATTATCATTTTATATGCCTCAGCGTGACTTTGTGTTTATCCATATATGTCATTGGAAGAGCCTACAATCAGTGACTGTGGGATAGAGTTTACTGTGCCCTGACCAGTTGGATCATCATTTTATTACACATCATTATGCCTCTGTCTTTGCCCATATATGCCGATGACAAGAGCCAACACAGCTTGTGATTGTGAGGTAGAGTTCACTGTGTCCTGACTGGTTCAGTAAATTCTTTTTTCTCTAAGTTGTCTCAGATTCCTGCAGTGAATAATTATGGGTGATGTGTTTAGAAAAAAATGCATATGATGGTTCTTAGAAGTACAGTAGTAAAGATCAGGCAATTTACAGACCAAAAAGTCCTGTTGCTCAATATATGAGCACAATGTCTGGTCTGGAAAAACACATGTTGTGTAATTATCTTTGTTACAGATGCACTCTTGGCTGAATAGGAATCTGACGAATCCTTAAACACACAGGGCTGGATTTTCATTGACCCGTGGAGGCGGGTTTGGAGGCATGTGGGGGGTTAAAATTGCAAAAACTGGCGGGCGGGCGGGCAGGCACAAGTCCGCCTCCATGCAATTTTCATTAAATCGTGTCTGCTGGTCCTGACTCCGTCCCGCCTTTAAGAGACGGGATAGGCTGTTAAGGCCCTTAACAAGCACTAAATTGGCTCTATAATGCCATTTTGAAAGGCCTTTGTGATTTTAACCCTTGATCTACGTGAAGCACGCCTGTTCTGAACCACGATTGTGAAACCTGGCGGGAGCACATTTGGATAGCTGACTATCAGCTGCAGGTCCACTATTACAATGGAGATGTGATGAAGATAGTAGTAGTATTATGTCTGAAAGTCACCTCTAATGCTGCTGCATTGAAAGTCTTCAGAGACTGCCTGGCCTTTGATGTGAGAGGACGTGGATGCAAAAAATCTCTCTCTCTCTCTGAGCTGCTGCTCATTTTGCATCCAGGTCCTCTCACAGCAAAGGCCAGGCAGTCTCTGACCTGCAATGCAGCAGCAATGATGACATCATCAGAGGCGACTTTCAGACTGAAACCACTAATTGGGTCATGGGTTCCCACATGCTGGAACTCAATTGTCCAATTAGGTGAAAATTGCATCAATCTCACACATCCAATTGCAGTCGGGTGGATAACACGAAATGCGGATGACACGACCCCAACCCGCCCCAATATCAAAATCCAGCCCACAATAACAAATCAAGGGGGGGAATTTTCCCAGCCCTGGGGAGTTGGGTATGGAGGCGGGACTGCCGGGAAAATGGCAGAAACTGGGAGCTGGTCCCAACCCCGCTCCCAAATCGCCTCCGTGCCATCTTCCCGGGAGGCGGGTCCCCGACTCGCGCAGGGACCCGTCTCCTCGAGGCGGGAAGGGGATTAGAGCCAATTAACTGCCCGTTAACAGGCAGTTTTGAGACTTATCCCCATTTTACCCCTACAAGTGTGGGCTTCCCAACGGCTGCAAACCTCGCCAGGGTCAGCGAGGTGAGCAGTGGGTCTGCGGGGGCGAGAGGGATCAAAAAGTCCGCTGTGGAGGTGAGTGATGGGTGCAAGTGTGGAGAGGTAAGTATGAGAGGCGAGTGCAAAGTGTTGGAAAAAGGTTACTTACCTTGCTTCTTCCTGCAGGCTTCAACCCTTGGGGATCCGAGGTGCCTCATCTCAATGGCAGAGATGACAGAATGACTGCTGCATTCTCAGATGCAGCAGCCATCTGATTTCTGCTGAGGAAAGAGGTTTTGGTAAGCCTTCAGTGCAAGGGCTCAACTTAGAACAGAGATTGTCAGTGTTTGACAGCTTCTCAAAAGCTGTCAAACGCTGACAATTCATCTGCAAATATTTTTCGACAGATGATACGTCACATGCTGACGTCCTCTATCACCGGCTTTCCCTTAATTGGTCGGTAAGGTCAATCAAGGAAAAATAGTGTGAGTTGGCCAGATGTCGTTGGGGGTGGGACTGAAACCCGACAACCAGCAGTCCCACCCCCAACGCGCCCCCATTGACAAAATCCAGCCCAAGGTAATTATTCTATAAAATAAAAGTATGAGACTGAAGAAAGGCTTACATATTGGGAACAATCTGTCGGATGTAATATATATATATATATATATATACTATAAATGGAAAACTGTGTGAAAGCTTGGTCCACTTAAACGTACATAACCTTATTTAATCACCTCGAAATAGTACCCGGAGTGAATGTGGCTGATCACTATGGGTACCAATCCAAATTCTGGAATAATGAGGATCCTGAAGCATGACTAGGAGATTCCCTGACCTCTTGACTGGTGATATTCAGGGTTTAACAAAGTCTCAGATCAAACCCAGGTTCATACCGGAGAGGGCCATTGCCATATCGCTACGAAAGACTGTGCAAGACAGAACCATAGAAATTAACAGCATAAAAGACCATAGAGTCCACTGTGTCTATGCTGGCTAGAGCAATCTAAAACAAATCTCAATGCGTTGCTCTATCCATAGTCCTGTATTTTCCTCTGAATCAAATATTTACCTATTCTTCCCTTAAAAGATGCAATGGTGCCTCACTGCATCTGGTGGCAAGGCATCCCATGCTCCAACAACTCTCTGCGTAAAGATATTTCTTCCACCCTCTCTCTGCCAATTTTCAATTGATGACTTCCCAACCACCCATTACTGACTCCTCAACTAGTGCAACTAATCTTTCCCAATTCATCCTAAAAAAAAAATCATTGTTGTAAAACTTTCAATTAAATCTCCTCTTCACCTTCTCTGCTCCAGTGGCAATTGTCCCAATTTCTTGTCTTTCCTCATTACTATAGTTCTCGCCTCCCCCCCTATAATCCTGATGTGTCATATTGAGATCAATGTTGTGGTAGATTGTCAAGTAACTTTTTGAGTGGAATTTATATTGTATGAACTTGACAGTATAAATGAATTATAGGGGAAATGGCTCTAAGCGGGACATGTGTCGACGAACTCAAGTTTTTCCTGAGTGAAGGCATGAAATATCAAAATGGTCAAATTCTAATTAAGTACAAAGATAAGAATTACATTGCGCAACAAGTTTCAGGAAATCCATTACATCTGAGCACTCTAGTTAAACTCTGAGGAATATGAAAAACACATAATTTTGAAATGGCTGCAGGGTTGGTTGAAAAAGAGATTAGTTAAAAATAGTTACATGAAAGATGAATAAAAGAATATTGTTTGAAAGGTGCAAATAAGGAAATACAGGACTGTGAGGAATTTCCCAGCTTGACAACACGGCAGTTGGCAGCCTGTGGAATCCTGTAATTTGAAATGACCTTGAGATGATATTACTCCTTGTCATTCTAGTTGCCAAGATTCTGATCACGTGAGTTGAACCAGCTCATATTCCAATAAAGACAATTTTGGTGTGACAAATGTGCTTGCAAGCGAACTACAAAGTGGCTCGGACAGCAAATAAGGACATCTAGTAGATCAAAAACCAACTAGAGCAGAATCTGGCATCAATATTCCTTTCAAAGGGTAGTTACTTCAGTTTCTCCTGTGCTTCTGTGGCCAAGTGTTTACAGTTGGGTCCAGAAAATATTTGGAACAAGTGGGGAAGGAACTCCACACAACAGCGTCACTATTAATACAATGTGCCAAGGTGCTGTCTAATCTACTCCATTTGCATTGCAGGGGTGGGTTTCAGACCAACGGTAGCAGTGAACAATTGTGCATGCGGTGGTTTAAATCACACTTGGGACCTTCATTTGCTGGATCTTCTCCATTGGTTGTTGATGGCCTGTAAAGGGCAGCATCATAAAACTACATTCTTGGCCTGTCCCATGCTTAGGAAAATGGTGGCCTGCAGTAACTTGCCGAAGTCAGGGATGTCACCCATGACAGTTCTGCAGCATAAAGGGGGAATAACTGAATTCAGGTCACTGCATTTCAATTACTGTAAATGTACATTTGCCATATTAGTTTGCTTGAAAGGTGCAGCTGGACTGTAATAACAATCTAGGAGTAGCATTAAAGAGTTTTTAAAAAGTTTATAGTTATTTTAATTGCTGCGTGGGTAGAAGTTAGTGATGAGTACAAATTGCTAATTAAAGCTGATAATTAATAGGCAGAAATAACATTGCAAACACTAAGGGAATTCAGGATAAGGCACCACAATTTAAGAAGTGAAAGTAGAAAAATATGCTTTTGATCAACTGGCTTCCTGGAGCATTCCCTGAAGGAGGTTAACTGTAGGAACTCAGCTGTGTAGATAGGAGGTCTCAATAGTGATGGAGCCTGTGGGAAAACTGAAGTCTCAACTTAGGGCAATGTAATGTCAAAGGGGTGTAGGTAATTCAGCTGGTGAAGACTCTCACTGACAGATACAGGGAGGAGCTCTGTGGCAAAGTACCTAACTTTTCCTCCTTCATCCAAATTTTTGTTACATTAGTTTTTGAATTTGTTTTGTTTAAATTTAGTATTGCAAACCAACAAATATTGTCCACAATGGCAGTAGTATGTAAAACCTTAAAGGGGAAATGTATTCTGCCGACTTTGTCAAAAAATCCTAAATAATATAAAGAGAGATATTTTTGTGCATCCTTGTTAAATTCTCTGGTATGCCTTATAACCAATTTAAAATCATGAACAATGATGTTAGAAGCAACCTGGGAAAGAGATTTTATGTTATAGTCCCCTGATATGTCATGATTGGAGGCTGTGGGTAGGACTCTACTCCCCATTCGATGGAATCTGGAACAGTACCCATGGATTGGAGGGTAGCTAATGTTACCACACTATTCAAAAAGGGTGGTAGAGAGAAAACGGGGAATTACAGACCGGTAAGCCTGACATCGGTAGTGGGGAAAATGCTGGAGTCCATTATAAAAGATGTAATAGCTGAGCACTTGGAAAACAGTGACAGGATCGGACAAAGTCAACATGGATTTACAAAAGGTAAATCATGCATGACTAATCTACTGGAATTTTTTGAGGATGTAACTGGTAAAATAGATAAGGAAGAACCAGTGGATGTGGTGTATTTGGACTTCCAAAAGGCTTTTGATAAGGTCCCGCATAAGAGATTAGCATGTAAAGTTAAGGCACATGGGATTGGGGGCAAGGTATTGACTTGGATAGAGAACTGGTTGGCAGACAGAAAGCAAAGAGTTGGAATAAACGGGTCTTTTTCCGAGTGGCAGGCAGTGACTAGTGGGGTACCGCAGGGATCGGTCCTTGGACCCCAGCTATTCACAATATATATTAATGATCTAGACAAGGGAACTAGATGTAATATCTCCAAGTTTGCAGACGACACAAAACTGGGTGGGCGTGTGTGCTGCGAGGAGGATGCCGTGAAACTCCAGGATGATTTGGACAGGTTGGGTGATTGGGCAGAAGCGTGGCAGATGCAATATAACGTGGATAAATGCGAGGTTATTCACTTTGGTGTCAAAAACAGAAAGGCAGATTATTATCTGAATGGCAATAGATTGGGAGAAGGGGAAGTGCAACGAGACCTGGGTGTCCTTGTGCACCAGTCGCTGAAGGTAAGCATGCAGGTGCAGCAGGCGGTTAAGAAGGCAAATGGTATGTTGGCCTTCATAGCGAGAGGGTTTGAGTACAGGAACAAGGATGTCTTGCTGCAGTTGTACAGGGCCTTGGTGAGACCACACCTTGAGTACTGTGTGCAGTTTTGGTCGCCTTATCTGAGGAAGGATGTTCTTGCCATGGAAGGAGTTCAGCGAAGATTCACAAGGCTGATACCTGGGATGGCAAGAATGACGTATGAAGAGAGATTGGGTCGATTAGGCTTATATTCGCTGGAGTTTAGAAGAATGAGAGGGGATCTCATTGAAACTTATAAAATTCTGACAGGACAGGACAGGACAAACTAGATGCAGGAAGGATGTTTCCGATGGTCGGGGAGTCCAGAACCAGGGGTCACAGTCTAAGGATAAGGGGTAAGCCATTTAGGACAGAAATGAGGAGGAATTTCTTCACCCAGAGAGTGGTGAACCTGTGGAATTCTCTGCCACAGAAGGCAGTAGAGGCCAATTCATTAAATAGATTCAAGAAGGAGTTGGATATATTTCTTAAGGCTAAAGGGATCAAGGGATATGGGGAGAAAGCAGGGACAGGGTACTGAATTTGGATGATCAGCCATGATCGCATTGAATGGCGGAACAGGCTAGAGGGGCTGAATGGCCTACTCCTGCTCCTATCTTCTATGATTCTATGATAATGTCACTGGAACAGAGTTTTGTTCATGACATGTTGGGGTAGTTGAACACTCAAGCTGCTTCTGATCAGCGTTTTAATGAGACACACTAATAAGTGTACAGATATTTTCCTTTATAACACTTGGGAATATGTGACAATTTGGGCAAAAACAATTCCCTTTATGATCTAATCAGCCAGCTTGTACAGCAATCAATTTGGTTGGATTGAAGATAGGTTGCAAATGCATAAAGTGCACAACTGACTATTTCAGCAGGACTATGAAGATATGCAGGGCTCATGACTCACTGGGATCGATTTTGACATTTGGGCGACCGACCAGCAGAGTGTGTCAACTGGTTACCCGTTCCGATAGCAAAGAGATGGCCACGATTTTGAGGCCCAGTCTCATTTACATTGAACTGGCGAGTTGCAGGGTGCCAAACAGGCATCCTGATGCAGCTCACAGGATTAAGGCTGGCCAATATCGAGCCACCCTGGGAGTTAGCAAGGTAAGTGCATGTGTGGCCGCAATCGCAGGGTGGTGGGTCCTGGGGCACCAGCGGCCCAGGTTTTGTCCGGAGGAGCACCCCTGCTCTTCATGGCCCCACAAAAATAATTTCAAACTTACTTGTGCTGGGCCTCTTCTCCTCCATCGCCTGTGGAACTGATCGGAGAGTGCCCTGCGCACACTCCAAGGAGTTCACTCCTAAAATGGCTATCAGGGTCCCATGTACATCATAGGATTCATATTTGCATATTAAATTAGGCCTCTTGCCTGAAACAGGAGGTTGTTTGGCTACCCACTGTTAGGTCCCTTACAAAATGGTGGCGGCTGCAATGGAGGTATGAACAGGGCGGTAAGTACTGCAGTGCTATTTTAAATATATTATCGTCCCATTTACAACAGTTGAAACAATTTAAAATTAGTCCCAGAACAGATCAAATAAAGTCTGTACTGTCATTAGTAGTTGCAGTTATTTATTTCAGGGATACATTCATACTATTTTTAAATGTTATACACCAAATGGATAATAGAAAATACACAAGAAAGATTTGTTAAATTCAAATCATTAGGGATTCAGGGTAAACCCTGGGAATGGATAAGAAACTAGCTGAAGGATAGAAAACTACGAGTTCTGATTACAGAAGTTATGTTGAGGAGGGGGGTTGGGGTGGAGAAGTACTGAGTGGGGTGCCCCAGGGGTCGATGTTGGGACCATTATATTACATTAAGTTAAACAGCAAGAGTAGGATAAGTGGACGTAGATTCAAACTACTAAAAGGTAAATTTAGGACTGATGTCAATCATGTCAGGTAATTCTTCTTTACACAAAGGGTTATCAATGGATGGGATAGATTTCCAGGAAGAGTAATGGAAGTGAAAACCCTGGAATCTTTTAAGAAACAATTGGATTCTGAAATGGCGGGGGGGGGGGGGAATTTTAGGATCTTTTTAGGTAGATAAATTATGAGCCAAATGGTCTTCCTCATCTGTAGCTCTCTTGTGATCCTTACCAATTTTATTGTGGATGGTGATTTACATTTAACAGATGTGGAATAATACTAAAAACACAAACACATGTATTACAAAGAGCTTTTTAAAAAATAAATCACATATGCAAAGCCATTTGTGGAGGGAAAGAGTGAGTTGGAAAGGCAAGGCACAAGTTGGCAGTTTGCTGTCATGTAATAAGAATTCATGTAATAAGAATACTGAATTAGAAAACTGAGGTGCCTTTCTTCAGCATCAGGGAGAAACGCCTGATTCTAATTCATAGATTCCTGAAATGTAGGCTTCATCAGTTTATAGCACTGATGAACTGATGCAACTGCAGAGGATTAATTGACAGCAGAATTACACAGTCCCATTCTGAGGATTCTGGTGCTTAGATGAGTCTCTTCCTTTGGGCTAGTCCCAGCTACATAATACAAATTGGTAATACAGCAGAACTGAAGCTCCAGGGTCCCAAGGGAAGGGAAGGGCCCTTTGGGGGAAAATTCCTTAGAGGCATTTCTAAGATGTAATGGCTGACATCATGGATAGGCTTAGGGATTTTTTTTCAAATTCATTTTTATATGTTTTTATGATGTTATTTATGTGGCTTTATATTCAGTTGAGTCAAATTCAAGATGGCAGCTGAAATTAGTTTGAAAAAAATCTTGAGTGATTTCAGCTGGTTTTGTGGTGCTTGCTAGTTACTGATAGGAACAGTTCGTAAATGGAGATGGTGATTGGTACATCTGTGGTTATTGCTGCTTGCTCATTGGAGCTTTACTACCTCACTGTTTCTTGTTCATTATTGGTTGTCCTAATTATATTTGAGGGAATCAGTGTCGCTCAGTTGACAGTGATTTGGTGTTACCACTGTCTATGTTGCTTTTTTGAAATAAATATGACGCTTGAGCCAATTAGGTGCAAGTATGACGGACACATTGGGCTGAATTTTGCCGGCGCTCAAAGTGCAGGTTTGGAGGTGGGTCTGCTGTCAAAATCGAAATGATTGACAGTGGGTTGGGAACCCGCTCCGAAACCTGCTTCCATGTAAGTTTCCAAAGTGTTGGGTCTGCGATTTTAAAACAGACCCGACACCAAGCAGTTAAAATAGTTAAATGCTTGTTAACTACAATTTTGCCAGCCTATTTCTATTTTACCACCTTTTTTTACGAAGTTCCCATCGCTCGGAGATCATGTCAGGTAAGTAGGTCGGGTTCTCTATGTCTCCCCATTGCTGTGAATAGGTGACAGCTGCAAAAGTGGTATGAAAGCTACCATGAAAGCTGGTCTCTTTCCAATGTCATACGCTTGAGCCTTCAGGACTTGGAAGACAATTTTCAGCTGTATGCAGTTTGAAAGTGTTTGGAGTAAACTCTCTATCCACTGTCACCTCCTTGCAGCAAGCTCTCTCACCATTGACAGATCGCTTCTGTCATCCCAACTTCAGCTGCCAACTATTCCAGCAATATCGGTGCCCTTGAAAAAATCTCACCTTGGTCCTCTGAATCCCTCCACGATCAGCCCCAACACCAACATCACCAGGCACACCAACAAAATCACCAACAATACCACCAACTTTCTCGGCAATCACCTGATACTGCACAGGTCACAGGGCATCAGCACCCGACAACATTGCTGCCTGGGAGATCAGCGATGGCATCACCATGGCCAGATTTACTTCACTTGATGCTGTACACCCTGGCTGCCACATGATGCGCCAGGTTGACACCACCCCACACCAGCACCATAAAGCATCCCTGTAATGTTCAAGCCATTCCTTTCACATTCATCACAATTGGCAGGGGGAGGGAGTGGGGGGGGGGGGGGGGGGGGGGTGGGGGGAGTTGTGTCTCCACATTCACTGGAACTCACTAAGACACTTCCAAAGGTGAGCACAGATCTGTCCAATAAGGTAAAGTGTTGAAAATATAGATTTCAATGCTTGACAGCACATTAACAGAAACTTCACATGAACATTGGCTAAACCACCCAAGTGCCTACCCTTGTGTGTTGTTAGTTGGTATGCTTGCAGTAGGAGAGATGGGTAAGTGATAATGTAGATAGAAAGGGATGGGTGGAGGGTGCAAGGTAGGTTGGTGAGAGTAAAGATGTGCAGGAGTAGGGTAGGGAAGGCGGAATGATGTGGATGTGATGAGTGGCACAGTGGGATGAGGTTGTGGCCTGGCAGTAGCATTTCGTGATCTGTTCAGATCATTGAAAGGCTTGCGCCACTGCAGCCTGGTCCTCCTGACGACATCCCTGCTTTTGCCCTCCTGTGCAATGTGCAACCAGGCTGCGTTGATCTCCTGGGGAGGTCTCTTCCGCCCATGGGAAGGGAAGAGAACCTCCCTGCATGCTGTGACTCCCTCCATAAGCATATGGAGGGAGTCATGCGAGAGCCTGGGTGCAGTCGTGCACCTTTGTGCAGTGCTTGTCGGTGTTTGCAGCACCTCAATGTCAAATCAATGTGGACATGGCCCCCTTTAAGGAAACCAGCTGATGGCATGTCATCAACTGACGTCATCAGACCTGCTTCCTTTTAATAGGCCGGGATACGCGTAGGGTGGGCTTAACAAGCCCAATCCATGTAAAGTCACTTGGAGAGAGCGGGACCGGGACCCACCACCCACCTCTCCCGCCATGATCCCGCCTCTGCTGGCGAAATCGCGGCCATTGCATCTGTACCATTTTCAAGTGCAAGATACATTTTCTCACACATTACAGATATGACTGGATGTAAGACTATATCTACAAAAAATAATTGGGAACGATCACTGCTTTGAGGTCTCAACTACCAGGAAATGGGTAAGGGTTTTAACTTTTGTACCAGATGGCATATAAACAGTGGAAAATAATAACAGCAGAAAGATACACCAGTATTCCTTTTAATTAAAGTTAAAGCAGAGGAAGAGTTACCAAAATCCATGTTGAGAGAAAAAAGGCACAGCCTTGAGCAGGACCCAATGATCCATAAGTGCAAAATCAGGCACTCATGACAGAGCGTAAGGACAAAGGGGTGTAAACTTGTCTTGGACAGTACCACAAAATGGGTGATAGTAAATCGGCAGCCCGTTTTGCACTCTGTCCGATTTTCTTTTCCAATAAAGTCAATGCAACAGAACAAGGACACATGGAGGTGAAACTCAGGCAATGATACAGCAGGGACATTAGATACTCTGTGACGTATTTATTTAATGCCTTGTCAATATTCTGTTAGATGGGTGTGGAACGGATAGTTCTGCTGTGTGTGTGTGTGAAGAGCTGGGACTGGAGGAATGTTAATTGCTTCACCAGATACTGAAAAGCAGAGAGGCTGAAAACCCCTCAGTTTGAACACTGTATTCAATCATTGTATTATTTGTATTGGGAACATTTTTACAAAATATGAATATGTTTTCCTTGGGGAGCAGATTAAAATATGCTTTAATTAAAAAGTTGTTATATGATGAAGTCAAATAAAGTAGTTTCCTCCTGGTTCTGGATCTGACTACTTCTATTATAGTTATTTTTTTGGTTCTTTTCCCAAGCTCCTAATATTATCCCTTTGAAATCAGCCACTAGAGAGGTCTCTATCGTCCCTATAGGGAAGTGCCTGACCACTCCTCATCACCTCCTTACTACAGCCTAGCTGACATCAGAAACTCAGAATAAGGAGAATCGCAGTCCAAACCAACACAATGTGGAAAGCATCTCATCTGACCCCCACATCTACACTTTCCAGCGGGGTCACTGGATAGCAATCAGGAGTGGGAATCCTGGCTAATTTTCCTCCAGAGCTCCAGGGGACATTTGTGCACCCCAAATAATGCTTTCAGAGGTAGTTGAATCCAGCACAAACCAGAATTCAAACCTAAAGCCTTATGGCTTAATACTACACTGGGTAGTGTGTTACCTAGTAGATTTGAGGAGCTGTGTATAGTTAGTCAAACAGCATATTATTTGGTTTGTTTCCCAGTAATCTAGTCGCTCCCAAAATTGATGTTTCTACAGCACCAGCCCAATGATACTATATACCTTCAGCTCCTAAATAACCATCACTAACGTTCTTACTGCCATGTACACCACAATTACCATACTCAACACATAAACTTCAAAACTATTCAAAACAAAACTATCACCTATATTATATAAGAAACGTTGTTGGGCAATGAGTTTAGGCAGTAATTCAATCTACTGGCTCTGTTGACCTTCAGAAACCACTTGAGATTTGCTCTCACATTATCAGTGCTAACTCAACTGAATTACTGCTTTGTAACTCACAATCGGCCATTTACTTATCTACACTTAAGTTCCCTGCATTTTTCTATTATTTCAAATATAACTCCCTCTTGTCTATTATTACATGTGGTCTTTGATGAAAAATATTTCTGTCACCCACTTGCTAATAGAAGTCACATATTCCACCCTACGTGACCAGCATAACCTTATACTGTACTCCAACAGAAAGCAGCGCCAGTGAGCTGTTCATTGATTAATGCCAAGTAATAGTGGTTTTAAATTAAGAGAGCTCAAATAGTTTACTGATCAGATTAGGACTCCCCCAAATAAAACCACCAGATAAGCATATTTTACTTAATACAATGAAAATGTTAGTGATTAAATGCTTTATGTAGCATAGTGCTGAGCCAGCCTACCAGGAAAGGCCCAAGTTCAATCCCCCCCACCCCACCCCGTATGTTGAGTTAGCTGATCTCAACTGGTGTGGAATTAGGATCTCTATAAGTGGCCTGAATAAACTCAGGCTAGGATGGGGAAACAGCTGCCAGGATTCTGGTTTCTGATCACTAATCAATGGTTCTTCTGGAAATTGCACACATGGACATTAGGTGATGAAGGGATTAGGGTCAGCTTTGATAGCTTCATGAACAAATCGATTGCTGACATTCACTGTCCAATTCACAAATGAAGAATGGCTACCTGGGCAAGGTACCAGAGGTTGTATGTCCCAGTGTATCCAAACCCCACCATGTCCCAGTGTATCCAAACCCCACCATGTCCCAGTGTATCCAAACCCCACCATGTCCCAGTGTATCTAAACCCCACCATGTCCCAGTGTATCCAAACCCCACCATGTCCCAGTGTATCCAAACCCCACCATGTCCCAGTGTATCTAAACCCCACCATGTCCCAGTGTATCTAAACCCCACCATGTCCCAGTGTATCCAAACTCCACCATGTCCCAGTGTATCTAAACCCCACCATGTCCCAGTGTATCTAAACCCCACCATGTCCCAGTGTATCCAAACCCCACCATGTCCCAGTGTATCCAAACCCCATGTCCCAGTGTATCCAAACCCCACCATGTCCCAGTGTATCCAAACTCCACCATGTCCCAGTGTATCCAAACTCCACCATGTCCCAGTGTATCCAAACCCCACCATGTCCCAGTGTATCTAAATCCCACCATGTCCCAGTGTATCTAAACCCCACCATGTCCCAGTGTATCCAAACCCCACCATGTCCCAGTGTATCCAAACCCCACCATGTCCCAGTGTATCTAAACCCCACCATGTCCCAGTGTATCTAAACCCCACCATGTCCCAGTGTATCCAAACCCCACCATGTCCCAGTGTATCCAAACCCCACCATGTCCCAGTGTATCTAAACCCCACCATGTCCCAGTGTATCTAAACCCCACCATGTCCCAGTGTATCCAAACCCCACCATGTCCCAGTGTATCCAAACCCCACCATGTCCCAGTGTATCCAAACCCCACCATGTCCCAGTGTATCCAAACCCCACCATGTCCCAGTGTATCCAAACCCCACCATGTCCCAGTGTATCCAAACCCCACCATGTCCCAGTGTATCTAAACCCCACCATGTCCCAGTGTATCTAAACCCCACCATGTCCCAGTGTATCTAAACCCCATGTCCCAGTGTATCTAAACCCCACCATGTCCCAGTGTATCTAAACCCCACCATGTCCCAGTGTATCTAAACCCCACCATGTTCCAGTGTATCCAAACTCCACCATGTCCCAGTTTATCTAAACCCCACCATGTCCCAGTGTATCTATACCCCACCATGTCCAGTGCATCACAGCCTTCATGAAGGAAGAGAGAAAATTGGGGACGGGGTAGACAATGCAAGTTCTGTAATGAAAAGTATGACATTTTGACATACTGATGAATATGGGGTTCTGAATATGAAGGTAAGGTGAGTGGAGCTACATCTCTGCTTGGATCTGCCTCAGTGTCTCCTCAACCTGTCACAGACATTACCATAGGGTCTAGTCTTTTGCTTTTTTTCAAACAAGAGTATACATTATGCATTTTTAGATGTTCACATGCAACAAAAGCGTGGGTGTTTTTATTTTAAAAATGCAATGTTAGATGTGATGGTGAATCAAAGATTTGTACTCTGATTAAATGTAGGTCTCCAAGAAAACCATAGGACAGTATTCACTATCTATAATTCTAAGTCATTTTGGTTGTGGAGAGCAGTAGGTGTGGTCTAAATATACATTGCTTCCTTTTTCAGAAAACAATCTTCAGAAGTAATGCTGCAACACAGTGAGTGAAAATCATCACCTTTCCAATAAGGTGTTATTATCTTTCATGCGATTATAAAGTACAGGAATGACTATCAGCTTGACATGCTAACTCAACTATGGTACGTGTATATATATTTAAAACAAAATCTTTGATGCTTATATTTAAAGGAGTACATAGTTTGCCCTTGAATGCTGCAGCTGCTGATGGCAGACTGCTATCAGCAATTGTATTGCCACTAACTAACACAACTCCCTCTGTGAAGCAGGTAAATTAGAGTAACAGGTAGACCAAGGATCTAAATACACACCTTCTGGCTGGGGGAGGGCGCAGCAGAGACATGCTGCTGGTTCAAAACAAAACACATTAGTCTCTTTCAGTCCATTCCCCACTCCCTAAATTACTACTGATAAAGAAAAAACACCCTACCACCATTCCCTACATTAAATTATTGTGGACAGAGCAGCATTTCCTTTAATTCCATCCCAGCATATTTAGCTTTGGAAACACATTTTTTCTGACACCTGAGAAAGAACGTGAACTAGATGGAAACAAGATGAAACTAAATCCCACATTCTTGTTATAAATCAGATTTACTAAAAATTACATTGAAAAAATGAATTTTAAAAAACTCCTAAATTACTCTCAGGAAAAAAAAGCAGTATTAACAACAAAAAAAAATCAATGAATGTCCAATATCTTATGGACTACTTCATTTAGTATGTATAATCTGGGGAGAAAATGTCTACCAGAGGAAATCTTACCCCACTGGTATGCTGAATAGTACACGTATTTGGAACTCGAGCTTGAAAGTAAGCTCCTGTGAGCAGCAGCACATTCTCTGCACTACTGCAGTGTCATTGTTATCTGTATTTTAGTTAGTTCATTGCTTCTACAAAATCAGTCACCAACGATACATACGTAATATATACTAAGCTACCAATTCCCTTAACATTCTGTTTAAGATCTGGAAATTCATTCCATCTAATGTTACAACTCTATAAAACAGCAGTGTTCAGAAAAAGTTCTCACTCCCATTGCAGCCTGGTCTAGCATCAGAAGGTCACGAACTTTCTACAGGGAGTGAATAAAAGAAAATTGGAGATAAAGTCATTCCTCATGCATCTCCCATTGACTTAGTCAAAGCAGCACTGTAAAGAGGTCTGGAAGCTGGTTGCCTGTCCATGTTAGTAGCCACATTTGGTCTGTGGCCCTGAGAAGGAAGGGATCAAAACACAGAGCTTTCACCTCAAAATAATAACATTGTAGATTGTAAGTATAAGGCTGTAATCTAATCTCAGGGTTTAGATAATGCAGATGAAATGCCACAAGGTTTTCGCTCATGGTTTAAATTATAATTTTCCAACAATCAATATTTCTCTATTCAGGATGTTCATGAGAGGTATTTTGAGGAGGTGCCAGACTTAATAAGAAACTCTTTTCTCAATTTATAGACCCTCGATATTATTCTATGACAAGGGTTTTAAAAAGTCTACTTTTAGCAGTCAACCATTAATGCAAGCCTTGCAGAGGGAAATTTGAGACATTTTGTGAGGCATATTTGCATTTTATAGAGTATTAAGTTACAATTTATATCTATCAGTTAACATGAAGCAACAGAGGGAAAGTCCAGCAACTGTTTACACAGAGACTTCTTTTAGAGGTACCAAAGAAAATATGAGGACATACTTTAAGATTGTTATGTTCTTGACACAGAAATAATGAAGTTTGTTTCCACCTTAGTGTTCTCTTCAGTAAGTTGGGCTTTTTAACTCTCCACTTTCAGTTTTCCTCAGCTTTGAACTTAATTCCCTTTGTGCAAAGTGATTCAGTACCTATTTTAACAGTCTTCCACTGCACAAAACCATTCCTATTCACTTCTGACGAGTGACTTTGAAATCATCTTTAGGAGTGCTTTCAGTTTACTAGTTCAAAATGTAGCATTAATCATTCTTTCATACAGATTCTCTGGGGAGTTTAACATCGGTGGTTACTGATTCCAAATTGCTACATTTTGATATCAGTAAGCTGCAGCACATCTACAGAGAAACCAGACTTCAAGGCTATTCATCGGTAATGAACATTATCTGAAGAGGAATGCCAGTGTACAGTGCACTGCTAAAATATGTTTTAAGCCCAGTCAGAAGCTGAGAAAAACGTGAGGCATTGAATTTCCACAAACATTGCAAAATGAAAATGCCAAAACGTGATGTAGTTCTGTAAGACTCAGACCACTGTGCAAAGTAGCAAAAATATTTGGATCAATGTGTACACAAAATTGATCAGTCGTATTACAGATTACCAAGGCTTTTAAAAATCAACCTTTTGTTTTCAATATCACAGGTGGAATTGTCACAGTTGACACGTGTTTCAATGATTTCTGAAATTCCTTCAATTGTCAAATTCTTTCAGATATTTTTCCATGGCAGTTTCCCTCTGCTACTCATCCCTCTCAAAGGAATTCTATCAAAAAGTAGTGACAAATCTATCATTCTTTTGGTCACCATTGCACCATTTGTTCAACTTTGAAAGACCAAGAATATTCAAAGCTCTGTTTTAATGCACTGCCTTTCAGACAAAATAGTACTATATGACCTTATGCAGAAACACTCTGTTGCACAACTAAAACCATGCAATTAAGTAGCATCAATTGTACTGGTAATTCACAACTGTAGTGTTGCATTGGAGACCAATGTTTTAAGAGTGTAATGACAGGGAGGGGGATGCTGTCCACAAATGCAATATATGGACTGACAAGTACAGATTTGGCAGTGCTGTGCTTTAAATATTTTTTTGTTGTCTGGATCTATGCAGAGTTTATGTTACAAGTGTCTTTATCCTGTGCAGTGCAACCTCCATTATCCACATTCTAATTAGCTCTCTTCCCAATTACCTGTTAGAATTTTCACAGGTCAATTGCTTGCATAAGAAATCACTTTATACCACAGCCCATTAAAGCTAATCTCCTAATGAATGGCATAAATCACCCACAACAGCCCAAGAAACATGAAATTCAATTCATGTTATTTTCATTGTACTTGTCTTTATTCCCAAGCCGAGTGCATTGCTGCACTATATGTGTAAAGCCACAATTTGGAGGTTCTTGATTACCTACCAATTTCCATTGCCCACTATTATGGCAGACAATGGAGGTTCCACTCTATTAAGAAAGAAAACTTGTAGTGTTTGTTTGAAAACTTACAGCCATGGATTTCTAAAGTTATGTACCATGTCTATTAGCAGTATCAACACCATCCAGAGTTCCAACAGGCCTGTGGTATAATCTTCACCTGTAAGACTGTGTTTGTGCATAGCATCAACCCTTTCGAACCCAGAAAATGTTTAAAAACACTATTTTAAATGTCTAGATCCTTTGAGGAATCTGGTAAAAAAAATAATATTGGACAACTGCTTTTACTGGGGAATTTAGGGCAGGCACAACAATTTAAAGGATGAAAAGGTCAGTTCCAATCCCAGTCCAGGGAACTGAGGACATGCGAATTGATTTGAAAGTTGAAACCACAGGTCCATCCTTCAACTGAGCTGCAGTCCTCAATTCCCTGGTATACGACAAGATCAGTCTATTATTGTTGTTTAACCATAGTTTTCTTTTTTTGTTCCTTTGCAGCTTTTAAAGAAAATGGCTGCCCAAAGACTCAAACAGTCGTGGAGAGTTGGTCGACACTCCATCATCTGTCGTGCAACGAGATCTGAAATGGAACCTGACCATTTTCAAGAGAGGTTTAATATGCACTATTTAACCAATTTGAGTGCTATTGGGGACATTCCGGTTTGCGTGTGCCAGATAGAGAAATTTTCAGTATCAATAATATGAAGCTGAAGAGATTCCAAGAGAGTTAAGAAATTCCATATACTCACTACCTCTTTTGGATTTACAATTTGGGGGCTTCTAGTCATTTTAGGATCTATAGGGTTCAACAGAAACAGTTGAAACTTGGTGCATTACTTTTTCTTACCAAAATTTGCATAGAACTATTCACTGCAATGAGTGTGGTCAATGTCACGCGACCGCAGTAAATTTTAAAGAAAGAAAAAAAATACAAATTCTAAAAAACTGCAGCAACATTGCTCATTTCTTAGCTCAGCACTGATGTCCAGACACAGGGTCTCACGAGGATTCTTCTAAGGCATTGACTACCAGTTCAAGGATGTCAGGGCAGTGGTCTGCGATCTGCTGCAAGATGGTGTTGGCGTAGTCCTGAAGTTCTGAACTTTCTTTTTCACACTGTTCCAGCTCAGCATTCAGCTTTAAAACAAAAGCAGACAAAATACAACTTTGTAAGTACCTCAGCCCACCAAAGACGGAGAGAGAAGGAACACCATGTTTAATTTACAGTGTGAACACTTCAGTTACCACTCCACCTATATTCTTCCCCGACAGAGAGGTACAGCTACATTTCTATGCTTGGCATTTACTTTAAACAAAAATTCAGGGGACATATGGGCAAGATTATTTGCATAACTCAATGAATGCTTGGTGCTGTACCAAATCTTCCATCCATCAATATCTCACTTATTCCTCTTGAAGATGCTGTGGCCTCTTTCAGGGATGTGAAGGACACTAATAATTGTGACAATAGCATAAACGGTGTAAGCTGTTTTTCTCTCAGCAGTACATCTGCTAAGGCATGGGATGTGGAGAGGGGGAGAACTGATCTTGCTATATTCCTTTCAATTTGCTATTGCTGAAGAGTTTAAGAAGCACAGTCTTCATGGTGATTTTTTTGTGTATGAAGACCTCTCAGTTAAAATCTCGCCACAAAGAGCACCAATGAAAACATTCCAGCGGCTGATATCAAATCCACCATCTTGAATATACAGATTGGGTGCTTTATTTACAATTCCAAAATTCTGGATATAGACTCACAATAAATCTGCTCATTAATATAGATTATTTTTTGTAAACTTGAATGTGTGCTATGCAAAAAAAAGTGACCACATGTTCTGACAAAATGAAACATTTGTACACTTTGGCATGTTGGGTGTTTCTGCTCAGCTTCAGTGACCTCAGCAATTATGTATCTGTTGAGTTCCTGGGCACTGGCCTCCTGGTATTATGCTTTCAGATACAACTCAAACTCTGATTGGGCTCTTACCGAAAGAAACATAATCTGAAACAACCTCAGTTTGAAATGACTGTGAGTGATGTTATCATATGAACACTTAATGTGGCCATATCAAATTTCTCTCTCCGCTATTTTAACAGGGGCGTTAGCCTATTTAAAATATACGGGTTAATGCCTCCATTGAGAGGAACTTGACGTGAGTGCATTAAGCTTTTATTTGATAACAATGCACACAGTCATTTCCAGTCTTACGTATATAAATGTGTTCTGCGAGGCAACACACTCTACTCATTCCTCCTTTTGACAGTAAAAAAATAAATTATTTTTCCTCCAACTTTGACCCCAAGTCTCCAAAGACTAACATATGACTTCCAGTTTCCATTACTCAGGGATGCAAACATTTCACCTGCAGACTGAAAAGGCATTTGTAGAAAATGGACATACGTGACATATCTGAGGCCTGGAAATACTGCTCTGAGACCAACTCAAACTGTATACAATATTGTGCTTAATTGCAGCACAGATAAAAACCCCAAGACGACCAAACAAAATACTTAAAACAGATTTTTGAATTGCAATGAAGCATACTGTTCTTATTGTTCACAGGTGTCCCTGAGCCTGTCCAGTTGATACACATTTGGCTCAGCTTCAACTGGTAACAGTAATTTTTTTCACCCTCCCCCAATCTTGTGCTGTCAAAGAGTATATTATATTGAAAGATGACTGTCTCACCATTATAGTACAGAAGGGGGAAAAATTAAACAAATACGACCATCTAGTCGGGTAAATGGGCATATTTCCAAACCAACAAATACCATTATCCAGGGCCACAAGGAACAGATACAGGGACAAGCAAAAGGTCATGACTGTTAGGGTCATTACCTGCATATTTATCTCTCTATGGTGAAGTGAACTACCATCTTCTGCATTACCCAATGTTATGCTTGAATTTACAATTGCCATTTTAATAGCCCTTTGTATGGATATATATGAAAAATGTTTACCTAACTTAATATTTTGCTTCCCCACCCCAAACTTTGTTTTGGTGAAGGCAAGTTATTCTGTATTGGTCACAATTTGGATATCCCCATGCATCGCCTGTTGCCAAGAAGGCAGGCAGCTGACAAACCTTCCACCAATACTGCCAACTGTTAGGAGGTGTGCAAGAGAAAGAGAATTTGTAATCAGCAGCAGCAGTGAATATCCTCCAATTTCCCCTGTTACCCCGCAGGAAGTGCCAGACACAATGGCATAAAAGATGACAATTCTGCAGCATAGGGGAAAGAGAAAGAGGCTCAAAGGCACAAATCCCTATTACACCACTCCACGTTTCCTGTGCTGTCACATCAAGTGCCTCTAAATCATTGCATCTGGAGTTTTTTTTCTAAAGTTTGAATTTCATTATTGTGTGTAGATATTATCTTCCTTTCTTCACCCCTCCCCACCCACCTCCCATGCATTTAACTCTTAACACCATTCACCAAGAGAGCAGATGGGTGATCTGCTCTTGGTCCTACGCCAATGCAGCTCTGGATCTGGCTGTCAAAGGCATGTGACAATGTGCTGGAGTAACTTGCATGTTCACATTCTAAAATCCAATAAAGGTCATTCAATATGGGCCAGTGTTCAAACCTTTGGCTAAATCACACACATTAAAATGAGAAACATAAAATCATTAGAAAGACCATCTTTGTTAAACAAACATACATAGTTGAAGACACTTAAGGATTGAAATTTCATTGTATGCTGTTTTAAAATAATATGGGTTAACAATTTGTAAATATAGGGTACACAGAAATTTAGCAAATGTGTTCACCAGTGCACTAAAAACAGCACATAGAACAATTTCAGAATTTTTACCTTTAAGGGCATCATTCAGTGTTCATTATCAGCAGTTAATGGAATATTGGCTTGTTTTATTTTCAAAGAAACCAATTTCCCCTCATGTAAATCCCACATTTAGTGTGATCATACCTCCAGAAAAATTTGGGTAGCTTGATCAGTTATTGGGTAATTTACACTAAATACACTTCTTTTAAACATGAAACGTTAACTTCAGATCAGTGCTTCATGTCTTGCAGTAATACAGGATTCCTAAAATTTGCAGTTCAATTTTGCATGGTGAATGTAAAAGTAAAATTATAATTAAAATGATTGGGCAGCAACACTATAAAAGTAACAGAACAGGCGTTGGGTAGAAAATGATCACAGTTCTTTGTGGAATCATGTGGCCAGTGTGACCAACAGTTGAGTTATGAGGGCGATGAAGCTAAACAGCTACTAATGCACGACAACAATCTGCTGCTAAGAATGACTATGTATTACAATTATACTTGTCTTGCTGTAGAGTATATTAATGGTGATTGCACGATCCAATGCTCCCAATGGGGAGTGTTCTCTCAGAGTTGCTGGACTGCAGTCTATGACTTTCTAACCAAAAATGGATGGAAAATTCTGGACTGTGAGCCTGTGATTTCCCAAGATGTGCTCCCTGTGAGCGCTGTTCCCCACTGGGAGTGCCAGATCTTAGAATCACCTCTAATATCTCCTCTTCACTCCTATTATCTGCTCTGAAGTTAGAGAGGGTAGATTTTCAGTAAAACATGCGTCCCTTAGTACATTGGGAAATCAAGTTTGAAATAAAACTGGTTTTGTGTCAACAGATATATTTTATGAAGTAAGAGCTAGCTACGGCCATCAGAAGTCTGCTGTATAATCTGTATATTTTCTTCTCTCTCATTCTTTGAAATCTCTGTAGTGCTTTCTTCTGTGTTGTGCTACTGTGATGCACAAGTATGACCACAAACATCCATTAGAAGGTTAATCCAAATACCTGCTGTGTTGTGTCCAGGATTACAGGGTGCTGGTTGGGGGACAGAGGGAGAGGAGGAGGAGGGGGCAATTATTTGCAGCTGGCTCTCACTGACCTTCAGTGTCAAGTTAATGGAACTAAATTTACTGCAGAAATCACCAAACATATCCACCATTTATAACACCTCCTTGGCAAAGAGTCAAAATATTTGTATAGTCTAATTTATGACTTTAGAGAAGAATTTACAGCCTTATCTACAAGAAGCTACAATGAGAGAAGAAATTCACTCTTGGTGCTGATTACAAAGTCTCTTGCTCCATTACTACCCCTATGCTTTCCTACTCAATCTGTGTTTTTCTTTTTTGGTTGAGGATTGCTTTCCTTGAACATCATAAATAGGGATGAGTGAATAGCATTGGGTCACTGACTTCATTCGATGTGAACTGAGTCAAGCATATTTAATCTGAACCATTGGAATCGCTAGTCTTTTTTCCAAATCAAAGTCCAAACACTAAGTTTTAATTTTCCAGTAGGGGGGGGGTCGAACAGAAAGAAAATTGAAGTGCCAAAAATTGCCAGCTCTTCTTGCACCCAGAGGACTGAGGATTTGTTTAGTACTGAAATACAAGGGAAGTATTGGGTGTATTTTTCTGTAATTGAGGACTTTCTCCAATCTTGAACTTTTACGTATGATGTATATTATCAAATGCATCTCCAGTGACAGAAACAGGTTTTGAATAATATTCTTGTGAAAGCATAATTATGGTAGTTTTTGTAAGTAAACTATATGGAACAATTGGAAAATTGTTTAAAATATAGTTTAAAAATTCATCTAATCCATATCTGAATAGTTAACAATGTGGCAATAAGTTAGCACTTATTGAACCAAACTGGTTTGTCCTTGTCCCAATTGAGCAAAGTGGCCTCAGTTTGGTTTGGCCTGACCAATTGTATTGCCTAAGCTTCGATTTGGTACAATTGATTTAACTGCCTTAGCCCGAGAATGACTGCAGAATGCATTTCTGGTTTATACCTGCATTATCGTGGGATGAACAGGATCTGTCACAGAACCTCTCATTACCTTAGCAGGCGTGCCCTTGAACTTATCAAAATAGCAGGAAGTAAGTGCCTTTTCGACTGCATTTATACATGTTTCTATGAACAGTATTTTAAAGATATTTGCATGCTAAATTCTTCATATTCACTGAGGTCAGGGATTGGAAATGGAACTGGATCCAACGATAGCATTAATCACTCCAAGGCAATTTTAAATTCAATGTGGATATCAGCTAACATGACTGACAAAATGCCTAAATCCTACTTCATAAGGACACATTCCACATACCAGCATTTAGGGTGTTTATCCCTATATAATCAGTGCAACTGGCAGAAATGTAAATTATATTGAATTGTGGACATGGACTTACATATACCAGGAAGTGATTTGAGACTGTTGAAACTTATTTCACTTAGGATTCTTAACAGTTATCTGAGAAATAGTGTGGTAGAATTTCTGCTTTGGGTGCAATCGGGAAATTGCGCCCAAAACGCACTCGAAATTGCGCTGGTTAGGTTACAGTACAAGTTTCCGATAAAATTCATTTGCAATAATTACAAATGTAAAATCTTCAACTAACCAGCGCAATTGGGCAGCGTAATAGAATGCAATTGTTTCTTTTTTTTTCTCTTTCCATTAAAAGTATTCCCTGAGGTACTTAAGAGTGGTAAATGGTGCAGTTTTATTAATACAGCAGAAAATGGGTTTATCACCAAAAATAAGCAAAATAGGGGTGTCCAGTCCTCCACCTGTGAGTAACCCGATTTAAAATCAATGAAAATGACGTATGAAAAGCTTGTAAAACGTACCTACTAATGCCTGTGCGCCTAAGAAAATAAGCGCAATTTGAAGAGCATTCCTGAACCAGTGTAATCTTGAAATTACGACCTGGGGTGGGGGGGGGGGGTCTGATCTGGCGAATTGAATCTTAAACCAGCGTAAAAGGTTGAGAAAAACACAAACTTAAGTGGTTTTGGGTGTAAGTGGTGCTGGTGACGCCCAGCATTCAACCACACCTCACCAGTCTCATTTAAAGGAGGCTCAACGCCCAATAACACCTGTACATTGGGCCTATCTGTTCCAGCCCAGGAAATGTTCCCTGTGCCCAGGTTGCACCAGGAGGTCAGCACAAACCAATTTCTAGCCCAATCAATAATTGAATAATTGCTTTATTTTTTATTTTCCTTGCCTCTGTACTTGCTTAAAACCTGTTACATCTGTAACATTTTCCAGTTCTGATGAAAGGTCATTGATCTGAAACGTTAACTCTGTTTCTCTCTCCACAGATGCTGCCTGACCTGCTGAGTATTTCCAGCATTTTCTGTTTTATTTCAGATTTTCAGCATCCGCAGTATTTTGCTTTTGTATTATTATTGAATAATTGCTGTTTGGATATTGGGCCCACCAGTGAGAGCGATGCATGTAAGCCAATTTGAAGATTTTAAATGTTCAGTCAAACGGGCCTGCGCAACCATCCCAGATGGAACGGCAAGGAGTTGCTCTGCAATTCTGCTCGCTTTGCGGGGCTGATACCCTTGTAGCACCATTAATGGCACCCACCCCTAATATTCAAATGACTCCATCACCAAGATTTGGCACAAGGTCAGACAGGTGCATGAAATCTCACTGTGCCGCACTTCCTGGAGTGTAATATCTAGGCTCTTGGTTCCAGGTCTCATCTGGAACCTGGATGCTGGATTGTGTATGGGAGTATTATGAATTCACTCAAACTTCCAGTTTTATCTCCCGATATGAAAATGCCTTGGTCTCTACTCTGCATCTCCCCTGATCGTTCAGCTCAGATTGGAAGTCGATGATGTGTGAGAATCACTGGTGCAAGCTTGCATCCTACCAGGCTGTAGCTTAGTGTGTTGAGCTGGAAAAAGAATAGTCTTTTTAGTAATTTTTGGTGGGAGCAGGGTGAATTTGTGCTCATCATAGAAAAGGGAATGGAGTATATCCCGCTGTTTATTCAGAGTGAGCATCAAGTACTCCCAGATCAGGTGCAACACTGGTTACATTCAGGACATAGCTACCTATAGTTTGTCTGATGTATCCCAACAATCTGCATTACCCCCTACCTCAGAACATACCCTCTTACTACATTACTATGACATTTTCTTTTTATCCACATCAGCCATCCTTATGGCTTCTCTTAGTGAGACTGTCAACTTCAAGTCCAGATGTAGCGAATTATAGGCAGTTTTGTGCTTTGCATTTGTTGTATCCATTAGGAACTTAGCTGACATGATAAGGCTCAAACCTTCAAACCCACTGTGTAAGTCACTCTTTCCTGCCAATTTTGACAGAACCTCTAAACTTAATTTACAAGCAACCTATGTACCAATAACTTGAATGAAGAATTCAAGGTTATAGGTCAAAGCAAATTTCTAAGACAGCTCTTGTAACAGGATTGAAATGCTAAATCAATTTGTGTTCTAACTTATATATGTAAACCTGATAATGGTGCACAATAGTTCTTGAGGTCTGTCATTATGTGATCTGTCAACTGCGCTAAGTTCACTCAAGATGCAACTAAATGCTGTTAAAGACCCTTTCATTGGCAATGAATAAACACACACAGGCTGTGAAGAATCACTTATTCTCTCTATTTAGTACCTCTCTTAATTAAATTAAATCCAGTAATCCAGTTTTGGATTTTGCTCCCACAGATTAAAATATCACGATCTCCTCGACTGCATTACTGTCTTGTGAGAATAATGATTAACAAATAATTATTTGCACAATAAGTACACAAACTATTAAACAGTTTTATATACATGTAATAAATAAACTTTCAGTGATATGCCTCTGGAATTTAATTTGAACAAATATTTATGCTCATTTCTAGTCTTTGCAGCTGTTGAAAGACTTTCAGGAAAAAAAACCAAAATGCACATAAGACAGAAGATATCAGACATATATTGTGGGAAGGTACATGTTTGGGGGAACTTTAATTAAACAGTGTGGCTTAGCACACTCAAGGCTAGTAATATCCCCACTGTGTCTCACTCCTCCAGAGCTTGATCCGCGCCAACAATAACTAGGCAATGACTCCACCCACAGTCTCCAAAAAACTTCCAAATTCTGTCCAATTTAGATTGGAGCACTTTTCAGCTACATCTGAATCCTGATAAATGCATACCTAGTTTGCCAAGAAAATTTATGCTTGGATCAGTATTTTGTAATACTGCATATGAAAAATGAACAACTTGGAATATTAGTACCTCATCTTACTTAATCAGTAATGCTGCAACTGATTCTAGAGTTAAACCAAAAAAAGTTTTCTTCCATTTTAAAAAAAAGTTTAAAAAATCTTTCAGGAGGCAAGGCAAGTGTGTGAAGTGATCGACATGCTGTGCTGACAGTGTTCAATTAGGCTGAGCAATCAAAACACACATAATTGGGGCAGCCGTTTCTGCTCAGAGCAAGACTATACTTTAAGTGTAATGCCTGGATCAGGAATTCTATAGAATGGGAGTGAACAGGAAGTGATTTTATACATTGGAATGCTATCCTTGGATCAGCCACGCATTTATCGAGAGTCAACTGTGGTGAAGGCAGGATAACTGATGGCATTTCTGAGTGCCAATCTTGTCGGTGTTTTATGTATAGATCATGATTTGTTCTTTTGATTGCAGCAACAGAAATAATTACAATAATAAATCCTGCATTATTTCATTGGTGAGTTACACTCAGTAATGGGCTGGGGAGGGGGGTAGCTGTCTGGTAGAAGAGAGGAGAGGGGATAATTTAACCCTATGAAAAATTTCTGTATCAAAATGTAATCCAAGGCTGACTCAGAGGTATGAAGCCACATTCACCAGGAAGGTCCCAGATTTATTCCCTAATCTGTGTTGATCACTTTTCACACAATTACATTAGCTTCTGAAACTGAAAGTTTTTTTTATAACTTATCAATTCACATAGTGGTAGGGAAGTGACAGTTAACTAATAAAGGGAAAAGAAATCAGACACGGTTCCCACTCAGGAACACCTGAAGTGCACAAGTGTAGACACATGCCGCTGAAGAAGCCACAGCACCTCCCAAACCTGCGACCTCTACCACCTAGAAGGACAAGGGCAGCAGGCGCATGGGAACACCATCACCTCCAAGTTCCGCTCTAAGTAACACACCATCCTGACTTGGAAATATATCGCTGATCCTTCATCGTCGCTGGGTCAAAATCCTGGAACTCCCTTGCTAACAGCACTGTGGGAGTACCTTCACCACATGGACTGCAGTGGTTCAAGAAGGTGGCTCACCACTACCTTCTCAAGGGCAATTAGGGATGGGCAATAAATGTTGGCCTTGCCAGTGACACCCACATCCCGTGAATTAATTAAAAAAATTGAGTAAGGACAGGATTAGGCTTGGCTGGAATACCCTCCACAGTCAGATAGCCTGCCAAGTTCTCTCACTGCCAAGACTTACATATTCACAGTGATCATTAAGATGAGTTATTAGACAGTGAGAGCAATGGCTGCTTATGGAACTGTATCCCAGTGAGGGAGTGAATGCCTTCAGGAGAGCAGAGGAATAGTGAAAATTGGCAAAGAAAAATCAGACAGAAAAAAAATTCAGATAGTTTAAAAGCATGTATTACATGAATACTAGGAAATAAGAAATATCAAATGTATTGAGAAGTGGAGTGATACAATGACAGTCTGTCTCTTTGATTCCCCATGGAGTTAGTACCCATTCTCAAGTACCAACACAGTAATGCAACAAAAGAGGGGAGGAGTAACCCTTCAACTGCTGTTGTGATTCCTTGTGTCTATGGATTTGCAAAAGATGGTTTAAAAGTTCCCGCATAGGAAGCTTGTTGATAAAATTAAGATACACTGTATTAAAGTGAGTGTGCCAGCATGGATATGAAGTTGGTTAAAGGACAGAAAACTGAGCATAGTGATTAGTGGATATGAAAGAATGTAAATAGTGGTGTTCCCCCATGGGTCAGTATTTGGGCATCGCTCTTCTCAAAAAAAGTGAAGTAAAACATTTTGGAAAAAGAATGAGGGGGCATATACCTAAATGGTAAAACTTTAAAAGGAGCAAAAAATCAGGGAATCAGATACACAAATCTTTAAAAGTTGGAGGGCAAATTGTTAAAGATGTAAAAAAGGGATATGGGATCATAGGTTTTATAAATACGGGTAAAGAACACAAAAGGCATTGGTTAGGTTGCCTTTCGAATATGGTGGCCAGATTTGGGCACCCTACATTAGGAAAGATGTCAAGGCCATGGACAGGGTGCAGAATAGATTCACTAAAATGGAATCAGGGATGAAAGGCTTTAGTTATGAGGTGAGACTACAGAAACTGGGGCTTCTTTTCATTAAAACAAAGAGATCTGATAGAGGTGTGGAAAATTATGAGGGGTTTTAATAAGATAAATCTGGAAAAACTATTTCCACTGGTCTGTGATCTAGTGGTTAGAGGGCATACGTTTAAGATCATAACCAAAAGAATGAAGGGAGAGGTGGGGTTTTAGGACATGGAATGCCAACCAGAAAAAATGATGGAAGCAGAAAATATAATAGCAATCAAAACAGAAGTGGATAAATATTTGAAAAATATAAATTTAAAAGGGTACGGAGAAACGGCAGGGAAATGGGACTAAGTGAATAGCTCATACAGAGAGCTGGCACAGGTCTGATGGGCCAAAATGTTCTCCTTCTGTGCTGTAAAATATTAGGATTCCTACTGACTAGTTATATATTAGAATTTACAGGACTGTACTCTTTTCCAGAGAATCACGTTTGTCTCG
Organism: Squalus acanthias; assembly: GCA_030390025.1. NCBI lineage: Eukaryota > Metazoa > Chordata > Chondrichthyes > Squaliformes > Squalidae > Squalus > Squalus acanthias. The sequence goes on along the minus strand of CM059435.1, from coordinate 81,437,727 downwards.
GGGAAACCTAAAAGGGGGAAATGGGAGGAAGGCACAAGAAATAAGTTGCAGTTAAAAGCTTTGTGGTTCTGTAATTTTTTAAATTCTATTTTATTGCTGCCATTATTGGAAATTTGTCCAAAAAAAAGTTTTGCAGATGCCACAGGAAAAGAGATCTAGAATGTAAAAACCAGTTACCTAACCTTCCCAGGCAAGGTCATTGAAGGGGAGTTTGTTGTATTAAAGGAGAATGTGCACTTAGGTTGTGCTCTGTTATCCGTGCAGATTAGAGCCATACCACAGGAACGGGTGCACTTATTTTGTGCTGATTTATTCACCAGGTCATGATTATTGGCAAAATCATGTAGGGGCAAATAGATCTGATGTGTTATGATGTTCCAACATCAGGAGGGTGATGGAGAAGTAGTTAATGCAGTGATGACAAAGGCAGACTGTGTTAAATAGAAGAAAACACCAGTGATCAGTTGCTCTTTACAGCAGTGACGGAGGAGTCCTTAAGTGATGGTCAGCAAAATGCTCTCCTTCCTTGTACTTTTGCCTCCACAGGTCCTCGGACCACCTCCCAGCAATGTCCAAGTCTAGGCCTTTTAATATGGCAAAGTTATGCAGGGCACAGGAGGACCACAACAATGGTGGACACATTGGAGAATACTGCAGAGCCCCTCCTGACCTGTCAAGGCAGCAAAACTGTCCCTTTAAGATCCTACTGGTCCTCTCAATGACCACCCTAATGAGAGGTATGTGCCTCATTGTAGCACTCTTCTGCTGTTGTTGGGATCACTTAGTGGGATCATTATCCATGGAACAAGGCATCTACTGATTTAATTTTCTTCATTGAAAAGATCAGGGAGGGCTGAATTTCAATGAATGAATGCAAATCTCACATTGATGTGCAGGAGTTGTTGCATGCTGTCACACACATTCTGTACATTTAGGGAGTGGAAGCCTTTTCTGTTGAGCAAGTTAAAGGGATTGACAGTAGGAGCTAAAAAAAACAATGAGGGTGCCATCTATTGTACCCTAGACCATGGGAAAACCAGCAATCCTGTAAAACTGGAATGCCCTATCTTGCTATTGCTTTGTTGTGATCGGGAGGGAACAGAATCTCCCTGCGCCCTCTAACTCCCTCCACAAGAGCTTGGAGGGAGTCCTCAGTGAAGCGTGGTGCAGCCTTAGGTTTTGAAGCACTCATTGTGGCCTTGCCATTTCCAGACACCAGTAGAATCAAGAAATGAAAGGCTGAGGCTGCATGGGGCCCTTAAAAACATCCGCACTAATGACGTCATCAGAGGCGACTAACAGACCTGATCCCAGTCATTGGACTGGCCAGCACGCACCACTCAACTTAAGGGGCCAATTAAACTAAAATCTCAATTGAGGATCGAATGCAGCCGGCAGCGGGTCCAGACCCCGCCCACCAGGCAACCCGACTCCAAGCCGCCTCCTCCATTAAAATTGCGGCCCATGTGTCCAGTGGTCACTGGAAGTGGGTCAGGAAATCGATGTGTTGCCGGGGCTGTTTAGCAGGTTTTATGGTCAGTGGTGAAGGAACGGCACTTGCCATTCACCTCGCTGACAGCTGTCCACAAAGTTTTCGCGGGCTTTAGAGGGAAGACTTGCTCTAAACTGGTGTCTGATCCAGCGCGATGCCCTCTACAGGGGATCTGTGGAACAGCGAGGCTCTTCAATCAATCAGATCCTCACTGAGACACGCAAGAGGGAATTTTAACCCCAAAAAACAGGCAGGTTGGGGTTGGGTGGGAGGTTAGAGTGTTAGAATCTGAATCCCGAAAGCAACCCGTCTCCATCCTGCCCACTTCCGGTTTTAACGGAGACGGGACGGAGGAGGGGCAGCCAACCCGCTCCCAGGAGGCAGGCTGGCACTTTAAATATGATAATAGACAGGAAGCCTCGGATTTAACCTGAATCACAGGTTTAACTGTGGCCAGCTGGGGTTCAAGGGCCTCTGGATTCTCGGCAACTGCAAGGAGATGACAGCCTTGGGGAACAATCCTTGTGGGCCAGGAGGAGCGGGATTGCTTCCTGCCGTCCCCCAAGCTCCCCCACCATCAGCCCACCTCCATACAACCCCCTCCCCCAGGTCGGGGATCGGACCACCCCCCCCCCCCCCCACAAGGATCGGACCCCTCAGGATCAGGGATCGGACCCCCCCACCCCCACAAGGATCGGACCCCTCAGGATCACGGATCGGACCCCCCCACCCCCACAAGGATCGGACCCCCCCCCCGCATTGGGTTGCAGCCTCTTATCCAGTGTTTGCCGCCCGACTGGAAGCCAGCCTGTCAATCAGGACTTCTGGGTTTCCCGCGCTCTACCAGGCCTCCCCACTCCCGACGGTTCCAAAAGTAAAAATTCCGGCCGCAGAGTCTAAACCAGGCAGTATAAAGCAGGAAGTATAAATTAGAATTAAATTATGTACAGAAAGTGGAATAAAGGGAAAGACAGATGGCATTAAGAGAGAGCGATAAAAGAAATACAAAAAAGGTTAAAAAAATATATATTTTTAAATCTTCAACACTAATTAATTTCTGAAGGAATGAGATTCCACACTTGTAAAATAAAATTTTCAGGGACAGAGAGGTTGTTTGGCAGTAATTATCAATTATCACACCATTAAAAATTCACTTTACTCCTGAATGCACCAGCCCTAACTTTTTATGGTGTCTTTAGTGGAGAACTAGCTGGGAAATACCTCAACTCCTTTCTTTCAATGCCGAGTTTATCGGCGGGAAATGTTATAGCTCGCACTGTGGAGGAGCGGGGTATCCCTGACAGCAACTTCCGGATTTCTGCGTTTAAATGCGCATGTGCAGTCGCTGGAAGTTGCTGTCCGATATTCTCCGTAATAACGATGAGCGCTGATAGCCTCCCCCGTTATTCTCCATGCAAAATCCAGGGCTCTGATTGTGAAACTTTACAGCACAGAGGGAGGGCAGATAGCTTATTACATCTGTGCCAGCTCGCTGAAAGAAGATAGCCACTGAGATCCATTCCCCTGCTCTTTCTCCATACCCTTTAAAAAATATATTTTTCAAATATTTATCCACTTCCTTTTCAAAAGCTATTCACAATTCTGTTTCCATCACTGTTTTTGGTTGGGCTTTGGAATGTTTTGAATTTTTTTTTCCCCCAATAGCTTTTCTTCTAATATTTATGACAAACAACTGAGCAGAATGTGCTAAAAGCTAAAGAAAAACTTCCAGCAGGTCCGACGACTAAATAGTACTGATGCTTTCTGGGAAATTGGGTACAGTGTACATACCCCAACTGACTAACCTGAATTTAGCTACCAATATCCAATATCAATTCCAAGCCCATACTTTTTGGGAAGACTAGGATCTTCAAGTAAATGAAGGAATAAAAATAAATTTAATCATGTTAGTGTGAAATTTGTAATTTTTTGAACTTTTGTTTAAAACTGTATTTTGGACATTAGAATTTTCAATTACTGAGAGAAAAAAAAACCCGCAAACATTTTGAGTGATTTGTGGTTAAAAAGATAATACAGTGCCAGCTCTCCTGTAAAGTCCAACAATCACTTGGCAAATATACTATACTGCAGCCTGCCTGATATTACTGAGCTACCTGCGTTTGGTTGAAATAACCTATTGGCATAATTGAGTACCGTGGTCACCTTCATAGCCAGAGAGAGAGAGAGAGAGAGAGAGTGCAAATGTGGGAAGATAACCATGACTTCAGGTCGTCATGCAACAGGTAGCAGAGCTCCCCTATGCATACACAGCTCCTCATTAAGGTCCTCTATATTCTTTGGGGTGGGTGAGGGGTAATATTTGGTGAGGTCCATTCCCCCTAAATGTTGCCTCACTCTCTCCCCTTCTCAAACAGTGCATTTACGCTGTTTCTCCATGGCTTCCGTAGATCTTCCGCCAAAGTCATGGCACATGATTGGGAGAATTCCTCCCTCCCGAAAATTCAACCCCCTAGTACTTACCATTTCTGATGATGGGAGAGTCGTGGGGTTTTGCAGCACTGGGGATGGTCCTAGGATTTGGTACCACTGGAAGGATTTGGCAGCAGGAAATGAGGTCCTGCAGTTTTGCAGCAGTGGGGTGGGGGCTGGGGTTTGAAGGGGGAGGGAGAGAATTGTCCTGTGCAGCACTGTGGAAGGGGAACTTGGAGTTTGGCAGAAATGAGATACAAAATATGGAGTTTGACTTACTGATAGATACCTAGGTCTGGCAGCACGAGTTTCTACATTTCTAATATATCATTGCAATTATTTTGTGATTAGTTCCTGGAAAAATGAAGTTTTTGTTAGATAAATATCCGATGCATAAATAAATGTACATATTCCACTCTGTATTTCTGCCTCTCTAAAATGGTAAATAAAGCAACCATAAAAATAAAACTTTATTCAAGCGACCATGTAACAAAATGTAATTTTTAGACAGCAAAATGCAATCAGCAATTTTTACATCTATGGTGGCAGGGAACAGGGCTAGCAATCAAACATCTTTTGTAAATGATTAGTCTTCCTTTCAATTTCAAACACATGGAATTAACTCAAAAAACATAATTTGCTTGAGAAATTAGACCCAGAGTATTTTTGGATAAAAATCAGACAACAAAATGTTTTATATTATCAGATTAATATACAAAAAAACCTTAAACAGTTGGTGGCATTTTCCACTCAACAGCTAATAATTAGCATTTCACTCACTTACAGCAGCTGTGTAAACAATTCTTACATAGTGATTAAGTGCAGACAATGGGATACTGTGTCTCTCAGCCTGACACTTCACAAAGTAAAAAAATGAAGTTCATAGCTTTTATGCAAAAGTTTAGTTGAAAACCTACTCAAAATTATCATTTCATCAAATTATATCAAAGGCAAACAAATGCCGTTTTTCCACAAGAGACACAATTTCTCTTTTCCACCGAGAAAAGTAAATAATCAAAATGTTTATAATTTGAACATAAATGCAGGAACAGGTGTGTAATTAGCAGTCTGTCATATCTGACGTCTGTTTTTGTTTCTCTCACACAGCAAGCCTGCCTGTTTCAAAAATTCTCAACATAAACTTTACCTGATTAAAGCCTTTGGAACTTGTTCTCTAGCTTTTCTTTGAATAATTTTTTTTAAACAATCAAGCAGATAGTATTGGAAGCTGAAGAGAAAATAAATTCCAGTTGTTTTGACTAAATGCTGCTGATGCATCCTGGGAAACTGCATGCTGTACATGCTCAGAATGTTCAGCGAAAACAGTCACAGCTCTAGCCAAAAATATTAAGTCTAATCCCAGAGCTTTGAGAAAGATTGAGGCCTTGAAGTAAAAACTATAATGAAGGTATTAAAAGACACGAAAGGCTTAAAATACAACCAATTCTGAATGACTTGTCAGGGGAACCCACCAATAAAAGTAAGGAGAAGGTGAACCAATCAAATCACTCCAAACTATTTCTGAAAAGTTTCTTGCCTGCCTTTTTTGTCTCTGTGACTGTAATTTCTAATATCCAAACAAAATAATCAAAAACACATTTTAAAATAACACAATTAAATTTACCCAATGAATTATGTTTTCTGTCTTTTAATATTATTACGGTTTTCATTTAAATTCTTCAAACTGTCTCAAAAACCTAGGATTCAACTGGATATTTTCCCCAGAACAGTTGAAGGGAATTACCCCCGATCTGTGCATTCTGAATAATTGCAGTTTGTAGAATTTTTCAGAATCCGTTAGTAGGTTTCTCTGAGCTAAAATAGAAGAATGTCTCCCCTCAAGCTGTGAAACATTTTCCTAAAGAAAAAAATTGGAGATTTAATTCTCAAAGACTTATTTCAGATAACTTTTGCATTAAAATATTAACAATTGCTCCTTTTTTTATTATGAACAGACCAATTTTTACTCTCAGACAGTTAGGGAGCACCAGTGATTTACAGCACCTGTAGTTTCTTGTGTTGACATTTAGAAGGCAAAACAAAGATTGTTTATTGAGAGTGGATTTGTTTTCCTCAGTGGAAATTTAAGAAGTATTTCAGTTTGTTTTTTTGCAAGTGACTTAAGATCCCAGATCCTGGGACCTGTCCCAATGCAAATCAGAACCCCCGAATGCACAGCTTCTAGATGCTGAGGGCCTCCCCAAAATACTGCTGGACCCCAAGACCCCATCCCACTACATCCAGACCTTGGGCTCCCTTTTCAGTTCTCCCAGATCCTAGGGCCACTCCCAATGCTGATGAATGTGTCCCTGATAATACTACTTGGCAGAACACCCCGTTTTTAAATCAAACTTCTGATTCACAATGAGCAACGCCATGTGATATCAGCTAGTAAAAATTAAAAATGGTATGTCTAGTGTGCACTTTTAGGGGGAGAAATTCAGTATCGCCCCATTTGGGGCGCAATTATCGGCCGGGCGCAAAGATTAGTGCCTGGCGCTAATTATCGCCACCGACTGCAAACTTGACTTTTATCGCCCCTGGAGGTGATTGGAGCGCTAAATCAGGCGCTTCACACCTGTCTTAAGGCGCAAAGGCCGAGGAGCGAGGCGCTACCTCAGAGCGCTGGCGAAGCTCATGTGATGTCAGTCAGCAATGGAACACACACACAATGGCACCGGCCAGTTCTTAAAGGGGATGGTTGATCTTGCTTTCCATCCACATCCTGCTCATTGCAGCCTTGAATCCCGGCCTGGAGAGACCTGCACATCAAATCTGCTGGAAAGAACAATGGAGAGTACCAGGGAAAGAGCTTAGAGTGCAGCCCCCACAGTCTCTTCTAAATCGATACAAGGAATGGCAAATCAAAATGAACCTGCAAAGTGCTGCTCAGTACCCAAAACTCCTTCACACAGCGTTGAATGTCTCCAGAAGTCTCTCTCTCTCTCTCTCTCAGAATGCGTGGTTCAAAAATGGCACCAACAATAAAAGGCAGGAAGCAGTCGCCTTTAAATAGCGCTCCCCCAGTCCCTTCATGACTGCAAAACGCTCCCCTCAACCTGTCGTTGCTAGCGTCAGGCAGTAAGGCAGGGGCGCCACTCAATATCTACTCCGGGACGATACCGCACTCGACTGACGTCACGATCTGCTGGCGCAGGAGATTGTGGCGGTAGTGTTTAGCGCCGCCGCAAAATGTCTAGTTAATTTCGCGAGCGGCGCAAACATCGCCGCACCTGGGCGCTAGATGCTTTGCGCCCCATTAGCGCCCTCTTAAGGTGCTAACGGGAGGCGCAACCAACTGAAATTTTTCCCCCTTAGTCTTTTATACCACACTTCTATCACAATTAATCATTATTCAAACTCTAGACAGATATTTGGTGTCACACTTGTAGCCAATATATTCATTTGTGAATTTCTATCTGATTGGCTCATATGCAAATTTTACTTTGTAATTTATGAAACAGCCAGAAGAGAAAACAAAGAAAGAGGTGTAATTGCTGCGAAGCTCTGCTTTTAAAAAAAAACTGAACTTAGAGAAGAGAAGTATCACTCATTCATCGTGAGTCAGAGTCTGGACTGCTGACATACCATTTTGATTTTATTTATATATACACTAGTCTGGCTCGGAAAAACAAAATGTAGGATCAGTTTGGGTGGAGCTAAGAAACAACAAGGGGCAGAAAACACTAGTCGTATTAGTCTATAGGCCCCCTAACAGTGGTTGTAGTGTCGGGCAGAGTATGAATCAGGAAATTAGAGATGCATGTAACAAGGGTAATACAGTAATCATGGGTGACTTTAACTTTCATATAGACTGGACAAACCAAATTTGCAGAAGTAGTGCAGAGGAAAGTTCATGGAATGTATTCAAGATAGGTTCCTTGACATACTGATCCAGAAAGCTATGAGGGAACTGGCTATTTTAGATCTAGTACTGTGCAATGAGACCGGGTTAATTAATAACCTTGTAGTAAAGGAGTCTCTGGGGAGCAGTGATCATAATATGATAGAATTTTATGTTGAGTTTGAGTGTGATTTATTTAGTCCGAAACTAGGGTCCTAAACTTGAACAAAGCAAACTACGTAGGTCTGAGAGGTGAGTTGGCTAAGGTAAGTTGGGAAACTAGATTAAAAGATATGACAGCAGAAAAGCAATGGCTAGCATTTGAAGAAACAATTCATAATTCACAATGAATATACATTCCCTTAAGGAATAAAAACACCACGGGAAAAATGATTCAACCGTGGCTAACAAGAGAAATTAAACAACAACGACGACTTGTATTTATATAGTGCCTTTAACGTAGTAAAACATCCCAAGGTGCTTCACAGGAGTATTAAAAGACAAAAAAAAGTTGACACCAAGCCACATAAGGAGAAATTAAGGCAGGTGACCAAAAGCTTGGTCAAAGAGGTAGGTTTTAAGGAGGGTCTTAAAGGAGGAAAGAGAGGTAGAGAGGCAGAGAGGTTTAGGCAGGGAATTCCAGCGCTTAGGGCCGAGGCAACAGAAGGCACGGCCACTAATGGTTGAGCGATTATAATCAGGGATGCTCAAGAGGCCAGAATTAGAGGAGCACAGATATCTTGGGGGGCTGTGGGGCTGAAGGAGATTACACAGATAGGGAGGGGTGAGGCCATGGAGGGATTTGAAAACAAAGATGAGAATTTTGAAATCGAGGCGTTGCTTAACCGGGAGCCAATGTAGGTCAGCGAGCACAGGGGTGATGGGTGAACGGGACTTGGTGCGAGTTAGGACACGGGCAGCCGAATTTTGGATGACCTCAAGTTTACGTAGGGTAGAATGTGGGAGGCCAGCCAGGAGTGCATTGGAATAGTCAAGTCTATAGGTAACAAAGGCATCGATGAGGGTTTCAGCAGCGGATGAGCTGAGGCAAGGGCGGAGACAGGCGATGTTACGGAGGTGGAAATTGGCGTTCTTAGTTATGCTGTGGATATGTGGTCGGAAGCTCATTTCAGGGTCAAATATGACACCAAGGTTGCAAACAGTGTGGTTCAGCCTCAGACAGATGTTAGGGAGAGGGATGGAGTCAGTGGCTTGGGAATGGAGTTTGTGGCGGGGACCGAAAACAATGGCTTTGGTCTTCCCAATATTTAATTGGAGAAAATTTCTGCTCATCCAGAACTGGATGTCGGACAAGCAGTCAGACAATTTAGAGACCGTGGAGGGTAGTATTAAAGATAGTATTAGATTAAAGGAAGAGGCTTATAATGTTGCCAAAAAGAGTATGCCCGAGGATTGGGAGGATTTTAGAATTCAGCAAAGGAGGACCAAGAAATTGATAAAGAAAGGGAAAATAGAATGAGAGTAAACTAGCGAGAGACATAAAAACAGACTGTAAAAGCTTCTATAGGTATGTAAAGAGGAAAAGATTAGCAAAAGTAAACTGGGTCCCTTACAGGCTGAGACAGGAGAAATTATAATGGGGAATAAGGAAATGGCAGAGATATTAAACAAATACTTAAAGGGCTCGATTTTACTAATGGAGCGGGTTGAGGGCGGGCCCGCTGCTTGGCGGCTTTCCGACCCGCTCCCGGCTGCCGCCTCCCATCAGTTACTATTTTGGCTTGATTGGCCTTGTTATGGCTGACGTGCGGGTCCCTCCAGGTAATTGCTTGGAGGCTGTCAGTTTCTCGCGTCTGATGACACGTTGTTCGAATGAAAATTTAAAGGGGCCATGTCCCCTTTGGAAAAAATGTCAATGGGATGGATTGGTGCTGTATTATCTAGAAAGGGGAGTTGACAGCATCTGTTCTGAACAAAATTTAATGAATGAAATTGCTGGTCATATTATTCCAGAAAGATATTTATGATTTTTTAATATATCAATTTATTATCTGACTATGAAATGAAAAAGATGCCAGATTTGTTCCAATCATTGGCTTAGTAATATTAATGCTTTTTTCTCTTAAAGATGCTGGCTGCTGCAGGAACGGCAGCCCCAATAACGAAGGCTGCACCCAGGTTCAATGAGGGCTCTCTCCATGCTCTTGTTGAGGGAGTTAGAGGACGTCAGGAGCTCCTCTTCCCTGGAAACAGAAGGAGGAGGCCTCCTCAGCAAACCAAGGCAGCTTGGCTGCAAATTGCTGAGGAGGTGCGCTCGAGGTCTGTGTGCAGAAGCACGTGGGTTCAGTGTGGAAAAAGGTTTAATGATCTGCTGAGATCACCTAAAGTGTGGCCTCTGTGTTCTGGGAAATGGAAGTTCAAGAGTGAGGGCTCAGGGTGATTTCCATGTAGAATGTTGGTGGTGACACTGAGCGCAAACCACCGTTTATTGGACAGATGATGCCTGGGGTTTTGAGAATGTTGGACTTATATTCATCTCCATGTGCCAGCCACCTGTGGTTGAAGCGTAAGCTTACGCGAATCTGGCATGGATGAGTGCATCCCTTGCCTGACGGCCAGCAATGTGGTCGCCTGCTGCTGGATTGGCCACATCCGGCCCCGCAAGGCATCACTCCCCGTCTGCTTCATCTTCCTTCAATGAGGTTGTGTGCTGAGCCACTTGTTCATCCGGCAGCACTAAGCCGTGCTGCTCTTCCTCCGAATCTGACAACCAGGATGAGAGGATGTAAATAGTTCCCATCCCGTTGTTATAGATTTCAGTTGAGGCAAGAAGCTTGCAAGCGCACACTCAAAGTGGACTGAAATTATTCCCAATCAGTTCAAACAGCAGATGTGTGTCAGCTTGACCAGTCACAAGGTCAGTAGATTTGCAAAATCTTATCCCAAACCTCCAACAACAAAGTTGTTGCATGTGAATCCAGCCATGTTACAGGAGTGCTTTTAAAGTTCTGCACCAATAATGACTACAGATCATGTCCTCCACCAACTCGTCTCCTTGCAGCTGGTCTGTTTCTGACAAGACGGGAAACAGGAGCCAGAGGCATGAAAATGGGAAACCTCTTTCAAAATAGGATTATCAAGGCAGTTAACAGGCTCTTAACTGCCTTAACTATCTGTCCCACCGGTTGGAGTCGGGTCAGTTTGGGAGCAGCTGAACAGACACTCACGAAAATCGAGCGGGGGCGGGATGGAGGCGGGTTGGGGGCGGGATGGAGGCTGGTTGGGTGTCTGAAGCCATTTTTTCCGATTTTAGCAGCTGACCCGCCTCCAAAGCCGCCTCCTCAGGGCTGTTAAATCCAGCCCTACGTGTCTGTCTTCACGGAAGAAGACGCAAAAAACCTCCCGGAAATAGTGGAGAATCAAGAGTCTAACGAGAATGAGAAACTGAAAGAAATTAGTATTAGTAAAAAAATAGTACTAGAGAAATTAATGGGACTGAAAGCCGATAAATCCCCTGGACCTGATCGCCTACATCCTAGGGTTTTGAAAGAGGTGGCTATAGAGATAGTCGATGCATTGGTTGTCATCTTCCAAAATTCCATAGATTCTAGAACGGTTCCCGCGGATTGGAAGGTAGCAAATGTAACCCCACTATTTAAGAAAGGAGGGAGAGAGAAAATGGGGAACTACAGACCAGTTAGCCTGACATCAGTAGTAGGGAAATTGCTAGAATCTATTATTAAGGACGTGGTAACAGGACACTTAGAAAATAATAATAGGATTGGGCAGAGTCAACACAGATTTATGAAAGGGAAATCATGTTTGACGAATCTGTTAAGAGTTTTTTGAGGTTGTATTTGGATTTTCATAAGGCATTCGATAAGGTGCCGCACAAGAAGTTATTAAACAAAATTAGGGCTCATGGGATTGGGGTAATATACTAGCATGGATTGAGGATTGGTTAACGGACAGAAAACAGAGAGTAGGAATAAACGGGTAATTTTTGGGTTGGCAGGCTGTAACTAGCCTCAGCTATTCACAATCTCTATCAATGATTTGGATGAGGGGACCAAATGTAATATATCCAAGTTTTCTGATGATACAAAGCTGGGTGGGAATGTAAGTTGTGAGGAGGATGCAAAGAGGCTTCAAGGGGATATAGACAAGCTAAGTGAATGGACAAGAACATGGCAAATGGAATATAATGTGGAGAAATGTGAAGTTATCCACTTTGGTAGGAAAAATAGAAAAGCAGAGTATTTTTTAAATAGTGAGAGATTGGGAAATGTTGGTGTTCAGAGAGACCTGGTTGTCCTTGTACACGAATCACTGAAAGTTAACATGCAGGTACAGCAAGCAATTAGGAAAGCAAATGGTATGTTGGCCTTTATTACAAGAGGATTTGAGTATAAGAGTCTTACTGCAATTATATAGGGCCCTGGTGAGACCACACCTGGAGTATTGTGCACAGTTTTGGTCTCCTTACCTAAGGAAGGATATACTTGCCATAGAGGGAGTGCAATGAAGGTTCACCAGACTGATTCCTGGGATGGGGGGTTTGTCCTATGAGGAGAGATTGAGTAGACTAGGCCTATATTCTCTAGAGTTTAGAAGAATGAGAGGTGATCTCATTGAAACATACAAAATTCTTACAGGGCTTGACAGGGTAGATGCAGGGAGGATGTTTCCCCTGGCTGGGGAGTCTAGAACCAGGGGTCACAGTCTCAGAATAAGGGGTCGGCCATTTAGGACTGAAATGAGGAGAAATTTCTTCACTCAGAGGGTGGTGAATCTTTGGAATTCTCTACCCCAGAGGGCTGTGGAGACTCAGTCGTTGAGTATATTCAAGACAGAGATCAATAGATTTTTGGATATTAAGGGAATCAAGGGATATGGGGATAGTGCAGGAAAGTGGAGATGAGGTAGAAGATCAGCCATGATCTTATTGAATGGCGGAGCAGGCTCGAGGGGCCGAATGGCCTACTCCTGCTCCTATTTCTTATGTTCTTACTAGTCAATCTTTATTGATATTGTACATGGTAAGTGTCTATTGTCTTCACTTTTCTGTTTCTCTTGCAGACTTTCCTCTTCTGCTGTTGTTTCTCTTTTCTTATGCTTCTTTTTCTGTATCTCTTGTTTTGCTTCTCTCTCTGTTATCTTTTACTCTCCCTCCTATTTATTTATTTCCATTTGGGTGGGTGGGGCAGATCCCTCTTGGAAATAACTTTTACATCATCAGAGCCCAGTTTCCCCTTGAAAAATGTCTAAATCCACCACAGCTAATGTCATGACAAATTCATGTCCCATTATAGTTCCATTGTAACTAATACTTTTTTGTGTCATACACGGGGCCAGTGGATGTGAAGCTTTCACAGAAAAACAAACTGAATTGAAAAATGTGATCCCAAACCAATAAAAATCCTACAAACCATTATAATAAAAAGGAATTTAACTTATTCAGTCATCTTGAAGCAGTGGCTCTGGTCACTTAATTATAGTTTTTTTTCAGTTGTAGATTGTTTCTGTTACCAACTTTTTGGGGGCTGTGCTAGCTTTTCTGAAGCTGTTTGTCAGTTCTATAGATTGGAATGTACGTGAATTAAAGATACATAGAGCTTTAATTCACGTACCATAGAAGTTCATAGCACAGGAGGCGGCCATTTGGCTCATTGTGTCTGTGCAGGCTCTTTGTTCAACCAATCCAAAACTAAATCCCATTTCCCTGCACTCTCCACATAGCCCTGTATCTTCCTTTGCTTTAAATGTTCATCTACTCTTCCATGAAAAGATGCAATTTTCTCTGCCTCAACCACTACCTGTGGCAAAACATTCAAAACCCTAACAATTCTCTTTGAAAAGAAATTTCTCCAAACCTCTCTCCTTACTCTCTTGATAACTATTTTAAATTGATGACCCCTCGTCACTGACTCCCTAACAGAGGAATTAGTCTTTCTCTATTCACCCAATCACAATCTTCATTATTTGAAAAAACTCTATTAAATCGCTCCTTAGCCTTCTCTGCTCCAATGTAAATAGTCCCAATATCTTAAGGCTTTCCTCATAACTAGTTTCCCATCCTTGGCATCACGCTGGTGAATTTACACTCTGTATGGGTTTTATGTCTTTTCCATAATGGAGCACCTAAAACTGCGGCCCAATCAAAGTTCTGTACAAATTTATCATTACTTCTTTACTCTTGTACTCTATGCCTGTTTATAAACCCCTGTTTATAAACCCCAAAATGCTGTAGGTATTTTTTATGACTTTATCTATCTGCACCCACACTTTCAGGGAATTATTTATTTTGCTTTCCCAAACTGTATCATCTCCCACTCATCCACATTCAATTGCAGCTTCTACTTACGTGCCCAATTCGCTGTCTGTGCCTTCCTGAAGTCTTCTACAGTCCTCCTCACTGTTTCCCAAACCACCTACTTTTGCATTATCAAATTGAGATTGTGCTCTCTATGCGCAAGTCCAATTTTACACACACAGACCAGCTGAGAACTAAAGTAGACACCGCACTGACCCCCGGGGTACAACACTTCTCCAATTAAAAGTTAAATTTAATATATCTTTTTAATATAAATGATACCAAGATCCTTCAATGGCAAGTGTCAGAAATACTGAAATGTGACTCTTTCTATGTGCAATGCTTTACACTTACCCACATTAAATTTTATCTGCCATTGTTATGCCCACCTACTTATTTTGTCCAATTCACGTTTCAATTTCTGAGCTGTCTTCTCCAAATCCACTGTTCCTCTAAATTTGTCTCCAGCTACAAATTTGACCACTTTCCATTGGATTTCTCAGTATATGTCAGTGATGTAAATTACAAACAGAAGTGATCTCAGCACCCTAATCAGTAATCCTCCTCATCCCTATCTTGACATAACTTCTCCAACAAGTACCCATTGTTTTCTACCATTTAGCCAATTTCTTATCCATTCCCAAGATTCACCCTGAATCCCCACAGCTTTGAGCTTAACGAATAGCATTTTATATGGAATTATGTCAAATTAGTATAAGTACAACATGTCATAGGGTTTTCCATTATCCACTTGGGTTTTCACTTCCTCAAGGAAGTTGGTCAGGCTGGGCCTCCCTTTCTAAATCTATGTTGACTGCTGTTTACTAAGTTATTATTATAAGCCAGGAAGAGGGGAAGTTACGAACATTTCTGTGCGGCAACAACAGGGTTGTGGAACCTCCTTTTTAAAGTTGTTACTCGGAAATGAAAATGCCTCCACTGTGCAGGAAGTTTTGGTACCAAGTAGAGGAGTCGATTTCAATGTTTTGCAAGAATGGAAGGACGTGTTTACAGCCTTAACTCTGAAAGTGTATAAGAATTAACTAAATCTAACAAAATAAATTTTACTTCTGATAAACAACTCCATTATTTGACACATGATTGAAGCAAGACTAATGGGTCTGTATTTGCCAGAGTCTGTTTTGTCACCATTTTTGAAGATGGGAATCATGTTAGCCTGTTTCTAATCTATTGGTACTTCCCTCGTGTCCAGTGACTCCCTCAAAATGATTGTCAATGCCTCATAATTCTCTTCCCTAGTCTTTCTTAGTACTCTGAAGTAAATACCAACTAGCACTGTGGATTTATTTATTTTGAGTCCTTTTAACCTATTTAGGTCTTCCAATCTCATTTATAACTAATGCTACTTAGTATGGTTGTAATAACTTGTTGAAAAAAATTAAAGTTTAAATACAAAATGATACATGGTTACTATCAAACTGTGTGGTCCATCTAAAAATGATCTTCTGTTTATTCAAGAAATCTGGGAATATCTTAGAATGATATCCATTTGGAGCCTACTCCAGACTTCCCCTCAAAAAAAGAAAGATAACAATTTGTGTTATTGGAATTTTATTATGGACTCTCCTTCCATAGGGACACAGTTTATATTTCCTGGGACAAGCTGACTTCTCTAAGGACATTGCTTTTAAAATAAACAAACAACAGAGGCATGCAGGCAAGGACACACACACAGCTACACTTAAGAGCAGCAAATAATCAGCCAAAATTGAATTTTTGAAGACAGCAGACATCTTCCAAAACAAACTTTTAGCGAAGATGTTTCTCTATTTACAAAAAGTCTAGCTTTATAAGTTTTGCTTCTCATTTCTGCTCTCCACTGTTATTCTGATTTCCAAATGATTTAGGGAATCGATGTCTGTTGACAAGAAACATGGAGTGAAGACTGCTAATGTGAGACTCTATGCAGAACTATGGCCAATTGGAAACAGTCTCAAAGAATACAACAGAACAGAAATTGAATTAAAGGTGGAGATACCAGGGTTTACAAATACACTGTTATAAAAAAAAATGGAAATCCTATAAAACTGATTTACAATTCTCGATGGGTTAAAAACATCTGAAATGCTTCCTTATTTTTGGTTATCTGTATTTTTTTTTAATTTAGAATTCTAAATATGAAAATAAAGTAAACTCTTCTGACTCAGGAACACTGGACGTACAAACATTGTCTGAATTATTTTATTATAAAAAAAATTATTTTCTTTCCGACTAATAGATGACTATTTCAATATTTGTTTTTAAATTGTGAAACCTTTTCTTATAAATCTAGGACATTTACAAGGGCCAAGTGCCCTGTAAAAATGTTAGTGGCTGGTCGCTTCCGGTTAAACTTAACCTTCTGCAGCCAAATAGCTTCTCCTTCTGTGCACTTTTATTAATGTTTCCCATGTGTTTCATGCCAGGCAGCTGACAATGTCAATTACCTATTACTCTGGAGGTTTTACGTCTTGTTTAACCCACTGCACTCATATAGATAGGGGTAAGCACACACATCTGTCTCAGTCAGAGCTTCATAGAAAATCTCTTTGGTTTTTATTTACATTGTCTGCCCATTACTCTCTCTCCTAGTTTCTCTCAGACAGACTATCTCACATCATTTTCCAGCAGAGCGTCAGAAAAATCTTTGCTACAGACCTCCTCGTAGCTCTTATCAACACTGCACTGTGACTGGTCATCAGGAGCAACGATCTTATAAAGTGGAGCAAATCTAATGTAATATTATGTTCACTCCTCCCCTTCCACCCCATAAAATTGAAAAACCTTGCTTTTGACTGGTATGGTGCTTCAATGGCCCATACAAACGGCAAAACATTAGATGAAATGACATGTACTCAAGCTCATGATCTTCTGCTGAGAGCATATCACTGTTAGGATGCCTCAACCATTGACCAGGCTAGATTTTTTTTATTTCTCAGGATATGGGTGATGCTAGCAAGGCAGCATTTACTGCCCATCCCTAGTTGTTCTGAGGTGATGGTAGTGGGCCGCCTTCTTTAACTACTGCAGACCTTGAGCTGATGGTGCTCCCACAATAGTCTTAGGTAGGAAATTCCAGGATTTTGACCCAGTACTGATGAAAGGCACCAAAAATAAAGTTCTGTGATTCATGCCACTGTTGAGGTGTGAAGTTACCGTTAAAACAGCAACAATTAGTGTTTTCATCTTACACTAGAATCTTTTCCTTTTCTCTCTGACACAATAGAACCCTCATCTCTATGAAATCTCCAGAGTTAGGTCGGGAGCAGGAATGGCGGATTTACCTGATGAATGTTGCCAATTTTGCAAATATAACAAAGTTGCCCGCTCATTGCTAATGTAACACATAATTCCATGAGTGGTGGGAGCCTGATTCCCAATGGTGGATTTGCTGTGATTCCCGATGCGGAGTTCCTAATTGCAGTTGTGCTGTGGTGGGTAGGTCTAATAATTCTCATAGGACAGGAGAATAAACTAAAAGGCCAATCACCTCAGGATCCACACTCTGCACCACACAGTGGATGGGCATGCAGTAACAGAGGTAAAGCCTAGAAGCAACTTGTCCTCCCGACCAGGAATTGTAAGCAGTGCTGGGAAATTTCAGTAAAGAGGGGAAAAGAGAAAAATAAGAAAAAGTACTGCAAAGGCTGGTGAAATACCAATTATATCATCTAATAGCTATTGGCAGATAGCTTTATTAAACCCAGGGTTCATGAGAGCACCTATCACATAACAGAACAGTCAAAACATGAACACTGGTACAAATCCATAGTGTAAAGGAGTCACTGATGCACTTTTAAAGATTTTAAGTACAGTAGTTAACTGTCATTCTGTAGATTTACATTTTCTTCAAAATAGACTTAATGCTTACTTAACTCACAGCTGGATTGCGCTAGAGTCACCACACCAACAAATGCCATTTAACTTCTCACTTGCTAGTGAGATGTTAAGTGCCATTTGTTGGTATGGTGTATGATTAGAGCACCTAGTCAGCAGTGGTCTCAGTTCATCGTGTCACAGGAGCCAGGGGAATATTAAATTGCACTGTTAATTACACTGCACTGTAACCTACTAGCTGATAGGGGAGATTCTACTGAAACCGCATCAGTACACTCTGACATTTTGTTCTTGCCCTCAAATTGACATGGCTTTGGAAATAGTGTATAGTGTACTGCCATTCCTTCACAAGATAAATGAGTATGACTTCAAGCACCGGTCCGCGTATCATTAAGTAATTTTTATCCCTGCAAAGCCCCAGTGCAAGAGATGACACTTAAGATTTATAACCTCAGCCTTGTACAGAGTAACATCTACTGAAGACGGACTCTGACAGGATACAGGTTTACGTCATCTCATCAGAATTTTTACCAACTGGATTTGTCTACTTTCCCAAATGGAAATTTCCATTGACAGCAGACTTTTCATGAAGCTGGTTGTTGACCTCTGTGGTGAAAACTGATTTCTTATTGGACAAAGTTTGCTGTGCTGTGACTGCTGTGTGCAATACTCTCAGCCCTGTGATAAATCATGTAAAGAATACGTGTACCGGCTTCATTATCGGTACATTTAAAGGCTGTGTGTCATTTACTGTGCTGTTAAGGGTATCTACAAACAGCTTGGAAGATCAAAGCATATTTCCAATGGTGCTTAGAGTAAGTTCTGCTGAATGTTGCACACCCAAGATATCATAACGTTTCGTTGCTATTTACACATGATGATTAACCTGCTGTTTATTTCCAGCATTTTCTGTTTATAATAAAAGATTATATCACATGGAGCACAAGACAATAATAATGCTCAACTGCAAAGCTACTAAACTAGGCTATTTATGCATGTAAATTATTTTTTTGTTGCTCTTTCCTCAATATCTTTTTTTTCCCTCTCTAAAGATCAGTTGGTTCCTCTCCCACCATATGCACTGTACCCAAGGGCTCCACTGAAGAACTTTGGAAATGGGCACCAGGAGGTGTCCGATAGCAATCCAAAGTGACTCTTTCCCTGTGGGGAAGTGCTCGACTTCTCCCTGATGGCACTGCTGACAACACAGACTCACCATGTGGGGAATCTCGGCTGCCACTGAATTGCCTTTTATTTTCTTATTGTAATATCAGTTTATGTAGACAAACTAAAGCCACAGCGTCTTTATCAGATGGGCCAGGTATCATATAGAGAGCAGTGGGAGAGGGAGGAACCTGAAATTTTGCAATACAGTGCAAATCAAATGCAGGTATTAAGTTTATAGCCTGAAGCTCATCCTGGACAGGAACAACCACTGGCATTCAATTTTAAGGGCTAAAGAAATGAAGGTACAAATGGCTACCTTGGACTTTAAAAATCTCATATCTGAACATACTGTGACATGGAGTGGCAGAATGCAGGATTAGGTCCATGAGCTCTTATATTATGACGTCCCAATCTTAATCTTTCCATCCTGGGGATAGCTGCGTAGACACCAGAGGGAAAGGTGGAAGGTTCAAGAGAGCCATTTCAGCCTACTCGTGTATCCTGTAGCTAGCTATAGGGCAACTTTGGCAGAAGCCTAGGAGAAGGATCACAGCCTGTCTTTCCAGCTGTGAAAGGAGTACTGCATGGGAGGATATAGAAAGAAAACAATCTTCCATTTATATAGCGACTGATCACGACTCTCAGAAATGTCCAAAAGTGCAAAATCCCACAAACAGCAATCAGATTAATGACTAGTTAATCTGTTTTGGAGGAGAGAGAAAGAGAAGATAGGAAACAAAATAAGGACATTAATTTGGGAAGGAGACGGGGAGAAAGAAAGAAATTACAAAACCATAACATTGCTTTTCCCTAAAGTCTGTCTGCTTTGTACTTCAACGAGCCTGGACTGATACCTGTATCAGTCTGATAATATCAGTCTCAATATCACTCTTGCATCTGTGTTGTAAGTGGACAATATGTGGTCCAACAACAGTTGGCAAACAGACAGTACCTTGAACTAAAATTGATTGACAGTTAACAAATACATAAATACAGAAATTGATACCTTTTAGTGTTGCAACCCTACCTAATCTGCCTTCCATTTTGCAAACTGATTTCACAGCAGGAGCTAGGTTGGAGCCAGCCCAAAATCAGAACCTAAGAGACAGATCAGTTCAGACCCTATAGGCTTGTGGTGCGTGTGTAGAGGATGGGCTTACACAGTTACACAAGAGAGCTGGGCAGTATTGCCTTAGGTGGGCAAACTGACACGCCATGAGGCCAAACTTTGGCATCAGTTAAAATTGTTAGCTTCAGAAGCCAAACAGAGGATTGATGAATTGGAATCAACTAGGACGTCTCTGAAGGCATGTAAAACCCAATCTTGTTCACACCCACCATCTGCTGCTTGCAGCTCCAGACAAAATTAACATGAAGCATCTCTCATTTGGGACCATCATGTTGCACACTGACACCCAATCACAGCAAGGACGGGTTGGACCAGTGGCACAGATGAAACAAGAGCAGCTGTTTTAGAACAGCTATAAACAGAGTAGACAGATGTGTACTCTGGAGTTCCTGTCTGCCAAAACATTGTTACATTAGACTACAGAGCTTTTATTATGGTTCCACACAAGTTTTTTTGGAAAATTCGTATCAAGAAGAGACAAATGTTTTCAAAAACAAGACTGTTCTGGAAGAGCATCAATAGATTTGTTATAGGCCATATGTCTGGATTAAGGACAGTGGATCAACTTTAAATCAAACAACTTTCTTACTGAACCACAAAGCAATGAACAATGGCCTTGAATTATCTCGGAATTTCTGCTGCTGCGCTACTGTAACTTTGGCAGAAGTGCAGCAGAAACCCTATTTATGCGGATAAATGTGGCTTTCAGAAGACAGTGCCATAATGACATGAAATGCCTCGTTTTATTCGGGGTGCTCTTCACTACAATTCTATCCAAGGGAATAAAACAGGTTCACTTAGGCTTTAATTCATAAAAGTAATGAAGTCTGAAGCTTTCAATTATAAATACACATGTATGTTGGCAGCAGCTCAAGGTTTATAAGTTTGCAAATAGTCTGAAAGAAAACTTTGCCACTGTAACTTTAGAAGAATAGGAAAATACAGAGGGCACATTGGGACCAGTGACAAAATGGGATAAACATCTTCACAAGCTGACTGGATAACCTACAGGTGATGAAGTGGTGAGCGAGTTAGTCTGCCTTATGATTGGAGAGTTACCAAAACTGCTGGATGTGCCACATTCTATTTGTAACATTTGTATTTTTTTCCAAGCAGAAAAATAAATATTGTGCAGGCCAAGAAAATGAATTTTGACCAAATGCATTGCTGGGGACCAGAGGTGACTTATAGGAAGGTAAACCACTGGTGACACCGGCCTCTTGATCTACAAGTGGCATTACGCTGTTGTTTAGCTTTTACCTAGGTTGATGCTCATCCTGCGTTAACACATCAGTAGACTCAACAAGCGATGGTTCGTCACATTATTTTGAACTGGTCCAGGAATATTGGGATATCCAGGAAAAGTTGGAAGCAAATGCCATACAAAATTAAGAGAAAATAATACAAATTGAGAAAATTATTTGCCTGTTAGCAAAAGGCGTGTGGCCCAGGGCTACCCAAGAGTGGAGAGGGAAAACATTTTAGAAAGGGAATTGGGGATCTGTGTTTAGTCTGTGTAACATCATTAGCTGGGAAAACACAGGATTCAGAGCCACAATTCTACAGGAAAGAAGTTCTTAATTGTAAACATACCAGTTGATCTCCCGTGGTACTGCACGTGGGGAGTCAAGACCAAGGGCACATTTCATGTCATGCAGGGTTAGAGGGCAGGGAGATAATTGAATCAAGGCAGGGGAGCGAGAGGAGGTATACAGGCGGGGGTGGAAGTAGGAGCAATGAGGAGAGGGCAAGGAGGAGGGGGATGGAGAAAGAGAGAGCAAGGAGGAGGGGGAAGAGAGCAAGGAGAGAGCAGGAATGGGGGAGAGGAATGGGAAAAGGGGAGGTTGACCTCAAATGGGGTTTCCAAGTACAAATTTTGCTTCACCTGGGGTGGGAGGGGTTGGGAGCTACATTTGTTTCAGCAGCAGGGGGCTGTGGAAGGGCCTATGTTTGCGTATTGCCTCAGTGAGGGGGATGGGGATTGTTGGTGTCCATCTACATATTGCTGGCTGCTTTATTGTTTTCTTTGACATCCTCATTTCTTGTGTGCATTTTCAAGCAAAGTTCGATGCTGTGCATTTCCACATTTCAATGGCTTTCCAGAACTGTTCTGATTCAGGGAAGTTTTTCTGAGATCGTTGAAATTTTATTCTTTTGCGCTTTGCACTACTGCTTTCAGCACTGCTTTCTGTAACTCCCTGGTTGGCTTTGAGTTTGTGCTAAGACTTTTTTCTTTTTTCCCTTTCCAGTTAGAATTTCTTGAAGATTTTAAGTGTATTCTGTGTATTTTTTTTTGTTAGATGGAGACTTTTTCTTAATTTACTTTCCTTGGGTGCTTTCAAAGATGGGCTTCTCCATCTTTAAGTGGCCCAATCACATAGGGCACAATCTTGCCAGCCCTGGGGAGGCGGGTTTGGAGGCGGGACTGCCGGGAAAATGGCAGAATCTGGGGGCGGGTGCCCATCCCGCCCCCAGCCGCCTCTGTGCCATCTTCCCGGGAGGCGGGTAGCCGACCTGTGCCGGGTCCCGTCTCCTGGAGGCGGGAAGGGGATTACAGCCACTTAACTGCCTGTTAACAGGTAGTTAACAGGCAGATAAGAGGATTATCCCCATTTTACCCACACAAGTGCGGGCTTCCCGAAGGCTGCGAACCTCGCCAGGGTCAGCGAGGCGAGCAGTGGGTCTGCGGGGGTCGGAGGGGTGCAAAAGTGCGCTGTGAAGGTAAGTGATGGGTGCAAGTGTGGAGAGGTAAGTATGTGAGGTGAGTGGAAAATGATAGAAAATGTTTACTTACCTTTGTTTCTTCCTGCAGGCTTCAACAATTGGGGATGCGGAGAGTCTCGCATCTCACCGGCAGAAATGACAGATGGCTGCTGCATTCTCCAATGCAACAACCATCTAGTTTCTGCTCACAAAAGAGGTTTGATGAGTCTTGAATAAAAGAACTCATCAAACTACAGAGAATGTTAGTGTTTGACAGCTTCACAGAGCTGTCAAACGATGACAATTCATCTGTCAAAAATTTTTGACAGATGAAACGTCATACGTTGACATTCTCTGTAACCGGCTTCCCCTTAATTGGCCTGCTAAGCCCGCTGGGTGGGCTTAACAAGGTCAATCAAGGGAAAATAGTGTGTGTTGGCCAGAAGTCGATGGGGGCGGGACTAAAACCCGACAAGCAGCACAGTCCCGCCTGCAAAGCTCCCCCATTGACAAAATTGCCCCCATAATGTTTTGTAATCTAATGTTATGCTTATAGTGCCACCCACAGTTGCAATAGCTTTGGAATGTTGCATTTAAAATATAAAATAGATAATTCATATTTTAAAAAAGAAAAAAAGGGCATGCATTGTTCTTTAAGTACTTCAAAATCAGAATTATTGAACAGCGCATAGCTAACTTGAAGTCTGCCACAATCTTGAAAACTGCCAAGCAAATGTGTTGCTATCTGTATCATCTTGGTTCATCCGAAGTATTGCTCCTTACCCTCAGCAGTGATGAAATGGCCCCTTTAAGAAACTGACAGAATGTGAAGTTTACTGAATAAAAACACACATGGGCAGACATGTATACCACATATGCAACAGACCCCTCTTATTCAGCAGTCTATGGTTTAAATTTTTATTCCTTATTTTAAGTGTTTTTCCTCCTTCTTTATGGCATTTGTTTTACAGTGCTGCATCGAGTTCTAGAAACTGAAGTGGGGCAAGTAGGTAATGTAAGGGTAGGGGAACATGTGGGAAACAGTGATCATAACGTAATTAAGTTAGATATAAATATTGAAAAGAACATGAAACAGTCAAAGACAAAAGATATTTGATTGGAAAAAAGCCAATTTAAATTAGGTAAGAAGGGAGCTGGCCCAAATAAATTGCAAAGAAAAATTGGCACATAATACTGCAGAAATAATGGGAAATGCTCAAACGGGAGTTAATTAGGGTACAGACTAGACATATATTCATTCATAAGGCAGATGATAAGCTGTTTTATAAGGTCAGCGACGCTATACCCTATAGTGCACAAGGTATTAGTCTGCTGGTATGGTGGAATTGTGCCCTTTTTAGATCAAAAAATGTAATTGTTAAGTAAACAGAGCCTCAGCTCATTTAGAGTTTAATTGTGGTTTGGCCAGGGAACTGACTAATTGCTCATCAATTTCAGGCTTTGCCTGAGCAGTGTACAACATTTAAAGAATATTTTGTATCTGTAACAGCGCTGGCATCGCAGACATATCTTTTTAATATATTAGAATACAATTGATACATATATAACAATACAGGTATATGGATGGGCAATGTTTCCTCCATCTTTCTCACTTTCTTTAATTTCCTTGACAACACCAATTGTGGTCAAAAGAGCAAGCCAATCACTGCTCCCAATGCCACGTTACATGGGCACTAAGAGGTGGAATAGAGTAGAGATGAATCTTCCCCGCACTTTATATTGGTTGGCACTTGGCCACAATGGTAAAACTAGATCAGAAAGTTAGATGTGGGGATGAAATGAGTGAACTCACATATCTCTAGTCTGTGGCTCACACATTGGTAGTGCAATGCATTGCGCAGCCTCTACCTTGGGCAATGTTATTTTTCCAGTGCTGACCCCCATGTAAAACATTAATATAGTTCTCCTTGACCTCACATACAGAAATCCAAGATGTGCTGCTCTTTGATTTTAAGCTCATGTTCAACCCAACAAAATGGAAGTTACCACTGATTTTAAACTCTCGTTTGAGGGAACTGGACGGTGCAGTGGGTTAAGCACCAGCTTTTCACTTCTGGGTCTTGTGTTTAACTCCAGTCCAGACTGGTGGAATGAAAGTTTACTCTGTCTGCTAGCTGTATTGGTTCGACGCAAATTAGTTTGGCCAGTCTCAATTCCGGTTCTAGTGGGCATGGGTCTACTGCACAGAACTGTCCCTAATTCATCACAAATTGGCAATCAGAGGCCACAGGATGACTGGTGTGGGAAATAGTAAAAAGTTTTGTAATAGTGCAGTATCATAGAAACATAGAAGATAGGAGCAGGAGTAGGCCATTCAGCCCCTCGAGCCTGCTCCGCCATTCAATGCGATCATGGCTGATCATCCAAATTCAGTACCCTGTCCCTGCTTTCTCCCCATGTCCATTGATCCCCTTAGTCTTAAGAAATATATCTAACTCCTTCTTGAATATATTTAATGAATTGGCCTCAACTGCCTTCTGCGGTAGAGAATTCCACAGGTTCACCACTCTCTGGGTGAAGAAATTCCTCCTCATCTCAGTCCTAAATGGCTTACCCCTTATCCTTAGACTGTGACCCCTGGTTCTGGACTCGCCCGCCATCGGGAACAGCCTTCCTGCATCTAGTCTGTCTAGTCCTGTTAGAATTTTATAAGTTTCAATGAGATCCCCTCTCATTCTTCTAAACTCTAGCGAATATAAGCCTAATCGACCCAATCTCTCTTCATACGTCATTTCTGCCATCCCAGGTATCAGTCTGGTGAATCTTCGCTGCACTCCCTCCATGGCAAGAACATCCTTCCTCAGATAAGGAGAACATTGTTCCTCAGATAAGTGTCCTTCTGAGGTTTGGGCTAAGGCACATTGTTGGGGCAGAGTAGAGGGAGTTTTGCTCTGCTTTTAGCTGTGCAATACTGGACTTGGGAGTGCCTGATGCTGACATTGGGTGCCTGAAAATGGAAGAGTTCCATTCCCAGCACTAACAGCCCTCACCGTGATGAACTCAAAACACTGTTTAAAAAAATAGAAGTTACTGTAAATCCACATCAGTTCTGACCACAGTTCTTGATCAACACTGAACTCACACTGGCTTCACCACTAAGTAAAATTCTAATCTAATAATAATTATAAATGACACATTCCCTTATTTTAAACCCTTGCTGATTTGCTAAATAACATGGAAATCGAATGTGTGCTCCCAGTTCCCTTGAATTTAACAGAATCTAAAATAGGAATTAACTGTAACTTATACACTGCTTTTGTGCTAAACTCCCCTCACAAAAATAGGCCATACTGATGAATATGAAACCTCACTGTTTCTGTACCGTTTTCAATAATATCCATCATTTGATTGTTTGCATAAAGCACCCTGCAGAGCACCCAAACATTATGTAGGATCCTTTTAAACTCTCCAGATAAATGAAAAGTGACGGCTTCTTGTAAAATGCTGGATAGTTACAGCTCAAAACAATAACCGCTTATTAACAGATAACATTTCTGACATGCCCAATAATGTAAGAAAGCTTAATATTTGCTTGCAAATATAAGAGACCCTTGTATCACCACAGTAAGCCTTTCTGTTTTGTAGAAATAAAGCAAAAATCTCTCTTTGGCAGCACGTTAAATGTTTTTGAAAAGTAATACGTTTTCTCTCACTGAATTAGTCGAATTGAATTAAAAGAGCTGAGCTTATGTGAATACTCTCCTAGAGTATGCCTTCTTCCTCTAACTCTTACACATCAGCAAAGACCAATCAGCAAGATCAATGAAATTCTGTTTTTAATACATGGAACTGTCATTGAGGATCACATTCCATGTTTTCATCCCATGATTCCATCCACTTTTCTGTGAAAACTGTAAAAAAAAATAGCTTCAACAAAGACACCAGCAAATGTGTTAAAATCAACAAGATTGTTTCCAGTTTTCTTTAAGGATCTCTGCTGCAACATACCACTGTACTCTCAGGCAAATCGACCATAACAGGATGCACCTGAACACCTCAGCTTCACTCACACCTTCTATCCCCCACTTTCTATGAAGGGTAGCATCTCAGTCCTTCTCCTACCAAAGCCCTGGGAATTTGGGAACTTAACAGGTAGGATATTATGGTAACTTGTGACACTATACCAGCTGAGCGCGTTGACGTGTATACTAGGAATGAGGAAAGCACCCTGGGGTTTTTTATAGTTTATTGGATCCCTGCTGTAGCATAAAATCACAGTATGAGTAACACAGTCCTGGCCTTGGAATTGTTGTAAAAATGACTGCATCAAACCATCACATTTCCAATAAACCCTTTATGCAGCAGAAATAAACAAGCCTTATATTGTGAATTTATGGGGTTATTAATTCAAAAGGTTTTTGAATCATTAAACTATTTTGACAGCTGTGGCAACATAGCTGACAACTGATCAGGGAGTGGATGTACAGCGGGAATGTAGCTGATATCAATGGGCTGTCTGCAGTGCAGAAGAAACTAAATCATACTTGAGCAGTTATTATTCACACTTTTACCTGCGCTGAGCTCATCTTCTGCAACTCTTCCTCCCACGTTGCCCTGTTGTTATCAATTCCATATGCTGGGGGTGGTGTCAATCCTTGAAGAATCTGTGAGTCGCGGTCCTGACACAGAGTCGTGAGGTGTCCTATGTACAGCTTCAGTTTACTGCGATTCTGGTTCAGTTCTAATAGTGACTGGACGATCTGCTGGGGAGAATAAAAAGGAGGGGACAAGCCATCAAAAATGGGGGTATGTTGCCACAGCAAATATGGCCATCACCATTAGAACAAGCAAAGCTTGGAAGCCGCCACCACAAAGTCGATCACCAAGAGAAGCATGGGAGGCAGGGGGAGAAAATCTGCAATGCAGCCACATGGCGAAAAATAAAAATGAACACAAAATGATGAGTTACTGACACCCAACATCACAGAAAGAAATAAGGAAGGATTTAAATCGCATGACAACAGTCACAGTGCCTCCCACCAAACAAAGGCAACAAAATCAAGGCAGCATGATAAGAAAATCACAATCATTTCAAAACAATGAAGGTGCAATGATTTGAAGTAGGAGGTTCCACCTTCCGTGCTCTTTGGCTTGTTACATTTAAAGTGAGAGTTTCATTTCTGGTCATTCCTAATTCTGAAAAACCTACTTCCTGTTCCCACCACTATCATCACCAACCTGTTCTGTATCAAACAAGAAACAGAAGACTCTAAACTTTATATAGCACCTTTCATGACCTGAAGACATTCCAAAGCATTTCACAGCCAATAAAGTACTTTTGATGTGTAGTCACTGTTGTTTTCTAGGCAAAAGCAGTAACTAATTGCCACACGGCAATGTGATAAATGATGGGATATTCTGTTTTCAGTGGAGTTGGTTGAGGGATAAATATTGGCTAGGATACCAGGAGAACTCCTCCACTCTTCTTCAATAAGTGCCATGGATCTCAGTTTAACGTCTCATCTGAGAGACGCCCTCAGTGCTGCACTGAAATGTAGATTATGTGCTCTGGTTTCTGGAGTGGGGCTTGAACCCGTGTTTGTCAGACTCAAGTGCGGGTGCTACCAGTGAATTAAGGCTGACACTTAAATTGGGATATTGCTGTTCAAAACAGCAGAATACAAGCATACAGAGGTTATTCTAAGACTTTATAATGCACTGTTCAGTCCACATCTGGAATACTGTGTTCAATTTAGGTCATCAGGCTAGAAAAAGGACATATGTACATTGGAAAGGATAGAGAGAAAAATAACAAGAATGATGCCAAATACAATAGGGATGAGCTATGGGTAAAGATTAGAGGATCAAGCTCTACAGTCCAGAGAAAAGGTTAAGGAGAAAACTCATTCAGGTGTATAAATATGAAGTGGTACGGATAAGTAAACCCAGACTATTACTTTAAAGTACGCCAGGCTTGGAGGACCAGAGAACATAAATTTACATTAGTGAAAGTAAATTAAACCAGACATTAGAAAGATTTTTAAAATTCAAAAGTGATAAATGTTTGGAATAATCTGCTTGGCAAGGTAGAGGAAACTAAAAGCATTCAAAAAGCAGTTGAATGCTTGTCTGGAGGAATTAAGTTACTTGATAGATGAGCCTAACTGGCTGAATGTCCATGAAGGTTCGTATATTCATAATGAGAGAGCTCCATGTATTGGATAAATACATTCAAACGGACTCATGCTGTATCTTCTGTGTACATCATGATTTGATTTCATCTCACTGACGAGGTCACTGCAATCAAGATGGTAGCCATTTGTAAACAGGGGCAATTTATACATAAAGAATGAAGGGGGTAATTAGAGGAGCTCTTCCTTCATACAATTCCATGCAAGCACAAACAAAGCATTGTGTTAAATCTTCACCAATACTCTATGGCACTCCCAGGATCTAGAACAAAGCTTCTGAGATAATTATGGCTTCATTGATTGACAAGAAAATGCTATGAACTGTATGCAGTGGTATTGGCCTGTGCTGAATTGCCCCATTTCAGTGAATGTGGTAGTGAGTACTATAATTGACCTCAATGAGCCCATGATAGGGGGTGAAGGAAATTAGCTAGAGCTCTTGATTACTACCCCACCGCCATTAGGGGAAGAGAAAGAGAGAGGGAGAGTAGAGAGAGAGAAAGAGTGAGACTGTTACTTGTGGAGAAGGTGAGGCTCAGCTGTGATGGCCCAGTGGCTGATTAAAGAAAGAAAAAAAAGACTTACATTTATATAGCGCCTTTCACAACCACCGGATGTCCCAAAGCGCTTTACAGCCAATGAAGTACTTTTAAAGTGTAGTCATTGTTGTAATGTAAGAAACGCAGCAGCCAATTTGGGCACAGCAAGCTCCCACAAACAGCAATGTGATAATGACCAGATAATCTGTTTTAGTGATGTTGATTGAGGGATAAATATTGGCCAGGACTCCAGGGATAACTCCCCTGCTCTTCTTCAAAATAGTGCCATGGAATCTTTAACTTCCACCTGAGAGGGCAGATGGGGCCTCGGTTTAACGTTCCATCCAAAAGACGGCAACTCTGACAGTGCAGCACACTCTCAGTGCGGCACTGGAGTGTCAGCCTAGATTTTTGTGCTCAAGTCTCTGGAGTGGGGGACTTGAACCCACAACCTTCTGACTCAGAGGCGAGGGTGCTACCCACTGAGCCATGGCTGACACATGATTAGCCTGATGACACTCACTGGTCAGGCTCACAGAGGGGGAAGAAATGCACATACTAGGCATTTTTTCATGTCTGGTTTGTTATGTTGAGATCTCCATACCACTTTAAAAATAGCAATTCAATGGATTCAGATATGCAGATATGGTGCATTGATGAACAATATAGCTCAGGAATCATAGACTTTTATAACACAGAAGGGGGCCATTTGGCCCATCGTGCCTGTGCCAGCTCACTGAAAGAGCTATTCACTTACTCCCATTCTCCTGCCCTTTCCTCACACCCTTTTAATTTTTGAACTCTGGTTGAATTAACGGAGGTTAAGTTCATATTTGCTTTTCTTCTCTGCCTCTTCCCTTCTCTCCTCTACCAGTATTCAGTATGACTCCTCCAAGACGACAGGCTCCTCTGTAGCTGGCTGTTAAGTGTTACCCTCTCATGAGTCCATCCTCATTTCCTCCCTTCAAAGAAACTTGCAGTGTGATAAATTACAGGTTTAAATTTACATCCTCCCATTCTGTATGCAGTGCTCAAACATGCTGAAGTTTCAGCTCTAACTGGCCTGAGCATTCGACTTGTGTTTAAATATAGGAATCAGCCTTCAGAATTGATAATACCCACTCAGTTTTTGTACCAGCTGGCCAGAGAAGTCATCCTTTCTGACCAGATGATGTAATGTGATAGGCCTCCACAAGGCTGCTTTTGGATCAGGAGCGGGAATACCTTCTCTCAGGAAGAAGATAACATTTATTGCTTCTTTGTGTAGACTTTGGGGGGGGGGGGGGGGGGCTAAGGGGAGGGGGGAGGAACGAGGTTAGAAAAGCACTTCAGATTAAAACATCCCTTTCTTCAGAGTAAAGAGTTGCATGTGAAATTTGGTTCATCTTCCTTGACATTTAAATAAAATGAAGCTACAGAATGACATATTACAGAAATATAAAATAAGGGCAGCCTTGGATTTGCCTTGATTGTGGTTAGTGTCTACGGTGCAGTGAAAGGCTAATTATGCAGAGAAGTGTACAAACTCATGGCAGATTTTGTGTGGAGATGAGACAAAGCTAAGTGTCGGCAGTAATCCTTCTACTTTACACAGCAATGAATGCATTCCTCCTCGTTCTGTAGGTACAGCTGGGACAGCCCTTCGATGTCTTCAAGCTGTACCATCTCTGTTGTGGCTGAAAGTGAAGTTCTTCTGCCTAATTGGGAGTATTCACTGTCCTCACGACCCAGATATTGAAATGTTTTAAGTAAGTGCTTTGAGCAATATGGCCCTAAAGTGCTGCGCCTCTCAGTGGGAACAAGCTGATTCACATATGGTGAGTTCCCAATCTCAACTCTGCTGTTCCAAGAAGGCAGCAACTTGAGACCAATGTCCCCTCTAATTTCTTTTTCGTGCGCAGTCCCTTTAAATTTGCTGTGCGGCTGCACATGTGCAGTATCTCTTCCAGCTTGAGAGCGGCCCGCGTGGGACCTCCCGACTGCTGTGTGGCCGCTCGTCTGCGCAGCTTAGGGGAATGTTGCTTGAGACCTGATGCTTTTCGGAAGAAAGGAAGAGAAGGAAAATTGGAACAAGAATGACTATGGTTGACTCTCAGACATCACCTGACAAACCAGTTTCAGAGAAGCATTGCTGGAGAACCTAGGAGCAGGATTTCCTGTCAGGTCTTACAGCTAGGGATGATGTCTGGCATGAAGAAAGTCGAGAGGTCGCACAACACCAGGTTATAGTCCAACAGTTTTATTTGAAATCACAAGCTTTCGGAACTATCGCTCCTTCCTCAGGTGAAGTAAATTGGATACAGAATCGTCAGAGCATATATAGATGGAATAGATACTTGATGTCGGTGTCGATCGCGCATATCGACACCGACATCAAGTATCTATTCCATCTATATATGCTCTGACGATTCTGTATCCAATTTACTTCACCTGAGGAAGGAGCGATAGTTCCGAAAGCTTGTGATTTCAAATAAAACTGTTGGACTATAACCTGGTGTTGTGCGACCTCTCAATTTTGTCCACCCCAGTCCAACACCGGCATCTCCGCATCATGAAGAAAGTCAACAGAGGAATAGGAGAGAAAATGCTTTAAAAAAAAAACAAAGAGCCTCTGCTCCTCAACACAATAAAAATCCAGCTTTAAGGAAATGGTCTCAAGCATTAGTATACCTTTTCATAAAATTATTCTCTTTTGTTTTCTTTCTGCGTACCTCTATTGACTTTAAAGCAGTATATATTTTTGCTGTAACGGCAAGGAATTGCTGTTAACCATGGCAGTGTGAAGGAGAAGAATTAATAAGCATACATTTAACAGCGCCGATCACTTAACTATCCAGTAATACTATATGTACCTCTCCTGTTGACAATTAAGTTCCTTCACGGTGGCCCAAGTAACCTCAAGACACTTTTCCCCAATAATGTAATCACAGTTCATTGTTTAGACAAAAGTACTCAAATGGTCAAAAACAAAACAAAACATTAAAGTTAACAATAATTCCTTTTAACTTAAAAGTGGTATTGATGACAAGATGCCCCTCTCCAAGGCTTGACTGTCATCTTTATCTAAGTTACAAGCAAGAAAATCACGTTTGAAAACCAATTTTGTTTTTGCTGAGCATCAACATCATCACCTCTTTTAATGACATGCCTGCAAAGCCAGCCAGCATCAACAATCTGTCAACAGAGCCTGTCCCAGAGTAACATCAATCATGGCCCCTGCTGAGGCTAGTGCTTCAGAACTGATGTCATTTTCCAGGTGAATGTGGGCTGGAAGGTGTGGAATTTGAAAAATGCTTCCAATACTTCAGCATGCAAAAAATGCAGTGGTTTGTAAGTGTCAGCCGTCTTTGACTGCTCCAAGTTGGCCTGAGTGGCCAGCGTCCATACAACAACTTGGTGTGGTAGATGGGAAGCGAAGCATCAAAGATGAAAACAACGTGTGCACATCAAACACCGTGACAAAATCCCAATGGCTGGTGTCAGGCCTCCAAGTTGATTTTTATTTTATCCCATTTGAGTTTAAAAGCTTAGTTCAACTTCCATCTCATGAAGTATCCTAAGATGTGCAGCATTCCTCAGGCCAAGAGGACAGGGAAGGGCGCTGTTCCCTGGCCTCTTTTCTGTAACTGGCTGCTATGAGGTTTAAGAGAGATCTGCAGTGATTTTTTTTCCCCGCCTTCATTTGCTGGGTCCCTGCTCTGAAACTTTCTCATCACTCCCATTGCAAAAGTTCAGAAAACTTAGCATGTGGGAAAATATGTATACAAATTTGCGCCCTGCTACATTGTGGCGCTGTTTCGCCCTTGAGAATACCTGTCGGGACGCAGCCACAAAAAAAGTGTTTTGCTGTAAAAATGATGATCTTAAACAAAGCAGCCCACAGAGAACAGGACCAGGCCAAAGAGGAACTAGATGCTGGTGGAAAATGGTAGAATTCTGTATTTAAGAAATCAAACTGTAGGGTACAACCTTAAATTTTTTTTTAAAATTACTTCAGGGCAAGAGTAAGAAAACTTGAGCTCATGATGAGGAAGCTCAGTGCTAGGAAATGGTATTCCTCTCTAGCTCTCTCACCCAGTATCAGCATCAAACATTCTCAGGCCAGGTGTAACAGCCAGATGCAGAATAAGGCCAACTCTACTTTGCCTCTACAATATAACAACCTCAATTTCAGAAGCACATGCCAAATATTTTCTCCCCCAATTCCCAAACCATCCATCCCTGTAGTCTTTGAGCAATATTGCCAGTTTGGTACTGATCTGCTCTGACTAACAGACAGCTTTACAGTGCAGACTCGTGCCCCCGATGCCTGGCCAAACCCCATTTCCTGTAGGACTTTTATAGTTAGTAGAAAGAGAAGACCCTACATCTCATTTATATAGGACAGTTTTCAACCAAAAATCCCAGAAGTGAAAAGATTAGTGTTCTAAACCATGCCTCACATATCAAACCAATTCCCTCCCACTTGCACTATTGATTGCAATAGCACACTACAGCACTTTTGAACGGACACCAAGTTCAATGGTCTTCGGTCGGTTCAATTCAAATGGAATAGAATATTAAAAGAGGATACTTCATTCATCACTTCCCACCAGTTACTAAGAAATGAGCTATGCTACCTTACTTTGGATTTGGTGAATACTTGTCTTAGACTTTTGGTTGATTGACATGACAAACATCAGTGCAATCCCATCAGCACTGTCTCTTGTCATTTAAGGTAACACAGTTGCCCTCCCAACACACACAATGCTCAAAAATACTGTCATTCACAGAGAGTGCTAGCTGGTGAAATCACTAGTTCAACAATGAGAGAGCCCCCAATTAACACACAGTGACAAAATGTCAGTTAAATGCCCAGCTCTGTCACGCTGTTGGTCTCGAGAACTCCTCCCAGCCAGCATAGTGTTTAAATGGTTGTATTTACACGGATGTGAAACCAGTTTTCTCACACTGTTGGGCTTAGTAACTCCTTCCAGCTAGTATCCTAATATTATTATTCCAGCTCTTTCTCAGTGGCAGGCTCCTCCCAGCCAGCAACCTGTGTAAAGGACTGTATTTATGCTGATGTTTATTCAGCTTCTTTTTACCTTTTAAGCTCAGAAATTCCTTTTGGAAAGGTTTCCCACAATAATCAAAAACAAAAGAATGTCAATAAAAAATCTTTGTAATTTAAAAAAATTATCTTCCCTTGTCCTTTTTCTCCTGCAAGTGGCTATTCAACCTGTGCTAAAGTTCCTCAGGACCTGGCAGTCCTCATACTGGGAACTGGAGCCTGCCAACTTCGGTCTGTTCAGCTGACAGTGATACATCTAGGAAGCTGCACAAACTCTAGGCTCCAACTTCCCACATAGATACAGGTGTCCGACATGGTTAGAGGTATCTGTAATGCAGGAAATGCTATTCTACAGGCAAGTTTAATCATGTTCTTAAAAATTTGCAATTTTCTATGGGGGAAAAATTGAGTAGCGCCCCGAAAAAATTAGCACCCCCGCAGCCGAAATTGAGTGGTAGTGCCCCAAGAGGGAAGCAGGGCACTACTGGAAGCGCCCCGCCTCCCTCTTGGGGCGCTGCGAGGGTCAGGAGGCTGGGGACAGCAGAGGGGGCAGGCGCTGGCAGGCGGCCAGCAACAAAAATGGCCGCCCGGCACCTCACCTTTAATTAGCGCCACCCCGGATGCAGGTAGGCCTCCCTCACCCCGTCGGACATAGCGTCCAGTGGTAAGTCAGGGGGCGCTACTGAAGATTGCGGCCGGGGCGTGAGCGGGGCGCTGCGCACGGCGATGACGTCATCGCCTGAGGTGCAGCGACGCGTTAACGGTTACCGCCTGCCGCTAACCTCCCGCTGAATTTCGTGGGAGGCTTTGGCGCCGCCGCTAGTTGCTTTGCGCCCCGTTAGTGCCCTCTTAGGGCGCTAACGGGAGGCACAAAGCAACCGAATTTTTCCCCCATGTCTTTATTATGTTACAATCCTTACTTCAAGTATTGGGCCAAAAATTCATCCCGCGACGCGAGAGTACGCACTGCGTACTCTCGCGTATTCTCTCTCCAATTGCCGGTTTTCTGCATGCCCTGCGCATGCGCTGAAAACCGGCACTTGGTCTTTTGAAAAGGGGGCGGTTCCCCGGTGCATCGCGTGCGCGCTACAGGCTGCGCGCACGCTGTGCACTTCATGCTTTGGACGCGCAGGTAAGTACGGAAGATTTTAGAAATGGGAAAAGGAGGAGTAAGACCCACTTTTAACAAGGTAAGTAGTGAATTAAGTATTTTTTTGAATTTTTTTTAACAGGTATATCTTTTTTAGAGACTTTAAAGACAGGTAAGTTTATTTTTATAACTTTTTAAAAGATTTTAAATTTTTCAAAAATTTAATTTTTTATTTAAAATGGTTAATTTATTTAACTATACTTATTTTATTAATGTGATGGTTTTTTTTTTAATTTAATTGAGGTTTAGCTGTTATTTTGGGGGGGTGTAAGATTCATAGATTTCACAGCACGTATGTGAAACTTATGAATGGAAGATGGTGTGCTGCCATTGGCTCTAACTGAGTCACGTGATCCCACAGCTCGCACGAATTCACTACGCCGGTGGGATACGCAAGCACTGCCCAGCTGATGTCTGGAACATCAAGTTCGTGCGAGCTGGATCTGAAAAAGCACAAGCAGAGTGAGAGATCGCGGGGAAGCCTTACCCCCGCGGGAACAGAGCGAGATCAATTTCTGGGCCATTACGTGCTCAGCTTCGTGCAGAACACAAGATAGTGCCCGCAAGGATTTTAAGAAAATATTTGAAGTGATTTAATAAGTTCACTTTCTCCTTTTCAAAAACAAAATTGGAAGCAATTGCTGACTGCTCTTTTTTGATTCATAGATTTTTTTACTTCATGATTGAAACAATTCATCCTTAGCCTCCTCCCCTTCCTCATCTACAGGCTGCCCCTTGGCAACATAATCTGCAGATATGAAGTCAGCTTCCACATGTTCGCTGACGACACTCAGCTCTACCACTCCACCCCTCTAGTGCCTCTGTGCTGTCAGATCACTTGTGCGACATCCAGTCTTGGATGAGTTGCTATTTCCTCTCCCTGAGGAAGACCAAAACAGTTGCCTTTGACCCCTGCTACAAACTCTACCCTTGCCATCGATTCCATCCCCTTCCCTTGCCTCAGGCTGAATCAGACGGTTTGCAACTTCAGTACCCTATTAAACTCCAAGCGGAGCTGAGCTTACTCACACCTCCTTATCCTTCCCCACCTCCACCTCTACCTTAGTCTGTTGCTGAAAACCTCTTCATGTCTTTGTCACTTCCAGACTGAACTATTCAGATATTCTCCTGGTCGGCTTCCCATTCTCCACCCTCTGTAAACTTCAGCTTATCAAAATTCTGCTGCCCGTAACCTAGGCCACACCAACACCTGCTCACCCATTGTCCCTCTCCCCACGGACCTACATTGGCTCCAGGTCACCTAAAGCCTCAAATTTTAAATTCTCATCCTCATGTTTAAGCCTTGCCCCTCTTCTGTAATCTCCTCTAATTCTACAACCACTCCCCCAAAACTGTCTGTTCCTCTGACAGGAGCCTCTTGTATATCCTCTCCCTCCCTGTGACACCATTGCCAGCCGTGCCTTCAGCTGCAAGGCCACTCTCTCTGGAATTCCCTCACTAGACCCCTGCATCTGCCCATCCTCCAAGACCCTCCATAAAACCCAGCTCGATGACCAGACTTTTGTTCACTCTTGTTAATAGCTTCTTCGTTGGCTTAGTACATTATCCTTTCCCTACACCTCTGTGAAACACCTTAGGATGGCTTTCTATATAAATGCAAGTTGTTGGTGTTAATTCATGCTTCCTACTTGTAGATTGGTATCAACCTATTTTTTTTTCAGTTATATGTTGCTTTTTGATGCCCAAAATGCATCACAGAAAGTGTGACACGAGAACTGTAATGTGATGGACTAAGTGCATGCTAGATGCAATATTATCACATAATTTTATATTTATATTAATATTAAACAGATCTGCCATGCAGTAGCTCACAGATAGTCAGAGATTATGCTGTTCCGAGGTAGGGGAGTAGGGGTGCACATTTCCAGTGAAAGAATTCAGAAAGAAGTTTGTCAGAGCTCTGCCCAGAGACAATCAAGTGGTTTTTTGATTAGTTCCTGGAAAATAAATTACTAGGGAGGGAAATTTGCTACGGCTCTTCGGGGGGGTTTAAACTAATTTGTCAGGGGGATGGGAAAAAGGGCTGTAGTCCACGAGCCAGTGGTGAGTGTAGGGAGGTACTGAGGAGGGTATCAAGGTCGCAGGAATGTACCGGCAGACAGGAAGATGGCTTGAAGTGTGTCTACTTCAATGCAAGGAGCATCCGGAATAAGGTAGGAGAACTTGGAGCGTGGATTGGTACTTGGGACTACGATGTGGTGGCCATTACGGAGACATGGTTAGAACAGGGACAGGAATGGTTGTTGGAAGTTCCGGGGTATAGATGTTTCAGTAAGAGTAGGGAAGTTGGTAAGAAAGGTGGGGGAGTAGCATTGTTAATCAAGGATAGTTTAACAGCGGCAGAAAGGCAGTTCGAGGGGGATCTGCCGTCTGAGGTAATATGGGCTGAAGTTAGAAATAGGAAAGAAGCGGTCACGTTGTTAGGAGTTTTCTACAGGCCCCCAATTAGTAATAAAGATGTGGAGGAAGAAATTGCAAAGCAGATTATGAATAGGTGTGGAGGTCACAGAGTAGTTGTCATGGGTGACTTCAACTTTCCAAATATTGATTGGAACCTTTATAGGTCAAACAGTTCGGATGGGATAGTTTTTGCACAGTGTGTGCAGGAGGGTTTCCTGACACAATATGTGGATAGGCCGACAAGAGGTGGGGCCACGTTGGATTTGGTACTGGGTAATGAACCGGGCCAAGTGTTTGATTTGTATGTGGGAGAGCACTTTGGAGATAGTGACCACAATTCGGTAACTTTCACTATTGCAATGGAGAGGGATAGGGCCATACGGCAGGGCAGGGTTTATAATTGGGGGAGGGGTAATTATGATGCGATTAGGCAAGAATTAGGGAGTATAAGATGGGAACAGAAACTATCAGGGAAAGGCACAAACGAAAAGTGGAGCTTTTTCATGGAGCAATTACTGCGTGTCCTTGATAGGTATGTCCCTGTCAGGCAGGGAGGAAATGGCCGAGTGAGAGAACCATGGTTCACAAAAGAGGTTGAATGTCTAGTCAAGAGGAAAAAGGAAGCGTATGTAAGGATGAGAAAACAAGGTTCAGTTGGGTCGATTGAGGGGTACAAGGTAGCAAGGAATGAGCTAAAAAAAGAGCTTAGGAGAGCTAGGAGGGGGCATGAGAAGTCCTTGGCGGGTCGGATCAAGAAAAATCCCAAGGCTTTTTACTCTTATGTGAGAAATAAAAGAATGACCAGGGTGAGGGTAGGGCCGGTCAAGGACAGTAGTGGGAACTTGTGCATGGAGTCAGAAGAGATAGGAGAGGTGATGAATGAATACTTTTCGTCAGTGTTCACCGAGGAGAGGGGCCATGTTCTTGAGGATGAGAGTGTGATAAAGGTGGATAGGCTGGAGGTGGTAGATGTTCTGAGGGAAGATGTTTTAGCAATTTTGAAGAACCTGAGGGTCGATAAGTCCCCTGGGCCAGATGGGATATATCCTAGGATTCTTTGGGAGGCAAGGGAGGAGATTGCAGAGCCTCTGGCTTTGATCTTTGGGTCCTCACTGTCCACGGGGATGGTGCCAGAGGACTGGAGAGTGGCGAATGTTGTTCCTCTCTTCAAGAAAGGAAATAGGAATGACCCTGGTAATTATAGGCCGGTTAGTCTTACTTCGGTGGTTGGTAAGATAATGGAAAAGGTCCTGAGGGATAGGATTTATGACCATTTGGAAAGGGGCAACTTAATCAGGGATAGTCAACACGGATTCGTGAAGGGTAAGTCTTGCCTAACAAATTTGATTGAATTCTTTGAGGAGGTAACTAAGTGTGTAGATGAAGGTAGAGCAGTTGATGTCGTATACATGGATTTTAGTAAGGCGTTTGATAAGGTTCCCCATGGTCGTCTCATGAAGAAAGTAAGGAGTTGTGGGATAGAGGGAAATTTGGCCGATTGGATAAGTAACTGGCTAACTCATAGAAGGCAGAGGGTGGTGGTGGATGGAACATTTTCGGACTGGAGACCAGTTACCAGCGGTGTGCCACAGGGGTCGGTGCTGGGTCCTCTGCTGTTTGTGATTTTTATCAATGACTTGGAGGAGGGGACTGAAGGGTGGATCAGTAAATTTGCTGATGACACCAAGATTGGTGGAGTAGTGGATGAGGTGGAGGGCAGTTGTAGGCTGCAAAGAGACATTGATAGGATGCAGAGCTGGGCCGAAAAATGGCAGATGGAATTTAACCCTGATAAGTGCGAGGTGATTCATTTTGGTAGGGCAAATTTGAATAAGGATTACAGGGTCAACGGCAGGGTTCTGAGGAACGTGGAGGAGCAGAGGGATCTGGGGGTTCATATCCACAGATCTCTGAAGGTTGCCACTCAAGTGGATAGAGCAGTAAAGAAGGCCTATGGTGTGTTGGCGTTTATTAACAGAGGGTTTGAGTTTAAGAACCGTGAGGTTATGCTGCAACTGTACAGGACCTTGGTGAGACCACATTTGGAATATTGTGTGCAGTTCTGGTCACCTCACTATAGGAAGGACGTAGAAGCATTGGAAAGAGTGCAAAGGAGATTTACCAGGATGCTGCCTGGTTTGGGGGGGAGGTCTTATGAGGAAAGATTGAGGGAGTTGGGGCTTTTCTCTTTAGAGCGGAGGAGGATGAGAGGCGACTTAATAGAGGTTTATAAGATGATGAGGGGGATAGATAGAGTGGATGTTCAGAGACTATTTCCTCGGGTAGAGGCAGCTGTTACAAGGGGGCATAACTATAAGGTGCATGGGGTGAGATATAGAAGGGATGTCCGAGGTAGATTCTTTACTCAGAGAGTGGTTGGGGTGTGGAATGGACTGCCTGCTGTGATAGTGGAGTCGGACACTTTAGGAACTTTCAAGCGGTTATTGGATAAGCACATGGAGCACACCAGAGTGATAGGGAGTGTGATAGCTTGATCTTGGTCTCGGACAATGCTCGGCACAACATCGAGGGCCGAAGGGCCTGTACTGTTCTATGTTACCCACTATAGCTAGATAAATAGATAGACACCATGCTGCATAAATCAATGTATTTACAGTAAATAGTTATGTTTGAATTCTCACTACAAACTAAAAAGAGGCATTAGGAAATAAGTGAAGGGTTAAATTGGGCTGCGCTACGCTATGCGGACTCCTAAGGCCCCAAAATGGCGTGCAGGAAATGTATGTGCATTTCTGACTGGAAAGTGTGCCGTCTGCCATATTGGGCAAGGACAAACAAGAGGCATCCTTTACCCACGCCTAAAGCAGGCATTAGGACCTTTGCATATGCAAATAAGAAAATTCAGTGTACCACTTGAAATGTGATGTGTGGCGGACATACTGTTTTTGTAATATTATAGATAGATCAGCCTGAAATGTGATGGACATCTGAAGTGGGACGGTCAGGAAGTTTGCACATACATAAAGTTTTATAATATACCAGCAAAGCACCTGTGGCAATGCTCAGTGAGTTGTTTATTTTGTAGACTGATACACTATATAATGCCCAACATACCTGGGAGGGCCACTGATTTATGGTGACTGATCAAGTCAAATTCCCTTTTCATTACATGATTTTGTGGGATTTTCATTGGCGCTTTGGGATTGAATTATGCAACTGCTCATTATTTTCTGAGAACTGTAAATGGAGTAGTCTATAGTTTATATATACAGTCCCCACTACTTATAGTGGGCACGTTGGTGTTAACGCAATTTGCCCGCTGTACGAAGTGGATGGTAAATGGTGAAAGAACATATCGGAGTAAGTGTTGCATGTCTTTGTTACAGTAGTTTGAGCTAATCAATTTAATACAAAAACTATCAGCAGAGCCACTCAGCAATGCAACAATTACTGAAATTTTAACGACTGAAAATTTCTTTTAATTAAAAATGCTTCTTTGTTTTATTTCCAGAATATAAGAGAACTTAGCAGCCTTTCCTCACTGTTTGAACCTAATTGTAACCGTGCTTGTAAATAGCAATACTATGGCTGTAAATGGCAGATATTTGTAATATTTTCCCTGTGAAATGTATAAAAAGAGAATGTGATAAAGGGCAGGTTATTAATATGTCAAGACAAAG
Organism: Squalus acanthias; assembly: GCA_030390025.1. Classification (NCBI taxonomy): domain Eukaryota; kingdom Metazoa; phylum Chordata; class Chondrichthyes; order Squaliformes; family Squalidae; genus Squalus; species Squalus acanthias. The sequence continues at coordinate 81,395,895 of CM059435.1, read as the reverse complement.
CTTCCAACTCTCATATCTTGTCTCTGGTCATGTACTCCAAAATCACACCAGTGATAACCATTCTTAGATCCACAGATGCCGGAAATAGCTGGCGTGTTTAATGTGTTATAAGCGACGCCTTTGTAATTGACTTCAATGGTAATAGTAGATGGTTAGCACCATTTGCCCGATTATAGATGGCTGCCCGTGATAAGTGTAGCTGGTACAAGTGGCGGGGACTGTATATACATATTAATCGAACTTATGTATTTAACTTTCATCCCATACCATTTTTAAAGCTGAAGATATATAGCTGGATGTTATGCAAGATTTATCATTTGCAGGTGGTTACATGGTATTTAGGATTACTGGGTTAGGGTGGTGACCTTTGGCAGGACTGGGGGCGATCCTAGGCTTCGGTGTCACTGGAGATGATCCTGTGCTTTGGTAGCACTGGGGAGGATGTACCGGGGTTTGGCTGAACTGAGGTAGGGGTCATGGAGTTTGAGTGCACTGGGGTGAATGTCTTGCACCATCAGCACTAGGGATGGGGGTGCTGGGTTTGACAGCATGAGGAAAGTTGTGTGGTCTTACATCATTGTGGAGGGAGAACCTAGCTTTTGGCACAACTGTGGAGGAGAAGATAAAGTTTGGCAGAACTCGGGGATGGAATGTGGGGTTTGGTTCACCGGTGGACATCAGCATTTGGGGGGGGGGGGGGCGGTCAGGGAATGGGTCTAACGGCACTGGATGGGGGAGGGGGCTCCTGTGTTTGACAGCACTGATTTGTAAATTTCTAAGAGATCTCTGCAAATGTTGAATCAAGTGTTTTCTAGAAAATAAGTTGATGTTGTTTTGCTGCAATAACTAAACACCACAGCTGCATACATAAATATATATTTTCAACTCTGTCTTCTGCCTCTGCAGAACAGCAAATAAGCATATGGCTACTTTAATAAAAATGTATTTTGAATTTTAACTAGCAAAATTGAATCAGCAATTTTTGTTTCATTTGGAAAGTGCACCGAGGTGGATAGACAAGTAGCCGATGTCCTCTCTGAATAGCCAGGGTGCTGTCAATCCTAAACACTTCCCGACATTACCTCAAAAAACAGTATATATCTGAAGAGACCTAATTTTTTTAGGATAATAAACTGAAAACAACAAAATTAACTTTATCAGCTTAATATACTAAAAATATTACATCACAAAGTTTCTGGGTTTCTTCACTGAACAGCAAATAATGTGGGCTGGATTTTCAATGACCCATGGAGTCGGGTTTGGAGGCGGGGGGGGGGGGGGGGGTGGGGGGGTTAAAGTTGCAGATTCGGGGGTCCCGACCCCATCCCGACTCCAACCCGCCTCCATGCCAGTTTCTCTGGTGGCGGGTACCCGACCTGTTCTGAGACCCGACTCCCCGAGGCGGGAAGGGATTAGTGACAATTAACTGCCTGTTAACAGGCAGTTTTTTGCATAATCCCTATTTTCAAAAGAAAAGTGTGGGCTTCCCGACAGGTGGCTACCACGCCAAGTAATCGGGGCGGGCCGTGGGTCTGCAGGGGTTGGAGGGGTCGATATGTCCGGTGGGCAGGTGAGTGATGGGTGCATGTGTGCAGAGGTAAGTCTGTAAGGTAAGTGCTAAGTGTTGGAAAAAGTTTTACTTACCTTAACTTCCTCCTGCAGGTGTCAGCCCTTCAGTTCTCGGGAGTTAGAAATCTCACCGACACAGAAAGCAGGAAAGCCGTGGTTCTGTCAAAACCTGCAGCCTTCTGTTTTCTGTGCTGGAATGATTTCTAACTCAGCCTGAAAGGAAGGACTGAAGTTAGAAATCATATTGTGAGTGTTTGACAGCTTCACAGAGCTGTCAAACGCTGATATTTCATCTGTCAAAAGCTCTTGACAGATGAAATGTCAGTCTGTGACGTCACCTGTTGCCGGGTGGCCCTTAATTGGCCTGCTGAGTCCACTGGGCGGGCTCAACAAGGTCAATCAAGGGAAAATACAGTGGGTTGGCCACATCTCGATGGAGGCGGGTTCACAAGCCAGAATGTGTGATTCCCGACCCCAACCCGACTCCAACTTCAAAATCCAGCCCTTAGTGTTTCATTCACCCACTGCAGGTGGATAAACAAATCTTATGTAAATAGTGAATTGATTTTGAATTATAAATATTGCCAATAGGGCAGTGTCTATCTGTTTCTCCCTTTTGTCTCTCTCGGTCTCTTAACTTGACAACCTTTTTGAATAAAAATGAATAGCTTATATTTAAAAGTTTGTTTGAAAAACCACTCAAATTCACCGTCCCGTTTGTATTCATATCATTTTCATTTTCATGTAGTTATTTGGCAGGAATGGACTGGATTCCATACTTTCTATTACAATCTCCATGCAAGTCTCCTGACTGCACAGAGCATGAAATCTTAGGTATAGGCTCCAGATTCAGTTCTGATGTGGAGTTTTATCATTTTAGGGGGAGATGGGCAGCATGGTGCGAGTTTGTATCTATGGCTGTATGTATGCTAGCTCTTTATAACTATACCCTGGATTGGCCACTCAGTGTTATGGAAGTCCCGCTCCGTTATCAACCGCAGATGTCAATTGTTTGCGTGTTGCATGCACAATTTACGGTTCTGAGTTGTTGTCCATGCATCAGCATATGCTGATGAAAATTCTTATTTTTTATTCCTCTAGCAGGTTGAGTTGTGCCAGAATAACCCCAGGAGTAACTGGACAAAGTGGCAGGAAAATAGCGGGTAGCAGCTGGAAGTGGGGACATTACCTGGAAACCAGTGTTACGTACTTGCAAACCAGCAGCTTGAAGGGTTTGGAGACTATCCCTTGTCAGTGTTTGCCGACAGACATCAGCACTGCACCAAGGTTACCCCATAACGTATCTTGGTCAAGCTCTTCTGGCTTTTCCCGGCTGTGTCTGGGGCTGGTGTGTTTTCTATTCTCCTCAGCAGCTGATTTGGGTGGGAGCAGGTAAACACCACCTGGTGGACGTTATAACAGCAGAAATCGAGGTAGGATCCTGCTTTAGTCATTTTAACGTGCTTAACGCTGAGCAATGCTTTTAAATTAAAAAGATAAATATTCTGGCTGTTCCATAATAGCTACTGGCTGAACATTACAGAATGACAAGTGAGCTTCCTGGTTTAATGAGGAGTCTGCTTGTTCCTCTGATGACAATAGGTGAAACCAGGGGATTGTGTTGGGACTGACGCAGTGCTGAGGAGGGGTGCCTCAGTGTAGGGGTGAGAGCGCCTGGTGCACCTTAGGGAGGGAGTGTCTGCATGCGGTGATATAATGGCCCGTAATTTCCGATCCCTATGGGTGTGTACACACCCGTACGGACCTCACAAGTGCCGGTTCAGGCATGCGAAGCACATGCACTGAAAACCGGCACTTCCGATCTGTCAAGAATCCTCTTGACAGATCCTCCGCCTGCCCTAGAGAAGGGCCTCTGCGGGTGAAGAGTTCCACTTTCTGCACAACCTCCGCCTGCAGAAAACCTTTAAAAATCTTATGCCTGGTAAAAGCAGGTGCAAGGCCTGCTTTTACCAGCATAACAGTTTTTAACATTTTTTTCCCACTCATTTATAATTTAAAAATACTTTAAAAAAAGGTAAGTTTATTTTTAGCCCCGTAAAAAAACTTTAATTATTTTTTTCAAAAAATTAAGTTTCTGTTTAACATATTTAATTTAACGTAATTTTAACTCATTTTAAAAACGTGATTAAAAAAAAAAATGTATTTAATGTTTTGATATCTTTTTTCAGTGATCCCCATTCATACTTTTGACAGGTCTGCCTGTCAAAAGTATGAAGGGGGATTCCCTTCTCCCATTGGCTCGCCTGGCCCACGTGATCCCAGCGACGCTTGCGAACCGCCTGCGCCCCTGGGGTACCTGGGCCTCTGCGCGCATGCACCAGGAGAGGCCCAGGAGCAGAAGAGTCTTGACCTCAGGAGCCCTCAGGTAAGGGCGTAGATTTTTTCCCGATAGGAGGCATCCGCACGCAGGAAGCCTCCTATCGGAAATTACGGGCCATTGAATACAAGAAAATATATAAAAATATCATATACAGCACCCAGCTGGCCCCTTCAGCTCTTATGATCAAGGAAACAGGAGGTTGGTCTCATGGAAGTCATTAGTTTGTAAAGAGTGAGGGACATGGGAGAGAAGCTGCAAAGTGATGAAGGTTCAGGGTTGGAGGGGCTGGGAGACTTGGGGGAGGTCGAAGCAGAGGGGGGGAAAAGAAGGTAAAATGATAGATTGATTTTCTCCGCTTTTTGGTGGGTTTGTGTCAGGTTTTTTTGAAGCTGATTTGTCAGCTTTTCCAAGTTTCATAGGTTGGCATGTATGACCAACTATCCCTCCAGCTCACTGCGACATTGTTCAAGCAGGTTAGTTGAAACAATGCCAGTGGATTCTCATTACCTTAATAAGCGTTTCAGCTCATTAAATGCACGATACAACAGCACTCAGGCAGGAGCAATTAAGAGAAGTGAGGTCTGGTGCTCATGCTATTTCCAAGGTCGGTGAACACTCATTCCACTGAAGCCAACATCTGGGCAGAGGATACAAGTAAAATATGGCACAGAACCTGTTTACAATTTAGAAGATGTGCACTGTTTATCAAACCATGTGTTTAGTGGTTATGGTGTCATTTGTAAGCCACAAGCTACATGCACAGAAAAAGATTAACTCTCTCCTGCTCGCAAAGGGAACAAATGGCTGCCACGTCAGTTACTGGGCAACTCCTAACTGGTTGCAGATTTTGTTCTCAAATTGGATGCAGTTGGTTTGGTTCGAGGTTTAAGCTGTCCTGTGTTTTGACTGGGTCTCAGCCATCCTTTCATATTTAAGAATATAAGAAATAGGAGCAGGAGTTGGCCATTCGGCCCTTCGAGCCTGCTCCGCCATTCAATAAGATCATGGCTGATCTTCTACCTCAACTCCACTTTCCCCCCCCTAACCCCATATCTCTTGATTCCCTTAGTATCCAAAAAGCTATCGATCTCTGTCTTGAATGTACTCAATGACTGAGCATCCACAGCTCCCTGGGGTAGAGAATTCCAAAGATTCACAACCCTTTGAGCGAAGAAATTTTTCCTCATCTCAGTCCTAAATGGCTGACCCCTTATTCTGAGACTGTGGGCCCTAGTTCTAGACTCCTCTGCCAGGGGAAACATCCTCCCAGCATCTACCCTATCAAGCCCCTTCAGATTTTTATGTTTCAATGAGGTCACCTCTCATTCCTCTAAACTCTAGGGAATATAGGCACAGTCTGCTCAATGTCTCCTCATAGGACAATCCCCTTATCCCTAGAATCAGTCTGGTGAACCTTCGTTGCACTCCCTCAAGTTTACAGAACAGGAGAAGGCCATTTGTCCCATCGTGTCAGTGCTGGATGGCATGTGGTTGACAACGTGTAGCCCCCTCCTGCTATAGATCATGATCCATCTACAAGTTGCAAGAACAGCAGCTGAGGAGTACAATAATGAGGCATGTGTTTCTATAAGTATTTAGAGAACTATAGGGGCGCTTCTGCTATATCAGTAGATATGGTGAGGCTGTGTAATATGCTCTCTAGCATGCATTCTGCGAAGTGCTCGCTTACAGTCCAAAAAGGCATGGACATGGAGATTCCTGGGGAGGTGGCTCCAGTTGCTTTGGAGGCAGGAGATCATAGGATGGAGCATCATCATGACGACAGTCACTCAGAGGTGTCTTGCATGGTACATCAGAACTCAATTTATCAATGAAGTGTTCTGATCTGTTTAATAGTTTCCCTTTGTAATCACTGCCTTTACACCATTTTCCCCACCTTCACATAAATGGCACGCGAGACACTATTTTTGAGCTTTTCCCTCATGGGCATCAGCAGTCTTACTCTCCTTTGCTGCAATTATCTGAGAGTGTCTGAAGGTCGGCCTCATTAAAATTTTGCGCTCTTCTTTTTGCCTCCTTCCAATGCCCTCCGCCCTTCTCTGTGTGTCTCCGCCGGCTCCTCCAGCAGAAGACGTTCTTCAAAAGTGGCACAAAATCTGACATGAGCCATCTGTAATAACTGCCTGACTGTCAAGTAAATCTTGCATAAAGTTCTTAAGACAGTTCTTGTTATTTAAAGGCTGTACCGGTAGTTTCCACCCCCTTCCCCAAGTGCACTACTTTCGTGTTACAAGAGAGTTGCTCTACAGAGATGTCAGAGAGTATTAAAATGAGTGGTGTTTAATGTTTTATGGCGGGGTCAGTGTTGCAGGTGGGTGGAAGTCTCATCTCTGGGGCACACCACCAGAATAAATAGCCCCGTGCCTTTTTAGCGACTATGCCCCTGTTTACGAAATTCAAAATGCCACTGTCCCAGTCATTAGCCTGGAGTTCACTCTGCATTTGTGCCCAGGCCATTAGCTTCATGCACTCTCTCTTTCAGGGAATTATGTATTTAAGCCTTACGGTCTCTCTGTTCATTCACGCCCTTCAGCATCTTTCAATTGAGTAAATACTTCCATCCTTGTTTATCCTCTCAAAATGTATTACTTCTCCACATTAATTTACAGCTGCCACCTGTCTGCCCATTCCTGTCCATGTCCTCCTGAAGCTTATTTTAACAGTCCGCCTTGTTGTTTGCCAATTCCCTGCTTTTGTGTATTCAGCAAATTCAGAAATTGTTCTTCTATGCCCAAGTTCAAATCACCTATATATATCTCGAGAACAAGAGTAGAGTCGGCATGGACGCCTGTGCAATACCAGTTCCAATTTTTCTCCAATCCGAGAATCACTCATTAGCTCTAACCTTTTGTTTCACGTCTGTCGACCAACTTTTCATCCATGTTGCTACATTTCTTTTCACACCATGTGCCTGAGTTTTTGTAACAAGCCTAGTGTGAGACACCTTAAACATGCTCTGAAAATCCAAATACACTGCATCTAATACAATTGGCCACTACTTAAAACTCTCTCATTCAACATTAAAACTATGACTATCTGTGCCAACTTCATTCTTGGTTGCTTTTTAAAAATGTAACTGGTTATTGAAAGCTCAGTTTTTATTCTATCACAACACCATTTCCCTGGTGATCACACTGGTTGTGCTTTGATCACCTTTGTGAAAACAGGCAGAAAGAACCACCCTGCTGCACCTTTCCTACAAAGAGTATCTTTCTCTCACTGTCATGTCTTGCCACCATCACCAGTAACATCTGCGAAAAAACATAAGGTGCATCTATGCTGACAAAGATATATATTGCGGTTAAGGCTGGAGCTCCCCTCAGCAGGACTCCTGACAAAGACTGGCTGACAGTTACAACACAGCCAGACAAAATGGATTCAGATACAAATTAAATGGGTAGTTGTGCTGGTGCTTGTAATCCTTCTTTTTAGGCATTCCCCCGGTGTCGAGGATGACTTGCTTCCACTCCAATATTGTGGGTTCTAAGGTGACTAATGAGTCCGATGCGGGATCTACAGACTCTGCCACAGGTGGGGCAGGTAGTGGTTGAAGGGACGAGTGGGTGGAGTGCTTGGTTTGTCATATGCTCCTTCCACTGTTTGTATATGACCTCTGCGTGCTCCCGACGAAGAAACTCGAGGTGTTCGGCGCCTTCTCGAATGCTTCTCCTCCAATTTGAGCGGTCTTGGGCCAGGGATTCCCAAGAGTCGATGAGGATGTTACACTTTTTCAAGGAGGCTTTGAGGACGTCCTTGAAGCGTTTTCTCTGCCCTCCTGGAAATCGCTTGCCGTGACGGAGCTCGGAGTAGAGTGCTTGTTTCGGGAGTCTTGTATCAGGCATGCGGACAATGTGGCCCGTCCATCGGAGCTGATTGAGCGTGATCAATGCCTCAATGCTGGGGATGTTGGCCTGAGAGCGAACACTGACATTGGTACGCCTATCCTGCCAATTGATTTGCAGGATTTTGCGGAGGCAGCGTTGGTGATACTTCTCCAGTGCTTTGAGGTGCCTACTGTACGTTGTCCATGTCTCTGAAGCATACAGGAGGGAGGGGATCACTGCTGCTCTGTAAACCATGAGCTTGGTGCCGGGTTTGAGGTCTTGGTCTTCAAACACTCTTTTCCTTAGGCGGCCGAAGGCTGCACTGGCACACTGAAGGCGGTGTTGGATTTCATCATCGATGTCTGCCCTCGCTGACAGAAGGCTCCCAAGGTATGGAAAGTGGACCAAACTGTCCAAGGTCTCGTCATGGATTTTGATAATCGGGGGGCAGTGTTGTGCAGCGGGGGCAGGTTGGTAAAGAACCTTTGTCTTTGTAAGGCCCAGTCTCTCGTACGCTTCAGTGAAGGAGTTAACGATGGTTTGGAGTTTGGCCTCCGAGTGTGCACAAACACAAGCGTCGTCTGCAAACTGTAATTCAATAACAGAGGTTGGGACAATCTTGGTTCTGGACTGAAGGCGACGGAGATTGATCAATTTCCCGTTCGTCCTGTAGATTAGGTCCACTCCGGCGGGAAGCTTGTTAGAGGTGAGATGAAGTATTGCAGCGAGCAAGATTGAGAAGAGCGTTGGTGCAATGACACAGCCTTGCTTGACCCCAGTCTTCACTTGTATTGGGTCTGTGATGGATCTGTTAGTAAGGATCACGGCTTGCATGTCATCATGGAGCAGATGGAGAGGATAGTAACGATTTTTTGAGGACAGCCAAATTTGAGACGGACACTCCATAATCCCTCTCGGTTGACAGAGTCGAAGGCCTTTTTGAGGTCAAAAAAGGCCATGTACAGAGGTTGATGCTGCTCCATACATTATTCTTGGATTTGTCGTACAGTGAAAATCATGTTCATTGCGCCTCTTAATGGGCGGAATCTGCATTTTGACTCTGGGAGGAGCTCTTCAGCCACTGGGAGGAGACGATTGAGGAGGATTCTTGCAATGACTTTCCCTGTGGCAGACAACAGGGAAACTCCTCTGTAATTACCACAATCGACTTGTCTCCTTTCTTGAAGATGGTCCCGATTACGGCGTCTCTGAAATCCCCTGGCATGCTCTCCTCCTTCCAGATAAGGGAGAAAAGGTCATGGATTCGCGCCAAGAGTACTTCTCTGCCATGCTTTAGTACTTCGGCGAGGATTTCATCTGCTCCGGAGGCCTTGTTGTTTTTCAGCTATCAGATGGCCTTTTCAACCTCATGCCGAGCTGGGATTGTGCCGAGATAGTGGGGGATAGCATGCTGTGGGATGGAGTCAAGGACACTCATGTCGAAGACGGAGTCTTGGTTGAGGAGATTTTCGAAGTGCTCCTTCCAGCGGGCACTGACTGCCTCTCTCTCCTTGATGAGCACCTCACCGTTCTTAGCTCTCAGCGGGATAGGTCCTTGGGTGCTTAGGCATAGATGGTCTTGACTGTGCTAAAGAATCCATGCACATCGTGGTTGTCAGCTAGTTGCTGGATCTCCTGCGCTCTTTCCACCCACCATCTGTTCTTTAGGTCACGAGTTTTTTTGTTGGACCTCGGCCTTCAGTTGTCTGTAAATCTGTCTTCTTTCCCTCGAGTTGTGATGATGTTTCCAATTCAAGAACGCCTTACGTTTACGATCTATTAGCTCCTGGATCTCCTGGTTGTTCTCATCAAACCAGTCTTGATGTTTTCTGGTAGAGTAACCAAGAGTCTCTTTGCAGGTGCTAATTATGGTGGATTTAAGGACAGACCAGGCACGATGGACACTCTGCGACTCCGGTTCATTGGGAGTCGTCAGGTTAGCTGTGAAACGTTGACTGAATAGGGCTTTCTTTGCAGGGTCTTTGAGTCCTTCAGTGTTGATTTTTCTGCGGCAGCGTTTCTGTTGCCGCCACCATTTTGAGGCTAGGTTGATGAAGATAACGGAACGGATTAGACGGTGGTCAGTCCAGCAGTCGTCAGCACCTGTCCTGGCGCGGGTGATGCGGACATCCTTGCGGTCCCTCGCTCGGACGATGACATGTTCCAACAATGCCTGGAGCGAGGGTGTTGCCATGAGGCCTTGTACTTATCTCTCTGACGAAAGAAGGTGTTGGTTATGACAAGACCATGTTCTAAGCATTTCGTCAGGAGAAGGATTCCGTTGGAGTTGGTTTTCCCCTACTCCTTCCCTGCCAATCACACCTCTCCAGAAGTTTGTGTCCTTTCCAACTCTGGCATTAAAATCGCCAAGGAGAATCAGCTTGTCATCCGTTGGAACTCGGGACAGGGATTGTTCAAGGCTGGAATAGAATTCCTCTTTGGCCTCGTCCATAGCTTCCAGGGTTGGGGCATACACACTGACAACCATAGCGTACTGATTCCGGGTTAGAGTGAGCCGAAGGGTCATGAGGCGTTCGTTTATCCCACAAGGGGAATCTCTAAGACGCCAAACTAGCTCAGTTTTGATGGCAACCCCATGGAGACGGCGTTCCTCTTCTGGTTTACCTTTCCAGAAGAAGGTGTATCTGCCACCTTGTTCCTTGAGCTGGCCTTCTCCTGCCCGCCGTGTCTCGCTCAGGGCGTCCGAGTTCCCGGGCTATGATAGCGGTGCGACGTTCAGGCCTGTCGCTGTTGGGGTCCTGACGTTCCAGGTCCCAAACTTAATTTTAAAGGGGTGGAAGATGCTTGTGCGTGAATTCTTTTAACATGGGGTGGCCGTTACACACCAGCTACCACACGAACTTGACAGAGCAAGGTCTTGGTCCAATGGCAAGGAAACCCAGGACAATTGGAGACCAAATTATGCTGCATGAGCTTAGCACACACACACACACACTCCCACTAACCCCCTTCCTGCCTCCCTCCCTCGGGTCGGCTCTCCCTCACACCCCCACCTTCTCGGCTCCCCTCCCCCCTTTACATTATATTATATTAAAATTATATTAAAATGCAGCTTTTTGCAGAGATGCTTACACTAAAGTTATATTAAATGCAGCTTTTTAAGAAATGCATGCGCTAAAATTAAATTAAATTAAAATGCGGCCTATCTTGTAATGGCTTAGCTCAGTACTGCCAATAGCTGTATTGAGCGAAGCCATTGGAAAGCTCCACTGGAACATCATTTGAACGTGGAAAAATTGGGGCTTTTTTCATTAGAACAACACAGATTATGGGGCGATATTATAGAAATGTTTAAAATTAGGAAAGGATGGGACAGCATAAATAGAAGCATGCTGTTTCCAGTAGTTAAGGAGTCAAGATGAGGGGCCACTGATACAAAGTTAAATACAAGAGATTTAGAACAGAAAGCAGCAGATAGTTCTTCACAGAGCTGTGAGGACATGGCATTCACTTCCAGGGTTAGTGGCTGAGGCAGAAACTATGTCAACATTCAAGATTAGATTGGATAGGTGGATGAAGGAAAAAGGGATAAAGGAATATGGGAACAGGGCAGGTAAATGTGATTAGGACTATTTGCTCATGTGGCAGGTAATTGTCAACATGCACTGGTTGGGTCAAATTGTAACTATTTTAATGCATTTCTATGCATCATTATCTGAAAGTGAACAAGCCTGTGTGTGCTTCACTTCTTTTGCTCTTTGCACGACTAAATTTATCACTCAGAAGAATGACATTTGTCAAAAGGCAGAAGCCTTTCAGCTTCTTCAGGGAGTGAGATACGTCGAAAAGATTTACTGGAGCCTTTTCTCTCCAGTACATGTCACACCTTTGGGTTATCAAGACGTGCCTGTGATCGCCTGAAACTAATAGAATATTAGAACGACTTCTATTTTTATTCCATCAATAATGTATATATTTGAGTTGGGATGTGTTATGAGGCCAATGCACAATTGGCGTACTCTGGATTTTATAAGCAGCATACAACCGACTCCAGCCTGACTTTTGTACAACAGTTGTGTTACTTCTGAATTTGCCGTTAGTAATGGGAGGCTGAGGAAGTTGTCACCATAGCCTTTCAAAGAGGGAGATGGTTATATCATGCAAAAGCATTAGGGGACGATGATTCCAGCTGAACAAACATGATCCAAGGGATATCGTTAATGCGGCAAGAAAAGTCAATCAATATAGCATACACTGCCTTGTATGTTATTAGAAAATGACACTGTCCCTATAGTTTAGATTTAGTTTTCTTTTCCTAGAGTGATCTCAATTTTATTTCCTATGGCTATGGGGTCGGAATCTCAACTCAGGGTCAAACAGGACGCAAAGGTTGTGAACAATGTCCCCTTTAATTTTTTTTTGGGTGCGCGGCCCCTTTAAGGGGCTGCGTGGCCCATTCAAAATACCACGCATGTGCAGTTTTTCCAATTTAAAAGCCGGTGAGCTGGCTGCGCAGGAACTGTAGAGCGCTGCGCGGCCGCACACCTTAAAGGGAACATTGAGGCTGAAACAGGCTGTTCGCAACCAGACAGTGGCTAGGAAGGGTAATGGAATCGGTGGCTATTTAATTGAGAGGAAATTTCTGCTCATCTGGTACTGGATGTCAGACAAGCAGCGTGACAGATTAGCAGTGACAAGGTCGAGATAGGTGGGGTGCCATCAGCGTACGTGTGGAATCTGACATTGTGTTTCAAATGATGCTGCCGAGGGGCAGCATGTAGATGAGAAATAAGAGGGGGCCAAGAACAGAGCTTCGGGGGACTCCAGAAGTAATGGTGTGGAAATGGGCAGAGAAGTTATTGCAGGAGATTTTCTGTCTACGACTGAATAGATAAGAAAGGAACCAGGTGAGGGCACTCCCACTCAGCTGGACAACGGAGAAAAGGCATTGGCGGAGGATGGGGTGGTCAACCATGCCAAAGGCTGCAGACAGATCGAGAAGGATGAAGAGGGATAGTGCACCATGGTCACAGTCACATAGGAAGCCATTTGTGACTTTGATAAGGGCTGTTTTAAGGCTGTGGCGGGGCGGAAATGTCCTTTGTGCTCTGAAAATGTTGAATTCTGCTAGGATGCTGTGTGCCACCTGGTACCTCACCCAAGCTGTTATTTTTTAAGTGTAAGCCTAGATAGCAAATATTGGCCTGTGATTCAACCATGGAACGTATGACAGCTAAGTTACATGTTGCCTTTACCAACAGAATCATTGGGGAAGTCAAACTGGATTTTTTTTTAAATCTAAGATTTCTTTCCTTCCTTTTCTCTAAGCACTCTCCCCTCCCCCCCCCTCCCCGGTCCAGTGAACTATGCACTATCACCCACACAGCAGCACAGCTGTGATCAGGAGGTCATATGAAGGATGGAGGGAATAGACCAGTGTCCTCTCACTCAATGGTGGACACTGCTGTATCTTTAGTGCATTGTATCTATACACTGCCCAGGGTAATTTGTTTTAATGTTAAGGGCAAGGTTATACACTTTGTTTCAATAAGAAACAATTAGCCTTTTTGGAATATCTGTGAGGGGAACAATACTTCAAAAAAAAGCGACTAGTCAGCAACCTCTTGGCCTTTATCCGGTTTAGTTGTCACCGATGTAAATTATGGTGTGCCAGACAAACTTTGATGTTCACTCACAAAGCCACATGCTCCTGGTCAAATAAATAATGTGCCTGGGATGTTGGAGTCACGCCTTGCTGGTGTTCCTCTGGGATGGCTCAAGGCAGTCCTTCTCCCACCCCCCCCACCCCCGAATTACATTCCAAAGAGGCCCACTTAACTGCATCCATATGAAAAGGAAAAAGCTGACAGACATCATGCCAAAAAACTGCGCCACTCCCTGGGACAGCTTTTCATGTCCGGGCATCATTAGCAGTTAACAGGCTTCCAGGAGTCAACAAATAGGGTGTTATGGTGATACACAGGTCACCGGCTTGTGTTAGGTAGTGATTTAGTGACAGTTCCTCCTCCACCCCTCACCTATTGCATGGAAGATGGTACTGGAGCTGTTCGGGAGATGAGAAGAAGAAAACGAACATGTGGACAACCAGTAACCCAAGCAAGTGTTTCACATAACTTGTCATGAAGAAAACGTCAAGATAATATAATCTCAAGCAGCGATAGCAATGTAACCCAGAGGTCATGCTGTATGATTTTACAACAGGTAGGGAAAATGCTAAGTGGTGGATTGGCCCAGTGAGACACTGAAGACTTATTGTACTTTCTGTGAGCTGACCTTGAGTTTTTTTTTAAGTCTTTGTTCCCTTTGTGCAAGATAGATTAGCTCTTAATAAAATTATGCTCAGAACAACTGTATATAATGGATACAAATAAAAGAACTGTTACTGCTAAAATAACATGTGGGCAGAACAAAATCACAATACAAATACTGAAAAAGTGTGTGTGTATAGGGTAGGGCCGGTGGGGGAGAATTTCTGTTAAAAAAAAATCCTGTTAAAAATCCATAATCTTGCATGTATATATGGAGGCTTTTAAGGACAGCGCTCTTTTAAAATGTGTCATTCATACAGTCACATTGCATGAGGGCAGAATGCATGAAATGTCTCTCTATCCAAAAATCATCGGCTAACTACAAAGAATATTTTCTGCACCACCTGAAAAACACAGCAAAAGAACCCTCACACAGTCAGATGATTTTAAACAGTACAATCTGTTTGATTGTGTAAAAGTCTAAAGTCTCAGTTGAGTTCCTGTTATTTCCTATGGAAACCATATTTGTTTAAATCAATATATTTGTATAAAAATGAGTATTTTCATAATATTTAGGCCTATGGACCTCGGCACAAACATCAGCACAGTTTGAGCTCTTACTACACAACCTCCATCAAGCCTTGCACTCCAGATTTTGTGAGGGAGATGTTTTGTCTGACAAAAACATCACAAAAATGAATTGAATTTTTTCACTCACTTTAAAAAATATTATCCTCTAACTTTCTCCTCTTCTCTTCTTCCTGGACCACAAATTTCCTGTTGTCAACCTCAGGATTTCATTAATGAGCCAGCCATTAGAGGCCGTGTAAGAATGGCCCAATGATGATTCCCCATCAATTCCCTCCCATGGGTATATGGTTGGACTCTGCCTGATTTCTTTCAGCACCAACACAACCGATAATATTTCAGCAGTGTTGGAAGATCAAACTCCTTTTATTTGGGGTTTGAAGGCAAAAGTGAAGCCTTTTTTGTTAATTTCAAGAGGAGCCAACGTCATTCTTTTTCACCAGAATAAAATGTTGAGGAAAATGGTACCCTTAAAGATTTTACGTTCAGGGAACACGGTGAACAAGAGATTTCCCAGTAATAGGCAAGAAACACACTCATTTTAAACAGACCCAAGCACCAAGCCTTAATTTAACATCCAGATCATCTTTTATGAAGGGTGTGTGCGGATGTGGAGATGGGGTAAAATCCTACAGCCAAAAACGACATTGGGTATTTGGGTATGTGAAATTAGTATTTCAAATTCTACATTCAAGTCAAGTCTTAGACCAGACATATCTCCAATGTGTGCCTACGAGTCCTCACTATTCACATCCTTTAAGGTCTCACACACACACACACACACACACACACACACAGTAAAACTGTAATGTACCTGAAACATCAAAGGAACAAATTACAATGGGGGGGGGGGGGGGGGGGGGGGAGAGAGGAGGGGAAGTTGAGTGAGGTACACAGTTAGTGGCCTTCCGCATTTCATCTGACTGTACCAGTGACATCTAGTGGCACAACAACAGTACTGCTTATCTAATTGTACTTCTCTGGAGAAAAAAGGGACATTCCAAGAACCAGCTAAACTCTGAAACACGAAATTTGCTACAAATCTGAAAATGTTCATCTGTATGCAACAGAAAGCACTCTCCACATAAGTTTAGCAATGAATCTTAGCCACTGACCTTAAGTGAGTACTCCCCACTGCTCTAATATGACATTTCCATTTTTCACACTCTCTTTTCTACAGCCTCTTAGGAGACTATTGAATTTGTGCCAGATATTATAAACTTACACTGATTGTTCTATGCTGACAGCATTTTCTTGAGTCAGACGCCTTTTCATTCAATAGAACTGCAAGGACCATCAGCCAAGCAGTTCTTTCTGCATATGTTTGCCTCCTTTCCCATATAAAGCAAGTTCCCAGTAACAAGCTGAACAACACTTTTTAGAAATCTTTGGTTTATTAAATAGAAATAATTAATATACACATACAATATATTTATTTTAATAAAAAAATAACGTCATGAAGTTTACATGAATACACCTGCTCGTGTAGAGTTTAATCCTGAGTTCCGCTTAAAGCTTTAGGAATAAGCCTGGGCTTATGGTCTGGTGACTGGGTTTGGCTGCCACTTATTCAGTGACAAAGCCCTCCTGGCACTCCCCTGGTTTTCTGGCTTATTTTGCCTCTGTGCATCCTGGTTCCTTTCTCTTAAGGTTGGTTTTTCCACTTTCTGTCTTTATCTGCTCTGATTTCATTCTCTCAATATCTATTTTTTAAATTTATCCCCCCCCGCCCCTACTCCCCCCAAAATGTTCCTTTCTTCTCACTTAAGCATTGTTTGGGACACAGCCACATAGGCACAGATAGCCTTCTTTACCTCATTAGCAAACGCAGAAGAGATTGGAGAAATTGAACCTTGCACCTTCCTGGTCTTTATGAGTCAGTACCACAATGCACGTGTACTAGCCCACAAAGCCATGGGGGAAGCTTTTTTTCACTTTTGCAAATAAAGATGAATTGCATAAACACTGTAGTCCTTGGTGATTGAACCTGCAGTATACTTTTAAGGAGGGAAATGTATTACAATTTTCTGGATGAGCATTCCATGCAGGTCTCAGTAGTTTTCAACCTATCTATCACGTAGCTTAAAGGTTGCTAAGTTCAAAAAGTAGTGACTCAACAATTCAGAATGTTGGCTCGAGTGTTAGCTTGTAAACCCACATCCACTGGGAGCTGAATTTAAATGTCCACACTAATTTCACTCAGCACCACTGGCAGCTGCCAAAGAGAAACCATCAAGTTCTTTGTCTTAACTCAGGTTCCAATGATAAATGGTTACATCTAACTTTGCCATTCCACTGACCTTTTCAAAAAGGTTGATTAGCACTGCAGTCGCACACGAGTTTCATTTCAATACGTTTAAGTCAAGATAGTGGCATGCATTCTGTTAGCAAAGTGTCTGGAGGATACAGACCTTAATCTTGATTCATCTGTGCAAATTATCCCAGTTTTGCATCCTCTTCAGGAAATGGCAGGCAGGAAGTTATCTCGTTGTATTCAAATGCAAGGTATCACGAGTCATTCACACATGTACACCTTCCACTGAGCTCTGCCAACACTAATTTAGTTTAGCATGAAAAAATACCAACTGCATGCTCCAACTGCTTTCAAAAATAACTGAAGAAGTTAGCAAATTCACCCTGAACTTGATCCCTCCCTGAAGTGTGTCCAGTCAGGATCGGCATTAGGCGTACACTCGCAAACATTCCATCTTCAGCTGGGATAAAGAGCTTGTGTCATTCTGCTTCTGCACATCATCACAAAGACCATTAGCAAACTAGGATAATGTTTACATTTGACACTGCTTCTCAATAATTCTTCATCACATTCCCTCCTTTTAGGTCCCATCATACTACCCACCACCTCCTGACTGAGAACGTGAATACAACCTGCACCTCGGCCTTTGTCTATGCTGCTCACTAGAAATTATACGAGAAGCCTCAGACATGATTTGTCTGCAGTTCTCCATCTATTGCTGTGGGGAAGTACCTACCCTCGGAAGCACAGCTTCATAGTCATAAATCCACATTCTTCACTTCTGTGGTGCAGTGTGTTGGAACATCTAACTATCAGACCCAGTGATGTGCTCTAAAAGCCAAACATTAAGATGGGGAGTGGACAGGTTAGGCATAAAGTTCTCCCCCAAAAACATTATAAAAATGATATTAAAAGAAAAAGGGATATTCCAATTTCTCAGAGTGGAAAAGAAACTTCATACAAACACACTACTTTAAATCTCCTGGTTAGAAAAATACTTGCTTGGATAAAATATCTGACAAGTGTGTCTCCAGCCGACTCCGATTCCTATTAGCAAGAATTGGCATCCTTCCGACTCCTGGATGCTGAACCCAGAGATGAAACATAAAGTTCAGTACTGGCTGGGCTCCCAGAAAAGAGTTGCAATGCCAGAAGAAGATCCCCTGCTCACTTTCCTGGCCAGAGATGGTTTATGGCATGGGGATTGCCAAAAGAAGGAAAGGAGAGAATATTATATGTATTCAAAAAAAATGTAAAGATTACCCCCAGAAGAATTTTTTTATTGTTATTCATTTTCTATCAAAGTGAATGATACATTGACTCTAATTTACACTTCACATGAGTAACAATTTGCCCAGCAGCTGTTCCAGAATAAGATATTTTCCCAACAGGTGCTTTTATTTGTTTTACGAAAAAAACTCATCTGGAGCACACCTGCAATTCATTTTTACACTAACATTTATCTAAAATTTGGTATTAAAACTGCTTCAGAAATAATATACCTCATCAGTCACTTTAGTGAATTGTAAGATGTCACTTTGTTTAAAATCAAAAGAGCACCACACGTTAGGTGTCTACCTTTACAGACGTACACTAAGCTTTGAAACAGATGGGCCCAGCTACGGTCTTACAAAGGTTTGTTCTGTATGGTGCCAGTTCCTTAATTGAGAGAGAAAATGCAATGTTATTAATAGTCGCTCCTCTGACTGAAAGCTACTAAATACAGACAGAGAAGGCCTATTGTGCTTTTACGGCGCTCACACCTTCCACTGTGGACAATGCTTTCTGTTTCAGCTCCTTTAAAGTCTCTCAATAGTATTTAGTGGGGAAGGAAGGGTATGAAACAACACAGTTAAGGTAATGAGTTAAAAAAGAGCGCATAAAAGCACCTCCTCCCAGAACTGATCCAATAGCCTTCAAAGCTGCATGAGAAATTCCAAAGTATTCCTCCTGCTCAGTTACAGTAAAGTTTCTGGAGGTTTTTTTTAAAGATATTAAAAGCCATCTTTGCTTTAAAAAAGTTAAATGGGAGAGTGCCGTTTAGTAGAAATGCTCCCAGAATTTGGTTATTGTAAAAATCACCACATGCTTGCATCACAGGTGCCAACTTTGACGCAATTAAATGGGCATTACATTAAGGAGAACCGGAATCAATACTGGGAGAGCACTGGAAACTTGCACATTTTTTGTAGACATAGGAAAAGCAAGGCAACCATCATATGGCACATGGATTTCTACCCCTGTTATGGATACGTGTGATCTGTTGCATTAGAGATGAGCGATGAGGTGGAACAAAGGGGGTGGAGTTAAATGATCTCAACTGGGGCACCAGTCGGGACACTACAATTAACTTCAGTGTCCCTTAGATAGGAAAGGGGGAAAAAAATCATCCAGCATTCCTGCTTCCAATGACTTCTGTTACCGAGTGTACAGTTCTGTCCAGCACCCACTCTATAATGCACAGGTCCATCCAGGGTTGCTGGTTTGTAATGATTCCGCTGTTGCAACAACACTTTCAAAGTACACTTGCACAGAAGTGCACCTCTGAAATCTGAAGAGCAGCTGATTGTATCTATGGACATTGGATATATAACGGGAAATGGGACAGTTCTTGTTTGTACATCGTGTAAAGGCTTTATCAATCTTCCAATAAGGGGATCACATTAACAGGAAACTGCATCTGTCCTGCATCACTGGAATAGCACAAGTCACATGGAGGAAATCTCTGACCTCATTAGTGAAAGCAGAGCACAGTCATCTCTCGGTCAACTGAAACTTTATAGAGTACTATTAGAAAAAGACACATAATCCTCAACCAGGCTACAGCTCATAAAACAACTTCCCTCGTGACTATTATCACTGATTAAAAAACATAAACAAAAAACCAAAGCTCTATGAATTTCCTAATGGAACAGAATATGCTCCTCTGTTTCAATATCCAATTCAATGGTCATGTGCTAATAAGTTATTTTTGTTATTTTGGGTGACAGTCATTGAAGTGTGAGTAAAGCATGAAGAATAGCAAAATGGTTTGGGCAGTTTAAATCCAGTTTGTGTATGTGCCCATGGCACAAAATTGGCCCATATCTACCTCTTCAACCCCCACCACACACTCCATTCCCTAGCCACTGATTCCAACCCCTCGGCGTCCCATTGGGCGCTGAACTGAGCTTCTGACCTCATATCATCTCCATCACCAAGACCACCTACTTCCACCTCCGTAATGTCCTGCCAATCCAAAAAACACCTATTTATCCCTACTATTTGCTTTTTGTTCCCTAGCCATCCTTCTATCAGTGTGTCTACATTTCCTTTAAAATAATGTGCTGTAATTTTAACAAACTTCTTGTGTGACACCTTATCAAATGCCTTCTGAAAATCCATTGCATTTCCTTTATCTATAATTTCTGATTCCGCAAAAAAATTAATTAAATTAATCAAACATGACGCGTCCGTTGCAAATTCATGTTGGTCATTTGTGATTAATCTATGCTTCCCTAAGTGCTCGCTAACTTTATCCAGTGTTATGGATTCCCATACTGAGGTGAGACAAGTTGGCCTACAATATGATCCACATTCACTGGACAACACTACTCTCCATTAGGGTGGCATCAAACCACACTGGCCAACATTGGAAGCCCATGATCTGGTCGCTGGCACATGTCAGGTGACTGTGGCACATCAGTTTATAGTGACTAACAGTTTACTGAAAGGTTTCAGAGGCTGGTGTGCACCTCAAGGCACAGATTTCTAAGTGGATGGGTGGAAATGGTGGGTAAATAAAAAGAGAATCACACCGTAGCCCACTCTTGCACATCTAGCATAAGGCTGCAAAGCAGCAGAGACCAATTCACAGGATCAAATTGCCTGCATGCCTTATCGGCTTTGGATGCTGCCTGATGCAAAGAAAAGTAGAGGGGAAAAAAACAAGGTAGTGCTGCTCTGACAAAAAAAAAGTTTTGCATAGATTATCTGAAAAAGAACATTTTAGAAAGAGTACATTTTTTCTGTATGCTCCTTTTTGAGAAAAAGTAGGTGTGAGCATAAAGTGGGAAACATGGTTTTATACTCATGTCTTATTTTTTTCTAAAAATATACCCCCATGTTATAGCTTCAAATTCATTTCAGGGACTCAGATAACATTTATAAACTACACAATTTGTTTCTGTGGCTTACGATATAACCTAATCCAAATGGATAGATAACAGCTTTGTAACATAACCCTGCTTATCTGTAATCTCACATATAATGGGTAGAGCCAGAGCTCTTTCAAGTCTAGTTCTGAAATGTAAACAGATCTTTTGAAAAAAACATAATAATTTAAGTACAGGGCACCAGTAATATTTAGCCCTATGACCTGCTATCTTTAATATGGTTATAAATAGCAGCATGTAATAAAGAGACCACTGAGGGTCAAGAGGTGATGATACAGTACAATGAGGTGCAGGCAGAAGGGTTCAAAGGGTCACAACTATTAAAATATCCCTACAAAACCTTAAAACTGAGGCAAAAGAAAGATCATACACAGCATTACCCCAGAGGAATTAAGTGCCCAACACTTTGTACAGACAACAATGGAATGGGGAAATGCAGGAGACGGGATTTGTCGAAGCAGAATTCACCTCATTGACATCTTCATCAGGGCTGTCACTCACAGCAGGGGGGCTGGTAATGACTCACATATTATCTGGTCTCTCAATGAGCAGCTTGCCTTACTGACCCTGTCAGAGCATTTGCCACCCATTGAAGGTCTCATGTTTCAGCACTGATCAGAACTGTCACTGCTCTGTGTACATGTGTAATCTGGGAATGAGTCACATGCACATCCTGTCACAGTCCTGCTGGGAAAGAATGGATTGGGAGAGGAAAGTGAATTTCCAGAAACAATTTACAATAGCTTTGGCCACAGTATATTTGGTGCAATCAAAGATGCCAGCAAAGGAGCTTTTCAAAAAATATCAACTTTTCAAAAAGAAAGTGCACAAAGACTGTATTTTAAAAAAAATTCCAAATCAGAACCCTCATTCTGAAAAACTTCTGTTTTCCTGCTGCAGAAGAGTTCATGATGATCCTGTGGCGTGAAATTAATCACACTTAATAGCACTTATTTTTCTTCTTCTGAGATCCTGATTTTGGTGTGTTATTTGATTCCTGTCCTTAGCTAAGGCCTAGCGTGACTCTCCTTTGACGTTTTCTTCATGTGGAGAAATGCCTGGCATTACTTGGCCCTCTTCCCTGACAGCACAGCTGAGATTGAGATTGAGTTTAGGATTCAGTTGAGATGAGACATTTACAGCTTGTGAAATTGTGATGTGAACCCATGCCCTATTTCTTTATTGAACCGAACACTGGATCTTTCAATCAGAGGTTGGGTTAATGTGCACACTTTCCAGTGACCAATTAAAGAATGCTGTTGACAGGCTTGGAATGGTATGTGACAAAGGGTGACATATGGGAAAACATTTTTTTTAAGTGGATGGGGGTGATAGTAATGATTTTTTTTTTACAATTTCTTATCAATACAATTGATATGTAAATCAAATACATCAGTGGGAAGAAGTCCAAAACTCTGTCCCTGGGAATTGACACCCAGCATTTCACTTCTGATTGTACTCCAAAAAACTGAGAACATTTTCTACACATTGGCCAAAATTATTTTTTTACAGAATTTATTGTGGATGTTTTGACAACCACCTCCTCCTCCAGGATGATGTACTGGGTTAACAAGCTCCTTCTCAAATCATAATCCAAACTATAAACCACATGTGTTACAGAGGCCTACAGGTTATGAAATGTGATTTACAGCCATTTTAACTGCTGTTGAGGAATAGACTTGCCTCACTGATTCAAACACTGACACTGTGCATAAAGGGTACTTTGCCAATTTGTATTTGTGGAGTCTCTTTGTACTTATGTCTGTATATATCCTAAACACATTGTACAGACATCCTCTTCTATAAATATAACCGCTTGTCTTTTCCAGTGGATGCCACATTCTGCAACCTGAAACTTAGCTCTTGGATGTGGCTTGTTGCCCACAAAGTAAGTTTCCATTATCACTCAGGATGTCTCAAGTGACACACTGCTGCAGAGGGACAGGGTGGGGAAGACAGAAAAAATTTAATCAAACTCAGGCTGTTATCTTCCATCTTTCCCTGGTCAGTACATAGTTGCTCTGACAGACAGGAACTGTATCTAATAAAATATAAATGTAAGGATAAAGATGACTTTAAAAAAAATCTATTTTCACCATCAATCTGCCCCCAAATTGTCTCTAACCCTTTTAATAAGGTCTTTAAAAAAACGATATTGTTCTCCTTTCCTCCCCCTCTTTTCTGAAGGTACTGAGTCCATCTGGGGCACTTCTATAGGCGCTGACTTCTCTCTTGTACCTCACTCAAGTGGCTATTCTTCGCAACTGAGATAGACAATGACATTCAGCATGCTATTTCACTGTGGAGAGCATCACAATTTATCCTGATCTCACCCAATGTCAACACATGCACATTTTCCAGCTTGGGTCACAACAAAATTGATTCTGACTGATCTTTCTCCTCCCTGTCTAAAGGGGATCTGAGGCCAATGGCAGTGCCCCAACTACTAGCTGTGAATTGGACCGGTGACCTCCTGGTTTATATAGTCTAATACTACACAGGTGTTATTACCAATTAGACCATGGAGGAACTCTTTCCTTTCAAAAGCTGTTGAATCATATTCTACTGTCTGAAATTAATGGGATTGTGTAATGCTGGAGTACAGTATATCTGTACTCACAGGATTCCGTGAATGAACTATACTTGGGACGCTGGTTCACGCAGGTGCCTGCCCACACAGTAGCTCCCCAATCACAGCTGTGCTACAGGAGGGCAGTGGCTCAGTGATAGGGACCAGTTGCTTCGTTCAACTTACAGGGAGAAAAATAAAAAGTAGGGACGCAGGGTGTGTAAGAATAAAAATATATGTTTTGTATGTGTGATGGACTCGAGACTATTAATATAAGATGTATGTAATAAAGATAAATTTGATGTGTATGGATCTCCCCTGGGCAAGGCAACGGTGCGAAACTTAACAAAGGAAACCTGCAGAACAGGATAACCCCCCACAGAGACACCATCGAAACTCAAGAGCCACTAAAAGGTGTTAACAAACAATTAACTTAAGCAAGAAATGGCACCAGCCACTGCAGACAGACACATGTTCAAAGGAAAGCCAATGAAGAACTACCATAAAACTAAGACCCAATCCTGGGGTCTTAACAATTTAGACTAGAGACAATGGACTTAAAAAGATATAAAACAAGAAACCCAAAGGCTCTCTCTCTCCGGATGACCACGCTGAAAAACAAGAAGTCCTCCCTCTACAGACCAGACCAAGAAGCAAGGAAAAAGGCCGCGTGCATTGCTTGACTCAGGGAAGTACGAGTCTGTGTAAATCTAACCCATTACCTTACGTGTTGTAATCGAGTAGAGTCCATAAATACCAGTAGGCTATTGTTTTGATGTGCGTGAGTGTGTGTGTTTAATAAACTTATTCCAAATTGTTTCAAAAGAATCGGTCTTGCTGTCAATTTAATGCCAGTCGAAATAAAAAGCTTACATGTGTCTTTCTCCCTCAGAAGCCACTCAACGCAGAGGCCAGAGAGCTGCTCACTTGTCTACTATATCTCATAGAACCACAGAAGTTTACAGCAGAGGAGGTGACCACTTGGCCTAATGTGTCTGTGCCAGCTTTTTGCTGGACTAATCCAAAATTAAGCCTACTGCCCTGCTCTTTCCCCATTGCTCCATACCTTCCTCTACTTCAAATGTTTATCTACTCTTCCCTGAAAAGATGTAATGTTCTCTGCCTCAACCACTCCCTGTGGGAAAGCATTCCATTCTCTAACAACTCTCTTTGTAAAGAAATTTCTCCTAACCTCTCTCCTCATTCCCAGTGATAATTTTAAATTAATGACTTCAGAACCAAAGGAAATAGTCTTTATTTACTCTATCAATACCCTTCATAATTGTAAAAATCTCCATTAAGTTTCCCCTTAGTCTTCTCTGCCCTGGTTAGTATCTCAAGTCTTCCCTCATAACTAGTTTTCCTGATGTCAGCCCAGTGAACTGGTGAATCTATGCTGCACACTCTTATGGCTTTCAAGTCCTTTCTGAGGAGAGGCAATATAAACTAAAGGGTACAATCCTAAAGGGGGTGCATGAACAGAGAGACCTGGGGGTATATGTGCACAAATCGTTGAAGGTGGCAGGGCAGGTTGAGAAAGCGGTTAAAAAAGCATACGGGATCCTGGGCTTCATAAATAGAGAGGTCGCACAACACCAGGTTATAGTCCAACAGTTTTATTTGAAATCACAAGCTTTCGGAGCTATCGATTTGCTCCTTCCTCAGGTGAAGACTTCACCTGAGGAAGGAGCAAATCGATAGCTCCGAAAGCTTGTGATTTCAAATAAAACTGTTGGACTATAACCTGGTGTTGTGCGACCTCTCAATTTTGTCCACCCCAGTCCAACACCGGCATCTCCGCTTCATAAATAGAGGCATAGAGTACAAAAGCAAGGAAGTTATGATGAACCTTTATAAAACACTGGTTCAGCCTCAACTGGAGTATTGTGTCCAATTCTGGGCACCGCACTTTAGGAAGGATGTGAAGGCCTTAGAGAGGGTTCAGAAAAGATTAACGAGAATGATTCCAGGGATGAGGGACTTCAGTTACATGGATAGACTAGAGAAGCTGGGGTTGTTCTCCTTGGAGCAGAGAAGGTTGAGAGGAGATTTGATAGAAATGTTTAAAATCATGATGGGTCTGGACAGAGTAGATAAAGAGAAACTGTTCCCGTTGGCAGAAGGGTCGAGAACCAGAGGACACAGATTTAAGGTGATTGGCAAAAGAACCAAAAGCGACATGAGGACAAACTTTTTGACGCAGCGAGTGGTTAGGATCTGGAGTGCACTGCCTGAAAGGGTGGTGGAGGCAGACTCAATCGTGGCTTTCAAAAGGGAATTGGATAAGTACCTGGAGGAAAATAATTTGCAGGGCTACGGGGAAAGAGCGAGGAAGTGGGACTAGCTGAAGTGCTCTTGCAGAGAGCCGGCATGGGCTCAACGGGCCGAATGGCCTCCTTCTATGCTGTAACCATTCTATGATTCTATGGTGATCACTCACAAACCCCAACCCTCTCCCCAAAAAAGCAGAAATAAACAAACCAAAAGCGGAACAGTTGGCAATTATAGAATAATGCTAGAAATAGGTCACTGGTTCAACTCAAATCCACAAAAGGAAGCTCCACATAAGTCCTGCCAGGAGGACTGCGGGCAAGTCAACCGTTGAAGCGAAAGCATTGGCATTTCAATGCCTGCGTGGTTGGCCAGGGATGCAACCGGACACTGTGGTTTACATAGGCATAGCCGTGAATTTCTCTTGCCAAAGGCAGAGTTTCCTTCAATTCCACTGACGGCACTTGACCCTACTGCTGAGCAGTGGAGCAGAAATAAGAGACCTGTCAGACCATACAACCACACCTCTGAATGGAAGTCTTAGGCTTTCACCAGCTCCTTCACACCACACACCACTTAGTCTGTATTAGTTTAATTTGGATTAACCCGCTAACATCTACACAGTAGTTTTTCTGCTTGTACAGTTAGCTGAAGCAGTACGCTACATTGACATCAAATTCAGGATTAAGGATAAAAGACTCCTGTTTCACCATTGACCTCACAAAAAGAACAAGGTTGTTTTCTTTTAAAAATAAATTAAAAATTCCAAATAGCACCTCAGAACCAGGGCAGCTACCAGTAAAACGGTCAAAGAAAGACCTTACATTTATATAGCACCTGTCACATCCTCAGGTTGTTCCGAAGCGCTTCAGAGCCAATGAAGGACTACTGAAGTATAATTACTGTTGTAATGGAGGCAAACAAAACAAAGCTTTGTCATGTCTTTACACTCCCAATCATTCACTGCTCCCCCTGATCATTGCTACTAGTTTAAATGAAGCTTTTCCAACTGGTTCCTGACCATCTTTTTAAACTTGCCCGAGGATAGCCTTGAGACATGCACTCTCCCTCTTCGCTCTGTTAGTAACCTGTATTGGCCAATCAGAATGCTGAAGACTCTACAAAATGTGTGGGAATGTCACATTTTTGCAATAACAAATAGCTAATTAAAGAGTCTGAGCTAATTTGTTGAGATAGAAAGAAATCAATAACTGCATGAACAGTTTGGAATAGTCTAAGCATTAATGAATACCCAGAATTGAACTGGACTGAAAAACTCTGCCTTCTTTTGAATAAAACTACTTTAGAGAACTTAAGGAAAAGTTGCTAATTTTCTTAATGCTCAGACTGACACACTATAGGGACAAAACTCTGCCTGTTTAAATATAAATTTAAGGAGACACTGAGGCCCCAAAGCCCATAAAAGGTTATATTTATAATGGCAGATTTTATTGTGTCTATTTGCCCTGGCGCTGGACAGGACCAGCACCTGAAATGTGCTGTTACTGTCCTAGGCCAGGAACAATGGGCTTTCCGGACAAGGGCCACTGGGGTACTCCTGATGCAGGCCAACCCGGCAGGTCCTTGCACTGACAGAAAAGGCAGGAAAGTGAGACGTAGCTGCAGGTCTCTCAGGGCTGAAGTTGCATGTTGGGCAGTGGGACCTTCTGGCTGCTGATAAAGATCATCTGGGGAAGGTTTAAAATTTTGCAAAAATTCCTACCCCCAGGACCTATGAGGACCCTCTGGTTGGCAAAGGTTTAGGGGCAGGTTTTGTGTGTAACCTTGCGTAGGGGTGTCCAGTCAGCTTTCAATCCAAAAAGTGAGGTAGAAGGCTGGGAACGCCTTTCCCACCTCATCAAGATGGCTCCAACCCTCAATGCCCTCAGGAAAGCCTTATAAATTGTGGGGCTATGTAAAAGAGCAGAGATCTGGCAAATTGAGTCTCTGGCCTTTTTCCTGGCCTTTGCACCTGGGAAAATGGATGTTTCCTGTCAGAAAGGGTCAGGAAAAAAAAAATCACTCCTACACGGTCAAGTGGGTAAAAAATGCTTTTGTGAATGCAACAAAATCTGAACACATTTGTTATATGAAATTAAGATTTGTGACCCAAGTTCTTTAGTGAATCGTGACTGTTAAACAGTATCCTTATATTTGTTAGAATTACCCGGATTCTGGTGGTTATCATTTTTGGGGATGATTCCTTAACAACTTAAAGCCTGCAACACTCACTGGAGACTAGGTGGTGCAATTGGGATGCACAGCTCCTTTCAATTCAGGATCTGTGCAACACTATCCTTTCCTTCACCTCTAAGGACTGGATTTGAATCCAACCCAGACTGGCGAGATGAAAATCTGCCCTCAAGCTTTTCTGATGACATAGTGGATAAGACTCAGTGTAGTACTAAGCTACAAAAAGTTCCAGGTTCAATTTCCAGTCTGTATTGAGTTAGCTGATACCAGCCAGGGCAGTAGTTGGGTTGCGACAATTGGTCTCTGCTCCCCTTGACTATGAAGGGAAAAATTGCTATTCAGTGGTCTCTGCCACACAGTGAATGTGAGGTGAGAATAGATTAATCGTCTGTGAACAGTCATTGTCTAGGTTCAAACACGAAGGATGGGGACTAGAGCTCCTCTACAAACTTTAAGGGTTTTAAGTGAAATAGGTTTGGGATAGTCGCAACTCAATTCCTAGTGGGTTCATGTCCATAGCCCAAAACATCTCAAGCTTAGAAATGTAGGGATTTTAGTGGTGGAAATCCTGCACAGTGGATTGGAGGGGCAACAATTTGGGGCAGAATCCGTTGCCATCAGGCTTCTGGCAATGAGAACAAGCTCTAACAGGAGAGGGAGGGGGAATAGGTGCCCCACCATACTTCAGGTGGCACACCAATACCACAATTTCTGGGCTCATGATTTGACACAAATTTATACTAAAATGGCAACCTCACTTGGAGAGGCAATGTGACTAGTTCAAGCGACTGTTCTTTATATTTATTGAATACACTATATACACTGAAAATTTAGAAGTAAAATTATGTTTAAAAGTAGAGAATACTAGCATTAGCAAGTTAACAACAACAGTTGTTGATTGGTGGAGTTATTTGATTCATGTCTTACACACTTAGCAGTTTCTACTGCGTGACAAAATAAAACTGCTCTGAGGAAAACTTCGAATGAATTCAGCCCCAATAACTGGCATCTCCAATACTTGCTTACATTAAAGAAGATACAGTTTGTATTTTTGGAACAGAGCCACTATAGAAAGAGAAATAGTGCAAGTAAGTGTGAAATTTCTGGAATACAGCCAGCTCCCAATCAGCCTAGAGACATGGATAATGCAAACCAGGGGTTGTGTCATGCCTTTGTATACTGGGGAAAATTAAGTAAAAATAGGAAGGTTACCACATGACTAAGTGAGGCTGATCCACATGATTCTGCTGATGACAGTCCTGCTCATAACCCAACCCTGTCTTTGATCCTAGTCATACCGCAATTCAGTGGCACTGAAATCAATCAAACTCTGGACCCTGGTGGGCCATTGAACCATCAAGGGTTTGTTCTAAACTGGAAAAATGGCAGGCGGTTTCACCCCGGTTTACCAAACATTGGGTTACAGTATAGCTAGAAGCTGGTTTCTGTGCTGGACCGTGCCTCTCAATGCAAAGCACAATATCATTGTGCGTTCCATTGTTGGGCAATCAACTCCACACAGTAACAGCAGGCTAGTATAACTGGCAGTATACTGTACCTAACTTGGGAAGGTTTCATGCTGACACTGTATGCCCACACCGGTAAAGTATTCTATTTTATATGATAAACATTCCTACCCTGTTGACCACAAAAATTCAGGAAAAAATGGTATATTGGGCTGAATACAAGAGTTGTTGGGGTACATTCGCCTAGCCCAATAAACCAGAAATGGGCTAAACAAATGTTATTTTGTTATATATGACAATCTGTATAGTTGATCCTTTTAAAATGTGAGACCCAAATTATTCTTAATTTAACTAAGCAAGGCTGGCAGTTGATGGCAAGAAGCTTCTAACAACATTTAAGGACCATTCCTAAGATATAAAGCAGCACCAAAACACAACACCCTGCCTCATTAGAAATCAGGATTCTGCTTGTTTGAATTGACTGAATGCCATTATTAACCTTGCCAATTCCAGGAGGTGGACATGGTCTACTGGAACTGTGGTGAAAGGTAGTATTAAACAGATCATGGAGTAAAATATTCATAATACAGCCTGAATTTCACTGGAAATCTAGAAAAGAAGTGAATAGTTCCCATGCAGAAATTAGATATTCAGACTGGGAGCCAATATTTTACACGACCTTATTCCAAAATATACACAACTGTAAAGGCTAAATCATCTACAAGCTCCGCATACCACTAGTTGATTAATTTTTCAGGCTGGTCAGCAATCTGAAGCCAGGTATTAAAAATCGAAGCAAAATCCAGAATGAGGCAGCATAGCACTACTGCTCCTAGAATCCCAGGTTTATCACAGAAAATGGGCAATACAGTGGACAGGTCCACACAACAGCTAAAACATAGTGCATTTCTTTTTGAGTAAGGTTAACATTCCCTCTTTTTAATATGTTCGCCTGGTACTTAATTGTCCCACCACTCTAGGGTGCTGTGTATGGGTGCTCCAATGTGCTTTGACACCTCATTGGCTAAATCGTTTTTTAATATAAATTGTTTAATAGATATCAATAAAAATACTGTGGCCCTGATTTTAACTCTGGGCGGATTTAGTGCGGGTGGGTAGCAAGATGAATTCAAAACTCACCCAGAAAACAGGTCCGGGGTACAAACAGGAATCCAGGTTAATGCCATCAAAAGTGTTAATTGTACTGAACCTGTCTAGATTTGTGTTGGTGAAAATGTTCAAATAACTTTAAAACAATAGTGATGCAAATTAGAAATTTACAATGTAATAAAATCCTGACAAATGCAGGTTAAGTAATTTGCGGAAATTTTTTTTCTTCGATCAGGATAAACTCAAGATGAAAACAGCCAGGTGGAAAATCTCTCTACTACTGTGCACTGAATTAATCACTTGGAAATTCAGCCTGAACAAAAACAAAGGAAACTAAACCAAAACAGACATTGCAATGAAGTCTTCAGAGATTTGAAATGTGCTGCTCTGTCCTGGTGAAGCTATGCTATTACTTACTGCACCAAGCATTCAAAAGCAAATTATTAGGTTTTGGTTTGGGTCAGAACTCCGTTCCCTAGTCACCGACTCCATCCCTCTCCCTGGCAACTGTCTGAGGCTGAACCACACTGTTTGTAACCTCGGTGTCATATTTGACCCCGAGATGAGCTTCCGACCACATATCTGCGCTATCACTAAGCCCGCCTATTTCCACCTCCGGAACATCGCCATCATCTCCTGCTGAAACCCTCATCTATGCCTTTGTTACCTCTAGACATGACTATTCCAACACATTCCTGGCCAGCCTCCCACGTTCTATCCTCCATAAACTTGAGGTCATCCAAAACTCTGCTGCCTGTGTTCTAACTCGCACCAGGTCCCATTCACCCATCACCCCTGTGCGCGCTGACCTACACTGGCTCCCGGTTAAGCAACGCCTCGATTCTAAAATTGTCATCCTTGTTTTCAAATCCCTTCATGGCCTCGCCCCTCCCTATCTCGGTAATTTCCTCCAGCCCTACGAGATATCTGAGCTCCTCTAATTCTGGCCTCTTGCGCAACCCCGATTTTAATCGCTCCACCATTGGTGGCTGTGCCTTCAGCTACCAAGGTCCTAAGCTCTGGAATTCCCTCCTTAAACCTCTCCGGCTCTGCCTCTCTACCTCTCTTTCTTCTTTTAAGAATCTGCTTAAAACTTACCTCTTTGACCAAGCTTTTGGTCATCTGCCCTAATATCTCCTTATGTGGCTCTGTGTCAGATTTTGTTTGATAACACTCCTGTGAAGCGCCTTGGGACATTTTACTCTGTTAAAGGCGCTATATAAATACAAGTTGTTGTTGCTGTTGAAATTCTACACAATGGGAGTGAATAGAAAAGGATTTAACAACGTGAGAACAGACAAAAAGTCAAAGACAAGTAAAGGCAATCTGACCGACTGAAGCTCATCCGCTAGTACCCTAACTTTCCAAACCGAGCATTCACCTGCATTTTGAACAGCCCAAAGTTTTCACCTCTATCACCTTTCCTGGTAGATTATCCTAGACATTTCTCACCTTTTGCATAGAAAAAAATTCTTTCTGATACCTAATTTAATTGCATTTTCACTCATTTATATCTTATGACCTCTAGTCCTAACTGCCTGCCTTACTTTAAACTAGTATTCTGGATGTATCTTTTTGAAGCCATCGAATATTTTATCCACTTGAATAAGTCCTCCTCTTAACTGTCTCCCCTCTAGCCTGTACAGATTGAACTTCTTTTTTAAGATTTATTCTCTGGATTTGGCGTAGCTGGAAAAACTGGAATATATTGCCCATCTCTACTTGTCCTGAAGCTGTTTGATATAAGTGAATGGTTTGCTACACTACTTCAGAGGGCAGTTAAGAGCAGTGTTCCCTGTAAGATGCGCGACCGCGCACTGCTCCAGGGATCCCGCGCAGCCAGCTTGCTGGCATTTCAATGTAAAAACCGTGCATGCGTGGTATTTTGAATGGCCCGCGCAGCCCCTTAAAAGGGCCGGCAGGGCCCAAAAAAATTACAGGGAACATAGATTAAGGGTCAACCATGTTGGTGTGGGACTGGAGTCACGTGTAGGCCAGACCGGGTTAGGACAGCTGGTTTCCTTCTCTAAAGGACATTAATGAACCAGTTGGGTTCTTACGACAATCCGACAGCTTCAAGGTCACTTTTACTAATACTAGTTTTTTTATTTCCAGATTTTGTTCTTTAAACTAAATTCAAATTCTCACGTTCTCTGGACTATTAGCCCTGGGCTCTGGATTACTAGTCCATAACAGAACCACTACACTACCATACCCGTATCTTGTTCATCCCCTTACACCTCAAATCATTTTGTTGCTTTTCTTCGCAACTTCTCCAGTGCTTGCACATCCCCTTTGTAGCTTGGGGACCAGAACTGCAAACATTATTTCAACAGTGCATTGTAAAGTCTTAGCACATTTGCATTAGATTTATATTCCACCATTCTAACTATATATTTTAAATTGCCTCACACATTATCTAGACATTGTCAGTGATGAGTCCACTATTATTCCCAGTTTCCTTTCTGAGTCTCCTTCTGGTAATTCTGTTCCATTCATTTTCTATGTATGCAATACATTATTTTGCCTAATGTGCAATACAGGTACTTTACATTTGTCAGTGTTGAATTCAAGTATCAAATGGCTCTCATTTGCATAAATGATCCGAATCCTTCTGCAAAGCCATAGCTGTACCCTTAGATCTCTACTGCTCTCCCTATTTTGCTGTCATCTGCAAATTTTACAATTCTGCATTTGGTTTAAGAATCCCGGTATAGCCTGCATTCAAATTTCCACCAGCTTGGCTGCTCAGGGCAAGTTCACAGACAGACACTTTACCTGCTGTAACAGCAACTTCTGCAAAACTCTTTAATTTCATAATTTTTTGAAACATTTATTTATTGTGGAGGGGGGAAACATCTTTTTAAACTTGACTGGGAAAACAATCATTGTCAATGATGTCACCATGTCAACTTGTTCCATATTTTTTAATTCACACATTAAACATTCTTGCATGACAATTGAAATAAACGACAATGCCTCAAATACCTACAGTAGTGAGTTATAATCCGGCTTTATGTTTTGTGTAATAATTACAACATCTAAACTAAAAGTCTTTAGCTCCTAAAACATGAGGGTTATTCTATGATCAGTATTGTTATGCACCTTACTGACAAACTTATTTATTTTGTCACTCTAAATTCAGCATTTTAAAGTCTAACATTGCACATGGTGAAATTTTGAGTTATATTAAGTCAAGAGTCCTGCAAGATGAGACACACGACTCCAAACCCAAGTTGAGATCATAGACATATCTGATAAAAACAGCTTCCAATAACCACTTTTACTAATTCCATACAAAAGTGTTTGTTTTCAATCTAAGACATGGCAAGAGGTGTGAGTTTTCTTTGAAGTCCATCTTGTTTGACCTAGAAGCTGCAGGATGCCGAGATCAGGCAAGAACAGTCTGTAAGGCAACAAGGTGTTGAAGCTGGTGTCAATCACTGCCACCTATTCAAATGCTAAAATGGGTTCCTGCTTGCCCTTAACTGCTACAAATGAGTGAGGCAACATAAAACTCCTCCTTGAGCAGAACAAACCACTCCAAAATGAACAAAGAGCCCAAAGGTGGAGGGCAATAACAGACCCGAACATATTAACACACCAAAAACAAAACGACTCAACCTTCAGACTGTGTCATTACCTGGCAGAGACGGGAGGGAGGGCAAGAAATCAGCAGAAACAATTAGCTGAACAATTCTCATTCAACTCATTACAGTCTTTTCCAGTTTAATGTATAGGCCAGTCACAGGGCAGGACCCAAAATAAAAAATAAAAGCCCTGCCTATGTGCAAATAGTTGCTTTTACATTGTTCTTGTGCTGCTGACTCCCAATGTAGCTGGTGGCAGCTGTAAGCTGAAGTCAGCAGATTTTTCTATTGGATCTGTGGAACTGGATTTCCTGGGTCCAGTAAATGCACTGTGCCAGCAGCAGTACGATCCCTGTAATAAAATCAGGATGTCAGCACTTTGCACACGTGCACTGGCCAAACTTCAGAGCCATTCTGTGCATGCAGAATATACAAGCGTTTCCAGTTGCTCATTTGATGTATGGAATCCAGTTTACAACCAGTACACATGTAGAGCAGCTGCAGCATTGAAATGTAAATGTAGGAGAGTAGTGCACTTGGGTCACTCTACTGAGACCTGGCCTGCCGACTAAAAGCAACTAATGTTAGTCAAAGTCTTGCTGGAGTCTTAAAAATTTTGCAATTTCATCAGCACTAATCCCCATCCCATTTTCTCCCTCTAAAACCTGATTTACATGACCAAGTCATTTATATTTGGACCCTCATCACCCCTCACAAGTCACATTCCTGAGCCATATCTAAATCTGGACTTATTTACATTCGAAGGAGTTTTTCGATGAACATGAGGCAGTGCTCAGAGGTAGACCCGTGACCTCGGAGCACCTCGCTCCCCCTTTTACTGTCTTAGTGTGTCATTAGTCCCTGTTGGAGGGCCACTGACAAAGAAACACTTGTTTTCTGAACCTCTGAACTCTGCTCTCATGACCCATGAAAGGTCAGGTCCTGGATGCCTTTGGTACCCCAGACTCCCAAGTTTTTACCTGCTTTGTGACCATGAATAATCTGTGAGGATCAACCTTTATCAGTTGCCTTCACATAATTTTGCAACTTATTAGGTCACCTTAGTGTCTCCCCTTTTGCATGGAAAACAGGGCCACCATCTTTAACTTTTCTTCACAATTTATATTCCTGAGACTCAGTATTTTATCATCTTTGCTAATCTGTGTTAAACCCTCTCCACAGCAATAATATCCTTCCTGTGGCAGGCTAACAAACACTGCCATCAGTGCTCCAGATGGGTCCAATGCTTTATACAGAATATAATCCCCTTTGATTTGCAGTCCATGCCTCAGCTAATGTAGTCTTGCTTGCTACTTTCAACGCAGCCACATACTGGCTCATGATTTCAATTATTTTATTGTAATAACCCTCAAATCCCTTTAATTATCAAAGCACTGTTGGTCCATGTAAACACTGTGGACCCATAATGTGGTTGTAGTACAGTGATGCCAGGAACACTGCACATGCCTACAGCATTACAAGCAGACCTCATCCCATAATGCATAGTCAGCTAATTTAAATATTTACATGGTGCTTCCAGTGCATCGCGTTTGACACAGTGGAAGAGTGACACCTGTGCTTAAAGCTGTGCCTGTATTTTTCTTTTTTTTAAATGGCTTGGGGAATTAAAGGCCTGAATCACCAATGAGGAATTGGAAGCCACAATGCAGGAGGTGCTTCAATGAAGCGTGGCTCCATTTTTTATGACAGGGCCAACCAACAAGCTCATCACACTTTTTTTTTAACCTGT
Organism: Squalus acanthias; assembly: GCA_030390025.1. Classification (NCBI taxonomy): domain Eukaryota; kingdom Metazoa; phylum Chordata; class Chondrichthyes; order Squaliformes; family Squalidae; genus Squalus; species Squalus acanthias. The sequence continues at coordinate 81,359,965 of CM059435.1, read as the reverse complement.
CCTCCCTTAAAGCATCCATTTCAAAAGGGCACTGAGAACCTCCAGCACTGCACGGGAGTTCCAGACGCCCTACAGGGTCGGGGGCAGCGGGGTCTTGGACTATATCTCAAACTTAGGGGCCCAAATCAGCCTTTTTTGAGTTAGGATGTAGACTCAGTGTGCTGGAAGCTCTTTCGGCAACAGTTTAATAAAAAAAAAACTCTCCAAAGACAAAATCAGAAACAAGCATTAAACTGATGCTGTAAATGTTAGTTTCTTATTGGTCAATTTAGATTACCTAATCAAGTTCCTTGCACGTGAAGTTAAGAGTCACGTTGTTCCAATTAAAAAAAAGAGTTTAAAAAAAATTAGAGAGAAAAATGCTTGAAGCCTGACTCCTGCTAGCCTCCCAGTCATGGCAATCGCTGGGAGTTTGCTTGATTGCCTTCGGGGGTTGGAGAGGAATTATCCATTTTTTTCCTAAATTGGCCTAAAGCTTTTCCTGTTTTGTTGTCTCTCCCAGAAGATTGCATGACTGGGTATGGGAGGGGCTGGGTATGGGAGGGGCTGGGGTTGCTGGTGTGTGCAGGTTGTTCCATGTTGGAATGGACAGGTTTGATGAACCAATTGCCTGCCCCTTATTGTAAGAGTTGGGCATGACACCTGCACACTACCATTTTGTGGCACCAAGCATTACTGTTCCAAAATGCTGTGGCAATGCATTGTTTTAGGAAGATTTCCTTTGTTTAGTTTCAAAAAGTCTTTGCTAAAGAGAAAACAAGTATGAGTGGCTTTTAATGAGAAATAAGGCACTGTGAATCATCCAATTGCATAGTGACAATAAACAGGTGTTTCTTGCACGCTTCTTGGGACGGAAGAGAGAAGAGGAACGATTTCCAGTAGTGGCTCATAGGCGAAACAAAGCATTGTTAAAGTCTCCAGCTGGGATGCACAAAGGGTTAAATGCAATTGAAACCTTTTCAGTAACAAGAATTCCCATATAAACCATGAACTTGTAAAGATGGATGTCAAAAATCTCTCATTTTCTCAATCCTTAACACAAGAATTTTTTTCTAATGATCACAATTTAAGCTGCCAGTTAAAGAGCAATTAAGTCTTACAAATCTCAAATCTTTCTGTTGCTTTTGAACTGTGAGGTGAAACACCAACACTACAATCTCTTTACAGACAGTGGTTTTTCGCTGTCTCAGGACAGTGGCATTTCTTCTGCACTATACAGCCACATTAAAGATATGACATTGTTTTCGGTCAGCCTGTGGAAGGCAATTTTAAAACCACAAAAAAATGTATCTTAAACAAAGTGCTTCTTTTGCCATAAGTCACTCTTTCAAGCAGATATTCACACACCATGGACCAAAATTCCTGGGGTGAGGAAGGGCCCAATTCAGGTGGATCATCCACAAGGGGCAGGAATTGGGGGCGGGACCCAGACTTGCTGCATTTCTGTTCCATTAAAGGAGCACCAGAAATCCCGATTGGTTGAGGGTGGTGGGGCTGGGGCGTTGATGGGCTAGTCTTCTGCCTGCCCCGTCTTCATGTCCGCAATCAACTTTGGGGAGGTTGGGGGTGTCTGAGGGCAATCTCAGGCCACCCTGGGAATTCCACCTCGCATGCCACTCTTGGCCTAGTAAATGGCTATGCCTGCTGAGAGCTGGTGCAGGTTTTATACTGAGCTTTCCAGAGGTCCTCAAAAAGTTTCCTCGTTGAGGTAATCAAACCAGGGATATAGATTACCTTAGAATGCAGGCCCTTGGTTCCCTTCAGGGAATTTAAATTTTTTTTTTTAGAAAAAGGTCTTCTCCAACCGATAAGGGCTTCTGTCTTCCTCCACTGGAAATGGCAGGGCGCCACTCCAATTTTCCGCTGGGCACTCAGTGTGGGCACCTCTAAAGAGATGGGTAACCTGCCCTGATAAATAAAATAATCCCACACCTGGAATTTGGGACCTGTTATGCCGCATTTTTGGTGGGAGAACAGTAGCCCCAGTATTTCAGGACCCTTCTGTCTCCAGTGCTCTGGTAGATTTCACAGCAGTGCTTGAATTCAATTCTGAAGAAGAGGCTGCATCTGAATCTGTCTCAAATAATGCTGAAACTCAGTGGACCTCAAAGAGCAGTTTTATATATTTTTGTGATAGTGCAGCAGTGCATCATCTGGTTGATAATGTGTTGGGGTCAAGCATAAAAAAAGCGAGAGCTAAGATTGGAGAAAGAAATAAGTAGATGTGGAGAAGAGAGAGAGAGATAGGAGATGGAGTGAGATAATGATACTGGGGGAGACAGAAAGAGTAGAAAAAACTGTTGAGATCAATTACACTAGGCACTGCCATTGCAATGCAACTCTTCGAACTATTGCATTTAATTAAATTTTTTCCTATTCACTTTAACATATCTAGGAGTCTTAATCATTCCAAATCTCTCAGGGACTCTTAATCTGAGAGAAAATGGAACTGGTTAGCTTTGTGTAAACACATCCGGTATATAGCACTCTCAAAGGTTACACCTATCCTATGTAAAATATGTATTTTAATATATGTTCCTTTATTACTCAGCTTTGCTCAACTCTTTGTTCATTTTCTGGAACATTCACAATATGTTTTCTTATTGTGTCTCAGATGTTTTTTTCCCCAACCATTACCTATGTCAGACCCTGAAGCAATCTGTTTCCAAGCTCCATCAATGCTGCTCAATATTGAGCTGGTAGAGTATGCATAATTAGCATAAATTGACACTCCCTTCCAATCACTCTTTCGTTATGCATCAGTATACCACCAATCATTAAATGCAAATGCATTTTTCAATAAATCTACACGAACATCATAAGCGTTAATCCACTGTGTGAATATAATCTTGGATCAATAACATGGCGCATACCGAGAACAGGTGTTTGAATTGCCATCAAATCCCAGGCCATTAACTAGCCAAAACAGAGTAAGCCCTCCAACATGTAAAATTTAAATAGTACACATTATAAATGAGCATTAATACCAGATCTGTAATTTTTGGGCTGCAATCGTACCTTGGAAGGAGAAATCACTTGATTCTCATTTCTGTGGTTTACAACACCATCTGAAACCCTTGATTAGGGGTTTTCTTGCTCATAAACATTCTCTTTAATTTATTTTATTTTAGATTACCCCCCCTCCTACTCCCAAATATTCCACCCTTCTCTCCTGAAGGTGCTGACTCTTGCTGGAGTCTAATTGGTGGTGGCCATCCACTCTCCAGTACGAATTTAAACGTCCATTCTAATTGTGTGAGCCCAGCCAGTTACAGTTGACCAACCATTTTACTTTGGGAAGCATCACAACTCAACCAGTCCAGTCGTCACCTGCTGTCCGCACATGCACTTGCCGGCTGGAGTTACTGGCTAGCAAACAAAAGCGGAAACTTTGGCTGATTTTAACCCTCCCTAGCCCAGGGCTGTTGAGGCTAATTGTTCTGCTCCAGCTGTCATTTTGAGTAAGACCAGCAAGCTTAGCATAACACAGATTGAGCCGAGGACCTTCTGGTCTGAATGGGTTTCATTCTATAAAGTGTATTTATCAACTAAACAATTGTAGGTGCTCCACTGCAACACTTTGACCCAGATTTTCCGCTCAGGTGAAAACCCAAGCAGAAAAATGGAACGGGATTCCTATCCATTGAATGAGAAGTGGGTTTGACCCCAACAGACTTTTTTGGGTCAGCTGAATTTGCAAAATGTGGGCGAGCGTTCACCATAAGAGATCCCACTCATTGGGAGTTTGCTATTGTGGAGGTGGAAGCTTGGGTGTTGCTGCTGCAGGATTTAAAAGACTAGCATTTTAAAGAGGCCGCTCACCAAAATCAAAAATTTGCAGCAGTTCTTGAATATAAGATGTCTTAAAGTTTGGGAGAATGGATAAGCATGTCCAAGTTCATAGTGGAAGTGCTTTAAACACAAGCTAAGCAGAAAGGGAGACTTATTTGAAACTCTGTGATAGCATCCAGCAAGGAAAGCCATACAGCAGCAAAGAGAGGAGGTAGGGAGGAGGTGATGAGGGCAGGGAGTACCAACTCCACTGCCCCACGCAAAGTAACTTAGTGCCACAAAAAGTTTAGTGACCTTAGGGTCTGCAAAGAGGAGCCAGCCTCACCTTTATAGAATGCACTGAATTAAGCATGTTCAGAACTTACAATCATTACACTCAAATGTGTTGAAGTGCTTCAGTAGCTCAACATCAATATCCAAGAGGTAATGTGGGGCACTTTACACCACCGAGTGTTCTCTGCAAGTATTCCTTAACTTAAATGCTTTCGGGGAACTGCTTGGATCATGTACTTGTTTAGTCCCCATATCATCTGTATGCTGTCATCTGGGTTGCATTGCATCTCATACCAACTGGACTAATTTTCACTTTTTGCATTATTTTTTAAAAGAGACTATAGCCATAATACCAGAAGATTGGTGGAACCCGGAACCCACCCCCTTTCACCTACTGGAAAGGCACTTTGAAGTTCCTGGAGAGGGAGGCATTTGATGGGGAAGTTGGAGGGCAGATGCCAGTTGCAGGCTCATCAGGACATTATATCCTTCTGTTCCATCTCATTCTATTGCATCTTCTATTATCTATATTAGATAAAATTTCCGTTACTCCTTCTCCTGAAGGTTGAACAGTTCCTCAACAGTTCATTCCAAGCCCTTTTTCTCCTCTAGATGTGCCTCATGAGCTGGCAAACACATGAAGCCAGCCTACCTGCATCAACTTCTGCCAACACATCACTGCATAGGCTATCATTCATTTTTTTCCCGTCAAGCACCAGCCCAAAATCATACATCTAGGGAGTGAGGCATAGGAGGGTGCACAGGGCGATGCAAAGAGCATGAATGGACTGGGATTGGAAGATAAGGACATCAATGTCAATGACAGGAGAGTCAGGAGACATCATCCCTCAGCTGAAGAGCCTGGAGACCCTAATCTCACTGGTCCTGTTTTTAAAAGGATGCTTACAAAACATCAAATGTTTGTGCAGAACTTGGGGATAGTCTGAAGAATATGCTAAGCAATTGGAGAAGGTCACTACTTGCATTTGCAACACCACGGTGGATGACTTTGCAGCTTTTACAGTCCATCCTCAAGCATGTGGCAGCACCACAGCCAATCTGCAGCAGAGACACTCATGTTAGAGGCCCAAACTTCTCTGATGGTTGCTCAGACTGCTGCTATAGAAGCCCGGGTGGCAGAATGGAGAGCGCTTTCTCTTCTGGCTTTGACAGGCATGGCGAGCATCTTTCAGGACTCCACTGATCTGATTGGTAGCATTAGGCTTGCTTTTCCGCCAATCAGTGGCCATGCAGAGCAAGTGCTCATTAGTGGCATGGCAGGAATGCACTCACATGATATTATTAGGATAGCAGCATCTGTGTGCCTATCGCCAGCTTCCTCAGATGCCTGCACATGTGGCAGACAGGTGACAGTGCCAGGCTGCCCATGCAGCAGCACATTTCATGATGTTAGCAGTAGGTCCATCTCAGCTAGACTTAGCTGCAGTGAGACTAGGACCACCTCAGTCTGGGGTTGTCAACCCTCCCGGAATGACCAGGAGCTTCCCGGAATTGAGGGTACCTCTCCCGAGCTGTGAATCCAGCAGCCCAGGAGATCAGCTATTTAAATTTCCTGCCGCAGAGTGCCGCCATCCCCCCGACGTCACCGGCTGCTGTTAAAGTCTCAGGCTCGGTGACGTCATCCAACCACCACCTCTGAACTCATGAGGGCTCTGAAAACAAGGGGGGGTGATCTGAAATCGGGCGGAAGTCTGAAATCGGGTTGGGGGTGGGTGCGGTGACCAGGGACCAGCATTTTCCACAGAGCTGGGAGCAACAGCAGCAAAGTGGGTGCTGGACTGAGAGAGTAGCCAGTAAAGGAGTAAGTGAAACCCAGAGACCTTACTGTGGGTAAATAGTGAAAGATTATTTCCATTGTTGGGCAAATGGGGAACTAGGGAACAGAAAACAAGGATTCTCACTGGAAGAAACAAGGGAGAGGGAAGAGGAAAGTTCTTGAACTGAGCTATTAGACCGTGGGATACTTCATCACATGTGGCGACTGAGGTACAGACTAAAACTTCATTTCAAAGGGAATGGGAGATGTATTTGAAAAGGAGGAATATAAAAAGATCTTAGGGGGTGGGAGAATGGGGTTATAGGAGAGAACGCCAGCATTGGGGGCCGAATGGCCTCCTCCTGTTCTGTAATTTCTATACTTCTATTCAAACCCTGCTTTACTGAGTCCGGGCTCAGGGAGTGGTTTAGAAATGTTGATGTTGGGCTGAGTTTAGGACAATGTGCCCTGTGAGAAGAGCCCCAAACACTGAGCCCCCTGCCCTTTGTGTGATCTCTCGGTTTGGTTCAGGTAGGTCTATGCTGCCGGTTTTGACGTATGAAGTCCAAGTACAGATCGACTCTGACTGAGGTTCCCAGTTCAGAGTTGTCACCTTCACATGGAACTGGAGTCCAAACCAGAGTCCAAGGAGACAGGGTGCGAGATGGGGTCTGTTAAAAGTGGCATCGACTGGGAAGCCTGACCGCAACTGAGCAGTGCAGGGGGATTCGGGCTACGGTTTCAGGGTGAACATCAGCGGGTAATAGGATTACTACTAGTTACAGGTAGGATATTGGGGCATTACACCTATTACTACCAGTTACATATCGACTATCAGTGAGTTAATGCATTACTGTTGGTTATGAGGGGAATCTGAGTGTTACCACTTTGCCATTATTATCAGTGCAATTTCAGTGAGTTACCATTAGTTATTGGTGGAATCAAAGTTCCTTCCACCTCTGGTTTCCCCTCTGCAAATCGCTCCCCCACCTTCGGATTTTCTACCCTTGGTTTCCCCTCTTCCCCGCCCTCGGTTTCCCCTCTTCCCCGCCCGCTCACAGGTGGTCTCCTGGTTCTTGGAACTTGTGGAACAACAGCTGCTGGTGTGAAACCATGGGCAAAAATACTCAACTACAGGGGACCCAACCTTTATAAGGTAAAGACAATAACATTTATAGAAGTCATGTGATCAGATGCCATGTGATTGGGCATCATATGGTCAGATATCATGCGATCAGAATCAATGTTCCCTCTAAGGAGTGCAGCCGCGCACCAATCGCAACGTCCTGCGCAGGAAGTTCACCAGCTGCTGTCGCTGGAAGAGACACCACACAGCAAATTTAAAGGGCGCGCTCAGGGGAAAAAAAGGGAACATTGATCAGAATATCACGTGATCAAACCTCCAGACATGCCTCCAACCAGAGTTAGCAACCCTACCATAGTCCCAAGAGACTCATCTGGACACACACCAGCCAGCTATCTCACATATTGCTGCCACTGAGATAGCACCTAGAAAAAGCACTAGATTAGGGTTAATCTATGTCACACACTACTGCCAAGTGAAAGCATGGTGGTGAGAAGCATTCAGCACACAGGCACACACACTGGATGTAAAATAAAATTGTAGTTGCACTGAAGTTCTTGTGCATGTAGACATTGTTCTTGGCAAGCTTAAGAAGTGGGTTTGATGAGGTGGTTTAAATGGGAGCCATTTGAGTTGAAGCTCATACAGATGGGTATGAAGATGATAACACCTTTGTGGTGGGAAAAGGGAAGGTGCAAACAGAACCGCTGATATGTTGGCCAGATGTGTCACTGAGGAGAATGCTGCACTTCTGGCTAGTCTCCCTGGCACTCTCAGATGCCTTCCTCCTCTGGACCCTCCATGAGGAGACCTCTTTGTAAGGTTACACATCACCACCATCCTTAAGATCCTTAAGATCTTATCAAGACTATATTGAGAGCACCTCCTAGACTGATCCAAGCACCTGATGCATGCACTCAAAATTCCCAATTGTATGTTGTACAATGACACGGTGGCATAGTGGTTAGCACTGTTGCCTCACAGCGCCAGAGACCCGGGTTCGAATCCGGCCTCGGGTGACTGTCTGTGTGGAGTTTGCACATTCTCCCCGTGTCTGCGTGGGTTTCCTCCGGGTGCTCCGGTTTCCTCCCACAGTCCAAAGATGTGCGGGTTAGGTTGATTTGGCTATGATAAATTGACCCTTAGTGTTAGGGGGATTAAATACGTGGGGTTACGGGGATAGGGTGGGATATGTGTCGGTGCAGGCTCGAAGGGCCGAAATGGCCTCTATCTGCATTGTGGGGATTCTGTGACTGGCAGCAAAATGGACTTTGTTACAGTAGTGCTCAGCTAGTGGGCAACTGGTGTCCTGGGAAAGTGCACGTGTCATCAGACATGGTTGAAGGAGGTAGCCTTGATCTCCCAGGAGCCATCAGAGATTTGTCTTTCTGGTTGAAGGAATGTTGGTCCATTAGACTGCCTTAAAATGAAGGCAGGTCCCAGGAACACAAGCATTTGTTTCCATAATGCAGTGCTGCTGGTGGCAAATAAGACACACATTGAAAAAGTGAAATTCTTTCCTGTCGATGATTGGTGAAGTTAGCACATATAGCTACAAGGATACAATCTGGAACCTTGGGAAATCTTGCACTTGGTGAAATTGCAGTGCCCTATTGTGCTGCTGCCAGTTGTCCATGCTGAAGGAGGTAACATTGCTTGCTCAATGTGAATTACTTTTTGTATTTGTGCACAGCCAATGTTATTGATGGCTCCAGTATAGCCTGGAATGATGTTATAGCATGAAAGTTCAAAGTGGGTGTGACATTTATGGCCATTGTGGTAGAGGTGGGCTGCAGGTCAGGTTATAACCTCAATTATGACTATCTTTGTGAAGCAGAGTTTCTGCGTCAAGTGGAGACAGGATTGCCTTGGTCTATATATTCTGGTGCGGGTGTACCGTTGAGTGGGTAATAGACACCTCATATGCGGTACATGCACAAGCTTACAAATTGCATTTAAAATGAGGTGGGAGTAATATAATGGTGCCTCCAATCTCATTTTTCTCTCCCAACACAGGCAGGAACTCATTTGGAGGAGTGCCCAGTGGGCTTTAGGCCTCGAATCTGTGCTTTGGCTTATGTCAGCACCTTCAGGATAGGAATGGGGGTGAGGGGGGAAATTGTAAAAAAAATCAAACTAACTACACAGGTCTTTTTGGTTACATTGTAAAGTCAATCTAAAAGCAGCAGGTCCTGGTTGTATTAGGTGATTGTTTGGATTTTCATTTTATTTCATTTGATGACGTCCTGTAAATTGTAGGATATCTTCTGATTGCAAGATCAGTTTCTTTGCAAATGTCAACATTGTGAAATTATCATCATGACAAAATTAAACAACTGCTCATCTGGAGCCAAACTTTGGAAATATACGCAGCAATCTTTTTCAGTTCGGAACGACAGGCACGGAACACTGCAAAAGAATTTGGTTCATGCCACAATTGCACATGTTTTGTGTCTCCAAATCTGCTGTGCAATATCGCAGATTCAGGACTTTGGGCTTTAAAGCTGCAGGGTCCTTTTTATTGGCCTCTGAAGGGTGGTTTTACAGCCATCTAAATTTAGTTTCCAATCTCCTCTTCAAAAAGGGTTTGTCTTTTAAGTTCTAAATAGGTGTAAACATAAAATCTAACAGTCCTATTTACTAACCCTCATTTATCTTGGGGCGGAGGAATCGGCCAGGATTTTATGGAACTTGGACAGCTTTTGCACCAGTGATCTTTACACAATTTACAGTGTAAACTTTAGAGAAGATCGGCAGTGTAAGGATATACTGCACCAGATATTCTGAAACCACTCTTGGTGATTTAAAATGCAATTTAAATCATACCCAGTCACCCCTACCCTTGAGCACACTTCGACAGTGTAATTAAACCACAGCAGGTCAAACATTGACCTGAGATCACTAATTAAATAAGGCCAGGTCATCTCTTGACCAAACCCACTGTGAAGGCACCATTTAGTCACCTTTTGGTCTTAAAGTGTTATACATATCTATCACAAGGGAAAAATAAAAGTACAAAATTGTGTTTTTTTGGTCATGAAAGGACAAGCTTGGCAAAATAGTACTGGTAGAATAAATGAGGGGCACATTGCATACAACACCCGAATCCACAATCCCATTCTCGAGTGGGGGAGGGGGAGAAAGAGTTAATTTGGCCAGAGTAAAAAGGGGCTAATGAAAACCATCTGATACTGACTGAAAGCATGTACTGTAATCCAGCGCAGTTTCCCTTGTCATCTGTGTGCCCTAATCAACCAGCATCTGGTTCCCATTGCAGTTCACAAAACAAGACCCAGCTCTGCTGTTAACATTCACTGACACATGGAAAGTTTGCGTAGATCTGGTTTGTGATAGGTTAAGTACTAGTCCACTCCTGATCACCTGCTAGGTCCAGATGGTAACCCTAGCTGGATGTCATGCATTTACAACTTAAAACAAACTAGTCAACATGTATGAACTAACTTATTAAATAGCTCTTAAGAGCCAATCAATCAGTTGTCCACAATTTTTTATATGCTTATATTTTAACCCATTTTTATTTCCTTCCTCACTTTTATGTCTCCCGGTGGCACATCAGGGCCAGTTTAAAAGAATGGGTAGGCCACCTTCTCCCTGGATTCATACCAGAGCCACTCTTCGGCTTGAGATGTGGTGGGATGGGGGCTGTCACACACCAGCTACATTTCTCTCCCATGTTTTGAGTGCCTGGCCATCATCTGAAACCATTGCAAAAATTGGGAAACTGCCACATGGGGAATTGTGGGCATGAATCTACACTGGCCAATATTTATCCCTCAATCAACATCACTAAAAAACAGATTATTTGGTCATTATCACATTGCTGTTTGTGGGAGCTTGCTGTGCGCAAATTGGCGGCTGTGTTTCCTACATCATAACAGTGACTACACTTCAAAAAGTACTTAATTGGCTGTAAAGCGCTTTGAGACGTTCGGTGGTTGTGAAAGGCGCTATAGAAATGCAAGTCTTTCATTTTTTCCTTGGTGGCACAGCAAAACACTGTGCCACCTGGCGGTCATATGTGGTATAATTATGAAAATATGCACATATTCAAGCCACTTAACTGGTGCGCCCAAGAACTTCGTAAAACTTTTTTTTTGCTGGAGCACAGACTTACCCTGTGACAGAAACAAACATTTCTGTCTATTTTGTATACAATTTTAAAATAGCTTGATTCAAAATGAAATGTGATATCTCTCTGCTAAGTTTCAAAATGGAAGAGAGACAGTTTGCAAGTAACTGGGATAATCTCTTATCTTTGCAAATCAATTAAGATGGTTACTGGGGCTGAAATCACTTGGCCGTTCGGGTGGACTCCTGCCATCAGTTTGGTGGGAATACACTGCAAGTACCACAAACTCAGCCTGAACCCAAATACGCTGGGTCTATGACTTACATAGGGGTTTCCATGGGGCCCAGTAAGGGGCGGATCTGTCGTCCATCCCTCACAATGATACCCGTGTCAGAGGGGACGGGAAATTCTGACACTGAGAGTTCCCACATTCTTGGCCTCAAAGGTACCCGATGTAAGGTTGGAGGCTGGTATGCCAAGTGAGAAAAGGTGTACTGTACTCCTAAAGGGCAGAAATTGGCCCACGGTGAGTTTGAGGGGGTGAGGGGGGGTGTGAGGGGAGGGTCAGTTGAGGCTAGGACCATGGCCTGGACCCCCAAAGATTGAAGTGGTAGTTTTTTCTTCTTTATAGTGTCAAATTTTCACTGTTTCTGGGCGGGCGAGGGCTCATCGGACCAGGCAGTGAGGCTGAATTTCCTAGATGTTTGGGGTAGGCAGTCCCCATGATGCGCTACTAGTGGGGCAGGTGCCTGCCAGTGCCATGCCAATTAGGTGCACTCTGCCTAATCATCCATATTACGGTGGGGTCACTGCTGAAGGACACGAATAAAGCCTGTCATAAGTGATAGGATTGAGGCTCATGGAAATTCGTTGCACTTTAATTGACGATACGGCTTATTCGTATGTAGTTTGAGAGAGAGTTATAATTTATAATCATATCAGGTGTGAAGTCTATTCTGGGAGAAATATGCAAAAGAAGTCAGCAATATCAGGCAATTTACCATCTGTTACAATTCTGATTGACTGATTATTGTAAAGATATTACTTGATCATCAAAGGCACAGATAGCCTTTTATTCCCGGGACCCTCTGAGGGTCTTCAGTCTATTCACTTGGTTACGATCAAGGGAAGAATAGGAGCTCTAAGAGAAGCTATCTCACGTAATGTACCACCAGAGACTGTTTCGAAGAATATGCTGAGAGGGGCTGCAAGAATTATGGCTGTTGTCTTTTCTTTTAAACAGTCAATTTAGTTCTATTAGTGTAAGCTTGATTTTTTTTTAGCTGAATTGTATCTTGCCTTTTTTTTGCTTTTATATATAATTTTATCTGTAATTAAATCCGGACAAATAGTTTTTGTCCAAACACAGTAATCGAACATGTTATTTTTTCATCTTCTGAGGTGATGGATGGGTATCCTGCAGGGTTAATTGTTAGAACGGGTCTATGTTAACCTATACATAGCAGAGAATAAAGCCAAAGGTTCTGGTTCACAAGAGATTTAGGCTGCTTGTAGAAACTGCAGTCTAGTCATGGATACCAGAAAGGTTTTAGGGAAAAGTAACATGACCATTTACATCAATTGTTATGCCAGCTTTATAAAGTGGCTCTTTATGCAGTATTATGTCTATTTATAAGTGCAGAAAGAGTAAGCCTGACATTATACACTTTGAGTTGACGATTACAGAGTGTGCAGGTCGGCAAGGGGGGTGTTGGAGAAGTACACTGCAGCAATTTCAGTGATACCATATAAAGCACAGAACCAAAAGGATGGGCTTTTGTACTGCTATTCACCAGAACAAAGTTAAGGTACCAGAGTTGAATGCATATTTGATTGAGTCGAGAGCAATAGTCACAGTGTGAATGGAATAAGAACGGATAGAGCATTGTGGAATTTCAAAAAACAAAAGGTACATGTTGAGTGCACAGGCACAGATTGGTTGACTTCATGAATACAAGATGAAAGGTAAAAAAGAGTGACTGCAACTTCAAGGATTCCCCTTTGTAAATGTTCACAAATGTGGACTGCAGCTTTAAGAGTTCACAAGTATATAACGTCAGAAATGGGGCTTTGTCTTTAACAGGCCACCTATGTATCAGAAATAGATCTGCCAGCTTCAAGAGTTTCACCTACCTGACTCTCAGCTCTACTGCTTGTGAAATTGGCACATTAGCCTTTAGCTGTTTGTACAGCCAGGAAATCGGGTAGTAAGACCAGATTAGACTGGTGAGCACTGTTTATTCTGTAGTATTAGTGCTTGGTCCGATGCCTAAATTATTTATTTACACTGTGTGTTTTCCTTTGCAGGGGTTAACCTATAAAGTAATGGTGTTTGGAGGGAGGAGGTGCAATCTATTCAGGGCATCATAAAATCTAATTGGTGAAAATAAAGTGTATGCTGAGTAAACTGCAGCAAGGAAACCCAGATTGTATGGTAATACCCAGATAAGAGAAGTGGTATGTGGAAGGAGGGGAGGACCTAAACGTAGTTCTAAAATAAAGAGATTATAATTTAAAATTATAAAAGAACTTCAATCAAAAATATTGGCAATTTGTTTATTAAAGTATTTAGAACTTATTTTCTAAACACATTTCCTTCACCGTTATTTATGTACAAATCTGACAACAACTTCAGGTGAGCGAAGATGCGCAGTTAAACGCAAAAATCCGGAAGTTGCTGTCCGAGATGTGCTGCTTGTCCGTAAGCTGCGCGAAAACTGCATCTCACTATCTGGCTCCCCATTCAAATGTACTGAACAGCGTGAAATTCCTGTACTTGCATGATAGATACGGACTAAACGTGTCATAAAATGTTAGGGCTTGTCCATTTCAGTCTAAGTATCCTTTTAAATGGTGTGGTAAGTCTTAATTACTGCCAGACAATCTCTCTGGCACTGAAAATGAACTTTTGCACGTGTGGAGTCTCGCTCCTTCAATTTTTAATTGTTGTTGAAGATTTTTTTTTTAAGTTCTTTTTCTTTCTATCTCTTTTTTTCTCTCAATCCAAACTTTCTTTCCCTCTCTTTATTTTGCTTTCTGTACCTGATTTGACATTGAATTCACTATTGTAACTTATACTGCCTGGTTCAGGCTCTGCGCTGTTCATTAACAATATTTCAGTCTAGTTTAGGAGATGCACACAGTTGCTTGCCCTGTTTACACAGGTCCCAGACGTCCTGTAGAGGAAGCCACGCCATTTGGATCTCTAATTTACAGCAACGTCCAGTGCAAAAGGACATAGAAATTAAATGGGCAAGTCTACCATTCGTTCACCGGCTACAGTATATTCTGACCCCTTGTTTCTCTATAATTTAACTGGGGAGGGGGACTACTCATTAAGGCCATTGCCTGGCTGAAATCAGCAGACGTCCAGCTAAATTCAGAACACACATCAACAACAACCTGATGAGAAGGAGTTTGCAGGTTGGTGATGGCTGCAGTGATAATCATTGCAATTTACTGTATTCAATGAGGTATTTTAAGATAAGCAAATAACTTGGTCTCCAAGCCTATACTCAAGCTGAGTGTATGACCAGTCTCAGACAGACAATTATTTCCACCCCCCACCTTCAAAAGGGACTGGCCTTTGCTGGAGTTTTGTTTTATGAGCAGCAGCAGCGTACGTTACCCAAATGGTTGTATTACCACGCGAGAGTCTAGACACAGGGCCTGAATGCAGCCATTTTTGGGGCAGTTCCAGAATAATGTAGAGAAAAATGGGGTGGGGACGCATAATCTTTGAATCACCACCCAATAATTGGGCCTCCAAACTTCCCCCGCCCCACACCACCGATGTTGGCTGCCTTCCCTTTACCCACCCTGCTGTATTTATATGACGATGGAGCAGCGCTTGGTACATGAACTGTACCAAAGAGGAGCTAGAGGGACTGTGGCAATGACAGGCAGGTAAAATCCATAAGGGGGGGGAGGGGAGAGGGGAGGGGGGTTACCTCCTCACTCCTATTGCCTCCCCTAGGCCTTCTGAACAGTATCATCTGACCCTCTGTATTCTTCATTTTCTCACAATGTGTATATCCTATCTGCTCACATGGCATTTGCTCACCTGTCAGCCACATTCTCTCCATCGCCCTATCACCTGCTGCCATTCTCCCCTCACAACGCCATATCGTTCCTCCAAATCACATATACTCCTCCGTATCAACCATTAATCCTCTGCCTCAAATCATCCCTCAATTTTTTTTTTACTACTCCTGAGATTTAAGCACATAATTCTAGGCTGATGCTTCAGTGGAATACTGAGGGAGGACTGCATTGTTGGAGGTGCGGTCTTTTGAATGAGACGTTAAACTGAAGGCCCGTCTGCTTTCTCAGATGCACGTAAAAGATCCCATGGCATTTTTTGAAGTAGAGCTGGGGAGTTCTCCCGGTGCCCTGGCCAACATTTATTCCTCAACCAACATCACTAAAACAGATTATCTGGCCACTTATTGGTTGCTGCATTTTCCACCTCATTACAACAATGACTACACTTCAAAAAAGTACTTAATTGGCTGTAAAGCGCTTTGGGACGTCTTGAGGTGGTGAAAGGCGCTATATAAATGCAACGTTTTTAAAAACTCCCCACCTAAACTTGCTTTCCCCTCACCATCCCCATAACATTTATGCTGCTGTAATACATACACAAGTGAATATTAAAAAATTTTAATTTGAAAATATTACTTAGCAAGAGTAGGATGGGGTGAGGCTGGGGCAATCAGCAGAAGAAGCAATTGGGAATAGATAAAAGGGGACCAAGACCGGGGTGGGCTGAGCAAAGGCTGAAGCTGGCAATGGAGTGTAATTGGATGTTGAAAGCAAGTGGGACAGGGCAGGTGATGGTCTGGGAGCAGCAGAGTAAGTGGCCAAAACTATGTAGACGAAAACTGTTGGATTGCAGAAAAGGGGTGGACTGTAGAGTCAGCGGCAGAGCAGGGCCCAGAGGCAGACAAGTTGGGCTAAGTGGCAAAAGCAGCAGGGCGGGGCCCAGTGACACAAAAGCTCAATCCCAAATGGGAGCAGGTCCTAGAAGCAGAAGCAAAATCAATGAACAGGGAGGGGGAGGAGGAAAAAGCCAGAGGCAGCAGGATGAAGCAGCAGTAAGCCTTTGGGGGGGGGGGGGGGGGGGGAACGGAGGGCAAAAGGGGGAAGGAAAAAATAGGTGGAGGGAACAAAGAGGAGGGGAAAAAGGGGAGCAGGGGAAAAGAAAGAAGTGGAGGAGGCAAAAAAGGAGAAGGCAAAAAGGATGGAGGAAAATTGTATAAAATTAAGATTGATGTTAAATTAAAAAAAAACTTTAAAACTGATTTAATTTATCCAAGTTTGGAAACGGGAAAAAAGAAAATGGTGGACAGAGTTAGGAGGAAGTTATCAGAAATTGAATGTCACTGCACAGCACCACCTGCTGGCCACAGCCTGAAACTACATCACAGGCAACTGTTAATGTATAGGATTTCCATTCCAAATGTTTACATACACAGTTGCAATGTTAAATGTTGACGTAAACGCCTAACAGCAGAAATGCTGTGCTCATGGTGAGTTAGAGAGTTTAGTACAACAAATGTGTTATGCCAAATAGCGTTACAAAGACATCACTCATCAGTACTGGGACAAGCTAACAAGGATTGGGTAGGGGTGGTGATGAAACCTGGGAAGGAGATCTTGGGTTCCAGAAGGATTGGGTGAGGAGGGTGTTAGAGTCTGGCAGTATTGGGGGTTACGAGGATCTAGCAGTTTTGTAGGGGGGAGTAGGTTATAGTTGCCTGGTTGGGAAGGGGCCTGAGGAGAATGGGACACAAATTGCCTCCTCGTCCAATTTGTCCACAGCCTCTTTTGCGCCCTCAGCTATCCTCGGCCACTTCCCCCAGCACTCAGCCAATACCAGCTTTTATGTTTCTGCCTAAAGTTATTTAAGCGTAAATTTTTTGCTTCTTAAAATGAATGGACAGAAAATCATGGGCTGGGAGTTGTACAATTTCTCAAAATGCATACTCAGCCTATGCCAGGAGTGCAGAAACGGAACATTTACGCTTCCGTGCACTATTACTGACTTTGTCAGCTTATCCTGTTTACATTTCCATAAACAAGTGAAAATTACCATATTAAACGCTTTTTTTGGGTAATAAATGCAGTCTCCAAGAGTATTAAAAATATTCCATAAACCTCAAAAATGGATTAAATGAATTTTTAACAGCAATCCATTCTCAATAAACAATCTCTGTTTTCTTTTATAACCATAAAGAAAGCAGGTGTTACTATTCATGGGTGCTACCATTCACAGGTGTTGTCTGTCTGAGCATTTCATAACAGAAAACAGCATTTCTTAATAAATGTCATTACTTGCCTGAAATAAAGCTTTAAAAGAAACCAGAGATTAAATTCTCAAAGTCTTTTGGAAAAAGCAAAAGAAACTGTCAAATCCTCACAGGTTGAGGGGACACATCCTTCAACTCCTGTTGATGCAAAGTTTACATGCTGGGAAATTCTGCAAACTGCTCGTGTTCAGAATACTCGGATAAAATAAGAATTTATAATGGGGAAAAAGTCGACACATTTAAAATATCTATTTTAATATATTAAAACATCTTGCACCCATATGCACTTCCTGTGCCAATGTTTTTTCTGTTATAAATTGCTATATCCACATTTACAAAGTAGTTGCAACAAGGAAACAAGCCATTTGGCCCAACCTGTCCATATCGGCGTTTACCCTCCATATGAGTATATGGTTCTAATCACATTTACCCACCCTGTTCCCAGGTCCCTATAACCACTTTTCCTTCACCCACCTATGCAATCTAATCTTGAATGTTGACATAGTTTCTACCTCAACCACTAACCCTGGAAGTGAATTCCATATCCTCACAGCTCTCTGTGTAGAAGTTTCTCCCGCCCTTTATTCTAAATCTCTTACTTTTAATTGTGGACCTATGATTGATGGTTTGATGAGGGTGAAGGGGTAGCTGAGAGGGGTTTAAGGAGACGGATAGCAGTGGAGAAAAGATTCTGAGGGTTATTGCTGCCGGGGGTAGAGAGCAGTTTTGGCAGAGGAAAGCAGGGCCCAATAATGCTTGATGTGGTCCAGCCAGATCTGGAGAAGGACGACTAAACCAGTTGTGTGCCAGATACATTCAAGTCAGTGACGCTTGGACTTGAGGAAGCGCAGAAGGGGGCCATACCATGGGTACGACCAGGGTGGATAAGGATTTTACTGGGAATCAGGGCATCAAAGGCAAAGACGAGGGAGTAATTGAACAAATCGACAGCTAGGAAACTATCCTTAATTCAGCACAATTTGGCAATCTAACTCAGAGGCGACAGAATGACTTCTGGGAAATGCAAAAATATCACACTGCTGAGGAGGAAGTGCTGTTCTGAGGTTGGGCTGAGTGATGTTGTTGGGGCAGTGTACAGGGAGTGGGCTATGCTGTGCCTGACCTGCGACAGCTTGATGCTGACGTTGGTGGTTGAAATGGATAAGTTCAATTCTCAGCACTCGCATCCCTCACTTTGAGGAGCAGAAAAATTAACATGAAGCTATATTAATGTTTGTTTCTGAGCTCTCAGCTTTTCTGTTGCCAAGCTAGTTTTCTATGCAATACTTGGGGATGATGAAATTGGTGGATATGATCATGGCTCACAAAATGGAAGAGCAGGTTTGATGTGCAAATGGCCTACACCTGTTGCTATAAATACTGGTTAGGTGATACTAACCTTGGGTTTTATAGGTCTGTGAATATGAGGAGGGAGGAAAGACTATGGATTTTACCAACATCGGCGGGTCCGTGGCAGGCGACGTCGGTGGCGGGTCCCGGTCTCGCTGGCGGCTCCAGCCTGCTGTCCAAAAATATTTTCCCCCTGATTGGGCTTGTTAAGCCCGCCCAGCGAGTTTCCTGGCCAATTGAAGGAAGCAAGTCTGATGACGTCATTCGACGATGACATCATTCGATGATGCGTCATCAGCCGGTTTCCTTAAAGGGACCATGTCCACATTTATTTTGACAGTTGTGCTGTCAGTGTTCTACAGCATTGAGGTGCTGCAAACACTGACAAGCACTGCACAGAGGTGCACGGATGCACACAGGCTCTCCCATGACTCCCTTCATATGCTTATGGAGGGAGTCACAGCACGCAGTTAGGTTCTCTTCCCTTCCAAGGGCAGAAGAGACCTCCCCAGGACACCAACGCAGCCTGGTTGCACATTGCACAGGAGGGCACAAGCAGGGATGTCGTCAGGAGGACCAGACTGCAGTGACACAAACCTTTCAATGATCTCAGTAGATCACGAAACATTACTGCAAAGCCACACTCAACCTCATCCTGCTGTGCCACTCAACACATCCCCATCACTCTGCCTTCCCTACCCTACTCCTGCACATCCTTACTCACACCAACTTACCTTGCACCTCCACCCATCCCTCTCTATCTACATTATCACTTACCCATCTCATTAGCCACCCCTCACACTCACCCTCATCCTAGTCCAATCATACCAACTAACAATACACAAGGGTAGGCACTTGTGCGTTTTAGCCAATGTTCATGTGAAGTTTCTGTTATTGTGCTGTCAAACGTTGAAACCTTTATTTTGAACACTTTGCATTCTTGGGAAGATCTGTGTACACCTTTGGAAGTGGCTTAGTGAGTTGCAGTGAATGGTGAGACATAACAGTACCCCCAGCAATGGTGATGAGTGTGAAAGGAATGGATTGGGCATTGTAGGGATGCTTTATGGTGTTGGTGTGGTGCCAAACTGGTGCAGGAGGGTGTACAGTATCAAGTGAAGTAAATCTGGCCATGGTGAGGCCATCCCTGGCGTCCCGGGCAGCAATGTGGTCAGGTGCTGATGCCCTCTGTCCTGTGCAGCATCAGTGGATTGCAGAGAAGGTTGGTGTTGTTGTTGGTGCTGCTGGTGTTGGGGCTGATCGTGGTGGGATTCTGAGGACCAAGGTGAGATAGTTTCAAGGGCACCAATGCTGATGTAATAGATGGCAGGTGAACTTGAGATGACAGAAGCAATCTGTCAATGGTGAGAGAGGTTGTTCCAATGAGGTGACACTGGATAGCGAGTTTACTCCAAACACTTGCAAGCTGCATTAAGCTCAATCTGTCTTCCAAATGCAGTAATCAACAGCCTCTGAGCTTGGAAAGTGAACAGCTGTGAGATGGAAGCTTTTATTGCACATTTGCAGCTGTCAAGTAATGAGATGATTCCATGGCCATTCACCTCCTGACCTGTTTACCTGACGTGATCCCCGAGCAGCGTAGACCCCGTGAGCGACCTGGTAAACTCTGAAGGTGAGCTCAAAATAGTTCTGAATGGTCTGTTAACAAGGTCATAATGACCTGAATTGCCTCCCCCGCCGCTGCGTGTCAGGTCTGCTCAGAATTTACAGACCCGACATTTGGCATTTGGGAAAGGCGCATGGCAGCGGGTTGACGGGGGGCCCCGACCCGGTCAAAAAAGAACATTTTCCCACCCGACCCACCACCGATCGCACCCACTGACCCCCTGAAAAATCCCCCCCTATGTGAGTTAAGGAGTTCCAGTTTTCAAGTCCTACGAAAGAATGATTTACAATAGCAGAGAGTGCAAACAATCTTGATTTCAACACATCTGAGTTACAGTGAAATGGAACAGCATGAAGGATGGTATAGATGGAGCTTGGGAAGAACCAAACAGGAAGTTCTAAAGCAGCAATGACTATAACTATATCAACACAATAAGGACAAGTTGACAGGGCAAGAGGGAGATAGAGAGATGGATGGAAAAGAGCGCAGTGGAGAAGTAGGGGCGGAGTGGGGTGGGGGGGCGGGGGGAGATGAACCTAGAAATATGAGACAATCAGCTTTTCTTATATCCAGCTTAGGAGTGCAGGAGAGAGGCTAGAACATTCCTCGCAGATAAGGGAGTAGTATTGAGAAGCTTAGATGGACTTTTTTATTTATACAAATAATTAAAACCTATTAAAAATTAGCACTAATTTGTTGTCAGATCACTTAAGTCTCCAAATAAAAATCTGTAATAAATGTATTTTATTTGATACATACCATCTATAACTTTCAGATTAACACAGCAGCCTCAGGACTACTCACGTCATATTCCTCAAGTGGATGTGTTTGCTTGGGTTTTAAAATCACAAGAGCAGGCTGAAAATATCAGACTAAGTCACACTGAAAAAGACTGATGCAGCTTCAACTGGATGAGTGATCGAGGCTTTTGTAGGCTTTCTCCTTCACAATGCTGTCTAAATGTGGTGCTTTGTCAGCCAGATAATCCATAAATAAACTTACTCTCTACACAGTTCACGCTAAGGTTAAAGTTCACTACAGGAGAGTCCACATTGCCTCAAGAAATCGTTTGGAATGACCTGTACAGAGTTCTTTTGTGCTAAGTGCCCACTGACCTCGCTTCAATCACATTTAAAGGACTCAAACTCTTGACCTATCCCGTTAAAGCAATACACCAGATAATGAAAACGGAGGCAAGACACTTTCTCTTGCTCAATCTAATGTAATGCAGATTTCCTAGTGTTCCTCTCTAACATAGAAACCTTATATAAAGTGTCTTACAATGGCCCAGAAATTGATCTCGCTCTGTTCCCGCGGGGGTAAGGAGCAGGCGCGATCTCTCACTCCGCGTTGGCTTTTTCAGATCCAGCTCGCACGAACTTGATGTTCCAGACATCAGCTGGGCAGTGCTTGCGTATCCCACCGGCGTAGTGAATTCGTGCGAGCTGTGGGATCACGTGACTCAGTCAGAGCCAATGGCAGCACACCATCTTCCATTCATAAGTTTCACATACGTGCTGTGAAAGCTATGAATCTTACACCCCCCCAAAATAACAGCTAAACCTCAATTAAATTAAAAAAAAAAACCATCACATTAATAAAATAAGTATAGTTAAATAAATTAACCATTTTAAATAAAAAATAAAATTTTTGAAAAAATTTAAAATCTTTTAAAAAGTTATAAAAATAAACTTACCTGTCTTTAAAGTCTCTAAAAAAGATATACCTGTTAAAAAAAATTCAAAAAAATACTTAATTCACTACTTACCTTGTTAAAAGTGGGTCTTACTCCTCCTTTTTCCATTTCTAAAATCTTCCGTACTTACCTGCGCGTCCAAAGCACTAAGTGCACAGCGTGCGCGCAGCCTGTAGCGCGCACGCGATGCACCGAGGAACCGCCCCCTTTTCCAAAGACCAAGTGCCGGTTTTCAGCGCATGCGCAGGGCATGCAGAAAACCGGCAATTGGAGAGAGAATACGCGAGAGTACGCAGTGCGTACTCTCGCGCAGCGGGATGAATTTTTGGCCCAATATACCCTTCACTATAACACATTCTGATACACCACAACCTTTGCTATTACCATTTTGCTTCTGCAATAGAGAAATCTTTCACACAATGAATAACACATTAATCTAAAAATACTCTTGTGTTATGACATAAATTATTGCAGAGAGGACCTACTTATCCAGGGAAACCAGATAAAATATGCTCTGCAGAACAAGTTGCACTAGTCAAAATGAGTATCAAGCATAATTTATATTTACACTGGGCTCAGTCAGCCTCCCACTTGAGCAACTATAGTATTTTACAGACAGCTGGAACAGATATTATGGGCTGTAGATGCACATTGCTAAATGAAAGCACAGTGACTTGCATTATCAGATACATGGCCTAAATTTTCTGAGCAAGTGTGTACTAAGAAAATTATCTCCGTATACATTGATAAATGGTACTGAAGTGATTAGCCTTACGGACTGTACACATTGGTAAATAGTACTGGAGTGATTGGTATTATGGGCTGTGTAGAGACAATGGTTATACAAAACTAGAATGATGAGAGTAAGTACTATATGCAGTCACTGGTTAAATGTAAATGGTGTGTGGGGTATTAAGAACAGTACACACATTCTTTTGTTTTAGATATGTTGCAGTGTTTCATTATGCAACATTTTGTCTTTTGGCAGCAAATTGTAGCTTTAATTTCAGCATAAATCACAGCTGTGTTTTGGGGAGCATTTGTGACTAAATTCTTTTTGGTATTCAATTGAACAGCAACTGAGGTAGAATCATAGAAAGTTACAGCACGGAAGGAGGCCATTTTGGCCCATCGTGTCCGCGCTGGCCAACAAAGAGCTATCCAGCCTAATCCCACTTCCCAGCTCTTGGTCCGTAGCCCTGCAGGTTAAAGCATCCCAAGTGCACATTGAAATACTTTTTAAATGTGGTTAGGGTTTCTGCCTCTACCACCCTTTCAGGCAGTGAGTTCCAGACCCCCACAACCCTCTGGATGAAGAAATGTCCCTCAAATCCCCTCTAAACCTTCCACCAATTACTTTAAATCTGTGCCCCCTGGTTTTTGACCCCTCTGCTAAGGGAAATAGGTCCTTTCTATCCACTTTATCTATGCCCCTCATAATTTTATACACCTCAGTAAGGTCTCCCCTCAGCCTCCTCTGTTCCAAGGAAAACAGACCCAGCCTATCTAGTCTTTCCTCATAGCTAAGATTCTCTACTCCCGGCAACATCCTTGTAAATCGCCTCTGTACCCTCTCTAGTGCAATCACATCTTTCCTGTAATGTGGTGACCAGAACTGCACGCAGTACTCTAGCTGAGGCCTAACTAGTGTTTTGTACAGTTGAAGCATAACCCCCCTGCTCTTGTATTCTATGCCACGGCTAATAAAGGCAAGCATTCCGTATGCCTTCTTAACCACCTTATCTACCTGGCTTGCTAACTTCAGGGATCTGTGGACATGCACTCCAAGGTCCCTTTGTTCCTCTACACTACTCAGTGTCCTACCGTTTAATGTGTATTCCCTTTCCTTGTTAGCCCTCCTCAAATGCATTACCTCACACTTCTCCGGAATGAATTCCATTTGCCACTGTTCTGCCCACCTGACCAATTTATTGATATCTTCCTGCAATCTACAGCTTCCTTCTTCAGTATCAACCACACAGCCGATTTTAGTATCATCTGCAAACTTCTTAATCATACCCCCTATATTCAAGTCTAGATCATTGATATATACCACAAAAAGCAAGGGACCTAGTACTGAGCCCTGTGGAACCCCACTGGAAACAGCCTTCCAGTCACAAAAACACCCATCAACCATTACCCTCTGCTTCCTGTCTCCGAGCCAGTTTTGATTCCAACTTGACACTTTGCCCTGGATCCCATGGGCTTTTAACTTTGTGACCAGTCTGCCATGTGGAACCTTATCAAAAGCCTTGTTAAAGTCCATATACATTACATCAAACGCACTACCCTCATCTACCCTCCTTGTTACCTCCTCAAAAAATTCAATCAAGTTTGTCAGACACGACCTTCCCTTAACAAATCCGTGCTGACTATCCTTGATTAATCCGTGTCTTCCTAAATGAAGATTTATCCTGTCCATCAGAATTCTTTCCAATAATTTTCCCACCACTGAGGTTAGGCTGACTGGCCTGTAATTAATCGGTCTATCCTTTTCTCCCTTTTTAAACAAGGGTACCATATTAGCAGTCCTCCAGTACCACACCTGAAGCCAGAGAGGATTGAAAAATGATGGTCAGGGCCTCTGCTATTTCCTCTTTTGCTTCACTTAACAGCCTGGGATACATTTCATCCGGGCCTGGGGATTTATCCACTTTTAAAGCTGCTAAACCCCTTAATACTTCCTCTCTCACTATGTTTATTTCATCTAATATTTCACACTCCTCCCCCCTGATAGCAATGTCTGCTTCGCCCCTCTCCTTTGTGAAAACAGTTGCAAAGTATTCATTAAGAACCCTACCGACGTCTCCCGCCTCCACACACAGATTACCCTCATGATCTCTAATAGGCCCTACCCTTTCTTTAGTTATCCTCTTACTCTTAATATATTTATAAAACATCTTTGGGTTTTCCTTGATTTTACTTGCCAAGAATTTTTCATGCTCTCTTTGCTTTCCTAATATCCTTTTTAATTGCACCCCTGCACTTTCTGTACTCCTCTAAAGATTCTGGAGTATTTAGCCCTCGGTAGGTGTGTGTATCATTTCTTAATTGAAGATAACCTGGACAATTAAAAAAAAATACTGTCATATGCTGGTTTCTGTGTTGTGGGGACAGTAGAATTGTTATATATGGAATGCAAATAGTCAGGATTGAATAATGCAAACTGTAATATTACACTGTGGTCATACTGTACTTTTGGCACAACTTTAAAAGTGCTGGTGCCAAAATTGCTGCATAATATTATTGTTGCCAATGATAACCACGATCATCATAAGCCAGAATAGCACCAAAAGGAAGATTTTTGTCTTTTTTCATCTTACCAACAAAAATATAATTATAAAAAACTTGCATTTATATAGAGCCTTTCACATCTTCAGGACATTGCAAAGTGCTTCACGGTCAAGTAATTACTGGTGTTGCCACCGTTATTATGTAAGCAACCGTGGCAGCTGATTTGCACGCAGACATGTCTCACAAACAGCACTGAGATGAATGACCAGTTAATCTGCAGCAGAGCAGACTCAATAAGAGCAATGAGTGAAAGAGTGAGCTGACTGAAACCCCTCTCCATCCAATTTCCTAGCCTGTCCAAGGTGGAGGAGATAGTTGATCCATGGCCTGCATGGCTACAGTATGAGCAGCCCTGAGAGATGCGATTACTGGCATCACAGACTCTGTCATGAGACTCAGCTGGAGACCACACTCCAGTGTCCTCTGCAGCTGAGTACCATGACAGAGTTTGATACCATAGACTGCAGAATGTCAATACCATATATTAGAACCCCACATACTTGAGAGTACTGGAATCCACCACATTAGTCACTATGTGCTGAAAACGTCGAGGAAAACAGGCCAATGCCTCTAGCAATCTCATTCTCAGAAAACATCTTTCTTTTAAAATTGCACTGAGATCCACATCTCTGTTCTTTTGGGCAGAGAGAAGGCATGAACTGGCCCTCCAGACAGCTTGTCTCTTTGCTGCTGCCATCTGCTCTTGTTCACTTGTGCTCTGTCCAACCCCTTACGTACTCCCCTCTATGTCACTGTCTAGCTTGCCCAGGGTGCCTGTCTCTGAACTGGTGACTGGCAGGTTAATGGGTGATGATGAATTTCAAACAGGGCTTTCCTCATCCCTTTCCCTCACACCAAGTCTGAGTCATCTGTTTGATCTAGGGAAAGAGAAGATGGACAACTGTTAGGATGTTACTTGAATGGTTATGAAGTGTCAGGTCACTTCCAGTGCTCGGCCAGACAAAGTTTACATTCTTTATGTGGTTGAAGTGAGTCAAGCAATGAGTCAAGGAGTGAGGGATGAGAAAAGGTGATGGGAAAATCCAGATCAGCTTCCACAGCTCTGGCTTTCTCAGTATTTTCTTGGCCCAAGATTTGTAGTGCTGCATTTTTCGAATTAGTGTTAGAAACCAAATTCATACAGTCTACCTCCCCACATACTGCTTACTCTCCCCTCTAAGAAACCTTTTAAAATATCCTTGTGTCAACACTTTGAAGTACCGTAGTCTTTTGTATAATAGATTGGTTTGTCTCCCCCTAAAATGATTGTAAAATGCACTACAAATCTGGTGCTACTGTTTTGATCATGGCTCTGCCTGGTATGACTTCCAAATCATTATGACATTAAGTTTATCTATTCTCACTTGACAAATTAAGATAGCTACCAACAAACGAGCTCTCTGAATTGAATTGAAGCGTGGAAGAGTACATGATGAATTACTTCCTTCCATCAACGACTAAGGGTCAACTGAAGAATTAAAACAGTACAGATGCAGTTCAAAAGCTTTTCATTTGGAAAGAAAAACTCAAGAATTCATTTGTTTGACTTTTCAGACTTTACTGACTTCCAAATGGGACAGGAACAGCTCTTAACATTTTAAATTCAATATTTCCTTTCAAAATCTACAGTATATTTAAGGTAGGTTCTTTTAGACACAGGCATTTAGCTGTAAAACAAGTATGCGCGTTCATTTTTTTGGGGGTACAAACTCATTTTACTTTCTAGTCTCTTTTCGCTCTAGTCTCCAGATTAAAAAACAAGATGGCATGCAATCAGCTTCCAGGTCTCTGCCAATGGCTGGCTATAAGAGCAGAAGTGTAGTCTAATAACACTTTCTTCCTATTTGCCTTCCTAATGCAACATGGCTGCGATTTGAAACGGCTGCTTCAGGAAAACCACAGGTACAAACCTGTGTCTTATGCTGCCCAGTCGAGAGACATCAGGAGTGGGTGAATGATGGCATGCTGCAAAGAAAAAGAAAAAGACCACTTCCAAAAATGGTGAGAAAATATGTCTAAAGTAATCTGGGATAATGCCCAAGGCAAACAGTAGACTTGCTTCTTGCCCCTGTATTAGATATACATTATTTCCATCACACATCACTTCAGAAGACAGTATCAGTCACGATAGATAGTCTTGTAGCAGACTAAACTATCAAACAGATTTATTCACAGATAGGATCATTTATGGCAGCAAGTAACACCAGCAAATTGAGATTAGTCCCAGTAACACAGCATTTTTGAATCAGTTCTTGCAATAAGTAAACGGATAAATCAATTAGCTGAGTTCCTTTTGAATGGATTTCTTTGCATGGCTTTCTTTGCAGATCTTGGAAACAAATGAAATCAATCCTTCACAGAAGGGAAAAAGCCCCCAATCCCTACCAGCTAGTCTTTTATATGCTTACAAGAGGAGGGGCATTGTTAGGTCTAGTTAGGAGTAACAAAATAGATCAGATAGATGAGTTAAATGTCGGATGAGCACTTCAGGAGTAATGTCTATAATATAAGGTTCAAGGTCCAAATAGAAAGGGAAACAGTTAGCGTAAAAACAAGGCAACAGATTGTAATAGGGCAGATTTTAGGAAGATGAAGAGTGAGCCACTGAAGTGAGATGGAAAGAGAAATTGGCGCACAGGAATGTAGAACAACAATTGCATATTTTTAAAAAGATTGCAAAGGTACGGAATAAATATATACTATTTAAAAGAGGAGACTACTTCAAGTTTCAGGATTCTGTGATAAAAGTTAAAAACAAGCAAAAAATTGAAGATGGGAACATATGGGGCTCACAGGTAGGATGAAAATGAGAAAAATACAAGAAAATAATGAAAGAGGTTAAGAGAAGAATAAGGAAAGCAGAGAGGGAGTATGAGGAGACAATCTTAAAAAATATTGAAAATAACAGTATTCTACAATTATATCAGTAATAAGAGAATTGATAAATGTGAGGTGGGACCCCTAAGAGGAATGGATAGTGAGTTAGTCGAGGATAAATTAAAATTTGCAGAGATATTTAACAAGCACTTCGCATCAGTGTTTACAAAAAAAGGTAAGATACTCATGAGGTGGTAAATTCTGAATTGGTTAAAAGCAAGATGAGAGATATTAAAATGAACAAGAGGAAAGTATTAGAGAAGTTAGTTCAACTTGAGGAAGACACAGTGCTGGGACCTGACAGGATATATCCAAGGATCCGAAAGGAAATGGTGGAATAAATAGCAAAAGACCCTAGAAATTACATTTCAAGGTTCTGTTGAGAGTGGGTACATGCCAGTGGACGGGACAATGGTCAATGTACTGTAATACACATTTTCTAAAAGGGAGACAGTAATTACAGGCCAATTAGTTTAGCATCTGTGGTAGGGAAAACTGCAGAATCTTTAATTAAAACATGAAATTACTACAAATCTAGATGAAGAGAAAATAATTAGAAACAACCAACATGGATTTCAGAAAGGAAGATTGTGCTTGACAAACCTGATAGAGTTCTTTGAGGAAGTGACAGATATGGTGGATGAGGCAAATAGAGTGGATGTGGTATACATGGAATTTCAGGAAGCCTTTGACAAGGTACCACACAGAAGGCTATCAGAGAAGATTAAGTGGTATGGAATTAGGAGAAGGGTAGCAAATTGGATTAAAAACTGGTTAGAAGAGAGGAAATGGAGACCAGGACCTAAGAGCATTACATGTGGATTTTTTTATTGATTCACAGGATGTGGGCATATCTGGCAAGGTCAGCATTTATTGCCCACCCCTAATTGCCCTCGAGAAGGTGGTGGTGAGCCGCCTTCTTGAACTGCTGCAGTCTGTGTGGTGAAGGTACTCCACAGTGCTGTAGGAAAGGAGTTCCAGGATTTTGACCCAGCAACGATGAAAGAACGGCGATATAATTTCAAGTCAGGACGGTGTGTGACTTGGAGGTGGTGGTGTTCCCACGTGCCTGCTGCACCTGCCCTTCCAGGTGGTAAAGGTCACAGGTTTGGGAGGTGCTGTTGAAGAAGCCTTGGCTAGGTGCTGCAGTGCATCTTGTAGATGGTACACACTGTAGCCACAGTGTGCTAGTGGTGGAGGCAGTGAATGTTTAAGGTGGTGGATGGGGTGCTGATCAAGCGGGCTGCTTTGTCCTGGATGGTGTCGAGCTTCTTGAGTGTTGTTGGAGCTGCACTCATCCAGGCAAGTGGAGAGTATTGAGTATTCAATCACACTCCTGACTTGTGCCTTTTGGGAATCAGGAGGCGAGTTACTTGCCGCAGAATATCCAGCCTCTGACCTGCACTTGTAGTATTTATGTGCCTGGTCCAGATAAGTTTCTTGTCAATGGTGTAATGCCATTGAATGTCAATGGGAGGTGGTTAGACTCTCTCTTGTTGGAGATGGTAATTGCCTGACACTTGTGTGGCACGAATGTTACTTGCCACTTATCAGCCCAAGCCTGTTTGTTACCAGGTCTTACTGCATGCGGGCATGGACTGCTTCATTATCTGAGGAATTGTGAGTGGAACTGAACACTGCAATCATCAGCGAACATCCCCACTTCTGACCTTATGATGAAGGGAAGGTCATTGAGGAAGCAGATGAAGCTGGTTGGGCCTAGGACATTGCCCTGAGGAACTCCTGCAGCGATGTCCTAGGGCTGGGGATCAAAGTGGGTAGTGGTGTCCCACAAGTTGCTGTTCTGGATTAGGTCTGTTCACTGTGTACATTAGTGGTTTGGATTTCAGAATAGAATGAGAGATGTTCACATTTGCAGATGATACTAAAATACGAGGCATAGTAAATAATTAATTCTGAGGAGCAAAGGAAGCTGTAAGTGGATAATGTCTTGGTTCACAAGACATTAAAAGCGGCATCTCAAGTGGATAAAGCTATAAAAAAGCAAATGGAACAGTAGGTTTTATGCCGAGAGACAGAATATAAAAGTGAAGATGTATTGGCGAATCTTAAAATCTTAGTAAGACCACCATTTTCGGTTCTACACAATACACTTTCCAGTGCTTGAGGGCTCCAGAATGAGATGCCACAGATATAAAATTAAATGCAAGAGATTTAGGACAGAGAGCAGGAGAAACTTTTTTTTTCCCCAAGAAGCTTGCGAGCCTGTGGAATGCACTCCCAGAGTTAGTGATTGAAGCAGAGACCATGTCAACCTTTAAGAATGGGTTAGATAGGTGTTTGAAGGAATGTTGGATAAGGGGATATGGGAATAGGGTGGCTCATGGGATGAGGTCTACTGCTTGTGTGGAGGATAAGTACCAACATGGATTGGTTGGGTTGAATGGCCTGTTTCCATGTTGTAATTTCTACATAATTCTATGCTTTGTTTAGTTCAGACAATTTCTTATCCACTTCCAGGTTTCACCTTGAATTTCAATGCTTTCACAGAAAGAAAATTTATTGAAGGCTTGTGGCAGTAAATCTGGAGTGACATCCTCATTTACAATTCTGGTGCTGCTAACTTGCAACACAGTAAGGGAAATGCACAGAATAATTAAACACTGGGGGCTCCTAGTATATTCTCAATCCTAGTTATATTTGCGCATGATCAATTGTAAAAAAAAAATCTTTGCCTTTCCCAATATTTCATTTTTTTCCGTCTTTAGGTCTGTTCTTACTATATAACATTCTAAGACTGCAGGAGGCAGCATGCAACCTATTAACGTGCACCTGCCATTGCTGCTTTTAAGAGGTCAGCAGAAGCTGAGTGATAGCACTGCAGGTTGACTGGCTTCCTCCCTGTGGTGAAGCACCTGTCTTTCATTCGCTCAACTGTAACAAACAGCTCAGGCAGGATCATAAATTTGTGCATGTGTGTGAGAGTGTTGGGAGGAGGGGATGCAGGGGGGCTGGGAATCCGTATACGTTCACAACCACAGGTCAGCACAATAGTACACTAATCTGCCTCACTGATCTGCATTTTGCTAAAATTTAACTTATAGTAAATTTCGTCTGTGGTGTGGTACTAAACCATATGGACCAGAAAACCCTAGTTTAATTCTTGGTCTGTGATGGGTTGGCTGATCTCAGCAAGGGAAGCAACAGATCTCTACAAATGGTTTTAGTGTCCCTGAGGCTAGGGAAGGGGAAAATAATTTGCATTGCATAGAAGCATAGAAGATAGGAGCAGGAGTAGGCCATTCAGCCCCTCGAGCCTGCTCCGCCATTTAATGAGATCATGGCTGATCATCCAAATTCAGTATCCTGTCCCTGCTTTCTCCCCATATCCCTTTAGCCTTAAGAAATATATCTATCTCCTTCTTGAATATATTTAATGAATTGGCCTCAACTGCCTTCTGTGGTAGAGAATTCCACAGGTTCACCACTCTCTGGGTGAAGAAATTCCTCCTCATCGCAGTCCTAAATGGCTTACCCCTTATCCTTAGACTGTGACCTCTGGTTCTGGACTCCCCCGCCATCGGGAACATCCTTCCTGCATCTAGTCTGTCTAGTCCTGTTAGAATTTTATAAGTTTCATGGTTCTACTCCTGCTCCTGTTTTCTATTCAATGACATTTGCTGGGCAGTGCGTATGTGTTGATGTCAAAAGGGCAGAATGGAGCTTGGTTGTGATGCCCTCCATGAGCAAATAGCCTCTTTAACATAAAGAATGACTCTTGCAAAAGTGGAACTGTACACCAGCAAAAGTTGCTGCCTTCAGGAGAGGAGCAAAGGCGAAATATTGGAAGAAAAAAATGACTTCAATGCAGAAAATTTCCAGCAATCAATAACAACAACTTGTATTTATATAGCACCTTTAACGTAGTAAAACGTCCCAAGGCGCTTCACAGGAGTATAACACAAAAAAATTTGACACCGAACCACATAAGTAGAAATTAGGGCAGGTGAAAGAGGTAGGTTTTAAGGAGCGACTTAAAGGAGGAAAGAGAGGTAGAGAGGCGGAGAGGTTTAGGCAGGGAATTCCAGAGCTTAGGGCTTAGGCAACAGAAGGCACGGCCACCAATGGTTCAGCGAGTATAATCAGGGACGCTCAAGAGGGCAGAATTAGAGGAGCGCAGATATCTTGGGGGGTTGTGGGGCTGGAGGAGATTACAGAGATAGGGAGGGGCGAGGCCATGGAGGGATTTGAAAACAAGGATGAGAATTTTAAAATCGAGGTGTTGCTTAATCGGGAGCCAATGTAGATCAGCGAGCACAGGGGTGATGGGTGAATGGGGCATGGTGCGAGTTAGGACACGGGCAGCCGAGTTTTGGATGACCTCAAGTTTACGTAGGGTAGAATGTGGGAGGCCAGCCAGGAGTACATTGAAATAGTCAAGTCTAGAGGTAACAAAGGCATGGATGAGGGTTTCAGCAGCAGATGACCTGAGGCAAGGGCAGAGACGGGCAATGTTACGGAGGTGGGAATAGGTGGTCTTATGGAATTTATGCGCGGATATGTGGTCGGAAGCTCATTTCAGGGTCAAATATGACACCAAGGTTGCAAACAGTGTGGTTCAGCCTCAGACAGATGTTAGGGAGAGGGATGGAGTTTGTGGCAGGGACCGAAAACAATGGCTTTGATCTTCCTAATATTTAATTGAAGAAAATTTCTGCTCATCCAGAACCGGATGTCGGACAAGCAGTCTGACAATTTAGAGACCGTGGAGGGGTCGAGAGAAGTGGTGGTGAGGTAGAGCTGGGTGTCATCAGCGTACATGTGGAAACCGACGCTGTGTTTTTGGATGATATCGCCAAGGGGCAGCATCTGGATGAGAAATAGGAGGGGGCCAAGGATAGCTCCTTGGGGGACACCAGAGGGAACGATGCAGGAGCGGGAAGAGAAGCCATGGCAGGTGATTCTCTGGCTACAATTAGATAGATAAGAATGGAACCAGGCGAGTGCAGTCCCACCCAGCTGGACAATGGTGGAGAGGCGTTGGAGAAGGATGGAGTGGTCAACCGTGTCAAAGGCTGCAGAGAAGTTAAGAAGGACAAGGTGGGATAGTTTACCTTTGTCACAATCACAAAGGATGTCATTTGTGACTTTGATGAGAGCCGTTTCGGTACTGTGGCAGGGCCAGAAACCTGATTGGAGGGATTCAAACATGGAGTTGTGGGAAAGATAGGCACGGATTTGGGAGGTGACAACACGTTCAAGGACTTGAGAGGAAAGAGGTTGGAGATGGGGTGGTAGTCTGCAAGGACGGAAGGGTCAAGGTTTTTTTTTTGAGAGGGGCGATGATGGCAGATTTGAGGGAGAGGGGAACAGTACCTGAGGAAAGAGAACTGTTAACAAGGTCAGCTAACATGGGAGCCAGAAAAGAAGTTGGGTTGTCAGCAGTTTGGTGAGAATAGAGTCGAGGGAACAGGAAGTGGGTCTCATGGACAAGATGAGCACGGAGAGGCCATGAGGGGAGATCGGAGAGAAACTGGAGAAAGATGTGAGTTCAGGGCTAGGGCAGGGGGACACCTTAGGGAAGTTTGGCCCGGTGGGCTTGGGGAAGGAAGGGAAGTGGCAGAGGCAGCTGAACAGATGGTCTCAATCTTAGAGACGAAGAAGTCCATGAGTTTCTCACACTTGTTGTCGGAGGTGAGGGTGGAAGAGACAGGGGAGAGGGGTTTAAGACGACGGTTAGCAGTGGAGAATAGAAGCTGGGGTTTATCTTTGCATTCCAGAATGATTCTGGAATAGTGAGCAATTTTGGCAGACGAGAGCAGGACCCGATAATGCTTTATGTATCCATAAAAGGCTCAATAACATGAGTCACCCCTGTGCATCTAATAGCCGAGTTACATAAATTAATCTCTCAATAAAGCTGATTTACCCTTTGTGTTGAGCTTTTTAAACTTTTAGAATAAACTTTTCAGTCATATTTTGATGTAATTTCCTGAAATAAAATCACTATTAGGGCCACAATAATAAATAACATCAAAATTCTAGGGTGGCAGTTGTCATGATCTGGAATGTACTTTCTTAGCCCTTGAACCCCTACTCAAGTCTAAGTGGGTGGAACCAAATTTTAATTGGTATCTACCCATTTGGAGCAGCTACAAAAGAAAAGTAAATGGGGTACCTCTGCATGGAGGTCGTGGATCTGATGACGTGAAAGGTGCTATATAAATGCAAGGCCGTTTGTTTTTTCTTCTAAAGCACATAAACCTGGTGACACCTCTGCTTAAACCAACAGTTTTCTAAACATAGCTTGAAACATTAATAGCTTGCCTTACGCTTCCTTCAATATTTCCTTCATGGTCAGAGACATTGATTTCAGTGGAATTAAAATCAGGCGGGTGATCCTCCACCAGATTACTGCTCAGGCGGTGAAAGCAAAAATATACCCCAATGTTTTAAACAGAAATAATAGAAATTGTTTTAATTAATCTCAAAAAATGCCCACCTGTTGAGATTATCAGTTTTTAAAGTAAAGATAAAGAAATTTAAACTGAAAAGAAGACTAATTTGTATCTTACCTTCTTTAGGTTCTGCTGAAAGAAACATGTTTACATTGAGGACTTCTTATTCAAACTTGAATTACGTTACAGTTCTTCCAGAATTTGCTGACTGCGACATTTGCTAACAAACAACCCGTTGAATATAGCAACTTACAATGATCTTTTATGAGTTATCTCAGGTAACCTTTGAGAATTCATGCTTTGCATTGGTCGGGAATTTCCTCATAGCTGCTCCTGCTCCACCACCTTAACTTTGCCGGAAGTGTGTCGGAAACCCCACAACTGTAAGGTTTGTGCGAAGTGGTTTCACTTTGCTCCGACGTTGCAGTTATAGTGTAAATGCAGCGTGAATCTAGAGTCTGGGCCCAACATGACATTGGAGCTAGGCTTTGGAGTCCATTTGGGCTATGACACCTGTTTTACATTACAAGTTTATTGTATTGACTTTGCAGTGACCACTTTGCATCACCAGTAAACTTGTAGTGTAAATGCATCGTAACTAGAAGACACTGTGGAAGTGCAATTTTTTTTTTATTCGTTCATGGGATCTGGGCATCGCTGGCAAGGCCAGCATTTATTGCCCATCCCTAGTTACCCTTGAGAAGGTGGTGGTCAGGCGCCTTCTTGAACTGCTGCAGTCCGTGTGTTGAAGGTACTCCCACAGTGCTGTTAGGTAGGGAGTTCCAGGATTTTGACCCAGCGACGATAAAGGATTGGTGATATACTTCTAAGTCAGGATGGTGTGTGACTTGGAGGGGAACTTGGAGGTGGTGGTGTTCCCATGCGCCTGCTGCCCTTGTCCTTCTAGGTGGAAGAGGTCGCGGGTTTGGGAGGTGCTGTCGAAGAAGCCTTGGCGAGTTACTGCAGTACATCTTGTAGATGGTACACACTGAAGCCACAGTACGCCGGTGGTGGAGGGAGTGAATGTTTAAGGCGGTGGATGGGGTGCCAATCAAGCGGGCTACTTTGTCCCGGATGGTGTTGAGCTTCTTGAGTGTTGTTGCAGCTGCACTCATCCAGGCAAGTGGAGAGTATTCCATCACACTCCTTACTTGTGCCTTGTAGATGGTGGAAAGGCTTTGGGGAGTCAGGATGTGAGACACTTGCCGCAGAATACCTAGCCTCTGACCTGCTCTTGTTGCCACAGTATTTATGTGGCTGGTCCAGTTTCTGGTCGATGGTGACCCCCAGGATATTGATAGTGGGGGATTCGGCGATGATAATGCCGTTGAATGTTAAGGGGAGGTGGTTAGACTCTCGCTTGTTGGAGATAGTCATTGCCTGGCACTTCTGTGGCGTGAATGTCACCTGCCACTTATCAGCCCAAGCCTGAACGTCGTCCAGGTCTTGTTGCATGCGGGCATGGACTGCTTCATTATCTGAGGAGTTGCGAATGGCGCTGAACATTGTGCAGTCATCAGCGAACATCCCTATTTCTGACCTTATGTTGGAGGGAAGGTCATTGATGAAGTAGCTGAAGATGGTTGGGCCTAGGACACTGCCCTGAGGAACTCCTGCAGCAATGTCCTGGGGCTGTGATGATTGACCTTCAATCACCACAACCATCTTCCTTTGTGCTAGGTATGACTCCAGCCAGTGGAGCGTTTTCCCCCTGATTCCCATTGACTTCAGTTTTACTAGGGCTCCTTAATGCCACACTCGGTCAAATGCTGCCTTGATGTCAAGGGCAGTCACTCTCACTTCACTCCTGGAATTCAGCTCCTTTGTCCATGTTTGGACCAAGGCTGTAATGAGGTCGGGAGCCGAGTGGTCTTGGCGGAACCCAAACTGGGCATCAGTGAGCAGGTTATTGGTGAGTAAGAGCCGCTTGATAGCACTGCCGATGACACCATCCATCACTTGGTAAGGGAGCAGCAGTTTTTGCTTTATTAACACTAATTATTACAGCGCCTCCTGAGGTAGCCAAGACACACAGGAAAAAGATTTCTGCTGTGCATTACATGTAAGAAAATCCTAAATGCACTCTACATTGATGCATTCATGGAAATCCTCCCCATAAGTATTAGTTTTGCCTGCCTTATATCATGCTTGATTTGAAAATAATTAGAGCTTCCAGAAGCAGGCAGAACCTGTTTAAACATGCTTCTATCCCAGTGAATGGAGCATATGCTGAAAACAATACTAGCTAGTCATTGTAGCAGCTGGTGTTACATTCAGCTACATTCGCCAGCACAGGAACATGTTTAAGCAAGCAGCTCTAGACTGCATTAGGAGACACTGTTATTATTTTAAAATGGAGCATGGCATAAGACAATGCCTGTAAAATTTAAAGCTACTTTCTGCAACCTCTGAGGATATGCCAGACTGCTGCTTACAGCAAATTATCCATGTACAAAAGAATTAAAAGCAACTTGCACTGTTTACATCAATCAAACATAAAGCAAAAACTGCTGCTCCCTTACCAAGCAAGTCATCAGGTGTTGCCAGGCATGTTTCATTGTGGCTTCAATCTGCATAACCCTACCATTCAAGCTATAGTACAGGTGTCAGTAGCCATTCCACCCTCCACCAGCCAATGCACAGTCATTGTTGTCTAGAGCCCTTCCGCTGCACACACCCTTCTTCATCAAATTACCAGTCTTTGTTACTCTCATCCTCAAGCTTCTTAATAATCTCCCTAGCCGTATTCCAACAAGTTCTCAACGTGTCATTTCTATTTAATGCATCTCACACTTCCACCAACCCAGCATATTTCATGCATCACCACTGACGGTATAATGCAGATCAGACCTGAGGTGTACAGCGTAAGTTGATGGGTAGTATAAGCTTTAATACTACAGCAGAACACAGTAAAATATAAGCAGTAATAGATACTAAGCATTTTATGGGATGCTGTCAGTATTCATCTGAAGAGCACAGATCCCATAAGGAACAGAAAGAAACGTAGAAGCGATAGGTCAGTCCACATGAACCCACTGGAATTCTTTTAAGAGGTAACTATTAGCTGATGAGGGCCATCCAATGGACATCATTTACAAAAGTTTTGATTTTCGAAAGGCATTTAGAAGTTGGAGGTTGGAAGTTATTACCTTGTCAAAATTTTAGATATTCATACTATAATTAAAAACTTAAGGATGCTCTACTCTTTCTGGGGCTATGTTGTGCAACTGTTGAATAATGTTACGTATTTTGATAGACTGTAGTTTGGCTTTTATAATCAGAGATTTATGTAGTTGTCAGCTCCTTTGAGGTTGAGGCTGCATTCTTTAGCAGGATAGGGATTTTCCAACTTGGGTGTGGGCTGTGTTCAGAGCTCATCATGCATTTCATAATCCTCCTCAATGTCCTTGTTTCTAATCAAATTTGTTTTCATTATTTCATATATGTGGAATTTGCATGTACTTCACATACAGTGGAACTCAGACAGGCTCACATCCAACTTGCAGATATAAATCTTACTGCTAATTAGAATTTTTAGACTCAATTTAATTTTCCTGTTGGCAGTCTTTAGGTTAGGAAAGCAACATCCAGCTTACACATTTTTCTTTTAGCATTAGTCATCTTTCAGAATACAGTTAGGAGTCCAGCAGCTAGATTTATACACACCTTTGTTCGGAGATTATATGCATCATTAAAACAAAATGCTTCATTAATGCTTTAAGTTTTATCTACAGTAAGCAGTTAATTGTTAAACAAAATAGAAACTATACAATCAATCACTAAAAATGTGGTTGTGCTAAAAAATGTAAACTGTCCAGCAATTCAAATCAACAGGAATAGACTGATTAAAAAACCTACCGTACGCTCGTATATATGGTCAGAATAGTAGGGCAACAGTTTACAGAAGTCATGCAGCTTTACACTGCACAGGTCAGACTACACCAAGAATACTGGCTGGGGATATTTGCTTCTGTACCAGCCAGCCCCAATTAAAATGAATGGGGGAAAAATTGTGGACTGTTAAACACACAAGTGGAAAACCCCAGATACTGTGTTCAATTTTAGTCACTATCACCTAAATAATTTAATTTGTATTAGAAAGGGTACAGAAAAAGTAACAGGACTGATCCCTGCAAAAGGACATAGACAGGCTAAGTGAGTGGGCAGAAATTTGGCAGATGGAATATAATGTTGGAAAGTGTGAGGTTATGCACTTTGGCAGAAAAAATCAAAGAGCAAGTTATTATCTAAATGGAAAGAAACTGCAAAGTGCTACAGTACAAAGGGATCTGGGGGTCCTGGTGCATGAAACACAGAAGGTTAGTATGCAGGTACAGCAGGTGATCAGGAAGGCCAATGGAATCTTGGCTTTTATTGCAAGGGGGATGGAGTATAAAAGCAGGGAAGTCTTGCTTCAGCTATTCAGGGTACTGGTGAGGCCACACCTGGAGTACTGCGTACAGTTTTGGTTTCCATATTTAAGAAAAGATATACTTGCTCTAGAGGCAGTTCAGAGAAGGTTCACTCAGTTGATTCCGGAGATGAGGGGGTTGACTTATGAGGAAAAGTTGAGTAGGTTGGGCCTCTACTCATTGGAATACAGAAGAATGAGAGGCGATCTTATCGAAACATATAAGATTGTGAGAGGGCTTGATAGGGTGGATGCGGGGAGGATGTTTCCACTGATGGGTGAGACTAGAACTAGGGGGCATAATCTTAGAATAAGGGGCTGCCGTTTCAAAACTGAGATGAGAGAAACTTCTTCACTCAGAGGGTAGTAAATCTATGGAATTTGCTACCTCAGAGAGCTGTGGAAGCTGCGACATTAAATAAATTAAAACGGAGATAGACAGTTTCCTAGCTGATAAGGGAATTAAGGGTTATGGGGAGCGGGCAGAGAAGTGGACATGAGTCTAGGTTCAGATCAGCCATGATCCTATTGAATGGCGGAGCAGGCCCGAAGGGTCGTATGGCCTACTCCTGCTCCTACTTCTTATGTTCTTATGTTCTATCCCAATTGTAGAGGTGGTTAGCTACGAAAAAAGATCAGAGATTAATCCTGACTGACCAGAAAGCAGGTTTATTTTTTAATGCATCACAGGATGTGGGCGTCGCTGGCATTGTCAGCATTTATTGCCCATCCCTAATTGCCCTCGAGAAGGTGGTGGTGAGCCACCTTCTTGAACTGCTGCAGTCCGTGTGGTGAAGGTACTCCCACAGTGCTGTTAGGGAGGAAGTTCCAGGATTTTGAGCCAGCGACGATGAAGGAACAGTGATATACTTCCAAGTCAGGATAGCATGTGATTTGGAGATGAACTTGCAGATGGTGGCGTCCCGTTGTATCTGCTGCCCTTATCCTTCTAGGTGGTAGAGGTCGTGGGTTTGGGTTGTGCTGTCGAAGAAGCCTTTGGGAGTTGCTGCAGTGCATCTTGTAGATGGTACACACCGCAGCCACGGTATGCCGGTGGTGGAGGGAGTGAATGTTTAAGGTGGTGGATGGGGTGCCGATCAAGCGGGCTGCTTTGTCCTGGATGTTGTCAAGCTTCTTAAGTGTTGATAGAGCTGCACTCATTCAGGCAAGTGGAGAGTATTCTATCACAGTTCTGACCAATGTTCCCTTTAATTTGTTTTGGGTACGCGGCCCCTTTAAGGGGCTGCGCCGTCCATTCAAAATACTGCGCACGTACGTTTTTTCTTATTTAAAAGCCGGTGAGCCGGTTGCGCGATTGCTATGCAGATTAAAGGGAACATTGCTCCTGACTTGTGCCTTGCAGTGGAAAGGCTTTGGGGAGTCAGGAGGTGAGTCACTCGCCACAGAATACCCAGCCTCTGACCTGCTCTTGTTGCCACAGTATTTATGTCGGAGATGGTCATTGCCTGGCATTTGTGTGGCGCGAACGTTCCTTGCCACTTATCAGCCCAAGCCTGGATGTTGTCCAGTTCTTGCTGCATGCAGGCACAGACTGATTCATTATCTGAGAAACTGCGACTGGTTTAAGAAGAATACTCGGTGAAGTATCTAAAATATTAAATGTTACTGGTAAGATGAACCTGATTATTACTTCACAATAAGCAAACAAAAGTAGGGCCAGAGGAGATAAATGAAGTCAAAGTTAAGCACGTTTAGATCAAATTCTAAGAAAACTTACTAAAAAATGAAAAATGGTTGGAAAAATCTATGAAGCAAGACAATAGAGGCCAAAAAAATGGTGTTGTTCAAAATGCAATCATATGCCACAATAAGATGAACTTCAAATGGCCAAATGACCTTTTCTCAACTCTGATTTTCCTTCTGTTATACAATCGGATAGGTAAGAGTGGACAGTCCCACCGAGTGTGGGAACAGAGGAGATGCACTGGAGGAATATCATGTGATCTACTGTATCGGAGGCTGTAGAGAGATGGGAATCAGGGGAAAAACTCTCCACTGGCTGGAGTCATACCTACCACAAAGGAAGATGGTTGTGGTTGTTGGAGGCCAATCATCTCAGCCCCAGGACATCGCTGCAGGAGTTCCTCAGGGCAGTGACCTATACCAACCATCTCCAGCTACTTCATCAATGGCCTTCCCTCCATCATAAGGTCAGAACTGGGGATGTTCGCTGATGATTGCATAGTGTCCAGCTCCATACACAACTCCTCAGATAATGAAGCAGTCCATGCCCGCATGCAGCATGACCTGGACGACATTCAGGCTCGGGCTGATAAGTAGCAAATAACATTCGCGCAACACAAGTGCCAGATGACTATCTCCAACAAGAGAGAGTCTAACCACCGCCCTTTGACATTCAATGGTATTACCATCGCCGAATTCTCCACCATCAACAACCAGAGGGTCACCATTGACCAGAAACGTAACTGGACCAGCCACATAAATACTGTGGCAACAAGAGCAGGTCAGAGGCTAGGTATTCTGCGGTGAGTGTCTCACCTCCTGACTCCCCAAAGCCTTTCCACCATCTACAAGGCACAAGTTAGGAGTGTGATGGAATACTCTCCACTTGCCTGGATGAGTGCAGCTCCAACAACACTCAAAAAGCTCGACACCAACCAGGACAAAACAGCCCGCTTGATTGGCACCCCATCCACCACATTATACAGTCACTCCCTCCACCACCGGCGCACCGTGGCTGCAGTGTGTACCATCTACAAGATGCACTGCAGCAACTCACCAAGGCTTCTTCGGCAGCACCTCCCAAACCTTCGAGCTCTACCACCTAGAAGAACAAGAGCAGTAGGCGCCTGGGAACACCACCACCTCCAAGTTCCCCTCCAAGTCACACACCATCCTGATTTGGAAATATATTGCTGTTCCTTCATCGTCGCTGGGTCAAAATCCTGGAACTCCCTCCCTAACAGCACTGTGGGAGTACCTTCACCACAAGGACTGCAGCAGTTCAAGAAGGCGGCTCACCACCAGCTTCTCAAGGGTGATTAGGGATGGGCAATAAATGCTGGCTTTGCCAGTGACGCCTACATCCCAGGAACGAAAAAAAAAAAGTTAGGTGTGTGATGGAATACTCTCCACTTGCCTGGATGAGTGCAGCTCCAACAACACTCAAGAAGCTCGACACCATCCAGGACAAAGCAGCCCGCTTGATTGGCACCCCATCCACCACCTTAAACATTCACTCCCTCCACCATCGGCAAACCATGGCTGTAATGTGTACCATCTACAAGATGCACTGCAGCAATGCACCAAGGCTTCTTCGACAGGACCTCCAAACCTGCGACCTCTACCGTCCAGAAGGACAAGGGCAGCAGGCGCATGGGAACACCATCACCTCCAAGTTCCCCTCCAAGTCACACACCATCCTGACTAGGAAGTATATAGCAGTTTCTTCATCGTCGCTGGGTCAAAATCCTGGAACTCCCTCCCTAACAGCACTGTGGGAGTACTTTCACCACACAGCCTTGCCAGTGACGCGCACATCCCATGTTTGAAAATAAAAAATAAAATCCAGAGGATGAGGAGAGATAATGCAGTCAGAGAATGTTTTTTGTGACCTTGGTTAGGGCTGTTTCAGTGGGAGTAAAACTGACTGGGGATTTCAAGCATGGAGTTGCAGGAGAGATGGGTGTGGATGTTAGAGCTGACGACAAGTTCGAGGACCTTGGAGAGGAAACGGAGGTTGGAGATGGGACAGTTGGTGAGGACATAGGGGTTGTGCATGGGTATTTTGAGAAAGGGAGTGATGGTTGTGGTTTTGAAAGCGAGGGGACTGTGCCCGAGGAGAGGGAACCATTTACAATGTCAGTTTAAGAGTAGTCGCGGAAATGCAAATAAATGTATTCAGGTTACACTTTGCAATTTCTTTTTTAAATCTTTCTCAGTACCTGAGGAGTTAACATATAATGAGAGTTTAGGAAAGAAAATAAAATAAAACAATGCTCAACATTGTTTATTGTACAACTACAGGTCTGTTTATGATGTAATAACTGCAAAGGTCATCTTACCTGGACTGCACTGTGTAAGCTAACTTTAACAAACTGTAACTAAGGTAACAAAACAGGTTATACTTTGTCTCAGCGCACTTTGTTATTTGTAGTTGAATTTTGATCGTTTTTTAGGATGCACAGTATTTGAAGAAATCACAGAGCAGAGGCAGACATTCCAGGCATAGATGTCTCGTACTGGCAGAGTTAAAATGTAGATCCCATTTAATCCAATTGTCATAAGCTTCACAAACATTCCTTTGAAGCACTGCATTCCTAAACTCCAGTGAGACAAAATCTGAGGCCCGATTCAAAAGGCGTATGGACATGAGGTTGGAACCATTCTCAATGGTGCAACTGGACGGAGATAAATTTTAATACCCTTGTTTCCCCTCTCAAGAATTTCTTTTTCTCAAGCAATTTTTTTCTAGAATGAGCCTCCTACAGATTTAATGCTTAACTCTCTCTTGCCCAGATAAACAAAGGGTCTGTTAGTTAGACTTGTCTGACCAAAAGTTCCATTTACAATCTGAAAGATAAATACTAAGCTGGTACTGTCCCATCCTCGGAAAATGATACCTATTAAGTGAGGTGTGGTTCTTAAAAGCAAGTATCCCTCCAATTCATTTTTACGAAATTAGTGTTATAAAGTATACAATGAGGGCGAGAACCTCCGGTGCCACAAAGCAGTAGAATGCATGTTTACACTCTGCATTGCCCTGCAGTGTGGCTTTCTGATCTCAGCTATATTTGTTTTGAAGAAGGTACAGAGCAGATATCAGATAGTTCCTGACAGGGAAGGAAGAAATATGGGATAAGCTACTAAAAGGTAGTTGTAAAATTTTGGAGGATGCCTCCTCCCCACCATTTGTCCAGTAAATGGTGCATGATGTTTGGGAGGCCTAAAGGAGATGAAGAGAAGAGTCCAATAACTAAAGATGTCTTTTAAGTACATCGTTTTTCGGTCAGTACTGCTCCCTCCCCTCTAGCCATCTCACTATTGCAATTGTTGATTGATGAACTGTTAATCATTGTCTAGTCTAGCTTGTGCAAATGAATACTCTAAGCATAACCAAGCTTTCATTACTGTAAACATAGAACATTATATAAAATAGACTGTGAGACACCTTGGAGCTATTTCTCGACAGCTATGCACACTTGGTAAGTGTATGGAAAAGTAAGGGAACCTGGTTATTTACTCAAAGAATTGCTAAACACTGCATCCAACAATCTGAAAAAGCAGACTTGCAAGCACTTGAATTCAGGTTCAGCATCAGCTCATTTGATTTGGTGGTGTTGGGAATTGACCTGCTAAGCAACCAACCAATAGTGCTTGATTTAAACCTAGTACAAAAATTAAGCTTTTCAGTTTTGAGCCATGTATGAAATCTGTATTTGCATTTCAACATTAATGGAATGTCATACAATGTTCATAAAGTAGAACATTTGCTTGATGTTCACTTGTCGGAACAGAACTTCCATATTTATTCATCATGATCGGCCTGTGTTTTCCATTAGTCAGCTGTTTTCCAGTTATTTTTTCCACTTTTAAACAATGACCACAGAAATAATTTCATAAGTTTTATTTTATTACATGAGAAGCAGGAGCTTTTTTTTTAAAAAAAAGAACATGACTGCCTGAAGTGTTCATTGCTTGGGGATAATTATTTCTTTTTCAATTATATATATTATTGGGAGAGACAGGGTAAGAGATTTTGTTTTTGATTGGCTAGCAAAGAACCAGCACAAACATGATGTACCAAATGGCCTCCTTCTCTGCTGTAAACATCTATGGCCCAATAAAGGCTCTGACATTACTAGAAGTCTTTTGCATTGTATTCCGCAGAGAATAAATGTTCGGATGGCATGAGAATACTACGGATATTCTTTCAGCCCCTTCACTTTCTATGCTACCATCATAATGACTT
This sequence comes from Squalus acanthias, assembly GCA_030390025.1. Classification (NCBI taxonomy): domain Eukaryota; kingdom Metazoa; phylum Chordata; class Chondrichthyes; order Squaliformes; family Squalidae; genus Squalus; species Squalus acanthias. The sequence goes on along the minus strand of CM059435.1, from coordinate 81,315,011 downwards.
TATGTATCATAAATTGGGATTCTGGCTTTCTGTTTGTGTGTGAAACTAGAAAGTAGTCTAACTGGGACAATACTGATCTTATTAGTAAATTACTAGAAATGAATGGAGGTTGACTCAGGCGATTTTGTGTCATCCACGGCACTGGCCTGAAGCATGCGGGAGGCTCTTTAATTATGCAAACCGGAGTCCTACGCCAATTGTAGTACCCCAATTGCGAAATTTGGGTGCAAATGAGATGAGATTACACCGTAGATGTTCCGCCGAGTCATACCAGGTCTTGAGCAGCCTAACCAACGGTCTTTAAAGAGATCACCGGAGGTTTCTCAACGAAAGGCCCAAGAAATTTTCAGTTTTTATTTTTGTGCGTCCAGGAGAAGCAGGAGTGCCCCTCTGGCTCACAAACAAACGTGGCCTGCTGCCGGCATATCAGAGACACTCTGCCCCCGGGTCGACTCCCCCCACCGACCTGACCTGCCAGCCGGCTCCTTGTGAGAGTCAACAACTTTCCCACCCTCCATAACCAGTGAGCTGGAGCGGGGTGCCCTTTTAGTGCCCACAGCTCCCCAGTGGCATTTAACTGAGACCCACAGCCAAATTTGACTCGGGCCTCAGGCTGGCATGAACAGGCATGCCGAGCGTCAACCAGGTCATGAATTTCCTGTTCAATTTTGCAGTCACAAGCTGTGTCGTTAAGTGCATTGTGCAAAAATAATAGGGTTACTCTGTCTGATTCTCACTCTTTCCAAATGGAGCAAGTTAAGCAGTGACAGACCTACTGTGGAGTTCAGTCATTTGTATTTCAGGGCAGGCAGGCAGGCAGACAGTACGATATTGCTGCAAGTCAAATATTTTCATCAAATTCCCAGTTACAAGTTACTGTATCATTCTTTGCCCTTTACTAAGGTTTCTAACACACATTAATTGGTTTGGATTTCTGTCCCTGAAATTTAGTACTTAAAATGTTTTAAAAATAAAGTACTGCCTGTTTATACAATACCAGTAATCCATTGCACTGTGGCAGGTCACTGAGGCTATGATGAGGTTATAACTATTTGTAAAGTAAGATTGTCACTCGTTTACTTGCTTGTAAGCATTATGTAACCACATGCACATTTTCCCTGTATGGAGCCTCCTTAATATTTATCAAAGGTCCATTTAAACCGAACTTCTAAATGAAGACATTTCTTACTCCTCTGGCTGACCCCTGGTGTCTTAAGTTTATATTTATCTATTATGGATTACAGTGTCTTTCACATGCACACGCAGTTCCTGTTGTGTAACACGTATTTCCTGGAAATCACATTTTCACCATCACACTTGGTTGATTGGCTCAAAGTAAACCAGCAGCAAATAAGAACCAAAGATATTCGTAACATATGAATAAAAAGTGAGGTGTGTGGCTGAAAAACTACCAATGAGAAACTACTAAGTATTATGAAACAACCAATCGTAAATGACCAGTCAGGAAAATTTACCAATAAATCAAAAGGAAAATGTGAACTAATTGCATTACTCAAAGCACCTTTTGAAAACGAATTCATCTGTCATTTTTTTCAGTAACTGAAATATCTAATGTCCAAAATGATTTAAAAACAAAATAAAAGCATTACCAAATTAAAGTTTTCACGTGAATAAATTTATCCACTGACTTGTATTTTGTGTGTTTTAATGCCTTCAATTAAAGCTTTTACTTCAAACCTATCTCAAAAGCCTTTTCACCTGAACAGCTGAAAGACAGTTACCGCCACCTCTGTGTAGTCCACGTGCAGTTTGCCGAACTCCATTGCAAGCAACTTCTGCATCACTATGACTTGAAGAGTGAAAGAGTGTTTTACCTCATCCCATTAAGATTTGTCAGTTTCTTTGAGTGTTTTGAGATAATTATTTGCTGGTTTATTGAAATTTATATTTGTTAGAGACTGTATCAGTCAGGAAATACATAGTAAAATTAGTGCCTCAAGGTAGGACTTTAAAGCAGGAAGCAGCTGACGAAGGGGAAAGTAGTGGTGGGGGGATTGACATTAAACCTAGGCCCAAACTGCCTGTTGAAGTGAACATAAAAGATCGCATGGTGCTATTTAAAGACGAAGAAGGGAGCTCCCTGATGTTCTGACCAACAATTATCCCTCAAGCAACACCACTAAAACAGATTAACCAGCCACTTATTTCATTGATGTTTGTGGGAACTTGCTGTGCACAAATTGGCTGCTGAGTATGCCTACAAAACAACAGTGATTGCACTTCAAAAGTAATTCATTGTCTGTGAACTGCTTTGGGACATCCTGAGGACATGAAAGAAATTATTTGAATAAAAGTTCTTTCTTTTTCTCTACCAGTCCTCCCATACTCATCTCTGTACTGCAAGACCCTGGACCCCATTACCAGTGCTCCGAGATCCCAGGGCCATCCCCAACGCTGATAGATCAGTGTGTCCCCCGATACTAATACTTGGCATAACACCCTGTCCTTATAAAACTTCTGACTCATCGTAAGCAATATACTAAATGATCAGCTCTAATATACATATATTTTATTAAAAATAACTGCTTGTAATAATAAACCTACCTCATATTTTAAGATTTTGGTCAGTACTTGCTAAGATACTAGAAAGCTCTATAAGCTGGAAAGAGTTAGCTATAAGATTGTAGATTATAAGTAACAAATTGTCAATAGATTCCCAAGATAGATTTTTTAAATCTTGTAACAACAATTAATTTGAAGATATATATAAATTATGTGCCCATTGAACAATTAAAAATTGATGGATTTAAAATGACATTCCAGGTAATGGAGCATTTAAAGGTAGCACCATAGAGAGATAGCACATGAGGGTGTACCTGAGATCCACCACTTGAGTTCCCATTAAACCGATGCCATTGTAGCGATTCACTAAGCTGAGACCAGATATTTGTCCAGAGGGGGAGGGAGTAAAATCAAAAGAACAGCTACACTAGGTCAACAACGAACTGTTGGTTCAGAGGGGCCCTGGCAAAGGCCTAAGAACAGGTAACTTGGAACAAGGAGACTCCAATGAAATAATTGAGGTAAATAATAACGCTAACGAAAATATAATTTTTAAATAAATAAGAAAAATATCAAAGCTCCCGTGGCTAAAGTCAAATAATGCAGTTAACTTAGAATTCTGTGAACTTGTGATTGTAGCCACGTCATTAGGAGAAGGCACAGAGCAGCGGCTAGGCACTTCCCCTCAGAGCAAGCAGGAAAATCAGAGGGAGAGTCAACTGAGCCAGCTGCAGGCACACTTCTGCCCAATCACAGCAGATTTTATGTCATAGAATTACACAGAATGTACAGCACAGAAACTGGCCATTCGGCCCAACTGCTCTATGCCGGTGTTTATGCTCCACATGAGCCTCCTCCCACTCTACTTCATCTAAAAGAAAGAAAGACTTGCATTTCTATAGCGCCTTTCACGACCACCGACGTCTCAAAGCGCTTTACAGCCAATGAAGTACTTTTGAAGTGGAGTCACTGTTGTAATGTGGGAAATGCAAGGCAAAAAAAAAAAAAAATAGGCACAGAGACTGTAACCATTGATAAGAGAGAAAGGAATAGAAGGATTTGCAGATAAGCTTAGATGAAGTAGCGTGTGAAGCATAAACACCGGCATGGACCAGTTGGGCCGAATGGCCTGTTTCTTTGCTGTAAATTCTATGTCATAAGGACGGTCCAGTGAAACATTTTTAAACACGACAGACCTTTACAGGCTATTAAAACACACATGATCTTTTGAAAAAAATCGTACCTCTTTGACCATGCCTTTGGTTTCCTACCCTAACGCTTCTCCCTTTACTGCTTGTGTTTCTACTTCTGTGGAGTGCTTTGGGATGTTTTATCATGATAAAAGTGCCATATTAATATCAGTTGTTGCAGATAAAACTTGTAATTAAAATATGAATGATAGCCATTTTGTTGCTTACATGTGTGTTAGCCATTAAATAGACACAAAAAATTATCTGCAATGATCTATTATCATTTCAGTGTGAAATCAGGTTGAACTGTACACACCATTCACTCCTCTGGTTTTGCATGAATCACTGTCAGTTTAACTTTACAACTCTCAAACCTTCTTAATCAACCACCTTTCAGAGCAATTTACCACGAGTGCCAAACAGCACAATCAACATGAAATCCTGTGCACATTTGCAGTTGGGTTTCAACATTTGCTGTTGGGTTTCAACATGCACTTGAAATAAAAATGCCACGTAATTAAATCCTTATTATAATACTAGTGTTCAAAGATTTTAAATCCTAAATATATACCTTTAATTTCAACTGTCAAGTCTGGAGTGTTCCCTTGTACGAGTGGAAAGAAATCACAGGTCAGTAAAAGTGACCCACCCCCAAACACACACACACACAAGTGGGTTAAACAAGGTGTTCAAATGAAATGGAGAACACTCACACATAGGATTAGGGTTAGCGATTTGGAATCAATGTGTGCAAGTGATTGTGAGGAACAGGAGTCAAAACAGATTCTCACCATTCTGAACAAAATAGCTGCTTAAGTTCATCTGATTGGCTATGCCCATATGCCCTCCTCATCATCCTATTTGGTTGCAGATGACAAGGACAGCCAATGATAGCATGGGGACAAAATAAGAGCAAGTTAGTATATGCAAGCAACAACCAGATTGTACATTAGAATAAAGAGGTGCCTTCCCAGAGATCTCCTCCCCTTTGTTTTGTGCAAAAGAATGGATTTGTTAATGGACAAACACATTTACTCAGTTTCCTGTGAATTGAATCACCTCAGTATTATACATCAGTGACAGGGTTGTACTGAACGCACCAAAATACAAAATGTATTCACTGAATTTAAAAGGGCTGGGGGGGGAGGGGGGGGGGGTAAAGAATGAAAACTTTATGTATCATTTTTAGTATTTTCCTTTTAGTTTTGGGTACACCAGCCTTTAGGATATACCAGTAGTGCCAGTCCACTACAACATCCTTCACCATGGAATGGTCAGAGCTGGATTTTAGGGTACTAATGCCCTCGCAATTTAATTATATCAAGGGAATACCCAAATTAATTGTATCAATTCAAATTTACAAAAGTTGATAGGACAGATCACTTATTCAGAGTTTAAAGTGAAAGTTCCGTAACTTCTCCTAGACTACAATGCTGTCAACATCAGAAAGAGATTCTATGAGCCTTCAAATCTCATCTTAAAAAAAGATTGAACAGGGTACAGGGCTGCTCTATAAAGTGAAACTAGTGATTTTCTTTCTGGTCAGCCATGGTATTTTTTTGCATGTCAGACACCTCACTAAGCTTAAAGCCTCTCTCCTTGTTTAGGTTGAATTTTGGGGGAACACCACCCACAAGCCAGTCCCTGTGTTTTTACAACTAAATCCAGCTCTCTATTCTAGCCACAAATATCGAAACCTAACATTCTGCAACTGCAATAACGGAGACAGATTTAGTAATGAAAACATCAGAAGTGTACAAACCTGACAATCCACACAGGAGTGCACACATGATCCCCAAAGAACCCCAGACAGCGTAGGTGCAGTTTGCCAATGGCTGCAAGCTAGGGAACTCCCCTCTAAGAATGTAGAGGGGTTCTACTGGAGCTTAATCAGCTAATAGCATAGAGTTTACCCAGAAATTTCCCACTGCTTTCCTGCAAGGTTTATCCAACCTATTATGGCATTGCCTTAGAGCTGAGTGGGAGGATCCCCAACATCGAGTGACAGGTCTACCTCTCTTATGTTGCACAAATGAACCAGACTGATCAATCATCAACCATGCCCTGGAGTAATACAGATCTGTCACAGAAAGTGACTTGCTTGCAATCTTCCATTGCCAAACATATCATCCTGAAGTCTACACCAAGGGGACCCAGCATACCCTCCTCCCAAGGGACATAGTCATTTGTTGGTCATTAGATAGCTGACAAATTTAGATTTGAATTCCCATAAGGTGCATAGCAGATACCAGGAACTGCTCATGAGTGATGTAATGAGCAACACAATTCATCAGAACATAAGTAAGTCCATTGCCATCCTCAGTTCAAAGCATGGATACGCAGCATATTACATTGAAACCAAAGGTTGGACAAATCCATCCAATTTGAAATTTGCCAGCAAATTTGCTCATCTATCTCCATCTCACTGTTTGGAGCTCTATAGAAAACTCCCAACAATGTAACAGTTCCCCCTCTGTTCCTCAACTCAAGCCAAACAGATTCAGTCCTAGAATCATCTAGTAAATGCTTTCTATTTAACATCATCCTTAATCAATACTGCCATGTCCCCTCCTCTTTTTCCTTCTCTATCATTCCTGAATACCTGGTACCCAGGAATATTAAGAACCCATTCCTGGCCTTGTTTGAGCCATGTCTCTTCTCCTGCAACCACGTCATAATCCCATGTAGCAACTTGTGTCTGCAGCTCATAACCTTGTTAGTTACACTACGGACATTGACATACCTACAATTTAATACCTCCTTCATCACTTTTGCTATTTTCCTCAATCTGGTCCCTGCATTTTTTGGGATATTTCTAATTCTACTGCTGCTTATATCTCTCTGTCCTCTGATCTCATTTCTGCTCCTTTCTGCTATTTTCTGGTTCCCCTCTCCCTGTTATTTAATCTTGAAGTAAATAGTGCATATGGTGTCAGTTTTACCTTACTGGCTAAGGCTAGAAGACAGCAGAAAATATAGAATATTGCTCCTCTACCTGGACAGTAGCTGTCATACTTAACAAATATCTGACCCACCTGTACATTTTATCTTCATGCAACACATCTGCAGAACTCCCTTGGGCCATCCTAGTCTTACAGAAACTTCTGAGTTAGCACTATTCCCTTGACCTTCCATCACAATACTGTAAATTGGGAAACTTTCAAAGATATTTCACTGCATTCATGGATTGAATTCAGTGTAAATTTAAACTCACTGCATTTAACATAAGTATGTTTTAGCAAAATTAATATTGCATAGAAGTGCTAGGAGCCTCAGGCTGTGTGAAATACTCTAAGGTAGTATTTCTTGATTGAGAGGGGATAAAACAAAAGCAAAAAGGGAGAGAGCATTACGACATATTGGAGCAATGGGATGAGGGTATGCACTTGTGATTCCCTACACCTTGAAATCGTGACTTCTGCATCACTGTGATGCTAGATATTCATGATGCGGAGATGCCGGTGTTGGACTGGGGTGGACAAAATTGAGAGGTCGCACAACACCAGGTTATAGTCCAACAGTTTTATTTGAAATCACAAGCTTTCGGAGCTATCGATTTGCTCCTTCCTCAGTCACAGTATGGGGGAAATCACATTTGACAAAGGGACTGCAGAGGATGGAGAGAGGGGGCCCTTACTCATTTATGAATAAGAACAAGTAACAAAATAATTAGTCCTTTTTAAAAGAGCTATTACTGTGCACCGACACAAGCAGACTCCTAGTATTCATTCCTTCCCTGGGCCAAACCTGTTCATGCTTTGATAAGATTAGGATAAATTTAACTGGATTTCATTTGGAGATGGGTGTTTTTGGTTGCTGTGCACAACACTGTCACTTTTTACATGCTACACAGGAACAACATCAATATAACTTAACAAACATGAATATTTTGTAGGCAATATTTCAGGGGGAATGTATACATCTTCATTCGTGCACTGTAGAATATTAAATAATTACAGTTCAATTGGATGCATTTAGGAAAAAAATAAACAACATTTCTGATTTACTGAGTTCTGAAACTGATTATAATTCAGTGAGACCCATTACCGTTCTTCTTTGGATGAAGTCAATCATAGGTTTCGTGCCTTTTTGATATGAAGAAAGATTATTTCAAGCATGCACTCAAGTATCACCACATTTTATTTCTCATATGTCACAGGGCTGATTTTACAAATGTGCACTCCCAGTGGGGCGCATGCATTTGTAAAATTGGGTCTCATATCTTTCCAAGAAAGCTGGCATCAGGTGTTTCTGGCTTGCAAGCACACAAGTGAATAGTATCTTAGAGTGTCATAACAATACCAATAAATTTGAATCGTTTCCAAAAGAAGGTGACCTTATAAACTGGCATGGACGCCATTTTGTTTTCAAAACGAGATAGGGCCCTGAATTAGAATCATAGAAATTACAGCAGTGAAGGCACCATTTGGGGCCTTTGCTAATTCTTCAAATGTAACTAACTATCTGCTCTAATGCCATTTCTCCACCCTCTCATTAATCTTTTATATTCTTTCTTTTCAAATACTTGTCCATTTCTTTTTCAAATTAGATCATCTCTACTTTAATACCCATTTGCGATAAAGCATTCCATGTTCTAAGAAGCCTTTGAGTGAAAAAGTTACAATCTTCAGTATATGCTGCCTTGTTACCAATTCAACCAGTAAAACAATCTTTCACTATTTACCCTCTCAAAATCTTTGATAATTTTGAAAATCTCTATTAATTTGACCATTTTTTATATTAATATGCTGGGCAATTCCTGCTGTGGATGCTAGAATTCCTAATGACAATGACCCTTTCAAGATGCAGACAGAATCTAACACAATTTAAGTCAGTGAATGTTCCACTTATTAAAACAAAGCATAATCAAGAACATGGAACTGATGCCAATTTTTCACCTAACTCTTAAAAAATGTCAGATAGTTTGGGATTGGATTCAAAGAGATGGCTCTTGACATACCTCTAAATGTCACACAGCATGGTCACTATGAAGGTGAAGTGTCTAGACTTTGAGAGTAAAAATGGAACCCATAACAATTCACAAGAACCTAGTTCTTCTACAAAATGAGGAAATTCTTAAGTGAAAAAGCACTGATTCTAAGAGCGGATCAAGTCATTTCTGGTTTCTGGACTGAAACCTGAAATAAAAATTGAAAATCAGAAGGGATCAGGTTTGGTACAAACCATAAACGAGGATGTTGCCAGGACAGGAGAATTTTAGCTATGAGGAAAGATTGGATAGGCTGGGGCTGTTTTCTTTGGAACAGAGGAGGCAGAGGGGAGACTGAATTGAGGTGCAAAAAATTATGAGGGGCCTAGATAGAGTGGATAGGAAGGACTATTTCCCTTAGCAGACAGGTCAATAACCAAGGGGCATAGATTTAAAGTAATTGGTAGGATTAGAGGGGAGTTGAGGAGAACTTTTTTCACCCAGAGGGTGGTGGGGGTCTGGACCTCACTGCCTGAAAGGGTGGTAGAAATCCTCATCGCATTTAAAAAGTACTTGGATATGCACTTGAAGTGCCGTAACCTCCAGGGCTACAGACCAAGAGCTGGGAAGTGGGATTAGGCTGGATAGCTGGGAAAGGGATGGATCCATGAGGATATCAATCCAATTTAGACAACAAAACTATGCTTCCAATTTTTGAATTCGAACTTGCATTGTTTGTAGTTACCAATTTCACAGCCTGATGGCAATCTCTAATTAATATCGGCCTAGCATTACTTTCCTGCTATCACCATCAGAAATCTGTCAGAGAGTGATTATTTTGCTTTAGCACAGGACACCTCTAAGGTTGAAGAGAGCGAAAGAAAAAAAAAATCAAAACAAATATCAGGAAATTGTGTTTAATTAATGCCAAATTTAGGTCTTAAAAGCCTCTGGACTGTAGGAGAAATGGAAAACTGAGGGTGGCAAGCGGGTCCACAGTTTTGATGACAGGGAAAAGAATGAGTTAGAGCATCAGAGAGTGCAACAAGTCTTGACTTCAACATGATGAGGGGAAGGGAAAAAGCTTTTAACACAATGCATTTGCAACTGCGCAAGTGACCCTTGTTTATCTGCTTCGACTATGTTTACCATATTAAGGTATGTAGTTCAACAATTCAGTCTGGGGAATATAATTATACAAAAATGGAAGCCTGTCCTGCACAAAAGACTATTTGTAGAGGGTAATAAAGTGAAGTGAGAAAAAGATAAAGAAAATGGTTGGGTAAAGGCTGAGAAACCAGAAAATGTGCTTGGTACACCCTTTAACATTCCTACATGTGATCCCAGCAATCAGTCCAATTGTTGCTTCTTTCTCTGTCACGCTACATGGAAAGGCAGGATTAAGTAAGTAAGAAACAATCAGCAGCTCGTAAATGGAAACACATGGCACTTGCTTGAACTGGAAAAAATGGGCATCAGGGAAACCATTTACTGGTTGGGAATAGCGTATATAAACACTGGAATCCAACCATGACTTTAACAGGAGCCACAACCAGAAGCTATAGTATTGGAGCAGTCTAGAGGGAAAAAAGCCTGGGTCACGTGTGTGTTACCACCACAGCATCATTTACAAAGACCAAAGTACTTGCATATTGTCAATGTGCTGGCTTTCCCTGGGTATGTTGTTAAGAGGTTTGCTGAGTTTCATGGCAGAGTCCATGTACTCAAAAGCATTGAGGTACATTAAACATATTTAGGATAACAAACCAGCTGTAATGTGGGTTTGAATGGATTTTAATAATGCACCATATAAGTTGTTGACACTGATTAGTGAGGTGGGTTTTTACAGGAGGTTTAGCCATTCTGTTTATGAACTATTTTTACAATTTCAACTTGAATTACAACAATCACAATGTTTTTAAAAAAAAAATTAAATTGTTACTAAGGAGCCTGCAGCTGTGGTAAAAAAAACAATTATCCTTTTGAAAATAAGCTGGTTATTGTAACAGTAAAACCAGCGAGTTTCTGGTGTGTGTAATTATTCATACACATAGACACACACACTGTGTTTGGTTGCTAAATCACAGCTAATCTCATGTCCAAAAGCGATCCGAAAATAATTGTGAATTTGGTTTTATTTCTATTATTGTGAAATAAGCTGATCCACTCTAGCATGTGTTATGAATACATTTATGTCTAGGATATGGATTTGGTGGGGTTCTCGGAGGAACTCATTTGTGCTTAATCCTTCCATGTGCGCTCAGACTTGTGCCAACAAATGAACTGATTGCAATCTGGGTCTGCTTTGGGCAAAACAAGTGGGTCTAGTTTCACACAGGTGCTGTGCCAAACTGGATCAAAGGGCATCAATCTAGGTTTTACTGGTCTAGTAAATCTAGACTGCCATTACTGCTCAAGTGTAGGATGAGGGAATCATATGACAACGTCCTCATGCACATAATATATAAACATAACCAGCCCAATGATTTTTTTCAATACTAAGAGATAATCCCCTTCTGTGGTGGAGTTTTGCAGCCCTTCACATTGCTCCTGGTGTTAAATCACTCAACTCCAACCTTGATCCAGGTCTGTTGGAGAGGATATCCCGAATACAGCTTTTCTTTTGCTGATGTGTCTGAGAGAAGTGTTAATGGTGCTATATAAACCCTAACCATTAACTGTACAATTCCCAGTTAGAAGACCAAATAATTCTCACCTGTTCTGGGGAGGGTTTATGGTTCGTCTGCTCTGAATGTGCTGAGGATTTCAGGTGGTCCTCCTCGTAATTATCTGCCATCAGCTTCATTCTGTTCTGGGTCTGTAAAAAGGAAACAAAGATATTCATAGCCATTTGGTTAGCCTCCTCCAATGGTACATTCTTGTACTCCTGTTAAATGAATAATTGACAGTAGTGTCCGACCCACTTTTGCAGTTAGGTGTGCTCTTTGGGGTAGGGGAGGGTAAATAACTGTTACCATGCCATTCCTTACTCCAAGTGTCACTGACGAAATTTAAAAAAAATATAAAAACATTTCCACTTAACTAATATTGTTCCATATAAGCTCAGCTCACTGTTGAAGTTGGGACTTGCAGACATAATGACACTACATTCATGCGGCAACACATAATTGTAGCTTTATCTCTTTTCATGACCCCCATGCTTTTTTCTAGTCTCTGATACATGCATGTCTCTCTGGATTCCGTGTCCAAACACACCTTTTATTCTCCAATCATCTCATCAAGGATTTTATTTTATTTCTGCACTCCCTTTCACTTATATAGTTCAGCGCCTCAATGCTCTTCCACAAGAGGCGGTTTTGAAGCAGAGTACAAAAGAAAAGGAAGACTTGAATTTATATAGCGCCTTTCACGACCACCAGATGTCCCAAAGTGCTTTACAGCCAATGAAGTACTTTTTGAAGTGGAGTCACTGTTGTAATGTAGGAAACGTGGCAGCCAATTTACGCACAGCAAGCTCCTGTTTCAGTGTTGTTGGTTGAGGGATAAATTGGCCAGGACACCGGGGAGAACTCCCCTGCTCTTCTTCAAAATAGTGCCATGAGTTCTTTTACATCCACCTGAGAGCAGATGGGGCCTCGATTTAATGTCTCATCTGAAAGACAGCACCTCTGACAGTGCAGCACTCCCTCAGTACTGCACTGGGGTGTCAGCCTAGATTTATGTGCTCAAGTTGCTGGAGTGGGACTTGAACCCACAACCTTCTGACTCAGAGGCGAGGGTGCTATCCACTGAGCCACAGCTGACACTGTACATCAGGCAGATGGTGGGTGGGAGTGATTGCAATAGCCACCTGATATAGCTAGCGAGATGCTCAAACCATTTTGCTGGTCAAGCTTCATTTTCATGGAAGCAGCGAGCAGCTAGCACAAACCGAGCGCCGATAGGCAGCTTGCTGTTCTGGGAGCAGTGGGAAATCAGACAGCCCATCCATGGAATTAAGTCAGACGAAATTGATTAAAGGGAAGTGCTGGGCCAGGCCAAACTGGGGGAGAGGGAAGTGGGGAGAGGGAAGGGGAGGAGTGAAGGGGGAGGGGAGGAAGGGAGAGAGATGATGGACAATAAATGATGTTCAACCTGCTGCCACAAAATCCATATCAAATGCATTTTTTAAGTCTCCTTTATTGGATGCTGGTTGTGGCAACTTTCTGCTCAGGACAGTGGCCGGGTCCTGCATGTGCAGCACCGCGCCTTCCCATTGCTGACTGTTTCCGGTCTGTTCAGGAATGTTGGTATCAAGACCCATTCAAAATGGTAGTGGGCTACCCTTGGGTGGGACGGTGGTGGTAAGTGTTAGTTTTTGATTTTGGTCCCGCTGGTAAATGGGGCAGTAAGGAAACCAAAACTGGGGCCATAGTCTCTTTGTTCCTACTTAAGTGAGGTTCACAATTTTGAGGTTTGGCAGCAGATGGGCTGTTCCATATATCACTCACTCCAACAATGTCCTATAATTGTAAGGGGAGAATTGTAAAAGCAAGCATCATAAATGCATTTCTAATATTTGGAAGCAGCTATCTAGGTTGTAATGAATTTAGACAATATTACTCCTCCGGTAAAGACAAATAAGGTGTGCACATGCACGAAGGACAAAATCACTACAGCTTTCCTTCCTCTAGCAACACAACACAAAATACCAGGGTTTATCAGTTTCATATAACAGATTGGTAGCCTCAACCCCTAAGCATGTTAGATAATACTTCATTAAATCTCAGCAATCCATTTGGCTGTCTGGCAGAGGCCTTCATTCTGAGAATGTTGTTTTTTATGGGAAGAAGCTGGCATACACTCAGATCTCATTTCAAATAAGATAGCAACAGGCGCCTTGGGCATTAGAATCAAGACTTGAACCAATAATAATGGCTGCAATGCATAAAGGCAAAATTGCCACATGCTTTAATCAGTTCTCTATCCCCTACTCCAGTACAGAGCAATTCTCAAATCAAAAATACAACCAAAGCAGTTCTTTCCCAAGCTGTCCTGCCAGTTGGTGGTTAGAATGACCTTGTTTAAGATTTATTAAAACCACTTTGAATACATATTCATCTTCCAAATGGGAACATTAACCATTCTGGGCTGTATGTTTCATACAGATCCAGGACTGTTATTAAGCTCACTTGCTACAGCCTGTTGACTAATCCGTTCATGCCCACCTTGAAGTCATTATAAAAGATCCAAGTGTACACAATGCAAATGCAAAAAAAGATAATCCCTTAATGACTGTTATTACTAAAGAAGGCAGTTCCTACATACAGGTAAATCCACTACTCTGCAGCCTTGATACTATGGAAACTCATTTCTGGAATACTTTTCCACCTAAACTGACAATAATGTCCCAAACGAAGTTGTGGTACATTTGGGTGCCATGGAGCAAAGAATAGGGGTGTGTTTCCCTACAGACTGGAGCTCACATTGCAGGCTTAAATGGATATCGTACCAATGTCCACAGTTTTGAGTGTTGAAGCACGAATGCACTGCATTACTTCATATTTTTGCACTCGTACTTTTTAAAAACATGTATGGCTATTTTGCATGCGATATCTAATAACTGGCAGAAATGAGTTTTCTGCAAATGGACGCTAACTTCTCACATTTTAGGTGTGTCAGACAAAAGATGGAATTAAAATTTTTTTTTAAAACTTTTTAGAAAACTTTTTCTTTCTGTCCCCTTTTTACTCTCTCTCAATCCAAACTTTCTTTCCCTCTCTTTATTTCTCTTTCTGTACCTGATTTGAATTTACCACTCTAACTTATACTTCCTTGTTCAGACCATATGCTGTCCATTTCAGAATTCTTCAATCTGATTGGTTAAGGAGATACGCAGTTGCTTGCCCTGCTCATTCAGGTCCCAGATGCCCTGTAGTGGGTGATGTGCCTTTTCCATCTCGCACGTCCAGCAACTTTCCACGCAAAAATATCATCGACATTAAATGGGCAAGGGCAAGTCTAATCAACGGCGGACGCTGGCCGTTGACCAGATACAGGAATTTTGGGGCCATTATTCTTCAAGCGTTCTCAAGTCAAGTTTCCGTTTAATTCCAGTCTTGGTATCCACCTCAAGAAAACTATGATGGGCGCTCACAACACGGTTAATGTAGAGGCCTAAAAAGCACGTGCCACACTCACTCATGTGACACACCTGTCAACATATGTGGTAATAACTGAAGGCCTTTAATATTGTTAGGGACTTAAAAATGTTGTTGAATTTGGCGTGCCAGAGTTTATGTCAACAGCCACATACATGGTAAGTTTGTTATTAATGGGTGGAGATGGGACTGGATTTTCATATTTTTGTCGAAATAAGCGCAATTTTGACATAAAAGTGGTAAGGTGTGCAATGGACATGACAATAGTAATTCAATCATGCGAGAGCCACATAGTAAAGTGACTTAGTCTGAGTTTTACAAAATTGAATAAAAAATTAACTGAAAATTGAAACATCCTCATGACAACTCTACTGCGGTATTTTGTGCCATGGCCAGTATCACATCTGCTGGGGCGTAAATGTTTCCCAACAGCCAATATGAAAGCTGCAAAACAGAATTTTCAGAGCGTGCTGCTCCTGAACCTGTCTAAAAACTCTAAGAGCACACGAAAACACACTACATTACACCACATGGCATAAACTAGTGTTTATTTCTGATTCCCAAATACTTCATCGCAGGCAAAAAAAAATCAGTTTTTCATCCCCTTATCAAGCTTGCTTATCTATGTTTTGGCTGAACAGATGCTTTATCAAACCCAGGTCCTGACTAAGTCTCCATTACAGACAAACTGGAGACAAAAAGTTCATCAGAAAACAAACCTACCTCTAAAATCAAAGTTAATAGCCGCTCTTTTAAATTAGGTAATTCAAATGGCTCAGCACCAAGTCAATGTTCCAACATTTTCCTGAAAAATCTATTGTTGCTTTAACCATGATGGAATGGATTTGAAAAGGTTTGATAGCAATTCCATTATTGTCTGCTTTGAAAGGAAGATAGATTTGGAAGCTGTGTGGCACACAGCAGAATGCCGTGTTGATGGCATCTTTCACTTCTTTTATAAAGGTGCAACCCTCGAGTGCTGCAGTGTACGAGTAGGAATATGGAGGTGAATGTAAGTGTTGCAAATGAAGAGCTAGGATTGGCAATCTGAAGTGGGCAGCTGACACTCCCTGCTCCCACATATGCCACAGCATTGTTATAATCCTATGCTGTCCGAATCTCACAGAACTGAATAAAGCAAAAAGATCATTGAACAAGTGGAGGATTCTACTGTGGAACCTCTGGAGAGAGAATAAAAAAAGGTGCAGGAACTTCTTTTTCATGACTGATGCTCTCTCAGCCCATTGGAGCTCAAATTAGCTTTTTCTGTATTATGAGTCATACCCTTGCCAAAAAAGTGGACTGCACACAGGATGAGACGGTGGAAAGAAGCAGACTGTTTCCAGTAGTGAAAGGATCAAGAATGAGGGGCCATAGATACAAGATTAAATGTAAGAGATTTCGAATCGAGAGCAGGAGAAACCTCTTCACACAGAGTTGTGACGATGTGGAATTCATTCCCAGGGTTAGTGATTAAGGCGGAAACTATATCAACATTCAAGATTAGACTGAATAGGTGCATGAAGGAAAGGGGTTCAAGGGATATGGGAACAGGGCGGGTAAATAGGATTAGAACTATTTGCTTGCATGGAGGGTTAAACACCAACACAAGCTGGTTGAGCCAAATGGTCTGTTTCCGTGTTGTAAGTTCAGTATATTTCTCTGACTTTATCTCTGTGCAGGAATTAGCTAGCCTATGTTCAACACAACTTCCCCCAATGGGGAATTGAAGATGTGTACCCATTTACTACCAGTGCATGACATGCAAATTTTTAAAAATTCATTCATGGGCTGTGGGCGTCGCTTGCGAGGCCATCATTTATTGCTAATCCCGAATTGCCCTCGAAGGTGGTGGTGAGCCGCTGCAGTCCGTGTGGTGAAGAGTTCCAGGATTTTGACCCAGCGACGATAAAGGAGCGGCGATATATTTCCAAGTCAGGATGGTGTGTGACTTGGAGGGGAACTTGCAGGTGGTGGTGTTCCCATGAACCTGCTGCCCTTGTCTTTCTAGGTGGTAGAGGTCGCGGGTTTGGGAGGTGCTGTCGAAGAAGCCTTGGTGAGTTGCTGCAGCCACGATGCACTGGTGGTGGAGGGAGTGAATGTTTAAGGTGGTGGATGGGGTGCCAATCAAGCGAACTGCTTTATCCTGGATGGTGTCGAGCTTCTTGAGTGTTGTTGGAGCTGCACTCATCCAGGCAAGTGGAGAGTATTCCATCACACTCCTGACTTGTGCCTTGTAGATGGTAGAAAGGCTTTGGGGAGTCAGGAGGTGAGTCACTCGCCACAGATTACCCAGCCTCTGACCTGCTCTTGCAGCCACAGTATTTATATGGCTGGTCCAGTTAAGTTTCTGGTCAATGATGACCCTCAGGATGTTATGGTGCGGGATTTGGTGATGGTAATGCCGTTGAATGTCAAGGGAAGGTGGTTAGACTCTCTCTTGTTGTAGATGGTCAGTGTCTGGCACTTATGTGGCGCGAATGTTACTTGCCACTTATTAGCCCAAGCCTGAATGTTGTCCAGGTCTTGCTGCATGTAGGCACGGACTGCTTCATTATCTGAGGGGTTGCGAATGCAACCAGACACTGTGCGATCATCAGCGAACATCCCCAATTCTGATCTTATGATGGAGGGAAGGTCATTGATGAAGCAGCTGAAGACGGTTGGGCCTAGGACACTGCCCTGAGGAACTCCTGCAGCAATGAACCTCCAGTGTAATTATCCTTTCTTATAAAGCAACAATTACAGCTTATACTATTCAATAGAATCCAGAGATTTTATAGTTTGAGGTTTTATATAGAATTTATGACAAAAAGTTACTGCAAGATGGATCGAAATTGCTCAAGGGGAAAACAGGCAAAAAACAATGGCCTGAAATTGCGGTCGGAGGCTTCCCGCGGGTGAATGCCTCCGATCCACAAGAAAAGTACGCACCTACCTGGTGCCTCCGTATCTTCGGACTCTTGCAGTCCTGGGCCTGCAGGCTTATGCCTGCGTAAAGGCCCACTATCCCGGGGCGCATGCGGTTCGCAAGTGTCCCTGGGATCATGTGGGCCGGCCCAACCAATCTAAAAGGGGAATTCCCATTATGCTTACGGGGATTCCAATCACGTACAGAATCCCCATAAGCGTAATAGGAATCCCCTGAAAAACACACTTTCACACAACCTTAATAAAAAATAAATCACCACATTTAAAATTAATTAAAATACAATTTAATTAAACATTTAAAACAAAAATTTAATTTTTTGAAAAATAAATGTAAACATTTTTAAAGGGGCCAAAAATAACCTAAACTAATTTTAGAAGGTTTTAGAATGTTTAAATGATTTAAAAAACTTATTCCCTTACGCTGGTAAAAGAAGGACCTATGCCTACTTTTACCAGGCATAAGAGTTTCATGGGCATTCGCTGGGCAGTAGTTGGTCAAATAGCCCAACTCTCCACCAGTGAATGTCCATTTCCTGCGCATGCGAATGATCTGTCATGCTGAAACTTTGATGCGGAGATGCCGGTGTTGGACTGGGGTGGACAAAAGTGAGAAGTCGCACAACACCAGGTTATAGTCCAACAGGTTTATTTGAAATCAGAAGCTTTCGGAGCGCTGCTCCTTCGTCAGGTGAAGTGAAGAAATACATATGGGCACAGCATATGTTGTGCATATGCTGTGCCCATATGTATTTCTTCACTTCACCTGACGAAGGAGCAGCGCTCCGAAAGCTTCTGATTTCAAATAAAGCTGTTGGACTATAACCTGGTGTTGTGCGACTTCTCACTTTTATGCTGAAACTTGACAGATCGCAAGTTCCCGGTTTCCGCGTATGCACAGCGCATGTGGAAACCCGGAACTTGCGGGGCACTTATGACCGTGTACTCTGTGCGTACGCAGTCATAGACCCCGTAAAATCCAGGCCAATAGTTTGAAAATTCCCCCATACTGACAACCCCAGTCTACAACAATAGGAATTGCACCACATTTATTTTTACATTGAAGGTGACGCTGGCCATTTTTAGTAGCAAAAAAGCACAAGAACCTCTTAGTGACAGTGACAATCTGTGTTCATGTCTGTACAGTATGTGTTGCAGTATCTTGTTTTAACCAGATGCAAATTTTACTGGGTTTAGTGGCAGAGGACTCAAAGAAAATGTTAAGTCTCAGTTCACTTGCACCTGATGATGTGAAATGAGCTATGAAGATTTTTGGTGGGCTACCAAATTTGATAGATAACTAGGTAGCCCAGGAGGCTATGAACAAGACAAAATGTATATGTCGTGGGGAAAGAGGGGGATTTCTATCTAGAAACATTAGACTCATACTCAGATATATCATACATGACATCATTCAAGTTCATTCACTCCAAATTATTCCAATCATTTTTACATGTTGTACAGTTCACCCATTGTTCAGGGTCCAGTCATAGACAATGGCAGTTAGATTGATGCGTGAACGCATAAAACATTAATCAGAATCATGGTCAGATGCAAGCATGGTCCTCAGATTCATTTCTCCAAAATGCTGCTTTATGAGCAGGAATTCCAACATTAGAAACTTCATAGCAGGCTTAAATAAATCACATTGGATTTGTTACAGAATAAATCTGGCAGCGTAAAGAAGGTTTCTGATTCACTTTGTTGCCTTACTCTGTCATAGAACATCTCAGAAATGAAGAATTGAACAGAACAAAACAAGGAAGCACAGAGTCCAAAGATATACAATTATTGAGGTTAGCAACACTGTCTATCAAAAGCCAGTTGATTGAGGATGAGGTTTTTAAACTAAAAAAGGGCATGTTGGCTGTGTAGTAATCTGGATCAGGAAATAGCAGCTCCAAAGTCTTATACAAAAGGTCCCCTAACTATCACTGTTTGCTCCACTGACATAACAAATAGTGTCCAATCCCATCATTTTACACTATGAGGGCCACGGTCTTCCTTGACGACAAACACATTCCTGCACCTTATTTTTAGACAGATTAACAATTTGAACTTATAGCAGAGATGTGAAAGGAAACAATGGAATTAAAAAAAGGGAACAAAAATGTTATCACAATGTGACAATTAATAAGTGTCTTTGAAATTATTTGCTCCCCATTCCAAACAATGTTCTACCCACATCTAGCTGCAACAGGATCTCTTCTATCCATCAACTTCTATTCTCACTTCATCACAGTACTGCACTGAAATGTTTTTACTTATCTCAATCAGAAGAACACAAGGAACCATGGGACAGTGCCTCAATGGCTCAGTGAGTAAAAGCACCACCATGTGTAGTTTTAGGCCATACAGACCAGCAAAGTCCCAGGTTGAATTCCTGTCTGGGCCTAGTTAACTGATTTCAGCCTGGGTAGCTGCGGGAGCACTATAATTCTGTGTGTGCCCCTGGACTGAGGAAGGAAAAAATCAGCGAAGGTTCCTGCTCCTGACTGCTATCCATGATTCCTGCTGGGAGGTGCACATGGACATTGGGTAAGGGCAGGGTTGGGCTCAGAAATTATACCTTCCATGGTCGAAGAGCCTCCTGACATTCACTATCTCAGTTCAAGCACAAAAAATGGCCACTTGGATAAGGCATCACAGGGCTGCTGCTGCTCATCATGACACTGTGGAAACAACCCCAGCATCAGTCAGCACTTTCAGGAGAGGGTGAGAAAAAAAAGTGTGTGGATTTCAGATTGTAAGGAGAAATTCAATTGGCACATGGAAAGCTGTTCCTCGCCCAGACCATACATAATTCAAGCTAACAATGTACTTTGCCCAACCTATTTAAAATCTGGAGTAAAATTTATGAAAAATTCTCTTCCCTCTGAAGAGTTAATCGTGCAAATCTCCAAACTATCTGTCCAAACTTATATTCTACATTATTCGTCCTTGATCAACTCGGCATGATATTTGTTCAATTCCAGCTGTTCAGAAACCAAACTATTCCACTCAGGATTTAGTTATCTGTTTGCACTTCTCCTTATTACTGTTCAGAAGCAGATGATATTTATCCAACTCTTTTTTTGTAGTTGTTAATCAACAAAATTAATAGATTTTTAAACATTTCCCTGCATGGAACAGCCAACTACTGCAGTACAGGCACGCAATAGAGACGTACTGTAGCTGATGTGAAGGCCAAGGACTGCGAGGGTATTTATTATAGGTGGCCTCATATTTCTTGGCTTCATTGGGTTCAGGAAACAGATTGTAAACCTGAGTTCTGTGTTAGTGGGGGTGAATTTCCGCAGGGGCTCTCCCGATCATCTCCTGGAACTTTGGCGGAAGAGCCGGGGAAACAATGGAAAAAATGTTTTCTGGGGTTCCACAGCTCTTCCACGAAAGCTACAGTGGGGGAACGGGAGAGCCAAGTCTGGGGCGGGGGGGGGGGGGGGGGGGGGGCATTAGAAACGGCCTTGCAATGAGGCAAAACAACAACAACTTGCATTTATATAGCGCCTTTAATGTAGTACAACGTCCCAAAGCGCTTCACAGGAGCGTTATCAATCAAACAAACTTTGACATCAAGCCACATAAGGAGATAATACGAAAAGCGAAGGTAGGTTTTAAGGAGCGTCTTAAAGGGGGAGAGGAGGTAGAGGGGTGGAGAGGTTTAGGCAGAGAATTCAAGAGCTAAGGGCCTGGGCAGCTGAAGGCAATGGAGGGATTTGAAAACAAAGATGAGAATTTTAAAATCGATGCATTACTGGACTGGGAGCCAATGTAGGTCAGCGAGCACACGGCCGCCAATGGTGGGGTGAAGGAAGTGGGGATGCGCAAGTGGCCAGAATTAGAGGAGCGCAGAGATCACGGAGGGTTTTAGGGCTGGAGGAGGTTACAGAGATAGGGGGTGGCGAGGCCATTGGGTGGTGGTGGGGGGGGGGGGGGGGGGGGGGAAGGAGTTGAAAACAAAGATAAGAATTTAAAAACCTATAGCATAATAGCACTGAAAGATCATGAATCACTGTATAGGATTGAAGTCCTTCAGACCTCCATGTTGCATGATGTATAGGTGTACACTTCCAACAGTTTATGCACCATAAAAAGACCAAGGGGTTTAGTTTAGACACGGGTTCTCCCAATTGTCCGCTATAACATTGGCAAAAGAATTGCGGAAACCCCGAAGAAACTGAGTTTCTGCGGATCATCCACTGAAGTTATGCTGCATGATTGGGAGACAAAAGTGTGTGGTATATACATGCAATCTATGCATGACATTCAGCTGTAAAGGAACAAGGCCAATACAAGTGGGACATGAGTGAATTACAAGAGTGAATTTACAAGCTTAGTATTTTTGTAGAACAGGAATCTGTTTTTCATCAACCAGTAAGTACCAGAACAATATATGAAATATAGAACCAGAGATAGAAAGGAGATTGAGTAACAAGGCCGTAATTCCAGTGACTGGTTCTGACATCATTCTAAACTGAGAGCTAACCTTAACATGGAGTTCCTATTCCTATAACTTGTTCTCCAGGATTTTTCTTTTGGTTTGTATGATATATGGACTCTACATGCTTTTCGATCATTTGTGAAGTTTCTTTCTTACTCGAGAGTGCATGGTGGTGAAGGGCAGCTGTTGCTGTCTGTTTGATGGAGAATCAGTAGAGCAGTTTGATAGCAGCATGTTTTGGTGGCTAGAAAAGATGGTTTTCTTGGAAGAAAAATATTTACTGCATCGAGTGACCTCAAGAAACCTTGAAGCGTTTGGTGTTTCAAATGAAAGACTCAATTAGCTTGCTGTTTATATTCAATTCCTTTGATGCAGTAAATAGACCATAAGTATCAGGAAAAAGAGCGCTTTGCAGAAATTATGTATATATTAGGATTTTAGGAACAACAGCCTCACATGGCAAATACTGAATTATAACTACATGTTTTTCAGCAGATTCCTGGAGAATAAAACACACAGGAGGCAGGCACCGAGTTACAAGACATTCATTCAGACCAGTTCTGATAACGTCACAAATGGTGAAAGTGAGGCTCAAGGGGTTTACGAAAGTAGCAGAACTCGGGTATTCAGTTACTCTGTAAACTCATTGCCAACCATTCGTTATTCTATACATTATGTTATGTATAGTTTACACATTTAATAAACTTTCTCTTATGTTTGTTGAGCATGGTACAAGTAGCGTAACATAAGGGAAAGGGAATATGAGATTAATTCCATCAGTGGATTACAGAGAAATAAACTGGATAAATAAATGCTACCATCTATATTATATCAACGACAACTTCTATTATATAGGTGCACTCTCCACATCATGTCAACTGTTGCTGATGTTAGAACACGACAACCCTGGGACACAATGTAAAGATGTATATTTGAGGCAGTGCAGATATCCATCTTAAGCTTTTTGAGGAGGCCTTCAAAACCATCTGGATGTTGATTAACTCAGAACTGAAACCAGTGTGAGTGTGAACAGCGTAAGTATGGATGGAGTGAACAGTGTGAATGAGTGTGAATGTGTGGGGTGAACAGAGTGAGTGTGTGGGATGAACAGTGTGAGTGTGTGGGGTGAACAGAGTGAATGTGTGGGGTGAACAGTGTGAGTGTGTGGGGTGAACAGTGTGAGTGTGTGGGGTGAACAGAGTGAGTGTGTGGGGTGAACAGAGTGAGTGTGTGGGGTGAACAGAGTGAGTGTGTGGAGTGAACAGAGTGAGTGTGTGGGGTGAACAGAGTGAGTGTGTGGGGTGAACAGAGTGAGTGTGTGGGGTGAACAGTGTGAATGTGTGGGGTGAACAGTGTGAATGTGTGGGGTGAACAGAGTGAATGTGTGTGGTGAACAGTGTGAATGTGTGGGGTGAACAGAGTGAGTGTGTGGGGTGAACAGAGTGAGTGTGTGGGGTGAACAGTGTGAATGTGTGGGGTGAACAGAGTGAGTGTGTGGGGTGAACAGAGTGAGTGTGTGGGGTGAACAGTGTGAATGTGTGTGGTGAACAGTGTGAGTGTGTGGGGTGAACAGTGTGAATGTGTGGGGTGAACAGAGTGAGTGTGTGGGGTGAACAGTGTGAATGTGTGGGGTGAACAGAGTGAGTGTGTGGGGTGAACAGAGTGAGTGTGTGGGGTGAACAGAGTGAGTGTGTGGGGTGAACAGAGTGAGTGTGTGGGGTGAACAGTGTGAGTGTGTGGGGTGAACAGTGTGAATGTGTGGGGTGAACAGAGTGAGTGTGTGGGGTGAACAGTGTGAGCGTGTGGGTGAACAGTGTGAATGTGTGGGGTGAACAGAGTGAGTGTGTGGGGTGAACAGTGTGAATGTGTGGGGTGAACAGAGTGAGTGTGTGGGGTGAACAGAGTGAGTGTGCGGCAGGGGAACAAAATAAAAATGTGAAAAATTGCACTTTTTAAACAAATGGTTATGGTGCTGTGGGTGGTGTTCCAATGCATTTTACAATGGTTAACAGTATCAATTTTCACCAAATTTCTGATTTTAAGCTCAAGTATTACAGTGAAGGCTTGCTGCATACTTGGCAACTTGTACCTAATACACCGTTGGAACTTATAACATTCCCCTGGAGGCCATTTGCGGGCTGCCTGCCCTTTGCCTGTGATCCTTGGCAGACTTCTGCTACATAAGCCTTTGGATCTCCAATCATGGGCTGTCAGACTGTGGCATGCTGACCAAGCTGAGGTTCAGTGCTTTTCCCTCATTTTCTTGCTCTCCCTTACAATTAAGAAAGGGAATGCTATTAGTTGGCAGAATTACTGAAGTTTCCATAGATCAAGCAAAAGGGCCTACTGAAATAGAATTATTGATCCTACAGTTTTTTCCCCCCTTCTTCCTGTGAAGTCATCCCTGGCCTCCATTTGGCAACTGCCCACAATGGCATAACTGAAATCAGGAGTTCATTGTGTGAAAGCGCAGGCAGAGGCCTGTGGTGTGGACTGTTGCAGCAGTTCTGAGACAATGGCTTGAATTGCATACTTGCGATGTTTGATGGCGACAGTCGGTGTTTTAGGGGCATTGTTTGCATGTTTGTGGGCAAAAGCCAGTATCACTCCTCAGTCCCCTCCTCAGTGTTGCTCCAGATCTCCAACATCCTGTTTTTCTGCTACTTCTCCAATTTTGAGGAGTGCTGGCACTGTGGCAGGAACACTTGTGGCCTCAGTGTGCAGCGGGATTCAAAATTAGAGCAGCAGCAACACCAGGAGGCAGAAGTCCTAAAGGTTCCAACTGGCACCAAAGCACAGAACAAGTTAAGTGCTAGTGGACAGTCCATAGCTCACAGGCCTGACAACTATAATTGCCTCATTAAATGATGCACTGTGCTAGTATACCAGGAGACACCATTTTACTATAATTGTGCCAAAATATCACACCAGTACGTACATTGCCCCCGAACCCTACATAACACCAATACACATTGCCCCACTGTAAACATGCCAGTATTGCATACTGGCTTATTTATTGTCCCCCATGAATATCAAACCAGTATACAAACCACAATGCACCTATTTCCTATAAGTGGTTGGTACACAAAACAGGTATGCTAGTATAGTGCAAGTATGAGAATATACCACACGGAGTGGGGGGGGGGGGGGGCAGTAATGTCACAGGAATATTCGGTCATATTCACATGTGGATCTATAATATTCCAATTGTACATCATTTTAACTCACCACGGCACTGGGTGAAAGTAGGTGAAAGGTCACATCCCAAATATTAATGTCAAATTTATTTTTCATTGACGCATTTAAAATATTTTTGTCTTCACATTTCACAGTTTGTGTAATTAGAGCAAACTCAACCAAACTTGGTTATGGTAGCACATCCCTAAACGACCAAATTAATTTGTGGAAAACCCATTAAAAAATTTTCAATGAGTAAAATGATGACTTCCCCTACATGATTTTTCACATATTTGGAAAAGAACAGGCTCTAATTCTACAAATGTATAATTGGACTATTTAATGAGAAAGTAACTGGTCACCTTGGATACCACTAAATAAAAGTTTATTGCTGCCAAGAATCAGTCTGCGAGGTTACAGCTGTACAGCACACGACAATATCTCATTAAAAACATACATTAACTTTTCCGGTACTCAAAGTACTCTGCAACTAACCAGAACATTTTCAACAACATAGTACCTTTGTATTTTGAGAAGAAAAATTGTCTGCAGCCTCTGACAGGGTGCATCTTACACCAAAACTCTGAGACAAAGGGTCGTGAATGATTGAACTCCTCCTCCCCCCTCCCTCAAGATGTGGGAGAATGGACTCTAACACTCCGCAATATGAAGAATTTGAGACATAATCTGCATAAGAAATTTATGTTTGACAAATTCTGCATTGAGATTGAAATTTATGTTAATTAAGGTAAAGCATTTCCTTTGCACAACCACCCTTTTAAACATTCCATTTTACTGCACTCTGGAATCTTCCCCCGAACAGGATTGTAGGTAATCCTCCTATACACCAGGGGTTCTCAACCGGGGGGGTCGCCAGTTGGTTT
Source organism: Squalus acanthias (assembly GCA_030390025.1). Lineage (NCBI taxonomy): Eukaryota > Metazoa > Chordata > Chondrichthyes > Squaliformes > Squalidae > Squalus > Squalus acanthias. Next base: position 81,288,837 of record CM059435.1, on the reverse strand, counting down.
GTCCATTCAATATGCAGGGGTGACTACTGATGATTATGGCATAAACATCAGTAGTCTCCTCTGTATATTGAGACAAGTAGAATAGTCTCAGCGATACAAAAACTGTGCATGCACAGTTAATTCAGGTTCTTACTGTGGGACACCATTTGTATGGTTAGACAAGTCCCTTTGCATGAGCCGAGGTAGCATGAACCTTCCTTTCAACCTCACTGTAATGAAGCCACATCGGCACACACTCTAATTAACATTGCCACTAGCACAGATCTGTGTCTAGGGGGAAATAAACTGTAAATGGTGGAAATTAATAAAACGGGAGTTTTTTTAAATTCATTCCTGGGATGTGGGTGTCGCTGGCAAGGCCAGCATTTATTGCCCATCCCTAATTGCCCGTGAGAAGGTGGTGGTGAGCCACCTTCTTGAACCGCTGCAGTCCGTGTGGTGAAGGTACTCCCACAGTACTGTTAGGGAGGGAGTGCCAGGATTTTGACCCAGCGACTATGAAGGAACGGCGATATACTTCCAAGTCCGGATGGTGTGCGGCTTGGAGGGGAACTTGGAGGTGGTGGTGTTCCCATGCGCCTGCTGCCCTTGACCTTCTAGGTGGAAGAGGTCGCGGGTTTGGAGGTGCTGCTGAAGAAGCCTTGGCGAGTTGCTGCAGTGCATCTTGTAGATGGTACACACTGCAGCCATGGTACGCTGGTGGTGGAGGGAGTGAATGTTTAAGGTGGTGGATGGGGTGCCAATCAAGCGGGCTGCTTTGTCCTGGGTTGTGTCGAGCTTCGAGTGTTGTTGGAGCTGCACTCATCCAGGCAAGTGGAAGTTGCTGGTAATACACGACAGGGCCGTTGGCATTTGGAATGCAACAAGATTGTCCAATGTTTCGACTTGGATCCTTCCATTTAGGTATCGGGAAATAAATAAATTCCTTCTATACCTGCTTTTATGTTGCTTTCTTGCTGGCTCCTGATGTGTGGTTCTCCTGCAGCTGGTGGCAACCCTCAAGTTAGTTTGCCAGGTACACTTAAGGCCAGCCACCAAGCGAGACACTAAGGCCAGCTATTGGGGAGACCCAGTTTAATTTTTATTCAAAAAACGATATCCGAGCTACCAGCCTTTACGGATCCAGCACGTTTATCTTGCACTTGCTGCCGACTGCACAAGACCCACATGTCAGGAGCCGGCAGCAACTAAAACGGGAAGAAACCAATATAAATGCAGCTTCTTAGACTGTACCAAGTGCAGAGGGGAGGGGGAGTTCAACGGGTAAGAGTCAAAGAAATAAAAACATCTGATGCATAAAATCCTTTGTGAAAAGAATAAAGTCAGGTTAATGCTTCGGCTGTTGAACTTTCATCAGAACGCGAAGATGGACAAACCACTTCATAGAACTAAACACAACCAAATGGCAGCAGGGCGGGAGTCAAGTCAGCCTGTCGCAGAGGAGCAGATACCACCAAAACCGTACTTTGTTTGAATGAGGCAATAAAAAGGCAAAAGAACAAAAAGTTGTTAAAATAGTTGAGTAAGGTATGGGGGTGAAACAAACAGGTGAGAAAATAGAGAAAATTACCTCAGACTCCGAGCTTTATATTCATGGCCATGTGCTTCACTGATGGACGGATAGGCCTAGTCTGGGCACTGTTGTCCTTTGAGATACTGCCAGCTATTTGTGAAAGGGTTGGGGAGGAGGAAAGGTTTTGGCTGCCTTTGTCACTAAAGGATTTATGGCGATGAGTCAGGTGGGTAAAATCACTCATGGCCCTGTTTATTTCACCATTTCTCTCATGAACCATCCGCCTCTGCCGCTACTGGTGTTGTTAATTCAAGTCGCTGACTTTCACCGCCATGTTGGGGTTTGGTATTGAAAGAAGAGGGAAGTTCTGTTTCCGAAATGGAGGTTGTGGACCCAGAATTTTAGTCCAGTCCGACTGAGTGTGCACAAAACGAGCCTGTAGTGAGCGCTGCACTTGTTGCTCCTGGTTCATTTCCTGTTAAGCAAATGGTTGATGGGGTGGAGCAGACCTTGGACAGCAAAGGGGCACATAATGTAAATTTAGGATAAAAACAGAAAATGCTGGAAACACTCAGCAGGTCAGGCAGCATCTGTAGAGAGAGAAATAGAGTTAACGTTTCAGGTCGATGACCTTGCGTCAGACCTGAAATGTTAATTCTGTTTCTCTCTCCACAGTCGCTGCCTGATCTGAGTATTCCCAGCATTTTCTATTTTTTATTTCAAATTTACAGCATCCGTAGTATTTTGCTTATATTAATTTAGGACTTAATAACTTCTTCTTTACGTTAGGTGTAATAGAGCTATTAATAACTAATTTTTAGAAAGAGAAAATACTTATGTTGTGTTGTGTTACGGGGGAGCACAGAATTTTATAACATGGGAGGGGGGGCCTCGGAAGCAAAAGGTTGAGAACCCCTGCTATACGATATTCATGAGATATCTGTCAGGGTTTCCATTGGTTTAGGCTGATCAAATGAATAGGTATGATTTACTCAACACTTGCGTACACTAGAATCCTGCTCTAAACCTGTCTTCGGGAGCTGTGTAAAAAGCAAGGTGAGGCTGTATTAGATAGGGTATCTTACTGCAGTTTTATTACTGGAGAGGGAACTATGTCATAGTGAAGGTCATGTAAAAGAACAATAGCGATCTGAATGTATGGGAGAACTCATTTATCAGTAGTGATGGAAACCAATTCAGAGATATGTCAGTGATTGAGCAACTTCAAACTGCACATTAACCCAGCTCTGTGCTGCATTCAGCTTCTTCCCAATGATCTCGCCATACTGAACAAAATCTAATCTTTTAAAATTCAACAATAGTAATATAAACATGGGTGCTAAAGTTCATAATTTTTCAACTTTAAAAAAAAAATGGGTAATTGGCAGTAAGATGAGTCTCATTACCATTTTACACTGGGAATTAAAGATTGTGCATTGAATCTGGTTAAAAGTATCCTGTAATTTCCCGAATAAGCTCCGTGATTAGGTGTGACAAATTTCAACTTGGCTCACCAGAGGCGTAGGTTTCAATCCAGGATTAATTTCGAGGTGTCGCAGTACAATTTACTGGCGGATATCCAGTTAAATCACCTCATTCCCAGTGCATTCTTGGTTTGGAAGGCCACCTTTCTTTATTTCACCGACTGCGCCCCCCACCCCACAGTAATTATATCCTTCACTAATGTTTTGTTTGTACACGTGCAAAGTCTTTGGCACACACGTAGCATAAGAATGCAGTCACACAGAAAGAATTACAGTAATTATGCTAAAGGAACTACCTGGCTGGGAGGCTAGAGTATAAACGAGGCAGTGCTGTTCGATTAGCTAAAGAGGAATTATATATTTAATTCAGATTACAGCACCTGGTCTCAGTATACACAACCTGGTCTCAGTATACACAACGTCAAGCATTTAATGAAACTCCATTTAAATTAGAACAATTATGGATGGTTGATTTCTTTTTAATAATATGGTCACAATTTTTTTTGATGTTTTTAAATGACCGGGGGCTCAGCTCACTGAACTTACGGAAAGAATAGGATTCTGTTTGGTTCTGATGATGGTAGCTATTTGGTTCTTAACAAACTAACTTCGTGAAGGAATATACATCGCTTTTTTCCTTGTCCTTTTTTCTGCCAATTTTCTCCCCTCTGGTCCTCCTCTTCTCAAGGGGCTGACTCCTTGCCAAGATACAGTTCCATGAGCTATAGTTGCCTTTGAACATTGGCAGGCTATTCGACTGTGAGGTACCACCGTCAAACCCAATCCTGTCCTTAGTAGTGCGTTTCGAGTAGCGATCAGGAACACCAACACTGGCTGGTTTTTCCCTCCTAAACTGAGGGATGCTGAGGCCCATTCTAGCATCTATACTGCTGCCCCAGCTGTGAACAGGGATTTTACTTGGCCTATTCACTGCCTGAACCAGTTGAGAGATCAGGGATTGTGGTCACATCTTTGTAATCTGACTCATAGAGCATCACTGAATTAGTGGCAGAGTGTGCTGGAAACCCACTGCACTGCGAAGCGGTGATAGGATGCATGCCCATGGGTGCAGCTCACCATGGAGAAGTTATCTATTTTGGTTGTGCTGCCATGGAAAAAGCACTGAACAAAAGCATAAGGTTAAAGAAAAATTGGGCAAGAGTCACCCAACTAGGGTGAGGGCCACTCTTACACAGTCATTGCATCTCCTCTATAAGAACATAAGAAATAGGAGCAGGAACAGGCCATTTGGCCCCTCGAGCCTGCTCCGCCATTTAATGAGATCATGGCTGATCCGATTTTGGCCTCAACTCCACTTTCCTGCCCGCTCCCCATAACCCTCGACTCCCCTGTTGCTCAAAAATCTGTCTATCTCAGCCTTGATTATATTCAATGACTCAGCTTCCACAGCCCTCTAGGGTAAAGAATTCCAAAGATTCACGACCCTCAGAGAAGAAATTCCTCTTCTAAGGACTTATCCTAGTCTTCAAATCCCTCCATGTTTTCTCTCCTCCCTATCTGAGTAATTTTCTGAAACAGTCACCTCTGACTGGTCTCATGTGCTCTCTTCCCTCCCTCCCGCTACAGCCTTCAGCTATCATGTTCCAGCACTCTAATTCTTTTCTTAACCTCTTTGCCTTGTTACCTCTGATCAAAACTTACTTCTTCAACTATGCTTTTGGCCAATTCCCCTAATTTACGTTTTACTTCCTATTCCACGTCCATAGCTTTTCCTGTGAAGAGCCTTGGGATGTTTTGTTAGTGAACAGTGAAAGTCGGTTGTTATTGTACACAATTTCCTAGCAGCCAGTCATACAGTGGCATAAAAAAAATGGAGACCAAGCAGCTACAAGGCCTATTTAATCTTTAGTAGGAAATTTTTTCTCTGTACTTTATTTGAAGCAAAGTTCTAAATGGATTCTTTATACCTATGTTTATGATTTGTCACAAATAGTGAACACAGAAAATCTTCCTTAAGATTCAGGTTATTTGCAATTGTTAGCCCTGAAAACATGCAGCATCTGAAAAGTTAATTATATTGAACTAAACTGTTGCTGTGATCTTGAGACTAATTAGTTAATACACACAAAGACACACTCGAACAGAGGAAACACACGATTACTCAGCCTTCTAATAATCATCATCGATCAACCGTTTTGCACCCACAAAAACCATTAGCATCAGTCTGTTAGACATGAAACTAGAAACCTTCCCAGACTGCACTGAAAATCTTTAGCTCAGAGATTGGACAGAGGACTGGAGTTTTGAAAGTGGGGGCGAAAGAGGGTATCATTAATGCATCTCATTAAGCAATGTTTACAGTTCTATGGGAAACAGAATATTTTTACATGTTTCACACACGAGATATAAACAGTGGGAATATCACAGTAATGAATGAGTTGAAAATTATCCATGTTTGCAAAAAAAACTCCTTAAAAATGGCGGTGTTCAAAAAGTAAGTCTCACTGATTGCAGTAAAATGAATTTGCCTTCAGTGGGAAGGTGATGTGTTGGCCTCCTCACTTTTCCACAAAGTCATTTCCTTAATTCAGTGGCAAGGCCCTTGTGCTGGTAACATGCTGGCTTGCTTTCAGTGGCTGTTCACATAACCAGATGCCCCTGGTGCATATACATTACAGAGCTGAACAAAGGCAGCTAAATTCAAATTTATAGTCTGTTTTTAAAAAAAAACTTCTTTCCTTTTAAAATTATCGTTAAATGGTGATTGCTGTTATTTTGAGGAGAAACTAACCCCTGAGGAGCTGTGCGTTACATCCACAATGATGACACTTTAGTGACATTAATGTTTTGACACACATCATTAGGTCACCATGATACAGGAAGTACTTTTCCATGCTACTTTTCAGGAGTGACGGTATCCCTTTAATATATATTAGCAAGTCTCCACAGCTCTGCTCATAGTAGGTCACAGGATATGATTTTTTTTTTAACAGCAAGAGCTTTAATGCCAGGTAATACACAACATATTCTTCTCCTGCTAAAGTGTAGCGATACGTAACTGGTATGTCCTTTAAGGTTACAAGGAGTAACTGCTCTCTGTTTCGCTCAGGTCAGTTAGAGGCTAACTGGTCTTAGCAGATCCATTTGAAATCAGACTGGATTTCTTTTTTTATATAAAGTATGACTCCTGTAATTAATTAGAAGGTATTCTCTATATCTTCCTCCGGCTGACTGGTCTTAGTAGATGCTCAGACCAATTAGAGGTCGGACTGGCTATGTTTGTAATCTTTTTTAAAATGTGAAGTAGAAATTGCAAGTGTGACAGAGTTATACCTTAAGTGTGAGGGACACAACGTATTCTCCTCCCCAGTAATGAGGAGGCAGTGAGAATGTGCAGAACTTGAATTCTGATTCATTAATTTTTTTTTAATTTGTAGTTTCATGTGTTGCTCGTCACTGGACTTGGCAGTGGTGACACCCCAAGTATGAACTGGTGCAAACTATGAACAATGCACAAATCCAAACAAATATGAATGAACATATGGGATTCACTTCAGAGTCCATTCTTAATATTCTGATTAAAAAGTCAAAAGGAAGATACGCAATGAAGCACACTGGTGGTGAACATTCAAAAAGCCCCAACTGCATTCCCAGTCAATCCCATTTTCTGAACTCCCAATTATTTCTTTAAAAAATTCCCATCCTGGATAAATGGTAAGACTTCCATAAATAACTGGAGTATTTTATCGGTTTTAAAAATAGCATTACAAACAAGATTACAAGCTAGTAGTGGATTTGTTACACACCTGAGAAAAATTAGCACACTGAACATGTTGCAATATTTAAGGCAGCAGAAAGCAAACCAAAAAAAACTCTGGTTAGTCATGTTGCATTTGAAAATAGACTTGAGGAATACCTAACTTTTTAAAAATTGATAAAATCAAAATACATTTACTTGAAGCTTATCAGAACTAAAACACACAATATTAAATATCAAATGTAATATTGTTTACGTTCACTTTACCCAATAAACTACATTATTGCTTGTGATTTATTTAAAAGTCCTTCCTGTAGTTTATTAAAAAATTCTGCTCTTTCTCTTATGACAGGTCATTACTTTGAATCACCAGATGGCATGCAGGAAATAAAATAAAAATAAAAATTCCAGGTGCCCATCAATAAATAATGTCACATTCATTTTTTATTGACATGGTTCACTATTTGTTAGGTTGGTCCAAAAAGGGAGAAAATGTTTGGGGGAGGGTTGAATTTTGTTTCTCTTCACCACATCTGGATTTTTCGTGAGTGCAGATTTCTTGTTCACACGTGCTTGTAGTGGTGTATGTAAATCACAGAGTCTGGGCTGTTTTTGGGGCGGTGATTTACAGTCACATTTCCTCAGCTGGTGAACATTCCAAGTCATGGATTCCTCCTGAAGGAAGTGACTTGCGAGACCCACTGGAGCTCTGCTTCACTAATTAGCTCGTTGTCTGAGTAGGGGACCCCAAGGTCAGAAAAGAAACAAAATAGGAGCGGCTGGGATGGAGTGAGAAGTCAAGAAAGGCGACTCGATTTCATTACCATGAGGGTTCTCCAATAAGCAGGCAACTAAAATGATTTACTCACTCAACACTCTTTCAAAACGGAGCTCGCAAGGTTGTAGAATAGCAGGGGGCATAAGGGAAGTAATGAGGAATTCAAGCAACATGTGTTATTTATAATGAGAAAAAGGAATGTCCAGAGAGAAAGTGTGGGCCAGTGTCTGCTTTTCTTTGAGAAGGCTACATCAATACTTTGTTGCTTAAGTCCTACAAACAATCTATTGAGAAAGAGAAAAAATAAGTGGGCATCCTTGACAAGACCTATCTGAGCAAGATAATGTAATGTAATTAGTTCAGATTTTAAACGGTTGAGATATTTTCAGGCTTGTTGAAGACATGGACTGCAAATGTAACCTGGGCTCTGGAATTTCCTCCCTAAGCTTCTCTGCCTCTCTACCGCTCTCTCCTCCTTTCAGATGCTCCTTAAAACCTCTCTCTTTGACCAAGCTTTTGGTCACCTGTCCTAATATCACCTTATGTGGCTCGGTGTTCAATTTGTTTGATAACGCTCCTGTGAAGCGCCATGGGACATTTTACTACGTTAAAGGCGCTATATAAATGCAAGTTGTTGTTGTTAACCATTGGTGATCAGATTGAGAAACAAGCAAGAAGTCGCCCAGTTCACTAAGCATCACCATTGTGGAAGACACCGCAACTATAATAGAGATGCTACTTCCGGTCTTCCTGTGGTAAGGAACTAACCCAGGAACATTAGAGAAGTGATAGATGAAACAAGCTCAATTGTTGTCAGGAATTTCACCCTCACAAACTCATCAAATTGCACAAGGTTTGAAATTCTTGAATGTAAACAAGCTAGTATAGTCTTTAGTTGGCACATAAAGTGAAACTGTACAGAGGAGAGAGAAGAGGCACATTAAAGAGAAGAAACATACGTTTTTCATTTATGATGTACCAGCTAAATTTTCCACACACCACTATTCCCTATTGCACAACCTCTATTTATACTTAGTGAATGTGAAGCCAGTCTTTTTTTTTTAAAGTGCAATGCAAAGTGTAATACAAATGTATCTTACTTTCCATCATTGGCCAATTGCATTACAATCAGAAGGCATGCCAATTCATAAGTTGAGAAAATGATAATTTAGCCAAACATAAAATGAAAAAGGGATATGAATAAATTGCTCATCAAGGTTGGTAAGAAATGGGTTTATACATTACATTTGGGTGGGATATCTGTATTAGTCTGTCATGTCATAGTTGCTTGTGAGTTATGGGGTGATCTACATAACAGTACCCATATCCCAGCCATTTCTCTGTGCGCACAATGCTGAAAGCCAAAACGCTTACTCATTCACTTCAATGAAAAATAATTTGATATGTGCATCAGCCACTTTTAAAGGAGTGTACTCTGCTGTGTGTTGGAAGATTATCCATTCACCTCTGTGGCTTGGGGTTGAATCCAGCCCAGACTAATGGAATTCATTTTTCCTCACTGTTGGTTGGAAAGATCCTTTAGTCAAAGTACTTTGGGGAGTCTTAACCCAGTTCCGAGTTGGTACACGAAAGTGCCCATAATTTAGCAGTGACAATCTATTAGGAGAAAAGAGAAGGATGTTTGGCATGTGACAATGTGGTGCTCTGTTGAGGTTAGGGGTTAAGGCACATTGTTATGGCAAAGTAGCGGGATTTTTATTTTGCAGCTATCCCTTGCAACATCTGATCGAGAAATGCTTGGTATTAACAGTGGGTGCAAAAAATGGAAAAAACATTCCAACCCAACCAGCCTTGATAATTATCAAAAAGTTCAACATGTCTTTGGGGGTGAATTTATGCAGGTTTCTCCCAATCTCTCACCATAACTTCACTTCAATATTGACAGAACCCTCACAGAAACAGCCTTTTACACTGTGGAGCAAAGAAAAGTCAATGATTTTAGACCAATCCGTGTGATCAAAGCAGTGAATATTGCGTGATCCAGCACAATGCCCTTTCAGGAAGGGGAAAGAAATCACAGAGATTTTCATAAACCTGTTGACTGGGTTTAACTCTATGCTGAAGAGAAGTTTGGCTTCTAGATCATATTTTATTGGCACAGAGCCAATTCAGACTATATTCTGTTTTGTTCTTAGAGTCAATACAAATTTTAGTCAAAGCTAAAATTGGTTCCAAATTGTCCTCCTTCGTAAAGCTGATAGGCACAGAGGGAGACAGAAATAGTTTCAGACCCAAATCGCAGAAAGTTCCGTGATCTGCTACCCAATTTCTAGTCAATGATTTCATTTTTACTTCTTTCTCATGTTTAGAATCACTATTTCTAAACCAAATAGTCCAACTATGGTTCAGATATAACCAAAATTGCATAAGCAATAAAAATAAATAAGCTGAGGTGGGTCAACCACACCACGATTGAAGCCAAGCTGATCTCCACTATGGACACACCATTAAAAGGCTTGATATCAGGAACTGCCCAGAATGGTTTCCAGCATGGTGACAGCAACTATGTATTCCACCATAATATTCAAACTAAAAATGCTTTGGAAGAATTTCAAAAATGTAATCCAGATTAGACATGTTCCAAAACTTCACAAAAAATCTATAATGGCTGGCACAGAGTAAACTAGATAACCCCAGTGTGGGGCCCATCATTTCCATCCAGCATATTTCTTTTAATTTATTTTTTGGAGAACAATACAGCCCCTTTTAACTATGCAGAGACTTGCACTGTTTTTTTGTACTGTACCTTCCTTTTGCAAGCAATGATTGGAGTCAAGAGATACTTGAGGGTTCTTGCAATTAATTACATTATCAATCACAATGTCGCCATTCCTACCAATCTACCATGCCAAGGAGAGGGAAAGCTTTCAAGATGATAAAGGATGGGACTGATTGGCTCTGAATTGAAGAGGGGTTTGGCCTCAGTTATCCAATTTTATTGACCAGAAGGCCTCCTTTTTCTGTCTCATTTTAACCTCTAGATCTTTAGTCATCCAGGGAGCTCTAGCTTTGGATGCCCTTCCTTTACCCCTCATAGGAATGTGTCTACCCTGTACCCGAACTATCTCCTCTTTGACGGTCTCCCATTGTTAAATTACTGTTTTGCCTACCAATTTTTGACTCCAATCCACCTGGGCCAGATCCCTTTTCAACTTAATGAAGTTAGCCCTCCTCCAGTGAAGTAGTTTTATGCTTGACTGTACCTTGCCCTTTTTCGTAACTATTCTAAATCTGATGATATTATGACTACTGTTCCCCAAATGCCCTCCCACTGAAACATGCTGAAGGTTGCCCCACTTCATTCCCCAGAACTAGATCCAACACTGCTTCCTTCCTCATTGGAATAGAAACACGCTAATCAAGAAAGATCGCTTGTACATATTTCAGGAATTCCTCTCATTCTTTGCCCTTTACACTGTTACTATCCCAGTCTATATTAGGATAATTGAAGTCCCCCATTATCACTACTCTGTAGTTCTTGCATCTTTCGATAATTTGCTCCTCTATCTCCTTCCCACTATTTGGTGGCTTATAGTAAACACCCAGTAGTGTAATACAGGAAACTTTCGTTTATCCGGCACCCAAATAACCGGAATTCTCGCTTAACCGGCAAAAATCATCCTCCGAAAACTCCTCTCAAATAACCGGCAATGTTGCCGAGTCGCAGTCGAGTCTCCGCGAACGCCGAGTGCTCCGAAAACTCCTCTCAAATAACCGGCAATGTTGCCGATCCCGAGTCCGAGTCCGCGAACGCCGATTTAGTCAGTAGGGGTACTTTTCAAAAGTGCCACTACTCGGCCTCCTGGCGCTGTCGCAAGTCCGAAACATTGCAGTAGCATGAGTAGATTCTCCCGCGCTGCCTGGAGTCTCTTCGGATCGGCCATTTTGCTGGGTGTCTCCCACGATGCTGGTAGTCTCTTCTGATCCACCATTTTGCTGGGTGTCTCCCACGCTGCTGGTACTGTAGTCTCTTCTGATCCACCATTTTACTGTGTGTCTGCCACGCTGCTGGTACTGTAGTCTCTTCTGATCCACCATTTTGCTGTGTGTCTCCCACGCTGCTGGTACTGTAGTCTCTTCTGATACACCATTTTACTGTGTGTCTGCCACGCTGCTGGTACTGTAGTCTCTTCTGATACACCATTTTGCTGTGTGTCTGCCACGCTGCTGGTAGTCTCTTCCTAGCCACCATTGTTCTGTGTGTCTTTCCATCTTCATCGGCAATTATCTCCTCCATCTTGCATTATGGAATTCCCAAAAGCTGGTCCAAGCAAAAGGAAGAGAGTGGTCTTAACTTTAAAACAGAAAATCGAGATATGCCAACGACTAGAAAGGGGAGAGAAGCGTATCAACATTATGAATGAATTCAAAATCGGTTCGTCAACAATCTACGACATCAAATCGCAGAAGGATAAGCTGCTCAAGTTTTATTCAAGCTCGGAGACATGCAAGAGTGTAGAGAAACGGCGTACGCTTCGTAAGCCTAAGCTTGAAGAGCTGGATACCGTGCTTTATGAATGGTTTTTCTTAAGCGTTCAGAGGGTGTTCCAATTTCCGGACCCATGCTCATCGAGAAAGCGAAGGAATTCTACGATAGGATGGAGCTCACTGACAAGTGTGCTTTCTCCGATGGATGGCTAACGTGCTTCAAGTTACGGCACGGGATACGACGACTCGATATTTCCGGGGAGAAGAAATCAGCTGATCACGAAGCCGCAGAAGAATACTGCGATTATTTCAATCGGATTGTGCAGCAACATGATTTGTCGCCAGCACAGATCTACAATGCCGATGAAACTGGCTTGTTTTGGAGGTTTTTGCCAGAATCAACGCTTGCTGGGGCTAGTGAGGCTAATGCTTCAGGTTACAAGAAAAATAAAGATCGTGTAACCGTGCTAACATGTGCGAACGCTGCTGGATCACACCGGGTTAAACTTTTTGTTATCAGGAAGTATAAAAATCCCCGTGCATTTAAAAATGTGAGGCACTTACCTGTTGAGTACAAAGCTCAAAAAAATGCTTGGATGGATAAGGAAATCTTCTCCGATTGGTTCCATCATATTTTTGTTCCATCTGTGAAGGAACATTTCCGCAGAATAGGGAAACCTGAAGATAGCAAATGCATTTTATTGCTTGATAATTGCAGAGCCCATCCGCATGAATCCCAGTTGGTTTCGGGAAATATTTTCACCATTTATTTGCCACCAAATGTAACTTCTCTCATCCAACCCATGGACCAGGGCGTTATCCAAAATCTGAAGTGTCATTACAAGAAAGACTTCCTACGTAAACTGCTAAGCCAAGATGAGAATATTCAAGATTTGCAGAAGGAATACAATATTAAAGATGCCATCTATAATGTTGCATGTTCCTGGAAATTGGTGAAAGGTCACACTCTGAGGCAAGCCTGGCGCAAATTGTGGCCTTCTGTAATGTTTGCTGAAGGTTCTTCTTCAGAGGAGGAATTTCATGGGTTCAGTGTTCGTCCCAAGAAGAGTACAATAATGGAAATGGCTGGAATGGTGAAAAATGCAGGCCCAGCAAACCCTCTACGTCACCTCAGTGAAAGTGATATCGAGCAGTGGGTTGATGCAGAGAGAGAAGTTGGTGTTGTGCATATGCTAAGTGATGATGAAATAATTCAGAATGTTTTGAATCCAAAGAAAGAAAAGGAAAGCGAGATGGAAAGTGAAGAGGATGAGATTTCTGAAGAAGAGAAGATTTCTTGGGCTAAAGCTGCAGAAGGATTTTCTACAATCCTCAAATTTGCTGAAAGGCAGAATTGCTACACTGCACAAGAAGTTATGCAACTCCATATTCTGCATTCCACCTTTCTACAGAAAAGGCAAGAGTCCACTAAGCAAACCGACATCCGCAACATGTTTAAGAAAGCTTCCAAAAGAGTCGCAGCAGCGGAAGTGCCTGAAGAATCGGTGGAACTGCGTGATCCTGATGACCCAGCTGGCACGGATATTTCTGATGAACCAGATGACTCGGAATAAGTGTACAGTCAACTACAGTACTGTAGACAGTCGTTTATAAGTTTTGTTTTACTGTTAAGTAATTAAAGAGTTATGGATTACCCTCAACTGGCAGTACTGTACTTAATCAAGCATCGTCCACCATCCATTTAACACAACATTCTGTAGGTGAGTACCCAAATACTGTATACTGCACATTTCTTGATTTTTTTAGGTTAAAAATAGCCTCAGTAGATATAACTCTCCGTTATCCGGTACTTTCGATAAACCGGCACCACGCCGGTCCCGTCGATGCCGGATAAACGAAAGTTTCCTGTAGCTCCTCTATTGTTCCTTAATTCGAACCAAACAGACTCTGTCTTTGGCCCCTCAACTACATCATCCCTCTCCAGTGCTATAATAGTTTCTTTGATCAATACTGCCACTCACTCCTTTTTTCCCCTTTCCTATCTTTCCTGAATACCTTGTAGCCAGGAATATTAAGTTCCCAATCCTCCCCTTCTTTGAGCCAGGTCTCTGTTATTGCCACTATATCATAGTCCCCCATGTGGCGACTTGTGCCTGCGCTCACCAACCTTCTTTACCACGCTCCGTGTATGTACTTACATGCACTCCAAACCCATCTTAGACAGCTTTGCATTTGCCGCCTGTCTGATCTTTCCTATTTCTGAACTATTCTTTACTCTAGTGCTATTTGCCTCTCCCAGTCCTTTGTGCACCTTGTTTCTCCTCTCTAATGTTTCATCTTGGTGCCCATCCCCCTGCCAAATTAGTTTAAACCCTCCCCCATAGTACTAACTAACCTTCCCACGGGGACTTTGGTCCCAGCTCTTGTTGAGGTGCAGGTAGATTCTCCCAGCTCTGCGTAAGTTTTTAAAGGGACTATACTATGAATTAAGAAATCTTCTGCAGGAGTTCATTTGATTGTGATTCAATGCTGTACTAAAACACACAAAAATATTATGGGAAATCACCGTCTGCAGATTTCAAAACGTATGTTTGAAAGTCCAGGAATGCATGTCAAAGTCCTTCTATTCCATGAGACAACATACTGTAGCACCCAGGCATTACCCTGCACTGGACACAAGAGTAATAAATATTTCAGTCTGTGAAGAAAGCATCTTTCTCTTTGATATAAAGCATTTAAACAAAGCTTTGGGTAATCAGGAAACACTGCAGAGGGAAAAAAAAGTTTTAAAGTGCAGAAAACAAAAGGCACAGTGGCTCCACTATGTGAACAGCCAAACAATTTTTTTGGCAGCACTGTAACATTGAAATGTTTTCTTTTTGTAAGTAAAATAAGAAGTTCTGAATAACACTGTGAAACCTGTGCTTAAACATTTCAGCGATGCAATTACCCTGCAGGGGACCTTGTAAAGTATGGTGCGCCAAGATCTACCGATCTGGATGACTTAGCTAAAGATTTCTCTTACTGCATCCAACACGTTGCAGACCACCAGCATGCATGGAAAAGAAAACAACAATTGTATAACATTTGGTTTACATTGTAATGATTTAAATACATAATTCAAGGATTAATTGCACCAGTTTTGTTTTGATACCCCACATGTGGGAAGCACACCAGTGATGTACTTCCTATGGTGCATCTTTCCAGCTGGCACTACAAGGTCACTGCTTTGTGATTAGAAAAGCCTCCCCAGTGGTATCCATAGGAACACAGCGAAAAAAAACAGTTCACAGAAATTTTATTTTTTCTTTCTTTTATACAGTAGAGAAGTTAAGAGTTTTATCGTGAGTTTGAAACAAAAGTAGTTATATGTAAGTACTTCCAGGGATTAGTTGTGAAATGTTAGCTCGTCAAGTGTTATATAAATCACAGGACATGAAAACAAGAAGAATAATGAAAAATAATAGAAGATGTTGGTGCTGCTACAACTTAATAGCAAGCTGCTTTGTTATCAGACTGGAATCTTTATTCATCTAATTTAAATTCCATTCATTTCTAATGAAGGAATAGGACTATTCAATAAAATGTATTGCACAAGTAATGGGAGCAATGCCATTGCTCACTCAGAAGTCCAACTCACTGGTGATTCAGAAGTGGCTTTGTTGGTCTAGAATTACAAAAGAACAGCTGTTTGTGGGATGAGAATTCTCATCACTGGAAATGTAGACATTCTGAATCAGGAGTCCAGACCAATGATGAATGCAGAGAAGCTCCAGAGCCTCATTAGACTGGGCAGGACCTCATTTATTTGACTTACTGGTTTATAATCCAACAATACAACATCGTTGCTGGGGGCAACTGCAATAAGGACAGAATTCTCATGAAATTGATCCCAGTGATTGCCAGAGGCACAAAGCATTCTTCAGAATCTATGCTAGAGTTTTAGAGTTTAATTCCCGCCCCTGCTCGCTAAACAGGCGGCTAAGGAACGCAGTTACCTCTCCATTACACACTCTTCCCCCAATAGGGTCTGATCAAGATCAACATGAAAAAGTAAATCTAAAAATAAAACAGTGAAAAAAGCTATCACCTGCAGGCATCAGCTCACAAGCAAATCAAAGGTGAGGAGAAAACTGTTTGCAAAATTCACCAAATATTTCTCCCCTTCCTGAAGATAACAAATTAATGAGGGTTTGACTTAATCTGAAGGTTCTGGTCAATGCTAAAATGTTTTATTCATTTTTTGGAAGCTCTCTGAACAATGTTACAAGCATTCCTAGATTCTTGCTCATATGCCAGTGTAATTTTGGTGTAAGCAACTTGGACACAATGTTGGAAACCATGTTCCAATAAAATGGTGATAATGGGCATCATGGACAGATCAAGCAACACAGCAACTTTCTGCAAAGGGACTGCTGATCGAACAATTCAATTGCATTCTGGATGGGAGCTGCTAATCAAACAATCCAGCCCTGTTCTGTAATCTTTTTGCATCCTTTATACTTTGGTGAGATTTTTGCAGAAACCACGTTACCGACAAAGAAATGCACTCTTATGGCAGAAATGTATTAAATTTATATACACTCACCAGAAATCAACACACTTCCCTTCAACTAAGAAGCTGCAAGCCTTTTCATTCGGACATATGTAAATATTTGACCTGTAGCAAAGCATCAAATTCTACATCCCCGCCGCCCCCCCCCCCACCTTTGCTGTTGTGTTAAGACCACTTATAGGACATTTACTTAAACTACAGTATCTCAGTCATTCTCACAGGTTTATAAACAAAAGTACGAGTCACCTCAGACTGCAAACACTGTTTTTATCTGGACTATTTAGAGAGAGTTCATTACCTGTATTAAGACCCCTTTTGAAACAATCAGGCTGTTATAAGAATTATCTTCAACTTTAACAGCACTTTTACTTAAAAAAAATCTGATCCACGGTGATACTTGGCTCATACATGCTACATGATAGGGGTAGAATTAAACTTCAGCAGGGTGAAAAACGGGTGGTAGCGGATTGGTCGCCTGTTATACAATCCTCGGATGGGCTATATAGCGGGCGGCCAATCTGCTATCGCCCGTTGTGTGTAGAATTTTACTGCTCACATCTCAATGTTGACCACTCCAGTGGGTCATTTATGCAAAAGGAGATAAGAACATAAGAACATAAGAAATAGGAGCAGGAGTAGGCCAATCGGCCCCTCGAGCCTGCTCCGCCATTCAATAAGATCATGGCTGATCTGATCCTAACCGCCAATCTACTATCTATCACAGAACCATCTCCTGCATCTAACAGAATTGCCCACACGAAATAGGAGCAGAATCAGGCTACACAGTCCCTGGGCCCGCTCCACTACCCACAGGGCCATGACCGATCCGAACCTAGACTCATGTCCAAATTCCTGCCCGCTCCCCGTAACCCTTAATGCCCTTTACTTCTAGGAAACTGTCTATTTCTGTTTTAAATTTAATTAATGTTGTAGCTTCTACAGCTTTTTGTGGCAGCATATTCCATGGACCTACCACCCTCTGAGTGAAGTAGTTCCTCCTCATCTCAGTTTTGAAAGAGCAGCCCCTTATTCTAAGACTATGTCCCCTAGTTCTCGTCTCACCCGTCATCGGGAACATCCTCCCCGCATCCACCCGATCCAACCCCTTCACAATCTTATATGTTTCAATAAGATCGCCTCTCATTCTTCTGAACTCCAATGAGTAGAGTCCCAATCTACCCAACCTCTCCTCATATGACCACCCCCTCATCCCCGGGATTAACCGAGTGAACCTTTTTTGCACTGCCTCGAGAGCAAGGATGTCTTTCCTTAAGTAAGGACACCAAAACTGTATGCAGTATTCCAGGTGCGGTCTCACCAATACCTTGTACAACTGAAGCAATACCTCCCTATTTTTATATTCTATCCCCCTAGCAATGAAAGCCAACATTCCATTTGCCTTCTTAATCACTTGCTGCACCTGCATACTAACCTTTTGAGTTTCGTGCACCAGGACCCCCAGATCCCTTTGCACTTCAGTACTCTCCAGTTTCTTGCCATTAAGATAATAAATTGCTCTAGGATTTTTCCTGCCAAAGTGCATCACCTCACACTTTCCAGTGTTGTATTCCATCTGCCAAATCTCTGCCCACTTACTTAGCCTGTCTATGTCCCCTTGCAGGTTTTTTATGTCCTCCTCACTCACTACTTTCCCTCCCATCTTTGTATCATCTGCAAATTTTGATATGTTACACTTGGTCCCTTCCTCCAAATCGTTAATATAGATTGTGAAGAGTTGGGGACCCAGCACTGACCCCTGTGGAACACCACTAGTTACTGATTGCCAGTCTGAGAATGAACCATTTATCCCAACTCTTTGCTTTCTGTTAGATAGCCAATCCTCTATCCATGCCAGAATATTACCCCCAATCCCGTGATTTTTTACCTTAAGCAATAATCTTTTGTGTGGCACCTTGTCAAATGCCTTTTGGAAGTCTAAATACACTACGTCAACTGGTTCCCCTTTATCCACTCTATATGTTACTTCCTCAAAGAACTCCAGCAAATTTGTCAAACATGACTTCCCCTTCGTAAAACCATGCTGACTTTGTCCTATTAAATTATGATTATCCAAATGTCCTGTTACTGTTTCCTTAATAATGGACTCCAAAATTTTACCTACCACAGATGTTAGGCTAACCGGTCTATAGTTACCAGCCTTCTGTCTACTGCCCTTTTTAAATAAGGGTGTTACATTAGCAGTTTTCCAGTCTGCCGGGACCTTAGCGGAATCCAGGGAGTTTTGAAAAATTATTACCAATGCATCTACAATCCCTACCGCCACTTCCTTCAAGACTCTAGGATGTAAGCCATCAGGTCCAGGTGATTTATCCGCCTTGAGTCCCATTATTTTACCGAGTACCACTTCCTTAGTGATTTTGATCGTGTTTAGCTCCTCTCCCCCTATAGCCCCCTGTTTGTCCAGTGTTGGGATATTCTTAGTGTCCTCTACTGTAAAGACTGATACAAAATATTCATTCAGTGTTTTTGCCATCTCCATATTTCCCACCATTAATTTCCCGGTCTCATCCTCTAAGGGACCAACATTTACTTTAGCCACCCTTTTTCTTTTTATATAACTATAAAAACTCTTACTATCTGTTTTTATATTTTTTGCTAATTTACTTTCATAATCTATCTTCCCTTTCTTAATCAATCTTTTTGTTATTTTTTGCTGCCTTTTAAAGTTTTCCCAATCCTCTGTCCTCCCACTAGATTTCGCTACCTTATATGCCCTTGTTTTTAGTCGAATACTATCCTTAATTTCTTTACTTAGCCACGGATGACTGTCCTTTCTTTTACACCCTTTTCTTTTCAGTGGAATATATTTTTTTTGGAAGTTGTAAAATAACTAATTCCAAATTTGCTAATAAGGTAAGAGAAGTCATCTTAAGAACAACTCAAAACTGCTCTTATCAGCAATCTAGCAACTTAATTCTTAGGTTTTGATTAAATATTTCCCCTCATTAATGGTTGCCCTCAGTATGGAAGCTACGTCCAATTATGAGTCTCCTTCAGCATTTAAAAGAAAATTGCTGTAACTTCTGGAAGCTCTCCAATTACATCACAAGTAAGTTGTGAGTTTGCTATTGCGATGGTGGGAGTGAGATGGGTTGAACATTCCTCATCTTCTGGTGCAGCATTTCTGACAAAATGCACTTGGGTATCACCAGTAATAACTTTGAATATTTAAATAAAGACTTTACTGCTCAAAACTGGAAATAACTTGGCTGGAGATTATGGATTATTTCAGTGCATAATAAAGCCGTACATCTTTCTATCTGAAAATAGGCCTCAAGTCATTGACCCGGGGGTGTTTTCAACTTCAAATGTGTGCATATCAAATCAGCCCCATTCATTGTCAGGCTTGGTAGATGTAAACACCTCAAACAAAAATACTTCAGTGCCAAGAATGAATAGGAATGCAAATCACTACAATTCACTGGTAGATTTTAACTTTTGGGTAGCTGATTGGCGGGGCAAAGAGAATCGGGTTGACGTAATATCAAGCAGCAACATCTTAGACTCCATGATTGATTAGCGAACAAATCGTCCTTGTAAATACTGGTATACGTTACATACATTTACTTGGGACTGTTTGAAAAATTGTTTAGCATTTGGAATACAGCTGAACTGAAGGGATATTTTTAACTCAATGGGGAGTTGTTGGGCAGTCTCAGTTCCAAGGGCAGCCTGCTCCAAAAACTCTGCAGCCACTTTGCCACAGCAACTAGTTTTCACAGCAGTAGTTGCCAATCAACTGTGAAATAATTGCTTTATTTAGTCACCTTGGGCAATATATATCACAATATACAGGAATATTGTGACTTGGTAAAGCACACACTTTTCAATGAACCCTCTCTTTTTGTCAGCTAGATCATTGCAAACTATTCTAGATTCATAATTGTATAACCACCAGCTGAGGTAAGGCTGCAAAGGAACTCACTATCTATAATAGAGGAGACAAGGGAAAAACTAGTGGTAGCAACAGATGATGTGCTTTCCAAGGGTAAAGCTTGAAAGGGAAAGAGAGTACAAAAATTAAAATTTAGTGTATATATTTGTACTACAAAAATACGCGAGGGCTCTGTGTGTGTTGTAACACAAAATCACGATGAAGATGCCATTCTGCCCTCGAATGTGTTACAGCTTTCTCCTCATTGTCAAATCCTTCCACGCTCCAACACTCGATTACTGCTCATTTCCTGTTCTCTCTGCTCCACTGACAGTGGCTGCTGTTTCAGTTAATACTCCTCTGCTGTTTGGAATTCTCTCCCAAAGCCCCTCATCTTGCTATCCCTCGCTTTCTTCAAATGTCTCTTAAAAATCTCTCTCTCTCAACTGTGCTTTCTGTTTCCTCCCCCCTTAGTCCTTCCTGTCTCCTGCTTGGTGTTCTCCTCCCTCTTGTAATAAACGTCAGAACACACCTCCATGCAAGGAGTGCTATAAAATTGCAAGTTGTTATTGTTGACTTTCATTTGACGTTCTACTTTTTGAAGTTATAAGACTGCTAATCAAAGCAGCACAAATTGCTGGCTGAGCTTTTCATTGCAGGTTTACCTCTCATTGCTGCTTGGCATGCTATGCTTTGATAAATTATTGTTCCCATTGTTTATATATTCTATCCATAAAGCAGTTTGTTTAACTTAGGTGAATGAGTCAGTGAGAAAAATGGTTAGAGGGAGAATGCAGCCGGTCTTCAAAGTACAGTCCATTTTGATGCACAGAGTAACAGCTGCCAAATGCCCTTGGGGAGGAAACTAAATGCATTTCTAAACATCTCCATAAAATAACAGAGTTGTCTTGAGAACCATGGATCAGCAAATGAAGTTGTAACAGAAAGACAAAACTGGCTCATGGTTTGCAGGATCATTAGGCAGCTGAGGTTGTTTTTTTTTGATCCATGGAATGAACACAAGATTATGGAGACAGGTGCTTTAGCTGAAGCTGCCAATGAAACAGGATGTGGAGGAGATGTAGGCAGGTCCTGCAATTATGCGCTTCTGTACTCTCAGCCTGGTGAGGACAAGTGGGGGAAGGGGAGTGCAGCTATCCAACAACCTAGCTGAGCTTATCAAAATAGAACACAGATGAGTACAGAGCAAGAGAGACTGTGCGAAGAGAAAAACAAAATAGATAACATGAGAGAGTGGAGAACAAGAGATGAGGAGATGGTAGGCAGACAGGATTGGGAAATGCCACTCACTAGGGCTGATGGTGATTCATTCTAGGTCAAGTGTGCAACCTATTTTGATGTATGTCTTTTTGAAATGTAAACATATATTTAAATGGGTTTGGAATGGGCATCAGTCTTACTGATCATAAATCTTGCTCCAAACATTTCCCTGATTGCTCTGGATTGAGTCAACAGAACTTGCACAGAAAGCCCTCAGTGTGTGCTGACACAAATCCAGCTTCTTTGTACTTGGGTGAAGATTGCCTTTTGTGGAATTGGCAGATAGATCTTAGTTTGGATAGAAAAATAGTTGCATTCACACAGACAGTGGGTAATTAATAATAGTAGTGGCTCTACGTGGGGCGCGGTCACTAGTGGAGTCCTGCTGGGATCAGTATTTGGTACTTTAATTTTCATCCTCTTTATTAACAATCTGTATAAAGGCATTGGGGAAACAATTCATATTCTGGTGGATAACACACAGATTTGTGTGTGAATTAGGATCTTAGATAAAAATAAATGAGATCAAAATAATTTTCAGGCGGATCTAGGTGCAATATGAAAATGGACCCATGTGTGCCAGATGTCTTTCAGCATGGACAGCGCAGTATGATACACCTGGGCAAGACATTTCCGAGTGTTTATACCACACAAGGTTGTGTGCTCAAGGCTACTGAATGGGAGAAGGACTTGGAGTTGTAGTTCATGTAGTTCGTGACTAGTCTCATGGGACTATTGCAAAAGCAAATAGGGTGTTAGGATGTACATCCATGACAATTAGATATAAAACAAAAGGCACAACCCTTTCTTTGTGCAAGGCTTTAGTCTGGCCGCACCTCCATTACTGCGTTCAATTTTGGTCCACTTATAAGGTGAGCGATATCGAGGTCCTGAAAAAGGATCAAAGGAGGGCCACATAATTGATACCCTGTTTAAAGGTCCTTAGATGTCAGGACAAGCTTAGAAAACTGGGAATTTTTGCCTTGAAAGTGCAGACTTCAAGGGGACATGATTGAAGTCTTTAGAATAATGAAGGATTTAGATTCTGTCCAAGATTATAGGTTATTTGAGCTAGATAGGTGCGGAGGCAGGGGGGGGTGGGGGGGCGGTGGGATGCGTGGAATTCGGGGGCATCAGTGCATTACAAAAACATAGAGTTCGGTTAGTGCCAGGAAGTACTTCCTTTTGCAGAGCTTTCCTGTGCCAAGGAAATGTTGGGCAATTCAATTGGGTGACCCACTTAGGGTGCTCTGCCTGATTTATGCTCAGGTGGAGGGAGGAAGAGAAAGCCCACCCCCACGTCACCTGACCTACATTTTGAAATTTCTTAACAGAAAAGACCTTCCATTTTAATTCTATCAAACTATTTTAAAATCTATATAAAATAAAATACAGAAGTCTCCCTATTTTATCTCAATGGTATCAATGTTTGGTCTTTTAACATTTTCAAACCTGTTCTTGTATAGTCTATTTAATTTTTAATCAAAAGATCTAAAATAATAATTTGTGTTTTCAGTTTGTTTGGTGGTGTGAGGATATCATTGCTTCTGCATGCATGTCATTGTCCCTGCCTTATACAGTAACTCTTCCACTCAGAAACTTGGTTCTGTTTATGTCGGTTGCAAAATGCTCCTGCAGTGCACTCAGGGTTAATCATTCCTTGCACTCCCGACAGAGTTACAACTCCTTCTGTTTGCTTTGCAATAAAATAGTAGGGCTGCTGCACAACACTTCACAAACAGCTCCATCCCCAAGTTATAGGTCAGTACCTCTGGACATAGGCAGGCACACAAACACACACACATTTACAGATACACAGCACACAAGTGATTCCAGGATGCTATTATTGAAAGGAAGGGTGAGACTTTGGGCCACAGACCCTTGTAAAAATGTATAATATGGGGGGGCTGAAATTCTACTGGGATGGAGCGGCAGTGCAGAAGTATTTTCCCAGCACATTTCGTGCTTCTGGTGTACAGAGTGAACTCTCTGGGTTTTTTGATGTTCTCTCATTTACTGACTGTTGATATGCTCCCAGTGTGATTTGCATCGTGCTGAGTGTGTGCAGGCCATTGGGTGGGGTGGGGGTTTGGGGGAGGAGTGGGTTAGTGGTGGGGGATTTCCTGGGCAGGAGCAGAAATGTGCAGCTTCTGCTCCTTAAAGCGGCACTTTCAGGTCCTCGACTGCAAATTGTCCAATTCTGCTTCTTCTGTTCTGTATTATGCTGAATTGAGCCAGGTGGCTGACAATTCCCAGGGGGCAGGGAGGGTAGCTTCCTTTTCTGATAGAGCCCTTGAGGCCATGCTCAGGGAGGTGATAGGAAGAAGATATTCCATTTTTGGATGTGAGGGGCACGCCCCTCAGCAAGCTGAAGTCAGAGTTGCCTGGGAAAGGTATGGTGCAGGTGAATATAGTCTATGAAGAAGAATTTAACAGAAATTTGCCAAAGTAAAGGAATGCTGTACGTAGCCATTGTGTACTGCAAAGGCATGCCTTTAACACACACACACACACACACACACACAAAGGGCTGAATTTTGCCGGCGCTCAGAGTTCGGGTTTGGAGGCGGGTCCGCTGTCAAAATCATGGACAGCGGGTTGGTATCCCGCTGTAAACCCGCCTCCCTGTCAGTTTCACAAGTGTCGGGTCTGTCATCCCTGAACAGACCCGACACCAAGTGGCGGGTCAGCCAATTTAGATACTTAAAACCTTGTTAAAAGGTAGTTAAGCACCATTTTCCCAGGTTTTCAACGAGGTTCCTGGAGAGCAGGTATCACGTCAGGTAAGTATGTTTGGTTCTCAATGACTGTGGATTGCTGTGAATAGGTAACAGCTGCAAAAGTGGTATAAAACCGACCATTTCACATCTGTTCACTTCCCAATCTTGGAAGCTGGAGCATTAATTATTTGGAACCCACTTTTGAGCTTTATGCACTTTTGAAGTGTTTGGAGTAATCTCTCTATCCACTGTCACCACCTTGGAACAACCTATCTCAACATTGACAGCTTACTTCCTCCCTCTCAAACTCACCTGCCATCTATTCCATCAGCATCGGTGCCCTTGAAAAAATCTCACCTTGGTCCTCAGAATCCCAACACGATCAGCCCCAACACCAGCATCACCGGGCACACCAGCAGCACCAGCAACAACACCAACCTTCTCCGCAATCAACTGGACATAGGGCATCATCACCCATGCACATTGCTCCCTGGGACGCCAGTGATGGCCTCACTATCTCCAGATTTGCATCACTTAACACTGTACACCCTGGCTGCCACATGATGCACCAGGTTGGCACCAGCACCATGAAGCATCCCTACAATGTCCAAGCCATTTCTTTCACACTCAGCACCATTGGGGGGGGGTTATGTCTCACCATTCACTGAAACTCACTAAGACACTTCCAAAGGCACACACAAATCTGTCCAAGAAGGCAAAGTGTTGAAGATAAAGATTTCAATGCTTGACAACACATTACCAGACACTTTACACGAACATTGACTAAAGCACACAAGTGCCTACCCTTGTGTGTTGTTAGTTTGAATGATTGGACAAGGATGAGGGTGAGTATGAAGGGTGGCTAGTGAGATGGGGAAGTGATAACATAGATAGAGAGGGATGGGTGGAGGTGTAAGGTAAGTTGGTGTGAGTAAGGATATGCAGGAGTAGGGTAGGGAAGGCAGAGTGATGGGGATGTGGTGAGTGGCACAGCAGGATGAGGCTGAGTGTGGCTTTGCAGTAACATTTCGTGATCTACTGAGGTCATTGAAAGGTTTGCACCACTACAGCCTGGTCATCCTGACAACATCCCTGCTTGTGCCCTCCTCTGCAATGTTCAACCAGGCTGTGTTGGTCTCCTGGGGAGGTGTCTTCCATCCATTGGAAGGGAAGAGAACCTCCCTGCATGCTGTGACTCCCTCCATAAGCATATGGAGGGAATAATGAGAGAGTATGGGTGCAACTGTGCACCTTTGTGCAGTGCTTGTCAGTGTTTGCAGCACACTGACAGCACACCTGTCAAAATGATTGTGGACATGGTCCCTTTGAGGAAACCAGCTGATGATGCGTCATCAAATGACGCCATCAGACCCGCTTCCTATTAATTGGCCGGGAACCTCGCAGGGCGGACTTAACAAGCCCCATCAATGGAATATCTTGTTGGAGGCCGGGGTCGACACAGATGCGGGGTCCCCATACGCCATGGATGTCGCCCGCCCCGTACCCACCGAGGTTGGAAAAATCCAGCCCAAAGTTTCCCCTCAACTAGTTACATACTTACACAAGATACTTCCTTATCTTTATACATCCCTTTACTCTTTCCAACACTGGCACAAGGCAACCCAAATTCAAGTATGACATATATTTCATCTTCCCCATAAACTTCTCTTACTGATGCCTGTTGGGACCAGGGCACACCTCACCACTACCAAATTGCAAGTAAAGGAAGCCCACAATAGCAGGGAGAGGCCGAAAACTGGAGGAGTGCCCCCAAATCCGAGGCCAGTGACACAAATGAAAGCTACTCCTTGGTCCCCACTGGAGATGAGCACACAGGTGGTGAACCTCAATCTGCAGGCTAGTACCCATTCTATCATCTTTCTCTTTCCTCAAGGAATTGGGCCTTTACTCATGTTCTGCCAATAGGCAACTTACTTGGCACCACTACATCATATTGGTCATGATTAAAATGAGCACCAAGGAGTGTATTGCAGAATCCAGTATATGCTTCTTCCCTTTGTGCTTCCTTTAAACTGCCTGAGGAGCAGCAGCTTGCAGGGCC
Source organism: Squalus acanthias (assembly GCA_030390025.1). Taxonomy (NCBI): domain Eukaryota; kingdom Metazoa; phylum Chordata; class Chondrichthyes; order Squaliformes; family Squalidae; genus Squalus; species Squalus acanthias. The sequence continues at coordinate 81,262,421 of CM059435.1, read as the reverse complement.
AGATGGAAAGGGCCTATCCACTTCCCACCATATTGACTCGGAATATTCTCAATGGAGAAATTTGACAGTCCACAAATATAAAATTTGTTTTTCAGGGCCATAATGGTTGTTCAGCAATCAATATGCCGTTAAAACCCGAGTTACACCTATTCCAACAAGGCTTAATTTTTTCAATGGGGTTTTTAACAACGCAATTAGATCGGAAAAGCTTAAGTTTTCGTCAGTTCAACTGATTTCACTGATTGCTGGCTATGGGGATTCCACAGCGCAGCCTGTGTCGGAGCAGGGAATGACCGACCGCAACTTCAGGATTTCAGCGGTTAGATGTGCATGCGCTAAATCCTGAAGTTACGGTCAGTTTCAGAGGGGCAATGACGGCGAACGCTGACAGTTCGGGCCATTATATCACTCACTCCAGCTGCAGTAAGCATCAACCCAAGAATTTCTATTCTAGAGTAAGATGTAGACTTAGTGTTGGAGCCAGAAGCACCAGGTGAAACACACAATATAAGTAAAGATGAACAAGTGCAGGTGGTAGCGGAGGACCAGAAGAAAGTAAGCTGGCCTCAGATGTTGAGTTAGGGGATTGGTCCCATCCAGGATCTGACTACAAAAGAAAACTGCTTGCTAAACACCATCAATTCACTGAATCCTTTGAATGTGTGCAAAGAACCCTGCAAAGAACGACAGCTGGCATGGAGGAATCCACTACCCGTATCTCTGCAATGCTGTTTGAACACTTCACAGAACTCTAGTCAAAGCTGGTTGCAGTCTCCAAAAACATAATTTGACCTCTATTTGGATTGGATTCAATTTCAACACCCGTTTCAGGCACAAATAATTGCACGCACAGCAAAGCGGTAGCATGAGTCTGCTGGCAGGCACTCCTGGAGCAGACCTGGCACTGAGTCTCCTCTTATTTTCTCCTGTGTTGCACCCCAAAAATTGGCACAATTGGGCACAAAAAATAGAAAACTTGTCCTCAGCGAATTCTGGGAGTGAGTTCTTACCTAGCTCCATAATAACTGCCTGAGAACGCTAATGTATATTTATAAGAGATGAACTTACATTCCTTCCACAATCTTCTTGAAATGATCTGTGTGAGGTTATGATTAACTAGTCCTTTCATATACTGCACAAGAGACAGCACTCGTCTTTTGCAGAAGGCACTCACACGTCTTGTATACATTTTGTGGCAGTGTCTGTTCTCGAGCAGTGTTTCAACAAGTTGGCAGTTCGAACAGCAGCTAAATCTATAATTACCCGTTTACATGTTTTCTTGGTCTTGGTTCCAGGACTAGGAGAACCCTGCCTTCGAGCAGCGAACTGACACAATGACACCTTTGGCAACTGTACAAATGATTAAAGTGCCCTTCTTTCCCACACTATGTCAGATGTAGCAGCAAGTAGTGATCGTATTTTTCATTTCATTACTCTTTCTTCTTAAACAAACAGTAATTAAGTTAATTTAAAGTTGCTCTAAGACAATACAACTAAATCTAATGTTTTCAGTATGACTCTTCTGTGTAGGTTGTAAAAATATACAAGTGATTGGCATTTACAAGATAATTTAAAGATAACACACTTATGGTGGATTTTGTGCTTGGGTGATTGTGTTGGGGAAACAATATTTTTCACTTTTGATACCCACTGTCATCATCAAGTACAGATTCAGGCCTGGATTTGTCTGACACCTTTAAATGTGAACATCTGTTCAATTTGGACCAGCTAGCTACATTTTTCACTTTCCCATTGGACTTGGACACTATGCAATTGCAGCTACGGATAATTATTGAAATAAATTGAAGTGGAAAATTCAGTGCAGTCAGTTCACTGTTCCACTGGCTAGCTTTGCTCTGGCAACATGACACAGAAGCCACAATTGTGCCAGTAGGGGAATGTTGGCCAAGAATACAGCAAGCATCTAGCCATAACCTGAGAAGGAGGGGACGCACAGTTGGTCAAAAAAATGAGGGTGCACAGAAGACCAGAGTCAGAGGACCACAGGGCATGTGAAGGGATGGGATGCTGGCAGAGGCTACAGAGATAGGGGAGGGGGGGGGGGGGTTTGATGTTGACACTGACTCCCAAAACCATTCTATTTCCCAGAATGAATATCATTCACCTTGATAGACACAAAAATGCATCCCCCCATGAAAAGGTATAAAACTTGTCTGCAACCACAACTGGTACAGGACCTATACAGCGAGCACACAAAGTCAATATACTGCTACACTATTTTCCTCCAGAACTGTAGCCAAATTTGTCTGTGCTGACTTAGCAGAATCACATCAACAGCCCTGCCACATGTTTTTCCACTAAAAACAAAATGGGAGAAAGAAAAGCTGTAAAAATGATATGAAGATGTCCCGATTCACTTCATTATATCCAGGGACTGGAGCACTACTTGAGCTGAAAAACTTGCTCGAAAAGTTGAATTTGAGATCTCATTGAGACCTACATGCCAACTAGAGCAGAGGCATCAACAAAAGACTCAGGAATCGATTTGGAATCATACATGCTGCCTCTTGGTGACATCACCCTCAGACCCAGGATCAGCTTCCATATGTATGCTGACAACACCCAGCTCTACCTCTCCATTACTCCCCTCGACCCCACTGTATGGTCAGATTGCCTGTCTGACATTGTTGTGGATGCACCATAACATTCTCCTGTTTTTGCCCTCACCAAACCTCTACTCCCTTGGTACTAAGTTTGAAAATTGGAAGCTTTCTCCCTGATGGTATAGGATTTGCCACCTCTGGTGCCCTTTAATGGTCCCATAACCAACTACAATGCTCTTCTGTGCTGAACAAATTCCTCTGTCACCTGGAGTGTTTCTTTTTCTCTTGATTGGATTGTAGGCTCAATTCAAAAAGCTGACTCCCACTGATTAGAGATGCACCCAAAACAGCCAACCTGTCTTTGAAAGAAAGCTAATTTCTGGTCTTTTACATCTTTCTCAATGTACTGTTCTGGTAATGGAAGTAAACTTCACAATCTTTGAAGTTGTGAAATGAAAGTCATTTTTGATTGACTGTTCAGAGGTGTTCGGAATACAACATGAAACTTGGTGCAGGACGCTTTTAAGTTGTAAACTAAGGCACTAATTCTGGAGAAGAAAATATATTTTCAAGAACCTTTCCTACTGCGATAGCAGCAACAAAGTACAAAGACATGACATTAAAAAAGGGCCCCATCTGAAACTATGGTTCTTACACAGTGCAGTTGTGGGGAAAGATCACGTGACTCTACAACACTGCAGCAAGTAACACTTTTATAGGGACAGTGTCCCAGTGATTTTCCCATCGAGCATTGGCCCTATCCCACTGTAAGTGAAAGATAAATAAGGAAAACATGCTTCAGAACTATTTCCAAGTGCAATCCTTCACCTTATCTGCGGGTGGTACACTCATTCCATTCGTTAATCAAATCAGATAGAGATTTATTTTTTTCATGTATATTTTGTTACCAAAAGAATCTGTTCCAGGTCACAAATGTGCTGAGCTTGAAATTGTTACAGATTACTTTTGGAATGCATTTCAAACATAAACAAATAAAACTGCCTTACTGAGAAAGCAGCAATGACAGTATCCGATCCACCAACTGTGCCTCACTCAGATAAAGAAGAGATGCCTGCAGAGATACTGCCCGAACTATCAACTCCTGCAGAAACGGAAATTATTACCCAAAGGAAAGAAGGTTAAGGGTGTGCATGAGCATGTTATTGTTGATAATAGTCATGAATCTATCACTATAAAGTACAGGAGCCTAGTGGTTATGGTACTGGACTAGTAGCAACCCAAATATTATAATTTCAAATTCCACGGTGGTGTTATGAAATTAAATTAAATCAATCTGGTAATTTATGGGCCAGCACCAGAAAAAATGATCATGAAAGCTCCTACATTGTTGTAAAAACCCAACTGGTTCACTAATGCCATTTAGGGAAGGAAATCTGCCACCCCTACGTGTGACTTAAGTCCCACAATATGTGGTTGACTCTTAATACCCTCAACCAGGACAATAAATACTATCTTGCTAGTGTTGCTCATATCCCAAGAGAAAATAATTTTTAAAAATATGCGCCAGGAAAAAAAAACATATTGGCCTTGATATTCCTCCTCTCTATGTGCCTGTGGAATGCTCAGTTATCAGGAACAAAGGAGAGAAAAAGGAGGCAGACACCATATTTTTTCCCAAACAAGAGCACCACAGAGTTGGAAGATGTGAGTTTTTCCTTTATACCCTCCACTTGCACTGTTACTCATCCCAACACCTGTGCTTTTAGAAAATTCTGAGATGGGGCTTTTTCCAAGTGAGGGGGGTGAAAATCGGACAGTCACTCTAGCCTGTTATCACATACCTCCCAATGTTCACTTACATAGTGTTACCGGCACTCTGTTAGTATGGGATCAATGCTGCGTGGAAAATGGAGAATCTACCATTAAAAGATGGAGGGCCCAATATTGCTCTCCCGAGCGCTTGCAAAACGCTAATATACTTGCCATAGAGGGAGTGCAACGAAGGTTGACCAGACTGGTTCCTGGGATGGGGGGACTGTCCTATGAGGAGAGATTGAGTAGACTAGGCCTATATGCTCTAGAGTTTAGAAGAATGAGAGGTGATCTCATTGAAACATACAAAATTCTTACAGGGCTTGATAGGGTAGATGCAGAGAGGATGTTTCCCCTGGCTGGCGAGTCTAGAACCAGGGGTCACAGTCTCATAATAAGGGGTCGGCCATTTAGGACTGAGATGAGGAGAAATTTCTTCACTCAGAGGGTGGTGAATCTTTGGAATTCTCTACCCCAGAGGGCTGTGGAGGCTCAGTCGTTGAGTATATTCAAGACAGAGATCGATAGATTTTTGAATATTAAGGGAATCAAGGGATATGGGGATAGTGCAAGAAAGTGGAGATGAGGTAGATCATCAGCCATGATTTATTGAATGGTGGAGCAGGCTCGAAGGGCCAAATGGCCTACTCCTGCTCCTATTTCTTATGTTCTTATGTTTATGATTTCCCTGATGCTAAGGTGAGAAAAAGGGATAAAGCCTGCTTACATTGCCCTGAGATAGCGGAGCTTCCATCAAGGGTGGACCTGGACTTGCAACAGATACAGGCTCAGTAGAGGCGAGGTAATGAGGTGGGGTGGGGGAGGGTTGTTTCCGGCTCTCTCACCTCAATTTCCTGTGTTTGTATCTGGGATGCCATTTCCAGTGGTGCTCCAAGAAGCTGATGTTGGGCCTTCCAACTGGCATCCCATCAGATCAAAGAGTCTGGGGGGGACAGGCATCAAGGTGAAGGCGGCCAAACATGCAAGTAGCCAACATTTTTCTGAGCCACCCATTGGATTTTTGGGCCTGAAAGCCTTCTGGTTGCGGTTCTCCAAAAGCCACGAGGCCAGAGCTCCAGCTGAAAGCCTCTCAAGCAGTTGTGTTGCACAGAAATTGCTTTCTTTTGGACAGACACAAACCATTTTGGATGGATACATATTTGATACAAGGACAGGCAGATACAGGATGAGTAATTCTCAAAACAATGCATTAACCAGAACTAAATTAACTAAAAGTTTGCCCTCAGAAAAATACCCCCTTTTAACATCACAATTACCATTCCTGCTTTTTAGGGAAGATTTGTTCAAAAACCCAAATGACTTTTGAGACACCCATCAATTGGAGTTCACCAGACTAGTCCACTGTGGTGCTTGACGTATATATCTAAAACCTAACAGCAGAGATAATCTGTCTCTCCTTAAAGTGAAGGCAAGGCATCAGGAACAGTCTGAGACAGTCTGCTCCCAGTTGATAAACAGCCAGCACCCAGCCCTATAGATATCAAACCCTACATTGGAATTCACTGGGGAGCAGCAACAGTGAACTAAGCCACTACAAACATCAAACATATCCCACTGATTTGAGCTTGTGTCCATTTTAACACAAGCACAGTACTGGCCCGGAATCTGCGGTTGTAATGACGGCGAAACTGTCAGCACTCGACGTCATTCTTGTGTAAAACTGACAGCAACTTCTGGCATCCGCACATGCGCAGTTAAACGCGGAAATCAGAAGCTGCTGTCAGTGATACTCTGCTCGTCCACAGGGTGTACTAGTGCAGTCTTCGCAGATGCAATCAACACAGAATCAGTGATTTGACGTGAACTTCAACTTTTAACACACACTTCTCACTGTAAAAAAATTGTAAATGTTAAGCCTTGTTGAATGAGGTGTAACTGAATTTTTAATGGCGTACTAAGTCATAATTACTGCTGAACATTCTCTCTGGCCTAAAATACTAATTTTACAAGTGTGCAGTGTCATTCCTTCAAAATGACATTTAAAAATTCCATGATTTTAAAATAACAATTAATTTTTAATTTTTTAAAAGTTTGTTTATGATATTTTAGCTTCTACCTTAATCCCATGTGTATGTCCCAATCTTTATTCCGCTTTCTGTAAAACGATTAAAAAGTGAATTATAATCTGTGCTTTTTACTTCCTGGTTTGCTGTCTGTGAGAATTCTTCAATCTGATTGACTGATCAGTCTGCTTTATGACTTCGCTGTTACTGGGTGTCATAGCTACCCTATCGATGGCACCAGATTCAAAGTCACGTCAGAATAGGGGAAATCGATACTCTTGAGCCTGCTAAATCTTTGTGGGCAGCTATTTGAGGTCAGCGGAGAGCGCAGTCCCTTCGCTGCTAATCGCAAAATCCAGGCCATTGCATCTGGAGACCATTCCTGGGCAGAAATTTTGGGAGATGGAGTGGAACTCCAGGCCACCCACTGAGCCCACTGTGGGGATGGGGTCTTTAATAAACTCAGGGCAGGCCACCAGCACATGTAAGGGCACTTACATCAGAGATGCACCCAGGGCTGGATTGGAATTTCAGCCCTTTAATGTACACAGGCTGAATCAACATAGGAACAGGAGTAGGCCATTCAGCCCCTCGAGCCTGTTCGACTAACTTGGAATCTAACTCAAAATCCAGGAAAAACAACTTAGAAAAGTAACAACAAACTCTTTGGATGGATCTAAGTTAACTTTCCACAGGGTCTCTTCCCCCCTCCCTTTACTTAAGTCTTCTCAATCTAAATGATTTTCCTTGGATGTGATGTCCAGCCAGCTGTCCACATAAACACAGATGTTATTAACGCCACTCCTTGGTAAACCCACAAGTTGGTCCAACTGAGTGCCATGCAAAGGCACTTCCTCTTCCCCCTACACCCCCACCCCCCAGCCAACCCCCAAAGACCCATAAACAACCAGCCGAGGCCCTGCAGGGGAAACCAGAGTTCAAATAGAAGTTTGAAATTCCTACCCAGATCCCTTGGACAAGACTCCAGTACTGTAGCATTATAATGACTGGACAGCCCAAACAGATCATTGCAATGAATATTATTGAGGAAAACTTCAATCCTGCGGGAGAGGGGGAGGGAAAGGTCAGAAGGTAATGGGTTAAGAACAGGTTACAAGCTAACTTACATGTAATAAGTACTTTATTACTCTGCAAAAAAAGACCCCCCCCCCCCCCCGTCAGTGTGCTGCAAATATGAATTTTCACAGTTGTCTTAACTTCCCAAAGCAATGAATAAACACCTGCTTCAGTTATTATTCTTACAGCTAGGACTGGTTATTCAGATCTGTATTAATTCAGCAGCTGTGATAACCCAACATGTCAGGCCTTTACCGTTTCCAGACCAAAATTGACTTGTTAAAACTTTGGGGGATTTCATTCCTTTTGTGCCTCCATTCCCCACAAAAACAAACTAACAATAATACCACCAAAATAAATGTGTATACAAAACATTACTCTGTTTATCTGCAAAACCCTGAAAAAGTTGCGCATTTCTAAAATCAATCATATCTGAAAGTAGAACCTCGTACTTCTGGTTAGTTAATGTATTTTTAAATCTTGCAAAAACAAAAAAATTGTAGCAACAAAGAGACACTGTTATGGAAGGTAGTCTTCCACTGAATAAGCTAAGAGCAGCTGGGGAACCTGGGAAGTTGATGGATATTTCCCGGAGATGGGAAAGTCGTACTTATTTTTTTATGACTTAGTGTGGTTGTTGCTTAACAGCTAAAACACAGAGACAGCTCTGCTTCAAATTAATCTGGAGCTAGATTCCAGTCTAATAAACACAGCAAGCATTTCACATGAGTTATAACCTGATTATACTAACTGGCACTCGCGGCACACATCTGGTCTTTGTTACACACATTTTTTCCCCCCCTTCTTTCTGGGTCCGTCAGGGGCCTTGTTTGAAGCACACGCCTTGTGCTCCCTGCCATACCTCAGTGGAGGAGACAAACTACGTGTAGGAAGTAAATTAGGACCACATTGATCCGTGACCCTCCTCCAAACAGTGACTGAGCAAATCCCACATTTAGAATGACAGCAAATATTAAATAGGGCTTAGTTTCTGTTCATTTTTACTGAGAAGGTTGGCAGATGAAAAGAAATTAAACTGGAACATGAACCCGCTGCTGCAGCTCAAGGCAGTCTATTCAAAGGCACCGGTACACTTACATTCTGGATTAGATGAACACTGCAATATTTGTTTTAAATTGAAACTAAAGAGAGACAGATTGTCTTGCAGAACATAGCTAACTTTACAGAGTATTCGGGAATAGTATTATTTCCATCCTCACGTGGTACAACCTGCTGACCTGATTTACCATTAAACAGTAGGGTCACAGGCTGTGGATACTGTGGGCACAGTCGGGAAGATGGGGCAGACGACATGTTTAGAATTCTACAAGCACAGCAGAGCAGCATTATTTTCCTCTGAGCAAAAGTGGGCCAATTCCATGTTAGCTCAATCAAGATCTTCCCAATTCCTCATATAACTTCAGGCCCACCCCTTCCCTCCAACAAGCCCATCACTGGTAACATTTCACAGAACTATGCAACCACTTTCACACATACTGATGAGCACAATCTTATTCCATTGAAAATGAAAAAGGCTAATCTTGAAAAGTCCCTATTCCATGTTTAATGCTGGTCAACATTTCATCAGTTTCATCAGCACAAAGGTGTTTAGCAGTTTAAATAAGTACCTTCAACATTTAATCTTTCCCGTCTTTTCTTGCACATAGGAGTCACAATGTAGTTACACTGTGCACAACGCTTGCAAAAATTTCGTTTTTTGGGGTTTTAGTAACTTCAGTGCTTTTACTTATAAAATGATCACAGGCACGTTCAGAATCTGCATCAAAGTATCCTTACAGTTAGCATAATACTGAAAGTTATAGTGTTGCTATGTACAGAGCCAGAGGCAAGCAATAATTGCAATGCAAGCCAAGCATAGGGTCACAAGTTTAAACCACAATGCTGCCTGCAGTTCTAACTCATTTACATAATAGCCTCTCCTCAACAAGAATGGCAAAATTGGGACTGCGCTCACTTATGGGATGAGCACAACTGTGCCGGCGGTGAGGAGGGCAGGTCTAAACCCTTCCATTTCATTTCCATATGCTCCCTGTGCATGGGCAAGTTTACAGGGAAATGGGCTTGCATGCCAATTTGCTGGGAATCGTAAAATGGGCAGGCCAACAACTTTTAAAGGGGTGCTGTTTGTCATTAAACAGGAGTGCAATATTTTTCCGTTTTGCACTTAAGGGAGGTTTGAAAATGATAGTTGCAGAAATAAGCACGATGAAGCAGTGTCCAAGTCCCCATGAGGTAAAAATAGAAAGACTTGCATTTATATAGCGCCTTTCACGACCACCGGATGTCTCAAAGCGCTTTACGGTCAATGAAGTACTTTTTTGAAGTGGAATCACTGTTGTAATGTGGGAAACGCGGCAGCTAATTTACGCACAGCAAGGTCCCACAAACAGCAATGTGATAATGACCAGAGAATCTGTTTTTGTTATGTTGGTTGAGGGATAAATATTGGCCAGGACACCGGGGATAACTCCCCTAAGGCAAAGAAGTGGTGCTCTTTGATGCTGAAGACTATCAACCTGTTAAAGGGTGCAAGTTGCATGGATGGAGGTAGCAGATCAAGTGAATGCCGTCTTGTAGGTCGGTCGACCTGGGAGAAAATGCACAAGAAACTCAGTGGAATAGGAGTACCTATGTAAGAGTACTCGCCTTTATATACATCCTTACTCTTCATCCGTATAAAGGTATAGCTCCAATGTAATTGTTTCTCTCCTCCACCCTCAGGGAGATAGCAAGAAGCATCTGGTCAGGCTGTAAGTCCACAACGTATGTCTGTTGTATGGACAAGAGATTGATATCCTACTTGGCCTGTCTTTAGTAATGAGTTATTGCAAGAGCAGGAGGAATTTTGCACATTCTTTGAGTCCACCATGAGCAGACTGCAGCAGCTGGAGGACAATGTGCAACAGTGCAACTCCGACATAATGGCAGCCCCATGTAAGGGATATGTGCAGAGTATCATGGAGTGAGTGGTACCTTCACAACCATCTGCAAGAGAGCTCTAAAGCACAAAAGGAGCACAACAGAGTGAACGCGAGTACTGAATGGTATCTGGATAGTTCAATAAGATCCAAGTCAATAAAGCACCTAGGCCAAATGAGGTATACCTAAGGGTTCTTAAAGAACTCATGAATATGCTTGCAACACCACTAGCTGTGATTTCCAGCAAAAAAAAGTAAAACGTTTTTTGTTTTCCATACAGACTCCAGCATCTGCCACATTTGACCCCACCTCATTGTCTTTGATGTAATGTCTTCCTGACTGACCTGGTTGGACACCATCCACACCTTTGATTGCCGTGATTGTCTCTCTGCCGAGGTGTGATAAAGGGCAGTTAGAAAGATTAACTGTAGTCGTCTGGCAGTGTTCTCTGACTATATATGCTGTGCCCATATGCATTTCTTCACTTCACCTGACGAAGGAGCAGCGCTCCGAAAGCTTGTGATTTCAAATAAAGCTGTTGGACTATAACCTGGTGTTGTGCGACTTCTCACTTTTGTCCACCCCAGTCCAACACCGGCATCGCCACATCATAGAATGCATTAGACTGAGGGATGATATGATTGAAGTATTCAAAATAGTAAGGCACTGAGGTGTAGAGGAACATTCAGGGCTACTTGTATGGGCATGAAACAGCAGGAGAGGACATGAGTGTAAGTTGAGTAGAGGTAGGTTCAGACGGAATCAAAAGAAACATTACTTTACTGAAAAGGTAGTTGGTTGTTCGAACAGCTTACCAGAGAGGTTGCAGAGAATAGAAATTTTCATATTTCCAAGGCAAAATTGGGCAAGTACCTTGAAGAAAAACACATAGTCGGATATAACTGCTGGGATAGCTGGCAAGTGGTCTTGATAGACCCATGAGCTGAGAAATTCCTGGGTCCGTCAGAACTTCTGACCATTCTATGGATGTGCTCCTGTCCCTATTCAAATTTTGGGGGTCAAGAGCATTTGCATGCCATTTTAGGCATTACTGGTACACGCACTTCAGCAGGGTAGGGGTGGGGAAATTTCACTGCAGAAGCTGCGTCACCTAAAAACCTGAAAAAAAGTGCTGGAAAGCACAGATTTTAAATTTCCCACTTTCCCAACGGCAATCCATCACTTGGTGTAGGGAAAACGGCCTTATAAACTCCAGTGGGCACCATTCCGCCAGGATCAGTAACTGGCACACTGGTACACCTGCTTCATTCATAGCTTTGGGGCAACCTTGAGTGGAGTACCATGGACTCAGAACTGTGGTGGAACTGGTAAGATTTCCAGCAGATGAACTCATCCTGCTAGTCCCACCTCTTTCTGTGCTGTGTGCACAGAAGGGGTGGACACACGAAGCCCCCATTTTAGGCACCCAGTATCAGCATCAACCACTCCTTGGTTAAGTATAGCACAACTAAATTAGAGTAAAGCTTCCTCCACGCCATCTCAGTAATGTGCCTCAGCCTCAACCTTAGAAGAATACCCACCCACTGCACCAATACCAGAGACCAGCACCAGAAAGAATTGTTCCTTCAATCAATCACATTATACAACCTTGACCAATCAGATCACAGATACCAATATCCATCCAACAAATCAGTTCCTAGAATCATCTCTGTAATTTCATAGTTCCGTTGCAAAAACAACAAATTCCAGCAAGAAAATAATTTGTTGCATACTGCTGCTATGGGAGGTTCTCATGCGCCTCACTATTTACCCTTAAAAATAAAACTTGTAACAGAAGGGGTGATCTGGCACTCCCAGTGGAAATGGTGTTCACAGGATGTGCATCTCAGGAAACGGTGGGCATACAACCAATGATTTTCAGTCCATCTCCTTGGGAATGCCAAATCGTGGAATCATTCTTACAATAAACATATAGGCTCTGAAATTACGGTGTGTATGGCGGCACACTCTCAGAGTACGACGTTGTATTCCATTTGAAATCCACCGCAAGTTCAGGATTTCCGTACACGCTTGCGCATGCGTGAAATCCAGAACTTGTGACTTTTCAACGTACACTTTGACAGGCCATCCGCGCGGGCCATGATAAAGCAATCACTGGCGCAGAGTTGGGCTATTTGCCCAGCGACTGGCCAGCAATTGCGCACAGAAGTCTTATGGATGATGCAAGCAGGCTTGGGGCCGGTTTGCATCAGCGTAAGGGGATATCTAAGCCATTAATGAAACATTTTCATATCGTATATTATGCACATGCTCAGTATTAAATTAGTTTATGCAAATATTGGCCTGGATTACAGTTTTAATGATGTATAAAATTATCAAAAAATTAAATATTTAGTGAGGTTGGTGGAATGAAGGTAATTACAAATAAAATTCCAATTCTGTAAACTGTATAATCATTAGATTTCGGGATTCCATTGCATTTCATTAGGGGATTCCCTTCGTAAATGATTAAAATGGAATTCTGCTTTGTGATTAGAGGTACGCTTCCGCACCGCCTGCGTCCCTGAGATTCGTGGGCCATGACACTGCCCTCCGCCTTGAGGCCTGAGACCACAAGTTTTTGCAGCCTCGCTGCCAGCAGTTGAGTTCATAATTCTTTCATGGGCTGGAGGTGTACTCCGGAGGTTCGCTTCCGATCACAATTTCTGGTCCATAGATAATTCAACAATTCAGAAAGAAAATTCTCAAACTTATTTATAAACATACCTATCCGATCTTCCAATCACTCCAAATATTGTTACTCGCATTTTCCAGCACAACTCGCTGGGGCCTCATGAGCATTTCTGACCTCAGGTATACCCTCCCCTGATGCTTCGTGACCCTATCTCATCCACCCAGTTCAGGCCTAACTTGATCAACAAATGCAAGAATGTGCCTCATTATTTCCTCTTGTGGCTGTCTCTTTTTTGCTTAGAGAAAATAATGTGCCAGCAGTGAGCAAATTTTATGCAGCAAATTTTATGCCCGCTCAAATGTTCCCAAGCTTTGGCCCACTCCTATCTCTACCTCATCAGCCTGCCTGCCCCATAGAAGTTTAAAGCCATTGAGCTCCTCCAATACTTCACAGCCCAGCTTGCCCAGTTGAGCATTTTCCTCTTTGGACAGGATGGGAATTCCGTCTGCCTTTCCAGATTTGTGTCAACTCCGACTCATTTTCCTGGGTCAGGAGTCATTTGTTATGTATGGTGAGCTTCTGGTGTCGTTTCCATCACCAAGAGGGAGCCCACTACTGTGAGGGTGAAACATCCTGATTGAGCTGCAGGAGAGATACTGCTGCAGCACTAGAAGAGGAGCAAGGGACCTTAAGGGGCAAAAAATGCCCCAAAGATCAGACTACTGAAGGCCTCTGCCGAGACCGGCACTTTCAGCGGGTAAGTGTTTGGGACCTACTGGAAGGAGAGGAGACAATGACTCCCTCCACAGGGGGACATCAAGGCCTTTGCTATTCTCTTCCAGGGCTTGCCGCCACCTTCCAAATGGCGGCTCTGGAAGTGGTGCTAAATGCGGCAGACTGGAGGGAGATCCTCCTGGAAGTGGGCTCATCCACTTGCCATCATTTGTATGTGGCAGGTGGGGAAGGAACAGCCAACAGTAGTCCTAATGGGGAAGGAGGGTGTAAATCCCGGTTGAGGCAGCGAGACGACGGTAGTATTCATCGATTAATTTTCCCTCATTCTCCTCCATGATCCCGCCCAATTTCGGGTGGGATCACCAAGGAGAATTTTCTCCATACTGTTCTGAGCCAAACAGCTGTACTACAATTCCCACAAGTTACTATGCAATCCACAATGTCTTTACAAATAATACAATTGTACTGTGAGGCGAGTGTAAAAGAACCAAGCAACCAGACCACAAAGTCTGACAAATCACAATGCTCCAGGCCCCAGATTTCCCTTTCTCCCATGATCCCACCCTACAGCAGCCCCAAGTCTGATCTCCTAATTTAATGACCCTGTTCAATCCACTCTTGCTCTCTATATTAGCCTACTCCCCTCCAGCCTGTATTCAGCCCTCAACTCTGGGTCCACTTCTGCCTATCAATGTTATATCTTGCTATCCTTCCACACTACAGCTCAGGCCCAGATTTCACCAGTTGCTCCTTTCCCTCACAGCCCCATGTAAATCATAGATTTTGTTTTGTTTTCTTCCCACCTATTTTTAAATATAAACACTGGGCATATTGATTTATTAAAGAAACACAAAAATGTAATCACAATTTATATTGTTAAATATATAATTTAAAATGTATGCACAGCTTGTTCAATACAAAGATAAATTAAATTTTGCATAAGTAAACCTATTTTAAAGTAGAAGAAGCAATCCTGAACGTATACAAAAGTAAACTGAGGACTACAAGCCAAATATTGGAGAAGAATGTTTTTAAGTAACTTGATGTAGAGAGCAACCAAAATACAAATAATTAGAGCATAACAGTATATTGTTTTTAATATTCAGTTTAATATTTTAAAATGATATTGAATATTTTGTATGTGAGCAATGCCAGAGTGATCACGTTTGTATAATAATTTATTGTATTTATCGATCTATTCTGAAGCTATAAAATTTGAAATATTTAAATCATTCACACTTTCAGTATTTATCTATATTGTATAAATAAAAAGATTCTATCCACAGTTGTCCATCATATCGCACGGATCTAACTGATCTGTGCTAACATGTGCATTGATGTATCATTGCTTACGCGCTTATCCAGGACCAATTGTCATGCTCATAGCCTGACTATCACCGTGCAGCCACACACAACACATAACAACTGTTGCCAGAGCATTTCAAACTGATTTTGATGCTTTCAGCAGGCTAACGTGCTTAAATCAAATGATGTAGGCTTTGTCTTGAAGCACTACTCCAAACCTAGAGAGACTAGCATGCAATTCCTAAGTAAAACTGTGCAGATCAAAGCACATAGACTAGCTGGTCCAGATGGGCACTGACCTGCTGTTTGAGCTGCTGCACCAATCTATCTTTCTCCCTCTTTAGTGATGCCACCTCCTCCTGTGTCTTCTTCTTCTTAGATGAGGAGAGTTCCAGTAGAGCAATGTTAGCGTCCTTCTCACTGATGGCTGCTAGCAGTGCTTCTTGTCTGAAAGATAATCAGAAACACCATAAATAATCAAGTGCCACACAACACTTTGGGCATGAACACGAGCCCCTCAAAATAATTTATATAGGCCAATAATTATCAGCATTTTTGTTTCTTCGTCATTATGAGCGGGGTATTGCTTTTCAAACAAACTAAAGGGCTACTGATGCCATGGATGCTACCCTTATGACAACAAGTGACCAGTCCACAACAAGAACTCTTCAACATTATTTCAAAAAAGGGTTATCTTCATAAAGAAGCATGTTTTAATGTTGATCACACTGTTGAAGAGACGCTCTCTTTATCTGTAAGTCTTTGACAGACACTGATGCAATGATGTAAACCTTATGAAAACTCTTCCTGGTATCACTAAATTATTATTGTATTTTTTGCACATCACGCTGGTACAATAAAAATGACACATAACTGTTTTGCTGTTCTCCTACCCCAAGCAGCAAGACACTAATAAATACTCCAAAATAGCATTACCAAAAAGACAAAAGCAAAATACTGCAGATGCTGGAAATCTGAAATAAAAACAGAAAATGCTGGAAATACTCAGCAGGTCAGGCAGCATCTGTGGAGAGAAAAACAGAGTTAACGTTTCAGGTCGATGACCCTTTGTCTCTCTCCGCAGATGCTGCCTGACCTGCTGAGTATTTCCAGCATTTTCTGTTTTTATTACCAAAAAGACAATGGTCAACTCATACTCACCTGTCCCCTGAACAACTCCATTTTGATTAGTGTCAGATGAATTGCTTGTTTACATTTTGTGATTTCTAGGTTGCGTGCCAATTTACTACTAGTGAAACTTTGAGGAATTGGTGGGTCGGTTTTCTTCAATGACTCAGTATATTACTGCAAAAGGACAAGTGGTTCAAGAAGCAGTTTTCACCACCACCTTCTCAGGGCAACTAGAAATGGACAATAAATGCCGGCCTTGCCAGTAGAGCCCACGAATTAAGAAACAAAAAGTATAAGGCTGTTTAGATGACCTTAAATACCACATGTTGCTCAATTAGGAAGCTCACCTGAGCAGTATGGAAAAGAACATTTTCTCAATGGAAAACTCGGCTAACTCGGCTAACTCAGGGCTTGCATATCTAAGTGACAAGCAGTTCTGGGACTCCAACTTGTGACCTTCAGCTGAGAAGTAAGCGAAGTCAGGCACTCAACCATTTCAAGTATTATACCAGGGCACTTTAGCAGTGTTTAAACCTTGAATGAACTACGCATTTATCTATCTATGTATATATGTTTCTATGTGTATATCTATGAATACAATATAAATGATACAACTGCACACTTTCCATGTCTGTCACATTACTCTTTCTGCATCTCCCTTAATTCGAAGAAAAGTCCCAGACAAATTTTCAATTCCAGACTTGTCGCTCATTGACTCAAACTTCACATTCGTGAAACAGCAACAAACCACAACTTAACAAGTAGGGAACTTAGCAATCAGCAAGTAGCAAGCAGGAATGAAAACCATTATGAAGTTCAATCTACAAAATCTACAAATCAAAAATGGATGGTTGGAAACAACTACCAATAAAATAAAGAAGTCACGTTGCTCCAAACGTTTTGAAAATCCTTTTGGCTACCACCTTGAATTCAATGAGAAACTTAGGCTTTTGGAAATAAGGTTTGCAATATATTAAAGATGTAGTCATTACAAAATGTACAAAAAAAATTAAACATAACCACACCACTGTATGTTCTGTGTTTAAAATGTGTTATAATAATTTATATTGGAGGCTAGAGGCTCTCTGAAAAGCCGATCACTTGAGTTAATAGGATTGCCAGAGCAATCACTGGCAGCTGAAGGACTTAACTACAATTCCCAGCAAACATCTGTGGCTATAATTTCCAAGTTGTCACAGTCTAAGTGTGTGTGTGCACTGTGGAAAAAATATCCAGCATGCATCAGTATAAGTTTCTGCAGGCAGTCTATGCACTAACAGAAGACCATCATTCCTCAGGCTATAACAGTAATTGTGAGGTTTTTTAAAAACAGACTTGATAAGAAAGTAAAGCATGAATTGTGTAAACTTTTTTGATGTAAGTTTTGACAGGCAAATTAGTTTTAGTGGCTTATTTTTATAGGCAGAGAGAGAGACGTGAATATAGAGAAATAAACAGAGACAAAAAAGAGAAATGAGATTGAAAGAGACAGCACGAGATAAATTGAGACAGAAAGAGAGAATGAGGAAGAGAGAGAGAGAAAGGAGAGTGTGAGAGACATAGACCAGAAAGACCAGAGAAAAGACGACCAAGGGACGTACAGAATGAGAGAGAGATTGATGAAAAAGAGAGACTCTGAGACACAGAGACTAAAACAAAGAGACCAAAAAAGAGAAATAACAATAGAAAACACTCAGGTCAGGCAACATCTGTGGAGAGAGAAACAAAGTTAACAGTTCAGATCTTTCATCAGAACCAAAAAAAAGAAATATAGCACCACCACTGGCAGGAGGGTGCAATTACAGTGAGACACATTTACAAAGGCAGTTTCCATTATAAATGTGAACATAGGAATTTATAAGGGGAATACAAAAATTAGAACAGAACATATGGACTTTAAAATGGGCACCCTGGTCTAAGTATCTGCTGGCTTCTAACTCCACTTCACCCAAAGGCTGCACTTGATCTTGGTTCCCCATGTGAAATGCCACAGGGGACCGAATAGTATATATAAAAATATTTTGAGACACGGCCAATAAATATAAGATATCACATGTCAGAGCCAACAAATCACAACTAAATATTCTTGAAAAAAGTGCATAAACAAAGAAAAAAAGCCACTCATTAGTTTCATGATGTGTCTATTTACAGGAATTATACCTTGTGGCCTTAACGGGAGAGGTAATATTAAACACAGATCTTAGTAGTGGAATAATACATTATGTATCACCTGGATTAATGCTCGTAACTTACAAAGCAACATATCCTCTAACCTACTATGAGCAATGTCATCTGACGTCTGCTCTTAAGACTTTAATTTTAAAGGTGCTCAACAAAATAAGTCTGACACACAATCAAAATACTTCTAACTCTACTATTTTGCTGTGATGTAGTTGTGCTGATTTTGGTAATTTAACTTCATTCCCCTTCCGTCAATCTACAGGGGGTGTATGACCAAACCTATTCGTATGGTTTGACTAGAGGAGAGTTTTACTTGTGTATTAGATCGCAGAATAATTTGCAGCCAGAGACAATTGCAACAACGAAAGATGTTTCACAAATTTGCCCCGTACAGAAAAACTGTTCTGGGAAACCAACAAGAAATACTGTAATCCCCAATGCATTCTCCAACAAACCTGGTGCAGCAAACAAGAGCAAACTGTACATCTAAACTCTGCAAAAAAGGGACTTCCTGAGTTCCAGGTGATGACATTAACTCGGAGAGTTCCACAGGCAGAAGCAGTGTATGAGGCTTTGCTTCTGGCATTCTGTGAATAGTTTTTGATTGATGAAGAATATTTTAGTGCAGCTGCAGTAGCGCTCACTTAATTGGCATAAACATGGAGGTCGGGAAGTGCCAGAAAGCCTTGCGCTGCTCCAAACGTGATGCTAAGAGTCCAGCTCAGCCACTCAACAGCAACAACTTCAATTTATATAGCACCTTTATCCCAGGGGTTTGGGAGAGGTTGAGGTCTTCAAGTGAAAATTCTAATAAAAGTATTGAAAGACACAGAAGACAATTCAGTGGATAAATGTAATCATGTCATTTTATGAAATATATCAATTTATGACTTTTTATTTTTATTTAAAACCTTACTTTGGACATTTGGAATATCAGTTTCTGAGAAAAAAAAAGTTGGAGCAAAATCTTTCCAAAGATTTTTGAGTGATTCAGTTGGCTCATTAGCAAACTATAGCGGTGAAATGTTTACATAAAGTTTTCCCACTGACACGCTCAGATGAGATTTTCCCATTATGAATATTTATAATGGCCATTGCCATGTAAATGTTGGATAAATGTTAGAAAAAACTTGCATTTGTATTGCACCTTCACATCCTCAGAACATTGCAAATCACTTCAAACTCAATAAATATAAATAGCGTTCCAGGAAGTAATGCTTGTGGGTAAGTAGTGCAAAATCTTTAATAATATTGTCAATGGAAACCAGTGGGTTGCACTTTCCTTAGTATCCTCATTCATACCAGTTTTCCCCAGCCATCTTTGCCTCTGCATTGGAATATCAAACCCTAACAAAATTATACTGGAGTAATTACACAAAACTAGAGTTTTATTTATTGCTCTCCAATTAGACTTAATTTAGGAAGTTCTTTGTGAAATTGTGCAGGACCAAGAAATACCAGGTCTCTATCCGAAAGATCCAAGGCTGGAAATTCCTGCTAAGGGTGGGGGAGGATGGAAGTTCCACCTGTCCTATTAAAGGCCTGAAGTCAAGATGAAGGCAGGGGCAGCAGATGGCATCACCTGCCGGAATTCGCACTGCACCCACCTTCTTTACTGCAAGCAACCTGGATACCAGCATCCTGGTCAATTGAGGGGAGCAAAGGTTGGCCATAAGGGTATCCAGGCCTGGGTCATACCCTGGAAAGTTACAGAAGATTATAGACTGGCACAATGAAATTGGCTTTCTTATAAGGGAGCAAGGTAGAGAGGTATAGGGAGGGAATTCCAGAGCTTAGGGCATAGGCAGCTGAAGACACAGCCGCCAATGGTGGAGCGATGAATATCAGAGATGTACAAGAGGCCAAAATTGGAGGAGCGCAGAGATCTCGGGGGGTTGTAGAGTTGGAGGAAGTTACAGAGATAAGATGGGGCAAGGCCATGGAGGAATATGAATTTAAAAAACGAGGCGTTGCCAGACTGGGAGCCAATGTATGTCAGCGAGCACAGAGGTGATGAGTAAACAGGACTTGGTGCGAGTTAGGATACGGGCAGGAGAGTTTGGATGACCTCAAGTTTACGGAGCTTGCAAGGTGGGATGCCAGCCAGAAGAGTTTAGAATAGTCAAGTCTAGAGGTAATAAAAGCCTGGATGAGGGTTTCAGCAGCAGATGAGCTGAGGCAGGGGCAGAGATGGACGATGTTACGGAGGTGGAAGTAGGCAGTCTTGGTGATGGAGACAATATGGGGTCGGAAGTTCAGATCAGAGTCAAATAGGACCCAAGTTTTGGAACGGTCTGGTCCAGCCTCAGGCAGTGGCTGGGGGAGGGATGGAGTCAGTGGCAGGGACCGAAGACAATGGCTTCGGTACTCCCAATATTGGAGGAAATTTCTGCTCATCCAATACTGAATGCAGGACAAGCAATGTGACAAAGCAGAGACAGTGAAGGTGTCAAAACAGGTGGTGGTGAGGTAGAGCTATATGTCGTCAACATACATGTGGAACCAGGCGTTGTTCTTCAGATGATGTTGCCAAGGGGCAGCATGCAGATGAGAAATAGGAGGGGGCCAAGGATAGATCCTTGGGAGACTCCAGAGGTAACAGTGCAGGAGCGGGAAGAGAAGCCATTACAGATGTTTCTCTGGGTACGACTTTTCAAAATTCATTCACGGGATGTGGGCGTCGCTGGCAAAGCCGGCATTTATTGCCCATCCCTAATTGCCCTTGAGAAGGTGATGGTGAGCTGCCTTCTTGAACCGCTGAAGTCCGTGTGGTGAAGGTACTCTCACAGTGACTTTGTCGTAGCGTAACTGAGTGGCTTGCTCGGCCATTTCAGAGGGAAGTTAAGAGTCAACCACATTGCTGTGGATCTGGAGTCACATGTAGGCCAGACAAGGTAAGGATGGCAGATTTCCTTCCCTAAAGGACATTAGTGAACCAGATGGGTTTTTACGACAGACCGGTAGTTTCATGGTCACCATTACTGATACTAGCTTTTTATTCCAGATTTATTTAATTAACTGAATTTAAATTCCCCAGCTGCCGTGGTGGGATTTGAACTCATAACTCCAGATTATTAGTCCAGGCCTCAGGATTACTAGTCCAATAACATAACCACTTTGCTACCGTTCCTGTACGAGGAATGGTATGAGGTGAGGGCAGTCCCACCTAGCTGGACAGCAGAGGAGAGGCGTTGGAGGAGGAGCTGCAACACTGGCATCAAACCGACAAAATGGAAAATTGCCCAGGTATGTCCTGTCGGTAAAAGCAGGACAAATCTAATCCAGCCAATTAATGCCCCATCAGTCTCCTCTCAATCATCAGCAAAGTGATGGAAGGTGTCGTCGACACTGCTATTAAGCGGCACTTACTCACCAATAACCTGCTAACCGATGCCCAGTTTGGGTTCCGCCAGTATCACTTGACTCCAGATATCATTACAGCCTTGGTCCAAACATGGACAAAAAGAGCTGAATTCCAGAGGGGAGGTTGAGAGTGATTGCCGTTGACATCAAGGCAGCATTTGACCGAGTGTGGCATTAAGGAGCCCTCGTAAAATTGAAGTCATTGAATGGGCATCAGGGCGAAAACTCGCCACTGGCTGGAGTCATACCTAGTTTGTTGGAGGCCAATAATCTCAGCCCCAGGACATTGTTGCAGGAGTTCCTCAGGGCAGTGTCCTCGGCCCAACCATCTTCAGCTGCTTCATCAATGACCTTCCCTGCATTATAAGGTCAGAAGTGGGGATGTTTGCTGATGATTGCAGTGCTCAGTTCTATTCACAATTCCTCAGATAATGAAGCAGTCCATGCCCACATGCAGCAAGATCTGGACAACATCCAGGCTTGGGCTAATAAGCTGCAAGTAACATTCGCGCCACATAAGTGCCAGGCAATGACTATCTCCAACAAGAGAGAGTCTAACCATCTCCGCTTGACATTCATGGCATTACCATTGTTTCATTCCCCACCATCAACATCCTGGAGGGGGGTAACCATTGACCAGAAACTTAACTGGACCAGCCACATAAATACTGTGGCTACAAGAGCAGGTCAGAGGCTGGGTATTCTACGGCGAGTGTCTCACCTCTTGACTCCCCAAAGTCTTTCTGCCGTCTGTTAGGCACAAGTCAGGAATGTGATGGAATACGCTCCACTTGCCTGGATGGGTGCAGCTCCAGCAACACTCAAGAAGCTCAACACCATCCAGGACAAAGCAGCCGCTTGATCGGCACCTCATCCACCACCTTAAACATTCACTCCCTCCACCACCGGCGCAACATGGGTGCAGCGTGTACAATCTACACTATGCACTGCAGCAACTCAAGAGGTGCTTCTTCGATAGCACCTCCCAAACCCGCGACCTCTACCACCTAGAAGGACAAGGGCAGCAGGCGCACGGGAACACCATCACCTCCAAGTACCTCTCCAAGTCACACACCATCCTGACTTGGAAATATATTGCCATTCCTTCATCGTCGCTGGGTCAAAATCCTGGAACTCCCTCCCTAACAGCACTGTGGGAGTACCTTCACCACACGTACTGCAGCTCACCACCACCTTCTCAAGGGCAATTAGTGATGGGCAATAAATGCTGGCTTTGCCAGTGACGCCCACATCCCGTGAATGAATTAAAAAAAAAACACGTTCAAGGACTTGAGAGGAAAGGGAGCCCAGATTCTCCAGCAAAGTCAGGCTCTATGTCCACCAGTGAGGCGCAAATTCCACTTCATTGTGGTTATGGTGGTAGAAGAGGATCAAGAAATTTAAGCCCCTAAGAACCTTTCACACTGGGAATTGTGTATGCAATCCAGTGCATAGGCACATCAATGCACTGCACACTGTATTGTACAACATCAAATGTATTTCAATACAATACGCAAGAAGCATTGAACTGAATAAAAAACTGAACAAGATTTTTTTCCCCCCAAGTTAGTGACTTGTTGCATTTTGGGCCCTGAGGCAGATTACAGAATGACTTTGCTGCGCTTGATTTACTCGTTTCAAATTGCTATACCAAGGCAGGAAGCAATTGAGATTGAATTCTTCTCTCCAAGAGTGCACACTGACTTTATCCTCTGAAGTGATGACAACAGATGCCATATACTGCAGATCCTGCAACTGCTTTTTGTGTTTAAGTCTTCAGGGAATACTGTAGGTAAATGATAAATTTCAGACCCATTCTAAAAGCAAAAGAGGCACTGGTGATAGGAGTCACTGTTAGGTTAACAGATAGCAACATAATGATACCCATAGTATATGAATTGGTTTACTGTTGTCCAGTTTTAATATTAATACTAAGATGACTTTCATCTGTTAGGAAAGGTCTTCTCGACAATATCTGTCATCTTGTCCAGAGTGAGGACTGAACATACTGCCATCTGTAAATTTATCCATGCTCTAATGTCATTTTTGTATTTATTTATTTATAGTTTCTGGTAGTTTTTTTTCTCTCATATGGTTTCCCCATATGGATATATGAACAAGAGTAGGCCATGCAGTATCTCGAGCCTGTTCCACCATTCAATTAGATCATGGCTGATCTGTACCTCAACTCCATTTATCTGCTTTGATCCATGTCACTTGGTACCCATACCTACTAAAATCTGTCAATCTCAGTCTTGAAAATTTCAATCTACTCAACATCCACAGCCTTTTGTAAGGGGGGGGGGGGGGCTGAGAGAGAATTTCACATTTCCACAACCTTTTGTGTGACAAAGTGCTTCCTGATTTTACTGCTGAATGACCAAGCTCTAATTTTAAGATTGTGCCAGCTTCTTCTAGAATCCCCCACCCGTGAATTTCCAGGAGGATCTCCCAGTCTCCTGCAGCAAATTCAGTGAGAGATGAGCAGAACCCCCAGAGAAATGGCATAGATGCCACTTTTAGCCATTTATGCCGTTTCTCTGGGGTTTTTGTTGATCTCACGCTGGAGGACCCCTGTGAAAATTCCAGAAGGCGGCTTCTAACTATGCATTTAGGCACTAACTTTTAGCCAATTAGATTATTGCTTTATTGACTAACTACAGAACATTTCATGCTGTGAAAAAAAATCATTCTACTATAGCTCAATGAAATATGATACAGCCTCTGCTTCAAAAAATATATATTTTTTTCATCCTGACAAATAAATTAGTCTTTTAGAAAAATGCATCTGGTTAATATCAAACATGTTCTAACTGCTGGATCAAAACAAGCACGTCATCCAAGGACATTAACATTTCGATATTTAATAAGTGAAGGATATGTGTATTGCTTCTATCATACAAGTGGGATTTAATCTGATCTTTATTAACCTTGCACTGTGTACTCAGTCTTTGATTTCATTTAACTATTTGATCCCTTCAACCATTCTCCAATAGCGAACAGTACTTTTTAATGGTGCTTCTAATCACTCTTTCAGCATATCCCCTTCAGCATTCTTGAACTCAATGCTTGCTGAGCTGCTTTCAGTGGATCTGGGATGATGCTAAGAACCACAAAGTGGGCGGAGCAATCAAACTTATACAGACAGATCAAGTAATGTTGCTCCTGCTTAGACAGCTAAGCAGGTTCACAGCTGTAGTTTGTTATTTATCGAGGTTCTTTAAAAAAAAATGACAGCAAGAACAAATGCTATCGGCTGTATATTTCCTGTCTGGTTCTGCCAATGAACTAGTGTAACCTATATGGGCAGGAAAGAAAAATCAGGTTGGAAGTCTCTCCAGTAAAGTCAAGAGTGCAATCAAGAGGTGGTCACAAGTACAGCAAGGGTCCGCTGCCATTATAGTATCACAGGCACCCATGCTGATATTCTCCACCGTCTCAAGATTTATGGTGCAGAACAAAAGTTTTCTCCAGCGCACGATTAGTTATCTGCTTACTCTACATAGATACAGGGATCCTTAAGACAGTGAGACAATTTTGCATACCAACAGAAAGGATATACTCTGCAAGGTTTTCTTGCTGATGTTCCCGATAGCAGCAGCAACTTGGCAGAGTGAATCAGATACTTTCTTCTGCTACTGCTAGATTCAATGGTGCAGGTTATTTTGAGATGCCACTGAGATAACATGAATTCCGCCAGTAAAGCCCTTCGTACTGGAAGGATCCAACTAAGCAGGTGCACGAGATGCAGAGTAAAGCAACAATTCCCATCATGCTGGTCGATTGCCACCAGAATGCAAGAGAGTGCATTCCACTATAATACAGGTGTATGTATTTTGTCCATGTTTATGGCCCAGAAATTGGGCTACTTACCTGCCACCCGTTTGCGCTGCAATCCTGGAAGAAAATGGCAGCCGCCGCTCTAACGCCCGCCACTGGGGTGGGACTCAGCGGCTGCCATTGTGGTGAGGGTCATAGTGGCCCTGGACATGCAAATATGGAGAGGGTGACATCACACGCCGACTGAATGTCACGATCTGCAAACTTGGACCTTTGCGCTGAGTTTAGCGCTGGGTCTAAGCTCGCTCTGAAAACTGAGCATTCAGCAGAATGACAGATGTTGTCAGCACTTCTTAAAGGGACACACACATCTTTTAGTTAAGTTTGCATTTAAGCTTTTGGAGTTTATAAAATATTTTATTGAACTAGTGGCTTGGTGCAATAGATATTAAACGTTTTTAAAGTGTGCAGGGAGTGCAGCTGGACGCTTGCAAGGCCTTGGATGGCCTCTGAGAAGACAGAAAATGCTGAAAATACTCAGCAGTTCAGGCACCATCTGTGGAGAGAGAAACAGAGTTCACGTCTCAGGTCAAGATGCTGCCTGACCTGCTGAGTATTTCCAGCATTTTCTGCTTTTATTTCAGATTGCCAGCATCCGCTCGCAGAGGGACGAGGAAGACGGAGAAAGGAAGGATGCAACCCAGACAGCCCCTTTCTGTCCGGGATATCTGGGATGGAATCATCTGCCTGCGGTACCAGTGACCACAACCCCAATTTGCCTTTCAACATTTGTCCCACACCTTACCTTCCCTCTGTTACTGACCATCACAGCATCCTCTTGGCCACAATGCTGAAACAAAAGCCACCACAAGGCAAACTTTCCAATCCAAATTTATACATCTATCCATCCAATGTGACATCAAGAAATCAACTAATTACCCTTATGCATTCCCTTAGTGGCTGTCTTGTGTGTTCCTTTGCCTGTCCTACTGATGTCACGCAATGCTACCCCAGTGGCTATAGCATGGCAGGTGGAATCATAGAATGGTTACAGCACAGAAGAAGGCCATTCAGCCCGCTGAGCCCATGCCAGCTCTCTGCAAGAACACTTCAGCTAATCCCACTCCCCCGCCCTTTCCCCGTAGCCCTGCAAATTTTTTCGCTTCAGCTACTTATCCAATTCCCTTTTGAAAGTCACGATTGAGTCTGAATCCACCACCCTTTCAGGCAGCACATTCCAGATCCTAACCACTCGCTGCGTAAAAAAGTTTTCCTCATGTCGCCTTTGGTTCTTTTGCCAATCACCTTAAATGTGTGTCCTCTGGTTCTCGACCCTTCTGCTAATGGGAACAGTTTCTCTTTATCTACTCTGTCTAGAATCCTCATGATTTTGAACACCTCTACCAAATCTCCTCTCAATCTTCTCTGCTCTACGGAGAACAACCCCAGCTTCTCTAGTCTATCCACGTAACTGAAGTCCCATATCCCTGGAATCATTCTCATAACTCTTTTCTGCATCCTCTCTAAGACCTTCACATCCTTCCTAAATTGCGGTACCCAGAATTGGACACAATACTCCTGTGAGGCCGAACCAGTGTTTTATAAAGGCTCATCATATCTTCCTTGCTTTTGTACTCTATACCTCTAGTTATGAAGTCGAGGATCCCGTATGCTTTTTTATCCGCTTTCTCAACCTGCCCTGCCACCTTCAACGATTTGCGCACATATACGCCCAGGTCTCTCTGTTCATGCACCCCCTTTAAGATTGTACCCTTTAATTTATATTGCCTCACCTTGTTCGTCCTACCAAAATGTATCACTTTGCACTTTTCTGCGTTAAATTTCATCTGCTATGTGTCCGCCCATTTCACCAGCCTATCTATGTCTTCTTGAAGTTTATCACTAACCTCCTCCGAGGTTAAACTGACTGGCCTGTAGTTGCTGGGTTTATCCTTACACCCTTTTTTGAACAAGAGTGTAACATTTGCAATTTTCCAGTCCTCTGGTACCACACCCAGCTCTAAGGAGGATTGGAAGATTATGGCCAGTACCTCCACGATTTCCTCCTTAACTTCCCTCAGCATCCTAGGATGCATCCCATCCGGTCCTGATAACTCATCTACTTTAAGCACAGACAGCCTTTCTAGTACCTCCTCGTTATCAATTTTTATCTCATCCAGTATCTCCACTATCTCCTCTTTCACTATGACTTTAGGCATATAAATAATAAATTCCAAAGATTCACAACCCTTTGCGAGAAATTTCTTCACTCAAAGGGTTGTGAATCTTTGGAATTCTCTACCCCAGAGAGCTGTGGATGCTCAGTCGTTGAGTATATTCAAGACAAAGGTCGATAAATTTTTGGGAACTAAAGGAATTAAGGGATATGGGGATAGTGCGGGAAGGTGGAGTTGAGGTAGAAGATCAGCCTCAATCTTGTTGAATGGCGGAGCAGGCTCGAAGGGCCAAATGGCCTACTCCAGCTCCTATTTCTTATGTTCTTCTGACTATGGCAGCATCTTCTTCCTTGGTGAAGACAGATGCAAAGTACCCATTTAGTACCTCAGCCATGCCCTCTGCCTCCATGTGTAGGTCTCCTTTTTGGTCCTTAATCGGCCCCACCCCTCCTCTTACTACCCAATTATTATTTATATGCCTATAGAAGACTTTTGAATTCCATTTTATGTTAGCTGCCAATCGATTCTCATACTCTCTCTTTGCCCCTCTTATTTTCTTTTTCACTTCCCCTCTGAACTTTCTATGTTCAACCTGATTCCCACTTGTATTCTCAACCTGACATCTGTCATACGCGCTCTTTTTCTGCTTCATCTTACTCTCTATCTCTTTCGTCACCCAGGGAGCTCTGGCTTTAGTTGCCCTACCTTTCCCCCTTGTGGGAATGTACCTCAAATGTACCCGAACCATCTCCTCCTTAAAGGCAGCCCATTGTTCGATTGCAGTTTTGCCTGCCAATCTTTGATTCCAATTTACCCGGGGCAGATTCATTCTCAACCCACTGAAAATTGCCTTCCTCTATGACTCTATAAGTATTTTTACTCTAGATTGCTCCCTGTCCTTTTCCATAGCTAATCTAAACCTTATGATACTATGAGCACTGTTCCCTAAATGTTACCCTACTGACACTTGCTCCACTTGCCCCACCTGATTTCCCAGAAGCAGATCCAGCAATGCCTCTGACATGAATCTGTCATTCATGACTTATGAAATGATACTGAGTGGCCTGCGGGTGGCGCTGTCCAGGGAGAGTATAAATACTCGGGCACGGGCCCAGCTTGCGCAAGACATTCTTAACAGGTACTAGTGAAGGACACAACTAGACCTCCATGCTGTAAAACAGTTGATTAAAGCTTTGTTTAACGCTTAGACCAAGTGCCGAGTAGTTTTCTTACGTCAGCCTCCTTCCTCGTTGGGCTGGAAACGTACTGATCAAGAAAGTTCTCCTGAACACACTTCAGAAATATGTTCCCTCTCTCTGCCCTTTACACTATTACTAGCCCAGTCTATATTAGGATAATTGAAGTTCCCCATTATCACTACTCTATAGTTCTTGCACCTCTCTGTAATTTCCCTGCAAATTTGCTCCTCTATATCTTTCCCACTAGTTGGTGGCCTACAGAATACACCTATAGAAAAGGAGGTACTAGAAAGGCTGCTGCATTTCCTGGGTGTGAGAAATGAGGAAGGCACAAGGGTGGAGTTGTGGTGAGGGGAGGGCGGGAAAACAAGAGATGCATGCGAGAAGGAGGATAACATATGAGGATACCAGCATCTTGTATCCTTTCAGCCCCGCCGCTGGCCAAGGGCTCAGCCATGCTCCTGCCAAGAATGACCAGCACCATCTCCTCCAAGGGGGTCAGGTGAAGCTGGGAATGGGAAGTGTGCCTCGTGTTTGGTACAGATTGTTGGTAGGTGAGTGATAGGCTGGGGGGGGGGGGGGGGGAGGTCGTGTATTGAGCAGTGTGTGAGACTAGTGGTGCAGTTGGCTTTTGAAAATGATTCACTGACTTTGACCCGTGGTCTGAGGTCATGAAGCTTCTTTGGGCACTGGAGCCAGGTCGTGGGGGCAACATTGCTGGCAGTTACGGTCTCGGTGATCTGGCCCCACATCGTTCTTTCTGGAGGGTGTCCTGGCCCCTGTGGGTAGAGGATCGCTCTTGCAGTTTTGACCCCCTGCACAAAGCTGGAGTGCTGCGTGCAAGACCCTGGGTGCCCTTCCCAGGCTTGCTGAGCCATTTGTGTTAGTGCTGAAGCACTTTTCCCATTTTCTTTTAAGGTGCAGAAGGCAATTCAGCTTTTTAACGTTATTTTTTTTCAGAAGGCAGTTGAGATGCAAGGGCTAGAAACTGCCTATTTATAAATGATTTTTATTTTTTTCATTTTAGAAGGCAGTTCCCCTTTAAGGGACTGCAGTGCATTCTAAAATGACAGCCTTGCTTTAAGAGAAGGGTGTTCTTGGTGCAATGACGCTACAGCCACGATACACTGGGCCTCCTGCTGAGATTACCACCAGGAGAACCGGCCTTGCACAGTGAGTTTAGCACTGGGCTAATGTTAATTAGCAACCAGCACCAATTTACCGGTCCTGTCAGCGCCATTAATTTCAGTGGCCGTTAACTCCGGCCCACAGTGGCACTGGCAGGTTTTTAGCGATCTCAAATTTCAAGGCCATACTTTGTGTTGCTTGACTCTTAAAAAAAAAACATACAATCCACATGAAGCTGTTAATGGAGATGAAGAAGTAAACAGAGATGGCCTTTTCGATGCAAGTGGCAAGGTCAATGTCAAACATAGGAATGGGCGGGGTTTGATGCACAGAGTTTAAGCAGGAAGGCACAGCAGTCAGAAGAGAGGTGATGAGGGGAATTGAAGGTGAAATCACACAGGAGGAGGATCACTCAGTGCAAAGGATAAGCACAATGAAAATAGGGAGGAGATCTTAGCAGTGAAATCACTAAGAGGTGGGATGGTAGACAATAAGAATTTTAAAGGAGAGGTGGGGTGGATGAGGTTGACGTGCCTAAAAGTGGAGGTGGTGCTGGATTAGTCGGAGAGGCCTAGATGTGATCTGCTAGTGACAGCAGTATAGGCAGGGGACATGATGGAACATATAGTCTGGCGGAGCCATTTTGGTGAAGGGAAAGGATTTCGGTAAGGCCCAGAATGTTGATCGGCTTATTCAAGGTTGAGGTTGTTGATAGAGAAGGCCCTGTTTGCAAGGGAACAGACATTCTGCTTGCATAGAGCGTACTGGTAATTGTTGACCGCCTGAGGGGTTCGAAAAGGAAAGAGAGGTGGAGAGGAGATTTGAGAGAAATTCCTGTTTAAATGATATCATTAAACCCTGAACTAGTTCCCTAAATGTCATCTCCAGGGGAAATCAATGAAGGCGAGCAGTTATCACCATTCTGAGTTAAATAAACACACAGTCAATTTAGTTCTTCCTCTACACTATGTACTCTAAGTACATGTGTTAAATCATGCTTTGAAAACAAAAAATACAGCTTAAAAAAAAATTCCTTCAGTTTTATAAACAGAATCCCAATGTTTATTTGACTGTGGTTGGCAGAGATTGCTGGTGATTCATTCAGAAAACTCAGAAGTAGTAGTGATCTAATCTTGGCAGATAAAGTTGGGCCTAAAGAGTTAACTACAGGCCCAATTTCACACTGCAGCACCGAAACTCCAGCAGGAGTGTAGCAGAAGGCGAGTAAATAGGCCAGGACAAAATATGCTGGGTCCTGGCCTGTGGAGGTAGTTTCCGGGAAGGGGCGGGGGGTGGGTTTGTGTTCCCCTTGACAAAGGGACGGGGTTGGGGCTAATACCCTGGGAGTTCCTACTTCCCTGGCTTCAGAGGGACCCGGTGTAAGTTTGGAGGCTGGTATACCCAGTGAGGTGAGGTGCACTGGCCTCCTGAAGGGCACAAATGAGCTCCGCGTGGAGTCCCCTGACACTGGGACTGCTGGGGTCGCAATCCAGCATTTTTCAGTGGGGGGTGGGGTCAACTTCCAGGATGGCCAACTTCTTCTGAGTTTCTCAGGTCTTGGGTGGCATAAATCTATCCCAACACCTATGACAGCTTGCTTGTGGACGCTCCACCACCCAAACCTGTTAATTTCAGTGGGGTCAACAGCAGAATTCCACGGCAGGCGCAATCCCAGCATATCTGCTGGGATCATGCCCCTGCGGATCGTCAGGGGCGATGTTTTTGGAAAAACATTAATTAATCTGAAACGACTAAATTAGAAACATATAATGATTGGCTTTCCAGTATAGTAGACCATCCAACTGGCTGCTTTTACATAGCTGTTCCTACCAAATCATCCAGGGTCCACCTAATTAGTTATTCTGTGCGAGGTGCTGGAGCAGTGCACCAACTCGCTCTTTACTGATGCTATAATGGAAGTGCTACTGCAAGAAGTGAATGAAAGAAAGGCTGCTCTATTTGACACTTCAGGACACTTTCCTCTCAGGAGAGCAGAACAGCAAGTTTGGGAGGAGATGGCAGCAAGAGTAAATTCCATCTGCACCACCGAGAGGACGTGGAACAAATGAGGCCAAAGTTTAGAGACCTGAGAAAAGCTGCCAAGTGATTGGCAGTGAAGGAGCAAGACTGCTTCCTTCCTCGTGCAGCCTGGTTATAAAAGATTGCTATTTCAGAACGATTACACTATAATCAAGGGAAAGCCCCGGGGCAAGAAACATTAAACTCATGATTATCATGTTCGCCAACAGAGTTAATGCAGAATAAGGTAGCTTAGCAAAGGCAAGTTCTACATGGTAGGTGAGGTAGTGCAGAGGACAACGTTGGTGATGGGGCATTTAGCCAGTTGATAGTGTTCATGATTAGTTGGTCCCACAAAGATATTTTGAGCATCCCCTGTCCTGGGCTTCTGCCTCTGCTGATCATGAGCTTTGCTGATCCCCCTCGCACCCCGCCCTGTCTCACTTACCTGTCCACTGGGCTCTCATGGAAGCTGGGAGAAAAGCTAACTGTACCTTGTTACTAACTGCAATTGTAAAACTGCAGAAACCATTGGGGATGAAATTGGTCTTGGGCAATAGAACAAAACGGGAGATAGAGAATCGACACCCCGTTTTAGATCCCACCCGATTTTCTTTTCCATTGACATAGCAACAGAAACTACTGGGGTGTGAGAATATTTTTCTGTTTTTCAAAGTTCCTAAGCTAAAATGGAGAATTCCCCATTGAGATGTCCACTTCACAACTAAATCTGTAGTGTAAATTCTGAGTCTGAGATCAATCTATCGGACAATGTGGAAAACTGCCCAGGTATGTCCTGTCCACAAAAAGCAGGACAAATCCAACCTGGCCAATCACCGCCCCCTAAGTCTACTCTCAATCATCAGCAAAGTGATGGAAGGTGTCATCGACAGTGCTATCAAGCGGCACTTACTCACCAATAACCTGCTCACTGATGCCCAGTTTGGGTTCCGCCAAGACCACTCGGCTCCCGACCTCATTACAGCCTTGGTCCAAACATGGACAAAGGAGCTGAATTCCAGGGGTGAGGTGAGAGTGACTGCCCTTGACATCAAGGCAGCGTTTGACCGAGTGTGGCATCAAGGAGCCCTAGTAAAACTGAAGTCAATGGGAATCAGGGGGAAAACGCTCCACTGGCTGGAGTCATACCTTGCACAAAGGAAGATGGTTGTGGTGGTTGAAGATCAATCATCACAGCCCCAGGACATTGCTGCAGGAGTTCCTCAGGGCAGTGTCCTAGGCCCAACCATCTTCAGCTGCTTCATCAATGACCTTCCCTCCAACATAAGGTCAGAAATGGGGATGTTTGCTGATGACTGCACAGTGTTCAGCGCCATTCGCAACTCCACAGATAATGAAGCAGTCCATGCTCGCATGCAACAAGACCTGGACGACGTTCAGGCTTGGGCTGATAAGTGGCAGGTAATATTCGCGCCACAGAAGTGCCAGGCAATGACTATCTCCAACAAGCGAGAGTCTAACCACCTCCCCATGACATTCAATGGCATTACCATCGCCGAATCTCCCACTATCAACATCCTGGGGGTCACCATTGACCAGAAACTTAACTGGACCAGCCACATAAATACTGTGGCAACAAGAGCAGGTCAGAGGCTAGGTATTCTGCGGCAAGTGTCTCACCTCCTGACTCCCCAAAGCCTTTCCACCATCTACAAGGCACAAGTAAGGAGTGTGATGGAATACTCTCCGCTTGCCTGGATGAGTGCAGCTCCAACAACACTCAAGAAGCTCGACACCATCCAGGAAAAAGCAGCACGCTTGATTGGCACCCCATCCACCACCTTAAACATTCACTCCCTCCACCACCGGTCTACTGCAGCAACTCGCCAAGGCTTCTTCGGCAGCACCTCCCAAACCCGCGACCTCTTCCACCTAGAAGGACAAGGGCAGCAGGCGCATGGGAACACCACCACCTCCAAGTTCCCCTCCAAGTCACACACCATCCTGACTTAGAAGTATATCGCCGAACCTTCATCGTCGCTGGGTCAAAATCCTGGAACTCCCTATCTAACAGCACTGTGGGAGCGGTTCAAGAAGGCAGCTCACCACCACCTTCTCGAGGACAACTAGGGATGGGCAATAAATGCTGGCATTGCTAGCGATTCCCTGATCCCATAAATGAATTAAAAAAAAATCAGACTCTAGAGTGAAGCGAACAAAGTCTCCTTGGATCACTTAGGTTTGATAACACATGGAGTGTAAATCCAACACATTGTCAAACCTGATTTACAAAGTGAGCATGATATGTTGAACACATTTTGGACCTACCTGACCTAAATTTAAAGGGTGCTCTCTAGACATTTAAATCATTACATGTTCAGAGAGAGATGAGCATACATTAGGAGAGACCTCAGCACCCTAAATATTAAAATTTCTAAGTGCTGGCAAAGAACTCTGTATATATACACGTATCCATGGATGCACAGAGCTTTCTCCTGGGCAGGGCAGTTAAGAACTTCAGCCCGGCAGCAGCTAGGCAATGTAAACAGGACTGGCAGAAATCCGCACTGCAGCTACCAGTCTGAGCCCAGTAGCTGCAGTGCAAGTGTTGCCTTAAAATGCTGCGTGCTTCTGAGCTGGAGCCTAAAATTCACAAGCTCTTTCTCCGATTTAACAGCACCAATTAAGTGCTGAATGACCTGAGGCTTTGTTTACTTAACAATCAGATTTTCTAGCCGTAAAGGAAACAGCTCTGCTTTACAGCATAATAATACATTGTGCATTACATGCTAAAACATTCTAGCAGTTTTATAAAATAGTGCATCATCTGACTTACTTGAGTAATGCTATAGGATATCCACTGGTAATATTATAAAAATGCTATATCTATGCACACTTCCTGTCCATCGCATTTCAGCCACTACACTTCCTGTGTCACACGATGTCTGTCATGCTTAATTTATTCTAGACACATTTCTTACAACTAATTGACTCATTTATAACTATCTTCATCTCACAAAACAAGAATAACTCAACAGCAGCAAGCAAGAATGAAAGCCCAATTAACAGGTAAAAGCAAATGTTCCAATTTTGTACCTAGTATTTAAACATAACAAACCCATAAAAAAGTAATAAATTGTAAATAAAATCTATATTCTTATTCACATATGTAGCTCTACAATGTTCTAAATCTCTCCAAGACATTTTCTTCCAGAGTCTTACTCCGCAGCAGCCTCAGTTTCAATTTTCATTTGCCTTCCCAGAGTCTCACTTTCCTGCTTCATAATCGGTAGTTTCGCTCATTCACTTGGCCTTTCCAAGGGTACATTTTGGCCAAGGTCCCCTATTTATTTTTATATTCCACCAAACATCAACCCTCATATCATCTCTCCATCTCTGAAACTATCATGGCTGAGAGCAACAGCATCCACTGAGCAGATGAACTAAAACAAATTAAATACTTCACATGTTTTACTTGGAAGCCCTCTTTCCTGTTCAATCACTTGGACGCCCTCTTATCCATCTCCACTGCGTCCTTTTCTACCTCACTTATTTATTTATATTGCCCAGTCCCTATCAACAGCCATCCCTGATTTTATTTACATTTCTCTTTCTTACATCAGCCTTACATCAGTGCTTCAGGGCTGCATATATTGACACCACTATTCGCGGGCACAATGGAGATAATTGGGTAATTCCGCCATCAATCACGCCTGGAGACTGTACTCCTTTAAGTGACTGGTATTGATTTTATACACACAATTTGTATGTAACTATCCTCCACTCACTGCAATTTGCTGGAGAAATCACCCTGCTTTTATCTGGAGATGTTACTGTAGTTTCGGTCATGAGTTCTGTTTGCTGTAGTTCGAAGAGACTCTTTTTAAATAGACACTGTAGACGGTTTGTTGTAGTACCCTGTTTAAATAGACAATGTTTACTGTAAATAGACTGTTTGCTGTGAGTCCTGCCATAAGTCCCTCCCCTCCTCCAACTCATTGGCTGACACAGTGGGGCGAAGAGACACTCTGGTACATCAGCTCTCAAACATTGTAGCGCAGCAGCATCAGCTGAAGGTACTAATAAAAACTCAATACAACAGTGTGGCCCCAACAACAACGGCCAAACTGTTGGACCAATCTCAGGAAAGCCAGCCTAGTCTGAAAATAATCATGGGACCTCCCATCCCACAACGATACGAGCTGACTTCACACTCCAATACTCATATTATCTTCAAATCACTTCTGGATTTTTTCAAATCTTCCAAATCTGTGTCAACTTTCTTTCAAAGCTAGAAAAAAATTACAGCTTATACTCCGAGTTTCTTTCCCTCTTCACCCTTTCCGTCAAGTTACATTCAGTACTCTTGCTGTATTCTTCCAGTGCATACAATTTCTGCTGCCTATTTCTTCTGCGTTAATTCCACAAATAATTGTCATTTTTTGGCTGCATCCTTTTAACTAGGGTGTCTCACACTACCCAGGAGTAAAACCTGGGCATTTTTATGTTCTTGAGAGATTGGGAAATGTTGGTATTCAGAGGGACCTGGGTGTCCTTGTACACGAATCACTGAAAGTTAACATGCAGGTACAGCAAGCAATTAGGAAAGCAAATGGTATGTTGGCCTTTATTACAAGAGGATTTGAGTATAAGAGTAAAGACATCTTACTGCAATTATATAGGGCCCTAGTGAGACCACACCTGGAGTATTGTGTACAGTTTTGGTCTCCTTACCTAAGGAAGGATATACTTGCCATAGAGGGAGTGCAACGAAGGTTCACCAGACTGATTCCTGGGATGGGGAGATTGTCCTATGAGGAGAGATTGAGTAGACTAGGCCTATATTCTCTAGAGTTTAGAAGAATGAGAGGTGATCTCATTGAAACATACAAAATTCTTACAGGGCTTGACAGGGTAGATGCAGGGAGGATGTTTCCCCTGGCTGGGGAGTCTAGAACCAGGGGTTACAGTCTCAGAATAAGGGGTCGGCCATTCAGGACTGAGATGAGGAGAAATTTCTTCACTCAGAGGGTGGTGAATCTTTGGAATTCTCTACCCCAGAGGGCTGTGGAGGCTCAGTCATTGAGTTTATTCAAGACAGAGATCGATAGATTTTTGGATATTAAGGGAATCAAGGGATATGGGGATAGTGCAGGAAAGTGGAGATGAGGTAGATGATCAGCCATGATCTTATTGAATGGCGGAGCAAGCTCGAAGGGCCAAATGGTCTACTCCTACTCCTATTTCTTACGTTCTTGCTGATTGATTACTTCCAACCCTATGAATGACTAAAATGAGAAAACACGATGTAGGCCAAATGGCTGGGGCTGTATCCGGGACTGTATCCAGGTCTACATCTTTTCTCATCTTCCAATTCCATCAGTTCCCAAGTCACAAAGAACTTCCATCAATCCTTGGGAGAATGATCTTAACCTAAAGCTGATACTCTTCCCAATTCCCTTTTGGAAGGTTTTAGAGTGAGCATTCACTGTATTAGGAGGTAACTCATTCCCTTATTATTTTGTCTTCCGAACTAAATGCTCCAAGTCTGCCTTTTAGAATATAAGAAGCAGGAGTAGGCTATTCGGCCCTTTGCGCCTGCTCTGCTAAAAGTTGACCTTGCTGCTAGCAGAGAATGGTTTTCTATATCCATTCCCATGAACTTATATTACTTTAAAGGTAAATCAACTAAATGCAATTTGACAAGTAACACCATGGTGGTTGGCACAGAAGAGAGTTTCAACTATGTGTGAGCTGCAACTGATAAAACCTACAAAAAATTTGTCAGTTCACATTTGTATACACGGAAGGGTACGATGACCTCCTTGGTGACAATGCCAAGTCACGATTTGTGGTAACAGACAAGTTGTTGGTTCATTTGACTGAACAGGTTAACTTACCCTAGGCAGCAAACAGTTAAATTATATCCAGTACATCTCGTCACCTTAAACAGGATTGTAACATATAACAATAATGTAACAACTACGTGGCAATAATCGGGGGGTGGGGGGGGGACGGACATCATTTAGAGTACCATTAAATGCTCAAAGTGTTGCTACACATTACTAAATTTAATTTTCCAAGCCGGGCAAAATTGGGACTTCACTTGCCCATGATGCAGACACATGCATGCCACCAATGCAGAGTGCTGGCCTCATTTAATTTTGCAAGGCAAACTCTCCCCCCTCATAAGAATAAACTGCCTGTAAATGGAAAGCATACACAGCAAGTCAAACCAAGAGTGCTATTGAATAATAGTTACAAATTCCAATCATCAAGCAGCTCTTAAAGGGCACTACCTGCTCTTAAAAGGAAGATCAGTTTTTCGTTGCAAACAAACCATTTGCTGGTGAAGATCTGGCTGCAAGGGGCATTGTGGGTAAAACCATTCCTTTCAATGGCAATGATCTGAAGGTCCTGATGCAGATGGTGTGGCAAAGGAGGGTTGCTCTTTTTGGGGCAGAAGATGAAGGTGTAAGCTCCATTAAGCTCTACAGAGGAAGGTGGCAGAGAGATTCATTGCAACTGGAAGCAAATGAGGAAGAGGTTTTCTATTATTAAAAGAAGTGCCAAAGTAAGTGTACCCTCTCTTGTATATATGCTCGCTCTTCGGCCATGGCGGCTGTCTCTCCAGTGGAAATGCTTCTTCTTCTGCATCCTCAGAGAGAAAGCATGCAGAGAATATTTGACCCTTTTTATTTCATTCCTGAATACAGCAGAGGGTGGAGGGCACAAATGCAGCGGGACACAGTAATATCTTGCCTTTAAGAGATCCAGTTTTCGCTAAGAGTACTACCTGCAGGAACATCATATGTCAGCTCATTTGCAAAATCTTGGCCCTGGGACAGAGGTAGTCTGACCATAAGATCCTGTGTCGGGGGCTCAAGGACTGTATTCCGCTTATTGGCTACGGATGCACATAACCTCAAAGAGGAGTAGGACAGGCTGGGGACCAGGCATCATAGAGCAGCTGACGTGGGGAAATGGCTTTTTTCCCTTTTGGAAGAGAAGTTGTAGAGGGCGTTGGCAAGGGTGAATTTACAGACGTGATGCCCATTTTATTATGATCCTTCATACCATGATTCCTTTTTTTAATTCTTCTATTCAGGGATCACATAGACACAGCCTAAGGCTAAGAACTAGGACAAGCAATCTTAAAGGCTCACCAAGGAGAAATGCCAAGATAGGGCTTAGACCACTTGAACAATGTATATAGCAGGAAATAAGTTTTTATCTTTTTCTTTCTTTCTTGTACAGACACAATTTATTGGGTAGGGTTGTGGAAAGGCATTTAAAAGTTGGCTGTTCAGTTTCAGCGAAGGGAATATGAGACATGTTCTTGGGTGATTATGTGTGGGAATTCTTTTGGGGAAACAAAATTGAGAGTGGCAGAAGGGGTCCATTACTGGAAGTAGTTCTTGGTCACAGAGTTCTGCACTAATCTCCCTGCTTCTGCATCAGCTCCATCCCGAGTGACCTTTGACCCTCTTCACTCTCTTTCTTTGGGCCTACAGCCCCATGGACCTGCTGCTCTTTGTGTGGCAAAATTGTATAAAATCTAACTTGATGATTTTCAAGAGTTTAGCTGGATTGTAGAGTGGCACTCCACCTGAGCAATCCAAACAAGGGAATCGCTGCTTCAGCATCCCTATGATAGTCTGTAAATATAGATCCTTAACTATTGATGAAAACAAAACATATCTCATGAAGGTGTTGTGAACTTTGAAGATGCTGTGCTCTCATGAACTGGTCCTCCTCAACAAATGCATGCAGCACCATGGGAAGAATCAAAAGGACTCCCAACCTCTTAGATTTGTTAGCTGAAACAGGTATTGCAGCAGAAATTAGCCAGACTTCGGTAAAGTATGTCATCAAATTAAGGCTTTGATCAAAAAAGGCAACAACATAGAGGGGGAAAAGTGCAAAGGATGTGCAATGTACAAGCAGAGAAATGCTCATGGCCCAAAAATTAGACTTCAAAATACTCAATGTAACAAAAACAGTTAAAGAAAACCAAACCTGTTTCCCTGTTATGCGCCCATTTTACATGGGGGAGCTGCATTGTAAGGGGGGAGCTTTGCCAGAACTTGTGAAATTTAGTATGGGACCTCATTTGCCTAACTTTACCACTTACATGAGGCTTGCACCTGCCAGTAATGCAGCCTCTTTGTTCCCCTCAAAAACATGCATCAGAATATTAGGTACAAGATCGGATGAATCCAAAACTGTAAAATGTAAAAACGAATATAAAAAGGAAGAGAGTAGCAAAAGCAAGCGTTGGTCCCTTAGAGGCTGAGACAAGTGAAATTATAATGGGGAATAAGGAAATGGAAGAGACTTTAAACAAATATCTGTCTTCACAGTAGAAGACACAAAAAGCATACCAAAAATAGTGGGGAACCAAGGGGATAATAAGAGTGAGGAACTTAAAGTAATTCATATCAGTAGAGAAAAAGTACTTGAGAAACTAATGGAACTAAAAGCCGACGAATCCCCTGGACCTGACGGCCTACATCCTAGGGTTCTAAAAGAGGTGGCTGAAGAGATAGTGGATGCATTGGTTCTGATCTTCCAAAATTTCCTAGATTCCAGAATGGTCCCAGCGGATTGGAAGGTAGCAAATGTAACCCCGCTATTCAAGAAAGGAGAGAGAGAGAGAAAACAGGGAACTACAGGCCAGTTAGCCTGACATCAGTCATCGGGAAAATGCTGGAATCCATTATTAAGGAAGTGGTAACAGATCACTTAGAAAATCATAATGGGCCGAAAATTGATCCCGGTGCGCGAGAGTACGCAGTGCGTACTCTCGCGTATTCCCACTCCAATTGCCGGTTTTCTGCATGCCCTGCGCATGCGCTGAAAACCGGCAATTGCTCTTCCGAAAAGGGGGCGGGGCTTGAGTGCATCGCGTGCGCGCTACAGGCTGCGCGCACGCTGTGCACTTCATGCTTTGGACGCGCAGGTAAGTAGGGAAGATTTTGGAAATGTAAAAAGGAGAAGTAAGACCCGCTTTTAAGAAGGTAAGTAGTGAATTAAGTATTTTTTTGAATTTTTTTTTACAGGTATATCTTTTTTATAGACTTTAAAGACAGGTAAGTTTATTTTTATAACTTTTTAAAAGATTTAAAATTTTTTCAAAAATTTAATTTTTTATTTAAAATGGTTAATTTAATTAACTATACTTATTTTATTAATGTGATGGTTTTTTTTAAAAATTTAATTGAGGTTTAGCTGTTATTTTGGGGGGGTGTAAGATTCATAAGTCTCACAGCCATGTTATGAATGGAAGATGGTGTGCTGCCATTGGCTCTAACTGAGTCACGTGATCCCACAGCTCGCACGAATTAACTACGCCGCTGGGATACGCAAGCCCAGCACAGCTGATGTCTGGAACATCAATTTCGTGCGAGCTGGATCAGAAAAAGCATAAGCGAGGTGAGACATCGCGGGGAAGGCTTACCCACGCGGGAACAGAGCGAGATCAATTTCTGGGCCAATATGATTAGGCAGAGTCAACATGGTTTTATGAAAGGGAAATCGTGTTCAACAAATTTATTAGAGTTTTTTGAGGATGTTACTAGCAGGGTAGATAATGGGGAACCAGTGGATGTTGTATATTTGGATTTCCAAAAAGCATTCGATAAAGTGCCACATAAAAGGTTGCCAGGCAAGATAAGGGCTCATGGGGTATTAGCAAGGATAGAGGATTGGTTAACATACAGAAAACAGAGAGTAGGGCTAAACGGGTCATTTTCCAGTTGGCAGGTTGTAACTAGTGGGGTGACACAAGGATCAGTGCTTGGGCCTCAGCTATTTACAATCTATATTAATGACTTAGATGAAGGGACCGAGTGCAATGTATCCAATTTTGCTGATGATACAAAGCTAGGTGGGAAACTAAACTGTGAGGAGGACACAAAGAGCCTGCAAAGGGATATAGACAGGTTAAGTAAGTGGGCAATAAGGTGGCAGATGGAGTATAATGTGGGGAAATGTGAGGTTATTCACTAGGAATAATAGAAAAAGAGTATTTTTTAAAATGGTGAGAAACTATTAAATGTTGGTGTTCAGAGAGATTTAGGTGTCCTGTAAAGTAAACAGAAAGTTAGTATGGAGGTACAGCAAGCAATTAGGAAGGCAAATGGCATGTTGGCCTTTACTGCAAGGGGGTTGGAGTACAAGAGGAAGGAAGTCTTACTACAATTGTACAGGGCTTTGGAGAGAGCACACCTGGAGTACTGTGCACAGTTTTGGTCTCCTTATCTGAGAAAGGACATACTTGCCTTAGAGGCAGTGCAATGAAGGTTCACTAGATTGATCCCTGGGATGAGAGGGTTGTCCCATGAGGAGAGATTGAGTAGATTGGGCCTATACTGCCTGGTGTTTAGAAGAATGAGAGGTGATCTCATTGAAACATATAAGATCTGAGGGGGATTGACAGGGTAGATGTTGAGAGGTTATTTCCCCTGGCTGGAGAGTCTAGAACGAGGGGGCATAGTCTCAGGATAAGGGGTTGGCCATTTAAGGCTGAGATGAGGAGGAATTTCTTCACTCAGAGGGTTGTAAATCTTTGGAATTCTCTACCCTAAAGGGCTGTGGATGCTGAGTCGTTGAGTATATTCAAGGCTGAGACAGATAGATTTTTGGACTCTAGGGGAATCAAGGGATATAGGGACTGGGCGGGAAGAGGTCAAAGATCAGCCATGATCTTATTGAATGGCGGAGCAGGCTCGATGGGCCGTATGGCCTATTCCTGCTCCTAATTCTTATGTTATGTTCTTATGAATGAGATCAGGGGTCTGAGTTTCTGACTTCTGCCTACTGCCAGTGAGGTTCTGAGTTTTTGGAACAGCCTCAGAAAATCTAGGTTCTAGTTTCCACTTAAAATAGCAGATATAATCCATACTGTTGTAGGGACAAGGTTTCAACTGTAAGTGCATTACTGATCTCAGCCGTGTCATCGCAGAGAGCCATCAAGTACAGGCTCTGCATTTCCTCACCGGAAGGCTGGATTGAGCCACTCTCCTGCACCTTCTCGAGGATGGTCAAGCAATAGCACAGGCAGAAACCTGGAAGCAATACCCCTTCCTTGCCTTTTGGTTGGGTATTTTACTTGCCCAGGCAAATGAGATAGAGATAGGTTATTAGGATCGAAAAACAAATAAAAACACTAAACAACAGAAAATCTTTGCTGCTTTTGTAATCTTTGGTCAATCCATGGAATGAATGTATAAGAATTGGTTACTTTAAAGAGGCATTGTTTCCAAATAAAGCACCTTGCTTTACAAGTTACTCTATTTGTATACACAGGAGGGCATGCTGACCTGTTTGGTGACGTAATGCCATCAGCGTTTACATCTGCCAGTGGAATTTTTTTTAACATAATACTTTGAATAAAGATTAAGATCAAAACAATTTAATTTATTTTTTCCAATTTTTCTCCCTTTTCTTTCTTCTACTCCTGAAGTAGACAACACATGCAGGGGTATGGCGCTCTGACAGGAAGCAACCCTCCAGTAGTTTGCCCAAGTGTGTACTCTTCATGTGGTAGCCTGGGCATTAGGCATCACCTGGGCAGAGCAGAGAGAGGAAAATCTTGTGGGAGGATTTTATGCCCTTTACAGAACCTGCTGGATCTTCCTTTCACTAATTTAAATGGCAGGAAAATCAGACAGATTCTGCTACCAGCTTATGATCCTCCCCACAAGATTTTCTCCCCTGCACCCCACCCAAGCGACACAGTGCCTAGGCAGTAAAAATGAAAATCTACTCATTTGAATCTTGGCAGGTTGTTTGATCTTGGTGTACAGAAACAAGCCTAATCCAGTCCTCATCTGACTTGCATTTATTAGCAAAGGTTATTGGATACTGAAGAGGAGTGGATACCTTGGCTGCATCTTCCCTTCCCTAAACGCAGGGCACCGAGTCCCCTTTCACTGCTCCCACCACTACCCCGGTAGAGACCAGCTAACTCAGCCCTGACATAAGATCAAGTATGGGACCTTTTTTGCTCTGCATGGCTGAGCACCGCACAAGGCCAAGTGTTTACACACAGAGCCATTGGCAAAATCTGAAAACTACAGCAGTGGGTGGGATGGTATCAGAATGCATTAATGCATTGACAAGTGTTCCACTAAGTGGTGGGATGCAGGGTCATTACCTGGCCTGTTCAGTTCCAAATGCACGGCACAATAATGTGAAGATAAACCAAGTGGCTTCCCACATTAGGAAAAAAAAGGAAGGGAATCCACGGCTGTACCACTCTCGGGTAC
The DNA here is from genome assembly GCA_030390025.1 of Squalus acanthias. NCBI lineage: Eukaryota > Metazoa > Chordata > Chondrichthyes > Squaliformes > Squalidae > Squalus > Squalus acanthias. Next base: position 81,218,157 of record CM059435.1, on the reverse strand, counting down.
TTGCTAGGTGCTGAATAAGCAGATGCACGACAAAAGGTCGCTGGAAATGCATGTCATGGGAGTAAAGAAAAACAGTAGAAATAAAACTGGAGGATAATAAACCCTCCAACAATCTGCAGATACAGGATATTCTGAAACACAAGCTTTCGCTCAGTGACCAAGATGGAAGAGTATTTCTAAATACTTCCCCAACATGGCCAAAAAACTCATAAGTCGATTTTAACTCCAGGCTGGAAGCTGCAGGAGTGGACGGCAATCGCACGCAAGAGTCTTCATTGGCAGATTTTAACTTTGAATTTTGAATACCTCCGGTCTGTTGTTCGCCTGTTTCAGGTGGAAAGCAGCAGCTGGCCAGTTGGAGGGAGGTGAAGATCGGGCGGTCCAGACGCCGTCCACCAGCATCAAGAGAAGGTTGTGGCAACAAGCTAAGTCTGGGAGGGTGGGTGGAACGAGGATCTCGTGGCTGGGAAGGTGGGGCGGGGTGTTGGGGGAGAGCCCGGGGCAGCAAAGGCCGGAACACCTGCGCCTCCTGGCCCCACTCAGGAGTGGTTTAAAATGCCTTTGGGTTCCCATGTACGTCATGGGATCCTGATTGGCAGTTACGAATGAGGCTTCCGCTGGAATCCGGCGGGAGCCTCACCTGCCACCAAAAAGCGGCATTAAAATGGGGAATCGGTGGCAACAGAGCAGGAAATGGACCCACTCCATTTTAACTGCTCCCCTACTCCTTTCCCGCCGATCAGTAATGATATGGAAAGTTGTCAATGAAAATTCAAGTTTACATATTTTAATAAAACTGCCAGAAGCTGAAAATTTAATTCCATGCCAAAAGTCAATGCTAAACGCTGAAGTCGTACCCGAAAACATCTCCAAGAAGCTTAGTGTTGAAAGAGTTAAGATCAAGAGGCTATTGATACTTTCTAGAACAAAAGACTTCTCTAGTTTGAACTACTGGACTCTCATTATTAACATCTGTAACCACAGCAGAGACCTTCCGCTAGATCTTTAAACAAGTCAGCTCTTTATGCCATCCTCCGCCCCCAAAATGATCTGTTCTTGGCATCTGATCAACGTTCTTCTGTAATAACATTTGATCATCCCAGGACCATTAAAGAAAATTGCAAAGGAAGTGGGAACTTCTCCTGCTGGAAATCCAGAGATGATGTTAATCCAAGCGGTTTCTGATTTTCAACAAACTTTGGTCTCGCTTTGTAAACAGATCTCCAGAGTCTAAAGGACTCTGTAATACATGAAAGAGCAGAGCGCGTTGAATTAGTCATATTTAAACGGTGGGTCATCTGACAGCAATATTTTCCTCAGAAGATAACTCCTAACTGCAAAGGCTTATGCTAGGGTTTGTGAAAGTAATGTCACTGTTGCTCTGTGAATAGAGGGGCCTGTATATCTAATGTAACTCTATGAATGCTTTTATCCTAATCCACACACTCATTAGATTTCTGCTCTCTGGCAGTTTGACAGGTCATCATCTCTCTTCTGGAGTTCACTCTGCCACAGCTGATTTCATGTGAAGTGCACTGGGAATTCTTGGTAAGTGTAAGTGTCGATTGAGCATGCAGAACTACAAAAACCAAAACTGACCACAAACCTATGCAAAATAATACTAGCCAAGTCAACCCAACCCTTTGGAACACACACTGCCCAGACAAGTTCGAGGTAATTCACAGCAAGTTATTTAGGTCATGCACGGTTTTTTTCTTGAATTTTATTTTGAATGAACACAAACAATGATATGATCCACTGCAATCTGAATCTGATTTTATTCAGATGCACTTGGAATAAACCTCTCAGTGGAACTATTGGAAACACCGTCATTTAAAAAATATTCAACCAAGCCACAAAGGTCCGGTAGTTTTAAATGTTTGAACATTGACTGCCCTTTCATCTTGCAACGGTGCCACAGTACAGAGAAAAAAACGTGTTGCCAGCAAATGGGAACATGAGGGCGGCTGATCTCTGCTTCTATTACGAACAGGCAAGATTGTTTGAAAATGGTACTTGTGACAGTCTCCTGCTTTTCCCTCCTTTAGTATTTGTTTTATGCACCTTGGAAGAATGAAGGACTGAGTAAATGCTGCTGGGATTTGAAAACAGAATCCTCAGGTTCAAAGGAACAATCATCCTGCCGAACTATCTGGCAGTCACCCTGATCAAACAACTATAATGAACTAACAAATTATTTGCAATCCATTTCCGGAGGCTACATTTTACAAATGAGTACAATTTAAGTAAATTAGAGAACCTAGAAGACAATTTTATTCACCACATCTAGGAAACTATCTTCAACTCCTCAACGGCTTAATGGGTAAATGAGCTAACATGGGTGTTGTACTTGATGATAATGTTCAGAAGGTCCCAGATTTGACTTTCTGAACAGTATGACTCAGTACGACACCCATGTTAGACGAACTTATCCGAGGCAGCCTTTGGGATGCTACTGTTAGCCTCTGTACTCCTGGGATTCTGGCTTCCAGCTCCTGGTTGATATGTAATGACTTCTTCTTTTTCAAATATATAGTAACTGTCTTTTTTTTTCATTCTGGAGCTGAAATCTTAATTCGATGAAAAATGCATTATGAAGATGTTTAAGCAGCAAAAAAAACAAGTGACAAAAAATATTAGACATGCCAGATGCCAAGTCACACGGAAGTGTAATCATTAAGATGTTTCTAGTTCTTCTCCTTTTCTTTAAGTATTTCCATACCACACCATTTCCTGGCAGACAGACAACCTGCCCTTGGGTTTTTGTCAATGTTGCTCTTGAACTAGCCAGGAGGAGATGTACAGCTCTTGCCTGAGGAGCCTCACCTGCCTATAGGGAAACAATTGGTCTGTAGCTCCATACCGTCCCTTCTCCATCCCATGGCACAGCTGAGATCAGGAACCCACTGCATGAGGATATTTTGGGTGTGAACTTCCTGGCAGTGTAGCACGTACTATGACTAGTAACTGCTATCATCTGAGGAGGTGGGGAAGGTGTATATTCAGCTAGTAACAACAGAGTAAGAGGATGTAAAATGATATGACATATATCCCGAATTATAATACAAAATGTCATCCATTTAAAAAATACTTTTATTTGGTTGGTTGGTTGTCTTTCATGAACATGGTGACAGACTTGCCTGTCATTGTCTGGCACTGGAAATATCGTTTTGCTCGGTCTCTGCTCTCAGTAATTGCATGATTAATGTCCGTGCTGCTTCCTGCTTATTATCACGGTCCATCAGAGCAGAGGTTGACTCACCGGCCAGATGGGCGATGCTGGAACCTCCTGCTATCTAACTGAAAGTCTGCATCAATGATGGTCAAAATGTTTTACACGTTTCAGTTTGCGGCAGTTCTTGTGTCTTATGTAACACCCCAGCACAGCAATACCACACAGTTCATTGCACTGTAACACAATGCAATACAAATAGCGAAAAAGATACAGATTCATTGCATTACTTCCAAATCCACTGTATGTACTTGTGTCATGCAATGTTTTGCAGACTCTCTTTGTATATATTTACTTCTGTACAATTTGTTGAGATATTACAGAGGGGTACCTGGTGCAGTGGCTGCTTAGTATTGTTACAGTACTGGAACATATATTGGACAGTAAACATCCTTGTAAAACACAATGAAACAGTTAAAACTGCCCATCCAGTATGTGAACCAACACACATTTTATTCTCCAATCAATAATCCTCTTCTGCCCAAGGCAAACTCAGCAGAACTTGAATGGCAAGCTCAGCTAAGAAAGCAGATGAAAAGGGAAAAATATGAATTTAAATTTGTCGAACTATAAAAGCTTCCCTGGTGTTCTCAATAGCTACAGTGGATGAATTCATCACGTGTTGTGATACTGAGTCATACACAGCAGCAAGACTCCAGGTTCTACCCTTGGATTACTCAGTTGGCTGATCTCAGCAAGGGTATTGATATAGGCACAACAACCAGTGTCAGTTTCCATGGGTTACAGAGAGGAAAATTCAATGTCCCCATTCCTGATCACTACCCAATGACCTCCATTGGAACAAGCATATATGTGTATAATGGATAAGTGCAAGATTAGGGTCTGCAGTGATGCCCCGTTATTGTCTAAGGCCACACAGCAAGAATGGCTACTTGGCTGATGTACTGCAGGATTGTTTGCCCCAGCAGAACCGTTTTCATAAAAAGAGAAAAATCAAAAATAAACATGCGGATGGTGCTGGCTTGTCCCTAGGCTTGGGATCTGATTGAGCAGCAGGGTACATGAAGAGTCGGATTTTCCTCATCAACCCCTACAGGTTTGGGATTTTTGCTTGCCACCTCAATCCTGCCATGAAGAGACTGGAAGATGAATTGAAAGGACCACAGGAGTCCGAAGACTACAAGAGGTCATCCACTAAAAGTGGCAGCTGAGACCGAGGCCTTCAACAGGTAATGCAGATTTGGAAGGAGCGGAGGCCTCAACTTGGCCCTCTTCCTTCATTTCCAGCATGTGGGCCATTCCTGCTGCTAGCCTGGGCTAACCTGGCAGGGGAATAGGGGCAGATGGGAGGGAAATGGGCCAGCAACCTGGTCCCACCCCCACTGTCACTTGCACGCAGCGGAGGGGGGTGGAAGAAGCGACCACTGGCATACCCAGAGGGTTGGGAGGAGGGAAATTCAGGCCAGGGCAGTGAGGTGGTGATAGACCTTACTGACCAATTTTGCTCCTTTTGCATCAATTTTGGGCAGGATAATAGTTGAAAATCTATCCCAAAAAGTCTCAGGAATCTTATGGGGCAATTTTCAGGGATTTTTTTTGGTTACCTGGGTGTCTGACACACAAAAATCCATTAAAATATTTAAGAATCTCCAAATCAAGGTACTGAAAATTTTTAACCTGATCTGTAGGGTTTTGTGTTTACTCAATATGGAGTACACATTCTCTCCATGTAGGGCACATCTCACTTACCCAAGTCCAGAGAGCTTAGGTGCAGATTAGAAGAGCTTAGTTTGCACAGGGGTGCTGCTGGAGTTCAATCAGATAAAACAACACAGCTTACCAGAGTTGAATCCTGCTGCTTGTCCAGCTAGGACCATTGCAGCATTAACTAGTAGGGTTAACTGCAGCTGAGCAGAACGAATCCCAGCTCCAGTGATAGGTCAAACCCTCCAGGTTCTATTGGTGAGCATGTTGGCTGGTCAATCATTAGCAGTTGTTTGGAAAGGTCACTGATTTGACACTATAAGTAGCCACCTGTCCAGTTTTCAGGATCAACAGAATGAGGGGTTTTAAAATACTAAAGTGAGGTAAATAAAGAACTTAGTTCCAATGAAGCTTGCATTTGACGTCTACTCCATGGGATGCAGAGTTGGGTGGAAGTCTTTGGAGGCAGAGCCTCCAGGACTTCAGTGGTGTCTTGGGCTAGATTCCTTAGTGGCAGGCAGAGTTTTGGGGCAGGATCTTTGGGAGGCGCAACTCAAGAAAGTTGCATATTTCAGTGGAATCTGCTCCTGCACACCCATCTGTTTAATGAAGATAAAGGGGTGCAGCCTTGGCAGGTTTCACTGAAACTGTGAGAAAACTTGAAGAGCTGGGTTTTAATGAAAAACTTCTGAGTTTGCATACTGAATATGACAAAAAGATACGGAATATGACAAAAAGATAATGTACGAGACCATCTCAAATAAAATTTTCACTGACCAGAGTGGAATTTACCAAAGTAAGAAATCATAGTTGAAATAGCATAAAATACGATGTGCTGAAAGAAAATCCAGTGCAAGGTGCTACACCATGCGCAACTACTTGGAGAATTTACCCTATCGTGATCATTTGTGAATTGAAAGCTTTACAACTGGCAGTGCATTTTACAGACACAAGACAAAACTGACGCACGATTGCATCGGTTCTGTCCCAGACCTCATCGCAGCAGAAGCAGAATTACTTGGATCCAAATACTAATTTAAGTAGCTCCAGGAGAGGCAAGGCTGAATCCGTATTAAACCAGAACCTCAAATGATGGTCTGATGAAGTATCCTATTGAAACATTGACTTGTCTTTTCCCCTTTTAGCAGCTGATTATGCTGCTGTGTATTTCGAACATTTTCAGTTTGTAAAATACATGACACTGGTAATTATTGTCGCTATGTAATGCTGTATAACCATTTAACATGTTTGTGTGACATTCCTAAATTAAATGGGTTAACACCTCTGATAAAAGTGTGGAAAAAGAAATATCATACAAATCATTTATCTGCCATTATTGCCAACAGTAACTTCTAGCCTATTTTGCACTTATGACCTTGTCAAAAAGGTTTATGCTCCTGTACAGGAAATAAAAATCATTACAGACTGCTATTATTTAAAAAAAATCTAAATTGCATGAAAACATAAATGGCAATAACAGGCATAGGGAGTTGAAATATGTGCTCTCGGGTAGAGCTAACTGTGTGCAGTCTGGGTTTGCAATCTACTATCCTCCAAGTATTGTCACTGCTTCCACTTTCTGTGAATGTTGAGCACTCTAATGTAGGTGGGCTTTCTCATTAGTTACTGCATGGTAACAAGTAGGTAAATAAACTGAAAACAGCTTTCAAAATTACAGAACTTTCTTCAAAAGATTTACCAAATGTGACTTGCCTTCAACTAATCAGTGCTGGCGTCCTTGATCATCCCACACATCTCTAAATGCCCACTAATTTGATCTCGAATTCCAGATTCTAAGAGTGTCCCACAACTAATATTAGACTAACTGATCTATAGTTTCCTGGATTATCCTCCTCTTCCTTGAAGAGAGGTGTTATGTTGGCAATTCTCCAACTCCCTCAGAAACCCCTTTTCACCTTAAATAATCTATCAATTTTGTGCTCTATCTTCTCATATTTAAAGATTCCCCACTGCTGATCCATTGTCCTCTTTGCTAACTTTTCTTCCCATTAATCTGGGATAGATCCATTTTTATCACACTGAACTTTCCTTTTCTTCCCCCAGTCCAGCACCATTATTACTGACTGATAATTATCCTTTACTATTTTCACATCGAACATACTATGTTGTGGTTGCTAATTTTTCATTGTTCTTTGACTCTCACATCAGTTAGTTGTCCCACTTAATTTTCCATAATTAAATCAAGCAAAGCTTCTCTTCTAGATGGACGAGAAACATACCGATACAGAAATTTATCTGGGTTGGATTCTAAAAGTTGGATTCTGTGACAGAGTCGATAACCCCAATTGTAGCCCAGCCTGCCCGGCGCAAATGGAGTGGGCGGGTAGTTAAAATAGCGTGGGGTTGGGCAGGGGGGAAGGTTCATGCCACACGCCACTTTAACTGCAAGGATTCCAACAGTGTGGAGGCCACCTGCCCCAGGCATGTGGGGGCCTAAATAAAATGGGAAAGTCGTGGCCTGATGACATCACTGGCGCCATAACGTGATTTTCGCTCCCAGGATTAGGATGTTAATTGTATTCAAGTGGTGTATAGTAATTGGGTGTTAATTGTATTCAGGCGGTGGGTAATAATAATAATAATTGGGGACTCTCTTGCTCTCATATAGCGAAAGCTGCCGGTAATCAACATCAGCACAGAACAGGCCTAGGTAAGTTTTTTTAAAACATTTTCTTAAGGTTCCTTGTGGTCCAGGAGTGCTCCTTGGGCCTCCTCTCCCCCAGGCTTTCCCTCCCTCCTTCTCTGAGATGATCAACCTGGAACCTCGCCCCACACCTTGTCGAGGATAGTTCCCTTGGGTCCCTGAATATGCTGGACTTTTGCCCACTGGCTCTTACATCATTCTCAGCAGCTTCGGGCCGGAGACAGTGCAGAAATATGTAAATGAGGCCCGGGAGTTAAAATGACCCAGGCCTCACATTGAAGAGTCTGTGGGCATTTCCCTGCTGCCTTCCCCGAACGTGTCTCAAGTTAAAATCGGGGCTGATGAAGTGTTGAATAGAGGTAGATCAATGGACGTTAAATACATAGGCCCAAAAATTCGGCCGTTCTCGGGTGAGTACTCAGTGCGTACTCACCCGTATTCATTCCCGAAGTGCCGGTTTCCTGCATGCACTGCGCATGCGCGGGAAACCGGCACTTCCGGTATGGTGAAGGGGGCGGTTCCTAGGTGAACCGTGTGCGCGCTAGAGGCTGCACGCACGCAGCACACTTAAATTTTTTTTCAGGTTTCAACGCGAGGGTAAGTATGGAAGATTCTACGCTAGTAAAAAGGAGGCGTAAGACCCCTTTTGAACAAGGTAAGTAGTTAATTAAATATAATTTTAAATTTTTTTCAACAGGTTTATCTTTTTTAGATACTTTAAAGAAAGGTAAGTTTATTTTTATAACTTTTAAAAAGTATTTGAATTTTTTCAAAAATTTAAATTTTTGTTTAAAGTGGTTAATTTATTTAACTATAGTTATTTTATAAATGTGATGGTTTTTAAAAAAAAAATTATTTGAGGTTTATCTGTTCTTTTGGGGCCGATTTCAATTCACAGATTTGACAGGTCCTGTCAAATCTATGAATGAAAGATGGTCTGCTGCCATTGGCTCTCCATGGCCAACGTGATCCCAGGGGTCGCATCGCACTAACTGCGCCCCTGGAACACGCAAGCACTGCGCGCCGGCACTAGGGAGAGGCCCAGGACCCGAAGTTCCTGTGGGCCCAAAACACAACGGCAGGCGCGGTGGGTAAGAGCGCGCGCAAGCCGGACAGGCGAATTTCTAGGCCATAGATTTTCGGAAGATATCTGATAAGGTTCCATACAAGAGACTGTATCTAAAATTAAGGTTCGTGGAATTGTAGATAGCCAAATTGGATAGACAAGAAACTGGTTGGGAGGCCAGCAGCAGAGAGTTAGGATCAAAGGAATATTTTTGGATTGGCAGGTAGTGATAATTGGTGTCCCCAAGGGATCAGTGCTGGGGTCCTTGCTTTTCACTCTATATCTAAATGACCTGGATTTGTAAATGGAGGGGAATATAATCAAGTTTGTAGATGATACTAAGCTAGAAGGTGTAGTGCATTACAAAGAGCAGAAAATTATAAAAGGACATAGATAAAACAAGTGGGTGGCATAATGGCAGATACTGCTTTAGATAAGAAAATGTAAGGCATTTATCTGGATATAATAGCGGTTGGGAATATAATCTAAATGGGTAACCATTATGGAGAATTGACGAACCAAAGGCTTTAGAGGTCCAGATATATTTGCCATTAAAAGCTATCTTGCAGGTTTTTAAAATAATGATCAGGAAGGCTAATGGGATGATCAGCTTCATTGCAAGTGTTTTAGCATTTAAAAAAGGGAGGGAAGTACACCTGCACTTTTACAGAGTGCTGGTCAGACCTTAATTGGAATTGTGTTCAGTTTTGTATGTCCATCTGAGGAAAATTGTACTAGTCTTGTAGAAAGTTCAGCAATAATTCGCCAGGGACTGAGGGACTGAGTAAGGATCAGAGATTGAGTAAACTTGGGTTACATTCCTTGGAGAGGAAGAAGTTAAGGATGATCTGACTGGGATGTTTCAAATAATGAAGGATATTGACAGGATAGGTAAGGAATGACTCTTCCTTCTAAGGGAATCCAGAACAAGGGGAGATAATGGGGTAGATTTTTTAAAACCTCGCTTGTGCCAAGGTTTCTGTTCTATTGTGAACATGGAACAGAAAATTGTGGGTGTGTTGCCTGTGATTTTCCATCAATTGATGTCAATGGTCATAAAGTTGCAGATAAGAACATGGAAAATCTCCCCTAATATTAGGATTCCAGTTGAGCCAATGAAAAGCAAATCCAGGAAAAAGTGCTTCACAAAAGGAATGGGAGAATGTGGAACACACTGTCCCAGTAGGACATATATGCAAAGTTATTTGAGATAATTAAAAGAGATGGATACTATATTGTAAATCAAGGCATATAAAGAAAAGGCTGAGAATTGGGATAAAAAAGGAAGTGCTGCTACAGCTAACAAAAATGTTGAACCAGGCTACTGGGCTGAATGGCAAAATTGTTCCTATATGTCACTCTGGGCCAATGTTGTGCATCTCGTTGGAAGCTGAGGAACTGGACGACATTCAGGCTTAGGCTGATAAGTGGCAACTAACATTCGCGCCACACAAGTGCCAGGCAATGACTATCTCCAACAAGCGAGAGTCTAACCACCTCCCCCTGACATTCAACAGCATTACCATCGCCAAATACCCCACCATCAATATCTTGGGGGGTCACCATTGACCAGAAACTTAACTGGACCAGCCACATAAATACTGTGGCTACAAGAGCAGGTCAGAGGCTGGGTATTCTGTGGTGAGTGTCTCACCTCTTGACTCCCCAAAGCCTTTCCACCATCTACAAGGCACAAGTCAGGAGTGTGATGGAATACTCTCCACTTGCCTGGATGAGTGCAGCTCCAACAACACTCAAGAAGCTCGACACCATCCAGGACAAAGCAGCCCACTTGATTGGCACCCCATCCACCACCTTAAACATTCACTCCCTCCACCACCAGCGCACCATGGCTGCAGTGTACACCATCTACAAGATGCACTGCAGCAACTCGCCAAGGCTTCTTCGGCAGCACCTCCCAAACCTGCGACCTCTACCACCTAGAAGGACAAGGGCAGCAGATGCATGGGAACACCACCACCTCCAAGTTCCCCAAGTTACACACCATCCTGACTTGGAAGTATATCGCCTGTTCCTTCATCGTCGCTGGATCAAAATCCTGGAATTCCCTCCCTAACAGCACTATGGGAGTACCTTCACCAAACGGACTGCAGCGGTTCAAGAAGGCAGCTCACCACCACCTTCTCGAGCAATTAGGGATGGGCAATAAATGCTGGCCTTGCCAGCGACACCCAAATCTCATGAATGAAAAAAAGTACATTAATACCTTTAAAACAAAGTAAAATGTGAGAAGATAGACTGTACACAGGATCTTTCTTTAGATCTGGAGCTATTTGAACCCAAATTTTTTATTATGGATCAAATGAAATAAAGAAGATAATTGATAATATCACAAATCTTTTTTTTAATAGATAAAGGCAGTTACAAATTTAAGACTACTCACAGCAGTGAACAAATTAATTTCAATATGGTTCTTGCACTAATGCTGACACATAATCTAGCCTTTTCTATACAATAATGATGATGATTTATGACGATGGATTGTATTTCATTACAGAGGTTTTTGCAGAGTAGATTACTTTGGAGTCCTAAAAATCCTGTAATTCTGAATTTGAGGACCTTAACTCATTCACTTCTAAAGACAATGTTTGGCAATGAGTTTTTTGTTTTAGCACCACAAAGACACCAAACCGAAAGGTTCTTTTTTATCATGTTGGTCGTGTAATCCCAGTGTCTGATGGATGGTAGCTATTACATCTGGACACTATAAAAATGATACAAGTCATTCAAACTGGATCTGAAAGCACAGTAACAATTTCTTCAAAATCAAAAAGTTTGTGGTTTGGTGATGATTGGCAACCTGACAAGAGCAGGTTTAATAATGGCAACTGCAAACCATGAGATATATTTAGGTACAGGTTGTCACAACTCAGTCTATCGACCTCAATTTCTCAAACTTTATATTTGGCTGTTGGAATTACACATATGAAGCTGAATAGACTTATAGATCTAAAATATTGATATTGTACCACTCCACATTTTACAGCAACTGCACAGTAAATGAAGGTTGTTGCAAGCGACATCATAAGGGGTGCTTGGAGTGAACTGAGCTGACTGCTTTGTAATATTACATATTACAAAATGTAAGTGTAAACCCATCGATTGTTAAATAAACAGGACATAATACACTTGGCATAAACATCCCACAGTGAATTTGTGTATCAGCACTAGTAGCTGCCTGGGAAAGGTCACTGGTCCATCCTCTTGGCCGGTGTGGTGGTGGCACAGGAAGACCCAAGAAAGGGAGCAAAATACTTTAAAAATGGGAGTCCCAGCATTAGCAAAAGCTAACAAGGGTATAGAAGAGCGAGCAATTAGTTTTGTTTTGGTAAACTGATTCATATGATGTACTTTTATTGCTTCTTAAAGGTCCAACTGATTTTACATTCGAAAAAGGCGACACACGGCATAAATAAGTACTCATAGACTCTCTTCCCTACTATTTCAGTCTAATGAGCACAATATTGCATCTCCCTACTTTTTATCATCTAAACTTAAGTTGGGGTTAAATCCTCTATCATTTCATTACCAAGTCAATCAATGTTTAAAAATTATATGGTTCTCCAGCAATGAAAATTAAATGCTTCAGTTAGTACGGAAGCACAGTATTCTGATTTAATCAACTATAATTCCTCATAAGGAAAGCATTAGATTGAGTTCATTGTGATGGAAAGTTGCAGACGGCAGCTTGTGCTTGGTTTCAAGACAGTACAAAAGCAGCATACTGTTTGCTTCTTGAAAAAAGGGCAAGTCTACCAATTTTTTTAAAAACTCACAAACCAATCTGCCTGCCAATTGCTGTGACCCGTGGGCTGCTGTGTGCTGGAGAGGTTCAGCTTGTAACAATATAATTTTTCTCCATATGGGCGGCAAGATTTTGTCTTCCTGCTGGTTTGATTACTTCATTGTGGCAGGGTTTCCCAAGTGAAAATGGTCCCAGATGGGACACATTATTCAAAGTGCTTGATTGCAAAATTCTGTCCAATGAACTATCAGCATACTTTGTGCTTTCTAACTCTGTCAACCCACCAGACAAAGATGAGATGGGGGAAGCAAATATCTGGAAAGATTTGTGGTCAACAGCTGGGAGGACATAGGGTTGATGACCTAGAGCACATTCAGAGTGACAGCACGCAAGGTCTAGAGAAATATATGGTGGATGAGTAATGGTTGATGAGTAATGGTTGATGAGTAATGGTTGAAATTGATCTCTGGCATTAGTGTTCGGTTAGGATTCTGTTTACTTGCAGTGCATCAATACAAGTTAACAATAGGGATTTTAGGGACGAGAAGCCTTACTAAAGTCAACATATAATCACAATTCCTCGTGACTGACACTGCAGATGAATGGTCCTGGCCTTTTACAGAATAACCTGTTTAGGAAAAGCAATGGCAACAGCATGTAAAGTCCACCATTATTTTATAATAAACAGTATTATCCACAATTTCAATACTAGGCTCTTCTTACGGAAATATAAGATCCCTTAGTGGCCTGGTCACAAGGACAGAGTCATTTTTAGGAACAGGAAAAGGCCACTAGGCCATATAGATCAACTTTAACTACTTGTCGTCTTGTTCTATTCCTCAATCTTTTTTCGCTGCAGAAATGCATCCATCTCTTGGACCCATTTATAGCTTTTGTTTCAATGGCTTTCCAAAAGCTTATTACTGTTTGGGTGATTAAGGTCTGCTTGACCTCCCTTCCTACTCAAAACTTACTGGGGTAGAATTTCCGCAAACTTTTCCCGATCGTCCGCTGTAGCTTTTGTGGAAACGGCTGTTTACGCTGTTTCTCTGGGGTTTATGCTAATCTTCCATTGAAGTTACAACAAGAAACATAGAAAAATAGAAGCAGGAGTAGGCCAGTCGGCCCTTCAAGGCTGCTCCTGAAACTGGGAGAACCTCATGGGAATTCTAAGTGATTAACGTTTAACTTATGTCCCATGGTGTTTGACCTCTTACCATAGCGAATAATTTACCTGCATCAAATTTATCAATTACATTCATTATCTTGAAAATTTAAATTATAAAGAAAGACTTGCATTTATATAGCGCCTTTCACGACCACTAGACATCCCAAAGCGCTTTAAAGCCAATGAAGTACTTTTGAAATGTAGACACTGTTGTAATGTAGGAAACACAGCAGCCAATTTGCGCACAGCAAGCTCCCACAAACAGAAATGTGATAATGACCAGATAATCTGTTTTAGTGATGTTGGTTGAGGGATAAATATTGTCCACCGGGGATAACTCCCCTGCTCTTCTTCGAAATAGTGCCAAGGAATTTTTACTTCCACCTGAGAAAGCAGACGGGGCCTCTGTTTAACGTCTCATCTGAAAGACGGCACCTCTGACAGTGCAGCACTCCCTCCGTACCGCTCTGGAGTGTCAGCCTAGATTTTCGTATTCAAGACTCTGGAGTGGGACTTGAACCCATAACCTTCTGACTCAGAGGCGAGGGTGCTACCAACTGAGCCTCGGCTGACACTCACCAGAGGAAATAGTTTATCTGTATCTACCCTATCGAATCCCTTTCTCTTTTAAAACCTCAACTAGATCACCCCTTAACCTTTTAAATTCTAAAATCATATTGAAGTCTCCTTTTGATTACTAAAATTGCACATATTCCAGAAGATAGTTTAACATCTCATGCTGCAACTATACAAACTCTTTCGATCTGTATTCTTACCCCTAATGTAACTCTGTACTTAACTACAGTTTAAAAAAAATGTTGATAAGGACTGAGCTCACAATTTCATGGATGCATTTCTTAATCAGCATGCAATACGTGGGAACACAAATACAGGAGTAGGCCATTCAGCCCTCTCAAGCCTGTTCCACTACTCAATCAGATCATGGCTGATCTGTGCCAACATTTACCTGCCTTTGATCCATACCTCTTCCTACACTTACCCAACAAAAATCTACCGATCTCAGATACGCTCCACTTGCCTGGATGAGTGCAGCTCCAACAACACTCAAGAAGCTCGACACCATCCAGGACAAAGCTGCCCGCTTGACTGGCACCCCATCCACCACCTTAAACATTCACTCCCTCCACCACCGGCATACCGTGGCTGCAGTGTGTACCACCTACAAGATGCACTGCAGCAACGCGCCAAGGCTTCTTCAGTAGCACCTCCCAAACCCGTGACCTCTTCCACCTAGGACAAGGGCAGCAGGCGCATGGGAACACCACCACCTCCAAGTTCCCCTCCAAGTCACACACCATCCTGACTTAGAAGTATATCGCCGATCCTTCATCGTCGATGGGTCAAAATCCTGGAACTCCCTCCCTAACAGCACTGTGGGAGTACCTTCACCACAAGGACTGCAGCGGTTCAAGAAGGCGGCTCACCACCACCTTCTCAAGGGCAATTAGGGATGGGCAATAAATGCTGACCTTGCCAGCGACGACCACATCCCATAAAAACAAATTTAAAAAATATATATATTCTTCATTTATCATAACAGCAACTGAGTTGCATTACTTGGTAACTACAGGGAAATGCACTTTTAGCCAGTCATCTAACAAGGATGCGCACTGGTTGTAACATAAAAGAAGCTGGTGTAAAGCCCAGACAAAAAAAGCTAATCTTGTAAAGTTCAAATGTATTCTGAAGGCCTGCTGTACTGCCATTCACACTTTAATGATTGGTTTGCAATCATTAAAAGCTGCACTGGTAGTGGGAGTCTGGCAGACAGCTCTCATTGCTTACCTCCAACTTCAGGGCAATTTGACAAAGGACACTTGCCTCAAGTTTGCACCATTGTGAAAGGAGAACCTGCTCGTGGATCATCTAATGCAGTATAAAAGTGGTTTTAATCCACACTTCCTTCCGACATGCCTCATTGTTTATTTAACTCTTTTTCATTTTTTCTTTCATAGCCAGCCTAGATGTGCGATTTGAGGTTGTCATTTTTTGTTTTCTCTCTCTCTCGACAGACAGGAAATGCCAAGGAGATGGACCTTTCTCATCACCCGCAGAGGTAGTGAAAACCCTAAGGTTTTAACAGAGGGGTTTCACTATTGCAATGGTTACTAGAATAGCCCTGGCTTCACAGCAAACTCTTGTGATGGTGGATGGATTAAACTGGATGTTATTTAAGTGGAAGAAAAGCTGGTTATTCTCACTCTTCAATGTCAAGCAAGAGAAATGTTGGGGAGCACTGGATAGTAAGATGCAGGTGTGGGAGTACCATCTCAGGAGTGACACTACTGTTAGATGCCGGGTTCTTGGTAATCCTTATACAACATATTGGGGTAGAGTTTCTGCTCTGGGTGCAATTACTAATTCCGGCGCAAAACTTAATTTTTCAAAAAATTTAGCTTTAAAAAATATTCCTTGATATATTTAAGAGTGGTAACTTGGTAAAGTTTGATTAATACAGCTGAAAATGGGCTGTAACAAAAAAATAAGCATTTTAAATCACAGTGTCAATCCACCACCTGTCAGTAATCCAATTTTAAATGACTGAAAATGACGTTTAAAAAAATATACTAAATTATTTTCTAATTTGATTGGGGTACAGCAGTCAGTTCCTTAGTAAATTAAAACTTTAAATTCAAAACCTTACAAAACGTACCTATTAGTGTTCTTGCGCCCAAAAGATCCAGCTGAATTTTAGCGCCTCCTCAAAGGCCTGCATATGAGCACAATTAGCGGAAATCCCAATGGTGATTAATTCACCCAGGGAAGTGACCAGATTTGTGGGCGATGCCTGCTCTTTTTTGAAATCTATGTATAAATACATTCTCAATCATCTATTACTTTTGAAGATTTAACCTCCAACTTGATATACAGATATGGGAACATAATTAATTTATCTAGTACTTCAATAATAATGTCATGAAATTTGCAGTGGTCTGCTTTTATTAAAAAAATGTACAGTAGGAGAGTCAATAGGACTCCTTCCCCCATTCCCATTCCCAGTAGCAAGCAAAGCTTTCCAAACCAATGGAAAGGTTCTCTGCAGGCTCTGATCCAAGAGAGGGCCAAGGCAATTTGAGTAGTGGGACTCCCGACCATTGAAAGCTGATGTCATGTTTCCATAACCCATTCCTCAGAACAGTGAGAAAATGGCAGCCCCAATCAGGAGGCTTGCCATGTCGTGGCAAACTACTGCTGAAGGCATTTGACCCCTTGCTGGGTTATGGTTACGGTGCCAGTATCACTCCAATTGGCCATTATGCATGCAAGAGCTTCGACAATGGGTGTTCAAAGGCTATTTGACTGGAGGGCATCACAACTAAGCTCAATTCACTTCTCGCCTAATATTCACACACTTGCGGTTCAGGAGCAGGAATCCTGTCCAATTTTGGCTCTTCCTAACTCGGGGTGCTGAACCTAACTGTATGGCTCAACTGTTGCCAGCATCAGCTCACTTAGCATAGAGCGGGGATCAAACCTGGATCTGGCTGTCCCTGGGTAGATTGAGTGAGTCATTGGGGAATGTGGTGCCCCGATAAGGCATGTTGTTGGAACAGAGTGGAGGGAGTTTTACTCAGCCTTTGGTCAGGCTCTATCTGACCTGGAAATGCTTGATGTAGACACAGTGCCAAAAATGATAAAGTATTCCATTCTTGAACTCTGACAGCCCTCACCTTAATGAGCACAAAATAAACAAAAGTGAAAAAAAAGTCAAACATACCAAGTATACAGCAACCAGTAGCATGCTAGTGAGTGGGACCGACTCCCAAAGCTTAGCATCACCCGAGCGTTATCTGGCTCCATGAAATGTGTGTATGTTCCATGAAAATTCAGAAAAGTCTTGACAAGTAAAATTCTATTAAAAATGAGCCCTCGGGAGGTGGATGTAAGGGGCTCAAGCTCATCTGACATTTCTCTTTAATCTCAAATTGGTTGACATTCCTCTATAAACAAGGTTATTCATTACTGTTGACTAATTACTATTTTATACAAAGTCTATATTCAGACCTTGCTGTTAAATTCTATCATTTACAAGGGATGGGAAAAGGGTTCGTGTTGGGGAACACGCAGCTTTGCACATTTATGTTAAAACAATGGTACTTCTTATTGTCTTCCAGAATTTTTTCCGACCTTACAAAGGAAAGGCTCCCCATGCAAATATAAAATATTTCAAAATTAGCTCAAATTAGCTCCCTTTCATTAAAAAACTGTATAAATCCAATTTGTTGCTCCTCCCACATTTGCATTCTCGGAATTTTGTGTGCTCGTGGTGTCTCAAAATAGATTTAATGAATTCTCTAATAAACACTAAAGTTCAAGAATGATAACAGCTAATGATAAGAGAGCTGTGGAGAGAGACTGCAGTTCTAAAAAGATTACAGAAGCTCACCTAATTACTTCGTAACTAAATGCACCAAATGTGCTACTGAGCCATAAAGAGCTGGGAAGGTTATTTCCTAGTCCGTGTTGACATGTTCTCAGTTGGGATATTGGTGGTGCTTTATAATTAGCTTTATTATCCCTGGGCTAAGCAGGAGCAAAATAGCACAAGGATCCCACTCCTGTTTGCTGTCCAGTGATGTTTGCTGTAAATTCAAGTGTAAATCAGGTGCGCAGCAGGCATGGGATGCACTGCCACTGTCAGAAGGAGTCGACATGGAGCCCTGAGCCATTTTGGTGGGCAGCCCTCAGTTATATTAATTTGGCAAGCTGCCAGCGTGAAACGTGTTCCTTACAGGCAGCTTGCCAATCTGTGAGTGGAAAGTCCAGAAGGGCAACTGATTTTGAAGGGCCTGTAGGAGCACCTTAAAGGGGAGAGGATGCATTGCGAGTGAAAGGAAGCACCATTTTAAAGTAGCAAGCAAATGTTTTGCAGCACCTACAACAGTAAGGATATTAACGCTCAAAACCCACAAGCAATTGACTAAAAATGAGTGCCAAAACTGTGTTCAGCTTTCCATTTAATAAAAAAATTAAACATAGTTCCATTCTTCCACCTTGACATAGCCACCTATTTTCATAGAAAGAAAGACTTGCACTTATATAGCGCCTTTCACGACCACCGGACGTCTTAAAGTGCTTTACAGCCAATTAAGTACTTTTTGAAGTGTAGTCACTGTTGTAATGTGGGAAACGCGGCAGCCAATTTGCACACAACAAGCTCCCACAAACAGCAATGTGAAAATGACCAGATAATCTGTTTTTGTTATGTTGGTTGAGGGAGAAATATTGGTCAGGACGCCGGGGATAACTCCCCTAACTCTTCTTCGAAATAGTGCCATGGGATCTTATACGTCCACCTGAGAGAGCAGATGGGGCCTCGGTTTAACGTCTCATCCGAAAGACGGCACCTCCGACAGTGCAGCACTCCACTGGAGTGTCAGCCTAGCTTTCTGTGCTCAAGTCCCTGGAGTGGGACTTGAACCCACAACCTTCTGACTCAGAGGCAAGAGTGCTACCAACTGAGCCACAGCTGACACATTAATATAAAAACTGACTTGAAAATGTGTTAGGCAATAAAAAATATAAGCAAGCCATCAAAATGGCTGATACTAAATCAACAGAAGAACAGCCTATCAAGAATGTGGTGGCCGCAATAGGCAAGAGTATAGCGCTGTAGTCTAAATGCTGTGCCTTTTATGCTCTTTTTTTCATTCGTTCCTGGGATGTGGGCGTCGCTGGCAAGGCCAGCAATTATTGCCCATCCCTAATTGCCCTTGAGAAGGTGGTGGTGAGCCGCCTTGTTGAACCGCTGCAGTCTGTGTGGTGAAAGTACTCCCACAGTGCTGTGAGGGAGGGAGTTCCAGAATTTTGACCCAGCGACGTTGAAGGAACGGCAATATATTTCCAAGTCAGGATATGTGTAACTTGGAGGGGAATTTGGAGGTGGTGGTGTTCCCATGCACCTGCTGCCCTTGTCCTTCTAGGTGGTAGAGGTCACGGGTTTGGGAGGTGCTGTCGAAAGGTGCATCTTACAACCCAGATGCCAGTGAATCTACTGGACCAAACTTTCCAGAATTCAGTACTAATTGGATAATGTCACTTACTACAGACAGTTCAAGATGGCTGATTATAGGAAAGGAAAAAGTCCTACAGGCACTGTTAGTGTAAACTTCCTCCTTCTCTATCACTCCATCAAATTCTATATTAGATAGCAAGTTTCATTATTAGCACACTGTTTAATAAAGAACATTTAATATCTGCTTTGTCTTTTTTTAGTTCTTGTAATGTATTTTGTTCAAAGAGTAAATGCTGATGACATCAAATCAATTGGGTTAGATGAGTTACTTAGCTTCTCATTGTGAAGATGTTAAAATAAAGCACATTTTAAATCATAAGCTATCTGAACCATTTTGGTTCATAACAAATACGCCTCTCCATTAGCTCATTCTTCTGCAAGCTCCACACTGGTATCAGCTCCTACTTCTGAAGGCTGCATCTCATCAACAACTTCTCTTTGTAAAGGCTGCACTCCTTCAACAGCTTCTCTTTTGAAAGAGTACACCTTACCATCAGTTTCTCCTTCTAAAAATTGTAGCTCACCATCACTCCTCCTTGAAAAGTCCCTTGTAAAGGCAGCATCGCCTCACAACATAGGAACATAGGAACAGGAGTAGGCCATTTAGCCCCTCGAGCATGTTCTGCCATTCAATGAGACCATGGCCGATCTGCAACTTAACTCCATATACCCACCTTTGGCCCATATCCCTTAATACCTTTGGTTAACAAAAATCTATCAATCTCAGATTTAAAATTAACTGATCTAGCATCAATTGTGCTTTGCGGAAGAGAGTTCCAAACTTCTACCACCCTTTGTGTGTAGAAGTCTTTTCTAATTTCAGTCCTGAAAGATCTGGCTCTAATTTTTAGACTATGCCCCTTAGTCCTAGACTCCCCAACCAGCGGAAATAGTTTCTCTCTATCTACCTTATCTGTTCCCCTTAATATCTTGAAAACTTTGATCAAATCACCCCTTAACCTTCTAAATTCCAGGGAATAAAACCCTAGTTTGTGCAATCTCTCCTTGTAATTAACCCTTGAAGTCCAGGTATCATTCTGGTAAACCTACGCTGCACTCCCTCCAAGGTCAATATATCTTTCCTAAGGTGTGGGCCCAGAACTGCTCACAGTATTCCAAAGTGAGGGCTAACCAGGGTTTTGTTTCTAGAGTCCCCTTGCTCTCAACTTCTTCTTTCACAAAGTTTGCCTTGCTCTTTTAAAAATTTACTGGAAATAACTTTTTTAAAACATAAAGCAAATGTTTACATTTTGTTTCGGCCATTTATTGCATTTGAACATTCTTGTTCTAAGTACTGACCATACATTCTGGGACAATGGCTGGGCCATGGAATGGGAGAGAAATGAGTCAACATCAGAAGATACAGAACTGAATTTTCCTCACCGGCGTAATCGCCAGCCAAAGTGTGGTGGGGCAGTACTACAGCCTGATAGAGAGACCTGGCACTGACCCCACCGAATTTTCCCAAGTCAGCTCAATTTAAATACTTCTGATGGCTCCTGGCAGTATTGCCGCTTGCACTTGGGAGCTCAGCGCTGGGGGAAGTGGGAAATGGTTGCTGCTGCAGGATTCCAAAACCTGCAATAGCTTGACGGGTCAGGCAGCATCCCCAGATGTCAATGTAAAGCTGGTTCAGATTTTCTTCGGAAATTCCTGCGGTAACGGTATAAAAATCATGCATGCCTCTCACTATTAAAGTGCCTATTGTGGCGATTTAAATTTAATTCTAACTTTTTGTGTATAGCAACTCTGGATGGCTATTGTATCTTGGTGTGAGTTGCACCCAGTGTCACTGGGGTGGTAATGATGGATTAAAGATTCTTTATACCAGTCTGACTTTTCAAAGGATGGTGACTCCCTGTATATACTGGGTTTTGATGACAAGATCCCTTTGTAAAAGGTGATTTTTTTTTTACGTCCAGAAACAAAACAACCTACAGTTTCCAAACTTATTACCTTATAACCAGTCCCCTACTTGTGGCTAACCCAAAGCAGACACAAACTATATTTGTTGGTACCTGGTTTTAATTACTGTGCCTACCTAATCAAATAACCCCATTTCTGTAGGTAAAATGATAATGAGCTGCCAGGACCAACTGGAAGTTTGCATAAAACAGTTTAAATGAGCTATTAAATTACTATAAACATAAGGTTTCTTTGAAAAGGGATCACTAATATATTTCCCCTAAAGCTAAAGAATAACACTGTGCATTTACCACTTTAGAACTTATGATTAATGCTATTTTAATGTTTTTTTTCTTATTTTCACAAACTTTTTAACAGTTGCATTACCAAGGCCGCGATTTCTCCGACCGAGGCGGGTCTAGGGCGGCCGGGGTCGGTGTCGCGGTCCCAGCCCGCTGCCTACTGCAACCCACACTCTCCAAGTGATTTTACGTTGATTGGGCTTGTTAAGCCTGCCCTGAGAGGTTCCCGGCCAATTAAAAGGAAGCGGGTCTGATGACGTCATTTGATGACACGTCATCAGCTGGTTTCCTTAAAGGGGCCATGTCCAAATTGATTTTGACAGTTATTCTGTCAGTGTTCTACAGCATTGAGGTGCTGCAAACACTGATGAGCACTGCACAAAGGTGCACGGCTGCACCCAGGCTCTCCCATGACTCCCTCCATATGCTTATGGAGGGAGTCACTGCAGGCAGGGAGGTTCTCTTCGATAATAAAGCATTATCGGGTCTTGCTCTCGTCTGCCAAAATTGCTCACTATTCCAGAATCATTCTGGAATGCAAAGATAATCCCCAGCTCCTATTCTCTACTGCTAACCGTATTCTTAAACCCCTCTCCCATGTCTCCTCCACCCTCATCTCCGATAACAAGTATGAGGAGCTCATGGACTTCTTTGTCTCTAAGATTGAGACCATCCGTTCAGCTGCCTCTGCCACTTCCCTTCCTTCCCCTAGCCCATTGGGCCAAACTTCCTCTAAGGTTCCCCCCTGCCCTAGCCCTGAACTCACATCTTTCTCCAGTTTCTCTCTGATCTCCCCTCATGACCTCTCCACACTCATCTTGTCCATGAGACCCACCTCCTGCTCCCTCGACCTTATTCCCACCAAACTGCTGACCACCCAACTTCCTTTTCTGCCTCCCATGTTAGCTGATATTGTTAACGGTTCTCAGGTACTGTCCCCCTCTCCTTCAAATCTGTCGTCATCACCCCTCTCCTCAAAAAAACAACCCTTGATCCCTCCGTCCTTGCAAACTACCGCCCCATCTCCAATCTCCCTTTCCTCTCCAAAGTCCTTGAACGTGTTGTCACCTCCCAAATCCGTGCCCATCTTTCCAGCAATTCCATGTTTGAATCCCTCCAATCAGGTTTCCGCCCTTGCCACAGTACCGAAACGGCTCTCATCAAAGTCACAAATGACATCCTTTGTGACTGTGACAAAGGTAAACTATCCCACCTCGTCCTTCTTGACTTGTCTGCAGCCTTTGACACGGTTGACCACTCCATCCTTCTCCAACGCTTCTCCACCGACGTCCAGCTGGGTGGGACTGCACTCGCCTGATTCCATTCTTGTCTATCTAATCATAGCCAGAGAATCACCTGCAACGGTTTCTCTTCCCGCTCCCGCATCGTTACCTCTGGTGTCCCCCAAGAATCTATCCTTGGCCCCCTCCTATTTCTCATCCACATGTTGCCCCTTGGCGACATCATCCAAAAACACAGCGTCAGTTTCCACATGTACGCTGACGACACCCAGCTCTACCTCACTACTTCTTCTCTTGACCCCTCCACGGTCTCTAAATTGTCAGACAGCTTATCCGACAACAGTTCCGGATAAGGAAAAATGTTCTCCAATTAAATATTGGGAAGACCGAAACCATTGTTTTCGGTCCCCGCCACAAACTCCGTTCCCTAGCCACTGACTCCATCCGTCTGCCTAATATCTGTCTGAGGCTGAACCACACTTATCGCAACCTTGGTGTCATATTTGACCCTGAAATGAGCTTCCGACCACATATCCGCAGCATAACAAAGACCGCCTATTTCCACCTCCGTAACATCGCCTGTCTCCGCCCTTGCCTTGGCTCATCAGCTGCTGAAACCCTCTTCCATGCCTTTGTTACCTCTAGACGTGACTATTCCAACGCACTCCTGGCTGGCCTCCCACATTTCACCCTACGTAAACTTGAGGTCATCCAAAACTCAGCTGCCCGTGTCCAAACTCGCACCAAGTCCTGTTCGCCCATCTTCCCTGTGCTCGCTGACCTACATTGGCTCCTGGTCAAGCAGCGCCTCGATTTCAAAATTCTCATCCTTGTTTTCAAATCCCTACATGGCCTCGCCCCTTCCTATCTCTGTAATCTCCTTCAGCCCCACAACGCCCCCCACCACGAGATATTTGCGTTCCTCTAATTCTGTCCTCTTGAGCATCCCTGAATATAAACGCTCAACCTTTGGTGGTCGGGCCTTCTGTTGCCTGGGCCCTAAGCTCTGGAATTCCCTGCATAAAATTCTCCGCCTCATTACCTCTCTTTCCTCCTTTAAGACGCTCCTTAAAACCTACCTCTTTGACCAAGCTTTTGGTCACCTGCCCTAATTTATCCTTATGTGGCAAATTTTTTGTCTTACAATATTCCTGTGCAGCGCCTTGGGACATTTTACTACGTTAAAGGCGCTATATAAATACAAGTTGCTGATGTTGTTATGGAGGGAGTCACAGCACACAGGGAGGTTCTCTTCCCTTCCTATGGGCGGAAGAGATCTCCCCAGGAAATTAGCGCAGCCTGGCTGAACATTGCACTGGAGGGCACAAGCAGGCATGTCATTAGGAGGACCAGGCTGCAGTGGTGCAAGCCTTTGAATGATCCCAGTAAATCATGGAACGTTTCTGCCAAGCCACACTCAACCGCATCCTGCTGTGCCACTCATCACATCCACATCACTCTGCCTTCCCTACCCTACTCCTGCACATCTTTACTCACACCAACTTACCTTGCACCTCCACCCATCCCTCTCTATCTACATTATCACTTCCCCATTTCACTAGCCACCCCTCACACTCACCCGCATCCTACTGCAAGCATACCAACTAACAACACACAAGGGTAGGAACTTGGGTGGTTCAGCCAATGTTCATGTGAAGTTTCTGGTAATGTGCTGTCAAACAATGACACCTTGGCTCAGTTGGTAGCACACTCGCCTCTGAGTCAGAAGGTTGTGGCTTCAAGTCCCACTCTAGGGACCTGAGCACAGAAGGCTAGGCTGACACTCCGGTGGAGTGCTGCGCTGTCAGAGGTGCCGTCTTTCGGATGATACGTTAAACCGAGGCCCCGTCTGCTCTCTCAGGTGGAAGTAAAAGATCCCATGACACTATTTCGAAGAATAGCAGGGTATTTAATCCCGTTGTCCTGGCTAATATTTATCCCTCAACCAACATAACAGAAAACAGATTATCTGGTCATTATCACATTGCTGTTTGTGGGACCTTGCTGTGCGCAAATTGGCTACCGCGTTTCCCACATTACAACAGCGACTCCACTTCGAAAGTATTTCATTGACTGTAAAGCGCTTTGAGACGTCCGGTGTTCGTCAAAGGCGCTATATAAATGCAAGTCTTTCTTTTTTTTTTTTACATTTTCAGCACTTTGCTTTCTTGGACAGATTTCTGTGCACCTTTGGAAGTGACTTAGTGAGTTGTAGGGAATGGTGAGACAAAACGGTACCCGCCCCCCCCCCCACCGCCGCAATGGTGACGAGTGTGAAAGGAATGGCTTGGGCATTGTAGGGATGCTTTATGGTGCTGGTGTGGGGTGGTGCCAACCTGGCGCATCATGTGGCATCCAGGGTGTACAGCATCAAGTGAAGTAAATCTGGCCATGGTGAGGCCATCCCTGGAGTCCTGGGCAGCAATGTGCTTGGGTGTTGATATCCTGTGTCCTGTGCAGCATTAAGTGATTGCGGAGAAGGTTGGTGTTGTTGTTGGTGCTGCTGGTGTGCCCGGTGATGCTGGTGTTGGGGCTGATCTTGGTGAGATTCTGAGGACCAAGGTGAGATATTTTCAAGGGCAACGATGCTGATGGAAGAGATGGCAGGTGAGGTTGCGATGACAGAAGCGATCTGTTAATGGTGAGAGAGGTTGTTCCAATGAGGCGGTACTGGTTAGAGAGTTTGCTCCAAACACTTGCAAGCTGCAGAAAGCTCAATATGTCTTCTAAATGCAGTAACCAATAGTTTCTGAACTTTGAAAGTGAACAGCTGGAACATGGGATCTTTCATACAACTTTGGCAGCTGTCAGGTCATGAGATAATTCAATGCTGAATCCACTCATGACATGCTGAGCTGACGTATTCCCCGAGCAGCGGGTAACCCGTGGGGGAGCACGTAAAATTGAAATGTAGGCTTAAAATAACAGTTCATTGGATGTTAACAACCCATGATGTGAATTACCTCCCCTGCCACTTGGTGTCAGGTCTGTTCAACGCCGACAGACCCGACACCTGGGAGACTCGCGTGGAGGCGGGTTGACAGCGGGATCACTACCTGCTGTCAATCTTTGCTATTTTGATAGCGGACCCGCCTCCGAACCCTGGCAAAATTTAGTCCCATGTCTCTTGCACAGCAAGCAGATGTTCTAACAATTGCTGAATATGCAGGAACATCCCTTGAATTTCCAGGAGCGACCCCCGGGATACTCATTCTGATCTGGCACTGATTTTGTTTGCTCTTGATGAAAGCTGACCTTGGTTGCTTTTAAAAATATAAACATATATCTAAGTAATACATATCCACTGTATAAATGCACAAAACATGTCTCCAATTCAGGGGCGGACCTTGATACAAAATATTCCATGTGCGTACAAATGTCCCGTAAATATGTGCTTCAGTGGAGCATTTCACATCACACTGGTGGGAGGAACGATGGCTCAGACAATGCCTTTTTGAAGAAGGGGTTTCACTGCTGAGATGTCTTACAGTGAGATTACAAATATTTTCACGAGCAAGACTCATTGTGGCAGTTCACGAGTGGCTAAGCCAGTAGCGAACTAGCACCAACCTCACAAATGGGAATATTTATCAATTCTCACTGTTGGCTAGAACAAGTTCCATTTAAAATACAAACTGAAAATAATTTTTTGATATTACCACCATAGTTCTAGAGATATGATTAAAAAAAAATTGGAATTAAAGACCAGATTTTGCGGTCAGCAGCGGACAAATGGCGCTCGCCGTTCATTATTCTTACGGCTGCCCACAGACTTTTTGTGGGCTTTTGAGCGGAAACTTAGGCCGCAATTTCGCCTACCGAGGCGGGACTGGTGCGGCCGGGGTGCGACCCGCTGCTGGCTCTAGCACGCTCTGTAGAGTGATCTTATGTTGATTGGGCTTGTTAAGCCCGCCCAGCATGTTTCCCGGCCAATTAATAGGAAGCGGGTCTGATGACGTCATTTGACGATGCGTCATCAGACGGTTTCTTTAAAGGGACCATGGGCAAATTGATTTTGACAGTTGTGCTGTCAGTGTTCTACAGCATTGAGGTGCTGCAAACACTGACAAGCACTGCACAGAGGTGCACGGCTGTACCCAGGCTCTACCATGAATCCCTCCATATGCTTATGGAGGGAGTCACAGCACCCAGGGAGGTCCTCCTCCCTTCCCATGGGCAGAAGAGACCTCCCCAAGAGATCAACGCAGCCTGGTTGAACATTGCACAGGAGGGCACACACAGGGATGTTGTTAGGAGGACCAAGCTGCAGTGGCGCAAACCTTTCAATGATCTCAGTAGATCACGAAACGTTACTGCAAAGCCACACTCAACCTTGTCCTGCTGTGCCTCTCATCACATCCCCATCACTCTGCCTTCCCTACCCTACTCCTGCACATCCTTACTCACACCAACTTACCTTGCACCTCCACCCATCCCTCTCTATCGACATTATCACTTCCTCATCTCACTAGCCACCCCTCACACTCACCCTCATCCTAGTGCGATCATACCAACTAACAGCACACAAGGGTAGGCACTTGAGTGTTTTAACCAATGTTCATGTGAAGTTTCTGGTAATGGGGTGTTAAACATTGGGCCATATTTTGAGACCCCTAGGGGCCACACTGGTTCCGGGTTTATGCATGTGAAGTGCATGCGCTGAAACCCGGCACTTGCGATCCTCCACATCCCCAGGAGAAGGGTCTCTGCGGGTGGAGAGTTGCGCTATTTGCACAACGTAAAAACAATTTTTTGTTTAAAATATTTAATTAAATGGCATTTTAATGAGTTTGAAACATGTAATTAAAAAAAAAATGCATTTCATGTGTTGGTGTACTTTTTAAGTGATCCCCATTCATACATATTGGAGTTCCGTACATACGTGATCCCAGGGGCGCCTACGAACTGCCTGCGTCCCTGGGATACGGGGACCTCTGCCCACGCGGACTCAGAGAGGTCCAGGATCGCAAGCCTCCGTATCTCCCAGGCCACCAGGTACATTCGTAAAATTTTTGCAGGTCGAGGCATCCGCCAGCAGGAAGCCCCCAATCGCAAACGTTGGCCCACTGAAATCTTTATTTTCAACACTTTGCATTTTTGGACAGATGTGTGTGCTCCTTTGGAAGTGGCTTAGTGAGTTACAGTAAATGGTGAGACATAATGGTACCCCCCGCAATGGCGATGAGTGTGAAAGGAATGGCTTGGGCATTGTAGGGATGCTTTATGGTGCTGTAAGGGGAATAGATAGGGGTTTCTGCGGCCGCAAACGAGACTCCAGGATGGTATGTTGCCTCCCTGGTGCAAGGGTCAAGGATGTCTCGGGGCGACTGCAGGGCATTCTGGAGGGAGAGGGTGAACAGCTAGTTGTCGTGGTGCATATAGGTACCAACGATATAGGTAAAAAATGGGATGAGGTCCTAAAAGCTGAATATAGGGAGTTAGGAGGTAAATTAAAAAATAGGACCTCAAAGGTAGTAATCTCAGGATTGCTACCAGTGCCACGTGCTAGTCAGAGTAGAAATAGAAGGATATTTCAGAGGAATACGTGGCTAGAGGAATGGTGCAAGGGGGAGGGATTCAAATTCCTGGGACATTGGAACCGGTTCTGGGCAAGGTGGGACCAGTACAAACTGGACGGTTTGCACCTGGGCGGGACTGGGACCGATGTCCTCGGGGGAGTGTTTGCTAGTGCTGTTGGGGAGGGTTTAAACTAAAATAGCAGGGGTTTGGGAACCTGTGCAGGGAGACAGAGGAAAGGGAAGCAAGGATAGAAACAAAAGACAGGAAGGAGTAAAGCAAAAGTGGAAGGCAGAGAAATCAAGGGTGTAAATCAAACAGGGCTACAGTCAATAATAATAATAAAAGGACTAAGGAGTGTTAAAAAAACAAGCCTGAAGGCTTTGTGTCTTAATGCGAGGAGCATTCATAATAAGGTGGATGAATTAGCTGCGCAAATAGATGTAAACGGATATGATATAATTGGGATTACGGAGACATGGCTCCAGGGTGACCAAGGCTGGGAATTCAACATCCAGGGGTATTCAATATTCAGGAAGGACAGGCAAAAAGGAAAAGGAGGTGGGGTAGCATTGCTGATTAAAGAGGAGATTAACATAATAGTAAGGAAGGATATTAGCTCTGATGATGTGGAATCTGTATGGGCAGAGCTGAGAAATACCAAAGGGCAGAAAACGTTAGTGGGAGTTGTATACAGACCCCCAAACAGTAATGCTGAGGTTGGGGATGGCATTAAACGGGAAATTAGAGATGCGTGCAATAAGGGCACAGCAGTTATCATGGGTGACTTTAATCTACATATAGATTGGGCTAACCAAATTAGTAAAAATACTGTGGAGGAGGAATTCCTGGAGGGTATACGGGATGGTTTCCTGGACCAATATGTCGAGGAACCAACTAGAGATCAGGCCATCTTAGACTGGGTATTATGTAATGAGAAAGGATTAATTAGCAATCTTGTTGTGCGAGGCCCCTTGGGGAGGAGCGATCATAATATGATAGAATTCTTCATTAAAATGGAGAGTGAGTAAAGTAGTTGACTCAGAGACTAGGGTCCTGAATTTAAATAAAGGAAACTACGATGGTATGAGGCGCGAGTTGGCTAGGATGGATTGGGGAACGTTACTTACAGGGTTGACGGTGGATAGGCAATGGCAAACATTTAAAGATCGCATGGATGAACTACAGAATTTGTTCATCCCTGTTTGGCATAAAAATAAAACAAAAAAGGTGACTCAACCGTGGCTAACAAGGGAAATTAGGGATAGCATAAGATCCAAGGAGAGGACATATAAATTGGCCAGAAAAAGCAGCAAACCTAAGGATTGGGAGCAGTTTAGGATTCAGCAAAGGAGGACAAAGGGATTAATTAAGAGGGGGAAAATAGAATATGAGAGTAAGCTTGCAAGGAACATAAAAACTGACTGTAAAAGCTTCTATAGTTATGTGAAGAGAAAAAGATTGGTGAAGTCAAGCGTAGGTCCCTTGCAGTCAGAATCAGGGGAATTTATAATGGGGAACAAAGAAATGGCAGACCAATTAAATACATACTTTGGTTCTGTCTTCACAAAGGAGGACACAAATAACCTCCCAGAGATGTCGGGGAACATAGGGTCTAATGAGAGGGAGGAATTGAATGAAATCAGTATTTGTAGGGAAATGGTGTTAGGGAAATTGACGGGATTGAAGGCCGATAAATCCCCAGGCCCTGATAATCTACATCCTAGGGTACTTAAGGAAGTGGCCCTAGAAATAGTAGATGCATTGCTGGTCATCTTCCAAAATTCTATAGACTCTGGAACAGTTCCCATGGATTGGAGGGTAGCTAATGTAACCCCACTATTTAAAAAAGGTGGTAGAGAAAAAACGGGGAATTATAGACCGGTCAGCCTGACATTGGTAGTGGGCAAAATGCTAGAGTCCATTATATAAGAGGTAATAGCAGAGCACTTGGAAAACAGTGACAGGATCGGACAAAGTCAACATGGATTTACAAAAGGTAAATCATGCTTGACTAATCTACTGGAATTTTTTGAGGATGTAACTGGTAGAATAGATAAGGGAGAACCAGTGGATGTGGTGTATTTGGACTTTCAGAAGGCTTTCGATAAGGTCCCGCATAAGAGATTAGCGTGCAAAGTTAAAGCACATGGGACTGGGGGTAAGGTACTGACTTGGATAGAAAACTGGTTGGCAGGCAGGAAGCAAAGAGTTGGAATAAACGGGTCTTTTTCCGAGTGGCAGGCAGTGACTAGTAGGGTACCGCAGGGATCGGTGCTAGGACCCCAGTTATTCACAATATATATTAATGATCTAGACGTGGGAACTAGATGTAATATCTCCAAGTTTACAGACGACACAAAGCTGGGTGGGCGTGTGTGCTATGAGGAGGATGCCGAGAAACTCCAGTATGATTTGGACAGGTTGAGCAATTGGGCAGATGCAGTATAATGTGGATAAATGCGAGGTTATCCACTTTGGTGGCAAAAACAGGAAGACAGATTATTATCTGAACAGCAATAGATTGGGAAAAGGGGAAGTGCAACGAGACCTGGGTGTCCTTCTGCACCAGTCGCTGAAGGTAAGCATGCAGGTGCAGCAGGCGGTTAAGGCGGCAAATGGTATGTTGGCCTTCATAGCGAGAGGATTCGAGTACAGGAGCAAGGATGTCTTGCTGCAGTTGTACAGGGCCTTGGTGAGACCACACCTTGAGTATTGTGTGCAGTTTTGGTCACCTTATCTGAGGAAGGATGTTCTTGCCATGGAGGGAGTGCAGCGAAGATTCACCAGACTGATACCTGGGATGGCAGGAATGACGTATGAAGAGAGATTGGGTCGATTAGGCTTATATTCGCTAGAGTTTAGAAGAATGAGCGGGGATCTCATTGAAACTTATAAAATTCTAAAAAGGACGAGACAGACTAGATGCAGGAAGGATGTTCCCGATGGTGGGGGAGTCCAGAACCAGGGGTCACAGTCTAAGGATAAGGGGTAAGCCATTTAGGACTGAGATGAGGAGGAATTTCTTCACCCAGAGAGTGGTGAACCTGTGGAATTCTCTACCACAGAAGGCAGCTGAGGCCAATTCATTAAATATATTGAAGAAGGAGTTAGATATATTTCTTAAGGCTAAGGGGATCAAGGGACATGGGGAGAAAGCAGGGACAGGGTACTGAATTTGGATGATCAGCCATGATCGCATTGAATGGCGGAGCAGGCTCGAGGGGCCGAATGGCCTACTCCTGCTCCTATCTTCTATGTTTCTATGTAACATGCACACACCATACTTCAGATATCACTTTGAAAACCCCATGCCCCAGATGTCACACGCTAGATGTCATACTTTACTATAATCTTAAAATGCTAGATGCTTCTGACTGGCATTTCTAACTTCCAACCTGAAACTGACGAGCACATTCCAATCTCCAAAGTTCCATGACCAGACAACAAATGAACTCTCAACAACTTGAGGCTCTTTTGACTTAACAAGTAGATTTTTTGGCTTTAATAGATATACAGCTCAACCGAGCAGCAGAATAATACATTATGCATTACATAGAATAATGCTTCAGTCCTTATAAGATAGCATATTATCCAACTTAGTGAGCAATTCCACGAGAAATCCGCTACTAGTATTAGAAAAATGGTACTATAACACACATACTGTATCATATTTCAGCCAAATTTTGATGATTTGCTCACACTTTTGAGTCATAAGAACATAAGAAATAGGAGAAGTAGGCCATTCAGCCCCTCGAGACTGTTCCGCCATTTAATAAGATTATGGCTGATATTCGACCTCAACTCCACTTTCCTGCACTATCCCCATATCCCTTGATTCCCTTAATATCCAAAAATCTATCGATCTCTGTCTTGAATATATTCATGATATGGAGATGCCGGCGTTGGACTGGGGTGGGCAAAAATGAGAAGTCGCACAACACCAGGTTATAGTCCAACAGATTTATTTAATTTTACAAGCTTTCGGAGCAGTTCGCTCCTTCGTCAGGTAAGTTTAGCAGTGAGAGAATCTCCCAGAATTCACAATTTAAACACAGACAAAATATATTCAAATCTTTCCCTACATCAAAGAGCATAGCCAAGACAATGAGATGTGTCCCAGGGGGTCCAACGTGTCAAACCACCTGCTGGCTGCATATCCTGTCAATCTGTGTAGGTTCTTGTGTTAGCCTTTTTAAAAAAAAAACACCTGGGAAGACCGGCCATGATGTCAAGTCACGTTCTGTATTGTGACATGAACCCGATATCGCGATTGAGGCCATTCTCATGAGTGTGGAACTTGGCTATCAGTTTCTGCTCTATGATTTTGCGCTGTCGTGTATCTCGAAGGCCGCCTTGAAGACATGCCAAATCATGGACACAGATACCATCATCACACGTGAGGACACTACCCACCAGGTACACGGTACATACTCATGTGACTCGGCCAACGTTGTCTACCTGATACGTTGCAGTAAAGGATGCTCCAGAGCATGGTACATCGGCGAGACCATGCAGACACTGAGACAACGTATGAACGGACACCGTGCAACAATCGCCAGGCAGGAGGGTTGCCTCCCAGTCGGGGAACACTTCAGCAGCCAGGGGCATTCAGCCTCGGATATGCGGGTAAGCGTTCTCCAAGGCGGCCTTCGAGATACACGACAGCGCAAAATCATAGAGCAGAAACTGATAGCCAAGTTCCGCACTCATGAGGATGGCCTCAATCGCGATATCGGGTTCATGTCACGATACAGAATGTGACTTGACATCATGGCCGGTCTTCCCAGGTGTTTTTTTTTTAAAAAAGGCTAACACAAGAACCTACACAGATTGACAGGATATGCAGCCAGCAGGTGGTTTGACACGTTGGACCCCCTGGGACACATCTCATTGTCTTGGCTATGCTCTTTGATGTAGGGAAAGATTTGAATATATTTTGTCTGTGTTTAAATTGTGAATTCTGGGAGATTCTCTCACTGCTAAACTTACCTGACGAAGGAGCGAACTGCTCCGAATGCTTGTAAAATTAAATAAATCTGTTGGACTATAACCTGGTGTTGTGCGACTTCTCATTTTTGAATATATTCAACAACTGAGCCTCCACAGCCCTCTGGGGTAAAGAATTCCAAAGATTCACCACCCTTTGAGTGAAGAAATTTCTCCTCATCTCAGTCCTAAATGGTCTGTCCCTTATTCTGAGACTGTGACCACTAGTTTTAGACTCCCCAGCCAGGGGAAACATCCTCCCTGCATCTACCCTGTCAAGCCCTGTAAGAATTTTGTATGTTTCAATGAGATCACCTCTCATTTCTTCTAAACTCTAGAGAATATAGGCCTAGTCTACTCAATCTCTCCTCATAGGACAATCCCCCCATCCCAGGAACCAGTCTGGTCAACCTTTGTTGCACTCCCTCTATGGAAAGTATATCCTTCCTTAAGTAAGGAGACCAAAACTGTACACAATACTCCAGGTGTGGTCTTACCAGGGCCCTATATAATTGCAGTAAGACGTCTTTACTCTTATACTCAAATCCTCTTGTAATAAAGGCCAACATACCATTTGCTTTCCTAATTACTTGCTGTACCTGCATGTTAACTTTCAGTGATTCGTGTACAAGGACACCCAGGTCCCTCTGAACACCAACATTTCCCAATCTCTCACCATTTAAAAAATACTCTGCTTTTCTATTTTTCTTACCAAAGTGGATAACTTCACATTTCTCCACATTATATTCCATTTGCCATGTTCTTGCCCACTCACTTAGCCTGTCTATATCCCCTTGAAGCCTCTTTGTATCCTCCTCACAACTTACATTCCCACCCAGCTTTGTATCATCAGCAAACTTGGATATATTACATTTGGTCCCCTCATCCAAATCATTGATATATAGATTGTGAATAGCTGAGGCCCAAGCACTGATCCTTGCGGTACCCCACTAGTTACAGCCTGCCAACCCGAAAATGACCCGTTTATTCCTACTCTCTGTTTTCTGTCTGATGACCAGTTCTCAATACATGCTAGTATATTACCCCCAATCCCATGAGCCCTAATTTTGTTTAATAACCTCTTGTGTGACACCTTATCGAATGCCTTCTGAAAATCCAAATACACCACAGCCACTGGTTCCCCCTCATCTATTCTGCTAGTTACAACCTCAAAAAACTCTAACAGATTCATCTAACATGATTTATTTCCCTTTCATAAAACCATGTTGACTCTGCCCAATCCTATTATTATTTTCTAAGTGCCCTGTTACCACGTCCTTAATATTAGATTCTAACATTTTCCCTACGACTGATATCAGGCTAACTGGTCTGTAGTTCCCCGTTTTCTCTCTCCCTCCTCTCTTAAAACGTGGGATTACACTTGCTACCTTCCAATCCGCAGGTCGCATTTCATGTTCAACAAATCAGAATTCAGTAGCTTAGAATACATAAATCAAAAGCAAGCAAAACACTAACAAATCAAGCTTGAGCAGCAAACACAATCAATCAATTGAATTATTCAAATATTTTCAAAATCCTTCACCACCTTTTCTTCAGTAACTGAAATTTTGAATGTCAAAAACAAGGTATGCAACAAAATACACATAACAAAATGATTAAATTTACCGATAAAATGTTGTGACTTTTGAGTACCTTGATTAAGGTTGGTACTGGGAGGCTTACATCTTTTTCACAAGACTGAGAGTGAACTATCACTCTGTCAGTTATAGGGAGATAGAAACTATGGCCGCGATTTCGCCAGTCGAGGCGGGCTCAGGGCGGGAGAGGTCGTTGCCAGGATACGGTCCCACTACCTACTCAAGCCCGCCGAAAAAAAGGATTTTACGTTAATGGGCCTTGTTAAGCCTGCCCGTCGCGTTCCCCGACCCTATTAGAAAGTGTGGGTCAGGTGACGTCAGTGCTGATGCTTCTCTTGCCGGTTTATTTAAAGGGCCCAAGGCCCCACTTCAGTCCACTTCCTGAATTTGAAACGACCATTGCTGAGATAGCTTGTTCAACTCCAAAAATGAGCCCACAAAGGCAGAGAGGGCTGCACCTCGATTCAGTGATGACTCCCTCCATGTTCCTGTGGAGGGAGTCAGAGCACGCAGGGAGGTTCTCTTCCCTGCCAGTGGTTGGAAGAGACCTCCCCAGGAGACCAAGGCAGCCTGGCTGCAAATAGCTGAGGAGGACACAAGCAGGGATGTCGTAAGGAGGACCAGGCTGCAGTGGCGCAAATCTTTCAATAATCTCAGATGATCACAAAATGTTAGTACAAAGCCACACTCAACCTCATCCTGCTGTGCCACTCATCACAGCCCCATCACTCTGCCTTCCCTACCCTACTCCAGCACATCCTTGCTCACACCAACTTATCTTGCACCTCCACCCATCCCTCTCTATCTACATTATCACATCCCCATCTCACTAGCCACCCCTCACACTCACCTTCATCCTAGTCCAATCATACCAACTAACAACACACAAGGGTAGGCACTTGTGTGTTTTAGCCAATGTTCATGTGAAGTTTCTGTTAATGTGCTGTCAAACATTTAAATCTTTATTTTCAACACTTTGCGTTCTTGGACAGATGTGTGTGCACCTTTGGAAGTGGCTTAGTGAGTTGCAGTGAATGGTGAGACGTAACGGTACCCCCCGCAATGGTGGTGAGTGTGAAAGGAATGGCTTGGACATTGTAGGGATGCTTTATGGTGTTGGTGTGGGGCATCATGTGGCAGCCAGGGTGTACAGGGTCAAGTGAAGTAAATCTGGCCATGGTGAGGCCATCCCTGGCAGCAATGTGCTCGGGTGCTGATGCCCTCTGTCCTGTGCAGCATCAGTTGATTGCGGAGAAGGTTGGTGTTGTTGTTGGTGCTGCTGGTGTGCCCGGTGATGCTGGTGTTGGGGCTGATCATGGTCAGATTCTGAGGACCAAGGTGAAAGAGTGTAAACCATACCCATTCTGATGTAATAGATGGCAGGTGACGAAGTGCTGACAGAAGCGATCTGTCAATGGTGAGAGAGGTTGCTCCAATGAGGGGCCACTGGATAGAGAGTCGGCTCTAAACACTTGTAAGCTGCAGAAAGCTCTATATGTCTTACAAATGCAGTAACCAACAGTTTCTGAGCTCTGAAACGGAACAGCTGCAACATGGTATCCTTTATACCACTTCTGCAGCTGTCAGGTAATCAGATAAATCAAAGCAGACTCAACTTACACCAGGGTGAGCTGTCGTGTTCCTTGAGCAGCGGGTAACCCGTGGGGGAGCACGTAAAATTAGAAGGTAGGCTCAAAATAGCATTAAATTGGCTGTCAACAAGCCATTTAATGATCTGAATTGTCTCCCCCGCCGCTTGGTGTCGGGTCAGTTCTGCGCACAGACCCGACACCTGGGAGACTCGCGTGGAGGCGGGTTGGCAGCGAGTTTCCTACCCGCTGTCAATCTTTGCTATTTCGACAGCTGACCCGCCTCTGAGCGCCGGCAAAATCCAGTCATATGTCTGTGCCTGCAGTCTGAGCATGTCCCATGTGGAGAATTTTCCAGTATGCATTAAAATGTTTCTCTCAGTGCAACAACTTGAAGTATGTCTTTCCTTAGGATATAACAGCATTTATGAATTTAGTATTTTTCCCAAATGTTTTCAACACAAGCTGCAGCATGAATTTTAGAACCTATTTTGGGGTATGTTTCAAAGGAACCAAGTAAAAAGCACTTGCTTCACTGTCTCTTGGCCACATTGCTTTCTTATTGGTTACTTTCTCCTTTCTCTATTGGTGAACATTTTGATTCACCAATCTCATGTTACAACTAAAATGACCAAAACATTATACAAAATAAAAGTGGATGGAACACATTCAATTGGATGTAGAACAGGGCTACAACTATTACATTCCTGGAAACTGACTAGGAAAACCTTGATGGCTGTTTCGAGGACTACGGGTCACAAGTAACAGTCCCCACTCTTTGCCCTTTCACAAGTCATTAGCCCTGAACTGTCTCCCCTTCAGAGTCACAGATTGCATTTCCCATCCTTAACACCCCAGCCTGCTGTTAGACCCGCTGCGCCACTCAATCCTGCGAGACCCACAACCCGTCCCAAATCCGCAACCTCTGTACACATCTGCCACCTCCACATGGCCACTGTGATCCACACCAAGCCTCCTGAGCTTGCAGGCTCCACTGAGCACTGCCTCTCCCACATCCAGTACTGCCACACCTACAACCTGACCTCAGCCTCATCCCCATTAACATTGCTACAGGAGATACATTTACAGCAGTAAACATCTTTCTAAATCAGATAACTGTTTAATGTCTATGGTGATGATAGTGCCCATCACTTCACTTTCATTTTTCTAATTGGTTAAGTGTCTATAGCCTCTGCTTTTTAATTTTATTTTCTGATTTCAATATCTCACCTGTAACATGACACAACAATGACTGATCATTTTTTTGTAGAATGTTATTATTCACATTCTACCACCAATCACATTCAACAAAGCAACTAATCACGTGCTACCAAATAAAAGTTCAGTTACCATGACACCTCCTCTGCCCCCTCCCTCCCACCGGGGCTTAGACTGAGAGAAAGGCTGTTGATAACAGTATGGATTTTATTACAATATTATGTGCACTGAATTCTGAGGTGAGTGGATTTTGGAAGGATCCTAGAGAATATACCCATGCAAGCCTAGAACTTGATATATATCAGAAGACTGAGTGGTCCCGGATTTGATTTATGAACAAGTCAATATAAGAGGCCTGAGTCTGTAGAGGGTGAGGTATGGTAGTGTTACAGAGTCAAACCTTTTTGCCAGTCTGGCCCAGTGTCAGTTCGGTACAACATCAAGTGTAAGAGTTTTAATTACTTTCAAAGCTTGCCATAAATCCAGCCTCATAAGAATGCTTAATACTGCACCAGTGTGACATTTCTATTTTCCAAAGCCATTCTTGTGGCCCCTGATTGAAATAGCCAATTATGTCATTTTTTTGCTGAATTATGGACAGACTTGTGATATAAACTCATATCCCATTAAAAGCTAAGTTGGGACTGCCAAAACTAATTTCACTCTGAACTCTTAAAGGCACCAGAGAGATCTTTAATCCCATCAGTCTGGAATTGGAACCCAGGACTCGGAGATTCTAACCCATTGTGAGATAGAGTTATTTGATGACATCTTCAAACTCTTCTGTTTAAATCATTCTACGCTTCATCAAATCTTGAAGAAATGTTTTCCCATAAAGAACAAGGAGTTCTTGTTGGTCTCTCAAAAATTAAAGTCTTTTATACAGCTATTCTTGCGCTAGTGAGGCCACAACAGTCAGAAACATAGCAATGCGGCTCCTTATTACACGCTGAAAAATATACATTTCTAGAGCTGTTTAATCACCATTACATCATATAATAAGACTTGAACAGGAAGTCAGGAAACTTCCAAATCTACCCTAGATTAAAGAGCTAATACATTACATTCCAAATAAAGTAGAGTTAATTGAAATTTATTAAATAACTACATTTTACTGAAAGACATTAAACGTTAAGAAGCAAAATCCATCTTTTAATAGTAAAAATTACTCTTGAACCATTGACCTGTGGCCTCTGATCTCCAAACTTAATCAATTCAAGATGCAGATTGTTTTCTTACTCTATTTGCTTCAAATCCATCACACTGCTCTCATGTTATTGCACCAACAAAGTACCAAACTTCAACAAGTCAAAGACGGCTACTGTGACCTTGACATTTAACCTCTGACCCAAGAGCTGATCAACTCAAGATATGATTACACACTACCGTGGCAAGTATGTTCAGTAATAAATCATCAAATAATGTTTGGGTTACCTGGCTAATAATGTGTAAAAAGACAAAATAAACCTTATGAGACTGGCTGCTTTTATGCATTTTGGTTGTTTTAATTTTTTTTTTAGGAAGGAGCAGTGATCTTGGGATTGTGAGTTTTATTATTCATTTTCTTGTTGGATACACAGTATTCTAATCATCTACAACTCAGTGTATGCTGTGATGGCATCTGTAGCAAAGAAAATTAAAGTCCCTATATTACAACAGTGACTACATTTCAAAAGTAATTCATTGGCTGTGAAGTGCTTTGGGACTTCCTGAGGTTGGGAAAGGCATTATATAAATGTAAGATACTTCTTCTTATAGTTTGACGTGAATTTTTCCGGTGAGGACAACATTCTGCTTTTTTCAGTTTTTGAATCTAATTGGATCTCCATGTGCCAAGCATCATCCGCAGTCAAAAATTCAGGCTGGTAGCCTGTTCCCAGCCCTCCTTCAACTTTGAAAATGGCCAGTGAGGAGCAGTGTAAGGATTACAGTTGCCAAGGGATAACTCTTCCTCTCTACCTGTGGAGAAGCATCGGATCTCTGCTTGGCTCTTTCCAAAGAAATGCAACAGAGATTGGGAATACACCAGTGCAGGGACTAGTAAATATGCACGTACAATGTTCATCAGTCCATGGCATTGAACATTAATGGTCTAATATACCATACCGCCATGGCACCTTAAAAAAAAATCAAGTAATGCTGCCTGTGCAGTCAGCCGTGGCGGCTCAGTGGGTAGCATTCTTACCTGAGTCAGAAGGTTGTGGGTTCAAGTCCCACTCTAGAGACTTGAGCACAAAAATCTAGGCTGACACTCCAGTGCAGTGCTGAGGGAGTGCTGCACTGTCGGAGGTGCCATCTTTCAGATGAGATGTTAAACCGAGGCTCTCTCAATTGGGCGTAAAAGATCACTAGGCACTATTTCGAAGAAGAGCAGGGGAGTTCTCCCCGGTGTCCTGGCCAATACTTATCCCTCAATAAACATAACACAAACAAATTATCTGGTCATTATCACATTGCTGTTTGTGGGAGCTTGCTGTGCACAATTTGGCTGCCGTGTTTCCTGCATTACAATCGTGATTACACTTCAAAAAGTACTTCATTGGCTGTAAAGCGATTTGGGACGTCCAATGGTCGTGATCGGCGCTGTATAAATACAAGTCTTTCTTTTCTTTCTATGTGTTGTCACACAAAGGAGTACCATTTCAGTGCAAGGAAACTGAATACAATTTAACAACCAGAGTGCAGTCAGGAAATATCAAAAGCCATTCCTCCACTGACCATACATAATTTATGTACCAAGTGAGATAGGAGAAAAAGCTGCTTCTGGAAACGTTTTACCGTCAGTATCATGATCTGAACTGCCCACAAAACAACCCCGGGCATTTCATTTTTATTTCACAGCAGAACCATGGTATTATGTGGGTGTCTAAGAGGAATTTAAACATGATTCTGCCTGTGGGATGTGTAAAAAATTACATTTCATATGATAAGTGAGGATTTATGGAAGATTGAAAATTTATTCTATTATTATTACATTATTTTTAAAGTCAAGTCAGTAGTGGCCTTGTCGAAATGCTCCATCCTTCATAAAGATTGACACTTTCCCAATAGCCTAAAAACAGTTGACCCAGGGTCATTTGGAGGCTATTTTTGCACTTTTTTTTGCTCTGTTTTTTTTCCTGTTGCTATTTACGGTGATTGCAACTGTCTAGGCATTTCCATTTTTCAACACTACAGGAATCATCTTTTACTTGTGTTTTTTTTTTAAGAAGGGGAGGAACTAAAAAGGGATTAAAGGCAGGATAGGTTGCACCAGAGGCACTCTGCACTCACCTACTCCACACCAGGATCTACGACAGAGGTGCAAACACCTTTACTTGTCAGAAGAATACTGAGGCTTCGATTTACAAGGGACATAACAGAGTTGTGCTGCATAATCCAAGCTGACCTACAGCAAAAATCCATCACAAGGACAGCAGCAGTGGCTGTCAAAGTCACAACCATGTTTAAGTTTTATATTTTGAGTTCATTCCAAACCACCACTGGGGACATCAGCTACATAATCAAATAATTGTACAAAGATGTATAAAAAGCAAGATGCCCTACTTATTCAAGGAAGCAATTTCATCTCTTACCCCATGAACAAGTGACAGCAACATGAGAGGGCTGGGCACTTTTACATCGTGCCAGGATTCCCGAGACTGCACTCAGCCCTGTGAACTTCCTTGCATAATGCCACTACCTAAATGAATAGTCAGCTTGTTTGCAATCGTTAGCATTGGATTATGTAAATCAATGCTGACTTTTTAAGTAGCTGTCACAGATACTTCATTTTAAGATAGTCTACTGTCCCACCAATATTTAGCCAGTCTCAGGATAGACAAGGCTATCCTCTACAACCAGTATTGCCTCTTCAAATAATGAGGCATTGTGGCCTTCTACACAATGAAGTCTTCACGGCTGTTTCCTGCAATAACAGCCACTGCTCTGCATAACGATCCTTCTGTAGTCAGATACCATCTAAACAGTAATTGAGTGCAAACCCTTTCTGTGCATTAATGCTACGGGGTTGATATGAAAAGCTCTGATCCTCCACATGTATTGGTTGATAACTGAGGAATTGGGGATGGAGAGGACAGTGCACCAAATTAACAAGAATGAAGTATTCACAGTCGAATGATGTCACTGTGTTCTGAATGGTATCAGCCTGTTGCAAATGTTGATAAACTGAGTTCAGAAAGCTCTGCCTAACAATTTCACAGGACCAATGGTGCCCTTTAAAAATAACCATAGCCCCCAAGTAATATATATATAAAATCAAGCCACAACAGTGCAATCCTGTGTGAATATGAAGTATTAATGCTGGTTTTGCATGTTAAGGAATCCTGTAATAATGGTACTGGAATGTGTTTAATGTTCTATTAACCATTCTTAAGCCATTTCCTTTTAAGGAATATGATGGGAGCTCTCCTCGGAGAACTCCAAACCAAAGTGATTACTGCATTCCCAATTTATTAACCTGTTAGCCATTACTAATTTCTGTGGTTTGTCTAGTTATTAATCTAAGTTCAATACTACACTGTCCTGTATAATAAACGCCCTAATGGATGCAAGATGTTTTCTAATGCTACTAATTTGGTGCAGTTCACCTTCTGAGGGATTGCTGTGAAAGATTAGACACACAGTATTTGAAAAGTTAAGACACACAGTAATCTGACACCCAAAGAATTGCAACTGAAGCCTTGAATTCTAGCAGAACTCTGCTTTTTAAAGATGCAACATCATTATTTTCAATCTGGCGATTAATCTTTGCTCCATCTTCATTAATAGAGAACAAATAAACCACATAGAGCAATACATATACAAATATAAAGGGAGTGCACCATGATGCTAATTCTCCACAAAATGGAAGGAGGGCATGTAGATTGGTCCTGTACACCCCTTGGCAACCTGTCACAGATGGGCATTGGAAGGTGCATGGGAGTAGGGTGCCTGTCCATCCCAGTGAAGTGCAGCATTACATGGGTTTTATAAAAAGGGTTATTTACAAGCTCCAGACAAATACACAGATGCCCAAGGGTGAACAAAATCAGAATTGAGAGGTCGCACAACACCAGGTTATAGTCCAACAGTTTTATTTTAAATCACAAGCTTTCGGAGCTATCGATCGCCCCTTCCTCAGGTGACGTAGTAAAGAAATACAGACTCGACAAAGCATATATAGATAGAGAACAATGCATGTGTACCTTACAATTGCAGACAACTAAATTAAATCATCCTGACTATCTGCCGAGGTGTGATAAAGTTAATCAGGTCAGCCAGGAAGGTACCACATCAAAGACATAGCAAGATACAACTGAGACAATGAGGTGGAGTCGCAGGGGGTCTAACGTGTCAAAAGCTGCCGTCTGTATGTAAAACGATAAGCTGTAAAAAAATTTTTACTTTTTTACTGGGAAATTTTTTTACTTTTTTACTGGGAATCACATCTGTGAACAAGCCAACGATGACTCGAGTCCGGATCACGTCATGTATCGTGACATAAACCCAAGATCTCAACCGGGATCTTGGGTTTATGTCACGATACATGACGTGATCCAGACTCGAGTCGTCGTTGGCTTGTTCACAGATGTGATTCCCAGTAAAAAAGTAAAAAATTTTCCCAGTAAAAAAGTAAATTTTTTTTTACAGCTTATCGTTTTACATACAGACGGCAGCTTTTGACACGTTAGACCCCCTGCGACTCCACCTCATTGTCTCAGTTGTATCTTGCTATGTCTTTGATGTGGTACCTTCCTGGCTGACCTGATTAACTTTATCACACCTCGGCAGATAGTCAGGATAATTTAATTTAGTTGTCTGCAATTGTAAGGTACACATGCATTGTTCTCTATCTATATATGCTTTGTCGAGTCTGTATTTCTTTACTACTTCACCTGAGGAAGGGGCGATCGATAGCTCCGAAAGCTTGTGATTTCAAATAAAACTGTTGGACTATAACCTGGTGTTGTGCGACCTCTCAATTTTGTCCACCCCAGTCCAACACCGGCATCTCCGCATCATGAACAAAATCAGGCCATGCCTTCTAATCTATTACTAGTGGACAAAAATAACAATTCTGCATAAAAATCAAAAATGCAAAAAGATCAACTTTTTAAAAGACACTTTTTTTTTTATTTTGCACTTCAAGATTAAGCAAATTAGTATTTGGGGAATGTCTTTTCCACCCGCTATCATCAAAGCAAGTCACAAATCAAACATAGCATGGGTAGACGAAGGGTACTGCTAACTCTACTCTACTTCATTATTGTGCTGTAACAGGTGCATTGTTGGGAAGTAACTTGCATGCCATTTTACAGGCTTGTAAATAACATAATCCAAAAAAAGCAGAGTAATAGCTTGCACTATAACATGTGTCATGCCATGTAAGCTTTCCCTGACAGCCAATGTTGAGACTCTGAAATGGTACTCTCGGAGCCAACTGTTGCAGGAGCAAACCTGCCCGGAAAATTCCTCCAAACATCATGATCTGCCATTAACTGAACCTCACAACAGGCCCAAGTGCACCATGGTGCCATTTTTATTTCCCAAACCAGTCTCATGAACTCTACTTGTGTCATGGAGTCAAGTCCATAAGAAATGGATAGCGAATAGCAAAATTCATTTAACTTAGAGCCTTTACTGTTGGCTGAGCAAGCAGGCTTTTTTTCCCAAAGTTTATTCATTTCTAGAATGTTATCAATGAAGGATATATAATAATCAGTATACTTCTCCTAACCTGCATTAAAAAAGTAAATTTAGAAATATGCCTATTTGTTTGGTTCCTCGGTGCCAAGAACTCTGTGGGACTCATCTATGTGGCCATTTTTCAAGTGTAAGCCTCTAGTTAACAAGTATTGTCTGGCTATTTGACCACAAAATGCATCACTG
Organism: Squalus acanthias; assembly: GCA_030390025.1. Lineage (NCBI taxonomy): Eukaryota > Metazoa > Chordata > Chondrichthyes > Squaliformes > Squalidae > Squalus > Squalus acanthias. Next base: position 81,173,329 of record CM059435.1, on the reverse strand, counting down.
CTAAGACTGATCCTGTCCTCAGCCAATGTCCACATAGTCATATATTCCAGGTGGAGTACTGGATAGCAATCAGGAGCAAATAATCTGCCTGATTTCCTTCCCTCTCTACCTCAGGACAATGAGTCCAATTGAACCTGCCTCTATCTCTGCCCTGGCTCAGATCGAATTGTGATCTTCCTGGTCTGTATGGCTTAGCACCACTCCTGGTGGTGCATCTGGCCATTGAACAATTGAGGAGCCTTGCTTACTTTTTAAAGAGCGCATTTCAAAAGCTGATAAAATCAGAGATATAAAGGTGGCCAAACATGGAACTAAGTACTCTTGACAGCTAGTAAAATGTTTAGACCCAGTCCATGGTGAAGTTTAAATTAAAACCTTAAAATTCCTTAAAAAAAGCAAAATTTCTTCAAAAATAATGACACCATAATGTGTGACTGAGAAAATTAAAACACATTAATCTCTCACAAACTGTGTCAGCATCCAGAGAACAAGAATAAGCTGCACAGACAGCAGTCTGCAAACAATGTAGGTGCTGCAATAACCAGATCTCAGTCAGAAATATTCTAAACATTCCTAAAACCAACCTGCACTGCCAAAATCTGATTTTTAGATCAGTTCACTTTGAAAGTTCAATCTGCCAAATGACTGTGTGAGGCCTACAGCTTTAAAAATCCCGATAGCAAACTACATTATAATAGGAAAATGGGTAAGCGCCTGAGGCAGTAATTAGATGAGGTTGGGTTCAACAACTCTAATTGTTTTCTGATGCTATTATGACTTACATTGGATTCCTTCACTCAAGAGTTCATATAAATTCTATATTTCCTGGGAACTGCCAGTATGCAATTCGCATTATTAGCAATGTAGTGTCTGGATTAATTCAAAAAGCTCCAGAAGATTTTTGTAGTCTGAAAGTTTGCCAATCTATTTCCTGCCTCATTGAGTAATTATCAGCAACTATGCATTCTAACAGCAAAATGTTTTATAGTGATTGAACAATCTTCAAAAATGCCATAATGGTTTAGGTCAATAAACACAATTAAACCCAAGGAAAATTTTCATGCATGCATTGCAAAGCTTGTTTGAATCTGAGCCCAGTAATATATATAATTATATTTAATCTTCTGCTGTAACTCCTGTGGGAGGCTGGTGAAACCCCCAAGGGAAATGGTTATTTTCAGCCATTTACAGCATTTCCCTGGGGGTTCTGCCAATCTTCCACCGTGGTGAGTTACTGCGGGAGACTGAAAGAACCCCCATAGAATTTCAGGGCCAGTGTCTCAGCATCTGTGTCTCAGGTTTTGAATCTCCAAGTGCTTCTCAAGAGTCTGTGCACATGTGCACACATATCACTCGCAGTGGCTGTACATTCAGACTTATGTGAACAGCATCTGTGTGTGCATGTGCAGTCTGTTTCTTGATTTGCCCCTGCATGCATGCTTTGCTGTCTGTGTGTAAATATATCTTACAGTAATTTGTGTGGGTACACATTGTGTGTTTCACAGACTGTGCAAGATATAAAATCAGAAAATGCTGGAAAACATTCAGCAGGACAGGCAGCATCTGTGGAGAGAGAAACAGTGTCATCGTTTCAGCTCGATGCTGCCTGGCCTGCTGAGTATTTTCCAGCATTTTCTATTTTTATGTTAGATTTCCAGTGTCCGCAATATTTTGCTTTTGTTTTAATGCTTCATGTGATAGCTTATCTTTCGGGGTCTGTGCTTCATTTCACCTCTCACACTATGTATGAATGTCAGTGCATGCATGTACATATATGTCTCCCTCTGTCTGTACCCGCATGCTTGTCTGTCTGTATATGTTTCTCACCGTCTGTGAATGCTTACTTGTGTCCACATCTCTTGGTGTCAGTCCGTGTGTTTCATTCTGTGTGTTTATATGTCTCTTGCCAGCTGCTCGTTCAGTATAACATGCACACACCTCTCGCACTGCAAAACACTGCTGCAAATAAATGGACCTGTCTCAACAGTGGTGAAAAGAGGATACAACTATTTTAAACTGTTTGCTTCTTTCCTTCCCACCTCAAGGAAAGGTCATCATGACCTTAATGACAAATTATCAGTGAGATTAGTGAGGAAAAAGATGTGAGAGTTGAGAACACCCTTCATTTTTCACTGTTCCAATCAAACTGTTAAAAACACTTGCTGCTAACAGCCCATCTAACGCATTTAGATTGCTTCAAATTCCCTTGAAAGAATTTAAGATGATGCTGGAGCAATAATCTCAGGCAGACCTGCAGTTAAAATCATGATGCCATCATATGCATCTCATTTTCCAAATAAACAGCGTCGCTGTCCCCATTGCTAAGAAAGAGATTGTCGTAACATCTTTGAATTTGTTATGAGTGCTCCACTTGTAATATCACAATAAGCAGAGCAGAGTATAGTGAGTCCTATAGAGTGCTCTGCCTGGAGTTAAGTGTACAACATTTATTTCACCTCAAAGTTATATTCTCCTGCCGGATCAGAGGCGAGGGGATTTTTTTTAATGCAGCGAATTATGATGATCTGGAATGCACTGTCTGAAAGGGTGGCGGAAGCATATTCAATAGTAACTTTCAAAAGGGAATTGGATATATACTTGAAAAGGAAAAAAATTGCAGGGCTATGGGAGAAAAGCGGGGAGTGGGGCTCATTGGACAGCTCTTTCAAAGAGCCGGCACAAGCACTATGGGCCGAATGGCTTCCTCCTGTGCGGTAAGGCTCGATGATATCTGGGCACACTTTAGAATCTGGACGGATTTAGAATGAAAACTTACCTACAGATTCCCTGATTATTCTGAGGGTAGATGCACTGCCTGGTGTGGCACTGAGCTACGTAGACCAGGTTTGACCCCTTCTCTGGGTTCCTCGTTGCCAATGTATGAAAGAAAAAAAAAATCAGCTTGCAGACCATTAATCAGTGATTCTTGCTGAAAAATGCAAATGTGTGAATGTTGGATGAGGGCAGGATTGTGCTTGGCTATGATGCTCCAGCTCTAAGCTCAAATAGCCTGTGACACTCAATGGGCTAGAAATTGGGCTCCTTTGCACCTCCCGTTAGCGCCTCCAGGGGGCGGTATCGGGGGCGGAAATGGGTTTGCGACCAGGCGCAGCGATATCAACGCCTCCCGCTAAATGTGGCGGTGGTTAGACGTTGTGCCCCGATCTCCTGCGCCTGGAGATCGTGACGTCATTGCCATGCGCAGCACCCCGGTTGAAAAATTCCCTCTCGCCCCCTGCTTGTGCGCCTGCCGTTAACGACGACAGGTAGAGCAGGCGGCTTTCAGTCGGATGTCCGCTGGAGGAGCGCTATTTAAAGGCGTCCACATCCGGTTTAGTTTTTGTCGGCCAACAATGCTACATTGTTAGTTTCACATAGGCAAAGAGGCCTTTTGACCGATTTCAGCGTTTTGCATTTTATCAAGTGTTCTGGCACATAAAGTTTCTTTAGTTTCATTGAGGGGAGATTTGAAAGTGCAATATTTGGATCCTTTCATGGGGGCTGTACTGGCACTGGACCTCGCCCTCCAGCATCAACGTCGGAGGCAACTGAGGCACAGAGAAAGAGTGCAAAATGTGGCCAGAGGTAGGAGGGCCAACAGGGCTCTCAACAGGAGGCCTTACCCAACCAAGGTATTCTGGCAGCAGTTTTCCGACATGAATTTCACTGAGGACCAGTGTGTTAGAAGGCTCCGCTTCAGCAAGGACGTGGTCACAGAGCTCTGCCACCTCCTGCAGCCAGACGTCGAGCCTCAGATCAGGACCACCACGGCTCTCTCAGTGACAGTCAAGGTCACCGTCGCCAATCAAGGTCACCGTCGCCCTCAATTTCTACGCCAGTGAATCATTCCAGTGTGCGACTGGTGACATCTCCAACATCTCCCAGTTTGCCGTCCATTGCTCCATCCGCCAGGCCACAGATGCTCGGTACAGAAGGAGAAGGGACTACATTTCCTTCCCCATGACCAGAGAGAAGCAGCGTGAGCGTCCATGTGGCTTTGCCAGGATAGTGGGATCAACATCGCCGACAGCCACGGCGCCCACCACCTGCTGCCCAATGAGTCGCAGCACTCGCTCCTCAAGGTCCGAGAGCTGTTGGGCTGCGCATCACCCCCACCTGTTCTCTGCTGCTCCCTCCTATTGTGTGCCATCTTGGTCTGCAAGAGAAACAATTGTGTTTGAGTCAGAGTCCAGCTATGTGTTTGGGAGATATGCCTGCCGTCGTTGAATAGCTGTGATTGTAGGCAAGGCGTGCGATGTGGATGTGAGTTTGAGTAGGTGAAGATGTTTGGTGGGTGAGTGGTGGCAGTGTGGTTCTTTGTGCAGTGTGCACAGACTGAGGTTCAGTTGAATGTAGGAGCTGTTGAAGCATGTACTCACCTTGACCACCCGACTGAGGTCGTTGAATTTCTTGCGGCACTGTGTCAGGCTGTGTTTCACCACACTACTAGCCGAGACCTCCTGGGTCACTGACCGAGACCTCCTGGGCCACTTCCCTCCACATTGCCCTGAACACCTGAGGCGATGGCCTCCTTCCAGTGGCCGGGAACAGCATTGACCTCCTTCGCTCCACTCCAGCCACCAATGCCACATCTGTGAACCAACGAGCTCTCTCCCTGGGAGTGGGAACAGCCATAGCCATCAGGGGATTCACTTGCTCGCAGGTCGCCTCAAAGCCAGCAATGCTGAAAATGAGCATCTGCACAATGATGCAACCTCCCCTTTAAGAGCTGGAAGGAACCAGTGTGAAGGATCATTGCTGAATGTATTGCATCTGAAATTCATTAGCGCTCTGCTGATAGCGCCCCTGTAGCGCCCCACTGAGGTCATTAGCGCTTGATTTAGCACCCCACTTCCTTCCTGGGGCGCTAAGACCCAATTTAGTAGAAGATCAGAATCGTTAGCGGCTGCCACTAAATTTTCAAAATTTTGAAAGTTCGTGCCCCAAACGGGCCGATACTCAATTTCACCCCCAATACCTTTAAACACATGCACTTGTTTTTCTTATTTTGCAGTGTTGCCCGTTACTATTTCCTGATCAATAGATTAAAACATGTGCTGCGAATGGGTCACTTACAAAGCAAGGTCCCAGAGGGCTTCCTGTGGAATCATAGCCCAACATGAGTTACTGCCTTCAGGAGAGGAAGGGAGAAACTGGGGCGGGAGAATAATTTACCTAAAGATGATTCTAAATCAGGGCTATTTCATATATTACATTAATTGTGATCACTGGTGCACAACATTATTGCCGCAATTTACTTGCCATTGTTGGGCTTAAAAGCAGCGTGCTGACAATTTTGTGGAGGAATTGTGGAGTGCGACCTGTTTCCACCACATCTCCTCCCTGTAATGGCAACGCTGTAGTTTCCATTCGCGGCCTTCCATGTGTGCACTTGCCAATACTGCTGGGAGCTCAAGATAATGTAATAAAATGAGGATGACCGGCCTTGGAATGCCTAGAAACCATGACTTGAGCTCCCATTGCACTAAGGGTAATTAATGATGAGTTAAAAGAGGCATTCCTGTTACCAGCATCAGCTGAGACTGGCAAGTGTGCTTTACTTTGGAGCCTGCAGAAACTTTGAGAAGTGTTTGCTGGATCTACAAAAGACTTGTACCGTTGATTTTCTTTTGAAACTTGGATAGAACTGGACTTGTCTCCGACAGCCTGTGAGACCACTGGGATTTTTTTTGCCTCCACCCACAGCAAAAGGTTGAGTACCAGGTATGGGATTCCCAATGGGTATTCCTTTTGTATGCAATTATAATGGAGCAAGAGGAGGAAAAATGCAGGATGGAGGAAAAGTAAGTGAGGCAGCATATGTGGAGGATGCACCTTACAAGATAATATTCCCCTCCCAAAAGAATTTACAGACCATACAAAACTTATGAAGATCTCAGTAAGGAGCTCTGCATGAGAAGAGTGCGACTCATCAAAGAGGCAATAGGGAAGCTGTGCCAGCCAGTACAAGCCGACCTGTGGCCAAGATCTGCACGGACAGCTCTGCCTGTGAAAGTGACGACTGCACTCAACTTCTATGTCACAGGCACTGTCCCATCAATCTCACCGTATACCATGGGTAAAAAGAAAGACTTGCATTTATATAGCGCCTTTCACGACCACCGGACGTCCCAAAGCGCTTTACAGACAATGAAGTACTTTTTGAAGTGTAGGCACTGTTGTAATGTAGGAAACGCGGCAGCTAATTTGCACACAGCAAGCTCCCACAAACAGCAATGTGATAATGACCAGATAATCTGTTTTTGTTATGTTGATTGAGGGATAAATATTGGCCAGGACACGGGGATAACTCCCCAGCTCTTCTTCGAAATAGTGCCATGGGATCTTTTACATCCACGTGACAGAGCAGACGGGGCCTCGGTTTAACCTCTCATCTGAAAGACGGCACCTCCAACAGTGCAGCGCTCCCTCAGCACTGCACTGGAGTACTGCTGTAGAATAGAGTTCCTCCCCAGCAGCTCTACGGCTTGCTTCTCATTGGGGGATCAGCTTTCTAATGCCCACAGTGCCTCTTTCAGTCCCCTGCCTTTCACAGGCATTGTGCGCAGGTTTCTTCTATGACAAGATTGAGGGAATGAAGTGAAGGAATCAGACAGCTGATGTAATAGCAACAGAAAACGCTGGAAAAACTCAGCAGGCCAGGCAGCATCTGTGGAGAGAGAAACAGAGTTAACGTTTCAGGTCGAAGACCTTTCGTCAGAACTGGAAAAAAGCAGGAAATGAAATAGATTTTAAAGCAAGTTTAGGACTGTTATTTCGGATTTCCAGCATCCGCAGTATTTTGCTATCGTAGCTGATGAATAGATTTGCTGGTATCACCCTGATAAAGTAGAGGAAATGGTTTTAAGCTTCTGCATTCAAGGTAAATTGACGACAAATATATTGTCACACCCAGTTAGTGAATCCCTTATACACAGTGCAATGTTAAGGGTTACTTGTGGAGCTATTTATTTTACAGGGTGAACAGTGTGTTGCTGCCCATAATTCCTAAGGAAGAAAATGGAGAGTGGCTGGTATTATCTTTCCTGCTGTCATCAAGTCATTGAACTACATTTCTTGGGGTGAGAGGGGTGCTGCTATTGTCCTAAAAATGGCATGCAAAACATTTTTTTGAAGTTGCCTTCCATGAACATGAAGCAGTCCTTTTTTCATTTGCTGCATCTCATGCAGGAGGGTTTGTAGGTCACCTTTTTTTAAAATGCTGTGCATTTCATCTCTGCCTGCTTGCAATGCCTTGCTCCTTTTTTGAGGTGCCTCTCCACTTGAAAACATGCTTTAAAAGTGCCACAAAGTTTCATGGGAGCATCTGCTACATATACCTCCTAGTTACCTCAGTCGAGGAAAACATTTGCTACCCACCTGCTGCACCCCGAGCCAGGTGCTGCAATCTTCAGCCATTCAAGGCTCCTTAAAGGCGCCTGCATCCACAATTTCCATTCCCCCTAGCGCAGTATTCCTATTTTACACAGGAGTTGCGCTCACTCAACGGCAAAGAATATGCGAATGAGTTGACGCCATGAGTTATGGCAGCGTTAGTACAGGAGAGGATTGTTGAGCGGAAGTGCCACCTTTAAGGCACAACACCAGTGTAAATGGCCTTGTGGATTTTCAGGGCCTTTTACTGCTGTATACTACGCTCCACACAGGCAGCCCTGTTAAACTTATTTGAGTGTAGAAATGGAGGCATGGCTGCAATCATCACAATATAATGACAACTGTTTCTTAATTGTCTTTTTTCTCTCTCTCCAATTTCCTTCTGGTTTTTCACCCTTTACAGAGACTCATGCTGGAACACAACTCCACAGGGGTTGGGGGGGGGAGGGGGCAGCAGTCTTCTCACACCATGCCTCACTGCCTATTCTTCAGGTGTGAACCTGCAGTGAGTGTTGGTGGGGTTTTTGACCATGGGAGAATATCACAGCTTAGCCTAATTCTGTCCTTATCCAATATCATACATGTAAATTTCCAGCAGGAAGAAAGAATCTAATCAGAATCAATTTTCCCTTCTCCATCTCCCGGAGATCCTGAGAACACCGAGCACAACCCCATACAAATCTATGACATCTCAAGCAAGGAAGTTTAAAACTGATTCATAGGGCAGAATTTTCATTGACCCGTGGAGGCGGGTTTGGAGGCGTGTGGGGTGGGAAAATAGCAGATTTGGGGGTCCCGAACCCATCCCGCCCCCAACCCGCCTCCATGCCAGTTTCACAGGAGGCGGGTACCCGACCTGTGCTGGGACCCGCCTCCCCGAGGTGGGAAGGGGATTAGTGCCAATAAACTGCCTGTTAACAGGTAGTTAACAGGCAGTTTTTTGCCTAATCCCTATTTTTGGCCCTGAAGTGCGGGCTTCCCGACAGGTCCGAACCACGCCGATTTAGCGAGGCGGACCGTCGGTCTGGAGGGCTTGGAGGGGTTGAGATGTCCGGTGTGCAGGTGAGTGATGGGTGCATGAGTGCAGAGGTAAGTGTGTTTGGTGTGTGTAAAGTGTTTTAAGAACTTGTACTTACCTTAACTTTGTCCTGCAGGCTAAGGTGTCGGGAGTCCCTCACATCCACGGCACAGAAAGCAGAATGGCCGCGGAGCTGTCAAAAGCTGCAGTCTCTGCTTTCTGTGCTGGATTGATTTCTAACTGAGTCTAAGTACAGGGACTCACGTTAGAAATCATATTGTCAGTGTTTGACAGCTTCACAGAGCTGTCAAACGCTGAAATTTCATCTGTCAAGAAATTTCAATGGCTGACGTCACCTGTATCCAAGGGATCCTTGATTGGCCTGCTAAGCCCGCTGGGCGGGCTTAACAAGGTCAATCAAGGGAAAATACAGTGGGTTGGCCACAAGTCGATGGAGGCGGGACTACAACCCAAAAAGTGGGAGTTCCGCCTCCATTGACAAAATCCAGCCCATAATCTCAGCAGCTGGACTGTGTACTTAAGAACAGCGGAGTTTGAACTTTTATTCAATACAGGTTTCCACCCTTAAATGAACTCAAGCACTTACGCTATTTTCCTCCATGTTCTCCCCTTATGGGCTGAGAGAGACTGTGTGGGTAGCTTATTTCCATACCACTGCAATATGGCTCTTTGACCAGTCACCAGGAGGCAAACAGCAGACTGGAAATTGGTCCTACTTTTCCTTCCCCTGTAAGGAAACACAGGGCTTCTGTTGTCACCTCTCTATTCAGCATGGCTCTGATCAGGAACTGATTACAGCAGGTGATTGAAACCATGTGCACCCACTCCGTGGGATTGCCCATTGATGCTCCAGCACATACTATCATCGCAATGCCAATTTGCACCTCTTATGCAGACAGTAATTAGTGGAGAACAGATCACAAGCTCACAGGGACTAGTAAAACAGTTCCCTTCAGGCTTTCATCTTACTGAGTTTTAATCTTCTCTTTTGACTGTGTGGAGGATGGAGGACAGAAAATGTGTTAACACCTTGGAACATCTTAAAATCATTACCAACAGCAGTTGTCCACCAGCGCCATACAACTGATCTTTTCAACTGCGTTGGATTTGAGCAGTATAATCGGTGCTTTCTTCAAACAGATGCTTCTATTTGAAGGTTACCTTGTTTAAATCCTTTCAGTTTATGGCTACTGAAAAGATGAAAGTGGATTCACAATCTGCTGCCTTGGCTGCGGAAGTCATTCTATCGTGACCTCCACCCCGCCCCCCCCCCTTCCACTTTACTTTGAATGGAGCTTCAGCTAGGACAGGGAACAGTTAATTAAAATAGGAGTTTGTAATGTGAGAGAATTTGAAAAATCAGGTTTAGTTGTATTTGTAATGTCAGTATGTCGTGTGAATTCTGCATCAAAGAAAAATGAGGCCTTTCTCACAGAATGATAATTGGAGCTACAACTATGGTACTACATAGCAAACATCTGTACTGGGTAGGCCTGGATCTCATTAATGTTGTGCAGCAGTTCAAGATATTGGACAAGAATCAGGTTGCAGAGATGAACAATAATTCTCCAAAGCTAGAGCTGTATGTATCGCCGCTTTATTTAAAGAAAATCTTTAATTTTTAAAATCTAAAGGGCAGGTTTTGTACAATTCATATTGTAATATAGAAATTCACATCCAACCCGGCACTGCAAATAACTCAGAGTTCATTTTGATTTTTTTAAAGCTATTATTTTTACTCCTTTCTTTTACTCCATGTTCCAGCCATGGCCGAATGGCACAATGTAGGTGACTTGATACTTGGTCCCTACCTTTAACACAATTCAAAAGTGCCCCAGGGTGAAACCCACTTCATCCTCCTGGGATTATGCCTGATGTCCTCTTGATTACACCGCATGGTTGAGACAAACAATTCGATGTGTAAGAATTCGGAGGATTGAATCAATGATCTCTCATTCCATGACGAAGCAAGTTGCATCACTCAGTATCATTATTCCACTCTCACCCTTGTGCTTCATTTTTGGTTTGTATGCCACATATTAATATTTACACAATATACTGACCATACTTCTTAAAAGAAAAGCTGCTGTATTGGGTCGGTGGCATAGCACCTTACTAATGGCAGCATGTGGTACTCTAGCATGGTAGACGCGGTAACTATCTGCCATTTGCATACACACTGTTTTCCAGATCTCAGTGCAACAACAACAACTTGTATTTATTTTGCGCCTTTAACATAGTAAAATGCCGCAATGCGCATCACAGGAGCGTCATCAAGCCACATAAGGAGACATCTGAGCAGATGACCAAAAGCTTGGTTGAAGAGGTAGGTTTTAAGGAGCGTCTTAAAGGAGGAAAGAGAGATAGCGGTGGAGAGGTTTAGGGAGGGAATTCCAGAGCTTAGGGCCTTGGCAGCTGAAGGCACGGCCGCCAATGGTGGAGCGATTAAAATCAGGGATGCTACCAGAAAAGGGGGAGGGGGAGGGGGAGGAGAACAAATGTAGAGATTGGGAATTTAAGTGGTGAGTCATTCCAGGCGGCTTCTAGCAGTGGGTTACAAGATGGCGTAGGCTTGGGAGCAGGTTTCTGGAAGACTGGGCTGGAAGGGGGAACCTTGTATGGAAATAAGCAAAAGGGTTCTATAAATGGTTAGTCAAATGCAAAGAACTTCCACTACTAACAGTGGGGGAAAAAAAACCACAAGTATGTTTGACAACTGTGCCTGTCAACCACTGAGCTGCTAGCTGTACCGCCCTTTGTAAATTCCAGTGAGGAAGGAGTTATTTAATGAGTTTTTACGGGTCTATTAATATGTGACCCTTTGGAGGTAGTCGGAGCCTTTAAGTGCCAGAGGGCTCCATTATCAGCTTCTTCCTGTTTCTGACAGATCACTGTTAACCCAAAGACTGATAATGCCTAATGAGTGCCCGTCCATACCTCATTCATTCATTCCATACTGCTCGTCTGTTTCATGTCACCGGCTCCATAAAGGACCCCTGCAGAGCAATTCACAGATCTCCTGACACTAGCCACACTGCCTGTTCTACATCAACACCTGAAATTAATATACTCTGAAACAAGCTACTGGCACTTCTGGAGAAGAGGCTGTTGTCATTTTTACTTCTTCTTTCTTCCTTCCTTACTGAGAGCACATTTTGCTACAGGGATTTACTGGTCTCATGCTGGTTTCAAAAGGAATTCAAAAGGAATGAAGGCTTGATGTACTATGATTGGTGAATGGTGGGTTCACACATGATTTCCTAAGCAGCATGCAACTGATTTTATTTATGCAATCAGGGGGAAGTGCCAAGCATAGGCTTGGTCCTTTCCAATAGGACAAGGGCAAATCAGCAGATAAGTCACTCCTATGGCTGCGCTTAAACACTTTCAAGCACTAGCCTTGGAGCAGGTTTCCTGTCCACTTGACTATCTTAGCTGTGACATTGTGCAAGATTTGATAGCCTCAAAGAGAACAACAAGGGGAGATGGAAAACATCACTGTAGTGCAGGCCGTGAGTACAGAAGTACTGTAGTATGAATTAGGTGAATTAATCATGGGATCCTGTCATCTATTTATAACAGGACTCCTATCTGCTACTGAAATGGTAAACTGTTAACTCTGGGGAAAACTGTGTGTGTGTGAACTGTAGCAAAATTGAAAGCTAATTCATTAATAACATTTTACATTAGTTCATGCACTGAGGAAACCTTTCCCTTCTGCAACTAAAAACAGTAGTGGGAGTTTCAACAAAATAATGCATCATTGGTTCAGCCCTAATATTGCACTTTCTTACATACAAACAGAAAGGCTCAATAGTCACTGTTGTAGTACACAGGACAGAAAGACAGAGAGAAACACAGAGACAAAGCAACCAAGTCTACAACTGTTGCTGATCAGTAATTATATTTTTGGGCTGTCAATGATATTTAAAAAAAGCTTTAAAAGATATACTAAAGATGCAGCAGGTAAAAACACAGCAGAGGGACTGACATTAACCTATATGTAAAATGCTTGCCACAAGAACCAAAAAATATGGAGAAAAATATATTTCAGTGTGCACTTTGATGAAATTTGATGTAAAAAAACCCTCGCCTGGTGGATATTTTCAAAGATGATGCTCCTCAAAAATGTTTGAGGCAAAAAAAGTTAAAATTTAAAAAAAATATGATGAAAGATTTCAGAATGAGCCACATTTCAGCTTTAGAAATCTGCATTACTTCTGTTCAACAACAATAAAACTGATTTTCTGTCATTCATTAATGCTAGATAACACAAAAAAGTGAGAGAAATGGGCAGAATCACAATTCCTTAATTCACAGGACCTCGGATCCACAAAGAGGAATGGGCACATGACCTGCCTTCAAGTCTCTGCCAAATGCTGGTCTGTAACCAGCCACTAGAATTTGCAAGAGTGCAGCCTCGATGGTTTGGTGGTGGTGCCGAGATGAACATTCCCTTCCATTTTCTCTCAATCTCTGTCATCTGTTCAGTTCCTGACCAGAATAGCCCAGCTGAAATGAGATTGCACTCATTTTCTGACTGGGCATAAGCAGTGCAAGGAGCTGTGCATGCCCAACCTGCAGTGTGCCGACCCAGCCTAATTTAAATACGATAGGCGAATTCCAGGCTGTGATTTGAAGCTTGCCTTTTGGAGGTAAGGAAATCAAGTGCTGTTGCAAGGTTAAAGGCATGCAGTAGTTTAAAGGGACAAGCATCCAGGCTTGTAAAATTTTGGAAAGAGCAAGCTTCTGTGACCGAAGTATATCTGCAAGGAGTGAAGTAAATCACAGAATGTCGTGGTTTCCGATAGGGCAGTAAAGATTCTTCCCGAGGATGTGAGGCAGAGCAGGGGACCCATCTTTAGAAATGACGGGCAGAGGCCATTAAGAGCAGCCGGGAGGAATGGGAGGAAGTGAAAACCTTTGTCAATGCCTCCTCTACAACACCATACACATGAAAGCAGTGCAGGAAAAAGTTTAATGACCCTACCTTACTTGCTATTGGAGGGCAGACATCCATCCTGCCCTCAGCTGGTGAGCCTAGGAATCTGGACATCAAAGTCCTTGCTTTTAAAAGTTACTTTCTCAGCATCAAACTTTGATGCAGGCATTGAGGACCGTACCAAGTAGGCTCCTGCAGATGGTAGCTGGTATGGGAAATTTCACTAGCTGGATGTGTGCAGCCTTGCATGATGTTACTCTACACCACAATCCACCATGGAGCCTGTGGCAACTCCTGTGACATCTGCAGTGGAACTCAGACTGCTACCATAGAGTCCCAGTGACGGCACTGGAGGTGAAAGCATATTTGTGGAGGACATGAAAAAGATGTAGACAGTACTATTAATGAACTGAGCACATTTATAAGGTATGAGCACCTATGTTTCTGAAAAACATAAGGTACACGAAACAAAGACAACAGGTTAAAAACCTTGGCCTCGAAATTCGTTTCGGGCGGTGGTGCAAAACGGGCGGTATCAGATCGGCCCGTGACTGCAATGGAACTGAATATCAGGAGCTGCGGATAATGGGCAGCCGATCCAATAACGCCCGTGATGTGCCACCGCCCGAGATGAATTTCTCGGCCCTTGTGCTTCAAATGTGTTTGGTTTCGGAACAGGAAGCGGTGAATTTCAGACCAAGGGTCAGCAGTCACTTGTCTCAATTGGGGGCAGGGCCAACAGCCAGAATACTGCACAGTAGCAAAGGGAAGACAGATGAGAAAAAGATGCTGGGGGAAATCAACAATTGTAGGTATTGTCAGCCTATTGCAGGAGAAGGATAGATTATGAAAATGGGAGAGAAAGGGCAGTATAGCAGAGCTTTAAAAAAATATATAAAATTAAATGCAAAATGGTTAGCAGTGCCTGGATCTTCAGTATGATTTGGAGAAATGCAGAACTGAAACCCTGTGTTTAAAAACCCTCAGTCAGTGCTACTGCTGACAAGATTTACAAAGATTCAAAAAATTGGGAAAAGAGAACTGTTAAAAAAGCACAGTTACTCCATTAAATAAGTCAAATATGATAAAATAGCATGAATTTTTAACTCCTGAAGGAATATAAGCCATTTACAATATTCGAAGAGTTGTATATACTGTACAACCAAACTGTACTCCCTGAATGGCTCTACCTGCATCAATCTAATGCACTGGCAAAAAATAAAACATCCTCTTTTCAATCAGAGATTAACAAAGGAGTTGGTGGTGTATTAAAAGACAGACGTTATTGCAAGTGTAAGATATTATAACAGACTGTGCTCATGAGTAGCAATGTGATGCTCTCATTTTCCTAATACCTAATGCACCGTGCTATTTAACTGTCCATGTACCGGTGATGATTTTACTTGTCCATATGCTGTTAGGTAATAGGATCCAACAATACTTTTGTGCCGAATATTGCAATAGATGCAGAACAAAGTTTCCTTTACTCTGCCAGAACAATGCATCATAACCCCAATATTGGGGGTCACCCTTTGCTGCATCAGTTCTTAGGATCTTTTTGAATGAGACTGCCAGTTTAGTACCAATTTGTGTAGAATTATGGGCAGTTTTGTACTTTGAGCCAAAGTCCATTAGGAACTGAACAACAACAACTTGTATTTATATAGCACCTTTAACATAGTAAAACGTCCCAAGGTGCTTCACAGGTGTATTATAAGACAAACAATTTGACACCGAGCCACATAAGGAGAAATTAGGGCAGGTGACCAAAAGCTTGGTCAAAGAGGGTTTTAAGGAGCGTCTTGAAGGAGGAAAGAGGTAGAGAGGCGGAGAGGTTTAGGCAGGGAATTCCAGAGCTTATGGTCTAGGCAACAGAAGGCACGGCCACCAATGGTTGAGCAATTAAAATAGGGGATGCGCAAGAGGCCAGAATTGGAGGAGCGCAGAGATCTTGGAGGGTTGTGGGGCTGGAGGAAGTTATAGAGATAGGGAGGGGTGAAGCCATAGAGGGATTTGAAAACAAGGATGAGAATTTTAAAATCAAGGTGTTGCTGGACTGGGAGCCAATGTAAATCAGTGAGCACAGAGGTGATGGGTGAATGGGACTTGGTGCGAGTTAGGACATGGGCAGCAGAGTTTTGGATACGTTCAAGTTTATGGAGGGTGGAAGATGGGAGGCTGGCCAGGAGACCACTGGAATAGTCAATTCTAGAGATAACCAAGGCATGGATCAGGGTTTCAGCAGATGAGCCGAGGCATGTGCGGAGATGGGCCTTTAAAGGAGGCTTTGAAGGTGAGGATACATCCAGCAAGGCCCAGAAAATTCTAAAGTGAAGGGTGTGATAGCTGAAGGTTCTGCCACCACTGGTGGAGTTGAAGGAAGAGAGGATGCACAGTAGATAGCGTTGAAAGAGCAGAGGGTGTAAGTTGGAATGTAGAGCTGCAAGAGTTTGTAGAGATGGAGTGGGGTGAAGCCATGGAGGGATTCATAAATGAAGATGAGGATTTTGAAATCAATTGATGTGAACTAAGTGTAAATTGGTAAAGACAGGGGCACTGGATAAATGAGACAGGATAGAATGCAGGCGGATAACAGATAGAGGAGACTTTCTCGACTGGATTTGAACCCAGAGATGAAAGGACAGTGTGCGAACCCACTGTGGTACTCAGTGTCCCATTTAACTTCATATAAAGAGGTTAGACTACAGACTATAGGCCACAAAGATTATGCCAACTGATTATTTAGGTAATCATATTTAAGAACATAAGAAGAGCAGGAGTAGGCCATACGGCCCCTCAAGCCTGCTCCGCCATTCAATAAGATCATGGCTGATCATCCACCTCAACTCCACTTTCCCGCCCAATCTCCATATCCCTTGATTCCCCTAGAGTCCAAAAATCTATCTATCTCAGCCTTTAATATACTCAAAGACTCAGCATTCACAGCCCTCTGGGGCAGAGAATTCCAAAGATTCACAACCCTCTGAGTGAAGAAATTCCTCCTCATCTCAGTCTTAAATGGCCGACCCCTTATCCTGAGACTATGCCTCCTAGTTCTAGACACTCCAGCTAGGGGAAACAACACCTCATCATCTACCCTGTCAATCCCCTTCAGAATCTTGTATGTTTCAATGAGATCACCTCGCATTCTTTGAAACTCCAGAGAGTATAGGCCCATTCGACACAATCTCTCATCATAGGATAGCCCTCTCATCCCAGGAATCAATCTAGTGAACCTTCGTTGCACCGCCTCCAAGGGAAAGTATATCCTTCCTTAGATAAGGAGACCAAAACTGTGCACTGTACAAAAGCAAAATACTGCGGATGCTGGAAATCCGGAATGAAAACAGAAAATGCTGGAAATACTCAGCAGGTCAGGCAGCATCTGTGGAGAGAGAAAGAGAGTCTCCAGGTGTGGAAACAGAGTACTCCAGGTGTGGTCTCACCAAGGCCCTGCACAATTGTAGCAAGACTTCCTTACTCTTATACTCCAACCCCTTTGCAATAAAGGCCAACATGCCATTTGTCTTGCATATTGCCTGCTGTACCTGCATGCTAGCTTTCTGTGTTTCTTGCACGAGGACACCCAAATCTCTCTGAACACCAACATTTGAAAGTTTCTCACCATTTAAAAAATATTGTTTTTCTATTCTTCCTACCAAAGTGAATAACCTCACATTTCCCTACATTATACTCCATCTGCCACCTTACTGCCCACTCACTTAGTCTATCTATATCCCTTTGCAGACTCTGTGTTCTCCTCACAGCTTACAGTCCCACCTAGCTTTGTATCATCAGCAAACTTGGATACATTACACTCAGTCCCTTCATCTAGGTCATTAATATAGATCATAAATAGCTGAGGCCCCAGCACTGATCCTTGCGGTACCCCACCAGTTACAGCCTGCCAACCTGAAAAAGATCAGTTTATCCCTACTCTCTGTTTTCTGTCCGTTAACCAATCCTCTATCCATGCTACTAAATTAACCCCAACCCCATGAGCCCTTATCTTATGTAATAACCTTTTATGTGGCACCTTATTGAATGCCTTTTGGAAATCCAAATATACTACAGCCACTGGTTCCCCTTTATCTACCCTGCTAGTTACATCCTCAAAAAACTCTAATAAATTTGTCAAACATGATTTCCCTTTCATAAAACCATGTTGACTCTGCCTAATCATGTTATGATTTTCTAAGTGACTTGATACCACTTCCTTAACAATGGATTCCAGCATTTTCCCGATGACTGATGTCAGGCTAACTGGCCTGTAGTTCCCTGTTTTTTCTCTCCCTCCTTTCTTGAATAGCGATGTTACATTTGCGACCTTCCAATCCGCTGGGACCTCTCCAGAATCTAGGGAATTTTGGAAGATCAAAACCAATGCATCCACTATCTCTTCAGCCACCTCTTTTAGAACCCTAGGATGTAGGCCGTCAGGTACAGGGAATTTGTCAGCTTTTAGTCCCATAAGTTTCTCGAGTACTTTTTCGCTACTTATATTAATTACGTTAAGTTCCTCACCCTCATTAGACCCTTGGTTCCTCACCATTTTTGGTATGCTTTTTGTGCCTTCTACTGTGAAGCCAGATACAAAATATTTGTTGAACGTTTCTGCCATTTCCTTATTCCCCATAATAATTTCTCCTGCCTCAGCCTCTAAGGGACCAACGTTTACTTTTGCTACTCTTTTCATTTTTACATACTTGTAGAAACTCTTACAATCTGCTTTTATATTTCTTGCTAGTTTTCTCTCATTCTATTTTTTTCCCTTTTTATCAATTTTTTGGTCAACCTTTGCTGGTTTCTGAAACTCTCCCAATCCTCAGGCTTATTATTCTTTGCAACATTATAAGCTTATTCTTTCAATCTAATGCTATCCTTAACTTCTTTAGTTAGCCACGGTTGGATCACTTTTCCGGTGGAGTTTTTGTTTCTCAATGGAATGTATTTTTGTTGAGAATTATGAAATATTTCTTTAAATGCTAGCCACTGCTTATCTACCGCCATACCGTTTAATCTATTTTTCCAATCTACCTTAGCCAACTCGCCCCTCATACCTATGTAATTGGCTTTATTTAAGTTTAAGACTCTAGTTTCGGACTTAGGCAAATCACTCTCAAAATTAATGTGAAATTCTATCATATTATGATCACTCTGCCCCAGAGGATCCTTTACTATGAGATTGCTAATTAACCCTGTCTCATTACACAATACAAGATCTAAAATAGCCTGTTCCCTGGTTGGTTCCATGACATATTGTTCTAGGAAAGTGTCCCGAATGCATTCCATGAACTTGGTCATCGACTACTGTAAGTATTAACTAAATATTGTGATACACCACTCCACCCACACAAAGGGGGTGACGAGCAGGTTACATATGTATTCAGAATTTCACAGTGGTTATTTTGCACAATATCCAGCTCATTCAAGTTACAATTACAATCCAATCATTACACCACCAACCAGCTGTTAAACTGAAGAACACAAACAGCTTTCAGTATTTGTGCCTTGCTCAAAATATATAATCAGTATGGGAGTCTAACAAGGTTAGAGAGAGCAGCTCTTTCATTTCAAGGGTTTATGGAGAGAATCTCAGAGTGTGGGGCTTAGGCAGGTGAAAGCATTATTTGCTACTGGTAGGGTGAAGTGGGTGGGGGATGCACAAGAGACTGGAGTCAGAGGAACAGAGTTTGGAGGGGTGGGGTGCATTTGTAACACTAGAGCTGGTTACAGAGATAGGGAAGGGTGAGGCCAAGGAGGTATTTAAACACAAAGATGAGAATCTTAAATTTGAGGTATTGGGGGACCAGGAGCCAATGTTGATGAGTGAGGATTGGAGTGATGGCCAAGTGAGACTTGGCGTTGGATAGAGGCAGCAGAGTTTTCAATGAGCTTAAGATTACGAAGCGGAGGCTGGGAGACCAGCCAGGACAACATTGGAATAATCGAGTCTGGAAGTGACAAAGGCGTGGATAATGGTTTCAGCGGTCAATGGGCTCAGGTGGAGTGGAGACGGGCGATGTTACTGAAGTGGACAGAGGTGGACTTTGTGATGGAGAGGATATAGAGTCAGAAACTCAACCCAGAGTCGAATAGGACGCCTGTGTTACAAACAGACTGGCTCAATCTGACACAGTGGCAGTCTAAATCTTCAAGTGCAAGACTGGAATTACACTCCAATCAGCCCCTGTATTGCTTGAGCAGCACATGCAGTATAAATGGTCACACAACAGTCCATCTCTTGGCTTTGCTATATTTCCATTGAGTAAAGCTGCACATCCTCACATTCAAGTTTCTTTACAGAGAAGGTGGTTTAAATGTGAATGGTTCAAAAACATCCCTCAGTGACACCTGAAGATAGATATATCAGAGATAGTTAAGCTTATGTACATGTGGGGCACAGGAAATGAGACAGGCAGACACTAAACTCAACTAACTATTTATTTGACCCTGGAATTCAAAAGTAACTCCCCAACTCCAGATTCCATTCAGACATTACTAATGAGTCTAGGATCTTTGTGGTCACCTTTTTCGTATTATTACCAATGATCTATTTTCAGCTCAAAGTCAATGTGCCGCAGACAATTGGAATGGATCTATTTCACTACTTTGATATTGCACAATGATGTAATTTTTGTGAATCATTAAATTTACTTGCTCACAGACATAAAAAACAAAATTAAAGGAGTGCATGCAGTGAGTTTTGTCCTGTGCACATGCCTTTTTCATGATTCACACACAAGTGCCTATTTGGGCAATCTGATTCCAGCTTGTGGGTGCCCACAGCCTGATTTGTAACCATTAAATGTGTTGCATAAACCCCCCTGGTTCAAACTCACGTAGCTTGAACACTTATCTCAATTTAACATATTTTACAAATAGCTCAACATTTTGGGGAGTAATTTTCATTCTGGGAACCATTAAAAATTGGATAAAGAACAATAAATACCTGAGAGCAACTACTGGAGTTCAAGTGGCTTTTAACTGTTATCCAAATGCCCTGAGATGAGATAATTCCATGTTGTTTGTAAATTATAAACCGTAAAATGCCTGGGGCTGTTACATGGAAAGCATGGCAGGAGGTAGCAGAGACAATAAATGTCAGCAGCAATGTGCTGAGGGCCTGGCTATGGTGCTGTAAGAAATTCAACAACCTCACCAGGAGGGGCAAGGTAGGCAGGTGCATGGGGTACCTCTTCTTTCTGATTTCCACCAAATAACAGGAGAATGATCATGCACCTCCAGCCCAATCATTACTTGCGAAGCTCTGCACCTTCCCATGGTTCTTCATGACCTCCTCTGTGCACGTTTTATCATCTCCCTCGTCCAATACCACTTCAGTCAGCACAAGCAGCCCCAAGACAAGCTGCTGACAGGCCTTATAATGATTACCTCCTACAAATGTCCTTTGCAATCTTTACCTTCACGCATGGGGTAGGTAGATTTCATGTACATATTGTGACCTTCTCTAACACTGCTGCTTCTTTTGCAAGCGAACTCTGCACACAACAGAAGGGAGCAGTCTAAACTGGAGGGTTCAGTGGCTAGCTACAAACTCACCCTATATGAGGATAGGGGCCTGCAAATACATGGCCTAGTATACCCAGTGGAGGCCAGAGGAAGCAGAAGGTCATGTTCTAGTAGAGGGTTTGTATTGACAAAGGAACTACCTGCACTATCTATCCATCCTTGAAATAAATCTGCAGTGCCATGGTGCCTGAAGATGTCAGGTGGTGGACTGCAGTAATGTCATTGCTGCATTGGGGTCTGCTCACCCTGGGTCAGTGGCAGTGGGCCATGGAGGCTTCCTGCAAGGCCGGCTGGAAATGCAAATAGAGGATATAGTTGTGTCTTCCAATGGTAACACTTCTACAGCACTTTCCCCTCCCTTGCTAGGACTTTATAGGCGCCAGAAAAGAGAGAGAACCAGGCTGCTCCCACAGCAGCAGAAATCCAGCAGCCTGCAGTATTCAGGCGGGGGGCAAAGCTGATATAGAATGAGAGCCTTCTCAATTCCATGTGTTTCTCTTGGATATGCAGCTGTCAGCCACCACACAGGCTCCTGCCTCAGAGCTTTCACTAAGAAGCATGAGAATAGATAGTTGAGGACAGTTTACACCAACAGGTAGGAAGGGGAAGCACCTTGGTAGCAAGCACTAAGCACAGAGACACACTGAATATCTGGAATATACTCCTTTTCTTTCTTATAGTAGGAGCAAAAAGCAAATTAAATATTAATGTCTAATTCAGATATCCAGGCCAAAGCATCCGGTGTAACAGCGTGGATGTTGGCTGCCTGCAAATTTCCTGAGGGCAGTGTTCAATGATGTGCTCCAGGGTCTGATTAGGAGCTCCACAGTCGAATGATGGGGATGCTTTAATCTTCTATCTATGGAGAAGGTGGCAGCATCTACCATGATCGGTTCTGAGGGTTGTCCACTGTTTGCGAGGAAGGTTTGATCCTTCAGGTTGTACTGTGGGGTCCTGTGTTAGGAATTCACTTGGTATGTCGCAGTTCTTCCAAGCATTTCGCCATCGGTCATCAAGGCTGAGGGGAGATCGCTGAAGGGTTTTGGCGATGGTCCTAAATGGCCTTCTAGATTTGAGACGGGTTGGTGGTAGGTTGGTCAAGTCGGCCTGGATCGACATGTCTTTGCTGGTGTAGCGGTTGTATTCTCTGGAGACTGCATATTCGCGACATAGTCGTAGGTGTGGTGGTGCGATGTTTGTAAGCACAGGCAGCCAAGGTGTTGGTGTTGATAAAAGTAGAGATCAGCTGGAAATCAACCGATTTGTCATGTGGACTTGATAACCATGCCGGAGAGCAGTGCTCCGCTGTGGAGTACACCAGGGCGAGTGCTGCCGTACGGAGGGTTTGAGCATCTGCTCCCCATGTGGATCCGGTGAGTTTCTGTATCAGGTTGACCCTACTCTTTAGTTTCATACCAAGGTTCTGGAGATGCAGGGGGAGATCGAGCGTGACTTCGAAATAGGAGTGGTTTTTGGCATGGTTTACCTCTGCACTGCAAAAAGAGACTTTCCGAGCTTAATTTGCTTGATGGGTGTTGAGGTGGAATGTCGAAGTGACGGTCTTTTGCCGAAGTCGCAATTGGCGGATATAGCCCTCCATCCTCTAAATCACCAGGCAGGGTCTCCTCGATGGCGGACAGATTCTTGTTTTGCGTGGCCAAGGTAATGTCATCAGCGTATACGTACGTGTGGGCCTCTGATTCGGGCAGATTACTGGTGTAAATGTTGAACAACATGGGTGCCAGAGCAGCACCCTGTGGGTGTCTGCTGTTCAGTGTCCTATATCTGCTCTTCTGGGTGCCAGTGTACACACGGAAGCGTCAGTTGCTAAGCATGGAATTGAGAAGATGGATCGTTGTTTTGCAAGGTAAAATGATGGCGAGTTTGAAAAGCAGTCCATGCTTACATACGCCGCTGACAAGTCCAGGAGTGCCACAGCGGTCTTGAGCTGGTGCTGGAAGCCTGCTTCGATGTGCGTTGTTAACACTACCACTGTACACAGTTACGGCCTCTCCGAAAGCTCGCTTGCTCCTTAGGGATGGTTGGCTCGATGATGGGGGCTAGTCTGTGGAGTAGTAGCCTCTCCAGCACTTTATAACATGTGCAAAGTAAGGAATATAAATGACCTCCTACACAGCAATTGTGAAGTGTGGATTGTAAAATTTGTTGAAGCAATGGTGACAAGAAATCAGAGAAGATGGAAGGTGTTTTGGGGAGAGAGGTAGGATGTTATTGGTGCTGTGTGAAGTCTGATATTTACTACAGAGTATGGGGAAGATGTTGGTATGGAGTGGAGAGGCACGATTTGTGGTTTAACTCATGCAAAGGTTTCTCAAATCAAGGTCTCCTGAATTTCTCTGGCAGCTGCCATAGGGCCCTTTGGGGCTCCCTCTTCTGCTTCCTTTGCCTCTGAGCAGCTGATGTATTTTTTCCTTGGCCTCCTGCTGTAACTCCTCCAGATGGATCCCATTTTCCAGTGCAATGATGTGCAAGATGTAGCAAACCACTCCAATCTGGGAGACTTTGGCAGCTCCCTGTCCTTTCCAGGCAATGTCTATTGTGTTCGCAATAATGACATAGAATTACATAGAAATTACAACATGGAAACAGGCCGTTTGGCCAATCGGGTGAATCCCCAAGGAAAATATTACGCATGAGTACAGCCTGGGCTTTTGTCTGTCAATTGCATGATGCAGTAATGATGGTTGCAAACCGGCTGTAGATTTATAGAGTAATGGTCCTTCTGCTTCAAAATGGGGGCACTACTGCCAGTCGGAGCCTAAAGAGCTACATGGATGCCATCTATTATCCCATGCACTTTTGGAAATCTAGCCATATGGAAAAACACACAGGGCTCCACGGAGAACTTTATATAGCTATTAGCTCTTGTAAACAAGGCATTGATACCTGCTTTTTGTATCTATGCATTGTAGACTGACTAATCTTAGATATATCTCCAGTGCCAATTTGAAATGTCTTCAACGCAAAGTTCAATGCAGTGATCACCTTGACAACTACAGGGCCTACTGCTTACCCTGGAATGCGGCTGAAGGTCTTCCTCCAGCAAGTTGCAAAGCTTCCGTACCAACTCCCTTATGAAACATTGCCATTAAAGGCACTATTCCTCGGAAAGATTTAGCAGAGTCCTTTTTGGCTGATAAATGTAGCTAAAAGAGTAAGGTGGGTAGGTGCCCTTATTCCTCCTCCTATAATGCCTGGCCTTCTTGGCATTCAAAATAGCCTGCTACTTGTCTTCTTCCTCCAAAAAGAAGAAATATGAGAGGATACTTAATGAAAACCCTTTTGTGGTAAAGGGGATTACTTAGCACTGTAATTTGCACACACGGTTTCCCTACTATTGTAGCAAATCTTTCTTCTGAAATGAAGTCTCAAGCTGTCCTCAAAGTTTCAGCCTGTCATTTTAAGGAGCACTTCCTAGATACAGCCTTCAAAGTCCCAGTGCCCACATTACATGAGGACAGCCTACCTCTTACCTGCAATCAGCGAACAGAAGAAAGCTGGTTGCAGGTCGCGATGATGCATCTGACCTCACATTTACATGGCAACGCCTCCTGGATGCACAAGGAATTCTCAGCTGTGGCTCAGTTGGTAGCACCCTCGCCTGAGTCAGAAGGTTGAGTTCAAGTCCCACTCCAGATACTTGAGCACAAAAATCTAAGCTGACACTCCAGTGCAGTGCTGAGGGAGTGCTGCACTGTTGGAGGTGCCGTCTTTCAGATGAGATGTTAAACCGAGCCCCTGTCTACTGTCTCAGGTGGAAGTAAAAATTTCATGGCACTATTTTGAAGAGCAGCAGGGAGTTATCCCTGGTGTCCTGGCCAATATTTATCCCTCAATCAACATCACTGAAAAAAAACCCAGATTATCTGGTCATTATCACATTGCTGTTTGTGGGAGCTTGCTGTGCACAAATTCCCTGCCACGTTTCCTAGATTACAACAGTGACTACACTTCAAAAAGTACTTCATTGTCTGTAAAGCGCTTTGGGACGTCCGGTGGTCATGAAAGGCGTTATAGAAAGCAAGTCTTTCTTTTTAAGGAAGCAGTGTAGCAGGACTAGAAGTCATGGTGGTGTGCAATCAGGGTCGAGACCTGGTCTAATAGGGTTTTACTCATTTTTTCTCTTATCTGCACCTAAGGCATAGGTGCACTTGTGACAGACATGACAGGAAAATCCATTCATTATGTGTTTAATCCTTCAACTAAGGCTATGAAACTTTCAAATTGCAATCGCCACTCATTAGACCACCCTCTGCGATTCCACAGCCTCCACCACAATGTGCACTGTTTGCAGTACTCTCTGGAAGATGTCCATCCTTGTAAGAGATGTTATGGGTGGCCTGCATTACAGTCTAGACTATTTATGGTGTTCGCTCTGTGTCATAACAGCACCAGAATACTTGTACATTTTGTTTACATATTGAATGTTACAAAGCAGTATTGGAGGGAATGTCTTAGTTGCTTTAGAGTTACTGCCGTAGTGCACAGTGGATTGGTAAACTACCTCCCCTGTGATTTCCCAGGTGGCAAGTTTCTGATCTGTACCAGGTGCTTGACTGAAGGGAAAGCGAGTCAAGCAGCTTCCAGCAGCTAATGTGGAGCAGCGCTGACTGGGAACAAGACTGTACCTGCTGCCTCAGTCAAAGTAAGTTTGGTTGTAAAGGCAGACCAAAAGAAATGGAGGAAACCCACTTACAAAATAAGGAATATCAAAGATGGCCCAACTATTTTTTCCCTACTCCACCAGGTAAAATCCCTTTGGACGAAACCACTTCCTTTTGTAAAATTCTGACATCCTAAATCTCTTCTCAGTTACTCCAATGGACCTAACCAAACACTATTCACTCATATCATACAGAATTCCAATGGATGAAACAACTTTACATTCACTTTTATTACATAGGATTCCTAACCCAAACATGAATTAATGTTCTACATCTAGTTTCAATGTCACCGCAAAAAGTTAAATTTTGTGAGTATAATAGGTTTCTGTCCTAATTAGGTTTCTGCTTTGGTTTAGACCACTTTGCTCTTGACCCATTTTTTGACACATTTGATAGAAATCCTGGATAGAAGTTCTGTATTTCTTGATAAGGTAATGATTTCTTTATCAGGATTAAGCAACTATAATTACTGATAATCTGGAACAATGGGTTCTATTTAGACTGCTGTGATTATACAGAAAAGCTCCTGGCAATCCCAGAGGATTAGGAATTCCACCAAATAAGTTTCAGGGAGAATAGCTCTATCCTAAAACTGTTCGGTCTCATTGACATTTCAATTAAAAACGAGATGAATGTGATTATAAAAGAAAAGCAAAATAAAATTGGACATTTGCAATGGAGTTATAATTACAAAGTAAATAGATTTTATATAGTACCTTTAACATTGAAAAACCACCCAGAGGCCTACTCAATAAAATGGGCATCGAGCAAAGAAGATGATATTAGGAAAGATGACCAAAAGCTTAGTCAAAGAGGTAGATTTTAAGGATGGTCTTGAAGGAGGAGAGCGTGATGGAGAGATTTAGGGAGGGAACTAAATTACAGACCAATTGACGAATATGACGAAATTTGTTAATAATCAACACACAATATAAGTGGTAAGTATGGAAGTCAATCTTACAAGGTTTGGCCAGAGTGGGGAGGTGAATGCAGGACATGATCCTCTTTGGAGGCATTGAGAGGCCTGGAAGTCAAATGACAGTGGATAGTACTGTCTGGGACTGAAACATTAACAGAGTTAATGGCTTTGGGTATAATGCTGAATACTAGACTTTGTATTTATAACTTTTTGGTGAGTTTTGCAGCTCTGCACATCCTACCCGAGACTTGGAATCCACAAATTGTTAAGGGGCCCTGGAGAAATGAGTTAATCAAGGCCAGTTAGCATGGACTTGTAAAGAGGCAGGTTACACTTTACCAATATTTTAGAATTATTTGATGAAATAACAGAGAGAATAGATAAAGGGCATGTAGTGGATGTGGTTTATATAGATTTTCAAAATGTATTTGATATGGTACTGCAGCAGTGATTATAGCAAAGGTACTGCATCAGTGATTATAGCAAAGGTACTGCATCAGTGATTATAGCAAAGGTACTGCATCAGTGATTATAGCAAAGGTAATCAATGGGAATGTGGCTACACGGATAGATTATTGGAGGGCAGAAAGCAAAGGGTAAAGATAAAAGGAAATTCCTCAAAATGGGAAGATGTACAGATCAGTATTCCACTGGGGTCTGTGCTGCAGCAGTTGTACAAATTTCTATGTACATAAATGATCTTGACTTTGAAATTGAGAGAACAATATTTAAATTCACTGATGATATTAAATTTAGGGGTATGACAAACCACAAGGATTACGAAAAACTGCACAAGATATAGACAGTTTAGCTAGATGGACAGATAGGAGGCAATACAATTTAGCATAGGAAAATGTGAAGTAATACATTTTGGATGCAAGGTTAGGGAAATGAACTATATCGTATTGTTAAAATTTTAAATGAACATTCCCTCCATCATAAGGTCAGAAGTGGTGACGTTTGCTGATGATTGCAGTGTTCAGTTCCATTCGCAGCTCGTTAGATAATGAAGCAGTCCGTGCCCACATGCAGCAAGACCTGGACAACATTCAGGTTTGGGGTGGCAAGTGGCAAGTAACATTCACGCCACACAAGTGCCAGGCAACGACCATCTCCAACAAGAGAGAGTCTAGCCACTTCCCCTTGACATTCAACGACATTACCATCGCCAAATGCCCCACCATCAACATCCTGGGGATCATCAATGACCAGAAACTTAACTGGACCAGCCACATAAATACTGTGGCTACAAGAGCAGGTCAAAGGCTGGGTATTCTGTGGCGAGTGACTCACCTCATGACTCCC
The DNA here is from genome assembly GCA_030390025.1 of Squalus acanthias. NCBI lineage: Eukaryota > Metazoa > Chordata > Chondrichthyes > Squaliformes > Squalidae > Squalus > Squalus acanthias. The sequence continues at coordinate 81,145,511 of CM059435.1, read as the reverse complement.
CAAAGCCTTTCCACCATCTACAAGGCACAAGTCAGGAGTGTGATGGAATACTCTCCACTTGCCTGGATGAGTGCAGCTCCAACAACACTTAAGAAACTCAACACCATCCAGGACAAAGCAGCCCGCTTGATTGGCACCCCATCCACCACCTTAAACATTCACTCCATCTACAAGACGTACTGCAGCAACTCGCCAAGGCTTCTTCGACAGCACCTCTGAAACCCACGACCTCTACCACCGAGGGCAGCAGGCGCATGGGAACACCACCACCTGCAAGTTCCCCTCCAAGTCGCACACCATCCGGACTTGGAAATATATCGCCGTTCCTTCATCGTCGCTGGGTCAAAATCCTGGAACTCCCTCCCTAACAGCACTGTGGGAGTACCCTCACCACACGGACTGCAGCGGTTCAAGGCGGCGGCGCACCACCACCTTCTCAAGGGCAATTAGGGATGGGCAAGTGCTGGCCTTGCCATTGACGACCACATCCCACGAATGAATAAAAAAAGGAGCAGTGGGATCTTGGTGTACAGAAGCGCAGGTCATAAAATTTGCTGCATAAGTAAGCAAACCAGAGTTGTTGATTTTGTGTCTAGAGGCACAGAATAAAAAAGCAAGAAAGTGCTGTTGAAATTGTGCAAGAACTTAGTTAGGCCATAGTTGCTGCAGTTCTGGGCACACCATTCAAGGATGGGTAAAATGCAACGAAAAGGAGACTGTACAGATTCACTGGGGGGATATTACCAAGGGCTCTAGTTATGAAGAAAAACTTGGGAATTGAGGGCTTGTTTCGGAGAGCTGAGAAGGTTAAGGGGTGACTTGATAGAGCTCTTCAAGCTAATGAAGGGTTATGATCAGGTAAATTGTCATATATTGTATTCATTGGTTAATTGGACGATAATGAGAGGGCACAAATTTAAGGTAATCACAAAAAGAATTGAAAGGGAAGGTTAGTAACATTTATTTACAAAGGAGCTGATTAGAATGTGGAATTATTTGCCTCAAACTGTTGTTCAAGCAGAATTGATAAATTCATTTTAAAAGGGTATTAGATAGTTGCTTGAAAAGGGGAATGTTAAAAGGTACGGGGAGTGAGGAGAGTGGAATTGGCCAGGTGGCTCACATGGAGAAAAACATGGTGCAGACTTCATGGGCGACTTACTTGTTTCTATGCTGCGACACACTACGTTAATTAAATCACTTTACCAGATTTTATAAACACAGGAATGTACAACGATATGATCAGCAATGTGATGATTTTGTCATCTTTTGAGATAATAAAAAATTACAGTAAAAATATAAGATCCACATTTTAAAACTCCACATTGCAGCAGTGCAACAAGAGATATTAAAGCCAAAAACTCCGTAATGAGAAGCAACAATGTACTTGGAGTGGAGGACAGAAAGAATTAAAAATAACATCATTCAAGACAATACTGTAAATTAAGTAGCCTATGTGGCTTCTGTACACCACCAAAATGTACTCCATAGTCGTTATGGGCAGTGTCTGCCATCCAGAGGCCCTGTGCACAGGTTCCGTTTGGGGCCCTTACATTTCACTAGACGATGATACTATTTACTACCGACTCAATCTGATGTCAAATCAGTGGTCTGAGCTTTGTCACCTGTTCATTTTCCAACTTTTAGTTTAATAAAAAATAAAGACAATCAAATGAGCTAAAAGAAAAGGATAGAGGTAAAAAGGAAACAAATGACAGCTCGGTCAGAATCGGTCTCTGCAATGGACTCAATTTAATTTGTAATTCGGTGCATTACACAGGTTATCTTTAATATTCATATTCTACTCTACTCTTAACCTTTCGGGACTTCTATTCGCGCTCTTACTCAGCACCCGAGAAGTGTGACTGCCATTTCCCAGTATGTAGAATCACTTGGACATTTTATGTTGAAATAGTAGTTAACATAGTAACAAGAGTAGGCCAATCAACCCCTCCAGCCTGTTCCACTATTCAATTATATTATGGCTGATCTGTACCTCAACTCTATTTACCTGCCTTTGTTCCATATTCCTTGATACACTTACCAAAAAAAAATCTCTCTCTCAGTCTTGAAAATTTCAACTGACCCAACATTCACAGCATTTTGGGGGAGCAAGTTGCAGATTTCCACTACCTTTTATGTGAAAATTGTGCTGTAATTCCTGATTTCACATTTAAATGGCCTAGCTCGAATATTAAGATTACACCCTCTTGTTCTGAATTCTCCCACCAGAGGAAATAGCTTCTTTGTATCTACCCTATCGAATCACTATTATTTCAAACATCTTGTTTCGATCACCCCTCAACCTTCTAAACTCAAGGGAATACAAGCCAAGTTTATGCAACCTGCCTTAGAATTTAACTGTTTAAGCCCTGGTATCATTCTAGTGAATCTGCGCTGTACCACTTGCAAGACCAATATAACTTTCCTGACGATCGGTGCCCAAAACTGAACGCAGTACTCCAGATGGGGTCTGACCAAGGCTCTGTACATCTGAAGTATCACTTCCTCACTTTTGAGTTCCAATCCCCTTGAAAAAGGCCAACATTCCATTAGCCTTTTTGATTACTTTTTCTAACAGTGCACTAGCTTTTAGTGATTTGTATACATGGGCACCTAAATCCTTTGCTCTTCCACAGCTCCTAATCTCGTCATTAAGAAAATATTCTGATATGTCTTTCTCAGATCCAAAGTGGATGTTCTCACACTTCCCCACATTGAACTCCATCTTCAATTCCAGAATCTAGAAAGCTTTGGAAAATTATGATTAATGCATCTGTAATTTTGTCACCTATTTCTTTTAATACCCAGGGTGGAAAACATCAGGTACTGGAGATTTTTCTATATTAAGTCTTATTTTCTCCATTACCTTTTTTTTTAACTTCTATTAAATCTACTACGTTCCTTCCCTGGAGTTATTGTTACGTCCCCTTGTACCACTGGTATTATGTCCTCTTCCTCCAGTATGAAAATAGATACAAAGCACTCATTTAACAAGTCTGCCATTTTCTTATTATCTATCATAGTCTTGCATGCATCCATCTTTAATGAGCCCACATTCATCTTTACCACTCTCTCAATATATTTATAAAAAATGTTGCTGTTAGCTTTGATAACCCTTGAAAGTTTTTTCTCATATTCCCTTTTTGTACCTCTTATTACTTACTTTGTATCTCTTTGTTGCTTTTTACAGCTCTCTGGATTTCCACTTTACCTTGCATTTCTGTAAGTCTTTTCTTTTAGCTTGATACTGTCTCTTACCTCATTTGTTGGCAATGGTTGCTTAATTACACAAATGGAGCCTTTGCCTTTAGGGGAATGTACTGGTTTTGTATTGTACCAAATACTCCTTTGAATACTTCCCACTGTTTGTAGGTTTACCCATTAACAGTTCAGCCCAGTTTACTGTGGTCAATTGATTTCTTATCAAAGTTTCCCTTACTTTAAGATATTGGTTTAACAGTTCAGGGGAGACAGTAAGTACACCGGCACGACTGATTACACTTATAGCAAGAAATAGCATTGGAAAAAAGATGCAACTGGGAGAGATATTTGCTCGAGAGTCACCTTTGGGAGGGCCATGGCATTAGAGGAAGAACCTTCTCCATCCAAAAAGTGAGCTGGACAACAGAATGAAACATAAGAATATTAAGATTAGGAATGTGTGGTCAAAGCATGCATCGTCTATGATTGAGAGTCAGGCTGGAATGCATAGGGTATGGGAGGGAGATGGACACACAATTGTTGAATTCCCAGCAGAACTTTAAACACAATTAAAAGATGATGGCTATTGTCAGGAGCAGTCAGTGCTCCCTTTATTATAACACACATTGAAGAGCTCAGAGAAAATTTACTTAGTTCAGGAAATAATTAGGCAAAAACTTACTTTATCAGATGAGACGGATACCAATGAGATTACATTTAATTTTTATTTGTTCTAAGTAGCATGTTATAATTTTTAGATTCAGAAAATTATTTTGATTTCCAAAAATGTGTTCACGTTTGAAATAGAGTAGTTAGGGAAAAGACGATGGCTTGGCGTGTATTAACCTGATTTCAAACCCATCTTAAATGTAAATCCCTCAGGAAGTATATTACTAATTGAAAATAATAATTTATATTTTCATATATATATTAAAAATGTCAATAAAAGAATTGAGATTTGTGCATATTTATAAATTTGTACACTGGCTGGGGGCCCGTGCAATTACACAGGTTACACAGTCCTAATGCCACTCCTGATAATAGTCTGTAAGAGAAGCTTACATGATGTAATCCTTTCAGGCACAGTATCACTGACAACTAATAGACATGTAGAGAAACAGGAAAATCTATCATTCCTCAAAGAGTTATATTGCCTACTTTATGCGGTTAAGATTAAATCAAAAATACTTAAAGAGCTATTCTACATCAGCTCTGTAGATTTCTGGATTTTTTTGGTGAGAAACACCATTCTTCAATGAGGAGAATTAACAAGTTCTGTTGATGTCACTCCCAAAGGTGACTCTCGAGCAAATATCTCTCCCAGTTGCATCTTTTTTTCAATCTTATTTCTTGCTATAAGTGTAATCAGTCGTGCCGGTGTACTTACTGTCTGCTCTGTTATAGACTGGAGAACAGAGTTCAGGGTAATCAACTCAAATCTTGCCAAATCTGTAAAATCCAATTTGGCAAAGAACAAATTCCAGATACATCAAAGTCAACATGTGCTATACACATAAATTGTGTGAAAGCCATTATAATTCTGCTGTTAAGCTGTAGATGAACACAGATTGATAAATGCACTAAGTCAAGTTTTTGTAAGTGAGTTTTCTTTACACAGAATTTGAATCATCAGTCTTTGCAGAGTTTCCAAGAAGCTCAGCTCCATGAGTATGTGCTAACTACTGTTCTAATCAAGGGATAACAATCTCATAATGTCTTCATAGAATGATACAGCACAGAAGGAGGTGATTCAGCCCATCGTGCCTGTGCCGTTGTCTTACGAGGACAACAAAAAAGTTTTATGCTGACTTTGGCACAGACTACATCATGGGACTGTGTTGAATGGTGGAATCCTCCATGAAAGAAACTATCCAATATAAACAAGTGGCTATACACACATAAGTGACCTTCAACAGATTATCATCTAGCAATTACAAGTAGCTGCAGTATATATACTGCCCATAACAATAGCACTTCATTAAAAAAATGTCAACATCAAAAAACCTGGACATGGAAGATATCATTCTGTGCCCTGATGGTACACTTGTATAAGGGACTATTTGTTAAGTTTCAAAAGATATTTTGGTGACACATAATTCAGGAACTGTTTATACAATCTATATCATGTATTGAAATAAAAACATGACAGACGATCAGAGCTACCTTATCCTCTAATTACATGACAGTCCACCCGTCTGCGTACTCTTATGACACTGGAGCAGATTTTCCTCTTTTGCACTTGAGCCTAAATGATTGCCTGAGCAGAGCGCAACGATGATCGCACACCTTCAACAGAGACATTCGAATTTCCCGTTCATTTAAGTTAGTGCACTGTAATGATTACTATGTAAAGAACAAAATGGTGGAGTCCGTCTCAGAGTTTCATTGTGGCTAGCAGTAAATCGCATAGAAAATTAATTTCTGCAGCTTGGCAGCTCTGAGCTTTGGGTCCCGGAAGGTTAATCTTCTTGGAGTGCTTTAAGCCAAGTTAAGTGAAAATGAGTTCCAGGCCATTTTTCAAGCCTCATACAGATACAATACTGAGGGGAAGGATTTCCTTTCTTCACCGTTTATATACTGAAATTGTTAAAGCATCTTTACAGGGGGAATTCCATGATTCCATGCTACCAGTGGGGAGCCATGCTCACAAGGAACACTGTAACTCCAAAGTTCCAATCCACGCTCTGTGCAAGTGCTGTTTCCCCACTGGGAGCGCAGGATCATGGAATTACGTCATATATTCACAATTACAACTTGTCACAGCAGGAAAGGAAACCTTCCACATAGACTACAAATTTCTTACAAGCTAGTACCATATTTAGAAGTTGAAACAGCCGTTGAGAGTCAGTGAGGGCCTCAGGAGAAAGACTGGAGAATGGGATTGGAGGGGAAAACCAGGGGCTCGGGCAGATAGGGACAATGGAGTTGGTGGATGGGGAGACTGGGGGTCAGAAGGGGAATGGGGGGGTCAGAGAACGAGGGAAAATGGGGGCCAGGGAGAGGGTAATGAGGTCAGAGAGAGGGAGAATGGGGTCAGGAGGAGGAAAATGGGGTCAGGAGGAGGAAAATGGGGTCAGGAGGAGGAAAATGGGGTCAGGAGGAGGAAAATGGGGTCAGGGAGAGGGGATAAGGAGTCAGGAAGAGGGGAATGGAGTTTGTAGAGAGGGGGAGCCCTAGAGGGCTGTGGATGCTCAGTCAATGAGTATATTCAAGACTGAGATCAATAGATTTTTGGGCAATAAGGGAATCAAGAGATATGGGGATAGAGCAGGAAAGTGAGCTGATGTAGAAGTTCAGCCGTGATCTTATTGAATGGCGGAGTAGGCTCAAGGAGCTGTATGGCCTATTCCTGCTCCTATTTCTTATGTTCTTATACGACATGGGAACAAATTTTAATTCTGAACAGTGATACTTCAGAGGGGATGGTCAGCATACTCTGTATATAATACAAGGGAATAACAGGCTCTGCGTATTCAACAGAGAAATAGAAGCTCCTGTGTGTACTACAGGAGATTAACATGCTCCATGTATGTTATGGGGGAATAGGAAGCCAAGTGTAAACTTAAAGGAAAAAGTCGAGTTGATATATACTAAAGAGTACTTCGGAGGGAATCAAGAGAATGTGCGTTTACCACAGGGGAATAAAAGTCCTTGTGTATATTACTGAGGAATATAAGACTACGTGTAAACTAAAGGCAGGCAGGGAAACAGAAAGTTGGTCAAAATTATTGCAGAACAGCTAACCCTGTTTAAACTACAGAAGAATAGCAGGCTCTGTCTACACGTAAATGAAGTAGCAGACCCTATGTATACCACAGAAGGCTTTGTGTAGACAGCGGGGAATAGCAGGGCATGTGTTTAATACTAAGGAGTAAAAGGACCTGTGTGCGCTATGGAGGAATAGCAGGTCCTGTGTAGAGTACGAAGGTATAGTAGGCCTCTGTAGACTATGGGTGCATATCAGGCCCGGTGTACACTGCAGGAGAATAGCAGGCTCTGTATTTCCTATGGGGAATAGTAAGCATCGTGTATACTGTGGTGGATTATCAGTCTTTGTGTTGATGACAAGGTAATAGCAGCACTTTGTAGACTACAGAGCAACAGGCCCTATTTGTATACTAGAGGATCAGTAGAGAGAAATAGCATCAACTGTGCATATTATATAACAGTGTATCTTGGTCATTAATATTAATTTTTAACCTTGGTGGTGTCCAGCACTATGGACCACGGCTCTTTATCGGTTTAAAAAGCAAAGGCTAAAGGCTTTATTAAAAACTCAACAACAAAAAGTGGTTTCATTTTTTTTTTTTACTTTCAATAGATACATTACTTATTTGTTTTCACAAGTTCACAAGAAAAAAAGGATAGTATGGCAATGTTTTGGTGTTTACATGAATCTCTAAAGAACAAGTTTATAGTCTTGGTCATGCATTGGAGGATACCAGAGCTTCTACAAAATGAAGAAGAAAAAAAATAACTAAATATGGCTTGTCAGTTGTTACTCGGGCGGATGACACCAAATTGGGGTGGTGGGGGGAGATAGTCAATACTGAGAAGGACTGCAACAAATTACAGGAGGACATTAATAAACTTGCAGAATGGGCACATAATTGGCAATTGAATTTCAACACCGATAAATGTGAGGTATTACATTTTGGTAAGAAAAATAGTGAGGTCACATATTACTTGGAAAATAAGAATCTAAATGGGGTAGAAGAGCAAAAGAATCTCAGAGTACAAATACACAAATCACTAAAAGTAGCGACACAGGTTAACAAGGCCATAAAAAAAGCAAACCAAGCACTTGGGTTTATTTCTAGAGGGATAGAATTGAAAAGTAGTGAAATTATGTTAAACTTGTATCGAACCTTGGTTAGACCACACGGAGTACTGCGTACAATTCTGGTCGCCATATTATAAAAAGGATATAGAGGCACTGGAGAGGGTGCTGAGAAGATTTACAAGGATGATACCAGAAATGCGAGGGTACACCTATCAGGAAAGGATGAACAGGCTGGGTTTCTTTTCTCTTGAAACGAGAAGGCTGAGGGGTGGCCTAATAGAGGTCTTGAAAATTATGAAAGGTTTTGATAGAGTAGATACAGAGAGTGTTTCCACTTGTGGGGAAGAGCAAAACTAGAGGCCATCAATTAAGATATTCACCAAGAAATGAAATAGGGTATTCAGAAGAAACTTCTTTACCCAAAGAGTGGTGAGAATGTGGAACTCACTACACAGGGAGTGGTTGAATTGAACATAGATGCATTTAAGGGACGGTTAGATAAGCATATGAGGGAGAAGGGAATAGAGAGTTATACTGATAAGAGTTAGATGAGGAAAGATGGGAGGAGGCTCAAGTGGAGCATGAACGTCGGCATGGACTGGTTGGACCGAATGGCCTGTTTCTGTGCTGTATATCCTTGTAGATGACTTCATGATAGTCATTTAAGTCTGACCCTGCCTATTAAGCACGCTTTTTGTTGAACAACAACATAGCATTTAGTACAATTGTCCAAACTTTTAATGTTACAACACTAAGGGCTCATTTTCATGTAGTGATGTATGTCAGTTCTAAATGGTTATGAACTGGTGCAAATCTTGCCGGAATGGTAACGTGCTAGTAGCATTCAATTCTCCAGGGTTATCTTTTTCTGCATAAGTATTCACAGTTCCAGATGCAGAATTGCTTTGGGTGGTGGAAACAGAAGATTGAATGATATTTAAAGGGAGTGTGGACCATTAAAGGGTAGTAACAGAATGGAAGACATAGGGGTTGAAATTTGTCAACGGCAGTAGCACAAAACAGGCTGATCGTGAAACAGCAGCCTGTTTTACACCGTGTTCGATTTCCTTGAAGTCAATGGAAATGAAAATTGGACACGACGTGAAATGGGCTGCCGATTTGCTATTAGCCTGTTTTGCACTACGAGCGTTGACCAATTCACCCTCATAATTTTGTTTTTACAGCCATTGGAAAGAGTCAAATGCGTCTCAGCTGACAGGCAGCTTTTGCCAAGGTTAAGATAAAGGGAAAGAAAATCCAATGTGCAAGCATGAATCTGCAATTTGCATCATTTGTTGCCAATTAGGTGCAACTTACCTACAAATAAGTTTGGTGGCATCTTGATGGGTGCAACCAATCAGGATATGCTGGTTGTTGATCACCTCGTCATGCCTTCTTCCCTGCAGCATCAATGAAAGCGTGACATGCTGTAACTGCTCTAAGCCTCTGCCAAAGTGAGTATGTGCCCCTTTTTAGATGTGGGTATGTGGGTGCACTTGGGTGGGAATAGAACACTTCTAGTGTAGCCTGGCCTGCCTGGCATCTGCTTGTTGGTAATCCTCTTCTTTATCCAAAAATCTAATATGGGGGAAGGGGAAAAATAGCAGCAGCAGAGCAATTACCACAGCAGTTAAGTGGAAGCAGAACTGCCACCACCCCCCACCAAAAAAAAAGACAATCAGGCTGGAAATGGCCTTAAAACTGCTGAATGAATCTTCATTCTAGCCTTTTGAACTCATTTTCGCAGATCATTATCGAGTAATTCTGGGCACCTCTTAATATATATGGGCATAATTATGTTCTGGTGTTGTATGGGCATACTGGCTGGAAAATAATGCAGGCGGTGTTGTGATGTCATTCCCGCATCATTTAACTATTATGAGGCTCTGCCTATTTCAGGCAGAAGCTCGTGCTGCCCATCCCAAACCCCACTGGAAACTCAAGCGACACACAATATATGCAGAGATTCTTCAGGGCGGTTTCTAATGTAACAGAAGAAAATCATCCCCATGTGTCCTGTCTGAAAAGACAACAAGCATATTTTAAAAAATTGGTCATGATAAGTATGTGGGAGGGAAAACATTGGGCTAAGTTGCTGATGGGGTAACAGAAACTCAGCATGGCTGAAAAGTTAGAAGGGAACTGAGCAGAATCAGAAAGAAGGGGAAGATGAGATGAGGCAGCAATCAAGAGGGATGAAGACTGGCAGGATTTTAACTGTGGAAGGAATGACAGGAGACGCAAGAGAGACATGGAGAGGAATTACTGGATCAAGCATTGCAGTGTTTGTGGGTTAGAGAATAGTCTTGTTATAAATTACAATCATATATAAGATAATTATTTTTGAATCTGAGGGACAGCATAAAAAGTCAGGATTGTTTTCAAAAATGAGAGCCAGTCAGCATTCGGCAAGTATGTTTCTCTCAATTTGGCATGGACACATTATGATAGAGAACTGAATACAACTAAAACGGTTTCCCCCTTTTTTTATGCTCCCCGATGAGCTTACAATAAAGCAATTATTTGTTGACTATAATTTAGTTCTTCACCTCTGACCTCTCGGTCAGTTAATTATCAGGAAGGTAATCATCATTCCGAAAGCTGCACACAATGGTAAGGTTTGGCAATGAAGTGGGCAGGAGATAACCCCCCAGCTGCATTTTGATCCTTGAGTGGACAAGGGAAATAAATGCTCCTTATCACTACAAGGAAAGCTTTCAGATAGGGAAGGTTATGCAAATACTGGAGGGAACATGACAAAGTGCAGGGATTAGATGGTGTGTCAAGCATAAACAAACTCGAAGCCTTGTTAAATGAGTGATCACCACTCCCTGCCAGACAGGCACCAGATGGTTAAAGCTTTGATTTTTGTGTTTTCTATAATTTTTCAAGAATGCTGTGAGATTTAATAGGTAAACTATCAAAAAATGTCAGAAAATCTGAAAGCGTGAAAATACTGTCGTCCTCTGATTCGTATTATTTATCACTTTATTGTGCCAAGTTGAAGACCATTGCAACCTGAGGAAAATTTTGCGGGTGATGATTCAGCTACGTACTGAAGGCAAACTTGCTGCAAATGAAAGGCCTGTGTTTGACTTGAAGAACTGTCAAAAATGCATAAATTTAGTCGGTTTGATCCAAAATACACTAAATAACTAAAACTAAATGAGAAAGTGCTTATTAAAAATGCAGGTAACTGTTCTTAAATAGTGTTGTCATCCTTGAAATGAAGGTAAGTTTGAAGATCTAAGTCCTTGGCCAGTGGTGTATTGCTGTTATTATAATAAGAGTCTAATTACCAGCCTCATATACAGTACCTTCTGCGGCTCTGGCAGCCCTGTAATGAAAACCATCACTCGCAACTTTATTGTAAAGTATGTAAGGTTCATTTGTGGTGCTGCAAAACTTTGTTCTGATAATAACTTTATCCCCCATAAGTGTCTGGCAAGGCTACAACATTGTACAGATGTGACAAATCTGTAATAAATCACTGACAAATAGCACATTGTTATGCAGGGAAACCCATTATGCCAAGAAAGCCTCATTTTTGAACTACATTTAAAATTACATTGAATAATGCTCGAGGTTCAGTTCCACAACTAACGATGCTTAATTGTGTCTGAGAAGGAGCTTGTCAGGAAGGACAAAAATAAAACAAACTTATTATTGTGAACCTCCTCCTAACATTTTAGGACTACCAAGAGGGTGGGGCACAGGAATAAAGAATAACAGTAAAAAACAGGAAAGGTAGGGAAGTCGTGGCTATTTACATAAGAAATAGGAGCAGGAGTAGGCCATTCGGCCCTTCGAGCCTGCTCCGCCATTCAATAAGATCATGGCTGATCTTCTACCTCATCTCCACTTTCCCACACTAGCCCCATATCCCTTGATTCCCTTAATATCCAAAATCTGTTGATCTTTGTCTTGAATATACTCAACACCTGAGCATCCACAGCCCTCTGGGAGAGAGAATTCCAAAGATTCACAACCCTTTGAGTGAAGAAATTTCTCCTCATCTCAGTCCTACATGGCCAACACCTTATTCTGACCCTGGTTCTAGACTCCCCAGCTAAGGGAAACATCCTCTTAGCATTTAACCTGTCAAGTCCTGTCAGAATTTTATATGTTTCAATGAGTTCACCTCTCATTCATCTAAATTCTAGCGCATATAGGCCGAGTCTCCTCAATCTCTCCTCATAGGACAATCCCCTCATCCCGGGAATCAGTCTGGTGAACCTTCATTGCACTCCCTCTAAGGCAAGTACATCCTTCCTTGGGTAAGCAGACCAAAACTGTACACAGTACTCCAGGTGTGGTCTCACCAAGGCCCTATATAATTGCAGTAAGACTTCTTTACTCTTATACTACAATCCTTTTGTAATAAAAGCTAACGTACCATTTGCTTTCCTAATTGCTTGCTGTACCTGCTTGTTAACTTTCAGTGATTCGTGTACAAGGACACCCAAGACCCTCTGAATACCAACATTCCGCAATCTCTCACGATTTAAAAATTATTCTGCTTTTCCTACCAAAGTGGATAACTACACATTTTTCCACATTATATTCCATCTGCCATGTTCTTTCCCACTCACTTAACCTGTCTATATCCCTTTGCAGTCTCCTCACAACTTAGTTTCCCACCTAGCTTTGTATCGTCAGCAAACTTGGATACATTACACTCGGTCCCCCCATCTAAGTCATTGATACAGATTGTAAATAGCTGAGGCCCAAGCACTGATCCCTGCGGTACCCCACTAGTTGCAGTCTGTCAACCCGAAAATTATATCTGGATTGTTGTAGACATATGTAAATTTATGGCCTTTTAAAAATAAAAAATGGTTTTGGAGTTTAAGAAGCTATTTCCCCCTTTTTGCTATGTTTATGTTGCCCCTCTTGTGTTTTCTACACCTTCACAACACAATTTACGTCTCCAGCAGAAAAGCCAAGCAAGCAAATTTGCTTCCAGCCAAAATCACACTGTAAACCAGTTAGTAGGATTTCTGTGAAAGCTGGCAGGGGTGACCCACCCATCAATTGTTCATTGTGGGCTAATACTTAACCTCCATAGAGACCTTTTCCCCAACGGATCATCATGAGCTCACTTACCAACACTCCTTCAGCACACCAATGGCCACACAACTCTTTCCCTGTCTTTAATAGAACAAGTTACAGGTTTGTGGTTTAATACGTGTTAATGTGGAACAGCAGCAAAGATATTTATAAAAAAAACTGTTTCAAAACTGGTTAGAGTACTAAATCAACATTTATTGGATTATTTGCTCCCTCATATTAAGTATGAGCCGACTGGAAGGGTGGAAATAACTGGTGTAAGCAACCTTCTAGTACCTCACCAAAGTGACTATTCTTCATGTGTGATCTAGTTGATGGCAAGGAGCACAACAATCGACCCTGAGGCAGATACTGTTCTTCCTCAACATCCACATCTTTCCAGCAGTGGTCAATAAGGAGAGGAATCCTCTGATTGTTTCCATCCTTTATCCTGTGATACTAAGGCCAATTCTAGTACCCCCACTGCTAAACAAGTTAAAACCAGATAACGTAGTGCAGGGGATAGGACTTGGCATATAATGAATAACAGAAGGGAAAAACCCCTGTTATTCATCCATTTTGGGAAATGTTCTCTTATTTTCCACTTAAGCCTGAAAGGTGAGCTTAATTAAAAGGCTTCCAATGTAACTGCTGAAAAAGTGTTGGGTAAGCTTTTGCAGTGGTGTTTGTATAACGTACTGCAAATTACATTAAATTAATTTTTCACTGAAGTCTGCCTGATATTAGGACGGTCAGTAGAGAAGCATGTGACAAAGTCCCATCCTACCAGAACGCCACCAACTTTGCACCCCAACACATTTTCTGGTGGGCAGGACAAGTGACGTGGAAGCACCCATGTGAAATAGGCAGGCTCTACATTTACATGTTTATCTGGAGCCATGTCAGGCATTAAACGTAAATTACACCCATTTGAAATATGTGCCCTTGCTTACTAAGCAGCAGTAAGCATACTGGAGGCCATGAAAAAGACAGTTATATTAAGTTGTGTATTCTAGATTTTTTCAAACATTTTTCTGTTGGCACTTATTGTTGGCCATGATCCTCTGCATTAATTATTGCAGGCTTTTTCTTTTTTGTCCCCAGCTCCATTACTAGCACAAATGGGATCGGAATGGAAATCCCCTTATCTGACATTCTTGGAAGAAGAGTTGGAGCTATGGAGGGATGCCAAGGAGATCAGGCTGCACAAGAGGTTCTCTGCACCCTCCTGCTGGTCCCTACAAAACCATAACCCCAGACGGCGGTGGTTCATAGTGTTTGATCGTTCCTTTGAAACACACAAATCACATTTTCTGTGGCATTGCATTAAAGGCAGCTTACCAGGGTAATTAACAGCCAGCATAGCCTGATTGACACCCATCATTTCTGTAGGCCTTGGCACACCCAACTGCAATGACCATGTGCAACTGTCTTCTTTGGGTTTGGGCTGAGCTGCACCATCCGCTGCATGCACACCAGCAGAGTGACACGAATGATTAGCTGCCACTTGAAACTTGGTTCCATCTCTTCGCATACATGCTGCAATGCTAACCTATTTGGAATGGTGTTATGGAATGACACAAGGAACTGCAATCCTCACAACTGTATAATGCAGCAGCATCATCACTTCAGCAGCAATCAAACGGAGGTCATGTGTTATGCTGCTCCATCACTTGCTTATAAATTCATGCCCGTTATCTGGGGTTTCCTTTCCCTTCACATTTGCCAGTTATTTCTTGGTCTCCTTTGCCTTTTGCCTTAGCAGTGGGTTGAAATGCTTGTTGAGATTGTCCAAAGGCTTCCAGAATTTTTGTCACCCTATTGTGACACTCCTCCTTATTTGTCCTTTTAAATTTCACTTACAGGCAATCTTCTGTTACCATCATTGGTGTACTCACTACACTCATCTGAATATGCAGCTGAAACTATATTATGAGCTGACCTTGGAAAATTGTTGCAAACCACACATCCATTTGAGTCCATCAAAAACCCACAAACAACCCTTTTGGCATAAAATATGGCAATTATCAGAAAATACATGCTTTTGGCTCTAGGATGATGACATTACAACAACTTCGATTTTTATATCACCCCCTCACATTGAAGAGCGTTTTAGAGCACTTTACAAGAGGGCACGGGCAACGAGCAGGAGATGACAAAAGATTAAAGGGCGGGGAACTGAAAACATAATTAAGAGGTTTCTGACAAAAAAAGAGATATAGCAATGTGTAGTGGCTTTAGGACAGAGTAGAGGTGTAGTGACTGTTCTGGGTTGTCGTCTATTTTAACACCACTCAGGAGACTGTCTGCAGCATGTCTCAAACCTTATTCCAAAATGTCAGTTCCTGTGGTCAGAGCACTTGTTTTTTTATATAAAGCACTTCCTGACCACTAGGTGACTCTGTATACCCTTTCCTTCTAGTATATTTCGGCCAATATTTCTTGGCCATTCCACCATGCTCCCGCTGTGATTCCAGTGGCTGTCTGATGGAACAGCTCAGAAAAAGACTGGGATCTGAATATGCCCCTTACAAGGTCAGTATATTAGAGGGGGCGGAACTGGGGGTTGGTGACCCCCAACATTGGGAGTTCTTGCTTCTCCAGCCCATAAAGGCTGAGACTAAGTCGGGTGTGATGTACTGGCGTCCAGTCAGGCGGAACTGGGCTTGATTGGGAGATCCAAGTTAGAGAAAGTGGGGACTTGGTTAACATTTTAGAATTAGCCCTTAAACAGGGGGGCCAAAGAGAGGATGAAATACCTGGGCACCCTGCCCCACGATAGCTGGCAGGGAACGGAATTTCCAGCAGGATGTGACAGGCACGAATCAGAGATGCACCAATAGTGGAGCAGATGCCCCAATAGTGGAGCAGATGCCCCCTGCCCAATGCAAATTAGATACCCTCTCACTGACCCCACAAATGGAAGCCACTGATGGGCACAATCCAAGCGTAAGAATCTTTGGAATTCGCTACCCCAGAGAGCTGTGGATGCTCAGTCGTTGAGTATATTCAAGACAGAGGTCGATAAATTTTTGGGAACCAACGGAATTAAGGGATATGGGGATAGTGCGTAAGGTGGAGTTGAGGTAGAAGATCAGCCATAATCTTATTGAATGGTGGAGCAGGCTCGAAGGTCCAAATGGCCTAGTCCAGCTACTATTTCTTATGTTCTTATGTAACTAACATGGATTTTTGCCACCTATGTTTTAAACTCAAAATTAAAATAAACTCTAAAATATATGTAAAGCTTATTATTATATTTTATATCATAGGGCTGCTTTTTCTTGGGAACCTACACTGGTGCACAAAGAAAGCATAGTGCACTTTGCTCGGACACACCTGAACCTGCCTGTATTTCCGGTTCAGATGGTTTACATACTTTACAAAGTTGAATAAGTTCACAAATCCAAAGGCACAAAATTGAAATTCCACTTGTTGAAAAACGTGGACTCTCCTACTTGAAATGAGAGCATCATTTAATACACAGCGTTCCCTGACCTGGCGCCCAGTTTATATAGGGCCAGCCTGCATCTGACCTGCAACTAATGAAAATGGAGGAAAATACATCATAGGCTGGAATTATGTCATCTGACCCTGATTTACCTATTTATTCAATAACAATTCCTGTTTTAGGTACTACAAATCAAAACCACATCCAAGCATGACTGGAAGTTGCAGGCAGACATTTGATGTAATGGGTCTACTTCCATTTTTCATCTGCTTTACACCCCAATAATATGTGCATCAGGGGTGCATTACGGAAGAAAAACTCGAGTCTAACCAATCAATTGGTTTTCAGCTCCTTGTTCGGAATTTCTATTCCAGTTCAGTTGCTGGTTTCCACTCATTTTTCTCAGGTACACACGCACTCTCACTGTATCTCCTGCTAGCAGTGCTTTTATAGAATTAGATCCTTGGTAATACTACATAGTTCCCTTGTTTTTGTTGTACTTGACCTATTATGAAACTCCTTTGATGATTTTGGGATGGAAGCATTGCTTTTATTTTGGTGCCCATCAACAATTATGCTGATGACACAGTACTATCTACAGGCATGTTATGATAATCAAGCAGGGCTAGATGTGCATCTTAATCTTTTGCTTTCAACATATTTATTTAAAATTTGAAGAGCTTTCTCAGCTTTCCCACTGCATTGTGGTTACTTTTGTGATGAGGTTGTGATTAACAAATCCATACGCTTTTCTGAACTCCATACTTGGATACCCGAGTCTCTTATCCAAAGCTATTTCATCTGGGTACTGTATCTTGCAATCTGCTTCTTTCAATGTGCAATCACATTTGAACTCTTGGTATTGGTTAACTTACTGAGTTCAAAAAAATAACAGTCACAACATTCTGCCATGGCCCACTTGGAATGTCGTGGGCTGGTAAACAAGGGCCCTTGAGTATATCATTTAATTGTAGTGTAATTAGTGGTATTGATTTAATTTAATTTTAATTAATTAAAGGGTAAGTCATTGCAGCACAGCTCGGCCCCGTGGCATGCTCCTCCTGCACTATGTGGGAAATCAGGGACACTTCCTGTGTCCCTGACGACCATGTGTGCAGGAAGTGTATCCAGCTGCAGCTACTGACAGACCGCATTGCGGCGCTGGAGCTGTGAATGGATACATACTGGAGCATTCGTGATGCTGAGCACATCGTGGATAACACGTTTAGGGAGTTGGTCACACCGCAGGTAAAGGCTGCACAGGCAGAAAGGGAATGGGTGACCACCAGGCAGAGTAGTAGGCGCAGGCAGGTAGTGCAGGGGTCCCCTGTGGCCATCCCCCTTTCAAACAGATATACCACTTTGGATATTGTTGAGGGGGAAGGCAGCAGCAACCGACTTCCTGGCACCATGGGTGGTCCTGCTGCACAGGACGGGAGGAAAAAAAGCGGGAGAGCTATAGTGATAGGGGATTCCATTGTAAGGGGAATAGATAGCCGTTTCTGCGGCCGCAAACGAGACTCCAGGATGGTATGTTGCCTCCCTGGTGCAAGGGTCAAGGATGTCTCGGGGCGGCTGCAGGGCATTCTGGAGGGGGAGGGTGAACAGCCAGTTGTCGTGGTGCATATAGGTACCAACGATATAGGTAAAAAACGGGATGAGGTGCTAAAAGCTGAATATAGGGAGTTAGGAGGTAAATTAAAAAACAGGACCTCAAAGGTAGTAACCTCAGGATTGCTACCAGTGCCACGTGCTAGTCAGAGTAGAAATAGAAGGATATTTCAGATGAATACGTGGCTAGAGGAATGGTGCAAGGGGGAGGGATTCAAATTCCTGGGACATTGGAACTGGTTCTGGGCAAGGTGGGACCAGTACAAACTGGATGGTTTGCACCTGGGCGGGACCGGAACCGATGTCCGAGGGGGAGTGTTTGCTAGTGCTGTTGGGAAGGGTTTAAACTAAAATGGCAGGGGGTTGGGAACCTGTGCAGGGAGACAGAGGAAAGAGAAGCAAGTGTAGAAACAAAAGACAGGAAGGAGAAAAGCAAAAGTGGAAGGCAGAGAAATCAAGGGTGTAAATCAAACAGGGCCACAGTAAATAATAATTCTAAAAGGACTAAGTGTTAAAAAATCAAGCCTCAAGGCTTTGTGTCTTAATGCGAGGAGCATTCGTAATAAGGTGGATGAATTAGCTGCGCAAATAGATGTAAACGGATATGATATAATTGGGATTACGGAGACATGGCTCCAGGATGACCAAGTCTGGGAATTCAACATCCAGGGGTATTCAATATTCAACAAAGACAGGAAAAAGGGAAAAGGAGGTGGGGTAGCATTGCTGGTTAAAGAGGAGATTAACACAATTGTAAGGAAGGATATTAGCTCTGATGATGTGGAATCTGTATGGGCAGAGCTGAGAAATACCATGGGGCAGAAAACGTTAGTGGGAGTTGTACACAGACCCTCAAACAGTAATGCTGAGGTTATGGATTGCATTAAACAGGAAATTAGAGACGCGTGCAATAAGGGCACAGCAGTTATCATGGGTGACTTTAATCTACATATAGATTGGGCTAACCAAATTAGTAACAATACTGTGGAGGAGGAATTCCTAGAGTGTATACGGGATGGTTTCCTGGACCAATATGTCGAGGAACCAACTAGAGATCAGGCCTCTTAGACTGGGTATTATGTAATGAGAAAGGATTAATTAGCAATCTTGTTGTGCGAGGCCCCTTGGGGAGGAGCGATCATAATATGATAGAATTCTTCATTAAGATGGAGAGTAGAATTCTTCATTAAGATGGAGAGTAAAGTAGTTGACTCAGAGACTAGGGTCCTGAATTTAAATAAAGGAAACTACGATGGTATGAGGAATGAGTTGGCTAGGATGGATTGGGGAACATTACTTAAAGGGTTGACGGTGAATAGGCAATGGCAAACATTTAAAGATCGCATGGATGAACTACAGAATTTGTTCATCCCTGTTTGGCATAAAAATAAAACAAAAAAGGTGACTCAACCGTGGCTAACAAGGGAAATTAGGGATAGCATAAGATCCAAGGAGAGGACATATAAGTTGGCTAGAAAAAGCAGCAAACCTGAGGATTGGGAGCAGTTTAGGATTCAGCAAAGGAGGACAAAGGGATTAATTAAGAGGGGGAAAATAGATTATGAGAGTAAGCTTGCAGGGAACATAAAAACTGACTGTAAAAGCTTCTATAGATATGTCAAGAGAAAAAGATTGGTTAAGTCAAGCGTAGGTCCCTTGCAGTCAGAATCAGGGGAATTTATAATGGGGAACAAAGAAATGGCTGACCAATTAAATACATACTTTGGTTCTGTCTTCACAAAGGAGGACACAAATAACCTCCCAGAGATGTCGGGGAACATAGGGTCTAATGAGAGGGAGGAATTGAATGAAATCAGTATTTGTAGGGAAATGGTGTTGGGAAATTGACGGGATTGAAGGCCGATAAATCCCCAGGGCCTGATAATCTACATCCTAGGGTACTTAAGGAAGTGGCCCTAGAAATAGTAGATGCATTGCTGGTCATCTTCCAAAATTCTATGGGCTCTGGAACAGTTCCCATGGATTGGAGGGTAGCTAATGTAACCCCACTATTTAAAAAAGGTGGTAGAGAGAAAACAGGGAATTATAGACCGGTAAGCCTAACATCGGTAGTGGGGAAAATGCAAGAGTCCATTATAAAAGATGTAATAGCACAGCACTTGGAAAACAGTGACAGGATCGGACAAAGTCAACATGGATTTACAAAAGGTAAATCATGCTTGACTAATCTACTGGAATTTTTTGAGGATGTAACTGGTAGAATAGATAAGGGAGAACCAGTGGATGTGGTGTATTTGAACTTTCAGAAGGCTTTCGATAAGGTCCCGCATAAGAGATTAGCATGCAAAGTTAAAGCACACGGGATTGGGGGTAAGGTACTGTCTTGGATAGAGAACTGGTTGGCAGACAGGAAGCAAAGAGTTGGAATAAACGGGTCTTTTTCCGAGTGGCAGGCAGTGACTAGTGGGGTACCACAGGGATCGGTGCTAGGACCCCAGCTATTCACACGAGGGAACTAGATGTAATATCTCCAAGTTTGCAGATGACACAAAGCTGGGTGGGCGTGTGTGCTGTGAGGAGGATGCAGAGAAACTCCAGTATGATTTGGACAGGTTGGGTGATTGGGCAGATGCATGGCAAATGCAGTATAATGTGGATAAATGCGAGGTTATCCACTTCGGTGGCAAAAACAGGAAGGCAGATTATTATCTGAACGGCAATAGATTGGGAAAAGGGGAAGTGCAACGAGACCTGGGTGTCCTTGTGCACCAGTCGCTGAAGGTAAGCCTGTAGGTGCAGCAGGCGGTTAAGAAGGCAAATGGTATGTTGGCCTTCAAAGCGAGAGGATTCGAGTACAGGAGCAAGGATGTCTTGCTGCAGTTGTACAGGGCCTTGGTGAGACCACACCTTGAGTATTGTGTGCAGTTTTGGTCACCTTATCTGAGGAAGGATGTTCTTGCCATGGAGAGAGTGCAGCGAAGATTCTCCAGACTGAGACCTGGGATGGCAGGAATGACGTATGAAGAGAGATTGGGTCGATTAGGCTTATATTTGCTGGAGTTTAGAAGAATGAGAGGGGATCTCATTGAAACTTATAAAATTCTAACAGGACTAGACAGACTAGATGCAGGAAGGATGTTCCCGATGGCGGGGGAGTCCAGAACCAGAGGTCACAGTCTAAGGATAAGGGGTAAGCCATTTAGGACTGAGATGAGGAGGAATTTCTTCACCCAGAGAGTGGTGAACCTGTGGAATTCTCTACCACACAAGGCAGTTGAGGCCAATTCATTAAATATATTCAAGAAGGAGTTAGATATATTTCTTAAGGCTAAAGGGATCAAGGGATATGGGGAGAAAGCAGGGACAGGGTACTGAATTTGGATGATCAGCCATGATCTCATTAAATGGCGGAACAGGCTCAACGGGCCGAATGGTCTACTCCTGCTCCTATCTTCTATGTTTCTTTCGTTGACTCTTTGCATATTTTAGTTTTGTATATATTGCATGTCAGATATTGGCTAATAACAGCTGCAAATTGTGCGGACATGCAGGGCAGAACAAGACTGTTCCTTGGTGACTCATGTATTTTTACCAACATACTGAAGACTTTGGCAGAAATGTCTAAGCTGCAATACAACGGTTTCATATATTTTATTATGGTGTCCACACTACACTGTGATATCCAAATACTGCTTGAGGAACCAGACCCCCTGTACGTAACCTAACTCCAACATTAAAACTACTATACAAACATGATAGGCATTGTGGCTTATAGCTCAATACAAGCTTCTTTTTCATAGTTTCAAGGCTGAGAGCAATTTGTACAGCCCCATGTAACGATGAAGGCTTTCATTTATTTATTTTTTGCCAGTATTCTATTTGGTCAAATCTATCCCAATGCCTTTGCAGAGCCGTGCATACAGCACTATGTTTTTAATTACATCAGGCTATGTTTAAAGTTTGCATTTGCTTATTATCTGACTGAATCACTACAATAATTCTGTCAAAGGTTTTGCTGAGCAGCATCCGTTTCATGTGTTGTTCGATTATGCAATGTTATACAGATAGTGCAAACGTAAATAAAGCTTTCAGCAGTTGAAGCAACATTTTTTGTGTGTATTTTTCTGTATTTTTCTCTAATATATCTATATACTACCAAATCTCCCGTGGACTTGCTCATGGTAAATTGGAGGACACACTGTCTTACAGTGACGGGAGTGCTGTACTGTGCAATTCAGTGTACTATTCAAGAAAGGAGTTATACTTCATCTAGTCTGTCCCTTTAAGGCCACAAAGTTGGAAGGGCTGATTTTCCTCAGGGCTCGAAGAATGATGGCACAGGACTTCCGCCTGCCTGTCATTATCGCCGCTGACCCTAGCCTATTTCCTGGGACCAGCTCAAAGCGCAAGTCCCCCAAGCCACCGGTTGCTTGCATTGGGAGAGGCTGGAATATTAGGGGTGCTGCTGGATTTAAAATGCAGCAGTAGCTCAAGGGGGCAGGCAGCGATCGAAAGGTTTTCAGGAGCACAGCAATGTAACAACAGGGGAACAATGCCAGGTGAGTAAGGGCAGGGGATTTATGGAAGGCCCTTTCAAAATGCCAGGCAGGCAATTTTTCAAATGGCTCCTCCTATAGCAGGTGCAGCAGAGGAAGTATGGCCTATCTGGAGGGCCTGAGTGGAAGCCAATAAAGACTGTGGTTCAAGCCATGTGAAAGGGGTGGTAGTGGGAGTAGGTGTCACCTCTTTGACCTCCCCTCCAGATGGCAGTGCAAAGCTGTAAGAAGTTCAATGACTTGATGTGAGCAGATAAGGTAAGAGAACTCACCCGAGTTTCCCACTACAACGTGTGCCAATCCAATTCTCCTTACCCTCATAGTTGTTCAAGGGCTGCAACAGAGGAGTAATATACTACTTGTAGATATCCTCATACCCCCTGCTGCCATTTGCAAATGTATCTTCCCTCACAGCATTATCTGCATGACCACTCTTCAAAGCCTAAACTTCCATGTCCTTGTTTCCTTCTAGTACTTGTCATCACCATTTGAATTTCAGCCTGCTGCAATTGCCTGGCGCAATGCATTTCCTGATAACAGGACAACTCTACATTTTTCTTTCAGAAGAAAATGGCAGCTAATATGAGAAAGTGACAGGCAACCAGGGTGCCTCCAACCTCAGGCCCCTGACATCCAATGAGGAGGAAGGGCGGGAACTCCTGAGGAGGTAAACCAACTGAGGTCCCCAACCGAGGAGCGAGTTAGGGACGTTGAAGTTGGAAGGCCTGTGCAAGCCAAGGTTCATCTCGACAATCTGTTGCTGTTCCATCTCCTGCTGCAGGAGCACAGCCAACTTTACTGCAAGCAAACTCCCATTATTCTTTCTTCTGAAAGTCATGGTATCTCTGCTTGTATATAGTTGGCAAATACAGTAGGAGAGCCAAACACTAACAGTTGATGAGAAAACTGTGGGTGAAAAACGACTTGTAGCAGGTTGGGAATGACTCCACCCAGGCTGCACATTATTCTGGGCTGGTTGGAGCGAGCCATAAATGGCTCAGGATTGTTCAAGAGGGATCATGAAGGACTCCAAGAGGGTTGGGATAGGGCACGAATGACTACAAGCGGGTGGGGACAGGCCACAAAGAATTGTAGGGAGGGGTCAGAGCAACTGGGATACACTCCAGGTGCGGTGACCTGGGTTATGAAAGTCTCCCACTTATCCCGAGTATTTATCTTGAGTGCTCAGCCTGAGTGATTCCTGGTCCTCCTTCTCACTCACTTGCTTCCTTGCCTAGAGTGCTTCTCCCCCACCTGCCCCAAGTGTGTTTGGCCCCACCTGAAACAGGAGCAAAAAAATAAAAATTATGAACATGACCAATAAAACATGACTGCTGGAGTATGTTGGATGAATGACTGTCTCTCTAATGTTAATTCAGATCCCTTATTTTATTGGGTTCTGCTACTCTTACGAGTTAGTCATATTAAAAACCACTCGTTTTAATTAAATGAATACATCTAAAAATAAAAGCAGTAAATGCCTCAGTTAAAACCTAAGTTTTTTATATTGATTTCATTTTTTTCCCCGTAGGGTGGATGGATGCTTTGATTCTCTTGTTTAGTACAAGGATTGTGAGACATTTGAGATACTTCAGACAATTATCCTTTTCAAAGAATACTCCTGGAGGAGGGGGCTAGAAAGAACCCACAGAATATTTCTTCATTCTAGTAATAAAATCGAGTGCAAGTCTTAGCAGATTGTCACAACCTACAGAAATATTGCTGTAAGTGTCAAGAGGCTAAGGTCAAAGGAAATCTCAAACAAAAGACTCATTCATTTCAACACAATATAAACTGCAGAACAAACTGATTAGCGATGAACCCAATAGATTTTCAGTAGGTGTGTATGTGTGTCTTCGAAAGAATTGGACATGGATTTGCAACGTCTGGCTAGAATGATATCAGTACCTTTCATTATCAAGTTATTGTGCACAGCATGCTTATCAGGGTAGTTACAATACAAATCTGAATGATCATTTCTGGCCCGAGTTGGCTGGGAGACTGCATGTAAAAGGAATCAAGATCGTTATCAATTGTGACATTCGTCCCAGACCTATTTCCATTGGTAGTTCTTTGAGACTGGTCTGTGCTTGCGCTGAACATAAAGCTGATGAGTTTACTTTTTAAAATATATATATATATATATATATATATATATATAATAATATACACACATACATACACATACAGAATCACAGAATCCCCACAATGCAGATAGAGGCCATTTCGGCCCATCGAGCCTGCACCGACACATATCCCACCCTATCCCCGTAACCCCACGTATTTAATCCCCCTAACACTAAGGGTCAATTTATCATAGCCAAATCAACCTAACCCGCACATCTTTGGACTGTGGGAGGAAACCGGAGCACCCGGAGGAAACCCACGCAGACACGGGGAGAATGTGCAAACTCCACACAGACAGTCTCCCGAGGCCGGATTCGAACCCAGGTCCCTGGCGCTGTGAGGCAACAGTGCTAACCACTATGCCACCGTATTGCCCACAACATGCCAACATACATACATGCCAACAGGGAAAACTAGGAAAAGTTAACCAACAGCTTCAAAAAGCCGACAGCTCAAAAACAGGCCTGAATGTAGGCCTTATGACACAAAGACAAGTAGTTAGACTGAAAGTAGAGTGGGACATGGGCTTGTCATAACTTAAGCAACATGCCATAGCTTTTATTGCAGGAGGAAAAATCTAAAATACACATAAGCTCAGTTTTCTGCAGTGATGAATTTAGAACTTACAGGGGGGAGATGTGAGGGTCGAAGGCATGATATTTATCTTCTAATACAGTTGCGAGCATCTCGTGAAAATTTGTTTCTTGACACTTCATTTGACATATTGGAGTATATTTTAATTTTCCCTTTGAAGCCAAAATTAATATCTCCAGGAAGAGTTACAGATATTTTAAATATGAAAAGAAGTAGATGGACAGACTGCAAGACTTTAGAGTCCAATTCCTTACATGGGGTATCTAACCCTGGATTCGTCATATTAGTTTGCGATCTGAAACTTTTTATAACAATCACATACAATAATCCCAACTGGCAGTGGGTTCTACATTACAAGAGAAAACTTCATAATTACTGCAGCTTCAGGGGGATAAGGGTGAGTTAATACCACCAAGACAAAATCTCAGAATTGCTTTGAAACAAAGGATCACATTCAAATATTAAACTATATTTTTCTGTTTCATATTCTGATCAACCTGCTGTGCATTTCAAATATTTTTTGTTTTTAAAATCTTAAAATGTGAGTTAGAAATTACTGTTGACAAAAACAGCAAATGATTAGTGTATTCGTATGACATTCCTCATCATTTTAAAGGTGTCAACCCATTTAAAATAGGCTGGGTGATACCTTCATTAAAACGATGAACATAGGAGTGCCAGGCAAATATATTAAGCATTCATCCAGTATTATCCCCAAAAGTAATTTCTAGTCTGTATTTCTTTTTTGACCCTATCAAATGGGCTGAAATTCTGCTGGTCTCCTGCCATAGTTCTGGTGGGAGACTGGCAGAACCACGAGTTGTGCTGGGTCTCCACCACTTCTGTGAGTTTTCAATTTGCCTTACAAGGCAAATGACAGCCAGGGGATGGAGCTAGGGGCAGGAGCTCAATAAGGTGGGAGATCCTGCTCCTTAGGCTGGAAGGGAATTTGATGCAGAGGTGGCTGGCACGTCGTGCGAGGTGAAGTGCACCAGCCTCCAGAAGGGCATATGTGGGCTCCACCAGTGGGGTCCTGGCAAGTCATGCGGCCTGAGCCCCAGCATCAGTGGGGGCTCTAAGGTAGCAGAATGGATGAGTCCAAACACAATATTCTATTTTAAATGCCTAAATTGCCATTGCATTAAAGGTATCTCTCCATTACAACATACTCTAAAGAGGCTTCAGCTTTATGGAGTTTTCTCCTTGAGATTTTTCTATCCGATATTACTCCTCGCTTCCCCATCCCCATTAGTTCTAGCAACGGAGACTCTACCATACAAATAGTTAGAATTGAAAGTGAAGGAGTGAAAAATTGGAGTCTAATCAATTCAGTGGATAGAATGTGTTCTCCCCCATGTCTGTTAACAAGAGGAGTCTGACGTAATAAAGACTCACTACGCACTTGAACATAAAGCAAGGCTTTAATCAACTTGTAACAAAACATGGAGGTCGAGTTAGCAGTCACTAGCTTCCTGTTTCCAGATTGTCTCTGCCCAAGGTGGGCCCATGCCTGAGTATTTATACTCCCTGGACGGCGCCCCAGCTGGCCGCCCAGTAGTACTTCCTGAGTTGTTACTTGCGATTTATGACAGAGTCAAATCAATATAAGAACATAAGAATTGGAGCAGGAGTCGTCCATTTGGCCCTTCGAGCCTCCTCCGCCATTCAATAAGATCATGGCTGATCTTCTATCTCATCTCCACTTTCCTGCACGATCCCCATATCCCTTGATTCCCTTAATATTCAAAAATCTATCGATCTCTGTCTTGAATATACTCAACGACTGAGCCTCCACAGCCCCTCTGGGGTAGAGATTTCCAAAGATTCACCACCCTCTCAGTGAAGAAATTTCTCCTCATCTCAGTCCCGACCCCTTATTCTGAGACTGTGACCCCTGGTTCTAGACTCCCTAGCCAGGGGTAACATCCTCCCTGCATCTAGTCTGTCAAGTC
Organism: Squalus acanthias; assembly: GCA_030390025.1. NCBI lineage: Eukaryota > Metazoa > Chordata > Chondrichthyes > Squaliformes > Squalidae > Squalus > Squalus acanthias. The sequence continues at coordinate 81,118,223 of CM059435.1, read as the reverse complement.
CTGTAAGAATTTTGTATGTTTCAATGAGATCACCTCTCATTCTTCTAAACTCTAGAGAATATAGGCCTAGTCTACTCAATCTCTCCTCATAGGACAATCACCCCATCCCAGAAACCAGTCTGGTGAACCTTGGTTGCACTCCCTCTATGGCAAGTATATCCTTCCTTAGGTAAGGACACCAAAACTGTACACAATACTCCAGGTGTGTTCTCACCAGGGCCCTATATAATTGCAGTAAGATGTCTTTCCTCTTGTACTCAAATCTTCTTGTAATAAAGGCCAACAGACCATTTGCTTTCCTAATTGCTTGCTGTACCTGCATGTTAACTTTCAGTGATTCGTGTACAAGGACACCCAGGTCCCTCTGAACACCAACATTTCCCAATCTCTCACCATTTAAAAAATACTCTGCTTTTCTATTTTTCCTACCAAAGTGGATAACTTCACATTTCTCCACATTATATTCCATTTGCCATGTTCTTGCCCACTCACTTAGCCTGTCTGTATCTCCTTGAAGCCTCCTTGCATCTTCCTCACATCTTACATTCCCACCCAGCTTTGTATCATCAGCAAACTTGGATATATTACATTTGGTCCCCTCATCCAAATTATTGATGTAGATTGTGAATAGCTGAGGCCCAAGCACTGATCCTTGCGGTACCCCACTAGTTACAGCCTGCCAACCCAAAAATGACCCGTTTATTCCTACTCTCTGTTTTCTGTCCGTTAACCAATCCTCAATCCATGCTAGTATATTACCCCCAATCCCATGAGCCCTAATTTTGTTTCATAACCTCGTGTGGCACCTTATCGAACGCCTCCTGAAAATCCAAATACAATATATCCCCTTATCTATTCTGCTAGTTACAACCTCAAAAAACTCCAACAGATTTGTCAAACACGATTTCCCTTTCATAAGTCCGTGTTAAATCCTATTATTATATTCTAAGTGCCCTGTTTCCACGTCCTTAATAATAGATTATAGCATTTTCCCTACTACCGATGTCAGGCTAACTGGTCTGTAATTCCACATTTTCTCTCTCCCTCCTTTCTTAAATAGTGTGGTTACATTTGCCACCTTCCAATCCGCGGGAACCGTTTTAGAATCTATGGAATTTTGGAAAATGACAACCAATGCATCCACTATCTCTATAACCACCTCTTTCAAAACCCTAGGATGTAGGCCATCAGGTTCAGGGGATTTATCAGCTTTCAGTCCCATTAATTTCTCCAGTACTTTTTTTTTTACTAATACTAATTTCTTTCAGTTCCTCATTCTCGCTAGAACCTTGGTTCTCCACTATTTCCGGGAAGTTTTTTGCGTCTTCTTCCGTGAATACAGACACAAAGGGCTGGATTTTACTTACCGAGACGAGTTGGGGGTGGGACTGCTGCCTTCCGGGTTCTAGTCCCACCCCCAGCGACGTCCGACGCACAGATGCTATTTTCCCGATTGGCCTTGTTGAGCCCGCCCTGCGGGCTTGCTGGCCAATTAAGAAAAGCTGGTGTCAGATGATGCCAGATGATGACACTTCATCTGCCGGCTTTCTTAAAGGTACATGAACCATTTATTTTTGACAGACGATTTGACGGTGTTTGACAGCATTGAGGTGCTGTCAAACACTGACAATCACTGTAGAAAGGTGAGCCCTTGCTCCCAGGCTCTCCAATGACTCGCTGCTTAAGATAAAACAGATGGCAGCTGCAGGCAAGGGTGCAGAAGCAATCTGTCACTTCTCCCAATGAGGTGAGGCCACACAAACACGTCAAAGCTGGTCACCTACAGAAAAATCTAAACACATTAAAAATGACTTTCCCAACATTTACTTTCCTCTCATATTCACCAGTGTCCCATTGTATCCTTCACACCACTTCTCCAACTGTCATCTATACACCAACATTACAACAGACCCACAGCACGCCTCACTTACTCTGGGGGGGTTCCCCGACGTCGGGAAGCCCACAGCAGAAGTCTCAAAATTGGACAAAGTCTCTTAACTGCCTGTTAACTACCTGTTAACAGGCAGTTAAGTGGCTATAATCCTCTTCCCGCTGCTAGTCGTCGGGTCCCTGCGCAAATCGGGGACCTGACTCCCGGGAAGATTGGTTGAAGGTGGGTTGGGAGCGGGTTCGGGACCCGCTCCCATTCTTTTTGATTTTTCCAGCAGTCCTGCTGCCAAACGGCTGGTAAAATCCAGCCCAAAGTATTTGTTTAATTTCTCTGTCATTTCCTTATTCCCCATTATAATATCTCCTGTCTCAGCCTGTAAGAGACCCACATTTACTTTCGCTAATCTTTTCCTTTTTACATACCAATAGAAGCTTTTACAGTCTGTTTTTATGTCTCTCGCTAGTTTACTCTCATATTCTATTTTCCCTTTCTTTTTCAATTTCTTGGTCCTCCTTTGCTGAATTCTAAAATCCTCCCAATCCTCAGGCTTACTACTCTTTTTGGCAACATTATAAGCCTCTTCCTTTGATCTAATATTCTCTTTCACTTCTCTTGTTAGCCACGGTTGGACCACTTTTCCTGTGGGGGTTTTTGTGCCTTAAAGGAATGTATAGTTGTTGTAAATTATGTATTAATTCTTTAAATGCTAGCCATTGCCTGTCTACCATCATACCTTTTAATGTAGCTTCCTAATCTACCTTAGCCAACTTGCCCCTCAAACCTACGTAGTTTGCTTTGTTTCGATTTAAGACCCTAGTTTTGGATTTAACTAAATCACTTTCAAACTCAATATAAAATTCTATCATATTATGGTCACTCTTCCCTAAAGGCCCCTTTACTACAAGGTTATTAATTAACCCTTTCTCATTGCACAATACTAGATCTAAAATAGCCTGTTCCCTCGTTGGTTCCTCAACATACTGATCTAGAAAACTATCTTGCATATATTCCATCAATTTGTCCCCCACACTATTACTGCAAATTTGGTTTGCCCAGTCTATATGTAGATTAAAGTACCCCATGATTACTGTATTACCCTTGTTACATGCACCTCTAATTTCCTGATTTATACTCTGCCCTACATTACAACTACTGTTTGGGGGCCTATAAACAACTCCCACCAATGTTTTCTGCCCCTTGCTGTTCCTTAGCTCCACCCAAACTGATTCTACTTCTTGATTTTCGGAGCTAAGATCCTTTCTCTCTACTGTCTTTATCCCATCCTTTATTATCAGAGTTACCCCCTCCTCCTTTTCCATTTTGCCTATCTCTTCTAAAAGTTAAGAATCCTGGAATATTTAGTTCCAAGACCTTGAGCAAAAAAAAATCCGAAAAAACATCAGTCCCAAATTCTGTTTTTTTTTAAACATAGATGCTGAATACAGAATTTCTGAAGACACCAGCATTTAAAAACACAATCATCTTAAATGATTGGATATATGAGTAATTTAAAAGATTAACCCACTCATGATTTGCTTAAAGATACTACAATATTTTCTTCAGTGCATTTAGCAATCTTGGATGCAATTAATAGGAAAATCATGCTTTGGTGGGAGGGAGATAAGTCGGGAGTGATGCTTTGGAATGGAGGAGGAAAAAGAGTGCCAGCATTAGCCGAGAGAGAGGGAAGGGTGGGACAGTAGCAGCATAAATTGAAGACGAGGAATTAGAGTGTCTGCTCAAACTGAAGTGGTTGAAGGGGTGCTCAGCAGCAGGAAAATCCCCCAGGTTTTCGAATGCATCTGTAGATATTTTTCTTGCTGCAGTGAAGACTAAAAGAATGGAATCCTGGGGACTAAGAACGGGAAGCCCATAAGAGGCTGGCACAAGCATTATGGAAGGATGGGAACCGAGGCAGTCACTGCAACCTCTAGCATCCTACACAGTGCTGAAAGAGATTTCATGAGATCACAAGCTTGGTCAATATGAGCTCAGGGACGTTCTGCAAGAATGATAAGGCATGGCTCTTCCCTCTTACATATGATGCCCTCTCTGTCATTAACTAGGTGAAAGAGAACCTACACTATTCACAAGCAACCCCTAAGATCAATAATGCACTTTGTTAACTTCATATCATTGTCTAAACACACATTGCCTACCATAAGCTGTTGCACTAATTTTGAAGGAGAGATGTTTACAGGGAGCCTGCACCTCCCAGAATGGGAAAAATGCAGACACCTGGGTGGAGAGATATAATTGCCAACCAGATTCCTTTGTCACTGTGTTATCTCCTTGTAAAGGAACAGGCTGTACGTAACCAGTGACAAAAAGCACAACTGAAGAAATGCATCACAAGTTAACACATGTGCCAGGGCCTGAATGGGGGAAACAATTCAAAATGTTCTGTCGATTGCCTGGACTAGAATGATCCCATTGTCAATAAGACAGAGTTCAAATACTGTATTTGCTATTAGGCAATTTGTTTACAAACTGAATTACAATCGTTTTCCCCCAATAATAGATTATCTGCTGCTACTGGGAGAAAGAAGTTCTAAAATATAAAGAAAAATAATATGTTCCCAAATGGTAAGTAGAGAGTAGCTATCATGAAAATCTAGCATGTGTCCCTTTTTGAGATGGAAAAGTTGCAATGCTCATGTTCAATGTAGAAATTGCATCAAATATAATGCCAAAAATCAAAATTGACCTTGGGGGGCAGGAGTGGAGTCAGGCCCCAAATCTCCCTCGAAAATATATTTGTGCCTTCAACATTTGTATTTGCCTTTCAGGCACAGGGTTTTCCAGTACAATTGAAGGAATGTTGGGTATATTTACAGCTTACGTTACAAGCCGAGGCAACTACTTGTTTTCATATGTGATAGGCTTATAATATCAGCTATATTTTTCAGTTGTTTATTTTTGGGGGACTGCATCACTTATTTTGAAGCAGTTAGTCAGATTTTGTTCATTTTCTAGGTTGGCATGTAAGTAATAATTTGTTTTGTATCATGCTAGATTCAAGAACTATAAGATTCTGTGTATGACTGAGAAAATCCAGCTTTAACCCTAAATCATAGAATTGAATACCTCCCCCTGTCCTAGTACAGCTGCAAAGGATAATTTCAGAGGAGAGCCTGTCATTTTTTGTTTTAACAGGATCCAGTGGGGAAGAACGGAGTTTTGTGATTAAGATGTTTTTTCACTCAGCATGATGCACCCTTTAGGTCACGTACAGCATGAGACTCGTAGAAGGCAACATTCCCTCCGCACTGTTACAAAAATGTCCTGCATTTCCTCTGGGAAATCATCCAGGATTGCAGCAATTAACCCAGAAAATTCGGGTGGGACCCAAATATGCGGAGTCCCAACCCAAGATGGAAATATGTCATGGGGCGTCGGCGGGCGTAGCCTACTCACATTCCTAATGTGGTCCAAGATGTCAGAGGGGACCGGCCGAGAAGTTTTATCAAAAAATTCCACAACCCTCTGACCTCCTTACTGCTCAGTGACATGGATGCTAGGAATAACCTGGCATACAGGTCTTCCAAGGGGCAGAAGTGGAGCCCACTGGGGTCTCTAGCATGGGATCTAGGCCTTGAAAACCCTGGGAATCCCATTAATTGCCGACTCTGATTGGCCCTCCTATAAAGGATCAACTTGTCTGCCAGCACTTGTGGGTAACGGGTTCCAGTGCCCCCCTCCCTCCCCCCCCCTCAAAAAAATCTGGGGTTCCATTTCCAAGCCCCTTTCTCTGGTGGACACCTAAGATGCACTCATAGTGACCCCGCTCTCACTCTGGCAGAGTGAGAAGTGCAGGTCCCTGGTGCCTACTATGTTGCAATTCTGCTGGCAGAGGAGGGCTGGGGATTTTTGGCCGCAATGTCTTCATCCTCATCAGAGCACTCCTATTGCACCTGTGTGACTGTCCATTTCCCATCTTTGCCATCCTTATGGCCTCGTGGAGCGAACTCATATTATGGTCAATTTTTCACTGCAGCCTCAAACTAATAAGAAACACATTGAGATTGGCTAAACCCATTTTGCTTATAGCATCAAACATCAATGGGAAACTTTTGCTCCATTAATTTAGGATAGATTCAAACACAGATTTTAGATAAAACAACAGCTTTATCATCCATTGCGTCACAAAGTTGACTGCGCTCACTGTATTACAATAACTTTTGTCCCACTTAAACAAATTGCAGACAGTGAAATTTACAGAGTAACCTACTACAAATCTGAAGATTAACAACTGACCTCATTTTCCCCTTTCCTGGTAGCCCCCACATGCTCATGTTTACACTTGGTATTCCGAACTGTTGTCAATTAAGTAAAGATTAGAGAAGCTGAAGCTGGATCAGGTTACTTATTACTTCTGAACGAAATATTATCAAATAAGCAAGCCTGGGGATGAGGAATAAAAGATACCACATGTATGAGGCTGTGAATTTACATGAAATGATGTGGTTCAAACACAGTGCAGCCTTGGGATTAAAGAAAACCATCTGTAATGATAAATACAGTAACAGAGGATCCCATCTGCTTATTCAACTCACTTGTCTCCCACCCATGGATGGAAACCTCCTACTTCATTTCCCTCCAGTAGGGTTCTATTATGGAGGCAAGGTTGAACAAAATGAATTATTTACCCTGATAAATTGCAGTTTAAAAAAAAATCCTCTATTCCTGTAAGTCTGGAGAATAGTATGGTGGGGGGGGGGGGGGGGGGGGGGGGAGTGAGGAGGAGGGAACGTAAATCAAAGGGGCATGCAAAAAGCAAATGGATGCAGATGATTCATGTTCTCAATACTACTGCCTCCAGAGATTGCATATCGTATTATGGTCAACCTCAAAACATGATACAATATCCCTAGAGTGGAATAGTTGATAAAGATTCCTATTTTCCAGCTATCCCGAGTTGTATTTCAAAAATATTAAAATATTCGATCTATGGAACAATGTCTTTTAACAAATGCCAAGATTTGTACAATGATTTAGAAAGTTTCAATATTTCATTTGAATGCAAGAATTTAATTTTTTACAAATGTGTTAAAATATGGCAGTTTCAGTATTTCTGCCAATGCTTGCCTACATTTTATGCCTATTATACATAACACTCACACATGTTGGCATACATGTATGCGTGTTCTGACACACTTCATTGATATTTTTTCCAAACTGTTTATCTGAATTTTTTTCTTTGAAAAAACAACACTATGAGGCATTATTGTAGCATAGAGATGGAACAGTTGTGTTTATGCCCACAATTGTTTTTCACTTTTCCCAGGAGATTACTTGGACCCGGGTGGATATGGAATGTCTTAATCGTGATGCATAAGGCATTACGAGTATATGGGACAGGTTAGATGGACCAACTGGTCTTTTTCTGTCTCGTATTTTTCATATGTTAACAATTAACAAGTTTACGGTCTCCAATTTATCATCAGTGGAGGCACCAAGTTGATGGAGGCACTCCTTGAACTTAAGACAGACTTAAAACTGATGGCAAGTCACATTGGGCCTGGCTACTCTTGTTTACCCTCTAATACCAATGAAGAGAGTGGCACTGGTGGGTCATCTGCCCATACTTTTGAACAAAAACAGTATATGGCACAGAGACCTGAGATTAATAATCCCCGTTTCCTTGTTTTAGTGGCAGGAATGATGCCTTCTGGGACACTCCAGTGACTTTTAGCACATAGTTGTTCCCAGAAAAACTTCCGGGTTTCACCTAATTACTTATTCATAGTGAGCTCACACCTACACAGCAGGATGTCTGTGAGAAAACCTGACTGCAAATGTGGATAGTGGCATGCTTGAGGAAAGATACTAAAGTCATGTTACCAAGCTGTTTATATAGGAAATATCGATCTCACGTATGCATGACACAAATGTGTCCTCAGAACCTGCTACTCTTGGACTGTTCATCCCTCCAAAACCTTTATTTCCTTACAACCCTTTCAATGCTAAGCATGCATGGCCATCCAGCAGCATAGCACATAGAGGCTAAAATTTAGCTCTGAAGCAGTCACCACACTGAAATCCTAAAAAAACAGCACAGCTCAAATACTTTGACATATCCTATACGGTACATGCATGTTTATTTACAGATGCACAGGATGAGTTCTGGGCTCTGGAAGTTTGTCACTGTGTGTGTGCTCCTTAAAGTCAGGCCTGCCCCAAACTAGTTGTATTCTGATCTTAAAGGCACCTCATACGCACTCATAGGGGCCACAAAATACTGCCCAATATGTCTTGCCTCCCCATTCTCATTTTCTGACACAAATGGATACACACAAGTGCAAAAACTCTCAGGGGCAGAAATTTGTTGGCATATGATTTGGTGAAAGTAGGTGGCGATATGGCCACAATGCATGCCTAAACCGGGAGGCCCGAGGCTGATCTGAGATTGGGCCATGGGCCTCATCTAAATAATCTAGGCGAGCTGCCAGTGCTGTCGCGCTTCCATAGGCAGCTCGTCCGACTGATTAAATGAATTTCAGGCTGTCTGACTTGCCAACAGCGGCCCTCAGGTAAGCACGGGGTCAGGTGGGGGAGGGAGGTTTGGGGTGATCAATTGCAGGCCGGCAGCAGTCCTCAGGAGGGCTGTGGGCAAAGGAGTGTTTTTAAAGATTATTTAAAAAAATAACTAACCTCTCATTGACAGCAACTGCTTAAGCTGCAGTGCAGTGACCACTGAAGATGCCCAATGCCTGCCCCGCTCATCACAGACTAATTTTGGCCAGGGGGCCTAAAACAGGCTTTAGGTTCTTCATTTACATATATAAGGGGTCTAGTGTTTGTTTTAGGGGCTGCCAGGGTGCCGAAAAATGGCCCGACAGAATTTCAGGTGGGATGTTTTTCAGGCATTCTTGGGGCGCAGGATGTTGGTCCCCGAAATTATTCTCAGTTGCGTCCATTTCACGCCTGTAAAACGGGTGCAACGAGATCCAATTTCTAGGCTGCAGTATCTTAAATGCATGTTCTTTTTGAAGGTGTCACGTGGAGCCAGCATTCTAACAGATGCTCTTCTTCTATTAGTATAGCCCTACAAATGGTCCAGACAATATAGTACCTCAGAGCACTCTGCATCACTCTTACTACAGTAATATGTCCAAGCACCAGCACAGCTCCACACATCCCAGAGGATGCAAATAATGAGGAGCTAACACCAGGTGAATCACAGTACAGAGGTGAGGAGGATCAAGTGATGTCTGTGAAGGAGCAGGAACCTGCCTCCTGAATGGTCATATGGATGCCATCAATGACTCCTTTTGCAAATGTAGCAGTGCAGTCAAATTGGGCAGAATTGTCATGTTCCTGTTATTGGTCAGGAGGAAACTAAATCAAAATGCTGATCCTTCTCAACATCGCAAAAATCATCTGTTTGTTACATCCATGGCAGCACATTTGCTGATATCGCAGATAGAAATAAAAAAAACCTTGCATTTATACAGCACCTTTCATATTTATATGATATATATTAATGACTTGGACATGGGTGTACAGGGCACAATTTCAAAATTTGCAGATGACACAAAACTTGGAAGTATAGTGAACAGTGAGGAGGATAGTGATAGACTTCAAGAGGACACGAACAGGCTGGTGGAATGGGCGGACACGTGGCAGATGAAATTTAACGCAGAAAAATGCGAAGTGATACATTTTGGTAGGAAGAACGAGGAGGCAATATAAACTAAAGGGTACAATTCTAAAGGGGGTGCATGAACAGAGAGACCTGGGGTATATGTGCACAAATCGTTGTAGGTGGCAGGGCAGGTTGAAAAAGCAGTTAAAAAAGCAGACGGGATACTGGACTTCATAAATAGAGGCATAGAGTACAAAAGCAAGGAAGTTATTATGAACCTTTATAAAACACTGGTTCAGCCTCAACTGGAGTTTTGTGTCCAATTCTGGGCACCGCACTTTAGGAAGGATGTGAAGGCCTTAGAGAGGGTGCAGAAAAGATTTACAAGCATGGTTCCAGGGATGAGGGACTGCAGTTACCTGGATAGACTGGAGAAGCTGGAGTTGTTCTCCTTAGAGCAGAGAAAGTTGAGAGGAGATTTGATAGAGGTGTTCAAAATCATGAGGGGTCTAGACAGAGTCGATAGAAAGAAACTGTTCCCATTGGCGGAAGGGTCGAGAACCAGAGGACACAGATTTAAGGCGATTGGCAGAAGAACCAAAGGCGACATGAGGAAAAACTTTTTTACGCAGCGAGTGGTTAGGATCTGGAATGTACTGCCTGAAAGAGTGGTGGAGGCAGATTCAATCGTGGCTTTCAAAAGGGAATTGGGTAAGTACCTGAAGGAAAACATTTGTAGGGTTACGGGGAAAGGGAGACTAGCTGAAGTGCTCTTGCAGAGAGCTGGCACGGGCTTGATGGGCCGAATGGCCTCTTTCTGTGCTGTAACCATTCTGTGATTCTATTCTATGATTCATGACCTCAGGACGTCCCAAAGTGATTTACAGCTAATGAAGTGCAGTCACCATTGTAATGTAAGAAATGCAGCAGCCAATTTGCACAAAGCAAGTTCCCAGTAAGAGCAATGAAATAAATGACTAGATCATGTGGTCAGCAGCGAAGCGACAGCAATCACCGCTGACTTCAAAGAAAGCTGCCTACAAAGATCTCGTGATCTCTGTGGGGTAAACTTTAGCTTTCTCGACCTCAATTTGATTGTTGCGCTGTCAAAAGGGGATCCTCAGCATATATTAGCTGTGATGTCATCAAGCTGTCTAAGCAGCCAATCACATTGAAGAATTCTCAGACAGCAAACCAAGAAATAAAAAGCACTGAGCCGCTAAAATCCCCGTTAAACCTATTTCAACAGGGCTTAACTTTTTATGGGGTGTTTAACAGCGACATTAAAGCGGAAAAGGGGAAGTTTTCATCAGTTCAAGTGATTTCACTGATTGCCGGCTAGGGAATGACTGACCGCAACTTCAGGATTTCCACTTTTATCTGCACATGCGCTAAATCCTGAAGTTGCGGTTATTTTCAGAGGGGTAATGACGGCGAATGCTGATCGTTTCGCCGTCGTTACCACCGCAAAATCCGGGCCCATCTGTTTTAGGTGTTGGTTGAGGGATAAATGTTGCTTAGGACACCAGAATAGCTCCCCTGCTCCTCCTCGAATAGGGCTGTGGGATCTTTTTCGTCTATCTGAGAGGGCAGAAAGGGTCTTGGTTTAACATCTCATCCGAAAAATGGTACCTTCAACAGTGCAACACCCCCTCAGTATGGCACTGAAGTGCCAGCCTACTTTATGTACTCAATTCTCTGAAGCGGGAACCCTCAACTTCTGACTCCGAGGCAAGACTGCTACCACTGAGCCAAGGCTGACACCCGGTTGGAACATAGGAACAGGAGTAGGCCATTCAGCACCTCAAGTCTGTTCCACCATTCAATGAGATCATGGCTGATCTGTATCTTAACTCCATCCACCTCCCTTGGCTCCATATCCCTTTATACCCTTGTCTAGCAAAAATCTATCGATCTCAGCTTTAAAATTATTAATTGAGCTAGCCTCTACTGCTTTTTGTGGGAGAAAGTTCCACACTTCTATCACCTTTTGCATGAAGAAGTGCTTCCTAACTTCTCTCCTGAATGACTTGGCTCTGATTTTAGAGTTATGTCCCCTTGTCCTAGACTCCCCCACCAGTGAAAAAAGTTTCTCTATCTACCTTATCAATTCCTTTCACTATCCTAAACACCTCAATCAAATCACCCCTTAACCTTATGTATTCCAGGGAATAGAAGCTTAGTTTATGTAATCTCTCCTCATAATCTAACCCTTGGAGCCCTGGTAATATTTTGGTGAATCTGTGTTGCACTCCTTCCAAGGCCAATATATCCTTTCTAAGGTGCGGTGCCCAGAACTGTACACAGTCCTCCAGATGTGGTCTAACCAGGGCTTTGTATAGCTGGAGCAAAACTTCCCCCCATTTATATTCTAGCCTCTAGTTAAAAAGGCTAACATTCCATTAGCCTTTTTGATTATTTTTGTACCTACTTCATTTTATTGATCTGTGTACATGGACCCTGAAATCTCTCTGGACCACCACTGTTCCTAGCTTTTCATCATTTAAATAATATCGGATCTATCTTTTTTGGTCCAAAATGGATGACCTCACACTTACCTGTGTTGAAATCCATCTGCCATAGTTTTGCCCACTCACTTTATCAATGTCTCTTTGTAATTTTATGCTCCAGTCTAGACTATATACACTATACCACCAATGTTTGTGTCATCGGCAAACTTGGATATATGGCTCTCTGTTGTGTTATCTAAGTCATTAATAAATACAGTGAATAGTTTAGGCACAGAACCTTGTGGGAGACTACTCGTCACTTCCTTCCAATTCAAGTACATACCCATTATCCCTACTCTCTGTCTTTTACCACCTAACCAATCTCCTAACCAGGTCAATAATTTACCTTCAATTCCACGAGCTTTAATTTTAGCAGTCTCTTATGTGGAACCTTAGCGAATGCCTTCTGCAAGTCCATATAAACTACATCCATAGATATTCCCCTGTCTACTACTTTAGTTACTTCCTCAAATAATTCAATTAGGTTCATTAGACATGACCAACCCATTACAAGTCCATGCTGGCTCTCTCTAATCACCTCAAATTTCTCTAAGTGCTCAGTCTGTCCTTAATTACATAGGATATACAGCACAGAAACAGGCCATTCAGTCCATGCAGCCATTTATGCTCCACTTGAGCCTCCTCCCATCTTTCCTCATCTAGGGCAACACAGTGGCATAGTGGTTAGCACTGGTGCCTCACAGCGCCAGGGACCCGGGTTCGAATCTGGCCTCGGGTGACTGTCTGTGTGGAGTTTGCACATTCTCCCCGTGTCTGCGTGGGTTTCCTCCGGGTGCTCCGGTTTCCTCCCACAGTCCAAAAATGTGCGGGTTAGGTTGATTTGGCTATGATAAATTGACCCTTAGTGTTAGGGGGGGATTAAATATGTGGGGTTACGGGGATAGGATGGGATATGTTAGGGGGAATTAAATATGTGGGGTTACGGGGATAGGGTGGGATATGTGTCGGTGCAGGCTCGATGGGGATTCTGTGTGAGAAAGCAGGGACAGGGTACTGGATTTGGATGATCAGCCATGATCGTATTGAATGGTGGAGCAGGCTCGACGGGCCGAATGGCCTACTCCTGCTCCTAGTTTCTATGTTAACTATCAGCATAACCCTCTATTCCCTTCTCTCTCATATGCTTACCTAACCGCCCCTTAAATGCATCTATACTATTAGCTTCAACCACTTCCTGTGGTAGTGAGTTCCACATTCTCAACACTCTCTAGGTAAAGAAGTTTCTTCTAAATTCCCTATTTGATTTCTTGGTGAATATCTTATATTGATGGCCTCTAATTTTTCTCTTCCCCACAAGTGGAAACAGTCTCTGTGTGTCCACTCTATCAAAACCTTTCATAATTTTAAAGACCTCTATTAGGTCACCCCTCAGCCTTCTCTTTTCAGGAGAAGAGAGACCCAGCCTGTTCATCCTTTCCCAATAGGGATAACCTTGCATTTCTGGTATAATCCTTATAAATATTTTTTGCACCCTCTCCAGTGACTCTGTATCCTTTTTATAATATGACAACCAGAATTGTACACAGTACTCCAAGTGTGGTCTAACCAAGGTTCAATGACGTTTAGCATAACTTCTGTACTTTTCAATTCTATCCCTCTAGAAATAAACCTTAGTGCTTGGTTTGCTTTTTTATGGCCTTATTAACCTGCGCTGCTACTTTTAGTGATTTGTGTATTTCTACTCCAAGATTCCTTTGCTTTTCTACCCCATTAAGATTTTTATTTTCCAAGTAATATGTGACCTCCTTATTTTTCTTACCAAAATGGAATACCTCACATTGATCTGTGTTGAAATTCATTCACCAATTATATGTCCATTCTGCAAGTTTATTAATGTCTTCTTGTAATTTGTTGCAGTCCTCCTCAGTATTGACTATCCCCCCAATTTGGTGTCATGCGCAAATTTAGAAATTATGTTTTTGATTCCAAAGTCTAAATCGTTAATATAAATTGTGAACAACGTTGGTCCCAGCACTGATCCTTGTGGGACCCCACTTTCCACTTTCTGCAATCTGAATAGCTACCCTGACTCCGCATTCTCTGACCTTATTCATTAGTCTATTATGTGGTACCTTATTGAAGATTATAGATTCCAATAACTTCCCCGCAATAGAAGTTAGACTAACAGGTTTATACTTTCCTGGTTTCTCTCTCTCACCTTTCTTAAATAATGGAATCACATTTGCAATTTTCCAATCTAAAGGGACAGCTCCTGAATCAAGAGAGCTTTGGAAGATTATGGCTAAAAGCATCTGCAATTTCCTCACCTACTTCCTTTAAAACCTGGGGTGGAAACCATCAGGTCCTGGGGAATTGTCAGTCTTTAGTATTTTTTCTAATATTGGTTTCTTGCTTACGTTAACTTTAGTGAGTTCCAGTCCTTGAGTCATTATAAATTTCCCTAGAATGTGAGGTATATTATCCTCTTCCTCTACTATGAACACTGACACAAAGTAATTAATTAACAAGCCTGCCATTTCCTTATTTTCATTTGCAATATTACCCCCATCTGTTTATCAAGGGCCCATGTTACCCTTAGCTACCTTTTTTTCCTACTATCATTGTAAAAACTGTATGTTAATCGTGATGTCCCTCACAAGTTTCTTTTCATATTCCTTTTTACAGCTCTTAGTATCTTTTCTGTCTTCCTTTGCTCTTTATATATCTCCCAGTCCCCTGGATTTACACTATTCTCTGCAGTTGTATATGCTCTTTCCATTAGTTTTATGTTATCTCTCACCTCTTCAGTCAACAATGGCTGTTTTTATTTGGCAAGTAGAGCTCTTGCCCCTTAGGGGTATATATTGGTCGTGATTAAGCTAAATTCTTTTTTGAACCCATGCAGATTTACCCGATATCAGTTTTGACCAGTTTGTTGTTGACAGTCTTTCGATTAGGCACTTTACAACCTTCTGGACTCAACATCGAGTTCAACAATTTCAGACCATAACTTCTGCCCCTATCTTTTTTTTCCATTTTTCTTTCTCTCTCTCTCACATGGCAGCTGTCTTTCATTCTACCATCGCCATTTACACTTCATCTAGAGCCATCTTTTGTTTCTTAACTTGTCCCATTACCATCTCCTTTTGCCTTGCCCCATCATCCCTATTTTCTCTTAATCTCTCCTGCCTTCCATCCTATCACAGACCTTCCCTTTTGTTCTTTCCTCCCGTCCCCCCTTTCCCTGCCCCTACACTTGCTTAAAAACCTGTTCCATCTCCAGCTTTTTCCAGTTCTGACGAAAGGTCATCGACCTGAAACGTTAACTCTGTTTCTCTCTCCACAGATGCTGCCTGACCTGCTGAGTATTTCCAGCATTTTCTGTTTTTATATCAGATTTCCAGCATCCGCAGTATTTTGCTTTTGTATTGCTGTTGTCAGTGTCTATCTCATTCCGTTAAAGTTAGCCTTACAAAACCTAGAATCTTAGTAACTGTGTTAAGTTTCTCCTTTTAAAATTTAACATTGAATTCTATCATATTATGATCACTAAGATTTTTAACTAAGCCTGACTCATTAAATATGGTATTGGCCTGCCTTCTTGTTAGTTATCGAACATATTGTTCCAGAAAAACTATCTTGAATGCATTGAAGAAATTCACTATCTTTGACTCGATGGTCCCTATGCTAGCTTGGAACAAAGTGGAGACATAAAAGTTGCAGACATAGCATAGAATGGGAAAACTGGGAAACCAGGAAAAGGCTGGATCATGGCCTCATTTGCATTAGATTTCACTATCTAATGAAGCAGTTAGTAATGCCATAGGAAGCCAGGTACGGAAAGTGCACTGCACTGCACTAATTGGGTATAAAACTCATTGGCCCCCACTCACCCAGTTTTGGCTACAAAAGTATTTTTGCCAGGTGCAATTTTTACCTCGAAAGAGAGAAGAAATGTAAACCTATTTATTTTCTTTTTCTGCATCAGTTCCTATGTTGGAATGCACTGTAATGGCACGGGCTTTTAAGACCACATTCAGCATGTCTACAGATTAGACCTCACATATGATAAGGTTTCCTCTCCATCTTAGCACTTATGTATTTAAAGTGATTAGTCTCCCAGATGAAACAACAGTATCAATTCCCAGGCAAAACAACAGTATCAATTCCAACTTAAGTTAGGTTTAATTGTGGAAAGGGCTAATTGCAATTTGAACAGCGACAGCTTTTCCCATTTAGAAGAACAGATTAATTCTGTTCCGAAAGGCACTTAATAGACAACAGAACTAGAAACTTCAGAAAGTAGAGAAGATCTGAAAAACATGGTCTGTATGGCCAATATAAGAACATAAGAACTTAAGAAATAGGAGCAGGAGTAGGCCATTTGGCCCTTCGAGGCCTGCTCTGCCATTCACTATCATGGCTGATCTTCTACCTCAACTCCACCTTCCCGCACTATCCCCATATCCCTTGATTCCCTTAGCATCCAAAAATCTATCGATCTCTGCCTTGAATATACTCAATGACTGAGCATGCTCAGCCCTCTGGGGTGGAGAATTCCGAAGATTCACAACCCTTTGAGTGAAGAGATTCCTCCTCATTTCAGTCCTAAATGGCCGACCCCTTATTCTGAGACTGTAACCCTTAGTTCTAGACTCCCCAGCCAGGGGAAACAACCTCCCAGCATCTACACTGTCAAGCCCCTTAAGAATATTATAAGTTTCAATGAGCCGACCTCATTCTTCTAAACTCTAGGGAATATAGGCCTTGTCTACTCAATCTCTCCTCATAGGACAACGCCCCCCCACCATCCCAGGAATCAGTCTAATGAACCTTTGTTGCACTCCCTCTAAGGCAAGTATATCCTTTCTTAGGTAAGGAGACCAAAACTGTACACAGTACTCCAGGTGTGGTCTCACCAAGGCCCTATATAATTGCAGTAAGACGTCTTTACTCTTATACTCCAATCTTTTTGTAATAAAGGCTAACATACCATTTGTTTTACTAATTGTTTGCTGTACCTGCATGTTAACGTTCAGTGATTCGTGTACAAGGACACCCAGCTCCCTCTGACTATCAACATTTTCCAATCTCTCACCATTTAAAAAATATTCAGCTTTTCTATTTTTCCTACCAAAGTGGATAACTTCACACTTCTCCACATTATATTCTATCTGCCATGTTCTTTCCCACTCACTTAACCTGTCTATATCCCTTTGCAGCCTCTTTGCATCCTCCTCACAACTTACTTTCCCACCTAGTTTTGTATCATCAGCAAACTTGGATACATTACACTCAGTCCCCTCATCTAAGTCATTGATATAGATTGTGAATAGCTGAGGCCCAAGCACTGATCCTTGCGGTACCCCACTAGTTACAGCCTGCCAAGCCAAAAATGGCCTGTTTATTCCTACTCTCTGTTTTCTGTCCGTTAACCAATCCTCAATCCATGCTAATATATTACCCCCAATCTCATGAACCCTAATTTTGTGTAATAACCTCGTCGAGCACCTTATCAAATTCTTTTTGAAAATCCAAATACACTACATCCACTGGTTCCCCCTTATCTGCTCTCTCAAAAAACTCAACAGATTTGTCAAACACGACTTCCCTTTCATAAATCTGCGGTGACTCTGCCCAATCACATTATAATTTTCTTAGTGTCCTGTTAGAACGTTCCTAATAATAGATTCTAGCATTTTCCCTACAACAGATGTCAGGATAGATTCTAGCATTTTCTCTACTACTGATGTCAGGTATGACCTTTCTGAGGATGAAATGGACTACTGAACAATGAGAACACATATATCTTTCTTGCCTGATACTGTTCAGAGAGCTAACGTGGCATTTTCCATGGATCTTGCAGTAGAAGAAAAACAGCTCTCTGTTGTGCCTTTGGCAAATGTGGCTCTCTCTGGCTGAATATATTCATGCAAAATCAGCTCTATTACCCCTTGAAAGGGTGGGGGCTGTTCAAATGTAGTCTTGCAATATATTACTGATCAGCAGGTCTGACCTGTATCTGCCATCCCATGTGGGTACTGGTCTGTTTAAAAACATTCCATGTTTTCTACATCAGTGGTCAATCTGTAGCTCTTTGCGGAGTGCAAGAGATCTCAACTCTCCACTTATGCATTATTCTTACCATAGGGGTAGTGTTGACTGACAAAAGGACTGATTAACGATGTGCCTCAATGAAAGTACTGTTTTGGCCATGTAGTTCAACTTTCTATTGGATTGCTGATTGCTGCTCTGCATTGGTTGGACATGTTGAGTCTACCAGAACGTCCAGGTATCTTTCAACCTCATTCTTAGCTATGTCAACACCATTAATGGAGTTTATTGCCCATCTTCCCTTCCTCTGTACAATACTTTCATCTGCCATGCTTTGGCCCACTCATATTTTGTTTAGCTCATTCTGAAAATTCTGGACTGCCTCCTTTGATTCTACTGTCCCTCCAAATTTGTATCATCTACTAATTTGACCAATTTACATTGAGTTTCTGAATCCAAATCATTGATATAAATTAGAAACAGCACAAGTGCGCAGGAGCCAGGATGAGAGGAAAGGATACCGCAAGTGCCAGCTCGTTGGTGGGTGAGGTTGCACACTACTTCTGCTGCAGAGTAGTCAGATGAGGACTTTGATGGGCCAGGCTACAGAAGGCTGATGGGCGTACACAACCAAATGCTTGGTGCAGTGGAAAGCCTGCTAGAAAGCCTGTGCAAAATCTCAAGTTGCATGGAGGAGTCCAGCTCCTACTTGGCATAGGGCTTTGCGCAGACCTTGGAGCCCATCCTTTCCAACATGGAACGGGTGGTCATCTCCATCAGCATACCTGTGGAACACACCATGATGAAGTGTCTGATGACCAATGTCGCAGCTTCCATTGCAGCACAAACAGTTTCCATCAAAGGTCTGACTGCTGCATTGGAATATCAGACTGCTGCCTCAGCTCCGATTGCTGCCTTGCAAGCTCAGACTGCTGCCATCGTTGCTCTGGATACCACTGTTGAAAGGGGCTTCCAGCAATCTGTTCTACAACATATCAGTAGGATTGCTGGATAACGGGTATTCACCTGTGCTGCCTGTGGTCGCACATCAGCTGCATATTGAGGGAGTGGAATCCCAGTACCAACACAGTATTTTATATGACAAAAAAAGTACTGCAAGACCAGCTAGACCACTCCCTGTAGAGTACTGAAGTACAAGTATGGGAATGCGTACAATTGCACCAGCAGCCAGAAGAAATAATTCTGCAACTAACCTGCAGGTACTTCATGATCCCTTTAAATAGCATGGTGGGGGTTGGGGTCCTTCATGCTGTTTAACGTTGTGTTCAGCTGTGCGAGGTTAAGAAAGGGCAGGAATGTGAAGTTTCAAAATGGCAGCGGTGGCTTCAAATCAGCGTTGCACACTGATTTGTTTCATGATCTCACTGTTCTGCATGCTACCGGTGGTTGTTAGGCGTGCACACAAACCCCTTTACCAAGATGGCGCCCTGCGCACTTCCCACCGGAAGTGTGCACGTGCATCTTGGACACTATTTTGAAACCTTAGGAGGCCAAATAGCACCTAAAAACGGCCCAATTTAACCCAATACATTTAGCCATTAAGTCACTGGGGTGGATCATACATTTAAGGGACGTTTCCTATTGGTTGGTGACATTTCTAATTGATACGGGAAACATACCTGTTGAAAGTGGAGAGCCATACATATATCCAGTACTTTATGGAAAAGGCCAAGTACAACCTAGGTATTTCCCCACAAGAATTACAAAAAGTGGAAGATAATTAATTGCTTTGCTGCTCTCCTAAGAGCCAGTTAAAAGTGGCATTGGTGGAAATAGGCACTCACCTGCCCGCACCCTCAGAGAATGACCTAGATAGATAAGGGACAAAGAACCAAATAAAGTCAAAAGCTGTTTTTCATTAATTTGGAAATTGGAGCAGGGCTCATTTGTAAACACAATTCTGAGAGAAATAATAGATAGCTTTCTAACTTCTCCCCTATGACCATTGGAAGCACATATGGGGACATCGGGTGCACACTGTTTGTGACTTTCAAACCATTAATGGTTGGAAAATCATGTACAGCACCTCGTCTGAATTTCTGAATGCATTCTTAATAGGTAAGTCTCCTCACTTGGAGGGTGAAGTTAAATTTCAAATGCAGAATATAGGAACACGGACATGGCACATATATTTGAGACATATACACCAGTTGAAAACATTAAAATCTGTGAGCCTGTCTTCTGTAATATTATCACCACCTTCTATTGTAATGACTCTACTTCTCATCATCTCAACCACAGATAAAACAAGATCATTTCCAGCTTAACTTTTTAAAAAATCAGATGGTTTAGCATAAGGCGAATAAAAACAAATGAAAGAATAATTTGTCTTCCTGAATTTTGCTTTAGGATCGATGGTAAACATTAATGTTAAGAATTGTTTCTGTTTCTTTTCCCCACCATTAGCTTTGCTGATACGCCTATATTAATTTTGAAAATCACATACAACTTTATTGCCACTAATATTTATCACATGCTTTTGTATGTCAGGATTGAGGGGTTCAAGTAAGGGGATATACTTCTCCATGAGTATAAAACCCTAAACAAAGTTTACTGACAAAACATCAGCAAGTAGAAGCCCTGTAATATTGTGAACTTGATTTTGCTAAGCTGTAGTTTAGCTGCCACTCACTGTGGTTAAGCAGGAGGTTGAGCACTGTACTTGGTAACTGTATTTGCATTTGCCAAGCATAGAGCGAGTCCCAGCAACAGTCCCATTGCAAGTAGAGTCAAAACTTCAACCTGCACCCACAGCTTAATCTACTGTACTTATTAACTGTACTTGTAAAAATGTGATTGCGGATTGCTCTGTGTTTAGTTTCTTCGCATTGTGAATATCAGCTGTAGCACAGCAAAGATAGTTAAAGAAAAAAGTCTTGCATTTATATAACGCATTTCACGACCTCAGGACGTCCCAAAGCGCTTTACAGTCAATGAAGTACTTTTTAAGTGTAGTCACTGTTGTAATGTAGGAAATGCGACAGCCAATTTGCGCACAGCAAGCTCCCACACACAGCAATGAAATAATTGCCAGATAATCCGTGTTTCAATGATGTTGGCTGAAGCATAAATGTTGGCCAGGACACTGGGGAGAACTCCCTGCTCTTCTTCCAAATAGTGCCATGGGATTGTTTACGACTACCTGAGGGGGCAGATGGGGCCTCGGTTTAACGTCTTATTCGAAAGATGACTTTCAAGCTATTGCTAAATTTGAAAGTTATGTGAAACAATCTCCAGTCTTCATCCCTCAAATGAAGTTTTAAATTGTTGCCATGTTTTGAGAATTTTTTTTTACCTATTTGGTCCAGAAGTGATTTTTGATTAATTTAGATTGTTAGCAAGTACAGCAGTCAACTTCAAACCTTTACCACAAATTGGCAGCTTCAAATCAAAGTTGAACTTGGAAATTGCTTACAGAGGGTACAATGCCTTCATAACGCAATTTAAATCAAAGTAATGCCAATGGTAATTTTATTTAACCTCTGGCAATGGGACCAAAATAGTTACTTTGTTTGATTTATTTCCTCCAGCTTCAAAAGGTATTTTCATAGCATTTGCTTAATATAATGTTATAAACAAGTCACAGTGAGATGCATATCATTGACTGGCTGGTAAATCGATCCCATGAGGGTTGTGATAAATTCTGTTACGAAATCCATATTTGGTAAGATGAGAAACTACAGTTATGAGGAGTGGTTTGAGATGTTGGGACTATTACCACTAGAGCAGAGAAGGTTAAGAAGAGATTTAATGAAGGTTTTTAAAATTATGAAGAGGTGTGAGTACAACCAATGATCCAAGCTGATCCTCCAAGCAAAGATTCAGTTACATGGACAGCAACACAATTTTGTAAAAAAAAATGTCGATGAGAAGTGCCATGGGAGATCAACTTGTGTATATTAGAACCAAGAAATGAAGCTAATGGATGTTACTGCTGTGAGAGGGAACGCTTTTCATGTTTTGTACCAAGCATTGGAATCAACCACGCACAGGCGAGATGGACAGTAAAACATCCACTAGCTTCTCCCTCCCTCACTAAAAAAGTCAAATAAAAGCAAACAGAGTAGAACAAACTGGGATTGTGGCCGTTTGACTGAGAGTCTTGTGCTTTACCACAAGAGCTACTGGACGCCTCCACAAATTATAGTGCATAATCGGTTCCTTAGCACAAGCACTAAATTATCCAAGCCCATGCTCATTTGATATTTCGGTTATGTGTGACCATGACCTTTGACACATTAGGCTGCAGTTAATAATCACTTTTGCCCTCAAAACACAATGTCCAAGATTTTATACAGTCTTGTAGTCGTGCTCATTTTCCAGTGTTCTTGAGAAAGCAGCCAGACTTCGTACCTAATATCTTCATCTTGCTCAGTTATCATTTGAATGCGTCTCTGCAAGAAATCTTTTGTAATTGTTCAGAAAAGTTCGCACTTTAATAAAAAAAAAAATTCTCACAAATTTTCTTAACCAGTAATGGTATTAACATTGTGGGTGCATATCTGTGTATAGAACTTGCATGAAAATGTGGTTACATAGCAATCACTTTCTTCCACAAGCCTGTCTTAGGCTGTTTTATGAGAAATTAAGCAGAAATTGTTTTCTGCTTTTAACCTGTTCATATGGATCAAAAGTAATTTATATATTTCCACTTGTACCATTACAGATATAAAGTCCCTATCGCTCTAATTCTTCAGGCTACTTTGTCATTACATAACTGGCACACATTACAAGGTAAGTACTGTATGATCAGTCCTTAAAAATAAAAGGCTTCTTCAACCACTTTTCCTTGGACAGTAATGACATTTCACAGAGAAATCATGCTTCAATGTTAGTGTGTAATGTTACACTCAACATGCCTTTGACCATTAATTAGCCAATGAGAGTAATCTGTGTGAAGCAGCCTGTGTTTTACAATGATAAGCTAAAATTGGTGCTAAGTGGCAAATCTCCTTTTCAATTACCATTGGGTAGACGATTAAACTATATTACTTAAGCCAGTCTTCAAAGGTCATAACCATAATACAATGATTACAAGACTGGGTATAAAATCTTGGAAGTTCTGTGTTTGAGGGGGAAATGTGATTATTAACTGCAGCCTGATGTGTTAAAGGGCTGACATGTGAGGTAGGACTCTTTTTCTGTTATACCACTGGATGTGGGTACAACTGAATTAAATATCAAATCTACATACATACTTCAATTTCTCACTTTAATTATGCTGTCCTCATTCCAGCAGCACTTAAAAATGTCATATGATAGTAAAAAAAAACCTCAGAAAGCAGAGATTAGGTTGTACTGCATGTAACTTTTTTGATATATGACTAACATTTTAGTTGTCCAAATTCATCTGTAATACTTGGGAGGTTTGTTAGTTTGGAGGGTGGGGGGGGGGGGTTAACTCTGAATGAAGTGGGGTTAGCAACTATTAACCACTATGGCAGGGATTGCGTATGTTGTGGTTTTACATAGCATATGATATGGCATTGTGAGGAAGTTGCACAGCCACTGGAAGACATTAATAATGAAGACTGTCAGCTGGAGGAAGCTGTGGTAATTCCACAGTCATCGGGAATATGAGATTAAAAAAACTATTGCATAATCACACCCCATTAACCAAGGCAGATTTGTGGAATTGAATCACAGCTGAACGCCAAGCTCCACACAACAAAGCATATTATACATATTATTTTTATTGGATGTCAACAATAGATATGTAATCTTCATTTTTTCATGTACGTAATTACCACAAGGCATTTTTTCCTAACAATTATAATATGTTGTGAGTTCGACAATACAATAAAGGAAAACAAAGAGACCACCCAAGAAACCAGAGTGGAATCCAGTCCAAGCTTGAAACTGCAGCTCTTAAAAGATTACAAGTTAGTTAGTTCTGGGTCTCCATTTCTGTATGAACTTCAACAACCATGTACACAATTGTCTGAGCCATTGATTTTTGCCACATTCTCTGGTTTCTTCAGATCATCAGAAGCAGATGGTTTTGCAGGGAGTCCAAAGGTTAATGAAGTACAGGTAGAATTCTCTCCCCAAATTTATATTTATCACCCCATTAAGTCATAGGGTGGGATGAAGAGAAAGGGGAAGAGGAGAGAACAGGTATGCAAATTCATCCTTGGCCCGTACCATCATGAAATGAGACAAACTTACCGCCATCTTATTGAGTTTACTTCAAGGAAGATTTGGAAATAAAAGACTTTCAAATATGCATTGTGGGCTTTTTTGGGGTGTGGTGAACTGCCCTTTCCATAGTCAACCTCTCACTGGATACAGAATCTACTGCCATGTTCCACTGCAGTAGAAGTTAAGCTCCTGACATTATCAAATTATACTTGCATGTTTAGGATGAGAATACAAAAGGCATCTACAATAGGCAGATTTAAGGTCTTAAAAATTAAGAAAGACACAGACTCTGAAAATCTACCAGGATTCGTGGAGTCAACTCACTTAAATATTGAACAACAGGTCAGCCGTGCATCTACTCAAATTCATTGAGTAGATGCTCAAGCAACTTTGAATAAGAGTAACTCCTAAATTAGAAAACATAATAAATGGTTCACGATCTCTAATTTATATACATCGTTATTGTTTTCTTTTCATAGTTTTACCAACTATGGGTCCCAGACTGACTCGTTTTGATGTGAATAGACCAATCTAATTCAAACCCCCTGAAACAGTTGCCAGGGCTTCATAGACTGAATAACTGTCAGCTAAATTAAAAAAGGGACTTTGAATCATATATATAACTAAACAAATTACACAGCTATTAGTGTTTGAATTACAAGGCTTTCCTCCTCCCTCAAGCCAACAGATTTGGAGACAACTGAACAGAGGTCTTGACAACAATGTATTGAATTAGGCTGGGGACATGATTCTGAATGCAGCTAGTTTTTAACTCATTATGTATTGTAATCGAGGTAAAACAATGACTACCAAGCTAAAACGCGACAGAATATTTCCTTTTCGTCTCACTTCCTTGGGTAATATGGCAGTCAGTACAGGGAATCATTCAACAGTTTACTTTTGTGCTAGAAACAGTGGACAGACTGGCTGATATTGTGGGTGGCAATGTTCCCTCTAAATTTTTTTTTTATGCGCGGTACCTTTAAATTTGCTGTGTGGCATCTTACAGGGAACAGCTTGTGAGTGGCCTGTGCGGTACCTTCATGATTGCTGCATGGCCACGCACAGCTTAAGAGAGAAAATTGGTAGGTGGGTTGAGCATTATTTCTAGTGCATAACTTTAATGATTGTAACTTTTTGATGTTCAGATTGTATGTTGTTCTAAATTATCTTTTGAATTTTTTTTTTAAAGGATTATGCTATGTACTCCAGGAAAAGATAGAAAGAAAGTTATCCAGACAGGCAAACAAACAGAAAGAAAGAATTGCATTTATATAGCATCTTTCACGGCCTCAGGATGTCATAAAGCGCTTTACAGCCAATGAAGTACTTTTGAAGTATAGTCATTGTTGTAATGTAGGCATACTGTACATTCACCTCTAGAGCCTAGGTTTTGAAGCAGTATCTAGCCTAAACTGGGTGAAATCTTGTTCTATTCTCCAGCACCGATATCCTTCATCGTTACAGCTAATATACATTAATAACAAAAATTGTTGATAAAAGCCATGTCTAGGGTACGTTTACATTTACATACCAGCAAAAGCCCTGCACAAATGGAGATAAATTTGTGATTTCTGTATTTTTTGATTTTCACTTTGTTGGGGGGGGGGGTGGGGGGGGGGCGGGGCGGAAATAGGTCAGTGAAACCTTTGTATGAAAAAGCAGTGCAAACATTGGGCCGAAAATTGATCCCGGGACGCGAGAGTACGCACTGCGTACTCTCGCGTATTCCCACTCCAATTGCCGGTTTTCTGCATGCCCTGCGCATGCGCTGAAAACCGGCAATTGCTCTTCCGAAAAGGGGGCGGGGCCTGGCTGCATCGCGTGCGCGCTACAGGCTGCGCGCACGCTGTGCACTTCATGCTTTGGATGCGCAGGTAAGTAGGGAAGATTTTGGAAATGTAAAAAGGAGGAGTAAGACCCGCTTTTAAGAAGGTAAGTAGTGAATTAAGTATTTTTTTGAATTTCACTTTGTTGGGGGGGGGGGGGGGGGGGGGGGGCGGGGCGGAAATAGGTCAGTGAAACCTTTGTATGAAAAAGCAGTGCAAACATTGGGCCGAAAATTGATCCCGGGACGCGAGAGTACGCACTGCGTACTCTCGCGTATTCCCACTCCAATTGCCGGTTTTCTGCATGCCCTGCGCATGCGCTGAAAACCGGCAATTGCTCTTCCGAAAAGAGGGCGGGGCCTGGCTGCATCGCGTGCGCGCTACAGGCTGCGCGCACGCTGTGCACTTCATGCTTTGGACGCGCAGGTAAGTAGGGAAGATTTTGGAAATGTAAAAAGGAGGAGTAAGACCCGCTTTTAAGAAGGTAAGTAGTGAATTAAGTATTTTTTTGAATTTTTTTTTACAGGTATATCTTTTTTATAGACTTTAAAGACAGGTAAGTTTATTTTTATAACTTCTTAAAAGATTTTAAATTTTTTCAAAAATTTAATTTTTTATTTAAAATGGTTAATTTAATTAACTATACTTATTTTATTAATGTGATGGTTTTTTTTTTTAATTTAATTGAGGTTTAGCTGTTATTTTGGGGGGGTGTAAGATTCATAAGTCTCACAGCCATGCTGTGAGACTTATGAATGGAAGATGGTGTGCTGCCATTGGCTCTAACTGAGTCACGTGATCCCACAGCTCGCACGAATTAACTACGCCGCTGGGATACGCAAGCCCAGCACAGCTGATGTCTGGAACATCAATTTCGTGCGAGCTGGATCAGAAAAAGCATAAGCGAGGTGAGACATCGCAGGGAAGGCTTACCCCCGCGGGAACAGAGCGAGATCAATTTCTGGGCCAATGTGTGTGTGTGCCAAGCAATGTTCCCTTTAAGGGCTCCCGCGCAGCTGGTGAGCCGGCTTCTAAAATGAAAAAAAACGTGCATGTGCGGCTTTTGAATGGGCCACATGGCCCAAAAAAAAATTACGGGACACATCGGTGCCAAGTGAGCATTGAATGAAGCTCAACTGTGATAACCCTCAGAGTTGATCAATGCACCAACACTCTCTCTTGAGATTCAAATGGATAAATGTAGGTGAGCAAATTGTTGATGTGTTAGTCATGATCTTCCAAAACTCTTTTGATTCAGGAATTATCCCCTTGGATTGGAAGATTGCCAATGTCACTCCAGATTCACCAGAATGATACCTGGGTTGAAAGGATTACATTATTCCTTTGAACATATAAGATTAAGGGGTGATCTAATTTAGGTATTTAAGATGATTAAAGAATTTGATAGGGTAGATAGAGAGAAAGCTATTTCCTCTGGTGGGGAGTCCAGATCAAGGGGCCATAACCTTATAATTAGAGCTTGGCTGCTCGCGGGTGATGTCAGAAAGCACTTCTTCACATAAAGGGTAGTGGAAATCTGGAAAACTCTCTCCCAAAAAGCTGTTGAGGCTGGGTTAATTGAAAATTTCAAAACTGAGATTGGTAGATTTTTGTTAGGCAAGGGTATTAAGGGTTACGGAACCAAGGCGGGTAGATGGAGTTAAGATACAGATTAGCCATGATCTAACTGAATGGCAGAACAGGCTCGAGGGGCTTAATGGCTTCCTCCTGTTCCTATGACCACTTGGGCAAGATATCTGAGGACACTTGGCATCCAGGGGATTGAAACAAAACAACTGACCCTTGCCTGCAAGAGAGGAAAGGAGAAAGGAAAAGAAAACTGGAAGAGACAATAAATGCTCCTTAAGATTGCTTCTCGGCATAATCTTTTTCTTCACAGTGATGACAATTTTTAATGTTATTGATTGTTACTATTTAGATTGTATTATTCGAGATTTAATTTTTGATTCTGGAAAAAGCTATCTTGAAATAAGAGGCTTTCTTTAAAAGGATATTGTTTTTTGGCCATGCTGATTAGTAAAATTCAAACAATGTCTAACAAGTCTGCTGACTTTGTCAATTAATTATTTTGTGGGAAAGAGATACCAGGAATTTTCTCGCACATTTCTGCACTTGGGAGCAAGGTCATGGTGTTAGTTTCGTTCCCAAACAGCAAGTAACTCAAGTAGAAGTCAGTCAAAGTCTTGGACAATTAGAAATGAATGCATTTAAAATATTAAAACAAGTTAGGATCTTGAAAATGCTTTCTTAAGGGGGAAAACATCAAAGTAGATCCAAATGTGAACATTTGTCTGTAAACGCAGTTGTTCTTACATAATCAAAAAAAAATACTGTCACAACAACTTAAAGTGTTGGATTATAATCTCCAGATGACTAAGAACATAAACATTATGAATGGAAGGAAAATAGTCAGAACGGTCCTCTGCATTCCCCCATAACTGCAGAATAACACACATAGTAACAGCTGTCTATTTCTATAGGGGGTGAAGTATGCTTTAAAGGTATAACTACAATAACATCACATTTAGAAAAGCTTTTTTCACAAGTCCTCAATCCCTTCCATTCTTCTCCAGTTAATCAACCATTTATTCCAGCAAAAATTATATTTGGATTCTGGAAAAAACCTTCAGATAACATTTTACTTTGATCACATGTCATTGCCAGAAAGTAATACATCACATCCCGATTCACCAACTGCAATTTATGCAGTTGCAACTGCAGTGTGCAATTTATGCTGTCTTGCAGTAATAGCATTTCACAGTCATGCAGTGTTTTGCGAACAATATGGATGTGATACAGCAAGAAAAAACCCCAGTAATTTTCAGAAAGTGAAAATACTTAGGAGGAAGTTTTACCAAGAACTAGAACGTCACCCCATTTGGAACACTTTTGTATGATCAGAAGTGGCTGGCAGTAGATGAGTTCATCTAAATGCTCAGGTATTGTTGTAAAATGACATTTGCAAACAAATACCTTTCCCCAACATACTCCACCTCTTGTAGTAACAGTTTCAAAGCTAAGCAAGCACAATTATCAGCTGACACCAGATGCTGTTACTTCTGTCAGCAAACGAACCAACAAAGTACTCATAAGCTTTTAACATTTCAGTTGGAATGAGGAACCTCTTTTCACATTTGGAAACACTGTTGTTACCACAGGCAGATGCTGTTTCCATGACCTTTCTCCCCACTAACACAAGAAAGTATTCAACAACTCGCACTTCTATAGAACTCCTCACGTACAAGAGGATATCTCAGAGCTTTTTACAGGGTAGTTGACCAAATAAAGACACCAAGCAAGAGGGAAGAGAGGGAATCCGAGGCACTTGGAGTGTATGAAAGGACGGTTGCAGAGAAAGGTCTTTAAAAGGTTTCTGAAATCAGAGCGAGGTGACAAAGTGGAGGTCCCTGAGGAAGGAAGCTGCAGAGAGTAGGCTATAGTGGCTGAGGGTGCAGTTGCTGATGGTGAAGTGGAAGGACTGGGGAACAAGGAGTACGCTTGTGTTGGAAGAGTGCAGCATGCAAGGACATGCGAGTGGAAGTAATGGCTGAGGTAGGTTGGGCAAGGCCATGGAGGGATTTGAAGGCAATGACAAGGATCTCAAAGTTGATTTGCTGGGGCATGGGAAGTCAGTGGAGCTCGACAACAATGGGGGGGGGGGGGGGGGGGGGGCGGCTTTTGTATGGTGTGAATGTCGGCCGCAGGGGTTCTGTATGAGTTGTAGTTATTCATGGACCTTCATTCAAAAGTACTGTGTTGTCATAAAGTTGTAATGTAAATATACATTCAATTTGTAAATTTATAGTACTTTTTCCTCTCAATTTCTTCCCCTTCTTTGCTGAAAACACTGGTGTACAGGAATGTGGACACTGCTAGTTCCCCAGTTCCTCACGCAATAGGAAAATGTATGAGCCGAGACAATAAGTCCCTGAAATTCCAGGGTCCCTGCTCTGCCATTGAGGACCCTGGAGTGGAATGGGACTCCTGTCCATCTGCTGCAATGGACTTTGACTCCATCCAAATCTCAGGAACGGGATTATTTTAATAATGGGGTGGGCGGCCTGCACCTGTTGAGGTGCTGCAGAGGTGCCTGCCCCGATGAGGATCTGGGAAATTAGAGTAGCACCCCTCCTCTCTGACATTGATTATCTTTACCTCTTACTATTTTGGGCGCCTTTACGAGGCCTACAAGGAACTTATGCCTGCTCTCAGCAGACATGGCTTCCACTTGGCCCATTAAGGATCTGCTGGTTCAAATACGCGTGATAGTCTAGGAACGTCCCAGATACACAGCTTGTGGGGGGAGGGTGAGCTGCAAGACCTGCCCACTCCCCCTCCTGACCAGAATTTGGGCTGCTCCTTATATAGGGCAGAAACCTAATCTGGATTCTGCACCAAATTTCAGTCACTCGGTGAGTGATCCATTCAAGATACACCCTCTCCCACCCCAGGAATTTCAGCCCCTGTTGGCAAGCTATTACACCATGGAGACCATCACAGCTGAGGCCAATCTTATTCTCCTCCATCCTCGGCACACATATACTTTCTAATGCGGGTCTCTGCATAGGGATCAGGAATGGGAAACCTGATTGGTTTTCTTCCTTCCACATGTGCTAATGTACAAGCTAGCACCCCAGGTACTGCCCTGGTTGATATCAGCTACCTTAGCACAGATAGGAAATCAAACCTGGGAACTTACTGGTCTGTATGGCTCAGTCCCTCATAGGTTGCTGCAATTTACCACAAAAGTTCCACATATGTTTCTGGCTGCTGGAAGGGGCATGAGCTTTACCTGGTGGACACTCCCCCCCCCCCCCCACTTTGTTACATTTGAACACATTTCAGAGTCAGTTATAAAAAATGTAATTGCAAAAAGAAAAATGACAAGGAATGATGATTGACAATTTTATTTTTATTTCTGTTGACAATTTGAAATAATCTTTCATAACAGTGAGTATAGAATCATATAGCACAGGAGGCCATGCAGCCATTACGCCTTTGTCAGCTCTTTGAAAGAGCTACCCAATTAGTCCCACTCCCCTGCTCGATCCCCATAGTTCTGCAAATTTTTCCTTTTTATGTATACATCCAATTCCCTTTTGAAAGTCACTATTAAATCTGCTTCCACCACCCTTTCAGGCAGTGTATTCCAGATTATAACATTACGCTGCGTAAAAAAAAAAAAATTCTCCTCAGCTCCCCCTGGTTCTTTTACCAATTATCTTAAATCTATGTACTTTGATTACCGACCCTCCTGCCAGTGGAAACAGTTGCTTCATATCTATTCTATCAAAACCCCATATAACTGAATTCCTTCATCCCTGGTACCATTCTAGTAAATCTCCTCTGCACCCTCTCCAAGGCCTTGACATTCTTCCTAAAGTGTGGGGCCCAGAATTGGACACAAAACTTCAGCTGAGGACTTATCAGTGATTTATAAAGGTTTAGCCTAACTTCCTTGTACTGATGACATCTTTGAGGAAATCTGGTTTGAGTAAGTTATTGAGCTTGACAATGCAGAGGGAAAATGAATGAAGATTAGTGGAGACATAGTCATTGACCCAGCAAGGATTCAGCAATCATGTCATTTCAATCACTGATGCACCTCTCTCCCCCACTATCTCAGGTTCAGTAACTCCACTAAGCAGATCCTACATCAGTACTTACTGCTAAAAAGGAAAATTTTTAGATAAAAAATGTAAGTAAACAGAAAAACAAATGCTTCATTTAAGCATTCTTTTTTTACAAACATTTCATTTTGAAACTTTGCAACTGATCAGTCTCCCTCCTTGAAAAGAGGCGGTGGGCACAATGTTCCTCTTTAATAAGGGCTTCCTAATGGTGAGTCTGCCTCTGGGAAAAGGAGTCTGAATAACAGGGATCCAGTAATTGTGAAGTTTCAATTGTTTATATAAATTCAATTCAATCTGCACTGTTTCTTCAGTAAATCCAATAAGCCAATTCGCATAATGAGGTGATGAGCACTCACTGGTGAACTAAAAATATTTGTTTTTAATAAGCAAACAAAAAAAATGTTGAAATTAATCGCAGTACTTCGCAATTTATTTTTAATTATGCCAGTTTGTTTTAAAGACCACTTACAGCCCAATACATTAAACATCATTTGTCAGAAAAATATCCCACCGAAGAAAGGTTTCACTACATTTATTTTCAGCAATAACAAAAACACTGGTAAGACAAGAGAATGAACTCTACTCCTGTCAGTTGGCTCTATTATAGACCTAATCGTATCACTTTTGAATAACTCCCTTTCTGTTATGTGGCACAGAGCTCTATAGAAAACCTTGCTGATTACAATGAAGCATCAGGAACAGAAGATATGAAACAAGAATGGCAAAGTTCCAAAAGCAATGAATAAATAAAATTGCTGTTTTTGTGAAAAAAAATTATAATCTTTGTAAATGTGTTAAGAAGCTGTGATGCACTTTCGGATTTTAGATAATTCTGCAATCTCATCTAGCTTTGCACTCCTGGTTTACATTGTCATCTGAACACAGTGGGCCTGAATTTGCGGTCGGAGGTTTCCCACAAGAAAAGTACGAACCTACCTGATGGTCCTGGAGGTTCGAACACTTGCGCTCCTGGGCCTCTACACGTACACATGCATAAAGGCCCACGGATCCCAGGGGTGCACACGGTTCACAAGCACCGCTGGGATCACGTGGGCCAGGCCAACCAATCAAAAAGGGGGATCCCCATTATGCTTAAGGGGTTTCCATTTACGTACGGAATCCCCATAAGCATGAATAGGAATTCCCATAAAACACAATTACACACCAGTTAAAAAATAAATTACATGCTCAAAATCAATTAAAATACAATTAAATTAAACACTTAAAACAAAAATTTAGTTTTTTGAAAAATAAATTTCAACGTTTTAAAGTGGCTAAAAATAACCTATAACTAATTTTAACGGCTTTTTATGTTTAAATAATTTTAATATTTATTTAAACCAGGTGTAAGAGTTTCACGGGCATTCGCTGGGTAGTAGTTGGACAAATAGCCCAACTCTCCACCCGCGATTGTCCATTTCCCGGGGATGCGGTGGATCTGTCAAGCTGAAACTTGACATATCGCAAGTTCCGGGTTTTCGCCTCATGCACATCGCACACGGAAACCCTGACGTTGGAGGGCACTTATGGCCGCGTACGCAGTCATAGGCCCCGGAAAATCCGGGCCAATGAGTGCATTCCTGCCTTGGAAGCACACCCCAAGCCATTTTTATTCTCATTCTGCAAACATCTGTTTCATGCCATAGAAACTGAGGAAAGCAGCAGCCCTGGATCGATGTTCCGGAAAGACAAGTAAGCTGCACCATGATATCACCAAAATGCTTCTCGTCAAGAACAGTTCCTTTTAAAAAATGTTCTCCATTGCCAGTCACAGAGAGCACTATGCAGTTTTGAGTGAGAATAATCATATTATACTGAAGTATGGTAATTGCCAAGAACAGTTAGAGAGCCTTTCCATCCTAAAGATGGAGTCTCACCAACAGGATCCCTTTCAAAATTTAGACAATTAGAGAGAATTATGAAAATCATTAAATTATTTTGGTGTGTTGTCAATTTTGTAATTTTTTGTATATTTGTTTGAATAATGAGTGCTGATGACATCATCAGTGCCTTGGAAAGATAACGGAGGTCAACAGTGCAAAGGAACAGAATTAACATGTACAGTCAATATTGAATCTTCTGTGATTAAGACTGTATCTCTCTTGATGACAATTCAGCTGGTAAGACTTTAAAGCCAAGATTTCCTGTGATTTCATCAGCTTTTTAACACAAAATACATTCAACAAAAATACTAAAATGAAAAAAAAATGTAAATCATGTTTTTTTCCACAGCTTATCATTTTAGAGGGCTGTTCTGACAGAGAGGATGTTTTTCATTGGAGTGACTATTGACAACATGGCCGACCTGCATCACCGATGATGTCGCAATGACTATTGACACAACAACAACTTGTATTTATATAGCGCCTTTAACGTAGTAAAATGTTCCAAGGCGCTTCACAGAAGTATTTCAGGACAAAAAATTTGACATCAAGCCACATAAGAAGAAATTAGGGTAGGTGACCAAAAGCTTGGTCAAAGAGGTAAGTTTTAAGGAGGGTCTTAAAGGAGGAAAGAGAGGTAGCGAGGCAGAGAGGTTTAGGCAGGGAATTCCAGAGCTTAGGGCCGAGGCAACAGAAGGCACGGCCACCAATGGTTGAGGGATTATATTGAGAGGTCGCACAACACCAGGTTATAGTCCAACAGTTTTATTTGAAATCACAAGCTTTCGGAGCTATCGATTTGCTCCTTCCTCAGGTGAAGTAAATTAGATACAGAATCTCCAAAGCATATATAGATGGAAAACAAAGAATGTGTACTTTACAATTGTAAAGTACACATTCTTTGTTTTCCATCTATATATGCTTTGGAGATTCTGTATCTAATTTACTTCACCTGAGGAAGGAGCAAATCGATAGCTCCGAAAGCTTGTGATTTCAAATAAAACTGTTGGACTATAACCTGGTGTTGTGCGACCTCTCAATTTTGTCCACCCCAGTCCAACACCGGCATCTCCGCATCATGAGGGATTATAATCAGGGATGCTCAAGGGGGCAGAATTAGAGGAGCGCAGATATCTCGGGGGGGCGGTGGTTGTGGGGCTGAAGGAGATTACAGAGATAGGGAGGGGCGAGGGATTTGAAAACAAGGATGAGAATTTTGAAATCGAGGCGTTGCTTAACCGGGAGCCAATGTAGGTCAGCGAGCACAGGGGTGATGGGTGAATGGGACTTGGTGCGTGTTAGGACACGGGCAGCCGAGTTTTGGATGACCTCAAGTTTACGTAGGGTAGAATGTGGGAGGCCAGCCAGGAGTGCGTTGGAATAGTCAAATCTAGAGGTAACATAGGCATGGATGAGGGTTTCAGCAGCGGATGAGCCAAGGCAAGGGCGGAGACGGGCAATGTTACGGAGGTGGAAGTAGGCGTTCTTAGTTATGCTGCGGATATGTGGTCGGAAGCTCATTTCAGGGTCAAATATGACACCAAGGTTGCGAACAGTGTGGTTCAGCCTCAGACAGATGTTAGGGAGAGGGATAGAGTCAGTGACTAGGGAACGGAGTTTGTGGCGGGGATTGAAAACAATGGCTTCAGTCTTCCCAATATTTAATTGGAGAACATTTCTGCTCATCCAGAACTGGTTGTCGGACAAGCAGTCTGACAATTTAGAGACCGTGGAGGGGTTGAGAGAAGTGGTAGAGAGGTAGAGCTGGCTGTCGTCAGCGTACATGTGGAAACTGATGCTGTGTTTTCGGATGATGTCTTCAAGGGGCAACATGTAGATGAGAAAAAGGAGGAGGCCAAGGATAGATCCTTGTGGGACACCAGAGGTAATGATGCAGGAGCGGTACGAGAAGCTGCAGCCAATTCTGCATCACGTGATTGACTTAGTGCGATTTGGGGTTGGGGTTATTGGTAGGGTTGGTGTTAGAAACTGCTATTGGCAATGCATTGCTAATAGCAGAGAACACCATTGACAACACCATTGTGACTAGACACTTGTTCATTTGGAAGGCCAATAGAATCATAGAATGTAGAACAATGGTTGCTGTATAGTGTACAGGATAGCATTTCTGTTCCAAAACATTAAAATACGATTCTTTCAGGGCTGAAATATCCTAATTAGGACTGTTCCATTTGCTGTGGAGTTATTGCCAAAGAGACAAGTCTGAGACTGCCGGCACGTACTTCAATCTATGATTTATGAAAAGATTTGCAATGATGGAGGCCCTCTTTCACCCATCCTTGGTGAAGATTCAAACACAGCTCTGAGAAGGTAGCAATCATGTCTAATACCACAAATGATTCTTACATTTGTACGACAGACTCATGCAGAGATTACATTTGGTGACAATTAGGAGGATCTGAGTTCAAACTTGTACCTTATTTATTATAGCAAATGGGAGCCGAATGAATGTGTTCCTTTGCTCTTGTTTGCCACTTATAGATGCTGCAACTGCCAAGAAACCAACTTAAGTGAAACACACTTTTTTGGTGGTTTCCAATAGTTGGGGCAAACAGACATGACTGATCTCCCACAAGTGTAAACTATAGCAATGACAGCAAAAGGAAGGTTACTGATAGACACAGAACAAAGCTACGTGACCGTCTCCACGACACTGGTTCTTCTTTGGATTACAACTGAAATACTTTTAGGACCACTCACCAGTACCGTGAATTCTGAACTCTTTAAATCTGGCAGGAATAAAAATCTATTTTGAATACATTATATTTATCAACAAACTACATGTATACATGTACAGTTTTCTAAAAGAGTTTTCCTCAACATTCCTTCAGTACAGTATGGAAGGAAATGGGAGTGTTTAGAAGCAGTCAACTAAGTTTTCGTCATCACTTTCTCCCTCCTATTTGTGAAACTGTCCCATATTATAAATTGGATGATCTTACCTGTGGGCAAGGCAAAACTTCATATATAGTAGACTGCTTCAATACGAACTGGTTATTGTAAATACAGCATCTGCAGTGCACTGCTGTGGTTCAGTTGACTCTGACTGCCTGAGCCACTTCCCAACATAGTGCATGCACCATCCTTTTCTGGGGCTTCCTGTCTTAGGTGCTGAAGACACTGTTTCTCCTTGTTCTTACTTACCTCTGCCAACATTACCTCTGAGCTTCTGAGCATCAGGGGCTTTGGTCATTGCAGACACACTCTGATGCTGCTCGGTCTTCTGCCATTTAAAGTCTATTCTTGTACTCTCTCTTTGTTTTGGACTGTGAGCCTGCAGTTACCTTTCACCTGCTGCAACTAAACTGCCCTGCAAATAAAATTAGCCCTTCCACAGGAAAATGCTTTCAGTTGCTAGCGAGGTCACCCGAGTAGGTGGAAGTCCCTCCCCAACAATGTTTCTGGTGGGCGCAGGAAAAGCCAGGTCTTTGTGTCTGAGTTAAAATATTCACCCTATAATGCACGATAGGTCAAGTGTATTTTTTTTAATTAAGACTTTAATATACAAGTTTAAATAAATAGATAAGTAAAAGACTATCCCGAACATGCAGCAAATGCTAAATTTGCAAACACCAGATGAACAAATCAGTGTTATCCAATTCTTCTGTCCAAGGGCACATCAAACTGGTGCATTGGATGTGAATTGAATTCTCACCTGACAAAACTGTAACTATATACACTTTTTAAAAATAGACAGGAAGTTGATGAAATCACAATTACATTGGCTCCAGAGAAGTAGATGGCCTGGTGCACTCATCTATGGATTAGAAGGTTAACGTTAGCCACCATAGGACAGTGCCAGGGCACATGGTGCTAATTCTTCCAACATTTGAGTGAGATGTTAAACGGAGTGATTATTTGTATGAACATGGGGGTGGAACCTAAACAACGTCCTACCCCCACCAAAGCCATGCATGCGCACCCAACATTGGGGCTGAGCATGTGCACCAGAGGGCCCTTGTCCAATCAGAGGGGGAGCAGTAGTCACGGCTTCAGGGTGGAAGTCTGGGTGTGGGGACCAGACTCAGGCTCTGCAGCTGCAGCGCCGGAGCATCAATACCGCTTACTGTCTGTGTGGGTATTTCTGGAGCGATCGTTCCCCCCGACCCCCAGGTGGAGAGGCCGAGCCGAAGTTTCGGCCTGTTTGTGTTGCACATGTTTGTGGAGAAGGTCAGGAGATCTGAGCGGGGAGAGGAGAGGGGAGGGGAGGGGAGGGGAGGGGAGGGCAGAGGGGAGTGGATCGGAGGGGGGGAGAAGAGGAGAGGGGATTGGGGGAGAGGACAGGGAATCGGGGGAGGGGGGTAAGGGCAGGAGCTCGAAGGGAGAGAAGTTCAGGAACTCGGTGGGAGGGGAGAAGGTCAAGAGCTGGGGGGGGCGGGGGGGGTAAAGCATGGAGAGCACAGTCGGGATGGGGGGAAGAACGTGATCCAGATGGGAAGATGGATCACATTCTTCCACCCTCTGTTAGACGTGGATCACATTCTTCCAACCCCACCCCCACCCCACCCCCACCCCTTTACACCCGCACCACGTTCTCCCTCTCCTCCCCCAGACTTGGCTGATTTCTCGAAAAGCCCGGCACGTTTGCAGCAAGTGACATCATTGGACTGGATGAAATCTGGAAGTCATGACACTGTCGCTATTCACACTGGACCCAATAAACTTGTTAACAATCCGTGACCCACAGTGGGGAGGGGAGAAGGTCCGGAACTTGTTTCGGGTGGGGGTGGGGGGGGGGGGGAGGTTTCAGGGAGATCATCAGGAACTTGTTGCCGGGTTTTTGTGGGGGGGCGGGGGGTGGCGTGGGGAGAGAAGGTCAGGAACTTGTTTGGGGAAGGGAGGAGATCAGGAACTTGTTTGGGGAGGTAGGTGGCGGGGGAGAATGTCAGGAACTTGTGGGGGGGGGGGGGGGGGGGGGGGGAGAGGGGAAGAGAGTGTGGGTGGGTGCAAGAAGGTCCTAACCCACGAGGGTGAGCCCTGTCTGTTCTCTGAAAGCAGTAGTGGCTGCCTCAGCCTGGCTGTCACAATGAATGGATCACATTACACATTGCAAAGATCTTGATTACTCCAGCAGGCAGGATCTAATTACACATTCCAGACAAACTGCTGGGTGTGTCGTGTCCTCCAAGGGGACCAATCAGAAATCTGGTGTTGCAAATAGTTACAGCTGATGTTAAATTGGCAACCTTTTGACAGATAATAATTCACACAACGAGAGCATAGGATATTTTTAAATAATTATAATAGCATGATTTCCAGTTTATTCAAATAATTTACAAGTACTGATGTTCCACATTTTCATTACAGACCATTCAACAGCATATTGTTAAGAGAAATACCTAGTACCATGTTGGGCTTGGTGTTACACAAAGACTCTAGGTTAGAAATCCTATACAGTTCTTGACCTAATATCAGTGCAGGAGACGTGCAAAATAGTGTGGAGCCAGATCCGTTGGGTTTCTGCCCCAATGGCCTCTGTAGTGGAAATCCCTATCTTGGGGAAGGCGATGCTTCCTCTGTGCATCCCTCTTGTGTCTGGCACAGTTTGGGCTGTGTCTGGAGGAGTTCCCAGGCTACCTCAACAATCATGCCAGTGCACCTGGATAGACCCGTAGCGGGATCCACGACTGCTGACAGCAAGCGTAAGTGCTGCTGTGGCCTAAAGTGAGACCTCACAAGGAAGCGATTAAGGACTTGCCAGTGTTGATCAGATCACCTACCTGCCAGCGTGGAAGTCAAACAGCTTCCTTCTAGTATTGGAGCCAAACTGAGCAATTCCACAGCTCAAGGATTTTTGCCCCCGACTGTCTGCCACTCTGATCTTGTGGTAACTTCATGAGGCAGGTGCCCATCTTGTACCACAACAGGTGTGAGCACATATCCCTTTTATTTATGCCCCATTCCAGGGATTTAGGATGGGGGTCACGGCCAGTTTAATGCAGCAGGTAGATATTCTGCCTCACCACACATCTGGTGGCACAATAATGCTTAGAATGTTTCTCCTTTTATTCATACCCTCTACATTGGGAACCTGGAAAAAGCTGCATTTAGGATCGGTGACTGGACATAACCATTTGGGGTGCTACACATGGAGAAAATGGCAGCCATGCAACTATTTATTTGAGGAAAATGCAGTTTTAAATTTAGAATAATACGTCAGCACTGCAAGGCAGCAGCAGTTTCGAGGAAAATTATATTTACATTGGCTGGACTCTACATCAGCCCACAGATAAAC
The DNA here is from genome assembly GCA_030390025.1 of Squalus acanthias. Classification (NCBI taxonomy): domain Eukaryota; kingdom Metazoa; phylum Chordata; class Chondrichthyes; order Squaliformes; family Squalidae; genus Squalus; species Squalus acanthias. The sequence continues at coordinate 81,078,435 of CM059435.1, read as the reverse complement.
AATTAGCAGATTAGCAGCTGTAACAGCGTGAATTCGGCTACGAGATGCAAAATGATACATCTCAAAGAAATTTCCATAATGTGGGAATTCAAGCAAACATATTTTGACTTTAAAGAAGGTGTTTTACCACTGGGGCCTCCTTTTAAAATCAAACTATTATAAAGAACCAATGTGAGCTTCAACTATTCTTTCCATCTGTTTCTGTGTATTTTCTTTTCTTTAGGATATAATTACAGAAACTGCAGCACAGGAGCATGCCATATAGTCCATAGCACGTGTGCCAGTGCTGGCTCTTCAAATGGATGTTTGCTCCAATGCCATCTCCCTGCCATGTCCTTTTTCAAACACTTATCTCCTTTTATATGATGTTACACAGTCTCTGTCTCAAAAGCCATCTGCAGCAAAGAATTCCATGTTCTAATAATCCTGTGTGAAAACTGCTTCAATTGCTTAAGCCGTTTCAGTATTGATGACTTAAAAAAAGAGGCCAATAGCGCATGGGAAAGGAATTAATATACTTTAGGGAAAATGACTAATCTGATGAAACGACAAAGGATGCATATCAGACAGTAGGTTGATACAAACTAAACAATTGAGTAGGTTTGGCTGCATAATTAAGATAGTCTTGAGCTGAGTGATTTCTTTTCCATAAACTAACCACTTCCTGATGTAACCACCTAAGTGACATTGATGACATTTCAAACTTAAATATATTGAACCATTTTTGGCAAGGTTTACTTGTGCACAAGTAACGGCTGCAGTTTGATGCACATTGTGATGTGATACATCATATCTGAGTCAGAAGGTCATGGGTTCAATCTATTCCAGGATTTGAGCATATAATCTAGGTTAAGACTCTTCAGTGTAGCATTGTTGGAGGTGCTGTGTTTCAAATGCAATGTTAAACCAAAGCTGCGTCTGCCTGATCAGGTGGATGTAAAAGATCCCATGGCACTATTTGAAGAGCAGGGAGCTCTCCTGGTATTCTCGTCACCATACCTTCCTTAACATCACCAAAAACAGATTATTCATCTCATTTGCTGTTTGGAGGACCTAAGTGTATGCAAATTGGATGCTGCATTTGTCTGAATAACAATAGTGGCGGCACTTCTAAACTAATTAATTGGATATGAGACACTTTGGGACTTCCTAAGGCTGACATAAGGTGCGAAATAAATGCCAGCTCTTTCTTTCTTTCACGTTCTTTCTTTCGCACTTTGTGATTCTAGCAGTGTAGGCTGAAGCTTGCAAAGCAAGATCATGCACAAAGTTTTGTAAGGGTCTGCTATTTCAACTATCGCAAACAGAGTCTCACTCCTGTTCCCTATATTCATTACGAGGACATGCAGGTCTGGCTCCCAGAAGTTTGCCCTTGTTTTTTCGATCTGGCTGCCATTCTTGTTGCCCACTACCTCCAGTGCTGCCACTGCATCTTTGAACAGCAATAGATTTATATCCTGCTGCTGCAGTAGGTTTGAGCCCCTCTCCTCACCCCTGCCGCCCCCTTCCCAACCCTCCACACCCACCCACTGCCTCCCCCCACATTCTCTTCTATGTATTTTCCATGCCTCTGTCTAGTCCCTAGTAATGTCGGGCCTAACGCACATCCTTCAATATTCCTTACCTCCAGCGTGTCTAAGGCAGTTCAGGGAATTTACGATGGGGTCAGCATCGTAATGAGAAGGTGGGTGGAAATCCTGCTCCACCCGAGTTCTGACGGTGCAATGGTTATGTTAGAATTACGGGCCCTGTAAGATTATTGATATCAGTTCAGCTCCCTGACATTGTCAATGCCAGTAAGTCTCCCCAGCCAGTTCTCCAAAGTCATCAACATTTACTGATCACAAATTACCAAATAGGTACACAAAAAACTTAAAATGACAGTGATTCCTCCAATGGCTCAGTAGGTAAATGCACGAGTGATGTATCAGAGAACTATTGAACCACGAGGGGAGGGGATGATGCAACATCACAGTCAAGACAAATTCTGTCCTCGTCCTGTATCCACAATCCTGAGTAGGAAGTGCTCTAGCAGTCAACTGCAACACTGTGGCTGACATCAGCTAACTAAACACGTATCTGTGACTGAAGTTGCTAATTTCCTGGACTATGCAGCTCAGTTCTACAGCACGCCACATATTTCAACTGCGCCACTGGGGAGAGGTAAGCGCTTTCATTTAAAAAAAAAGATAGGTGTTTATTAGCTGCCTTTGTTATACTTCAATTTTGCCCAATTGTTAATATGGCAGCATGTTCTTTCAATAATCTAACAATTCTTAATGTAAATCGAGAGATCAGTAGCTTTGTACCTTTATTTTATGGATAAAAATAGCTGGTTAAAGCTAGCTGGAAGCAGACATTTTCATTTTACACAGAATACCCCCCATTATTTGGTGCTATTGTCAAATGCTGCTCCAGAGACGTCAGAGGAACAGGAAGAGCAGAGAGAGGATGTAAGAAGAGACAAAGTGAGTTGGAAACAATGACTGAAAGGAGATAACTACTTTCCCATTTATGCCACTGGAACAGAAAAGTAGCTTTCTATATCGGTTACCATAGTCATGAACCAAAATCCTCCCATTTGTTGAGGCACAGTGGCACCGGGGCAAGATCCAAGCCAAGGAAGTGGCCTGGTACCCGAAGGTGGCAATTTCAATAACGGCTCCCTTAAGCAGGCACCGTGAATGGAGTCTCTGGGCAGCAAGCCCAGATATCTCGTGGGTTCTGGTGTATCCAGTGGCATGGAGCAGCTGGGTGGGGTGTATGAGATGTGCTTGTAGTGGTGTGGACAGCCACTGCTCCTTGCAAATGAGATTCCCTCCTACAAACTTGGTCAGGGTCAGCTCTGGAGGGCACAATCACACCATAACTGCCAGGATTGCATCCCATGGAATTTTGGCCCCTCTATTTTTATCTAAAATTCATAGATGCCCTGATTTAAGTAGAACTAGTGTGCATTTAGGAAGACTGAGTTTTATGATACAAGTACAGCCAGCCTCCTGGAGGACTTTTTTTCCTCGTTTCATTTCGTCTTCTTACACTTTAAACAAAAAAATAATCTGCAAGAAAGGATAGGGGGTGAGAAGAGAAGGATTGAAAAGTTTCAAATGTAAAATTCCCTGTCAATTAATATTTTAAAAATTGCAATGATGTTTACGTTCAGCTGTACAGAAATGGTACAATACTGGAATCTCAATGAACGGAAATACATTTTTTCACTTTTGCCCCCAGGAATTCACAGATTGGATGCAGAGTAAAATTCCCAACTCTATCTCATAGGGAAGGTATGAAGTTAGGTTGCAACAATCCGGAACAGGGGATTGGGCCTCCAACTTGTGTTACCACACGATGCATGTATTTTTTTTTAATTAACATCTTTTCTCATGGAGATGTATTGGAGCACATACAGCTGCTGTAGCACATTGCTCAGATTGACTATGATCCTCTTGACAAGCCTCATTCATGTGTTGGCCGGAGGCCATTTTGATTCTAAAAACAATCACTGCAATGTTTCAACAATACCAGCAGAAACACCAGAACCATTAGAACTTGGATGTTACTCAAAGTTGGATGCCAATACTATATACTTGTGCAGTCTTTTTCGAAGTAATCTCAAGAAAATTGCAGACATTCTTGAGCTGCCAATGTCGATTATTTAACTTCTTTAAAAGATTTTGACGTTTTTGTATTACATCCAGGAAATCAACAAATGCCCCACTCTGAATAAATCCCCAAATATATGCGTGATCAGTGCTTTAATTTCCAATCCTCAGTCAAAAAAGATATAACAACCCACAAGTCAGTTTGTGGCTCAGTCTTTTCCTGTGGCAATGAAAAGACAGATGGAGTGTTAAACCAATGTAAAATAGAGGTTTATGCTTTTATATTTCATGCCAAAATAGATAAATAGAGAGAAAGTAAAAACAGACTGTTTATATGTTTAACCCTGTATTCTCACTGAAGCTAGCTTCCTGTTTCAAATTGAAGGCAGCTGACCAATGGACACATCACTGTGTAACAAAATACCTCAAACATTCAACATCCTCAACAATTACTGTCAAAGGTTCACTGCAACCTGCTCGATCAGAATTGTTTCCTTGGCTCCCTCTACTAAATTAACTGCAGTACATCAGAGTGTGTGGACACATTTTTGGTTTGTTGGGTGGTGGCAAGTGGGAGGAGTGAAGGGTGGGAGTGTGGAGGAGTGAAGGGTGGGAGTGTGGAGGAGTGAAGGGTGGGAGTGTGGAGGAGTGAAGGGTGGGAGTGTGGAGGAGTGAAGGGTGGGAGTGTGGAGGAGTGAAGGGTGGGAGTGTGGAGGAGTGAAGGGTGGGAGTGTGGAGGAGTGAAGGGTGGGAGTGTGGCGGAGTGAAGGGTGGGAGTGTGGAGGAGTGAAGGGTGGGAGTGTGGAGGAGTGAAGGGTGGGAGTGTGGAGGAGTGAAGGGTGGGAGTGTGGCGGAGTGAAGGGTGGGAGTGTGGAGGAGTGAAGGGTGGGAGTGTGGAGGAGTGAAGGGTGGGAGTGTGGAGGAGTGAAGGGTGGGAGTGTGGAGGAGTACGAGAAGGAGCTAATGAGCCAGAACCAGTGCTTGAATGAAATGCCAGTAAGTGGCAAGGGCATAGTGAACACAGGTAGGTTTTAAGCATTGGTTAGATATTAAATGACAAAGTACACAATGAGAAAATGACCAACCTGTGAATTTGAACACAAGAGGGTTGAATATATAGAGTTCACTATAGGGTTGAAATCACCATCACTGTTGTTATTGTACAAGTGCTTAACGCTTTGGATCAAATTCCTCTCTTCACGAATTTAAAGGAGGCATTGACCAACAGTTAATGCTTCTATTAAAATAGCAGAGAAAGAAATTTGATACAGGCACATAAAGCAAACTTGTCATATCACTGACAGTAAATTTGACCCTTATTTGAGGAACTGCCTATAGACTAATATACATATAGGCAGAGTGCTTTTAATTAGGTATTTTAACTTCCATATAGATTGGGATAAGCAGATGAGCTCATGTCAAAAAGGTAGCAAATTTCTTCTGTGTGTTCGGGACAGTTTTCTGCAACAATATGTCCTAGAACCAACAAGGCGGCATATTAGATTTAATAATGAGTAATGAGCCAGATTTAGTCTAATAATGTATGAACATTTATCTAATAGCGACCATAATATAATTTGAGTTCAATGTTGTGTTTGAAAGAGAGAAACGCGAAACAGCTACTAAGATTCTAGATTTAGGTAAGGCCGACTTCAACGGGATGAGACAGAGACTGTCCACAGTAAACTGGGCAAATTTGTTAGTGGGTAAAACGACAGATCATCAGTGGGAGGTGTTGAGAAAAGAATTTAACGTGATACAGGACCAGTTTGTATCCCTTAGGAGCAAGAGCTCTACTTGACAAAAAAACCAGCCATGGACAACTGAAGAGGTGAGAGACAACATAAAACTAAAAGAAAAAGCATACAAAAATGCAAAAAATAGCACAGATCCTGGTGAATGGGAGAGATACAAAAAACAGCAAAGGGTGACAAAAGAGATAGTAAGAGCTACAAAAAGGGAGAATAAAAAGAAACTTGCAAGGGATATCAAAATCAACACAAAAAACATTTACAATTGTAGTAGGAAAAACAGTGTGGTTAAGAGCAAAGTGGGCCCCTTAAAAACTGATAATGGTGATGTAATAAATGAAAATAAGGAAATGGCGGTCATGTTAAATAATTACTTTGCATCAACATTTACAGTAGAGGAAGAAGATAGTCAGCCGGAAATCCCAAGGAAACTAATACTGAATCAAAGATGGGGACGCACCGTAATTAACGTAAGCAAATGAACAGTAATGAAGAAAATAATGGCACTAAAGAGTGACAAGTGCCCAGGATCAGATGGGTTCCATCCCAGGAATTTAAAGGAAGTAGGTGAGAACATTGCAGATGCCCTAACTAGGATATTCCAAAGTTCTCTCATTTCAGGAACTGTTCCTTTAGATTGGAAAATTGCACACCACTCCGCTATTTAAGAAAGGCGAGAGAGGGAAACCAGAGAATAATAGACCAGTTAGCCTAACATCTATTGCCGGGAAATTACTAGAGTCTATAATTAAGGATAGAGTGGGATACACCGTGAAAATTTCCAGCTGATCAGAGAAAGCAAGCATGGATTTGTAAAGGGTAGGTCATATGTGAGGAACCTAATTGAATTTTTTGAAGAGGTGACCAAAGTAGTGGACAGGGGAATGTCTATGAATGTATTTTATATGGACTTCCAGAAGGCATTCGATAAAGTCCCTCATAAGCGACTGTTAGCTAAAGTTGAAGCTCATAGAACTGAAGCCAACTTATTGACCTGGTTAGGAGATTGGCTGAGCGGCAGGAGACAGGCAGTGGATGAAACATAGAAACATAGAAGATAGGAGCAGGAGTAGGCCATTCGGCCCCTCGAGCCTGCTCCGCCATTCAATGCGATCATGGCTGACCATCCAAATTCAGTACCCTGTCCCTGCTTTCTCCCCATATCCCTTGATCCCTTTAGCCTTAAGAAATATATCTAACTCCTTCTTGAATATATTTAATGAATTGGCCTCAACTGCCTTCTGTGGTAGAGAATTCCACAGGTTCACCACTCTCTGGGGGTTCAGGTACATAGATCATTAAAATATCATGAACAGGTACAAAAAATAATTAAAAAGGCTAGTGGAATGGTGGGCTTTATATCTAGAGGACAAGAATAAAGATAGAGAGAAACTATTTCCGCTGATTGGGGAGTCTAGGACTAGGGGACATAGTTTAAAAATTAGAGCCAGGCCTTTCAGCAGTGAAGTTAGGAAACACTTCTACACGCAAAGAGTGGTAGAAGTTTGAAACTCTCTTCCGCAAACGGCAATTGATGCTTGGTTAATTGTTAATTTTAAATCTGAAATTGATAGATTTTTGTTAACCAAAGGTATTAAGGGATATGGGGCAAAGGCAGGTATATAGAGTTAGGTCACAGAACAGCCATGATCTCATCAAATGAATCAGGCTCGAGGGGCTAAATGACCTACTCCTGTTCCTATGTTTAATCTCATAGTTGGTAACCGTCCATGTTCGGAGCAGTCAACTTGCTTTTTGCACCCTTATCTGCTCTGTTTGTGAGCCCTGAAACTGCATTTTTGGCTCTGACTGACTCCATCCAGAAAGTAGAGAAATTTTCCTCTTCCGTGTATGTGTGACTCTCAGTGCCCACCCTCCCACAGCAATGCTTGGGCTCCGTGTGACATCAACCCCAGTGCATTCGAACCTCAAGCAACATGAAGCCCCTCGCAGCCGCTGACTGCATCTGCGCGAAGTGCTCCTATGTAAGAGGATGCCGTTTTCAAAATCTTCCAATAGAGCCAGGGACGGAGCGGACTGATGGCATTGAGAACCTGAAAAGACAGTAAGTTTAAAATCCAAAAAAGGAGTGCTGCCAATAGCACTCGCAGAGGTCACTACTGTATGCAAGAATATGAGGATCAAAGAGTAAATAAGATTTTTTTTTAAGTATCAAAAATGCACTCCTTCCTTCCTCCTGCCTTCCCCCTCCTTTAGTCTTCTCCCTTTGCTACTTCCCCATCTTTACAGCTCCTTTGTTTCTTCCCTCCTTCTTTCACTTTCTGCTTCCCCTCACTCCTTCCTCCTTGCAGCTCCCTCCTTCTTCCTCTCTCCTCCAGTTATCCCGTCTAAACCTATTTGACCCAAAAGCTGCACAGTAGCACTCTCACCTCTGAGTCAGACGTAGTGAGTTAAAGTCCACTCCAGATACTTTAGCACCTCAGTGCAGTACCGAGGGAGTGCTGCATTGTTGGAGGTGCCATCTTGCAGATGAGACTTTAAACCGAGGTCCTATCTTTCCTTTCAGGTGGACGTAAAAGATCTCATGGCACTATTCAAAGAGCAAGGGAGTTCTGTTCAACATTTGTCCCTCAACCAACACCACCAAAACATATTGCGGGATAAATTCGGGAGCACCCATTTTTGGGCACTCTAATGGTGAGGTGCGAGGAGCCCCGGATATTGGACCTCAGACCTCATCATAAAGTAGCTGGCACTGCGGTAGGAGCCCGCAAAGGTTAGTTCACCAAGTTCCAGGTAAGCGATCTGGTTGGATCGCACAGGTCTGGAGGAGGAACGGGTGGGCCTCGCAGTCCTTGATTGGGGTTTGGTAGGGGTTCGAATAGGAATATCGCAGGCCTTGGGAGTACTGTTGGGTGGTCGGGAGTACTGTCTGGGGGAGCTAGGAGGTCGGGGGCCTGGGGAGATCGGGTGGGGGGATGGTGCTGGAAGTCAGGGTCGGGAGGGAGATCAGCGATCTCAGGACCGGGAGCAGCAGTAATTATGTCATTGAGTCATAACGGCACAGAAGGAGGCCACTCGGCCCATCGAGTCCTTGCCAGCTCTCTGTAGAGCAATCCAGTCAGTCCCATTCCCCCACTCTCTCCCCATAGCCCTGCAAGTTTATTTCCCTCAAGTGCCTATCCAGTCTCCCCTTGAAAACATTGAGTGTCTCCGCTTCCACCACTTCTGTCGGCAGCGAATTCCAGGTCATCACCACTCGCTGTGTAAAAAAGTTTTTCCTCACATCCCCCCTGTATCTCTTGCCCAAAACCTTAAATATGTGTCCCCTAGTCCTTGTACCATCAACTAGTGGGAACAGCCTTTCCCAGTCTAGCCTATCCAAACCCGTCATAATCCTGTACACCTCTATCAAATCACCCCTCAACCTTTTTTGCTCTAATGAAAACAAATCCAGCTTCTCCAAAATAACAACAGAAAACGCTGGAAAAACTCAGCAGGCCAGGCAGCATCCGTGGAGAGAGAAAGAGAGTTAACGTTTCAGGTCGATGACCTTTCACCAGCTTCTCCAACCTGTCCTTGTAGCTGAGATCCCCCATCCTTGGAACCATTCTGGTAAATCTCCTCTCAAGGGCCTTCACATCCTTCCTAAAGTGTGGTGACCAGAACTGGACGCAATACTCCAGTTGTGGCCTAACCAGTGCTTTATAAAGGTTCAGCATAACTTCTCTACTTTTGTATTCAATACCTCTATTTATGAAGCCTAAGATCCCATATGCTTTGTTAACCACTCTCTCAATATGTCCTGCCAGCTTCAGGGACCTATGCACAGTAACTCCCAGGTCCCTCTGTCCCTGCACACTCTTTAAAACTGTGCCATTAAGTGTATATTGCCTCTCCCTGTTCCTTCTGCCAAAATGCATCACCTCACACTTCTCTGTATTAAATTCCATCTGCCACTTGTCTGCCCATTCTACTGGCCTTTCTATGTCCTGTTGCAGTCGATCGATATCATCATCACTGTTTGCCACACCCCCAAGTTTGGTGTCACTGGCAAATTTAGAAATTCTACTCTGTATTCCAATATCCAGGTCATTTATACATATTAAAAAAAGCAATGGCCCCAGCACTGATCCTTGGGGGACACCACTGTCTACCATTCTCCAGTCTGAAAAACAGCTATTTACCACAACTCGCTGTTTTCTGTCCTTAAGCCAATTCCTTATCCAAGCTGCCACTGACCCACCTATTCCATGAGCCTCAATTTTGTTAACCAGCCTTCTATGTGGTACTTTGTCAAACGCCTTCCGAAAATCCATGCAGACAACATCCATTGCATTCCCTTCATCAATCCTCTCTGTTACTTCATCAAAAAATTAAATTAGATTAGTCAAACACAATCTGTCTTTTACAAATCCGTGTTGGCTCTCCTTAATTAGCTTAAACCTCTCCAAATGCCTGTTAATTTTTTCCTTGATTATTGTTTCTAAAACTTTACCCACCACTGATGTTAAACTGACTGGCCTGTAGTTACTAGGGTTGTCCTTACACCCTTTCTTGAACAATGGTGTCACATTTGCCACTTTCCAATCCTCAGGCACCTCCCCCGCATCTAGGGAAGATTGGAAAATTATGGCAAGCCCTTCTGCTATCTCCTCCCCCAATTCCCTTAGCAATCTGGGATGCAAGCCATCTGGACCAGGTGACTTATCCACTCGAAGCATACCCAGCCTTTCTAGTACATCCTGTCTATCAATTTTCACCCCTTCCATTGCTTCTACCTTTTCCACTGCTACCGATATTTTGTCAGCATCCACCTCCTTAGTAAACACCGATATAAAGTACTCATTGAGTATTCTAGCCTTGCCCTGCATCTCTAAGCATATATCGCCTTCTTTGTCTCTAATGGGCCCCACCCCGCCTCTTACTACCCGCTTACTGTTTACATACCAGTAGAAGATTTTTGGGTTCCCTTTTATGTTAACCGCCATTCTACTCTCATATTCTCTCTTTGCCAATCCTATTTTCATCTTCACATCCCCTCTCAACTGATTGTATTTGGTCTGGTTCTCCCTTGAAGAATTCACCTGACATGCATCATACATCATCTTTTTTTGTTTCATCATCTTCTCTATCTCCCTCGTCATCCAAGGAGCCCTTGCTTTGGTTCCCTTACCCTTCCCTCTTGTTGGAATGTACCTAGCTTGTACTTGGAACATCTCCTCCTTAAAGATCCACTGTTCCGTTACAGTTTTTCCTGTCAGTCTTTGGTTCCATTTACCCTGGCTAGATCCTTTCGCATCCCATTGAAGTTAGCCCTATTCCAGTTTAGAAGTTCCACTCTAGATTGTTCCTTGCTCCTCTCCATTGCTAATCTAAAACTTATGATACGATGATCACTTGTACCCAAGTGTTGTTCCACAGACACTTGGTCGACCTGGTCCACCTCATTCCCCAGCACCAGATCCAGCAATGCCTCCTTCCTAGTTGGGCCAAGAACATATTGGTCAAGGAAATTCTCCTGAACACATTTCAGAAATTCCTCCCCCTCCTTTCCCTTTACCCTAGCATTATCCCAATTGATATTTGGGTAATTAAAGTCCCCCAATATCACCACTCTATAGCTCTTGCATATCGCTGCGATTTCCCTGCAGATTTGCTTCTCTACCTCCCTCTCACTATTTGGAGGCCTATAGAATACCCCCAATAGTGTGATCATACCCTTTTTGCTCCTCAACTCTAACCAAATGGATTCTGTCCTTGTCCCCTCAAGAACATCCTCCCTTTCCAACACTACAATGTCTTCCTTAATCAGCACTGTCACCCCACCTCCCTTTTTTCCTTCCCTATCTTTTCTGAACACCTTGTACCCTTGAATATTAAGTGCCTAGTCCTCACCATTTTTATGCCATGTTCCCGTTATTGCCACAAGGCTTCCCACCAGCTACTCACCAATCAGCTCCTTCACTTGTGCCGACGTCACTTTTTTTACTCTGACGTCACTTTTTCATAAATTGCCTCTGTTGAGTTGCCCCCGCTCCTTTTTACTGCTCCGCTCTCGCTGAGCTCCCTCCAGGTGTGCTCCCTCTGGTCTCCTAAGCACTTATTAAGCACTTATTTTACTTATGTGGTGTTTAGAGTTGGTTTTCCCAGAGGCAACCAGCACTGGTGCGGTTGCCTCAGGGCAAACCAAAGTTGCAGCATGGACCAGAAGCAGGCATTAGTCCCCTTATTTGAATACGCAAATTAAGTAACGCCTGCTTCAGACATGGGTAAAGGACGCCTCGTTTCCTTTATTTGGGACCCCATTTTCGATCCTTATGTCTTATGTGGCTGCACAGCGCCTAAATAACAGGTGCTACACAACCCAATTTAGCCCCCGTAATTCGGTCATTTATCTCATTGCTGTTTGTGGGAGCTTGCTGTGCGCAAATTGGTTGCCTTATATCCCTACAATACAACAGTGACTACACTTCAAAAATACTTCATCGCTTGTGAAACGCTTTGGGACATCCCGAAATCGTGAAATACACTAAAATAAATGCAAGACCTTTCCCGTGTGCAATGCCCCAGATCATCAACTAGTATAACCATTCCAGAATAAGCTATTTTTGGATTCAAATGCTGAATCATAATACACTTCAATTTCCTGGGGGTGGGGGGTCATGCTCCCAGAGCTCCCAACAAATAAAGGTTATTTATTATCAGAGTTCACTTCCCCCTTCAAAATGTCTAAATCAACTATTGCAAAGATGACACTTTTGGATGCTGCAGTTTTCCCCCCTATAATACAACTGATGGAATACTGGCTATAGCTACATGACAAGTTCATGTCCCCTTTGCATTCCCATTGTAACTTCTTTTCATATGTCACACATGAGGCCATTTGGTTTCAGTTTTCAGAGAGAAACACACTGAATTGTGGAATGAAATTCAATGCAATAAAAAGGAATTTAACTTATTCAGTTGCTTTTGAAGTAGTGACCGTGATCGTAGCTTTTATTTAGGGTGTTTTTCAGTTGTAAGATGAGTTTTGAAGCTTTGTCGCATTTGTTGAAGCTGTTTATCAGCTTTCTTGAGTTTTGTAGTTTGGCATGTATGCAACCTTAATTCCTCAGTATGTACCACACGGACTTAGGTCACCTGGTAAACACTTACAGCAGACTTAAGGGAATAGAATTTCCATAGGGGTTCCACTGTTCGGAACCATAATTTTGGCAAAAGATCAGCGGAAATCTCGCAAAAACTGGTCGAAATGACTGTTTGCACTGTTTCTCAGAGTTTCTGCCCAAGTTACTTTGGATGACTGGGAGAACCCCTGTAGAAATTCTAGGCGATGAGTTCATCTGCATTTCTACAATCAAATAAATAATAGCCATTAGGTGAATTAATATGTATAAATTATATGAAATGCAAGTCTTTCTTTATACTGTATTAAAAAGGGCATTATCACGCTCTGCGAAAGGTTTTGCAAACCATGCTTGGATACAGTTCTATGGACAATTTCAGCCCTGCTACGTCTCGCCCTAATTCTATTCTTTGCCCATGAGTCTAGGCATCGTGTTTTGGTGTGCAATAGGAGTCAAAGTGAAATGCTTTTAGAATGCATCTGTTCCCTGAAGCCTTTCTGAAATTGCAAATTCACTGTGGGAAATCTCAAGCTCAATTCTACCACTATGTGATGCTAACTCCTTATTTTTGAACTGCATCAAAACTCTCGAATGTCAGTGGCCATGATGGAAAATTGGCTTGTTCCTCAGTGAAGAAATTTGATGCATTAAAGTTCAAAATTCAGTATCCAATGTCTAAAAGACATGAGTGACAGGAAACTTTAAAATTCAGATGCTTATATATTTAACCAGGGGCAGCTACAGGAAAGACCTCTGGCTGAATGCTGCAAACAGCACCTGCTCAGTGTGAAAGCAGCATCGCACAAGTTTAAAGTCAAGTAGCTTTTTGGACACTAAGATAATCCAGCAGAACATATGGATTCTGCACACATACACAAAAATATTATGCTAACCAGTTAGAATATCAATTGTTCCTTCAGAGGATTTCTGAATGTTAGGTAAATTCCTTCCCATTTCAACTGATTTTAACCATTGGAGGTGCAGACTTAATATTCCAACTTGTGATCTCAGTTATTGCAGTCCCAGAGATTTTTGTTCCTATATTGGCCTAAGGTTTTTTCCCCCTCAGTCTTTTTTGCCTCTCCTAGGAGACTGAATGACTGTGGGGTGGGTGCCAAGAGGATGTTGATGGTATGCCTAGGTTGAACCATGCTGGAATGGGACAGGCTTGGTGGATCAGCTGGTCTTTTCCCATCATTTTTTGTATGTTCGTATTATTTTTTGGATGGGGGAGGAGGACTGAGCTGTCATGCCAGAACTCGGTGGCTTGCTGACATAGTACAGCCCCTGCTTTCCTTGCACATCATGAAGTGCATAAATTCCCTTTCTTCTATCTAGAGACTGATGAGTTGCAGGAACGATTCGCAAATCTGAGCGTATATATGCTAATGCAAGATTAAGGCATCAAGGGTACATTAAAAGCCGTTTTCCAAAAGATTTACAATTTTGTTTTTGCAGCTTAAATAACTTCTCCACTCAGGCAATAAATTTTCTGCATTTATATTCTCCCCTTCAAGGCACTGAAAAAGGGGTAGATTCTTGATATACTGCTTACCCATAACAAACACTATAAATTATATTTTCCATTTACTTCTTAAACAATTTTTCTGTGCAACATTTCATTTAAATGTTAGATAAATGACCATAGGAAATTAAAATAAAAAGCAAGCCAAAAAAATGACTACCAGCACTATGGTTACAGACTGCACTCGTTTACTTAGAAAGATTCACCTCAGAAAACTTGTTGCAGACTTGACAATCAATCATATGAAGTTTCCTTTCACCCCATGGGATGTGGCTTTCCAACCCAGCTGAGACGCATGGAATGAAAACCTCCCATCTCTGTCAGCTCACAAGCGTCCCTGGTGAAATAAACTTTGGCAATCTCAAACTCAGCTCCTAGTGGACCAAAACCACAACACAAAATTGACCATAATTTGGCATCAATAAGATAATCTCAGGAGGTTATAACGGTGGCTGCTGCAGGAAATGGAACTAACAGCTGACATCATACAGGGTGCTTTTTGATGGTGGATAGCAGAGAATAATGAGTTAAATTTAATGGCCTCAAACATCTACAGGCCATAATTTTAGCAGGTAGGCAGGTATCATGCTCACCGGTGTCCTCCATGTTGAACAATTAGAATTTGCGGGGTCAACAGGAGGGATTTTAATTAGCATGAGGCAGGTGGGTGCCTGCACCACTGTAGGTGCATCTATGGCACCTGCTTGCCACTGAAGGGGGTGGGGGGCGGGGGAGTGGCCAGACCCCCAACCAAGTCTCCCTTTGGCTAACTGTGCAAGGGGGTTGGTCAATAAATTTATTTTTTTAATTCTTCCTGCTTTTGGGGGTCCAGAAAATTGTAGGTTTGAGCCCAACTTCATTTAGGCTGAAATTTCAAAACAGCACATTGCAGCATTGTCTGTCCATTCAGTGGATGTAAAATATCCCTCAACCAACACCAGCAAAGAGAGATTATTTGGTCATTCATTCATTCCCTGTTTCCTGCAAAGTGGCTGCTGTGTTTACCTACTTAGCAACAGTGATGACAGTTGAGAAAGTAATTTGTTGGTTGTAAAGCGCTTTGGGAGGTCCTGAGGATGCGATAAGGTGTTACATAAATACACGTTCTTTATTTTTACTGCCAAATCTCAGTCTAATTTTTTTGATACTGTTGTATTTTACGCCAGATGGCTATTGGTGGATGTTAGACTGACTCAAACTGAAGTATGTTGGTTCCATTCAGTTTTCCAAGGTCAAATCATTAGCATAATTTCAGGTACAGATTTGGATGGGCACAGGGAGCACATTAGTGCTGGAGCAGAAATATGCATGCAAGAGAAATTTAAAGGAGTGGGAACAATTAAAAGGTAAGTGTCAGAATCAATAGGCTAAAACAAAATTCTGAAAGGCTTCAACAGGTATCTCAATTCACTTGCAGGCTTTCCCAAGGAGAAGGGGGCAGGGCAGCGAGGGCACTAAGAGACATCAAAAAATAAGGGATTAGAAACCCAAGACACAGACATGAATTTGCAGGCAGTAATGGAGCATCCCATCTAAACTGTTCCCAGACATTGGATCCCCCTCCCACTGCTCCCAGGCCCTGGGTACCCCTCAAAGTACTGCGAGACCCTGAGAATCCATCACATTACTTCAAAAAATCAATGAGATGAAAATCAGGCAGGCTGTGCAATGGACGGACAAACTGTACCGTCACATTACCGTCCAGGCAGTGTAGGTGAAAATTACCCATGGTGTTAGAACCTTTCTATATTCAGAAGAAGCAGTGTGTAGCTTCTGAATAACTGGTAGCTGTGCTGTCCTGTATGCTATTAACTTATTAAAATTACTAAAAATAAACCTAGTAACTCAAATTGGAGCCTAAAACAAACTTGAGGGTGAGATTTCTATCTTCTGGAATGACTTGGAGCAAAGCAAAGATGCAGAGGGTACTGACCTTATAGGATTGGTGAGCCAAAGGAAAAAGAGATCTCTGTAGGGGCAGATATCTAAGAGACTGGAGCTTCTGGATAGTTGGGGATGTAAGATCCAAGTATAGGGAAAGCAGCAAGATCATTGAAAGAACGAATGGCTTATTAAAATACTCTGAACTATATCATAGGAACTGAAGTGTTGTCTCTCATCTGCTTTCCAGTACACCAGCAAAGGTAAGCTGTATAAGTGATAATTATAATTATATGTGCTGGTTGTGTCAAAGCCAGCTGCCTGTTTCCCTACTGGAATTCCCCAATCTGTGCAGATATTCATCTTCCTCTCTTGCCTCTAAGTGAGTGGGCAGTAAGGTGGCAGATGGAGTATAATGTGGGGATGTGAGGTTATTCACTTTGGTAGTAAGAATAGAAAAACAGAATATTTTTTAAATGGAGAGAAACTATTAAATGTTGGTGTTCAGAGAGATTTGGGTGTCCTCGTGCAAGAAATACAGAAAGCTAGCATGCAGGTACAGCAAGCAATAAGGAAGGCAAATGGCATGTTGGCCTTTATTGCAAGGGGGTTGGAGTATAAGTGTAAGGAAGTCTTGCTACAATTGTACAGGGCCTTGGTGAGACCACACCTGGAATACTGTGCACAGTTTTGGTCTCCTTATCTAAGGAAGGATATACTTGCCTTGGAGGCGGTGCAACGAAGGTTCACTAGATTGATTCCTGGGATGAGAGGGCTGTCCTATGATGAGAGATTGTGTAGAATGGGCCGATACTCTCTGGAGTTTAGAAGAATGAGAGGTGATCTCATTGAAACATACAAGATTCTGAAGGGAATGGACAGGGTAGATGCTGAGAGGTTGTTTGGGGTCAAGCAAGGCTGTGTCATCGCACCAACGCTCTTCTCGATCTTCCTGGCTGCAATGCTCCATCTCACCCTCAGTAAGCTCCCTGCTGGAGTGGAGCTAATCTACAGAACAAACGGGAAACTGTTCAACCTCCGTTGCCTCCAGTCCAGATCCAAGGTCGTCCCATCCTCTGTCATCGAATTACAGTATGCAGACGACGCTTGCGTCTGCGCACACTCTGAGGCCGAACTCCAAACCATCGTCAACACCTTCACCGAAGCGTACGAGAGCATAGGCCTTACACTAAACATCCGTAAGATAAAGGTCCTCTACCAACCTGCCCCCGCCACACAGTACTGCTCCCCAATTATCAAGATCCATGACGAGGCCTTGGACAACGTGGACCACTTTCCATACCTTGGGAGCCTACTGTCAACAAGGGCAGACGTTGATGACGAAGTCCAACACTGCCTTCAGTGTGCCAGTGCAGCCTTCGGTCGCCTGAGGAAGAGAGTGTTTGAAGACCAGGACCTCAAACCCAGCACCAAGCTCATGGTCTACAGAGCAGTAGTGATACCCGCCCTCTTGTCTGCTTCAGAGACATGGACCATGTACAGCAGACACCTCAAAGCACTGGAGAGGTACCACCAACGCTGCCTCCGCAAGATCCTGCAAATCCATTGGCAGGATAGGCACACCAACGTCAGTGTTCTCGCTCAGACCAACATCCCCAGCATCGAAGCTTTGACCACGCTCGATCAGCTCCGATGGACAGGCCACATCGTCCGCATACCCGATACGAGACTCCCAAAACAAGCGCTCTACTCGGAGTTCCAACACGGCGAGAGAGCCCCAGGTGGGCAGAGGAAACGCTTCAAGGACACTCTCAAAGCCTCCTTGAAAAAGTGCAACATCCTCACCAACACCTGGGAATCCCTGGCCCAAGACCGCACAAAGTGGAGGAGAAGCATCCGGGAAGGCGCTGAATACCTCGAGTCTCTTCGCTGGGAGCAAGCGGAAGCCAAGCGCAAACAGCGGAAGGAGCGCACGTCAACCCAAGCACCCCGCCCGCCTGCCCCTTCAACCACCGTCTGCCCCACCTGTGACAGAGACTGTAGGTCCCGCATTGGACTCATCAGTCACCTGAGACTCATTTTTAGTGTGGAAGCAAGTTATCCTCAGTTCCGAGGGACTGCCTAAGAAGAAGGAAGAAGAATAAGTTTCCCCTGGCTGGAGTGTCTAGAATTAGGGGGCATAATCTCAGGATGAGGGGTCGGCCATTTAAGACTGAGATGAGGAGGAATTTCTTCACTCAGAGGGTTGTGGATCTTTGGAATTCTCTGCCCAGAGGGCTGTGAATGCTGAGTCTTTGAGTATATTCAAGGCTGAGATGGATAGATTTTTGGACTCTAAGGTTTCAAGGGATATGGAGATCGGGTGGGAAAGTGGAGTTGAGGTCGATGATCAGCCTTGATCTTACTGAATGGCAGAGCAGGCTCGAGGGGCTGTATGGCCTACTCCCACTCCTATTTCTATTTCTTATGTTCTTATGTTCTCTCCTTGGTGTCATAGGAACAGAAATTGGCTTGCTCTGCCATCTTAGAGGCCATGGCAGCTCTTTATCCTTTTAATTCCAGTTTACCCACTGTTTTTCCAGATTCCTTAATACCCTTATTTCCTAAGTATTTATTTCCCTTTTTAAACAAAGCAACTGACACTGCATCCGATGGGATTCTGGGCATTTCATTATAAATTCTTACAACCCTGTGTGTTAAGTAGTTTTATGGATTCACTTCTAAATGGCTTAGTTCTAATTTTAAGATTATGGGCCCAACAATCTGTAGGGGATTTGCCAGCTTCCTGCCATAATTCCGGTATAACCCCAGAAAATGGGAGAAATCTGGTCCTGCTTCTGCTCATCATGTTTTCCCTATCTAACCACAATTGCACACAAATAGTAAATTTGCCACTGCACTAGTGGAAACACAGCCAAGTAGAAATAAAGCACCTGTGCCAATATTATTTACAAGTGGTGCATACTGATGAGCTGCCTTTTAATTCTACATTGCATTACACAGGAAATAAGAGAGATGCTTCTGCACATCCTAATCATACTGTTATTTACCCTGCAGCACATAGTCCCAGTGGATACCAAAGACCTGTTTCTCATATTCACCAGGGTCAAGTGAACTAAAACTAGTATATACATCTGGAGCTCAGTTTCTGGAAATCAGCATGAAATAACATTTGGATTAATTTTTCTGGGACCTGCAGCTTTCCAAAACGAGAAAGCAAGCCCGCAGCCCGCAGAGCACAGTGCAGACAGTTTGAACGCAGATCAGTGCCAAGCAGCTTTGCAGCTACAAATCTGCTCTGCAAAGTACTGAATATGTGCTTTTATTGCAGACTAAAATCAGCAGGCATATCAGCTGTGAGCAGCAGTGTGGTCATGCCAGTCAGAGGATTTCACACACATTCACAGTTAACTGAGCAATCTCAGCCAAAGAAAGAAATAAAAGAGCAAGCACAGTCTTTGAAAGCAAACAGTCTTCATTACCCATTCCAAATCATCATCATAATGAAAAATAGAAATGCAAAATGGCTGTGATGTCATGCACAATATCCCAAGAAAATAAAACACAGCCATCGTCATCTTTATGCAAATACAGAGTGGGCTTAAATGCTCCCCTGTCCCCTAAATAATAATGTCTGGAATGCAGAAAATAATTTCAGGCCAGCAATAACATTGCTATTTTTAACCATTGGCACAGCTAAATATAAACGTTTGTGAAGCCTAGTTATACACAGACTGGCAACAATACTACAATCATATCAAAAGGTGCTGTGCATGCTGGCACTCTCACGCCAAAAGAAATAAATTAAATAGTCTCTAAGCATAAGAGAAATAGGTGCAATGAGTCACTGTGGTAGAGTGTGGGTTCACCACCAGATCACAGATTCCCTGCCTGCTGTTTATTTCTTCTTGGCCAGGTAGCCAGAATGGAGGTGAAATTCCTACCCATAGGGTGGGAAAGGCAGACAGACATACAGAGGATAAATTAACTCAAGCTACTCTTGTGTAGAAACTAACAGCCAGCTTAAGATCATTTATCCTGGAAATCCCCCGATTGTTCAGTAGGTAAATGCATCACATGGTGTCGTACTGAATTATACAGATCAAGGAAGTTCCAGCTTAGATCTCAGGTTAGTAAGCAGAAGTATTATAAGTGGTCTCAACATCTCTGGGCTGCAGTTGTTAAAAAATAGCCTTGGTTCACTCTCCTGATGGCTATCCAGTGACTCCTGTTGGGAACATGGCCGTTGGGAGAGAATGGAATGAAGTTCAGCTTTGCTGAGGTTCACAGTTAAAGAGCCTGTCCGCACTCACTATCTAAGATCATATATAAAAAAATCAGGGCAGGAACAAGCTCAAATAACAACAGAAAATGCTGGAAACACTCAGCAGGCCAGGCAGCATCCGTGGAGAGAGAAAGAGTGTTAACGTTTCAGGTCTGTGACCCTGCGTCAGAACTGGAAAAAGTTAGAGATGTAACAGGCTTTAAGCAGGTGCAGAGGCAGGGAAAGGGGGGTGCGGGGGAGGGGAGGAAGGAACAAAAGGGACGGTCTGTGCTCGGATGGAAGGCAGGAGAGATTAAATGTTGCAAATGGGGATGGCAGAATAATCAACAGCTGCCGCCTGAAAAAATAGGGGTAGGGGTTATAGTCTGAAATTGTTGAACTTAATGTTGAGTCCAGAAGGCTGTAAAGTGCCTAATCGAAAGATGAGGTGCTGTTCCTCGAGCTTACGTTGAGCTTCACTGGAACAGTGTAAGAGGACAGAGAGGTCAGAGTGGGAGTGGAGCGGAGAATTAAAGTGACAAGCGACCAGAAGCTCGGGGTCACCCTTACGGACTGAATGGAGGTGTTCCGCAAAGCTGTCACCAAATCTGCGTTTGGTCTCCCCAATGTAGAGGAGACCACATCGTGAGCAGCGAATATAGTATACTAAATTGCAAGTACAACAAGCAAATCGCTGTTTCACCTGGAAGGGGTGTTTGGGGCCCTGGACAGTGGGAAGGGAGGAGGTAAAAAGGCAGGTGTTGCATCTTCTGCGCTTGCACAGGAAGGTGCCATGGGGAAGGGAGGGAGGGGCTGTTGGGGATGATTGAGGAGTGGACCAGGTTGTTGCGGAGGGAGCGGTCCCTTCGGAATGCTGGGAGGGGAGGGGAGGGGAGGGGAAGATGCGTTTGGTGGTGGGATCACGCTGGAGGTGGTGGAAATGGCGGAGGGTGATCCGTTGAATGTGGAGGCTGGTGGGGTGAAAGGTGAGGACAAGGGGAACCCTATCGTAGTTCTGGGAGGGAGAAGGGGTGAGAGCAGAAGTGCGGGAAATGAACGGACACGGTCGAGGGCCATGCCAACCACGGTAGAGGGGAATCCTCGGTTGAGGAAAAAGGAAGACATGTCGGAAGCACTGGTATGGAAGGTGGCATCATCAGAACAGATGCAGCAGAGACAGAGAAACTGGGAGAATGGAATAGAGTCCTTACAGGAAGCGGGGTGGAAAGAAGTGTAGTCCAGGTAGCTGTGGGAGTCAGTGGGCTTGTAGTGGATGTTTGTTGATAGCCTATCACCAAAAATGGAGACAGAGAAGTAAAGGAAGGGAACGGAAGAGTTGGAGATGGACGGGTGGAAATTGGAAACAAAGTGAATAACATTTTCTAGTTCAGGGCGAGAGCAGGAAACGGCACCAATACAGTCATCAATGTACCGTAAAAAGAGGTGAGGGAGGGGACCGGAGTAGGACTGGAACAAAGAATGTTCCACATATCCCACGAAAAGACAGGCATAGCTAGGGCCCATGCGGTTTCCCATAGCAACACCTTTAATTTGGAGGAAGTGAGTGGAGTCAAAGGAGAAGTTGTTCAACGTGAGAACAAGTTCAGCCAGGCGGAGGAGGGCGGTGGTGGATGGGGACTGGTTGGGCCTCTGTTCAAGGAAGAAGCGGAGCACCCTCAGGCCGTCCTGGTGGGGGATGGAGGTGTAGAGGGATTGGACGTTCATAGTGAAAAGGAGATGGTTGGGGCCAGGAAACTGGAAACTGTAGCGGAGGGCGTCGAAAGAGTCGCGAATGTAGGTGGGAAGAGACTGGACAAGGGGAGAAAAAAGAGAGTCGAAATAGGAAGAAATCAGTTCCATGGGTTAAGAACAGGATCAAACGATGGGTCTACCAGGGCAACCCTGTTTGTGGATCTTGGGAAGGAGGTAGAAGCGGGCTGTGCGGGGTTGGGAGACTATGAGGTTGACAGCCATGGAAGGAAGATCTCCAGAGGAGATGAGATCAGTGACAGTCTTGGAAACGATTGCTTGATGTTTGGTAGTGGGGTCATGGTCCAGGGGGAGGTAGGAGGAGATGTCAGAGAGTTGGCATTCAGCCTCCGCACGGTAGAGGTCGGTTCGTCAAACAACAACAGCACCACCCTAGTCAGCAGGTTTAATGACAATGTTGGGGTTGGATCGGAGAGAACGGAGTGCTGCAAGTGCAGAGGGAGGTAGGTTGGAGTGAGTGAGGGGAGCAGAGAAACTGAAACGGCTGATGTCATGCCGGCAGTTAGCAATGAAAAGATCTAGAGAGGGTAAGATGTCAGAGGAAGAGGTCCAGGTAGAACGAGAATTCTGAAAGCGGGAGAAAGGATCAGCCGTGCGGGGGGAAGACTCCTGGCCAAAGAAGTGGGCACAGAGACGAAGGCGACGGAAAAAGAGCTCGGCATCGTGCTGAGCTCGAAATTCATTGAGATGGGGGCATAAGGGGATGAAGCTCAGGCCTTTGCTGAGGATTGATCATTTGGGGTCAGAGAGGGGAAGGTCAGTGGGGATAGTGAAAACACGGCAGGGGGTGAGATTGGAAGAAGGGATGGAGTCAAAGGAACAAGCTCAGTTATTATAACTTCCATGACAAATTGACCTGCCAACATTCAGTATCTTGGCTATTGGAGTTCATGGAACAGAACAACACCTTCAGAGGAACATGGGACTAAATGGGGAGATGATAGAATGGGGCGATTGTTCGCCCTCCCTCTTAATCTGGACATGGGCATGGCTAAATGAAACTTTAAAAGTATGGTGTGCTTTTGAGATCTTTATAATGGGCACATTCATGGTAAGTTACACTACATAAAGAAAGCTGTCACTTTAATGCCATGACGTTGCAGAATATTTTACAGCATAAAGTGGCAACAAAATAATTAAATAAACTATAAGAGGTAATTTTCTGACTTCACGCTCTTGGCAGGGTCTTGCCCACCAGGATCAGTTACTGGAAGTTCAGGTACATGCTAGGCAAAATTTTAAATGGTCAGAAAATTGCACACCGTGTGCACCCGAATATCAGGTCTCTGCTCCCAGTGGGTGAAGCTTCCCCTTAAATACGGCTATAATTACTTCTCATTTCATTGTCTTCTTTAGATTGCCGCTGCCACTTAGACTGATGAAGAATGGGGCTGGTGGGGTTTCTAGCTATCTACAATAGGTACTGCAAAAACAATGGCAATAGCCACGGCAAAACACATCCACATTAATTGAGTGATCGATATTTTGGCTCACATAAACGAGGACTGCAGTAAAATAGCATCTAATTATGTAACATTAAAACTAGCAGAAATCAAAACAGCAGCTTAGTTTGCATGCAAGTATAACATTAGATGATGTCTTGTTACTGAACTTTGCCGATTTATTTAACTAATGCAAAAATAATTGGCTTCTGGACATAGTAGCTGACCTGAAAGTTTCCTGTTAAATGGAATTACATTTTTGAAAGCCATTTAATAGTTGTGTCAATTCACTGATCTCTCGTCCCTTAACAGTGTCAATTGCTAATTTTAACATAGAATATCGATCCAAATAAGTGTTTCTTTCAGAATTCATAGTGATAAATTAATCTGATTCCACATCAATGGGATACTGCATCAGTAAAAATTTTGTTGAGGGAATAAATATGAACTTGGTCTATTTAAAGATTTAAGACGACTATTGGAGATCATGCTGCTACTGCTCTGAATTTAAATGCAGGGATATGTGGGAAATGAATTATTAAATAATTACTTCCTACAAATCTTGCACTGAGATTTTAATATTTCCCCTGCAAAACATAGGACATGTGCTTTGAAATGAATTTGCCTAGCAACATCTGAGAACGATTACAATTTAGAAGCCTTCAATTAGCTCAGGTACCTGCAGCCACACGCACTGCCCATATTACACCCAGGAATTATATTTCCACAACTTTAGAAAACACAATAAATAATTGGACTAACAGATTTGTGGTAACTTCGCAAAAACAGGACTCGGTCAAATACACACTTTTATAAACCAGAATAAAATGTTAGCATTAAGTGGATGAATAATGTGATGTAAATCAGAATTAATAGCAAACATTTATCAATGGACATTGGCTGTGCTGTTTCTGATTAACCGCTATGCTTGCTGCGGGTTATACTAATTAGAAAGGCAAGAAAATATGGAGTAAGTTATCAACTATGGGAATGGCACGCTAGGCGGCAAAATTTAAAGTCTACATCATCAATTTTGCCATAACAGGAAAATTTGGGCCAAAATTTTGATTTAGTGATATTGCACAACATGCGAATTAGCAAGAAAATATCTGGAACTTAACAATACTTGTGCTGAGATGACACGCTGGGTGCAGGTTGAGTGCTGCTCTTGGCAACTGTACTTGAGTTACCGTGGCTCAGTGGCTAGTCACAGCATCACAGATACACAGGACAAAGTGGAACTCGTGAACAGGGCCTCTGCACTCTCCTCAAATGCTAAAAATCGTTGAGCAGTGTCTTTGCCTTCTGGAATACACAAATTTCTTACTGCTTTTGCAAAGCTTTAGACATATGCAACAAAGAGGCTTTAAACCAAGTCATGGCCAAATCAAATACTGTACTTGCTGGCTGTATTTGTGGCTGAACGTTGACTGGGTATCCGTCACAGCAATAAAACTGACACCTTGCTATTATGAACATATTTGATGTCTCCCAACAAGTTTGTTACAGCGAGGCTGCATCATAAATGCATTCCAGAATCTCGCTTCAGGTCACTGCCTACACTGAACAATTTAAAAAAATATTTTAGACGTCAGCTGCGGCTCAGTAATAGCATTTTAGCCTCTGAGTCCAAAGGTTGTGGTTTCAAGCCCCACTCCAGAGACTTGAGCACATAATCTAGGCTGACACTTCAGTGCAGTATTAAGGGAGTGCTGCACAGCTTTCAGATGAGATATTAAACCAAGGCCCCACCTGCCCTCTCAGGTAGACACAAAAAAACCCATGGCACTATTTGGGTTCTTCCAATATCCTGGCCAATATTTATCTCTCAAGCAACATTACTTAAACAGATTATCTGGTCATTTATCTCATTGCTGTTTGTGGGAGCTTGCTGTGTGCAATTTGGCTACTGTGTTTCCCAATGTACAACAATGACTACGCTTCAAGTACTTAACTGGCTGTGAAGTTCTTTGGGATGTACTGCATGTCATGAATGATACTATATAAAGGCAAGTTCGATTTAAAACTAAAATACATCTTTTGTCTTCATTTTAGAATCTATGCAACTTCCAAGATAAATTGAAATTCAGCAGAAAGGATTTTTTTTTTAATTGGGTAACAATTCAAAATAAGTTTACTAGTTGCCGTAATTGAGCACAAGCCCATTATCTCGCTTGTTATTTGTTGCAGTGGCATCAGAGCAGTTCCTCTGATGCTTGGTGCAATCACCAAGCAACATCTGCAATGCCGATTTTGTTTGGTGCTCCCAGCAAAATCTGTACTGGGAGTGGCTGCTTGTCAGGTACAAGATAACCTACAGCACACAATTGATGCGAGGTCAAATCATTTGACTAATTAGCATAAAATCCAAACATAGCTTTAACTTTGTACTGGCAGATAGCATAATAGGGCAGGCACAAAATCTGGCTGGCAGGTCAAATTTAAAGGGACAAATATTGTTTCAGTCTTTGTAAAGCTTTAACGAAGGTTTAACATATTTGCCAAGGCTTTTAAGAATGGCTTATGCTGGCCATCAACGCAGCCTCAGAAATGACTGGGTATTTATTTGATGCAAAATGTGGGACACTTGAACCTGCATGTTGGTCTACACACCTGGTTTACTGCCCCATGCTTGGTACCACTGAGGCTCTTTAGTGCCAGTGACGCCATACAATTTTAGGGCTCTTAAGTTTATGGGAACATAGGATTGTGCTATACTGGAAGAGTACACTGTGATCCAACTGGCCAATCCCAAAGGTCAAAACATTTCAGTTAATTCTCTGGACTTTTCTATTCCCCAAATCATTATTTAGGTACAACTAAATTTCCCTGAACACCTATCTCCTGTCACTAGTGTGCATCAATACTACTGTTTCCAACGCAAAAACTCTGAACTTCCAAGACCATGGCCCGTAATTTGCGGCCCTTACGGGCATGTACGAGGTGCATACGCGCCCGTAAGAGCTGCGCAAGTTCCGGGTTTTTGCGTGCGAAGTGCATGTGCGAAAACCCAGAACTTGCGATCTGTCAAGAATCTTCTTGACAGATCCAACGCATCCCCGGGAATAGGGCATCCGCAGGCGGAGAGCTGTGCTATTTGCCCAACTTCTGCCCAGTGAAATTCTTACGCCTGGTAAAAGCAGGTGTAAGGCCTGCATTTACCAGCGTAAGAGTTTAAAAACACATAAAAATAACATTTTCAATCAGTTAAACATTAAAAAACCTGTACAATAAGGTAAGGTTATTAATAAGCCCCTTTAAAACATTTAATTAATTTTAAATATGTAATTTTTAAAATTTATTGATGTGTACATGTATTTTTTGGGGTATTCCCAGTCATGCTTTTGGGGATTCCGTATATACGGAATCCCGATAAGGATGAATGGGGATCCCCTTCTTTCATTCGTTGGGCCGGCCCACGTGATTCCATGGGCGCTTGCGAACTGCTTGCGTCCCTGGGATACGTGGGCCTCTACCTGCAGGTACCCGGAGAGGCCCAGGACCCCGAGTCTCCGTACCTCCTGGACCACCAGGTACACGGGCATTTTATTTGCGGATCGGAGGCATTTCCCCGCGGGAAGCCTCCGACCGCAAATTCAGGGTCCATATGTTTCCTGTTGCCTCAAAACAGGTCTGGATAAGAGTGCAGATTTTGCTATTGGCCCAAAAATTCGGCCGTTCCCGGGTGAGTACGGACTGTGTATTCACCCGTATTCATTCCCGAAGTGCCGGTTTCCTGCATGCACTGCGCATGCGCGGGAAACCGGAACTTCCGGTATGGTGAAGGGGGCGGTTCCTAGGTGAACCGCGTGCGCGCTAGAGGCTGCGCGCACGCAGCACACTTAGATTTTTTTTCAGGTTTCAACGCGAGGGTAAGTATTGAAGATTCTACGCTAATAAAAAGGAGGCGTAAGACCCCTTTTGAACAAGGTAAGTAGTTAATTAAGTAAAATTTTAAATTTTTTTCAACAGCTTTATCTTTTTTAGATACTTTACAGAAAGGTAAGTTTATTTTTATAACTTTTAAGAAGTATTTTAATTTTTTCAAAAATTTAAATTTTTGTTTAAAGTGGTTAATTTATTTAACTATAGTTATTTTATAAATGTGATGGTTTTTAAAAAAAAAATTATTTTAAGTTTAGCTGTTCTTTTGGGGCCGATTTCAATTCACAGATTTTCTCCTGTCAAATCTATGAATGAAAGATGGTCTGCTGCCATTGGCTCTCCATGGCCCACGTGATCCCAGGGGTCGCATCGCACTAACTGCGCCCCTGGAACACGCAAGCACTGCGCGCCGGCTCTTGGGAGAGGCCCAGGACCCGAAGTTCCTGTGGGCCCAAAACACAACGGCAGGCACGGTGGGTAAGAGCGCGTGCGATCCTTACCCCCGCGGCAAGCCGGCCACGCGAATTTCTAGGCCATTATTCCATATTTTGAGCCTAGTCTTTTGACAGCATAGATTGGTGCACCAGTGTTGAAATTCTGAAGCAAATTCGAGGCCCACAACATCTTGAACATACTTGTGGGATTCAGATGACATCACAAAGATCATTACAAAGCTTTAATATATATTCGTCTCTTGTAAAAAGCAGGGAAATAAAATCCTTCAAATTGCAATGATTTAACCACAAAAATCAGCTGTCCATGCATATTATCCGTCGAAGTGGGAAAGGCTATGTCCAAAATTGAATAAAATACCCTTCTCAGGACCTCTGCTATTATATACTGCACAGAATAACACAGACTGGTGTGTGCTTCAAAAACAAAACACATAGGGATGGGTCAAGCAAAACTGAAAAAAGACTTTTGCAGTTTACGGTATCAGCTCAACCAGCTCATACACTTGCTTTGGAACACATGCTAAGCTATGTATTGTCCTACATGTAACACACTTGAAATGATGTTACCAACTAGTTTATGGCCGTGAGCCCCAAGAGTCTTGGAGCCTTGACCACACTCCTAAATATAGAAAAGAACTTGGAGAAAACAGCTTCTCATAAATAGGGGGAGAGGAATAATAATAAAAAGTCACAGAAAATTTATTATCCGAGACCGCCAGCAGAATTGTTCAGCTGCTGGTTTAATAATTAAATTAGTCCAGTTTCTTTCTGGAGTTTATTTTGTTAATCGTTTCACTGAGGCTTACTCAACATGACCCTGCCAAATCTGCTCACCGACAATCAAGGGAGAAGGATCCAAAAGCACTTCATGTTTCGGCCGTCACAAGGACGCACAATCACATTTCTGTGCTCCAAACTTTGTTCTTTTTCCTTTGTTTTAGTTGGACAAAGCACAGGCATGTGGAACAGTAAGAAAAGTTCCAAACTGTCGGAACAGGCTCATGACACCATGAGGAATTTTTTTTCCTTTCAATTTAAGTCAACGATTTCTTCAGATCAGTCCGTAAACAATAATTTACCACTGGGACAGCATAGTCAAATTACTGAATAAATCTTAAATAATTAAGCCAGCCTTTCAAAACGTACAAATATTTCATTTATTTCCAACCAAACTGAGAATACCAGGTTTGTTAGCGAAACATAAATCTTCCTGCAAGAAAAAAAAATGACAATTTAAGCCTTAAATGAATCATTGGGTCAAAGTGACAACAGATTGATTATTTTTATTATAGTCAATTAGATTTTGGGAAGGGCTACGAGGAAAGCTTGGATTGGTGAAGGGTCACTGTAAAAGCCACAGTGCAGGAGGTGTGCCTCAACTGCAGGGAGTTTGTGGAGAGCATCGCGATCCCGGACAACCACGTATGCAGTGTCTGCATCTCGAGGAACTTCGGCTCAGAGTTGTTGAGCTGGAGTCCGAGGTGTAGACATTGCAAGGCATCTGGGAGGTGGAGAGTTACCTGGACACTTTGATCCAGGAGGCAATCACACCGCTTAGGTTAGGTAGTAGTACAGGTCTGGTTAGTGGTCAGGGACAGGAGGGTGTGACTGCGAGTCAGGCAGGGAAGGGGACCCCAGGTGCAGTGCTGGAGGAGCCTCGGCCTTTGCCCTTATCCAACAGGTACGAGGTTCTTGCTGCCTTTGTGGATGAGGGCAAAGTCAGCAGGGTAGATGAGCAAACTAACATGTCACATCGGTATAGGAGGCCATTCAAGTGGGGGAGACTGAAAAGGAATATGGTAATGATGGGGCACAGTATAGTCAGGGGGATAGATACTGTTCTCTGCAGCCACGACTGGGAGTTCCGAAGGTTGTGTTTCCTGCCAGGGTTAAGGACATCAGGGTTAAGGCGGCTGGAGGAGAACTTGGAGTGGGAGGGGGAGGATTCAGTTGTCTTGGTCACATAGGAACAAACAACATATGTAGAACTAGGAATGAGGTTCTGCAGAGAGAGTTTGAGGAGCTAGGGTCCAAATTAATACGCAGAATCTCAAAAGGTAATAATCTCAGAATTACTAGCTGAGCCACGCGCAAATTGGGATAGGGTCAAACAGATCAGAGAATTGAATGCTTGGCTCAAAGAGTAGTGTGGGAGAGAGGGGTTGTGATTCATGGGGCACTGGCACCAATATTGGGGCAAGAGGGAGCTGTTCCTTTGGGACAGGTGCCACTTAAATTGGGCTGGGACCAGTGCCCTGGCAAATTGAATAACTAGGGCTGTAGATAGGGCTTTAAACTAAAAAAGCAGGGGGAAGGGTAATTTATCAGTCTAAAGAGCTAAACTGAGGACATAGAGCAGTGTAGTGATTTGGGTAAAGATAAGCAGAGTGTGACAGGAAGGGACAGAAAGTTTAACGGTAATAGTGCAAAAGTGAAGAAGGTCAAATCAGGGGAAAATGGTAAAAAGTTCAAATCAGGGAAAAATGGTAAAAAGTTCAAATTAAAGTCACTGTATGTGAATGCACGAAGCAATCATAACAAGATAGATGAATCAGTGGCACAAATAGAGATAAATGGCTTTGATCGAATACGATGGACGTATCGGCATGATGGACGTATCGGCACTCTACACCAGTATCCCCCACGATGACGGCATCGCTGCGACAGCCTCAGTACTCAACACCAACAGCAGCCAATCTCCAGACGCCATCCTACAACTCATCCGCTTCATCCTTGACCACAATGTCTTCACCTTCGACAACCATTTTTTTACCCAAACACACGGAACAGCCATGGGGACCAAATTCGCACCCCAATACGCCAACATCTTCATGCACAAGTTCGAGCAAGACTTCTTCGCTGCACAGGACCTCCAGCCAACGCTGTACACCAGATACATCGACGACATTTTCTTCCTTTGGACCCATGGCGAAGGATCACTGAAAAGACTACACGATAACATAAACAAGTTCCATCCCACCATCAAACTCACCATGGACTACTCCTCAGAATCGGTTTCATTCCTGGACACACGAATCTCCATCAAAGACGGACACCTCAGCACTTCACTCTACCGCAAGCCCACGGACAACCTCACGATGCTCCACTTCTCCAGCTTCCACCCTAACCACGTTAAAGAAGCCATCCCCTATGGACAAGCCCTGCGAATACACAGGATCTGCTCAGACGAGGAGGAACGCGATGGACACCTACGGACGCTGAAAAACGCCCTCGTAAGAACGGGATATGACGCTCGACTCATCGATCGACAGTTCCGACGGGCCACAGCGAAAAATCGCATAGACCTCCTCAGAAGGCAAACACGGGACACAACCAACAGGGTACCCTACGTCGTCCAGTACTTCCCCGGAGCGGAGAAACTACGCCATGTTCTTCGCAGCCTTCAACATGTCATCGATGACGACAAACACCTCGCTAAGGCCATCCCCACGCCTCCACTACTTGCCTTCAAACAGCCGCCTAACCTCAGAAGTACCATCGTTCGCAGCAAATTACCCAGCTTTCAGGATAACAGCGACCACGACACCACACAACACTGCCACGGCAAACTCTGCAAGACATGCCAGATCATCAACACAGATACCATCATCACACGTGAGGACACTACCCACCAGGTACATGGTACATACTCATGTGACTCGGCCAACGTTGTCTACCTCATACGTTGCAGGAAAGAATGCACCGCGGCATGGTACATCGGCGAGACCATGCAGACACTGAGACAACGTATGAACGAGCACCGCGCAACAATCGCCAGGCAGGATTGTTACCTCCCAGTCAGGGAACACTTCAGCAGTCAAGGACATTCAGCCTCGGATCTGCGGGTAAGCGTTCTCCAAGGCGGCCTTAGGAAAACACGACAACGCAAAATCATCGAGCAGAAACTGATAGCCAAGTTCCGCACTCATGAAGACGGTCTCAACCGGGATCTTGGGTTTATGTCACGATACATGACGTGATCCGGACTCGAGTCGTCGTTGGCTTGTTCACAGATGTGATTCCCAGTAAAAAAGTAAAAATGTTAAAGTTAATCGTTTTACATACAGACGGCAGCTTTTGACACGTTAGACCCCATGCGACTCCACCTCATTGTCTCAGTTGTATCTTGCTATGTCTTTGATGTGGTACCTTCCTGGCTGACCTGATTAACTTTATCACACCTCGGCAGATAAACAGTCAGGATGATTGAATTTAGTTGTCTGCAATTGTAAGTTACACATGCATTGTTCTCTATCTATATATGCTTTGACGATTCTGTATCTCCTCACTTCACCCGACGAAGGAGTTGTAACTCCGAAAGCTTGTGATTTAAAATAAAACTGTTGGACTATAACCTGGTGTTGTGCGACCTCTCAATTTTGTCCACCCCAGTCCAACACCGGCATCTCCGCATTTTGATCGAATAGCCATTAGAGACGTAGTTGCATGGTGACCAAAGTTGGGAACTAAATATTCCAGGGTACTTGACCTTTCGAAAAGACAGACAAAATGGAAAAGGTTGGGAAGGTAGCCCTGATGATAAAGGAGGACATTGAGTAGAATGGGCCTATACTCTCTGGAGTTTAGGAGAGTGAGAGATGATCTAATTGAAACATGGGTAGAAGCTAAGAGGTTGTTTCCCCTTGCTGGAGTCTAGAACTAGGGGGCATAGTCTTCGGATAAGGGGTCAGCCATTTAGGACTCTAAGGGAATCAAGGGATATGGGAATCGGGCGGGAAAATGGAGTTAAGGTTGAAGATCAGCCATGATATTATTGAATGGTGGAGCAGGCTCGAAGGCTCGTATGGCCTGCTCCTATTTCTTATGTTTTTATGTTCTAAAAAAATACATGACTTAGTGTTGCCTCAGAACTTTCATTATTTGACATCAAAGCAGTTGATGCTAAGTTTAGCAAAACATAACAAATAATGTAAAATAGGTGCAAACATTTGTTATTAAAAAAGAATGGAAGACAAATTAAAATAACATAAAAAGCGATTCAATGATCCCACTCACAAGGAGTGCAGGTTGGAGATAGGACGATAACAAATGTAGCCTCGATTCTCTCGCCCACATTTCCTGTGAATGCAGCTTCTCACTGAGAATGCGAGAATGAAAAATCATCCCCATAATTTAATGATCTTAAGGTGTGCATTTTAGTATCAGTTCTCCAGCTCTGGCACTTGACATATGTTTAAATAATCAAGGATAAAGAGGTATAGCCCCAATAATTAAACACCTGCATCATTCATTAGTCTCAGTGTCCTGGAGCAGTACGCAATGGTCAGTATAGTAGTTGTGGTTTAAAGTTCCTGATGCAAGTCAAGCCCAATTTCTAAGCCGAAGTAACTCAAAATGTGCCACAATCACATATTTTGTCTATCTCCATAGTTAGGGTTTGGGTAGGTTGTCTCTTGAAAACAAAATCATGCCCATTTACAAAGATAATAAAAGCAAAAAAGAGAGTTTTTGCATGCCAGTTTCCATATCAAACACCACAATGGGTGAGGAATGAATTAAAGATCATTGTAGCTGGAATGACAGCAAAAAAAATGCAATTCAATTCACAATTAAAAATAAATATGCCTTTCAGCTGGTAGCCTTGTGCGAGTCATTCTATGTGGCAAAGGTGCAATTTATAGTTAATTCCCAATTGTTTAATAGGGGAGGAACGCCTTGACTTGTGACCATGATGGACTTGTCAAATCATTAACAATCTTATAGGAAAGAGTGATAGCAGGCCTGTGGAAGAGGGCTGCCTGTTTGACCTGTGTGTTTATCCATCCGCAGAGGCTTAAAAGTTCCTAATAAGCTCAAGAGCTTGGGCAAGAGACACTGCTGCTTTGACAGATACCCTAGCATATATTCTCTGATTATCACCCTCAGTTGCAGTAGTATGGAACAGGCTGTAGGAGGGGTAGAAATTGAGTGGGCAACCCAATCACCAGGTGCCCACCACCATGTGCTGTATGTGTGCTTCGGGGGAGGGGATGGGTGAAGACAGATGAGAGCTTCATTATAACATTAAAGTGAACTATTATATACTAATCAACACATCAGCAACTTCCCATGAGTCTTGCCCGGAATGCCTTGTGCATTACTCTTGTCTGTGAAACTAAGTCTGTGATGGTCGGGCCTGTTCTGCACTGATAGGAAGTTAGCATTTAAAAGGAAACTGATCATTTTTAATTTCCAAAAATTCATATTGCAATTTAAGTGTAGATTTACAGTACAAATTACTTTCTTACTCTTTTTAGCCAAGTTATTTTTGTAGTTTTTATGTCAAGAGTTTTGGCAGAGATATTTTTAGTTGTTGCAATTAGAATTAATCGTATGGCCTTCCCATGGGAATCCTATTTAAAATCAGAAAAGGAGGAAAGGAGGGTTGCCTGGCAAGTGAGACTATACCCGAGATGGACTTCCTATATCCATTGTTACCCATGGACCCATAATTACAGGCAGAGGCACACCTACCTTGGCATGTCAGAGAAAAATTCTCTTTTCAGTTTGCATTTCACTCGAGAGGCAGTGATGGCAGTTGAAAATAGGCCCCACTCTCTCCATCAATGAATTCACCAACAGTCCAGACAGGACTTCAGAAAGCTTCCTCAACAATGAAGTAGGTTAGGGTCCAATTAGTGCCCACCCATACATATTTTCTGGCACAGTTTCTGGTTTACAGTTCAAGGTGTTTATAAAAATGGGATGCAGAAAAAAATAAAGATAGGCTGCCATGATATTTTAAATGTTTTTACTTAACGGTTCAACAGATATCACTGGAAATCAATATTTTTATGTGACAACTTTGTTCTGACCCACACCACTTTTTCTTCAATTGTTTATTTTCTGTTTTTCATGAAAACAAACTAAGCAAAAAGTTTGAGCGAGAGTCAATTACATTTCATTCAGAACTATCTTTATCTGCCACGCACGAACCAGGGTAAGTTCAACTCAGTTTCCAGCCCACATTTCCTTCAAGTGTGGCAATAAACTGGGAGTGCGGGACTGGCGAATTTACCTTTCTACATTTCCTGAATTCTGTCCTTGTCCTTCTAGGCAGTAGAGGTTGCGGGTTTGGGAGGTGCTGTCGAAGAAGCTTTGGCGAGTTGCTGCAGTGCATCTTGTAGATGGTACACACTGCAGACATGGTGCGCCGGTGGTGGAGGGAGTGAATATTTAAGGTAGTGGATGGGATGTCAATCAAGCGGGCTGTTTTGTCCTGGATGGTGTTGAGCTTCTTGAGTGTTGTTGGGGCTGCACTCATCCAGGCAAGTGGAGAGTATTCCATCACACGCTTGACTTGTGCGTTGTCGATGGTGGAAAGGCTTTGAGGAGTCAGGAGGTGAGTCACTCGACGTTGAATACCCAGCCTCTGACCTGCTCTTGTAGCCACAGTATTTATGTGGTTGGTCCAGTTAAGTTTCTGGTCAATGGTGACCCCCAGGATGTTGATGGTGGGGGATTTGGCAATGGTAATGCCACTGAATGCCAAGGGAACGTGGTTAGACTTTCTCTTGTGGAAATGGTCATTGTCTGGCACCTGTGTGGCACGAATGTTACTTGCCACTTAAATATTGTCCAGGTCTTGCTGCATTATTCTGCACATCCTCCGTACTATGGAATAAAGTAGCTTAATGATTCAAATCAAGCCTCATCTCATCTAACTTAACTCGGTATACCTCTGGAGAGATTGAAGAAATACACGTGTGAAAGACACGAGTTTCCGGTCCAGAACACAAGGGCATGCTATTATTGCATCCCTGGATTACACTTTTGAATAAGAAATGTGCAAGACAATATAAGTCAACTCCCAGCAATGTAAGATGCTCAGACCGCTTAAGGGAACAACTGATGCCACTGAAGCTAAGAAGGTATCTACGGCAAACCCAGATTTATAACAACCAGCTTAAATGACCACTGCCAGCTCCATTACAAAGGGACTGCCACTACACATTTCCATTGTGAGTGGGGGCATATCACTATCATCCTACCCCTGCCATTAGGATGCCACCAAACCCCATCCTTATAGGCAGACATCTCGATACCTATCTGTTACCCACCTTGCACCCTCCATACACTTGAGCTCATCTAAACTCTACTGCCCGTATCCTAACTTGCACTCAGTCCCGTTCACTCACCACCCCTGTGCTCTCTGACCTACATTGGCTCCTGGTCCGGCAAAGCCTCGATTTTAAAATTCTTAACCTAGTTTTCAAATCCCTCCATAGCCTCGCCCCTCCCCGTCTCTGTAATCTCCTCCAGCCACACACAGATCTCTGCGCTCCTCCAATTCTGGCCTCTTGCGCAGTCCCGATTTTCATTGCTCAACCTTTGACTGTGGACAGCAGGCTTCTTGTATTCGTGGCCATGCCTTCAGCTGCCAAAGCCCTAAGCTTTGGAATTCCCTCCCTAAACCGCTCCGCCTCTCTACCTCCCTCTCTTTCCTTTAAGACACTCCTTAAGACCTATCTCTTTTGTCCTCCCAATATCTGCTTATGTGGCTTGGTTTCAAAATTTGTTTAATAATCACTCCTGTGAAGCACCTTGAGATATTTTACTTCAGTAAAAGCGCTATATAATTGCAAGTTGTTGTTACTACCTCAGTTTTGGTACAAATGGTCACGGTAATGTGACTACATCCAATAATAGCTCTGTATCTGCAAATCACCACCATGTCACTGCTCACTGTTTAAAAAATAAGTTAATTAAACCACAGGAAAAGAAAAACAATAAAAACTTCTATTTCACTATTTTCAAAATGTCAATTTTAATTATAAATTAAACATATTTTCACTATCCTGAAACTACAGTGCATCAAAGGGTAACAAAATTCAGCCAATAACCCAAATAGAGCTGTCAGGATTAAAATACATCAAAGCAAATACACAGTGAAAATCTGCTGGAATTCAACTTCTTTGATAATGAAACACTTCAGAAAGCTCAAATAGGCAAATAGTGCTACACTTATAACAACTGAACAAAACCTGCGTTGTCAGTAGGGAGGATAGTGACATAATATGTGGCAGTGGGGCGTCTGGTCAGTTTATCTTTAGCTGTATGATTATTTAAAATGTGATTTACTTAATTTTTAAAAGAAGCCATCAACTACTTATTAGCCAACATCAGTGTCTCCACAGCAAATCCCCAGGACATCATTGTTATGATTACCTACAATACAAGACTTCAAAACTTTAAACACCATTATCATCTCATAGCAGCCAAATCCAAAATATAAATGAAAGCCATTTATAATGTTTTTAAACTATAATATTGAGAAATCTATAGTTCCCTCAAATTGTGGGTGATCTTACAGGGATTTCATTTAATTTATTAAATCAACTTTCCTTTTGATTGTTCCATTTCAAGAAATACATTATTTTATATAATTTATTACATTAACTTTGTCTTTAATTGACCTATTACATGGAATACAAGATTATGTATAATTTATTAAATCAACTTTGCTTTTTATTGACCTATTACATGGAATACAAGAAGCCTGCTATCCACAGTCAAAGGTTGGACTGAAATGCAATAGGCACCACTGGCTTAAGTGTCAGCTGCATAATTTTACAAAAATCATTTCTTAAATGATGGAAAACATGTGTTTGTAATCTGCAAACCACAGTGGAAATTCACTTCTGTAATATTAATATCTTGTCATACTAAGTGACTGGTTACTTAAATGCTCCTCTTGCAAAGCAAAAAAAATGTAAAAGTTGCATGCAGTTCACTAATAGAAGGCAGAAAAATAATCTTTGAAATATGTTCTTCTGTTTTCTCAATAAACATTCCAACAGTTACTCCCAAGCCCAGAGGGCCAAATACAAATGCCTCGCGAAGGTTTTCAAAAAGGTAATATTTTGTTACCTCACAGTAAGGCGTAATTTACAATTTTTTGAACCCTGGCTTGTCCCTCATTTGGGTATTTACGTCATACTGCAACTGCTCCTTTTTTGTTTGATTTGTTTCAAAATAACATCTTCACATATTCTTTAAAACTCAGTGTGTGTGTATGTATGTGTGTGTGTGCGCATGTGTGTGTTGAAAGTAACATTCATCATAAGTTAGCGACATTTGTAGCCCACAGCCTAGCATGGGTTCCATCAGGTCCACCTCACCGAACAAGTTAGAAAATAAAGAAATGTCCGGACCAGGATAACTTGAGGTTGGCAGACTAGGAAAACATGTTCATCTATGAGGCCAAAGCCACTGCAGGCATATTGTAGAACTCCCCACCCCATCTTTGGCTCACTGGAGGTCTTGAGTGATCAGCATAGTTTTGGTTAAAAAGAATAAGTACATTGATGTGAAGAATCAGATATTATCAAAACACTACAACCTAAATAATTCACAGCTGACATATTTTTATTAGCATATAATGGCAATGCAATCAAAACAACTGACTCATTGAAACGGTACTCAATCTCCTTTAAAAATATTTGTAAGTGTTATTTTGTACAAAGGGCCAAAAGTAGCTTTAGGAAAATTTCACAGCAACATTGGAATTTTGCACATATCAAGGCAACCATTGTTGCCAATTATTTAAAGCAGACAAATGTGACCCTTCCGTTTAAGCGTGTGTTTCCAAACTGTAAGATTGGCATCCTGGCATTAACTGTAGTAAATTGTTACCACCTGACCTTTGTGACACAATACTATTTGCAGTTCATAATTACACAGCTCATCATATTTTTAAAGCAATATAACTACTCAATGACCTGTCATCAACTAGTTCATAAAATAATTATATTAATACAAGCCCAAGCCTCCAGAAATAATTTTTGATAGCTTGGAGTCTTGCAGTACGGCAACATTTTGCAAGAGTTTGGGCTTTGACTATGAATCATGACTTTTACTCCTTTATCAACTTACATTTACTTTAAATGTAGTTGAGAGATAGCTTTTGACTCGGCACACAAATTCCTGTGAGTGTTAACTGAATGAATTAAATGCACAGATAAAAAGCATGTGACAGAACTACACAGCACTGGCATGGTTTAATGAGCCCTAATCTTTCACGGGTTAGGTGATCCTGATTCTAATGATTACTGACAAGCTACATCAAAAATCAAGAGCCACTGAGCCTTATTAGAAAAGAAGAGAAGAAAAAAAGCCAAAGTATTCTAATCTTACAAAGAACCTTATGAAGGATAAATAGTAGGAGTTCAGGCAGGCAGCAGACCACCTGCAGAAAGGTCACGTTAAAAGAGACTTCAGAGGATATGCTGTCAACAACAGCCAACAGCAAAGATCGTTTAACAAGGCAGACCAGAGAAATGCTACTGCGTTGAACAAATGAAAATTAAGTAATCACGATGCAGGACACATGCATTAACTGATGATAAATGGATGCAAAAATTATTCTGGACATAATGCAAAGCCAAGTGCTCAAAGAAATCACTCAAGGCATTTATCACCAACTAAGGCATGCCTTTGAGTATGTTCAACTCGATATGGAATGCCTTGAAGTATTCGGTCATAATTTATGACAAGTTAACTTGTACCATTTGACAAGGTGTAGCATGACTTTGCTGATGTCCATCCTTTCAGTCATGAATGTATAGAATACCCTTGACTGCACTGAATAACAACACTGTTGTGAATAAATACATTTTGAATGCACATTCCTATTATTGTTCCATCAGTTACAAAATCTTGCTTTTGAGTTACAACTTCGTGAAAGCACATAAGCCTAGATTTTTATTATTTTGGTGCAGTTTAGACTCATTTGGTGGGTTTTATACAGACTTAAACAGAAGTGTGCTGCTTGCATCCAATATTCCATTGTCAACTCATTAGCATAACTTCAGGTGCAAATTTGGATGGGAATAAGCAACATATTAGTGATGGGAATGGAAAAGTGTACGTAAGTGAAATTTAAAGGGATGGGGCAGTTAAGGGATGGGCTTCCAATGGCCCTTGTGTCAGAGGACTACTTTAAAAATTAAAAACAAAGTTTTTCACCTCTGATTTTGGGGGTCCAAGCCCCGATCCTGCCTGAACTCACAGGGGGGGCCCCACTTTTACCGAGTGTTGGGGAACTAGACATACAACAACTTGCATTTATATCACGCCTTCAACGTAGTAAAACATCACAAGGCACTTCACAGGAGTGTTATCAAACAAAATGTGACACCAAGTCACATAAGGAGATATTAGGGCAGATGACCAGAAGCTTGGTCAAACAGGTAGATTTTAAGGAGTGTCTTAAAGGAGAGAGAGGTAGAGAGGCGGAGAAGTTTAGGGAGGGAATTCCAGAGCTTAGAGCCTAGGCAGCTGAAGGCATGGCCACCAATGGTGGAGCAATTCAAATCGGTGTTGCACAAGAGGTCAGAATTGGAGGAGCTCAGAGATCTCGGAGGGTTGTAGGGCTGGAGGAGGTTACTGCTGATTCTATGCTGGATCCCGCCTGGGGGCTGGGGCACAGGAATTCCCAACTTAAGGAGAACCTGCTCCCACTTCCCTTGATGTTGATGGCCTTGTAGAGGTTGCGGAGGCTCCACCCCCACAAGGCCATATAGGAATTCCCAACGTAAGGCAGTGCCCATGCCA
The DNA here is from genome assembly GCA_030390025.1 of Squalus acanthias. Lineage (NCBI taxonomy): Eukaryota > Metazoa > Chordata > Chondrichthyes > Squaliformes > Squalidae > Squalus > Squalus acanthias. Next base: position 81,038,253 of record CM059435.1, on the reverse strand, counting down.
TAATGAGTTAATTTTGTGTATTTGATGCACTCCCACGCATTAGTGTATACCATGCTGGGAACACACCGAGGTCGTGGGGAGGGATCTCTGGTACCATCAGCCTTTAAGGGCTGCTGGCTGCCTAAAACTGCACTTCAGATTAAACCCGAAAACTGACCAACCACAGACAGACCCGTTCAGAGATTGGACGCAAGCAGTCCTACAGCTGTGAAAGTGACCTAAAGGCAGTTTGCAAGTAACAGCCAGGAACACATGAAGGGCCAACTCACTTCTCGTGGGGGGAAAGAGTAGCATAAGCATGGCAGGAGGACAGAGTAAGCCCTAAAGGGGGCTGGGGCATGTGAGACACCATTTCCTCCCTTCTCCTCAATGCCACCACACTCTGACCGCCTCCAGTCCTGCTCCTAAATACTGCAAGACGAGAAGACTGATTTGCCAAACAATGGCCCCCCAAACTCCATGACCCCTCTCCACAATCCTTTGGATAATTGGATCTTCCCCTCCCCAGTGCCACCACACCACACCACAGGACAACCCCCCTCTCCCACTGTTCCCTCACCATAGAACAACCCTTCCGAGTGTTCCCAAACCCAAGATCCCACTTCCCAAGTGCTCCCTGATTCTAAGACCCACCTCAGTCCTCTCAAACCAAGGACCTCTTTCCAGCAGTGCTAGATCCATGGACACCTCTTCCACCATTAACAAATTGCAGAACACAACTCAATCTGCTCCCAAACCCCTGGACCGTCCCTCTCAGTGCTTCAATACACCAGGAACCCTTCCATGTGCTTCCATGCCCCAGAAATACTCTCCCCATTGCTCCCACATGAAAGTTTCCTCCTAAATGTTTGCAAATCCTTACGCTCCCAAAACCCAGGGCCTCACTCCCCAGTCCTCCCAAGCACAGAGCTCAATCCCGGTTCTCCCACTCCAATGTTTCCAGACTTGGGGATCCCCCTCACTTCTACCAAATCCCACCACCTCACTCAGACCCCAGGAAGCTCCCCAGTTGTAGCCAGACCACAGGACCCTCCCATCCTAATTCTGTTACACCCTTGGAACACTCGGTTCTACCAAGCTTTAGGACCGCTCCTGCTCAGTACCCCTAGGCCTAAATATTCGGTTGATTTGCGCCTAACAGGGCGCTAACGGGACGCAAAGCAACTAGCGCCTGGACGTGGCGCCACTAACGCCTCCCGCGAAATTCAGCGGGAGGCATTAGCGGCGGCGGTAATTGTTAGCACCCTGCGGTGCTGCGCCGCCAGTGATGACATCATCGGCGTGCGCAGCACCCCGTTCGTGCCCCGGCTGCGATCTTCGGTAACGCCCCCTGATGTACCGCCGGATGCTATGTCCAATGGGGTCGGGGGGGCGCCTACCTGCGGCCGGGGCGGCGCTAATTAAAGGGAAGGTGCCGGGTGGCCATTTTAGTTGCTGGCCGCCTGCCAGCACCTGCCCGCTTTGCCGTCCCTGGCCTTCTGAGCAGCCCCCCCGCGGAGTGCCGGCTGCGCTCTGTGAGCCTGGCACTTCTCTTGAGTGCCGGGCTCTTTTGCCGGCACTCCGATCCCTGGTGGCCCAGCTGAGCCCCGGGTCGCGCTGTGCTAGGCCCCTCCCCTTCAATAAGGGGAGCAAGGCCTGCAGTACCGGGGCATGTAGCGCCGCGATATTCACTCAGCGCCCCAAGAGGGAGGCGGGGCACTTCCAGTAGCGCCCTGCCTCCCTCTTGGGGCGCTACCGGTGAATTTCGGGCGTGGGGGGCGCTAACTTTTTCAGGGCGCTACCCCAAAGGGTGCGCGACCCAATTTTCCCCCCTAAACTCCACAATGTTGCCAGTCCTAAAATGTCTCAGCATTTCCACGGTGGGTCTTCATTTCCCCATCAACATAAACTGCTCCAGTACCATTCTAACTGGGATAAGGGTTGAAGAGATTCAGTCTGTTGTTTGGTGCTTTGCTTTTCTCAAAGTTTAATCAGAGGTTGCACAGAGAATGTAGCAGCTTCCCTGTTAATCATGCCAACGCTTCACGAGATCTCAGCATCATCTTAAATGGAGATCGGCTGGCACATGACCTAAAGCTGGTAAATCTACGAATAACTAAATTGCACATTTACCTACAAGGACCACCTCACCAAGTTAGCTAAGAAAATCAAGAGCAGAAACAGCCTCCTAAAAAACTTGAGCTCAAATTGGGGAGCTAATGTGCCGACATTGTGCAGCTCGGTGCTAGCTCTCCGCTACTCAGTTGGAGAATATTGAGTTCCTGTGTGATTAAACTCTTCCCAAACAAAACTATTTGATGTACAATTAAATCATACAATGAGACGAATAACAGAGACTATAAGATCAACAAACACCAAATAGCTACCAGTCCTGTCAAATAAAAACAGAAAATACTGGAAATTCTGTTTGTATTTCAGATTTCCAGCATCCGCAGTATTTAGCTTTTGCATTCCTGTGAAATATATGGCCTCTGAACATCAGATGTCACATTGCAGCAAAAAATCTCTGAGAAAATGCAGGAGATGCCACAACTGCCACTTTTTGCCACCAATTCATCAGCAGAAGACTAATCTGGACTATGCTACCAACCATCTGCAAGGCTGTCGTTGCCTCCTAATGGCAAACAGAACGGGAACTCTTTCTTCATCTACCAACCTGATGAGACTCTGCCCGCCCTCAAGCTGACACACCATCTCTGTTGTAAGCTCAATTGTTTTAGCTGTGGGGTGGCAAGGTGTGCGGCTTACACCTACTAATGCTATTAAAGGTAGACCTCCTACTGCTGCTTAATTGGCAAACACCCCTCTCCCCGGTGTAACTAGGTACCTGCCTTAAATGTGGTGCATCTTGCCCACCATCTTGCTGTGTATCCTTATCAAAGAGGCAAAATTTGAGTGCGTTAGTTAAAGGAACACATCATAAAAATGTCCACTAATTTACAGTTTTGCCAGAAAACTAGGCAGAATTGTGGAATTTAAATCCCCCAAAACACTGGTAAAAATCCCACACTGCCATACAATAACAACACAATTTGACTTAGTCACCATAAATCAGTTGCCCTGATAATGAAATTCATCAAAACCAGTAACGCAAAATGGGCTGATAGCGAATTAGCAGCCCACTTTACACCACGCCTGACTTTCTTTTCCAGTGAAGTCCAATTTTCCTGGTCGGGCCTCATTACCGTGACATTAGCAAGTTGTCCGTGCAGACAGGCAGCTTGTCAATAATCCTCTGATCCCCACAAAACTTGCACAGCGTGCACTCCACCCCACTGGAAGCCCAAAAATGCATTGGGTTCCTATGTACATCATAGGACCAAATTTCCTTGGTCTATTGAGGCGCACACACGTTTTCAGTGGATGCCATATGAAGACCCCCACCAAAATGGCAGTAGCCTGGACGTCAGCAGGTGAGCTGTGATTTTTAACCACACTTTCACCATGTTACTGCCTGGCAGAGATGATGAAAATTGCCCCCAAAATTGTCAGACTTCATAATTCAAACTATTTTATAGATCCAAAACAATCTTATAAAAAAAAAAGGGCATTTCCTGCCAGTTTTTCCTGAATTCAATAACCTAGGTCTTCCCTAGGGGCAGGAGCCAAGGATTCACAAGGAGCTGCCAACTTACCGGAAGTTCCCTCATTCAATTAGTTGCACAATGTGTCTATTACACCACTTTCTCGCAGGGAACACTTCAGCAGTGGCCTTTAAGGGCAGGCCTGGTTAAATACAGCTCCATCTTTGTAGTTGACATCAAATCCATGCTCCAGATCTGAGTTTACCCATCAATTAGTTGTTAATCACATTTATAAAACATTCAAAAAGACTTTGGGGGAGAAATTGGTCCGCATCGCGCTGGCTTTCCGGTTGGAAAAATGGGCAAAAACGGTCAATTTTGCAGGGCTAAGGCCTGCTCCCCAAGGACTCCCACCTTGAGCGAATTTTCAGCCTTCCACCTAAAACAGGTATTCGGCTCCTTCCATATGCTAACGAGGGGCCGAACGCTTGTTTTAGGATGCCTCTAAGAAATTGGGCTGCCCTGAATGGAGCAAGTGCCAGGCTTTCCTGGTGTGGTTGTGGCCTAGCAAGCAGCCCTCATCAGAAAGGCAAGTTAATATATTAATTTTAACTTTAACAGGAAGAGCAGGAGTGCTTCTCCCGGCTCTACAGCACTCTGGAGAGCTGCTGCCTGCCCACGATTGCTCCCCCTCCCATTTCCCCCCGCTGGGACCTAAATGGGCCATAACCAATTTCTACCCCATTTATTTCACAGATTACTTCAAGCCACAATTAGAGATATACATACAGAAGTGGAAAAATATTATTGTAAACTTTAAAGTATATATACAGTATTAGCAAGTAGTATATAATTTTCCAGCATCTGGAAGATACATTTGCAGGGAAGTGACTGCTGACTTTTCCAGAGTGCTGAGATTCTGATTACCTTGTAATTTGTTTTCAGTATATGAAAACATAACTTTCTAACCTTAAGTTACAGGATCTACTTTCCAGGAGCTCCTTCTCTGGGCTGTCTCACACATATTGAAAATAACAGGTGGCATCTGTTCAAAATAGGATTCAGATGATGGAACAAGCAGGAATTGCTGTTTGTGTTTCCTGGTTTCTCCAGCAAAGTTCTTATAAAATTATTAATAAATTATTTAACGAATAAAATAATGTCACAAGGCAGCAATCTTAAGAAGGGGATCAGATGACATCCTAACCATCACAATTTATCATTTGGATGTACCCCTCGGCCCCGCAATGTAATCGCTTCCAAACACCCTCAATTAAATTATAATGTTGGAATCATTTCCAGCTAGCCATTATTTTAAGTCTGCAATATTTTACCAGGAAATAATAGTCAATATTAGCCAGATTCTCCTATGTTGTTGAACGGTATCTCTTATCCTCCACCCGTCCTGCAATTATTAGATTCTTTCAAGGAGGTCAACTATGTAGTAATATATTTAAGGCAAAAGAAAATCATAGAGGCGGTTCATCCAATTATCTCCTTTATTTTCTGCAAGGAATTTCTGTTTTATTAAAAAATTTAGTAACCATGAATACTTTCAGATCCATTTCCTTTTTGAAACATCTTAAAGTTTACTGTTCAAGCACCTGCACTCAGTGTATTCCATATGTTGCCCACTCTTTTGCTAAAAAAATGTTGTCTTAATTTCCTACCGATAAAAAGAGTGAGATCTTTCTTCATGCTAATGTTAGTTCAATTTTCAGATCTATAATTTAACAGCTTATATCTATACTCCTTTTTGAAGGCAGTACTTACATATTTTATATTCCAGTTCCTCTGAGATCTGCCTTGAATTCACTTTGGAAAATATCTATAACTGAATCCCGTCCCAGTGCTTTTAAAGATAAACATCAAAAGAAATCTGTGATTAGGGTAAGACCAAAGAATAGATCTGTGAGCAATCTGGACCCTTCTCATGATTTTGATGATATCTTTTCTATAATTTGCCATTTTCTGGCATCGAATGCCAGAGGGAAACAGGCTTCCTGAATTTCAAGTAGTCTCACATCTGCCAGGATCATGTCCTGGCATGCAAGGAGCCCAGCTTTATACAGGTGTAAATGGTGTTGAGAGCAATGGAGGCAGAGCTAGCAGGAATTTTGACAGGTGGTGTCACCCCAGGCACACTTCTTTTGTGATGTTCACATAGCAGAGGGTTCTGTTCCGACAAATCAGGGTGGCTGCCCAAAATCCACTCTGCCCCACAAGAGGCATTTTTACGCAAGAAAAGATGAGGGAATTTGAGCTCCCTGCAGGTTGAAGTGCTTTGCCACGTGGACTCTGTTCAATCTCTAGTTTATGCTGGGTTGAGGTCCAATATGCCTCAGTCTCCCCTGGCTTGGGAGTAGGAAAAACATGTCAGGGATCCCACTTCTGATTGATAACCAGGACCTCTGCTGGAAAGAGCATGTATACGAAGGTGAATGTTAGATAAATACAAGGGCCCTAAAATCAGGTGGCCATTCTGGTGGATACCCTTATGTATGTTGCTGCCCTTTTCCTTTTTACAGATCCAGTGTACAGGGAACATTTAATGTTATTTTGGAGTTTATCTGCTCACATGCTGCTTTTCACTGAACAACACTTATCCTGTGTTAAAATCTGCTCTGTTGGCACTCCAAAAAAATTACATATGTCACTCTTAAGCAATTCCTTTGGTGGTGATTTAAAGGTTATACTGGAAAAACCCTTGGGAGCAGATTACTTAGCAGCTGTACTTCTCAACTGGGAAATGGTATGTGTTGGAAGAGAAATGGCTGGGCATGGATAGGGGATAACTTAACACGAAGGGGAAAGAAATAATGCAAACTTAAAAAAAAATGACTGAGTGGTACTTTGTTGACAGTGCATTCCTGACATACTGAAAGTGAGAATTAATGTTGCTACTGCATATAAATCTATATGCTCGATTTAATGTATTTTATTTGTAGTGTCTTGCAGGTGCTGAAAACTGTTGTCAAAACCTGGATTGGCTTCAAGCAAACTTGAAATTCAATCTAAATATATGCCTATGAAAGACATTAAATAAACATTCAAATCTTTCCTGTCGCATAATACTGGTCAGGAAGATTAGAATTCAGTGCATAAGTTATACTAAAGCACAAAAAACAAGGAACTCAGGAGCTCAAGACCATTGCTGAAGAAACTACAAAGTTGAATCTAGAAGCATTCTAATAAAGCCCACATTCCTAGTAAACCCCTTCAGAGACTTGGAACATTTCAAATTTGCTTTTGTTGAGATATATCCCAAACACTGGGATGAACCCAGCACCTAAAAAGATTACTTTAAAATGGACTAATTAATTTAAAAAGAGCAACATTATATTTCCCCAATATCAAAATGTTGCTGCTATTTACCCTATTTTCAATCAATACATCTCAACCATCAAGAACATAGTGTGGACTTTGAAGTTGTGCCATATCCTGCTTTTCACTATTGAAGCTGTGATCAGAAGCCCTTTCACATCGGAAAAAGTGCTGTTATCTGTGGGCTCCGTCCCATGGGCATTCTGCTTAATTAGTTTACCAGAAAGCACGCTGAATAACTCCAACTACAGATGGCAATTCTTTGCAACTGATGTACCGGGACCGTTAGACAATCATGGAAGGGGATCTCGTTGATGGATATCTCAATAGATTTCACAGTTCTGCCAGTGAGTTCCCACTAAGAGATCACAGAGCTACACAAAATGTTCATAGTATTAAATACATTTTTTTTTTAAACCAGAAACAAAAGTGAAATTCTTGACCTCCATCTAACTCATTCACCCTCATGGAGTGATTTTCCTTTTGACAGTTTGTATCAGGCCTGCTACATGGAACAGTGCAGTACCCTGCAGCAGAGAAGACCCAGTGCTTGGAAGCAGGAAAATTTCCACTATTTATGCATTTCTATTTACATGCCAACCTAAAAAACTAGCAAAATCTGACCAACAGCTTCAAAAAAGCTTTTTGCAGCCACCAAAAAGCTTACAACTGATGAACAACCCTAACACGTGGAAACAAGTAGTTATACAGGCTTGATAACTTAAGTTGTAAGAACATGCCTTCATTTGTATTGGGGACAAAAAACATAGTACAGGAAACTTTTGTTTATCCGGCACCCAAATATCCGGAATTCTCGCTTAACCGGCAAAAATCATCCTCCGAAAACTCCACTCAAATAACTGGCAATGTTGCCGATCCCGAGTCCGAGTCCGAGAACGCCGATTTAGTCAGTAGGGGTACTTTTCAAAAGTGCCACTACTCGGCCTCCTGGCGCTGTCGGAAGTATACTGCACATTTCTTGATTTATTTATTTTTCTTTGTTAAAAATAGCCTCGGTAGATATAACTCTCCGTTATCCGGTACTTTCGATAAACCGGCACCACGCCGGTCCCGGTTAATAAAGAGTTTCCTGTACATGAAAGTCTGATGTGGAAATCCAAATATTGAAGGCACAAAACTGGCAATGCTCCCCAGAAAATGTTGGATTTCTACACTAAAAATGAAACCCCAAAATTTCGAGTCCCATGATCCACCACTGAAAATGTGGCAGGATGGAATTTCCACCCATCCAATCGTCCCAATGCTGATCCTACCACAAATCGTGGGCACCAGCTAATTTTAATATTGATGGGCAAGACAAAGGCGCAAGTCCCAGCATCAATTGCTGCAGTACACCTGGGAGGTGTTTGGGGGTGGGGGGTGGTGAGAAGGGGGAGGGAGGTAGAGTAAGTCATTGTGAGGGTGCAGCTGCAGGATTTAAAGTTGGGTTGCACTTAAAGCACAATCAAAAGATAGGAAGGTGAACAAAGTCCAAGGAACAAGTAAAAGGAGAACAGCAAACTTCTCAGAGAGTGATATAAATATTTTCTGACTGAAATTAGGCACAGAAGTGAGCAATAGAGAGTGTTGGCCAGTGATCTGCCAACAGCAGCCAGGAGTCATCACCACCAGTGAGTAGGGTTTGATTGGTCGCATTCAGGCCTCGGGTGACAGAATGGAGAGACTGACAAGAGCAGTATCTAACAGATTCAAAGATCTACAGACACCATTTCTGAGGTTTTGCTAGATATTCAGCATACTCTCTTCCAGAGACTATGGGATAATAGTAATTCAACAAGGTCTGTTTTTCCGTAGATCAATCACAACCAATATTTGGTGGGAGAGTAGGCAATGGCTCTGCGGATTCTGCCTTCCCTCAGGACAACATGAGAAATTTCTCTGCTAAGCCCCCTCTGAAGCCTTCACAGGTGGAAGTAAGTCAGCAGGCCAAGGCTGTGGAGATTCCAAGCTCAGAGAAGCAATCTGTGTAAGGTCCATTCTCAGCCCCCAGAGGAGGGCCACCTCTTTCCCAAGAAACTCAGTGTCAACACCCGACAACAACCCGGCTGTAGTTCTCAAACCGGTGCTCCAGAACTAACCACGTCTGTAGCCAAGCTGTTCCAGCACAGCTGCAACACTGGCATCTACCAGACAATGTGGAAAATTGCCCAGGTATGTCCTGTCCAAAAAAAGCAGGAGAAATCCAACCCAGCCAATTGCCAGCCTAGCAGCCTACTCTCAAGCATCAGCAAAGTGATGGAAGGAGTCATCAACAGTTTTATCAAGTAGCACTATCTTGCCATTAACCTTCTCACTGATGCTTAGTTTGGGTTCCGTCAGGACCATTTGGCTCCAGACCTTATTACAGCCTTGGTCCAAACATGGACAAAAGAGATGAATTCCACAGGTGAGATGAGAGTGACTGCCCTCGACATCAAGGTAGCATTGTGTGGCACCAAGGAGCCCTCATAAAACAGAAGTCAATGGGAATCATGGGGGAAACGCTCCAGTGGCTGGAGTCATACCTTGCACAAAGGAAGATGGTTGTGCTTGTTGGAGGCCAATCATCTAAGCCCCAGGACATAGCTGCAGGAGTTCCTCATGGCAGCGTCCTAGGTCCAACTATCTTCAGCTGTTTCAGTAATGAACTTCCCTCCATCATAAGGTAGAAATGGGACTGTTCGCTGATGATTGCACAGTGTTCACTTCTATTCGCAATTCCTCAGATAACAAAGCAGTCCATGCCTGCATGCAGCATGGGCTGGACAACATCCAGGCTTGGGCTGATGAGTGGCAAGTAACATTCACGCCACAGAAGCGCCAGGCAATGACAATCTAACCACTTCCCCATGACATTCAATGGCATTACAATCACTGAATCCCCCACCAGCAACATCCTGGGGGGTGACCATTGACCAGACACTCAACTGGACCAGCCACATAAATGCCGTGGCTACTGGAGCAGGTCTGAGGCCAAGTATTCTGTGGGCGAGTGGCTCACCTCCTGACTCCCCAAATCCTCTTCATCACCTACAAGGCACACGTTGGAAGTGTGATGGAACACTCTCCACTTGCCTGGATGAGTGCAGCTGTAACAATAAGCTCAACACCATCCAGTCCGTTGATCAACAGCCCATCCACCACTTTAAAAATCCACTCCCTCCACCACTGGTGCACCGTGGCTGCAGTGTGTACTATCTACAGGATGTATTGCAGCAACTCGCCAAGGCTTCTTTTGCAGCACATCCTAAACTCATGACCTCTACCAACTAGAAGGACAAGGGCAGCAGGTGCATGGGAACACTACCACCTTCAAGTCACACACCATCCTGACTTGGACATATATCGCCATACCTTCATTATCGCTGGGTGAAAATCCTGGAACTCCCTACCCAACAGCACTGTGGGAGTACCTTCACCATGTGGACTCACCATAATCAGCGTAAGCAAATTAACAGTAATGAAGAAAATAATGGCAATATAGAGTGACAAATCCCCAGGGCCAGATGGTTTTCATCCCAGGGTTTTAAAGGAAGTAGGTGAGAACATGACAGATGCCCTAACTATGATATTCCAAAGTTCTCTCGATTCAGGAACCATTCCTTTAGATTGGAAAATTGCACATGTTGCTCCGCTATTTAAGAATGGCGAGAGAGGGAAACCAGGGAATTATAGACCAGTTAGCCTAACATCTGTTGTCGGGAAATTAGAGTTTATAATTAAGGATAGGGTGACTGAACACCTCGAAAATTTTCAGCTGATCAGAGAGCCAGCATGAATTTGTAAAAGGTAGGTCATGGCTGACGAACCTGATTCAATTTTTTTTGAAGAGGTGACTAAAGTAGTGGATGGGGGGATGTCTATGGATGTTATTTATATGGACTTCCAGAAGGCATTTGACCATGTCCCTCATAAGAGACTGTTAACTAAGGTTGAAGCCCATGGAATTGAAGGCAAATTATTAATCTGGTTAGGAAATTGGCTGAGCGGCAGGAGACAGAGAGTAGGGATAACGGGCAGGTACTCTAATTGGCAGGCTGTGACTAGTGGTGTCCCACAGGGATCTGTGTTGGGGCCTCAACTATTTACTGTATTTATTAACGACTTAAGACGGTGGGATAGAGAGCCAGATATTCAAGTTTGCCGAGATAGGCAGCATTGTAAGCAGTGTAGATGGAAGATAAAATTAGAGAGAGATATTAATAGATTAAGTGAATGGGCAAAACTGTGACAAATGGATTTCAATATAGGCAAGTGTGAGGTTATCCACTTTGGAACTAAAAAGGATAGATCAGAGTACCCTCTATAAATGGTGAAAAGCTAGAAACAATGGAGGTCCAAAGAGACTTGGGGGGGTCTACGTACATAGATCATTAAAATGTCATGGACAGGTACAAAAAATAATCAAAAAGGCTAATTGCATGTTGGCCTTTATATCGAGAGGATTAGAATACAAGGGGTTTAAAAGTCATGCTACAACTATACAAAGTCCTGGTTAGACCACACCTGGAGTATTGTGTTCAGTTCTGGGCACCAGACCATAGGAAGGATATATTGGCCTTGGAGGGAATGCAGCGTAGATTTACTTGAATGATACCTGGACTCCAAGGGTTAAATTACGAGGAGAGATTACACAAACTAGGGTTGTATTCCCTGGAATTTAGAAGATTAACGGGTGATTTGATCGAAGTTTTCAGGATATTAAGGCGAACAGATAGGGTAGATGGAGAGAAACTATTTCCGCTGGTAGGGGAATCCAGGACTAGGGACATAGCCTAAAAATTAGAGCCAGGCCTTTCAGGAGTGAAGTTAGGAAACACTTCTACATGCAAAGGGTGGTAGAAGCTTGGAACTCTCTTTCCACAAACAGCAGTTGATGCTGGGTCAGTTGTTAATTTTAAATCTGAGATTGATAGATTTGTGTTAACCAATGGTATTAAGGGATATAGGGCAAAGGCAGGTATATGGAGTTAGGTCACAGATCAGCCATAATCTCACTGAATGGAGGAACAGGCTTGAGGGGCTAAATGGCCTACTCCTGTTCCTGTGGACTGCAGTGGTTCAAGAAAGTGGTTCATCCCCACTTTCTAAAGGGCAACTAGGGATGAGCAATAAATACTGGCCTTGCTAGTGATGCCCATATCCCAAGAATGAATAAAAAAAACTACAGATCTCAGACCCCAGGCTCTCAGGTGGGACTTAGAAAAGGGTTGACTGCACAGTGGTTAGTCAAGTTGAATACTCAGTTATAAAGTTCCAGAAACGTTACACGATTTTTGTTGTCAGAAATATTATGATGTTTCCAAGTTTTTTATTGAAATCATAAAGTTGCACTGGCTCTGAAAAAGATGTTTCTAATTTACATACATGACCTGGACTCCGAAGCTCAATGGAAAGTGATCAAACATTCAGATGATATCAAACTAAGATGGGCAGTGAGTTTGGAAGAGGTAGCTCAGAAATTACAGAATGAGTTCAATAATATTTATAAATGGGCAGAACAATGACAGATAAAATTTAATGCAATCAAGTTTAAAGTGCTACACATGAATGGTGTTGAAATAACTGAAGATGAAGCTGAAAAAGACCCAGGAACCTTTGTAGATTTAACATTAAACATATCCAACCAATGCAGTACAGGAATCAACAAAGCCCACAGAATGTTGAACTAGATAGCCAGAACAGTAGATATAAATCAGAGGAAGTAGTGCTCAAACTTTATAGTGCTCTGGTCAGAGTATACCTTGAATACAGTGTTCAGTCAGATCGCCAAGAAATGAGAGAGACACTCAAACATGGGAGGCAGTAGAGAGAGGAGCCATAAGGCTGATTCATAATGTCAGAGGTCTGAGTTCTGAAGAAAGACTGGAGAACGATGTGATTTTATGGAGGTATACAAGATTGTTACGGGTATAGAGAAAAGTTAACCTGCAATTACTTCAAATTGAACTGCAGGAATAGAACAAGGGGACAGGTTCAAACTAGAGAAGGGTACTTTTAGGACAGATATCAGGAAATTCTTCTTCACAGAGTGATCAACATGCGGAATACATATCCAGGTAGATATTAGAGATGAAACCTGGAATTATTTCAGAAACAATTGGATGCTACAAAGGTGTGGGGTAGAGGGGGGCATTAGAATTTCTGGATGGATGAATCAAGCTGAGCCGAATAACCTTCCTCACAGCATTTTAGAAATGTTCAAAATGGTGTTGAAATATCGGTCAGCCTTTGCAAAGGTTGTATGGGGGGGGGGGGGGGGGGAAGAACTGGTAGTTTGAAAGCAAGAAAGGCAAACCCAATGTAGAAGAATGAAATGGAGTCTGTGGGTAAATTGGCAGAGCGGCACAGTATGACCCCGCACCCACCCCATCCGCCTTCCACGTTTGATAGCAAGTGAATGAGTGGATGCAAGAAAGTTTGCCCAATCAAAGTTAGTACTCAATCCTGCTTCTCTCTTATCCATGGTTGCAAACACCAGCACAGCTGCACACCTGGAGGTTACACTGGTTGAGTGTCAGTCTACTGTGGGGAAGAGCAAGTGGTGGTAGCAAAGGAGGAGCAGGATCCTGAGCCCGGATAGGCACATGCATGCCATCAGTGCCCAGTACTGTGGAGAATCACACAACATATTAAATGTGCAGTGCTCTGTTGTGCCCCTGGCTGGCTTCCATGGAGAAATTAATGAAGCAGTTTGTCCTGGTAAACAAAGCATCAGACACCTGTTTTATGCATCACTGCACTGTAGCTTGTGTAATCTGGCAGATGTCCCCTACTGTTGTTCAGAAGGAACCAGCTGCTTAAGAGTTCAAAACAGTGATCATGTTGACAGCATCATCAGTATCCTGGAACTTGTCTGAATGTCTGGCTCCAGATAACAAAGAAAGAATGTGCATTTCAGTAGTGTCTTCCAAGACATCCCAAAGCACTTCACAGCGAATGAATTACTTTTGAAATGTAGTCACTGTTGTCAGGTAGACAAACGTGACAGTCACTCTGCTCACAGCAAGGTCCCACTAGCATCGATGAGGTAAATGACTAGTTAATCGATTTTTGGTAGTGTTGCTTGAGGGATAAATGCTGGCCAGGACACTGGGAGAACTCCCTGTTCGAATAGTGCCATGGGATCTTTTACATCCACTTGAAAAAGCAGACAGGGTCTTGGTTTAACATTTCATCTGAAAGACGGCACTTCTGACAATGCAGCACGTATTACACTGACGTGCCAGCCTAGATTATGTGCTCAAGTCCTGGAGTGGAGCTTGAAAACATGACTTTCTGACTCTGAGGAGAGGGTGCTACCACTGGGCTAAACTGACACTTAAGACAGCATTTTTCTGTAACTACCTCTTTAGTGAAGGCAGATCTACTCAGACATGTCTAGATAGGTCCCCCTCAGTCTATACACATGGCTCGTGCGTAAATGGGGGTGCAGCAGGATGTAAAAATACTTCCCTCTCATGCTTCCTCAGAGCCTCTAATTCCTTCTTCTTAAACAGCAAGAGAGAGGTATAACTAATGGGATGGCTATCCTCAGAAGTGGTTGTGGCAACTGAAATTGCAACTGCAACAAGCCAGAAATGGAAGATAAGGCTGCATATTAATGCAAAAATACAAAAAGCGCACTACAAGCGAAACAACACGTTATAAAGAAACTGCAAAGGAACTCAATCAGCAAGTCTTGCAGTAACGCAATTATCAATATTAATTTTAGCTGTATATGTGACATAAGTGAAGCAGGAAAATGGTTTGAGCAATTTTATTAGTTCTATTTTGTAGCAAATGCTGGTATCTGATTAGTAGCTTTGAAAAATAAATTGAGTGATTTGATGGGTTGGGATTGTGTGAATTGCTGGTTCATGATTGATACTTTTGCCTGTTTGCCTACATTTGAGTGAATCAGCATGGTTAACTTAACAGATAGTCATTATTTGAGCCAATCAGGCTCAAGTGTGATGGATACTTTGCATATGTGATGTTTTGAAATGTGATGTACACTGTACACGTGTGATTCTTTGAAGCATGATGGACCCTCATTTTCCTACACCATGGCCGGAATTTTCCGGGGTGTCAGCGGGCAGGATCGGTGGCGGGTCGGGTGGGAAAGTGGATTTTTTTGACAGCGGGTCGTCGTTGTCAACCCGCCGCAAAGCGCCTTCCCAATGTCGGGTCTATCAGCGTTGAGCAGACCTGACAGGCAGCGGTGGGCGACCCAATTAAACTCATTATAATGTACTTAACAGACCCTTAACAGGCTTTTTTAACTTAAACTTCATGGCCACGAGAATCACGCTGTTCGGGGACCACGTCTGTCAACCTGAGGCGGGAGTTCAGTGACCATTGCTCCAGCTGATTACTTGACAGCTTCAAATGTACAGTAAAAGTTCCCACCTGACAGATCATCATTTTCCTCAGCCACAAGCTGTTTCTCAGTCCATTTCCAGCACAGATTCTGCAGGCTTTCCACTCTCCATCTACTCTCACCTCATTGGAAGAACTCTCTCACCATTGACAGAATGCTTCTGTCATCTCTACTTCACCTGCCATCTATTCCATCAACATGGGTGCCCTTTATACTGTCTCACCTTGGTCCTCAGAATCCGACCACAATGAGCCCCAACACTCGCAGCACCAGGCACACCACAGCACCAACAACAACACCAACCTTCTCCGCAATCACCTGATGCTGCACAGGACAGAGAGCATCAGCACCCGAGCACATTGCTGCCCGGGAAGCCAGGGATGGCCTCACTTGGCCAGATTTACTTCACTTGATGCCACATGATGTGTCAGGATGGCACCACCCCACACCAACACCATAAAGCATCCCTACAATGTCCAAGCCATTCCTATCACACTCACCACCATTGCAGGGGGGGTACCGTTATGTCTCACCATTCACTGCAACTCACTAAGCCACTTCCAAAGGTGCACTCAAATCTATCCAAGAACGGAAAGTATTGAAAATAAAGGGTTCAATGTTTGACAGCACATTAACAGAAACGTTACATGAACATTGGATAAAACACCCAAGTGGCTACCCTTGTGTGTTGTTAGTTGGTATGATTGCACTAGGATGAGGGCGAGTGTGATGGGTGGCTAGTGAGATGCGGATGTGATAATGTAGATGGAGAGAGGGATCGGTGGAGGTGAAAGGTAAGTTGGTGTGAGTAAGGATGTGCAGGAGTAGGGTAGGGGATGTGATGAGAAGCACAGGAGGAGGAAGGTGAGTGTGGCTTTATACTAATGTTTTGTGATCTAATGAGATCATTGAAAGGTTTGCGCCACTGCACCCAGGTCCTCCTGACCACATCCCTGCTTGTGACCTCCTCTGCAATGTGCAACCAGGCTGTGTTGGTCTCCTGGGGAGGTCTCTTCCGCCCATGGGAAGGGAAGAGGACCTCCCTGCGTGCTGTGACTCATGGGAGAACCTGGGTGCAGCCCTGCACCTCTGTGCAGTGATTGTCAGTGTTTGCAGCACTTCAATGCTGTAGAACACTGACAGCACAAACGTCAAAAGTAAGGTGGCCATGGTCCCTTTAAGGAAACCGGCTGATGACGTGTCATGAGTGATGTCACTAGACCCGCTTCCTCTAATTGGCCCGGGAAACGCGCTGGCCAGGCTTAACAAGCCCAATCAATGTAAATTCATTTTAGGCAGCGGGGCCTCGACCCGCCACCGACATCGCCCACATCGGACCTGCTGAGGTAAGCAAAATCCCGGCCCATGTGTCAGCTTGTCAGGGTTTTACAAGAATAAGCTTTTTTTTTTCCACTGGGATTAGAAGTTGATAGTATCAACCGATCAGATTAGTTGGATGGTGGCATTGAAGGCTATTCGAAGCAATCAGATGTTAGTGTCTCCTACTGTTAAGTTATACACAAACTTAAGACAAAAATATTTACAGATGAGCAGATGGTTTGAGAGTTGCAATTATAGGTGTGTTCATTTAGTGTCTGGCTCTGAAGAAGTTATATATTCGAAGATGGCTTCTAAAATATAACTTTTAAAAAAGAAATGTTTCCCTCAAAGGGATTTTCTGGAGTATGCCCGACAGCTGCCTTATGTGAAGACTTATTTTCTTCAAGGCTAGTTGCAGAAGTTTTTGAGATAAGGAGAATGTGAATATATTAACTGACTTAATTTAAACATTTCTGTCACTGCACAGAATTGACAAGGTTTGTAAATAAAAGTGGGAGTAGGATTAGACTGGTGATGAGTTTCAATTTAAAGAATTACACTGAGAGCCACATATTTAGGATTTTAGTACAGTGTCTACTACTATGATATATGATGCAGACAGTCGGACAGTTTATAGGTGAGTTGTATGTAGTGCCCAGCTATGTTCTGTAACTTTGAAAGCAGTTCTCAGTTTGTTTATATGCTTGTGGTGGAGGGCCTCGTGGTACCGAGTGGTAACTGGGGACTGAGCCTGCACCATCTGTATTTGAGTAGTCAGCATCCAAGGGAAAACTTGGAGTATTATTAACAATCAGTAAAAATAATAGATTTCAAACCCTAGACTGGAAGCAGGCAGGTCAGGTCTACCTCGAGAGCATGAAATGCAGCCCTCATTCCTGTAAATCATATTTTATGCATTTTGGTTATTTTTTAATGACTCAGTGTGCAAAGGTTTTCAAGAAAATAGACCTTATTTGATAGAAATTACTCTTGTTGATAATAACGGACAATACATAATATGTTTGAATGACTTTCCTCTGTCTGCTATTTTATTGAAGGGCGTTAACCTTTTTAAATAGGTTTATCCCTCTGACTTAATAGCAGTCAGAAGAATGTCACGCGAGCACATTAAGCACTAGTCCGTTAGTATCACCGATGGTTACTGAAATATACGGCAGGTTGATCAGCATCTAAAAGAAAAGACAGGGTTAATGCTTGGGTGTGACCCTTCATTAGAACTGAGTGTTAAGGTTTTATTTCAATGATATTGAGCCCCTAATGAAGCTACTTAAAAATAAAAGTGTTTTTTTATTTTAAATAGATCAGCATTGCCTCAGTCACGTAATCCCATGCCTGTCTGGGGCTACCATGGAGATGGGAGAGGGACAGCTGTGATATTGAGCCTACTTTTTCAGTAGACGTAGAATGCACTGCTGTTTGGGATTAATGTAGGCATGTGTTGTAAAGATTTCAGTTCACAAATTAACATGTTGTATCTGGGGTCAGATTTACTGGACCTTGTAAAGTTGTACTGAAATCCCTACAACTAATTACTTTCATATTTTAAATATCTGTAACTCTTCCAGGAGAAATTACTTTTTGGCTTGAAAAACAGAATTACAGTAGCATCTAAAATCTCAGAAAATGCAACAGATAAAATGTCAAAATGAAATTTTCTGGGGATGCCTTTAGAAAATAAATCTCATGCCTTCAGCACTAAGTTCTAAATCCACCTGTGCTGCAAACTGCACTTTTTAAAAATCCTGCAATAAAAGTGATGGAATGTTGGGTACACCTGTAACTCCAGTTATAACAAGTCCATGTCCCACTGCACTTTAAGGCCAATTCTTCATTTTTATACATCTCAAGCTAATACTTAGGGCTGGTTTTTGGTCTGTCAGTTTTCTGAAATCATTTGTCAGATCTCGAGGTTGATATGTATATAATATCAATCACGTCATACCGCATTTCCTACCCCATTCTGTACATCTCAGAAAGTAGACTTAGATATGTAGAGAAACAGGAGCTCTGCTACGTTTGTGTAGATCTTTTGTCAAACAATGCAGTTGTCACACTGAGAATGAGGGCACTAAATCTGGGATTTATTCCTGGACTGTTATAACAATGATTTAAGTGCTAGGAACCAATTTATCAAAGCTACATTTTGAAGGAGCAACTGAACTAGTTACTTTTATATGCTTAAGTAATCCATGATTCAGCACAATTCTTATGTTTGGAATCCCTCTCAACAATTACAAGGGTCAACACTGATGAACTCTAAGCTAAGGTAACATTGGACTGGGGAGGGTTGCTGCTAGAATTTTACAGTAATACATGCTGGACTGGCACTGGAATAATGCTCAGATAGAACTTGCATTTATATAGCCAAAACATAAATAGCTTATTGGTCCATTGACAACTTCCACAAAAACATTGTGAACATAAATGGGTTAATCCTGCTGGGAACTTTGCTGCAATAATGCTGAGCAAATTCAAGAGATGGGAGACCACAGAGTGATGCTTTGCTAGAAATCCCTAAACATTCATATCTTGATTTTTTTATTCGTTCCTGGGATGTGGACGTCGCTGGCAAGGCCAGGCCATCATTTATTGCCCATCCCGAATTGCCCTTGAGAAGGTGGTGGTGAGCTGCCTTCTTCAACCGCTGCAGTCTGTGTGATGAAGGTGCTGTTAGGGAGGGAGTTCCAGGATTTTGACCCAGTGACGATGAAGGATCGGCGATATATTTCCAAGTCAGGATGGTGTGTGACTTGGAGGGGAACTTGGAGGTGATGGTGTTCCTATGCGCCTGCTGCCCTTGTCCTTCTAGGTGGTAGAGGTTGCGGGTTTGGGAGGTGCTGTCGAAGAAGCCTTCCAGATGGGTTGAAAAGGTTTGACATAAATACCAAAGAAAACCAAAAAATCTGGTATGTAGGTGTTACTTTCAAAAGTAACCTTGCTTATAGAAGGAAAACATAAGTATGTTGTTAAGTCAAACACATGCAGTGAGAAAACCACTGCTAATAAAATAGCAGTCAGTCAAATGCGAGACAGTTACAATCAAGATTGAAAACCATCCAATAGTCAGAATTCTTTTACATTTTCTCCCTCTCTTGTTTAAGTCTGTCTGTGTCTAACACATTACTGTTTAAAAAGCTCAACCATGTCCATAGTAGTATTGCAAAAAGCCATGTAATGTCAGCTATTTCGAGCTTACAGGCTATAAAACTCTAATTTATAAAAGCAGACAGACTAACTCAGATCATCAAACAAAGTTTGTGGAAAGTTAATTCTGGTGCAATCTTTAACATAATGAGGGTTTTCTTAAAACTGTAGTATTTGCACAAAGATGAAGACATTTAAAACTTCCTTAAATTTACATATTAATTGAAATGGTCATACAGCCAACCAAAAATCACTGTTGAGGCTCACGTGAAGAAGGCCACAGGTGGTCATGTACTCTGCTACCTCTGCTTAATACCACACCCACACATGATTTCCTGCCTCTGGGAGAAGTGGGCAAAAAAACTGTAGCGAAAAGGAAAACTGCTATCCTGTGTCATACAAGCACAAAAAAAGCTCACTTTGATACTTGTTTTGTGACAGAATGCGTAAGCAAGTACTTTTGTAAAGTGTTCAAGTTTTTATATGCTGAAAATCAAAGTCTGCTCCATTAAAAATTGGAAGTATGCCATGGAATCAAGAAAAAGGAATGCAACAGGAAATTTAAATTGAGCAGAACATTTTGGGACTGATTTTTTTTTAAACTTAAAATATGCACTACCCAACAACTCTCCTGCCCATAAAATCAGAAATTTGGCTCTCAATAGAAAATATTATTTCTGTAGCCAACAAATAAAATACTGTCTCTTTAAAAATAAGATGGTCTGATTACTGTAATCAGCCATAATTATGTACCAAAATCTGCCTGTTTAGTGCTGCTGAGCAAATACAGGGGTGGGAGGGGAGGAAGTGCGTGAAGAAGGACTGTACCTCAGTTTGTAAAATGTTCTTTGATATTAAAAATGAAAAGCTACTTTAACTCAGTGTAAACACTTTATTGGCACTGGTAGATCATACTCTGAATACCCATTTGTAGTATTTTAAAGAGCTTGTGTAATTCATGCTTGACAATCAATAATACAGTTACTGTAGTCTGATATCAGGAATTGCAGATCTGACTTTACACCAATTAATTGATGCAGAAGAAAGAGAACTATTTTTAAACTAATGCCATATTATTGATACAATCTGCTCTGTAGCTGCAAGGTGAAACTGGTATAACATACAGCTTGCATAACGTACAGTTTGTTTTTCAACCAATTTATCAAGTATGTTTTCTGTTTACACCTAAAGAAAAATACGTACAAATAATTCACCATGCAGTTTACAAATAAATTGCTAACACGGTGATCTTACCGGGAATTACGGTGAGGTGGGACATAAATATCGTATTATGATATTATGAAGAGTTTTGTAAAGTAAATAGAAAAAAGACTATTTCAACTAGTCGGTGTGTTGGCAAATAAAGGGCAAAAATTTAAGATCGCTGCCAAAAGAACAAAAAGAAAAGTCAGGAGAATTTTTTTTCCCCACAGGGAGCACTATCAGGACATGGAATACCCTACCAGAAACAGTGATGCAAGCAGAATCCACAACAGCTTTTAAAAGGAAAGTGGATAGACATTTGGAAAAGTAAAAAATAAAAGGGTATAGGAAAAGGGCAGAGGAATGGGTGTAAATGGAAAGCTCTTTCAGAAAACTGGCACAAGCACAATGGGCCGGATGGTCTCTTTCTGTGCTGTAAAATTCAATGATTCCATAATCATTTAAAATCCAATGCAACAAAAAAATGTTGTGTGCATGCTATTATAGCTGTTAAAGTACTTTTATATAGGTGAGCTTAACTTTCCTGTTTATTGGCAGTGGCATAGATTCTACTGTAACGTTTGCTGTTCAGTGAGGGATCTTCCGTGGCATGCAGGATAATAGGATGCAGCTGTAAGAGCTCAAAGTGAGAAAGTCCTCTCTTTCCTGTTTATTTGAAAAACACAATCCTGTATAAACCATATCTCATGGTTATTACATCAACAGCTGAACCGGCATGGACTAGGATATAAGTGTCCAAGCTTTTTGTCTTTCTGGGCACCTAAGGTGCATAACATGGAGCTTTACAGGCAACATAGAAAATTTTCATCAACATTTCCACTAATTTACATACCTCTCAAGCTCTGGATATTAAAAGAACTGGGTTTTGTTATTTAAGATATATCCACCAATGAGACAACAGTATTAAGAACAGCCCTTTCCAAACCTCCAGGCCTCCAAAAGTGAAACAGAACAATCTAGCAAGTAAGAAATAACAAGGCCATAAGAAAAGCAAACCAAGCACTAGGGTTTATTTCTAGAGGGATAGAATTGAAAAGTAGTGAAGTTATGCTAAACTTGCATCGAACCTCAGTCAGTTGGAGTACTCTGTGCAATTCTGGTCGCCATATTATAAAACAGGTATAGAGGCACTGGAGAGGGTGCAGAGAAAATTTACATGGATGATACCAGAAATGTTAGGGTACATCGATCAGGAAAGGATGGACAGGCTGGGTCTCTTTTCTCTTGAAACGAGAAGGCTGAGGGGTGACCTAATAGAGGTCTTAAAAATCATGAAAGGTTTTGATAGAGTGGATACAGAGAGAATGTTTCCACTTGTGGGGAAGAGCAAAACTAGAGGCCATCAATATAAGATAGTCACCAAGAAATTCAATAGGGAATTCAGAAGAAACTTCTTTACCCAGAGTGTTGAGAATGTGGAACTCACTATCACAGGGAGTGGTTGAAGCGAATAGTATAGACGCATTTAAGGGGCAGTTAGATAAGTATATGAGGGAGAAGGAAATAGAGAGTTATGCTGATAGGATTAGATGAGGAAACACGGGAGGAGGCTCGAGTGGAGCATAAACACCGGCATAAACTGGTTGGGCCGAATGGCCTGTTTCTGTGCTGTATATCCTATGTAATCCTATGTAAAATACAAGTACAATAAATATTGAGTTGGTTGGGCTTTGTGGACCAAATTCTCAAAGCTTACAGGTCATACATAGAAACACTGAAGCGAAAGGAAGACAGCTATTTTTAAACCAACGCTACATTATTGATAGAATCTGCCCTGTAGCTGCAAAATGCTGGTATAACATTAAGTTTATATAGCTTTAATTTTGTTTGGGGAGGGACTATACAGAGTGCTGGTCAGACAGAGCAAGAGGTTAACTGAAGAAAGAGTAGGGCCTATTAGCGAACAAAAAGGAAGCTTGTGTGTGGAGGTGGAAGATGTGGGTATAGTTCTTAATGAATACTTTGCGTCTGTCTTCACAAAAGAGAGGGACGATGCAGACATTGTAGTTAAGGAGGAGTGTGAAATATTAGATGAGATAAACATAGTGAAAGAGGAAGCATAAAGGGGTTTAGCATTTTTGAAAGTAGATAAATCGCAAGGCCCGGATGAAATGTATCCCAGGCTGTTAAGAGAAGCAAGTGAGGAAGTAGCTGAGACTCTGGCCATCATTTTTAAATCCTCTCTGGCTACAGGTGTGGTGCGGAGGACTGCTAACATTGTACTGTTGTTCAAAAAGGGAGAAAGGGATAGACTGAGTAATTACAGGCCAGTCAGCCTAACCTCGGTGGTGGACAAATTGTTGGAAAAAATTCTGAGGGACAGTATTAATCGTCAGTTCGAAAGGCACGGATTAATTAAGGACAGTCAGCATGGATTTGTTAAGAGAAGGTTGTGTCTGACTAACTTGATTTAATTTTTTGAGGCGGTAACAAGGAGGGTTGATATGGGTAGGGCGTTTGATGTAGTCTACATCGATTTCAGCAAGGCTTTTGACAAGGTCCCACATGACGGACTGGTCAGAAAAGTAAAAGCCCATGGGATCCAAGGGAAGTGGCTCGTTGGATCCAAATTTAGCTCAGTGGCAGGAAGCAAAGGATAATGGTCGACGGATGTTTTTGTGACTGGAAAGCTGTTTGCAGTGGGGTTCCGCAGGGCTCAGTACTGGGTCCCTTGCTTTTTGTGGTATACATCAATGATTTAGACTTCAATGAAGAGGGCATGATTAAGAAGTTTGCAGAGGATATAAAAATTGGTTGTGTAGTTGATAATGAGGAAGAAAGCTGTAGACAGCAGGAAGATATCAACAGTCTGGTCAGGTGAGCAGAAAAGTGGCAAATGGAATTCAATCCGGAGAAGTGTGAGGTAATGCATTTGGGGAGGTCTAACAAGGCAAGGGAATACACAATAAATGGTAGGATACTGAGAAGTGTAGGGGAACAGAGGGACCTTGGAGTGCATGTCCACAGATCCCTGAAGGTAGCAGGACAGGTACATAAGGTAGTTAAGAAGGCATACGGGATACTTTCCTTTATTAGCCGAGGTACAGAATATAAGAGCAGGGAAGTTATGCTTGAACTGTATAAAACACTAGTTAGGCCACAGCGAGATTACTGCGTACAGTTCTGGTCACCATATTACAGGAAAGATGTGATTGCACTTTTTTTATTCGTTCCTGGGATGTGGGCGTCGCTGGCAAGGCCAGCATTTATTGTCCATCCCTAATTGCCCTTCTCAAGGAGAAGGACAATTAGGGATGGGCAATAAATGCTGGCCTTGCCAGCGACGCCCACATCCCAGGAACGAATAAAAAAAAACGAGGGTGTGGTAACACAATACAGCTTCCTGTGACTCGAACTTTATTACATCACTTCCTGTGATTAGTCCAGGATAAATACTGGGCTGATCAGTTGGATCCTGGAGAGGCATAGAGTAAGACCTCTTTTGTATGTAGCACCTTTTTAGTTGATTAAAGCTTACTTTAAGTTCACCACGCGTAAGGCTCATTCTTACGACAATTTAATCAACTTTGAAAAACTTCGCACTCAAACTTTTTGGACGAACTCGGAACTAAGGATCCAGGGAATCACCCATCATGGAAAACATCCTTAAACCATCGCGTCTTGACTTGGACCCAAACACCCCAGCAGCCGGTAAGGTGTGGAAACACTGGTATCGCACGTTTGACAATTTTCTCGAATATTGCAAGGCTGATGATGACTCAAAATTGCGGATACTCATCAATTGTGTCACCCCGAATGTATTTCAGTATGTCGAGGAATGGGGCAGTTACGAGGAGGCAATTCGGACGCTTAAAAGACTATATACTAAGACACCGAATGAGGTCTATGCCAGACATCTACTAGCTACAGCCCAACAAGGGCCGGAGGAATCCATTGATAAATTCCTCCAAGAGCTTCGCAGACTTAGTATGGACTGTAACTTTCAGGCGGCCTCAGCTGAGCTGTACCGTGAAGAAATGATCCGTGATGCTTTCATCTGCGGGCTTGCCTCCCCATTTATACGCCAGCGTCTACTGGAAAGTAAGACACTTGAGCTTCAGAGAGCTTCTGACATGGCTTGCTCTCTAGATCTGGCAAAAAGAAATGCAGACCTTTATACAGTGCCCAGACCTCGGTCTGCTGCCTTAACTACAGTCAGGCAATTTAAGAGGCCACAGGTGAACTCTATTAGGGAGGACTTTATCCCTGACGATCAATCTGATGACTTCACTGATGAAGAGGATGATGACCCCACTGTGGCAGCCTCTTGGCAATCTAAGAAATGCTTCTTTTGTGGTGATGAGTTTCACCCTCGGAAATTCTGCCCTGCTCGCAATGCGTTTTGCAGTCATTGCAACAAAAAGGGTCATTTTGCAAAGGTTTGCCTATCAAGAGCCTCTACGAGGGCTTATCAAGCTAAGTCCTACCGAACTGCCCCGGTAAGGGCCTATCAAGATGTTCCGGCTAAAATCTATCGTGCTTCCTCTCAGGTTTTCTCTCGAAGAAACACACCTAGAGTTTCAGCCACTCTTTGTGCAACGACACCAATTACAGCTGCTTGTCCTCAGAACCTATTCCATGCAGCTACAAAAGCATCAATTAATGGACATACTTTAGATGCCTTAATTGACTCAGGTTGCACTGATAGTTTCATTAGGGAACAGATTGTTGCAGAGTTAAAGCTACATGTTTTCCCATCGGACCAGGCAATTGCGATGGCTCAGTCATCACTTAATACCAGAATTTCTGGCTTTTGTATGGTTGAAATAACACTTAATGGTCACAGGTATCCCTCCACCCGGCTTTCGGTGCTCAAGGACTTATGTAGTGATCTTATCTTAGGGCTAGATTTTCAAAAGCAGCATAAGAAGCTCACCATTGAGTTCGGCGGATCCAAACCTGAACTCACTATTTCTAATATACGACCTCGATTACCGTTCTGTGCATTGTCAGCAGCTTCACTGGATGAACCCTCACTGTTTACCAGTATCCCTCCTCGATGCAAACCGATTATAACAAAGTCACGACGTTTCAGTCAGGAAGACCAGTCTTTTATTGCGGCTGAGATTTCTCGGCTTTTAGCAGAGGATATCATCGAGCCTTGTTCGTCGCCATGGCGCGCCCAGGTCGTTATTGTTAAGAACCCTCTACAACCTCACAAGAAACGGCTGTGCATTGACTATTCACAGACCATCAATCAATATACGGACTTGGACGCATACCCATTGCCGCGCATCGATGATATGGTTAATAAACTGGCTGAGTACACGGTGTTCTCAACATATGATCTGAAAAGTGCCTATCATCAGGTACCCTTGAAGGTCTCAGACAAGCAGTATACGGCCTTTGAAGCCAATGGACGGCTGTATCAATTTCATCGCCTCCCCTTTGGGGTCACTAATGGAGTGGCTGTCTTCCAGCGAGCAATGGATGACCTGGTCAAACAGGAAGACTTAAAGGATACGTTTCCTTATCTGGACAATATTACTGTCGCAGGTCGCAATCAGCGGGAACATGACGCCAATCTCCAACGATTTTGGGATGCACTCCAGCACCGTAATTTGACATTAAATGCGGCTAAATCCATTGAGTCACAACCAACCATCAACATCCTTGGCTATTGTGTGGGCAATGGCATCATTAAACCTGACCCTGAAAGGCTTCGCCCACTCCAAGAACTCCCGCCACCTAAGAATCCGGCCTCCTTGCGCCGGGCCCTCGGCCTGTTTGCATACTATGCTAAATGGATTCCTAACTTCTCGGACCGAATCCAACCTCTACTGAAGGCCAGCACATTCCCACTAGACACAGCGGCTGTTGCAGCCTTTAACCTCCTGAAAAAACAGTTGGAGAAAGCGGCTCTTCACTCCATCGATGAGAGTCTTCCTTTTGTTGTTGAGTGTGATGCCTCGGAGGTGGCGATCTCGGCCACTCTGAATCAGGAAGGTCGTCCGGTGGCATTTTTGTCCAGGACTTTTCAAGGGGCTGAGCTACATTATCCTCCAGTCGAGAAAGAAGCTACAGCCATCATAGAGGCAGTACGGAAGTGGACT
This sequence comes from Squalus acanthias, assembly GCA_030390025.1. Classification (NCBI taxonomy): domain Eukaryota; kingdom Metazoa; phylum Chordata; class Chondrichthyes; order Squaliformes; family Squalidae; genus Squalus; species Squalus acanthias. The sequence continues at coordinate 81,011,281 of CM059435.1, read as the reverse complement.
CATCTCCTAGCTCGCCAGCACTTTACCTTAATCACCGACCAGCGATCGGTCGCCTTCATGCTCGATAATGGAAAACGGACCAAAATTAAAAATAATAAAATCCAGCTTTGGCGGCTGGAATTGGCCTCTTTTGGTTACACCATCCACTATCGACCTGGCAAGGAGAATGTGGCTCCGGATACCCTCACACGAGCATTCTGCTCCGCCATGGCACCCTCTACGCTCGTAGACATCCATGATGGGTTGTGTCATCCGGGCGTTACTCGCATGCTACACTTCGTGCGGTCCCGAAATCTCCCATTCTCTACCGGGGATGTAAAGAAGATGTGCTCGGACTGCAGAGTCTGTGCGGAATTGAAACCTCAGTTTTTCCGCCCCTCGGGTGGTATACTCATACATGCGACCCAGCCAATGCAACGGCTTAGCATCGATTTTAAGGGGCCGTTGCCCTCTTCAACTCGCAACACTTATCTATTGACCATGGTCGATGAGTATTCCCGTTTTCCATTTGCCTTTCCCTGCCCCAATATGCTGACGACCACGGTTATCAGCTGCCTTGAGCAGGTATTTGCTTTCTGTGGCATGGCATCCTATGTTCATTCGGATCGGGGCCCTTCTTTTATGTCAGGAGAACTCAAGGCCTATCTCTCGGAACGGGGTATTGCTGCCAGCAGAACGACGCCTTCTCATCCGGTCGGGAATGGGCAAGTCGAGCGTTTTAACGCTATCATCTGGAATGCGGTACGTCTGGCTTTGAGATCTCGGGGCCTACCCAACCAGCAATGGGAAGCAGTACTTCCAGATGCATTACACTCCACACGGTCCCTCCTTTCGACCGCCACAAATACGACGCCTCATGAACGGTTCTTCCGATTTCAGCGTCGCTCATCCTATGGGATATCTCTCCCGTCGTGGCTGACTGCACCGGGACCAGTGCTACTCCGAAGATATGTCCGGACGTCTAAGAATGACCCCCTGGTAGATGAGGTTGAGCTCACTGACGTCAACCCTACCTACGCCTATATTCGGTATCCTGACGGTCGGGAATCTACCGTGTCATTGCGGGATCTGGCTCCCTGCCCGCCGAAACATAGAGGGACACCAGGGGATGATATTGTACCAGGCACATCTCTGGGCTCGCCAGGTGCCTCTCATCACGATCTGGATCTGACGCCGGCTGGTACCTCACTCCAGCGTGCCGACCTGGGGCAGACTGACTATGAGCCCGTCGGGGCTCGCACGCGCAGCCACGATCCACCCCGTACCGTACGCTCGGAAACGGATCTGCCACAGCCCTGCCCGACACCCGTTCGGGCACCAGTACACAGTCAGGATCGTCCTGACCCCTCACAGAGCGGGCTGGATCACTCGGACTCTGGTCCACGGCCCGCGGCGGGTAAACGGGCTAGGGGCCCTCTACCGCTACGAGAACCCAAACGGGTGCGGCTCTCCCTCGTCCAGCGGCTACGAAATGGAGGGAGAATGTGGTAACACAATACAGCTTCCTGTGACTCGAACTTCATCCCGGCCTCCTAATCTTTTGGGGGGGGGAGAATGTGGTAACACAATACAGCTTCCTGTGACTCGAACTTTATTACATCACTTCCTGTGATTAGTCCAGGATAAATACTGGGCTGATCAGTTGGATCCTGGAGAGGCATAGAGTAAGACCTCTTTTGTATGTAGCACCTTTTTAGTTGATTAAAGCTTACTTTAAGTTCACCACGCGTAAGGCTCATTCTTACGACAGAGGGTACAGTGGAGATTTACGAGGATGTTGCCAGGGCTGGAAAATTTTAGCATACAATGTTGCCAAGATTGGTGAGAGGCCAGAGGAATGGGAAATTTTTAAAAACAGCAAAGGATGACTAAAAATATAATAGAGAGAGATGATGAATGATGAGAGTAAACTGCAAGAAATATTAAAACAGAAAGTAAGAGCTTCTACAGGTACATAAAAAGGAAGAGATCAGCTAAAGTAAACATTGGTCCCTTAGAGGATGAGAATGGGGAATTAATAATGGGGAATGGGGAAATGGCAGAGACTCTGAACAAATATTTTGTATCTGTCTTGACGGTAGAAGACACTAACAACATCCCAATAATGGATAATCAAGGGGCCACAGGAAGGGGGGAACTAAAGACAATCACTAAAAAGTACTTGGTAAAATAATGGGACTAAAAGACGACAAGTCCCCTGGACCAGATGGCCTGCAACCCAGGGTCTTAAAAGAAGTGGCTGCAGAGATAGTGGATGCATTGGTTGCAATATACCAAAATTCCCTGGACTCTGGAGAGGTTGAGAGGTCGCACAACACCAGGTTATAGTCCAACAGTTTTATTTGAAATCCCAAGCTTTCGGAGCTATCGATTGCCCCTTCCTCTGGAGAGGTACCAGCGGATTGGAAACCCGCAAATGTAACACCCCTATTTAAGAAAGGAGGGAGACAGAAAGCAGGAAACTATAGACCAGTTAGCCTAACATCTGTCGTTGGGAAAATGCTGGAGTCCTTCATTAAGGAAGCAGTAGCAGGGCATTTGGAAAATCATAATGCAGTCAAGCAGAGTCAGCATGGTTTTATGAAAGGGAAATCATGTTTAACAAATTTGCTGGAGTTCTTTGAGGATGTAACAAGCAGAGTGGACAAGGGTGATCCAGTGGATGTGGTGTATTTGGATTTCCAGAAGGCATTCGATAAGGTGCCACATAAAAGGTTACTGCATAAGATAAGAGCTCACAGAGTTGGGGTTAATATATTAGCATGGATAGAGAATTGGTTAACTAACAGAAAGCAGAGAGTCGGGATAAATGGATCATTTTCCGGTTGGCAAACGGTAACTAGTGGGGTGCCACAGGGATCGGTGCTGGGGCATCAACTATTTACAATCTACATTAATGACTTGGATGAAGGGACCGAGTGTAATGTAGCCAAGTTTGCGGATGATACAAAGATGGGTGGGAAAGCAAGTTGTGCAAAGGACTCAAAGAATCTGCAAAGGGATATAGACAGGCTAAGTGAGTGGGCAAACATTTTTGGCAGATGGAGTATAATGTGGGAAAGTGCGAGGTTATCCACTTTGGCAGGAAAAATAAAAAAGCAAATTATTATTTAAATAGAGAGAGATTACAAAATGCTACAGTTCAGAGGGACCTGGGGGGTCCTTGTGCATGAAACACAAAAAGTTAGCATGCAGGTACAGCAAGTAATCAAAAAGGCAAATGGAATATTGGCCTTTATTGCAAGGGGGTTGGAGTATAAAAGCAGGGAAGTCCTGCTACAACTATACAGGGTATTGGTGAGACCACACCTTGAGTACTGCGTACAGTTTTGGTCTCCTTATTTAAGGAAGGATATACTTGCATTGGAGGCAGTTCAGAGACGATTCACTAGGTTCATTGCAGAGATGAGGGGGTTGACTTAAACATAGAAACATAGAATCTAGGAGCAGGAGTAGGCCATTCGGCCCGTCGAGCCTGCTCCGCCATTCAATACGATCATGGCTGATCATCCAAATCCAGTGCCCTGTCCCTGCTTTAATCCCCACAGTACACATATCCCACCCTACCCCCGTAACCCCACGTATTTAATTCCCCCTAACATATCCCATCCTATCTCCATAACCCCACATATTTAATCCCCCCTAACACTAAGGGTCAATTTATCATAGCCAAATCAACCTAACCCACACATTTTTGGACTTATGAAGAAAGGTTGAGCCTATACTCATTGGAATTTAGAAGAATGAGAGGTGAATTTATTGAAACATATAAGATACTGAGGGGGCTCGACAAGGTAGATGCAGAGAGGATGTTTCCCCTCGTGGGGAAATCTACAACTCGGGGGCATAGTTTCAGAATAAAGGGTTGCCCTTTTAGAACTGAGATGAGGAGGAATTTCTTCTCTCAGAGGGTCGTAAATCTGTGGAATTCTCTGCCCCAGAGAGCCGTGGAGGCTGGGTCATTAAATACATTTAAGGTGGAGATAGACAGATTTTTGCAAGATAAGGGAGTGAAGGGTTATGGGGAGCGGGCAGGGAAGTGGCTTTGAGCCCAAGATCAGCCATGATCTTACTGAATGGCGGAGCAGGCTCGAGGGACCAAGTGGCCTATTCCTGCTCCTATTTCTTATGTTCTTATGAGGAAAGATTGGATAGGCTGGGGTTGATTTCTTTGGAACAGAGGAGGCTGAGGGGAGACTTGATTGAGGTGTATAAAATTATGAGGGGCCTAGATAGAGTGGATAGGAAGGATCTACTTCCCCTCTTTTTCGGCTGGCACAGACATGATGGCCATAATTTTCCCCTAAAAAAACAGGTGTGTTTGGAGCGTGGGGGCAGTCAAATCGTTAAAAATGGGATTCCCGACCTGATACCGTCTCTAACCCACCCACTTCCAGTTTTGCCGGGGGCGGGCAGCCAACCCGTTGCCAGAGGGCATTATCTTAAGGTACATATTGTAATGAGGCTGGAAACCTCTTTTTCCCCCCTCCATTTTGAATTTAACTGCCTGTGGACAGGTTTCACACAATTCATGAAACCCGGCAGTTAAACCGAGGCGGGGACTGCTGCATCCAGGAGGTAAGTGGCTTTCTACCTACCTCCTGGATCCTGGATCCCGACCATACCCACCCACCCCACGAACAGAGACCCCCTCACGAGGCCTCCGATTAACCTCCACAGGCCTCCCCCCCACCACCGATGATGCTGAGGCCGGCCGGCCGGCCCTGATCCTCTCTTCCCTCAGTGCCCGATCTCCCCAATCCACAGCCAACCACCCCACAGCCGATCCTCGGCTGACTACTCCCTCCCCTCCCCCACCACCCCGAGATCCCTGGTGCCGACCCCCCTCCCCCGATCCCCACACACATCTGCAGGTCGACCCGCCCGCAGCCAGACAGCCACTCAATCTGGCTGGCTGGGGGCGGGAATCCGATGCCTCACATGCAAATCAGGCCCTGCCGTTAGTCGGCAGGGCCTGCGGGAAACCCAGCCTCCCGGGTTTCCCGCCTGCCTTGGAGGCACCCCGCCCCCAACCCGCCTCCCTGGAGAAAATTCCGGCCGATGGGTCGAATGGCCTCCTTCTGTGTCGTAAATTTCTATGATTCTGTGACCTCATTCGGAAGTGTTCAGTACTGGACACCCCACTTTAGGAAGAATATACTGGCCTTAGAGAAAATCTTTACTGGCAAGGTATCAGCATGACTTGTCATGATGTATTAGCTTCCACGTACTTTCATGATATGTACACTGCAAATGTTACGAGACCCTGTTTTAAATAAAAAACACCAGCTTCTTTGTGACATCTTTACACAATTATGTTTGTGTAGTACAGTCTCAATTGTCACTTCTGGTAACAACTTTTGCAATACTCTAAGCTATCATTTGACTCGAGAGAGTGCACAGCAAAAGTTGTAGCATTTGCAGCTACATTTCCACATTACCTTTGTGTCTATCCTCATATTTCATTTTGGATGATTTGTAGTTTACGCATAGTGGAAGCAAGGATGCTGGCTAGGAGAGCGTGGAAAAGTCCAACTGTGAGGTAGATTAGAGTTTTGGCAACACAGGGGGAGATGTTTTGGAGATGAAAGAAAGTGCTCAGTTTCCTGATATGTGCTCCTGGTGGGTGAGGTCCCTTGCATACATAAAATCAGCCCTATAAAAATCAGTACAGCTTCTCCGTGACTGTGGTTCCCTGCTGGGAGAATTTAATCGCCAAATCAGCTCTTGTATATCTTAATACCTTATATTCCAATTATTTCCACAAAACAAATTAAAAGATACACAAACTTTGTTATACTAGCTTCACTGTGCAGCTACAAAGTAGACTGTACTAACTATATGGCTTTTGTGTTTAAAAATAATTCTGTTTTTCCTGTCAACCTGGGGAACATCAATCAAACTCTCTACCTCCTATCTCCTGACCAGCTTCCTATCCATGCCATGGAGCTATCTTTAATTCTAACCACATAAATTTTAGCAATCTCTGTGCAGAACCTTATCAAATGCCTTCTGAAAATCCATGTTTACAACAGTCATTAATCCTCTATTCACCACCTCAAAGACTGTTAAGTTAGTTGAACAAGATCTAACTTTCACAAAACCATGCTAACTCTTCCAAATCAAGTATTCACTTAATTTGTCCCTGATGATGAACTCTACAAAATTTACCATGACTGATGTTGAACTCAGTGGCCTGTCATTACTTAATTTATTACTTCTTCCTTTTTTGAATAAAGGTGTGATATTTGCCAGTTCTGATGAAAGGTCATCAACCTGAAACATTACCTCTGTTTCTCTCTCCACAGATGCTGTCTGGCCTACTGAGTGTTTCCAGCACTTTCTATTTTTATTTCAGATTTTCAGCATCAGCAGTATTTTGCTTTTGTGTAACATTTGCCACCTTCTAATCCTCCAGTACTATCCCTGCATCAGTGAGTGTTGAAATAATGCACTGCCAATTAGGAAAATGTCTAGATCTGGCTTAATCCCATTAATTTTTCCATTACAATTTTTCTGTTTACATCATTCCCTGTAAATTCTCCCCATCACTAATTTCTAATCTTCCTGTGCCTCCTTCCCTACTGTTAAACAGAGGCAGAATATTAATCTGAAGTTGCACCATGTGTACCTCTACTAATTTCATACCTGAATCAGTTTTACTGGGTCTACCTCTTCCTTTACAATGCACATTTTCTTGATGTAGTTATGAAAATGTTTGCTGTTTTTTATACTTCCTTTGTCGTATTTTATTCTTGATCTACTTTTGTTGCTTTCTGTAAACCTCCCAGTCCTCATTCTTGCCAATATTCCTCACCCTTGCATAATCTTTCTCTTTTTGTTTAATATGATCCTAGCCATTCTTGTAAACAATAGCTGCATCACTCCAGAAGTACCTTTCAGGTGTATATACTTGTTTGAAAATCCACTAATTATCTCTTGAATAGATTCCATTGTTGGTCTGTAGATTTACCAATGAATGATTTCTCCCACTCTAGTCTAGCCAATTCCTCATATACTCAAAGTTAGTTTATTTTAAATCCAACACCTTAAAAGCATGAACATTTACAGCACAGAAGGAGGTAACTTTTGTCTCTGCCAGCTGTTTGCTCGAGCAATCCAAAACTCAGCTCAGTGGCAGCATTCTTGCCTCTAAGTCAGAAGGTGTGGATTCAAGCCCCACCTGGACACTTGAGCACATAATCTAAGTTGACACTTCAGTGTTGCAGGACCAGAGGTGCCGTCTTTCAGATGAGATGTCAAACCGAGGCCCCATCTGCCTTGGAAGGTGGACGTAAAAGATCCCATGGCACTATGCAAAGAACAGCAGGGGAGCTATCCTGGTGTCCTTGCCAACATTTACTCCTTGCAGTTGTTTCTGCCTCAACCATTTCCTGTGGCAAAGCATTCCATGCTCCAACAATTGTCTGAGCATTTTTCTCCTCTCTCTCTTCACTATCATAGTGACAATTTTAAATTGTGCCCCCTTGCCATTAACTCTCCAACCAGAGGAAATAGTCTTTCCATATTCATCCTATCAAAACTCTTCAGAATTTAGAAAATAAATCCTCAACTGAATTTTCTCTTAGCCTTCTCTGCTCCAGTGGAAATTGTCCTGGTATCTCAAGTCTTTCTTCAAGTTAATTTCCCACCCCTGCTATCATCCTGGTGAATCTATGCTGTATATGCTCCATGGCTTTCATGTCCTTTTTATAATGGGGTACCCAAAACTGCACACAGTCTCTAACTGTGGGCTAACCACTGCCTTGTATAAATGTATTACTTTTATACTCCTATACTTTACACCTCTATTTATAAAACCAAATTGCTACTGGCCTTTTTTATAGCTTTATCTACCTGCACTTGTCCTTTCATGGAATTATATATTTGAACCCCTAAGTCTCTCTGTTCAACCACATCATTCAGAACAGCCCATTCCTCGTTTTCTTCCCAAAATGTACTACTCTACATAAAATTGCATCCACCACTGGTCTGCTCATTCCGCTAAACTGTCTACGTCTTCCTTAAGTCTTTAACTGTCCTCCTCGCCTGCCTTCTTTTGTGTCATCAACAAATTTCTATATCATGCCGGCTCTGCTCAAATCAGAATCATCTATATATAACCAAGAACAAAACTGGAACCAGCTCTGACTCCTGGGGTACACCATTTCCAAACCTTCTACAACAACAACAACTTGTATTTATATAGCGCCTTTAACGTTGTAAAACGTCCCAAAGCGCTGCACAGGAGTATTTTAAGACAAAAAATTTGACACCGATCCACATAAGGATAAATTAGGGCAGGTGACCAAAAGCTTGGTCAAAGAGGTAAGTTTTAAGGAGCGTCTTGAAGGAGGAAAGAGAGGTAGTTTGCGGAGAGGTTTAGGCAGGGAATTCCAGAGCTTAGGGCCTAGGCAACAGAAGGCACGGCCACCAATGGTTGAGCGATTATAATCAGGAATCCTCAAGAGGGCAGAATTTGAGGAGTGCAGATATCTCGGGGGGTTGTGGGACTGAAGGAGATTACAGAGATGGGAAGGGACGAGGCCATAGAGGGATTTGAAAACAAGGATGAGAATTTTGAAATCGAGGCGCTGCTTAACCGGGAGCCAATGTAGGTCAGCGAGCATAGGGGTGATGGGCGAACAGGACTTGGTGCGAGTTAGGACACGGGCAGCCGTGAGCAATATGAGCCGTCTACAATATGAGCAACACCCTGTAACTCTAATCCTGTTTCCTGTCAACCAACTGTCTATCCACACTGTTGCATTTGCTCATAGCATACATGAATTTTTGTAACAAGCTTCCCGTGAGACACCTACTAAATGCCTTCTGAAATTCCATTATTACCACATCTAACCACAATCAATTTATCTATCCAATTAGCCACTTCTCAAAAAACTATTAACTTTGGCAAACATAACTTGCTTTTAACAAAGTCTGTGCTGGCTACAAGAGTTTGTCCACAAACTTCTCAGATATATTTTCACTTCTATTATCATTTGTAAAAACAGATGCAAAATATCTATTTAATATCTCCAACATACTGTCACCCTCCAGAACCAGATTTCTCCTTTCATCCTTGGGCAGTCCTACCTTCTCTCTTACTTTTTTCCCCTCCACCTTTTAATATGCCATGTTAAAAATATTTACTATTTCCTTTTATATTATCAGATCACCTTTTTTTTTATATTCCCTCTTAGCCCTTCTAATTTGCCTTTCACCTTACCACTTTATATTCTATATGATTGTCCTTATATTGTTTGCTCTAATTTATCATGTGCCTCCCTTTTAAATTCCAATTTAGTTTCCATCTCTATTTATCTATGGAAGTCTTATTTTTTGACGCACCCTCTTTTCGTCCTATAGGCATATATCGATTTTGTACTCTTATCAGTGGTGGAGCCAGTGGTGGGGTTGGAGGGGTTAAGACCGCACCCCCCCAATCATGGAGGTCAGCCAACATGGTAAGAGAGGACGTAGTCATGGCTGTGGTGTGCATGCAGCCGCAAAGCATTCGCTCTCCGGTGTGCCTCCATTTAGAAATGGAGCCGGAGACATATTGGAGGAGGAGGCAGAGGGGTGGAGCTGCTCACAGAGGACAATTCTTATAGACAAAGTCAGGCAAATACAGACTTCGACTCATCCCATCCTTAAACCCAAGCTCTGGCCCCTGTACTATATCCACCTCATATTTGAGGATTTTTCACTGCTGCTCATTCACCCTATATGCTAACTTTTCTACCCAGTTAATTTGGGGCTGATCCCTTTTTATCTCACTGAACTTTGCATTTTTTTTCAGACCAGCACCCATTAACTCCTCATTATCTTTCTCAATGTTTATTTTACATTGAATCTAATTTTGTTGTGGTTGCTATTTCCAATTGTTCTTCTATTTTCACATCACCTATTTGCCCCACTATATTTCCTAAAACTCAATAACATAAGAGATAGGAGCAGGAATAGGCCATTTGGCCCTTCGAGCCTGCTCTGCCATTCAGCTATTTGTTTCTTATTGAACTACAAACCTACTGATCAAGGAAGCTGTCCTGGTATATTCTAAAAAGTGCTCCCCATTTCATCACCTGCTGTATCTTAATCTCAATATCTTAGGATAATTAAAATCATCCAATATTTTTGCCCTGTTGTTGTTATATGTCCCTTTGAACTGTCCATAAAATGGGCTGAATGGACCCTTTCTGTGCTGTAAACTTCTATGGTTTGAAGGTCTACAAATACTGCCTTTTGGTTCAGCTCCACTGTTTGGTGGCCTGTGGTGCAAACTGAGAAGTGTACCATTTCCCTCCCTTGCTTTAATTGTATCAATATGGATTAATAACCCTCAGAACATCCTTATGCTCTATTGCTGTGATGGAATCCTTTATTATTTCTTCCAACCAACTGCCTTTTTGCATCGCCATCTCTCCTGAAAATATACACATGAATATTAAGTTTCCAGTCTTGTCCAAACCAAAGCTACATCTGTGTTACAGCTACTATATCATAGTCCTCCGTGGTTATTAATGCTTCTAACTCTCTAATTCTATTTTGAATTATTTTTGTTTCCACATACATTCTGAACATTTCAAAATAATTCTGGATGTACCCAACAATTATCTTCCATGTAAACAATGCATTTCCTTCATAACCAATTTAATGGCCCGGAATGTGCGGTCAGCCACGAACGAACAGCGCTCGCCGTTCATTGCACTTACACTTGCCCCCAGACTTTTTGCGGGTGTTTGCATTCAAGAGTCAAAACAGTGCGGCGCCCTCTACAGGGGATCTGGGACCTGTGTGAACAGGGAAAGCAACGGAGGCTGGAATTTTACCTACCTCGGCGGGACCGGTGCGGGCGGTGTCCGTGGCAGGTCGTGACCCCACTTGCTGGCTCCATCCCGCTGTTGAAAATGAACTTATCTTAATGGGGCCTATTAAGCCCACCCAGCACGTTACCCGGCCCAATGAGATGGAGCGGGTCCGGTGACGTCATTCATGACACATTTTCAGCTGGGATCTTTAAAGGGTCCATGGCCACATTACATTTGAAGTTTAATCTAACATAGTGCTGTCAGTGCACTTCAGCATTGGAGTGCTGCAAACACTGACAAATCACTGCACAGAGGTAGAGGGCTGCACCCAGGTTCTCCAATGACTCCCTCCATATGCTTATGGAGGGAGTCAGAGCATGCAGGGAGGCCCTCTTCCCTTCTGATGGGTGGAAGAGACCTCCCCAGGAGACCAACACAGCCTGGTTGCACATTGCAGAGGAGGTCACAAGCAGGGATACGGTCAGGAGGACCTGGGTGCAGTTCTGCAAACGTCACAATGATCTCAGTCGATCACAAAGCATTAGTACAAAGCCACAATCAACCTCATCCTGCTGTGCCTCTCATCACATCCCCATCACTCTGCCTTCCCTACCCTACTCCCGCACATCCTTACTCACACCAACATGCCTTGCACCTCCACCCATCCCACTCTCTATCTACATTATCACATCCCCATCTCACTAGCCACCCCTCACCCTAGTGCAATCATACCAACTAACAACACACAAGGGTAGCCACTTGTGTGTTTTAGCCAATGTTTATGTAACGACATATTTTAATCTATGTAACGGAGTGTCATGAGTATTTTGTTGCTGCAAGTTAATTGGTCAGTAGTAAACACATGACCTGATGGTCCAGACCTGACTCTGCAGCACTGAGTCCTAGCCTCTCCCTTCCCTTTCAGTCAAGGCCTGACTGTGCTCTTTACTGAACTGGACATCCAGACAAAAATATATTTTGCTCCTTTTTAGCAGGAATCTGGGTACATTTTGGCAATGACAAGTGCACTTATGGGGAATTAAATGTCTACTCGACTGGTTTTGCACAAATCTGTCATTTTATTTTGAAGTACTTTATTTCTTTTCTGCAAATAGGTCTCTGTAACAACACACAATTTACAGGCATTTGGGTGGACATTTGACCTGGTTCTAGGATTCTGTTAATGTCAGCTTCCTCTGTGGGGAAGTACTTTTTTGGCACTTGGTTTTTCCTCACAGTGACAGCGCTAAGATTGGAGACTTATCATTGTGAGGCAATTCAAATTGGAATATCACCATTACAATACTACTCCAATACAATGAATCACTTCTCTTTGCTTTTTAAAATATTGTCTCAGCAAGTTTGAAATGTCACACATTTCAGCAGTTATCCAGAAACTTTCCAAAATTCAGCCACTGCACAAAAGCACTTTGATGTTTGAGAATAGAGCCCTTCCGGTTAAACTCTGAAAAGCTGAACTGGCTATAACTGAATTACAGGTTCCAAATAAACTGTTGCTCGTTATTTAATGGAAATATGATCAATACTCCCAAGTATCCCCATGTGAGCAGAGAAGGTGGGGGAAATCATTTTAAAAGTGTTTGTAATACTGAGAAGAAATGTGCAGAGTGAAATGGAAGTACTGTAAGAGAAAATAACAGAATGCACACTACAATGTAAAAAAAAAGGTGTATTAATTGAAAAAAGTTGCATATATAATTAATTCCCAAGTGAATTCTTCAATCTGACCCATCGTTTTGAGCTGCTAGAATGTTCAACAAGGTACCCATGCGGTTTGAGTGTTAGGGGTCTTTCTAAGGTTTCCCAGTTTTTTTTTCTTCAGGGAGAGTGAACAGTACTGAGGCAGTGCTGCACCATTGAAGCTGCTTTCTTTTCCATGACATATTAAACCAAGGCCTCACCTGCCTGTTCAAGTGGACAAATTCCATGGCACTAGTTAAAGAAGGGCAGGATGTTCCTCTGATGTCCTAATCAGCATTTATCTCTCAACCAACACTACCAAAACAGATAACAGGTCATTAACTCATTTGCTGTTTGTCAGATCTCGCTGTACGCAAATTAGTGGCTGTATTTCTCTATATATCAACAGTGACTACACTTCAATAGAAATTCATTGGCTAGGAAGCAGTTTTGATATCCTGAGGATATGAAAAAATAAGCTGCTGATGAAATTTAATTGTAATCCAATGAAGTAACCTCAAGCTCAAAAACCATTTATAAGAGGCTTGTGCAAGTCTGATCATGTCCATTTGTGAAAAGAACCAATGCACGACGAAAGAAAACCAGACACACTCGCATAGCAGGTTTTCCTGTACATTCTCATTTCTGCAAAACATCGTAATGTCTGCTCAAAAGATGTTTTTTTATAAAGTTCAAAAGTCTGTACTACAGAGTAATAGGATTTGGATCAGCGGAAGCAATCTTCCACTTGCTAGATTCGCAGTCTTAGCTGTGCTGCCAAGAGAAGACAATATGTGGAGGACATGTACTTCCTTCTAGGGGGAAAAGAAAACCAGACAGAGTGTCAACCGAAGCTGCCCTTGCAATTTATGGACAACTGGTTTGAAAGCAGCAGTAAGAAATGGGAGATGCTGGCCCAGCCTTCTAGCCGTGGGGGAGCATAGGGCAACTCAAGCATCTGGAAGAGAAGAAAATACCTGAAGCAGGGATCCTCAATTGCTTTTCTTAATAAAGAAAAAATAAGCATAAAAATCTTGGAAATCATTTTTTATTTTGGGGATTACAGATTAACATTCAAGGATGGACAGTACTGTAACAAAACCCAATTTTGTTCTAGTGATGCAAGGGAATTAAAGAGATAGTGATTTTTGTTCAGCAAAGTAACATATCTAGATTTTCCAGCACAGTCCGCCTCATTTTAAGGCAATAATTGGATGGCTTGGAGTAAAAAATGTGTAGAAATGATTGGTAGTTGAAGCAACTGCAACCACTAGGGGTACTTCATTTAAATGTTAGTTTGGGCATTTCAATCCTGCACACCATTTCCCACTGTTCTGGAATGCAGGATATCAAACTTTAATCACACCCGTGTGATATCGGCATCCAGCATTGTTAGTCAGGAGGTCACGGAAAGTCATTGGCCCGTAATTTCCGATAGGAGGCTTCCTGCGTGCGGATGCCTCCTATCGGAAAAAAATCTGCAAACTTACCTGAGGGCTCCCGAGGTCCGGACACTTCCGCTCCTGGGCCTCTCCAAAGTCGAAATGCGCAGGGGCCTCGTATCCCAGGGGCGCGTGCAGTTCGCAAGCATCCCTGGGATCACGTGGGCCAGGCCAGCCAATAGGAGAAGGGAATCTCTCTTCCTACTTTTGACAGATAGACCTGTCAAATATATGAATGGAGATCACCCCAAAAACACAGTAAAACATTAAATAAATTTTTAAAAAACCATCACATTTATAAAATGAGTTAAAAGTACATTAAATTAAATATTTTAAACAAAAATTTAATTTGTTGAAAAAAATTAAAGTATTTTACAGGGCTAAAAATAAACTTACCTTTTTTAAAAGTATTTTTAAATTATAAATGAGTGGAAAAAAAAATTTTTAAACTTTTTTCCAACTCTTATGCTGCTGAAAGCAGGATGCCTGCTTTTACCAGGCGTAAGATTTCTAAGAGTTTTCTGTGGGCGGAGGTTCTCCAGAAAGCAGAACTCTCCGCCTGCAGAGGCCCTTCTCTAGGGCAGGCGTCTGATCTGTCATCTTGACCGATCGGAAATGCCGGTTTTCAGCGCATGCGCTTCGCATGCCTGAAACTGACATTTCCAATGTCCCTACGAGTGTGTATACAGCCCGTACACACCCATAGGCATCGGAAAATACGGGCCAAAGTAATATTGATAAATGTATTTCAGCCATGTCTTAACCATTCTTCTTCATTTGCTTTCGTTTTCTCCCCCCTGTTGGTATTTAGGTTCTCATAATCCTTTGTACCATTTGTTGTACATTATTTTCTGCCTCCAGCACCATTGCTAGCACCAACAAGTTTCTCAATGGGAAGGTGCGTGGGATGAATTGGAAGAATCATAGAACATGACCCTACATCCTATCTAATCGCTCCACCTTCTCTTCTTGTACCCTTAGTCCCACTATCATACACTTTCGTATTAACTAATATTAATTTGGTATCTCTGCCATTCCTTCATTGTCTATGAGAAGATTTCTTTTGTCATCTCTAATCAGCACTACACTTCACTCTTTTACTTTTGATGTGTTTATAAAATCCTTTATTATTTCCCTTTATAGTCTTGCTTAACACCCTCTCTTTGCCTTCCTAATTTTTTTCTTCCCCCTACATTGCTGGATTTTCTTTTGCATTATTAACCCTAGATTTGTCATATGTATAGTTTTTAAATCTTGTTTTCATTAAAATTTCTCTGCCGATCCCAGTAACCCAGCTTTTGTTGCACCCTGTTTAATTCTTGTCGGAATATGTCTAGTCGGTACTTCAATTATCTCCTGTTTTAACTTTCCCATTGTTTGTCCACTATCATTTTTGCCAATTTAACCTAATGAAATTAACTTTTTTTTTTTTACTGTTCCCTCTCCTTTTAAATTTTTATATTGAACTTAATTACATTATGGGCACTGTTTTCTAGATGTTCTACTACTCTTGCCTTACATACATACTGTTACATTTCCTAGAACTCGATCCAGCACTGCCTCCTTCCTTGTTGAGACTGAAAACATGTCAATCTACAAAGCAGTCCTGGATAACTTGTAGAAACCCCTCCCCTTCTTTGCCACTTGTGTTACTTTTACCCCAATCTATTCTGAAAATTTAACAGCAAGTATTATTATAGCTCTGTTGTTTTTATAGGAAGACCTATGAAGGGAACATGTACAGATCAAGTCACATGAGAGATGCTCTATGCCCACCTGTCTGTACCCATACACTTGCATCTGTACACAGAGGTGCACATATATTGCTTTGGCAGATGAACAGTACAGATGGAAGGAAGCTCCTCTTCCCAAAGGAAGCTGGAGCAACAAACCCAATGACACTCATATATGTAAATGCCTGATGAACTACGCCGTTGGATGCTTCCATGGAAGCACCCTAATCACGGTATGCCATGGTTTCAGTGGCACTGCATGGAAGAAAACAAGCCATGGAGATCATGCCACACTGATGAACTGCACCCAAGATGTGACCAACCATTTCTGAAGGCCTTAAAAGATCTTCCTGGCAATGACTGTGGGGAACTGTCTGCTCAGGCTCTGAGTCAGCAGAGAGACAGATGTAGAGGTATGACACGTGCTGTAAAGAATATCTGTAGCTATCATGCAATATCCAATGACAGTGATGGCCAGATGTGGCCTGAAACTTGGTTCCACTCACTTGCAGGCATGCTGCAACACTAACTTATGGGCACAGAGTGAAGTCTCTTCACAGCCACATTATGCAGTATTACCTCCACCTCAGCAGCCATTAAATAGGAGGTTGGTTTGGGCTAATTTGTCACTTGGCTTACAGACTCATCCTACACCTTTGGTTTCCTTTCCTTTTAACTTTGTCTTGTTTCTTCTTAATCCTTTAGCATTGGTAAAGGCTAATAATGGGTTGAAATGTCTTTTGAGGCTCTCCAAAGACTTTTAGAACTTTTGTCACCCAATGATGACAGTTCCATTTAATTGTCCCCATCACTTTAAATTTTACTTGCATGCAGAATCTGCACTTGAAGCTATTCTAATAAGCTTACTAAGGAAAATGAGCTGCAAAAAGGATACTTCTATTTGAGTAAAAAACAACTAATAGCCATTCAGGTCGAAACTGAGCCAAAAGCAGAAAATCTAGGCTAATGCCTCTTGGGCTTTCCTAAGGCAGTGCTACAATAAATTTCAACTGCAGGAAATTGCTGAAGTCGCAACATCTTGAATGGCAATGGAGTTAGTGCTTGAAACTGCCAAAATTGTTGGAAAGTTTGACCTTCATCGTATCATAACCCAGACAGAGCTTTCATTCCAAGATCGTCTCCTTTATAATTTTTTCTCAGCTGACAGCATATCAACAAACACATGAGGCCACCTGTTTTTAAAAGAATAGAGTTTTGTGTTTCTGCAAAATAAAGACACTAGATGAATCTTGAGGAAGATTTGCTTTTAAAAAAAAATCTGAGGGAAGCTCTTCTTAAAAGGATGTGAACTGGTGGGACAGAGAGTAACTTTAGAGCAAAATATATGCACCTTTTATCTTTTGCAATCACGGGTTTTGGAAAAGAAATCTCCTAGCTATTCAGAGAAATGCAGGCATACATCACTGAGCCACTTTGCCAAGTACAGAAGAGGTTGCGTGTTTACTCACCTGACATTACAGTAAACACAGTCAATAAGCATCTGCACTGAAAGAGCAGGAACCAATCAGCAACCTTTATCCATTCTGGATTCACGTCAGGTTGGACAGTAAGAGCCATCATCCCCGAATCCAGAACCAGAATATTTTAGCCAGTTAAGATTCCATCTTGCATTTTTTTCAAGGAATCAGGTCTTTAGGGGCATTGATTTATTTCTGCTCTTCTCTTCCACAAAAGAATACAACAAACAATTTATTTTGCTCCAAAGTATTAAAGATATTCTCCACAACTATGTAGTTAAAAGCTATACAAATTATCTGATTCACTCAAAGTGGGGAGCAACAGAAAAATGATCATGACAGTCTGCTTTTTCAATGAGAAAAGCAGACTGTTACAAAATTCACATCTGCACTAGATATTCTCTCAGGTTCAATGTTAGCAATCCCTTGTAAGTAGATCCCACGTCCCATATGGTCAAGACTGATTCATACATTAGCATCACCTGGTGATCGTAACAATGAAACCCCACCTTGTATGAACTGGATACTGTAATCTTACATGTGGCCTCACATGCATTTCTTCCATCTTCCAGAAGGTGGACTGATAAAAGGTCTAATGTGACACAATTGAGCAAACATTGGAACGTAAAGAAATTTAAAAACATTTACGAATATTGTAAGATGAGTGCGCATAAGAGATACAAGTTCTCCCTTGGTGGCCCAGTGGATACAACCTCCATCCAGTGTGCTATGTATAGACTGGGAAGGTCTTGCTTTTGGATTTTATCAATGTTGAATTAGTTAGTATCAGCTATGGCTGAAAGTACAATTGGAATCGCTGACCCCAGGTTATAGAGCGAAAAAAACAGGCAAAGTTCCTTCTCCTGACTTTTGACAGAAAATGTGAATGTCAAATGATGTCAGCTTAGCTGCGACAGTCAAATATCCTGCTGTTACGGACTGCCCAGGCTCACAAGGATGGCTACTTTGCCAAGGTACAGATTGGAGTTGTACTGAGCCCAAGAAAGAGTCAGTACCTTTACAAATATATGTTCAAGACGACAAAATTGACCAGAACATATGTATCAATTTCAGTTATGCAAAGCAACTTTAAACATCATCCAATAAATAATAAGTGTAACAGAGGAATAGCCACCTTCACTGCTTCCTTATTTGAATAATGACATATTTTGCCCATGGTTTTGTCTTTCTTCTTGGTTTAAAAATAGACCCATAGAGAGAATCAGAAGAAATTATTGGATTTGATGCCTAATATCTTGGCATCTGAAAAAAATGAAAATAAGTGCTAAAAACGTGAAAAATGTTGTTATTCAACATTCATCATTGAAAAATAAATTCCTACACTGCACTAAGTAATGTCTGACACTTGCAATGGAATAGCTAAGTACAATACAAAAGTAATAGAAAATTAGTGCCGGCAACCCAACTGTACACTCCAGAATCCAGGACTTTATAACAAAACCGTTTCACAGCAAGTTGATGTGCCAAAGTGATAAATGCAACACATTCAAAATAAAAGCAAATTATACCCACTCTCACTATGAACACTATTTAGAAGGACTATATAAAATGCATATTGTGAGCTGTGAGAAGAAGCTTAAGGTGAGATCATCTGTATGACCATACCCATAAATACTATTCTTGGCAGTGCCAAGAGAATAATATTACAGTGTTACATTGCCTAATGGTAATGGCCTGTAAAAATCCAGGTTGTTAAAGATGTGGTGAAAATGGCCAATAAACTGCTAAGAGCCTTTGAATACAGTTAACCATGCAAACAGGCTTAAATTTAATTATTTTGGATAACATAAAAATATAAGATAGTTGCAGTGTAAACAAATTGTACATGCTTTCTACTGTCCTTTTCAAACTATATAACTGCAGACAACCAAGGTTAAAAAGAGAAAATGTTAAGAGGAAATAAAACATTGAGTTGTAATTATCTTGGTAATCTTGGGTTTTAAAATCTTAATGATAGCAGAAGGAAGAAAAAATAAGGGAGGTACCATTGTTTTGAGATCCTGAGAAAGCATGAGTTAGAGTAGGAGTTGGTGATTTCAACAGAGTCAGAATGCAGGAAGGAAGAAAGAGACTTGCATTTATATAGTGCCATTCATGACCTCAGAATGTCTCAAAGCGCTTTACAACCACTTCCTTTGGAATGTAGTCACTGTTGTAATGTTGGAAATGCGGCAGCCAATTTGCGTACAATAAGGTCCCACAAACAGCAATGAGATAAAGGACGAGATAATCTGTTATAGGTGTTAAAGGTTGAGGGATAAATGTTGGCCAGGACACGGAGAAGAACTCCCCGGCTCTCCTTCAAATAGTGCCTTGAGATCTTTTACGTCCACCTGAGAGGACAGACGGAGCCTCGGTTTAACGTCTCGTCCGAAAGCCGTACCTCCGACAGCGCAGCACTCCCTCAGTACTGCACTGAAGTGCCAGCCCAGAATATGTGCTCAAGTCTATGGACATAGGAACAGGAGTAGGCCATTCAGTCCCCCCAGTCTGTTCCACCATTCAATTAGATCATGGCTGATCTGTATCTTAACTCCAGTTACCCGGCTTGGTTCCATATCCCGTAAAACCCTTACTTAACAAAAATATATCAATCTCAGTTCTGAAATTTTTCAATTGACCTAGCCTCAACCACTTTTTGGGTGACAATGTCATCTTCTTGTCTACTCTGGGATGTCTGCAATACAGCTGACTTATTGTGTCCAAAAATTACAATCTAATAATGTGAAACACTAAACTGCATTATATTGCCAAATAATATAGACTACTTTTTAATTATAACTCTTCACATAGCTCAAGCAGCAAATATGTCCTATCATTTTGCTGCAAGCCTTAGAGTATCAATACCTTTTGCACTACATTGCAAAAGAACAGGCAAGCCTGTGAAATACAGTCACCACGAGTTTTAATACCTAAACTCAATTTTGACTTGCAATTTTCTTGTAAATTCCTTTTGCTAGCTACGCCTCTCATTTAAATTTAATTTCTACAGTTAAAATATGGAAGAATTTGAATTATTGCACATACCACCTGCAGCTTTGAGAGGTAAATGCGGGTGTTGATTGTGCACATTAATTTGAATGAGGGTCATGGTAATGTTACTATGAAGGTTTAGAGCTCAATTTGCATCATGCTTATTGGGCTTCAAATTACATTAAGGAATTTAACCATAAATTTGAATTTCTGCTCTTGCATTTAAAAAAAATCAGTCAAGTTTATTAACATAATCATAGACTTTGCACAGTGTGAGAGAAAGGAGCGCTATCAGGTGGTAGACTTCACAAATCTACATCTACATTAAGACTCATTTTGAAAAAGTTTTATAGAGGAGAGAGCTACAATGTTAGAATAACTACTGGTGAAAAAATCCAACCCTGTGATTTAATAGTACATTGAACCAGGGGAAAATTAAACAACAGTTTCTTTAAGAACACTCCGGCCGAGATTTTCCTTACCTCGGCGGGTCCCGACCCCACTGCTGGCTCCATCCCACACTGGAAAATTATTTTCCGTTGATGGGGCTTGTTAAGCCTGCCCAGCGCGTTTCCCAGGCCAATTAGAGGAAGCGGGTCTGGTGACGTCATTCATGATGCGCCATCAGCCAATTTCCTTAAAGGGACCATGGCCAATTTTCTTTTAACATTTGTGCCGTCAGTGTTCTACAGCATTGAAGTGCTGCAAACACTGACAATGACTGCACAGAGGTGCAGGGCTGCACCCAGGTTCTCCCATGACTCCCTCCATATGTACAGAGTCAGAGGACGCAGGGAGGTCCTCTTCCCTTCCAATAGGCGGAAGAGACCTCCCCAGGTGACCAACACAGCCTGATTGCACATTGCAGAGGAGGTCACAAGCAGGGATGTCGTCAGGAGGACCTGGGTGCAGTGGCGCATACCTTTCAATGATCTCATTAGATCACAAAACGTTAGTACAAAGCCACACTCACCTTCATCCTACTGTACCTCTCATCACATCCCCATCACTCTACCTTCCCTTCCCTACTCCTGCACATCCTTACTTGCACCTCCACCCATCCCTCTCTCTCGATCTACATTATCACACCCCATCTTGCTAGCCTCCCCTCACACTCACCCTCATCCAAGTGCCATCATACCAACTAACAACACACAAGGGTAGCCACTTGGGTCTTTTATCCAATGTTCATGTAAGGTTTCTGTTAATGTGCTGTCAAACATTGAAACCTTTATTTTCAACACTTTCTGTTCTTGGACAGATCTGTGTGCACCTTTGGAAGTGGCTTAGTGAGTTACAGTGAATGGTGAGACATAACTGTACCCCCACGCAATGATGGTGAGTGTGAAAGGAATGGCTTGGTCATTGTAGGGATGCTTTATGATGTTGGTGTGGGGTGGTGCCAACCTGGCGCACCATGTGGCAGCCAGAGTGTACAGCGTAAAGTTAAGTAAATCTGGCCATGGTGAGGCCATCTCTGGCCTCCCAGGCAGCAATGTGCTCAGGTGCTGATGCCCTGTGTCCTGTGCAGCATCAGGTGATTGCGGAGAAGGTTGGTGGTGTTGTTGGTGCTGCTGGTGTTGGGGCTGATCGTGGTCGGATTCTGAGGACCAAGGTGAGACAGTATAAAGGGCACCCATGTTGATGGAATAGATGACAGGTGAAGTAGCGATGACAGAAGCATTCTGTCAATGGTGAGAGAGTTCTTCCAATGAGGTAAGAGTGGATGGAGAGTGGAAAGTGGAAAGTCTGCAGAATCTGTGCTGGAAATGGACTGAGAAACAGCTTGTGGCTGAGGAAAGTGATGATCTGTCAGGTGGGAGCTTTTACTGTACATTTGAAGCTGTCAAGAAATCAGCTGGAGCAATGGCCACTGAACTCCCGCCTCAGGTTGACAGCCGTGTCCCGAACAGCGTGGTTCCCGTGGCCATGAAGTTAAGTGAAAAGGTAAGTTAAAAAAGCCTGTTAATGATATGTCAACTAGATGCTAATGAGTTTTATTAGGTTGCCCACCGCTGCCTGTCGGGTCTGCTCGGTGCTGACAGACCCAACATTGGGAAAGGCGCGTTGCAGCCGGTTAACAGTGGGGTTCCAACCTGCTGTCAAAAAAAAAAATTCCCACCCAACCCGCCACCGATCCTGCCCGCTGACCCCCTGGAAAATCCAGCCCTCCCAGATATTTCCCCACATATGGAAAGAAAGTCAGAGGGAGATTTACCCCAGCTGCTGTGGGCAACACGGTGGCATAGTGGTTAGCACTGGTGCCTCACAGCGCCAGAGACCCGGGTTCGAATCTGACCTCGGGTGACTGTCTGTGTGGAGTTTGCACATTCTCCCCGTGTCTGCGTGGGTTTCCTCCGGGTGCTCCGGTTTCCTCCCACAGTCCAAAAATGTGTGGGTTAGGTTGATTTGGCTATGATAAATTGACCCTTAGTGTTAGGGGGGATTAAATATGTGGGGTTATGGGGATAGGATGGGATATGTTAGGGGGAATTAAATGCGTGGGGTTACGGGGGTAGGGTGGGATGTGAGTACTGTGGGGATTGGGGCAGGGACAGGGTGCTGGATTTGGATGATCAGCCATGATCGTATTGAATGGCGGAGCAGGCTCGACGGGCCGAATGGCCTACTCCTGCTCCTAGATTCTATGTTTCTATGTTTCTATGTTTTCACCCTCTTATAAACGGTGGAATTGGCAGAAGCCTGGGAGCAAGTCTCCAACTCATCTTCTGAGTGTGCTGATACAGGGAAGGAACAAAAACGTAACCAAAATATTGGCAAGTGTCATTTCCCCGAAAAATCTGAACTCCTGATTCCTCCCCCAAAAGAACAAAATTTAGATGTTAGCAACTTTCAAGATGCTATTTGAACTGTTAGGTGATAAAAATATTGGCGGCTGTGCTTAGTGTTAGCTTGAGAAAATGATGGTTCAGTTCATATCATCAATTAATTGCTGCTTTCTTTGACTTAGAATCGACAATACTCTGAATCAAACAATGCAATTTTGTCAAAAAAATATGACTATTTACTGCTGAGAAGATTAAGTAATTGAATCAACTATACTAAATACAATCTCATGGGGAAAAACTGCTGAATTCTTGTCCCCTGGAATGTCGAGTGCATCCTGCTGGCATTACTATAGAACATAGTCAGCAGCACTAGTTGTTTTTGCACTGACCATAAATCCTAATCACTGCAATTAGGCTACACCACATTGACTTGCATTTTCATATGAAGCAAATCATCACCATGGAGCACTTCGACCTTTTTACTACTGCGATGGCCATAGTAGGATCGCCTCCACACAATGCCACATAACATCCTTACAGTACTAGAGTAAATAACCACCTATTTTGCACACTTTACTTTAAAAATAAATGTTTTATTTGCATAAATCTGTATTTTTTTCTTGACATGATCATTTCACATTTAAATATACCGTGCTCATATGGTCACTTATACAGCTCTTGTGCATCGCTGCAGGAGTTAGCGCTGTTCAGGCGCTCAACACGCCTGTGCAGGAAGCAGCTGATCTCACCCACTAAAGTCGGGTCAGCATATTTGAATATTTTTCTAGTGCTCCAAGTGCTAGGACGGGGGTGGGGGCTGGTGCGGTGGGGGCACAGCAACTGGAATGTCAGGTGTTAGAATGCAGTCTAGAGCTGCTGGGTGTCTATTCAGCACTGGCAGCTTCACCCAGTTATGAGGAATGGGCATAGGGCAACCCGGTAGAGGTGGAACTGGGCAGTGGATTTTTTTTTAAACTGGAACGTCCCCTTCAGTTCCTGTTCCAAATGGACAATGTTTTGGCTGCAAAACTGCTCAGGCACTCCAGTAGTATTATTTGGAGGCCCTGTAATTTAATTTTGTGTCAGTAGGCCAAGTCCTAAGACTCCCAAATGTTCAGTTTATAACAGTAAGGTGTGCGCTGTGGGTGGAGCCTCACTGAGGTTGGAAGATTCAGTGTGGAACCCGTCTAAAATAATTAAATTATTTACATAAGGCTGATGCACGCTGGTTGGATGGCCCCATTTTATGTTTCCAAATCACCGACCAGAAAATCAAGCACACTGTGTACTGAGCATGTGGAATCAGGTGCCTGATTTTTTGACCCATGCTGTTGTCACAGCTCTATATCGTGGATGGAGCCTCATTAAATAAAGGCTAAAATATGAAAATAAGCCTTTTTAAAAATAAACTACTATTCCTTCTTGTACACATGCGCTAGAATATTTTATTTATTTGAAAAAGAACATGAAAATCATCAATTCTGCTGACAAATCTGCTGATTTTACCCACTATTCTTTCTACCTCCTCTCAACTTTATTTCCACAGCAAAGCCCAAGATCAACAGAAGTCTATGATCCATATTATAAATTGGTTACTATGTAGAGCTTTACTGTACTGTAGTCATTTTGACAGAATAGGGCCCACAAAGTCTGAACAACCCACATAACCATCTTCAGCCAGAAATGCCAAGTGGATGATACAAATCGGCCTACTCCTACAGTACCCACTATCACAGAAGCCAGTCTTCAGCCAATTCGATTCACTCCACATGATATCAAGAAACGGCTGAGCGCACTGGATACAGCAAAGGCTATGGGCCCCGACAACATCCAGGCTATCGTGCTGAAGACTTGCGCTCCAGAACTAGCCACGCCTCTAGCCAAGCTGTTCCAGTACAGCTACAACACCGGCATCTATCCTACAATGTGGAAAACTGCCCAGGTATGTCCTGTCCACAAAAAGCAGGACAAATCCAACCCGGCTAATTACCGCCCCATCAGTCTACTCTCAATCATCAGCAAAGTGATGGAAGGGGTCATCGACAGTGCTATCAAGTGGCACTTACTCACCAATAACCTGCTCACGGATGTCCAGTTTGGGTTCCGCCAAGACCACTCGCCTCCCAACCTCATTACAGCCTTGGTCCAAACATGGACAAAGGAGCTGAATTCCAGAGGTGAGGTGAGAGTGACTGCCCTTGACATCAAGGCAGCATTTGACCGAGTGTAGCCTCAAGGAGCCCTAGTAAAACTGAAGTCAATGGAAATCGGGGGGAAAATGCTCCACTGGCTGGAGTCATACCTAGCACAAAGGAAGATGGCTGTGGTGGTTGAAGGTCAATCATCACAGCCCCAGGACATCGCTGCAGGAGTTCCTCAGGGCAGTGTCCTAGGCCCAACCATCTTTAGCTACTTCATCAATGACCATCCCTCC
Source organism: Squalus acanthias (assembly GCA_030390025.1). Lineage (NCBI taxonomy): Eukaryota > Metazoa > Chordata > Chondrichthyes > Squaliformes > Squalidae > Squalus > Squalus acanthias. The sequence goes on along the minus strand of CM059435.1, from coordinate 80,985,899 downwards.
AACATAAGGTCAGAAATGGGGATGTTCGCTGATGACTGCACAGTGTTCAGTGCCATTCGCAACTCCTCAGATAATGAAGCAGTCCATGCCCACATACAACAAGACCTGGACGACGTTCAGGCTTGGGCTGATAAGTGGCAGGTAACAGAAGTGCCAGGCAATGACTATCTCCAACAAGCGAGAGTCTAACCACCGCCCCTTGACTTTCAACGGTATTACCATCACCGAATCCCTCACTATCAACATTCTGGGGGTCACTATTGACCAGAAACTTAACTGGACTAGCCACATAAATACTGTGGCAACAAGAACAAGTCAGAGGCTAGGTATTCTGTGGCGAGTGTCTCACCTCCGGACTCCCCAAAGCCTTTCCACCATCTACAAGGCACAAGTAAGGAGTGTGATGGGATACTCTCCACTTGCCTGGATGAGTGCAGCTCCAACAACACTCAAGAAGCTTGACACCATCCAAGACAAAGCAGCCCGCTTGATTAGCACCCCATCCACCACCTTAAACATTCACTTCCTCCACCACCGGCATACCGTGGCTGCAGTGTGTACCATCTACAAAATGCACTGCAGCAACTCGCCAAGGCTTCTTCGGCAGCACCTCCCAAACCTGCGACCTCTTCCACCTAGAAGGACAAGGGCAGCAGGCGCATGGGAACACCACCATCTCCAAGTTCCCCTCCAAGTCACACACCATCCTGACTTAGAAGTATATCGCCGATCCTTCATCGTCGCTGGGTCAAAATCCTGGAACTCCCTCCCTAACAGCACTGTGGGAGTACCTTCACTACGCGGTCTGCAGCGGTTCAAGAAGGTGGCTCACCACCACCTTCTCAAGGTCAATTAGGAATGGGCAATAAATGCTGGCCTTGCCAGCGACGCCCACATCCCATAAACGAATAAAAAAAAACTAAAAACATACGAATCATTTAGGAAAAAAATAATTCTTTTGAAAAAAATCTATAAAGAATATTATGTATACAAAACCTCTCTGAAAATGATTTCCTTTTACAAACAGCAGAATGTACTACGTTCATTTATTATTCTCGCATGCAATCAAGAACCAAAATCTTAAAGGCCTTTTCTTTAAGTGTTCATTGAATAGAGAGCTAGTGCAAACCTGTTGCTTTCTCAGATAATACTGACAAAACCAAATCAAGAGAGATGCTCTTCCATGACTTCCAACAATTGCACTCAAAGGATCCATGGCCTGGCCCACCTTCCTGTGGGGAAACACCTAATCCCTGCTCAACATTTCCTCAAGGGTAGAATAGCTGAAAAACACTGACTAAGGATCTTTGGACATGAATCTATGTCCTACTGTGTGCTGTTCATTCAAATACTGAATGAACTCATAATCCATTTTGCAGCAATATACTACTGCTTTAAAGTAGCGGAGAAATGAAAAGGGATTTAGAAAATTAAACAAAAACAACTGTGTGGGGGAGGTAGAAGGAATACTACCTCATAATTGAAACATTGAATTGAAAAGATTGCCCTTACTTCATTTCAAGGACTTCCTCTAGGTGCTTCCTCCTCTCGGCACGCAGATTAGTAAGGTGGGCTTCCTTTTCTGCGAGGGACTGCTGGGTAGAGGACAGTTTGGTTTTCATCAGTTCCAGTTCTTGTTTCACTTTTTCCATCGCTGTCATTAACTCTTCCACCTACAAAGCCAAATATTTGAGATATATTTAAACAACAGTAAAGTTTAACACTAACATTCAAAGCAATATTAATTCAAACATTATAAACACCGAACTGAATCCATTTACAATACAATTAAAATAGCTGTGCTTACTATCCTACAAATCTAAAACTTTCCACAGGCTTTCACAAAGGCTCAATTTGTAATTGGACACATGATGTATTATTCAGCTGTGCAGAACAGGGTGGCTTCATGTTCAATCCTTTAATTGTGCAAAATTCTTCGAAAACAGTATTGGATATTTAAAAATATTGGATGATAAAACATGTGGCCTTAGTATCCATGGGTTAAAGAAAGAAAGAATTCAGCCGGAGTTCCCGCTCCTGATCATTGTCCCAGTGACTCCTTAAAAGTGCGTGGGTTTAGACATCAGGTGAAGATAGGATTATGGTGCGCCGTAATCCAATAGTTTGCTGACACTGATTGTCATGGTACATATTTGAAGAATGTAAATATATTCGAGGACTGGCATTTTATGCTGATAATTCAGCTTTTCAACCCATGTGTCAGCTTGTCAACATTTCACATGAAAAAGCAGATTTTTTTCAACAGCTGGGCATGTCCCAGAAACTTCCATCTGAAGAAAATGAAAAATTTTAATGCATGCATTTTGCAGCTTATTTGTCATGTTTAACTTCTTTGGAGACAAATGCTAAATAAACATAGCCATTCAGTGCAACTCAGAAATTAACAGCCTTTTTAATATATGTGCACTTCCTGTCAACTCTTGAATACAAAATCCTGTATCCATATTTATAATGGAAACTGGACATCAAATTCAGTTTTTATTACCTGGTATTCTTGTATTATTTAACCAAAGATTTAGTGATCAAATTCTACAATTCCAAGAAAACAGTAAATCGCTGGCCTTCTGTCAGCATGGCTTTCATGTCTGAGTCAGGAAGTTATGAAATAAGACACTTTCCCGCAGCAAAGTCCTTTCTAATGGTGACTTTTAACTACTTTACTGTCTGTGAGATGCTGACAAGTAACTCAGAACACCTTTTCTGTACAGGTGTTCCAAAAAGTAGGCCACACGTGGTTACGGAGGGAAATGGGCTGGGACAGGAAACCACACTATTTGTATGTGGCAAATTGCCAAGTGGTAGTTGATGTGGTCTGCCCACATTGGGGGAAGAAGAAAATTCTGGTGGCATTTTTCTGGGGCGGGAACTCTGCGATGAGCAACTCTGCCCCATTTTCTTCCTTTGGCTGCAGCAGGACCACCTAAAAATGGGCAGAAAATGAGAGGAAAATCGAGTACACAGAAACACTAGAAGTGGGACTTAAAAGAAAACAAAAAGAGTTGTACTTAAAATCACAAACACTGTGACCCTGAAATTCTGGATTCCTGCTCTGCCTCCAGAAGCGCAGTGGAGTAGGACACCTAGCCACCTACTAAATTAGATACTGATTCTGTCCCAAATCCCAGGGATGGGGTCATTTTAATAACTGGGGTGTGCGGCCATAGAGAAACACTGCAAGAGAGTCCACGCCAATGAAATAGTGGAAAAAGTGAGTGGCAGCTTGGGGGAGAGGTATAGGCCCTTAATGGGAGAAAGATTTAATTTTAGCAAAATTTTTCCTTCTCACAGGGGAACAAATTTTTGGCACTATGAGGTAATTAATTCTCTCTGGGATCAATTACTTAGCCTCTCTCCGATGTTTGGCGCCTTAAAGCCAAGTACAGAACCTATGTCTGCTCTGAGTAGGCGTGGCTTCTGCTGGGTCTAATGAAAGAAGGCCGATCGCAGTAGCCCAGGAATGCCCCCAGGCAAAGCTTGAATTCAAATCATCACTTGGAGCTGGACCAGCTGATTTTGCAGATACTTCCATGTCACTGCTGCTTTTCTCAGCACTGCTGTTTTGATATCAGGAGATCCTGATTAAAATGGGGTCATTGAGAAGTATGCTGCTCCTTCAACTTTGTGCGCAAGATCTGAATTCAGGCCAGATTTATGGGATAAAAATGTTCTCTCTCTATTGGTTATAAAGATCCTACCCGGCATCAGATCAGTGAATCTTAACTCAATTCCTAGTGTCGACACCACAAAACTGTCCATACAAGGTGGTAATCTCATTTAGGGAGGCTGCCAGGATAGTTACTAGGGAGTGCTCTTCAGAGTTTTTGGTTAAGGCACATTGTTGGGTAGGAGCAGAGGAACTCTGCCTTATATGCAACCTGGTGAAACCTGATTACATAAGGTAGATACTGTGTGTAGAAAGTTGAAGTATTACATTTGCCAGTACTGACACTTGTCCTTTTAATGAGCATAAAAGTATAGAAAAATAAAACGCATCTTAGGAAAATCTCAGCTATCATAGGAAAGATGATCTAAAACTCAACGTTTCTTTTGTTAAAGGAACAGAAAGAAACAAAGACATGCTTGGAATTCTTTGTGTTTGATTTTTAAAAGTACACTTGGTAGTGAGACCCTGTAAAGACACCACCGAGTATCTACTCAAGATCCACCTACAATTTTAAATGAGCAATTAAGTATTACAAAAAATGGACATTTCAAATGCAATTGCTTATAGCAACCCTTTGCTTGCTTGCTCCGAAAAACAAAACTCCTCTCAGAGGATCTTGAATGTCTTACCCACAAGGATCACAGCATAAATATAGAATGTATGACCTGTACTTGGGAATTTTCCTCTTTTTTACAGAATTGATGTTGGTTTTCATTCCTTCAGTGAAGGGGTCAAAACTGACAGGCGGGAGCATGAACAGCAGAGATATAAAAGAATGATCTGAGCAGACAACACATACTATTAGAAGGGGGAGCAAGCTCTCAACCTCAATAGATCACAAAATAAAAGCATTTTTTTTTTCAAATTACTTATTTTGGTGGATACTGAAGATAGAAAGTGTGCATGTGTGTGCTTATCAGTCCTTGAGGGAGGGGAGGTTAAAATGCAACCTTAGCAGCCTTAATGGAAGGAGAAAGATGGAAGGGAAATAATAACAGCAGCATGGCTAAATTGAAAGCATTGGAGATTTAATCAATAATATTTTGAATCTACCATTATTCGACCAATTAAAATTAAATATATTATACAAAGTCAATTCATTAATATAATTTTTTGGTTCTTCCTGCACATAGCACGTGACATTCTGGGAGTACTAGGGAGGAGAGGGAGTTTATGTAGGGGCTAGAATTTTCATACCAGCATTCATTCAAGGGCTGCCAGCAGCATTTCCCAAGGAGGGGGGGGGGGGGGGAATGGGGCACATGTGGCAAGGAGGGATAGGGAGGGACAGAATAGGTCAGGAAGGGCAGGGCAGAAAAGTTTTTTTTAAATATTAGGGTCTCTAGTACAGCATCTCATCCCAAATGGGCACAAAGGGAGACCCCTAATTTTAAGTTTCTTAGGGCCTTAATGAGCCTTCAACACAGTTTGAGCACAGGCTCCCAGCTCCTTTGCGCTTGCTGGCTGCACTGGGATATGCTAGGACCCCAAGTGCCTTGCAGGCCTCAGGCCTCTGTATCTGATAATATGGGGTGCCCAATGTGCTTCATCACATTAGCACCCTCCATAAGAACATAAGAATTCAGAGCAGGAGTAGGCCATACAACCCCTCGAGCCTGCTCCGCCATTCAATAAGATCATGGCTGATCTTCAACCTCAACTCCACCTTCCCACCCAATCTCCATATCCCTCGATTCCCCTAGAGTCCAAAAATCTATCTATCTCAACTTTGAATATACTCAACGACTCACCACAGCCCTTTGTGGTAGAGAATTCCAAATATTCACAACCCTCTGAGTGAAGAATTTCTCCTCATCTCAGTCTTAAATGGCCAACCCCTTATCCTGAGACTATGCCCCCTAGTTCTAGACTCTCCAGCCAGGGGAAACAACCTCTCAGCATCTACCCTGTCAATCACCCTCAGATTCTTACATGTTTCAATGAGATCACCTCTCATTCTACTAAACTCCAGGCAGTATCAGCCCAATCTACTCAATTCTCCTCATAGGACAATCCTCTCATCCCAGGGATCAAGCTAGTGAACCTTTGTTGCACCGCCTCTAAGGCAAGTATATCCTTTGTCAGATAAGGAGACCAAAACTATGCACAGTACTCCAGGTGTGGTCTCACCAAAGCCCTGTACAATTGTAGCAAGACTTCCTTATCTTGTACTCCAACCCCCTTGCAATAAAGGCCAACATGCAATTTACCTTCCTAACTGCTTGCTGTACCTGCATGCTAACTCTGTTTCCTGTACGAGGACACCTAAATCTCGCTGAACACCAACATTTAATAGTTTCTCATCATTTAAAAAATATTCTGTTTTTCTATTCTTCCAACCAAAGTGAATAACCTCATATATCCCCAAATTATACTCCATATGCCACCTAATTGCCCACTCACTTAATCTGTCGATATCCCTTTGCAGGCTCTTTGTGTCCCCCTCACAGCTTACTTTCCCACCTAGCTTTGTATCGTCAGCAAACTTGGATACATTGCACTCGGTCCCTTCATCTAAGTCATTAATATAGATTGTAAATAGCTGAGGCCCAAGCACTGATTCTTGCAGCACCCCACTAGTTACAGCCTGCCAACCGGAAAATGACCAATTATCCTTACTCTCTGTTTTCTGTCTGTTACCCAATCCTCTATCCATGCTAATATATTACCCCCAACCCCATCAGCACTTATCTTGCATAGCAACCTTTTATGTGGCACCTTATCAAATGCCTTTTGGTAATCCAAATACACTACATCCACTGGTGCCCCTTTATCTACTCTGCTAGTTACATCCTCAAAAAACTCCAATAAATTTGTTGAACATGATTTCCCTTTCATAAAACCATGTTGACTCTGTCGAATCATATATGTTTTTCTAAGTGCTCTGTTACCGCTTCCTTAATAATGGATTCCAACATTTTCCCTAACTGACCTATAGTTCCCTGCTTTCTCTCTCCCTCCTTTCTTGAATAGCAGGGTTACGTTTGCTACCTTCCAATCCGCTGGCACCATTCCAGAATCTAGGGACTTTTAGAAAATCACAGCCAATGCATCCACTATCTCTGCAGTCACCTCTTTTAGAACCCTAGGATGTCGGCCGTCAGGTCCAGGGGATTTGTCGGCTTTTGGTCCCATTAGTTTCTCAAGTACTTTTTCTCGACTGATATTAATTACTTTAAGTTCCTCACTCTCATTAACCCCTTGGTTCCCCACTATTTTTGGTATGCTATATGTGTCTTCTACTGTGATGACAGATACAAAATATTTGTTTAAAGTCTCTTCCATTTCCTTATTCCCATTATAATTTCTCCTGTCTCAGCCTCTAAGGGACCAAAGCTTACTTTTGCTTTTCTCTTCCTTTTTACATACTTGTAGAAGCTCTTAAAATCTGTTTTTATATTTCTTGCTAGTTTACACTCATAGTCTAATTTCTCCCTTTTAATCAATTTTTTGGTCATCCTTTGCTGGTTTCTAAAGCTCTCCCAATCCTTAGGGTTATTACTATTCTTCTTTTAATCTAATATCATCCTTAACTTCTTTAGTTAGCCACAGATGGATCACTTTTTCCATGGAGTTTTCATTTCTCAATGGAATGTATATTCGTTGATAATTTTGGAATATTTCTTCAAATGTTTGCCACTTCTTATCTACTGTCATACCTTTTAATCTAATTTCCCAATCTACATTAGCCAACTCACCTCTCATCTATTATTAGTCCCCTGATTTATAGCAGGGTGGATAAAAAATAACGGATGAATGAAATTATCTTTTGATATCTAAAAGTTTACATTGTGGAAACTGAATAGTTAGACTTTGAAAACTAGTGGCTATGGATTTTAAGATAAAAGAATCCACCTGAACCAACAATGGAAAAGCATTGGCCTACTTTTCTCTTCTCCTTCAACCGTTCGGGGAGACATGTTTGAATCCAAATCTCTAAAGGGAGATTTTTACGACTTATAAATCATCCCTGTGAAAAGGAGCAGTTAGAAAAATTGGAGGTTCCTTCCCAAAATGCTCAAGCAACCCTTAGATACGGTATCAGCTTATCTCTGATCTGTGGAGAGCTCTAAGCTTGGATGATTCACAACCTTCCAATCGAGGAAGATCCTGTGAACATCAGAGGAGTGGAGGTGCTGAATGGCTTGCACCATTAATCCTTAAAAGCAGAAAGAAACTTTCTGTGTCACTGCATGCATTGCTATTTCAAAATAACTTTGTATGTCCTAAGTAGAACAACTGAAGTTACTTATAAAAAGGAGACTGCAAAGAATTCAAAACACTTTATTCAGGTTTCAGTGTGATGACAGGTTTGTATGGAACTCTGGCATTCAGAGTAGATTGCATGGTAGTTAAGCACAGAGTGACAAACACTCCAGAATTCTTTGCTGGAGCAGCCTGGTTACAGCAGAATGTTAATCTGTGATCCCCAGGGCCCAAATTCAAATCTCAGCTTGGCTACTTGCAATGGGGAAGAGTTTTTACAGTTTTCTTCTGAAACACTAGATGGAGGCCACGTAATACTAGTAGTCAGGAAAAAAACTTAGAAGGGCAAAACCTAAAAAGTGCATCTTTTGTGGATTAATTATACACTAAATGTTACCATCTATTTTGAGAGGAGGAAGAACAAAGAGATGGTTGAGAAGGATGGAACTTGATGGAAAGAGGAGAATAGGAAATGCATTGCTCAGGAGGAAAAAGGGAAGGCGAAAGACAAGGGAGACACCAAAGGGAGAAGGAAGAATGGTGGAGAGATCAGGAGCAGAGGGAGAGTGGGAGACACAATGAGTGTTTTCCTTTAAAACTTTACAGTACAGTGGTAGGAGTTGTATGATTTCAACAATGACAACTCCGATACTTAAATCTTGATTGCAGATAGGTGTGTGCAGTCTGGAGTTGCAAAATCTGCAAAGATAAACCTCAAATGCATAGTAGAAAGCTTGACAGTTCAAAGGACCAAAAATTATTTCAGGCTCTCTCTCGTATGATTTTTTTTTTTGCTGGCTTCTAATAGAGCATTTTTGTGCTTTTCTTACTGCAGTGAATGTTAAAGACCTCAAAGTTCTACACGTATAAACACAAACAAATAATTGTTTATAACAGGGTGAACTTTTTTTTTAAAGCGATCATGAAGGACAACAGATTGCTTCAATATCAACATTAGGTGGGATAGCCCTGCAAGCTTCTTACAGTGAATGGTGCTATGATTAGTAAGCTCCTAATTACGTGAGATAGACATTTATATGGTTGGACGATTATATAAATTTAGCAATAGCAGAGCAGGAATTTAAAACTGTAACATTGACTATGTAATGCAGTTATTGAGACAATTTTTAACAAAGACTGAGTCCATCAAAAACACAGGTGTAGCTTCATAAATCGAGCAAGGAATAAAAAAAGTGTACCTTTTAAAAAAAAATCCTCCAAATGCAATTAAAGAAGGTTGAATTATTACAAGCCTATGGCAATTACATTTTGTGAACGTAGTTAAAATATCAGGTTGCAGCTTGTCCTGGAAGAAAGCAATGAACATACATCCATCTCGCAATAATATTTGCCTTTGAGTGTAAATAAGTGAAACATCTATGAGTAAAGGGAAGAATGAAGGAGAAGGGGCTGCGAAGCAGAAGCTGGCAGGTTCTGTGGTTGAGCCACTTGGCCCTTCGAGCCTGCTCCGCCATTCAATAAGATCATGGCTGATCTTCTACCTCATCTCCACTTTCCTGCACTATCTCAATGTCCCTTGATTCCCTTAATATTCAAAAATCTATCAATCTCTGTCTTGAATATACTGAACGACTGAGCCTCCACAGCCCTTTGAGGTAGAGAATTCCAAAGATTCAGCACCCTCTGAGTGAAGAAATTTCTCCTCATCTCAGTCCTAAATGGCCGACCCCTTATTCTGAGACTGTGGCCCCTGGTTCTAGACTCCCCAGCCAGGGGAAACATCCTCCCTGCATCTACCCTGTCAAGCCCTGTAAGAATTTTGTATGCTGTGGAGGCTCAGTCGTTGAGTATATTCAAGACAGAGATCGATAGATTTTTGAATATTAAGGGAATCAAGGGATATGGGGATAGTTCAGGAAAGTGGAGATGAGATAGAAGATCAGCCATGATCTTACTCAATGGCGGAGCAGGCTCGAAGGGCCAAATGGCCTATTCCTGCTCCTACTTCTTATGTTCTTATTAACAGCTACTTCCACATGTAATTGATACATTGTGATTGGAACTCCAAGAAGGATCAATGGACAACAAAGGTGAGAAAATTAACATCTATCATAGCAATCTAGTTAGAAGGGCAGAGGTAGCTCCCTAATGATTCAGTTTACAAATACACCACCTAGCGCATAACTGAATGATTAAAAACTAGGAACATTCCAGTTTAATCTACAATCTGTGCTGAGTTAATTGATTTTAGCATCAGAAGCACTAGAATTAGCCTCGTAGCAGGAATACAAAGGAGTTTCTAATTTAGATTATTTTAAAGATCTTTTAAGACTGTAGGATTAGTGCGTACATTGGCCTGTGGTTGGGTGGTACTGTGATGTCGCTGGATTTTGCGTCTTAAACAATATCTTGTTCTATCTCTCTCTCCCCTCCCCTTTGATGCAACGAAACAGTTAATATCATAGCAAAATTGCTCATGAAGATTTATCTTTCCATTCCACAGCACAGTGGGGTTCTAACAGGTTCATTCAGAAGGAAAAATATTTAAACAAGTAATGTCCTACAATTCCCTCTTCAAGGAGAACATAATATTGAATCATCCTTACAATGCATGACTACTTGAGACAGCAGCACACCTGCTGGTGGTAGTTGGTGGTGGGGTAAAGGAAGAAGTTGTAATTTACATTTCCAGCAATGCATGTGTGTTGCAACAACCTGCATTTTCTTAATGGTTAGCCTGCAATGACAGATTAAACTTCTGCATCCCTTCAGTCATGAAAAATACAACAGTTGCAAATACCTCTGGATATATTCTGATGAAGATAGTAAAGAAACACTTTTATTATGAAAAAAAATGAAAAACAAAACTTATTTTGCTTGAGAATGGACAACAGCTGGAAGAGAAATATATTTGTCATGATATCCTGTACAAATAATGTGACAAATGTACTGAACTGTCGACCAAACACTTTTTTCATGAAGGCAGTACCTCTTTAACACAGACTGAAGGGGTGAGTTTTGAAAGTAGGGTGAGAAAACCATGCAACTCAGCTGACCCATCTTCATAATACATCAATCAAAAAGAAAAGGGTAAGCAGCAAGGTACTGTCATTATAAATAATGACACCAGATTGGAAATTATTACAGGACATGGGGGAGGGGGATTAAACAGCACCAACACTGCATGCATAAATTATGGGCCGTATTTTCTGATCGGAGGCTTCCTGCATGCAGAGGTCTCCGATCTGGAAAAAATCTACGGACTTACCTGCGGGCTCCCGAGGTCCGGACATTTCCGATCCTGGGCCTCTCCAACTCGAAATGTGCAGGGCCCACGTATCCCAGAGGCACATGCGGTTCGCAAGCGTCCCTGGGATCACGTGGGCCATGGGGAGCCAATAGCACAAGGGAATCTCGCTTCATACACTTGACAGATAGACCTGTCAAATATATGAATGGAGATCACCCAAAAAAAACTGTAAAACATGAAATACATTTTTTTTTAATCACATTTTTAAAATTAGTTGAAATTACAATAAATTAAATACTTTAATTAAAAATTTAATTTTTTTAAAAAATAATTAAAGTTTTTTACGGGGCTAAAAATAAACTTACCTTTTTTTAAAAGTATTTTTAAATGATAAATGAGTGAAAAACTTTTTAAAAACTTTTTTCAAATCTTATGCTGGTAAAAGCAGGCCTTACGCCTGCTTTTACCAGGCGTAAGATTTCTAAGGGTTTTCTGCGGGCAGAGGTTCTCCAGAAAGCGGAACTCTCCCCCGGCAGAGGCCCTTCTCCAGGGCAGGCTCTTGACAGATCGGAAATGCCGGTTTTCAGCGCATGCGCTTGGCATGCCTGAAACCGGCATTTCCGATGTCCCTACGGGTGTGTACACAGTGCGTACACACCCGTAGGGATTGGAATATACGGCCCATTGTAAACGTTGACGGTTGCTAACCAGCATTACCTATATAATAGAGCAAACAGAGCAACACAAAGGATGGGTTCAGCATTGTAGTGTAAGGAAGGCTGCACTCAATGAGTCCTATATCAAGCAGCTCCAACCCTATATTCTCACAACCTGATTCACATTAATCAAGTCTATCCTCAACATCAGACATTGGTTTAGATGCAAGTTATTTCAACAGTCTGCGAAACAGAGTTAGGACTTTGATTGCTTTAACAAAGGAAATACAGGTTGAGTAGAAAAATCCATTCGCATTTCCTGTGTCCAGATCGAGGCCAGTCAGTCACTCAGTCATAGGTCTGCACAATTGTGCAAGACCTAAAAAGGAAGTAGAAGATGTTAAAGACAATTAAAAAAAAAATAACAGTTTGCATTGTGAAATATCTATCTCTGTTATTCTATGAATGCAGAGGGAATATGAAAGAGGGAGAAACAGGAAGAGAGAAAGGCGATTGAGGACAGAATGCAGAAACAATGACCATACATGTACTATGCAACAGCTGCGTTACTGTGAAAAATTCTGGGGGCACACTCTGCTAGTGCAGCAGAGCGGAAGCCCTGTTCACCCATGCCAGTAACCGCAGATCCAATCCCACATTGCTGGAATGGAGTCATTTCCATAGCTAATGTATTCACATCACGCTTATAAGAGCACCTCTGTGGCACCCACCCCGGACCACTGGCCGTCATGTCACTCTGATGGCGAAGAGGAGGCCCCAACGAAGGCCCCCCAAAAAATCTTGTTTGCGTCTTCTGCTCCCAATGGAGCTAGCCTGACTCTTGGAAAAGGTAATCAATGCCCTTAAGAATCAATTAACTTTCCCTCAAAGATGTCTCAGTGTGACTCAGGCCAGCTTTCACCTGGCAAAAGTTCTAATCAAGGCCTTTTAAGGGGACAAAGGGCAGAATTCCAGGAGTAATGCAGCAACTTCCCCACAACATGCTACCTTGACATGGTGGGGTCAGGTCAGATGATCAGCCCATGGCCCCTATTTGCATGGCTGGTGCAAATAGGATAGATTCCAGTTTGCATTCCAAATTTCTGCTACCCCAGAGGATATCGACAATTCTATCTTCTCAGAGTCCAGGGATTTTGGGCCAGTGTCTCTTGCAGTCTGACTCAGGAGTGTCTCCCACCTAGCTACTCTGATGCTGCGCTCACAGTTGAAACAAAAGTATATTAAAGTTGGTGATAATTCTTGCAATTACTTGGTTTTTAAATGTAGTGGGGTAACAGAGGAACAGCAGCACTCAATCTGAAGTACCACAGATACATGAAGAATGGAAACCAGACACAATGATGGGTTTTCTGGATAGGAATAATAGACAGCAGGAAATAATGTGAATGAACTAGAATTAAAAAAGACGCTTCCCATACCTTGAACCATTTAAAGCCAAAGTTGTTGGACTCATGCAAACTTTCATTAACATGCTTCGCACGGGCATTGTGTAGCATAATGGAATAAAAGAAAGAGAAGCATGCAAAGCATTTACTAGAAGATCAGGAAGAAGCACTTAAATGCATTACTAAATGCAAATTCCATTATTCCACAACCATTTACATATATACATCATTCATTTAATAATCTGTAGGTCACATTTTACAGACATATTTGGACAGCTCAGTTGCCATACTGAGATATGCAGTCTCTTGTCAGTAAGGTAGAAGCCACAATACATTTAAAAACAGACCACTATAATTTTAAAGAAACATGTTCTTGCCATTAATTATTTCAGTAAAATTAAAATAAGTTGAAAACGATCAATAGAAATCTTTAAAAAAAATTTTTTACCTACATTTCTTTACTCAAACCCTATTTTAAAAAAAAAATAATTTTCACTTCCTTCCTCATCGCCCAACATTCCTTGAGTAAAATAAGTGATAAGAAAGCTATTCTTAATGCTGCTCCTGTGCTGACTAATGGAAGGCTCACAAGCCCACTCCACAGTGACTCTCAGGATCATAGTCAATCATGCCCTCATACTTAGTAACATAGCATTTTTTAGAACCATTTCCCAGCTGCAGAAGTTTGTATTTTAAGATGTTACAAGTGATCTCTATCATCTGTGCACACTTCAATATGGTAGAACACAGGCCCTTCATTTTGTTACGGCATTAAACAATATGACCACTCACTGCATTTATATGCACTCAAATACATCTACTTTACTACAAGATCCCAAATAACCTTAATACATAGTTTACCCAGATCTTCTTTTCCATGTAAACCCAGCTGACAAGCACACTTGGATAACAATGAAAGTAGGGGAAAGTGGATTAATCTAATGTAGCTTTAAATATGCTACGTGCATTACAGCAAAAAGTTTACTTCCTGTTGCCCAGGTATGTGCAATGGAATTAAGATTACTAGCTTTGACAAAAGATATCCACTGCATGTAAACACATTGGGGCAGGCTTTAACTCACTGATATTGGCCCAAAAATTAGTGCCGCTACGCGAGAGTACGCACTGCGTACTCTCGCGTATTCTGTCTCCAATTGCCGGTTTTCTGCATGCACTGCGCATGCGCTGAAAACCGGCACTTGGTGAATGGAAAAGGGGGCGGGTCCTAGGTGAACCGCGTGCGCGCTACAGGCTGCGCGCATGCAGTGCACTTAGTGGTTTCAACGCGCAGGTAAGTACGGAAGACTCTACACATAAAAAAAGGAGTAAGACCCACTTTTAACAAGGTAAGTAGTGAATTAAGTATTATTTTGAATTTTTTTTAACAGGTATATCTTTTTTAGAGACTTTAAAGACAGGTAAGTTTATTTTTATAACTTTTTAAAAGATTTTAAATTTTTTCAAAAATTAATTTTTTATTTAAAATGGTTAATTTATTTAACTATACTTATTTTATTAATGTGATGGTTTTTTTTAAAATTTAATTGAGGTTTAGCGGTTCTTTTGGGGGGCTATAGTATTCATAGCTTTCACAGCACTTATGTGAAAGTTATGAATGGAAGATGGTGTGCTGCCATTGGCTCTAACTGAGTCACGTGATCCCACAGCTCGCACGAATTAACTACGCCGGTGGGATACGCAAGCCCAGCACAGCAGCTGTCCAGAACATCAAGTTCGTGCAAGCTGGAACTGAAAAAGCAAACGCGCAGTGAGAGATCGCGGGGAGGCCTTACCCTCGCACGAAGGCTTCCTCATGAATTTTTGGGCCATTGGCGGTAATGGCCTCAAAATGGGGTTGGTAAACTTACCGCCCCGTCTCCAGCCGTCACTATTTTTACAGAAGCCAACCACTGGGTGGCTGAAGTGTCTGCCTGTTTCAAACAGCAAATCGTGGCCCTATAACATGCACAGGACTCCAAATGCCATTTGAGGACAGAACTGGTCAGAGCGTACGCCATGCATTCTCCAACCATTTTTACTGGTGACACAGCTGAAGAGGCCACAAGAAGTCATATTTAAATCATTTTTGTGGGGCTAGAATGGACGGCCATGCTCCTACTGGCCCTACAAAAAAATCTTGGCCAATGATGACCCAAGCTCCCCCCTTTGTAATTATGACCATCACCAAAGACTTACCTTGCTGCCTGCCTGGCAGCCTCTGGGCCGGCTGGGCGGTCTTCGGGCTAGCTGATATTGTACCGGCTGAATCCGGCGAGCTGCATCAGTCATTGGCATCCGCAGCTTACTGGTTCTATTTAAATGAGGCGCGGGCCTCAAATTGGCTCTGGACTCTGCTGGCGGAACAGGCATCCTGCTGGCTGGCCTGCTCCACTGGCTGGCCGCCCAAAAGGTAAAATCTACCCCATTGATTCACGCACAGCATGTAATTTCTGTGCTTGTCAAAGTGAAGAATGTTTCTGGGAAAAGAATATTTTTTCAATTTTCACAAACAGTTTGTTCCACCAGCAAGTTGATAGTAATGAAGAATACATTAAATAAGCTATTTGGGTAACTGTTGCTTAATTATTGGTCAGCCCAGGATTTTGAAGCTATTGAAAACAAAACATTGTTTAAACTGGTGATACGATTTTTAATTATCAACATAAAAGGGTAAAGATCTGTATGAGACAACATTACAGAAACAGGATTCCAACTGATTTGCAAGGTCTCTCACCCCTCCTTCCCTTCACTCTCTCGTATCCTCCTTCTCTCTTTTTCTCATCCTTACTTTGTCTTCTTTCATTCCCTTCTCTTTATCCCATTCCCTTCCCATATCTTTTACCTTCCTTTCTTTATCCTCTTGTTCCATTTTCTATCTCTCTCCTCTTAGCATTCCAAATTTCTCTCCTCCTTCCCTTCGCTTTCTCTCTCCCTCGTTCCCTTCTCTTTCCTGCCCTCTTCCCCTCCCTTTCTGTATTCCGCTCTCCTCCTTCCTTGCTCTCTCCCTGTTTGTCCTTCCTTTCCTATTTCTTTTCATCTCATGCTTCTTTTTCTCTTGCTGTCCTCCTGGTTCTCCCTCTCCCCTCATCTTCTGGCTCACTGCATTTGTGTCTCTCCATTTCTGGTTCAAAGTCTTTCTCCCCTTTTCTGGTGTTATCTCTCTACTTTTTTGGTTCAATTTCTCTCCTTTTTGTTCGCTCATACTTTTTCTGGTTCATTTTCCTTTGAGTTTTCTCATCCTTTCCTCTTCTGCCTCTCTCCTTCCTCTTTATCTCACACCCTTTTCTCTGCTTCCCTCTTTCTTCTTTGTTCCTTCCTATTTCATATCTCTTCTTCTATTTATCTCTTAGAAGAGATATGGAGATTGTAAAGTGGGATGAAAGTGGGCTCTTTGAACCAGAGAAGGGCATCAATGGTAGAGCTGAGGGTGTAACTGAGCAGAAGTATTGTGAGGAATGGCGGGCCAAAGGCTAAACACTTAGGAAAGTGCCGTTGTAAGTGACTTGGGGCGAGTTATTTCCAAAGGCGGACAGAGAAGGGAGTGGCATTGCAAGGGGGAAGGTGATGTGAGTAGTCAGTGATACAGGTAAGTGATCAGAGATGGCCTTATCGTGATTGAGACGATGGGAAGAGAGAGGCCACGTGAGATGGCAAGGTCGAGGGAGTAACCATGAATATGGGTAGGAGAGTTTATATGGGGGGGGGACAGGTTAAGGGAGGATAGGAGGGCAGTGAACTCAGTGGCGAGAGGGCAAGGTGAGTCGAGATGGAGGTTAAAATCACAGAGGATGAGAAGTTGCTCGGTGCAGAGGCTGAGGGTGGAAAGCAGTGAGGATATCTGTGAGAAACTTAGCATGGGGCTTGGGTGGGCAGTAGAGAATGAGGATTTTAACAGCAAGAGGGGTGGAACAAAGTGAGGTGCTCTAAGGAGGAGAAGGACCCAAAAGAGTATGGGGACAGACCAAGGCAAGACTTGGTAATAAGGGCCACACTGCCACCTTGGTGGTTTCGGCAAGTCAGGTGGTAGAAGGTATAGCCAGGCAGGGAGATTTGAGTAAGTGGGAAGGTGTCAACACCTGTGAGCTAAGTTTCCGTCAAGGCCATGATGTTGATGTCCATAATAAGGTCATGAATGGCAAGGGTCTTGTTCCCAAGTGAATGGACATTCTGGAATGAGATGCAGAGAGAGGCGGTGATTGTTGATCCACTGGCAGAGTCCACTGGTCAGCAGTGGAAGGGGTGAGCAGGACAGGAAGGAAGATTAGCCCCCAGCTGGGGTGCAGGGTGGGATGGTCAGCGAGAAAGGAGAATGGGGCATTTGGGATTACTGCTTGTAAGGAGGCATCGATGAGTGCCTTGATTAGCTCTTTGCTGAATGCCGAGAGAGGCACAGAGGGAAGCTGCAGGCTTATCCAGGAGGGAGTCAAGCCTGGGATGGCGGCAGGAGAATCGGAAGGTAGAGGTAAAGGGAAGGATTGGTATAGGGGTTTGGGAGGTGGAGCAAAATACTCAAGAGGGGAGAAATGAATGGAGGCATGGCTGGGTAACAGGAATGGGAGGAGACAGGAGAGAAGGGTCCAAAGGGGTAAAGAGGGTAAAAAGGCAGATAGAAATGGGTTCGAGTTTGGAGCGGCAGCCAAAATGCGCACATAAATGGACACTGAATAAATTCAAGTTACATAGGTATGGCAAAGATTAAGATAGATACGTCCAGGTTGTAACCGAAGAATAAAGAGGAGACAATAAGAGAGAGTTCAAAGTTAAAGTCTGTGGTGGAATTAAGTTGACTTGTAGATAGGATTGAGTCAGTTTGGAGAACTGACGAAATAATGCCCAGGTTTGGAGACAGGTGGGGAGGGCGAGTGAGTCCAGGAGCTGGTTCAGGGTCAGGGTTTCAGTGGTCGCACTGCTAGAGGTTTTCCTGTGGAAAATGGAGAATCGACCATGAGCCAGCGTTGATCCAGAGGTTCAGCAGAGGTGAGTAGTGGGCCTTGGTGATTTGCAGCGCACACAAACAGATCCTTAACCTTAAAGCTAAGGCATTCCCTTTTCCAGAAACTGCACAAATCAAAGCTTAAAAATTTATGAGAACTACCACATTGCATTACTGTCTGATACAACACCATTGATATAACACTATTTTCAGGTGTGTTGAAATTTAAAGCTGGTGATCAATATGAGACTGATAGCAGACATTCCACTGAATAGCAAATTGTAAATGCAATGTATTCCATTTAATTTAATGCTATCATGCCACTGCTTTATAATGACTAAATAAGTCAAATTATTGGCCTGGATTCTGCAGTCCTGATGAGGGCGAACTGGCAGCATTCGCCGTCATTTCGTCTTTGAAACTGACCGCAACTTCAGGATTTAGCGCAGCCTAATGCGGGAATCCTGAAGTTGTGGTCAGTCATTCACTGATCCTCCACAGGCTACGCTGTGTGCCCCACCCCCACAGTGCGGACAATCAGTGAAATCGCTCAAATCATGGAAACTGATGAAAACTTTGGCTCTTCTGCAACTACGCTGTTAAATACCCCATTAAAGGTTAGACCCAAAGGGATTAGGTGTAACTGGGGTTTTAACAGTGTATTGACTGCTAAACAAAGGTTAAGGTCCTGAAAAACTAATTTTAGTTTTGTGCAGTGTCAAATTTGTCCATTTTAATAAAAATTAAAATTAAGAAACTTTTTTAAAAATGTTTAATTTTAAAAAAAAGTTTGTTCATCTTTATTTCAGGTTTGCCTTTTCCCCATGTGAGAGCCCCAATCTTTGTTTTGCTCTCCCTAACATTTATAAAAAGTTAGAATTTTAGGCACTTACCCACTTCCTGGTTCGCTGTCTGTGAGAATTCTGCATTTTGATTGGCTGCTTAAGACAGCTTGTTGACGTCACAGCAGTTTTTCGCTGGGAATCCCCATTAACTTGCGTTGATTTCAACTACGCATCGGAAAACCCAAAATTCACGACAGAGAGATCGTGAAATCTTTATGCAAAACTTACTTCGGGGCCAGCGGCAAACGCCTTTGCTTCGCTGCTGACCGCAGAATACAGGCCATTATTTTTATTACATGGGAGTCCAGAATGTTTACTGGTGTTTAGGGATCACATTCCAGGATTTACTATTACTTTGGAAATTCATGTTGCAGAATTGTATGGTTTAAAACTGCATAGCTTCTTACCTGTTCCTCATCACTGTATCCCTTGCAGGGTGTTTAACATCATAACATTCCTAATACACTGCCACAGAAAAGCAACATGGCAACTGGAAACAGTATTTCAATTTTTTCAAGCTGTTTTGAGTCATTGTACCTCTTTTTTGGCTTTATAACATCCTTAAAATGCTGCCAAACAGTAATATTAGCAGTCCTTACACAGCATCAGATGAGGAGAAGCTGAAACAAGGGCACAGAAGTAGAACAGAGACCTCAAACAGCCAGCAATGGAGTGAGGAACAGTGAAGGAGCAGAAGCAGCCAGCCAGCCAAATCAAGCAAACAGTACCACTTAGCAGCAATAGGAGACCCATGGAGACTCATAATGTGACATTAAAATCATGCAAAGTTTTGTGGGTACAGCAGAAAAGGTGGGAAACTTCTGTATTAACAGTGAAACTTATCGTAGAAACCGATTGCTATTTGCCACTTCTCAGCTGCTACAGGGCTGGGCGCTGAAAGTGAACTATGCATTGTGTACGGGTCCTTGGAGAATAAAATGTGTTGTGGTAAGGATTCGGAGAGCATGGTGGGCTAGGGTTTGGGCTGGGGAAGTGTGGGGGCTCAGGCAGGGAACAGTGAGGTTGGGGCTTGGAAGGTAGAATGCAATCAATCAGTCATTGGGACCTTGCCATCTGGGAGGGAGCAGGAGCCAGCATTCTGCCTTGGGGTTTAAAAGCCAGCAGCGTTGTAAAGAGGCCAAAACACAAAAAAATTGTTTGGATACAGAACAAAAAGTTGTTTCCTTGAAGAATGTCTGAGATTAGCACGGTCTGATGGCGTGCCCACAGCTCTGAGGTTCACAAAAGAAGCTGTGCAAGTGTTTCTCCATTAATTCTGGCAGAGAGGAGACATTGCTTGGCACAGAGTAATGCAGGTCTGCAACGAGAGCAGCACAGCAAGCAGTGTCAGGAGGTGACCAGGGTAATCAGTGCCAACTCTAAGAGTGTATTCATTGCAACTCAGTACTGGAACAGTTCAATCACCTTATTAGGCCGGCTAAGTCAACAGGAGCAAGCTACAGCTTTCAAGAATGCTCTATACCAAGCATGTCTGCCACTTGCACTCCCGTGTCACAGTCTGTTGAAGTGCTAGAACTGTTTACCCACAATGCCCAGGAGGCTGCATGGTCACCTTTACATCTCCAGTCTTCACCTAGAAGTGTTCCTTCATCCAACTAAAAGTCCCACATGATATATAATTGCTTGGTGCATGCACCCTGTCATCAACCCCATTATGGTCTGCAAGTTTCCACATTGGTTTTACTGCATCACATGCAATCAATGGTAATTTTCACTTTTTGCAAGGATAAGACAGCCCAGTACATCAGAGAGACATTGCCAACAGGCGGTGGACAGCCACACCTCCACCCTCTCACCTCCTATGAGGAGAAAACTCTTCAGATCCTGGGGAAGGAAGCTACAGAGGAAGTTGGAGGGCAGGCAGCTGCAGATTAATGCTGATCTTCTGCTTCTCTTCCTTTTCAGACTATTGTACCCCATTACCGGTCAGCAAACTGTAACATGGAACTCTTCTCTCTACCCCTCAGCAACTCACTGTAACATCTCTTCCTCTTTTCCTCCTTTAGATGTGCCCAAAGAAGCAGAGAAATAACTACTTTGGGCACTTTGCATCCGCCCTCATCAGTACTTTCGCTCACACGCCATCACGCACATGCTGCCATCCCAAGCACCATCCCAGAAACATTTAACCAGAGGGAACAAAATAATGAGGCAGAAAAGAGTTCACTGGGTGAAATACAGAACACAAGTGAGCAGGAGCAACTGGTGGTGGAACACAAGGAGCAAAATATTGCTGACTGGAGGGTTAAGAGATATCACCCCTCGGCTGAAGAGTCCAGAGAGACAGACCTCAGAGGGTCTGTTTTAAAAGAAAGTTGCTTGCATACCATCAACCATATGTGCAGACACTGGCAGCTGTGTCAGACAGTGTGCTGCAGATGGGAGGGGGTTGTCTGGTACCCACATACCAGTATACAGATGGATGGTTTTTCAGCTCTGCAGTGAATCCGAGAGCATGTAACAGCAAAGGCCACCACGACAGAGGCCCTCACAACAAAGGCTTTAAGAGCAGTCTGTGCTTCCTCAACGGATGCTCAGAATGTTGCCACAGAGGCCTTGGGTACCGGATTGGAAAGGGCTGTCTCTTCATTCTCTTAGCATTTGGGGATGGGTTACAGACAAAGGGGGAAAAATTCAGCTGCTTGCGCCTCCCGTTAGCGCCTTAAGAGGGCGCTAATGGGGCGTAAAGCAGCTAACGCCCGGGCGCAGCGCCGCCCACGCCTCCCGAAAAATTTAGTGGGAGGTTAGCGGCGGCGGCAGCCGGTAGCGCCCTGTGGCGCTGCGCCATCGCCGTGCGCAGCACCCCGCTCGCGCCCCGGCCGTGATCTTCAGTCGCGCCCCCTGATTTACCGCCAGACGCTATGTCCGACGGGTTCAGGGAGGCGTACGTGCGGCCGGGGCGGCGATATTTAAAGCGGAGGTGGCAGGCGGCCATTTTTGTTGCTGGCCGCCTGCCAGCACCTGTCCCCGGCCCCCGTGAAGCCCCCCCACCGTGAAGTGCCGGCTGCGCTCCAAGAGCCTGGCACTTCTCTTGAGTGCCGGGCTCTTTTGCCGGCACTCCCGATCCCTGGGGGCCCAGCTGGGCCCCGGTTCGCGCTGCGCAGGGTCCCTCCCCTTTAAGAAGGGGAGGAAGGCCTGCAATGCTGCGGCACGTAGCGCCAGGATATTCACTCGCAGCGCCCCAAGAGGGATGCGGGCTGCTTCCAGTTGCGCCCCGCTTCCCTCTTGGGGCGCAACCACTGAAGTTCCGGCGCGGGGCCGCTAATTTTTTCGGGGCGCTAAAAGTCGCGCCCCGGCGAGGTTAGCGCCCCAAATGGGGCGCGACTCAATTTTTACCCCAAAGTATCTCATGGGGCTTCACTGATTTTGTTGGATCAGTACAGGTGACATGGCAGCATTATGCACGCATGATGTTGCTCTGTCTCAGGAAGGCAGCACATACAGGAAATTGGACATGAGGCTGAGTTCGGATCGGTCGAGGCCCTGTGGGTGGCGTAGCGGGCCCAGGGGCTGAGTGGCCGGGTCCTGCTCCTACTTCTTGTGTTCTTTAGATTTGAGGTGAGGATCAGATCAGCCATGATCTTATTGAATGGCGGAGCAGGCTCGAAGGGCCGATTGGCCTACTCCTGCTCCTATTTCTTATGTTCTTATACAGGACCTCCAGCCAGGCTTTTCCAACACCTTCACCTGTGGCTGAAAGGACATACGCAAAGGCACACGCAGTGCAGCCTTGCCAGACTGTCTCCTTCTGTTGCTCCTCCTCTTCTTCCAAGAAGCAAAGATGGAGGAGAATTCCCAATGGCAAACCCATCGTGCTCTAGCTGAAATGGGAAGAGGGGGGAATGTACTGTGTATAGTTCCGGTCTCCATATTACAAAATGGATATAGAGGCACTGGAGAAGGGACAAAAATGATTTACAAGGGTGATACCAGAACTGAGAGGTTATAACTATCAGGAAAGACTGAACAGGCTTGGGTCCTTTTCTCTAGAAAAGAGAAAGTTGAGGGGTGACCGAATAGAGGTCTTTAAAATTATGAAGGGGCTTGATAAGGTAGACATAGAGAAGAGGTTTCCACTTGTGGGGGAGTCCCAAACTTGGGGTCATAAATATAAAATAACAGAAAATGCTGGAAATACTCAGCAGATCAGGCAGCATCGCTGAGAAACAGAGTTAACGCTTCAGGTCGATGACCTTTATGACGAAAGGTCATCGACCTGAAACATTGGCCCAGAAATTCCATTCGCAGCCCTCCTGTGGGCGGAGGGCTGCGATTTGGAAAAATCTCCGCCTGGACTGGAGGGCTCCCGGGAGGCGCAGAATTCCGTTGCTGTGCCTCTTCAAACTGCCGGTGTGCAGGGCACGAGTATCCCAGGGGCGCAGGTAGTTCGCAGCGTCCCTGGGATCACGTGGGCCATGGGGAGCCAATCAGAGCAGGGAATCTCCATTCATAGATTTGACAGGAAGACCTGTCAAGGCGCAAGAATTGTAAGTGTTTTCTGCGGGCGGAGGGTCTCCAAAGAACGGAACTCTCCACCCGCAGAGGCCCTGCTCCAGTGCAGCCGGAGGATCTGTCAAGAGCTTTCTTGACGGATCGGAAATGCTGGTTTCCAGCGCATGCGCAGTGCATGCCTAAAACTGGCATTTCCGTTGGCCCTACGGGTGAGTACACACCCATCGGGACCGGAATTTCTGCCTCATTAACGTGGTTTCTCTCTCCACAGATGCTGCCTGACCTTCTGAGTATTTCTAGCATTTTCTGTTTTTATTTCAGATTTCCAGTATCCACAGTATTTTGCTTTTGTAGTAGGTCATAAATATAAGATAGAAACTAATAAATCCAATAAAGAATTCAGGAGAGACTTCTTTATCCAGAGGGTAGTTAGACTGTGGAACTTGTTACCACATGGAGTAATTGAGGCGAACAGCATAGATGCCTTTAAGAGGAAGCTAGTTAGGTATACGAGGGAGAAAAGAATAGAAGTATCTGCAGATAGGGTTAGATGAAGTAAGACGGGAGGAGGCTCGTGTGAAGCATAAACACCAGCATAGACCAGTTGGGCTTAATGGCCTATTTCTGTGCTGTAAATTCTGTGTAGTGTCAGCGCCATAACAAATGGTGCAAAGACAGATGGCAAAGTAGGTGACATCAGCAAAACAAAAAAGCAACAAAAAAGACAGTACCTGAAAATTGTATAAGCTTGTCCTCTTGAACTTACTTCCACCTTGAGTAGCACATAGCAATCCTGGATGTTTGTTTTATACCCGTATCAATAGTAATCATTGCAAGTGAGATGGAATTGGTGGAAAGTAGGATGCATTACATCACCATGTTAACTAACTCGTGTTTACTTAACTTGATTGAGTTTTTTGATGAGGTAACAGAGAGGGTTGATGAGGGCAATGCGGTTGATGTGGTGTACATGGACTTCCAAAAGGCGTTTGATAAAGTGTCACATAATAGGCTTGCCAGCAAAGTTGAAGCCCATGGAATAAAAGGGACAGTGGCAGCATGGATACGAAATTGGCTAAGTGACAGGAAACAGAGAGTAGTGGTGAACGGTTGTTTTTTGGACTGGAGGAAGGTATACAGTGGTGTTCCCCAGGGGTCGGTACTAGGACCACTGCTTTTCTTGATATATATTAATGACTTGGATTTACCGGGCACAATTTCAAAATTTGCAAATGACACAAAACTTGGAAGTATAGCGAACAGTGAGGAGGATAGTGATAGACTTCAAGAGGACATAGACAGGCTGGTGGAATGGGCGGACACGTGGTAGATGAAATTTAACGCAGAAAAGTGCAAAGTGACACATTTTGGTAGGAAGAACGAGGAGAGGCAATATAAACTAAAGGATACAATTCTAAATGGGGGGTGCATGAACAGAGAGATCTGGGGGTATATGTGCACAAATCGTTGAAGGTGGCAGGGCAGGTTGAGAAAGCGGTTAAAAAGGCATACGGGATCCTGGGCTTTATAAATAGAGGTCATGATGCGGAGATGCCGGTGTTGGACTGGGGTGGACAAAATTGAGAGGTCACACAACACCAGGTTATAGTCCAACAGTTTTATTTGAAATCACAAGCTTTCGGAGCTATCGATCGCCCCTTCCTACTTCACCTGAGGAAGGGGCGATCGATAGCTCCGAAAGCTTGTGATTTCAAATAAAACTGTTGGACTATAACCTGGTGTTGTGCGACCTCTCAATTTTATAAATAGAGACAGAGTACAAAAGCATGGAAGTTATGTTGAACCTTTATAAAACACTGGTTTGGCCTCAACTGGAGTATTGTGTCCAATTCTGGGCACCACACTTTCAGAAGGATGTGAAGGCCTTAGACAGGGTGCAGAATAGATTTACGAGAATGATTCCAGGGATGAGGGACTTCAATTACGTAGATAGACTGAAGAAGCAGGGGTTGTTCTCCTTAGAGCAGAGAAGGTTGAAAGGAGATTTGATAGAGGTGTTCAAAATCATGAGGGGTCTGGACAGGGTAGATAGAGAGAAACTGTTCCTATTGGCAGAAGGGTCGAGAACCAGAGGACACAGATTTAAGGTGATTGGGAGAAGAACCAAAGGTGACATGAGGAAAAACTTTTTTACGCAGCGAGTGGTTAGGATCTAGAATACACTGCCTGAGAGGATGGTGGAGGCAGATTCAATTGTGGCTTTCAAAAGAGAATTGGATAAGTACCTGAAGGAAAAGAAATTGCAAGGCTATGGGGAAAGGGCGGGGGAGTGGGACTAGCTGAAGTGCTCTTGCAGAGTGTCGGCACGGGCTCGACGGGCCGAATGGCCTCCTTCTGTGCTTTAACCATTCTATGATTCTAATACCACCTCACTTTCAATGTCCGCTGCCAATCATGGCAGAAAATTGGGTGAGCACAAAAGTGGGCTCAGATTGGAAATAATGGATCCCCCACCCCATTGCCGGTGCCTGTCTAAATACTGCCCCAAATTGGATGGAACGTGGTGGAAAATCTGGGTTGTTGCATCTGAAAAAGCACTATAAAAGGCACGCTGTCTCAAGGGGCAGCTGTGTTATATAGAGATGGTGGATTTTTAGATCACAGTACTAAATAGGCCACTATTGAGAGGTCCCATGACACAACCCCAGATATCTTGCAAGTCCTACATCATGATTCCTGATGTCCTGTGAGCCCCTACAACATTTAACACATAACATCAAAGCTATCAAAGCTGAAAAAAGTATCAAAAACTCATTGACTTCCATGTAATTTGCACAATCGGAGAACAGAAAAATTCCTATTGATAAAGATCAAGTATGAATACTCATTTTACATGAGTGGATGATTTTGTTAAAATAGTACATGTGGGAGTGTAGCACGTTAATGCATTTTAGTGCTTGTCAACTGGAGTTCCTACCCTGTCTATCAATGAATTATAGGCATTGTTCTATATCCTGGGGTACAGCTGATGAATAAACTGTTTAAGCTTTGCTCTCATGTTTCATCTGAACCATTTGTTTGGATTGCTTCTATATAATGCACTGAGAATTCTCAGTATTATTTGTTTTTTTCCCTCCTCTTTTCTTTATCCACCAATTTTCTCCCCCGCCCCCTTGAAAGTGTTAAATCCTTGGTGGGGTACAGTTGCATGGGTGCTGGAGGCCCTCCAACACTTCGTCCGAGTGGCCATTCTTCATGTGTGTTCCTAGACATTTACAGCTGAGCCCAATTCCATCCTCACAGCACATGCTAATTCTCAGCAGGGATTGCAAGAATCCTAATTTATTTCCCCTTCTTAACCCAACATTGCTGAGATCAATCATAGCCTAATTGAGAACAGCTAACTCAGTAGAGTCCAGACCTTGAACCTGGGACTTTTCCTGGTCTGTATGGCTCAGCTGCTTGCTCAGAAGCAGCTGGACCATATTATTTGTGCTCCGAATTAGTACACAATCGCAATGTCCATTGCACAACCCTCCTCACAACCACAAAACCCACAGTACAACCCTCTACACAGCATGAAACCCAGAATACTCCACTCCTCACAACCACAAAACCCAAATAACTTGAAACTCACAACTTAACAAAACCTACAGCACAACCCTCTACACAACCACCGCACGGCTACTGAGGCCTCTACACAGTCATGATACCCATCACACAATCCTTTCTAGAAAACCGTAACATCTAACACACAATGCTCAACATAAACATGAATAGTGACAAGAATGGTACTGACTGCCAAAACCAGTGCAATGGTACCTCTGCATCAGTTGCTGCCTTCAGGGAAAGAGTGGAGAAGAAAAATAAAAAATAATAATTAACCCCAGAACTCTCAACACAAACGCTATGTCCACCAAGTTGCATGCACAATACAATCCTCAATGGAACCACAGCATTTACTATATAACCAACTGTACAATGCACTATATAATCAACAAAACAACCAAGCTAGCTATCGGCCTCCTACTTCTCATGTGGCGACAATAGTGTGACACCGTTCTTTCCCTATCACAATTACCCCAAGGCTTGTTAGGCTTAGGCAGGAAGCTTCACTGGCATAACCTCTAAACAGGTTTCACATGGCTTTAACTCTCTGAATACTAAAATATCATCTTGCACCATAGAAAACAAGTCTGCTTTACAGTGTTCATCATAACAAACACCCCATAAATAATAAGCATACCGGAATTTGCAGAATTAGTGTCCTCTGAATCAACTAAATTCAGAATCAGAATTGTCTATGATTCAGATGCAAAAAGGTAACAGCAGTCAAATGATTAAATCCAAAGTATTCTGCAATAAAGTTTACACACATTTTCAATTAAGTCGCATTGCAGACTCCGGTGTTGAACTCCTTGAGTTAACAGAACTTTCAATTTTCAATTGACACAATATCAAGATACAACCATTAGTATAGACTTCAGAGTTATCCAAATTCAATGCAAAGCTTATCCATATGAATTAATTATCTTCAGCAGAGAAAGGGTGTTACAGAAAACTGACATAAAATGAATGGATGGACTATACCCAACAACGAAAAGGTTCCTGGGATAATAAATTTAACTTGCAGCAAAAATTACTCTAAGGTGAGCTAAAACAAGAATACTTCAAGAAAAACAATGAGCCCCAATAGTAAAGTAGTGCATATTTTTCCCTCATCAGTTTGATTTTCTACCTTTAATGTCTTCCTGGACAACATAGCGTAGATTTTCCTCTAGCCTGTGCCTGGGATATCACATTCCCAAGCACAGGATGGAGGAAAGAGGGCAGAGACCCATTGGGCTGGATTTTTGCCGAGACGAGTTGGGGGCGAGACTGCTGCCTTCCGGGTTCTAGTCCCCCTCCCCGCGACGTCCGACACACAGACGCTATTTTCCCGATTGGCCTTGTTAAGCCCGCCCTGCGGGCTTGCTGGCCAATTAAGGGAAAGCCGGTGTCAGATGACGTCAGTTGATGATGCTTCATCTGTCGATTTTCTTAAAAGGGACATGAACCATTTATTTTTGACAGATGATTTGACAGTGTTTGACAATCATTGTACAAAGGTGAGCCCTTGCCCCCAGGCTCTCCAATGACCCTCTCCTTAGATAGCAGCTGCAGGTGAGGGTACAGAAGCGATCTGTCACTTCACCCAATGAGGTGAGGCCACACAAGCACTTCAAAGCTTGTCACCTTCAGAAAAATCTAAACACATTAAAAATGACTTTCCCAACAGTTCCTTACCTCTGATACTCACCAGTGTCCCATTGCATCCTTCACACCACTTCTGCAGCTGTCATCACAGCACAAACATTACAATAGACCCATAGCATGCCTCACTTACCCTGGCGGGGTTCCCCGACGTCGGGAAGCCTGCAGAAGTCTCAAAATGGGAAAAAGCCTCTTAACTGTCTGTGAACTACCTGTTAACAGGCAGTTAAGTGGCTATAATCCTCTTCCCGTCGCTGGGACTCGGGTCCCTGCGCAAATCAGGGACCCGACTCCCAGGAAGATTGGCTGGAGGCGGGTTAGGAGCGGATTCGGGACCCGCTCCCATTTTTTTTAATTTTCCCAGCAGTTCCGCCTCCAAACCCGCCTCCTTAGGGCTAGTAAAATCCAGCCCATTATTGTCAGGTCTCTGCCCTCTCTGCATCCCGCCAAGATTTCTAGGGTCTTTCCCATGTGACACAACAGGGATTACATCTGTGGTAACTCTGTCAAGGTAAAATTAAATGGCCGAAACACAGAATACATTCAATACTCAAAGTTTATTTGGATGATAGAGAAGCACTGATATTAATGAATAAAGAGGAAAACTGTGCACTCGCTGGTGGTAGCACACACTACAGACCTGTTTCTCAGAATCGTTCCTGGCAGCTTCTTCTTGTGCTAATACCATCTCACGTTCTGCTGTAATCTGCACACTCTCCCGTAAAGCCTCCTCTAATTCCTCAATCCGGTCATCTTTTTGTCGTAAAGTATCCTGAAGGAGTGGGGGAAAAAATGCAGTGACCATTTTTGTTACCTATTTTATGAAAAGTAACAGTGTTTTATACAGAGCATTAAATTGCAATTCGTAACACTACATTGGAGACAAACAGTTGTCAAAATTTCCCATTCACCACAAATATTTCCATTTTCTGAAACAATAACAAGTTTCAGTGCAATCACCTTTTACTACAACATCATTTAATTCAGCATAATGTGGTAAATATACATAGGCTGAATGGAAACAGTATTAGGGTTAATACTTTCAGACTTTTGCATCATATTAATGCCCATGATGCTAGATTTTGCGTGGTTAATTGAAACTTCAGTACAGTTTTCAAAAATGAAAATGTATTCGACGGTGGGAAGAAGACAGAAATTTGTGCTCACATTGAATTGGATTTGATACAAAAAAATGGGGAAAATCTACCACACAATGGCTAATTTTACTGCACATATATTTGCTTTATACCATAACATCAGGGCTGCACTGGAGGTGCTAAACTGGCATCAGTGTTCCCAGATTGGAAGAATAATAAATGACCAGAATTTTCACTGGAATAACCACATTGTGCAGTGCCCCCTACTGCATACAAACCAAACTAAAAAACTAGCAAAAGCCGACACAAACTCCAAAAAGCTGACAACTCAAAAACAGCCTCAAATATCATGACCTATGAAAATCAAGGAAATACACTGAAAGCACAGTGAGACATGAGCTTGTAACTTAAATTATAGGTATATTCAACATTTCTTCACTTATATTCGAGAAAGTAAAACATGGGGCAGGTAATGTAGTCAGGGCTTGTTGCTGCTGGGATGCTGTGTGTGCTTCCTGATGACCTTGCAATATAATGTGAGGTCAGCTCATTATAATAAAGATTCAGCACTCCCTGCACTCAACGCATGATGGTCTGGGAGCCATGGAGTCAGTGGTTGGATTATCTAGTGCCAGAAGCTCTTAAACGACTGTTTGCTGCCCTTAAAACTATGCTACAACTGAGGGAGAAAAATTGAGGCAAACAAGGGACAAGAACTGCCCCATTCAGTGACACTGCTTTGAAGGTCCTGCTATAGCTGGTGCTTCAGAGAAAGGTGACTCTTTTTGGAGTCATAAAGTCCAGGGCCAGAGGACTATAGAGGGAGGTAACAGAGCGAATTAATGTTCTCATATCTGTGGCTAGAATCTGATAGCAAGTGAGGAAGAAATTTCCTGGGTTACGCAAGGTTGCCAAGCTAAGTGTTGTAACATGTTGACTTACAATGCATGTTAATTGCACTTCACTCCACATTTGGTGCACCATCACAGGAGAGTGCACTGCACTTTGCAAAGGCGTGCCCATGTTGTTCTATGACTATGTGGCCCATTAAATGTGGCCCAGGATACATTATCAGCTTAAGGAACCTGAATGCTTCATAATCACACACTCACAGAAGGTTGCTGGCGTGCTGGACAATTCCGCACATTCCTCTTTGTAACATGTCCCTTTTTTATTTGATAAAGTAATGGAGAGGGTTGATGAGGATAGTGCAGTTGATGTGTATATGGACTTTCAAAAGGCATTTGATAAAGTACCACATAATAGACTAGCTAGCAAAATTTTAGCCCATGGGATTAAAGGGACAGTGGCAGTATGGATATGAAATTGGCTAAGGGACAGAAAGCAGAGAGTAGTGGTGAACAGTTGTTTTTCAGACTGGAGGGAAGTATACAGTGGTATTCCCCAGAGGTCGGTATTAGGACCACTGGTCTTTTTGATATATATTAATGATCTGGACTTGGGTATAGAGGGCATAATTTCAAAGTTTGCAGATGACATGAAAATCGGAAATGTAGTAAACAATCAGGAGGATAGTAACAGACTTCATGAGGAGATAAACAGACTGGTGAAATAGGCAGAAACATGTCAGATGAAATTTAATGCAGAGAAGTGTGAAGTGATACATTTTGGTAGGAAGAATGAGGAGAGGTATTCTAAACTAAAAAGTACAATTTTAAAGACGGTGCAGGAACAGAGAGACCTGGGGGTGTATATACACAAATCTTTGAAGGTGGCAGGGCAAGTTGAGAAGGCTGTTAAAAAAAATCAAATGGGATCCTTGACTTTATTAGCAGAGGCATAGAGTACAAAAGCAAAGAAGTTATGCTAAACCTTTACAACACACTGGCCCCAGCTGGAGTAGTGTGTTCAATTCTGGACACCACATTTTAGGAAGGATCTCAAGGCCTTGGAGAGGGTACAGAGGAGATTCAGTAGAATGGTGCCAGGGATGAGGGACTTCAGTTATGTGGAGACTGGAGAAGCTTGAGTTGCTTTCCTTAGAGCAGAGAAGGGTAAGAGGAGATCTGATAGCAGTGTTCAAAATCATGAACAGTTTTGATGGCGTAAATAAGGAGAAACTGTTTCCAGTGGCAGAAGGGTCAGTAACCAGAGGACACAGATTTAAGGTGATTGGCAAAAGAACCAGAGGCATTTTTTATGCAGTGAGTTGTTGTGATCTGAATGTAATGCCTGAAAGGCTGGTGGAAGCAAATTCAATAGTAACTTTCAAAAGGGAATTGGATAAATACTTGAAGGATATTTTTTTTACAGGGCTATGGGGAAAGAGCAGGGGAGTGGGACTAAATGGACAGCTCTACCAAAGAACCGTCACAGGCACGATGGGCTGAATGGCCTCCTTCTGTGCTGTATCATTCTATGATTTGTTTGCAAGAAAAGGCTAAACATTATAAGAGGCAGCATATGCATTATGAAGAAGGTCAACAAAGCTAAAACCCTTAATTCCTTAAGAGGAGAGGGCCGTAGTGATTCTGAGTGTGGAGGAAATAGGAGTTGGGAAGGGTGAACTAGGTTCATGGCTATTATTCTTTGC
This sequence comes from Squalus acanthias, assembly GCA_030390025.1. Taxonomy (NCBI): domain Eukaryota; kingdom Metazoa; phylum Chordata; class Chondrichthyes; order Squaliformes; family Squalidae; genus Squalus; species Squalus acanthias. The sequence goes on along the minus strand of CM059435.1, from coordinate 80,953,619 downwards.
TTTTCCTCAATTCACTGAAATTAGCCCTTCTCCAGTTAAATATTTGTATTCTAGATTGCTCCTTGTCCTTCTCCATAACCTGATCCTTATGATACTATGATCACTGTTCCCGAGATGCTCCCCCATTATGACATTCTCCACTTGACCCACTTCATTCCCAGGATTAGATTCAGCAATGCCTCCTTCCTCGTTGGGCAGGAAACATACTGATCAAGAAAGTTGCAAATCCCTGCAAATCTGCTCCTCTATCTCCTTCCCAGTATTTGCTTGCCTATAAAATATACCAAGTAGTGTAATAGCTCTTCTATTGTTTCTTAACTCTAAGCAAATAGATTGTCTTTGACCCCTCAAGGAATTCTCTCTTTCTAGCACTGTAATATTTTCCTTAATCAAAAATGCTACCCCTCCTCTTTTTTTCCCTTCCCTATCTTTCCTGAATACTTTGTACCCAGGAATATTAAGCATCCAATCCTCCCCCCTTCATTGAGCCAGGTCTCCGTTATTGCCACTGAATCATATTCCCATGTGGCTATTTGCGCCTGCAGTTCACCAACCTTATTAAGCACATTTTGTGCACTTAGACATATGCACGCCAAACCTAACTTATACCTCTTTGTATTCTCTATGATCCCACCTAATTCTGTATTATTTCTAACTCTAACCATCTCTCCCAGTCCTCTGTGCATCTTGTTTCTACTTTTTAAATACTGCATCTTGGTGCCCAACCCCCTGCCAAATTAGTTTAAACCCTCCCCCACAGCACTAGTTAACCTGTAACTTGTCCACCTTGAACAGGTCCCACCTGCCACAGAACTGGTCCCAATGTCCCAGGAATCTTATGCCCTCCCTCTTGCACCACATCTCTCGCTACGCATTAACCTGCCATTTCCTCCTATTTCTATTCTCACTAGCGTGTGGCACTGGGAGTAATTCAGAGATTACTACCCTCGAGGTCCTGCTTTTTCACTTGCTCCCTAGCTCCTTAAACTCTGACTGCAAGACCTCAACCCTCTTCCTCCCTATGTCGTTGGTTCCGATATGGACCACAGCTTCTTGCTCGTCCCCCTTTCCCCCACAGAATGTTCTGCAACCTCTCCGTGATGTCCCTTACCCTGGCACCAGGAAGGCAACATACCAACATAGTATTTATGTCCAGTGGTCTGTTCTCTCACAATCTTTATCTGTGCTGAAGGAGTGCCAAGCAGTAGAGGAATGTAAGCAGATGGCATAGGTGATGGAGATGTCTCTCAGGACAGTGCCATATCCGTAACTCCCAACCATCCCATTCAAATGACTAGCAATGTATAAATAGCATACTGACCCCTGCTGCTATTGCATCCATTCCCATAGCACCTGTAGATGTGGGGTCATCTACTAACCCAGCACAATGGCATAATGACGTATTGAGTTACCACCATCCCTACAGGCAAACATTGACACTCAGCAGCCATCCATCTCATTTTCCTCCCACTGGGTGACTCTTAGATCTGCATATGGTTCGGAAGTAGAAGGGACACACCGTACACTTTAACTAAGGAGAAACATTAAGATAAAACACATTGAATATACTTGCATCATACACGGAGGATTAATACAAATTTGGTTGACTGATACTAAAATGTGTCTTGATAGTTCTATTGCTATGTGGCAGATTAACAGCAGAGAAATCATATTGCAATAATGGGTCTTGATATACCTGGAAACATGCATTGAAGATTGGGAAATGTGACAGAAATCTCACAGTTGATTGGAAGGAGCCTGCCACATGAAAATTCAATGCAGCTGCAACCTTCACAGTTACTATTAGAGTCAGCCCTGTCCTGGAAGTAACTCCAAGCCTGGCTGCAGGAGTGTTCTGTTGTGATCTCCTTTGGGAATCTTAGTTTTTTTTGGAAATTTCCATATATGACAGACTGTGCCTGTACACATGGGTGACAACATTAGGATGAGTCCTAATGGACCATTCAAGATGTAAATTCACCTGTCCAGCATGCCTCCTCTGATCCTCCTCCTTCTCCAAGAACTTGCATGTAGAGGGGTATACCTATAGGGACATCCATAGCTCCTCACAAATCAGCACTCTCAAAAATCGCTGGACAAATAGACACAGATGACAAATGCAGTACAGCATTAAAAAAACACCAGATCTAGATAGTTTTCTGTGACATTGTACTAGAAACTACCAGTGAATGGTCTTGCTAAATAACAACAGAAAACGCTGGAAAAACTCAGCAGGCCAGGCAGCATCCGTGGAGAGAGAAACAGAGTTAACGTTTCAGGTCGAAGACCTTTCGTCAGAACTGGAAAAAAGCAGGAAATGAAATAGATTTAAAGCAAGTTAAAGCTGGGAAAAGGGGGAGGGGTGCAAACACGAGAAGGGAAACTGAAAGCAGTGAAGATGAACAAGGTTGAAGAGACAAACGGAAGTTCCGTCGAAGAGAAGAGCAGAACTTCTTCAAGGTAGGCATTCCTAGAAGAGAGGTGGCAGTGGACCAAACACTAATACGATAGCAAAATACTGCGGATGCTGGAAATCCGAAATAACAACAGAAAACGCTGGAAAAACTCAGCAGGCCAGGCAGCATCCGTGGAGATAGAAACAGAGTTAACGTTTCAGGTCGAAGACCTTTCGTCAGAACTGGAAAAAAGCAGGAAATGAAATAGATTTAATCTTGCTAAGCTAGTTTACCCTAATTATCATAATAGGACTTGGTGGGTGATTCCGGAATATGAGTGGATAATACTCGGGCAACAACAGGAAATCTGAATGTCATGGGGGAAGTCAAAAGCAGCAGTGGTAGGAAATATGTTTAAGAGCATTTTACAGGATACTGTTCGCATTCAACTAAAGAGTTCAAAGTATATAAGGAGTATTCAGCACAGATTTAGAAGCAACAGGTTATGCTTAGCAAATCTACAATCATGTTTTGAGGTGGTAACTAAATTTGGCTGATCAGGACATATATAATCCACATGGATTTTCAGAAGTCATTTGACAAAGTTGCGTGAACAAAGTTTATAAAGATTATGATGGTTAATTTACTTAATAATAAAATAGCTAATAGAATTGTTAGACTGAGCAATATAAAGGAGATGGGTGTTAAATGGGGAAAAGGTCTGTTTAGGATCCAGTGACCAATGGAGTTCAGCAGAGATGTGTTCTGGTGTCCATACTATTTTCCACATTATTTCTAAATATGGGGCAGAGTACTTCTTGTAATATAATATTTTTTGATTAACACTAAGCTAAGTGGCCAGGTCATGACTATAGGGAGAGATTGATAGCATTGAAAGAGATCAGGAAAAAATAAGCAGATGAATGAAGGACTGGTTGTTGGATTTTAAAGTTGATATAAATAAATATTAGGTAATATATACTGAATCATTCGCTGAAGTTTCAAATCAGTGTTAACACCAGTATTTTCACAAGGACTTTGCAAATTTAAACAATCATAACCCATCAAAATCCCTAATCTGCACCATCAACCTTTATGTTACTCCTACAAGACCACCTAACTTAAGTCGTCTGTTCAAAGTTGAACTCAGTCAAAGACCAATGCATCTAACTAGCTGTTTAAATTTATTTTACTTTTCTTTAAAAACAAGTGGATCTCACATGGCATTGCTCACTGAGTCATTTTCAAAAATTGGAAAAATGTGAAAGTAACAAACTAAATGCTTCTTCAGCTGCACAACACAATAAAATATTGAGCAGAGGTCTTTATATATGTTATTCAATAAATGGAATTAATAACAATATAGCAGGGTTGATGAGGGGTAACCAGTGGATAACGTATATTTGGATTTTCAGAAGGCATTCGATAAGGTGCCATACAAGAGGTTGTTACACAAGATTTGGGCTCATGGGATTGGGGGTAATAGATTAGCTTGGATTGAGGGTTGGTTAAAGGACAGAAAACAGAGAGTAGAAATAAATGGGTCATTTTCAGGATGGCAGGGTGTAACTAGTGGAGTGCCGCAAGAATCAGTGCTTGGGCTTCTGCTATTTACAATCCGTATCACTTACTTAGATGAGGGGACCGAGTGGAACATATCCAAGTTTACTGACGATACAAAGCTAGGTGGGAAAGTAAGCTGTGAGGAGGACGCAAAGAGGCTGCAAAGGGATATAGACTGGTTAAGTGATTGGGCAAGAAGGTGGCAGATGGAGTATAATGTGGGGAAGTGTGAAATTATCCACTTTGATAGTGAGAATAGAAAAGCAGAATTTTTTTTTTAAAAGGTCAGAGACTAGTAAATGTTGGTATTCAGATGGATTTGGGCGTTCTTGTACACGAATCACAGACAGTTAACATGCAGGTACAGCAAGTAATTAGGAAGGCAAATGGTATGTTAGCCTTTATTGCAAGGGGATTGGAGTATAAGAGTAAGGAAGTCTTGCTGCAATTATATAGGGCTTTGGTAAGACCACACCTGGAGTATTGTGTACAGTTTTGGTCTCCGTAGCCAAGGAAGGATATACTTGCCTTAGAGGGGTTGCCACAAAGGTTCACTAGATTGATTCCTGGGATGAGAGGGCTGTCCTATGAGAAGAGACGGAGTAGAATGGGCCTATATTCTTTGGGGTTTAGAAGAATGAGAGGTGATCTCATTGAAACTTATAAAATTCTTAGAGGGCTTGACACGGTAGCTGCTGAGAGGCTGTTTCTCCTGACTGGGGAGTCGAGAACTGGGGTCATAGTCTCAGGATAAGGGGTCAGCCATTTAGGACTGAGATGAGGAGAAATGTCTTCACTCAGAGGGTTGTGAACCTTCGGAATTCTCTACCCTAGAGGGCTGTGGATGCTTATTTGTTGAGTATATTCAAGACTGAGATCAATAGATTTTTGGGCACTAAGGGAATCAAGGGGTATGGGGATTGGGTGGGAAAGTGGAGTAAATGTAGAAGTTCAGTCATGATCTTATTCAATGGCGGAGCAGACTCGAGGAGCCGTACGGCCTACTCTTGCATTTCTTATGTTCTTAAAAATGTCAGAGGCAGAGTACCTGAATATTAATCGAAAGTCAGTTGTGATGCATATTGAACAAAAAAGTTCATGTCCTTTAATTTTTTTTTAATCAGTGATACATGAAGATTTTTGATGTCTCCTTAATTCAGTGATGAACTGGGCACTGAAGGACAGGGAAAAGTCTGTGGGTGAATTTGCAGATGGCAAGACACATGAGGTCACAGAGTTGAGATATCAACCTTTGACCCAAGCAGGATATTAGTCTGTACATTGCATGCTGTGAGTTTGCTGCTTACTTGATACATAAATATCCTGCATAGGAATGAAAAGGTAAAGTTGACAGTTTATAATAATCCCCTCTGGGACTGCTTCAAGTTGTCTCTGCAAAGAAGTGAGTTTCTAATACAATGTTAAATCACTATTCATTTAATGATGTGACTGAGGTCAAGGGGTATAAGTAGGAGGTCTTCTCAATACAGCTGTTCTCACCTACTTGGTAAACAGTAGTACATAATATTGAGATTAAGGGCATAAAAGCATCATCATCGCAATACACCAACTCCAACACAATTTTTCCAGGAGCCACATTGGCAGCTTTGAAGCCAAGTTTGCAGAACAGTCTCTTGTGGTAAAAACGTAACAAAAATTCTTTAAAATGCCCTTTTCACTGAAGCCTCTCTGCTCCATTTCATTTCCCCACTGCTTGGTGTGAATCATATCCTATTACAATCAGAACGATCTGAGTGGGGCATGAGTCCCAGGATTTTTACATTTGCCCAAATAACAGAAAATAATTTCCTCAGCTAACAACTGAAAGCTACACATTGAAACTGGGGAAAGGTGCCCCTCCCACTTCTATCTCCCCCTCCCATTTCCTGACTTCCCTAAAGCCATCAGAGAGAGGTACACCTTCACAAGGTAAATAAATAAGCCTACATCAATCTCATGCATCTCTTATAGAACATTGGAGAAGAAGGGATTTATGTTTTTTAAAGAAAAAATACATCTGTAATATGCACTTGTGCCACAGTAGTGCTGGACTGCTGTTCATCAAGTTCTGTGTGCACTTGCAAGAGACTGATCTTGCACTTTACTGTACAGTGGCCCTCCCCTCCATATCGATCCACTCTTTGCTACATGAACTGCTGCAGCAAGACCGCAAAGGATTTGTCGCAAAATGGTATGGTGCTCCCTCCAATCATTATTTTGGAAACTACAGCAGGACATCTTTAAGGGAAACTAGCAGCTTAAGAGGTGCTGGGGCTGTGTCCCAACCCCTATCCCTGGGCAATCCCATGTGCTAATCGTTGTGATCAGCAAAAAAAACTTAAAATGAGCTGACCTCTGATTATATATTTGCCTGTTTACCATGACAACCATTTGCAGCCCAGAAAATGTTTTAATCTGCTCCCAGATTCAGGCCATAGACGAGACTGCATTTATGTACTGTGTCACTTCCATCCATGTAGAGGCAGACATTGCAGCATTGCAAAATCTTGCAATGTAAAGCAAGAGGTGTCAAGGGGTGTCTTACTGTTAACATTGTGAAATATCTTCTCCTTCTATTCCTCTTGGTGCCCCAGAGGAGGTGATGTCACATGTTACCAATGAACCGCACAGCACCTTGCATCACTCCCTCCTACAGTGACAAACACCAGCATATGTATATCCACTCCAGGGAGATGAGTTTGAGAGTTTCAGGAAGGAGCATCTGGTGAAGGATAGAACATGATTGAGAAGAAGCAAGTGTAATTAAAGGAGATGTAACCTGTTGGTTGGAGGACCATCTCGAGTCTTCCTTTAGTTGCTGAACACAGGGATTGATATCTAATGGGGTCTCCCTACAAACTAAGTTTGTTCACTCAGCATCAACACTTTGTGGAATCATTTGAAGAGTGCCAACCAACTTGTCGTTTGGGGGCATCCACGGAAGATTTCACAACCCACCTCTGTGCAATTCTGCATGACCACTTGGAGTATGTGGCAACTCCAGGACCCTCTGCATTGGAGAACCCTTGCCCAAGCCCTAAACTCAGGCTTAGCTTTGATCATGAATGCTTTGACTGGTGCCCTGGGGACATTGAGCTCCAATTTATAGCAGTCTGTCTTGCCTGGATTCACCATGTTGGAAAAGTGGTTAATGCAGTGCTTGAACAACCTCATTGCTGCCCAGGGGTCTGCTTCCATATATTGCTCTGGCCATGTTGAGGGAGTGCCCAGTAGCGGGGGAATGGCAGGTCCGAGCATAGTTGGAGGTGTCTCTCAAAGCAATAACACATCTCTAACACCAAACTGCCCTGATCAAATAACTACAGATGTTGGAGAGCGAACAGGCCAAGGCATCGACTGCCTCAACATCTGTGACGCCTGTACTTGGAGGGCAATCCACTGCCCAATCAAGGAAGTACTCAATTCCTAGAGGTATTCACTGCTATGCAGCTACCATCCACCTCACTACTTCTTACAACAACTTGCATTTATATAGTGTCTCAACGTAGTAAAATGGCCCAAGGTGCTTCACAGGATTATCAAACAAAATTTGACACCGAGCCAAATAAGGAGCTATTAGGACAAACGGCCAAAAGCATGGTCAAAGCGGTGGGTTTTAAAGACCGTCTTAAAGGAGGAGAGTAAATCACATGGGAATAGTACACATTTAGGAAGTAGAAGACACGCAGCATATACTCGTACAGAGGGGTAACACTAGGAAAAAATACACTTAACACACGTGCTTCACACATTGTTAGGGTAAATAAAATTCGGCATAATTGGAGGAGCTATAATTCAATGAGAATTCATTTGAGTTAGGGGCAGAATAAAATAAGCAAAAATTATTTTATTCAAGGGTCCTAATGTAGGATTGTAGGCAATGACTATAATGGCTTCTTTAAGCATGGTATAGGGCGTCTGTGGAGATGACTATCGTGCACTGGATGCTTCAGTCACTTAAGTGAATGTGTCATTTATGATAGTTGAGTGACTGGTTTAACTGCTGGAATTGATTTTCTGCTTCTTGCTTGTGACTGCATTCTACCAGTAGTTACTGCACCTGTCTTCTCCTGCCTACACCATGGCAAATCCCCTTTTCAGGGCAGTGTTGTTTTGCTGCATCTTTTCCATAGGAAAATATGTGAATCAAGTAGCCTATGCTAACAAGGCATCTGTGACTTCCAGGATACAACTGCACTAAGGTTGGAAGATTTGGCATATATCTCCAGATATTGGTTGGAAAGACTTTGTGAAGTCATTATTCAAGACAGCAGTTATCTTGATAGCTAATGACAAAATCATTCCTGTCATAGAAGTGGTTTCCAGGTCTGAGTCAGGATTGTGCCTAGTTCTGTTATGGCTTCCTTGAGCAATTATTGTCTCCGTATTAGGTGTCTTCATATATTTTCTGGTACGGAATTTACGGATAAACTCAGATTTTAAATAAGCACAGAAGGAGCATGTTACAATTGAGTTTTCGCTCTAGATATGTTTCTCAGGTTCAATGTTACAAACTACTCCCATAGGCGAGCCCTCACTTTCTGTGATCCAGAACATGCCTTTATCTGCCTAATGGGTAGGTAACTTATAATGAGAGGTCGCACAACACCAGGTTATAGTCCAACAGTTTTATTTTAAATCTATAACCTGGTGTTGTGCGACCTCTCAATTTTGTCCACCCCAGTCCAACACCGGCATCTCCGCATCATAACTTATAATGAGCCAGGGATTGAACAGACAGCACTCAATTAGTGTATTTCAGCCCTTATATCATTTGCCCTCATGTGATCGTTCTCAACTTTGGAAGGCAGTAGAAGTACTTCACTAGAGCGTAGCTTACACTTTTTTTAATTCGTTTATGGGATGTGGGCGTCGCTGGCAAGGCCAGCATTTATTGCCCATCCCTAATTGCCCTTGAGAAGGTGGTGGTGAGCCACCTTCTTGAACCGCTGCAGTCTGTGTGGTGAAGGTACTCCCACAGTGCTGTTAGGGAGGGAGTTCCAGGATCTTGACCCAGCGACGATGAAGGATCGGCAATATACTTCTAAGTCAGCATGGTGTGTGACTTGGAGGTGGTGGTGTTCCCATGCGCCTGCTGCCCTTGTCCTTCTAGGTGGAAGAGGTCGCGGGTTTGGGAGGTGCTGCTGAAGAAGCCTTGGCGAGTTGCTGCAGTGCATCGTGTAGATGGTACACACTGCAGCCATGGTACGCCGGTGGTGGAGGGAGTGAATGTTTAAGGTGGTAGATGGGGTGCCAAACAAGCGGGCTGCTTTGTCCTGGATGGTGTCGAGCTTCTTGAGTGTTGTTGGAGCTGCACTCATCCAGGCAAGTGGAGAGTATTCCATCACACTCTTTACTGTGCCTTGTAGATGGTTGAAAGACTTTGGGGAGTCAGGAGGTGAGACACTCACCGCAGAATACCTAGACTCTGACCTGTTCTTGTTGCCACAGTATTTGTGTGGCTGGTCCAGTTAAGTTTCTGGTTAATGGTGACCCCCAGGATGTTGATGGTGGGAGATTCGGTAATGGTAATGCCATTGAATGTCAAGCGGTGGTTAGACTCTCGTTTGTTGGAGATAGTCATTGCCTGGCACGTCTGTGGCGCTAATGTTACCTGCCACTTATCAGCCCAAGTCTGAATATCGCCCAGGTCTTGATGCATGCGGGCAAGGACTGCTTCATTATCTGAGGAGTTGTGAATGGCACTGAACACTGTGCAGTCATCAGCGAACATCCCCATTTCTGACCTTATGTTGGAGGGAAGGTCATTGATGAAGCAGCTGAAGATGGTTGGGCCTAGGACACTGCCCTGAGGAACTCCTGCAGCGATGCCCTGGGGCTGTGATGATTGACCTTCAATCACCACAACCATCTTCCTTTGCGCTAGGCATGACTCCAGCCAGTGGAGAGTTTTCCACCCGATTCCCATTGACTTCAGTTTTACTAGGGCTCCTTGATACCACACTCGGTCAAATGCTGCCTTGATGTCAAGGGCAGTCACTCTCACCTCACCTCTGGAATTCTGCTCGTGTCCATGTTTGGACCAAGGCTGTAATGAGGTCGGGAGCCGAGTGGTCTTGGCGGAACCCAAACTGGGCATCAGTGAGCAGGTTATTGGTGAGTAATTGAAACTGCTTTGAAACCATCAGTAAATGGATAAGTGAACAGAAGCAATAGATTTTCAGTCTTACAGGCTTAACTCCTTAGAAGAGAAAAAAAAAACAAATAGTTGTGTCTGCTGCACTAAATTGCAATGTAAACAGGCTGGACACAAGATTCCTGAAAGTAAGCTTTCCATGGCACTTTATTGTTGACCATCTAGAGTGTTGATGGCCTATCGACATCTCTAGATAGCTTCAGACAGACTATTTGAACAAGACGGGCTGAGAAATACTTGTCAAAAACTGATCGGGAGAAACAAAATTTAATTATGTCTCAAACTCAAAATGAGCTGCCAAATAAACATATATGCAAATAAAACCCACAAGGTGTTATATTTGAAATGAATAGCATGACTGCTTTCTTGGACACCTGGCCAGACACAGCGGCGTAACAATTTGATGGCATCGCGCCTGTTTTTCAGGCAGTAAACGGGCATCTGAGCCTCCAATATGGCGGACAGGAAGCGCACAGTCATTGCGAGCTGGAAATGCACCGCCCATATTAATAAATCGGCAAGAAATAGGTGTCCAGGGCTTACGCCTGAAACAAGCGTTAGGCACTTTGCATTTGCAAATGTAGGGCCTAATGCCTGTTTGAGGCCCCTGCTACAATATTGGGTTGCCCTGAGACAGCCAGCGCCGGCAATGGCTGCATTCAGGAAAACCAGGTCCACAGGCGGCCGAACAGGCTGTCCTTAAAGGGACCACTCCAGCACGCCACCAAACAGGTAAGATTTTAAAATATACTTACCTGAACAGGGAACCTGGGAGGAGCATTAGTGCATTTCCCGGATCAAGATTCAAATCACGTGGGCCACTGTCAGCTCCCCTGCTCCCCGCCAATTGCGACCTTTACCCCTCCACAGATTGCCACCGCCACCTTCCCCAATCTTGGCCACCACTACCCTTCTTCCCGATCACCACGTTCTCCCAGTCACTGCCCACTCCGAGTCCTCTTTAAGGACTTGCTTGAGGCCCGCTGCTGGCCTCGGGCCTATCCATTCAGGCTCAGGAACTATTACCTACGCTCCCATATTCAGGCGCAAACAAATTTTTCCCCAACATCTACATTCTGGGGCTACTGCATCAACACAAGCTGGAACATTTTTTGTGACTGAACCTAGTTTTTAACTCCACATGTACCAGGACAGAAAGAAAGAAGCCAATACCATAATACATCACAGAAAAAAGGTTTCATTTTTGTCACAGTGCCAATGCAGCTGTGTGGCAAACCTCCGCTGATCGTCCTCCGAAATCTACAAATAGGATGCAATGCTCAGAGTAATATCTATACAGGCAGCACAGTATGAGATATCTCTAGGCAAAGATGCTGAGATAATCAGCCCCGTAATTTGCAAAACCACACTTTCCCTGAAGTGTTAAATCACCTTTCTTTGCTTTTGTTTGTCCCAGAAAATGCCAGATTAACATCAGGTGAATGTCTGATACAAAGTCTGATACAGCTCCAACAACAAAGCAGTATTTGATCTATTAAAATGACACTTGCTTATCTTTCAGTTTACAGTTGTGGAGGTAGTTTTTCCAATAGAGTTACATGACAAACTGCTGTAACTCCAGCAGATATTAGTGGGAAATTACTTCCAAGCTGCTCTGCATGACTACATTGCTCCCCTCCATTTCATTAATATGTAATGACTGAAATACATCACGTGATGTATTTTCCATCATGGTACTGTGTACAGTTCTGGTTTCCATATTACAAAAGTGATATAGATGCACTGGAGAAGATGCAAAAAAGATTTATAAGGATGATACCAGAACTGAGAGGTTATACCTATCAGGAAAGACTGAACAGTCTGAGGCTCTTTTCTCCAGAAAAGAGAAGGCTGAGGGTGACTGAATAGAGGTCTTTAAAATGAAGAAGGGTTTATTAGGATAGACGTAGAGAAGAGGTTTCCACTTGTGGGGGAGTCCAAAACTAGAGGATATAAATATATGATAGTCACTAATAAATCCAATAAAGAATTCAGGAGAAACTTCTTTACCCAGAGACAAGTTAGAATGTGGAACTTGCTACCACATGGAGTAATTGAGGCGAATAGCATAGATGCATTAAAGGGGAAGCTAGATAAGTACATGAGGGAGAAAGGAATAGAAGGGTATGCAAATAGGTTTAGATGAAGTAAGGTGAGAGGAGGCTTGTGTGGAGCATAAACACTGGCACAGACCAGATGGGCCGAATATCCTGTTTATGTGCTGAAAATTCTAAGTAATTTGTAGCATAGCAATACTGGATGCCACAGACACTTGTACATTCCTGGTGTCCTGGTGGTGGAGTGGGAGATTTTCATTTTAACTCCCAAAAAGCCTGCACAATACAGGCAGCACAGAGGGTGCTGAAAATGCTACGCTGTGCCAAGCCTCCGAGGCCTGCTGCAGCTGACCTATAACCTTGCTTCGTAGACTCCCTGATGGAGGCCAGGGAACCGACCAAAATTACATAAAAGACCGAGGCCAGAAAATTGTGGGGGATCGGGCCACATCTTTGTAGCACGTGGAAATTTCACCACATGAAAGATTGACCCCCAATTCTGTAAAATTGGAACATTTAGCCTGTAATGTCTAGTGCACTTATACATTGAGCACTATTCTTTACTGCAATATATACTACCGTGCCACTGATATGATGCTGTATGCCTTTAAGTCAGATGTCATAAATAAGCTGATCACTCACAAATTACAAATCCAATGGCTCCAGTGTATGCAAAAAAAGCAGCGACCAATGCTTATAAGAAACCAAAATCAGCTTTAATAACATAAATGGTGTCCAGTATGTAAATATTTTTTTTAAGAAAAATGGCTGTCAGAGATACTAGATAATACTTGAACTGAGACGTTCTGATCACATTGCAGCCTGTTTTACTTTCGTGGCTATGACATTATTGTAAACCCTCAATTCAATTACTTGCATCTCACCGTCACCTGCCTATTATCCTTTATGGATTCCGCTATTGAAAAAACTCATATTGCTATAATACACATTTGCTCGTGGCACTGCCTCTGCGACACTTAGCATAACTGTTGGACAATGGGAAGAAAACTAAAACTTAATTGTTACTTTAAAATAAAATTATACATCATAAAGAATAACAAATATCCAGTGGTGAGCTTAAGGCAGTTAATCTTTTTGAGGTTCACCTGATGACCAAAAATTACACAAACCTCACTTGTGGTTTAGTATGCCCTTTTTTCTCGGTCTAATCTTCACTACAGCATAATAGTGTACATGCTGGATCATTTGCTGGAATCTTAATAATCCTTTCAGAGCTATAGCAGCTTTTGTGATCTCAATGGAAACTCAGACCATGATAGGAGTATTTAAATTTATATCTATAATGTTACAATCCCTGGAGGCAATTTTTTAAAGCTTATTTTTCCTGGTGCGCAACAATCTTACATCCATCTGTGTGATTGTTAAAGTGAAATTGCACTGTGATATTAGCATCTGAACGCTTAATGCATTTCTAAGAAATTCCTTTATCTACAATTTTAATGGAGGCACCTCCCATTTACACCTCCATTACTATTGTAGACAGGAATTTCATACAAACAAATTAAACATTCCTACACTATTATAAACATAATTTTATCTCATATGTGCTGTATTCCAGGTCTGGAATATTTACTTATGAGAAGCAAATTTTTGAGCTAATCATAATAAAGAAGGACACAGTGCTGGATAATGAAACCATTTCCACTTTGGGTTACCAGTGCCATCATTAAGCATCCTCAGGTCAGATATTGTAGAAATTGACAAACTGCACAGTTCCCTCTACTGTGGCTCAACAATGTGTCTTGACTTCAATCTCAGAAGAGCAGACCCAACTGCATCATTGAAACATTCTTCACACCAACGACCATCCCTATGGTCTTTGAGATTTCTAATTTATGACAAACTGTGCAGAGTTTTGTGTTGTGGGACTGCAATCATTAGGAACTGAGTTAATATTAGATAAAGAGTAGGGACAAGTTTTGCTCTGCGTTTCTATTCATTCTTTGAAATGCTCAGGTCACACACCAACTGTGGTCAAAGAAGCAAGCTTCAAGGACTCTGTCAATGACACTGAATCTGATGGTAAGGAGGCACATCAGAATTTCCTAAGGATGATTCTTCCTTGCATCTAGCCTCTACATCACACTTCCCCATTCTTAAGTGCCTGTGATTAGGAACGTAGAAAAAAAAAGACTTGCATTTATATAGCACTTGTCACGACCTCAGGATGTCACAAAGCACTTTACTTTTGAAGTGTAGCCACTGTTGTAATGTAGGAAATGCGGCAGTCAATTTGCACACAGCAAGGTCCCACTAACAGCAATACAATAGCAAAATACTGCGGATGCTAGAAATCTGAAACAACAACAGGAGTTTTTCCAGTTCTGACGAAGGGTCACAGACCTGAAACGTTAACTCTGTTTCTCTCTCCACAGATGCTGCCTGGCCTTGCTGAGTGTTTCCAGCATTTACTGTTGTTATTTCCCACCAACAGCAATGTGATAATGACCAAATAATCAGGATTTTTTAGTGATGGTTGAGGGATACATATTGGCCAGGACACTGGGGAGAACGCCCCTGCTCTTCTTCGAAAAAGTGCCATGGATCTTTTACTTCCTCCCGAAGGGGCAACCAGAGCCTTGGTTTAACGTTTCATTCGAAAGACAGCACCTCTGACAGTGGAGCACTCCCTCAGTATTGCACTGGAGAGTTAGCCTAGATTTTGTGCTCAAGTCTCTAGAGTTGGGCTTGAACCCACAACCTTTGAACTCAGAGGTGAAAGTACTGCCGCTGTGCCACAGCTAACATCTAAGAAAATATGGAACAATAAAAGTCTATTCAATACATGAAGTCAACTTGTCCAATAAACCATATACAATTTGTACTATCACAATTTTGCTTAGCTTGTTCAGTCTCCTTCATATAATTTCTAAATAGTGTAAACATGAAGTGATCGAAAACACGTATCTGGGGAACTTCACAAGTCATTTCTGTATCCATTTAATACCACATTCTGCTTCCCATCACCATGCCAATTTTCAATCCAGCTACCTAATTTGTCATTAAAGTAATGCACCTTTATTTTTCTTGAAAATGTCAGCTGCAGAACTTTATCAACTGCCTTCTAGAAAATTATATCGACTGGATAGCCTTTGTCCACTAATTTAATTACCTCCTCAAAGAATTCCAGTAGATTCATGATGCATGACACATTGCTTCTGAAACCTTGCTACCCTTATGACCTCTAAATTCTTTAGATTAACATTGATAGCTCCTGAATATTTTTGTCACTACTGATGATAGATTAACTGGTCTATAATTTCAATTCATGTTTTAATTGTTTGAGTACGGGGGTTACAGCAGCTGATCTTTAGGTTCTGAGTATAGCTTCATAGTCATGCAACTTTAAAAATAATGAGAGCTTTGTCTTTTTCTTCAAGGATTCGAGGGTATCTGCTATCTGCTCTCGATGCTCTGCAAATATGCAATACATTGACATTTTCAAAACAAACATTTTACTGACCTTTACATATGTTTAAGATTCCTTAGTTCCATAATCTTCATTTGTGAAGATCGGTGTAAAGAACTAATTTAAGACATCCGCCATATTCTCATACTCTATAATGTTTCTGCCCAATTTTACCCTTTGAAGCACCTGTCTGAGCTTACGCACTACCTACTTTATACATACCTGAAACGATGGCCCGCAATTTGCAGTCAGCGGCGAAGCAAAGGCGTTCACCGCTGGCCCCAAAGTAAGCTTCCCGCGATCTGTGGCGAGAAGTTCGGCTTTTCCAATGCGTAATTGAAACCAGGCAAGTTAATGGGGATTCCCAGCTAAGAGCTGCTGTGATATCAACAAGCTGTCTAAGCAGCCAATCAGAACACAGAATTCTCACAGAAAGCAAACCAGAAAATGGGTAAGTTCTTAAAATTCTAACTTTTTAAAAATGTTAGCGAGAGCAAAACAAAGATTGGGGCTCTCACATGGGGAAAAAAGGCAAACCTGAAATGAAGATGAACAAACTTTTAAAAAAATTTACTTTTTAAGTTTAAAAATGTTTAATTTTTTATTAAAATGGATAAATTTGACACTCCACAAAATTGAAATGAGTTTTTCAGGGCCATAAACTTGGTTTAGCAGTCAATACGCTGTTAAAACCCCAGTTACACCTAACCCAACAGGGTCTAACTTTTAATGGGATATGCAACAGTGGTATTACCATGGAAGAGCTGAAGTTTTCGTCAGTTTCCATGATTTGACAGATTATACTGATTGCCGGATCTTGGGGGCGGGGGGGGGGGGCACAGCACAGTTTCAGAGCAATGACTGACTGACTGCAACTTCAAGATTTCTGCATTAGGATGTGCTACATCCTGAAGTTGCCGTCAGTTTCAAAGGGGTAATCACAGCGAACGCTGTTTGTTCGCTGTTGTTACCCACCGCAAATTCTGGGCCATTTTCTCTGGATTCCTCTTATTCTTATCCACAGTCTGTCTTTCTATTGAGTTTGTATACGTTCTAACACTTATTCCAGTTATCCTTAATTGACATTTAACAAAATTGATTTCAGTCCTCAATATTTTTGAATGAATCATTTCAAAAAAATGTTTATGTCTCGGTTACTTTTACCTCCATATTTAGTTACTATGGTCTAAATATTTTTCTCTTCGTAAACTTCTTTTCAAAATACCCTTACAGTAGTTTTAAAATATTCTCTTCTCATAGCCCATTTCCCTGGCCTTAGTGAAACTCAGTATTTCCCTGGCCTTAGTGAAACTCAGTATAAGTGTGGAGGCTGGTATGCCCAGTGAGATGAGGGGTACCAGCCTCCTTAAGGCCACTCTAGGGATTCCAGTCCAGGGAAGAAAAAGTAATTTAAAAAACAATCAGCTCCTTTGTAAGGGTCCAAAAATTGATCTGTCAAAGGAAGAGAGAGTTTGAGAGGCGGAGAGGTTTAGGGAGGGAATGCCAGGAAAAACTGCAAATTTGAAATTGCACCAAGCACTGCATGTGATTTTCCATGCATTAAACAGTGGGCAATGCATGCCCAAATTTCTGACTCAAAAAATTACCCCCATTATCGTTACTGGTAGCTAGGATGATTTTTATTACCTTGGACAAGTGGACAGATTAAGACAATGCAAATCTCCAACAGACTGGTCTGCTGAGGCTTCACGCTGGGTAATTTCCTGGGTTTTAACGACCCACCGAATATCATGTGAAAACATTACACTGTTAGTTAAAGCTCATGTGATATGTTAGGGCAGACAGTTGTTGCTGAATATTGGATCACTGAAATTCCAACCTTAGCCAACATACAAACTCAATTCCCTTAATGGACAAGTCCCCTCAATTCTTGGCTGAGCTGTCACCCAGTAACTGCATATCTCATTAGCAGAACAACATACTTGAGTTCTTCTCCAATCTTTCCATAAATTTTGCATTGTATACAGCTGACGGCATATCGTGAATGAAAACTGATTATAGTTCTGCGAGCTCAGTGACTTTTTGAATCCTCTAAACAATTTTGCTGAAATAGTAGGAAATTCAATTTTCTATGTATATATTGCACAAAATAACACATGAAAAAGTGCATTTCAATTCAACAATATATCTGAGGTCCAGGTGATATTGAGAATATTCAAGATTTACTCTGGTGATTTAGGATGTAATTTGAAACCAGAGATATTGGACCAGATATTCCGATCGCAGACCTCCCTGGAAAAATCTGCGCCAAGACCGGAGGGCTCCCGGGAGGCGCACAGTTCCGCTGCTGGGCCTCTCCAAACTGCCGGTGCACAGGGCCCACTTATCCCAGGGGCGCAGGTAGTTCGCAGCGTCCCTGGGATCACGTGGGCCATGGGGAGCCAATCAGAGAAGGGAATCTCCCTTCATACATTTGACAGGAAGACCTGTCAAATATATGAATAGAGATCACCCCCAAAAAATAGTAAAACTTTAAATAATTTTTTTTTAAAAATCACATTTTAAAAATGACTTGAAATTACATAAATTAACTATTTTAAACAAAAATTTAAATTTTTGAAAAAAATAATTAAAGTTTTTAACGGGGCTAAAAATAAACTTACCTTTCTTTAAAGTATTTTAAAATGATAAATCAGTGGAAAGTTTTTTTTTTTTAACTTTTTTCAACTCTTATCCTGGTAAAAGCAGGTCTTACGCTTTTACTAGGTGCAAGAATTGTCAGTGTTTTCTGCGGGCGGAGGGTCTCCAAAAAGCGGAACTCTCCGCCCGCAGAGGCCCTTCTCCAGGGCAGCCGGAGGATCTGTCAAGAGCTTTCTTGACAGATCGGAAATGCCGGTTTCCAGCGCATGCGCTTTGCATGCCTAAAACTGGCATTTCCAATGTCCCTACGGGTGGGTACACAGCGCGTACCCACCCGTAGGGATCGGAATATCCGGCCCAAGGTGTCACGCTGTAACATAAATTTACAGTATGTTATTCTACATTTTGTGCGTGGTTCGCTCACAGATATAAGAATAAGCTCTGCTAAAGCACATGGTACATTACACAGTGTACAGAGACTGCAAAAACAAGGTGTGATAGCAGCATAATGGCACTTAGTCAACTGGCATAAGATACAATTTCACACCAGAGATCATCGATGCGTTTTCATGTCTGTTGCCAATGTCACCAGATATGAGTGTAGGTTGGGCACTTTTCCATACAATAAGAGAGGGAGAAGATTTACAATAAATAATAAAAACACAGGTGAGTCAAACTTGATTAGTCTTGCACACTTTGTAGCAGCTGGCTACAGAGCATCGCTGGCAGAGACCGAGGGACTGGCCACCTGCTGCCCCCACCGGCTGAGGAACAGTACATGGCATAGGCCAGGGATCTAACAAGCAAGGGGTAAAACAATTAATTTTTTAATAAAGTACTGAAGCCACTCCAAGATTCCACTTTTTTTGTAGAAGTTCATTGGACAACTCAGCTGAATGACAGTTGACTTTAAAAAAGTAAATTAGAAATTACACCGACATAATTAAATACTTGGCAAAGAACAAGGACACATAAAAATAATTTACTTCTTCTTGATGCAAATGCTTGCCTGCAGCCAAATTATTTTTTGAGCCAACAAGTGTTCCAGATGAGGATCAATCAAGCAGTTTCTTGTCCCAGCTGAAAACAACCTTTTGGCAACAGATGAACTCTTCCTCTTCTCTTACCATCGTTAGATTAGTTTTGATTTAAAAATTTGTTTTTCGCCAACAGATTCAATGCATGTTCCTACAAATACAAATCAAGTAAAATGTACAACTCTATTTATATTGAAACTTGTGTAAAAAGTGCAGGGAAAAAAAGGTAGAAATGTTCTTCAGATGTGCTTTACACTATAAACTGAATTTAAAAAAGAACTAATATGTGGGCCATAATTTGCTGTCAAAATAACAGTGAGGCTAATGCCATTATTTATGTGCAAATGTTACAGCAACTTCAGGCGAGAGTAGATGCATGGTAAAACGTGGAAATCCAAAAGTTGCTGTCCAATCCGCCGTTAGCTTCATGCAAACGGAATCTCGCTGTCTGCCTCATCATTGAAATGCATTGATGGGCATGAAGTTCCTGTACTTGCGCGGTAGATATGTACTAAACGCAATACAGAAAATTAAGTCTTGTCCATTTCAGTCTTAGTATCCTTTTAACAACGTGATGTGTTAATTACTGCCAAACAACCTCTCTGGCTCTGAAAATTAACTATGACAAGTGTGGAATCGCATTCCTTCAGGTTTTAATTGTTGGAGATTTTCAAAATGTAAAATTTAAAATTAAAACATTTTAAAAAACTTTTTCTGTCTCTTTTTCTCTCTCTCTCTCTTAATCCAATCTTTCTTTCCCTCTATTTCCCTTTCTGTACCTGATTTGACATTGAAATCACCCACCCTAATTTACAATTTCTTCTCTGTTCCTTGCATTGTTAATTTCACAATCTTTCAATCTGATTGGTTAAGGAGATACACAGTTGCTTGACCTGTTCACTCAGGTCCCAGATGCCCCGTTTCCCTGACTGTGACATTGGCAGCGCAAAATATCATCGCGATTAAATGGGCAAGGGCAAGTCTAACTAATGGCGGATACCGTTTGTTACCCTGCTACAATATGTAATTACACTTTTTCGGTATTACATATCCATTAAATATTACTCTAACAAACAAAAACATTGACAAATGAACCACAGTAGTTTGTGGTTTTTATCAAGATAAATGAACTGTACTAAAATGAATGAATAATTGTAACATTAAAGATTTATAACTCCTATAGACTGAAGGCAAATAATCTGTACTGGCATGAAAGAAAGTGCTTGTGTTTTCACTTCCTTAGTAGTCACTGGTGTTACATAGTCAAACACAGCAGCTAAGTTGCATGCAGCAAGGCGCAAAAAACCGTAAATGAGATAAATGACCAGTTAATTGGTTTTGGTGGTATTAATTGAGGAATAAATGTTGGCTGGGACAGAGACAACTCCCCTGGAGTTCTTTAAATAGTTGTACAGCCGCCTGAAGAAGCAAACAGACCTCAGTTTAACGTCTCATCCAAGAGAGAGCACAGTTAAATTGGCTAAGCCCTGAAAACAGGCGTGAGGATCGTGGTACGCAATTGCTCCGCCCACGTTCATTGCGTTGCAGGCAGCACGTTAAATTGGTACTGCCTGCTGTTTTACATGATTTCTGCATGTAGCCAGCACTCCCACGCTGTTGATTGGCTGCATGCATCAGGAGGGGGCCCCAAATCGAAAGTGGCTAGCGCTACTTAATGGCAGCCTGCACCTCTTAAAGGGGAAGTGCATTGTGGCTGCAAGAAGCAGTGGGAGTATTTTTGAAAAGTGAATCTGGGCTGTGATACTTTGAGCAATGGCTGAACATGCGACAGAGTCAGCACCAAGGTTTTCTGACAATGCACTGGAGGTCTTGGTGTAAGACGTGAGAGGAAGGAGGTTTTGTATCCGCAGTGGGGCAGGAGGCCCTCCAGACATATGCTCAGAAAGCAGTGGGAGGAAGTAGGTCAATGCCAGGAGTGCTGCTACAAGAACATAGATGCAGTGCAGGAAGAAGTTTAACAATCTGACACGAGTTGTCAACGTGTGTAGCTTCTTATTCACCTGGCATATCCTAACCCTCATGGAGGAGACTGGCCTTAATGGGAAGGGGCAACGTCAAGGCAATAGCCACTGTGGTGGCTAGAGGGATCGATGATGAGGGTATTTGCATACCTAAAACTCATTCTCTGATCCCAATTCTCCCTCATCCCAAAATTTCTTCTGACTCACAAGCTGCAGATGGTGTAAGCACACACTTCTACCTTTTTCATTTCAAATACCCAAGAACTGGAACCTTCCCAGTCAGAGGAGGAAGAAGACAGTGAAGATGAAGAGACACCACCACTTGATCTTACACTTGCAGCCACCAGCTCAGAGATTGACACTGCGCGTATTTTAGAGACTAGGATAGAGGAGGGATCGCACGTGGAGAGACACCGAGCACAAGAGCACAGCAGCCAGGGTGGGGGGAAAAGGATAGCGCAGGTGCTAGTTTGCCTGAGGGCGAGGTTGTAAACTAGATCTGCTGCAGAGGAGTCAGGTGAGGACTTTGATGGGCTAGGCTACAGAAGGCGGCTGATGGTTGGTGCACTGGAAAGCCTGCACACAAAGTCAAGGAGCATGGAGGAGTCCAGCACCAACTTAGTACAGGGCTTCGTGCAGAGCTTGGAGCCCATCCTTTCCAACATGAAACAGGTGGTCATCTCCATCAGCATACCTGTGGAACCCACCATGATGCAGTGTCTGATGTCACAGCTTCCATTGCAGCACAAACAGGTTTCATAAAAAGTCTGGGTGTTGTCGGGGAAGCTCAGACTGCTGCCATCGTGGCTCTGGATACCACTGTTCAAAAGAGCTTCCAGGGCAACACGGCAATCTGTTCTTCAACAGATCAGTAAGTTTGCTGAGGTGCCGCCCTTAGAAAATGCCAGTGACTCCATGGAGCACAAACCTGCTGTCCTTTCTCAGGATAACAGCATTCCTGCTCCCACCCCTCCCACTCTGCCAGTGCCCTTGCTGTTGCCTGTCAGCCAGCCAGCCGACACTGCTGCAGCCTTGGCCGAGAGGCTGTAGTCCGAATCCAGACCCCATAGGCCCAGAGCTGCTTGAGGTCGGCCTCCAAGGCCATCTGCATTCTCCTGAATTGAAGGTCAGCAACCTTCCACCACCTATGCTGCAGCCACTGGGGAAGCACCTCGTAGGAACACGAGGAGAGGCAAAGGCAAACGGAAGCCAGGCACTAAGGGAAAGCACAAGGATGATTCGTTTCATTTTGTATGCATTATGTAATGAGTGAATTGATAAATTTGGATTAGAATGTGCATTTTCTGGTGGTTTTTATTTTTGTGTTGTCAGTAAGAGGACAATGATGGTCAGTGATGGAGGAAAGGTAAGGAGTGTGGGACTGTTGGTGAAGATTCCTGGTATCGCTCATGAATTATTTGATCATAGAGCCCTGGCAGAAAGGGGCCGTCTACATTGTAACCTCCCTTCCTCTTGGTCTTCCTCCACTTCTTCCTCGTGCTTCTGTTCCTCAGCTTCTCACCTGATAGGTGGTGGCAAGCACTGTTCTTTCATAATGTCGAGGTTGTGCAGCATACCACTAATCTTGGTACCCGCTCAGGCAAGAACTGAAAGGCTCCTCCAAAGCGGTCCAGTAAGCGGAAGCGTTGCTTGAGGACGTCGATGGAGTGCTCTATAATATTTCGTGTGGCAGCATGGCTATCATTGTAGGCCTGCTGTGCACATGTGCATGGGTTCCGGACCGGAGTCATGAGCCATGGTATGAGTGGATAACCCTTGTCGCCCAGGAGCCAGCCTTTGATTTGCTGTGGTAGGGGACTGCCGCAGAATGAAAGAATCGTGACTGCTGCCAGGATAATGGGCATTCACCTGCATGAGGAGCTGCCTTTGGCCACACACCAACTGCACATTGAGGGAGTGGAATCCCTTTCGGTTCATAAAATGGCAAAGTTCATATGAGGCGCACGGAAGGCTGTGTGTGCGCGGTCAATAATCTCTGGATTGTTACCTGAGCCACACGCAAATTGGCATAGGGTCAAACCGATTAAAGGTTTAAATGCGTGGCTCAAAGAGTGGTGTGGGAGGAAGGAGTTTTGCTTCATGAGGCACTGGCACCAGTACTGGGGAAAGAGGGAGTTGATCCGTTGGGACGGGCTCCACTTAAACTGGGCTGGGACCAGTGTCCTGGCGAACCAAATAACTAGGGCAGTAGACAGGGCTTTAAACTAATGAAGGGGGGGGTGGGATGATTCAGGAAAGAGTAAATTTAAAAACAGCAAGAGAAATGCCAAGGCTCTAGAGCAGAGTAGAGTTTTGGGTAAAAATAAGCAGAGCGGGTCAGGAAGGGACAGAGAGAGAGTAACAAAGGTAATAGGGCATCAGTGAATAAACTGGACTTTTTCGGTTGGCAGGCTGTAACTAGCGGGGTACCGCAAGGATCACTGCTTGGGCCTCAGCTATTTACAATCTATATTAATGACTTAGATAAAGGGACCGAGTGTAACATATCCAAGTTTGCTGATGATACAAAGTTAGATGGGAAAGTAAGCTGTGAGGAGGACACAAAGAGGCTGCAGAGATATAGACAGGTTGACTGAGTGGGCAAGAACATGGCAAATGGAATACAATGTGGAGAAGTGTGCAGTTATCCACTTTGGTAGGAAAAACAAAAAAGCAGAATATTTGAATGGAGAGAGACTGGGAAATGTTTGCACTCAGAGGTAGCTGGGTGTCTTTGTACATGAAGCAATTAGGAAAGCAAGTGGTATTTTAGCTTTTGTTACAAGGGGATTAGAGTATAAGAGTAAAGAAGTCTTACTACAATTATACAGGGCATTGGTGAGGTCACACCTGGAGTACTGTGTACAGTTCTGGTCTCCTTACCCAAGGAAAGACATACTTGCCATAGAGGCAGTGCAGCGAAGATTCACAAGACTGGTTCCTGAGATGAGGGAATTGCCCTATGAGGAGAGATTGAGTAGACTAGGCCTATTTTCCTTAGAGTTTAGAAGAATGAGAGATGAATGGAGGAGCAGGCTCGTAGGGCCAAATTACCTATTCCAGCTCCTATTTATTATGTTCAATGGCACCCTGCACCATGGGATAGCCTGCAATTCGTGCAAACCCTCGTGCTCACCCTACCTGCTTGTCTCTGGCAAGAGTTAATGAGATGAAGCTGTCTCTCTGTGTATAGAGAGCCTCAGTGATGTCCCGCATGCAGCAGTGTACTGCAAACCGTGCGATGTTTCTTCGATCTCCAGCAGCAAATCGGAAGGTGCCAGACGCACAAGAGCCACAGTCACCTTGACAGCCACAGGCAATGCTGTCCTTTGAGGTTGCAGTTGTGGCTGCAGCCAGTCAGATTTTAGTCACGACCTCTTTTTTGAAGCGAAGACGCCTCATGCATTGGTCCTCGCTGAAGTTGAGGTAAGAGAGTTGCTCCCTAAAGACCCTTGGTGGATATGGCCTCCTGCTGAGAGCCCTTCTCCTCCCTCTTCTAGCAACTTGTCCTGCTCTGCGTGGCCTCTCTTCATTCTCCCAATCATGCTCAATTCCCAGAGGATGGCCGACCAGGCCATTCACATCTGGAAGCAACCTATTTCAGCACAAACTTTTAAATGAAATGAAAGGTACTTCAGCATCAGCCAGACCACTCCCTGTAGAGTATTCAAACTTTAGCCAAGTATAGGAAAGCTCCAAAAATATGTACAAATGCATCAGCAGCCAGAAGAAATAATCCAGCAACTAACCTGTAAGTAGTTTATGATCCCTCTAAATAGCGCTGGTGGTGGTGGTGGTGGAGGTTCTTTATGCCGTTTAATACCGTGTTCAGCTGTGCGAGGTTAAGACAGGGCGTTGGCTGGTGTGTGGAATTTGAAAATGGCAACTCTGGCGCCAAATCAGTGTTGCACATTAATACAAAAGCAATACACTGTGGATGCTGGAAATCTGAAATAAAAACAGAAAATGCTGGAAATACTCAGCAAGTCAGACAGCATCTGTGGAGAGAGAAACAGAGTTAACGTTTCAGGTCGATGACCTTTCGTCAGACCGTTCTGACGAAAGGTCATCGACCTGAAATGTTAACTCTGTTTCTCTCTCCACAGATGCTGCCTGACCTGCTGAGTATTTCCAGCATTTTCTGTTTTTATTTGAGTGCTGCACACTGATTGGCGTCATAATCTGCCTGCGCTGCATGGTTCCAGCGGTCATTAGGTGCACGCGCGCAAACTAATCTACCAGAATGGCGTCCGGCGCATTCTCCGTCGGAAGTGTGTGCGGACCCCATTTTTGAGCATTAGGTTGCCACACAGCGCCTAAAAATGGGTGCTACAGAGCCCAATTTATCCCACAGTACCTCAGAGAGGGCAGCATTCCCTCTACTGCACTGAAAATTATGCACTCAAGTCAAGGTCCAAGATGTTTCAGACTAACTCCCTGTGCTACTTTTCATGATATGGTACCAACTAGTCACGAGTTTAATTTAAAAATCACAATTTCAGCATCTATTTTTTTTAAATAGCTAAAAAGCAACCCCAGAACTAAGTTTGCATTTTAAAAATATGACCTTTGTATTACAGTTTCAGAATGTAATTCTTTTGAGAAAAGTTTCAAAACAATTTTTCCAATGTGATTTTCATGATCTGTGCAATTTTTTCACTGTGAATTTAGATTAGCGAGCCTTACATCTGAATGCAATTTTTTTTATGTCTGCTTTCAACTAGATGAAGACATATGGAACTGCCAGCACCTCTGCTCCTTTTTCACACTGCAGGGTGTGAACTGTCATGGCTGAAACCCGATAGCCAGACTACTGTGGGTAGGCAACTTTCATAACATTCCCCTCACAGCAGGACATTTTCAATTGCAGACCAAGATATAAATCTTGACTACCAGTAATTTCCTTTCATATCAAGTTAAATCACTAGCTCAGATTTCTTAAACGTTGGTGAGGGGGAGGGATTTAAAGTGAATAAAATATTTAATGATTGATTCTGAACACCGTTTTTTGTTGAAAAAAATGGTAATACAACAACTTGCTTTCGGTCTGTCATGTGTTTCCCCTCCCCCTCCCTTCTACTGAAATTCCCTTGAGCCTCAGTGATGAAAAGAAGCTATGGCTGTAACTAGCACGGAGCTGATTAATCCCCTCCCAGCAGGTTGCTTTGGCTCATTTTGTACAGCCATAAACTTTGCTCCTTCTCAATTGTATCTACAAAACAAAGTGCACGCTTAAAGATGGTGTCTCACTGCCACAGCTCTTCAAAAACATATTTTAAAGTTGGTAGATTTCTGAGTAAATTCAACATCCTTGTGTTTGTTTTTACCTGTCTTCTCCAGTTAATTCTCTGAATATTTTGTTTAAACAGTTTGTGCTAATGACGCCATTGGAGGAAACTTTGCTGATGTGTTATGGAGCTTTGCTGTGCAAAGGGTCTAAATATACGCACATTTGAAATGACAAAACCCACCATCACAAAGATCCTATCCCAGCAACTAAAAATCCAGCTTGGTCAGTCAGCTTCAGTAATTCAATACAAACCAAATTCTCACAATGATACCTTCAATAATGATGATATACACACACAACAAAATCACAGTATAAACGTTAACTGCATTTCTTTTTCGTTAGTTTAATACTTAAAGAGGCTGAAAATCCCACTTTTAACTGAAACTTTTTTGCAATTCATTCATGGGATGAGGGCATCGCTGGAAACAGGAGCATTTACAACCCATGCCTAGTTGCCTTGAGAAGGTGGTGATGGGCCACCTTCTTGAGCTACTGCAGTCTGTGTGGTGAAGCTGCTCTCACAATGCTGTTAAGTAGAGAGTTCCAGCATTTTCACCCAGTGACGATGAAGGAATGGCGATATATATTCAAGTCAGGATGGCGTGTGACTTGGAAGGGAACATGGAGGTGATATTGTTCCCATGAACTTGTTGCTCTTGTCCTGCTAGGTGGTGGAGGTCGCGGATTTGGGAGCTGCTGCCGAAGAAGCCTTGGTGAGTTGCTGCAATGCACCTGTTGATAGTACACACTGCAGCCAGGGTACACCGGTGGTGGAGGGAGTGGATGCTTATACTAGTGGGTGAGGTGCTGATCAAGAGGTCTGCTTTGTCCTGGATGGTGTCAAGCTTCTCAAGTGCTATTGCAGCTGCACCCATTCAGACAAGTAGAGAGTATTCCATTACACTTCTGACTTGTAGGTGGTGGAGAGGCTTGGGGAGTAAGGAGGTGAACCACTTATTGCACAAATCCCAGCTTCTAACCTGCTCCAGTAGCCACAGCATTTATGTGGCTGGCCTAGTTGAGTTTCTGGTTAATGGTGACCCCCAGGATGTTGATGATGGGGAGGGAGGCAGTTCTGCGATGGTAACCCCATTGAATTACGTTTAGCTCTCTCTTGTTGGAGATGGTCATTGTCTGGCACTTACGCGGCACGAATGTTACTTGACACTTATCAGCGATAACTGGATATTATTGAGGGCTTGCTGCATGTGGGCATGGAGTGCTTCATTATCTGAGGAATTGCAAATGGAGATGAACACTGTGCAACCATCGACAAACAGCCCCACTTCTAACCTAATGATGGAGGGAGGTTCATAAATGAAGCAGCTGAAGATAGTAGGACCTAGGACAATGCCCTGAGGAACTCCTACAAAAATGTCCTGGGACTGAAATGATTGGCCTCCAACAACCACAACCATCTTCTATGCCAGGTATGTCTCCAGCCACCGCAGAGTTTTCCCTCGATCCCGATTAACTTCAGTTTTACTAGGGCTCCATAATGCCACACCCGGTCGAATGCTACATTGATGTCAAGGGCAGTCACTCTCCCTTCACTCTCTGGAATTCAACTCTTGTGCACGTTTGGACCAAGGCTGTAGTGGGGTCTGGTGCAGAGTGGTCATGGTAAAACCTAACAAGAAGTCTGCTCTTACATATCTCCAAGGTCCAGCACAGGACTGACACTGGCACATTTCAGGGAGGGGTTTGGATGCTTGTGCTCTTTTCTGGGGAATATTGGCCCAGAAATTCGGCGCTTGTCGGGTGAGTACGCGCTGTGTACTCACTCGTAAGGCGACGAAGTGCCGGTTTTCTGCATGCACTGCGCATGCGCGGGAAACCGGAACTTCCGACTCGTGAAGGGAGGGGTTCAGAGGTGAACTGCGTGCGCGGGAGAGGCTGCGCGCACGCAGCGAACTTCAGTTTTTTTTCAGGTTTCTCCGGGAAGGTAAGTATAGAAGAAGCTGCGCTTTTAAAAAGGAGGCGCAAGACCCGTTTTTAACAAGGTAAGTGGTTAATTAATTACAATTTAAAAAATTTTTCAACAGGTTTATCTTTTTTTTTTAGATACATTAAAGAAAGGTAAGTTTATTTTTAGCACCGTTAAAAAGTATAATTAATTTTTTCAAAAATTTTAATTTTTGTTTAAAGTAGTTAATTTATTTAACTTATAGTTATTTTAAAAATGTGATTTTTTTAAAATTTATTTGAAGTTTAAGTGTGGTTTTCGGGCCGATTTCAATTCATAGATTTGACAGGTCTTCCTGTCAAATCTATGAATGAAAATGGCCTGCTAGGATTGGCTCTCCATGGCCCACGTGATCCCAGGGGACGCTTCGAACTAACTGCGCCCCTGGGATACACAAGCACTGCGCGCCGGCAGCTGGAGGAGGCCCAGGACCCGAAGTTCTCGTGGGCCCAAAACACAACGGCCGGCGCGGTAGGTAAGTACGCGCGCGATGTTTGCACCCGCAGGAAGCCGGAAAACCGAATTTCTGGCCCATTATATGCCACAGGTAAGGAGGACTGTACATTAAAATACAGAACTGAATAAATAAGAAATTATTATCCTGCATTGCAGCAATCTATACAACATTATTTGTGTGGTGTTGATACAGAACCTTAATTGTCAGTGTTGACAGTAGAATTGTTAATATTTTGCTACAGCCACAATTAATCTTCTGGGTAAATATATTAAAAAATCCTTAATTAATTTGATTTACCAGTTTAACACTCGAAGTGCTGATCAGATTGATGCTGTGTCCTACCCAGCTGCAACCCAACTGCCTTCATTTCATAAGAATTACATTGTTGCAACTAATCTAGAGGATTAAGAATGGACATTCTGAACATCAAAAATATTTTAGCATTTTTTAAAAAAAGAAATAAAAGTATCTTCCAGAGGATAAGGCTACTTTTTACTCTTAAAAAAGCCTATTGGGTAAACTCACTAAACCTACACGCCTAAGGAGGAGATGGGACAACAACATTGTATGTTTTAATTCACTGACCCAAATCTCTGATTGCATCTCCCTGAACTTACTCAAGATTTTTGCGGGGATAGAGTACTCTCATCCCTTTGGTGGACACATTTTGTTTAAAAAAAAAAGAAAATGTTTTAGAACGTTAAACTTATGTCTACCCTTAATTTAGTTCTGGGGACAAGATAGCTTAAGCATTCTTGGGGCCCCGGGCATCAAGAACATCCAGGGCTCCTCCGTACCCCCCACACACCTTCCTGCATCCATTAAAACACAAACCTGTCCCGGTCATGTTAAAGCCGAGTGACACTGTCAGCAGAGAAGGAATTGACATTGTTTGAGTTATGTTGAAATCAAAAGACACAGAAACAGGGATGTTAAATTGTCCACTCGTGCCAGCCTGCTATCTGCTGAGTCTGCCACTGCAGATTTTGAAACTTCAGTGAGGTTTAAATAGGTTGAATCAGGGCTGAAATTATTTAGCACGCACGTTTGTAGGTTAAAATGGTGCCCGTTTCCATCGACCAGCTATTCAATTAAAAAAAAATACACCATTAATATGGGCAACCATTAAAAATACAAAGCTGTTTTGATTAATTACTCCCCTGATTTCTACAGCGCAGCAGCTTGCAACCGATTGAAGCCAGAAAGTAATTGCTCTGCATCATCCAATCCACAAACCGGACCATACCCCAAACTGACACCAGGCATACGATACCCAAATCGTCTTGCAGATTATTGAAGCAGAGTCCCCAGAAAATATACATGAACCAAAGGTGACAAGTGTGATCAGCATTATTGTAAATATAACAATTTTACTAAAAAATTAAATATTACAGTTGGACGATGTCCAGGAACTGGCTATGCCTAAAGATTAAATAGACTTTACTGCACTACTCATGAGCGCGTGACATTTTAAGTCTCGCCGTGTTTATGCGTTCAGAAAACAATGTGCACTCACATTGTTTCCAAGACTGATAAATAATTTTTGCTATCACTGAATAATATGAAACATGCTGAAATCTAACAGAATTCATAATTGATGATAATCCATATTTCAAATCATGCACTTTAATCTATAAATGTGTCACCAAAGACAGATGAACCTTTTCTCCAGACAGAATAATTGTCAGCTTTGCCATCTAGATATTTAAAAATGATGGACAGACATTTATAAACCCTACAATTTGACTTTAACTGCTTAATGCTAGGATTAGTACAAGATGCAAGAGGGTGGCTAACATTCAAACGAACACGTTCCAGTTCATCGGCGCCTATTGTCTGAGCTTCTCCTTTAAATGTCAAGCTCGTACAAAGATGAACACTTGTGCCTTTCAAGGACTCGGCTGACTGAAGCAAGCACTGACAGCATCTGACAGCCAATGACTGTTGTTCAAGG
Source organism: Squalus acanthias (assembly GCA_030390025.1). Classification (NCBI taxonomy): domain Eukaryota; kingdom Metazoa; phylum Chordata; class Chondrichthyes; order Squaliformes; family Squalidae; genus Squalus; species Squalus acanthias. The sequence continues at coordinate 80,922,729 of CM059435.1, read as the reverse complement.
AAAATGCCGTCAAGAGAGAAGCGCATTTATTTATAACAACTGGGAATTCTAACATATGACTACTGTGAAGGGGAAGAAATGCATTATGAAGCAGGTATCACTGCCCATCAGGAATCATTGTAACAGAATTTTAAACTTCTCCTGCCCTTAGAGTCAGCTCTCATCTGCCATTTATTGACTTGAACAATACATTAATGTATTGTATAAAGAAACTCAATGCAAACTGGTAAAATTCACTGATAATACTAAATTGTGTGGGAAGGGGAGTTGAGTTGGCATAAGCAGCCAAGATACTACAAAAAGTTAGATAAAATCTGTAAATGGGCACAAGGGTGACAAATGGAATTCATTTTAGATGAATAAGAACTTGCATTTATGTAGAAAAACATTCCCCAAGGCACTTAGAGGCGCAATCAGACAAAAATTAATGCTGAGCCAAAGGAGATGTTAGAAGGGGTGACCAAAAGCTTGGTCAGAGGTGGGTTTTAAGGAGGGCCTTAAATGAGGAAACCTTCCCTAGGGATTACACTTTGATGTGGTGGGAAGGTTTACGTGCTCCTGTGACTCTACGAGCTATGCTGGTGGGAGTATAACTCTTGGTAGGTACCCAAGCCAGGCAGGTCGAAAGGTAGGAGCTAGACTAAAGGCAGCCCACTGGTCCTCCTGTAGAGGATTGAGAGTCAGGGTAACAACCTGTTCACGTAACAATCCAGAAAAGATTAGTCTGTTACAGACTTGCAAATATAAACATCAACTGATCAACTGTGGAAAACAACAATCTACTGGATGCAAGGCAAGATGATACTCCGATTGGGGCCAAATATCTAGCACTGGACAGACAACAGTGGGCTATCAGGTACCACTGGGCACAGGATACTCTACCTAATTAAAGGAGGAGAGGAAGAAGGTAAGGTGGATGGGTTTATGTTGGGAACTCCTAGGTAGCTGAAGGCACAGCCTCCACTGTGGGACGAACAGAAGGCGGGATTCGCAAAAGGCCAGAATCAGAGGAACAGATTGATCAGGAGTTGTAGGGCTGTGGGGGGTTAGAGATAGGTAGGGGTGAGGCCACAAAGGGATTTAAACAGGAGGATGAGAATTTTCAATTGGAGTCTTTCGTGGAACCAATATAGGTGAGCAAGAACAGGAGTGTTAGGGGAGTAGGACCTGGTACAGGACAGGATACAGGCAGCAGAGTTCTGGATGAACTGAAGGTTATAGAGGGTGGAAGATGGTGGAGGGTTTAATACTTAGCTTTGCTGTTAATGAGGGAGTCAGAAATAAGTGTTTTAAACCTAAAGTTGGAGCAAATCAACGTGTTATAAGGAAGAGTTGCAGTGTATTAACTCTGATCCTCCAAGCAGAACATCTTTCTATAGCTTCCTTTGTTACATACATCATTTAATCATAGTTAACATCATTGGGACTAAAAATCTGCAGTTCTGACAACCTGGCATAAATGCCAGGATAACCCCACTAGGAACCTCCGCTGCTGACTCAGTCAGACTTCCTGGGGGAGTTTATGTTGGGAATTCCAAGGCAGCTGAAGGCACAGCCTCCACTGTGGGACGAACAGAAGGCGGGATGCGCAAAAGGCCAGAAACAGAGGAACTGAGAGGTCAGGAGTTGTAGGCCTGTGGGAGGTTACAGAGATGGGTCGGGGTGAGGCCTTGAAGGTATTTAAACAGGAGGATGAGAATTTTAAATTGGAGTCTTTGGTGGAACCAATATAGTTGAGTAAAGACAGGAGCGTTAGGTGAGTGAAATCTGGTACAGGAGAGGAGAGGAGAGGATACGGGCAGCAGAGTTCTGGATGAACTGAAGTTTATTGAAGGTGGAAGATAAGAAGCCAGCCAAGGGAGTATTGGACTGGTCAAGTCTGGAGATGACGAAGATGGGGATAAGGGAATAGTTGTGCAGATCAATGGCTGTAGAGTACTGCATAATGGAAATAAAAATTGGTGAAATAAGTAGACTGTGGACGATGTAAGAATAGTTAAAGGTGAAATTGAAAGAGATCAGGAGTTACAATAGATTCAGCATTTAACAGGCAGGATTTTCCTCAGCTTTACCACCTGACTTCAGGTTCTGTCATGGTGGCTCGCCCAGGCAGAAATGCATATAGGGTAAATGCAGAGACAGACACAAAGCTCAGAGGTGCAGAATGCAACAGACACAAAGATCAGGGAATCAGAGAACTCAGTGAACAACGCAGGAAATAATAAATAAGAAGTTTTGCACATGGCATGCACTACCCATGCTTCCTATCACAACTTTCAGTAGTGCTTTAAATGCCAACACTTACAAGGCATCAATATTTCCCAAAGTTAACTCAAGGGCTAATTTTTCTCTTCAGGCTTCCGCAGGGCGCCTGACAAGTGCAGTGTACTGGAGGTATGCTACTTCTGTGAGAGGAGAGATATTTACAACTACCATGTCCCGAGCCATGCACTTCCAGCGCAGGCCTGTCCCTTGGGATCAGGGGGCCAGAACACGAGTGAAGCTGCAGGCCTGAAAGGTTTCATTTTTCATCTTTAGGGTGCCCCTGGAACCCCTACAGACTCCCTGACCTACAGAGTGTGCTGGTACAAGCCCCACCTCCAGGTTTTTTGGGACCCAACTCCGCTGGGGAACACCACAGATCAAAAAAGAGGAAACAGAGGCAGGAGGGCCAGAAATGTCCTACCTGCCTCATTTGCATTCTGTATGCCTACTGCAGGTGTAGGCACAGTGCCGTCTATTTTTTTAAAGCTCTGGAAATCACAGCGCACATTAATGGGGGTGGAGACCTAACATGAATAGTGCCATTTCCCTCTTAGCTGTGCCTTGTAACCAAGCATTCCCCAGGCAGAACAAAGAGGAAAATCCATCCTTCTCCGTCAACTTTTGCCTTTCATGCTTCTTTACTAAAAAACATGACAGTACCTGTGACATTAGGTGGCACTGCTACGTCTCCCCGTCACGTCTCCCACATCTTGGGATAGAAATTCATCTGGGCTCGTTCCTAGGCCCAGACTCGGTGCTGCACAAAATGTGCGCACCTAATCACACGGGCAAAACTATGAAGTAAAACTGGTCAGGGGGGCTCCCATTATCAGGAAATAAGCGGGCTGCAAGCACTTGTCTCGCTGTTCATTGGCAGCTCACCTAATTGGCAGCATGAATATCGGGGGTTCTTGACGCAATTTAAAGGCAACCAGCACCTCTTAACAGAGAGGTGCACTATGGCTAGACTGCCTGCCCACTGCGCCACACTCATTTTTATACAGCCCCACTGCCCCCTGTTTTTCCTCAGGGTTTCTCGTTTTTTAAAATGCTTTTTAAAAAACATTTTCCTGCGTTTCCTCTATTTTTCCACAGGCCTTCTTTTTATTAATTTAATTCTGCTGTTTTGTTTTTATTCTTTGCACTCTCTCTTAAAATTTTAATGGCCCTGTTCTTCCTCTGTTCTTCTTTATGCTCTCCTTTTTTAATGGCCTCGTTCTGCTCTTTTTTCAAATCCCCATTCCACTTAGGAAAATTCTTAGGTATATCGTGCACTTCAGATAAAGCCCCTATTGTTATAAAACACCGCACCCTCCGACTCACTGTGAGCCACATCAAGGGAGATCTGCTATCATGCATGAATTTGCCTCAATTTCTACCCTTTTTCCTCAAACTGAAGATGACACAGGAACTTTTTCAAGCCTTCTTTTAAAACTTGTACTGAATTTCTACGAGGTCAACCAAAGTCATGCCCCATGCTGTTACAGCAAAAACGACATACTCTCACCTCTATGATTTATTACAAAACTGTATAGAAACAGCAAGAAATATGTCACTTTGAATCGCACCACTTCAAAGCCTTGGATTTTAGCCACTGAAACAATATTCTTTTGGGGAGGGGAGTATTTGGTTTAGGGTGGATTGTTAATCCAAAGAAAATTGTTTTTTGTAGTTTTATATTGAAATAAAAACACAAAGCAGTAGATACTCTTTGTAGCATCATATTTGCAAGTCAGACAAAGAAGCAGGTTATAGTAGGTGGGTGGAGGGTTTAATACTTAGCTTTGCTGTTAATGAGGGAGTCAGAAATAAGTGTTTTAAACCTAAGGCTGCAGCAAATCAAAGTTATACGGAAGAGTTGCAGTGTATTAACGCTGATCCTCCAAGCAGAAAATCTTTCTATAGCTTCCTTTGTTACATACATCATTTAAACATAGTTAATATTATTGGGACTCAAAATCTGCAGTTCTGACATCCTGGCATAAATGCCAGGATAACCCCACTAGGAACTTCTGCTGCTGACCCAGTCAGATTTTCTTGGGGGGGGGGGGGGGGTGGTAAGAGGGAGGTTCCCTTATTAGCATTTCAATGGTGGGCACCCATCAGAAAGGGTCGATAAACACAGCTCTGGTCTACTGCTTGCCGCCCTGCCAGCACCACAGGCTCAGAAGATGGCAAAGTTATCCCCCACTAGCCCCTTTTATAATCGAACTGAAAACAAATTGTCCACCGCCTTCATGGGTTCAGGCCACATCCCAGGCCTGGACTCCAAAGTGGGTCCCAATTCTACAGGCTGGCAGGTCCTTACAACATTTCTCACACGGCATACCAACTTGCTAGTGGATCCCGGCAGTGCACAGGAAACTCCTGGCCTCGGAGTCCGCTTCTTAGCCACTCCCCAGCTGACATTGTTGGGTGGGCAGAGACGGAAAATAGCAGTGAAGGTTGGCCAGGTCACGAATGGACTATTTCCTGGGCCTTCTGTTGCACTCCTGGCTGACATACAGTGGGAGCACACTGGAAGATCTGCAGGAATCTGGAGCCAATTGATCCAGCTGAACCTAATAATAACTTTGGGACAGAGTTCCAAAATACCAAACTACAATGCATTAATTCCCATCGCATTTAATTCTTGATTTAAGCAAAATAATTACATTTCTGATCAAGCATGATATTTAAACAAGTTCCTGATCCAAGAAGAGAGAAACTTGGGCTCTTTCCACTACGACAGCTACATATTGGCACCAATGTTCCCTGTAAGCTGTGCTTTGTTCTGCGCGGCCGGTTTCTTTTAATGCACGGTCCCTTTAAATTTCTGTGCAAGCACGGTATTTACAATGCAAAGCCCGTGAGCAGCCTGCGCGAGACCTTTGTGATTACAGCACGGCTGCGCACCTTAGGGGGAACATTGATTGACACTCTTCTCCCCTCTAACTCAGTTAAGTTTACACTTCCTTCAAGCTGGTGCTCTACCCTCCCCCAGAAGTTCAAGCTCACACTCTTCTTCCTCCCGCCCCCCTGCAAAGTGCCACTCCCAGCTTCTCACTTCTCCCCTTCCCTCCAACTAGCACTGCTCCCCCAAATCACTGGTCCCAGTTTCTGCCCCCTTCCCTCTCCCTTTCATTACCTTCCACTTCACCTTCCCTCTTTTGCTATCTATTTATCTCCCCCTTCACTGCCAGCCACTTCTCTATTTCCTCCCCCATGTTCCTCCTTCCCTCTTCCCTTCATTTCCATCCATTTTCCCTTATCACTGTTATCCCTTCTCCCCTTTACTTTCCCATAATTTCCCCCTTGCCATTCATTTCTCCCACCACCCCCCCCCGATTGTCAACTATTTCTCCCCTCCAAACTATTTTCCCCATTCACAACAATTTTTGTTTTCATGAATGAGGACATGGCATACCCTACCAGAAACGGTGATAGCAGAATCCATAATAGCTTTTAAAAGGCAAGTGGATAAATATTTGAAAAAGAAAAATATAAAAGGGTTAGAGGACAGGGCAGGGTATTAGGACTAGGCGAATAGCTCTTTCAGAGAGCCAGCAAAGGCTATATGGGCTGAATGGCCTCCTTTTATGCTGCTAAATTCTGTGATTCCATGTTTCCTAAGAACATAAGAAATAGGAACAGGAGTAGACCATACGGCCCCTCGAGCCTGCGCCGCCATACAAGATCATGGCTGATCTTCTACCTCAACTCTACTTGCTCACCCTATCCCCATATCCCTTGATTCCCTTAATATTCAAAAATCTATCAATCTCTGTCTTGAATATACTCAACGACTGAGCATCCACAGCCCTCTGGAGTAGAGAATTCTAAAGATTCACAACCCTCTGAGTGAAGAAATTTCTCATCTCTCCAAAATGGCCAACCCCTTATCCTGAGACTCTCAAGTACAGTATCAATATGCAAGTTGTCAAGCGCAATCAGCCTACTGCCACACATCCCCTCTGAGACGCGCACCATCTGGAGGCAGTTGAGCCACTGAGGCTGTAATTTCTTGGGATTTTGCGGTTCTCCACTGTTTCTGGGGGTTTCCTCTTTGTCTGCCCCTGATAAGGCAAACGCCAGCAAGTAGATAGAGTCAGGGATCGAGACTCCCTATGCCAGACTTCCCACTCCTTTGCCTCAGTTGAGACCTGGTATGTCAGTGGAGACTAGTGTGTCCAGTGATTTGAAGCCTACTGGCCTACACCTGGGTGAATAGTGACCCCCTGCACTGGTGTCAAAACCAGGGAAGCAGCCTGGATCCCCAAAGAAACCTGTATTTTTTTTTAAAACTATTTTTTAGTTTTGGCTCCCTTCTTCATGGAGTCGAGGGTAATGTGGCTGGGCTTGGTGAGGGGCTAAACAACTTATTTCACTATAGTGGGTAGACACAGCAATTTCTGACCACATGGGCATACAGGAGTCAAAGATGTGTCCGTAGTGGTGCTTGTGACCACTTGATCCATGCTAATTAGATGTCCTCCCATTGACCCTGCAGACTCTGGCAGGGTCAGCGCTGGAGCGTACCAACATCATGACCCTGGCTTTGCCTGGAACGTGCCTTAAGGAACTTTGGCCCCACTATTTGTATAATATGCACTTCTGAGCATACTATTTATTTGTCCAAAAAATACATTTTTTGTGAATGATTAAGTTGGCTACAGTATAAAATTTACAAATTGTTCATTTTACAGTATAGTTGATAGAAACCTTGATTCAAGCATAACCTTTCTTTGCAAACTAGTTATGTGTTTAGAAGTCAGAAGATGTCATGTTAAAACTGTACAGTACTCTGGTTGGACCACAACTTGACTCATATGCCTATTTTGGTCACCAAGACACAAGGGAGATGTTCAAGTCCTGGAGGCAGTGTAGAGACAACTTTGAAGCTGATCCTTACATTAGCGCATTGAAATATGAGGATAGACTGAAAAAACTTATTGATTGAGTACCTAATACGAGCACACAAGACAGAAAATGGCATAGAAAAGGTAAATCCAGAGCATTATGTTACACTGACAGCAGAACGGGAAATAAATTCAAACAAAGAAAAGACAAATTTAGGCGTGATGACTGAAAAATTTTGTCCGCACAAGAAACAACATGTGAAATGGATTTCTGGGTGGGGTATTTGAAAGAAAGACCTTGGAATCGTTTAAGAAACAGTTGAATGCTGTGAAGGAATGGGTAAACTATATGGTCCTTCTGCATGACTGAGTTCAGATGGGCTGGATGGTCTTCCTCATCTATCGTGTACGTGATGACCAGGATTCAGCTATATTTGTAGAATTTTACATCAATGTTTTCTAAAATTACAAAGAAATCGAAGACATGCACAGGAAAGCCAGTTTCAAAAGGTCCATTCTCTGGGAAAGAAATATTACATCTCAGTGGGCAACACTTACCTCTAGGCATTAGCACAAATCCCTTGGAAGGAATGACACCATATATTCTAGCTGTTTTCATGATATGAACACTACAGTTTGTCTTATAGCAGGTGTGTTTGCATTTGTGTGCTGATGTGGGAAGTGGGTGTTGCTCACATATAATAATGGAGCCAGAAGCAGTGCTCCAGCTGGTTTGCCCAAGGCTGCGATACCAACAGCCATAACTCAGATGGCTGCGTTCCAGCAAAATATTTTAATGGCCCAGGTGAGGACTGTTGAAGTTTTCTTCAATAATTAGAGTTCTTTCTTTACCAGTTTAATACCATCCCAGATCATAAAGAAATGTTTTGGACCATTTAGTTTTATAGAAGGATTTTGCAGACATGAGGCAATAAATCCTAACTACACCCATTGAAACTATTTTGATTACCTGAATACTCTAATATAAACTACTAAAAAGCTACTACTTTTCACCTGGGTAAACCAAAATAAATATTAATAATTTGATTTGGAGAACTTCACCAACATACTCCTCATGGAGGAAAGTACTTTCTCTATCTTCAGTTGTACACGGCTGTTAAAGTAACAGTGATGAATAGAGTTGATATTGCCTCTGATAGCCTGAGGGTCAGTCAGTATGACCACTAGGGAAATTTACCACCCCCACAAACTAATAGGTTCTGAGTTACAGTTAAGTACCCACTAATCTGCACCCTACGCTATCCCATTGTTCTCTTCATCTCCCACTGCTTCAGCTGAATGCCTTCCCACCAACTTTATGGCCTGCTCCTCATAGGGGGGTTAGCTCTCTAATGTCCAGTGTTTCCCCTTTGGTCCCCGCCTTTCATGGGCATTTTGCTTGTGTCTCCTATAACAAAATTAAATGCATTACCAAAAGGTAGCATGTGAGTGATGTCTTCCAGTTGGTATTAGACAGCTGATATTATACGATCTTCTGGCGGATGAAGGGGTTTTAAATTTGTGCATGCAAGTTAGGGGAGTTTGCAACAGCTCTTGTAAGATTTAGAGTTAATGAACTTTTGAACTACAGTATGGTGTAAAGGATGACTTGTGCAGCTCGTCATTTTTAGAGGGTTTACAGTGTGACATGGGAGAGCGGCCAGTCTACTATCTTTCCTGCTTTCGTCAAGTCACTGAAATGTTTCCGACTATGGTCTGTTGTACTGGCGGGTCAGAGTTCTCGCATTCAGTGCCACTGCAACCTCCCTTCACATGGCACATGAAACACTATTTTGAGGTTTCCATCAAAAAGTCTTGAACAGTATTTTTCTCCTTGTCTGAAGGCCACCTCATTAAAATTTTATGCTCTTCTTTTTGCCTCTTTCCGATGCCCTGTTCCCTTCTTTGGGTGACTGCCAGCTTCTCGAGTAAAGGATATTCGTCAAAAGTGCCACAAAATCTCACAAGTCATCAATTCTAACTACCCAACAGTTAACTCAGTCTTACATGAATTTTATAACTTATCAGTTCCTCCCCCAGGATTCTGCGACCATCTTCAGCCATTTCATAGAATCATACAGCACAAAAGGAGGCCATACGGCCCACCATATCTGTGCCGGCTCACTGCCAGAAGTCCCATTCCCCTGATGTTTCCCCATAGCCCTGTAATTTTTTTCCTTCTTAAGTATATATCCTATTCCCTTTTGAAAGTTAATATTGAATCTATTTTCACCACCCTTTCAGGCAGTGCATTCCAGATCATCACAACTCGCTGCGTAAAAAAATGTCTCATCTCCCCTCTGGTTCTTTTGTCAATTACCTCAAATCAGTGTCGTCTGGTTATCGACCCATTTCTTATTATTAAAGACTTCACCAGTAGTTTCCACTCCCCCCAAGCACATTACTCCTTTGCTACAGGAGAGATAGGCTACAGAAATACCAGAGAGTATTTAAATGATCTGACTGTGTTTTATGGTGGGATTATTGCTGCAGACGAAAGTCAGGTGGAAGTCCTGCCTCCGGGATGTAACACCAGTGTAAATGGCCCTGTGCATTACTCTCTCTCAGCTTAAAGTATTTTCTGAAGATTATTAAACACAAAAGAAAAGCTATAGCAGGTAAACTGTCTCTTTTCTCACTCACTCTCTCACACATGCAACTTCTCTGTTTATAAAGGACAACCTTTCTATTTTTAGAAACAGTCAATTAAATTTTACCTGAATAAAGCTTTGCTAATTTGCCCTCCTGCTATTCTTTAAATAATTTTTAAAAACAACTGGGCAAAAACTGGTAGAAGTTCAAGAAAAATATTCCAGTAGTTCAACTACTGAATGGTGCTATTGCATCCTGAGAAACTGCACAAACTATCAGCTAACGTCACAACTCTGGTCAAATATATGAAGTCCAAACCCAGTCTTTTTGGAGAGGCTGTGGGCTTCAATAAAAACTTTAACGACAGTATTAAAAGATACAAAAGACAATTCAATTACTTTAATCATGATATTGTGAAATACGTAATTTTTTTGATTTTAAATTTTTTTAAAAGCTTAGTTTTAAAATTAAAACGTTCAGCTCCTGAGAAGGAAATTGTGGATGATTTTTTCCCAGAAAGCACTCGAGTGATTTTGAAATAGATATGAGCACCCTGCAGAGCACAATCGCGTGACATACTGATTGAAGTACTCTGGACATGGAACCCTTTTGTAAAAAATCAGACAGACATTTCACACATTCATTCATTCAGAAGTTGGCTGAATGACTAAGACGACAAATCTGACATTAAGTTACTGTTGACAGAAAAGACAGAATTGGGTAATAGTAACAGAGCAAAAAGAGCTTGTTGCTGAAAGCAGCTGGCATTTTTTTTTAAAAAGGCATTACTATTGTTAAAAACTTATAAAATTACTATGTACTATCAAGTTAAGAGCTGTTGAAGACTGCTGTAGGGGTGCGGGAAAGTATGGCTTGCTTCCCCACATTTGCACTCCCATCTCATCCAGTCCCACTTTGCCAAACCACCACCACCTACCTTTCCTACTACCCCTCACTCCCATCGACACCTTTGAACATGATCAACTCTTGTATTTTCCCCACCCCTCATTCTGCTATCATTCATCTCACTCTCAACCCTCTATTCACTCTCCCCTCATGTCCACTTTGTTCTCTTGTTCTCAAAAGCGTGCACACCAACGCACACGGTTTAAAAAACTGAAAATAAATTTTACCTGAATAAAGCTTTTGAAATTAATCCTCTAAATTTTCTTCAAATAATTTTGAAAAAGAAAGGGTTCAAACCACAAGAGGCTAAAGAAAAATACACAGCAGCTCAGCTCATTAAATGGTACTAACATATCTTGAGAAGTTGGGTACACTGCACATGCTCAGACTGAAAATTCTGCATTGAGCTAGCAAAGACAAAAATATCAAGTTCAATCCCAGGCTTTTGTTCCCAGCAGAAAAAATTAATGAAGGCAATAAAAGACACAAAAAACAATTCAATGGATAAATGTAATCATGTTATTGCAAAATATGTACATTTTATGAATGTGTTGCTCTGTTTAAAACCTTATATTTTGGATATTAGAAATGTCAGTTACTGAGGAAAAATGCAAACAATTTCCAGAAAGCAATTAAAGTGATTTTTGAGGGGAAAAAAAATACAACACCACATGGTGGTGTTACAGGGAGCTATTTTAGGCCAGTGATCAGATTAACATTGGAAATCCTATTATCGACATTACAGGGAAATGTAACAGGTAAGTTTGGACATTTTTACTTTGAAAGTCCTGTAGGAAATATTTGCAGCCCACGTAAGAATTTTAATGTATTATAGTCACTGAAGAGTAAAGAGACATTTTTGTCTGAGTGACAGAGTTTGGATAAGGTTGATTGGGGATTTACAGTTTATTTTATTGTACAGTCAGGAGAACTGCTCCCTTCTGACCCGAGGCAAATCACAGCTTATAAAAATATTTTTAAAGAAACAGTAGAAACCTTTGGAGGAAACCTATTCCAAAAATGCCTAAAATAAAAAAGGAGCATTCTATACTTCATCCTGCAGCCAGGGGGAAACAAAAACAAGATGGTTTAGAGAGATCCCCAATTTTCCAGAATTTTACAAAGTGCCCATCTTGCCACATAATGTGGAGGAAATCCTTAAAAAGCACCACATGGTAGGCTCATGACAAAGATTAGGGGACAAATAGCTGAATGGATAGCAAATTGGCTACAAAATAGAAAGCAGAGAGATGGGGTAAAGGGTAGTTATTCAGATTGAAGGAAGGTAAAAAGTGGTGCTCCACAAGAATAAGTGCTGGGACCATTGTTATTCATAATTTACATTGATGATTTGGACTTGAGAATAACTAACTCAATATCAAAATGTGCAGATGATACCAAACTTGGGCGTATAGCTAACACTGAGGAAGAATGCAATATAATACAAGACGACATTAGAAAACTTGCAGACTGGGCAGTTAAGTGACAAATGAACTTTAACATAGATAAATGTGAGGTGATGGACTTTGGTAGGAAATACAGAAACATCACCTACACTTGTAAGATACCCTAGTCATGTATACATATATATGTAGAGTTAGGAGTTGGTTTAATCTCATGATTAAGGTTTTTGCTTTCTTTTTACTTATAAACGGCTCATGTATTTGTACTGTAGCTAGAAATAATGAAATGGTTAAAGTTGTACATTCCGAGGATGCTTTAGGGTTTTAATGTGTCACGGTACAATTTAGCTGACTGCGCTGTTTAGCTTCTGCTGAGGTGCAGGATGTGTGATTCATGCCTGTTGACTTCTTTTTGTTGCCACATTGCAAAACAAGAGAGCCAAGACTGTTTTGAGATAGGAAGTGGGACAATAGGCCAGGATGGTAAACAAGTTGGCATCTGCTTTTTGTAGGAACTGTCTCATTTATGGGGGTCTCGTTCACAATAACCTATCAGTATATAAATGAATCATCTAGGACAGTATGCATGACAAGAGGCGTATAAAGATTGAGCTTTCCTTCACAATTTGTAAAGTGTGTCAGGATCGAAAGGATCAATGAAGGTTATGTATCTCCCTAGGAAAAAATGGGGTAATTGCATTTATTTCTCTGTATGTCCACTGCTTAAAGACATTGCGTGTGTCCGGACTTGGTCAAACACAATAAAAGGATTATGTTGCAACCATATTTGGTTTGCCAGAGTCGAATTATCTTACACACCTTAGAAAATAAGAAACTGAATGGGATAGAGGAGCAAAGGGATTTAGGGATGCAGGTGAACAAATCATTAAAAGCAGCACCACAGGTCAGCAAAGCAATTAAAAATGTTAATAACGCACTGGGATTTATTTCTAGGGGTATAGAATTCAAAAATATTGAAGTTATTTTACACTTGTATAGGACCCTGATCAGGCTGCACTTAAAGTACTGTGCACAGTTCGGGTCTCCATACTATAAAAAGTACATAGAAGCGCTGGAGAAGTGTAAGAAAGATTTACAAGGATGGTACCAAAACTGAGAGATTACAGCTATCGGGAAAGACTCAACAGGTTATGGCTCTTTTCTTTAGAAAAGAGAAGATTTAGAGGAGACCCGATAGAGGTCTTTAAAATTATGAATGGGTTGGACAGGGTAGATGTGGAGAGAATCAAAAAACTGGGGGCATAAATACAAGATAATTACTAATAAATCTAGTAGAGAAAGGAGAAATGTCTTTACGCAGAGAGTGGTTAGATTGTGGAACTTGCTACCACAGGAAGTGATTGAGGCAAATAGCTTCAATGCTATCAAAAGAAAAATAGACGAGTACATGAGAGAAAAGGGAATAGAAAGATAAGCTGAAAGGCTGAGATGAGATAGATGGAATGGGAGGAGACTCGTGTGGAGTATAAACACCAGCACAGACTAGTTGGGCTGAATGGCCTGTTTCTGTGCTGTATATTCTATGTAATTACTGTTAAATGAATCTATTGGGTAACCTTGATCTAAACTGATTTGTTCTCAGGATGTGGCCTATGCTGGCAAGGCTACTTTTATTGCCCATTCGTGTTGCCCCGAGAAGGTGGCGCCTTCTTTCAGCTATTTTTTAAAATTACCGAGCAGCTATAATGATATTTAAGTAATATCCGATGGGGATGTCAAGTCCTTTTCCCTGAAACAGATAGATTTTTAGGAAATACGGCAGCTTTCATGGTTATGTTTCATCGTGCCAACGCATAAATTACCAGATTTATTAATTTCAATTGTGGGATTTGAAAGCATGACTTTTGGATGGCTAGTACAGTACCATACGACTACACTACCATCCCAAATTAAGACAATGCAGAAGAACAAGCTTTCTTAGATTCTTGCTAGTATTGCAGTGGCAACTGACCAGCCATTCTTTCCGAATATAGATGGCATCAGTTGACTGCCAGAAATAGACTTGCATACTGGAATGACAGAACAGTACATGTCTTATGTGGGGTGCAGGGTGGGTGGAGAGCAGTAATGCACAATATAAGGCAATGGTGCAAAAGGATATAAAACAAGTCTTACAGAGGGGTAAACACTCAATAGCAATGCTGACTCATGGCTACAATACAATTTCACACTACTGAATCACTCCTGATATGGTGAGATACTATTTGTGTTATGTGACAATGGAGGACTTTCTTTGTCAGAACAAAAATGAATGTCATGGTCAGAAGGAAATGATAACTACTTCCTTGAAGCAAATAATTCTAAATAAATTCAGGAGCTATGCTTCAGTGCAAGTCAAGAGCAAATTACAGCTCTTTCCTATTGTCTGTTACTTTCAGAGTCAGCAATTTAATGTTAAAATTTGTGATTTGCTAGTCCCTCTCTTTCTGAACACTCTCCTGTACTGGTATTCATTCTAAGTTTGTAAATTGTAACTGACAGCAAAATCTTACTCTTTGGGAAAATACAAGAATAAGACTCAGAGGGAGAGGGTATAATTAAAAAATTAACGAACCAAAATTTCAAATGATATCCGTTTTATTTTGGGCGGGTCAAATCTATTCAGTTGCTTTTTCAAATGGCACTTGGGTCATCCTATCACACCCTTATTAAATAACAGTCCCTCGATTGCTTAGATTTAGCAACTAGAGATCTAATTGTAGCAGTGAAGCAAGATACATAGATCTGACTCGCTCCTTTTCATCTCTCCCTAATTAACAATGACTGACTTGGCCTGCCTGAACTGCCTCGATATTGTTCACAGACATTGTTGAGGCAGCTCCCTTTGAGCCAGACAAGGAAGGATTTCAAATCCTGCTTACTGCCATCGGGTAAGCAGTACCACCCTGAGGTACCACATTTCATTAATTTGAGAAACCAGATATAGGCATTCCTTGCAAGCATTATATTCCACAAGCTATGCTAAGCTTGAACACTGGTGTGTACCGCATCTATTACAGAGCTGAAAATACATGCAGCAGCTTCAGCATATAGACACACTTTACATGGTCCCCTTTATTTAGCTAGTTAGTAATTTTATAATTAAATAATGCCCCAATTAGTAGCTTTAACTCTGGTAAAACTAAACTGGTGAAAAGATAAAATAGCAGCAAGTGTGGAAAACTTCTTTTGAGATAGTAATCCCCCTCCCACCCTGGTTAAGGGAAAGACTTGCATTTATATCGTGACTTTCATGATCTCAAGTCATCCTAAGCACTTTACAGCCAATTAAGTACTTTTTTGAAGTGTAATCACTGTTGTACTTTAGGGAAATGTGGTAAGCAATATGCACACAGCAAAGTCCCAAAAACAGAAATGAGATACATGATCAGACAATCTGTTTTAGTGACATTGGTTGAGGGTTAAATATTGTCCAGGATACTGGGAGAACTCTCCATCTCAACTCTGAATAGTGCCACGGATTTTTTATGTCCATTTGAGATTGCTCAATACATTCAGATTCCTATTTGCAAATCCAGCCTTTAAAAGATCACTTAAGAAATAAATGCATCATGGGTTGGCCTCTGGACAGAACAACTGAGAGATTGGAGCCACTTATGCCGAGCACATTCTACGTTATAATTATTAGTGCACTCCACTGACTGCCCATAACAGAGCACAAGAAAGAGCACAGTATAGCAGGTCCAATACAGAAATGTCATCACAAGCAACAGCCTTGCATAAACAGAAAATTAGAAGGCACCTGACCACCCCAAACAGTTTTGTATATTTTCAATTGGTTTAAAAATGTGCTAATGATTGTTGTCCAGAGAATGGTCTGTTGGCACCTAAAGAATGCTTGTGAATGTGATGGGTACGAAGGAGAACATATATTTAAAACCAAATAAAGATAAAAAGGTTCATCAGATAATGATTTTTATCCTCATTACCTGCTATTAAAAGATATGCTGACAAGAAACAGTGTGGTAAATCTCCCACTATCCTTCTGCTGATTTATTGGCTTAATTTTGGCAGTTGAGGGCAGCAAGTGGCTTGGGGACATGCTCCATTGTGGCCCAATCATTTTAAATTTTCTGGTGGAATTGATGTTCGGTGCTCAAAGCTCCAATCCACTTTCCAGCACAAATATTTAAATTAATACTCAACAACAGAGTGATACCATACATCACATCTCCCATAATTACCAGACACCCATGAAGAGAAGGTCAACAGAGTTCAGATGCATAGCACCCATCGCTACCCCAGCACCAGAAGGTACAGACCGCAGAGATTGTTTTTCTACATCACAGGAGTAGTGCATATGGAGGCTGCACTACCTCAATGAAGCCACCCAGAAGTAGTACCACAAAGAGCCTGCAGAGGAAAGGTTGAATGAGGTCCATCCAGCTCCAAGAGAACATACCATCGGCATTCACAATCCACCTTGCATGCCTGGATAGGTCTGGTGGAGCCCTATAATATAATCCAGCATGAGTTTTGCAAATTGTGGTTAGTATGCTGCCCGCAACAGAATTTTATAATCAGCAGAGATATCCAATTGCACCAGCCAGCAGAGGAAGGAAATGTAAGGCAACAGAAGGAAGAGATTCCAGCTCAAGAAGAAACTGGCGAACTGCTGAGGAGAACACCCTGTCTGCTGCCCGAAACATGTAAGCCAGCCTTATTAGGGACATCTTTTCATTAACAGTCTCTGTACCCTGATCAGGTATTGCCTACTGCCTCTCCCTCACAACCTATCAGCAGCAAGATATTCTACAGTCTCCTTGGAATAAACAGCTCTCATTTCAAACCTCTGCCTACAGGAACTTACAAAAGTTGGGATAACTCTAGCAACAGCAACTTGCAAGAGACAATTATTTATTCTTTTTCCTTCCAACCGGCACAATAATTCATTTTGTACCACTACTGTGCTTCCTTTGAATGTTGTGTTATTGCCTGGGTAGCTTGGCACTGCCATTTTACTAATACATGTGGATCTGTGTAGCTGGCTGGAGGCTCACTTGTCATGCTATTTTTCTTTTAAAAGCAGAACTATTCATCCAAAAGCTGACGTCTCATGACCTTCTGCTCAGAAACATCAAGCTCAAGTTCCAATCCTGCTTTCCTCACCATTCGTGCTTAGTGCATCACCTTCTGTGATCTCCTCATGCTCAATATCTAAATCCCTGCAGGTGGATGGCTCTGGGCTGGTGCTTCCCAAAGACTGGGTAAATCACACCATGGGTGATGCAGTGCTAGCAGATCACTGCAGTGCGAGCAGATCACTGCAGGTAGCAAGGAAGAAAGCAAAGGTGTTTGCTTATAGTGTCAAACTATTGTACTATTTTGAAGCCATTGCTCGCAGAGCAGGCAAGTGGTGAGAAGACACACATCGTGGGACAGTGTAGGCTGGCAACCAGCAGACAATGCAATTATGTCATTTTACCTTACTAGCCTTGTACAGCCGTGTGGTATTGTTCAAGTGACACTAACCACCAGTTTCACCTCTCTCCACTGAGCTGCTGCAACAGACTTTTTTAATTTCCAGCCATGGACATCAAACAGCCCACACCTCCTCTCCTTAATTTCTTGCAGCAGGACATTGATTTCACTGTCAATGAAATTTGCAGCATTTAATTACATTATGCTGCTTTTGCTACCATTATGCTGTGTACCCTCTTTCTTAACAATGTCTGTCTTTAAAATGATTGTAGGACTTTAAATCCTGCAGCAGCTACAAGTCTCACCTTTCACACTTCCACCGGCGGAAGATCTCAGCCATTAAGTTTTTCTTTTAACAAAGTTCCAACTCCTTTTGCCTTAGTATTGTGCTGGCTCAAACAAGCCTACAATACCATTTCAACCTTTATTAGTTTAAACTAAACTAAAAACGTATCTACCATTTAGCTACAGCAGCTGCTTCCCAAGTAAAATTCGCTCAGACATTATAGCTTGCTTTGGTGATTGGAAAAGTCAACTTTCAAGAGAAATGTGGTAACTTGTACAATAATTGGGTGCACAACATCACTGCTGAGAAAAAAAATTCTACTTATGTCACCAAATCTGCAGATATGTGGAACAGACATCCATTAAAAGCAGTCCACCTTATGCTGAGAATCCCTTTAAATTAGGGTGACCATATTTTCTAAATCGAATCTGGGGACACACAGGGTGGGAGCACAGCAAAGTAGCCAGGATGGAAAATGTAGGTTGCGCAGTGTAGCGAGGCAAATTTTTTTTAGCAGCCTACATATTAACAGTTGCACATACACACTACAAATGCAAAACAAACATGTATATAATTACCGCGGATGTGACGTCACACTATTGAAGCGCATTTAGACAGATAACTCCCCCGCTAGTGACTGAGGTCACACCTGACCTGCCCCCCTACCCCAGTGACTGAGGTCACACCTGATCCTCTCACAGCATCTAGGATTAGCCCGCCCCCCTTTACCCAATGACTGCGACCGTGCCCTCCCCCCTCCCTCACCCGCTCCGGTTGCCGTGCTCCCAGGCACTTCCGGAACCGACAATCCAGCAGCACGAGCCCGGCCAGAAACTCAGAAACAACAACCGGCACATGCGCAGAAAGGCTGCCGAGCTGCGCAAGCGCAGTGAGTCACTCTGGCCATTGTACAAGTTGTTATGTAATTTAGCCTTAGAGCCACAAACTGACAGCTCATGGGGTACAGTCACTGCCCAGGGGTACACTTCGGGGACAAGTTTTGTGAACCGGGGACATTGTTTGCCCGGGTACACAGTACCTCATCCGGGGACTGTCCCCGCAAAATGGGGACATATGGTCACTACTTTAAACTGAAGCTAAATGGACGGGAAAGCTTTAACTACAAGTACAGGTACATTGGGACCATGGACATTATCTGTAGATTAATTGATTTCAAGTAATTAATGGAGATTGTAATATTAGATTGATGATATGGCCTTGGAGAATTTTTCTTGGGTGGCCATTCAAGACTGTTGGAAGATTACACTGGATATTGTACGTGATCCATTGGAAGGAGTGAGTACGGTATGCTAAGTGACTCTTGCACATTCCAAACGTTCTCATGTTTAATGTTATGTACCAAAAGTCTTCAGATGTTGGGAGCATTAACGTTCTCTTATATGGTGTCTCATTATTTTTCACCTTTCCTTATGTTCCCCCAATTCCCCACTCTGCACAATTAACCAGTTAAGTGGACAGGTGGGAAACATGTTCCCAATCCATTCACTAATGTCACTTTAAAGAAACAAAAGTACATTCCTTTTTTTTTAAAACAATTTACTAATTGCTCACTACTATAAATTTCCAACACCATCGTCAGGGGAAATGCTGATTTCAGAGGTTTGACTGAAGGTACCTGATCCACAGTTGAGTCCCACATTGAATTCCTCAAAAACAAACTTCTAAAACAGACTATGACTGCTTATATAATAACTTTACAATCTCCTATTGTCATACCCAGCACAAAATGTGTTCACCCAGAATAAAGCATTTCACCACAGAATTCCTAAAGGACTAAAGGAATGGAGAGAGGCCAATTCAATTTTAACAACAAGAATTAAGTTTATGTTGAAACAGGTCATTAAATTTAGCAATTTTAGGATTTGAAAAGAACAAAAAAAAAGATATTATATATATATATATATATATATATATATATATACACACACACACACACACACACATTTCCCCTTGAAATGTAGTTACATTTTTCAAACTATGGAAATATTATCTTTCTCATTCACAGTGATATTCCAATTATACTTTTCATAAGATTATTAGATACAGATGAAAAAGGCCGTTAGATCAATATCCAACCAGCAAGACTCTACAATAACACCATCAAAGCATCCGGCTTTTTTTTTAAATTGTAATTCCAGGGCTTTTGGGTGCATTACTCTACACAGAAGACAATTCATTGTGTTGATCATTCTGTGTAGAGACAAACTTCCTGATGCAGTCCTACATTTGCCTCCTTTTCTTAGTTTGAATCCATCCTACGGCGCTTACTCACCAATAACCTGCACACCAAGGCTCAGTTTGGGTTCCACCAGGACCACTCAGCTCCAGATCTCATTACAGCCTTGGTCCAAACATGGACAAAAAAGCTGAATTCTAGAGGTGAGGCGAGAGTGACTGCCCTTGACATCAAGTCAGCATTTGAACGAGTGTTGCGTCGAGGAGCCAGAGTACAATTGAAGTCAATGGGAATCGAGGGGAAAACACTCCCCTGGTTGGAGTCATACCTAGTGCAAAGGAAGATGTTTGTGGTTGGTGGAGCCATATCATCTCAGCCCCAGGACATTGCTGCAGGAGCTCCTCAGGGCAGTGTCCTAGGCCCAACCATCTTCAGTTGCTTCATCAATGACCTTCCCTCCATCATAAGGTCAGAAGTAAGGATGTTCACTGATGAGTGTAGTGTTCAGTTCCATTTGCAACTCCTCAGATAATGAAGCAGTCCTTACCCACATGTAGCAAGACTTAGTAAACATTCAGGCTTGGGCTGATAAGTGGCAAGTAACATTCTCCCCTTGATATTCAACAGCATTTTTACCATCACCATCAACATGCTGGGTGGTCACCATTGACCAGAAACTTAACCGAACCGGCCACATAAATAATGTGGCTACAAGGGCATGTCAGAGGTTAGGTATTATGTGGCAAGTGACTCACACCCTGACTCCCTAAAGCCTTTCCACCATCTACAAGGCACAAGTCAGGAGTGTGATGGAATACTCCCCACTTGCCTGGATGAGTGGAGCTTCAACACTCAAGAAGCTCAACATCATTCAGGAAAAAGCAGTCCGCTTGAATGGCACCCAATCCACCACCTTAAACATTCACTCCCTCCACCACCAGCGCACCGTGGCTGCAGTGTGTACCACCTAAAAGATGCACTGCAGCAACTCGCAAAGCTTCTTCGACAGTACCTCCCAAACCCACAACCTCTACCACCTAGAAGGACAAGGGCAGCAGGCGCATGGAAACACCCAAGTCACACACCATCCTGACTTGGAATTATATCGTCGTTCCTTCACTGCCACTGGGTCAAAATCCTTGAACTCCCTTCCAAACAACACTGAGAGTACCTTCACCACACGGACTGCAGCGGTGGCTCACCACCAACTTCTCAAGGGCAATTAGGGATTTATTTTGAAAGAGTGTTCTGGATCCACATTTTTATACCATTTACTAATCTTATATACTTTTATAAGAGTTCTTCTCCTCCCGGCTTAAATTTCTCCTTGTGTCTTGGTGACCTGAATTGAACAGTTTGAACATAATTCTGCTGGCTTGTTGTCTACTATTTTGGTTTTCTTGTTCACATTCTACTGGTTTTGTTAATTATTGCTCTGTAGAAATTGGAGATATTGAGCATGGAGCCTACCAGAAACTTTAGATCTTTTTCAACTTTACCCGTAGGTATTTCAACATCATTCATGATGTATTTTTCTGCACATTGTTCTTCCAATGTGTAATATTTTATACTTGACCATATTAAATTTCACTTGCCATTGACCTGTCAACTTACATATTTTATCTAAATCATTTTGTTACCCCAAGACACCTCTTCAGATTCAACTGTCCCTCCTACTTTGGTATTAATTGAAAATTTGACCAGCCCCAAGTGTCATGCCAAAAACAAAACACTTCCACAATTTTTAAATGTAACCATTGATTTGAATTGTTTTGCATTTCTATTACGTTCTAAAATGTGTCTGGTTAATACGAGAACATAAATTGAATACGAGATGGTTTCTCACAAGGAGGAAAAGGGAAATGGCAGAGTAAGCCAACCTGCACTGATCTTGTGCAAGTCCTAGCACTTAGTTACAGAGCCACTACACAAAGGTTAAGGAAAAAGTCCAGCCTTCTGCATCAGCTGGAGAATAGTGCTCGATACATGGAGACGTGAGAGAGGGTAAAATGCATGCTTTTAGAATATAAACAATATAACTTCCAAGCTGTTCTCATTTCATCTGCAATTTTAACAATGTTCTTCACATTATGTAAAATAGTCTAAATTTCAGCTTGGATGCAATTTAGATAGTCCAAAAGCCTGGCCTGGACTGAACTGGCTCTCCTAAGCATGGATCATCAGAAACCAGACAAATGCACTTTCAACCGTCTGAGTTACAAAATACTAAAAACTCAACCCCAATCTCCACATCAAATTGTTGTGGTACTGCTTTAAAATATTTTGTTACAACATCAAACCAGTGATAAAATACTGACACTGGTGCAAAAATCTTCTACCACAACCAGATACTGCAAACTTAAAAACAAGCCATCAATACTAGTTTGCTGGTCATCTCCCTTTCAAGTCTTCACATTAATCAGAAATAATTGAAATGTTCGTGGAAGCAAGAACACCCTTATTCATCATCAATGTAACCAGTACAAGCTTTTAAAAAAGACAGTTGTATGGTACATTAAAAGGTAAATGTGAATAAATTTGTCAAAGCTCAAGATATGTCTCAAGATAGTTGAATTAGTCACTTACACAGTTTGAACAAGCCATTCTAACAGTACTTAAGATGGATCCAAGAGTTATCCTTTCTTCAAATATCAAAAAATGTCAACATTCGCACAGCTTCAATTAAAAGATGTCTGGAGATTTCGAAGAACTGTAAATCGAAACTCTCCCTTATGTATATCAAACTGAACAACCTTTAGTGTAATCTATTGTTACAAAGACATGCAGCTGGGAGGTCTCATGTTGTGGACGGCAATTCGCAGATTTGGACTACTATATAATAACAAGTACCGAGGAAAAGAACACGCTATGTATTAAATCAGTTCACAATGTTACTTTTAAAGAGTGAAAGGCTTAGAGAGTATCCAATTACATTCAACACTCCTGCATATTAATTCCAAAGCCAATTTAACAAGCAAAATTCAGTATGTAGAAATAAAGCAATATGAGGTTGGCTTCTTAGTTGGCTGAGGCATTATTTAGGCTCCCAGTAATTATGCCAAACTCCAGATTGGAGATGTTAAACTTGTCAATTTGGTACTATAGTTTTCTATTCCTTCAGCTGAAGCCTTACACACACACACTGACCGAATAATGAAATGATGGCATCTTGCGTACTTAAATTGAAATTAAAAAAAAATACACATACTGGATGGTACGGTCTTAGAGCAATTGATGACTGTAATTTCCCATGTGTTGACTTCTGATTTTAGCTGTAGTATCATACAGAGATGCTGAGTGTATGGCAGGCAATTCCACACAGCAAGGGAAGAAAAACAGAGCCAGCAGCCATTATGAGATGCACTCACACACACACAGGGTGATTTAATACAAATGACATTGGTGGATGGGGGATCTGAGAGGAGGTAATCAGCCTATTTTCCAAGTTGTAGAAGTAGTACATCAAGGGAGACATATAGATGAAAAATAATAACTTGTAAAGTGAAAATATTAACAATTATTTTTCTTTGAATAAAATGGAAATGCTTTCATTGTCATCTCCTGCTTGTAGGCCCACTGGTATTTTTCTTTTAAATTATAATCTTCAACTACAAAGAATAATCTTGCTCTTAAGGACTCTTTAATAGAGCCCTAAAAGTTGCATATATTTTATTCAAATAGATGGGAAGTAGGCATGCTCTGCTGAAGTCACGTGAGGAGGCGGAATCCTTACGGCGCACTGCTGAAACCTGACATGAGCTACCACATTTAATACCATGATGGCTTTTAATGCAACATACCCCTTACTCAGTAGTGGAGGTGCTGGACAGCATTACTATTAGGTCCACCTCCAGCATTATTAACCATGCACAACCCAAAGGTGTATTCCTGAAAGATGTCATAATTCAGACTCTCTCTAGATATATTTTTCTCTTAACTAGCGCAAAAGACAGTTTCCATAGGCAAGTTCACACTTATGAACCAAAATGTGGTATTATGCACAAAGTAATCTGTGAGATAGCATGGCCAGGGTGAACAATAAACACCAAATGCTGCAGATAAGTTCACTGAATGCTTTGTACTCTCCAGCTCTCTGGACAAGTAACACTCTGACAGATTATGGCCCCAATATTCCTCTTCATAATGCCTGAGGAATGCTCGGCTTCCAGGTGTTACAGAGGAAAAGGGACAGGGAACCATTACATTGCGCCGCCGTCCTCTTCATGTTGCCCGAGTTTTCTAGGGCATCCCAAAGAGGCGGAACTGGCCCCAGTGCTGATTTTGAGAGATGTCCAAAGAAGCTTGCACCTGGGTCCTCTCAAACAGAAGGGCCTGACGGGTCAAGCAGCAAGGCAAGGTAAGTGAACCTTTATTTGAAACATTCCCTTCAATTTTTGGAACTGGGAGCCTTCTGGATCTTGTTTTCCAATCTGCTGTTGATCTCCCCTCATAAACTCATTTTCTTCATCGGAATCATGAATCATGAATCAGGAAGCCTCACAGAAATTCCCAGTCAGTACTTCATAGCAACCTGAATTACAGCTACAAAAAAAAAGTGCTGCAGAAAAACTATTGCCAAATAAGAGTCTTGCAATGCAAAATTCCTTAGGAATATCGGAACAGGAGTAGGCTGTTCAGTCCGTCGAATCTGTTGCGTCATTCAATTAGATCATGGCTGATCTGTACCTCAACTCCATTTACACGCCTTTGATCTCCATATCCCAATACCCTTACCTAATAAAAATCTGTCAATCTGTCTCGAAAATTTCAATTAACCCAGCATCCACAGCCTTTTGGGGAAGAAACTTCCACATTTCCACTACCCTTTGTGTGGAAAAAGTGCTTCCTAATTTCACTCCTGAATGGCCTAGCTCTAATGTTCAGCTCTTGCTCCCTTGTTCTGGAGTTTTTCTGTACGTAACCTACTGAAACGCTTTATCATTTTAAACACCTTGATTAGATAACCTCTCAACCATCTAAACTCAAGGGAATACAAGCCAAGTTTATACAACCTGGACTCTCAATTTAACCCTTTAAGTGCTGGTATCATTCTGGTGAATCTGTGCTGTTTTACCCTTTCCAAGCCCAATATATCTTTCCTGAGGTTCAGTGCCTAAAACTGAATGTAATATTCTAGATGGGGTCTGAGTAAGGTTGCGTACAACCGAAGCATAACTTCCTCCCATTAGTATTCCAACCCTCTTGAGATATAGGCCAATATTTCATTAGCCTTTTTGATTACTTTTTGTAGCTGTGCACTAACCTTTAGTGAATTGTGTACCTGAACACCCAAACCCTTTGCTCCTCCACAGTTTCTGGTCTCTTGCCATTAAGAAAATATTCCGATTTTCCTTTCTTGGATCCAAAACTCACACTTCCCCACATTGAACTCCATCTGTCACAGTTTTGCCCACTCGCTTAATCTGTCTATGTCCCTTTATAACTTCCTGCTCCCACCTACACAACTTAATGTGGCTCTTAAGTTAGTGTCATCTGCAAACTTGGATATATGACTCTATTCCTTCATCTAAGTCATTCATATAAATGTGGAAAACTGAGGTCCCAGTACAGATCCCTGGGGAACACCAGTTGTCACATTCTGCCTATCACAGTACATTATTTCGTCCCTGCTCTCTGTCTCCTCACTCCCAACCAACTACCACGCTTAGTTCAGGCATGCAGGATGCTTGATATAGAAACTCCTGTTTTAAATGGGCGTCAAGGGTTGTTAGGTGGTGGTAAACATCCTGGAAACCAGGAAAAGAACACAGTAATGTAAAGGTAAGTGTATTTTAACCATTTCTCAATCATTTTTCTTCACTTTTTTTTCTGTTGGTACTTAGCTTCTCTTGATCGTGTGTGTCAGTTAATGTAAAAATGTTTGCTTCCCGTTTCACTACTGGCACTAGTGGGTTTCCCAAAGGGAATCTCCTTATCCGATGTATCTGGAAAAAGAAATGAACCTATGGAAGGATGCCAGGCATCTCTGTCTGCACAAGAGATGTACCTTGCCCACCTCCCAGTACCCACATATGCAAATAGAACTGAAAATATCTTGCTTTTGAAGACCATTAATACTAGTGGAGGCTCCTCATCCCAAAGGAAACTAGGACAGCAGACCCTTGATGGTATCACTAAAATATCCTACATTACAACAGCGACTACATTTCAAAAGTACTTCACTGGCTGTAAAGCGCTTTGGGACATCCTGAAGTTGTGAAAGGTGTTCTAGAAATACAAGCCTTTCTTTTTATATGTGAATGTCCGACTAACCGTAATGTTGGATGCTTCCTCAGAAGCCCTCCATTAACAGTATCTCCTCTTCTCAGTGGCAAAACATGAAAGAGGGTACGCCAGGAGTGATCAAGAGCCAATGTTACCTGATTAGCTGTACCTGCCAAGATGCTACGAATATTCTGGTATACCTACCTGGCAATAATTGTGGA
Source organism: Squalus acanthias (assembly GCA_030390025.1). Lineage (NCBI taxonomy): Eukaryota > Metazoa > Chordata > Chondrichthyes > Squaliformes > Squalidae > Squalus > Squalus acanthias. The sequence continues at coordinate 80,896,354 of CM059435.1, read as the reverse complement.
AAACGGTTTCCTCAGCGTCTTCTCAGGGCCTCGGTCAGCAGAGAGGCAGATACAATGTGACCAAAAGTTTAAGTGCCATGTTTGGGGAGGTGGGCGGGGCCTTCCTCAACAGTTAGTTTTGGTTGAAAAAGCAACAAGCCAATCTTGGAGAGAGAGAAATGAGGAGCGTCTGAGGTCAGCTTAGTCTGACCACGTCTCTCTGGAAAATACATTTTGCACTAAGCTGGAGTTTTTGAAAAAGAGGCAGAACATTCTTTCATTTCTTAAGTTCCTGCCAGTCAGTTCAGCAATATGATGTAAAATGAAGACAGACCCATATCAAAGACTAAGTTTGGATAATTTATTATTTTTGATGTAACGGGAGGCAAAATTGAATTTCACTGAAAACTGTGCTTTGCTCAGTCATGTGTTTCTTGTAAAATAAACCGATTAATTGGTTTGCAATTTGCTTCATCTCACTAGAGTGCTCATTAGTCTGCCTGCCTGAAGAAAGGAGAAATGGACTTGGGGCACGTGAGATCACAGAATCCAGTACGCATACAACAAAAAAATCTTATCATCATGGGCCCTGGGTTATGCTACTGTATGACAAAATATTGGGCAACAAAAATATTCTCCAGATCATAGGGCATCCGAAGTCTACTTAGGGGAGAGACCAGTGATGCTGAACACGAGGGAGTATTTAGTACAGACCCAAAATGTAGAACAATTACAAATAAACAATTGAAGAGACTACGCTGACATTCGGCAACTGGTTAAGGTTCACTCTTAATGTATGTAATGATAATAGAAACGCAATTGAATTGCAATGTCGAAATTCATCGCCACCTACCCATAATCCTGTACCAACCCATCTTCCTCCAATCAATCCAGTCTCACAGTCAAACCATGCCCCGTGATCCAAATTTTGTGCTGAACTGAACCGGTTAACAAAATCCCTATTTAAACAAAGTTACTGATCCCTGGTGACCTTTACAACCATCATTGTGAGTCTTAGAAAATCCAGTCCTATCAGACGCATTTCTGTTCCGGACCCAACGTTTTCACACCAAAAATCTGAGACACAAAATCCTTTAATCTCCTTCCTGCAAAGTCCAGTTCTCAGAATTTGTGCTAATCATTTTAGCAATACACTCGCAGACCACAACAATGTAATGTCTTCAGATCTCCCTTTCTATTCCCATGCTTAACAGAATGACAACAAAACATTGAACATACTTGGATTGAACATATTGCTGAAAGCTCAGTTTACTGAAAAAAGTATTTTGCAAAAGGTGTTAGCACTTCTGATGATCAAAAAGAATAAGCAGCAGATGAAAAATTTATGAAAAGTAAATAAGTCTGCACTTTTGCTAACTGGAAGCTTACATAAATTAAATGGATGCTATTTTTGAAATAGAGCCCAGACTGATGCACAACAAATAAGAACATAAGAAATAGGAGCAGGAGTAGGCCATTCGGCCCCTCGAGCCTGGTCTGCCATTCAATTAGATCATGGCTGATCAGATCTTGGCCTCAACTCCACTTTTCTACCTGTTTCCCATAAACCTCGACTCCCCTGTATTTCAAAAAATCTGTCTATCTCAGCCTTGAATATATTCCTTGATGCGGAGATGCCGGTGTTGGACTGGGGTGGACAAAAATGAGAAGTCGCACAACACCAGGTTATAGTCCAACAGTTTTATTTGAAATCACGAGCTTTCGGAGCGCTGCTCCTTCGTCGTCAGGTAAAGCAGCAGCGCTCTGAAAGCTCGTGATTTCAAATAAAACTGTTGGACTATAACCTGGTGTTGTGCGACTTCTCATTTTTGAATATATTCAATGACTCAGCCTCCATAGCTCTCTGGGGTAGAGCATTCCAAAGATTCACAACCCGCATAGAAGAAATTCCTCCTCATCTCCGTCTTAAATGGGCGACCCCTTATTCTGAAACTACGCCCCCTAGTTCTAGATTCCCCCCTGAGGGAAAACATCTTCTCTGCATCTACCCTGTCAAGCCCCCTCAGAATCTTACATGTTTCAATAAGATCACACCTCATTCTTCTAAACTCCAATGAGTATAGGCCCAACCTGCTCAACCTTTCCTCATAAGACAACCCCTTTATCCCAGGAACCAACCTAGTGAACCTTCTCTGAACTGCCTCCAATCCAATACTGCCTCCTTAAATAAGGAGACCAAAACTGTAGGCAGTACTCGAGGTGCGGTCTCACCAACGCCCTGTACAGTTGTAGCAAGACTCCCTACTTTTATACTCCATCCCCCTTGCAATAAAGACCAACATTCCACTTGCCTTCCTAATTACTTGCTGTACCTGCACGCTAACTTTTTGTGTTTCATGTACGAAGACACCCAGATCCTCTGTACCGCAGCATTCTGTAGTCTCTCTCCATTTAAATAATATTTTGCTTTTCTATTCTTCCTACCAAAGTGGATAACCTCACATTTTCCCACATTATACTCCATCTGCCAAATTTTTGCCCACTCACTTAACCTATCTATATCCCTTTGCAGACTCTTTGGGCTGGATTTTCCCAGCCCTGAGGAGGTGGGTTTGGAGGCGCGACTGCTGGGAAAATGGGAAGCGGGTCCCAACCCGCCTCCAAACCATCTTCCCGGGAGGCAGGTCCCTGACTCGCGCAGGGACCAATCTCCTAGCGGCAGGAAGGGGATTAGAGCCAATTAACTGCCTGTTAACAGGTAGTTAACAGGCAGTTAAGAGGCTTTTCCCCATTTTCAGCCCGCTGATGCGGCCTTCGCGACGTCGGGAAACCCCGCCAGGTTCAGCAAGGCGAGCTGTGGGTCTGCTGCAGTGTAAGTGCGCAAATGACAGCAGCAGAGGTAGTGTGATGGGTGCAATGGTACACAGGTAAATATGACAGATGAGAGAATGTAGTGAGAAATATTTTTATTCTGTTTATATGTATCTGCAGGTGACAAGATTTGATGTTTCTGTGAAGCTTCATCTGATCGACAGAATTGACAGATGGCTTCTGCAATCTCACATGCAGCTGCCATCTGTTTTGTCCTAAGGAGAGAGTCATTGGTGTGCCTGGGTACAAGGGCTCACCTTTGGACAGTGATCGTCAGTGTTTGACAGCACCTCAATGCTGTCAAACACTGACAATTCATCTGTCAAAAAATTATGGGGCCTGTCACTTTAACAAAACCATCAGATGAAGCGTCATGCACTGACGTCATCTGACACCGGCTTTCCCTTAATTGGCCGGAAAGCCCGCAGGGCGGGCTTAACAAGGCCAATCAGGGAAAAATAGCGTCAGGTCGTCAGACGTCGCTAGGGGCGGGACTAGAACCCGGAAACCAGCAGTCCCGCCCCCAACATGCCTCCTCAGGGAAGATCCCGGCCTTTGTGTCCTCCTCACAACTTGCTTTCCCACCTATCTTTGTATCATCAGCAAATTTGGCTACAGTACACTCAGTCCCTTCATCCAAGTCATTAATATAGATTGTAAATAGTTGAGGCCCCAGCACTGATCCCTGTGGCACCCCACTAGTTAGTTTGCCAACCTGAAAATGACCCATTTATCCCAACTCTCTGTTTTCTGTTAGTTAGCCAATCCTCTATCCATGCTAATATATTGCCCCCAACACCGTGAGCTCTTATCTTGTGCAGTAACCTTTTATGTGGCACCTTATCGAATGCCTTTTGGAAATCCAAATACACTATGCTGAGACCGGAAGAAGCGGACCTGGTGGGAGCGCAGCGAGAGCGGAGCAGTTAAAAGGTGCGGCAGCAACTCAACAGAGGCAGTTTTTGAAAAAGTGATGTCAGAGTAAAAAAGTGACGTCGGTACAAGGGAAGGAGCTGATTGGTGAGTAGCTGGTGAGTGTATATATTTTTTTTAATTTAATTTTAAATATTTTAAATTTTTTTTTTAAGTTTATAAATTTATTTCTACTAAGTTAGTTAATAGCCTATAAAATAGAGGGAAAGGGCTGATTGGTGAGTAGCTGGGGAGTGTTTTTGGTTAAGTTTTAAGTTTATTTCTGCTGGGTTAGTTCTTAGTCTATTAAATAGAGGCATGGCAGGGCAGCTCAATCCCGTGGAGTGCACATCCTGTACCATGTGGGAAGTTCTGGACGCTTCGCGTAGCCTGGACGACCACATGTGCAGGAAATGTCACCAGCTACAGCAACTCGAGCTCCAGGTTTCGGAGATTGAGCGGCAGCTGGAGTCACTGCGGTGCATCCGCGAAGCTGAGAGTTACGTGGATAGTACTTAGGGCAACACGGTGGCATAGTGGTTAGCACTGGTGCCTCACAGCGCCAGAGACCCGGGTTCGAATCTGACCTCGGGTGACTGTCTGTGTGGAGTTTGCACATTCTCCCCGTGTCTGCGTGGGTTTCCTCCGGGTGCTCCGGTTTCCTCCCACAGTCCAAAAATGTGCGGATTAGGTTGATTTGGTTATGATAAATTGACCCTTAGTGTTAGGGGGGGATTAAATATGTGGGGTTATGGGGAATAGGATGGCCTATGTTAGGGGGAATTAAATATATACACGGGGGTAGGGTGGGATATGTGTACTGTGGGGATTAAAGCAGGGACAGGGTACTGGATTTGGATGATCAACCATGATCGTATTGAATGGTGGAGCAGGCTCGATGGGCCGAATGGCCTACTCCTGCTCCTAGATTCTATGTTTCTATGTTTCTATGATAGCACGTTTCTAGAGGTGGTCACCCCGCAGTTTAAGAGCATGCAGGCAGAGAGGGAATGGGTAACAGCCAGACAGAAGAGGAGGACCAGGCAGGTAGGGCAGGAGTCCCAGGAGTGCATCGCGCTCTCCAACCAGCATTCTGTTCTGAGTACTGGTGAGGGCGATGGTTCCTCTGGGGAGAGTCAAGTCCACAGCACCACGGGTGGCTCAGCTGCACAGGTGGGGGGGAAGGAAAAAGAGTGGAAGAGCAATAGTGGTAGGAGATTCGATAGTTAGGGGAGCAGACAGGCGTTTCTGCGACCGCAGACGTGACTCCAGGATGGTATGTTGCCTCCCTGGTGCCAGGGTCAAGAATGTCACTGAGCGGCTGCAGGACACTCTGAGGGGGGGAGGGTGAACAGCCAAAGGTCGTTGTCCATATCGGTACCAACGACATAGGCAGAAAGAGGGATGAGGTCCTGCAGGCAGAGTTTAGGGAGCTAGGAGAGAGATTAAAAAGCAGGACCTCAAAGGTAGTAATCTCCGGATTACTCCCGGTGCCACGTACTTGGAACGGGAGGATGTTCTCGAGGGGACAAGGACAGAATCCATTTGGTTAGAGTTGATGAGCATAAAGGGTATGATCACGCTATTGGGGGTAGAGGGAGGTAGAGGAGCAAATCTGCAGGGAAATGGCAGAGATATGTAAGAGCTATAGAGTGGTGATATTGGGGGACTTTAATTATCCAAATATCGATTTTGGATAATGCTACGGTAAAGGGAAAGGAGGGGGAGGAATTTCTGAAATGTGTTCAGGAGAATTTCCTTCACCAATATATTCTTGGCCCAACTAGGAAGGAAGCATTGCTGGATCTGGTGCTGGGGAATGAGGTGGGCCAGGTCGACCAAGTGTCGCGGTACTGGTCATGGATCTTCTATGACTCATGCACTATAGGCTATTGTCCTGCTGAGCATCCTTGTGCATGACTTTCTATTTAAAAAAATACTGACCCATTCCCTATCGCATCGAGATCATCTTGCAATATACTTTTTCACATAAGATCCTTACACCCACACGTACCTCAGTGTCATCTCCAAACGTATGGTCGGTGACCCTGATGCCTTCCTCCATATGGTTGTTAAAGACAGTAAAGTGTAATGGCCCCAACAGTGATCCCTGTGGGACTCCATTAATGACTGCCCCCATGCAGAAGCTCCACCATTAATAACTACCTTCTGTCTCTGTAAATGCAACCAGTTCCTTATCCAACCCAAAATCTACCCACCAATCCCACAGGACTCAATCTTGTTGAGTAGCCCTTTGTGTGGCCCTTCGTCAAAAGCTTTTTGAAAGTAAATATACACAATGTTGACTAAGCTTCCGACATCCATCTACCTGGCAACTTCCCCAAAGATTCACCAAGGTTGGTGATACAAGACCTTGTTTCCCATAAGCCATGCCAAGATTCTCTAATAACCCTTTCTCTTTCAAGATGGTCAGAAAGTGCATCTCTAATGATCCCTTCTAGCAACTTGCCCATACTGAAGTCAAACTAATGTGTCTTCAGTTACCCAGTTCTGATGTATTGCGCTTTTTTAAACATGGGCCTCTCTCCAGTGCCTAGGAAGAAGCCCAGACCCCAGTGAGCTATTAAGTATGAGAAAATGGCTTATGAAGTATGAGAAAATGGCTTATGAAGTACAGCCCCCATTTAGAAGATGAATGCCATCAGCCTGGTCCATTTTGAGAATAATAATTCTACATCTGCTTCTACTTTGACACATTCAATTATAGCATCAACCCTATGATGTATTATTGGTAAGCCAGCATCATCTTCAATGGTAGAATGATGCAAAGTAACCCTTTAAAACTTCTGCTATATCCTGGACTCCACCTGAATCTGGCTTGCGGAATCCTTCAATATCCCTATATAGTCGTTCATAGTCCTCTGACTCCTAACATTGCTGCAATAGGCCTTGTTGTTATTACCATAGGTAACTATCCTCTTCTTTAGTGTCTTTTTGGCTGCTCTGATTGCAGCTTTTATTGCCTTCAACTCAGTTTGATATGTATTTCTGTTCTTCTCAGTTATTTTCCTTGAAGCTGTAAAAATATTTCTCCTTTAGTCTAATTTGTCTTTCGAAATGACTAGTTAGCCAATTTGGTTTCGATTCTGCCATGCTATCTGAATTTATACTGCGTGCTGTTAACTTGAGGGTTTGTACCAAAGAATGTAAATGATCTACATCTGGTTGCTGCATCTATAAAATTCATATTTTAAGTGGCTACATCTCCTTTTATCAATGCACCTAGTCTTCATCTCACAGTAATAAAAACTCTAGTGCACATAACATATGTTTGAACATGTTCCAGACACTGTAAAGAGATGCACAAAAAATAGCAGTTTGAATTCCTCAAAGCACCCTTAACAAGCCTATAAAAAGATGGCTGATCTGTCCTGTAGCATTCTTGCCAAATTATTTCATCAAATATATCCCAAATATCTACAATTTTACCAGAAAGCTTTGACATGTTGAGAGGATACTATCACCATGACCGGATACTTGAAAGGAAGAGAAAAAAGTACAGCCGTGAGTGGAGCCTACTTATTCCCCGTCCATTATTTCTATCTCCCTTTTTCTTCTTGTCTTTACTCTGCTAGGGCCCTTCTGTCTCCTCCCCTTCCTGTCACCAAGTCATGTCATCTCCAATTTCTTCCTTCTCTGGTACTTTGCACACACCCGCCCCCCAATCCTGACCCTAACTCATCACTACTCTGCCTTCCTACTTGCCTGCTGCCATCCCAGCCTTGAATCCCCATTAGGTTAGCCCACAGCTTCTCTTTGTGCCTCTCTCAGCATATTAAGTGTTGCCATAAAAGCGTGACACTGCACTGCATTACAGGAAGCCAGGTCTCAGGACAGGTAATGTAAGGGGGTAAGAGTTTATGCTTGGTTGCGCATTTTTTTTCCAGCTCAATTCACCCAAAATCGGCAAACCAGCGCAGAAGATCGCAGAATTTCAAGCACAAGTTATGTTCAGCGCAAATCGAGTTTCCGCGATCTTTTGCGCTGGAAGCCGGACCCTCCCACCAAACTGGCCGCACTCCAGATCGAATTAATCACCATGGCGAGTTTCCGATAATTGCGACGTTTACGGTCCTTCGAGTATAGTTTTTTAAAGTCATTTTCAGTTATTTAAAATCAGGTTAATCACAGGTGGTGGACTAGACACTCTTATTAAAAATGCTTATATTTTTGTGCTAAACCCATTTTCAGCTGTATTAATAAAACTGCACCAGTTTAGCACTCTTAAATATATGAAGGAATATTTTTTAATTCAAGGAAAAAAATTATGTTCTAGCTTGAGGGGCTAAATGGCCTACTCCTGTTCCTATGTTCTAAAACGCTGCCCAAATGAGTTTGAACAGAAACTTGGAACCATAAAAACAATTCGGAAAGCTAGCTAAATTTTGAGCGCAATTTGCGCCCGGATTGCCAATTGTGCCCAAAGCGGAAACTCTACCCCAAGATTTACAATCTCAATAAAATAGTAGTAGTTATGATAGTTGGAAATCACAATAACTGAATGCTGAGAAAATATAGTGAAGACATCTCTTTCGAAGACTATCAGGGCTCACAAGCAGGTAGAGCAATGACACTATTTTGCAGTTCTAACAGAGAATTGTTAAAGGAATGAGGAACCTGCATAGATTGGAAAAGGGCCCCATAGTGTATAGATTTGCAGGATTAGAAATGGAAGTCAATTTTCTAGAGTGTCACAACTCTTATCAAAATGACTATGCAGTCATCATTTATCTAAGGTATACAGAGTAACAGAAACATGTCGATACACAAAGACCAGTCAGTCACATCAGTCAGCAACAATCTGTTCACAAACAGAGTTTGGTGTTCAATTAATGGTATTTGGTTTGGAACAGTTACAGCTTTTTAATCCTTTTTTCACTGGAAAACCGCATCAAAAACTGACTGACAAAGTTTAGCATTGGGCAATACGAATTTGGCAATAAATGAAGTAAAACCAGTGCTTCTTTTTCAAAATTAGGCCTAGAGGCACATTTAGATTATAAAGAAGCATTCAGGACAACTGAGATTTGTTGCACCCGAAGAAAAACAAAGGGCCTTGAGAGTACTGGCAAACTAATTTGAAATAAATCTATATCTGTTAACTTTATAAAAGATGTCAAACGGCAGCCTTATTTGGTTAGAAAGCCCTCAAAAATAACACCTTGAGATAAACAACTCACCTCTCAGAGGCATGTTATGGATACATGCAAACAGGAAAAGGGTGATGTCTGAAGTTTTTTTAAATATCGTAACACAGTGGTACATAAATGTAAATTCACCAATGCTGTGCTTCCAGCACCTGAAGGGAGTGTGAATCAGCGATAACACTAGTGTTGTTGCCCTGATTTTCTGACCAATTCTCCCTTCAAGCGCGGATCACTAAATTTACTCTTATACTGTAAAATAAAGTGGAAAACAACATGTACAAATAGATCAGTCAGTGATTTGAGATGCAGCATTTTGCACCACTGATACAATGTCACTAAGCTGGAATATTAATAGTGAGGGAACCGTAGTAAGGAGGCTCGTCTTTTCACAACATGATTTTGTCTGACCAGCTCCACTGGTCAACAGTGAGCACCAACCGACAGTGCAGTCAAACTGGAACATGGGCATCTTGTTCACCGCAGAATCATAGAATCTTACAGCGCAGCTATCCAATTAGTCCCAATCTCCTGCTTTATCCCCCCCCAGACATGTAAAGTTCTCCTTTTCAAGTATATATCCAATTCCCTTTTGAAAGCTACTACTGAATCTGCTTCCACCACCATTTCAGGCTGTGCATTCCAGATCATAACAACTCGCTGCGTAAAAGTAAGTTCTCATCTCCCCTCTGGTTCTTTTGCCAATTATCATAAATCTGAGTCCTCTGGTTACTGACTCACCTGCCAGTGGAAACAGTTTTTCCTTATTTACTCCATCAAAACACCTTGTATTTTTGAACATCTCTATTAAATCTAATCTTCTCTGCTCTAAGGAGAACAATCACAGCTTCTCTAGTCTCTGCACTGAAGTCCCTCAGCCCTGGTATCATTCTGTTAAATTTCCTCTTCACCCTCTCCATGACCTTGACATCCTTCCTAAAGTGTGGTGCCCAGAATTGGACACAGTATACTCCAGCTGAGGCCTAACCAGTGATTTATATAGGTTTTGTATAACTTCCTTGCTTTTGTACTCTATGCATCTATTTACAAAGCCAAGGATTACGTATGCTTTTTTAACTTATCAACTTAGCCTGCTACTTTCAAACATTTCTTTTAAATTTTATTTTACATAACCTGGACTGATTTAACATACTTTACATTTTATTCCATTTTCTGCAGACCATGCCCATTTTTCTGCTCTGCTATTCCGCTCTCCCTTCGATAGTAACTTTTGGGGGGGCTTGCTAAGGATAGCACAGGGCTTGTTGCCCTTTCATATGTTTCTCAGGTCATGTTGAACGTTGAGGCTTTCAGTGCCAACAGCTCGGCTGACCCATGCATTCGATGGCGCCAAGGTCTGCCCCCTACTGCAGGCCCACAGATGGGGAAGTTTGGTGTCCTTCCTCCTCAAACAGCACTGATAGAGATGGATTAGCCCTCGCCCCTCTTTTTCTAGTTCTGGACCCGGGACCCATAATAATCTGATCTCTGATTGATTGGTAACCGGTTTCAAAGACGACAATAGAAATCCAGATCATGTAACTCCGAGCTGGTCAGATCATTAAACCAATCAGGTCGAATTCGTGGCTCCCCTCACCTCAGGCCGGCATCGGGTGCTCCAAGATCACTTGTCCTGGGCCAGAGCTGGAGTCATACTTCTAGTAACAGCCCTAGACTTAAACGGGACATGATTCTATTGCAAAGATATCACTGCTCTGCCTTAGCAACTGGGTGAAACTGCCAAGGCTCCCGCTCATCACTATCCAGTGACTCCTCCTGGAAAGTGTGCGGGCGGGGTCAGGCTGGCTCTGATGCCTGCCACGGTAGAATAGCCTCGCTGTCACCCTCTCTGAGCTCAGACACGAAGAATGGCTGCTCGAACCAGGTACTAGAGAGGTGGAAAGTGCTTGTGGAACTGGACCCCAGCAACTTCTCTCGAGGGGAGAAAAATCTGGGACCTGGACCCAGACTGTGCCAGGCCAGAGGAATGAAAGCTTTTACTTTCTCCGTCAGCTATTAAGAGGCTCAAGTAAAATAAGATTGGGCAAATTGAATCCAGTTCCCAGTGAACAAGCATCTACAAACAATAATGTGGTATTAGTAGGCATTGATAAGGTAATTTCACTCAGACAGGTGAAGATGTCTGGAAGGAGAAATCTAAACTTAGCAACATACGGTATAGCTTGTTTTTTTTTAATTCTATAGAATTTTAGCACAATTGTTATTGTGTTGTAAAACAGAAAAATGTAACCCCCACACCCTGAAGCAGTTAACACCTGGTGAAGCTGAAGTGCGAGAACAGCTCTGGCTTGTTGTGCTGCACAAAGCACAAGCTCGTGCCTGATTTTTGGCCCACAACAAATCTTCTGTTCCTGATCCTGCCATGCTATTTTCTTGACTTTCATCCAATCCACTTATGGCCCAGATCAGCTTTTTCACAACTTTCCTCCTCCATTCACGCCTCCCAAAATAAAATCAGTCTTTCATATGAATTGTTGAGTACATTATAACTGCAGGCACCTTAGACAATATACTAGGGCAAATTTTAGTTAGCCCTCTGATCAAGTTATTTGAGCAGTGCATTATTAGCACCTGCCTAACTATTAATGTACTAACCCCACCTGGTTTCGGCGTGTCAGCTTAATTTACATAATGTGGCGAGCCCATATTGAGTCTGGTGCTGGGGCCTTACGAAAGGGAAACCTATAACGGATGATGGCAAATTTTAAAAAGATACCATTTAAAGTTAAGTGGCCACATATGCGGACAAAAATTCCTGAGAACCTTTACAAAAGCTGGTATATCTTAATGTATATTTCAGCCTTTGCAAAGGTTATTTGGGTAATAAACTTGGCTGGCAAAGTCAATGGTTGGCACGATAAATATGTAGATAGGAAACCGTTTCAGTTGCAAGACTCCAACCCTGTTTGATGGTTGATGAAGTCAAGTTGGTTCTGAATGAGTTGGTCGTGAATGAGTTGCCACTCCAGGGCACCCTTCCTGTAGGGCAGCATGCTTGTAAAGAGAAGGAGCAAGAGAGTGCAGATGACTTACTGCCACTGGCAGTGCCAGCCTGATCGTGCTTGTTAGTTATAGATATCTTTGCAGCACATTGCACAGTTCTGCATATGATTCTCTGCATCATCAGGCAACAACCACCAATGGCAGATGTGGAGCCAGTTGTGATACACTTTGCCAAGTAGCTGTGGGTATGACGGCAGTGACAGACGCCTGCAGTGTACCTTAGGTGAAATCTGACCTGCCTGGCATTCCTCCATTGCTCCTCCTTTTGTTCTAAAAAAACAAAAGCCGAATCCCATTGTCCCAATATTGTAGGCAATACCAAAAAAATTACTTTGCCACAACACATGGCGCAGATCTCCTGACCAATGACTTGAAAATAGCAAAGAACAAACAAAAGCAAGAAAAATGTTTCAGAAAGAGCATCAAAAGCTGGGACAGACCTTACCACAGACTGCAGTGGTTCAAGAAGGTAGCTCACCACCACCTTCTCAAGGGCAATTGGGGATGGGCAATAAATGCTCGCCTTGCCAGCAACGCCCACATCCCGTGAATGAATAAAAAAAGAGCTGAGACATGTAAATATGGCGAAGCAGGAAGATGCTGAACATGCAGGTCAATACATACCAAAAAACAACAGTCTCAGACTAAACAAATGGGACCCAAATTGGATTAATACACAAATTAAAAGAGCTATAAAGTGGGAAAATGACCTCAACAAAGCCAGCAGATAGAAAATGGAAGAGGTTCACTGGGATAAATACAAGAAAATGCAGAAACGGATTAAAAGGGTGATCAGAGAAACCTAGAAAAAAGCATAACTGAAGAGGCTAAACATAACTAACACATTTCTTACAGTACTGCAACAGCAAGAGGGCAATCAGAGAAGAGGTGCAAGCCATAAGCGATGCAAACGTAATCAAAACAGAGGATGAGCACAAAATAATAAATATTCTGAATCATTTCTTCTTCCAAGTATCTGCAAGGGAGGACGCAAGTAACATGCCCTTCCCAAACAGAGATAACCCAAGTAAAGGCAACGACTTTGATATAAATGAAATCGAAGTCCTAGAGAGGCTAAAAAAGCTCAAATCAAACAAATCACCAGGGATACATAGTATTTATCACAGAGTGCTGAATGTAGGGAACAAATTTGTGAGACACTGACAACCATTATGAAGGAATCGCTGGACCCGAGGAGATACAATAAATTGGAAACAAGCCAACGTGATGCCCATATTCAGAAAAGGTGATAAAACAGGCACAGGCATCTACGGACCCATCAGTCTAACTTCCAGCCATGTAATTAATCATCAGGAGTAAACTTGAGGACCATCTATAAGCTAGTAAACAGTAGCCAACATGGATTCAGAAGGGAAAGATTATGGCTGACCAGCTTCCTTGACTTGTTTGAGGAAGTAACAACCTAAGTGGTCTGTGGAAAGCACTACAACATACTGTACCTAGACTTCCAAAAGGCTTTTGACAAAGTTGCACATGGAAGTCTATTAGTCAAACTCAAAGCTTATGGGGATTCAGGGTAGACCTGGGGAATGGATAAGAAACTGGTTGAAGAGTAAGCTTAATGGTGCTGAGCATACGCTTGTTGCAACTTGTGCAAGCTCGCAATCTCTCCCTGTTCAGCAGATGAATGCCACAATAAAAAAGATAGACGTGTGACGTTATATATATCTGCTGAATGCAAGAGCGCAAATTTCCATGGTCAACTTACAAATAAGTAATTTTCTTTTTCTAAGCATATGCTCTTATAATAGCATACGCCTGACCTCTAAATCAATATTATAGGTCACTCTCTGCTAAGCTAATGTAACAGCTTACATTTGCATTTGGTTTTATTGTTGCACCTGGTGACATCTAATACACTGTTTACAGAAGTAAATCCGTACCAAAGTGAGTCTGACATTTACAGCAATCTGCCACCAATCTCTCTGCTTAACAGCAATCTAACGTTAAACTTTTTTTCTGCTATTTTTTCCTCGATCGTTCAGGGAGCTACCCTATGCTAGTAGAACATTAAGATCACCTTTCAAGGCACAGTTATCATGTTAGTATGGTTTTGTATCACTCTTTCTGGGCCAACATTATGTTATGCCTGCTGTTCCAAGTGTTCTTTATTAAAACTGCATCAGCAATGGCATGTTCAGTGATTGAGAACTGCAATGAAAACAAGTAACAATCTTTTCATTTTTGGTACAAAAAGGATTTGTAATGCTGGGATTGAAATTGGCATCTGTGGAAAAACAAGGTTAATAGTGGCCTGGCCTGGGATACCAAGTATTACATAAAAATTGTTTAAGTTTTACTTACAGTACATTGTTCCGGGAATTGGAATGGTCTGAAATTTAAACTCAACTTTCTGTTTCTATTAAATTTGTAGCGGCCTGCAGCAACAAACTATAAAACTAATGTTAATGACAGCAATATGGTGAGGAACTAGAGCTTAATGCTTAGAGGTTGCCATCATTTAAAAAAATCCATCTAATGGCACACAAAACAAAAGATAATTTTGAGTATTGAGTAACTTTTATATTCTCTGAAAGAAATGGTATTGTGGGCCATTGCAGCTTTAATTGCAACCAGAGTGTTCTTCCCACTCCATCGACTTCCACTGCCTTTCCTATCATGGTCTTTCAGCGTGGTACTATCGCATCGATTACTTATCTCAACATAGTCAGCATATCTCCTGCAATGGTTTTACAGCCTGCACCTACACTGTGCCCAGAGTTCTACCCTTGGTGCCCTCCATTTTTTTCTCTACATTCGACCTCTTGATGACACAATCTGTAACTATGGGGTCAGATTCTGTATCACAGCCAGCTTTATCATTCCACCCCCATTTTTGACTCCATAGACCACAAACTGCGTAGCTCCCAGGAGCACAATTCGGGCCTAAAACTGGCAGGGACCGTAATTTGGGATGTAACTTGAATCTGCTAGGTTTCCACTTCGCTCACTAGCGTCCAGGAATTTGGCGTGGCAGGGCACCTCAGTCCCGTGGAATGCACTTCTCGTGCCATGTGGGAACTTCAGGACGCTTCCAGTGTCCTGGACAACCACGTGTGCCGGAAGTATCGTCAGCTGGAGGAGCTCAAGCTCCGGGTTTCAGAGGTTGAGCAGCAGCTGGCGTCACTGTGGTGCATCCGTGAGACTGAGAGCTATGTGGATAGTACATTTCAAGAGGTGGTCACCCTGCAGCGTAAGAGTGTACAGGCAGAGAGGGAATGGGTGACCACCAGACAGACAAGGAGCACCAGGCAGGTAGCACATGAGTCCCGAGTGCATCTCACTGGTGAGGGCGATGGTTCCTCTGGGGACTACAGCCAGAGCCAAGTACACTGCACCACAGGTGGCTCAGCTGTACGATGGGGTGGGGGGGGAAGGGCAGGGCAGGAGGAAGATCGGGAAAGCAATAGTGATAGGGGATTCAATAGTTAGGGGAACCGACAGGCGTTTCTGCGGCCGCAGACGTGATTCCAGGATGGTATGTTGCCTCCCTGGTGCCAGGGTCAAGTATGTCACTGAGCGGCTGCAAAACATTCTGAGGGGGGAGAGCGAACAGCCAGAGGTCGTGGTCCAAATCAATATCAACGACATAGGTAGGAAGAGGGATGAGGTCCTGCAGGCAGATTTTAGGGAGCTAGGAAAGAAATTAAAAAGCAGGACCTCAAAGGTAGGATTCTCTGGAATACTCCCGGTGCCACGAGCGAGTGAGTATAGCAATAGGAGGATAGAGCAGATGAATGCGTGGCTGGAGAGATCGTGCAGGAGGGAGGGCTTTAGATTCCTGGGACATTGGAACCGGTCCTGGAACATTGGGACCGGTTCAGGGCGAGGTGGGACCTGTACAGGCCGGATGGGTTGCACCTCAACAGAGCTAGGACCAATATCCTCTCGGGAGGGTTTGCTCATGCTGTTGGGCAGGGTTTAACCTAATTTGGCAGGGGGCTGGGCACAAAGATGTAGCATTAGAAAGGAGAAACAAGGTGGACAAAGGATTGGGAGAGACAGATAGCACTAGAGTAAGAAATAGTACGGTATTAGGTGGGGTCAGACTAAGAGTGAATACAAGAATCTAGGATAGATTGAGCAAAGATCTGGCAAATGGAGTATAATGTGGGAAAATGTGAAGTTGTCCATTTTGGCAGGAAGAATAAAAAAGAAGCATATTATCTAAATGGTGAGAGATTGCAGAGCTCTGAGATGCAGAGGGATCTGGTTGTGCTAGTGCATGAATCGCAAAAGGTTACTATGCAGGTACAGCAAGTAATTGGGAAAGCTAATGGAATGTTATCGTTTATTGCGAGTGGAACTGAATACAAGAGTAGGGAGGTTATGCTTCAGTTATACAGGGCATTGGTGAGACCACATCTGGAGTACTGTGTACAGTATTGGTCTCCTTATTTAAGGGAGGATGTAAATGTGCTGGAAGCAGTTCGGAGAAGGTTTACTAGACTAATACCTGGAATGGGCGGGTTGTCTGATGAGGAAAGGTTGGACAGGCTAGGCTTATATCCGCTGGAGTTTAGAAGAGTAAGAGGTGACTTGATTGAAACATAAGATCCTGAAGGGTCTGGACAGGGTGTATGTGGAGAGGATGTTTCCTCTTGTGGGAGAATCTAGAACTAGGGGTCACTGTTTAAAAATAAGGGGTCGCCCATTTAAGACAAGAGATGAGGAGAATTTTTTCTCACAGAGGGTCGTGAGTCTTTGGAACTCTCTTCCTCAGAGGGCAGTGGAAGCAGAGTCTTTGAATATTTTTAAGGCAGAGGTAGATAGATTCTTGGTAAGCAAGGGGGTGGAAAGTTATCGAGGGTAGGCGGGAATGTGGAGTAATCGGATCATCCATGATCTTATTGAATGGCGGAGCAGGCTCGAAGGGCCGAGTGGCCTACTCCTGCTCCTAATTCGTATGTATGTATGTTCGTATGTACAGTGCATGCGTGTAAATGCACGAAGCGTGGTAAATGAGGTTGGTGAGCAGCAGGCGCAAATAGCCACATGGGAATATGATGTTGTGGCAATAATGGAGACCTGGCTCAAAAAAGGGCAGGATTGGGTGCTAAATATTCCTGGATATAAGGTGTTCAGGAAAGATAGGGAAGGGAAGGAACGAAAGGAGGTGGGGTGGTAGTATTGATTAAGGAGAATATTACAGTGCTGAAGAGAGAGGATGTCCTGGATGGGTCAAGGACAGAATCTATTTGGTTAGAGTTAAGAAACAATAGAGGTGCCATTACACTACTAGGTGTATTCTATAGGCCGCCAACTAATGGGAAGGATATAGAGGAACAAATTTGCAGGGAAATTACAGAGAGGTGCAAGAACTATAGAGTAGTGATAATGGGGGACTTCAACTATCCTAATATAGACTGGAATAGTAATAGTGTAAAGGGCAGAGAGGGGGAAGAATTTCTGAAGTGTGTTCAAGAGAACTTTCTTGATCAGTACCTTTCTGGCCCAATGAGGAAGGAGGCATTGCTGGATCTGGTTCTGGGGAATGAGGTGCGTCAAGTGGAGCAAGTGTCAATCGGGGAACATTTAGGGAACAGTGATCATAGTATCATAAGGTTTAGATTAGCTATGGAAAAGAACAGGAAGCAATCTAGAGTAAAAATACTTAATTGGAGGAAGGACAATTTCAGTGGGTTGAAAATAGATCTGGTCCGGGTAAATTGGAATCAAAGATTGGCAGGCCAAACTGTAGTCGAACAATGGGCTGCCTTTAAAGAGGAGATGGTTTGGGTACAGTCGAGGTACATTCCCACGAGGCTGTACTTAAAAGTAGATAAGTCACCAGGACCGGATGGGATGCATCCTAGGATGCTGAGGGAAGTAAAGGTGGAAATTGCAGAGGTACTGGCCAAAATCTTCCAATCCTCCTTAGATACAGGGGTGGTGCCAGGGGACTGGAGAATTGCAAATGTTACACCCTTGTTCAAAAAAGGGTGTAAGGATAAACCCAGCAACTACAGGCCAGTCAGTTTAATCTCGGTAGTGGGGAAGCTTTTCGATACAATAATCCAGGACAAAATTAACAGTCACTTGGACAAGTGTGGATTAATTAAGGAAAGCCAACACAGATTTGTTAAAGGCAAATCGTATTTAACTAACTTGATTGAGTTTTTTGATGAGGTAAGAGAGGGTTGATGAGGGCAATGTGGTTGATGTGGTGTACATGGATTTGCAAAAGGCGTTTGACAAAGTGCCACATAATAGGCTTGCCAGCAAAGTTGAAGCCTATGGAATAAAAGGGACAGTGGCAGCATGGATACGAAATTGGCTAAGTGACAGGAAACAGAGAATAGTGGTGAACGGTTGTTTTTCGGACTGGAGGAAGGTACACAGTGGTGTTCCCCAGGGGTCGGTACTAGGACCACTGCTTTTCTTGATCTATATTAAAGACTTGGACATGGGTGTACAGGGCTCAATTTCAAAATTTGCAGATGACACAAAACTTGGAAGTACAGGAAACTTTTGTTTATCCGGCACCCAAATATTCTCGCTTAACCGGCAAAAATCATCCTCCGAAAACTCCTCTCAAATAACCGGCAATGTTGCCGAGTCGCAGTCGAGTCTCCGCGAACGCCGAGTGCTCCGAAAACTCCTCTCAAATAACCGGCAATGTTGCCGATCCCGAGTCCAAGTCCGAGTCCGCGAACGCCGATTTAGTCAGTAGGGGTACTTTTCAAAAGTGCCACTACTCGGCCTCCTGGCGCTGTCGCAAGTCCGAAACATTGCAGTAGCATGAATAGATTCTCCCGCGCTGCCTGGAGTCTCTTCTGATCGGCCATTTTGCTGGGTGTCTCCCACGATGCTGGTAGTCTCTTCTGATCCACCATTTTGCTGTGTGTCTCCCACGCTGCTGGTACTGTAGTCTCTTCTGATACACCATTTTGCTGTGTGTCTCCCACGCTGCTGGTACTGTAGTCTCTTCTGATACACCATTTTACTGTGTGTCTGCCACGCTGCTGGTACTGTAGTCTCTTCTGATACATCATTTTGCTGTGTGTCTGCCACGCTGCTGGTACTGTAGTCTCTTCTGATACACCATTTTGCTGTGTGTCTGCCACGCTGCTGGTAGTCTCTTCCGTGCCACCATTGTTCTGTGTGTCTTTCCATCTTCATCGGCAATTATCTCCTCCATCTTGCATTATGGAATTCCCAAAAGCTGGTCCAAGCAAAAGGAAGAGAGTGGTCTTAACTTTAAAACAGAAAATCGAGATATGCCAACGACTAGAAAGGGGAGAGAAGCGTATCAACATTATGAATGAATTCAAAATCGGTTCGTCAACAATCTACAACATCAAATCGCAGAAGGATAAGCTGCTCAAGTTTTATTCAAGCTCGGAGACATGCAAGAGTGTAGAGAAACGGCGTACGCTTCGTAAGCCTAAGCTTGAAGAGCTGGATACCGTGCTTTATGAATGGTTTTCTCTTAAGCGTTCAGAGGGTGTTCCAATTTCCGGACCCATGCTAATCGAGAAAGCGAAGGATTTCTACGAAAGGATGGAGCTCACTGACAAGTGTGCTTTCTCCGATGAATGGCTAACGTGCTTCAAGTTACGGCACGGGATACGACGACTCGATATTTCCGGGGAGAAGAAATCAGCTGATCACGAAGCCGTAGAAGAATACTGCGATTATTTCAATCGGATTGTGCAGCAACATGATTTGTCGCCAGCACAGATCTACAATGCCGATGAAACTGGCTTGTTTTGGAGGTTTTTGCCAGAATCAACGCTTGCCGGGGCTAGTGAGGCTAATGCTTCAGGTTACAAGAAAAATAAAGATCGTGTAACCGTGCTAACATGTGCGAACGCCGCTGGATCACACCGGGTTAAACTTCTTGTTATCGGGAAGTATAAAAATCCCCGTGCATTTAAAAATGTGAGGCACTTACCTGTTGAGTACAAAGCTCAAAAAAGTGCTTGGATGGATAAGGAAATCTTCTCCGATTGGTTCCATCATATTTTTGTTATATCTGTGAAGGAACATTTCCGCAGAATAGGGAAACCTGAAGATAGCAAATGCATTTTATTGCTTGATAATTGCAGAGCCCATCCGCATGAATCCCAGTTGGTTTCGGGAAATATTTTCACCATTTATTTGCCACCAAATGTAACTTCTCTCATCCAACCCATGGACCAGGGCGTTATCCAAAATCTGAAGTGTCATTACAAGAAAGACTTCCTACGTAAACTGCTAAGCCAAGATGAGAATATTCAAGATTTGCAGAAGGAATACAATATTAAAGATGCCATCTATAATGTTGCATGTTCCTGGAAATTGGTGAAAGGTCACACTCTGAGGCAAGCCTGGCGCAAATTGTGGCCTTCTGTAATGTTTGCTGAAGGTTCTTCTTCAGAGGAGGAATTTCATGGGTTCAGTGTTCGTCCCAAGAATGGTGAAAAATGCAGGCCCAGCAAACCCTCTACGTCACCTCAGTGAAAGTGATATCGAGCAGTGGGTTGATGCAGATAGAGAAGTTGGTGTTGTGCATATGCTAAGTGATGATGAAATAATTCAGAATGTTTTGAATCCAAAGAAAGAAAAGGAAAGCGAGATGGAAAGTGAAGAGGATGAGATTTCTGAAGAAGAGAAGATTTCTTGGGCTAAAGCTGCAGAAGGATTTTCTACAATCCTCAAATTTGCTGAAAGGCAGAATTGCTACTCTGCATAAGAAGTTATGCAACTCCATATTCTGCATTCCACCTTTCTACAGAAAAGGCAAGAGTCCACTAAGCAAACTGACATCCGCAACATGTTTAAGAAAGCTTCCAAAAGAGTCGCAGCAGCGGAAGTGCCTGAAGAATCTGTGGCATCGGTGGAACTGCGTGATCCTGATGACCCACCTGGCACGGATATGGATATTTCTGATGAACCAGATGACTCGGAATAAGTGTACAGTCAACTACAGTACTGTAGACAGTCGTTTATAAGTTTTGTTTTACTGTTAAGTAATTAAAGAGTTATGGATTACCCTCAACTGGCAGTACTGTACTTAATCAAGCATCTTCCTCGGGTGACTGTCTGTGTGGAGTTTGCACATTCTCCCCGTGTCTGCGTGGGTTTCCTCCGGGTGCTCCGGTTTCCTCCCACAGTCCAAAAATGTGTGGGTTAGGTTGATTTGGCTATGATAAATTGACCCTTAGTGTTAGGGGGGATTAAATATGTGGGGTTATGGGGATAGGATGGGATATGTTGGGGGGAATTAAATACGTGGGGTTACGGGGGTAGGGTGGGATATGTGTGTACTGTGGGGATTGAAGCAGGGACAGGGTGCTGGATTTGGATGATCAGCCATGATCGTGTTGAATGGCGGAGCAGGCTCGACGGGCCGAATGGCCTACTCCTGCTCCTAGATTCTATGTTTCTATGTTTTCCACTATCCATTTAACACAACATTCTGTAGGTGAGTACCTAAATACTGTATACTGCACATTTCTTGATTTTTTTATGTTAAAAATAGCCTCGGTAGATATATCTCTCCATTATCCGGTACTTTCGATAAACCGGTACCACGCCGGTCCCGTTGATGCCGGATAAACGAAAGTTTCCTGTATAGTGAACAGTGAGGAGGATAGTGATAGACTTGAAGAGGACAGGCTGGTAGAATGGGCGGACACGTGGCAGATGAAATTTAATGCAGGAAAGTGCGAAGTGACACATTCTGGTAGGAAGAACGAGGAGAGGCAATATAAACTAAAGGGTACAATTCTGAAGGGGGTGCATGAACAAAGAGAGCTGGGGGTATATGTGCACAAATCGTTGAAGGTGGCAGGGCAGGTTGAGAAAGCAGTTAAAAAAGCATACAGGATCCTGGGCTTCATAAATAGAGGCAGAGTGGAAAAAGCAAGGAAGTTATGATGAACCTTTATAAAACACTGGTCTGACCTCAACTGGAGTATTGTATCCAATTCTGGGCACTGCACTTTAGGAAGGATGTGAAGGCCTTTACAAGATTTACAAGAATGGTTCCAGAGATGAGGGACTTCAGTTACGTGGATAGACTGGAGAAGCTAGGGTTGTTCTCCTTAGAGCAGAGAAGGTTGAGAGGAGATTTGATAGAGGTATTCAAAATCATGAGGGGTCTAGATAGAGTAATTAGAGAGAAACTGTTCCCATTAGCGGAAGGGTCGAGAATCAGAAGACACAGATTTAAGGTGACTGGCAGAAGAACCAAAGGCGACATGAGGGAAAACCTTTTTACGCAGCGAGTGGTTAGAATCTGGAATGCACTGCCTGAGATGGTAGTGGAGGCAGATTCAATCATGGCTTTCAAAAGGGAATTGGACAAGTACCTGAAGGAAAAAAAATTGCAGGGTGGGGGAAGTAGGACTAGCTGAAGTGCTCTTGGAGAGAGCTGGCACGGACCAGACAGGCCGAATGGCCTCCTTCTGCGCTGTAACCATTCTATGATTCTATGAAAAGTTGCTGTCCGAATTGCAATGCTCCACCGTTAGCTTTGTGAAAATGGCATCTCCCTGTCTGGTTCACCATTGAAATGCATTGAATGGTGTGACGTTGCTGTATTTGTGTAGTAGATATGAACTAAACTCGCCACAGAAAGTTAAGTCTTGTCCATTCCAGTCCAGGTACCCTTTTAACAATGTAATAAGTGTTAATTACTGTCAAACAACCTCTCTGGCACTGAAAATTAACTATTTTGTGTGGAGCCACATTCCTTCAGGTTTTAATTGTTGTTGGAGATTTAAAAATGTAAAAGTTAAAAAATTTACTTTTCCTTTGTCTCTTTTTCTCTCTCTTAATCTGATCTTTCTTCACTCTCTTGATTTCTCTTTCTGTACCTGATTCGACATTGAATTCACCCACTCTAATTTACACTTCCTTCAATCTGATTGGTTAAGGAGTTTCACAGTTGCTTGCCCTGTTCACTCAGGTCCCAGATGCCCTGTTTGTCTCGCTGCGACGTGAACAGCTCGCACATTCAGCAACTTTCCATGCAAAAAATGTAAAAACTGAAACATGCAAGGGCAAGTCTAACTAACAGCAGATGCTGTTAGATGCTGCAGCAAAATTTGGCCCATTGGTACTTTAATGTCTATGCTTTGGGAATGAAAAGACATTCATCATCTATGAATAACATTTTAATGGCTGTTGCAACAACTTGCAACTTGTATTTATATTGTGCTGTTAACATAGAAAAACGTCCCAAGGTATTTCAGACAGAAAGGGACGTGAGCCAAAGAAGGAAATATTAGGAGGGGCGACCAAAAGCTTGGTCAAAGAGCTTGATTTTAAGGAGGATCTTAAAGGAGGAGGTGAAGGTGGAGAGCCACAGAGGTTTAGGGAGGGAATTCTAGAGAATAGGGCCCAGACAAATGAAGTAACGGTCGCCAATGGTAGGGTGAAAGGAGGCTGGGGTACACAAAAGGCTAGAGTCAGAGGAAGGTAGAGTTCTGGGGGGGTTGAGGTTGGAGCAGGAGAAGGTTACAAAGATAGGGAGGGGTTTAACCATGAAAGAATTCACATACATGAACAATAGTCCCTCAAACAATATGAAAACATAACTTTCTCCCTTCACTTGACCACTGAAAGTATCATTGTGATACTGTTATTAAAAGATAACCTGGTTTGGAATTGTTTATAATTCATTCTCACCAAAACAGTTGTGTGTCTGGATTGCACTTTCCTTTTAGGACAACAATGGTTTCCAGTTTGCCTTCTCTCTAAACTTTACTGCACAGGTTTCTGAAAACTGGGGTATTATAAATACATCACTAGCAGCATCAAAGCCCCTAGAGTCAGCTGTAGCAGATGCTTTTGTTGAATGCTGACAGGAATATATCAGTTTTTCCCAACCCCTAAGATGGAATGTTCCACATTAGTGAAGGGCTCCTTCTCCTAGCCCAGTTGAGAACTAGGGACGTTCAGTCCTTGAACAGTGGCAGGCAAGCAGCTTTCAGAGAACAGAAATAACTACACACCTGAAGCTGCTGGGGAAGGACACCAAATCTGTTGAAATACAACCTAGTGTGACAGGATTTCATACCTGGAGCTGATGGGAGCCGTCAGCTAAATTATCTTCCCTTCGGCGTGCCTCCTCCAGCAGCTGGGCATTTTTTTTCTTTTCCACCTGCTCTTTGTGCTTTAGGTTGGCCACCTTCTTGCTTTGTTCCTTCATTTGCCTGTAACAGAAGTTTTAAAAGTAATAAGAAACTAAATGTAAAAACATCTGTACTGAACGCAGTACCTCCTGCAGCAGAGCAATGGACTCCGTGGCATTCCAGCAAAACAGACGTACCATTTCAATGATTCACCAACCATAACCTGTTCAATTGGAACATATATGAAACTTGTGAATGGGGACAACAGTACACAACTGAAATCTGTTAAGGTCTCGCTCCCATTTATGGGCGATTTAAACACACAACATTTAATTTCATTCTCATCAGAACTATTTTGAGTCTGGATAACATTTTCATTAAAGACAACAACAGTTTCCATTTTGCCCTCTCCCTTAACTTTACTGCTTTAGGGTTCTGAAAACCAGGGTGTTACAAACAAATCTGTAGCAGCAACAATGCAACTACAGTCAGCTATAGCAGATGCTCTTCCTGCAGGCTAATTGGGAGTATCATAGAATCATACAGCACAGGAGAAGGCCATTCGGCCTATCGTACCTGTGCCGGCTCTTTGAAAGAGCTATCCAATTAGTCAGACACCTCTGCACTTTCCCCATAGCCTGCAAATTTTTCCTTTTCAAGTATACATCCAATTCCCTTTTGAAAGTTACTAATGAATCTGCTTCCACCACCCTTTCAGGCAGTGCATTCTAGATCATAACAACTCACTGCATAGCATAAAAAAAACTTTCCTCATCTCCCCTCTGGCTCTTTTGCCAATTATCTTAACTCTGTGTCCTCGGGTTACCGACCCTCCTGCCACTGGAAACATTTTCTCCTTATTTACTCTATCAAAACCCTTCATAATATTGAACACTATTAAATCTCCTCTTAACCTTCTCTGCTCGAAGGAGAACAATCCCAGCTTCTCTGGTCTCTCCACATAACTGAAGTTCCACATCCCGGTACCATTCTAGCAAATCTCTTCTGCCCCGTCTCCAAGTGTGGTGCCCAGAGTATCAGTTTTTCCATTCCCTAAACATAGAATGTCTCACATTAATGAAGGGCTCCTTCTTCCAGCCAAGGTGAGAACTACAGGCATTCATTCCCTGCACTGTGGCAGGCAATAACTTCACATCGATGGGAGAGCATTATTCCTCAACATATTCTGCATCAGTCCTGACTGATCTACTGGACGCTTCAAACTAACTTCTCGAATTTGTACAGCTAAGATAATACACAATAGAGGGATTGGTGCTGTAATTTTTTTTTAACTGTCCCTACAATAATTTTTTTTTTTTTTTTTAAAGTGTTCATGAACTGTACAAAAATTATATTTTAGTATATTAATTAAAAAGTATCAATTTTGTGATTTTTATCTTTATTCTTTTTCCAAATTTCAGGAATATAATTAAGCAGTACTATTTGGGTTGTATGAAAACTCCTGACCGTGATTCTCAACATAAGTTCCTAATGCCAAACAAGCCAGCAGGAGGAAGCAGCAAGCAAAGGTAATCTTCCGCCTGCAATGCGAGAAAGGGCAAGTAAACTTAGACTGTTCTTTCAAACTACCAGGAGCAGTTGCATACATGGTCACAGAAGGCAGAGGGCTCGCAACAGCCCTCTCAGTTGGTGAATATAACATAAGGGGGAATTTTAACTGGAAGCAGGATTTAGGTGGACGTCGGTTGGGGAGGGTGGCAAACCGACACAACGTCAGCAGCGCGAGGCCCAGCAGATCACGTCAGAAGCGGGCCGCCCAGCAACTTACAGAGCTGGATTTCCAGTGGGCCTCCCAAGGCTCATCTGAAGGGTGAATGCACCTCTTAAAGGGAAACTGCATTCACCTTTGCCAGATTGGTAACCAATACTGCTGCAAAGAGAAGATTTTTTTTTTTTTTATTCGTTTTATGGGATGTGGGCATCGCTGGCAAGGCCACCATTTATTGCCCATCCCTAATTGCCCTTGAGAAGGTGGTGACGAGCCGCCTTTCTGAACCACTGCAGTCTGTGTGGTGAAGGCACTCCCACAGCGTAGGGAGTTCCAGGATTTTGACCCAGCGATGCTTCCAAATGAGTCGCAAGGCTGCCCCCAAGGTTTCCGCCGACTCCCTGGAGGTCCCAGTGGAAGAGGTCACAGCAAGAAGGGATTTTCTCTTTCCCTGGAATGGGAAGTTGATTCCAAGGTCCTACATACAGCAGGCCTGGAGAGAGGTGGCTAAGCTTGAGGGTACTAGGAGCATCACCCCAGCTTCAATGACCTGACAAGAGCAGTAAGGGTGAATACAGCTCTTCATTTCTCCATCTCTCTGCAGAACACCTGGCAACAGTCCTTCCCACTCACCCAGCACTCTGAACACTTCCCTCCTCTGCATCACATCATTCTCCACCAATCACAAGGGCACACTATACCACCTCTCCTTCTCATTCAAACACAGTCACCTCTTGCTTGCTGCCTTCACAGCGTCCACCAACAGCATTCTGTTCTCACATGATAGCAACTGCAGAACCAGGAACTCCTCTCATGACTACTGTCTCACTTTACACTCGAGCCATTTGATTTCTATTGAACATCTCCCAATCCTGCTTGCATCATGCTTCTTCATCTCAGCATATGCACTTTCCTTTTTAATAGCTACTCAATAACTCTCACCCTCTCTTTATGCAGAAGAAAATGGTGCACCACATGAGGGAGATCGGAGGAGGAACACTCAGCATCATAGCCCTAACCCAGATGGAGCAGGAAATAAATGGCCCTTCAAGAGTGATGATATTCCAGCTGTCAAGGCTGGTGGCTTATTCGAGTGTCTCTCTATTACTTATACCCCTACATGTACTTCAAGAAATCACACATTCACCCAGAAGATGACATTGTGAAGCTGATCATCTTCTACTGTCCAGCCAGCCAGTGCCATGCTTACTCTTGTCCCTTTTTTCTTTCCTCTAGGTATTTCTTGTCAGAAAGAAGCTGAAGAAGATATCTCTGCTGACGATATGCTGTCATGCGCTCCATCCCTCCCAATTACCAGCACAGAGAATTGCATCCCCATGCATTAAACAGTGAGTTACAAGGGTTCGACACTTAGTGAAGCACTCAGCACGAGTGAGCAGGAGCAGGTAGTAGTGGCAAGGACAGACCAGGAGATGACAAGGTTGTCTCCAAACTCTGCTGAGCAGGACAGGGATGCAGACTTCAAAAGCTCAGCTGTGAAAAGAAAACTCTGAGGCGCACAAGCAATTATACGAGGTATTGGAAGGCCTGTCAAGGAGTTGCTGGAGCATCGCTGAAGGTATGGAGGAGTCTGCTTCCAGCTTGTCTGGCATCAGCACTCTGCAATCTACCTTGGAGCGTGTAGCCACCTCCAGCGAAGGTACAGCCGGACCCTCACAACAGGAGTCGGTGTCACCAACCTGTGCAGCTTTAATGAAAGCCCAAACGGTTGCCATCCAGATTCTAGGCTCCAACATGTGCTCCACCTTGGGAGACTGATGGGCCACATCGATAGGTGCTTTCAAGACATCATTCACCTCCTGCAGTCAGCACTCTCACAGATATTTGGGAGTAATGAGCCCTAGCCCCATGGAACTAGCAGTGGAGCAAGGGGAGTAGTACGTGTTGCCCTCTCAGGATGTCAGCATATCTACTCTTCCTCCACCTCTCAACCAATAACCACCATGATGCCGAAAGCCAGCTGGACCAGACTGCCCCGGTAGAAGCCAAAATGCTACAGTCTGTATCCAGGCCCTCTCAGGCTTGAAATCCCAGATGTCGCCATCCACAAGCATTTGCATCAGCAGCCTTCCACCAGCTTTGCCAAAGCCACTGGGGGAGCACCTTGTACGAATAGTTGAGTTAGTAAATCTTTAAGAAAGGCACTACAGGTTTACACTTGGGCGAGAAAACAATTGAAGGCGATTAGTGTATTCTCTGCCTGCAAAACTGGCAGAGACTTGCATGGTCCTGTTGCGGTGATTGCAGAGCAGCTGGACATTAATTAAGTGAAATCCCGTCCTATTGACGAAAGCTCCTGGATAATCCACTGGTGCCTTGATGGCTACTTGAATGCAGATGGCTACTTGAATGTAGTCTATGACCCCCTGCTCACGAGGGGAGCCAGCCACTGCTGCAAATCTCAGAACTCTATCATTTTGACTGCTGGTATCCATAGAAAAGGTGATGTATTGGTTGGCCCTGACACATAGGGCATTGAGGATCTGCTTGATGCACTTGTGAACTGCAGACTAGGTGTGGGCGAAGTCCCCTGTAGTACCCTGGAATAAGCCTGAGGCAAAGACAATGGCCCAAAAATTAGTGAGGGCGCCTTCGTGCGAGGGTAAGGCTTCCCCGCGATCTCTCACTGCGCGCTGGCTTTTTCATTCCCAGCTCGCACGAACTTGATGTTCTGGACAGCAGCTGTGCAGGGCTTCCGTATCCCACAGGCGCAGTTAATTCGTGCGAGCTGTGGGATCACGTGACTCAGTTAGAGCCAATGGCAGCACACCATCTTTCATTCATAGCTTTCACAAAAGTGCTGTGAAAGCTATGAATCTATACCCCCCCCAAAAGAACAGCTAAACCTCAATTAAATTTTTAAAAAAGCCATCACATTAATAAAATAAGTATAGTTAAATAAATTAACCATTTTAAACAAAAAATTAAATTTTTGAAAAAATTTAAAATCTTTTAAAAAGTTATAAAAATAAACTTACCTTTCTTTAAAGTCTCTAAAAAAGATATACCTGTTGAAAAAAATTCAAAATAATACTTAATTAACTACTTACCTTGTTAAAAGAGGGTCTTACGCCTCCTTTCTTTATGTGCAAAATCTTCCATACTTACCTGTGCGTTCAAAGCACAAAGTGCACTGTGTGCACGCAGCCTGCAGCGCGCACGCGGTTCACCTAGGAACCGCCCCCTTTTGAAATCACCAAGTGCCGGTTTTCAGCGCATGCGCAGTGCATGCAGAAAACCGGCAATTGGAGACAGAATACACGAGAGTACACAGTGCGTACTCTCGAGTAGCAACACTAATTTTTGGGCCATTAATAGTAGTGGTGACTTTTACAGCCAGTGGCAAAGCACGGCCACCTGGCCCAGCAAGTAGAAGGTCTTCTTATAGGCGACTGCAGAGATCAGTGACAGCCTGCCTGCAGAAATACAGCGTCCTCATGCACTGCTCCTCAGACAGATCCAGGAAACTCATTTGGCCTATAGACTCTGTGGATTGGTTTAGGCCTTCTACGAGCAGTGCCCCTCATGACCCCTATAGTGTTTGCAGTGGAGGAGCTGAAATCAAAGAACAAAAAAAAAAATCACAAAATAATGGAGATCTGTAAGAGGAGTGCTATTTTGCTCTCGGCTTTCTTCGACATTCTGCTCAGAAACATTAATCTTTGCAAATTTATAGAAAATCAGTTTTCCAGATGTTATTATAAAGAAAAGATGCACACATTTTGAAAGCAAAGAAAAAAATGTCTTGTGGCACTCAAAGGATTAAATACTAAACAGCAGACAACTTTCATTTGCCTCAACATAGTTTTGATTGAAAGTGCACATGTAGTTATCTATGACTTCATCCCTTGAGCCTATCATATCTGATTCAGTTGACAGTCCACAAGGGAATCCACATCATCTCTTCCCTGGAAAGCCTCTCGTTTTACTCATAGCTAAAAAACAAAATCAACAAAGCAGCCTTCTGCTACGAGGGAATGCCGAGGTAATCAGCTCCCAGGATATTGGCAAGCCAGTCTAGTGATCAATTCAACATGCCCCTGAATTGATTCAATATGTTTTTTTTTATTCATTCACGGGATGTGGGAGTCGCTGGCAAGGCCGGTATTTATTGCCCATCACTAAATGGCCATGAAGTAGTGGTGAGCCGCCTTCTTGAACCGCTGCAGTCCGTGTGGTGAAGGTACTTCCACAGTGCTGTTAGGTAGGGTGTTCCACAATTTTGACCCAGTGACAACGAACGAACGGCAATATATTTCCAAGTCCGGATGGTGTGTGACTTGGAGGGGAACTTGGAGGTGGTGGTGTTCCCATGCGCCTGTTGCCGTTGTCCATGATAGAAGTCGCGGGTTTGGGAGGTACTGCCGAAGAAGCCTTGGCAAGTTGCTGCAGTGCATCTTGTAGATGGTACACAATGGTGGAGGGAGTGAATGTTTAAGGTGGTGGATGGGGTGCCAATCAAGCGGGCTGCTTTGTCCTGGATGGTGTCGAGCTTCTTGAGTGCTGTTGGAGCTGCACTCATCCAAGCAAGTGAAGAGTATTCCATCACACTCCCGACTCCCACATTGTTGTTGGAACTGCAGATGGATCAGGGATTTATGTTTCTATTTTATGACCTGGTGGATCACTGATGCAGAGACAAAAGCATTTTTTTTCGACCTTTTGGTGCAACTACCAATCCTGCCAGCATTACTTTAAGACATGCATTAACCTGCGGAAGACCCGTCACTAATGCACTGCAGCACCTTGTGTTCCTCGAATATTTTTTTGAAGTCTCAGTTTTGCTATTAACATTAATATTTTTGCGCCTCCAGTAGGAAATTTATGCTAAAACACAATACCCATAAGTCTACCTGCTCCCATGTGTGTTCCTGTAAGAGAAATCTTAAACTCTTTAATGCCAAACAATGGATTATGTAACAGCTTGGTTCAATTATGTGATTATGTCACCATATTTTTCCTTGCGACTTCTCCATGGCAGCTGGCATGACTGAGTAGGCTATACTCGGGGCTTAAACTGTCAGGGGCGATGGCGGCATTTCTCTTACAAGGAAACAATACTCCACTAGCTATCTCTAAGATGACTATTATCCCAACAACCATTCAATCACAATAATTTGAAGTCACACTACTAATATTTCAAGTAAAAATGCTACATTTTCTCTGTGTAACTTCCAAATGAACCCAACTAAGAGTGTACAATACAGATGTGCACTGCAGGATGCTTTTCTCAATTGGTTCTAGCTAGTCTGCTAGTGCTGTGGCAGGCACTTTCTGAATATATTGTTATCATTTCAAAGGTTTAAAAGGAAGCTAATGTGTGTATAGTTGTTCACAAATTTATATTTGGCTTTAAGCTTGTATTGGGTAGATTCAATGGCATTTGAGAAAAATACAACTTTTTCCATTTTTAGATTAAAAATGAGGTATGGTCTACTGTTCCTTAAGTGGCCTTCAATAACTAACAGTTACCAAATTTGCTTATCTGCTGCTTCTTTAGTCTCGTCAAATGTTACTGTTCAAGCATATTGCCTGTGAGTCATTGTTAAAAAAGGAGTGAAAGGGGGCCAGTATGGGATGGCTTTTGAGAAAGCAAATATAAGGACCGAGTGTACAGATGAAATTAGAGGCATAGAACTTTTGCGGTGGGGAAAGAAAATTAAAGGTTACAATTTTGGCCCAATCAAAGCCAATGGATCTGTTTGCTTCCTCAGCCTTTCTGCTTAATTATATTTTAACTTTGGTGAGGTAGACAAGATCCTAGCCGCATAAATGCAACACAGCTGTGCTAAGCTTTTAATTAATTTTTAGAATCCAATAGTAAAACTTTTCAACCGTTAAACACAAAATGGTTTGACACAGTCTTTTTCTTTTTAATTTTATAAAATATATTCCTAACAAGCCATAAATAATTTGAAGTGTTCCCTGTGCAGGCGTTTATACGTACGTGCATACACACACATGTACACGCGCACAAATGCTTTTGATCGTTGTTATTTTTCTGGCTCTGTGGAAATTGAGGGACTTTAAGACAGCTCAGATCCATTTGAAACCCTTTTTGCTGATATGTTGCACTCAGAAGTTACACCAATCAATTGAAAGGTTTTTTTGGGCTTAATTAAGCACAATGTTCAACGGTTCAGGAAGTGTTTTGGTACATTCTCTAAGCTTGGCCCTGCTTAAGGAATATCCATGGCAATAGAATATTCCACAAGTTAAGCAGCAATTCTGGCAAAGTTCAATGCACTTTGACACCAGTACAAAGGGTGTTTGACAGAAGACACACTCAAAAATGATTAGTGTGTTTGAAACAACAGAAACAGTCATGTCCCAGGTTAAGAGCTTTGGCTTGCTCCCTCACTCCGTTCACCATTCCTGGAAAAGATGGCACAAAATGATAGGCTGATAAAATATCGAATTAGAGCATTGGAGGTGGAAAAGACCTATATGCATGTTCTTTTGGGGGTGGGATATAGTCCCATTCATATTTAATCTGTGCATAAGTGGAACAGCTATATATTTATCAGCATCAACGAGTGGGATATGCAGCCTTGATTAATATTCAAACTCCAATGTAGCTCAATGGTTGAGCTTAAAAATTCTTTGACCACCATGGCACATGGACGGATCCACGTGAAGGACAGATGGCATAACACAAACTTAAGTGCCGTGGAGGAAGTACATTGCACCGATCACGCCTGAAGCAGGATAGATGGCGCTAGAGTAGGTACAGAAAAACTGATTTAAAATATAAAATCACAACATAATTTATGTACCTTAAAACAAATAATGACAAAAACAAAGTGCACTTAACGACGAACTAAAACATATGTCCTTTCTGACATGCATACTCCTGAATTTACAAGTTTATACTAGTTTACAGGAAGTACACACTTAAGCAAATAGGTGCACAAATTTTCATGATATAATTTAAAAAAGGCTTAATGTACAGGATCCACAATTAATTGTTAGCACAAGAGTGTACTCACTGCATCACTAGAATGCGAGATTGTTGCTGTGTTGGAGTGGCATTCAAATATGATTTGGATTTGCAATGCAAGACATTATCAGATGATATATTTGTTTAAAATTAAATAAATAATTTTGTAATGTCATTTGAGTTTTAAAAACAAGATTGACAATAATTAAGAGAACTCATGTATGTTTGGGAACAAGTATGATTCTCTTTGAAAAAAGCCATTTAGTGGTGCACCAAACTTTTGTCACTTTTTTGACTGATTACATAGGATATACAGCACAGAAACAGGCCAATCAGCCCAACCAGTCCATGTCGCCGTTTATGCTCCACTCAAGCATCCTCCCGTCTTTCCTTATCCAACTATCAGCATAACCTTCTATTCCCTTCTCCCTCATGTGCTTATTTAGCCTCCTCTTAAATGCATCTATACTATTCACTTCAACCACTCCCTGTGGTAGCGAGTTCCACATTCTCACCATCTTTGGGCAAAGAAGTTTCTTCTGAATTCCCTATTGGATTTCTTGGTGATTATCTTATATTGATGGCCTCTAGTTTTGCTCTTCCCCAAAAGTGGAAACACTATCTGTGTCTACTCTATCAAAATCTTTCATAATTTTAAAGACCTCTAATAGGTCACCCCTCAGAGCCTTCTCTTTTTAAGAGAAAAGAGACTCAACCTGTTCATCCTTTCCTGATGCGTATAACCTCGCATTTCTGGTATTACCCTTGTAAATCTTTATGCACCCTCTCCAGTGTCTCTGTATCCTTTTTATAATATGGCAACCAGAATTGTACACAGTACTCCAAGTGTGGTCTAACCAAGGTTCGATAAAAGTTTAGCATAACTTCTCTACTTTTCAATTCTATCCCTCTAGAAATAAACCCTAGTGCTTGGTTTGCTTTTTATTAAGGCCTTATTAACTTGTGTTGCTACTTTTAGTGATTTGTATATTTGTACTCCGATATCCCTTTGCTCTTCTACCCCATTTAGATTCTTATTTTCCAAGTAATATGTGACCTCCCTATTTTTCTTACCAAAATGTAATACCTCGCAGTTATGTGTTGAAATTCATTTGCCAATTATATGCCCATTCTGCAAGTTTATTAATGTTCTCCTGTAATTTGTTGCAGTCCTTCTCAGTATTGACTATCCCCCCAATTTGGTGTCATCCGCAAATTTAGAAATTGTGTTTTTGATTCCAATGTCTAAATCGTTAATATAAATTGTGAACAGCAGTGGTCCCAGCGCTGATCCTTGTGGGACCCCACGTTCCACCTTCTGCCACTATGAATAGCTACCTTTTACCCCTATACTGATTTCTGTCTTGAAGGCAGTTAGCTGACTGATGTTTGGAAGTGTGCTAAACATCCGTTAACAGTATTAGTCAAAAAAGATGCTTTTTGACTCATGAGTTGTCAGAGCAGTAAATATTACAGTAGGTGAACAATTAATTCTCCTCCCCCCACCCCGACCTAGAGCATCAATACAAAATTCAGTTTTTGTCTGGACTATAAAAAATAAAACAAAGCCCAGTGAAAATCTTTAAAACAGGCTCCAAAATATTAACTGTATTCTACAACCAAAAGAGATGTTACATCAAAGAAAAAAAAATGCACCAGTGTTTGAGTTCCCAAACTAACCATGATCTAAAGGATGAAAAAAATCTCCCACATTAATCCCATGAGATGGATAGATCTGTGTTGGTGCTGGCCATATTAACATGGAATGACTAGGTGCTTTCTGAGTGTTGGGTGACTTCTGTTGGGAGGACCCCATTGCAGCTTTTTATGCCATAGCCGATGAAACCGAAAATAGAAACTTTAGGAGAATATCCACAGAGCAAGTTACTGGACAATTGCCTTCATCAAGCTACTGTCATGGTGTGGCTGATGTACAGCAACGCCTTAATCAGTGCTAGTGAGAATATCTGTGAAGCAGTAAGAAGGAAGGATCAGTGTGGTACAGCCCACAAGCTGGGGCCAACGTTCCTACTTCCTGATCTCCTGCCTCCTTCTACAAGTTCAGACACTGAAACCACAAGGCACGCTGGTTATATCGGGTCAGTTCATGGAAGACAACTAGCCTCCTCCAGTGGCAGAAATCTCCCTCTGTTATGCACTTGCTTTCTCCTACAAAAGAAGCAGATATAGATAAGTGAATAACTGAATGGACTTTGCGTACCTCCTTGTGTGAAGGTGCAGACAGAAATATTCAGCATACGGGTACATGACAGTCATTATCAGTGGGGTGACCTGTGCATCTGTGTGCAGAAGTATACAAGTCTGGGCAAAGGAGGTGATGGTGAGTGCACAGTGCACCATCATGGGCACACATAATGGAAAGAAAGGAATGAATGCACAGGTAAATGGAATGATATGTTGAGAGTACCAATTGCTGAAAAGCATAAATAAGATATTCGACCCAACTACCTTGGCTCTCCTGTTAAATCCTCAAACTTCAAGATTCTCAATAATCTTTTCTCATTCACTACAAGGCTCAATCTAAAGATCAGAAGAACATCAATTCAGAGAATAATTTCATTCTCAGTTCATATTAACAATTGTACGATGATAACTTCTCACCATGGCATGGCCACCCTGATCACAAAAAAAGCCTAGCGCACTCTGCAAAACATGGCAGTCTCGAAACAGGCATAATCACTTCACCAGCGGTTGCTTTTTGAATTTTTCTCGACATTAAATTACAGTGCTATATGTATCAGCCGTGGCTCAGTAGGTAGCACCCTTGCCTTGGAGTCAGAAGGTTGTGGGTTCAAGTCCCACTCCAGAGATTTGCGCACAAAAATCTAGGCTGACAGTCCAGTGCAGTGAAGCTGACTGAAGCTACTGAAGCAGCGCTGCACTGTCGGAGGTGCCATCTTTCAGATGAGACGTTAAACCGAGACCCCGGTTCTGCTCTCTCATGTGGACATAAAAGATCCCTTGACACTATTTCGAAGAAGAGCAGGGGAGTTATCCCTGGTGTCCTGGCCAATATTTATCCCTCAATCAACATCACTAAAACAGATTATCTGGTCATTATCACATTGCTGTTTATGGGAGCTTGCTGTGCGCAAATTGGCTGCCACGTTTCCTACAATACAACAGTGACTACACTTCAAAAAGTACTTTATTAGCTGTAAAGCACTTTGGGACGTCCGGTGGTCGTTAAAGGCGTTATATAACTGCACGTCTTTTCTTTCTTTTTCTTTATATTGTAAATGTTGAAATTTTGCCAAATAACTTTGTTCTGAATAATTATTTAGCCTCACTTTTTCTTTCAGAAGTCTCCCATTAACCTTTAAAAATCTATAAATAAAATTAAAATACACACAAAAAAAATAACCTTGGTGTAAGTCAACATTTGGTCTACCAAATATGTTCTGATCTTGCTTACTTTGACAGGGTGGGATCCTACCGTAATATGTCAACAGTTGTTGTGATTGACCCTGAAAGTACACAATGTGAACCAGACCACTTGCATTTCCAGACTGTGGTTTGTGCAATTTTAACTCAGTTGAAGTCCAGAAACCTGCCCATCTGCAATAGGGAGGGTTGGTATCAGTCTGAGAGAAGGGTGTAACCATTGTGATTCAAATCCAGAGAGCACATTGAGCTGATGGTAGGAGAGGAGTATTTTAGACTGGGCTCACTATAGACTTTGTATTGCAATGGGGGCATTGAGGTTTGGCAATTGTTCTGGTGGAACAATGGCTTTTAATTAAAATTTTGGTTGCATAACATTCAGAAAAGCCTTGTGTTCAGTTGTCTAAATATAGCCTCCCACCACTATAATCTTGGCTTACATTTGGAGGATTACAAATGATCAATACAATACACTTTTGGATTATACAAATATGTGCAGTAATAGAATGAAATCGGACTATAACTAATAACATGTTGCAGATAGACGACAGTTGGTGAGCTTTTAAAACTTCACGAAGGCAAATTTAAAAATGCAACCTAGTGGCAGCCAAGTCCATTGTAAAGGCATTTTGGATCTTCCAGTAGGTCTCCCTGTGAGGTGTGGTCCCTAGTCAATGAGTCATGACGATTTTAATTTTGAACAAGTCTTGGAACTGGATGATGTAGAAAGTAAATATACAACGGACCAAAAATTCGGCCCTTGCCGGGTGAGTACGCACTGTGTACTCACCCGTAAGGTGTCCTGAAGTGCCGGTTTCCTGCATGCACTGCGCATGCGCGGGAAACCGGAACTTCCGGTCTGGTGAAGGGAGCGGTTCATAGGTGAACCGCGTGCGCGGGAGAGGCTGCGCGCACGCAGCAAACTTAGGTTTTTTTTCAGGTTTCTACGGGAGGGTAAGTATTAAAGAACCTGCACTTTTAAAAAGGAGGCGCAGGACCCGTTTTCAACAAGGTAAGTGGTTAATTAATTATAATTTAAAAATGTTTTCAACAGGTTTATCTTTTTTAGATACTTTAAAGAAAGGTAAGTTTAGTTTTAGCACTGTTAAAAAGTATTTTAATTTTTCCAAAAATGTAAATTTTTGTTTAAAGTAGTTAATTTATTTAACTTATAGTTATTTTATAAATGTGATGGTTTTTTTAAAAATTTATTTTAAGTTTAGCTGTTCTTTTGGGGCCGATTTCAATTCATAGATTTGACAGGTCTTCCTGTCAAATCGATGAATGAAAGATGGTCTGCTGCCATTGGCTCTCCATGGCCCACGTGATCCCAGGGGACGCATCGCACTAACTACGCCCCTGGGACACGCAAGCACTGCGCGCCGGCACTTTGAGCAGGCCCAGGAGCTGAAGTTCCTGTGGGCCCAGAGGTCAATGGCAGGCGCGGTAGGTAAGTGCGCGCGCGATCCTTACCCCCACGGCAAGCCGGAGAGGCGAATTTCAGGGCCAATACATTCACCTCTACAATTCATTTCAGGTCTGATCTCTCCGATACCTATTTAACATCTCAGATGAAGGTAGTGTGGCAGTTTCTCCTTGGTTTCTGGTGGACGAGACTCCATAGCAGCATTTGTTTCAGTTAAAGTGAAATGGTAATACATAACATTGTAAATGCTGGATGGAGATTAAGTACACAAAAAAGGAAAGTGCTGCATTTCTCTTCTCTTCACGAAAGTTCATATTGACCTTTAACTGCAGTGACAATTTGCATTGGCCAATGAAGACCAGTTGCGTGTTTCAATCTGCCAAAGTTTGAAGCAGAAGAAATCCATGCAGAATGCAGGGGTCATCTTGAACTGTTTGTCCTCCTTCAGAGATCATCTGCTGTTTCTGTTGCAATTTTGCTTCAGCTTTCTGATCACTGGCACCCACCCTCAAAAGTCTGCTAAATACTACTAGATAAGATTTAACTCTTTGACAACACAATTCTGGGGAATTATATTTAGCTAATAAATGTTAATTTCTAATCAGTCATACAAATGATGAAATCTATTTGAAGGACATTTAAAAAAAATATACATACATAACATATTCTCCCATCAATTTTCCCACTGCTCCTGCCACCACCCAAAGTAAAGCAATTCATGCCCAAGGGCACAAGATCCAGTAAATCAGCAACGAACAGACAGAAAGAAAAAAAGTCTTACATTTATATCGCGTCTTTCACGACCACCGGACGTCTCAAAACACTTTACAGCCAATGAAGTACTTTTGGAGTGTAGTCACTGTTGTAATGTGGGAAATGCGGCAGCCAATTTGCACACAGCAAGCTCCCACAAACAGCAATGCGATAATGACCAGATAAACTGTTTTTCTTATGTTGATTGAGGGATAAATATTGGCCAGGACACCGAGTATAACTCCTCTACTCTTCTTCGAAATAGTGCCATGGGATTATTTACGTCCACCTGAGAGAGCAGATGGGGCCTCGGTTTAACGTCTCATCCGAAAGACGCCACCTCTGACAGTGTAGCACTGCACTGGAGTGTCAGCCTAGATTTATGTACTCAAGTCCCTGGAGTGGGACTTGAACCCACAACCTTCTGACTCAGAATTTAATCCTAATGTAGCAGTTGGATTTGAGCAATGTACAAATCTTGAACACAAAACCATTACCATCTATTTGGAACTGTGCACCAACCATTAAATTGTCAGGGCTTATATTGGTTATTTCACTTAAGTTAAATATAAAATCACAAAAATGTTGTTAAATCTTTAACGAAAAATGACAGGAGGCTTTGCTCTCATCACCAAAAACTGAAACAGGCTTTATGAAATTGAGAACTTCACACCACAACAACAACAACGTGTATTTATGAAGCGCAAAATAGGAAAGGCATTCGCTCTCATCATCTTTTGGATGCTATGTTAAACCGAAGCCCCATCTGCCCTCTCAGGTGGACGTAAAAGATCCCACGGCACTATTCGAAGAGGTGAAGGTGAAGGGATGTTCTCCTGGTGTTCTGGGCAACATTTATCCCTCAACCAAGACCTAAACCATATAATCTGGTCATTTATTTTATTGCAGTTTGTGGGAGCTTGCTGTGCACAAATTTGCTGCCGCATTTCCTAAATTACAACAGTGACTACACTTCAGAAGTACTTAATTGGCTGTAAAGTGCTTTGGGACGTTCTGAGGTCATGAAAGGCACTGTATAAATGCAAGTCTTTCTTTCTTTATCCTTCTCCTACACCAAGCACTAAATCTAGTCAAATAGGTGGCTGTCCAACTGAGCCTCAGATTCCACTAATCTACAGTCAAGTCAAGCCTTCGGCTATTCTCCGTGGTTTTCCCTTCTCCTGCCCTCTGGGAAAGTACTTAACATCCACTTGGCACTTCCCTATAGAGGCAGAGCTGAGATCAGGAAGTAAGTATAACAGTTTTAAAAATGCAATTCAGCTTGTGCTTTTAATTTGATAATTTATTTCCCGTCTTAAGATTCCTCTTTCCTTCCTATGAAGGCTTGGAGACTTCCTCACTTGTCTTCGCCAATGCTATTCTTTTGGTGGCTTTCGGGAGTTGCGTGACAACAGACTACTGGTGCTCCAATTTTCCTCACCCGCAACAGAACTCAAAGCAGGAACTAACCATCAAAATTAAACGACAAAAACTATGATAGATTTGATAACCATCTTTTCCAACCCTCACCTCCCCACACTAAACTCATGGGAGAAGAAATTGCGGTCGGAGGCGTACCTCCGGTGTATGCCTCCGACTTACGAAACAAATCCAAACCACCTCCAGGCTGCGGAGAGTTCCGGTCTCGGGCCTCCAGGCGGACATCAGCGTAAATACCCACTGATCCCATGGACACTGGCGGTTTGGAAGCATCCCTGGGATCACGTGGTACCCGGTCTTCCAATGACAAAGGAGGATTCCATTGCAATCATTTACGAAGGGAATCCCCAAATAATTATACAATTTACACAATTCTAATAAATATAAATGTACTGAATTTCAATTTTATTCATAAGTTCCTTCATTGCACCAACCTCAATAAAAATTTAATTTTTTGATAAATAATTCTAAACATCTTAATTCAGGCCAATATTTGCATAAACTAATTTAAAGTCTATATGCATCATTTTTTTTAATGTTTAATTTAAGGCTTATATATACCATTATGCTGATGCAAGCAGGCCCTATGCCTGCCTTTACCAGCTGTAAGTGGTTCGTGGGCAATTGCTGGGCAAATAGCCCAACTCTGCGCCAGCAATACTGATTTTCCATGCGGTTCCAATGATCTGTCAAGGCGTACCTAGACAGATCGCAAGCGTATGCGGAAACCCGGAAGATGCGGGGGCCTTTGAAATGGATTACAACGACTTTTCAGAGTACACCGTCAGGGAGACTGCAATTTCAGGGCCATTGTGTTCATGAAACTCACCACCTGCTCCCTTGACCCCATTATCTCTCAGTTCCTGACCACCCAACTTCCTCATCTTAGCCTTTCGTTTGCTGACATTATGAGCCGATCTTTATCCTCTGGCATTGTCCCCACCTCCTTCAAAAGAGCCATCATTCCCTCCTCAAAAAATACTTTAAACCCTTCCACTCTAATTACCACCCTATCACAGCTCTTCTTTTTCACCCCAAAGACTTAAATGCATCATTGCCCTCCTTTCCTACTATTCCCTGTTTCAGACACAACAATCTGATTTTCACACCACTCAAGGCACAATGATTGCTCATTAAAATTGCTAACAACATCTTTGTGACTGACCACCATCCGCTGTAGCTCCTTGTCCTTCTTTTCCTCTCCGCTACCTTTGACATTATTGAGTAGTCTACCTTTCTCTAGCATTTCTCTTAGGCAGTTCACTTTAGTAACATTGGTCTCTCCTGATTCCATTCATGCCTGTCCCAACAACACTACATATCCTCCAATGGTGTATCTGTTGGCACACAGTAACACGCCAGTGTACCCCAGGGCTTCATCCTTGGTCCTGTTATATATATGTTATTTCTAGATGACATCATCCAAAAGTATGGGATCAAGTACCATATGTATGCTGAGGGCACATAGCTTAAACTCTCTGCCTCCTCTCTTGATTCCAAGGCTGCTGTTTGACTCTCCATCAACTGCCTGTTC
The DNA here is from genome assembly GCA_030390025.1 of Squalus acanthias. Taxonomy (NCBI): domain Eukaryota; kingdom Metazoa; phylum Chordata; class Chondrichthyes; order Squaliformes; family Squalidae; genus Squalus; species Squalus acanthias. Next base: position 80,855,108 of record CM059435.1, on the reverse strand, counting down.
AGCATTAAGGGCTGGATTTTGATACTGGGGCGGGTTGGGGTCGTGTTATCCACCCGACTGCAATTGGATGTGGGAGATTGATGCAATTTTCACCTAATTGGGCAATTGAGTTCCAGCATGTGGGAACCCATAAACCAGAGAGAGAGAGAGACTGGCCTTTGCTGTGAGAGGATCTGAAGGCAAAATGAGCAGCAGCAGCCCTAGGTCTGCTCCCAGATATTTTTCCTACTACTACTTCTCTGTTGTAATAGTGGACCTGCAGCTGATAGTCAGCTTTCGAAATGTGTTACCGCCAGGTTTCACATTCGTGGTTCAGAACAGGCGTGCTTCACGTAGAACAAGGGTTAAAATCACAAAGGCCTTTCAAAATGGCATTATAGAGCCAATTTAGTGCTTGTTAAGGGCCTTAACAGCCTATCCCGCCTCTTAAAGGCGGGACGGAGTCGGGACCAGCAGACACGATTTAATGAAAATTGCGTGGAGGCGGGATGGAGGCGGACTTGTGCCCACCCGCCAGTTTTCGCAATTTTAACCCCCCCACACGCCTCCAAACCCGCCTCCACGGGTCAATGAAAATCCAGCCCAAAGTCTCCGATGAAGCAATGTTTCCTCAAACTAAATGTAGTCAGAACTGAAACTACCCTTTTATGCTCTGCTCAACTCCTATAGGTCTCTTCTCTTAACTCCGTCAAACTCCCTGGCTGCCATCTCAGGTTAAATCTGGTGATGCAGAACCTGGGTGTATTTTCTCTCACCTATGTAAGACTGCTCAACTCTGCCCTAGCTCTTCCCCACTGCCAGTAAAATTCTAATCCATGCCTTTTAACTTTATTAACTGGTTTCCCCAATTCAACCCTCGACAAACTGCAATCCATTCAAAATAACAATGCCCGTGTCTCTATTCACTCAAAGCCTACACTTCCATTACCCCAATCCCCATGAGGTTCCAATGTCTCGGACTGCCCCTACAAAGCAATTTTAACATCCTTAGTTTCACCTTCAATTCCACATCCTTACCCCGCCCTACCTCAGAGATCTGCTTGCACCATTTGCTCCTCTTACAGTAGTCTGCTGGGCCTATATTCTCTGGGGTTTAGAAGAATGAGAAGGAATCTCATTGAAACGTATAAAATTCTTAGAGGGCTTGACAGGGTAGATGTAAGAGGCTGTTTGCCCTGGCTGGAGAGTCTAGAACTAGGGATCATAATTTCAGGATAATGGGTCGACCATTAAGGACTGAGATGAGGAGAAATGTCTTCACTCAGAAGGTTGTGAATCTTTGGAATTCTCTACCTCAGAGGGCTGTGGATGTTCAGTCATTGAGTATATTCAAGACTGAGATCGATAGATTTTTGGACACTAAGGGAATCAAGGGATATGGGGATAAGGCGGGAAAGTGAAGTTGAGGTAGATGATCAGCCATGATCTAATTGAATGGCGGAGCAGGTTCCTGTTCCTATTTCTTATGTAGTCCTCCTGTTGCAGTATTGGTTATAGCACCTTACAGGCATCTTGCAACTGCCTTCTGAAATTCCCTTCCAAAACTTCTGTGCCTTACCTCCTTCCTCTTTACTCTAAAAAGCCTATTATATTTATCTCTTCATGCACTCTTTCAATCCTGCCCATTAACTCCATTCTACCTATTGCTTTCTCTCCAGCTCGCTATCGATTTAAATCTCCATCTGTGAATTGCTTGGATCATCTTTCCAATGTGAGGACCACCATATAAATTGAAGTAGTTATTGTAAGCAATGGTTCCAGAAGAGTCTCAAGAGCTTGCTTTGTCATCTTTGATGAAGTTTATATATTTTGCTGCTATTGTTGCCGATTTCTGAGCTCAGGTGACTTAAGTTGGACAAGTACAGATTGATGGAAGCACCTCGCAGATATGCTTTGCCATGCAAATTTCTCATTTAGTTTAGGACAATGAAGACTAATTTGTGGTCCATCTACTTAATGCATTGACAGAACTGAATCCTTGCAGTCTGGAAGAAAGTTAACTTTTAGGAGACAAGGAGCTCTTTTAACTGCAACAAAGTCGTATCATCAGAAATGGGTGCAATTAACAAAGAAAGATGCTCTTTATTGCTATGATATTGATTAGTAGTAAAAGTACATTACATATATATTCTTAAGGATTGTTTGTTTCCTTTAACACTTAAGAACCTTCAGCTGCAGATGCTGCTGCAGCAGCAGCTTTTTATTACAGTATCGGCATAAGAAAAAATGAGATTGATTTACTATTTAGCAAAATGTCTTCATTTCATTATTTCCACATGCTTCTTGTTATGGAATATTTTTTAAACATACAGGAAAACCAACAGAAAAGGGAAGAAACATGCAGTCTAGAAGAAAAGTCTGATCCAGATTCAGAAATGCTGGTTCTATTAACTGTAATCTACTTCATTTTTACCAAATGCGCAGTAAGGTGCAAATACTCCCTTTAATATACCCCATATTTTATCATTCTTATGTTTCCCCCACCCAAATGCTGCTACAATTAGCTTCAAGGCTCAACTACTGCCTTGTTAGCGGTTCGTTCCAACAAAATTAACTCTTCATCAAACATGCTGTTAAAGAATTCATAATAATCGAACTTCTCCTTAATCTAAAGGAATTTTTCAAAGATACTTTTAAAAAAAAATGTTAGCCCTTGAAACTGGAACATATTTCATTAATGACAGTATAGTGCAGCTGGAAAACATCTCTGTAGCCTCTGCAAAACAGACCTCCTTCTATCCTGAGTTATTACATGGTCTGGTTAAACATGTTTTCATTGCTCAAAGACGTACTTGCCATGCTTGTATATACTTTATTAAGTACAGCTGCTGGTCTAACTATTTTGGCTTCTTTTAAGTAGAAAAAAAATATGGCCTACCATTTTTTCCTCAAAATCATTTTTTTCAGCTTTCAAAAAATGGAAAATAAAAATACTGTGTTTTATCATGAGTTCATTTTCATGATTGTTACTCCCGCCAACTGTAGAGCTAATTTCTGGTACCAGACATACATCCTGATTGTGGTTTACAAGTCATCAGTAAAAATGTTTTGATTTTAGAAGTTATGACAAATAAACAAAACAAAAAAAATGTTTCCATGTCAACCATGAACATAACTCTGTGTGCACCTTTTCCATTACCTCTTCACCGGTCACATCAATTTCCAAGATGATTTCCTTTTAGCCCAAAATATCTAGTGAATTATATGCCACAGACATTACTTTACATGACAGAGGTAAGTAGGATTTTACAAGGATACCATGTCATGATTTCTGACACTTCGTTCGGTAGTTATGAGCATGCAGAAAGTTCAACACGGTAAAATGACAAGTGTTGATGTGGCTCATTCAGTATCTTTCAAACTGCCATGACACTTTCCCCACTTGCTTAAGAATGTTAAGCTCTGAGCTTCTGACCCACTAAAGATACTCAATAAAGATTTATGACAGATCCCACCAGTTGGATCATGTGACTTAGAATGCACTCATAATATTTCTATTGCTGTCTATAGCAATTATGTCATTTCCTGCATATTTATGCCTTGTCACCACTCCGCCGGATTATTTCTAAGGACAGGTTTGATGCAAGGATATGCTTTCTTCTGCTAAATATGTCATGATTCTGTTCACATCTTCTGACTGTATGAACTATTAAAGTTACCTAATCCCTGTACCAGTTTAAATCCTGGGAGAAAGTTGTTCATGTCCAAAACCAATTTATATGGTGAATAATAGATATGGGTATGATTAAGTGGAGTTTGTTACAAGATAATAGCACAGGGGATATGAAATTCTGTTTTAAACTCCAACAGCAGTTGGTTCAGAATGTCACATGGGCAGATTACCTCCTGCCCAGAAAGATTAGAGCTCAGGGTGATCAAGGAAAATGGATTTATTTCTTTTTTTTGTTCCAAGATCTGCCAGCACCATGCATCGCTCCTTGCGCAGAGGATGGGCTGCAGACCTAATCCCATGCCTTTGCCAACTAAGGAGGTGTACAAGATTGGTCGCCCTGTAATTTATTTTTCTTCAATATTGGAAAAAGCTCAGAAGCACAGTGGAGATCTGAAACTCACCATGTCTATAAATTGTGATCAGAAACCTATGTCCTGCACTCTTTTGAACTCTAGCCAAATTGAAATGTTAAGACAAATGCCTTGAATTACCAGTGACGAGTAAGAATTGTAAAATGCAAATTCTATCCATCGATGTTCCCCATGACTTTAAGAGATTAATACAATTTTGTGAGGTTTCTCCCCATTTCCAATATTTTTGTTTGAACAGTAACATCAACAGCATACTGAGTCAGACAGTATCTAAAGGAGTTCAATTATCAGTGAATCTGAGGGTTAACATAGAGGCTTCAATTCACCAGGATACAGTGTCACATGCTGCCAACTGCTGCAGCCAGCACAGCACAGCCTGTCGCAGCGAAGGTCAATGCTGCCCTGAACTTTTTTGCCTCTGGCTCCTTCCAGGCTGACAAGTGGACAGCAGCAGCATCAGTCATGGAATCATAGAATAGTATAGCACAGAAGGAGGCCATTCGGCCCATCAAGTCTGCGCCGGCTCTTTCCAACAGCAGTCCAGTTGGTCCCACTCACCCACTCTTTCCCCATATCCCTGCAATTTTTCTCCTTATTCATCCAATTACCTTTTGAAGGTTAATATTGAATCTGTATCCACCACCCCATCAGGCAGTCTGCAGTCCATGCTTGAATTAAATCGGTGACTGATGTCGTGTTTGCAGCAAACACAGTCGTTACTTACCCCACGGACTCTCAGAAGCGCAGGATTCGGCTTTGGGGTTCAGAGATTGCAGGATTCCCCCAAGTCGGACGTATCAGTGACTGCTCGCACGCATGTCACTCTGCAGGCTCCTTCACACAATGCAACCACCTTCATGAATCACAAAGGGTTCCACTCTACTAACGTACAAGTGGTGTGTGATGACCAGCAGCGCACCATTCAGGCACGTGCCTGCTTTCCTGACAGCTGCCATGATGTTTTTATATTGCGTCAATCGTATATCATCCCGCTGCCTTGCAAGTTAAAGGCTGCCTGCTTACAGGCAAGGGCTATCCTGTGCACAACTTGGCTTATAACTCTTCTTAGAAACACAAGCTTGGCTGCAGAACTCCGCTACAATCAGATCCACAGGTCAACAAGAGTCTTCTTTGAACAAACCACTGAAGTCCTCAAGCAACGATTCAGATGTGTGAACAGTCTGGTGGCTTTCTGAAATACAGCTCAGAAACAGTGCCACGTATGATGGTCGTTTTCAGTATGCTACATAACTAGAAGCCCAGGACTGAGAGAGCCCAGTTGCTGACTACAACAATTCAATGTGGAGGAGATGGTTGAGCCTAGAGCCTGCAAGGCTCTAGTATGAGCAACCCTGAGAGATGCTATCTCTGTAAACACAGACTCTCGCAGCAGGGAGCTCGGCTGCAATAGTAGACTGCAGAGTGTCAATGCCATGTGTGAGAACCTCACAGAAGCAGTTTACTCCATCATACACTCTGAAATTTGGAAGCTCTCTGGCAGATAGTCCAATTCATTCAGCAATTGTTATTTTACTGAAATAATCTTTCTTTCAAATGCTCGGCCTCTGAACTCTGAGCTAGGAAATGAGATGGCCCTCTGGTAAGCTCTTCCTTGGCATTTCTTGCCACCTCCATCTGCTATTGCTCAGTCATACTCATTGAATTTCCCCAGTGCAGCACTCACTATCTAAGTCATGCGGGATACTGATTTCTAAGCTGGTGACAGTGAATTGTCATCAGGGCGTTTGTCATTAGTCTGTCTGCCAATAGTGACCCAGTCTTCTGACTGACCTAAAAAAAGGAGCAAGGATTAAGATGTAGTTCCGAGAGCAAGCATTGGCAGATCAGTGACAGCGCAATACAACAGTAAGTTGTCATATTCAAGACGTTAGTGAGTGTATAACTGCAAGAGAGTTAAGAAGAAAGAGGAAAGGAAAGTAAAGATGCCAACACACCCTGCTATTCCATGCCTCCAGCCTTGCCATCTCTGATGCTGGCTGCTGTGTGTCTTTCTATAATGTCAACTGCGGCCTCTTCCATAGGGGTTGACTTTCTTACATGCCCTGTTCGTTGTTGAAGTGTCAGGTTTTTTTTTGCGTTTCTGGGACAATGTTAATGTCTTTTGTTCCATGCATTAATTGTTTTTGCTGGTAACTCACCATTTTGGGGCGTTTCTCCTGCCAATGCCCTGCTTCAGAACTTATTTGCTGTTGGCAGTTGAATCGCACCATACAAATTGGCACGCATGATCTTTCCAAATTCCAAATCTGCTGAATGCTTTACAAGATGAAGTAGAAGAGGAGTTCATCAGTGACCACAAAATACAGGTGTTACGACACCTGAGGTGTTCTATCTACTCCTGTCACTACCCTAGGACCTATGTTTATGGATCCTTTCGCATGTACCTTGACATGTCAGAGGAGATGTATTCATCGCTTCACAAGATAGTTGTACTGGATGATATTTTAAGCAAGCTGACACCTTAAGTGAAGGATACAGCTTTCATGTTACCAGATCCTTCCAAGACAGCCCAGGCATATATGTCACACGACACAGTTTGCAGTGCACACATGCATCAAACAAGTGTCAAATGCTGTGTTTTCAAGGAGCAACACTCTCCTCACTTTCCACGTGGAAAGGAAGGATGAGCTGGACAAGACAAAGAACATTCAGCAGATGTAGGCTTCCTTTGAGTACAATAAATCACAGATGGCACACATGTAGGATTATTAAGTGCAAACCCTTTCTTTGTATGTAGGCTATAGGATTTCTCCTATCAATCCTATAGCCTACATACAAAGAAAGGGTTTGCACTTAATTATTGTTCAGGCAGTATCTGGTCACAGGTATAACATTATGTGTGCCAATGGCTGTTACTCAGGAAGCAGCCATAATTTCATCAATAAGCGGCAGTCCACAGTAGCTGTACTTTTGGAATGAGAAGTAACCTTAGAGGATATCAGTTTTACGTTCTGCATCCATGGCACTGAGAACCATCCCAAAAACAGAAATGTGTTTGTTGTTCTATGTCCACCACCACCACCTACAACAAAAGTCCACCATCATGCTTTGGCACAATGAATATGTGCAAAACGTAAATGGTTGAAATGGTACTTCTAAGAGGGTGTGGTAGTTCCCAATTTAGGCACCTGACATGCTTCATGTGCCCCAGAAGAAATGAGCACAACAGTGAGAAGCACACTTAACTATGCCTTCTTCCTGATACCAATCAGCATCTTCCTCATTTACAGACAGTTGCCAAAGAGCTGGGTGACTACACGGACTTGGTTGGCAACGTCGCTCGATGGTGAGTGAGCAGTGTTTCCGACATGTCTCTGTTGTGCCACTATTATCAATTACTGCACATGTTTTCCCAACCACAACTTCCCCTTCAAATGGTTAGCTGTAGCCCTTTAAGAGCTGCTGTCTTACCAAATTTTCTGATCTCTGGGCAACTATACTATAGGCTCAGCTCTATGGGTAAGTTTTTCCTATACATTGGCCTTTCTCCTATTGTCAGAAAATTGAGGCTTTAATTCCATTAATCACTGTCTGATCATTGCAGAATTTTTAAGATATTTTATCCAATTTTTCTATGCAGTGTATCATTGTATGCTATATTTTCGCAGACACAAATACGCAACAAATAATTCATCTAAAGTTACAGGTCAGAAATTAAGCTACTCTGTGACCGTTTGAGAAGCTGCATGATCAGATACATTAGTAATGTCACTGATTAAGATTTAAGGACATCAAGATTTTAAGAATAGTTCGGTACCTCTTTATTTAGATTCAATTTCAGTAATAATCTGCTGAAATCGCTGTGAATTAAATTGCACGACTTTCATCCAACAAGACCAAAAGTATGGCCTTTAGCCATTTTTTGCAGGGTTTTGTCTGTGCATTTTAAAGCACAAGCCAAAAATAACTTACACATGAGCTTTCAAAATCATAGACCGCTGCTCTGAGAAAGCATATTAGCTGTGCTGATACAGCATTATGTGATCGAATACAATGCTGACAGGCTGCAAAGATCACAGGCTGCAAAGATCCCATGGATTCAGGAGAACACACTTTTTTCTTCGAGAACTATTTTTTCTTTCAGCTATTTACATAGGTAACCTTAAAATGCTACTCTTGACAGATATGGAAAAAGTGTCAGTTGGATTTGCACACAGATTTCTTCTAATAGCTCCAGGTGCAAATCAGGGGCAGTTATCCCCTCAAAAACCTGGCACTACGGCTTCCTGTGCTGGAATTTAATGTTGAAGTCTGCTGGACTTGCGTAAGTGCTGAGATTTTAGCAAATTACTTTCCAATTTGTTTTGCTGCATTGGAAAGTGTTCTTAAAGGCTGTCATGCTACTCTTAGCACTGAGGGAGGCTGTTGCATCAATTCAGAAACCCCCACCAGAATATTAGGAATACTCTTATATTGAGCATAGTTGGAGGAGGATGCAGCATAGAATCATAGAATGGTTACAGCACGGAAGGAGGACATTCGGCCTGTCGAGCCAATGCCGACTCTCTGCAAGGGCGCTTCAGCTAGTCCCACTCTCCCGCCCTTTCCCCGTAGCATTGTAAAAAAATTTCCTTCAGGTACTTATCCAACTCCCTTTTGAAAGCCGTGATTGAGTCTGCCTCCACCACCCTTTCAGGCAGTGCATTCCAGATCCTAACCACTCGTTGAGTAAAAATGTTTTTCCTCATGTCGCCTTTGGTTCTTGCCAATCACCTTAAATCTGTGTTCTCTGGTTCTCGACCCTTCTGCCAATGGGAACAGTTTCTTTCTATCTACTCTGCCTAGACCCCTCATGATTTTGAACACCTCTACCAAATCTCCTCTCAATCTTCTCTGCTCCAAGGAAAACAACCCCAGTTTCTCCAGCCTATCCACGTAACTGAAGTCCCTCATCCCTGGAATCATTCTTGTAAAACTTTTCTGCACCCTCTCTAAGGCCTTTACATCCTTCCTAAAGTGTGGTGCTCAGAATTGAACACAATACTCCAGTTGAGGCCGAACCAGTGTTTTATAAAGGTTCATCATAATTTCTATGCTTTTGTACTCTATACCTCTATTAATGAATGTGAGAAGTCGCACAACACCAGGTTATAGTCCAACAGTTTTATTTGAAATCACAAGCTTTCGGAGCGCTGCTCCTTCGTCCTCCTTTCTCAACCTGTACACATATACCCCTAGGTCTCTCTGTTCATGCACCGCCTTTAGAATGTCTATTAATGAAGCCCAGGATCCCGTAAGCTTTTTTAACTACTTTCTCAACCTGCGCTGCCACCTTCAATGATTTGTACACATATACCCCTCGGTCTCTCTGTTCATGCACCGCCTTTAGAATTGTACCCTTTAGTTTATATTGCCTCTCCTCGTTCTTCCTACCAGAATGCATCACTTTGCACTTTTCTGCATTAAGTTTAATCTGCCACGTGTCCGCCCATTCCACCAGCCTGTCTATGTCCTCTTGAAGTCCATCACTATCCTCCTCATTGTTCACTATACTTCCAAGTTTTGTGTCAGGTTATAGTCCAACAGTTTTATTTGAAAGCACTTTACCTGACGAAGGAGCAGCGCTCCGAAAGCTCGTGATTTCAAATAAAACTGTTGGACTATAACCTGGTGTTGTGCGACTTCTCATTTTTGTCCACCCCAGTCCAACACCGGCATCTCCGCATCAAGTTTTGTGTCATCAGCAAGTTTTGAAATTATGTCTTGTACGCCCACAACCAAGTCATTCATATATATCAAGAAAAACAGTGGTCCTAGAACCGACCGCTGAGGAACACCACTGTATTGGCTGAGGCCGAGATGATTGACAGGAAGAGAAAACATCAGAAAAGGTGCTCCAATTCATCCATATCTCCTTCCCCCACAATACCATTTGAACTGTGCAACCAGCTATATGAACGCCGACAGCCGGATTTCCAAAGAGGCAATGTTCTCTATGGAAGTGAAAGTCACAGTCATGACTCTATGTCCAATTTATTGGCAGCTGGCTTCTTCCAAGGTGCAGTGGGCGGACTGAGAATTACAAGCCAGTCTGCACTTCATAGTTGCATAACCCAGCCACAAATACAGTTTTTAAAGAGGGAGAGCAATATGTTAGCTTCATCTTGTCCCTTTAAAAGGAGCAGGCTGAAAGTCATGGCTTTTTCTGCATAGCAGGTTTTCCCACATTGCAAGATCCAGATCTCGCATCGTTACATGGTCTTCAAAGCTCCTCCACAAAATTGTGCCTTATACATGAATCACAAGGGGTTCTATTCCATCAATGCCAGATAGTTTGTAACCATCACCATCAAATCATGTAGCTGAATGAGAGACATCCTGGGTCAGCACTCGATTTGTTCATCATGAGGCAGTCGCCATTTCTTGTGTCTTCAAGGATCCCTCTGCTGTTTGGGAATCAGAGGTACCCCTCACACTGTGGTTGATGAATCACAGAAAGTTAACATGCAGGTACAGCTCGTAATTAGGAAGGCAAATGGTATGTTGGCCTTTTCTGGCTCCCATGTTAGCTGATATTGTTAATGGTTCTCTCTCCTCAGGTACTGTCCCCCTCTCCATCCAATCTGCAGTCATCACCCCTCTCCTCAAAAAAACAACCCTTGATCCCTCTGTCCTTGCAAACTACCGCCCCATCTCCAACCACCCTTTCCTCTCCAAAGTCCTTGAACGTGTTGTCGCCTCCCAAATCCGTGTCCATCTTTCCCGCAATTCCATGTTTGAATCCCTCCAATCAGGTTTCCACCCTTGCCACAGTACTGAAACGGCTCTCATCAAAGTCACAAATAACATCCTTTCTGACTGTGACAAAGGTAAACTATCCCTCCTCGTCTTTCTTGACTTGTCTGCAACCTTTGACATGGTTGACCACGCCATCCTTCTCCAATGCCTCTCCACCGTCCTCCAGCTGGGTGGAACTGCACTCGCCTGGTTCCATTCTTAGCTATCTAATCGTAGCCAGAGAATCACCTGCAACGGCTTCTCTTCCAGATCTCGCATCGTTACCTCTGGTGTCCCCCAAGGAGCTATCCTTGGCCCCCTCCTATTTCTCATCTACATGCTGCCCCTTGGCGACATCATCCGAAAACACAGCGTCAGTTTCCACATGTACGCTGACGACACCCAGCTCTACCGCACTACCTCTTCTCTCGACCCCTCCACGGTGTCTAAATTGTCAGACTGCTTGTCCGACATACAGTTCTGGATGAGCAAAAGTTTTCTCCAATTAAATATTGGGAAGCCCAAAGACATCGTTTTCGGTCCCCATCACAAACTCCGTTCCCTAGCCACTGACTCCAACCCTCTCCCTAACATCTGTCTGAGGCTGAACCACACACTTAGCAACTTTGGTGTCATATTTGACCCTGAAACGAGCTTCCAACCACATATCCGCAGCATAACAAAGACTGCCTACTTCCACCTCCGTAGCATCGCCCGTCTCTGCCCTTGCCTCAGCTCATCCGCTGCCGAAACCCTCATCCATGCCTTTGTTACCTCTAGACTTGACTATTCCAATGCACTCCTGGCTGACCTCCCACATTCCACCCTACGTAAACTTGAAGCCATCCAAAACTCGGCTACCCGTGTCCTAACTCGCACCGTCACGTTCACCCACCTCCCATGTGCTCGCTGACCTACACTGGCTCCCGGTTAAGCAGCGCCTCGATTTCAAAATTCTCATCCTTGTTTTCAAATCCCTCCATGGCCTCGTCCCTTCCTATCTCTGTAATCTCCTTCAGCCCCACAATCCCCCGCGATATCTGCACTCCTCTAATTCTGCCCTCTTGAGCATCCCTGATTATAATCGCTCAACCTTTGGTGGCTGTGCCTTCTGTTGCCTAGGCCCTAAGCTCTGGAATTCCCTGCCTAAACCTCTCCGCCTCGCTACCTCTCTTTCCTCCTTTAAGACGCTCCTTAAAACTTACCTCTTTGACCAAGCTTTTGGTCACCTGCCCTAATTTCTCTTTATGTGGCTCGGTGTCAAATTTTTTGTCTTAAAATACACCTGTGCAGCGCCTTGGGACGTTTCACTACATTAAAGGGGCTATATAAATATAAGTTGTTGTTGTTGGTTATTGCAAGGGGGTTGGAGTACAAGAGTAAGGAAAGCTTGCTGCAGTTATATAGGGCTTTGGTGAGACCACACCTGGAGTACTGTGCACGGTTTTGGTCACCTTACCTAAGGAAGGATATACTTGCCTTACAGCAGGTGCAATGAAGGTTCACTAGATTGATTCCCGAGATGAGAGGGTTGTCCTATGAGCAGAGATTGAGTAGAATGGGCTGATATTCTCTGGAGTGTAGAAGAATGAAAGGTGATCTCATTGAAACGTATAACATTTTTTAGAGGGCTTGACAGGGTAGATGCTGAGGGGTTATTTCCCCTGGCTGTAGAGTCAAAACTAGGGGTCATAGTCTCAAGATAATGGGTCGGCCATTTAGGACTGAGATGAGGAGAAATTTCTTGACTCATAGTTGTGAATCTTTGGAATTCTTTACCCCAGAGAGCTGTGGATGCTCAATCGTTGAGTATATTCAAGACTGAGATCGATAGATTTTTTGACACTAAGGGAATCAAGGCATATGGGTAAGGCGGGAAAGTGGAGTTAAGATACACATCAGCCATGATCTTATTGAATGGTGGAGCAGGCTCAAGGGGCCATATGACCTACTCCTGCTCCTATTTCTTATGTTATGTTCTTATTCAGGGAAGTACCTGGTTTCTGCATGGCAAATGCATTGATGCTTCAATGAACTATCCATAAATATAAATTTTAACTTTTTAATACTAAAAAGTCTCAGATACTCAATTTCCAAGCTATATATAACCTGACATTAGTGAAATGTGCCAACAATGCTGTCTCTGTTCCACGCAACAGGTTATATTGCCTGCACACAATTGGCACTGCCTCCAAAACTCACCAAATCATGACACATATGATGCATGATGCAGTAGATGTGTCCCTACCAGTAACTAATGGTGCTGTAATTTTTGAAATAAATTTGGAATGGCTATTATGTGCAGGTAATATAACTTGGCTGTATAGCATGGCAGTCATTTGATTATGAAGAATTATGATAGCTACAGGAATTCAAGACAACATTACTCAATTGCCAGACCACCATACTGGGTACATTTCAGTGGAGATGATGCAATTTAGCAACTTTAGTTTCAGCAGCTCTGTACCAAAAATTTCATCAAGCATTTGTACGTGCACAATTCTAAATGTGGAGCAAAACAAAATCCTCATAACAGAAAGCCAAACATATTCCTCAAACAGAAACAGAAAGTCATTTTGTACTCAACAGTTACCATTTCTGCCACCCTACAGTTAATTCCATTCCAGACACATTCCTGAGGTATGGGCCTAAAAAAAGACTCTCCTATAGCATTTTGGTGTTTTCTTAAAAGAGCCAAAGATCCCGTTTTATCGTTATTTTTGGATGAAACACAAATATGTGACTACAGACTGTGCAGTGTTAATTGCCTGTTAAACAAGGATCAGTAGAATTAAGTTTGTTTTAAAAACTACAATGCAGATTTTGGACATTGCCTTGATGTTGCATGCTCACTGCCTGAAGACAAAACTCATGATCAGAAATCACATCGTAGCAACATTTCTTGCTTTGTTATCAACTACTAATTTTTAATGGTTTTCAGTCTCTCTCATTTTCATCCTAATCCAAACAAGTTGGTTTTTAAGGGAATAAAAACAAAATATATAGAATGATACAGCACAGAGGAGGCCATTCGGCCCATTGTCCCTGTGCCGGCTCTTTGGAAGAGCTATCCACTTAGTCCCACTCCCCTGGACTTTCCCCATAGCCCTGCAAATTTTTCTTTTTAAGTATATATCCAATTCCCTTTTGAAAGGTACTATTGAATCTGCTTCCACCACCCTTTTAAGCAGTGCATTCCAGATCATCATAACTTGCTGCATAAAAAAATTTCTCCTGATTTCCCACTTGGACTTTTTGCCAATTATCTTAAATCTGTGTTCTCTGGTTACCGACCCTCCTGCCAGTGGTAACAGTTTCTCCCCATCTACTCTATCAAAACCCCTCATAATTTTGAAATACTTTGCTGTTAAAAGTGAATAAGAATCCAACAACCTTTTACTTCTTTTGTAGCATCTAATGTAAATGGCTGTTCCAACAGTGTATTTTATTTCCTTTTATTGTCATTTATAAATAACTCTGCTTCTTAAAACCATTGGCACAAGCAACCAGCAGAAAGTCTTCACTACTGTCTTAATATGTAATGTTTTTGTATTGAGACAAGAGTTTAATAAAGAAGCTTTTTGGTACAATTTATGGGAAAGTGATCATCACCAGGTAATAAAGGGTCAGTGAGGAAGAAGAGCACTTGGGGAGCAAATCAAAAAGGAAGAAATGCATTACTTCATCCCTAAAAGCTGCTAAGATAAGATCACATGAAGATTCTAGCATTAACTTAAAGCTTCTTTTTCTTTTTGGTTAGTGGACTTCTTCAGAACTCATTTTGGAAATATTTTCTATTATTTACTGAAACAGAGCAAGAGTATTACTATTAAAACGGTTCCAAAGAATGCTGATCATTTCCACTTTCACCTATTTTTAAGACAATAAGCATCAGAGATAGTGGAGGAACTCGTTTCCAGAAGTTACTAAATTGGGAACAGAATTAACTGAATCAAAAAGTTTAAAGATTGTATCTCTGCTGACATTTATTCTGTTCCCCTATATTATCAATGCCAGTACCTTTTCCAATCCAGTCTGTCATGAGGTCATCAACTCTCATTGTTTAAAACTAAAACTCAAAATCACAAAAGAGCTAATTTTTTGTAACCATTATATTTAAAAGGGGGCCTTGATGATGTGTTTGTCAAGATAAAGGAAATATGTTTCCTAGTCTGTATCCATATATGTATTAAAATTTCAGTCCCCCAGCCCATGCTGCAAACTGCTCAGAAAATCGTTGGTATATCCACTCTTTGTGCTTCTCAAATCCTTGGGCCTCCCTGACAAGATTATGGTTTATTGGGGGCTAACCTGGGCAGCTGACATAGTAAAAACAATTTAATGTTACTTACACCTACCATTGAGGGATGGGGGGGGGGGGGGGGGGGAAGAGACACTGGAATAAGGCAGCCAGATTATGGATAATACAATAGTTTCCTGAATGTATGCTGATCACCATTTAAAAGTTGTCATTTTCATGAACACTTAACTTGCAAAAGGTAAAAATAAAGGCTTTTGTTTCAAAGTCATTTTACAATCTCTTTCTCCCTTAATAGGTAGCTGATTTCAAAGTTTACTCTTTCAGTCAAAAGAACAAGATAACCTGAAACATGAACTTCTCCAAGTCTGTCTACCAATAATCAGCTGGCAAACCAATATGCTATTGCAAATTCGGCTTCCTGGGTGGTGCAGTAGTCCAGCAGTCCAGCAGATGGGAGTTCTATAATGCAATGTTAAGGAGAACTGAGACAAAGATTTACCAACTGCAATTTTCTGCATGGTGAGCTTCCAATTTCATGTAGAGCAGGAAGGGGGAAGAGGGGAAGACCAGAGGTTCAGGCAGTTATGCTGAAAAGGAGAATGAAGAATCAGAGCAAGAGTTGCATCAAGGCTACACTTGCACACTTCCTGGCTATCGAGTGCCATAGGCAGAGACCTTGGAAGCAGCTTTCCTGATCATCTTTGTCCAGGGATGGTGCGTCGCTTAGGGAGGAAAAAATAATTGCCATTTGATGATGAGCTTTCAACTGTTGTGGCAGTGACGAAAGTGGACAGTTTCTTCATTTAGTTGGGGAATGGTTTAAAAACAATTTAGGACTCAGAGGCATAGAAATTTGTTTGCGCGACAGGTCTAATATTGGGCCCAGGGCAACATCATCATCGAACCGCTGCGTGTAGACCTGGTTTTCCTGAATGCAGCCGGTGTCGGCACTGGCTGCCTCAGGGCATACCAATATTGCAGAAGGGGCCTCAAAACAAGCATTAGGCCCCTTATTTACATGTGAAGAGGACCGAACGGTTGGTTCAGTTGTGGGCCTTTTTTTTTGCCTACACCAATATGGAAGGTGGTGCACATCTGGCTTGTTAGGAGCATGCACTTCCTGCCCTCCTCCTGAAAAAGGGCACGCCGCCATTGAATCTCTAGGCCAAAGCCTGAGGAGAACATGTCAAAACTACTTCAAACAACATTTTTTTGGATTGTTAATCAGTAATTGTACTGTAAAGACATGTTTTGTTTTCATTTCCTCCCCTTTCAGTAAATGACCACCGATAATAATTAACACACAAAAAATGCAACCAATTAAGGAGACCATTAAGCACGAGTATTTGTAACATAAATGTTATCTCCTAAAAGACACAGCAGCAGAAACTCTTAAACAGAACTTCCTAACAACATTCACCCTGACTCAACCTGACTATCTGGTAAATTTCAACATAACTCCAATTAAAATACTATGGTTGCCATACTTTTATAGAAGCTGACAAAAAGAAAAGAAACAGTTCATCATTTTAGTACAAGATGCACAGGAACAGAGATCAAAGTAGGTGAGCTGGAGGTCTGCTGCAGCTAGTCCTCATTGAGCACAAGAGATATCAGGCAGATCTGTTTTTCTTTGCCTGTTGAATGGCTACACTCAGCAGCTTTAATTAAGTACTCTGAAGAGAATGTTAGAAATTTGTTGTGCCTTAATTAACCCTACATGAGATAGTTCATTTCCAGCCCTCTGCTGCCTGTAACCCTGTATAAACCTACTGGACAACTTCTTAATGAATGCAATAAAAACTGCAGCTGGGATAACCTCAAACACACTCGGTTAACTATATAATATCCTATTTATCCATCTTTTGTGCACTAGAATGCAAAAACCTTTGTAAATTAAAGCTGCAGTGTATTTCTGGGAATGTTTAGTGTTCCATTAAAGTAAATCCTGACTGAACATTGTTCTGTTACAATCCTGGCAGCTAATGAGTCCCTTTTAAATCCTACACCCAGAAGTTAAAAATTCCTGGGGGCGATTTTAATCCCACCCGCCTGGTGGAAACCTACCTCTTTTGGTCAACTGCCCTAATATCTCATGTGGCTCGGTGTCAAATTTTGTTTTGTAATGCTCCTGTGAAGTGCCTTGGGATGTTTTACTCTGTTAAAGGCGCTATATAAATAAACATTGTTGCTGTTGTAAGGGCAGTTAAAATTACCCAGGTTACTTACTTGCCAGAAAGCCGCCAGGATGCCATCATCTGGGATTTTAACCTACTCTCCCAAGCAGGCAGCAAGGACCTGCCCAAGGCTGGTGGGGCACATCATCGGGATCCGACTGCAATTTGAACTCCGGCCTGAACTTGGCTTTCCTGCCAGGTGAAGGCCAGCCAGGACCCTCCAGCAAGGAGAAAGGGGCTGAAAAAGTTTTTTTTTTTTCCTTTCCTTTGTGGGACCAGGAAGAGTAGGAGTGCTCCTCCGATGTCGACAAGGAAAGCTTACAACTCTCCTTCCTGGACTTTCTGAAAGCAAGACCCCCACGAAATTCCCCGGGGAGCCAATCCCACCACCTCCCTTGTGTCAGCAGGCAGCCTCTGCGCATTTTACCGATGATTCCCATCCATTCCGGTGGAGGCGCCCAGGAGTTAAAATAGCCCATTTCTGAAGCAGCAGGTGAGTTTCCAACACACCTTGCTACCCAGCTGCACAAAACCCACCTGGAGTTAAAATTAAGGCCCCTGACTCTAATTTGCCAATGCCGTCAACAAGTGAACCATTTCACTTGATGATGTCACAAGTTGAACTGAGCTATAAAGCACATTAACTGAGATTCAACAACAACATTGTCAGAGGAAATGTCAAACAACAGCAAGACTGGAAAGGTCAATTAACCAAAAATCAATTATTTTAAGGATGTATCAATTATTTTATGGAATTTGACATTTTCCAATTAGAAGTCGAATCATTGAAGTTTACAGCACAGAAGGTGGCCATTCGGTCCACTATGTCTGTGCTGGCTCTTTGCTAAACAATCCACAAATAATCCATTACCCTGTTCTCTCCCCATAACTCTGAATCTTCCTCTGTTGCAAATATTTATCCACTTTTCCCTTAAAAGCTACAATGGTCCCTGCTTTAATTACTCCCTGTGGTAAAGTCTTCCCTGCTCTGACAATTTTGTGTGTTAAGAAATTTCCCCTAACCTCTCTCTTCACTCTGTTATTTGCAATTTTAAATTGATGACCCTTTGTCGGTGATTCTCCAGCCAGAGAAAATTATTTTTTCCTATTCATCTATTTAAAACCATTCATAATGTAAAAAACCTCTATTGAAAGTCCTCATAACTATAGTTTCTCAGCCCTTGTGTCAGCCTGGTGAATGTTGTATACACTCTGTGGCTTTAATGTCCTTTCTATAATAGGGCGCCTAAAATTGCAAACAGTACTCTACCTGTGGTCTAACTAATGCCGTGTACAAATTCATCAGAACTTCTTTGCTCTTATACTCTTTGTCTCTATTTATAAAACCTAACATGCTATTGGACTCTTTTTTTTTTCCAGCTTCAACTACCTGCTCTTGGACTTTAAGCCATTATGTATCTGCACCCCTAGGTCTCATAGGAATTGCTAGACGAAAAAAGACCAAGTTCCATTTTGTGCATCTTCTACCATCCTGGTAATCGTATGATACAACAATAATGAAGTTGTTGACCAATCATGACAATCAATCTCCATCAATTAGTCTACAGCAGACCCAGACATGAGGCGAGGAAAACCCCCAGTGGTGGAGAGCTTTGGGAACCACAGGTCCAAGGTCACCTATTCCTCTCAAGCATGCTACATTTACCATATGTCATGTCTCAAATTACTCTCTGTTCTTCCACATCCTTCAGCATCTTTCCATTGAGTGTGTGCTCTCATTCCTGTTTTTTCCTCCCAAAATGCATCATTTCACACTTCTCTGCATTGCTTTATGGAGATGAGTGAGGTGATAAATTTTATTTATGTGGAGTTAGGGATGTTGTTCACTTTCAAAATTTAAGATTTATAACTCAGATAAAAAGAAAATCCCCAATTGCTGAAAATCTGAAATAAAATTAGCAAATGCCAGTTGGCATCTAAAGAGAAAGCAGAGTTGACTTTTTGGATGAGTTGTGACGATTAAAATGAGAACCTTTTACAGAACTGATCAAAACATAGAGGGGGCGGAAGGGAAAAGAGGGGACAAGAGATGGTGGTTAACAGTACAAATATTGCAACTACATTTATAAGTTTACAAACTTTTTTTTAAACACTTTTCTTTGAGAATGCACATTTACATGTGGCTCATATGGACTGTAATTTGATAACTGTTGGATTAAAACAGCAGTACTTCCTGACCTGCAGGGGTGCCACTGCTAACTAATAACTCTTCTACATGGCAACAGGAAAACAAACTAGCAAATCAGTAACCAATTGTTTTCCTTCAGTTATAAGCTGTTTTATTATTTTAAAGGAGCATCTAAATTTGGTAAACCTTTAAGGGATTTGAAACTTGACTTAAGAAGATCTTGAAATGGTCATAAAAGCATTAGAAGAGGACAATCTTGACTGCAATGCAAACATCTGATCTGTTTAATACATGTGCAATTGTGTTCTTCTAAACTCAGTGTCAAGAACTTTCCAAATCACTCATTTTTAATCAAAAATATTTCAAAACCCTACAACAACATAGCAGTACGCGCCTCAAAAATATTCTTCAAAATCACTTTTTTGTCACTGAGACTGAAAAGCTGGCCATTACCACTAAGCTATTTGAATGCTGAGCACTTTGTGTTTGTTTATTCAGTGGCAAAACCAACAGCGTGCAGCTGAAGGCAACTGTAACAGGGACAAATGTCTCACATACTGACCCTAGTTGCTGCTGAGATCAGAAAAGACCCTGAGAATTTGAAGTACAATAGGGCAAGCTCAGACCATTCCCATGGCCTAATGAATGCTTGAACAATTCTAATTCAGCAGGTGATGGTTAATTCTGTATTCGAACTTCTGCATGTTCCAGACAGAGTTCCAGATAACAACAGTGTCTGGGAGAGTTCCACAGGCAGAAAAAACAATGGGGGCGGGGACGGGGGGAAACAATGGGACTTTCACGACGAGCATTCTGTACCTCATTTTTGGATGGATATAGAATAGTGAGGTGCAGCAGCAGCAGCAAACATTGCATCACAGTCTGCTGAAGAAGTCTGCATGACAATTCCCTTAGAGGGAATTCATGCCGATTCTGGGAGAATGAACTGCATAAATATACTAAACTCAGAAGTTCTTTATTGTACATAGGTTCTGTTGTAATGGCCCAGAAATTGATCTCGCTCTGTTCCCGCGGGGGTAAGCCTTCCCCGCGATGTCTCACCTCGCTTATGCTTTTTCTGATCCAGCTCGCACGAACTTGATGTTCCAGACATCAGCTGTGCTGGGCTTGCGTATCCCAGCGGCGCAGTTAATTCGTGCGAGCTGTGGGATCACGTGACTCAGTTAGAGCCAATGGCAGCACACCATCTTCCATTCATAAGTCTCACAGCATGGCTGAGAGACTTATGAATCTTACACCCCCCCAAAATAACAGCTAAACCTCAATTAAATTTAAAAAAAAACCCATCACATTAATAAAGTAAGTATAGTTAATTAAATTAACCATTTTAAATAAAAAATTAAATTTTTGAAAAAATTTAAAATCTTTTAAAAAGTTATAAAAATAAACTTACCTGTCTTTAAAGTCTATAAAAAAGATATACCTGTAAAAAAAAATTCAAAAAAATACTTAATTCACTACTTACCTTCTTAAAAGCGGGTCTTACTCCTCCTTTTTACATTTCCAAAATCTTCCCTACTTACCTGCGCGTCCAAAGCATGAAGTGCACAGCGTGCGCGCAGCCTGTAGCGCGCACGCGATGCACTCAGGCCCCGCCCCCTTTTCGGAAGAGCAATTGCCGGTTTTCAGCGCATGCGCAGGGCATGCAGAAAACCGGCAATTGGAGTGGGAATACGCGAGAGTATGCAGTGCGTACTCTCGCGTCCCGGGATCAATTTTCGGCCCATTATATTTGAGGGAGCCTTCGTGCAAGGGTAAGGCTTCCCCGCGATCTCTCACTGCGCGCTGGCTTTTTCAGTCCCAGCTCGCACGAACTTGATGTTCTAGACAGCATCTGTGCAGTGCTTCGGTATCCCACAGGCGCAGTTAATTCGTGCGAGCTGTGGGATCACGTGACTCAGTTAGAGCCAATGGCAGCACACCATCTTTCATTCATAGCTTTCAGAAAAGTGCTGTGAAAGCTATGAATCTATACCCCCCCAAAAGAACAGCTAAACCTCAATTAAATTTTTTTTAAAAACCATCACATTAATAAAATAAGTATAGTTAAATAAATTAACCATTTTAAACAAAAAATTAAATTTTTGAAAAAATTTAAAATCTTTTAAAAAGTTATAAAAATAAACTTACCTGTCTTTAAAGTCTCTAAAAAAAAATATACCTGTTAAAAAAAATTCAAAATAATACTTAATTAACTACTTACCTTGTTAAAAGAGGGTCTTACGCCTCCTTTCTTTATGTCTAAAATGTTCCATGCTTACCTGCGCGTTCAAAGCACTAAGTGCACTGCGTGCGCGCAGCCTGTAGCGTGCATGCGGTTCACCTAGGAACCGCCCCCTTTTGAATTCACCAAGTGCCGGTTTTCAGCGCATGCGCAGTGCATGCAGAAAACCGGCAATTGGAGACAGAATACGCGAGAGTACACAGTGCGTACTCTCGCGTAGCGGCACTAATTTTTGGGCCATTATTTATTGCTGCAATCTTTGCAAGAGGCATTACTAAGCAAACTGAAGACAGTTTGAGCAGCCATGAGATTAATGGAAAAGATTATTGATCAACAACAACTTGTAATTATATAGCGCCTTTAACGTAGCAAAACGTCCCAAGGTGCTGCACAGGAGTATTTTAAGACAAAAAATTTGACACCGAGCCACATGAGGATAAATTAGGGCAGGTGACCAAAAGCTTGGTCAAATAGGTAGGTTTTAAGGAGCGTCTTAAAGGAGGAAAGAGAGGTAGCGAGGCGGAGAGGTTTAGGCAGGAATTCCAGAGCTTAGGGCCTAGACAACAGAAGGCACGGCCACCAAAGGTTGAGCGATTATAATCAGGGATGCTCAAGAGGGCAGAATTAGAGGAGCGCAGATATCTCGGTGGGGGGAGGGGGGGTTGTGGAGCTGAAGGAAATTACAGAGATAGGAAGGGGCGAGGCCATGGAGGGATTTGAAAACAAGGATGAGAATTCTGAAATCGAGGTGCTGCTTAACCGGGAGCCAATGTAGGTCGGCGAGCACAGGGGAGATGGGCGAACGAGACTTGGTGCAAGTTAGGACACGGGCAGCCGAGTTTTGGATGACTTCAAGTTTACGTAGGGTGGAATGTGGGAGGCCAGCCAGGAGTGCGTTGGAATAATCAAGTCTAGAGGTAACAAAGGCATGGATGAGGGTTTCAGCAGCGGATGAGCTGAGGCAAGGGCGGAGACGGGCGATGTTACGGAGGTGGAAGTAGGTGGTTTTTGTTATGTTGCGGATATGTGGTCGGAAGCTCGTTTCAGGGTCAAATATGACACCAAGGTTGCAAACAGTGTGGTTTAGCCTCAGACAGATGTTAGTAAGAGCGATGCAATCAGTGGCTAGTGAACGGAGTTTGTGGCGGGGACCGAAAACAATGGCTTCGGCCTTTTTAGCTACAGTAAGAGTCAGAGCACCATTAAAGACTGCTTCGGACTTAGAGACACCTTAGGACAGATTCAAGTGGAATCTCAGGGCATGGCAGAGGTGTTCAATGATTACTTTGCATCAGTTACACTCCTGTGGACGATGTCCAACTACCAGATGTGGGTTGCACTGTAAACAAGAAAATTAAAAATATTACAATAAAAGAGGAAGATATCTTAAGATAGAATAAAGAACCATAAAGTAGATCGGGCTACAGGTCTGGGTGACATTCACCCAAGGGTGATTAAGGAGCTGGAACATGTGATTTGTAAACTCCTTGCCCTTATCTTTAATAGCTCGCTGGAGTCTATGATTGTTCTTCTGGATTGGAGAGATGCTGATGTGGTGCCAGCTTTCAAAAAGGGTGACAAGTCAGATCCAGGGAACTACAGGCCCATAAGCCTGACGCCAATCATAGGTAAGATGCATGAAGGGATCGTAAGAGATGCTCTCTATGATCACCTGGATAGAGAGGATATTATCAAAAACACTCAACAAAGCTTCTGGAAAAGGAGATCGTGTCCAACTAATATACTAGAATTTTTTGAGGAAGTTAATGGACAAGGACTTACATATAGATTGGACTAGCCTAATCAGTAAAAATAATGAGGAGGAGGAATTCCTTGAGTGTTTAAGGGATGGTTATCTGGATCAATATGTCGAGGAACCAACTCGGGAACAGGCTATATTGGACTGGGTACTGTGCAATGAGAAGGGACTAATTAGTAATCTTGTTGTACGGGGACCCTTGGGTCAGAGCGATCATAACACGATCGATTTCTCACTCGAAATGGAGAGCGAAGAAATTGACTCAGAGACTAAGGTCCTGAATTTAAACAAGGGGAATTATGATGCCATTAGACGGGAACTGAGTAGGTCTGATTGGACAACGTTCCTGGGAGGACTGGAGGTAGATAAACAATGGCAAGCATTTAAAGATAGAATGACAAAATTGCAAAAATTGTTTATACCAATCTGGCATAAAAGGAAATCTAAAAAGGTGACTCAACCGTGGATAACAGGGGAAATTAGAGACAGCATAAAATACAAAGATAGGGCGTATAAAATAGCCAAAAAAAGCGCCAGAGCGGAAGATTGGGAACAGTTTAAGATAGAGCAAAGGAGGACAAAGGGCTTAATCAAGAGGGGCAAAATAGCTTACGAAAGCAAGCTGGCGGAAAATATAAAAACTAACTCCAAAAGCTTTTATAAGTATATCAAGAGGAAAAGACTGGTGAAAACCAAAGTTGGCCCATTGCAGTCAGATACGGGGGAATATATAACGGGAAATAAGGAAATGGCAGACCAACTAAATGCATACTTTGGGTCAGTCTTTACGAAGGAAGACACAAAAAACCTCCCTGGGATATCGGGAAAAATAGGGACATTGGCAAAGGAGGAACTGACGCAAATCAATATCTCTAAGGATATGGTGTTAAGGAAGCTAAAGGGATTGAAGGCGGACAAATCCCCAGGGCCTGATAACATGCATCCTAGGGTACTGAAGGAGGTGGCCCTAGAGATAGCGGATGCACTAAGTATGATTTTTCAGAATTCATTAGACTCGGGAACAGTGCCCATGGATTGGAGGGTAGCTAACGTTACCCCACTATTCAAAAAGGGGGGTAGGGAAAAAGCAGGTAATTACAGACCTGTAAGCCTTACATCAGTTGTGGGCAAAATGCTGGAGTCCATCATTAAGGATGAAATAGCGGAGCACTTAGCAAATGGGGACAGGATAGGACAGAGTCAACATGGATTTACAAAGGGTAAATCGTGCTTGACTAATCTATTGGAATTTTTTGAGGGAGTAACTGGTAAAATAGATGGGGGAGAGCCAGTAGATGTGGTGTACCTGGACTTCCAAAAGGCCTTCGATAAGGTCCCACATAAAAGATTAGCAGGGAAAATTGAAGCTCATGGGATAAAGGGGAAAGTATTGACGTGGATAGAGAACTGGCTGTCAGATAGAAAACAGAGAGTTGGAATAAACGGCTCATTTTCTGAATGGCAGGCAGTAACAAGTGGGGTACCACAGGGATCTGTCCTGGGTCCCCAGCTGTTCACAATTTACATTAATGACCTGGATCAGGGAGTCGGATGCAGCATTTCCAAATTTGCAGACGACACTAAACTAGGAGGGGGGGTGGGCTCAGAGGAGGAGACCAGGAAGCTCCAGAGCGATTTGGACAGACTGGGTGATTGGGCGGATAAATGGCAGATGCACTATAATGTGGACAAGTGCGAAGTTATCCACCTTGGGTGCAGGAACGGGAGGGCAAATTATTATTTAAATGGCAATAAATTGGGAGAGGGGGAAGTACAGAGAGACCTGGGTGTTCTTGTACACCAGTCACTGAAGGCGAGCATGCAGGTGCAACAGGCGGTCAAGAAGGCAAACGGTATGCTGGCCTTCATAGCAAAAGGGTTGGAATACAGGAACAGGGATACCTTGCTGCAGCTGTACAGGGCACTGGTGAGACCACACCTCGAGTACTGTGTACAGTTTTGGTCGCCTCATCTGAGGAAAGATGTTCTTGCCATGGAGGGGGTGCAGCGGCGATTCACCAGGCTGATACCAGGAATGGCGGGATTGACCTATGAGGAGCGACTATGTAGTTTAGGGATGTACACACTGGAGTTTAGAAGATTGAGAGGGGACCTCATAGAAGTGTATAAAATTCTGACAGGTCTAGACAGACTAGATGCAGAAGGAATGTTTCCCTTGGCGGGTGAGAACAGAACTAGAGGACATAATTTAAGGATAAGGGCTAAACCATTTAGGACAGAAATGAGGGGGAATTTCTTCACTCAGAGGGTGGTGAACCTGTGGAACTCATTGCCACAGAGGGCAGTGTACGCCAGCTCATTAAATATATTTAAGAGGGAATTAGATATATTTCTACAGGCAAAAGGGGTTAAGGGTTACGGAGAGAAGGCGGGGACGGGATACTGAATTGGAGGATCAGCCATGATCTCATTAAATGGCGGAGCAGGCTCGAAGGGCCGGATGGCCTACTCCTGCTCCTATTTTCTATGTATCTATGTATCTATAAGGACACTGTCTACTTGGATTTCCAAAAATCTTTTGATAAGTACCCCACAATAGGTTACTCCACAAGACAGAATCTTGTGGTGTTGGTGGAGAGTTGTTACAATGGATTAGGAATTGGCTACAATCTCAATGACAGAAAGTTGTGGTTAATGGCTATGGATCTGCTTGGAGGCCGGTTACAAGTGGTATCCCGCAGGGATTGGTCTTAGGGTTGTTGCTTCTTACTATTTTCATAAATTACCTAGATGTAGGTATTGGACAAATGTTTGCAAGTTCACAGATGACACCAAAATTTGTGCGAGTGTCAGGATTGTGCAAGAGAAGGAACTTCTGCAAGTGGATCTAAATGTGCTGGGGGAATTGGCCAAACTCTGGCAAATGGTCTTCAACTTCGATAAATACAGTGTAATGCACATGGGCATACCAGTAGTTACTCGCTACATGGTACAAGTTAAAATCAGTTGAGAAAGGGATCTTGACATCATTATTCATAATTCAAAAAATTACCACACCCCCCCTAAATAAGAGGTTTGACAACAAACATTTTAGTGTAGATAATATTCACTACCTTACTTACTTGAATGGACAGGTCAGTCTCTACCAACACCTCTTATTGATCAAGTTACTAAGAAACATTTGAGGCTCTTCTCCAGAAAAGAGAAGATTGAGGGGGTGACCTAATAGAGGTCTTGAGCATTATGAAGGGTTTTGATAGAGTAGATGTAGAGAAGATGTTTCCACTTGTGGGGGAGACCAAAACTAGAGGCCATAAAAATAGGATAGTCACCAATAAGTCCAATAGAGAAATCAGGAGAAACTTCTTTACTCAAAGAGTGGTAAGAACATGGAACTCACGACCACAAGTAGTTGAGGCGAATAGCATAGATGCATTTAAGGGGAAGCTAAATAAGCACATGAGGAAGATAGGAATAGAAGGATATGCTGATAGGGTTAGATGAAGAGGGGTGGGAGAAGGCTTGTGTGGAGCATAAATGCCGGCGTAGGCCAGTTGGGCTGAATAGTCTGTTTCTGTGCTGTAGATTCTATGTAATTCTAAGTAAAGGAAGGGTAGGTTCCAGCCTTTCCATTCTCTTCCGGGTAAGCCAGAAAAGACTACCAAATGTAACTTTCCAGTGAACAGCTGCATGTTAAGGTTCAGTTTCAAACTTCTGTCTTCTTTGCCAACTCCAACTCTCTGGCATTGCAGCTGATAAGCTGCCAAAAGGACTTTATTAAAAAATCATACTTAAAATTAATCTAAAAATGGACTTAAAACAATGCTATTTATTGAGCAATTATTTCTTTTTTTAAGAAGGTGAATTTAGGAGGAATTTCTTTACACAGATAGTGGTGAGAATGCATAACTTGCTGCTACATGGAATGGTTGAAGCAGATAAAATTCACACATATAGAATCATAGAATGGTTACAGCACAGAAGGCAGCTATTCGGCCCATACCGGCTCTCTGCAAGAGCACTTCAGCTAGTCCCACTCTCCCACCCTTTCCCCGTAGCCTGCAATTTTTTTTCCTTCAGGTACTTATCCAACTCTTTTGAAAGCCGTGATTGAGTCTGCCTCCACCACCCTTTCAGGCAGTGCATTCCAGATCCTAACCACTCGCTGAGTAAAAAAGTTTTTCCTCATGTCGCCTTTGGTTCTTCTGCCAATCACTTTAAATCTGTGTCCTCTGATTCTCGACCCTTCTGCCAATGGGAACAGTTTCTCTCTATCTGCTCTGTCCAGACCCTCATGATTTTGAACACCTCTATCAAATCTCCTCTCAATCTTCTCTGCTCCAAGGAGAACAATCCCAGCTTCTCCAATCTATCCACGTAACTGAAGGAATAAAACACCTAGGGGGTGATTTTGCCAATGGGGACGTGATGGAGGCGGGACTGCTGCTTATCGGGTTTTAGTCCTGCCACCATCAACGTCCGGCCAACCCACGTTATTTTCCCTTGATTGACCTCGTTAAGCCCACCCAGCGGGTTTAGTAGGCCAATTAAGGGAAAGCCGGTTACTGGTGATGTCAGCGAGTGACGTTTTATCTGTCAAGAGCTTTTGACAGATGAATTGTCATCGTTTGACAGCTCTGTGAAGCTGTCAAACACTGACAATCTGTCTTCTAAGTTGAGACCTGGGACAAAGGCTTACTTAGAGATCTATCCTGAGCAGAAAGCTGATGCATTTGAGAATGCAGCAACCATTCTGTTTTCTCTGCCAGTGAGATGAGGGACTCCCGAGAGCTGAAGGGTTGAAGCCTGGAGGAAGAAGCAAAGGTAAGTAAAGCTTTTAAAACACTTAAGACTCATCTCACACACTTACCTCTGCACACATGCACCCATCACTCACCTGCACACCGGACATCTTGGCCCCTCCGACCCCCGCCTCGCCGACCCTGGCGAGGTTCGGAGCCGTCGGGAAGCCCACACTTTAGGTGGCAAAACAGGGATTATCCCAAAAACTGCATGTTAACTACCTGTTAAAAGGCAGTTAATTTGCACTAATCCCCTTCCCGCCTCGAGGAGGCGGCTCCTAGCGTGGGTCGGGTATCCGCCTCCTGGGAAGATGGCACGGAGGCGGGATGGGTACCCGCCCCCAGATTCTGCCATTTTCCCGGCAGTCCTGCCTCCATACCCGCCTCCCCAGGGCTGGCAAAATCGCCCCCTTTGGGTAGGTGGGATGAGGCTCATGTGGAATATAAATACTGGTGTTGACCAGTTGGGCCCAATGGTCTCTTTTGTGCCGTAGATTCTATGTAATTCTATGATACAATACAAAAAAAGAGAGGGAGCCTCACACATAAGAAATTGGCTAAGTGACAGGAAACAGAGAGTCGTGGTGAACGGTTGTTTTTCGGACTGGAGGAAGGTATACAGTGTTGTTCCCCAGGGGTCGGTTCTAGGACCACTGCTTTTCTTGATATATATTAATGACTTGGATGTGGGTATACAGGGCACAATTTCAAAATTTGCAGATGACACAAAACTTGGAAGTATATGAGGAGGATAGTGATAGACTTCAAGAGGACACAGACAGGCTGGTGGAATGGGCGGACACATGGCAGATGCAATTTAACGCAGAAAAGTGCGAAGTGATACGTTTTGGTAGAAAGACACATTTAAGGGGAAGCTTGAGGGAGAAAGGAATAAAACGCTATGGGTGGGTGGGATGAGGCTCATGTGGAGTATAAATACTGGCATAGACCAGTTGGGTCCAATGGTCTCTTTTGTGCTGTAGATTCTATGTAATTCTATGATACAATAGAAAAAAAGAGGGAGCCCCACACAAGAATAATTGCATCAGATAGAGAGGCGAAAGCAGGGGTGTCAAACTCATTTTATATGGTGGGCCTGATCCAACATCCTGGCACGGGCTACATTCAGCAAGAGTTATTGAAATAGAAATAGACAGATAAGCCATATTGGTACTTACTTACATTTAGATTTTATTTATTGACCTAAGTACTTCATTGCCTGTAAAGCACTGTGGGATGTCCTGAAGTCATGAAAGGTGCTATATATAAAATGCAAGTTATATTTAATGCCGCCCAACTACCAGTGACCGTGCCCTACCTGTGAATGAGTATTCATGCATGCACCCAATATAAAACGGCACCGGGAAACCAATCACAGCTTTCAACGGCTGATCAAACCTTTTGGACAGAATTTTGCACAGAACTGAAGTCTGGGAAAATAATGAAGAAAAAGTTGATAAAATGAAGTATAACTGGTCCTTGGAATCTCAAGCTAGCTGCTGGGGCCAACAATCAGTTGCTTCTCACAATGAGCAGGATTAGTAAAGTCCTCCTTTGCGGATAGCCCACTCCTAAAAGGAGTGTACTGAAAGTCAGCCTCCGTGGTTTATTTCAAAGTTACCTGCCTTATTCTCCGTGGTTTATTTCAAAGTTACCTGCCTTATTCATTTAATGGCGAGATTAAGAAAGGTTTTACAAATTATTATAAACACAATGGGCCAAAAATTCATCCCGCGACGCGAGAGTACGCACTGCGTACTCTCGCGTATTCCCACTCCAATTGCCGGTTTTCTGCATGCCCTGCGCATGCGCTGAAAACCGGCAATTGCTCTTTTGAAAAGGGGGCGGTTCCTCGGTGCATCGCGTGCGCGCTACAGGCTGCGCGCACGCTGTGCACTTCATGCTTTGGACGCGCAGGTAAGTACGGAAGATTTTAGAAATGGAAAAAGGAGGAGTAAGACCCACTTTTAACAAGGTAAGTAGTGAATTAAGTATTTTTTTGAATTTTTTTTTTTAACAGGTATATCTTTTTTAGAGACTTTAAAGACAGGTAAGTTTATTTTTATAACTTTTTAAAAGATTTTAAATTTTTTCAAAAATTTAATTTTTTATTTAAAATGGTTAATTTATTTAACTATACTTATTTTATTAATGTGATGGGTTTTTTTTAAAATTTAATTGAGGTTTAGCTGTTATTTTGGGGGGGTGTAAGATTCATAGATTTCACAGCACGTATGTGAAACTTATGAATGGAAGATGGTGTGCTGCCATTGGCTCTAACTGAGTCACGTGATCCCACAGCTCGCACGAATTCACTACGCCGGTGGGATACGCAAGCACTGCCCAGCTGATGTCTGGAACATCAAGTTCGTGCGAGCTGGATCTGAAAAAGCACAAGCGGAGTGAGAGATCGCGGGGAAGCCTTACCCCCGCGGGAACAGAGCGAGATCAATTTCTGGGCCATTATAAACATATTATAAGCAAATTATAAACACAAAGCTGCAAAGCCAGTAAATTAGTTATATTTATAAGCTGTATTTCCCCCCAAAATGCTGAAGAACTTTTCAAATCTTTTAAATCTTACAAATCTTTAAAAGAAAATCTAAGACAGTCACCTAGCTGCCAATCAGCCTATGCAGCAACAGGAAGAAGAAGCCTGACTATCAGTTACAGGTGAAAACAGAGAAATTGAGAATCTGCATGCCAATTTAAAAGGCTTTCAATGCTGAGCGAGAAAGAAAGTTGAGCCAGTCGGCATCTCCACCCAAATTCAAATTCAAGCAGCAGATAAGGACAGCCAGCAGGTTTGAAGTCTGTAGGCCAGATGAGAGTGCAGGTCGGACACGGCCCATATGCTTGACAACCCTGGGCTAGACGCAAGAAGGCTGCCTACCACATGCCATGTCATTTTTTGTATCTTTTAGGAGCGTGTGTAAGTTTTGTTTTGTTCTCGGGATATGGGTGACGTTAGCAAGACTGCATTTTTTGCCCATTCCTAGATGCCCTGAGAAGGCGGCGGTGAACCTGTGCTGATGGTGCTCCCAAGATGGTGTTAGGTAGAGAATTCCAGAATATTGACCCAGCGACGGTGAAGGAACAGCGATACATGTCCAAGTCAGAATGGTGTGCGACTTGGAGGGGAGTTTGGAGGTGATGATGCTGCCCATCCTTGGGGATGGAGGTTGCAGTGGAAAGAGGAAGGTGATAAAAGTCCTTCCCCAGATATGGAAACAATATTCAACTCTTAGATAGACTGGTTTCATAGAATTTTACAGCACAGAAACAGGCCATTCGGCCAAACAGGTCAACGTGGTGTTTATGCTCCACACGAGCCTCCTCACACCTTGCCTGGTTTTATAGAGTGTGTTAAATGTTGTCAAAGGGAAAAACAGTTTTTGTCATGAAAGGGGAAATAGTTATTGTGCTTCAATTAAGCTCAGTGCCAAAAATATTGGTAGAGTGAATCCCTCGTGTGTCTTTTATTTCTCTCACGTTAGTGAGAGACACTCATAGGCCAAGACTACTACACATCACACAAATATTATTATAAGCATTGTTACATGCTCAGTACCAATGAACGGGGTAAGTTGCAGATACTCATGGGATTTCTCAGCTACAGTACTTGGAGTAATTGCCCTAATCCTGTGTGGTTAAAAACAGATGGAAAGCCGACGCCCAATTGTGATCGAGCCTGCATAACTAAAACTCATTTATAAGTAAAGAAGGCAGATCATTCATCAAACTGACAGTGTCTATGATCTCCAAGCAGATATGCCAGGCATCTTTTAAAACATCATGAAAAATATACAATGATACACAATAATGTTGTACATTGTTGCTGAAACATCTGCAATCCTGTTTTAACTGTATAACTGTAATGTTTTAAAGAGTGATCAACTTTAGCAACACTTAAAAAATTACACAAATAATAAGCAGTTATAAAGAAATAACTTTTAACAGCCTTCTATTTATTTTCGTTGATTCCATTCATTTTATATTTTTTTGATTGCTGGTTTGTTTTTTTTGTTTAATCATTGACTGCTTATGACAACATTATAGGAAACTGGATTTGGTTTAGTGGAGTCAGCGTGCCTGACAGGGTGAATTAACATGCATAGTTAAAGCTGAACAACAAAGGTTAATAGCTCTCTTTCAAATGTTAATTCAAATCCCTCACATCATTGACATTATTGACATTCCCCATAGCAGAAGTTTCACCAAACCCACAGCAGAAGTTTCACCAAACCATTAAAAAGGAAAGCCAGAAAGGAAAATATATTTTAGAGAGCTACAATGGATAGCACAGCCTGAAGTAACAGGCCAAGAAATACATAACATACATATACACTTTAAAAAAATTATAAATAATGAATCGGTTCATTAATCTATGGTTGTTTTGCACAAGTTCTATCATTCTGTTTTTCTGGACAATGTTAGTTTTGCAGTTGGCAGAGTCTTGGCTCTACTTTGGTATTTTAGAAACTCAATTCATAACCACAAAGCTGTAGATTACAGGAGTGCACCAAAGAGTGAAAGAAAAAAAAAGATGTATGCCGCAAATACACATTAAACTCCCTCCAAGAGAAAGTAAATTCTTAACAAGTAAATTTCTGTGTCATTTTGGATAAATAGAAGGGTCTTTTGAAGTATTTCAGTGGTGGACACCCTTAGAAAAAGGGTGTATTCAAAGTAAACCCACAAAAGGAGATCAAACTCTGACTTTGTGTGACGATCACCTGCTCCAGAAATGAGTACTTTGAACACTTAATAAAGGCCAAAAGGCCAACTTTAGATAATGGATTGGCTCAATTATAAGTGTCCACTGTCTTAACTACTGATGTAAGAGAAGATTCACTCCCTTTGTATTTATAAATAAAGAATCTCACAATATGGGATGATATTGACCACTTCAACATAATTCTTTGAAGCACTTAAGCCAACATAATAGATATGTGAAATAACAACAGAAAAGGCTGGAAAAACTCAGCAGGCCAGGCAGCATCCGTGGAGAGAGAAAGAGAGTTAACGTTTCAGGTCGAAGACCTTTCGTCAGAACTGGAAAAAAGCAGGAAATGAAATAGATTTAAAGCAAGCATAAAGCTGGGAAAAGGGGGAGGGGATGAAAGAACAAAAGGAGAGATTAGGAGACCTTGAGAGACATTAAGAAATAATCAAGGCAAGAGGAGGTGTTGATGTAACAGGTTGACCACTTCAACATAATTCTTTGAAACACTACCGAACATCAAGCCACCATTTCCAAGACCGTCACTGACCTCATCTCCTCTGGAGACCTTCCCCCCATGGCCGCCAACCTCATAGTTCCCCAACCCCGTACAGCCCGCTTCTACCTCCTTCCCAAGATCCACAAACAGGACTGCCCCGGTTGACCCATCGTTTCAGCCTGTTCTTGTCCCACGGAACTTATCTCTTCCTATCTCAACTCTATTTTTTCTCCCCTTGTCCAGTCTCTTCCCACCTACATCAGTGACTCTTCCGATGCCCTCCGCCACTTTAACAGTTTCCCGGCCCCAACCGCCTCCTTTTCACTATGGACGTACAATCCCTCTACACCTCCATTCCCCACCAGGATGGCCTGAGGGCGCTCCGCTTCTTCCTTGAACAGAGGCCCAACCAGTCCCCATCCACCACCACCCTCCTCCGCCTGGCTGAACTTGTTCTCACATTGAACAACTTCTCCTTTGACTCCACTCATTTCCTCCAAATCAAAGGTGTTGCTATGGGTACCCGCATGGGTCCTAGCTATGCCTGCCTTTTCGTGGGATATGTGGAACACTCTTTGTTCCAGTCCTACTCGGGTCCCCTCCCTCACCTCTTTTTCCGGTACATTGATGACTGTATCGGTGCCGTCTCCTGCTCTCGCCCTGAACTAGAACATTTCATTCACTATGCTTCCAATTTTCACCCTTCCCTCACCTTCACATGGCCCATCTCCGACTCTTCCCTTCCCTTCCTCGACTTCTCCGTCTCCATCTCTGGGGATAGGTTATTGACTAACATTCACTACAAGCCCACTGACTCCCACAGCTACCTGGACTACACTTTCTCCCACCCCTCCTCCTGTAAGGACTCTATTCCATTCTCCCAGTTTCTCCGTCTCCGCCGCATCTGCTCTGACGATGCCACCTTCCATACCAGTGCTTCCGACATGTCTTCCTTTTTCCTCAACCGAGGATTCCCCTCTACTGTGATCGACACGGCCCTCGACCGTGTCCGTTCTATCTCCCGCACTTCTGCCCTCACCCTTGCCCCTCCCTCCCGGAACCACGAGTTCCCCTTGTCCTCACCTTTCACCCCACCAGCCTCCACATTCAATGGATCATCCTCCGCCATTTCCGCCACCTCCAGCGTGATCCCACCACCAAACGCATCTTCTCCTCACCTCCCCTTTCAGCATTCCGCAGGGACCGCTCCCTCCGCGACACCCTAGTCCACTCCTTTACCACCCCCAGCACCCCTTGCCCTTCGCCCGGCACCTTCCCGTGCAAGTGCAGGAGATGCAACACATGCCCTTATACCTCCCCTCTTCCCACTGTCCAGGGCCCCAAACACCCCTTCCAGGTGAAACAGCGATTTACTTGTACTTCCTGCAATTTAGTATACTGTATTCGCTGCTCACGATGTGGTCTCCTCTACATTGGGGAGACCAAACGCAGATTGGGTGACCGCTTTGCGGAACACCTCCGTTCAGTCCGTAAGGGGGACCCCGAGCTCCCGGTGGCCTGTCACTTTAATTCTCCGCTCCACTCCCACTCTGACCTCACCGTCCTCGGCCTATTACACTGTTCCACGGAAGCTCAGCATAAGCTCGAGGAACAGCACCTCATCTTTCATTTAGGCACCCTACAGCCTTCTAGACTCAACATCGAGTTCAACAATTTTAGATCATAACCTCGGCCCCTATCACATTTATATTTTATTTTTTCATCCACCCTTTTGTTTGGCCCCCCCTTTTTTTCCCTCCCAGAAGCTGGCAGTTGTCCTTCATTCTGCCAGTGTATTTCACACTTCATTTAGCCTCAACCTGTTACATCAACACCTCCTCTTGCCTTGATTATCTCTTAATGTCGCTCAAGGTCTCCTAA
This sequence comes from Squalus acanthias, assembly GCA_030390025.1. Lineage (NCBI taxonomy): Eukaryota > Metazoa > Chordata > Chondrichthyes > Squaliformes > Squalidae > Squalus > Squalus acanthias. The sequence goes on along the minus strand of CM059435.1, from coordinate 80,819,869 downwards.
TCTCTCCTTTTGTTCTTTCATCCCCTCCCCCTTTTCCCAGCTTTATGCTTGCTTTAAATCTATTTCATTTCCTGCGTTTTTCCAGTTCTGACGCAAGGTCTTCGACCTGAAACATGAACTCTTGTTTCTCTCTCCACGGATGCTGCCTGGCCTGCTGAGTTTCTCCAGCGTTTTCTGTTGTTATTTCGGATTTCCAGCATCCGCAGTATTTTGCTATCATAATAGATATGTGCTTTTCTCAATCATGTTGCCTAACTGAGGGGCTGAATTAAAATCTCTAATTGCTCCTTTGACAGTTAATCTGAGTCCAACAGCCTCTCAAGACCAGGAGATTGTAGTGATAAGTGTAAGTTAAAAAGACCATAACCTAAGAGCTTTCACTTGGATAATAGTACACACCCAGCATATATTTTTCAATGTGAAGTACTTCCAGAGAAAAGTGTACCTGTACATTTTCCATTTCCATTGGTGAGTTGAAATTAATTTCAAAGAGAGAAAACCTCAACTAGAACCAGTAGGATTAAATTAGTATTAATGATGGTATAAAAATTATGGTCTTCTCTGATTATAGCACTTCCTCTCATTATACTGCCTCCTTCAGTTAACGCCAAAAAAGTAGAGTACTTGGTCTTCTTTATTCTATTAATGTAGCATAAAGATGATCATCAGTGTGTTGCAGGGTAATTCAACTGAGCAGCTCTGGTGACCTCATTAACCACAAGAGAGAAACAGTGATTGTGAAAGACTGAATCACTGCCTTAAATGCACTTCTTGCCTTAGTGTTCTTTACACAACGCAATCTATGACATGCACACATCAAAACACTCCAACAGGATATCCATCACACACTCATCATTGCACTAACACAACACTCATAGCCATACAACACCCGTATCTCCAACATACCCTATATGACGCAAATACTCACTGACTCTATCCTATACTAGACTAACACAATCACACAGTACTATACGTGGTTTTACACCCGTATCTGTCAACCTCTTTTCACAAAGTAGGAAGAACAAACCAGTCTTGCAAATTATCACACAGAGCATGTGCACTACATGAAACTGGTTGCTGTGTGCCATTTTGTTACAAAGGATGTTCCAGGTTTAGTGGGATTGATTTTGAAGAGAAATGCATTGTTCATACATTGAAAAATACTTTGTTTCTTCATGGCATTTATTCCCCATGAAAAATATATTTTTTTAATCAAGACTTGAACTGGAAATGCTAACTCCAACCACATGTATAAACCCATGCTTGAGAGCTATGGGAGGAAAATAGAAGATTGCAACAGGCTAAATGTATGAGATCAAGAAGATTTTGAAGACATAACAGCCAAGGTGATGGAGGAGAGGTGAGGTACTTCGGTGTAAATTTAGTTGCCTTGAAAATCACTGCAGAGTGGGATGAACTAAGGAACAAAGTGACATTCCAAACTAAAGACCAAGACTGAGCTCAGAACAACAAATGCAATTTTGCTCAATTGAGGCAGAGAAGTAGAAACCCGGATAAAGAACAATGAATGAGTTTCTTCATGCACTATGCTTTGCTGAACAATCTTCATATCTTACTGAAGGGCCCATTGGTGACTTACATCCTCCTACAAAAACATTTTCTAATACAGTTAATGTAAAGAAAGAACTTGCATTTATTTAGTGCCTTTCATGACCTCTGGACATCCCAAAGGGTTTCACAGCTAATGAAGCACTTTTAAAGTGTTATGTAGGCAAATGCAGCACCCAATTGCACACAGCAAGGTCCTGCAATGAGATAATCCATTTTTGGTGGTGTTGGTTGGGGGATAAATGTTGGTTAGAACTCCCCGTCTCTTCTTCGATAGTGCCATGAGATATTTTACATTCACCTGAGAATGTAGACGGGGCCTTGGTTTAAAGACTTATCTGAAAGAAGATACTTCCTGCAGTGCAGCACTCCCTTCATACTGCACTAAAGTGTCAGGCTAGATTATGTGTCCAAGTCTCTGGAGTGGGGCTTGAAACCACGATCTTCTGACTCGGATGCAAGGGGGTGCTATCACGAAGACAAGGCTGACACAATTAATGTATTATGCAAGTACCTGGGTGGCAATAACAGTGTATTGGTTATAAAGATAGAGTGCACTGAAGGCAACATTGTGATAAGCATTATATTGAATGGCCTAGATGTTCTGATCATAACACCAATGATATTTTATTCATTGTAGTGCAATACCATTGGCATTATGATTGGAATACCTAGATCAATAAATCTTGATGCTATGGACTGTCCAAATCTTGGGATTATTTTTTTCCTTGTGTGATGTTAATGGCCCGGAATTTACGGTTAGCATTGAAGCGACGGCGATCGCCGCTGACCTCGGAGGAAGCAGCCCACTAAGATCTTGCGATCTCGGTGGCAAAAACTTTAGCTTTCTTGACGTTACATTGATTGTAGCGCTGTCTATAGGGGATCTCCAGAATACAGCAGCAGTGATGTCATCAAGCTGGCTAAGCAGCCAATCATATTGAAGAATTCTCACAGACAGCAAACCAGAAAATAAAATGCAGCTTTTATCATTCATTTAAAAAAAAATGTTTTACAGAGAGCAAAATAAAGATTGGGACATACATATGGGGGTTAAGGTAGAAGCTGAAATATAAACAAACTTTAAAAAATAAAAAAATATTTATTATTTTAAAAATCTAGTAATTTTTTTTATCATAATGGAGAAATTTGACAGGAGCAGGGAATGACTGACCGCAACTTCAGGATTTCCACGGTTATCTGCGCATGCGCTAAATCCTGAAGTTACGGTCAGTTTCAGAGGGATAATGATGGCGAACGTTGACAGTTTCATTACCATTGCAAAATCCGGGTCAATGTTACTGTCATCTGTCAACAGTGAGTTAGAGGGTACTTAATTTGCCAACTTAACGACACCGTATGAACTGGCGTAGGAGCAAATAGCTGACCAGGATTTTCAGCTTCAGAGCTCCTGGTACAAGCCAAAAGTGCATATTGGGAAAACTGTGCACCCTAAGCCCATAATGTTCTGAGCAGAAAAAGTTATGGTCAGAAAATCAAGGGCTGAGGGTTCAGAATTTACCAATACGAGGTTCCAGTAGGCACTAGAAGTACCAAAGCAAGAAATCCCTGCCTCAGTATTCATAGGATTACATTACATAGGATATACAGCACAGAAACAGGCCATTTGGCCCAACCAGTCCATGCCGCCGTTTATGCTCCACTCAAGCCTCCTCCCGTCTTTCCCCATCTAATTCTATCAGCATAACCCTCTATTTCCTTCTCCCTCATATGCTTATCTAGCCTCCCCTTAAATGCATCTATACTATTTGCTTCAACAACACCCTGTGGTAGCGAGTTCCACATTCTCACTACTTTCTGGGTATAGAAGTTTCTTCTGAATTCCCTATTTGATTTCTTGGTGACTATCTTATATTGAGGGCCTCTAGTTTTGCTCTCCCCCACAAGTGGTAACACTCTCTCTGTGTCTACTGTATCAAAACCTTTCAAAATTTTAAAGACCTGTATTAGATCACCCCTCAGCCTTCTTTTTCAAGAGGAGAGAGACCCGGCCTGTTCATCCTGTATACCTCGCATTTCTGGTATCATCCTTGTAAATCTTCTTTGCACCCTCTCCAGTGGATTCAAATTCAAAATCCAAGTAAGTCAAAATGGATTCAATTTCAAAGTGACAAAATATTCATGAGAAATAACATTTAATGCCAAGCTCACTCTCCTTTGAGTCACATATTCTGCTGGTCTCAATGTTACGACAATTGCTGCAAATTCCACAGAAGGAATGAATAATGCCACTCTCCTTTGGTGCACCTCCTCCAGCACAACCTCCAAATCAAAGGGAATAGTGTTGCACACATTTCTCCATTGTGAACAATAAGTGCACTTTTCTGCTACCACCACAACTTCTCCTGTTATGGCGAGCTGCAGCCCGTTAAAAGCTGTTGTCTGGGCATTTTTGCATCCCCCACCAGCCAAATATGATACAGGCCAAGCTTTGTCTGTGCCAGTAGCCTATTCAAATTAAGGCAAGCAACTGCCATCGCAGAAATCAGCGTAGTTCTATTCCCTGTGCTATTGGCATGCACAGCCCCAGCTTTGCAAAGATTGCAAAATTGGACCTTATATTTCTACTTTATCAATGGTGAAACTTTTTTCGTTATAAACACAATTCTATTTTTTATAGAACCGATAATTTTTAAAAATACCCCGTCACATATACGCGCAAGGTATGGGCAATTCACAACTTTTGTTCCTATGATGTACATAAAACCCCGATGTAATTTCGAGGAACTGGGCAGAGCATGCATTGTGCGCGCTCTGTCCAGTTGTATCAGATGATGAAGCAGAAAAGGACCCTAAAGCTGCTGGAGGGCGCGGTGCTCCAAGGAGGGGAAGATGCCAGAGGAGTAGATGACAGGTCAAGTTGGGGTCTGAGGTGAGAGTAATGCCACCACCGCTTGGATACTCTTGTTAAGAGGGAAAGAATCACCCTGTGTACGCCAAGATTCAATAAGGACCAAGATAGCAATGCTGAGGATATCTAAAATGAGGTCACAGATGACAATTTGGAGAAAGGTTCAATCTAATCATCTGTGTGTAGTGACAGCTTGAATAAGCACAATTTCTCCTGGTTTCAGTTTATGTTTATGTAGTCCGAACACTTTCAGAAAGATGCAATCAAAGTCAATCTATGGAAACTTAAATCTGGTTCGAGAACTAACTGCAGCTTCAAGACAAATCAGCTGTATCTTTGCAGAAATTCTCAATTCTATTCTTACCAAAGAAAACAGTCTCAGAATTGCATAACTGTTGAATCTGAACTTTTAAGTTCTCACATGGTTTTGGTTTGATCAGGATCACTGGCAATTCAAAAATCTCTCCACTATCAACTTTTAACCCTTAACCCTGCTGAATAAACAAGGCTTCCACAATGTTAGTAAAAACATGTGACTGGAACTTTATATGGCTTTATATCAACAACTGTAAAGCTGTGTCAATTGGAGCTTCAAAGCACAGAGCTATGGAGTGGTGGGACCTAGGTTTGTCTCCATGACGTCTCCTGCATTTAGTTCCTGATATCAGCCATATCATCATTTCAGACACACCAAGCAACAGATAACTTCCCCCGAGTCAGGAAGAAATTAAAAAAATATGGAAGTGTCAGTCACTCGAGGGCGTTCTTTAGTATCCCTTAGAGGCTTAATCAAGAGCTGCATTCAGAGAGGTCTCAAAGAGGTCACTTACCTATCCTCTTACCCAGCAATGTAGTGTAGAGAGGAAATGAGAATAAAATTCCCTTTTGAATGGGTGGAAGGGAGAAAGTCACTAAGAAATGTCTACAGCATAAAGCCAGTACCAAGATTATGTAGTGAGTTAATCTTTAGCATATTGTACCAAACTAAGTTTGAAATACCAGCCTCTACTTTTATCTTTTCATAAGAAAAAAATCTAAAAAATGTTTTTGTCCAGGAGAGAAAGAATGGAAGAGTGAAGTCTGCCGTTTTAGTTTCATCATTTTTGACAAATTTGAATGCTGTCTTCAATCAGGAGTCTGAAACTAAGCAATAGCGAATCGCTTACCTCAGTGGATTGAATGATCTGCCAGGTCCTTTGTCACCAGTTCTACTCAAGTTCCCAGCCTATGGTTTTGCAGCTGAACCTTAAGAATGCTTTGAGGAAGACTCAAAGGAAGGCACAAGAGGTGGCTGAGCTGACCAATAAAATGTGAGCGTGGTTATTTGAGCTGAAATGCATGTTTGGCCAGAAATGTGTATAAGATTAGCAGTATCAATATGCAGCCTGAAGCACTGCAAATTCACACACATACTGAAATAATGCCTATGATTCTTCTCCAAACAAACAACAGCACAAAGTTAGGTAAGCTTAAGGAAGCCCAAGTCTGGCTCTCCACCTCTCGTTTGGCATAGCGAACTCCACAGCGGATTGCAAAGAATATCACCCTGAACACTAAGGCATTCCCTTTAGGAATACTCCTTTACTTGGCTGTCTTAGAAAATGAAGTAGAAACAGCCGGAAATATAAAAGGACTGGTCATTAGACTGATGTTTACCAAAGTCCAACACAATAAAAGCAGAAAGTCAAGGGGCGAGAAATTCATATACTTACCAGCACCTGTTAGCGCCAGCGATTCTCGAAAAAATGGCAGCTGCCGCTCTTGCGCCACCTGCAGGCGGTCCCGCGGCAGCCGCCATATTCGTGGGCCCCTATGCGCTGCCGATAACCGGCAGTGTCCTGTAAAAAAAAATGGTGGCATGGTGACTTGGTCACCTACGCGAACTTCGACCCTAACGCTCAATTCAGCGCTGGGTCCTAAGCACGCCAGGTTATCCTTGAAGTTCATGTCTCAGGTTGACATGCTGCCTGACCAACTGAGTATTTGCAGCATCTTATGCTGTCATTTCACATTTACAGCATCCGCTTGCAGAGGGAAGAGGAAGACGCAGAAGAGGAGGAAGCCGAAGAGGAGGAATCAGAGGGAAGGATTCATCCCAGACAGCCCCTTTGTGGCTGGGATATCCAGGATGGAATCATCCGCCTGCGGTCCCACTGGCTGGGCAGGCTACGTCTTCTTGTTGATCCACTGGCTGGGCAGGCTTTGTTTCTTGGGTGTATGAAATGAGAAGACACAAGGGTGGAGTTGTGCTGGCGGGAGGGTGGGTAAGCAAGAGGTGCATGCCAGAAGGGGAATAACGTACGAGGACACCCGCATCTTGTATCCTTTCAGCCCCTCCGCTGGCCAAGGGCTCAGCCATGCCCCTGCCAAGAATGGCCTGCACCGTCTCTTCCAAGGGGGTGAGGTGAAGCTCGGAATGGTAAATGTGCCTCGTCATTGGTGCAGTTGTTGGCAGGTGAGTGATTAGGGGTCCTGCAATGAGCAGTGTGAGGCTAGTGATGCAGTTGATAGGAGACGGCTTTTGAAGATGCATTCACTGACCTTGACCAGTGGTCTGAGGTCATGAAGCTTCTTTGGGCACTGGGGTCAGGTAGTGGGGGGCGACACTGCTGGCAGTGATGGCCTTGGTAAAGTACTTCCACATTGTTCTTTCTGGAGGGCCTCCTGGCCCCTGTGGGTAGAGGGTCAGTTGCAGTGTTGACCCCCTGCACAAAGCTGGAGTGCTGCATGCGAGACCCTTGGTGCCCCTTCCCTTGCTTGCTGAGCCATTTGTGTTAGTGCTAAGGCAGTTTTCCCGTTTGTTCAGTTTAGGAAGGTAATTCAGCTTTCAGAGCTGAATAATCACATTTGGAACTTCATTTAAATATTGAATATTTGTAAAAAGACAGAAAGGGCTGAAAAATGTATTGAATCAGTGCATTTTATTTTGTCTTGCTTCAATATGCATAGCCCCTTTAAATTTCAAACCTCCTCACCGCCCACAATGCATTGTGAGGTTCACAGCCTCGCACACAGACGCTCGGGGAAGCAGCAACTCTGCACCAGGACTACAAATTGGTCCCGGATCCCTCATTCAATGCCATCAGGATGGCGTTGCACCTAAGGTTAGCGCTGCGCCACCTACCTCCATGCCCCCCACACCAATTTAGGTCAGTTAGCGCTGCGGATATTTTGGGCGGCCGTTAACAGCAGTTGGCGGTGACTCCGACTGCTTTGCTGGCGATCACCAACTTTCCCCCCCCAACCCCCCAAGGACTTTAAATCCTGGAGCAGCAGTATGTTTTCCATCCAACCCGCCCAACACGTTTAAATTAGCTTACCTCATTAAAATTAACTGTGGTCCAGCAAAAAACACGTGGGGTAGACGGAAGTCCTGCCGCGCCAACTTCCGAGTTATGGGCGAGTAAGAAACCCTGCCCAGGTTAAGTCAACCTGTGGGTTTTATAGTTGCCTTTTTACTAAAAATGCCTCATTACATAATTCTAGTTTGTGTTTTTGTTCATAAATATATTAGTCGACCTCCCATGCCGTCGCACACAGGAAGTCAAGAAAAAGTGTAGTCTTCAGGGGATGGGGTTTCAGGATGTATGATTATTGGACCAAGAGTCAACCACGTTGTTGTGGGACTGGAGCTTCCTTCCCTATAGGACACATTAATGAACAGTCAGGTTTTCATTAACAATCCAACAGTTTCATTGTCACTTTTATTGATGATAGATTTTTATTTCCAGATTTTTTAAACTGAATTCAAATTCTCAAACTGCCATGTTTGTGTTGGATGCATTCCAAAACCCCCCATCTAAGGACTGCGATCATCTGCAAATATGTTGCTCCTAATGGGCCGTATTTTGCGACCCCTACGGGTGCGTACAAGGTGCACACGTGCCCGTAGGAGGCCGCGCAAGTTCCAGGTTTAGGCATGCGAAGCGCATGCGCTAAAACCCGGAACTTGTGATCTGTAAAGAATCCTCTTGACAGATCCTCCGCATCCCCGGGAGAAGGGCCTCTGCGGGTGGAGAGTTGCGCTATTTGCCCAACTTCCGCCCGCTGAATGCGTACGGCCTGCTTTTACCAGCATGAGTTTTAAAAAATAGAAAAATAAAATATTATCACTCATACATTAAAAACCCTGTCCAATAAGGTAAGTTTAGCCATGTTAAAACATGAGCTGTGGGATCACGTGACTCAGTTAGAGCCAATGGCAGCACACCATCTTCCATTCATAAGTTTCACATACGTGCTGTGAAATCTATGAATCTTACACCCCCCCAAAATAACAGCTAAACCTCAATTAAATTTTTTAAAAAAACCATCACATTAATAAAATAAGTATAGTTAAATAAATTAACCATTTTAAATAAAAAATTAAATTTTTGAAAAAATTTAAAATCTTTTAAAAAGTTATAAAAATAAACTTACCTGTCTTTAAAGTCTCTAAAAAAAGATATACCTGTTAAAAAAAAATTCAAAAAAATACTTAATTCACTACTTACCTTGTTAAAAGTGGGTCTTACTCCTCCTTTTTCCATTTCTAAAATCTTCTGTACTTACCTGCGCGTCCGAAGCATGAAGTGCACAGCGTGCGCGCAGCCTGTAGCGCGCACGCGATGCACCGAGGAACCGCCCCCTTTTCAAAAGAGCAATTGCCGGTTTTCAGCGCATGCGCAGGGCATTTTTTTCTCCAAAAAATTAAATTTTTGTTTAAAATGTTTAATTAAATGGCATTTTAATTAATTTTAAATATGCAATTTAAAAAAATGTATTTCATGTGTTCGTGTATTTTTTAAGTGATCCCCATTCATAGTTATGGGAGTTCCGTATGTCATAACTCCCATAAGTATGAATGGGGATTCCCTTCTTTTATTGGTTGGGCCGGCCCACGTGATCCCAGGGGAGCTTGCGAACTGCATGCGCCCCTGGGATACGTGGGCCTCTACCTGCAGGTACCCGGAGAGGCCCAGGATCGTAAGTCTCCGTATCTCCCGGGTCACCAGGTAAATGCGTAGATATTTTACAGGTTGGAGGCATCCGCCCGCGGGAAGCCTCCAATCACAAATGTTGGGCCCATATGTTTAACTAAGCACTTTAATCGACACATTCCATTTGGCATACCCTCAGGTTTTTTTTTTAAATGGCTCTTCGAGCCGGCTCTGCCATTCAATAAGATCATGGCTGATCTTCGACCTCAACTCCACTTTCCCGCCCTATCCCCATATCCCTTGATTCCCCTAGAGTCCAAAAATCTATCTATCTCAGCCTTGAATATGCTCAACGACTGTGCATCCACAGCCCATTGGGGTAGAAAATTCCAAAGGCTCAACCCTCTGAGTGAAGAAATTCCTCCTCATCTCAGTCTTAAATGGCCGACCCCTTATCATGAGACTATGCCCCCTAGTTCTAGACACTCCAACCAGAGGAAACAACCTTCTCAGCATCTACCCTGTCAATCCACCTCAGAATCTTATGTTTCAATGAGATCACCTCTCATTCTTCTAAACTCCAGAGTATAGGCCCAATCTACTCAATCTCTCCTCATAGCACAACCCTCTCATCCCAGGGATCAATCTAGTGAACCTTTGTTGCACCACCTCTAAGGCATGTATGTCCTTTCTCAGAAAAGGGAGACCTAAACTGTGCACAGTACTCCAGATGTGATCTCACCAAAGCCCTGTACAATTGTGGTAAGACTTCTTTACTCTTGTAGTCCAACCTCCTTGCAATAAAGGCCAACATGCCATTTGCCTTCCTAATTGCTTGCTGTACCTGCATGCTAACTTTGTGTTTCCTGTACAAGGACACCTAAATCTCTCTGAACACCAACATTTAATAGTTTCTCACCATTTTAAAAAATATTCTGTTTTTCTATTCTTCCTACCAAAGTGAATAACCTCACATTTCCCACATTATACTCCATCTGCCACCTTCTTGTCCACTCACTTAACCTGTCCACATTCCTTTGCAGGCTCTTTGCGTCCTCCTCACAGCTTACTTTCCCACCTAGCTTTGTATCGTCTGTAAACTTGGATACATTGCACTTGGTCCCTTCATCTAAGTCATTAATATAGATTGTAAATAGATGAGGCCCAAGCACTGATCCTCATGGCATCCCACTAGTTACAGCCTGCCAATCGGAAAATGACCCATTTATCCCTACTCTGTTTTCTGTCCATTAACCAATCCTCTATCCATGCTAATATATTACCCCCAACCCCATGAGGCCTTATCTTGCGGAGCAACCTTTTATGTGGCTCCTTATCAAATGCCTTTTAGAAATCCAAATATACTACATCCACTGGTTCCTCTTTGTCTACCCTGCTAGTTACATCCTCAAAAAATTTGGTAAATATGATTCCCCTTTCATATATCCTGGAACCTTGCTTCATTGCCATAGGGAGTCAGAGAGGATTTTACCAGAGTTTTTCCTGAATTGGCCGCAGGTTTCATTGCACATCGCTTATATTTTCATCGGAGACATTTATTTCCCAAAATATAGGGGACAAAGTTATGAATTTGTTGAGTCTAAAATCTGGGCTCCAAACAGGCCTCAGAAGGAGTGGAAACGCTCCCACACCAGGAAATGATGGAAGTTGGAATCATATCTTTCCTGATTTCCTAGTCTAGTTATCTTAGGCACAAAAAGTATTCTAGCTGCCTTGTGTGTTATTCATCTCATCATAATCCTTGAGGAATTAACAAGTCCTTCCTCAAAGCTCAATAACGTATTAATACAAGTGAATTCTTTCTTCTCATGTACCTCCACATTCTCCATTTATAAATGAGTTTTTTAAATTTTCCGTTTTCCTAGAAGTAGTCCCAAAAATTTCCTGATGAATCTGTTGTGTATTTCTAGCACTTTTCAAAATTCCATAATATACAGGTTTTTTTAGTCCCAAATATTTACCAATTGCATTAGTGTCTCACCTTACAGAATATTCTTATGCAACACAACTACTAACAAAATGTGTGGTCCTTACATCTTCATTTGTAGAGTAACCGTATGAAACATCCACTCTATAAGGTTCCCTAGTTCAATTTCCTCTCTGCAACACTCCTTTATACCTAAATATTCCACAGAATACATATCATTTCACAGATCCCTCATTACCAGAAAAGCCATGGGAGTTCTATATTTCAGACTACAGTATAATGGCTTTTCTTATCGTCTGCACTCTTCCAAAACTCTCTTTCATAAATGTTTATGGATAGCATCAAGAATCTCCAACTGGGTTCTTGGAATCCTTTTATTTTTTTCCAATTACAAATAGTAATTCTCTACTTGACTTTATTGCTTAAATAAACTAAGTACCTGTATTATCAAATGTTTTAGATATATATCAACAATGTATAACAGAAAAACAATATGATTCAAATATTGGAATCAAAACTTTTTAAATTAATTGCAGGCAAATTAGTCAGTTAACCACTGTTCTAGGCTGCCAACGTAGATAATTATCCTGTCATAGCTGTCATACAAAGGTATCTTGAATAACAACAATTTTAAAGAGACAAAATCCCTGTTACATGACCTATAAAAGCTGTAGTTCCAAACAGTCAATCAAATCTTCTGAACACACACACACACACATGCAGTGCATTATTAAAATGTTCCAGACTCCTGGAAAATTCCATGTAACTTGGAAAAAAAATCAAATGTTAAAAATGGTTGCTAATTTTAGTAGGACTGCTGCCATCTTCTTTGACCACATGAAACACAGCCTGAATGCTTGTAAGAAGGCGAACATGTATAAAAAGAAAATTATGTGTAACTTTGGACTGGGAGAGGTCTTCAAGCTGAGCCCTAAGCTGGGCAACAAAAAGCATACTGTCCCCATTGAAAAAAAAACACCTACAGTCTATCCCGTGTTGAATACCTACAGGGCTGAGCATGCAAGGAGACATGAGGTTTACGAAAAAAAAGTCTGGCTTAAATTCCTTAGTGCTTCCTTCTTCATAGAAAGCGGGAATTATCAGCAACGGTTTTCAAGCCAATTCAGATGTTCTAGTGATCTAAAGGCTTGAATAATAAAACCACAAACTAGGCAATAGAGAAATGGTAAATTGTACAGTGTTTTCACACAAAAAAAACTTTTAGAAGTTGCACCATGCCACTTGGCAGTAAGCTTAAGTAAGTGTTTAAAGTACATTTTATTATAGTCTGATAACATAGCCAAATGCTAGCATTATATGCTGGCATCATACTAGTGATAGAACTGGGAAAGTGCCAGCAATACCATCCCAGTTAAGTGCCTGGTTTTCAAAAAATTTTGATTCCAAAAACATTTCTGTTAAAAATGATTGAGCTTGTATTTGTTATAGTACAGTCTAATTTCTGGTAATCTACAAAATAAACTGGTAGTACAACACTGAGATACAAGAACTAAAGTTAAATAGCATCACGTGATACAATCAGCTTGAGCCACTACACTGTCATATTTATTACTCTCTGACCTGTTGCTGCTTCTATTGTAATTGTGCCTGCCACGATAGTCAAACAAACAACAAATGCTGATTTATAAAAATACACAAAATAACGATTCACAAATGCCTGGCAGCAACTTTCAAGGCATTAATGCAGTCTTTGGAATTTTGCAGATGCTCATGAACTGCTTGAAATTAGCTTTCACATTTTTACCAAGAATTACATACATAGAATCTCTCGCACAGAAACAGGCCATTCAGCCCAACTGGTCTATGCCGGCGTTTATACTCAACACGAGCCTCCTCCCATCCCTCTTCATCTAACCCTATCAGCATATTCTTCTATTCCTTTCTCCCTCATGTGCTTATCTAACTTCCCCTTAAATGCATCTATGCTATTCGTCTCAACTACTCCTTGTGGTAACGAGTTCCACATTCTTATCACTCTTTAGGTCAAGAAGTTTCTCCTGAATTCTCTATTGGGTTTATTGGTGACTATCTTATATTTATGGCCCCGAGTTTTAGTCATTAATTTGTCATTAACAGAAACAGTCGAATGAATTACCGTGTTGAAACCATTAACTATTATCCAATATTTAACGCAGCCTTATTTTTGAATGGAAATATCTAAATTCCCAATGACCACTTAATCATAATGCATTTCTAGTGACCAATGTGTCCAAGAACAAGAACAGAGTTGGTTAAAAATTTTCCAGCCCAAAATAACAGGAAATAATCTGCCATAGTGACTCTGGATGAAGTTCTAGTATACAATAAGTACTCCAATTGTGATGAGAAGTTTGAAAGTTAGGAATTTCTTCTGCAAGATGACTGTGGCCTAGCTAAAGAACGGACTTGTAAATACACAGGACTGCCAATTGGCTTTCAAGACTTCCCACTGAGTGAATGAACAAAGCTGCTGACCTGCTGAGAAGTTTCTTGTGCTTCTTGGCCACAGTAAACAATTTGAGCTGCAATGGAGGTTTTCATTCCTTCTTGGAATGTGCCAAAAGCCCCATGATATTCTGTTTTCCTGAGTAGCTCATTGGTTTTTATGGTGCAATCATATTCTTTTGAACCACTTTATAATCTGAGCATGCTCAAACACACCCAAATCTCCACTGACTTCTACCTCCGCTTCTTCTCCTTCCCCACACCAGTGATAAGGGCAAATAAATAGAAAGTAGACCAGCCAAATTCAGCTCCCTTTCTTACTGCTAGACAATCTAAGATTCTATGCACATACTTTTTTCCCAGATTCAGTTACCTAGTTGAGGAATAACAGAATGGGTTGTTAGAAAAAAAAAATTGGCCTCTCACATGGATGTAAAAGATCCCATGGCACTATTTCAAAGAAGAGCAGGGGAGTTATCCCGGTGTCCTGGCCAATATTTATCCCTCAATCAACATAACAAAAAAACAGATTATCTGGTCATTATCACATTGCTGTTTGTGGGAGCTTGCTGTGCGCAAATTGGCTGCCGCGTTTCCCACATTACAACAGTGACTACACTCCAAAAATACTTCATTGGCTGTAAAGCGCTTTGAGACGTCCAGTGGTCGTGAAAGGCGCAACATAAATGTAAGTCTTTCTTTTCTTTCACTGAAAAGGGAAAACCGCTCACCGATACATTCCTTTTGTAGTTTGTTTGTCCACAACTATGCTTCATTTCCGGCACAAAGACAGAAAAGAGACTCAGACAAGCAGCTAGATAAAAACAGTTACTGACCTTGATGCCAGGCTGCAGTTGACAATCCAGGCAGGAGATGTGAAAGAAAGATTTTGAGAGGTTAGTGAACAGCTTAGATTGGTAAAATATTAATTCAGCAGCAAGCATAACACAAATTTATTTTACATAAGCAAAGCTCACTGGAACATGAAACAGGTAGTAATTCAAAGGAAAGGAAATCTAATCTAATTAGACTACATCTTTCAGAACTGCAAATTCTGCTGAATTGAATAATAACGAGAACGTTTTGAGAATCAAACCTAGAAAAGACGTTTTGGTGGCGATTGAGGGCTCTGCAGTATGTTAGTCTAGTGCTATATGGAGTCCTGTTTATTTATCAAAAGGAGATGGTTATGTGCCCACACTTCCACACGTGGCGTGTTAGCTGATTTTGGCTGTATGTATGAAGGTAAAATAAATAAATTGGTCTGTAAGTAACCACGGTTGTTCTTTGGCATTGAGTAGCCAGATCAAAAGTGGGAGCAGGTCTTTTGTCTGGCTCGTCAGCTCACTGTCTGAATTTGGCAGTTAGACACCTGCACAGAGGGTGAAAATAATAAAATACCTTAAAAAGTGAGGAAGGAAAAGAATTTTAAAAACTGAAAGCATATAGGTGCCAAGGCCCATATTATCGGCCAAACTCAATGTGTGAAGTGTTCAATGCACCCCCATTATGGGCATGCAGCATCTAATGCAAATAGCCTGTGCACTCAGTGAGTAAAGTTCATTAAGGCCCCAGAAATTTAGATTCGGGGCCCTTCTCATAATGTAGCTGGAGCTCCTGAGCTATGCTCCAGTGGCTAAGGTGCTTCAGGGGAGGCACCTCTAAAAAAAAAAAAAGGCAACATTTCGCTCCAGGATGGCCCTCTCCTTGGTATGCTTGGTATCCTTACTTAGTGCCCCCAGCTTTCATTTGGCCTCCACTGGACTTTGGTCCCCACCACATCAAAGAGAAAAAAAATGTGCCATGCTCTTCCGCTGAAACCCTCATCCGCACCTTTGTCATCGCCAAACACTTACTCCAATGTTGTCCTGCCTAGCCTCCCATTCTCTATCCTGCACCTTCAGCTCGTCCAAAACTCTGCTCATCTCCTATTCAACAAGTCCCGCTCATCCATCACCCCTATCCTCCCTGACCTACTCTGGCTTCCAGTCACGCAATGCCTCAAATTTAACTTTTTTTTTTAATTTGAGGGGAAGCTAGTTAAGTACATGAGGGGAAAAAGGAATAGAAGTATATGCTGATAGGGTTAGATGAAGTAGGGTGGGAGGAGGCTCGTGTGGAGCATAAACAGGGCACAGACCAGTTGGGCCGAATGGCCTGTTGATGTGCTGCATTTTGTAATTCTCGTCAGGCAGCCTGCAGTACTTCACTGGCTAGTTGGCACTTAACACTGCAGTCCCTGTGGCAGAGACATATTTAAATGAACTGGCATTGTATTATCAAGCGAGGCTAGTTTATTTCATCATAGGAACATCCCACAATGCTCGGACCACATTATCATCACATAGTTCTTAAATCCAGACCTCGTAAGTGCAGTTTGGACGGAGGTACAAAAATTCTATTGTCAAAAGCCACAACTTTGATTATACGTTTGCAATTTGTTTAAGCAAGCTAACAAGTTCAAATGATAACAGCAAAGAAAAGATTGCCTTCTGGAGAAATTAAGTGTGGGGAAAATAAAACATCAAGATTCACACTACAAGAGGGGGTGCAGAGGAGATTTACGAGGATGTTGCCTGGGCTGGGGAATTTTAGCTATGAGGAAAGATTGGATAGGCTGGGGAATTTTAGCTATGAGGAAAGATTGGATAGGCTGGGGTTGTTTTCTTTGGAACAGAGGAGGCTGAGGGGAGATCTAATTGAGGTGTATAAAATTATGAGGGGCCTAGATAGAATGGATAGGAAGGACCTATTTCCCTTAGAAGGGTCAATAACCAGGGGGCATAGATTTAAAGTAACTGGTCGGAGGTTTAGAGGGGATTTGAGGAGAAATTTTTTCACCCAGAGGGTGGTGGGGGTCTGGAACTCACTGCTTGAAAGGGTGGTAGAGGCAGAGACTCTCATCACATTTAAAAGGTACTTGGATATGCACTTGAAGTGCCATAACCTACAAGGCTACGGACCAAGTGCTGGAAAGTGGGATTAGGGTGGATAGCTCTTTGTCGGCCGGCACAGACAAGATGGGCCAAATGGCCTCCTTCCGTGCTGTAAATTTATATGATTTCTATGATTATGAATTGTAAGAGCTGCATTGCAGACTTTAACTGAAATCTTAAATCACCCTTTAAGTTACTTTTTAAATGTTTTCTCACAATTCCCCCAACTCCTTGCTCATTAGGCCATCTCCCATATTCATTCTATCCCTATTGCACTGGGGAGGGGACAGGAAAGCCCCACTTACAGACATCACATATCTGTATCCCAAACTGCTGGTCAACATATCCAGAAAAGAACCTTCACCTCCCTGGACAATTTTTATCCTCTCATTTTCCCAGTTAGCTAGGCCAAAACTTAGAAGTTTACAGGGGAGGGAAAAGGAGAGTTGTAGAAGTTATCTATGACAGAGATTTGAACTTGGGTCTCCTGGTTCATATTGTCTTTGTATGCTCCAAATGGGTGACCCGTTTTGAGAAAAATAGTTTCAATGGACTTAACTTTGAATTTTAAATGAGCATTTAAACTAAATAATGAATTATAGAATCATAAGAATCATACCGCACAGGAGGCCATTTGGCCCATCGAGACTGCGCTGGAATTGCTATAATTTGCTGGAAATTATTTCTGTCTATTTTTTTTGAATGTGAGTGTGCAATATTTTTGTTTGAGCTGTATTCATAGTATCATTGGAAACTGTTTCAGCAATTATGCCATTTCAATTGTACGCATTAATTCAGCACCATCACACCACTGGGCTCAGTAATTGTTCCCAACCTGCTTCCCAATGAGGTCATCAAAATTCAGAAACCAAGATGATCTTATTGGCATTATTTTAAATGGGTTAATAATGGTCAGGAAATCTACTCATAACTGTTTAAACAAAATTATTCCATGTAAAATGAGCATGAAGGATAGAGGCTAATCATATTCCTTTTTCAATGCTTAGTTTTTAATAGGAGTCCTTATGTGGAAGCTCCTGCTTTAACACTACTTCCACACGACATTCAAAGTCAGTTGGTCTGTATTTAAAGAAGGGAAATACTTATATTTACATAGCACCATATTACAGCTCTCAAACATTCCAAGTACACCACACAGAATGAGTTACATTGTGCTGTTACAGTTGGTATGTGGGGGAACATGGCAGCCATTTTGCACACAGCAGAATCCCACAAACAACAATGTGATCACTGACCAGTTAACCAGTTTCTTATGGTTGTTGCTTGAGGGTGAAAATGTAATTGCATCCTTTACAAGCTTGAAGGAAGGTGTAATCATGTAAATCAATTTGCATCTTTTTGTGCAAAAAAGGATGAAAGAGCAAAATATCAGCAAAACTAGGGGGATCTCTGGGCAGTTGAGCACTGAAACTTAGAACCATGAAATGAGCAATCGGCAAAGGTTCAATTTGCACTCTTAGATCACGAAACACAAGTAGCTAAGAGACTGATCTATCTCTTTGCAAGGGGTGGGAAAATTGGAGGGGGGGCTTCTTGGTAGCAGCTCCTGATGGCTGATCACTGGTAGAATTGACATTAGGCTTGAAGCAGGTGAACTGTCTGCTCTCTTGGCAGCAGAAGTGGTTAAGCAGGGAGATTATACATAATTACATAGAATTACATAGTACGTACAGCACAGAAACAGGCCATTCGGCCCAACTGGTCTATTCCAGTGTTTATGCTCCATATGAACCTCCTCCCTCCCTACTTCATCTAACCTTATCAGCATATCTGTCTACTCCTTTCTTCCTCATGTACCTTATCTAGCTTCCCCTTAAATGCATCTATGCGATTTGCCTCAACTACTCCATGTGGTAGCAAGTTCCACATTTTAACCACTCTCTGGGTAAAGAAGTTTCTCCTAAATTTCTTACTGGATTTATTAGTGACCATCTTATATTTATGACCCCTAATTTTGAACTCCCCACAAGCAGAAACATCTTCTCTATGTCTACCTATCAAACCGCTTCTTAATTTTAAGACCTCGATTAGGTCACCCCTCAGGCTTCTCTTTGCTGGAGAAAACAGCACCAGCCTGTTCAATCTTTCCTGAAAGGTATAACCTCTCAGTTCTGGTATCATCCTTGTAAATCATATTTGCACCTTCTCCAGTGCCTCTATATCCTTTTTGTAATAAGAACATAAGAAATAGGAACAGGAGTCGGCCATTCGGCCCCCTCGAGCCAGCTCTACCATTCAATAAGATCATGGCTGATCTTCTACCTCAACTCCACTATCCCCATATCCCATGTGTGGTCAGTGTTCTGCAGCATTGAACTGCTGCAAACACTGACAATCACTGCAGAGGTGCAGGGCTGCACCCAGATTCTTCCATGACTCCCTCCAGATGCTTATGGTGGGAGTTGCCGGGAGGTCCTCATCCCTTCCCATGGGTGGAAGAGACCTCCCCAGGAGACCAACACAGACTGGTTGCGCATTGCAGAGGAAGTCAGAAATACAGATGTCGTCAGGAGGACCTGGGTGCAGTGCAAACCTTTCAATGATCTCATCAGATCACGAAACACTAGTACAAAGCCACACTCGCCTTCATCCTCCTGTGTCTCTAATCACATCCCCATCACTCTGCCTTCCCTGCCCTACTCCTGCACATCCATACTCTCACCAACTTACCTTGCACCTCCACCCATCCCTCTCTATCTACATCATCACATCCCCATCTCACTAGCCACCCCTCACACTCACCCTCATCCTAGTGCAATCATACCAACTAACACACAAGGGTGTTTTATCCAATGTTCAAGCAAAGTTTCTGTTAATGTGCTGTCAAACGATGAAACCTTTATTTTCAACACTTTCTGTTCTTGGACAGATTTGTGTGCACCTTTGGAAGTAAGAACATAAGAACTAGGAGCAGGAGTAGGCCATTTAGCCCTTCGAGCCTGCTCCGCCATTCAATTAGATCATGGCTGATCTTCTACCTCATCTCCACTTTCCTGAACTATCCCCATATCCCTTGATTCCCTTAATATTCAAAAATCTATCAATCTCTGTCTTGAATATACTCAACGACTGAGCCTCCACAGCCCTCTAGGGTAGAGAATTCCAAAGATTCACCACCCTCAGTGAAGAAATTTCTCCTCATCTCAGTCCTAAATGGCCGACCCCTTATTCTGAGACTGTGACCCCTGGTTCTAGACTCCCCAGCCAGGGGAAACATCCTCCCTGCATCTACCTTGTCAAACCCTGTAATAATTTTGGATGTTTCAATGAGATCACCTCTCATTCTTCTAAACTCCAGAGAATAAACGCCTATTCTACTCAATCTCTCCTCATAGGACAATCCCCCCATCCCAGGAACCAGTCTGGTGAACCTTCATTGCACTCCCTCTATGGCAAGCATATCCTTCCTTAGGTAAGGAGACCAAAACTGTACACAATACTCCAGGTGTGGTCTCACCAGGGCCCTATATAATTGCAGCAAGACATCTTTACTCTTATACTTATATATGGAGAGTACTGTGCACAGTACTCTAGGTGTGCTCTAACCAAGATTCTACATAAACTTAGTATAACTTCTCTGCTTTTCAATTCTATTCCTTTAGAAATGAAACCCAGGTAAGAGATTACTTACAAAAAATGTATTTTTTCGAAGTATAGTCAAAATTACATTAGCAAGGAAGAGAGGCATAAAGTTAATTTGTTAAAGTTGCTAACAGCTTTACCATGCCCACCTTGCTGTCTGAGAATCCACTGAACTCAGTTTACAGTTAGCTGCAGGATGTCCAGCTCCTTGGTAATATACTAACCTGCTGTCCAACATTAAGCATCCTTTTTCTTAGCAGTGGCTGCAGGAAATGCTAGTGGTACACCACCTACACATACACCCAAAAACAGTACAGCAAGAAACATGGGATATTGTTTCCCTTCACAGAATCATTGAATGGTTACAGCATGGAAGGCAGCTATTCAGCCCGTCGAGCCCATGCCGACTCTCAGCTAGTCCCACTCCCCCGCCCTTTCCCCGTAGCCATGCAAATTTTTTTCTTTCAGATACTTAACCAATTCCCTTTGAAAGATAAGATTGAGTCTGCCTCCAACAACCGTTCAGGCAGTGCATTCCAGATCTTAACCACTCGCTGCATTAAAAAAGTTTTTTCTTACGTCGCCTTTGGTTCTTTTGCCAATCACCTTAAATCTGTGTCCTCTGGTTCTCGACCCTTCTGCCAATGGGAACAGTTTCTCTCTATCTACTCTGTCCAGATCCCTCATGATTTTAAACACCTCTATCAAATCTCCTCTTAATCTTCTCTGTTCCAAGGAGAACAACCCCAGCTTCTCCAGTCTATCAACGTAACTGAAGTTCCTCATTCCTGGAATCATTCTCGTAAATCTTTTCTGCTTCTTCTCTAAGGCCTTCACATTCTTCCGAATGTGCGGTGCCCAGAATTGGACACAGTACTCCAGTTGGGGCCAAAGCAGTGTTTTTTTTACAGGTTCATCATAATTTCCACACTTTTGTACTCTATACCTCTATTCATGAAGCCCAGGATCCTGTAAGCCTTTTTAACTGCTTTCTCAACCTGCCCTGCCACCTTCAACGATTTGTGCACACATACCACCCCCAGGTCTCTGTTCGTGCACCGCCTTTAGAATTGTACCCTTTAGTTTATATTGCCTCTCCCATTTTTTCTACCAAAATGTATCACTTCACACTTTAATGCGTTTAATTTAATCTGCCACGTGTCCGCCCATTTCACCAGCCTGTCTATGTCTTCCTGAAGTCTATCACACCCGTCCTCACTGTTCATTATATTTCCAAGTTTTGTGTCATCTGCAAATTTTGAAATTGTGCCCTGTACACCCAAGTCCAAGTCATTAATATATATCAAGAAAAGCAGTGGTCCTAGAACCAACCCCTGGGGAACACCACTGTATACCTTCCTCCAGTCCGAAAAACAACTGTTCACCGCGACTCTCTGTTTCCTGTCACTTAGCCAATTTCATATCTATGCTGCCACTGCCCCTTTTATTCCATGGGCTTCAACTTTGCTGGCAAGCCTATTATGTCAATTTAATTTAAACAATTTTTGTGTTCACATTTAATGGCATGGTTCTTTGATGCAAATGCAATCTAATCGCAATATTGAAACAAAAGGGACATGCATCAAAATATCTATCAGATTGGCTTAGTTAGTACATGCTGTTATTTCTCTACCACTGATGCATGCTGAAATCATGCAAGCCACGAGAGCCACTAATTCCCTTGGTCATTAATGCCTTCAAAGATACAAAACTCAAAGAATGGAGGGCAAAGATTCCATAAAAAGAAGAAACAAAGAGAAAGTCAAGTCGCAGATGCAGCAAGCAAAATGATTTCAGTATTTCCTGCACTAGTTAACTCACACAACCGCAATTTCAATAAGTAGAAGTTAAGCTATCTTTGAACACTTCAAAAAAGGTCTGGCTTTTTCTTTAAAAAGGGATATTAATAGTGATGGGCAAGGTGTATCTTTACCCTTTATAGATGAGAAACACACCTTCATTAACTCAGTGTCTAGCCACGGAAATTCTCAACAGTTACATTTTCACAATATTGATTTTGGATTTTAAACGAGAGAATAAATTCATGGGCTAGCATCCTCAAAGCAACTATTTTTTGAAGTAAAATGATTGCTTGTTATGTGTTTATTAAAAATAACATTGACTTCTCCTGATGAAGGAGCAGCGCTCCGAAAGCTTGTGATTTCAAATAAAGCTGTTGGACTATAACCTGGTGTTGTGCGACTTCTCACATTTGTCCACCCCAGTCCAACACCGGCATCTCCGCATCAAAAATAACATTGACCAGGACGGATTTTTTTTAAAACTTCAATTGAGCTTTTTCCTCCTTTTTTCCATAACTCATTGTGCTAGTTTCTAGTACATTAAAAAAAAGCCTTTCACTCATTGTCAGGATTTCCTGGATAGTAAAATCAAGTCCAATCTGTACAATTTCTTTCCGAGTGTAGTGCATGTGCTGCCAAAACAAGAATAGATCATGAATTGCTCAAATGGGACTCAAATCAGGGCCATGCCACAAGGGGTACCAAAATCTAAATCACTAACTCGGAACAAACCCTACATCACTGGATCAAATCACTTATACCATAAATTTTTTAAAAATATTATCAAACATATATAATTCTAATAAAAATGGTCGTTTCATTAAAAAAAAATCCTATACCTGCACTTATTTACAGCCAACTAAATGAAACTAACGGATTCTCTCTTTTGGTACTGAGCTGTCTCAGTGGATACTTGCAATTGGGAAGCCAGATGAGGAATGCATTTGATATTTAAATATGAGAAGAAGTGTGGAAATAACAATTTTGTGTTAAAAACATATCCAAGATTGTTTCAAAAGTTCTACCAAGTAAAATGTCGCCATGTGATTGGAAGCCTTAGCAGCCACAAATGGTTAACCTTTGCTGAATTTTGTTGTAATTTAACAAGTGCAGGACTTCAGCATGGTCCAATCAGCTTTTTAAACACATGGGAGAATTTATTAACACTCACTCTTACTGGACAGTTCATAAGATTACATCTGCATTAGGATAAGGGATGAATATTTTAGTCGCTAGATTTTATGTACACTAATGGAGCTACCCTGATAACGTGGTAAATAGATGCAATACATGGTCCAGTACTAAATGATACAGACCAAAAGGTCCCACTTGCAATTTCTTTTCTGTATTGAGTTAACTGACCTCAGCTACGCTATCAGTTCAGTTTCTGTACTCACCTTCAGTGAGGAATCAGTTGCTTTCCTTTGCTTCCCTGGGATTGCGATGTAGGAGTTTATGAGCACAGGGGTGGGGAGTCCAGAATCTGGAAGGGGGTGGTTTGGGGAGGGTGGATCCTGAGGTCCAGTAGGACTAAGGAAGCACAATGGGAACATGGGGGAGCGCAGGGACAGGCAGAGTCTGGCAGTATTAGACAGAAGCAAGATTCAGCAGTCTTGTGGGGAGGCAGGTCCTGGAGAATGGGGCCTGAATTGGCCGTGGTCCTTTTTGGATCACTGGGCACCACCTCTCGACTGCGTTCCCACCGGTCAGCTTCCTCCGCAAACTACCCTCAGGACCTATACCTGACACCCCTTCCCACCACCCAATTTCATTCTCGATAAACAATTTCTTTGTTTTCTGTCAACAGAGAACCCACACCTAGTCTAATCACAGGTGTTATCGTCGGTGAACAGTTCATAATAAAAAAGCACTAGTTGTTCATAAATTTTGATAAATTAGTTGATCTCCTGTGGGGCTGATGATGGGAAGTTGGGAAACTGCCACTCCATATTCCTTTGCTTGCTGTCCCCTTATTGGCCTCCATCTTGATTTCTCCTTGTGGTTCTCATTTTGCTGACCCCTTATATCCCCTCCCTCACTATTCCTTGATCTCCTGTGTCTCACTTCCACGCCCCCACCTTATCTTATCCTCTTGGGCACCCCACTATTGCTCCTCTCTTGCAATCCACCATCCTCCCTGTCTCACTGCCCTTGTATCCCCCATCCCTTACTCCCCTCCATCCACCATCTCATTGCACCACTTATGGCTACTTCTCTCACTGGCCCCCCCATCACTCTTTTCTCGCTGCCTCGAGCATCCAATGTTTATTACCAGTGAATTCAATGAAAATCTACCCGATACATTTGCCTCAAGTGATGGCCGAGCTGAATTAAATTGTGTATTCTGAAATTTCCCAGGATACATCAGTATTGTTCGGTTAGCTGCATCAATGTTTGTGTTCAAAAGTTTTTCAAAATTATTTGTAGATAAGCTAGAGGACGAATTTCAAAATCTTTATTGAGCATTTTTGTAAACAGCAAGGTTGTGTGCTTTTGTTCAAACACAGAGGCAATGTGTTTTGTTTTTAAACAGAAGTTTGGTGCATGAGAAAGAGAGAAAAAAGACACTACTGAGTACACAACTATAGTAGCATGTGTTTTATGTTCTGTAAGCTTCAAAAATTGCATTAAGTTGCAAGTGTTTTTCCTAATTGTAATTTAATTCATTTTTTTTTAAAAAGGCTAAATTGTGAAGCAAACAGCCTCCAATTATTTCACCAAATTATCATCTTTTATGTTGATTGTTATAAAATGTAAATATTATAATTACTAACAGATGTCAGAAAGACACACTTTCCTGTTAAGTTTTTGCAAATACGAAGAAAATGGATTGAATTTTAAAAGTTCAAATTACCATCTGTGTTTTGTTCATATTAATTAGAATGTTTACATTTTCTTACAGCTGTGTAGTTGGGTATGACAGAGATAGAGAGGGGGTGAGTGAGAGACAGACAGAGAGCGGAACAGGGACAGAGATAAACATCCAGAAACCAATCACAAAACATTAAATTCAATGTTTATAGAGAGATTCCTTAAAAGTCACAAACCAGTGCTGCCAGTAATGGGAACTCCCCATATCATTATTTTTAAGGCTCATGCCTTGAGCTTCCGTTAACTGCTGACAGACTCCAGAATCCACCTGAGAGACAAAACTCTCTTCAACCCTCATTATTCAAAACTTTAGGTGCACCTCTTTGCCAAGCCCCAGGTGATGTCAGATCAAAAAGAAACACCTCACTGCAGTACTGTCGAAATCCCACTCCAGTTCTGCCAAACTTCACGACCATTCTCGGTGCTCTGGGGGAGGGTTTAAACTAAAATGGCAGGGGTTTGGGAACCTGAGCAGGGAGACAGAGGAAAAGGAAACAAGGATAGAAGCAAAAGTCAGGAAGGAGAAAAACAAAGGTGTCAGTCAGAGAAATCAAGGGTTTAAATCAAACGTGGCCACAGTAAATAATAATTCTAAAAGGTCAAAGAGCGTTAAAAAAAACAAGCCTGAAGGCTTTGTGTCTTCATGCGAGGAGCATTCGTAATAAGGTGGATGAATTAGCTGCGCAAATAGAGGTAAACGAATATGATATGATTGGGATTACGGAAACCAAGGCTCCAGGGTGACCAAGGCTGGGAACTCAACATACAGGGGTATTCAATATTCAGGAAAGATAGGCAAAAAGGAAAAGGAGGTGGGGTAGCATTGCTGGTTAAAGAGAGGATTAACACAATTGTAAGGAAGGATATTAGCTCTGATGATGTGGAATCTGTATGGGTAGAACTGAGAAATACCAAGGGGCAGAAAACGCTAGTGGGAGTGGCGTATAGACCCCCAAACAGTAATATGGAGGTTGGAGATGGCATTAAAAGGGAAATTAGAGAAGTGTGCAATAAGAGCACAGCAGTTATCATGGGCGACTTTAATCTACATATAGATTGGGCTAACCAAATTAGTAACAATACTGTGGAGGAGGAATTCCTGGAGGGTATACGGGATGGTTTCCTGGACCAATATGTCGAGGAACCAACTAGAGATCAGGCCATCTTAGACTGGGTATTATGTAATGAGAAATGATTAATTAGCAATCTTGTTGTGCGAGGCCCCTTGGGTCAGAGCGATCATAATATGATCGAATTCTTCATTAAGATGGAGAGTGAAGTAGTTGACTCAGAGACTAGGGTCCTGAATTTAAATAAAGGAAACTACGATGGTATGAGGCGCGAGTTGGTTAGGATTGATTAGGGAATGTCACTCAAAGGGTTGACGGTGGATAGGCAATGGCAAACATTCAAAGATCGCATGAATGAACTACAGAATTTGTTCATCCCAGTTTGGCATAAAAATAAAACAAAAAAGGTGACTCAAACGTGGCTAACAAAGGAAATTAGGCATAGCATAAGATCCAAGGAGAGGACATATAAATTGGCCAGAAAAAGCAGTAAACCTGAGGATTGGGAGCAGTATAGGATTCAGCAACGAAGGACAAAGGGATTAATTAAGAGGGGGGAAATAGAGTATGAGAGTAAGCTTGCAGGGAACATAAAAACTGACTGTAAAAGCTTTTATAGATATGTGAAGAGAAAATGATTGGTGAAGTCAAGCGTAGGTCCCTTGCAGTCAGAATCAGGGGAATTTATAATGGGGAACAAAGAAATGGCAGATCAATTAAATACATACTTTGGTTCTGTCTTCACAAAGGAGGACACAAATAAACTCCCAGAGATGTCGGGGAACATAGGGTCTAATGAGAGGGAGGAACTGAAAGAAATCAGTATTTGTAGGGAAATAGTGTTAGGTAAATTGACGGGATTGAAGGCCGATAAATCCCCAGGGCCTGATAATCTACATCCTAGGGTACTTAAAGAAGTGGCCCTAGAAATAGTAGATGCATTGCTGGTCATCTTCCAAAATTCTATAGACTCTGGAACAGTACCCATGGATTGGAGGGTAGCTAATGTTACCCCACTATTCAAAAAAGGTGGTAGAGAGAAAACGGGGAATTATAGACCAGTAAGCCTGACATCAGTAGTGGGGAAAATGCTAGAGTCCATTATAAAAGATGTAATAGCAGAGCACTTGGAAAACAGTGACAGGATCGGATAAAGTCAACATGGATTTACAAAAGGTAAATCGTGCTTGACTAATCTACTGGAATTTTTTGAGGATGTAACTGGTAAAATAGATAAGGGAGAACCAGTGGATGTGGTGTATTTAGACTTTCAGAAGGCTTTCGATAAGGTCCCGCATAAGAGATTAGCGTGTAAAGTTAAGGCACATGGGATTGGGGGCAAGGTATTGACTTGGATAGAGAACTGGTTGGCAGACAGAAAGCAAAGAGTTGGAATAAATGGGTCTTTTTCCGAGTGGCAGGCAGTGACTAGTGGGGTACCGCAGGGATCGGTCCTAGGACCCCAGCTATTCACAATATATATTAATGATCTAGACAAGGGAATTGGATGTAATATCTCCAAGTTTGCAGATGACACAAAGCTGGGTGGGTGTGTGTGCCGTGAGGAGGATGCCAAGAAACTCCAGTATGATTTGGACAGGTTGGGTGATTGGGCAGAAGCATGGCAGATGCAATATGATGTGGATAAATACAAGGTTATCCACTTTGGTGTCAAAAACAGGAAGGCAGATTATTATCTGAATGGCAATAGATTGGGAGAAGGGGAAGTGCAACGAGACCTGGGTGTCCTTGTGCACCAGTCGCTGAAGGTAAGCATGCAGGTACAGCAGGCGGTTAAGAAGGCAAATGGTATGTTGGCCTTCGTAGCGAAAGGGTTCGAGTACAGGAACAAGGATGTCTTGCTGCAGTTGTACAGGGCCTTGGTGAGACCACACCTTGAGTATTGTGTGCAGTTTTGGTCACCTTATCTGAGGAAGGATGTTCTTGCCATGGAGGGAGTGCAGCGAAGATTCACCAGGCTGATACCTGGGATGGCAGGATGGCGTATGAGGAGAGATTGGGTCGATTGGGCTTATACTCACTGGAGTTTAGAAGAATGAGAGGGGATCTCATTGAAACATAAAATTCTAACAGGACTAGACAGACTAGATGCAGGAAGGATGTTCCCGATGGCCGGGGAGTCCAGAACCAGGGGTCACAGTCTAAGGATTCGAGGTAAGCCATTTAGGACTGAGATGAGGAGGAATTTCTTCACCCAGAGAGTGGTGAACCTGTGGAATTCTCTACCACAGAAGGCAGTAGAGGCCAATTCATTAAATATATTCAAGAAGGAGTTAGATATATTTCTTAAAACTAAAGGGATCAAGGGATATGGAGAGAAGGCAGGGACAGGGTACTGAATTTAGATGATCAGCCATGATCTCATTGAATGGCGGAGCAGGCTCGAGGGGCCGAATGGCCTACTCCTGCTCCTATCTTCTATGTTTCTATGTTACCAAGGCACAAGACTGCCTCAGAGTGCAGATAAACCCAATTTCCCCTCCCTAGCACTGCTAATTCCAGATACCTCCTCCTTTAAGATGCTCCTTAAAATCGCTATATAAATGCATATTGTTGTGGTATTATCAGCTTTAAAAATTGAAAGGGATAAACCTTAAATATATATATATATAGATAAAGGAATATATATAAAATATGAAGTCCAGTCAATTACAATTTTCATAGAATAATGGAGAGAGTAAGTTATGCAGAGTGATCAGTATACAGAATAAATTTTCAGAAAGAGGCGTAAACCCTGGAATCTTTTAAGAAACAATTGGATGCTGAAATGAGGGAGCTTTAGGGTATCTGAGTGGATGAATTAAGATGGGTAGAACGGCCTTTCTCATCCAGAACTATCTTGTGATTTTCTGAGAGTTAGTGTTGCATGTTTTATGAGGAGGTACGAGTCACAAGTTCTGTGATCAAGTGAAATCTGTTTTACTAGTCTTTAGCTTCTTAACTTTTACTTTTAATAAACCTGATTTGTAGATTATAGCCAAAGCCCCAAATTAACTGAAGGCTCGGAGAACACAAGATGACCCATGTCAATTTCAGTGAGCAAATTTTAGCAACAAAGGTGTTCTATTTAATCTCCGGGTAACGCTACATTACCAGATATTTGGCATATAAAGTCACATTTTAGTTCATAGGAAGTGAGGGCTTGAATATAGGAATGGTACTTGGCACTAAACATGAGAGAAATACTTGGTGAGGTGCTAAAATTATAACGCTCATCAAAATATAAATTTTTGCATGTCTTTTCTTCCTCAGTAAAGAAAAAAGGTTTGCCAAAAACTTCTCCATGATGATGTGCCTTTAATGCTTGAAAAAAAATTAGACAAGAGAAATGACAGAAATAAATATTAGGGCAGATATTCCTTTTCCTATGCCAGGGGCTACTGAATCGTTTGAGTTCAATGAATACAGAAGATCAAGCGTAGCGGAGGAGCGCGTGACACTTATGGAACTTTCCCAATTTTTCATCCATTTATTGAAATGGACATAATGTCAGATGTGCTCCCTTGTGGGCATGCATTCAGCTCTGCCCAATTTTCTTGTATTCAATGTGCCCAGGAATCAAATAATCCCAGGCACAGGAACAGGAAAATCTGCCCCAGACTAGACAAGATTGAAACAGGGGGAAAAAATGGGTGAATTGAACTACAAATGTCAAGAACAAAGTAGTAGTTGCCTAGGCTAGTCTACGATTATTGTAATTCCATTTTGTCTCAAATACTGTGCAAGTACAGGTACTGCCTTCTTCAATCTGTGACATTGAAGTCTGATGAAAGAAAAGAAAATATGCATTTCCAGAAAGCTGCCCACAAAGAATACTGACAACAGCTAAGCAATCAGAATGACAACTCCAAGCCACAATTTGAACATAATTGGCATTTCAGGGCAAGTCTAACATATAATCTGACAACCGAGTGTTGTTGCCAAAACCACCTGTGGATTATTACTCAATTCTAGTTTGTACAAACATCTCCTTCATCAATAAAGGATTCATCCCAAGGTGACAAGCTGACTGCACAACATCACACATTATATCTTAGTCCTATGCTTTATACATCAAATCAGTGTTATGTTGATTGGGTACACTATATATGAAATAAACTGCTGAGAAATAGCAGCACTTTCACTGTACATCAAGATTCCCTCACAAATCTTCGTTAGGCAAATCAGAAATTAAAAAGATGTAACTGTTCAATATGTAATCTAACGTTCACTGTTGCTTTGGTGTGGGTGGAATTCTTTGTTGCTCCTATGAGGTGCATCAGAGTCACTTTCATTCTACAAACCTATTTTAATTCTCCCGTTAAAATCTTTCGTACATATCTCGTATTCTAAGCAGTGATTTATAAAAAGTTATTTCTCTCCATTTCTCGTTCTCAAAAGCACCACTGACCCATTCCCAGTTTTCTGCCCATGCCAGTTTTAAAAGGACCAATGCAAGAGTTGCCGACATTGCCTCGTTCTGTGATTTTGTAACCCTCTATGTGGAGAAGTTGCTTCAATCCATTTCATATTTCTGCTGTAAATCTTAGAAACTCATTGTAATAAGAATGTTGACCTGTATCCTAATCAAAACACTTTCTACTTGTTGAATGTTTTTGATCTAAAATAATTCCAATTCCTCTGAATGGGTCAGTGTAAAATCGATCACTAATTTATGCTGTGTTAACGGATTTCAGTCAAGACAGTGGAAGGGGTGCTTCAATGGATTTCTGCATTCCTAGGCTAGGGTGAGAGAAGAAAATCAACATGGGCTCTCACTCCTGATTGGTAACAATGATTTCTGCTGAAAAATGCATGTCTGTTAACAGAAGGTATCCCACTCAAATTCGCAAGTGACACAAAACTTGGAAGTGTCATAAACACTGAGGAAGATAGACTTCAAGAGAACATAGACAGGCTGGTGGAATGGGCAGACACATGGCAGATGGGAGTTAATGTGCATAGGTCCCTGAAGGTGGCAGGACATATTGAGAGAGTGGTTAGCAAAGCATATGGGATCTTGGGTTTCATAAATAGAGGTATTGAGTACAAAAGTAGAGAGGTTATGCTGAATCTTTATAAAGCGCTGGTTAGGCCACAACTGGAGTATTGCGTCCAGATCTGATCACCACACTTTAGGAAGGATGTGAAGGCCCTTGAGAGGGAGCAGAGGAGATTTATCAGAATGGTTCTGGGGATGGGGGATCTTAGCTACAAGGACAAGTTGGGGAAGCTGGATTTGTTTTCATTAGAACAAAGATTGTTGAGGGGTGATTTGACAGAGGTGTACAAGATGATGACGGGTTTGGATAGGCTAGACGGGGAAAGGTTGATGGTACAAGGACTAGGGGACACAGATTTAAGGCTTTGGGCAAGAGATACAGGGGGGATGTGAGGAAAAACATTTTTACGCAGTGAGTGGTGAGGACCTGGAACTCGCTGCCGACGGAAGTGGTGGAAGCGGAGACACTCAATGTTTTCAAGGGGAGACTGGATAGGCACTTGAGGGAAATAAACTTGCAGGGCTAGGGGGATAGAGCGGGGGAATGGGACTGACTGGATTGCTCTACAGGGAGCTGGTACGGACTTGATGGGACGAATGGCCTCCTTCTGTGCCGTTATGACTATGACTCTATGAAATTCAACGCAGCAAAGTGTAAGGTGATACATTTTGGTCGGAAGAATGAGGAGACAATACACGCTAAATGGTACAATTTTAAAGGGGGTGCTAGAAGAGAAACACCTTGGGGTGTTTGTACACAAATCTTTGAAGATGGCAGGACAAGTTAACAAAGCAGTTATTAAATCCTGGACTTTATAAATAGAGGCAGAGTACAAAAGCCAGCAAGTTATGCTAAACCTATATAAAACACTAGTTCGACCCCAGCTGCTTTCCTGGGATTGCGATATACGGGTTTATGATCACAGGGAGGGGCGGGGTCCAGAATCTGGAAGGGGGTGGTTTGGGGAGGGTGGATCCTGAGGTCCAGCAGGGCTAAGGAAGCACAATGGGAACATGGGAGAGTGCAGGGACAGGCAGAGTCTGGCAGTATAAGACAGAAGCAAGGTTCAGCAGTCTTGTGGGGAGGCAGGTCTTGGAGAATGGGGCCTGAATTGGCCATGGTCCTTTTTGGATCATTGGGCACCACCTCTCGACTACGTTCCCACCGGTCAGCTTCCTCCCTAAACTGCCCTCAGGACCTATACCTGACACCCCTTCCTACCACCCAATTTTATTCTCGGTAAACAATTTTTTTCTTTTCTGTCAACAGAAAAC
The DNA here is from genome assembly GCA_030390025.1 of Squalus acanthias. Lineage (NCBI taxonomy): Eukaryota > Metazoa > Chordata > Chondrichthyes > Squaliformes > Squalidae > Squalus > Squalus acanthias. The sequence goes on along the minus strand of CM059435.1, from coordinate 80,787,557 downwards.
AGTGGAAGCCCTGGAGGAGTATAGAAAGTGCAGGGGGGTACTTAAAAAAGAAATTAGGAGAGCGAAGAGGGGGCATGAAAAAACACTGGTGGGCAAAATAAAATAAAATCTCAAGGTGTTTTATAAGTATATTAAGGGCAAGAGGATAACCAGGGAAAGAGTAGGGCCCATTAGGGACCAAAGTGGCAATCTGTGTGTAGAGCCGGAAGATGTGGGTGAGGTTTTAAATGAATATTTTGCATCTGTGTTCACTATGGTGAAGGACGATGTAGGCATAGAAATCAGGCAGGGGCATTGTGATATACTTGAACAACTTAGTATTGAGGGGGAGGAGGTACTAGCGGTTTTAGCGGGCTTAAAAGTGGATAAATCCCCAGGCCCGATGTATCCCAGGCTGCTGTGCGAGGCAAGGGAGGAGATTGCAGGGGCTATGACACAAATTTTCAGAACCCCTCTGGCCACAGGGGAGGTGCCAGAGGACAGCTAACGTAGTACCATTATTCAAGAAGGGTAGTAGGGATAAACCAGGGAATTACAGGCCAGTGAGCCTAACATCAGTGGTAGGGAAATTATTGGAAAAAATTCTGAGGGACAGAATTAGTCTCCACTTGGAGAGGCAAGGATTAATCAAGGATAGTCAGCATGGCTTTGTCAGGGGGAGATCATGTCTAACCAATTTGATTGAATTTTGAGAGGGGGTGACTAGGTGTGTGGATGAGGGTAGTGCAGTTGATGTAGTCTACATGGACTTCAGTAAGGCTTTTGACAAAGTCCCACATGGGAGACTGGTCAAGTAGGTAAGAGCCCATGGGATCCAGGGCAATTTGGCACATTGGATCCAAAATTGGCTTAGTGGCAGGAGGCAGAGGGCGATGGTCGAAGGTTGTTTTTGTGACTGGAAGCCTGTGTCCAGTGGTGTACCGCAGGGATCGGTGCTGGGTCCTTTGCTGTTTGTAGTGTACATTTATGATTTAGATATGAATGTAGGAGGTATGATCAGTAAGTTTGCAGATGACACGAAAATTGGCGGAGTGGTAAATAGCGAGGAGGGAAGCCTCAGGCTACAGGACGATAGACGGGTTGGTCAGATGGGCAGAACAGTGGCAAACAGAATTTAACCCTGAAAAGTGAGGTGATGCATTTTGAGAGGACTAACAAGGCAAGGGAATACACAATGAATGGTAGGATCCTAGGGAGGACAGAGGATCAGAGGGACCTTGGTGTGCATGTACATAGATCCCTGAAGGCAGCAGGACAGGTAGATAATGTGGTTAAAAAGGCATATGGGATACTTACCTTCATTAGCCGAGGCATAGAATATAAGAGCAGGGAGGTTATGATGGAGCTGTACAAAACGCTAGTTAGGCCACAGCTGGAATACTGTGTGCTGTTCTGGTCACCACAGTATAGGAAGGATGTGATTGCATTGGAGAGGGTGCAGAGGAGTTTCACCAGGATGTTACCTGGGCTGGAGTGCTTCAGCTGTGAAGAGAGACTGGACAGGCTGGGGTTGTTTTCCTCAGAGCAGAGAAGGCTGAGGGGGGACCTGATTGAGGTGTACAAAATTGAGGGGCATAGATAGGGTAGATAGAAAGGAACTTTTCCCCTTAGTAGAGGGGTCAATAACCAGGGGGCATAGTTTCAAGGTAAGGGGCAGGAGGTTTAGAGGGGATTTGAGGAAAAACTTTTTCACCCAGAGGTTGGCTGGAATCTGGAACTCACTGCCTGAAAGTGTGGTAGAGGCAGGAACCCTCACAACATTCAAGAAGCATTTAGATGAGCACTTGAAACGCCATAGCATACAAGGCTACGGACCAAGTGCTGGAAAATGGGATTAGAATAGATCGGACTTGATGGCCGGCGCAGACACAATGGGCCGAAGGGCCTCTTTCTGTGCTGTATAAATCTATGACTCTAGAGAGCCCACACATAGGCTAATCACGTGTTATCTGTCTGTGAATAGTTCATAACAAAAAAAGCACTAGTTATCATAGAATGGCTACAGCACAGAAGGAGGCCATTCGGTCCGTCGAGCCCGTGCCTGTTCTCTGTAAGAGCAATTCAGCTAGTCCGCTCCCCCACCCTTTCCCTGTAGCCCTGCAATTTTTTCTCCTTCAGCTACTTATCCAATTCCCTTTTGAAAGCCACGATTGAGTCTGCCTCCACCACCCTTTCAGGCAGTGCATTCTAGATCCTAACCATCCGCTGGGTAAAAAAGTTTTGCCTCATGTCGCCTTTGGTTTTTCTGCCAATCACCTTAAATCTGATTCTCGACCCTTCTGCCAATGGGAACAGTTTCTCTCTATCGACTCTGTCCAGATCCCTCATGATTTTGAACACCTCTATTAAATCTCCTCTCAACCTTCTCTGCTCTAAGGAGAACAACCCCAGCTTCTCCAGTCTATCCACATAACTGAAGTCCCTTATCCCTGGAATCATTCTCGTAAATCTTTTCTGCACCCTCTCCAAGGCCTTCACATCCTTCCTCGTGCAGTGCCCAGAATTGGATGCAATACTCCAGTTGAGGCCGAACCAGTGTTTTATACAGGTTCATCATAATTTCCACACTTTTGTACTCTATACCTCTATTCCTGAAGCCCAGTAAGCTTTTTTACCTGCTTTGTCAACCTGCCCTGCCACCTTCAACGATTTGTGCACATATACCCCTAGATCTCTCTGTTCATGCACCCCCTTTAGGATTGTACCATTTAGTTTATATTTCCTCTCTTCATGCTTTCTACCAAAATGTATCACTTCGCACTTTTCTGCATTAAATTTCATCTGCCATGTGTCCGCCCATTCCACCAGCCTGTCTATGTCCTCTTGAAGTCCATCACTATCCTCCTCAATGTTCACTAAATGAAGGGGTTAAAAGTTAGATTAGCAGCTTAACTGACTAGCTGGCTGATGTAATAAAGGAGAAGTCTGGCAGAACAAAGACAGTTGTTGACAGTTGGAAAAAGCATATTACACGATGATTGGGGGAGTGAAAGAAGGCGAAGAGGCCATGCATTGAACAATGGGCCGCCAATGCTATTTGCGAAGATGTGGTTAAGTGTACGAAACTGGATAAGAGCTAAAGAGTAGAACAATGGCAGATGTGGAAACAGGGCAAATGAGATAAACAAGATGTGTTTTGTGGAGATGTGATTAAGTGTACGTGACTTGGACAATTAATTGGCCAAGTCCCGAAGATGTGAAGGAAACAAGATGCAGATTGTATATAAGCCAACTGCTTGAATGTAAAAATTAGACTCCCGTCTCAGCTCAGACTGAGAGGGCCTCTCCCTGCGTGTGCTTGAATAAAGATCGATTGGAACCAGTACACGCTCGTCTCCGTCTGCTTTGGGGCAGAGAGAAATCCCACAACACTATACTTCCAAGTTTTGTGTCATCAGCAAATTTTGAAATTGTGCCCTGTACACCCACATCCAAGTCATTAATATATATCAAGAAAAGCAGTGGTCCTAGTACCGACCCCTGGGGCTGATGATGGGAAGTTGGGAAACTGCCACTCCATGTTCCTTCTCTTGTTGTCCCCTTATTGGCCTCCATCTTGATTTCTCCTTATGGTTCTTGTCTGACTGACCCCTTATAGCCCCTCCCTCACAATTCCTCGATATCCTGTGTTTCACTGTCTCCCCGCCTTATCTTATCCTCTTGGGCACCCCATTATTGCTGCTCTCTTGCCCCCCACCCCCACCCCATCCGCTCTGTCTCACTGCACCCGTATGGTTCCTTCTTTCATTGCCCTTGTATCCCCCATCCCTTGCTGCCCTTCATCCACCATCGCATTACACCACTTATGGCTACTTCTCTCACTGGCCTCCCACCACTCCATTCTCGCTGCCTCCTATCGTCCCCATCTCACTGCCCCCTCTCCCAAAATCTTGGACTTGATGGGGTAGATTTTCAACTTGCCACCCAGGCATAAAACATGCATTGTTGATCGAGTGCTCAATATTTATTTCCTGTGAATTCAATGGAAATCCACCTGATACATTTGCCAAGAGTGATGAATGAGCTGAATTAAATTGTGTATTCTGAAATGTGCAGTCTGCCTAATTTCCCAGGATACATCAGTATTGAAGGTGGCAGGACAAGTTAACAAAAAAGTCACAAAATCCTGGGCTTTAGAAAGAGGCATAGAGTACAAAAGTCAGCAAATTATGCTAAACCTATATAAAACACTAGTTTGGCCCCAGCTGCAGTATTGTGTCCAATTCTGGGCACCACATTTTAGGAAGGACGTGAAGGCTTTGAAGAAGGTACAGAGAGATTTACTAGAAAGGGATGAGGGCTTACAGTTATGTGGATAGACTGAAGAAGCTGGAGCTGTTCTCCTTAGAGCAGAGAAGGCGACGAGGAGATTCCTTGGAGGTGTTTAAAATCATGAAGGGTTTAGATGGAGTACAGAAATAGAAATTGTTTCCAATGGCTGAAGAGTCGATAACGAGAGGGCACAGATTTAAGGTATTTGGCAAAAGAACCAGAGGCGACATGAGGAAAAACTTTTTTACACAACGAGTGGTTAGGATTTGGAATGTACTGCCTGATAAAGTGCTGGATACAAATTCAATAGTAGCCTTCAAAAGGGAATTGGATAAATACTAGAAGGAGAAAAAATTGCAGGGATATGGGGAAAGAGCGAGGGAGTGGGACTAACTGGATTGCTCTTCGAAAGAGCCGGCGCAGACTCAAGAGGCCGAATGGCCTCCTTCTGTGCTGTACTATTCTATGATTCGCCTGGCTGCCATGTGCTCAAAAGTTGAAGAGCCAGCCAATACTTATTACTTAAATTCTCACACAAATATTGGGCACTTGTGTGAGATATTGGAGGTTGGCCAATACCTGTGGAACAACACTCCAGGTATTAACATTTAGGAGCGGGCGAGAGAAACCGAGGAGAATTTTTTTAAAAATCCAAAAAACAGATGAATGTTTTTCCTGATAGACGAGTATGAATAGAGAACATGTAGTGGCATATAACATACACAGCAGTCAGAAACATGGAAGTACAAAATTAAAACATTTAAAAAAAATTAAAATGCTATAGAGTCTAGAAACAGATTTACATGGTAGCATACTTTAGTTGCTTTTTGTAGAAATTCTGATCCAAGTGCTCTGAAGCAACTAATTTATTAGTGAACTGCTTACATTTATCATAATTCAACAGTACTACAAGCTGCATAGGCATAAAATATACTAGCCTAGAAATTCGACTGCGTAGTGCCCGTTGTTTGGGAGCTTCGGGTGCCATTTTGGTTTGAAAATGGCATCCGAGCCACGCGCACAATTCTGGTGCGGGCCGCGCCGGACGCCATCTTAGTGAGCGTGCGCTAAATGTATGTTGAGTAGGTAGATCATGACGTCGCGCTGATTTGACACCGGTGCTGCCATTTTTGTCCTCCGCACTCGAAGTAATGCCCTGTGTTAACCTCGCACAGCTGAATGTGTGTTCAGCAGCTGCAAGAACCCTCTACCACCCCTTTGTCTCTCTGGTCAGTTGTTGATTAATTTCTACTGGCTCTGTGTAAGTTTGTGGAAGGTTTGCAGCTTTCTAGAGCTGTTTAAAGTTGGTGAGGTGACAGGGAGTGGTGCTGCAAGTGAAGAAGGCCTTGCATCTGACTTCAAGTGTTCTGGTCAGGCCACTTGCTCCCAGTCATGGGTGCTCTAGTTGCCATCCCCCTTGGTCTGCAGCATGACAGGGAGATGGAACAGTGACAGCAATGAAAAGGACAAGCTGCTCGCAGAGGGAGGAGGAGGTGGTGGTGGAGAAGGATTCCGAGCAGGAGGCCTTAGCCACCTAGGGTCTTCTGAGAGCAATTCTCTTACCTCAACCTGAGCAGTGTGGAGGCGTCTGCGCTTAACAAAGGAGGGGCTCACAGAACTCTGCCACCTCTTGCAACCAGACCTACAGCCTCACACCAGGGCAAGGACAGCGCTGCCAGTGGCTGTGAAGGTGACCGTGGCCCTGAATTTCCTCGCGTCGGGATCCTTCCAGGCTGGAGCAGGCGAGATCTGCAACATCTCCCAGTTCGCCATCCACTACTGCATAAGAGAGGTGACAGAAGCTGCTTATGCCAGGAGTTCACTGTCTTCTCTCTGATCAGAGAGAAGCAGGCAGAGCGTGCACGTGGCTTTGCCAGGATAGCAGGCTTCCCATGGTGCAGGGCGCCATTGACTGCATTCACGTGACTTTGCGGGCACCATATCTAAATGCTGAGATGTACCGCAACTGCAAAGATTACCACTCGCTGAATGTGCAGCTAGTGTGTGACCATGCTCAGCACATCATGATGGTGAATACCCGGTATCCTGACAGCAGTCATCATGCTTTTATTCTGCGCCAGTCCACTGTTCCTTCAGTCTGAGAGCCACCATGACAAACCAGAGGGTGTATACTGGGTGACATGGGCTAATCGCTGACTACCTGGCTCATGACTCTGCTCTGCAACCCAACCACACGTGGGCAGCATTCGTACAATGAGAGCCATGCTGCCACACGGAATCTGATAAAGCAGAACATTGCCGTCCTTAAACAACGCTTCCACTGCCTGGACGGCTTTGGAAGAGCCCTGCAGTACTCACCAGAACGCATCTCAAGATTCATCGTGGTCTGCTGCATGCTCCACAACCTCGCCATCATGAGGGCACAGCCCTTGCTACCAGGCATACGGCGACCAGCGGAGGAGGAGGAGGCAGAAGCTAAGGAGGAGGAGGAGACGGAAACGGAGGAGGAGGTGAAAGCAGGGGAGAAAGCCCCTTTCTGCCTGAGAGCTGTCCGTGATCAACTCATCCGACTGCGGTACGAATGAATGCAACCCCAATTCCCCATTCAACAACAGTCCCACAGCTTCCCTTCCCTCTGTTATTGACCATCACAGCGTCCTCTTGGCCACTATGCTGAAATAAAAGCCACCATAGAAGAAACATTACAATGCAACCTCATCCATCAATCCATCCAATATAACCTAACAAAGTCAACTAATTACCCTTGTGCATTCCCTTAGTGCCTGTCTTCAATGTGCCATTGCCTGCCCTCGTCCTCCGACGAAGTGCTACCCCAGTGGCTGCAGCATGGCTGGTGGAAGACTGCTGACTTTCAGTGGGGGAGACTGCAGATGGCCTTGCAGGACGACCTCGAACACCTATGGGCCTAGAAGGCCCTTGTGCGGACTTCACCACCACGGCATGAGCGGCAACAGTCTAGACTGGCTGCTTGACAGGCAAAAGCAAGGGCACTGACTGAGTGGCAGCGGTGGGAGGACGAATGCCGCCATCCTGAGAGAACAGCAGGCCCCTGTCCCATAGAGCCACTGCCACTCCCTGGGGGTGCCTCAGCATTCACAGCCATCTGTTGGAGCAGTTTGCTGGAATGCTGCAACACCCTGCAAGCCCCTTTCCACACTGGTAAACCCAGCCACGATGGCACCAGTCTGAGCTTGCTTGACTTCGGTCTGAGCTCCCACTGCAGCACTCAGACTTCTGGTGGAAATTGCTTGTGCTGCAATCGAAGCTGAGACATTGGCCATTAGACGCTGCATCATGGTTGGGTCCGCATCAATATTCCCTCTTTTTTTTTTTTGAGTGTGCGGCCCATGCGCGGTTTTTCCATTTAAAAGCAGGTGAGCAGCCTGCGCGGGATCTCCAGACCGCTGCGCTGCCACACAGCTTAACGGGAACGTTGGTCCACATGTGTTGATGAAGTTAGCCACCACTTCCATGCTGGTAAGGATGGGCTCCAAGCTCTGCGCAAAGCCCTGTGCCAAGTTGGTGCCGGACTCCTCCATGCTCCTTGACATTGAACGCAAGCTTTCTGGCAGGCTTCCCAAGGCACCAAGCATTTCGTTGTGTATATCCATCAGCTTTCTTCTGTAGCCAGCCCCATCGAAGTCCTCATCCGAGTTCTCTGCAGTAGAAATCGTGTGCGACCTCACCCTCCGGCGAAATGGCACCTGCGCTATCGCGCACTGGTGGCTCACCTTGTGCAGATCCCATCTCTAATCTACCCTCTGATACGCAGTGTCAGTATCTGAGCTGGTGGTTGTAAGTGTAAAATCAAGTGATGGCATGTCTTCATCATCACTCTCTCCTTGATCTTCCTCCACTGCCTGGCTAGGTTGTACTTCTTGTGTATCTGAAAGGATAAAGGCACAAGGGTAAAGGTTGTGGTGAGGGGAGGGGGAGAAAATAAGTGGTGGGGGAGAAAGTAAGAGGTGCATGCTTACACCATCGGCAGCTTATAAATCAGAAGAGATTGTGGGATGAGGAGGAAGTAGGATGTGAGAAGGAAGATTAAGGTATGAGGATACCGTCATCTTCAATGGTTTCAGCCCCGCCGCTGGCCAATGCCTCAGCAATGGCATTTCCGATAATGGACAGACCCATCTCCTCCATGGGGGTTAAAGCATGCAGGCGCGCCTCTCCTCTTCCAGTTAGTTCCTGCTGCCTTTGGTTGTGCGCCACCTTCTCCTGCAAGAGAGAGGGAAGTGTGTCAATGGGTGCAGTGCAATCTGTTTGGGTGATGTGGCTGTCATGGTTGAATAGCTGGCAGCGTGTGCAAGCGGAGAGATGTTGGTGTGAGGCTTGCAACAGTGCTAAGTGTGTGAGGGTGAGGTGAAGCTCTGACTGTTAGGTATGAGTCCTGATTGATAGAGATTGTTAGTAGGTGAATGATGGGGGTGTGGTGCATTGAGCAGTGGCTGAGGCTAGTAGTGCAGCTGGTAGGATATGACATTTGAAGATGCATTCACTGATCTTGACCTCTCGTGTGAGGTTATTAAAGTTCTTGTGGCACTGCATCCAGGTCCTCGGGGTTAGAATCCTGGCATTGATCTCCGTGGCTATCTGCTCCCACTGTCTTTTCACCGTGTGTCTGGAGGGCCTCTTGCGAATACAGGACAGCTCTTCTTGTTTCCACCTCCTCCACCAAGACCAAGCATCGGAAAACCTGGGTGCCCGCTCTCTCCCATGTTCAGGTATGGTTCTCTCTTTCCCAGGTCAGATTCAACTCACACCAGGACTCCCAGCAGCTGCTCCAGCCACAAGGCACCACCCCTTTAAGAGGTGCAGACTAGCTTTAAGCAGTGCAGGTTAGCTTTAGCAAGTATCGATTTTGGGCCCCTGCTGATGCATGCATCCAATCAATAGTGCAGTTAGCGCTGATTGCATGCAGAAATCATGTAAATGAGCAGGTAGCACGAAGAAGCCGCGCTTCCTGCATTACATCAAACGGGCGCAGGTTAATTGCACATCATGATCCCCGCACCCGCTTTCGGGAGCTATCCAATTTAGCCCCCACAGTCTCCGCTCCACCCGATTTTCCTCTGTGCTCTACCCAGGTGGTACAGATGAAAATCTACTCGTGTGTTTCCAATCTTTTTTATATGAGGGTATGCTGAGCAGAGTCCACACACTTCCACAAAAGGAAGGAGCAGAAATATGTTTTGAAAAATGCATGTTCAGCCTCATACATGACAACCTCAACAAGTAGCAAAAGCTGACCCAGCCTCAAATGTAGACCTAAATGTAGCTTCATGACATGGAGTGGGACATAGACTTGTCATCACTTAAGCTGTGGGTAGACCCAACATTCCATCAATTGCAGAGCAGAAGATTGTGCAAAATTGCAGGGACATTCCCTTATTTCTTGCACAGAAATTGTGAGCCATTGGGCCAGAAATTCGGCTTTCCGGCTTCCTGTGGGTGCAAGCATCGCGCGCGTTCTTACCTACCGCGCCTGCTGTTGTGTTTTGGGCCCACGAGGACTTCGGGTCCTGGGCCTCCTCCAGCTGCCGGCGCGCAGTGCTTGTGTATCCCAGGGGCGCAGTTAGTTCGAAGCGTCCCCTGGGATCACATGGGCCATGGAGAGCCAATCCTAGCAGGGCATTTTCATTCATAGATTTGACAGGAAGACCTGTCAAATCTATGAATAGAGATCGGCCCCAAAACCACACTTAAACTTCAAATAAATTGAAAAAAAAAATCACATTTTTAAAATAACTATAAGTTAAATAAATTAACTACTTTAAACAAAAATTTAAATTTTTGAAAAAATTAATTATACTTTTTAACGGTGCTAAGAATAAACTTACCTTTCTTTAAAGTATCCAAAAAAGATAAACCTGTTGAAAAAATGTTTAAATTGTAATTAATTAACCACTTACCTTGTTAAAAACGGGCCTTGCGCCTCCTTTTTGAAAGTGCAGCTTCTTCATACTTACCTTCCTGGAGAAACCTGAAAAAAAAAACGAAGTTCGCAGCGTGCGCGCAGCCTCTCCCGCGCATGCGTTCGACTTCTGAACCTTTCCCTTCAGGGGAACGGAAGTTCCGGTTTCCCGCGCATGCGCAGTGCATGCAGGAAACCGGCACTTCAGATGGCCTTACGGGTGAGTACACAGCGCGTACTCACCCGACAACAGCCGAATTTCTGGGCCATTGTGTATCTGTACTGGTACTCTATATTTCTAAATCTAATTGTTCAATTGGCATAGTAACAGAGGTCCCTCCACACAATGCACAGTGACACCCCTTACCCTGCAGTTCATTATGGCATTCTTCTTCCTGTTTCTCACTGACACAAATCTTAATGTTAAATAGTTTGCTTAACTCTTTGAGAACTGTGGTGGCACAAACCCATCATAATTAAGACAGCAGCTTTCTAGTTTATTTCACAAATAGTGCAAACCTTTGATGGAAAATCTACTTTAAACATCCCTAACAAGAACTACTTCAAAACGAAAGAGAACTTTTAATGATGGCTAAACCACATTAATGTGCAAGTTGAGAAACAGGAACATGGAGGAATATTTTACCCGACATTACTCGGACAAAAGGCAGCTTGTAACCAAGGACAAAACTAGGGTTGATACAAGACCAGAGGAACTGACCGGCACTGTCTTGAGACAAGACCCTCACTAAACTGCAACAAGTGACACGCATGATGAAGTAACCCCACTAAACTTCGAACCAACCATGAACAACTAGGGGAATAGCCACGTTTGAAGGAACCAATCATTGAGATGTGCATGTGAGAATCACGAGAGAAGTCTGAACACAAAGAATATAAGAACTAACACAATACCTAGCTTTTTTACTGCAGTCGACCAGGACAAACGAGTCCTAGTCTAACAGATAAAAGACGTCTAAAGATTCAACAGACTTCAAGTGATCGTCGGTTTGGCCACCAGGCATAAGAACATAAGAAATAGGATCTGGAGTAGGCCATGTGGCCCTTCGAGCCTGCTCCGCCATGCAACAAGATCATGGCTGATTTTACCTCAACTCCACCTTCCCACACTATCCCCATATCCCTTAATTCCCAAAAATTTATCGACTGTCTTGAATATACTCAATGACTGAGCATCTACAGCTCTCTGGGGTGGAGAATTCCTTAAGATTCACCACCCTCTGAGTGAAGAAATTTCTCCTCATCTCAGTCCTAAATGGCTTACCCCTTATTCTGAGACTGTGGCCCCGTGTTCTAGATTCCCCAGCCAGGGGAAACATCCTCCCTGCATCTACCCTGTCAAGCCCCTTAAGAATTTTATATGTTTCAATTAGATCACCTCTCATTCTTCTAAACTCTAGGGAATATAGGCCTAGTCTACTCAATCTCTCCTCATAGGGCAATCCCCTCATCCCAGGAACCAGTCCAGTGAACCTTCGTTGCACTCTCTATAATGCAAGTATGTCTTTCCTTAGATAATGAGACCAGAACTGTACACAGTACTCCAGGTGTGGCCTCACCAATGCCCTGTATAATTGTAGTAAGACTTCTTTACTCTAATCCCCTTGTAACAAAAGCTAACATACCATTTGCTTTCTTAATTGCTTGCTGTACCTACATGTTAACTTTCTGTGATTCATGTACAAGGACACCCATGTACCTCTGAATGCAAACATTTCCCAGTCTCTCACCATTCAAAAATATTCTGCTTTTTTGTTTTTCCTACCAAAGTGGATAACTTCACACTTCCCCACATTGTATTCCATTTGCCATGTTCTTGCCCACTCAGTCAACCTGTCCATATCTCTGCAGCCTCTTTGTGTCCTCCTCACAGATTACTTTCCCACCTAACTTTGTATCATCATTCCTTATTGCCCATTATAATTTCTCCTGTCTCTGCCTCTAATGGGCACACATTTACTTTCACTAATTTCTTCGTATTTACATACCTAGAGAAACATTTACAATCTGTATGTCTCTTGCTAATTTACTCTCCTATTCTTTTTTCTCTTTCCTCACCAATTTCTTGGTCCTCCTTTGCTGAATTCTAAAATCCTCCCAATCCTCAGGCTTACTACTCTTTATGGCAAGATTATAAGCCTCTTCCTTTGATCTAATACTATCAAACCTTCTCGTTAGCCACGGTTGGACCACGTTTCCTGTGGGGTTCTTGTGCCTTAAAGGAATGTATATTTGTTGTAAATAAGCTCAAACCACCATAGCACTCTTGGACCTGTCAACGGCGTATGACACAGAATGGAAGCATGGACTGCTTTTCAAGCTCTCCACCATTTTACCCTGCACAGCAACGATTCACCTTCTCAACTCCATGCTTAGCAACCAACGCTTCTGTGTACACTCTGGCACCCAGAAGAGCAGATATAGGACATTGAACAACGGACTCCCACAGGGTTCTGTCCTGGCACCCATGTTATTCAACGTTTACACCAGTGACTTGCCCGAAACAGAGTCCGCAAGTTCGTATACGCTAATGACATTGCCTTGGCCACGCAAAACATGAATCTGTCCATCACCAAAGAGACCCAAACCAGTGATTTACAGAGGATGGAGGCCTACTTCCGCCGATGGCGACCTCGGCCAAACCCGCAAAAGACCGTCACCTCGACATTCCACCTCACCACCCATCAAGCAAACCAAGCTTTGAAAGTCTCCTTTTGCGGTGCAGAGGTAAACCATGCCAAAAAAAAAACCCTATTTAGGAGTCACACTTGATGGCACCGTCGTATCGACAACATCTCCAGAACCTTGAGAAGAAACTAAAGGGTCAACTTGATCCAGAAACTCGCCGGATCCACATGAAGAGCAGATGCTCAAACCTTCCGTACGGCAGCACTCGTCCTGGTGTACTCTACAGCGGAGTACTGCTCTCCGGCATGGCTATCAAGTCCGCATGTCAAATTTGTTGATGTCCAGCTAAATTCTATTAGAATTATCACCAGTATGCTTTTATCGACACCAACACCTTGGCTGCCCGTGCTTGCAAACATCGCACCACCACCACACGCACGCCGCGAATATGCAGTCTCCAGAGAACACAACCGCTACACCAGCAAAGACATGCCGATCCAGGCCGACTTGAACAACCTACCACCAACCCGTCTCAAATCTAGGCGGCCATTTTGGACCGTTGCCAAAGTTCTTCAGTGATCTCCGCTCAGCCTTAATGACCGATGGCGAAATGCTTGGAAGAACTGCGGCATACAGAATGGATTCCTTATCGAGGACCCCGCAGTACAACCTGAAGGATCAAACCTTCCTCGCAAACAGTGAACAACCATCAACCGCCTCAGAACTGGTCATGGTAGATGCTGCCACCCTTCTCCATAGATGGAAGATTAAAGCATCCCCATTATGCGACTGTGGAGCTCCTAATTAGACCCCAGAACACATCATTGCACACTGCCGTCAGCGGAAAATTGCAGGCAGCCTACAAGATATCCACGCTGTTACACTGAAAGCTTTGGCCTGGATATCCAACTTAGATATTGACATTTGATTTGCTTTGCTACTATCATACGAAAGAAGATGATTATTTAATGCTAGCCATTGCTTGTCTACCGTCATATCTTTCCATGTAGTTTCCCAATCTACCTTAGCCAACTCGCCCTTCATACCTACGTAGTTTGCTTTGTTTAGATGTAAGACCCTCGTTTCGGACTTAACTAAATCACTTTCAAACTCAATATAAAATTCTATCATATTATGGTCACTCTTCCCTAAAGGCCTCTTTGCAACAAGGTTATTAATTAACCCTTTCTCGTTGCACAATACTAGATCTAAAATAGCCTGTTCCCTCGTTGGTTCCTCCACATACTGATCTAGAAAACTATCTTGCATACATTCCATGAACTCGTCCCCCACACTATTATTGCAAATTTGGTTTGCCCAGTCTATATGTAGATTAAAGTCCCCCATGATTACTGTATTACCCTTGTTACATGCACCTCTAATTTCCTGATTTATACTCTGCCCTACATTACAACTACAATTAGGGGGCCTATAAACAACTCCCACCAATGTTTTCTACCCCTTGCTGTTTCTTAGCTCCACCCAATCTGATTCTACTTCTTGATTTTCTGAGCTAAGATCCTTTTTCTCTACTGTCTTTATCCCATCCTTTATTAGGGCTACCTCTCCTCCTTTTCCATTTTGCCTATCTCTTCTAAAAGTTAAGTATCCTGGAATATTTAGTTCCCAACATTGGTCACTTTGCAACCACGTCTCCGTAATGGCTATTAGATCAAACCTATTAATTTCTATCTGCGCTATTAATTCATCTATTTTGTTGCGAATGCTTTGTGCATTCAAATATAATGCCTTTTCCCCTGATGTCACCTTAGTCACTAATGCCTCATTACCTTTGTTACTCTCTGTCCCTTCCTGCTTATTATTAGCCAAAACTCTGCTCTGCTATAGAGCCTTGACATTTTTCTTGCTCTTTCCTGAATCCTCCCACCCCCACTTCATTAGTTTAAAGCCCCATCTACTGCCCTAGTTATTCGATTCGCCAGGACACTGGTTAAGTGGAGCCCGTCCCAACGAAACAGCTCCCTCTTTCCCCAGTACTGGTGCCAGTGGCCCATGAAGCGAAACCCCTGCCTCCCACATTACTCTGAGCCACTCATTTAACCTTCTAATCTGCTTGCCAATTGGCGCGTGGCTCAGGTAACAATCCGGAGATTATTGCCTTTGAGATTCTGCTTTTTAATTTGGAACCCAACTCCTCAAACTATCTCAGCAGAACCTCATTCCTAATTCTACCTCTGTCGTTGGTGGTTCCTACGTGAACCACGACAACTGGATCCTCCCCTTCCCACTCCAAGTTCTTCTCCAGCCGCTAGGAGATGTCTTTAACCCTGGCACCCGGCAGGCAACACAACCTTCGGAACTCCTGGTCGCGGCTGCAGAGAACAGTATCTATCCCTTTGTCTATACTGCCCCCTACCACAACTACATTCCCTTTCACTTCCCCCCACTTGAATGGCCTCATGCACAACATGGTGTCATGGTCAGCTGGCTCATCCATCCTGCAGGCTTTTCCTTCAGTCACACAGGCAGCAAGAACCACATACCTGTTGGATAAGGACAAAGACTGAGGCTCCTCCAGCACTGCACCTGGGGTCCCCTCACCTGCCTGAGTTGCAGTCACACCCTCCTGTCCCTGACCACCAACCAGACCCGCACCACTACATAACCTGAGGGGTGTGATTTCCTCCTGGATCAAAGTTTCCAGGTAACTCTCCCCCTCCCTGATGCCCCGCAATGACTGCACCTCAGACTCCAGCTCAACACCTCTGAGCTGAAGTTCCTCAAGATGCAGGCTCTTACTGCAAACGTAGTTGTCCACGATCTCAATGCTCTCCACAAACTCCCACATGCTGCAGTTGCAGCACACCACCTGCACTGCCATCCCTATATGATCTTGTTTTATTTAATTAAATTTGTATTTAAGTAACTTAGTTTAGAGTTTAAATTCTTTACTTATTTGATCTAGATTAAGTTATTGGTAAATTAAATTAAATATCTTCCTGTAACACAAAGCACTACAAGTAGTGGAGGCAGAAAGCAGCAACTCCTTTCCCCCTCTTCCCCGAATTCCCACTCTCTCCAAATTCCCAAATAAAACACTCTGTTTAAGTGCACTCTGTTTAATACCACTCTTTGCAGACGACTGTGTGCTTGAAGACTCCAGGACAGGTCAAGTTGGGTTCTTATTTAATCCGTGCGTTAAACAGTGTATGTGTGTGTGTTCTGTTAAGGCGGATTCAGGTCTACGAACCCCACTTTAACACCCATAATGGGAGGTGTGAAAGTCATAAATAATTCCTACACCTTTTTTCTTTATTCTCAATAGATAATGAAGACTATTTTTCTCCATTACATTCCCAGCTGCTGTTGGATGATCTTCAGTTGAGATTGGTAGTTTTTCTTTCCCATCCCTCCTTCAAAGATGGAGCTTCTCACTACCATATATGTGATGTCCTGGTCAAGCACCAGCAGTTACATAATAACAACAGAAAACGCTGGAAAAACTCAGCAGGCCAGGCAACATCCGTGGAGAGAGAAAGAGAGTTAACGTTTCAGGTCGAAACCCTTCGTTAACTCTCTTTCTCTCTCCACAGCAGTTACATAATAGGTGAGATTGGGCTTAATCTTGAGCACTCCAAATAAGTCTATGTTTTATAGCTACATGGGTGCCTTTTTGTCTTAATAGAAAATGTCACTTTAAAAGTTTGAAAAAAAATGTATATAAATATGATATACTACACACACACACCACACACACACACACACACACACACACACACACGAGAAGCAACAAACATCATAAGCCAATACATTGGTCGCAACAGCAACCTTTCATGCTGGCTGCCAAAATATCAAATATATCAGTATTTAGGCCACACTCCCAGGTTTGCAGCTTATAAAGTTCCACATCAAAGTGCAATACTGAGCTTCACACCACTTCAAGGTGTATAAGACCTTATAGAAATGGCACAACAAAAGAACAAGTCCCCTGTTAAATCTGAACCCTATTTGTCAACCAATTGCAATTACACAGTTCCTTTCAGGTTTTTTTTTTAAATACATGACTTGTACAGGAGCTATAACTTACTCCCATTAACCCATTAACCTATACCTGCATATTTTATTCTATTTTGAATACCTAGGATCATAGAATGTTACAACACAGAAACAGACCATTTGAGGATATTGATCAGGTTAATATTTGGAAAAAATGATTTTCCAAATAAAATCAAAGTAAGTTATAATAATGCTGTTTAGAAAATCCAGGCTTATAATAAATGCCAAATATTCACTGATGAAGAGGAAGAGACATTGGCCGCGATTTCGCCGACTGAGGTGAGTCCGGGGTTGGTGTCGCGGTCCCAGCCCACTGCCTACTGCAGCCCGCAGTCTCCAAGTGATTTTACGTTAAAAGGGCTCATTCAGCCTGCCCTGCGAGATTCCCGGCCAATTCAAAGGAAGCGGGTCTGATGACGTCATTTGATGACGCGTCATCAGCCGGTTTCCTTAAAGGGGCCATGTCCAAATTGATTTTGATAGTTGTGCTGTCAGTGTTCTACAGCATTGAGGTGCTGCAAACACTGACAAGCACTGCACAGAGGTGCACGGCTGCACCCAGGCTCTCCCATGACTCCCTCCATATGCTTATGGAGGGAGTCACAGCCCGCAGGGAGGTTCTCTTCCCTTCCCATGGGCGGAAGAGACCTCCCCGGGAGATCAACGCAGCCTGGTTGCACATTGTACAGGAGGGCACAAGTAGGGATGTCATGAGGGGGACCAGGCTGCAGTGGCGCAAACCTTTCAATGATCTCAGTAGATGACGAAACGTTACTGCCAAGTCACACTCAACCTCATCCCGCTGTGCCACTCATTACATCCACGTCACTCTGCCTTCTCTAACCTATTCCAGCACATCTTTACTCACACCAACCTACCTTGCACCTCCACCCATTCTTCTCTATCTACATCATCACTTCCCCATTTCACTAGCCACCCCTCAACACTCACCCTCATCCTACTGCAAGCATACCAACTAACAACACACAAGGATAGATGCTTTAGCCAATGTTCGTGTGAGGTTTCTGGTAATGTGCTGTCAAACATCGAAACCTTTATTTTCAGCACTTTGTGTTCTTGGACAGATTTGTGTACACCTTTGGAAGTGGCTTAGTGAGTTGTGGTGAATGGTGAGAAATAACGGTACCCCGCACCGCCCCCCCCGCCACCCCCCCACGCCCAGCAATGGTGACGAGTGTGAAAGGAACGGATTAGGCATTGGAGGGATGGTGGTGGTGTGGGGTGGTGCCAACCTGGCGCATCATGTGGCATCCAGGGTGTACAGCATCAAGTGAAGTAAATCTGGCCATGGTGAGGCCATCCCTAGCGTCCTGGCTGGGCAGCAATGTGGTCGGGTGCTGATGCCGTGTCCTGTGCAGCATCAGTTGATTGCGGAGAAGGTTGGTGTTGTTGCTACTGGTGTGCCCGGTGATGCTGGTGTTGGGATTCTGAGGACCAAGGTGAGATATTTTCAAGGGCAACGATGCTGATGGAAGAGATGGCAGGTGAGGTTGAGATGACAGAAGCAATCTGTCAATGGAGAGAGGTTGTTCCAATGAGGCGGTACTGGTTAGAGAGTTTGCTCCAAACACTTGCAAGCTGCAGAAAGCTCAATATGTCTTCTAAATGCAGTAACCAATAGTTTCTGAGCTTTGAAAGTGAACAGCTGTAACATGGGATCTTTCATACAACTTTGGCAGCTGTCAGGTCATGAGATAATTCAATACTGAATCCACTCACGACATGCTGAGCTGACGTATTCCCCGAGCAGCGGGTAACCCGTGGGGGGCACGTAAAATTGAAATGTAGGCATAAAATAACACTTAATTGGATGTTAACAATCCATTTAATTATATCAATTGCCTCCCCCGCCGCTTGGTGTCGGGTCTGATCAGTGCTGACCTGGGAGACTTGCGTGGAGGCAGGTTGACAGTGGGTTCCCTACCCACTGTCAATCTTTTCTATTATGACAGCAGACCCACCTCCAAACCCGCCCTCTGAGCACCGGCAAAATTCAGCCCATTGTATCCAAATAATCTCAAAGTCAGACAACATTATATAGTCGTCAATAATACAGGACAAAAAGTTTTAGATCAAAAAGGGTCAGGATTCTACATTTAACATGGATTTAATAATAAAGATTAGTTGTCCAGATGGTGTTGGAGTTGTTTGAAGCAGGAAGTAGCTCCCCTCACCCACTGCAAAGACTGTTACAATGCATATCAGATGTTATTGTTATACCTATAATATTGTGTTAATATTTGTTGCTCTTTGTAATCAGAAGTGCAGAAACTCGTAAAAATCAAAGTCAGTTCTTGTGTCAGATTTTGAACTGTGCAGACTGACTGATGGTTTTGTTTCATATCAATTTTACCATTCTTAACAATTCACATGCAAATGACAAATATTACCATCTTAATTTCTGGATGGAAGAATATAAAACACAATCTGCAAAGGTTTGCCAGTTTTACCATTCCTGCCATTAATTCTTCGTGTGAATATGCTAAACTGCTCATCATATTTCTTAAATTTTGTCAATAGATCATTTTTTTTCATCAAAAAAAGTGTACACCCTATTCTGATTTTATTTCTTTAGAAACATAGAAAACGAAGACTTCCTTGTGTGTGTAGCATGTGAAATGCTGTACACTTAAAAGTTGTGTGTTATAAAACATAATGGCCCTGAATTTGCTATCGGTTTGATGGTGTACTCTGAGTACACTGTCACACCGCCTTTGAAACTGACTCCAACTTCAGAATTTGGCGCATGGAAATCCCAAAGTTGCAGTTTATCAATGACAGCTCCGAAACTGGCTGCATGGTGATCCCCCAAAGGGATTAGGTCTAACTGGGGTTTTTAAACAGCCTATTAACTGCTAAACAAATGTCAAGGGCCTGGAAAACTAATTTTAATTTTGTGCAGTGTGGAAAAAAAAAATTTTTTTTATTCGTTCATGGGATGTGGGCGTCGCTAGCAAGGCCAGAATTTATTGCCCATCCCTAATTGCCCTCGAGAAGGTGGTGGTGAGCCGCCTTCTTGAACCGCTGCAGTCAGTGTGGTGAATGTACTCCCACAGTGCTGTTAGGGAGGGAGTTCCAGGATTTTGACACAGCGACTATGAAAGAACGGCGATATATTTCCAAGTCAGGATGGTGTGCAACTTGGAGGGGAACTTGTAGGTGATGCTGTTCCCATGCGCCTGCTGCCCTTGTCCTTCTAGGTGGTAGAAGTCACGGGTTTGGCAAGTGCTGCCGAAGAAGCCTTGGCGAGTTGCTGCAGTGCATCTTGTAGGTGGGACACACTGTAGCCATGATGCGCTGGTGGTGGAGGGAGTGAATGTTTAACGTGCTGGATGAGATGCCAATCAAGCAGGCTGCTTTGTTCTGGATGGTGTTGAGCTTCTTGAGTGTTGTAGGAGCTGCACTCATTCAGGCAAGTGGAGAGTATTCCATCACACTCCTTACTTGTACCTTGTAGATGGTGGAAAGGCTTTGGGGAATTAGGAGGTGAGACACTCGCCGCAGAATATCCAGCCTCTGACCTGCTCTTATTGCCACAGTATTTATGTGGCTGGTCCAGTTAAGTTTCTGGTCAATGGTGACCCCCAGGATGTTGATGGTGGGGAATTTGGCGATGATAATGCCGCTGAATGTCAAGGGGAGGTGGTTAGACTCTCTCTTGTTGGAGATAATCATTGCCAGGCACTTGTGTGGTCCGAATGTTACTTGCCACTCATCAGCCCAAGCCTAAATGTCGTCCAGGTCTTGCTACATGCAGGCAAGGACTGCTTCATTATCTGAGGAGTTGCAAATGGAACTGGACACTGTGCAATCATCAGCGAACATCCCTACTTCTGACCTTATGATAGAGGGTAGGTCATTGATGAAGCAGCTAAAGATGAGGACCTCCTGCAGCGATGTCCATTTTTAAGAAACTTTTCAAAGAAAATTTTAATTTTTCTTTTGCTCTCTCTATTTTAAAAAGTTAGAATATTAAAGGCTTACCCACTTCCTTTTTTTAAAAAATTCGTTTATGGGATGTGGGCTTTGCTGCAAGGCCAGCATTTATTGCCCATCCCTAATTGCCCTTGAGAAGGTGGTGGTGAGCTGCTTTCTTGAACCGCTGCAGTCCGTGTGGTGAAGGTACTCCCACAGTGCTGATAGGTAGGGAGTTCAAGGATTTTGACCCAGTGACGATGAAGAATCGGCGATATACTTCTAAGTCAGGATGATGTGTGACTTGGAGGGGAACTTGGAGGTGGTGGTGTTCCCATGCGCCTGCTGCCCTTGTCCTTCTAGGTGGAAGAGGTCATGGGTTTGGGAGGTGCTGCAGAAGAAGCCTTGGCAAGTTGCTGCAGTGCATCTTGTAGATGGTACACACTGCAGCCACGGTACGCCGGTGGTGGAGGGAGTGAATGTTTAAGGTGGTAGATGGGGTGCCAATCAAGCGGGCTGCTTTGTCCTGTTCGTTGTCTGAGAATTCAGCCTTTTGATTGGCTGCTTAGACAGCCTATTGACGTCACAGCAGTTCGCACAAGGGGATCCCCATTAAGTTCCGTTGAATTGAATTCAAGGTGAGAAAACCCGAAGTTCTCGACACAGGGAACGCGAGATCCCTGTACCGAGCGTACTTCGGGGACCAGCAGAGAACGCCTTTGCTTCGCTGCTGGTCGCAAATTCCGGGCCAATAGCGCATACGGTGATGTATGTCGGATATTGGTAAAAATCAGGAGGCAGAATGGAAGAGAGTAGGGGCCCCCAAAATCCTACAGTCCATCCTGATCTTATCTTTCCTTCCCTGCCCTCCTCTCAGGTCATTGTATTCAAGTTCTAATGTAGGCATCGTCTACTGCTTAACCGCCCTTTACGATTCCCAACATGCAGTTGAATCAAAAATTAAATCTGTAGTCTTTATTACTGGAATGAGTAAGCTTTCCAAATAAATAAACGCATTTTCTCGTACTTACTGCCCCCTTAAACTGCCAGTTTCTCATTAACCAACCAAAAACTACAAAGATCATTTCAAATTACAACAAGCAGATTCATAAATCACAAGAACCGCAAGAAATTGAGTTTATGGCCATCTGGTTGGGATGAAGCCATTCGGTTGTCTTTGCTACACAGCCATGTTAAATGGCATTTCAAAAGTTTATTACCAGCAATATAATGAACAGCTTTCAGATCCCCTCAAAAAATTCTGAAGATTGGGTTATGTACACAAGACATCTCTTGGTTTTGAATTATCATGTAATCTTCACAGCCCAAAGAGGAGGGTGAAAGGGGGCTTTAAATGCAGGTTTTATTGCAGTTACAATTTTCAGTTGCGGCCAATCAAGATGATCTTGTTACACAATCAAACTTCAAGTACTGCTGAACTTGATGACATGTAATAATTAAGGAATAAAAATGGAAGAAAAACCCTGCATCCTTCCATAACATTCCACTCAGTATCATATCAGTCATGCAACCTCATCCAACAGATGTTCTGTGCTTTTTCACACAACTTAAATGGATAATACTTCATTCATTTTGTCCACAGATTACAAAAGTTATTCTGGCTGACTTTTCTTTCCATTCACTTTGTGAACATCTAGGCCATAAAACCATCCACTGCTGAATAGACATGATCAGATAAAAACACAACTCTTTCACACAGTTGTTTTAAAAGCTATTAGTTTTAGCTGTTGTTATCCAAGATAAAGTGTCATTAATTATTATTCTTGCAAGAGATAATCTTATTTCATGTAAATTGAGACCAATTCAAGGGCACTGAAAACAAGCAACTCAAATTCAAGAAAGATTCACAATCAAAATGTTTGTGAACAGTTCAAAAAATGTTGCTGAACATGAAAATTATGATGGGCTTGCTTGTCTACCAGTGTTTAATATGTTTGAACGGAGCCTGCTGAAAGATATATTATATATATTTTTTTAACTCTGATGCGTTCCAGACACTGGAGCAAGTAGTACAGTATATTAAAAAAATGTTAATGAGTGAAATTATGTTTCTAAGTTCACAAATATAAAGCACAGTTAACAGAGACATTAGAGAAACACTTTTACTTTGTTCAACAACAAAAAATCACTTACTTCTCCAATTCTGCTATCCTCTTATCTTTGTCATTCTTTTCATTTTCCATTTCCTTTAAGATCTCAAGCAGTCTGTCCACTTCTGCTTGGGCTCGGTTAGCCTCATCCCTATATTGTGCTACCGCCTTCTCCAATTGCTGGATGTGGTCATTGAGGTCTGTGCTTGCTCGTGCTTCGGTTGTAGCCTCAAGAGACTGAAAGTAAAATTAAGCAAATAGTCAGATAAACCCTGTTCAATGGATTGTAGTCATGATGCGGAGATGCCGGTGTTGGACTGGGGTGGACAAAATTGAGAGGTCGCACAACACCAGGTTATAGTCCAACAGTTTTATTTGAAATCACAAGCTTTCGGAGCTATCGATTTGCTCCTTCCTCAGGTGGAGCAAATCGATAGCTCCGAAAGCTTGTGATTTCAAATAAAACTGTTGGACTATAACCTGGTGTTGTGCGACCTCTCAATGGATTGTACACAGAGAGTAACTATTATGACTGCAGTTTGTGAGCAATCATAAACTCTTTCTAAATCTTAATTCAGCATGAGATTCTTTGGACATTTGTTTTATATTTGAATACTGGATATCTCTCTTTTAAGCATGAACAACAGTTGACTTGCAGAAGGTACCTTTCAGCTTCCTGTTATAGTTCACGTTTGTTTACACTTTTTTTTTACATTCAAGGTACTGAACCGTTTGTAGAGGCAATTTTACCAGTCTGACTCTTTTCCCCATCAAATCGTTCTTATTTTTATATGTTAAAATCAGCCTCGTGATAACAAATAGCTAAACTTTACAATTACAAAATTTTGTAATGTCTTCTCTTCACTTAGATCCATAAAAGGAACACATCTTACTGTATCCATACCGAGTTCCTAAAGTGATTCAGTGCCAGACTGCAGCTTTTTAAATTGAGAAACCAAAGTGACGGCTGACGCCATGAGTACATGATACTACCAAGTTTGAAAAGAGTAAAAAAAAGAGACAAATCAGGAAGTAGTGATTCAATGATGTTACGCTTCGGATTTAAAAGTTCGAAGATTCCAAGGAAGGTAAGACTGAAGGAGGAAAATAAGACTAAGACTGAGGGAGGTTTAACAATTTTGAGGTCATATGAAAGAAAAAGTTGGACTAGGAGACAAAAAAAGCGAACGGAGCTGTTAACAAGGAGATTTGGAAGTTCCAGTTGAGATCAGAAGAGATAGTGAGGCCAAGCATGTCAATAAACCAAGAATGAAGCCAACAGAAACAAGAAGTGGTAGTTGCTGGTTAGACTTGTAGAATCGTAAAGAAACTGTCAGAACAATTCAAGCAAACAAGAACTCAGTGCCCCATTGAAAACATGGATATCATCAAGATATATATTAACTCCATCAATGCACTTGAGAAAGTTACATTGAAGGAAGTTGGTGAATGTAAAGTACCAGCAGCTAAAGAGTGGACAGGGTTGGATATCAATAGGAAGAGGTCAAAACAGAAAATGCTGTAAATACTCAGCAGGTCAGGCAGCATCTGTGGAGAGAGAAACAAAGTTAACCTTTCATCAGGTCACTGAACTGAAACGTTAAATTTGTTTCTCTCTCCACAGATGCTACCTGACCTGCTGAGTATTTCCAGCGTTTTCTGTTTTTATTTCAGATTTCCAGCATCCGCAGTATTTTGCTTTTGAATTGGAAGAGGTCATTGAGTGGAAGAGAGAACAGAGTATTGGAGAACTGCTGAGGTAACAGGAAAAGAATCAAAAATGAAACATCAAAGGAATCATCTCAGGTTGATAAGGCTGGAAAAAAAGCTAATAGAATTGTTGGTTTTATCACAAGGCATAGAATATAAAAGTCAAACAGTACAATGAGCCTATAGAAAATGTTAATAAGACCTCGAGGCAGAAATTCCAATCCCTACGGGTGTGTACGCGCTGTGTACTCACCCGTAGGGCCAACGGAAATGCCGGTTTTAGGCATGTACTGCGCATGCACTGGAAACCGGCATTTCCGATCTGTCAAGAAAGCTCTTCCTATCAAATGTATGAAGGGAGATTCCCTTCTCTGATTGGCTCCCCATGGCCCACATGATCTCAGGGACGCTGCGAACCGCTTGCGCCTCTGGGATACGTGGGCCCTGTGCACCGGCAGTTTGGAGAGGTCCAGCAACGGAACTCTGCGCCTCCCGGGAGCCCTCCGATCTAGGCGCAGATTTTTCCAGATCGCAGCCCTCCGCCCACGGGAGGCCTGCGAACGGAATTTCTGGGCCCTCAGTTAGATATTGTGTGCAGTATTGGGCTCAAAACTATAGGAAGGATATTGAGGCTTAGAAAGAGTATAACGCATATTCACTAGGATGCTGCCTGGTATGAGGAAATACAAAAATGAAGATTGAAAATCGGATTTTTTTTTGTTAGAACAATGCAGCTTACAGGTCTCTATGATCGAAATGTTTAAAATTATGAAAGGATGGGACTGGGTAGACAGAAGCAGACTGTAGGGGTTAAGAACGAGGGACCATCGATACAAAATTGAACATTGAACATAGGAAATTTAGAATAGAGGACAAGAGAGACTTTTTTTTTTAAACAGAGTTGTACGGTTGTGGAATTCACTTCCAGGACTAGTGGTTGAGATAGGAACAATCAACATTCAAGATTAGATTGCATAGGTGGATGAAGGAAAAGGGTTTGAAGGGATGTGGGAACAGTGTGGATAAATAGGATTAGAACTATTTGCCAACATTGAGAGTAAATGCTGTCACAGATTGGTTGGGCCCAATGGCCTGTTTCCATGTTGTAACTTGTGTGTGTTTTTATGTAATAAATATAGCACAGATGAAGTGGAGAGAAAAACCATGTAATGAATATAATGATATAATTTGGTGGGAGACCTTGTGGGCCTAGAATTTCCTGGAACATTTTAGCGTAATTACGGCATAAAAGCGGAGTTGTACTGTTTTTACTGAGGAAATTTGCACATAACTGATTTACACCATCAACTATTTAAGTGTATACTTAATCCAGGGCATTCTCTAGGGAACTGTAATAGTGCAGGTGTAATTTCTAAAGAACTGTGGTCATGAAGTTTCATTCCACCACTTATGTTTTGCAAATTTTTGAGATGTTGCACGTATATAGCAAAATAAATACTGGCCCAATTCAGTGATACAATAATAAAGGTGGTTGTATGAGACCAAGTGATTCAGTTGTAGCTACTATTCAAATCTGGATTTCTAAAATTTCACATTTGGGCTTCCTGTATAAGTTGCACTGATCAAGGACTAATATAGTGAAGAACAAAGATTGATTATTTAAAGAAATATACAATCAAGTAAAAATGTTTGCATACAGGTGTATAGTTTTAATCAACTTTATTCGGGCTTGACTATAACCACCATGAATTTAAGCCTCTGTCCAACCATTTACATAATACCACTGAATATGTGTTCATTTTACGCCAGTTTTTATGTTCCGGCGCAGACAAATGAGCCCTGTAGGAAATTTGGGCGCAAGGTCCTGTCAGCAAGATTGGTGCATTAAATTTTGTCATAATGTCTGTTTAAGTGAGATTCAGGAAATTCCAGCCCAATATAATGGTCCCAGACACTCACAAAGGATAACTGCCTCCACAGACTAGGATTCAGCAGAAAACAATTACAGAGCGGTGCCCTCTATTTCAAAGAGACGTGCAGCCAACATCCACCATGAGTGGCAAACAAGATCAGCACAGCCCTCAATTTTTATACCTCTGGTTCCTTCTAGGCTACCACAGGAGACATCAAACAAGGTGACTGTTGTATTCATCAGTAGGACCAACAGTTTCCCCTCCTTTCCCAAAGGTAGCATGACAGGACTACAAAATTTCTGCTCCTATGTTCATCACACTGCTGGACCATTGATGGCAGCCACATGGCTATATTTGCCCCGAAGCCTATATGAACATAAAGGGCTTCTATTCAGTAAACGTACAGCTGGTTAATGATCATAAACACCATATTGTGCTGGTCAATGCAACCAATTAAGTACTCCTGAAGTCTAGTCACTGTTGTAATGACGGAAATGCAGAAGCCAATTTGCGCACAGCAAGGTCCCACAAACAGCAATGGGATAAAGACCAAAT
This sequence comes from Squalus acanthias, assembly GCA_030390025.1. Classification (NCBI taxonomy): domain Eukaryota; kingdom Metazoa; phylum Chordata; class Chondrichthyes; order Squaliformes; family Squalidae; genus Squalus; species Squalus acanthias. Next base: position 80,760,534 of record CM059435.1, on the reverse strand, counting down.
AATTTGTTTTAGTGATGTCAGTTGAGGGATAAATATTTGCCAGGACACCAAAAAGAACGTCTCTGTTCTTCTTCAAATAGTGTCATGGATAAATAATGGCTGAATGAGCCCACCAGGCAGCACCTTTTTTATACGGGCCCCAAGCTAATCTGCTGCCCTGACTGCACCAATGGCACCATCAGTTAATTTGCTTGTGCATATCAGATGTTCAGGCCCTCGGCACCACATGCATGATGCCATGCCAAAAGAAACACTTGACCACCAAATAATTCATTCAGTCCCAAGCTCATCTATAGCATCTAAATAAAACCTACTAAGTCTGTGAGCCCTGTGGAATGAGTATTGACATATCAGAAACAAATGACTTCTGTGATGACTCACTCGCAGAGTCTCCAGTCTAGCCTCTTCAAAGTCTTCATCATCCTATTCTTCGTTGCACAGGAATAAATGAAATCAATTGAGAAATCCATCTCTCCAGTTCAGAAACGGACTTTTTCCAAATAATGACAAAATCTGTCAGTCAGAGAAGTTCCAGAGAGGAGCCAATTATAAGTCAATGGCCCTGAATTTGCAGTCAGAGGCTTCCCACGGGGAAATGTCTCCAATCCGCAATTAAAATGCCCGCGTACCTGGTGGTCCGGGGGGTACGGAGATTCGCAGTCCTGGGCCTCTCCAGATACCCACGGGTAGAGGCCCACGTATCCCAGGTGCGCATGCGGTTCGCAAGCACCCCTGGGATCACGTGGGCCGGCCCAACGAATGAAAGAAGGGGATCCCCATTCATGCTTATGGGGATTCCGTATGTGCGGAAACCCCGTAAGCGTGGCTGTGAATACCCCAAAAAATACATATACACATCAAATAAAAAAATTTTAAATTACATTTTTAAAATTAATTAAAATGCCATTTAATTAAATATTTAAAACAAAAATTTTATTTTTCGAAAAATAAATGTAAATGTTTTAAAGGGGCTAAAAAGAAACTTACCTTATTGCACAGGTTTTTTAATGTTTAAATGATTGAAAAAATGTATTTTACCTGCTTTTACCAGGCGTAAGAATTTCAAGGGCATTCGCTAGGCAGAAGTTGGGCAAATAGCCCAACTCTCCGCCCGCGGATGCCCTTTTCCCAGGGATGCGTTGGATCTGTCAACAAGAGCCTTGACAGATTGCAAGTTCCGGGTCTTCGCGCGTGAAAACCTGGAATTTGCGTGGCTCTTATGGGCGCAAATTACAGGCCATTGTGTCTGTAAGACATCTGCTAACTTCAGTGAGAAAATCCAAAATGGCCTCCTCCCTTTAGTATCTACCTCAGGGATACCACTGTGCTGCTCAAACCACCACTTTAATCGTGTGAGTTGTCTGGGAGGTCATTTAGGGGTGGAAATTGGGGTGGGAATATTGGCCAAGCGTCCCTGCCTCCATCTACACGTGCAGGGAAGAACTCTGGGCAGACAGAATACCAACTGGCATCTTGCCAGTTTTTGTGGCCATTTTTTAGGATGGGACTGTGGCAATAAACCACCCCACCCCATTTTACACCTCTGAAACAGACAGCCTTTCACAGGGTAATCTAGGCCAAAATCTCCAAAGGCTTTGTCGTTTTGTTGATAACAAATAGACTAATCATGCTTTTTGCTGTTTGCATGTTAGTTGGTGCGAATAAAGATGGTGGAAGACTGATCGACTCTGCTATGATTTTAAATAGTCACTTGAATTAGATTCAGTAGAACAAACTTCTTCTAAAATAGTCAATGTGAAAAAAATGTAAATACATTGAAACACTATTTATTGTAAAATTACAACAGACTTAACCCCTCTATAGCCTTTATCACTAAAAAACCTGGCTGCTGCGTCAGCGGCAAGGAAATTGCATGCCACAGTGTTCAAATAAATAAAAGACTTGCATTTATAAAGTGCCTTTTACAACCACCGGACGTCCCAAAGCGCTTTACAGCCAAAGTACTTTTTAAAGTGTAGACACTGTTGTAATGTAGGGAACGCAGGAGCCAATTTGCGCACAGCAAGCTCAAGCAAACAGCAATGTGATAATGACCAGATAATCTGTTTTCGTGATGTTGATTAAGGGATAAATATTGGCCAGGACACCGGGGATAACTCCCCTGCTCTTCTTCGAAATAGTGCCATAGGATCTTTTACGTCCACCTGAGGGGGCACATGGGGCCTCGGTTTAAAGTCTCGTCCGAAAGACAGCACCTCCGACAGTCCAGCACTCCCTCAGTACTGCAGTGGAGCGTCAGCCTAAATTTTTGTGCTCAAGTCTCTGGAGTGGAACACTGGGAATTTAAACTCTGCATAAAAGAAACGCTATATGGTGAACCAGGACAGAAAATTAAAGGTTAGCAGCCTCATCTTTGCTGTCTGTGTCATTCTCAATTGGAGATTTAATGATCTGATCTGAATCACAGCAATGTGTTCAGGCAGGTGCTCGACTAAAAGCCATTGGGATCTCCAAACAGAAAGCGCTGAGCTTCTGGTGAAGAACTTGGATGCCTCTGTTCTCTACAGTCCTTGGGGAGTTTGACCCCTGTACTCTCTCCATCACAGTACAAATGTAGGTATTACAAAGCTAATGCTATCAATTCTTTTAACTATAGTAGGGATATCATGGGGCCGGAATTTGCGGTCGGAGGCGTACCCTTGCAGTACGCCTCCCACCCGAAAAAAAATCCAAACCTACCTGCTGGCGCCCGGGCTTCGGAGACTTCAGCTCCTGGGCCTCCAGGCGTACGCCTGCGTAAAGGCCCACGGATCCCAGGGACGCAGGCGGTTCGGAAGCGTCCCTGGGATCACGTGGGTCAGGTCCTGCTATCAGAAAGGAGGATTCCATTGCTGTAAATTCCAAACGGAATCCCCTAATGACAAGCAATGGAATCCCCAAATAATTAAAGAATTTACACAATTCTAATAAAAAAAAGTTCCCATTTTCACATTTAATTAAAAGTTCCTTTAATGAAGCATTTACAATAAAAATTTAATTTTCTGAAAAATGTTAAATATTTTAATCCGGGCCAAAATTTGCACAAACTAATTTTAATTGCTTGAGGATGATTTTATATTTTTAAATTTTTAACTTAACATTCATATTAACCCTTACGCTGGTGAAAGCAGCCCTTACACCTGCTTTTACCAGGCATGAGGGTTTCGTGGGCATTTGCTGGGCAGTAGTTCAACAAATAGCCCAACTCTTGACAGATCACAAGTTCCAGGTTTTTGCACATGTGCAAACCGAGAACTTGTGGGGCCTTTTACAAGGCTTTCGACAGCGTACGCATGTCATCGGCCCTGCAAAATCCGGGCCCATGTCTTTCCTTTTAAATACATTGTAGTACATCTCCTTTCATCTCTTTGAGATGGGACATATATGCCTCTCATATTATCCACTGTTCACATAAGCAAACATGCAGTTCTGTGAAACCACCTATTCAAGACTCCTCAGCAAAAAGATATAGCAAGTACTGAGGCTTATAAAGAGTTTCAGTGACTATTCTGAAATGTTCTTTAATTCTCAGAGGCCATTATAAGTCAGTGTGCTGGAATTGCTCCATTACACAATAACATTGGCCATGTATATTATGGCCTAAGAGGAGTGGCAGACATAATTTCTCTCAGTTGATAATGTTAAAGTCACAAACGTTCACAACCTGCCTATGTTCGTCGTCGGTCTTAGAGCATAACCTCACACACCCAAATATTCAAATGTCATTTCACAGCTAGGGAATTTTGTTGCTAAACACACACTACAGATCGTTGGTTGTAGCCTGTATACAAGTAGTCACTTTACTGTATGAGTAATCATAGTTTAAAATCTAACGGCTTACCACTCTCATACAAACAGAATGCACACTACACACCAGCAGGGTAGAATATTCATAATAACAAGAACATCCAACACTGTAACACACACACACAGTTGCATTGTCCAGGCTTTTATTATATAGACAAATGTTGTTTATGTGCAGAAAGACAAAACCAGAATGGTGCTAACTATAAAACTCAGCCAGAGAGGAGAAAGCCAGAACAGAAAACATAGCAAAGTCATTAGCAAAATCAGAGTGTGTAGGTGAAGAAAATGCCCTGAAGGCTGATTTGGTATATGCAGTACTGTGGGGGCTGATTGTGAAAGGTGTAGGCTTGATGTGCCAAATAAAGTTTTTTTCAGCCGCCTGAACTGGGAGGGGAGATTTTCCTCTGGGGCCCCCATACTAGCGCAGGATAACTGAGGTGTTCTAAGCTTTCAGAAAGAGATGATCCTGTAACTTTTGTGGCCCAGCTGCACTTCAACTCCAGACTGGGTCCAGCAACAGAAAGCAGGCAGGAAACTGGAGCGCAGTTGCAGGCCTTGCAGGGGAGCTATAAAGATCGTTTGGGGGAGTGGGGGCGTGTGGGAAGATCTTAAAAATATTTTTTCATGTCTCTTCTCAGATCCTTAAGCCACCCCAGAAACTCTGCAGACATTCCCCACTGCAATCCACCCTGGGTATTCTCCACATTCTAAACTAATACCATTTCACATTGGCTGATGGAACCATGCTTTTAGAACTGGATCAATATTCTCCACATCTTCCCTAACTATGTGGTTGACTCAATGCCCTAGCCTAGAGCAACTAGGGGTGGACTCCAAATACCTGTACTACCTTTCCAGCATTAATCACATCCCAAGAACAAAAAAAAACCTCCCCACCAACTCAAAATCCTCAATCTTCTCCCTCCACACATGTAACTTCATACTAACAACCACCTCCAACACAATTCTTATCGCCTTTGAAAATAAAACTCCCACTTAAACACTATGCTCTAACTTCTTGCTCATGACACATGCACTGTCAACATTCATTAGCACAAGCAACCATCCTTAAGCACTCAAACTGACATTCTCACAAGCATACATTTCTGTAATTATTTTTATTATCTGTATACAGAATATGCCATATAAATTATATTGAATACACACATTGTATAAAAATATTTACACACATTATCAATAGATTTAAAAAATTATCATACATTTCATGTTCATTTACTTCAACTCCCATTATTCCTAAATCTCTGCAATTACATTAAAAAAACTTCCAATATATGCCATAGTATGTTTTAATTAAATTAATTTACTTTCGATTTCTTTAAAATTTCTACCATTTACTCCATTTCAGATTCATACCTTCATTTTTAGCAAGCACTGCTTTTATTCCCAGCACTTAAAATGTACCATTACAATAATATACTCTCTATAGCACCATATAATCCTCTCCTTATCAAATAATACATTGGGGCCAATTTTCATCTTCCTAATGCTCCAATTTCATGCGCTTTCCTGATAGTAGGTGGAAAATCCAGCAGCAATCAGTCCCAGCAGACTCACGCTGGTTTAGAGCCCCTCTCAATTTTCCAGTCGGGTCAGGGATCGGTGCCTAAAGCTCTCATCCAAATCAGGCAGAAGTTCCATTTGCTTATGCAGAAGGGAGAGGATAAGGGCACCACTATATTTCCCAAAGTGCCGAATATCAAGTTTCTAACATGCTCATGGAAACCTTGTAGGAAAAAAGCCTCGACACAGATTTACATGTATTTTCAGTTAAAAGTTTTTCTTGTAATATTTACCCTCTTGCTTTCCACTGGCACTTGGGCTTTCCTGAGCCCTTGTGCCAGTTGTTAATTATTTTTTATTTGTTCCCACCTCCATTTACTGCCATCAGTGTATTGACCAATAGAGATCCACCTGAGCAACAGAATAGGATCCTCTGTGTTACATGGCATAACATTCCTGTTATTATTACCAAGCATATCAACTGTTTTACTGTGAGAGATCTGCTAGTTATACAAAAGATAAGAGTTATGTAAAGGGATCAGGTTGGAGCTCCTACTTTCTGCACCATGGAGTGACAGATTATGAGGTTTACACATGCAATTTTTCACAGACTGAGTTGTTTCATCAAGAGGAGGAAAGTGGATGCAAGGCCCTTCTCTACAGGAAGAATTAGCAATTCCACTACCTTAAACCAGGCGCAAAACTCGACTGCATCCTGCAGTCGGTTCAAAAGTAGCATTAGGAAAGGCTTGCTCAACAATTTAGCCAGGAGTAATGCTGCATGGGTATTTGAAAAGAAAAACAAAAAGGATGGAGATAAAAAGTATGTCGTTCAGTCTTAGAAAAGGTATTCAAAAATATCCCAAAACTGCTAAACCACGCTCTCACTATGAAATAATCACCTAAGTTCCAGCTTTACATCCATTATTCAACTCAAACAGGAAGCAAGATCATGAACACAAACCAAAATACTGTTCATGCAGAAGACTGCTGTGTATCATTCTGGTCTGAGTTTTGACTGGTATTGACACCCAAGCTGCCTGCAAAAACACTGATTTCTGTTTCATGTGCTGAAAAAGTAGCACTTCGATGAAGTCACAGTACTGTACAAATTACAACTTTAAAAAAAACACAGCCACCATTAGCAACTAAAGGAAAAATTGAAAGAATTGACTCCTGCAAGATTTCAGACCTGTTGATTCTGTGTACAACCCTATAACTGGGGTTAGCCAGGAAAAACACATCAATAGGCCAGTGCACCAATTATCACAATGCTGCTCTATCATGCAGTTTTTGATTTATATGCTTTAGAAAAATGGGAAATAAAAATACCACTCCACTACCATAAAACCCTGTCACGCTGTTATAATATATTAAAAAAAATTCCCCATGCTCATGTTAGGGATTTGCTTGTTTTCAGTGGATTTGCAAAACTTAAGTTTTTTGGCATTTCACTGACAACTCTAGTCTACTTTCTGGAAACCCAAAGAAAGCTTTGGGCAAAGTGGCTACAACTGAAACTCAAACATCACAGAAGAGAGGCAGAAAAATATCCAGAATATCCATTGTCTTCGGTCCCCGCCACAAACTCCATTCCCTAGCCACCATTCCATCCCTCTCCCTGGCAACTCTGAGGCTGAACCAGACTGTTCGCAAACTTGGTGTCATTTGATCAGAGATGAACTTCCGACCACATATCCATGACATCACTAAGACCGCCTAGTTCCACCTCCATAACATCGCCTGACTTAGCCCCTGCCTCAGCTCATCTGCTGCTGAAACCCTCATCCATGCCTTTGTTACCTCTAGACTTGACTATTCCAACACACATCTGGCCGGCTTCCCACGTTCTACCCTCCGTAAACTTGACGTCATCCAAAACTCTGCTGTCCGTGTCCTAACTCTCACCAAGTCCTGTTCAACAATCACCCGTGCTTGCTGACCTACATTGGCTCCTGGCTAAGCAACGCCTCAATTTTAAAACTTTCATCGTTGTTTTCAAATCCCTCCATGGCCTTGCCCCTCCCTATCTCTAATCTCCTCCAGCCCTAAAAACCTCGAAATATCTGCGCTCCTCCAATTCTGGCCTCTTGAGCATCCCTGATTTTAATCGCTCCACCTTTGGCGGCCATGCCTTCAGCTGCCAAGGCCCTAAGCTCTGGAATTCCGTGCCTAAACCTCTCCGCCTCTCTACCTCTCTTTCCTCCTCTAACACACTCCTTAAAACCTACCTCATCTTCCCCAATATCTCCCTATGTGGCTCGGTGTCAAAGTTTGTTTGATAACGCTCCTGTGAAGCGTCCTGGGATGTTTTGCAATGTTACAGGCGCTCGATAAATATAAGTTTTTGCTGTTGAATTACTTTAGCATCTTCAACCACTGCACGACCAGAACCCAAAGAACTGCATTCCAGCACCAAAAAAAACTACTGACAAATAAACAAAATAAAGAGCTAAAACCCATCTGACCACCATAAATAACTCCAAGAGCAGTATGGATAACAATGGTGCAAACCACTGGACCACAATGTAAATAAAATACCCCCTATAAAGATGTGTGCTCTGCTTAAAAGGAAGTGCAATCAGCATGGATGTTTGCTTGCGTCTTTCTATTGTTACGTTAATCAGAACACCAACATTTAAGAAGTTGCACGTGACATAGTGCTGGAAATATTTGATTAGGCTACTGGCCTCACTTCTCCTCACAGATCTCCCAAGCTTGGCCTGCAGCACACTTGACTGGGGAAGGTAAAATTGGAAGAGGCACTAGCTCTTAAAGAGCTTACCACTAAAAATTACATTACATAGAAATTACAACAAGGAAACAGGCCTTTCAGCCAAACCAGTCCATGATGGTGTTTCAAAAAAAAACACCCTTGACCCCTCTATCCTTGCAAACTACAGCCCCATCAACCTCCTTTTCCTCTCCCAAGTCCTTGAATGTGTTGTCGCCTCCCAAATCCATACCCATCTTCCCCACAACTCCCTGTATGAATTTCTCCAATCAGTTTTCTACCCCTGCCACAGCACTAAAACAGCCACAAATGACACCATCTGTCACACCATTGTTCATAATTTCAAACACTTCTATCAAATAATTCAGTAACCTCTGTTCTCACGAAAACAGCCGCAATTTTTCCAAGGCTTTCCTCATATTTGTATTCCCTCAGACCAGGCAGCATCCCAGTGAATCTGCACTCTACCCTCCCCATTACCGCAACAGCCTTCCCAGAGTATGGAGTCCAAATCATAGAAACATAGACATAGAAACATAGAAGATAGGAGCAGGAGTAGGCCATTCGGCCCCTCGAGCCTGCTCCGCCATTCGATGAGATCATGGCTGATCATCTAAACTCAGTACCCTGTACCTGCCTTCTCCCCATATCCCTTGATACCTTTAGCTTTAAGAAATATATCTAACTCATCCTTGAATATATTTAATGACTTCGCCTCAACTACCTTCTGTGGTAGAGAATTCCACAGGTTCACCACTCTCTGGGTGAAGAAATTCTTCCTCATTTCTGTCCTAAATGGTTTACCCGTTATCCGTAGATTATGACCCCTGGTTCTGGACTCTCCGACCATCGGGAACATTCTTCCTGCATCTAGTTTGTCCAGACCTGTCAGAATTTTATATGTTTCGATGAGATCCCCTCTCATTCTTCTATACTCCAGTGAGTATAAGCCCAATCGACCTAATCTCTCCTCATATGTCATTCCTGCCATCCCAGGTATCAGCCTTGTGAATCTTCGCTGAACTCCTTCCATGGCAAGAACATCCTTCCTCAGATAAGGCGACCAAAACTGCACACAGTACTCACGGTGTGGTCTCACCAAGGCCCTGTACAACTGCAGCAGGACTTCCCTGTTCCTATACTCAAACCCTTTCGCTATGAAGGCCAACATACCATTTGCCTTCTTCACCGCCTGCTGCACCTGCATGCTTACTTTCAGCGACTGGTGCACAAGGACACCCAGGTCTCGTTGCACTTCCCCTTCTCCCAATCTATTGCCATTCAGATAATAGTCTGCCTTTCTGTTTTTGACACCAAAGTGGATAACCTCGCACTTATCCACGTTATATTGCATCTGCCACGCTTCTGCCCACTCACCCAACCTGTCCAGATCATCCTGGAGTTTCTCGCTATCCTCCTCGCTGCACACACTCCCACCCAGCTTTGTGTCATCTGCAAACTTGGAGATATTACATTTAATTCCCTTATCTAGATCATTAATGTATATTGTGAATAGTTGGGGCCCAAGGACCGATCCCTGCGGTACCCCACTAGTCACTGCTTGCCACTCGGAAAAAGACCCATTAATTCCTACTCTCTGCTTTCTGTCCGCCAACCAGTTCTCTATCCAAGTCAATACCTTGCCCCCAATCCCATGTGCCTTAACTTTACCCGCTAATCTCTTATGCGGGACCTTATCGAAAGCCTTTTGAAAGTCCAAATACACCACATCTACTGGTTCTCCCTTATCTATTTTCCCAGTTACATCCTCAAAAAATTCCAGTAGATTAGTCAAGCACGATTTACCTTTTGTAAAACCATGTTGACTTTATCCGATCCTGTCACTGTTTTTCAAATGCTCAGCTATTACATCCTTTATAATGGACTCTAGCATTTTCCCCACTACCGATGTCAGGCTTACCGGTCTGTAATTCCCCGCTTTCTCTCTACCACCCTTTTTGAATAGTGGGGTAACATTAGCTATGGCACACAGTACTTCAACAGTCGTCTTACTAAGGATTTATATAGATTCAACATTACCTCCCGACTTCTACATTCTAAACCTCTTGCCATAAGACGCAGTATTTCATTAGCTTTTTCAATGCCCTCCACTAAGAGCACAGGTACAAACTGCATGGAAGAATGCCCCTTTGTATTTGGCTGAAAATTAGGAAGATGTTAATTTGGCTCAACCAGTCCGTGTCGGCATTTACTCTCTACATGAGCAAATTGTTTGGATCACATTTACCCACCCTGTTGTCATATCTCTTCTCTTTCATCGCTATCTAATCTAATTTTGAAATTTGACATAGTTTGTGTCTCAACCACTAACCCTGGAAGTGAATTCCACAGACTCACAACTGTGTAATGATGTTTCTCTTGCCTAGAGTTCTAAATCACTTACATTTAATCTTGCCTCTATGGCTCCCTGTTTTTGACCCCTCATCTACTGGAAACAGTCTGCTTCTATCCACCCTGTCACATCCTTTCATAATTTTAAGTACAAGTTTGTTGATATCAGGAGGAAGGCAAAGCACGCTATTCACTTTTACACATTTCTTGTGGGGCCCAGCAAGCATGGAACAAATTCAATTCTGGAAAAAATAACTCGTGGCTTACCTGATCTCCATGGGGAAGTGGGGGGGGGGGGCAGTGTGGGAGGGGCAGAGAGGAATTTTTGATTGGGTCTCTATTTTTGGCTTTCCTGGGGGTGGGGGAGGAAGGTAAGGACATGGAGATGAGTCCAGTAAGAAATGGAGCATACGTATATGGGCCTGACGGCCTTTTCTCATCCTAAGTACATAACATATTTAAATTTATGAAACACAACTACATGGAAAATAATACAAAATTCTAATGGAAAAAAACGTGTGCTAGTCATAACATGAGTAAAAGTGGCTGAAGTGGGTTAATGGATGGAAATAATAAAAATTCCTGCAGTTGAGTAACCAAAGATGCACTTAAATTTAATGGGCCTTTTATAATTGCACTAGGAGTTATTGGGGCCACTGAGACCGGCTGTCATTCTAAGTACTGCTATAAATTATTCTGCTGAGCACTGACTCAGCATTCCCTCACCAAGCTGAAGTACATAACAAGACTGGCATCTATTGGTATCAACTGAATTAACAGCAATTCATTTTTAGATAAATTAATCTGGGCTAGTATTAAAAAATACTAAAATAATTTATATGAAGGGACAGCTATTTGCTTTCACAGGGAGGTGCAGACTGATATTCGTACTCTCCTCCCCTAGCATCGGCTGCGGTCTTTAATCTTGCAGCTTTTTCATTCTTTTTGACTTTTTATTATTTATGCTGTTATACGCAGTACCACTGCAATACATGAGGATCAGCATTTTGCCTGCCACGTGCCAAGGTTGTTTTTGTACAACCTTAGTCGCAATACCAGCATCCAATTCTTTGTTTTGTAATTTTTTTAATGCAACAAATATAACTTACAATAATTTTGTCCCAACTTTGTATACAGATGAAGAGTTATAATTCATATTACTAACTTCTTTAAAGAAGCTTTAATAATAAATTAGTATTTAAGTGAGACCTTAGCCACAGGAATGGGATGAATTTTTATATGCATGTCGACCCAGCTTTACCCCGCACTTCACAACCGTCTGTGTTTTCAGACTGCCTGTTTGACCATCAAGTCATGAATGTGCCAGAACTTTCTCCACTGAACACCAGTAAAACCAAAACCATCAGATTGGCTGCTACCAAAATCTCTATACCCTTGTCCTCTACTCTACCCTCCCCAAGCTGCTCACTCAGCAGGGTGTAACCTCAGTGCCTTGATTTAACCCGAGCTGAATTCCAAACTCAATATCCCATCCATCACCAGGGCAGCTTACTTGCAGATCTGCAAAATTGCTCATCTCTGCTTTATTTAAACCCCACCACTAAAACCCTTACTCATGCATTTGTTATCTGAAGACTTCACTTTACCAGTGGTCTCCTCACAAATCTCCCAAGCTCACCTGTCCAACGAACCCAAAAGTATATTGCCTGCATCTAGTCAAACATCAGGTTGCACTCACCCATCATGTCAACTATCACTACTTCTCTGTCCCCAACACACTGAATTAAAATTTTTTGTCCTCATTTACAAATTTCCTCATGGCCTCACCCTGTCCTACCACTGTATCCTCCTCTGGTTCTATACCCTAGACCGTGTCCTCCAGTTTTCTGACTCTAGCCACCTGTGCATCTGAAGGGAAAACTTCGATTACTTTTCTTTTAAATGGAATTTCCCCTTACCTTTGGCCCATCCTAACACATCCAGTTCACTTCCTCAGTCACGCCACCAACCCATGCTCCATACCCATTCTATCCCATGCCAAGTGCTTATGATAAAAATGAAGCATTTTTGTCATCTTTTAGCTTGGTATTGGCTCCTTTGATTCAGTCTCAGTACATAGGGTGTTAATAAGCCCCTTCACCCACAAATTATGTCACACAGCTTAAGTCAATACAAATGTTGTAAGTGCTACTATTTGGTTACTTCGGTCAATTGACCTGAGGGAGGAGCCAAGGCACATCATTTGAATATAGACATACAATGTGATCTGTTCAGTTATGTCTGAGTGGCTGTTCCTTCAGAATTTAGCTGACGTTATGCAAATTCACAAAGTCCTGATAACTATTTTCGGAGTATTTATTACCCAGAACTGTTCAAATCTGAGTCAGTCTGGAGCTTTCGAAGAGACAAGAGTAGGACAGGTAGTGCCCACTGGTGGTAAGAGTACAAAAGAATAATTACATACATTTCCGAACTATTTTTGAGGTATAAGTAAGCAGACTGACAGGAATGTAGGAGGAGGTGATGCCTAATAACCTGAAAGGGATCAGGGCAATTTGGATCTAATTTTTCTGAGCCCCATACATGCTCAGTGACAGATCCCAGCAACCCCATCAGTACTGGCAGAGTTAGCTCCAAAAGCCCGTCTCCAGGTGTCCTGGGCCCAGGACTTTTCTCCCTAGATTTCCCCCTTACAGGACTCCTTCTCAGTGCTCACAAATTCCTAAACCGCATTCCCAGTGCTCTCTGATCCCAGGATTAGCGCCAATGCTTCCACAGACCCCTGGATTCCCGGACTTGTCCCAGTGTTCCTGGAACATGACCACCCCCAGTACCTCTAAGGTGTGGGACTCTTCTTCCCGCCCCCCCGAAATAGTACAAAATCCTAAAGCCCTATTCTAGCACTGCCCGACCTAGGACCTACACCGCAGTGCTCCTAGATGTCTCTTCCCAGTGCTCCTAAATCCCAGTACCATCCTAAGTGTTGGTAAATGTGTGCCTTGCAATACTACTTGACATAACACCCCTATACTTATAAAACCTCTGGCTCACCATGAGCAGCAGCACAGGAGGTCTCCAAGTAAAAGTTAATTATGAAATGTAGTTTGAATAGAGATTGAAAACTATTTATTATTTTCCTTATTCAAGGAGTTACATTAATCCCAATGCCTTTGATAGTGTTCACATTTAGAAGCAGCATAGTATCAAAATACCAGACTTTGCTTTTGGCTTAAACTAGTAAACAAATTTATTGAACAACAGATGATCAAATAAGTGCGTGCGTCCGTGATTTATAATATACAAACACCTATTTGTTCATCTATTTTCCAATAATACCTAATAGCTCCGTAACTAATGGTACAGTGGAAGGGTGGGGGAGGGGAATGGACAGTTGAGAAAAAAAGAGGATGCAAGCAGGAACATCGGAATAAAGGAGGTTGAGAAGGTAAGGACGGATTTAAAAACCAGGACAAGGATTTTGCAATGCAATGGGAGGACATGGTGGCCAAGGCTAACTCTTATTTCCATTACCTGTATGACCTTGAAACAGATGCAGAAGATGATGAGAGACTTTAACAAAGGCCAGGCTACCCAAGAGGTGAATAGCCAAGTATGCATACCACAAGTGTTGCCCATCATGATTTACTGCTGCCCCATGCAAAACACTCAAACAACTAACTATATAGTTTTCATTGCTTTCAATATGTGCAAAGTACAGCATGGCACACAATCAAGCTGCAACGTACAAGTGTAATGCATCACACTGAGGTCGTAAAACAACTTCACACAAAAAATGTTTCTAACACAACCTAACTATATAATGCACGCTCATTTGCTCCCACATGTTGAGATGCACAATAGCGTGCCACTGTGTATATGACTGAAACTTCCAATATCTCAACACTACTTCGCTGCTTCCAGGATAAGATGGGATATATTTTCCGATTGGGCATTACTCAGTTGGTGTGTTATTAGCACCCATCTGACTGTTAAATCTTCTCAGCCTGCATTATTTGAGGTTGGCTTCATTTATATAATATGAGTGAGTTACTAGCTCATATTGGGCTGAGTGTTGGGAGTTCACCTGAGGCAAGGATGGGAAATTGCATGCAACATACATGACAAACTTCAACACTCAGTAAAGCTGACGAACAGCTTCTAAAAAGTTGCCACAACACCAAGAAAGCAAACAATTCCAGAAAACGCACAACAGAAAAACAGCCCTGAATCAGGCCTATGACCAAGGTCACAGCCTCACGGTAACTGAAGAAGTAAAAAAAAAAAAATAGATTTCAGGATTAATGTTTTGGGATCATATTATTCAAGTCAGTTTGTTATCTGTGAAAATTGAAACCCAATGGCCTCATATGACAGGTGAAAAGAAGCAGTTTAAATGGCAGTGCAGTGGAGTACAAACTTGACATGACTTCAGCTCCAGCTATACCCAATATTTCCTCAGTTGTATTATAGGAAAAAAAACTGATGTACTCAAATGTGCAATGATGCAGTTACTATTTTTGAAGGGAGAAGTGAGCTTTGATGTAAAATATATTTGCTTGAGGGTTTGGGACATGCTCCCCAGAAAATGTTGACTTCTGACACTTGTCTGGTGCATTTTCCAGCATTTTGAAGTGCACTGTGGTTCAGCATTTAGGAAAGAGAGACTCAGAGAAAGTCGGGGATATTGAAGAGAAAGAGATCCAAAGAGCGCTCAGCAACACCAGGGAGCATCACTGGAACTTGTTGTGTGTGCCTCGGGTCCCTGGAGTCTGTACTGCACACCCTCACGTCCCTGGTATCTAGGTTGTGTATCACATAAGTTGATCTGAGATCAGCAACAGAAAATCAACAACCACTAGGAGTTCAAGTTTTGTGGAATTACACTATTTCTCAAAAAAAAGGCTTTCCACAAAGCCTCTGGGTGTTTGCAGTAATTGTGTGTGTTTTTCTCAATGCATTTTCACAAGGAGTTCTTCAGGGTTGGTTTACACCTGCATGATTGAAATGAAGGGAAGCAAGGGATTATAATGCTCAGTGACTTGATATCACAACAAGCTTAAAAGGGCATGTAGCAACCAGCATATCTTTACAAGAGAATTTGGCACTATCCATTTCAAGGTATGTAATGATATTCAGCCAGATGGCAGTAAACAGAACATATTACAAAACATTTGAAAGACTGATTGATTATCACTTAGAGTACTCCAACCCACACGCAGTGCTAGCACAGATCTTTTCTATGCGAGTGGTAATACAAGCCATGTTTCACAATAACTAATAACTGTAATGCAGTTGCATGTTGAGGGGTTTAGGATGACATTAAAAAAAAAGTGAAGCAAGAAAATTGCTATATTGTCCTTTCTCCTTGTGGAATTTTAAATTATTTGTCACAATTATTTTAAATTCTCAGGAAGTAATTATTGGCTGGAAGTTAAAAGTCACGCAGCATGGTGTAAATTTTTCACAGTCATGTAGACTACTACTACCTTTTGTGATAGAAGCATTGGAAATTAGAGCATGATTCATAAATAACTCAATGGTCTGGAATTTGCGGTCAGTGGTGATCGCCGCAGACCTCGAAGAAAGCTGCCCACAAAGATCTTGCGCTCTATGTGGCGAAAGCTTTAACTTTTTCGGCATTAAATTGATTATAGCGCTGTCAAAAGGGGACCCCCAGCATAGAGCAGCAGTGATGTCATCAAGCTGTCTAAGCAGCCAATCACACTGAAGAATTCTCACAGACAGCAAACCAGGAAATAAAAAGCACTGATTATCAATTCACTTTTTAAATTTTTTTACAGAGAGCGAAATAAAGACTGGGATATACACATGGGGTTAAGGTAGAAGCTGAAATATCAAACAAACTTTTAAAAATATATATTTTTTTATTATTTTAAAAATCTAGTCATTTTTATCAGAATGGAGAAATTTGACATTCCACAAATATAAAATTAGTTTTCAGGGCCAGAACGGTTGTTCAGCAGTCAAAACGCCATTAAAACCCGAGTTACACCTATTCCAACAAGGCTTAACTTTTTATGGGGTGTTTAACAGCAATATTAGAGCGGAAAAGCTCAAGTTTGTCAGTTCAACTGATTTCACTGATTGCCGGCTATTGGGATTCCACAGCGCAGCCTGTGGCAGAGCAGGGAATGACTGACCGCAACTTCAGGATTTCCACGTTTATCTGCGCATGCACTAAATCCTGCAGTTATGGTCAGTTTCAGAGGGGTAATGACGGCGAACGTTGACAGTTTAGCCGTCATTACCACCACAAAATCCGGGGCATATTTTTTGAAGCAGTTTGCCATACTATCAATATCTATGGCTTTCACTTTTAACCTGCAAGCAGATGCGAATATCTAGTAACTTCATTATATATATACATCTAAGCTATTCAGACACACAATAAGAGACAAAAAGGCATCTGGAATCCTTGGAGGAAATTATGCAAAAACCTTTATAAAACACTAGTTAGGCCCCAGCTGGAGTATCGTGGCCAATTCTGGGCACCACACCTTAGCAAGGATGCCAGAGCCTTAGAGAGGGTGCAGAGGAGATTTACTACAATGGTACCAGGGGATGAAAGACTTCAGTTACATGGAGACTAGAGAAACTGGGGTTGTTCTCCTTAGAGCAGAGAAGGTTAAGAGGAGATTTGATAAAGGTGTTCAAAATCTTGATGGATTTTGATAGAGCTATGGGGAAAGAGCAAGGGAGTGGGACTAATTGGATAGCTCTTTCAAAGAGCCAGCACAGGCATGATGGGCTGAATGGCCTCCTTCTGTGCTGTATGGCCTCCTTCTGTTCTGTATCATTCTATGATTCTATAAGGATATGCTGATAGGGTTAGATGAAGTAGGGCGAGAGGAGGCTTGTGTGGAGCATAAACACTGGCATAGACCAGTTGGGCCGAATGGCCTGTTCTTCAGCTGTACATATCATGTAATTCTATGTAATAATAAAATCTAAAGTAACCACTATTTGGAAGTTAAAGTAAACCTGCCCGTCTGTTAATTCTCAGTCCATAATTAGCTGGCAGGAACCCTTAGCAAAGTATGGACAAATCTCCATACAATTTATTTTCTCCCTGTGTTGGTCTGACCCATGAAACCCCCCAACCGACAACTTGATTGAGACCAACACAACTTGCCCATCAATAATAACTAAGTTTGAACATCAGTTAAGGCTACCTATTATACTGGGCTTTGGCACTTCCACTGTTGGACAACTCTAGTTATGTTTAAGAATGTTGTTGAACTATCTTATGAATTGGATCTGTTTTACATTTAGTTTGCCCAGAGTACCACAGTAAAGAGAAGTTTTACTGAGTATATGAAGGGAAAACAGTAGAAACCAATATTTGAATCTCGACTATTCAGGAAGAGTTTTGCTCAAACTGAGGAATGGGTTTGCGCTGATGAAGGAGACGTCTGATTATACATCTAGGAACATAATGAATTTATTTCACTGAACATATAATTAATTTATTATATTGAAATGCCAAAACTGGATGAATTTAAAATCCCTTCTCCTTTTAGCAGCAGAAAAAGTTATTTTGTATTAATTCTCAGGATGTGTGCATCGCTGGCAAGACTGGCATTTATAGTCCATCCCTAGTTTGATACAACTGAGTGACTTGCTATGTCACTTCAGAGGGCAGTTAAGAGTCAACCACGTTGGTGTGGAACTGGCGTTACATATAGGCCTGACCGAGTAAGGGCAGTAGATTTCCTTCCCTAAAGGACAATAGTGAACCAGTTGGGTTTTTACGACAATGCACTGGCTTCATGGTCAATCTTTACAGATACTAGCATTTTTTTATTTCCAGATTTTTAAACTGAATTCAAATTTTCAAACTGGCATGGCGGGATTTGAACTAACAATCTCTGGATTAGTCCAGGTCCCTGTATTACCAGTCCAGTAACAAAGTTATAAAAGGAGGAAATTTACTTCCAGGTTCCATAACTGCCAATGTCCTAGTCTCAGTTGGCATGGGAACCCCAGGAGCTGATTAACACCCAACAACGCATTGCACATTATCTCATGTGCGGACAGGTCATGCATGCGCAGAACAGATACCTCAGAAAGCGCAGTGGGGCTGATTTTAAACTGCTCAAAACTTCGAACATTAGAAGTGGCACGAACAGAGGGCCAAAAGCTGACAACTCAACCTGAAAGTGAGCAGTTGGCTGCAATGATATAAGTAGTCCTTGAATGGCTGTTTACAAGGAATGATGGATAAACTTAGAGGGATGCAACCTCTGAACTAAATGGCTGTATATAGCTTCACTTGATTGAAGGCTCCTGTCCACATATACACAAAGTGCTAGGTGCAGTTTGAGCAGTTGGTGTAAGAGTTTTCCTGGTTACAGAGGTGTTACTGCAATGCCACCCTTTTGGTCAGTGTTTGTGTCCTGTTCCAACCCTGGTGCAGGTTTAGCCTCCTCTATCAGGCTTAGACCTATTTGTATTCCAAAGTCGAAAGTGATGATCCTGGCGAACCTGCGGGGCTGTCTGGTAAGGCACCCGATTTGTCCCTCCATCTGAAGTGCTGTTTTGCTATGCCAAGGGCACACTCAAAAAAGGATCCTGGTGGTAGTAGTATGGGACTTCTTGTATTGGCATTCTGGTTCTGAGGAGCCATTCTTGCATGCTGGCTTTATACTCAAATAAGGATGTCATATATGATGGTCTTAGAATGAAAGCATCATTGCAGCAGCCTGGGAAGTGTTTGTTGTCCTGAATGATCTGGAGTTCTTGATCATTCACCAGCTGAACAACGATGGAGTAGAATCCCTTTTGGTACTTGTAGGCCATAGTATCATGTACAGGGAGCCAGATGACCACATTGGTGCTATCAGTGATCTCCTGGACTTTTCAGCAATGCAATGAAATTGGGCAGCTGCATCACGCTGCTGTTCCTATTTAGTGGGAAAGAAATTGCAAGTGTTGGTCCTGCTGAACAACATAACAGTCACAGACTGGACAGCAAATATACGGATATTGATATTGCAGATGACCCCTATTCTGGCCTGGAAGGAGACAAAAACATTACAGCTGAATGAGGAAGGACTGACTATCACTGATATTCCTGTGGTAGAGGGTGCCTGCAGGTATTCTGACAGCAGATCTGTGCTAAAGTGGAGTTTGTGTAGAAAGTCCCTTCAGTCAATGCCAGCCAGGTTTGTCACAGCCTTGATTCAATTGCTGGCATAATGGAGAGTGCAAATATGACTCCTCTGTTGCCAGCTGATCTCTTGACAAGCATTTTTTGATCTTATTCGCCTTCAAGCAATAAAACCTGTGGTATAGGTGCTTTGAAAGCAAATACATATTTAATGAAAAATTGCTTGTTTAAGAGCTCCCTTCCCCACAAGCAAGAACTTGCCAGCCTGTAAGGTTCACTTTCAACAGATTACTTAATGTTGGATGGTGCTAGTGCCAAAACACAGTAGGCTATAATGCCCTCATTTACATGCATTACTCTTTTTTAAAAATCGTTCATGGGATGTGGGCGTCGCTGACAAGGCCAACATTTATTGCGCATCCCTAATTGACCTTGAGAAGGTGGTGGTGAGCCGCCTTCTTCAACCGCTGCAGTCCATGTGGTGAAGGTACTCCCACAGTGCTGTTACGGAGGGAGTTCCAGGATTTTGACCCAGCGACGATGAAGGAACGGCGATATGCTTCCAAGTCTGGATAGTGTCTAACTTGGAGGCGAACTTGCAGATGATGGTATTCCCATGCGCCTGCTGCCCTTGTCCTTTTAGGCGGTAGAGGTTGTGGGTGCTGCCAAAGAAGCCTTGGCGAGTTGCTGCAGTGCATCTTGTAGATGGTACACACTGCAGCCATCATGCGCCGGTGGTGGAAGGAGTGAATGTTTAAGGTGGTGGATGGGGTGCCAATCAAGCGGGCTGCTTTGTCCTGGATGGTGTCGAGCTTCTGGAGTGTTGTTGAAACTGCACTCATCCAGGCAAGTGGAGATTACTCCATCACACTCCTGACTTGTGCCTTGTAGATGGTGGAAAGGCTTTGGGGAGTCAAGAGTTGAGACACTCACCGCAGAATACCCAGCCTCTGACCTGCTCTTGTAGCCACAGTATTTATGTGGCTGGTCCAGTTAAGTTTCTGGTCAATGGTGACCCCCAGGATGTTGATGGTGGGGGATTCGGCGATGGTAATGCCATTGAAGGTCAAGGGGCAGTGGTTAGACTCTTGCTTGTTGGAGACAGTCATTGCCTGGCACTTGTGTGGCGCGAATGTTACTTGCCACTTATCAGCCCAAGCCTGAACGTCGCCCAGGTTTTGCTGCATACGCGCACTAACTGCTTCATTATCTGAGGAGTTGCGAATGGTACTGAACACTGCAGTCATCAGCAAACATCCCCACTTCTGCCCTTATGAAGGAGGGAAGGTCATTGATGAAGCAGCTGAAGATGGTTGGGTCTTGGACACTGCCCTGAGGAACTCCTGCAGCGATGTCCTGCGGCTGTGATGATTGACCTCCAACAACCACAAACATCTTCCTTTGCGCTAGGTATGACTCCAGCCAGTGTAGAGTTTTACCCGATACCCATTGACTTCAGTTTTACTAGGGCTTCTTGATACCACACACAACAACTTGTATTTATATAGCACCTTTAACATAGTAAAACGTCCCAAGGTGCTTCACAGGAGTATTAAAAAACAAAAAATTTGACACCGAGCCACATAAGGAGAAATTAGAGCAGGTGACCAAAAGCTTGGTCAAAGAGGTAGGTTTACAGGAGCTTCTTAAAGGAGGAAGGAGAGGTAAGTGAGGTGGAGAGGTTTAGGCAGGGAATTCCAGAGCTTAGGGCCTAGGCAACAGAAGGCACGGCCAATGGTTGAGCGATTATAATCAGGGATGTTCAAGAGGGCAGAATTAGAGGAGCGCAGATATCTCAGGGGGGATTGTGGGGCTGGAGGAGATTACAGAGATAGGGAGGGGCGAGGCCATGGAGGGATTTAAAAACAAGGATGAGAATTTTGAAATCGAGGCGTTGCTTAACCGGGAGCCAATGTAGGTCAGCGAGCACAGGGGTGATGGGTGAACGGGACTTGGCACTCAGTCAAATGCTGCCTTGATGTCAAGGGCAGTCACTCTCACCTCACCTCTGGAATTCAGCTCTTTTGTCCATGTTTGGACCTAGGCTGTAATGAGGTCTGGAACCAAATGGTCCTGGCGGAACCCAAACTGAGCATCAGTGAGCAGGTTATTCATTAGTATTGAAGCTGTTGCATATTCTGTGCAAGAGATATTTAATCTACAGGAAATCCAATGCGAAATGGCAAGGTACAGTATACAGTACCTACTCAGCGACTCCAAGCATGGTAACTCAAAAGTATAATGACTTTACGAGATCTGGCAAGGTAAGAGGAGCCAGCCACATCATCCAAGAATGCAATGAACTAACCATGTCTGCAATTTACAATCACCTCCCACTCATAAGGTAGCACAGGACCCTTTTACAACTCAAGCCTTCACCTGCAAGGTATGTATTTGCTTGGTTAATGTATGTCATCACCCCCATATTGATCTGCATGCTGACACTTGGGTTTGACTGCATTTCATGTCAACAAGAGATCATTCTCTCTTTTTAAAAGAGAAGACACTCCATACCAGCAGAGATCGGTGATAGCTGATGAATGGACTTTCCATCAACTCCAACAAGGAAGAAATATTAGGGCGCCTGGTGAGGCAGGCCATAGAGGCAGTCGGAAATGGGGAAGGAGGAGGGTGGGTTCTAACTGCAGGTTCATCAAGACATTATGCTTTTCTTCCTTCTTATCTTATTATACCCTGCAATATCTGTCAGCAAACTAGATGGTGAACTCTGTTCCTCAGCAATATATTCTAACCTGTCTTCCTTCCTTAGATACGGCCAAGGAAAAGAATAAGCAGAATAAATAGACTCCTCTGCATCTGGCCCTGTCAGCAGTTTAAGCGTATATGCCATCACTCACTCTTTCCCTCAAGCGCCAGCACACAGACATCCACCCAAGGGGAAATAGAGAGTAAGGCAGAGGGAATTGCACAGGGTAAACAAAGTGAGCAGGAACATTTGGTGCTGGAAGATGAGGAGAATGACGTCACCCTTGTCTCTCACGCATGCCCTCCAACCAGCACTCATATTTGCACGCTTGGCAGAAAGGAGGTAGGTAGGATAAGGCTGCCCATGCAGCAGCAGAAAAGGTCTATCTCAGAAATTAACTTCCATGAGACAAAAGCCACCTCAATCCTAAGAGCCTCATATTGGCACACAGCAGCCAGCCACCTCCCACAATCTGACCACTGAGGAAGCACATTTCCCCCCTGCGGTTTCCCCATGGCCTCTAGTTGAGATAGACAATTTGTAAATTTGTGGCAAATTATGGACAGTTTTATGCAGTGCAGTCATGCTCTGTGGGAAAGGAATTGAAACTGTTCAAATATACTTCACATTGATCTATTGCAGTAAAAGGTTGTTATCCCATCAATCTGAGCGCGTTTTGAATCCAAATCTACAGTGCTAACTCACTGAGCTACAAGGGAAGATTTTCCTGTGCCTGTGACACAATGGATTACCTGGACACAGCGAATATCAGAAAACCAGGCAGGTTGGAACACACGCCTGTAAAGGAACCCAGCGAATTTTCCATTAATTCCAGGTGTCTGGATAGGTCTCGGGGAGCACTGCAGTATTGTCTTCTGTTTGCAAATAATTGATCTTTTTCTCTGTTGATGGAAAAGAGGAAGAAAGGCAAGCCCCTCAGGCTCAGCAACAGAACAATGTTGCAAATGAGGAGAGGTTACTGCCAGTGCCACCTTCTTCCATAATGCCTGCATCGCCGGTTATGCTTCTTCTCCGCAACCAGAGGACCCATATGAAGGTCCATTGAAAAGCAGCTGGAGATTGTTATGCAAATTATAGAGTCTGTGCCAAATATTGTGGGGATTTTCTCTTTTTTTCTTGCAGAAAAATTGTGGGCTATTGTGGATAAATATGGACACTCTGTTGTTAAATCTGACTGCTAAATTATCTTAGAACAACTTTAATTTTCCTGTGGCTCTGGTTACTGCAGTCTTTGTAGATGGGCATGATACCAAAATTGTATTCAAATTTTCTACCTGTGAACAACTTCCCCTCATTTCAAATTGTTTGAGAGTTCCCAGTCTTCCCTTGAGAGGGGCACTCTTTAACTCTTCCCCTCCTCCCAGGTTTCTGGAAGCATTCTTCTTTTCTTCTTCCTTTCCAGTGATTGAGCTGATACTGGCCCTCCTGGCTTGTATAACCTTTGAACCTGCCACTGCAACATTGAACCCCACTTAGTTTTGACATCACTCCATGATCTTTGATCCCATGCTTTTCATTTCAATCTTTAGGATTTCATAAGTACTCTATCATATACACACATAAAATCAAAGAGCAACTTAGTTTTTCTGAAAATATAGTATCCTTGTGCATTTGTGTATTATTATTTTCAAACATCCACATCCAAAAATAACCCTTGCATCAATATATCATGAAATACATTGGCCTCTAACCTTTCCATTTCCCCCCTTCCGAGCAAACTCATCTGGTACAGATGAAACAAACATTCCCTGTGAATGAAATGAAGATGTCCCTGAAATAAATTTACCTAATTTTAAGACCAACTCTAACCCCAATCTTAAACACACTTTATCCCAAAGGCCAAGGTCCTCCAACTCGAAGTTGGCAAGGTTTTCTTCCAGGGACAAATCGATAAACACCACTGGCAAAGTGATTATGTTCAGCAGCAACAAGCTGAGCAGTGAGAGCAATAAGGCCATGTGAGAAGCAATAAAATGTAAATGCAGGAGCAACAAAACTAGCAAGAGTGGCGAGAAGTTGAGTTGGTTCAGGGCAGAATGAAGAAGGGAGGGTGCCATGGCATCAAGAAGGCAAGTGGGTTCGATGGGTAATCTGATAAAAGGTTAAAAAGATAAACTTACCTCACTTTTAAAGAGAAACAACTTGCCTGAAAGTGTGTGGCAGTAAGTCTGTAGAGCTGGATTGAAGCAGATGCACAAAAATCTTCGCCTAAACTTGTGAAATCCAACACCCAATGAAAAAGGGCCAAATTTGGAAATCTTGTGTGATCATCAAAAACCAGTACTGTAAGTATTCAGTGAGAAAAGAATCAGGAACAGTACCCTGACTGTCCAGGCCCACTTTAACAAATGCATTCTTCTTTCCCATTCCCCTCCCACAAAGTTCACAGAAGCACTCTTTTTTTTCCCTCTCCCTCACTCCCCTTTCCCCCCACCACTTCAAATTTTCCCCTTACTGCCGCTCCCAACTTCTACCCACTGCTGCTGCACTCGGGGAATGTAGCTCAACTGCACGCTAAGCGTAGGAATCCCTGATCTTGTAAAACTATTACGCAGAGAATTGGATCATCCAAGCAAAGCAGCAGCAGGTAAAAGTCAGAAGGAACTGTGCTGAACGCATCAAGGAGTGGAGGATGACAATTTTCATGGAAGGGTCAGTACTTTTGTAGATTCCACAAAAAAAAGTATGGCTCCACTTTTTCTGTAGCCCTGCTCATGAGCAGCAAACCAAAGTAGTTACAGATAGTCTAATGAGTGGAGATCATAGGGTAGATTTTCCTCTTTGTTGTGCCTGGAGAACATTCAATTCCCAAGCGCAGCAAAAAGTAAATGAAGGCAGAAACCCGTTGCGTCAAGTCTATACCCTGGAATTTCTGGGGTTCTAAAATGGGCAGGATTAGGCCTGCAACTGGAGTAGGTGCCGGTCTAGTGTTGACATACAGGTGAGACAAGAGCAGCCGCTCCCAGACCTCCTGCCTCACTTTCTTTTCAGTAAACCCCAAAAAAGCTGGCAGTGGAGCTTGCGCCAGGACGCTGCGCAGACCAAAGGGTCTCCAGGAGTCACTGGACCACCCTGAAGATCAAAGGAGGTAGAAGTTATATGAATAATATAAAATTATTTTCCCCTCCCAGCATGGATCTTCTGACCTCAAGGCCCTCTGGCGACTTTTCTGAACTGGAACAGCACCCCCAGGCCATGCAATGACCTGGGCCAGGAAAATTCAGCAGATTTATCACCTCACAGGAGCAGCACATCTCTGGTACGCTGCGCTTGTCGGGCAACTAGAGTTAAAATCAACTCATCACATTTATTGTTCTGTACTGCTTCCATCAAATTTAAAATATAACTTTCAATAATTGTCTTTATGATAAATATGGTTTATGAGAAACATCTTCACAGTTCTATAGATTCATACGAGATATTAAATGGTACAGTTAAGATGATTTGAAGTGAGTGCCATCAATACCTTCAGCACCTATCAACTAAAACATAAGAGTACAATAATGCCAGTCACCTCACCTCTGGAATTCAGCTCTTTTGTCCATGTTTAGACCAAGGCTGTAATGAGGTTGGGAGCCGAGTAGTCTTGGCGGAACCCAAACTGGGCATCAGCGAGCAGGTTTTTGGTGAGTAAGTGCTGCTTGATAGCACTGTCGAAGACACCTTCCATCATTTTGCTGATGATTGAGAGTAGACTGATGGGACGGTAATTGGCCGGGTTGGATTTGTCCTGCTTTTTGTGGACAGGACATATCTAGGCAGTTTTCCACATTGTCGGATAGATGTCAGTGTTGTAGCTGTACTGGAACAGCTTGGCTAGAGGCGCGGCTAGTTCTGGAGCACAAGTTTTCAGCACGACAGCCGGAGTGTTGTCGGGGCCCATAGCCTTTGCTGTATCCAGTGTGCTCAGCCGTTTCTTGATATCACGTGGAGTGAATCGAATTGGCTGAAGAATGGCTTCTGTGATGGTGGGGATCTCAGGAGTAGGCCGATATGGATAATCCACTCGGCACTTCTGGCTGAAGATGGTTGCAAACGCTTCAGCCTTGTCTTTTGCACTCACGTGCTGGGCTCCACCATCATTGAGGATGGGGATATTCATGGAGCCTCCTACTCCCGTTAGTTGTTTAATGGTCCACCACCATTCACGACTGGATGTGGCAAGACTGCAGAGCTTTGATCTGATCTGTTGATTGTGGGATCGCTTAGCCCTTTCTACAGCATGTTGCTTCAGCTTTTTAGCATGCATGTAGTCCTGTGTTGCAGATTCCCCAGGTTGGCACCTCATTTTTAGGTATGCCTGGTGCTGCTCCTGGCATGTTCTTCTACACTCCTTATTGAACCAGGGTTGGTCCCCTGGCTTGGTAGTAATGGTAGAGTGAGGGATATGCCGTGCCATGAGGTTACAGATTGTGGTGGAATACAATTCTGCTGCTGCTGGTGGCCCACAACGCCTCATGGATGTCCCAGTTTTGAGCTGCTAGATCTGTTCTGAATCTATCCCATTTAGCACGGTGGTAGTGCCACACAACACCATGGAGGGTGTCCTCAGTGTGAAGACGGGACTTTGTCTCCACAATGACTGTGCAGTGGTCACTGCTACCAATGCTGTCATGGACAGAGGCATCTGCGACAGGTAGATTGGTGAGGACGAGGTAAAGTAGGATTTTCCCTCATGTTGGTTCTGTCGCCACCTGTCACAGGGCCAGACTGGCAGTTATGTCCTTCAGGACTCGGCCAGCAGTGGTGCTATAGAGCCACTATTGGTGATGGACATTGAAGTCCCCCACCCAGAGTACATTCTGTGCCCTTGCTACTCTCAGTGCTTCTTCCAAGTGGTGTTCAACATGGAGGATTACTGATTCATCAGCTGAGGGAGGGCGATCGGTAGTAATCAGCAGGAGGTTTCCTTGCCCATGCTTGACCTGAAGCCATGAGACTTCATGGGGTCCGGAGTCAATGTTGAGGACTCACAGGGCCACTCCTTCCCGACTGTATACCACTGTGCTGCCACCCCTGGTGGGTCTGTCCTGCCAGTGGGACAGGACATACCCAGGGATGGTGATGGAGGAGTTTGGGACATTGGCTGAAAGGTATGATTCTGTGAGTATGACTATGTCAGGCTCACTTTACTAGTCTGTGGGACAGCTCTCCCAATTTTGGCACAAGTCCCCAGATGTTGGTGAGGAGGACTTTGCAGGGTTGACTGGGCTGGGTGTGCCGTTGCCGTGTCTGTAGCCGGTGCCGAGGTCGATGCGGGTGGTGCATCCGGTTTCATTCTTATTATGTTTCATAGCAGTTAGTTACAACTGAGTGACTTGCTAGGCCATTTCAGCGGGCAGTTAAGAGTCAACCATATTGCTGTGGGTCTGGGGTCACATATAGGCCAGACCAGATAAGGATGGCAGATTTCCTTCCCAGATGGGTTTTTACGACAATCCAATAGTTACCATTACTGATACTAGCTTTTTATTCCAGATTTATTTAATTGAATTTAAATTCCCCAGCTGCCATGGTGGGATTTGAACTCACGTCTCTGGATCATTAGTCCAGGCCTCTGGATTACTAGCCCAGTGACATTACCACTATGCTACCGTTCCACTTAAAGGAGGAGCCAAGCCACTCAATTCAAATATAAACATGCTGTGTGATTTGTTCAGATATGTATCTGATTAGTAGCTTTTTGACAGTTATTTAAATTGTGATTGGCTCCACTATTGTTTCAGAAGAAATTATCAGCCTTCCTTTTTACAAATCACTGAATCTAGCTGGGGCTTTCAAAGAGACAAGAAACTGTCTATAGTCTTCAAAGTGAATCAGTCTGGAACTTCTGAACAGTGTTAGCTAACCAGATATTTCTGTGGTTGGTGAGAAAATGGTAAAAAGAACGACTATAAAAAATATTTTAAAATAGTTTAGCATAGATGTTGCAAACCATTTATTGTTTTTCATCATAAGGAGGAGCTGGTAAGCTTAATTACTTTAAAATATGTTGCATTATTGCTATTATTCACTTGTTCCATTACTGTTTAACACATTTGTTTGGCAGTTAACAGTGGTGTAGTGTTATTCTGCTGCCTCTCAAAGACAAGTTGGATCCCCTGGGTTACATTATCATTGAGAGGTCGCACAACACCAGGTTATAGTCCAACAGTTTTATTTGAAATCACAAGCTTTCGGAACTATCGCTCCTTCCTCAGGTGAAGTAAATTGGATACAGAATCGTCAGAGCATATATAGATGGAAAAAAAAGCATGTGTACTTTACAATTGCAGACCAATAAATTAAATCATCCTGACTATCTGCCGAGGTGTGATAAAGTTAATTAAGTCAGCCAGGAAGGTACCACATCAAAAGACATAGCAAGATACAACTGAGACAATGAGGTGAAGTCGCAGGGGTTCTAACGTGTCAAAAGCTGCCGTCTGTATGTAAAACGAAAAGCTTTAAAAAAAAAAAATTTACTTTTTTACTGGGAAAATTTTTACTTTTTTACTGGGAATCACATCTGTGAACAAGCTAACGACGACTCGAGTCCGGATCACGTCATGTATCGTGACATAAACCCAAGATCCCGATTGAGACCGTCTTCATGAGTGCAGAACTTGGCTATCAGTTTCTGCTCGATGATTTTGCGTTGTCGTGTGTTTCTAAGGTTGCCTTGGAGAACGCTTACCCGCAGATCCGAGGCTGAATGTCCTTGACTGCTGAAGTGTTCCCCGACTGGGAGGTAACAATCCTGCCTGGTGATTGTTCCGCGCAACAATCGCCAGGCAGGATTGTTACCTCCCAGTCGGGGAACACTTCAGCAGTCAAGGACATTCAGCCTCGGATCTGCGGGTAAGCGTTCTCCAAGGCAACCTTAGAAACACACGACAACGCAAAATCATCGAGCAGAAACTGATAGCCAAGTTCTGCACTCATGAAGACGGTCTCAATCGGGATCTTGGGTTTATGTCACGATACATGACGTGATCCGGACTCGAGTCGTCGTTAGCTTGTTCACAGATGTGATTCCCAGTAAAAAAGTAAAAATTTTCCCAGTAAAAAAGTAAATTTTTTTTTTTTAAAGCTTTTCGTTTTACATACAGACGGCAGCTTTTGACACGTTAGAACCCCTGCGACTTCACCTCATTGTCTCAGTTGTATCTTGCTATGTCTTTTGATGTGGTACCTTCCTGGCTGACTTAATTAACTTTATCACACCTCGGCAGATAGTCAGGATGATTTAATTTATTGGTCTGCAATTGTAAAGTACACATGCTTTTTTTTCCATCTATATATGCTCTGACGATTCTGTATCCAATTTACTTCACCTGAGGAAGGAGCGATAGTTCCGAAAGCTTGTGATTTCAAATAAAACTGTTGGACTATAACCTGGTGTTGTGCGACCTCTCAATTTTGTCCACCCCAGTCCAACACCGGCATCTCCGCATCATTACATTATCATACCATTAGAGATTGGGCATTAAGGGTACAATCCTGAATGTAAGACACTTGAACCGTTTACGGGAGTGACACTGGAACCGTTTATAACAGTTCTCAAGAACTCTTAACTCTCTAAAATTCCAAATTGTCCAAGATTTTAAACTGCTCCTGTATCTGGGGAGGCTCTTTTAGTATCTGTCTTACACTCCTAGAGATGGGAAGGAAAAATGGGCAACACATGTACTCCATGAATTGTGCTGAAATATCTCAAAATGAAGTTGAAAGAGACCTAGAAATTTTAGTAGACATGATGCTCAGCATGTCCAATCAATGCAGAACAATCAACAAAGCCAATAGAATGTTGAAACACAGACAAAACAGAATACAAGTCAGAAGAAGTTGTGATCAAAACTGTGCACTGCACTCTTATTGCTAACCTCATCCCTAGTGTCAAAGGTCTGAGCTATGAGAAAAGACTGAAAAAATTTGGCCTATTCAACCTGGAAAGCAAACATCTGAGAGGTGATCTTATATATGATAGTTAAATGAATGGGAAAAGTAAATCCAGAATATCACTTGAAATTAAATTGCAAGAGAGACACAGAAACAAACTAGTAAAAGGAAGCTTTAGGCCTAATATCTGGAAATTCTTTTTCCACACAAAGAGTAATCAACATATGGAATAGACTTCAAGTATAATGGAGGTAAACATAGCAACCACGGAAGCCTTAAAAAAGCAACTGGATGCTACAGTGAAAGGGACTTTCTGGATAGGCAAATTTAGATGGTCCAAATGGCCTTCTTACATAGAATTTACAGTACAGAAACAGGCCATTCAGCCCAACTGGTCAGTGCTGGCTTTTATGCTCCACACTTCTTCATCTATAATTGTCTTGTAATCATATGGAGGCAAGGATAGAACCAGTAGCTGAAGTAATCTTAAAAAAAAAGGGGCTCTATTCATTATCTCAAGCATGTTACGCAACTTACTCAGATATCAGGGCATGTCAAAACACGCTCGAGGATGTAGGGAGCTAGGGCTCAGCTACAATATTAGTCTGAAATGTGGAAACTGCCAATATCTTGAGGGGAGCGATTTTAACCCTACCAGCCCAGCTGAAACTGGCAGGAAAGTAGTTATAATCCACCAGGTGACTTACCAATGTCCCGCCCGGATCCCACAATTGTGGATTTTTATCAGCACTTCTGCACAGGCAGCTAAGCCAGCAGGGTCCTCCTTTAACATGCAGATCAGGGTCCGATGACATCTTCGGGCCCCAAATACAACTTTAACTCTCGCCTGAGCAGGAAAGCCACTTCAGCTTTACCGCTAGGTGAAGATTGGTCAGAAGAAGATTGCAAGCAGAAGAGGCCAGTCAAGGTAAGATCTTTATTTTACTTTGTGGGGCCAGGAGAAGCAGGAGCTCTATGCCTCCCCTGCCCCGGGCTCCCCACTTCCCTATGGAGAGACAGCCACACAACTCCTATCCCCGCTTCCGCAGTATTTTGCTACTGTGTTGTGAGGGTAGTGTTTCCGCTCGGTTGTGCTTTTTCTTCAGCGAAATTCACCCGAAATCGGCATAACCCACACATAACATCGCGGAATTTTAAGCACAAATTACATTCAGTGCAAATCGAGTTTCCGTAATCTTTTGCGCTAGTTTAAAAAACATAGCGCTAGAAGCCGGCCCAGCCCACAAAACTGGCCACGCCCCCTAGGATGAATTAATCACCATTGGGAGTTTCCGCTAATTGTGCTCGATTGCAGGACTTCGAGCAGGTTCTAAAAATTAAGTTGGTTCTTTTAAGAACATAAGAAATAGGAGCAGGAATAGGCCACTTGGCCCCTCAAGCCTGCTCCGCCATTCAATAAGATCATGGCTGATCTTGGGCTCAAAACCACTTCCCTGCCCGCTCCCCATAACCCTTCACTCCCTTATCTTGCAAAATTCTGTCTATCTCCACCTTAAATGTATTTAATGACCCAGCCTCCACGGCTCTCTGGGGCAGAGAATTCCACAGATTTACGACCCTCAGAGAGAAGAAATTCCTCCTCATCTCAGTTCTAAAAGGGCGACCCTTTATTCTGAAACTATGCCCCCGAGTTCTAGATTTCCCCATGAGGGGAAACATCCTCTCTGCATCTACCCTGTCGAGCCCCCTCAGTAACTTATATGTTTCAATAAGATCACCTCTCATTCTTCTAAATTCCAATGAGTATAGGCCCAGCCTGCTCAACCTTTCCTCATAAGTCAACCCCCTCATCTCTGGAATTAACCTAGTGAATCGTCTCTGAACTGCCTCCAATGCAAGTATATCCTTCCTTAAATAAGGAGACCAAAACTGTACGCAGTACTCAAGGTGTGGTCTCACCAATACCCTGTACAGTTGTAGCAGGACTTCCCTGTTTTTATACTCCAACCCCCTTGCAATAAAGGTCAACATTCCATTCGCCTTTTTGATTACTTGCTGTACCTGCATGCTAACTTTTTGTGTTTCATGCACAAGGACCCCTAGGTCCCTCTGAACTGTAGCATTTTGTAATCTCTCTCTATTTAAATAATAATTTTCTTTTTTATTTTTCCTGCCAAAGTGGATAACCTCGCACTTTCCCACATTATACACCATGTTTGCCCACTCACTTAGCTTGTCTATATCCCTTTGCAGATTCTTTGAGTCCTCTGCACAACTTGCTTTCCCACCCATCTTTGTGTTATCCGCAAACTTGGCTACATTACACTTGGTCCCTTCATCCAAGTCATTAATGTAGATTGTAAATAATTGAGGCCCCAGCACCGATCCCTGTGGCACTCCACTAGTTACCATTTGCCAACCGGAAAATAACCCATTTGTCCCGACTCTCTGCTTTCTGTTAGTTAGCCAATTCTCTATCCACGCTAATATATTACCCCCACTCCGTGAGCTCTTATCTTATGCAGTAACCTTTTATGTGGCACCTTATCGAATGCCTTCTGGAAATCCAAATACACCACATCCACTGGCTCACCTTTATCTACCCTGCTCATTACATCCTCAGAGAACTCCAGCAAATTTGTTAAACATGATTTCCCTTTCATAAAACCATGCTGACTCTGCTTGACTGCATTATGATTTTCCAAATGCCCTGCTACCGCTTCCTTAATGATGAGGGACTCTAGCATTTTCCCAACGACAGATGTTAGGCTAACTGGTGTATAGTTTCCTGTTTTCTGAAATAGGGGTGTTACATTTGCGGTTTTCCAATCCGCTGGGACCTCTCCAGAGTCCAGGGAATTTTGGTATATTGCAACCAATGCATCCACCATCTCTGCAGCCACTTCTTTTAAGACCCTGGGATGCAGGCCATCTGGTCCAGGGGACCTGTCGTCTTTTAGTCCCATTATTTTACCAAGTACTTTTTCCCTAGTGATAGTGATTGTCTTTAGTTCCCCCCTCCCTGTGGCCCCTTGATTATCCATTATTGGGATGTTGTTAGTGTCTTCTACCATAAAGACAGATACAAAATATTTGTTCAGAGTCTCTGCCATTTCCCCGTTCCCCATTATTAATTCCCCATTCTCATCCTCTAAGGGACCAATGTTTACTTTAGCTACTCTCTT
This sequence comes from Squalus acanthias, assembly GCA_030390025.1. Taxonomy (NCBI): domain Eukaryota; kingdom Metazoa; phylum Chordata; class Chondrichthyes; order Squaliformes; family Squalidae; genus Squalus; species Squalus acanthias. Next base: position 80,727,274 of record CM059435.1, on the reverse strand, counting down.
CCTTTTTATATACCTGGAGAAGCTCTTACTATCTGTTTTAATATTTCTTGCCAGTTTACTCTCATAATTCATCTTCTCTCTGTTATATTTTTAGTCATCCTTTGCTGGTTTTTAAAAATTTCCCAATCGTCTGGCCTCCCACCAATCTTGGCAACATTGTATGCCTTCGTTTTCAATTTGATACCATCCTTTACTTCCTTGGTTAGCCACGGATAGTGCTCCCTTCTCTTAAAATCTTTCTTTCTCACTGGAATATATTTTTGTTGAGTTATGAAATATCTCCTTAAATGTCCGCCACTGCATTTCAACTGTCTTACCTTTTAATTTATTTTTCCAGTCCACTTTAGCCAATTCTGCCCTCATGCCATTGTAATTGCCTTTGTTTAAGATCAGGACACTGGTTTGAGATACAACTTTCTCACCCTCCAACTGAATTTGAAATTCAACCATGTTATGATCACTCTTACCTAGAGGATCTTTTACTATGAGATCATTTATTAATTCTGTCTCATTACACAGTACCAGATTCAAGATAGCCTGCTCCCTGGTTGGTTCCATTACATACTGTTCTAGGAAACCATCCTGGATACACTCTATGAACTCCTCCTCAAGGCTACTATGGCCGATTTGATTTGTTCAATCAATATGGAGATTAAAATCACCCATGATTATTACCGTACCTTTTTGACAGGCCTCCATTATTTGTTGATTTATACTCTGTCCAACAGTATTGCTACTGCTCGGGGGCCTGTAGACTACGCCCACCAGAGACTTTTTCCCCTTATTATTTTTTATCTCCACCCAAACTGATTCTACATCTTGATCTTCTGAGCCACTACCACTCTCACCACTGCACTGATCCCATCCTTTACCAACAAAGCCACCCCACCTCCCTTTCCTTTCTGTCTATCCTTCCGAATTGTCAAATACCCTGGAATATTCAGTTCCCAGCCCTGGTCACCTTGCAACCACATCTCTGTAATGGCGATCAGATCATACCCATTTGTATCGATTTGTGCCGTCAACTCATCTATCTTGTTACGAATGCTGTGTGCACTCAGATATAGAGCTTTTAACTTTGTCTTTTTACCATTTCTCCTTGTTTTGGCCCCATTTTCTGTTGCATTCTTATTTTTAAACATTCTGGCCCTTCCTGTCACACTCTGGTTATTATTTCCCCCATCTCCATCCTGCTCTATTGTTTTCTCATTGACTTTTTAAATTCCCGCTCACCTGAACCCTCCCCCCTACTACTTAGTTTAAAGCCCTCTCTACAGCCGCAAGGACACTGATAGGGACATTTTAAAAGCTTTTTGAATGTAATTTTTATTTAATTTATTAAGAAACTGACTACTGTACCCTAATCTAACTAGCAAATGGTTCTGTATTTTTTTTAAAGTAATTTTCAGTAATTTTAAATCGGGTTACTCAGGTGGTGGATTGACACTGTAATTAAAAATGCTTATTTTTTGTGATAAAGCCATTTTCAGCTGCATTCATCAAACTGCACCAAGTTATCACTCTTAAATATATCAAGGAGCATTTTTAAAGCAATTTTTTAAATTACATTTTAAAATACTGCCCGATTGCACTGGTTCATGACCGACTGTGTGTTTGGCAATATGCAAATGAGTGAGTTAAAAAAAAATCTCAAAACGGGCGCAATTTTGGGAGCAATTTGCACCCAGATCGCTAATTGCACCCAAGCGGAAACTCTACCCACAATCTATGCTGATATTTTAATGCAGTAATCAGTTCACTCTCAAATAGAAAAATCATATAAATAAAAAACCCCACTCTATAGCATGCTCCTTATGGCACAAAAGCATCTCAAGACAGTGCTACAGAAAAGATCCAAGGCAATTGGTTTGACTTCAAAACTCTTGCTAGAAATCGCTACATAAAATGTCCTGAAAGCTGCCAATCATTTCAATGAACATGAAAACAACAGTTTGTTTACATATTCCAGGTTTCTCATTTTGCAAAGATTCAATTTAGTATAGTTCTGAAATGTTTCTGTATAGGTCAACAAAGGGGAAATATGAAGCTCTGGTGTGAAGCTCCAGTACCTATTAGAAGGCTGGTTAATAGTTGCTATGAAAACAAATCACCTTATATTTCAGTTTTATTTGTGAAAGTCAGTAACAAATTACAAAATATTACCATCTGCATCTTTATATCATAATATGCAAAATCTTAGAGAACATGCTCATCATTCTTCCTTGGCATTGAAGTGGGAAAGGACATAAAAGAATTCTTCAAACCCACTTCTGTCTTAATAGCCCTGAGTACAATCGCTCAATTAAAAAAAGACATATAGTAAGTGTACTCAACATTGAAAAACAGATGCTGGTGAAACTATCAGCTGCTCTTAGAAGCTACGAGTCTGCCAATCCAGTGACAGAAGAGACCAAAATGGCTAGAGAAATATCCTGGTCTGATGTTTCCATGTTAAAGTAATACATTATGGGCTGGAAATTGTGGTCGGAGACTTCCTGCGGACGAATGCCTCCGAACCACTAGAAAAATACGCACCGACCTGGTGCCTCCCTATCTTTGGACTCTTGCGGTCTTGGGCCTGCAGGATCACATGGGCCAGCCCAACCAATCACAAAGGGGTATTCCCATTATGCGTATGGGGATTCCATTTACGTACGGAATCCGCATAAGCATAATAGGAATCCCCATAAAACACACTTTCACCCCACTTAAATAAAAATAAATCATCACGTTAACAATTAATTCAAATACAATTTAATTAAACATTTAAAACAAAAATTTATTTTTTGAAAAATAAATTTAACATTTTTTAAAGGGGCCAAAAATAACAAACTAATTTTAAAGGTTTTTGAATGTTTAAATAATTGAAATTTTTTTTAAATTTATTTAAACCCTTACGCTGATAAAAGGCCTTATGCCTGCCTTTTACCAGATCTAAGAATTTTGTGGGCATTCGCTGGGCAGTAGTTGGGCAAAATAGCCCAACTCTGCGCCAGCGAATGTCCATTTCCTGTGCATTCGTGACAGATCACAAGTTCTCGGTTTTCGTGCATACGCATCGCATGTGGAAACCCGGAACGTGCTATTCGTACGCAGTCATAGGCCCCAGAAAGTCCGGGCCTATACGTCTTGGAACTAAAACATCTGCTATAGTTTTACAACAATGAAAATACCCTCAGCCAACTTCCCCTCACTCACCCATATTAAATGTGTGTCAATGTGGAGTAACTTGATGGATTAGTATCAATGGTACACAGCCCCCTTTTATGACCAACCTCCCAAAAATCCTCTTTTGAACCAAATTAATTTAACACACAGTACTGCACAGAGCTGGCAAGAATTGTGTTTTGACTTGTTAAGGGCTTGCTAAACACCAATTCATGGTGAACGTGCACATTAGTAATCCATTTCATGCACTGATTAGTATTTGTGTCAAGAACAATTTCCTGACATCAGTGCTAAGTTTATTTTTTCTACTTTGAAACGGTGTCCCAACTTATCCTACTCTCACTATTTGACAAAGTAATACTCTGGGTTCATCTTTTCCATTCCTCTGGAAGATCACCTCTCAGACTTCTCCGTTCCAAGTTTCTCTCAGCTTTCCTCATAACTCAATTCTTTAACACTAAGGATCAGCCTTGCAGTTCTTCTCTACACTGCCACCAGTGCTTGACTATCTCACTTATGTCTCAGCAATGAAAACTGGGCACAACATTCAAGGTAGGATCGAACCAGAACACTATACAGTTTGATCCCAATTTCCTCTGACTGGTATTCTATTATTTTGGCTATATAGTTAAACATTCTATTAGCTTTGTTGCTTGCTGCTCTGCATTGGTTAGATATGTTGAGTCTACTAAGACTCCTAGGTCTGTTTGGGCTTCATCCACATCTATTTCAACGCCATTCAAGGAATTTATGTGTTGCTTATTTTCTCTTCCTATGTGCAGTACTTTGGGCCAAAAATTGCGGTCAGTGGCATACCTCCGGAGTACGCTGCCGACCTGCGAAAAGAATACGCACCTACCTGATGGTGACCCTCCTTCGTAAACTTGCGCTCTGATGCTGCGAGTAGGAGGGCAGCGTAATAGCCCACGGATCCCAGGGACGCAGCCTGTGCAGAAGTGTACCTGGGATCACGTAGCTCTGGTCCTCCAATCAGAAAACAGATTGTCTTTCATTCATTTAAATTACTTCATTACTACAGCCTTTAAAATAGATACAGATTTAGCTTTTATCGTTATTATGACCAATTCATTACTCATAATTCCCATTTCTAAACAAATACTGTGCATTGTGCAGAAAGTTATGAAATGTAAACATTATTTTTTTTTAAACCTGCAGCTTTAACATACACTAGGATTGCTTCTCATTAAAGCTTTTAATGTTCCTGGATGTCATTTAATTAAAAGAACAAACATTTTTTTCCATTTTGGGATCCTTTTACGCTGTGGAAACAGACGCTGTGGAAACAGGCCCTGTGCCTGTTTCCACCAGCCGTAAAATTTCTGCACGTAATTGCTGGGCAGTTGGTGGGTAAATAGCCCAACTCTGTGCCAGCAATTAGGTTTATGGTGGCGGAGCAGATGGCCTGTCAACACGTACATTGACAGACTGCAAGTTTGGGATTTAGCACATGCTTTTACATCCCGAACTTGCGGTGGATTTCCAAGGCAGTATGACGCCGTATACAGAGTACGCCGTCATACCCACCACAAAATCTGGGCCATTATATTTATTTATATTACATTTTATCTGCCATATTTTTTCCCATATAAATATTCCATCCAACGCATTCTGTAATTTCTAAACTGCCTCCTCTGAATCCACTGCCCCTCCCAGTTTGGTATCATCTACATATTGGACCACTTTGCATTGAGTTTCTAAATTCAGGTCATTTAAGGAAATTGAAAACAATAGTGGTCCTAACTCAGAGCCCTGGGGCACCCCACTCAGTACTTCTACCACAACCCCACCAAACCCAGACATAACTCCTCTAACGAGTACTTGTTGTTTTGTACGCTTCAACCAATTTATCATCCATTCCCAGGTTTAGCCTGAATTTCTAATGCTTTGAGTTTAACTAATGGCCTTTGGTGTGAACCTTTGACAAAAGCCTTGTAGAGTCTAAGAACACCATATCACAGGACTTCTCAGAGTCCACTTGGGTTGTCACTTCCTCAAAGAAATCAAGGAGTTTGGTCAGGTGCAATCTTCCCTTCTGAATCCACAGTGAATGCTATTTATCAGGTTATTATAGTGGAGATAATAAAGTTTAATGCTGTTAATCAATGTCATTATTTTACAGGGTTTGGAAGTAAGACTAATGAGTCTGTAGTTGCCCATGTCTGTTTTGTTCCTTTTTTTGAATATGAGCACCATATTAGCCTGTTTGCAATCTACTGGTACCTCCATAGTGTCCAGTGACTCCCTCATAATGATTGACAAAGCCGCATAAATCTCCTTTTTAATCTTTCTCACCGCCCTGGAAAAAACACCATCTATTCCTGGGGATATTTACTTCTAGCCTGCATCTCTTTTAAATCGAGTCATTGATTTTGCTCAGGTTATCTCTTTTTAGGGAGGGCATGTTTTTCATGTCTTTCCTTATGAATATTTGGAAGAAGTAATCATTCAAAATATTTACTATTTTGCGTTCATCTTTAGTTTCAAGCCCAGTTGCATCTTTGGCTTTTTTGACTGCCCTCTTACTGTTGTAGCTGTGAAAGATTTTTCTTTAAACTGTTCTGATGGTTTTGATAAAGCTCTGATTCAGGTTTTATTAAGTCATCATTCATTGTCTTCCTGCTTGTCTGTCTTCTTATTTTTCTTTGTTATTTCCTCACAATCTTGTGAAAATCTTTCTTCCTTCCTTAAACCTCTCAAAAACCTTCCTCTTTAGGTGAATGGTATTCAACCTTAAACACCTTAAGCTACTGCAGGTTGCAAAAGAAAGAACAAAAGAAAAAAAAAGACTTGCATTTCTATAGCACCTTTCACTACCTCAGGATGGCCCAAAGCACTTTACAATCAATGAAGTACTTTTAAAGTGTAGTCACTGTTGTAATGTAGGAAACGCGGTAACCAAAATGCGCACAGCAAACTCCCACAAACAGCAAGGTGATAACGATCAGATTATCTGTTTTTTGTGATGTTGAGTGAGGGATAAATATTGGCCAGGACACCAGGGAGAACTCCCCTGCTCTTCTTCAAAATAGTGCCATGGGATCTTTTACGTCCACCTGAGAGAGATACGGGACCTCGATTCAACATCTCATCTGAAAGACAGTGGAGCACTCCCTCAGTACTGCACTGGAGTGTCAGCCTAGATTTTTGTGCTCAAGTCTCTGGCGTGAGACTTGAACCCACAACCTTCTGACTCAGAGGCGAGAGTGCTGCCAACTGAGCCATGGCTGACACACTATTTAATAGAGCTTTCAAAATCATGAGGGGTTTTGACAGTTTCTCCTTATTCACCCTGTTTCCACTGTTGGGTGGTTTGGTAACCAGAAGAGACAGATCTAAGATAATTGGAAAAAGAACCAATGTGGAGATGAGGAGAACTATTTTTATGCAGCAAGTTATTATGATCGGAAATGCATTGCCGGAAAGGGTGGTGGAAGCAGATTCAATAGTAACTTTCAAAAGGGATTGGATATATACTTGAAAAGGAAACATTTGCCAGGTTATGGGAAAAATAGTGGAGCGGGACTTATTGGGCAGCTCTTTCAAAGAGCCGGCACAGGTACGATGGTTCTCCTTCTGTGCTGTACAAATCTATGCTTCTATAAAGTGGCAACTTATGCAATTGGTCAATCATATTAAAAATACATAGTCTATCATTTTTCAGGATGATTCAGGTAAAAATTAGTTTGCAAAATTATGAATTCTAAAATAATTAGTAATAACATATCTTCACTGATTATTTTGTTATATTTCAAGGATTTTACTCCATTGGCTACAAGAGCATGGAGCTAGCCAAATGTAATGGAAATTACACCTATTGAATTAACTTTAATCTATAAACATTAATGTTACTGGCCACATGACTGTACTGGTTCTCAAACATGTTCATTACTTCCCTTTGTGTTACATTTGTGGCAGATTACTGGATCAGTTTGGGTTAAGTGTACAAGCAAATTTTTGTGACAACTATAAGTTACTTTGATTGGAATTAGTGGCTACCTCTACATATGGTAGTCTCCATATATTCATACCCATTATCATTTTTCACTTTGGCATATTGTTCAACGCTGACACTTTCTTACTGATACCCTTCCAGCATCTCCTGGTATTTATTTGACTCTGCAAAACCACCCGTAAATGAGCCAGTTAGGTACAACTTCTGGGTAACGGTACATTGCCCCTCTTCTCTATGGAGAACATTTTGACACATCCACTCACCCTGTATTATGTTCTGCAGATGTGAATCTCTGAATTTTGGTTTTGCTTGCTGCAAAATCCCTCTAGTTCTTAGAAATTGTACATTCCATAGCAGGAATGGCCCACAGTGCAATAGTGTCGATTTATCTAGTTGTGCAGCAATTTTACAGTTGCTTTCTCATTGGCCACTCATGTGTGCATTTTTTTTGCGCACCATAACACACCCAAACTTCTATAAAGTGCACAATGTGGGTTGTGGCATGTAGGTTCTGGCAGACGTGTTAAAATGGTCACCTTCCCATTTGTACCAAGCAGAATTTCACCCACAGTGTTAGTCAATTAATTGTATTTTGTGGGAGAGTCTGAGAAAATACACTTTCAACAGTGGTGGCTCTGTGCAAAAATCATACAATTTTGAAGAATAGTGCCGTTACCAAATCAGCACAATACTGAAGATGACCACAATATAATCCTATGATCAACCGATGATGCAGGTGGCAAAACTTTGAAAAATGTTTGAATGTTATATTTGGGTTTAAAAGTAATCTGGAAATGGGATGTGTTCTGCACGAGAGAATGCATGTTAGGCACCTCTAAGCACATTGGATCAGTCTGCTGAGATTGAACAGAATTTCAACTAACGATTACAAACATACCAGGCTACAAAAGAAATTTTGCATGGTGAAAAAAAATTTACTTGTAAGTTTTGCATTACAGCCAACATTTGTCAGTTAAAATGTGTTAATTTTAAAAATTGGAGAAGTTGTACCTAAAATGACACTGACATAAGATGAAGTGTTAGGATATGAATTTACCTTGCGTAGCTGTGCTTCTAGTTTAGTACATTCCTCTTTCTTCTGCTCAAGAGCTATCTCCAGTGTTTTCAGCTTGGAATCCTTCTTCAGTCCAGACGATGCCAAAGATGAGGCATGCTCTTTGAGGTCCAGTAACACAGCCTGTAGCATTAATTTCATTAGAGCTTCCATTAACATTAAATTCATTCGCGCTTACAGTAACATAATAGCTTGCACAGTGATATTTCCATCCCGCTTCAGACATACCTTAATTTCCTCAATCTTTACCTCAACTCTCCTTGCCATTTCAGCACTGAATTCACTGACCTCCTGTCCTCCTTAAAACTCTCCCTCGATATCAATTCTCCTGCCCATACTCATGGCCACCCCCTCAACCTTGCCATCTCCGGTTGACTCTAGTCCTATGTCTCCATTACTGACAAAACTACCTCTGACCACTTCCTTATATCCTAAACTACCCAAATCCTCCTTCCATATCCACTTCCTTCTGTGTCCGTCACTGTAAAAAAAACTCTCCAAGTTGCTTACAACTGCACTTTCTAAATATTAATTGCTTAGCCTTTGGCCCTCCATTGGTCACAATACTTCTGCAGACATCATTTTAGCTTAACACTCCCTCAGTTTGATGCCCTTGGTCCCAGCAAAAGCTTTACTCTCTCCCATCCCATGCGATCCCTCAAGTCCAAGGAGTGTAAAGTTGAGCATGTCTGGCACACAAATGGTTCAGCCATCTATCACCAGATCTGGCTGGACTAAATCAGGCATTACTGAGCCTCACTCTTATCAAAATCACACACTACTCCAGGATCATCCTAGAGTGTAAAGGTAACCCCTGGTTTGTTTTCTTCTCCTTAATCCCCTCTCCACCTGCTCCCTCCACCCTCTCCTTGTCTTTGTTAGTAAGACCAACCATTCACTTGCCTCTGTTGCTTCCCCTTTCTCACCAAGCCGAACCTTTCCCCAAGGCTCCCCCCTGCACTAGCCCTGAACCTGCGGCTTTTTTCCAGTTTGTCTCCTATCATCCTTCATATACTCTACAAGTTCAATGTCCATGAGACCCACCTCCTGCTACTTTGACCCTATTCCCACTAAACTGCTGACCATCCAACTGCCCTGCTTGGCTTCCATGCTAGTTGACGTTATAAATGATTCCCTAGCCTCAGGTACTGTTCCATTCTCTTTCAAAACCATCTTCATCACTGCCTTCCTCAAAAAAAACATTGACCCCTTTGTCCATGCAAACTACTGCATCATGTTCAACTGTCCTTTCATCTCCAAAGTTCTTGAATCTGTTGTTACATCCCAAATCTGTACCCATATTTCCTGCAACTCCATATCTGAGTGTCTCCAATGTGGTTTCCATCGAGGCCACAGCACTAAAACAGCCCTAACTAATGTCACAAATGATATTCACTGTGACAATGACCATAGTGCAATATTCCTCCTTGATCTCTCTGCAGCCTTTGCCACTGTTAACCACACCATTGTCCTCCAACACCTTTCCTTCATTGTCCAGCTCACTGGGATTGCATTCGCTTGGTTCCATTCTTGCCCATCATATCATAGCCACAGCATCTCCAGCAGTGGCTTCTCTTCACAGCCCCATGCTATTACCTCTAACGTTCCCCTTCTGTCCTTGGCCCCACTCCTCTTCCTAGTCTACAAGCTGCCTCTTGGCAACATTATCTGCTGACATGGGATCATTTTCCACTAGTACGTTGACGACACCCAGCTCAACCTTGCCACCCCTGCATTGCCTCCGTGTTTTCAATCCAATACTCAGCCCTGGAGGAGTCACAATTTCCTTCAGTTGGAAAATTAGGAAAACTGAAGCCATCATCATAGGCCACCAGTACAAATTTTGTACCGTCCCCACCGCTCCCATCTCAGGCTGAACCGGACTGTTCACAATCTCAGTGCACTATTTTTAACCCCGAGTTGAGCTTCCGACCCCATATCTTCTCCAGCACCAAATCCGCCTACTTACATCTCTAACATCACCCGCCTCCGCCTCTACCGCTGAAATTTCGGTCTATCCTTTTGCTACCTCCGACTCAACTATTCCAATGCCCTCCTGGCCGGCCTTCCATCATCCACCTTCTATACACTTCAGCTCTTCCAAAACTTTGCTACCCGTATCCTAATTTCTGAGAAGTGCAAAACAATAGGGCAGTAATAGTGGGGGATTTCAACTACCCAAATATTAACAGGGATAAAATCAGTGTAAATGGTATAGAGGCGCAGAATTTTTCAACTGCATTCAGAAGAACTTTTTTAGCCAGCACGAAGCAATCCCAACAAGAGAGGGGGTAATTCTGGACTTAGTGAATGAAGCTGGGCAGGTGGAAGGGGTATCAGTGGGAGAGCATTTTGGTGGTAATGACCATCATTCAGTTAGATTTAGCGTAGGTATGGAAAGGACAAAGAAAGACCAGGAATACAAGCTCTCAATTGGGAAAGGCCAATTTTACGAAGCTCGATGTGATTTAGCAGAAGTGGTTGATAGTGAGGAAGAAAGCTGTAGACTGCAGGAAGATATCAATGGACTAGTCAGGTGAGCAGAAAATTGACAAATGGAATTCAATCCAGAGAAGTGAGAGGTAATGCATTAGGGGAGGGCAAACAAGGCAAGGGAATACACAATAAATGGTGGGATAGGAACAGAGGGACCGAGGAGTGCATGTCCACAGATCTCTTAAGGTAGCAGGAGAGGCAGATAAGGTGGTTAAGAAGGCATACGGGATACTTTCCTTTATTAGCTGAGGAACAGGGAGATTATGCTTGAACTGTATAAAACACTAGTTAGGCCATAGCTAGAGTATAATTCTGGTCACTGCATTACAGGAAGGATGTGACCGCATTAGGGAAGGTACAGAGGAGATTTACGAGGTTGTTGCCAGGACTGGAGAATTTCAGCTATGAGAAAAGATTGGATAGGCTGCGGTTTTCTTCTTCAGAACAGAGGAGGCTGATGGGAGATTTAATTGAGGTGTATAAAATTATGAAGGGCCTAAAAAGAGTGGATAGGACGGACCTATTTCCCTTAGCAGAGAGGTCAATAACCATGGAGCAAAGAATTAAAGTAATTGGTAGAAGGATTAGAGGGGAGTTGGAGAAATCTTTTCATCCAGAGGGTGGTGGGGGTCTGGAACTCACTGCCTGCAAGGGTGGTAGAGACAGAAACCCTCACCACATTTAAAAAGTATTTGGATATGCACCTGAAGTGTCGTAACCTACAAGGCTACAGAACAAGAGCTGGAAAGTGGGATTAGCCTGGATAGCTATTTTTCGGCTGGCACAGACATGATGGGCCTAAATGGCCTCATTCTGTGCTGTAAGTTTCCATGATTCTATCCCGCACCGTCCCGTTCACCCATCAACCCTGTCCTTACTGACCGACAATGACTCTTGCTCCCCCAACGCCTCCAATTTAAAATTCTCATCATCGCGTTTAAATGGCTTCATGGTCTTGAACCTCTAACCTCCTCCAATTCTGCAACCCACCAGCAGCCCCACCAAATTCTCCGTTCCACTAACACTGGCCTTTTGAGCACCTCCTCCCTTTGCCCCACCATTGGCAGCTGTGCCTTCAGCGATCGAGGTCCCAAGCTCTGGAATTCCTTCCCTAAACCTCTCCAATTCCCTCTCCACCTTTAAGGCCCTCCTTAAAAACCACCGGTTTCATAAGGAACATAAGGAATAAGAGCAGGAGTAGGCCATACGGCCCCTCGAGCCTGCTCCGACATTCAATAAGATCATGGCTGATCATCGACCTCAACTCCACTTTCCTGCCCCATCTCCGTATCCCTTGATTTCCCTAGAGTCCAAAAATCTATCTATCTCAGCTTTGAATATACTCAAAGACTCAGCATTCACAGCCCGCTGGGACAGAGAATTCCAAAGATTCACAACCCTCTGAGTGAAGAAATTCCTCCTCATCTCAGTCTTAAATGGCCTACCCCTTATCCTGAGACTATGCCCCCTAGTTCTAGACACTCCAGCCAGGGGAAACAACCTCTCAGCATCTACCCTGTCAATCCCCTTCAGAATCTTGTATGTTTCAATGAGATCACCTCTCTTCTTCTAAACTCCAGAGTATAGGCCCATTCTACACAATCTCTCATCATAGGACAGCCCTCTCATCCCAGGAATCAATCTAGTGAACCTTCGTTGCACCGCCTCCAAGGCAAGTATATCCTTCTTTAGATAAAGAGACCAAAACTGTGCACAGTACTCCAGGTGTGGTCTCACCAAGGCCCTGTACAATTGTAGCGAGACTTCATTACTCTTATACTCCAACCCCCTTGCAATAAAGGCCAACATGCCATTTGCCTTCCTTATTGCTTGCTAGCTTTCTGTGTTTCTTGCACGACACCCAAATCTCTCTGAACACCAACATTTGAAAGTTTCTCACCATTTAAAAAATATTCTGTTTTTCTATTCTTCCTACCAAAGTGAATAACCTCACATTTCCCTACATTATACTCCATCTGCCACCTTACTGCCCACTCACTTAGTCTATCTATATCCCTTTGCAGACTCTGTGTTCTCCTCACAGCTTACAGTCCCACCTAGCTTTGTATCATCAGCAAACTTGGATACATTACACTCGGTCCCTTCATCTAGATTGTAAATAGCTGAGGCCCCAACACTGATCCTTGCGGCACCACACTAGTTACAGCCTGCCAACCTGAAAAAGATCCGTTTATCCCTACTCTCTGTTTTGTGTCCGTTAACCAATCCTCTATCCATGCTACTATATTACCCCCAACCCCATGAGCCCTAATCTTGTGTAATAATCTTTTATGTGGCACCTTATCGAATGCCTTTTGGAATTCCAAATATACTACATCCACTGGTTCCCCTTTATCTACCCTGCTAGTTACATCCTCAAAAACTCTAATAAATTTGTCAAACACGATTTCCCTTTCATAAAACCATGTTGACTCTGCCTAATCATGTTATGATTTTCTAAGTGACTTGATACCACTTCCTTAACAATGGACTTCAGCATTTTCCCAACGACTGATGTCAGGCTAACTGGCCAGTAGTTCCCTGTTTTTTCTCTCCCTCCTTTCTTGAATAGCAGTGTTACATTTGCGACCTTCCAATCCGCTGGGACCATTCCAGAATCTAGGGAATTTTGGAAGATCAAAAACAATGCATCCACTATCTCTTTAGCCACCTCTTTTAGAATCCTAGGATGTAGGCCGTCAGGCCCAGGCGATTTGTCGGCTTTTAGTCCCATTAGTTTCTCTACTTATATTAATTACATTAAGTTCCTCACCCTCATTAAACCCTTGGTTCCCTACCATTTTTGGTATGCTTTTTGTGTCTTCTACTGTGAAGACAGATACTAAATATTTGTTTAACATTTCTGCCATTTCCTTATTCCCCATAATAATTTCTCCTGTCTCAGCCTCTAAGGGACCAACGTTTACTTTTGCTACTCTTTTCCTTTTTACATACTTTTAGAAGCTCTTACAATCTGCTTTTATATTTCTTGCTAGTTTAATCTCATTTTCAATTTTTTCCCTCATCAATTTTTTGGTCAACCTTTGCTGGTTTCTGAAACTCTCCCAATCCTCAGGCTTATTATTATTCTTTGCAACATTATAAGCTTCTTCTTTCAATCTAATGCTATCCTTAACTTCTTCAGTTAGCCACGGTTGGATCACTTTTCCCGTGGAGTTTTTGTTTGTCAATGGAATGTATTTTTGTTGAGAATGATGAAATATTTATTTAAATGCTAACCAGTGCTTATCTACCGCCATAACTTTTAATCTATTTTTCCAATCTACCTTAGCCAACTCGCCCCTCATACCTATGTAATTGGCTTTATTTAAGTTTAAGACTCTAGTTTTGGAGTTAGGCAAGTCACTCTCAAAATTAATGTGAAATTCTATCATATTATGATCACTCTGCCCCAGAGGATCCTTTACTATGAGATTGTTAATTAACCCTGTCTCATTACACAATACAAGATCTAATATAGCCTGTTCCCTTGTTGGTTCCATGACATATTGTTCTAGGAAACTGTCCCGAATGCATTCCATGAACTCGTCCTCCAGACTACCTTTGCCAATGATTTGTCCAGTCTATATGAAGATTATAAAGTCCCCCAAGATTATTGCATTACATTTGTTGCAAGCTCCTACTATTTCTTGATTAATATTCTGTCCAACGGTATAGCTACTGTTAGGGGATCTATATACTACTCCTCCCAGTGTTTTCTGCCCCTTGTTATTCCTCATCTCCATACTGATTCTACTTCCTGATCTTCCGAGCCGAGATCTTTCTCGCTACTGTCCTTATGTCATCCTTTATCAGGGCTACTCTACCTCCTTTCCATTCTGCATGTCTTTTCGAATCGTCAAGTACCCTGGAACATTTAGTTCCCAACCTTGGCCGCCTTGCAACCATGTCTCTGTAATGGCTATTAGATCAAACCCATTTATCTCTATTTGTGCCACTAGTTCGTCTATCTTGTTACAAATGCTTCGTGCATTCAGATAAAGAGCCTTTAATTTAAATTTTTTACCATTATTCCCCGCTTTGACCTTATTCTCTGCTGCACTGCTACCATTAAATTCTCTATCCCTTCCTGTCACACTCTGCCTATTTTTACCCAAATCGCTACACTGCTCTATTGCCTTGACTTTTCTCTTTAGATTTCTAAATTTCCCCTCACCTGACCCCTCCCCCCACTTTTTTTTTTAGTTTAAAGCCCTATCTACAGCCCTAGTTATTCGATTCGCCAGGACGTTGGTCCCAGCCCGGTTTAAGTGGAGCTTAGAGAAGGTACAGAGGAGATTTACGAGGATGTTGCCACCCCTCACACTCACCCTCATCCGAGTGCAATCATACCAACTAACAACACACAAGGGTGTTTTATCCAATGTTCATGCAAAGTTTCTGTTAATGTGCTGTCAAACAATGAAAACTTTATTTTCAACACTTTCTGTTCTTGAACAGATTTGTGTGCACCCCTTTGGAAGTAAGAACATAAGAAATAGGAGCAGGAATAGGCCATATGGCCATTCAATTAGATCATGGCTGATCTTCTACCTCATCTCCACTTTCCTGCACTATCCCCATATCCCTTGATTCCCTTAATATTCAAAAATCTATCGATCTCTGTCTTGAATATACTCAACGACTGAGCCTCCACAGCCCTCTAGGGTAGAGAATTCCAAAGATTCACCACCCTCTCAGTGAAGAAATTTCTCCTCATCTCAGTCCTAAATGGCCAACCCCTTATTCTGAGACTGTGACCCCTGGTTCTAGACTCCCCAGCCAGGGGAAACATCCTCCCTGCATCTACCCTGTCAAACCCTGTAAGAATTTTGTATGCTACACTGAGATCACCTCTCATTCTTCTGAACTCCAGAGAATAAACGCCTAGTCTACTCAATCTCGCCACATAGGACAATCCCCCATCCCAGGAACCAGTCTGGTGAACTCCCTCTATGGCAAGTATATCCTTCCTTCGGTAAGGAGACCAAAACTGTACACAATACTCCAGGTGTGGTCTCACCAGGGCCCTATATAATTACAGTAAGACGTCTTTACTCTTATACTCAAATCCTCTTGTAATAAAGGCCAGGTGACGAAGGAGCAGCGCTCCGAAAGCTTGTGATTTCAAATAAAACTGTTGGACTATAACCTGGTGTTGTGCGACTTCTCACATTTGTCCACCCCAGTCCAACACTGGCATCTCCACATCATAATTGAATGGTGGAACAGGTTTGAGGGGCTGTATGACCTACACCTGTTCCTATGTTCCTAAAATTACACCATCAGTATACCTGAATTTAAGTCCAGAAGAAAATTGCAGACCTCACCATGTCTGCTGAGGTACAATAAACCACCATGACATTAGCTGTCCAACATATGCATAACACAAATTTCTTCCAACCGAACAATATTGCAGTATTTTGAGGGATTATCATGCATTGCTATTGTATGGCTTATGTGTTCTTGACAATTTCAGTTTATCACCTCATCTTGTTTGCAGGTTATGGCTGCACTAACAAGAGGGAACAGGCTCAAAGTTAAGGATTACCTCCTAACTTCAAGTCTACAAGTGATAACTGCAGTGATCTTGACCTCATGGGTCCTGCTTTTAAGCAAACTACACTCAAAAGGAGTTTCTCCAATCACTGGAGACTGTCCCAGTCAACTTGCAGCAGCTGATGGCTACTGTGGAACAGTCCACTTCCTCCACTTGATCAGTCTCAATGGATGAGAATTCCAGAGCTGTATTCCCCCATCAAGAGTGTGGCAACTCCATGGATATCTGCAAAATATTCTCCCACTGGCAAAAGCCCGAACGCAGTTATTGCATCTCTTGAGATGCTACAACTATTAAAGCCTCAGACTCTGGGACGGAGTGAGGTCTCTAATCTGGGTACCAGATGCTTGGAAATCACTTAAAAGCACCTTTAATTTGACTTTATTGATCTAACTGTAACATCAAATCTGCTTTTATACTGATCAGAGGCAGCACCTAGGCACTGCTAGACTTGGCACGGATGAAAGTGCAATCTTTCAGGACAGCAACACATCTGCACCCTTAAAGCACTCCATTTCACTGGCTGTACACTGGGTAGCACGCAGTCATTTCCTGCAGCTATGGAGCCAGTCGGTGGGCCCACTTGTAACTCAGCAGAAAGAGGCTACCACTGACATGGCACTCAGCCATCTCACCGGCTTCTGCCAATAAGACCAGATCATCTATGCCTTATAATGGCACCAAATGGAAGCACAAAGATCATGAATACTAGGAATGTTCCACATTTATGCATTAAAAAAATTAGTAGCACCATGTTCAATTGTGCCCAGAAAGCTCTTGGTATGATTTTGGATTATGTATCCTTAGGTGACAGGAACAGAATACTCGGTACTTTATTTGCAGCTGAAGGAAATGCAAGTGAAAGTGATTTTGGTAAGATTAAGATGGACAGAGGTCTGTTGTTACAATGGGTATACAGGAGACTTGGGAGATGTCATCAATGAGAGCCTGGAATATGGCACAAGCAGCCTACAAAAGTCCTTCTGCAGCAAGAACAACTGGTACCTCCTACTTTCTGCCTCTGGTGGTGAGTTAGCTTCTCCTCTGCGTGTTCTATATTTATGCCTCTTAGGTTCGCAAAGTTGTGTAGCATGCAGCATATCACAATAATCGTGGTGACTTTGGTTGAGTTACGTAATAGGAGACTCCCAATCTGTCAAGACATCCAAAAGTTTGCTTCAAGATGGCTATAGTGTGCTCAATAATAACCTGTCTGCATCTGGTATGACCTGTACACATCTGATACAATCTCACCTGCCTGGCAACTCTCCTCTGCTCCTCTTCATCCTTGACTTTTTTTTAAAATTCGTTCATGGAATATGGTCATCGCTGGCAAGGCCAGCATTTATTGCCCATCCATAATCGCCCTTGAGAAGGTGGTGGTGAGCCGCCTTCTTGAACCACTGCAGTCCGTGTGTTGAAGGTTCTCCCATAGTGCTGTTAGGGAGGGAGTTCCAGGAATTTGACCCAGCTACGATAAAGGAACATCGATATATTTCCAAGTCAGGATGGTGCGTGACTTGCAGGAAAACTTGGAGGTGATGGTGTTCCCATGCCCCTGCTGCCCTTGTCCTTCTAGTTGGTAGAAGTCACGGGTTTGGGAGGTGCTGTCGAAGAAGCCTTGGTGAGTTGCTGCAGTGCATCTTGTAGATGGTACACACTGCAGCCACGGTGTGCCGGTGGTGGAGGGAGTGAATGTTTAAGGTGGTAGATGGGGTGCCAATCAAGCGGGCTGCTTTGTCCTGGATGGTGTCGAGCTTCGAGTGTTGATGGAGCTGCACTGTTATTCTCCAAATAACAAACATAATGGGATTCTCATTGGAGAACCCATGGTGCACGAACTGAAAATAGCAGCGGCAAAACTGTTGACACAATGGCCTAAAGCAAATGGGCTGCCCAAAATACCAGCAGCAACATAAACTTACAAAAATCCATATGGTCACAATTCGATTTCCCTCTTAAATGCTGACTTCCTATCAGCACACCACAAACAACAAACCTGCAGCATATGAGCAGCCCGAGTGCATGGCTGATTTCGAGCATCGATGCTGTGAAATTAGTGTGCATGATCTCTATCTGTCAATTATCGTTTGGTCTGCTGAGATCAAAGACAGGCAGGCAGGGTTATAAGTGCAAATGCAATCTCGCTCATTAGTTCTGCTGGTTCTGTTGACATACAGGCAAACACTCGTAGACTAAACTTCATGTCTAGGTTTTATGCTATGGACGTTGGTCCAGGTTCAATATTATTGGGAGAGTTTGCGTAGTGTTGTGAATTTTATTAATTTTTGTATCCGAGGAGATGCAAGGTAAATTTACTGTAATCAAGTTTGTTTCTTGCTTATTCTATAAATCAGCTTCATAATTTATTTATAATGGAAGATGCTGGGCTCCGCTGCCCAAGTCACATTGTTCGATCATTATTCAATTACCAAAAAGATAAGAGAATACAAGAGGGTTCATGTCAAGTCCAGTAAGCAAATTATAGTAATTAGGGTGTTCCATTCATCACTGGACAATCCTACATTGCCAGATATTATGCATACATGGTCACAGTTTGATTTGTAGGGAGTGGTATATGGTGATGAGTATGAGAGAACATCTGTGCAGCCTGAAAATTGCAACACTATCAAAAAGAAAATTCAAACAGAACATTTTGCTAACAGGTATTAGAAATAATAACTGATAACTGGAATTAATTGCTATGATTTAGTCTTGTGGTTAAGATGACCATTACAAATGATTCCAGTTTTGCTTCTGAGGTATTTAAATTCCTTAATTAGATAATTCCATGGTATCCATTATTTTATATGCATTGCTCTTAAAAGAACAGTTGAAGTGAACAACTTCCTTATTTGCATCACGTTACATGGATCGTCATTTATTACTCACCTCTTTTTCGGAGACATCTCCTTGGAGGCCACTGACCCTTTCTTTAATTTCTTTTAACTCCTTCTTGTAGGCATCAATTTCTTCTTGCTTTTCTATTTCATCTCTTTCCCTCTGGTCTTTAAGTCGCTCAATTATTCTCTCCTGCAACAAGTTACAGTAATACAATTAATCAAGGAAGAGTGAGAGAAAAATAAATCATGTTGACTCATGGTGATCAATGGGACAGAAAGTTAACATACGAGTGTCCACAGGTGTGTCCTCAACACTGCAGGATGCTATCAAGAACAGGATATAGGAACTTAGGAACAGGAGTCAGCCATTCAGCCCCTGAGCCTGTTCCACCATTCAATCAGATCATGGCTGATCTGCAACTCAACTTCATTTATTGTGTTTTTTCTCAATATCCCTTGATCCCCTTACCTAACAAAAATCTATTGATCTCAGTCTTGAGCATTTCAATTCATCCAACCTTTCAGGGAACAGAGTTCCAAATTTGCTACCACCCTTTGTGTGGAAAAAGTGCTTCCTGATTTCGCTCCTAAATGGCCTAGCTTTAATTTTAAGATTATGCCCCCTTGTTCTGGATTCCCCCACCAGAGGAAATAGTTTCTCTGTATTACACTATCAAATCCTTTTATCATTTTAAATAACTCAATTAGATCACCCCTCAGCCTTCTAAACTCAAGGGAATACAAGCCAAGTTTATACAACCTGTCCTCATAATTTAACCCTTTAAGTCCCAGTATCATTCGGATGAATGTGCACTGTACCAAGGCCAATATATACACCCCGAGGTGCGATGCCTAAATCGGAATGCAGCACTCCAGAAGGAGTCTAACCAAGGCTCTATACAACTGAAGCCTTACTTCCTCCCTTTGGTATTCAAGCCCCCTTGAGATAAAGACCATTCGTCTTTTTGTTTACTTTTTGTACCTGTACACTAGCTTTTAGTGATGTGTCTACCTGGACACCCATATTCCTTTGCTCAGTTTCTCATCTCTCGCAATTAAGAAAATATTCTGAATTTTCTTTCTTGGATCCAAAGTGTATGATGTCACACTTCCCTAAATTGAACTCCCATCAGCCACAGTCTGCCCATTCACTTAATTTGTCTATGTCCCTTTGTAACTTCTTGCTCAGATCTACACAACTTACCGACATTCCCTTTAGAAACATAACGGTTTTAATAATTATATACTACTTAAATTCACAAAAGAGACATTAAAAAGATTATGCTAATTTTTAAAGCACAAATTAATATTTCCACTGCATTTATGAATGGGAATTAATTGCTTGCTCCATTAAATTATTTTTCCATTAGTGCTGTTTCCTCACTAATACTTGCTGCACACTGAGGAGCAGAGGAAGATCCCCAGAGCCGCAAAATATGACTACTCTCCCTTGCTGCACCTCTTCCAGCAGAACATTCAAACTTTCTACATCAAAGGTTTGGGCACATTCACTGCTAATCTGGTAGAAATCTTTGAACCAAAAAAAGTTGTTACTTCAAAGTGAGGGTAGCAGCCCTACAAGACCTTCTGCTGTTCGGATATCCTGTCCCGTGACCATAACATCCTGGCACATGTGAAAAATGTACAGGCAGCATCTTTGAATTATATGCATGAGCTAATCTCACCTGAATCTGGCATGTTTTGATCCCCACTCCAGCAGTGCAGTCTTTTGGAAACAGTGGTCAGTGCTACTTCTGACAGTCAATACTTATCTCTCCAGGGACACTGCATTCAACCCAAATTATAAGCAAGAGCACTGAACTACAGTGAATCCAAATTAAGACACCACTGTAATCTATTCCATAATCTATAGGATGACACTCTGGACATTAAAATATACAGCATTTGTTCAAGGTATAAAGGATCAAAGAGAATCTTCATTTTATCTGGGAATATCCCAAAATTCATCCACTTTGGAAGAATATCAATAATCTTCAGACACATTTCTGAAAGCAAAGTTCTGCTCCATCCTTAACTGAATATATTAACATAGAAACATAGAAACATAGAAACATAGAATCTAGGAGCAGGAGTAGGCCATTCGGCCCGTCGAGCCTGCACCACCATTCAATACGATCATGGCTGATCATTCAAATCCAGTACCCTGTCCCTGCTTTAATCCCCACAGTACACATATCCCACCCGACCCCCGTAACCCCACGTATTTAATTCCCCCTAACATATCCCATCCCGATTGAGGCCGTCCTGCGGGTTAGCGTTCTCCAAGGCGGCCTTCGGGATACACGACAACGCAAAATCATCGAGCAGAAACTGATAGCCAAGTTCCGCACTCATGAGGACGGCCTCAATTGGGATATCGGGTTCATGTCACGTTACAGAACGTGACTTGACATCGTTGCCGGTCTTTCCAGCTTTTAAAAAAAACAAACACAAGAAACAAACACAAGAAACAAACCCAAATGGAGAGGATATGCAGCCAGCAGGTGTTTTGACATGTTGGACCCCCTGGGACACATCTCATTGTCTTGGCTGTGCTCTTAGTGTGTCTTTGATGTAGGGAAAGATTGAATTGCATTTTCTCTGTGTTTATATTCTGTGAATTCTGGTAGATTGTCTCACAGTAACTCTACCTGAGGAAGGGGCGACAGCTCCGAAAGCTTGTAATTTTAAATAAATCTGTTGGACTATAACCTGGTGTTGTGCGACTTCTCATTTATGCTCAAAATAGTAACTGCCTTTATAAATAATGGGATTATAATTTCTTACACATAGCATGCACAAGAGATTTTTCTCCTCGCAATTGCAGTTAGTATGTTAACCTTACAACAAATTAATATTGTTTTACTTGCTTTTTAATTTTGGCCCAGATTTTGCATTAATAACAACAGTCAGGCTAACGGCGCTCACCGTTATTATGGAGTAAACCGGACAGCAAATTCCAGAGTCCGCACATGCATAGATAAATGCGGAAATCCGGAGGTGGCTGTCCGATTTGCCCTGCTCCTCCACAAGCTGTGCTATACCGGTACCTCGCCGATAGACTCGGTATTAAAATCCATGTAAGGGTGTGAAATTGCAGGACTTACCCACTTAAACATGCCAGAAAAAGTTACGGCTGGTGCAATCAAGTGTAAGTGAATTTTTCACGTCGTGAGAAGTCTTAATTACTGCCAAACAACCTCTCTGGCACTGAAAATTTAATTTTACAAGTGTGGAGTCTCATTCCTTCAGAATTTAATTTTTGTTGGAGATTTTTTTTAAATTAAGCTGATTTTTGGAAATTTTGCTTTCTGTCCCTTTTATCACTCTCCCTTAATCCCATCTTTCTTCCCCTCTCTTTATTTCGCTTTCCGTACATGATTTCACAATGAATGAAATATTCGAATTTATACTTCCTGGTATAGACTCTGCGTGTCTCAGTGAGGATTCTTCAATCTAATTGGTTGAAGAGCCATGCTGCTGCTTTCCCTACTAACACATATCACAGATCCCCTGCAGAGGGCACCGCGCTGGATCGTTCGCCCAATGACAGCAAGCTGCCGCTCAAAAGCCCACAAAAGGTCTGTGGGCAGCTATAAGTGCAATGAACACCGAGCGCCGCTCCTTCATCGCTGACCGCAAAATCCGGGCCATTATTTGATATTTAATTGCCTCACCACTTAAGAGGGGAGGGGAGCTTACTGTTGCTCGTGAGAATGCTACTTTTGTGTCCTTCAGTAATATAGTCAGTCTCATAGTGATGGCTTCAGAGGAAGGATTAGTTTGTTGTAGTCTGAAATGGGATACATTCGGTAATGGAGAGCTGATATACTGCTCTGAGATTGGCAGTGGCAGTACCAGAATCAAAAACAAAAAATGCTAATGATTCCAAATTCAGCTATAATACCATAACATTGTATCCATTGCAAGCAATAAAAACTGTGACCCTGGCACCTTTACATACTAAAGTAAAGTGCAATATTATACTAAAATGGATTTGTCAAACACAGTGACAGCAGTGTTTTTACATCTCCCTTCAGCCAAAGGTTTGTATGAAGGACAAAGTAGAAAAATAAACAGTGATCAGTATTGATGCCCAGCAAACAAATCAAACGCAGAACATTTCCGAGTTACAAAACACAGTGATAAACTTTTTGCATCAAAAGATTGTTGTCAATGTAAAAAAAAAAAACAGCGGCAACAGCAAGAGGATAAAGAGCAGCCCAAGAGCAGACCTGAATTAAAGCAGCGGCGAGAGGATAAAGAGCGGACCTGAATTAAAGCAGCGGCGAGAGGATAAAGAGCGGCCTGAGAGCGGACCTGAATTAAAGCAGCGGCAGCGGCGAGGCTACAATTCAAAAACAACAACAAAAATCAGAGTGACGTCACAGGAGAGCAGGTAGGTGATTGGTTAGTGAGTATTACAGCTTTTTTTTTGCTCTCTAAGTTAGGAAAGGGGGTTAAATTAAGAGCTGAGAAACTGTAACTTGCTAGTACTTATTCATTTAATAACTTAAACTAGATAAAATAATCAAACAATAAAACTAAAATATCAATTGAATAAAAGCTTCAACTAATTAATTAATAAATAAAACAAGGTTAGAGATGGCAGGGCAGGTGGTGTGTCGTAACTGCAGCGTGTGGGAGTTTGTGGAGAGCATCGCGATCCCGAGCAACCACATCTGCAGTTAGCGTCTGCAACTCGAGGAACATTGGCTCAGAATTGTTCAGCTGGAGTACAAGCTGCAGACATTGCGATGCATCAGGGAGGGGGAGAGTTACCTGGAGACTTTGTTCCAGGAGGCAGTCACACGCTTTAGGTTAAGTAGTACTTTAGAGTTCGTCAGGAACAGGAGGGTGTGACTGCGAGTCAGGAAGGTATGGGGACCCAGGATGTAGTGATGGAGGAGCCTCAGCCCTGGACCTTGTCCAACAGGTACGAGGTACTTGCTACCTGTATGAATGAAGAAAAGGACTGCAGGGAGGATGGGCAAATTGACCACGGCACCATGGGGCCATCCAAGTGGGGGGGCGGGGGGGGGGGAGAAGGAAGGAATGTGGTAGTAGCAGGGGACAGTATAGTCAGGGGGATAGATAATGTTCTCTGCAGCCGCGAAAGAGAGTCCCAAAGACAGTGTTGCCTGCCAGGGTTAAGGATATCTCCTCGCGGCTGGAGAAGAACTTGGAGTGGAAGGGGGAGGATCCAGTTGTCGTGGTGCATGTAGGAACCAACGACATAGGTAGAACGAAGAATGAGGTTCTGCTGAGAGAGAGAGAGGAGCTACGGTCTAAATTAATAAGCAGAACCTCAAGGGTAATAATCTCTGGATTACTACCTGAGCCACGCGCAAATTGGCATAGGGTAGAGCAGATCAGAGAGTTAAATGCGTGGCACAAAGAGTGGTGTGGGAAGAAGGGGTTTCAATTCATGGGTTACTGGCACCAGTACTGGGGAAAGAGGGAGCTGTTCCGTCGGGACGGGCTCCACGTAAACTGGGCTGGGACCAGCGTCCTGGCGAATCAAATAACTGGGGCTGTAGATAGGGCTTTAAACTAAAAAAGGGAGGTCAAGTGAGGGGAAATTTAGTAATCTAAAAAGAGAAAGGTCAAGACAATAGAGCAGTATAGCGATTTGGGTAAAAATAAGCAGAATGTGACAGGAAGGGATACAGAGTTTAAAGGTAGCAGTGCAGCAAAGAATAAGGTCAAAGCAGGGAATAATAGTAAAACAAAATTAAATTAATGGCTCTTTATCTGAATGCACGAAGCATTCGTAACAAGATAGACGAACTAGTTGCACAAATAGAGATAAATGGGTTTGATCTAATCGCCATTAGAGAGATGTGGTTGCAAGGTGACCAAGGTTGGGAACTAAATGGTCAAGGGTACTTGACGTTTCGCAAAGACAGGCAGAATGGAAAAGGAGGGGGAGTAGCCCTGATAATAAAGGATGACGCAAGGACAGTAGAGAGAAAGGATCTTAGCTCGGAAGATCAGGAAGTAGAATCAGTATAGGTGGAGACAAGGAATAACAAGGGGCAGAAAACACTGGTGGGAGTAGTATATAGGCCCCTAATAGTAGCTATACCATTGGACAGAATATTAATCAAGAAATAGTAGGAGCTTGTAACAAAGGTAATGCAATAATCATGGGGGACTTTAATCTTCATATAAACTGGACAAATCAAATTGGCAAAGGTAGTCTGGAGGACGAGTTCATGGAATGCATTCGGGACAGTTTCATAAAGTTATGGAGCCATAACGGCACAGGAGTCGGCCATTCGGCCCATCGAGTCCGTGCCGGTTCTCTGTAGAGCAACCCAGTCAGTCCCATTACCCCGCTCTATCCCCGTAGCCCTGCAAGTTTATTTCCCTCAAGTGCCTATCCAGTCTCCCCTTGAAAACATTGAGCGTCTCCGCTTCCACCACTTCAGTCAGCAGCGAATTCCAGGTCATCACCACTCACTGCGTAAAAACATTTTTCCTCACATCCCCCCTGTATCTCTTGCCCAAAACCTTAAATCTGTGTCCCCTCGTCCTTGTACCATCAACTAGTGGGAACAGCCTTTCCCCGTCTAGCCTATCCAAACCAGTCATAATCTTGTACACCTCTATCAAATCACCCCTCAACCTCCTTTGCTCTAATGAAAACAAATCCAGCCTCTCCAACCTGTCCTTGTAGCTAAGATCCCCCATCCCCAGAACCATTCTGGTAAATCTCCTCCGCACCCTCTCAAGGGCCTTCACATCCTTCCTAAAGTGTGGTGACTAGAACTGGACGCAATACTCCAGTTGTGGCCTAACCAGCGCTTTATAAAGGTTCAGCATAAGTTCTCTACTTTTGTACTCAATACCTCTATTTATGAAGCCCAAGATCCCATATGCATTGTTAACCACTCTCTCAATATGTCCTGCCAACTTCAGGGACCTATGCACATTAACTCCCAGGTCCCTCTGTCCCTGCACACTCTTTAAAACTGTGCCATTAAGTGTATAGTGCCTCTCCCTGTTCCTTCTGTCAAAAAGCATCACCTCACACCTCTCTGTATTAAATTCCATCTGCCACTTGTCTGCCCATTCTGCTAGCCTTTCTATAGCCTGTTGCAGTCGATTGGTATCATCATCACTGTTTGCCACATCCCCAAGTTTGGTGTCATCGGCAAATTTAGAAATTCTACTCTGTATTCCAATATCCAGGTCATTTATATATATATCAAAAAAAGCTGTGGCCCCAGCACTGACCCTTGGGAAACACCAGTGTCTACCATCCGCCAGTCTGAAAAGCAGCCATTTACCACAACTCGCTGTTTTCTGTCCTTAAGCCAATTCCTTATCCAAGCTGCCACTGACCCACCTATTCCATGAGCCTCAATTTTGTTAACCAGCCTTCTATGTGGTACTTTGTCAAACGCCTTCCGAAAATCCATGTAGACAACATCCATTGCATTCCCTTCATCAATCCTCTCTTGTTACTTCAAAAAAAATTCAATTAGATTAGTCAAACACAATCTGTCTTTTACAAATCTGTGTTGGCTCTCCTTAATTAGCTTAAACCTCTCCAAGTGCCCGTCAATTTTTTCCTTGATTATTGTTTCTAAAACTTTACCCACCACTGATGTTAAACTGACCGGCCTTGCAGTTACTCGGATTGTCCTTACACCCTTTCTTGAACAATGGTATCACATTTGCCACTTTCCAATCCTCAGGCACCTCCCCCGCATCTGGGGAAGATTGGAAAATTATGGCAAGCCCTTCCGCTATCTCCTCCCCCAATTCCCTTAGCAACCTGGGATGCAAGCCATCTGGACCAGGCGACTTATCCACTCTAAGCATACCCAGCCTTTCTAGTACATCCTGTCTATCAATTTTCACCCCTTCCATTGCTTCTAACTTTTCCACTTCTACTGATATTTTGTCAGCATCCACCTCCTTAGTAAACACCGATACAAATGTACTCATTGAGTATTCTAGCCTTGCCCTGCGCCTCTTAAGCATATATCACCTTCTTTGTATCCAATAGGTCCCACCCCGCCTCTTACGACCCGCTTACTGTTTATATGCCAGTAGAAGATTTTTGGGTTCCCTTTTATGTTAACCGCCATTCTACTCTCATATTCTCTCTTTGCCAATCTTATTTTCATCTTCACATCCCCTCTCAACTGATTGTATTTGGTCTGGTTCTCCCTTTAAGAATTCACCTGACATGCATCATACACCCTCTTTTTTTGGTTCATCATCTTCTCTATCACCCTCGTCATCCAAGGAGCCCTTGCTTTGGTTCCCTTACCCTTCCCTCTTGTTGTAATGTACCTAGCCCATTGTTCCGTTACAGATTTTCCCGTCAGTCTTTGGTTCCATTTTACCCTGGCTAGATCCTTTCGCATCCCATTGAAGTTAGCCGTATTCCAGTTTAGAAGTTCCACTCTAGATTGTTCCTTGCTCCTCTCCATTGCTAATCTAAATCTTATGATACGATGATCACTCGTGTCCAAGTGTTCTCCCACAGGCACTTGGTCGACCTGGTCCACCTTATTCCCCAGCACCAGATCCAGCAATGCCTCCTTCCTAATTGGGCCAAGAACAGATTGGTCAAGGAAATTCTCCTGAACACATTTCAGAAATTCCTCCCCCTCCTTTCCCTTTACCCTAGCATTATCCCAATTGATATTTGGGTAATTAAAGACCCCAATATCACCACTCTATAGCTCTTGCATATCGCTGCGATTTCCCTGTAGATTTGCTCCTCTACCTCCCTCTCACTATTTGGAGGCCTATAGAATACCCCCAATAGCATGATCATACCCTTTTTGCTCCTCCACTCTAACCAAATGGATTCTGTCCTTGTCCCCTCAAGAACATCCTCCCTTTCGAACACTACAATGTCTTCCTTAATCAGCACTGCCAGCCCACCTCCCTTTTTTTCTTCCCTATCTTTTCTGAACACCTTGTGCCCTTGAATATTAAGTGCCTAGTCCTCACCGTTTTTAAGCCACGTTTCCGTTATTGCCACAGCATCATATTGTGCTTGTAGCTCACCAACCTTATTCACTACACTTAGTGCATTTACGTACATGCATTCTAAACCCATTTTTGAATTTTTCGTAGTCTTTCTTAGTATGGTACTACTACCGCCTCTAGTACCATCTTCTCCAGTACTATGCAACACACTCACTCTTTTATGCACCTTATTCCTCTTTTCTACTCCTATATGCTGGTGCCCACCCCCCTGCCAAGCTAGTTTAAACCCACCCCAACAGCACTAACAAAACTCCCCGCGAGAATATTGGTCCCGGCTCTGTTGAGGTGTAACCCGTCCGGCTTGTACAGGTCCCACCTTCCCCAGAAATGGTCCCAATGCCGCATGAATCTAAAGCCCTCCCTCCTGCACCATCTCTCCATCTGTTCTATCCTCCTATTCCTGTACTCGCTCGCACGTGGCACCGGGAGTAATCCGGAGATTACTACCTTTGAGGTCCTGCTTTTTAATCTCTCTCCTAGCTCCCTAAACTCTGCCTGCAGGACCTCATCCCTATTTCTGCCTATGTCGTTGGTACTAATATGGACAACGACCACTGGCTGTTCACCCTCCCCCCCTCAGAGTGTCCTAGCCAATAAGTCATGGAGCCAACCAGGGAACAGGCTATTTTAGATCTTGTATTGTGCAATAAGACAGGGTTAATTAGCAATCTCATAATAAAGGATCCTCTGGGGCAGAGTGATCATAATATGATAGATTTCACATTAAGTTTGAGAGTGACTTGCCTAAGTCCGAAACTAGAGTCTTAAACTTAAATAAAGTCAATTACATTGGTATGAGGGGCGAGTTGGCGAAGGTAGATTGGAAAAATAGATTAAAAGGTATGGCAATAGAGAAGCAGTGGCTAGCATTTAAAGAAATATTTCATAGTGGCAACACGGTGGCATAGTGGTTAGCACTGGTGCCTCACAGCGCCAGGGACCCGGGTTCGAATCTGACCTCGGGTGACTGTCTGTGTGGAGTTTGCACATTCTCCCCGTGTCTGCGTGGGTTTCCTCCGGGTGCTCCGGTTTCCTCCCACAGTCCAAAAATGTGCGGGTTAGGTTGATTTGGCTATGATAAATTGACCCTTAGTGTTAGGGGGGATTAAATATGTGGGGTTATGGGGATAGGATGGGATATGTTAGGGGGAATTAAATACGTGGGGTTACGGGGGTAGGGTGGGATATGTGTACTGTGGGGATTAAAGCAGGGATAGGGTACTGGATTTGGATGATCAGCCATGATCGTATTGAATGGTGGAGCAGGCTCGACGGGCCGAATGGCCTACTCCTGCTCCTAGATTCTATGTTTCTATAATTCTCAACAAAAATACATTCCATTGAGAAACACAAACTCCACAGGAAAAGTGATCCAACCGTGGCTAACTAAAGAAGTTAAGGATAGCATTAGATTGAAAGAAGCAGCTTATAATGTTGCGAAGCATGGTAGTAAGCCTGAGGATTGGGAGAGTTTCAGAAACCAGCAAAGGATGACAAAAAAAATTGATAAAAAGGGAAAAAATAGAATGAGAAAAAACTAGCAAGAAATATAAAAGCAGATTGTAAGAGTTTCTACAAGTATGTAAAAAGGAAAAGAGTAGCAAAAGTAAACGTTGGTCCCTTCGAGGCTGAGACAGGAGAAATTATTATGGGGAATAAGGAAATGGCAGAAACGTTAAACAAATATTTTGTATGTCTTCACAGTAGAAGACACAAAAAGCATACCAAAAATGGTGGAGAACCAAGGGTCTAATGAGGGTGAGGAACTTAATGTAATTAATATAAGTACAGAAAAAGTACTTGAGAAACTAATGGGACTAAAGGCCGACAAATCGCCTGGACCTGACGGCCTACATCCTAGGGTTCTAAAAGAGGTGGCTGAAGAGATAGTGGATGCATTGGTTTTGATCTTCCAAAATTCCCAGATTCTAGAATGGTCCCAGCGGATTGGAAGATGACAAATGTAACCCCACTATTTAAGAAAGGAGGGAGAGAGAAAACAGGGAACTACAGGCCAGTTAGCCTGACATCAGTAGTAGGGAAAATGCTAGAATCTATTATTAAGGACGTGGCAACAGGACACTTAGAAAATAATAATAGGATTGGGAAGAGTCAACACGGATTTATGAAAGGGAAATCGTGTTTGACAAATCTGTTGGAGTTTTTTGAGGTTGTAACTAGCAGAATAGATAAGGGGGAAACCAGTGGATGTGGTGTATTTGGACTTTCAGAAGGCATTCAATAAGGTGCCACACAAGAGGTTATTAAACAAAATTAAGGCTCATGGGGTTGGGGTAATGCATGAGCATGGATTGAGGATTTGTTAACAGACAGAAAACAGAGAATAGGAATAAACGGGTCATTTTCGGGTTGGCAGGCTGTGACAAGTGAGGTACCGCAAGGATCAGTGCTTGGGCCTCAGCTATTCACAATCTACATCAATGATTTGGATGAGGGGACCAAATGCAATATATCCAAGTTTGCTGATGATACAAAGCTGCGTGGGAATGTAAGTTGTGAGGAGGATGCAAGGAGGCTTCAAGGGGATATAGACAGGCTAAGTGAGTGGGCAAGAACATGGCAACTGGAATATAATGTAGAGAAATGTGAAGTTATCCACTGGTAGGAAAAATAGAAAAGCAGAGTATTTTTTAAAATGGTGAGAGATTGGGAAATGTTGGTGTTCAGAGGGACCTGGGTGTCCTTGTACACGAATCACTGAAAGTTAACATGCAGGTACAGCAAG
The DNA here is from genome assembly GCA_030390025.1 of Squalus acanthias. Lineage (NCBI taxonomy): Eukaryota > Metazoa > Chordata > Chondrichthyes > Squaliformes > Squalidae > Squalus > Squalus acanthias. The sequence continues at coordinate 80,696,395 of CM059435.1, read as the reverse complement.
CAATTAGGAAAGCAAATAGTATGTTGGCCTTTATTACATGAGGATTTGAGTACAAGAGTAAAGACGTCTTACTGCAATTATACAGGACCCTGGTGAGACCACACCTGGAGTATTGTGTACAGTTTTGGTCTCCTTACCTAAGGAAGGATATACTTGCCCTGGGATGGGGGGGATTGTCCTATGAGGACAAATTGAGTAGACTAGGTCTATATTCTCTACAGTTTAGAAGAATGAGAGGTGATCTCATTGAAACATATAAAATTCTTATTGGACTTGACAGGGTAGACGCAGGGAGGATGTTTTCCCTGGCTGGGGAGTCTAGAACCAGGGGGTCACAGTCTCAGAATAAGGGGTCGGCCATTTAGGACTGAGATGAGGAGAAATTTCTTCACTGAGAGGGTGGTGAATCTTTGGAATTCTCTACCCCAGAGGGCTGTGGAGGCTCAGTCATTGAGTATATTCAAGACAGAGATCGATAGATTTTTGAATATTAAGGGAATCAAGGTATGTGGAGGAAAGTGGAGATGAGGTAGATTAGCCATGATCTTATTGAATAGCGGAGCAGGCTCAAAGGGTCAAATGACCTACTCCTGCTCCTATTTCTTATGTTATGTTCTTATGTTCTATATATGGAAAAATGACAGAGCTGCATTACATTATGCCTGCAAACTTCTACAGATAAACAGAATTTTGTTGTTGCAGGGGTGCGGTGTTAATACAGTGTTCAAGACACCAATGCAAAGAAGTTTCACAACAAAATAAATGGCAATAGCATGAAAAACTGTGCATCCCTGTATCACTGATGCTTGTGCTTTATAATTCAAATGCTGTATTAGACAGAGTATATTTTAAAATCAGCACTTCTGCTATGCCAGGACGAACATGTTTCTTTTAAATAATACCACTTCGAAGATATACTCCAGTCCTATCTGATTACAAAATATTTTGGTGATTGATTTTCCGATACTTTATAATTGGTGATTTTGGATGCTGAAGGGTATATTTATCCTACAAGTTCAGTGACTGCTGAAAGTGGTTTCAATTTTGCAAGAAACGGAATTTTGAGTTGTACACTGATGACCAATATGACTCTGGTACAAAATAGAGTGAGTCATTACTCCAGGAAGGCTCATGCCACTTCACACTACAGTTTGATCAAGCCATGACTCTGTACCAACACTAAAGCAGCTGTACAAATTCACAATGGAAACTTCATCTGACTCTGGAATTAAGTGCAATAAGCCCCTTGGTGCACAGAGCCCTGTACTCCACTTTGCTGTGCAGTTAGGTGGTGCCATGATTACATATCTCTGAAGAACCAAAGAAAATATCATATAAAGCATTAAATATATCAAACTTTTGTGTCTTGGTCATATCTGGATCTGGGTCAGGGTCATTTTGGAGTGAAGAGGTTCGTGCTCAGTTATCTCGCTTGCATCCATTAAAGATAAAATGTAATGTCTATAACCCCTATGCGGCTGAACACAAGTGCTTAGATTTTCACTTTCATTACACCAATTGGAAAATGTTAAGGAGAATATTTAATATGCTGAGAAGTCAGAGGCTCCGCCCCCACAAGGCCATACAGGAAACGTCAGCTGGGGCTGGGGCAACCGCAGATTTTGATCATACAGTTTTCATAGAAAAATTGATAAATTCATCAAATTCAAATCCCGAAAATACTTGTATACATCCCGTGTAATAAAAACACAATTTGACATAATTTCACTGTAAATCTGTAGCCCTGATAATATGTTGTGTGTCACATCATACAACACTCCTATTGTTATAAAACAGCATACCTTCTGACTCAGGTGATCAACATCATGGGAAATTTATTAGTATCTATATTAAAAGTCTTACATACGTGCGTACTTCCTGTTAAGTATAAAACGTATTTCCTGTAACTTACCTATTGTTCCTATTTCCGTCAAACTTTTGCCTGTCCTGTTATTTCCATCATGTTTTTTGTCATGATTACAATTACCATTTTGTTTTATTTACCTCTGATTGAGTCCCGTAATCTTGTCTCCAAGGTATGTGGCAGTGTTACCTAACGACCTGTGAGACCGTCACAATTCTAGCATCAAAATAGGTAGCACTGTTACCCTCAGCAAAATCTGCCTTGGAGCAAGTGCAACAAGGCCTAGAGCCCGATGCTGACTACTCGCTTCTTGCTGCCGCCTCTCACACTGCTTTCCCCCTAACCAACAAACTCATGCTGCCTGTCTTTTGTCCCTGCTACAACAAAGCTCCTTCCCTGCCACTACTGGATTTCCGACGACAACCAAAACCCCCTCCAACAGCAAATGAATCCGAAGCCCTCAAGTCCCAAGGCCATAACCAGCACATCTTCAAGCTGCATTGCCAGGAATGCCTTAACATTTCATTTTCAGCACTTTTAAACAATAAAAGCACGAAAGGTGTGTTTCAGAAACAAAGTTGACTGGTTGACTGCCGCAACAGTTGGGAACACAGATTTTGGGAATGCAGGTGGGATCTCCAGACTTAAGGTTGGAGTTTAGAGTTTGGTTGGGAATGGGTAGGGGGATTAAATTGTGGCTCGTAGCTCTAATCATAGCAGGGTTGGGGATTTGTATAAACTGTTTCCCCAAGAGTGGAAAACCTGTATTATTTTAAATAACAAAACCTCTGCTGGGAATACCCTTTAAGTTGGGAATTTGGAGATAGTGGGAATTCGGAGCAGAGGGGAAAGGAGGTGCTGCTTTTTGTCTCCAATACTTGTAGTGCTTTGTGTTACAAGTAAATATTTAATTTCACCTACCTATAAATTAAACTAGACCAAGTAATTGTTTAAAAAACTAAACTACAGTATAAGCTAAGTTAATTAAATACATAAACTCTTAATTAATTCAATAAATAAAACAAGATTATATAGGGATGGCAGTGCAGGTGGTGTGCCGCAACTGCAGCATGTGGGAGTTTGTGGAGAGCATCGTGATACCGGACGACCAAGTCTGTAGTAAGTGTCTGCATCTCAAGAAACTTGTTGAGCTGGAGTCTGAGGTGCAGACATTGCAGGGCATCAGGGAGGGGGAAGACTTACCTGGACACTGATCCAGGAGGCAGTCACACCCCTTACACTATTAGGTGTATTCGAAAGACCATCAAATAGTGGGAAAGATATGGAGGAGCAAATTTGCAGAGAAATTACAGAGAGGTGCAAGAACTATAGAGTAGTAATGATGGGTGAATTCAACTATCCTAATATAGACTGGGATCGTAATAGTGTTAAGGGCAGAGAAGGGGAAGAATTTCTGAAGTACGTTTAGGAGAACTTGCTTGATCAGTATGTTTCCGGCCCGACGAGGGAGGAGGCATTGCTGGATCTGGTTCAAGGTAGGTCAAGTGGAGCAAATGTCAGCAGGTGAACATTTCGGGAACAGTGATCATAGTATCATAAGGTTTAGATTAGCTATGCAAAAGGACAGGGAGCAATCTAGAGTAAAAATGTTTAACTGGGGGAAGGCCAATTTCAGTGGTACGAGAATGGATCTGGCCCAGGTAAACTGGAATCAAAGATTGGCAGGCAAAACTGTAATGGAACAATGGGCTGCCTTTAAAGAGGAAATAGTTCAGGTACAGTTGAGGTACATTCCCATGAGGGGGAAAGGCAGGGCAACTAAAGTCAGGGCTCCATGGATGACAAAAGAGATAGATGAAGCAGAATAAGAGTGCGTATGACAGATATCAGGTTGCAAATACATCTGAGAATCAGGCTATATACAGAAAAGTCAGAGGAGACGTGAAAAAGAAAGTAAGAGGAGCAAAGAGAGGGTATGAGAATAGAATGGCAGCCAACATAAAAGGTAATCCAAAAGTCTTCTATAGGCATATAAATAGCAAAAGGGTAGTAAGAGGAGGGGTGGGGCCGATTAGGGACCAAAAAGGAGACCTATGCATGGAGGCAGAAGGTATGGCTAAGGTACTAAACGAGTACTTGCCTCTGTCTTCACCAAGGAAGAGGATGCTGCCATAGACATAGTAAAGGAGGAGGTAGTAGAGATACTTGATAGGATAAAAATTGATAAAGAGGAGGTATTAGAAAGGCTGGCTGTACTTAAAATAGATAAATCACTAGGAGCAGATGGGATGCATCCTAGGATGCTGAGGGAATTGAGGGAGGAAATCACAGAGGTACTGGCCATAATATTCCAATGCTCCATAGATACTGGGGTGGTGCCAGAGGACTGGAAAATTGCAAATGTTACATCCTTGTTCAAAAAAGGGTGCAAAGATAAACCCAGCAACTACAGGCCAGTCAGTTTGACCTCGGTAGTGGGGAAGCTTTTAGAAACAGTAATCAGGGGCAAAATTAAGAGTCACCTGGACAAGTGTAGATTAATTAAGGAAAGCCAGCATGAATTTGTTAAAGGCAAATCGTGTTTAACTAACTTGATTGAGTTCATTAATGAGGTAACAGAGAGGACTGTTGAGGATAATGCAGTTGACCTAGTGTACATGGATTTCAAAAAGGCGTTCAACAAAGTGCCACATAATAGGCTTGCCAGCAAAGTTGAAGCCAATGGAATAAAAGGTTCAGTGGCAGCATGGATATGGAATTGGCTAAGTGATAGGAAACAGAGAGTAGTGGTGAACGGTTGTTTCTCAGACTGGAGGAAGGTATACTGTGGTGTTCCCCAGGGGTCGGTTCTTGGGCCACTGCTTTTCTTGATATATATTAATGACTTGGACGTGGGTGTACAGGATACAATTTCAAAATCTGCAGATGACACAAAATTTGGAAGTAAAGTGAACAGTGAGGAGGAGAGTGCTAGACTTCAGGAAGACATAGACAGGCTGGTGGAATGGGCGGACACGTGGCAGATGAAATTTAACGCAGAAAAGTGTGAAGTGATACATTTTGGTAGAAAGAATGAGAGGACATATAAACTAAATGGTACAATCCTGAAGGGGGTGCACGAACAGAGGGACCTGGGGGTATGTGTGCACAAATCATTGAAGGTGGCAGGGCAGGTTGAGAAAGCAGTTAAAAAGGCTTATGGGATCTGGGCTTCATAAATAAAGGCATAGAGTACAAAAGTGTGGAAATTATGAACCACCTGTATAAAATACTGGTTCGGCCCCAACTGGAGTATTGTGTTCAATTCTGGACACCATACTTTAGGAAGTATGTGAAGGCCTTAGAGAGGGTGCAGAAAAGATTCATGAGAATGATTCCAGGAATGAGGGACTTCAGTTACGTTGATAGACTGGAGAAGCTGGGGTTGTTCTCCTTGGAGCAGAGAAGATTGAGAGGAGATTTGATAGAGGTGTTCAAAATCATGAGGGGTCTGAACAGAGTAAATAGAGGGAAACTGTTCCCATTGGCAGAAGGATCGAGAACCCGAGGACACAGATTTAAGGCGATTGACAAAAGAACCAAAGGCCACGTAAGAAAAAACTTTTTTACGCAGCGAGTGGTTAAGATCTGTAATGCACTGCCTGAAAGGGTGGTGGGGGCAGATTCAATCACGGCTTTCAAAAGGGAGTTGGATAAGTATCTGAAGTAAAGAAATTTGCTGGGCTACGGGGAAAGGGCGGGGGAGTGGGACTAGCTGAAGTGCTCTTGCAGAGAACCGGCACAGGCTCAATGTGCCAAATGGCCTTCTTCCGTGCTGTAACCATTCTATGATACGTTAGGTAGTGGTACAGATCTGGTTACTGGTCAGTGACAGGAGGGTGTGACTGCGACTCAGCCAAGTAAGGGGACCCCAGGTGCAGTGCTGGAGGAGCCTCAGCCTTTGCCCTTATCCAACAGGTATGAGGTTCTTGCTGCCTGTTGGGATGAGGGCAGAGTCTTCAGGGTAGATGAGCAAACTAACCACGGCACCGTGGTACAGGAGGCCATTCAAGTGGGGAGGAGTGAAAAGAAATGTTGTAGTGGTAGGGGACAGTATAGTCAGGGGGATAGACCGGGAGTTCCAAAGGCTGTGTTGCCTGCCCGGTGCCAGGGTTAAGGATAAGTTAACTCTGTTTCTCTCTCCACAGATGCTGCCTGACCTGTTGAGTATTTCCAGCATTTTCTGTTTTTATTTTGATTCATGGGGCACTGGCACAAGTACTGGAAAAAAAAGGAGCTGTTCTGTTGGGACAGGCTCCACTGGCTGGGACCAGTGTCCTGGTGAATCGAATAACTGGGGCTGTAGATAGGGCTTTATACTAAAAAAAGAGGGGGGCGGGGGAAGAAAAGGGGTCAGGTGAGGGGAAATTTAGAAATCTAAAGAGAAAAGTCAAGGCAATGGAGCAGTGTACCGATTTGGGTAAAGTTAAGCAGAGTGTGACAGGAAGGGACAGAGAGTTTAACGGTAATAGTGCATCAGCGAATAAAGTGAAATCAGGGAATAATGATAAAAGGTTAAAATTAAAGGGTCTTTATCTGAATGCACGAAGCATTCGTAACAAGATAGACAACTTAGTGCCACAAATAGAGATAAATGGGTTTGATCTAATAGCCATTACAGAGACAAGGTTGCAAGGTGACCAAGGCTGGGAACTAAATATTCCAGGGTACTTGACATTTTGAAAAGACAGGCAGAATGGTAAAGAGGGAGGGGGGGTGGGGGGATTTGGTGGTAGCCCTGATAATAAAGGATGACATAAGGACAGCAGTGAGAAAGGATCTTGGCTCGGAATATCAGGATGTATGGGTGGAAATAAGAAATAACAAGGGGCAGAAAATACTGGTGGGAGTAGTTTATAAGCCCCCTAATAGTAGCTATGCTGTTGACAGAGTATTAATCAACAAATAATAGGAGCTAGTAACAAAGGTAATGTAATAATTGTGGGGGACTTTAGACTTCATGTAGACTGGGCAAATCCAATTGGCAAAGATAGTTTAGAGGACGAGTTCATGGAATGCATTCGAGACAGTTTTCTAGAACAATGCGTCGTGGATGCCTTTGTTGCCTCTAGACTTGACTATTCCAACGCACTCCTGGCTGGCCTCCCACGTTCTACCCTCCATAAAATTGAGGTCATCCAAAACTCGGGTGCCCGTGTCCTAACTTGCATCAACTCCCGTTCACCCATCACCCCTGTACTCGCTGACCTACATTGGCTCCCAGTTAAGCAACGTCTCGATTTTCAAATTCTCACCCTTGCTTTCAAATCCCTCCATGGCCTCGCCCCTCCCCATCTCTGTGATCTCCTCCAGCCCCACATGCTCCCCGCCCCCGCCCCCCCCCGCCGATATATCTGCGCTCCTCTAATTCTGGCCTCGAGGGCATCCCGAATTTTAATCGCTCAACCATTGGTGGCTGTACCTTCAGCTGTCTAGGCCCTAAGCTCCGGAATTCCCCCCTAAACCTCTCCACCTCTCTTTCCTCCTTTAAGACGGTCCTTAAAACCTACCTTTTTGACCAAGCTTTTGTTCATCTGTCCTAATTTCTCCTTATGAGGCTCAGTGTCAAATTTTTGTTTTAGAACACTCCTGTGAAGCCTTGGGATATTTTACTGCATTAAAGGTACTATATAAATACAAGTTGTTGTTGTTGCAACCAGCCAGGGAACAGGCTACTTTAGATCTCGTATTGTGTGATGAGACAGGGTTAATTAGTAATCTCGTAGTAAACGGTCTTCTGGGGAAGAGTGATCATAATATGATAGAATTTCACATTGGCTTTGAGTGTGAAATACTTAATATCAAAACTAGAGTTTTAGTTAAGTAAAGCCAATTACATGAGGGGTGAGTTGGCTAAGGTAGATTGGGAAATTAGATTAAAGGGTATGACAGTAGATAAACAGTGGCAAACATTTAAAGAAATATTCCAAAATTCTCAACGAATATACATTCCATTGATCCACCCATAGCTAACTAAAGAAGTCAAGGATAGTATTAGATTAAAAGAAGAGCCTTATAATGTTGTAAAGAATAGTAGTAAGCTTGGGAGAGCTTTAGAAACCAGCAAAGGATGACAAAAACATTGATAAAAAGGGAGAAAACAGAATGACAGTAAATTAGCAAGAAATAGAAAAAAAATTGTCAGAGATTCTACAAGTATGTAAAAAGGAAGAGAGTAGCAAAAGTAAGCATTGGTCCCTTAGAGGCTGAGACAGAAGTAATTATTATGGGAATCAGGAAATGGCAGAGACTTTAAAAAAATATTTTGTATCTGTCTTCACAGTAGAATACACAAATAGCATACCAAAAATAGTGGGGAACCAAGGGGCTAATGAGAGTGAGGAACTTAAAGTAATTAATATCAGTAGAGAAAAAGTACTTGAGAAACAAATGGGACTAAAAGCCGACAAATTCCCTGGGACTTGATCGCCTACATCCTAGGGTTCTAAAAGAGGTAGTTGCAGAGCTAGTGGATGCACTGGTTGTGATCTTCAAAAATTCCCTAGATTCTAGAACGGTCCCAGGGGATTAGAAGGTAGCAAATGTAACCACGCTATTCAACAAAGAAAGGAGAGAGAAAACAGGGAACTACAGGCCAGTTAGCCTGATATCAGTTGTCGGGAAATGCTGGAATCCATTATTAAGGAAGTGGTAACAGGACATTTAGAAAATCATAATCTGATTAGGCAGAGTCAACATGATTTTATGAAAGGGAAATAGTGTTTAATAAATTTATTAGACTTTTTTTTAAACTAGCAGGGTAGATAAAGGGGAACCAGTGGATGTAGTATATTTGGATTCTAAAAAGGTATTCGATAAAGGTGCCACATAAAAGGTTGTTACGCAAGATAAGGGCTCATGGGGTTGGGGGCATGAATGAGTTAACTGACAGAAAACATAAAAGTAGGGATAAACGGGTCATTTTCAGGTTGGCAGGCTGTAACTAGTGGGGTGCCACAAGGATCTGTGCTTGGGCCTCAGCTATTTACAATTTATATTGATGCCTTAGATGAAGGGACTGAGTCTAATGTATCCAAGTTTGCTGAAGATACAAAGCTAGGTGGGAAAGTAATGTGAGGATGACACAAAGCACCTGCAAAGGGATATAGACAGGTTAAGTGAGTGGGCAATAAGGTGGCAGATGGAGTATAATGTGAGGTTATTCACTTTGGCACGAAGAATAGAAAAACAGAATATTTTTTAAATGGTGAGAAACAATTAAATGTTGGTATTCAGATAGATTTAGGTGTCCTCGCACAGGAAACAGAGTTAGCATGCAGGTACAGCAAGCAATTAGGAAGGCAAATGGCATGTTGTACTCCAACAACCCCTTGCAATAAAGGCCAAGAGGAAGGAAGTCTTGCTACAATTGTACAGGGCTTTAGTGAGACCACACCTGGAGGGAGGCTAGATAACCATATGAGGGAGAAGGCAATAGAGGGTTATGCTAATAGATGAGGAAAGACAGGAGGAGGCTAGAGTGGAGCATAAATGCCGGCATGGACTGATTGGGCCGAATGGCCTGTTTCTGTGCCGTATATCCTGGCCGGTTTCTGTGCTGTATATTCTATGTAATCCTATGTACTGTGCACAATTTTGGTCTCCATATGTGAGGAAGGATATACTTACCTTAGAGGCGGTGCAATGAAGGTTCACTAGATTGATTCCTGGGATGAGAGGGTTGTCCTATGAGGAGAGATTGAGCTTATACTCTCCAGAGTTTAGAAGAATGAGAGGTGATCTCCTTGAAACATAAAAGATTCTGAGGGGGACTGACAGGGTAGATGCTGAGAGGTTGTTTCCCCTGGCTAGAGAGTCGAGAACTAGGGGGCATAGTCTCAGGATAAGGGGTCGGCCATTTAAGACTGATGAGGAGGAATTTCTTCATTGAGAGTTGTGAATCTTTGGAATTCTCTACCCCAAAGGGCTGTGGATACTGTGTTGTTGAATATATTCAACGCTGAGACAGATAGATTTTTGGACTCATGGGGAAATCAAGGGATATGGCGATTGGGTGGGAAAGTGGAGTTGAGGTCGAAGATCAGCCATGATCTTATTGAATGGCGGAGCAGGCTCGAGTGGCCATATAGCCTACTCCTGCTCATTCTTAAGTTATGTTCTCCCACGGCTCCCTCATGATGCAACATCCTTCCCAGCTCTCCTACACTCTTGTGTCCCTCATGAATGGTTCCATTCCCCATGACTCCCAAATCTGAGGACCACCCTCTGAACACAGCCAACCCACAGCATCCCCTAACACCTCTTTATTACTACATGCTGTTCCTATAACCTACCTCTGTAATCTTAAGGTGAAGCAGGGCTAGGGGGCAAGGGATAATTGGATCACGTCATACATTTGTGATGTAGTTGCCATTTTAAGTCATAAATTCTGTGTTTAATTATATATACTAGTATGATTTTATATTACTAGTGTATCTCTCACTACATTGCTCATGGAGAGTCAAAGGATTTGCTGTTTTGAGGATAAGCGGTACTCATGCCAAGTAGGGTATTACATCAGGGTCACAGATTTACATTGACTAAATAAGGCAAATTCCATTTTTTAAATGGCATTCTGGAATTCTTATTGCTGCTGTGGGTATGAATTCTACTACACTGTCCATTATTCTATGAAAACTGTAAATGAGTACTTTTAGTTTATATACATTCCTTTATTTATGTATTTCAGTTCTGGCCCCTAACATTTTTAAAACTTACAAGATCACTGCAAAACGATGTGCAAGATACACCAATTGGATGTTGATATCTGATATGTAATGGGGTTTAGCAGCACTTGGCAAGTTATACTGAAAGTATATTCATGCCACGTAGGGCATAACATCAGGGCCACCGACTTGGTGGTTGAATAGGCAGCCCCAGATTCAGTATTAAAAAGGACACAAATTGCAGGAACACGTCAAGGACACAGTACCCTGATTTGCTTAACATTGTAATTCACTGGGGACAATAGTGGAGTTTGGTAGCACAGGGAAGGAATTATTTGGTTTGTCATCACTGTCGAAGAGAATTGTGGTTTTGGTAGAACTGGGGGTAAAATGTGGTGGTAAGCTCACTAGTGCATTTCATAGGTCAGCAATGAGGGAAGGGTATGGGACTGACAGCACTGAGCAGAGAGGAGGGAAACCTCCCAGCCAAGACCGCCAAGGAAAATTTTTAAAATACACACAAGCCTACACACAAGACAATTTTGGTAAATGTAATCATGTTATTATGATATAAGTATTTTTTATTTTGTTTAAAATCTTATTTTGGACATTAGCGGTTTCAGCTACTGAGAAAAAAGCAAAGTTGAAAATTTCTTCAAAAAGTATTTTGGGTTATTCAATTATTTAATCAACAAACCATGGTGGGGTAGTTGACATAGGGTTTTTCTGTTATTATATGTTAGTTTTTCCATTCTGACATGTTGATGTATGGGTTTTCCATTATAAAAGCATGACACAGGAACAAGATTAATTGCACAGGAAGTGCACATCATATGCAAGATTACAGACTTATACATAACTGCACTCCTTTATTCGGATACCTTTTACAGTATCCTTCACAGGTGCTCAACTCCGAAAGTTCTGTCAAGAACACTCCACAAGCATTGACAGATACAAGACAACAGCATGGGATGACTCTCTTCCTCCAATATTCCATAACTCCCTATGGGAAAATACCTGCCCCTCTCCTTTCTCATGAAGACATGTCTAAAAATGGAAACTCATCATTGGCAGAAGTCTTCCTGCTACTACTCATTGGCACAGCATACCGAAGCAACCATGTCAGCTCTAGAATTGGTAATTACTAAAACAGAGCTGCGAATTTACATTCAAAATATGGTCCCAGTGTTACTACCCAAACATTTATGACTTACCAAATATAGTGCTGCATCAGACCACATTAAAGTGAAGGTTTCCTATGAGCAGGCAGTTTGCTCTATTTTCTTTGAACTTTCACCTGAGCCAAACCACACCGACTACTCACCTTCTCTGCAAGAGCCTCCTCTAGGGTAGTAAGGGCAGTATCTGTATTGGTGGTGTCGGCCTGCAGTGATTTTACACGTTCTTTCAGACTATTCATTTGCCTCTCTTTATCCCTCAGTTGTTCCTGCAGGTTCTCAATCTGCAAGCATAAAAAAAAAGAACTTGGTCAGATTAATGGGGAAAGTAGACACAGATATGAAATGATTCACTAAATTTCCACCAAATGGAACATAAATTACAGCTGTTATGCGGTGAGGATTTAAAAGGGTTCACAGAATATCACAGAATCCCCACAGTGCAGATAGAGGCCATTTCGGCCCATCGAGCCTGCACTGACACATATCCCACCCTATCCCCGCATATTTAATCCTCCCTAACACACTAAGGGTCAATTTATCATAGCCAAATCAACCTAACCCGCACATCTTTGGACTGTGGGAGGAAACCGGAGCACCCGGAGGAAACCCACGCAGACACGGGGAGAATGTGCAAACTCCACACAGACAGTCACCCGAGGCCGGATTCGAACACGGGTCCCTAGCGCTGTGAGGCAACAGTGCTAACCACTATGCCACCGTGTTGGGGAATGGGGTTGTGGATAGCTCTTTCAGAAATCTGCCGCAGACACAATGAACTAAGTGGCTTCTTTCCGTGCTGTAAACTTCTATGATTCTGGAAGCAATTTAGACAGCAGTCCTTTCCAAATATTTTTACTTCACTCGATTTCTTGTATACTCTGTATTGATGAAGACAAAACCTAAATCACTTTTACTGATGTTAAAAGGAATATTTCCAGTCCAACATGTTCTTGTGAGTTACAAGGTTGTCCTCTGGAGTGAAATTTAAAAAGATATTACACACTTAACAATCATATAGTGGCAATACAGAATCTGTGCTACAAATCCAGTTCTGGCAAACCAGACCCGTTATTACAATGATGGCACTTACTTTGTCAATACTTGGGTTAAATATTAAAAATCTCGAGCTTAATATAATTATGAGCTGCGAACAGTTTAGTGGATGGCATTGTATTACAACACTGTCCTTTCACTTGAGGCCTGTGCTCAAGTCCAATGCAGTTGATGGGATGAAAGAATCCTTTTTTCCAATTCTGAGTGTAAAACTAATGCGGCCAATCTCAATCCAGTTCCCATTAAGCATGGGTCAAAGACACAAGCCTGACCACAACTCAACACCAGTGGCACTAAATTATCACTAAGATGGTTGATGTGGCAAATGGGAAAAATTATACCGGTGAACTTGGGAGAAAGTAATTTTATTTATATTGGAATCAAGGACTAACAGTGGGAGCTTTATTTTGCATCTGATCTGTTATGTAGATGATATGGGAGTACCTGATAGAGATATCCATAGCTCAGTAAGCATAATCCTCCTAGCTCAATAAGCACAAACATTTATGTCCTTCTATGCATTTCTGGATTGTTTTTGTTTCCAGACTGAATGTTGATAGTCAGAGTGACTGAGCCCAACAGTCTGAAGATGCTGAATCAGCATGCACAGTTCAAGCAATGTTGATTTACATATGTTTACTTTCAGCTTCCTCACTCAAGTCACTCACATTGTTGTGCTAAGTAAAGCTTCATAAGCAGTCAACATTTAAATAAATCCCATCCCCAAAAATCATAAAGGTAGACTGGGAAAAGAAACAAAAAATGTTATTGACGTTAAAGGCAATAATGATTTTACTTTCACAATATGACCCTGGAAAAATGGTGGCTCAACATCAGAGACCCTGCTTCAAACAAAAGAAATCAAGCAACAACCTTGGGAGTAACTAAGCAACAGTGACTATACTTCAAAAGTATATTTATTGGCTGCGAAGCACTTTGGGAAATCTTGAAGTCATGAAAATCGCTGTATAAATGCAAGTTCTTTTCTTCTTACCGATACATGTTCCCAAAACTCATGGCAACAACAAATACAAAGATGTAAACAGAGAAAAAAAGACAAATATGCTGGACCAAGATCATTTAGTTAACAGAGTCCTGAAGTAACATTTTTTTTAGATCATAGAACAGAAGTTTATAGCACAAATGTAGGCCTACTGTATCTATGCTTGAGAATCCAAAACTTGCTTTATTCTTTCTTCCACGCATAGCTTCATAGGATACAGCATTCCAGAAAAAGGAGTGACCACTTTTATTCTGGAAAGCTAGCATTGCACAGTGAAGCATACCTTCAGGGAGATCATCTACATTGATCTCTTCAATCAATTGAATTGCCTCTGGTTCCATGCCCAAGTTCCACAATTTAAAAAAAATCTTCATGGCTTTCTACAAATTCAAATGCTTTGACACGTCAGCAAACTTGGATACATTGCACTCGGTCCCTTCATCAGGTCATTAATATAGATTGTAAATAGCTAAGGCCCCAGCACTGATCCTTGCGGCACCCCACTAGTTACAGTCTACCAACCTGAAAAAGACTCGTTTATCCCTACTCTCTGTTTTCTGTCCTTTAACCAATCCTTTATCCATGCTACTATGTTACCCCAACACTGAGCCCTTATCTTGTGTAATAACCTTTTATGTGGCACCTTATCGAATGCCTTTTGGAAATCCAAATATACTACATCCACTGGTTCCCCTTTATCTACCCTGCTAGTTATATCCTCAAAAAACTCTAATAAATTTGTCAAACATGATTTCCCTTTCATAAAACCATGTTGACTCTGCCTAATCATGATATGATTTTCTAAGTGCCCTGATACCAGTTCCTTAACAATGGATTCCAGCATTTTCCCAATGACTGATGTCAGGCTAACTGGCCTGTAGTTCGCTGTTTTCTCTCTCCCTCCTTTCTTAAATAGCGGTGTTACATTTGTTATCTTTCAATCTGCTGGGACCGTTCTACAATCTAGGGAATTTTGGAAGATCAAAACCAATGCATCCACTATCTCTGCAGCCACCTCTTTTAGAACCCTAAGGTGTAGGCCGTCAGCTTTTAGTCCCATTAGTTTTTCTAGTACTTTTTCTCTACTTAAATTAATTACGTTAAGTTCCTCACCCTCATTAGACACTTAGTTCCCCACCATTTTTGGTATGTTTTTTGTGCCTTGTACTGTGAAAACAGATACAAAATATTTGTTTAACGTTTCTGCCATTTCCTTATTCCCCATAATAATTTCTCCTGTCTCAGCCTCTAAGGGACCAACGTTTACTTTTGCTACTCTCTTTTTACATACTTATAGTTATTCTTTTATATTATTTTACATACTAAAGTTTTTCACTTTTTTATAACCAGAAATTACTTTTTTTCTTAATGAGAGTTCTTAAATTTGACAACTAATAACCTTCAATTACAAAAATTTTTTTTAGCCAATAGGAAGTCAAGGTGGTAGATCCTGAATCACAGACGCAACAATTTCAAAACAGATTTTTTAAAGTTTTCAATTCAATCATCTCTGCAACTTTGCAAAAACTGCCGAATGTTCTTGCAAGTGTTCTCAAAACCACCTGTGTTACAAAAGCAAAATACTGCGGATGCTGGAAATCTGAAATAAAAACAGAAAATTCTGGAAATACTCAGCAGGTCAGTCAGCATTTGTGGGTGAGAAACAGAGTTAACATTTCAGGTCGATGACCTTTCATCTGAACTGGAAAAAGTTAGAGATGTAACAGATTTTAAGCAAGTGCACTTTTAGTAGATCTGCTGTGCTGTTGGACTCATGAGAGAAATTGTTTCCTTGTTTCCCTCAAATTAATTTCTACTAAAAATGTATCTACTAAATGGAAAGATGAGGTGCTGTTCCTCGAGCTTCGTTGGAACAATGTAAGAGGCCGAAGACAGAGGTCAGAGTCGGAGTGGAGCAGAGAATTCAAGTGACAGGCAACCTGAAGCTCGGGGTCACGCTTGCGGACTGAAAGGAGAGGTTCCGCAAAGCGGTCACCCAATCTGCGTTTGGTCTCCCCAATGTAGAGTAGACCGCAAGATGCAACACCTGCCCTTTTACCTCCTCCCTTTCCACCATCCAGGGCCCCAAACACTTCTTCCAGATGAAACAGAAATTTACTTGTACTTCTTGCAATTTAGTATATTGTATTCAATGCTCACAATGCAGTCTCCTCTTTCGTGGGTTTGGAAGTGCTATCAAAGAACCCTTGGCGAGTTGCCAAAGTGCATCTTGTAGATAGTACACACTGCAGCCACGGTGCGCCGGTTGTGGAGGGAGTGAATGTTTAAGGTGGTGGGTGGTGGATGGGCTTCTTTGTCCTGGATGGTGTTGAGCTTCGAGTGTTGTTGGAACTGCACACATCCAGCCAAGTGGAGAGTACTCCATCACACTCCTTACTTGTGCCTTGTAGATAGTGGAAAGGCATTGGGGAGTCAGGAGGTTAGTCACTCACAGCAGAATGCCTAGCCTCTTACCTGCTCTTGTAGCCACAGTATTTGTGGCTGGTCCAGTTAAGTTTCTGGTCAATGATGACCTCCAGGATGTTGATGGTGGGGGCTTCGACAATGGTAATCCCGCTGAATGTCAAGGGAAGGTGGCTAGACTCACACTTGTTAGAGATGGTCATTGCCTGCCACTTGTGTGACACGAGTGTTACGTGCCACTAATCAGCCCAAGCCTAAATGTTGTCCAGGTCTTGCTGCATGCGGGCACAGACTGCTTCATTATCTGAGCAGTTGAGAATGGAACTGAACACTGCAATCATCAGTGAACATCCCCACTTCTGACCGTATGATGGAGGGAAGGTCATTGATGAAGCAGCTGAAGATGGTTGGGCCTAGAGCACTGCCCTGAGGAACTCCTGCAGCGATGTCCTGGGGCTGAGTTGATTGGCCTCCAACAACCACAACAATCTTCCTTTGTGCTAGGTATGACTCCAGCCAGTGGAGAGTTTTCCCCGATTCCCATAGACTTCAATTTTACTAGAGCTCCTTGATGCCACACTCGGTCAAATGCTGCCTTGATGTCAAGTGCAGTCATTCTCACCTTACCTCTGGAATTCAGCTCTTTTGTGCATGTTTGGACTAAGGCTTTAATGAGGTCTGGAGCCAAGTGGTCCTGGCGGAACCCAAACTGAGCATCAGTGAGCAAGTTACTGGCGAGTAAGTGCCGCTTGATAGCACTGTCGATGACACCTTCCATCACTTTGCTGATGATTGAGAGTAGACTGATGGGGCTGTAATTAGCCAGATTGGATTTGTCCTGCTTTTTGCGGACAGGACATACCCGGGCAATTTTCCACTTTGTCGGGTCGATGCTAGTGTTGTAGCTGAAACTGCAACAGCTTGGCTAGAGGTGCAGCGAGTTCTGGAGCACAAGTCTTCAGCACTACAGCTGGAATGTTGTCCAGGCCAATAGCCTTTGCTGTGCGTTCAGACATTTCTTGATATAACGTGGAGTGAATCGAATTGGCTGTGCTGGTGGGGACCTCAGGAGAAGGCCAAGTGGGACCAACCACTCGGCACTTCTGCTGAAGATGGTTGCAAACACTTCAGCCTTGTCTTTTCCACTCACTTGCTGGCTCTTCCATCATTGAGGATGGGGATGTTCATGGAGCCTCTTCCTCCTCCCGTTAGTTGTTTAATTGTCCACCACCATTCATAACTGGATGTGGCAGGACTGCAGGGCTTTGATCTGATCCATTGGTTGTGGGATCACTTAGCTCTGTCTATAGCGAGCTGCTTCCACTGTTTAGCATGCATGCAGTCCTGTGTTGTAGCTTCACCAGGTTGGCACCTCATTTTTTGGTACGCCTGGTGCTGCTGCTGGCATGCTCTTCGACATTCTTTATTGAACCAGGGTTGGTTGCCTAGTTTGATGGTAATGGTAGAGTGAGGGATATGCAAGACCATGAGGTTACAGATTGGGTGGAATATAATTCTGCTGCTGATGGCCCACAGCGCCTCATGGATGCCCAGTTTTGAGCTGCTAGATCTGTTCTGAATCTATCCCACTTAGCACGGTGGTAGTGCCACACAACACGACGGAGGGTGTCTTCAGTGTGAAGACGGGACTTCATCTGCACAAAGACTGTGCGGTGGTCACTTCTACCAATACTGTCATGGACAGATGCATCTGTGACAGGTAGATTGGTGAAGACAAGGTCAAGTAGGTTTTTCCCCTGGTGTTGGTTCTCTCACCATCTGTCGCAGGCCCACTCCGGCAGCTATGTCCTTCAGGACTCGGCCAGCTCGGTCAGTAGTGGTGCTACCGAGCTCCTGGTGACGGACATTGAAGTCCCCCATCCAGAGTACAGTCTGTGCCCTTGCTTCCCTCGGTGTTTCTTCCAAGTGGTGTTCAACATGGAGGAGTACTGATTCATCAACTGAGGAAGGGCAGTAGATGGTAATTAGCAGGAGGTTTCCTTGCCCATGTTTGACCTGATGCCATGAGACTTCAATGTTGAGGACTCCCACAGCTACTCCTTCCCGACTGTATACCACTGTGCTGCCATGGAGTGATGGAGGTATATGGGATGCTGGCTGAAAGGTATGATTCTGTGAGTATGACTATGTCAGGCTGTTGCTTGACTAGTCTGTGGGACAGCTCTCCCAATTTTGGCACAAGTCCCCAGATGAGTGTGAGGAGGACTTTGCAGGGTTGACTGGGCTGGGTGTGCCTCACTGAATCCAGTGCCTAAGTCGATGCCGGGTTGTCCATCCGGTTTTACTCTTATTGTTTTTCCTTGCTAAGCCACTTGAGAGGGTAGTTAAGAGTCAACTACATTGCTGTGGGTCTGGAGTCACACATAGGCCAGACCTATAGGCGGCAAATATCCTTCCCTAAAGGACATTAACCAGATGGGTTTTTTTACCACAATTCGGTAGTTTCATGGTCACCATTCTGATACTAGCTTTTTGTTCCAGATTTATTTAATTAACTGAATTTAAATTCCACAGCTGCCGTGGTGGGACTTGAACTCGCGTCTCCGGATCATTAGTCCAGGCTTCTGGATTACAGAACCACTGTGCTACTGTTCCCAGATTTAATTTAATCTCCCAGACAAGGTGTTACTTTATAGAACATGTGCACAATAATTTGCTTTTCTTGTCTGTACCATTCCCTTTGCAAATAAAAAGCTAGCAGTCGATCAAGGCACGGTAACTGTAAAGGTAGGAAAGCCATGGTTAAAGAAGAAACATGGGTGTGCAGCATTCAGGCATAAAACAGTGGATGGTTCGTAAAGGCCCAAAATTCACAGGACAAAAATAACCTGTATGTTTTGACTTTCAAACTCAATGTTTATACGCATATTGTTCACAGAGGTGATAAAACATGCAAACATTTTTCATCTACTGAATGTGCAATCATGCTGGAAGATTCAATTCACTGTGTCATGTACAACTGCTACTGCCTAGCAGTTCCGAGCTGCAAAAAAAAAATCAACTCAAATCAGTTTCTACCAGATCATCTCTCCATCCAGCTCTATACTTCCAAACATCACTGTTGCCCCACTAACTCAAACCCATCAGGGGCACTTGTAACTTCTGTCTGGCTAATTCTGGGTCAACATTTTAATGCTGCATTTTATTGGCCCGGATTTTATGGTGCTTCCGATAGCGTATGCACAGCGTATGCTGTCGGAAGCCTTCCGAACGTCCCCGCAAGTTCCGGGTTGTCGCATGCACTGCGCATGCGTGAAAACCCAGAACTTGCGATGTCAAAGTTTTGTTTGGACAGATCCACCCCATCCGCTACAAAATCACTTTTGCTGGCGCAGAGTTGGGCTACTGCCCAGCGAATGCCCACGAAACCCTTACTCCTGGTAAAAGCAGGCATAAGGCCTTCTTTACCAGCGTAAGGGTTAAAATGTTAACATTTATAACATTTTTTTTGAATGATTTAAACATTCACATACATTTAAAATTAGTTTAGGTAAATTTTGGCCCATTTAAAAATATTCAAGGCTGAGTTAGATAGATAGATTTTTGGACTCTAGGGGAATCCAGAGATATGGGGATCGAGTGGGAAAGTGGAGTTGAGGTTGAAGATCAGCCTCAAAGGGCCGTATGGCCTACTCCTGCTCCTAATTCTTATGTTCTTATTAAGTAATCTATTTTTTTCCTTCATTTTCTATATGCCACATTTCATAGGTAAATCTGCTGAAGTGGTATTTCTCTAAGAAAAGGGAGCACTTGTTTATTTATTTCCAAAGCAGCAATCTCAGTTTTGCATCAAAATCAGAGACAGAAATGACTCCACATGGCTAGCTTGTTGATATCCTCCAACAACACATTTGGAACATAGTGTTCAATACTTAGAAATGTCCTTGTTACTAGTTGGTAAGAGTATAGTCAAAGCACTAATGAGTTATACTTTGTTTGCTAATGTTTTCCTAAAAATGATCTTCCCATAAGATATAAAAATTTGAAGTGCTTTTTCCTGATACTTTCATTCTGTTTCATGCAATAATCAAGAATTCTCCTCACATTTATGTGATGCACCCATGCTTTCTTTATTTCATTTTCATGCAGAGTGGGGGAGAAAATGACTATATGATACTATATGAGAAGATGTAGAATTGAATGGTGGATAGGCCATGGTTGTGGCAGGTAGGGTTCAATTTGAAAGTCATTTCAGCTTGGACTGGTCAATTGCTTATGGTTGTGATTTGTTTGCAATATCAACATGGTGCGAACATACTGTGGATGGTATGTGCTGTTTGTTTGGTTAAACAGGATACCATGTGGGGGAGAAATCCAGCAATTTATTACTTGCAAGCTGGCAGTTGTGCTTAAAAACATTGGTAAGATGTTATTGCTACTCCATTTCCTATCCAAATCTGATGCGGCCTCTCAAGGTTATCAAGCTTGCCCGCTTCAAGTAAATTCTGATTGTGTTCCAAAGGCTGAGAATCACTGTAGCAATCCTCAACACGTCAATTGCTTTGAAACTTAACCAAACATTCCGATTTGTTTATCAGGTGGACTGGTGGTACAGAACATCTATGCTGTTATTAAATAGCATTATAAATCCTGCACCATCATGACAAAATGCAAAAATAACTATTTTAAATACGTTTTGAACTGGGTGGTCTAAATCCAAACCTTCCGAAAATATCTGGCCTGTAATTAGTGGTGGTAAGCTTTGCACAAGCACGCCAAGTCTAATGAGGTATTTTCTTGGCAAGTTACAAGCCTCGATACAGTTCTAGTTCTTGGCATTAACAGGTATTAGCTGCAAAATTAAATTCTGCGGATAGAATTTCATTTTTACAGATGCTCTTTTGGACTCTGTATTCTCTCCAGGCTGGAGTTTTGTTAGGATTAATGTCTCAAGACTCTGACCTTCGAAGAGCACTGTTACAATTTAGGTTTCTCCAGAGACGACTTCTTATATCTAACACAAAAACCATCTCCCTTAGCCAAGACCATGCTTCCTATGAACTGAAATAAATAGTAAATTAATCTGGGATAATATACCTAGGAACATAAGGAACAGGCGTGCGTCATTCAGCCTCTTGAGCCTACTCTGCCATTCAATTAGATCATGGCTGATCTATACCTCAACTCCATTTACCTGCCTTTGATCCATATCCCTTGATACCTTTATCTAACAAAAAAAATCTATCTCAGTCGTGAAAGCGCCAACTGTCCTAGCGTCCAGCGCCTTTTGGGGGAGTGTTTTCCAGATTTCCACTACCCTGTGTGAAAAAGTGCTTCCTGATTTCTCTCCAGAATGCCCAAGCTCCAATTTTAAGATGATGTCCCCTTGTTCTTGATTCCCCACCGGAGGAAATAGTTTCTCCGTATCTACCCTATCAAATCCTTATAACATTTTAAACACTACCTTGGGTGAACAAAACACCCATTTCTTGTTTTTTGGATTAAGTGTAGGATTTCCACTACATAACCCTGTCATTTCAAAAGACAAAAGTGAGAAGTCGCACAACACCAGGTTATAGTCCAACAGTTTTATTTGACTGTTGGACTATAACCTGGTGTTGTGCGACTTCTCACTTTTGTCCACCCCAGTCCAACACCGGCATCTCCGCATCATTTCAAAAGACAGTTAATATAAGTCATGCCAAAAACTTGTGACAGACAAATCTACCAACAGGTTTATTTATTCAGTCATTTACAGCACCAAATAATAATGGCAAGTTGTTGAAATCGGCCCAAACAACAGCAGTTTTGAAGCTGCTCATGACAAGCCAGTCATTTGACTTTCTTTGCAGATATTTAAATGCAAACAATAGGCAAACACTTCTTGGAAAAAGAGTTAACTTGCCACCCTATCCTACCCGTTGCAGTCTTTAGTGGCGCCACGTGTTGCCACTGTGTTTACTGCAGCTAAGTGAAAACCGCAGTTAACTGGTATATCCCAAGTGTCCAAACCTCATCAAATCCTCTGAAATCTAGTCTCACCTGCAACTTGCACAATGACATGTCAATGGCAACCTGTGGTGTCAGACAAGTGTTATTTACTATTTGACTAAGGCTATTCTGGTGAGATAATGTCATGGCTTAATAGCTCAGGTGAGGCATGTTAATTGTTTCTACAGTTTGGGTGTTTTGCTAATTTTTTTAACGGTTTTTACTGTAACTACTGTTTTTAGTAATTAACAGTATTTCCTTGACTGGCTTATTTCTGATGTACGTTCTGCGCAACTAAAAGAAAAAAATGCCAACTTCTGGGCATGCAGTTGCAGAAGTCATTTCGAGGGTACATTTCTTAAAAGAAAGCATTACATTTTTAAATGAAGAAACACAGTAGCGAAGAAACCCTTTAAGTTACATCACAGGCACCTCCCAGTATACAAATATAACTTAGCTATTTCTCACCAAGCAATGTTAAAATATGATTCCCAAAATAGTGCAATTTTTCGAAACAGACAACAGTTCTATGTTGTAAATTATGGCTACCAAAAATTGAGTTGACAATGTTAAAAGTTACTTCATTTAAATCCCTTTAAAGCAATCATAAACAAGATTCTCATCCCATTCAAAACCCATGAGTATATTTTTTTAAGTTTCTATACAATAAGAGAAATGTGCTACAGTGCCATTTCCAAGACCCAAAATTCCTATTGTTTATTGGCTTGGAAATCTGGACGGGGAGGAATTCTGGGTAGAACTTGGTTCCACCAGGTACCTGCCTCGCCTTTCTAGACCCAATGCAGAGTTCCAACAGGAGGGAGGGTGCTTCTTCCACCCACCTTCCCCTCTCTGTTGTGAAATCAATGCAAGAGGTGGGACTGAGGAGATGATTTTCCTCAAGGAAATCCCGTTAGTACCACCAACAATATGGTCAATGTACAGTGCAACTGCATGTTCAGGCATATTTGCATACAACAGGTGTATGTGGAGACCATAATGTCATTTCCTAAAGGCAACTGATCTTGGACATCTCAGGGATTCAGCAATTTTACTTCCGCTTGATCACTCTCCTGCCTGCCCCATTGGCCGTAACTGGCACATGGTTTCGGAGATCTGAAAAGGGGTTTTTGCTGAAGTAATCAAAAGTGCTATGTAGCCATATTGTTCAAGAAAGACTCCACCTGGAGCCACCAAAATATGTCCTTGAGAAAGTGTTAAATCCTCCAGTCATTATGGGCATTTGATTGAACCTCCAGCATAAATTTGAAGTAATTATAAAAGCCTCCACTCCAACCAACTCAAAAGAGACAAGGGATCAATAGAGAAGGCCATTTTCCATTTCCCTGCTTAAACTTTAAAAAACGCATATCATAAGAGTGGAGTGTGTCCAAACAACACACATATCACTTCATGCACACAACAGACTAAGATATATTACAGAAATTCTTCAACCATTATGACACAAGCTCAAATAAAAAGTGTTCTGAGACCAGGCATTTTTACCAGAATGCATAAATTTTCCTTTGTTAAATAACTAATAAAAATGTACTTACTAATATTTGGCATATTTATCTATGCATGCAAGTTTGTTTCACTCAACAAATTGAAGAGTGTCTGGAATTTCTGATTTGAAAATTCAATTAAATTAGGAGCGATATCAGAAAACATCAGTGACTCTTCTGGTCCTCCAATAATTTTATAGTAAGGATTTGAAGATTAAATTATGTATTTGAAACTATTTAGATTATTGTGAAAAAAGTGAATACAAATGTCTCTGCAACTTCAGTTTCTTTTTCCAACTGAATTACCATTACCTGCAGAAATTATTGATTTGCATGCTAGAATTTCTCCATTGGTGGCTCTTCAATTCAAAACAATTTTCATTTACGACACTACTAGCTTGTTTTGTACCATCGTAAATAGATACCGAATCTAATGCTGAACCACCAGCTTTCCAACCAGTTTAATCCAAACTCATTAACCCAAACAGGGTGGTCCTTAACTTTATTCTGATTCTTTACATAAGACAGACTTGCCTGTTAGGTTCAGTGTTCTAAACTAAGCTATACAGACCAGAAAGGTTCCTGGTGGTGCAGCTGATCTCAGTCAGGGTGGCACTATGGACTGTTACAATTGGCCTCGGAGCCCCTCGGCTAAAGAGGGGAGAAAATTCCTCCTGATCCCTATTGGCTGTTGCTGCACATTGGTACCATATTCCAGCATTAATCACTGCCTTCAGTGGAGAATGGCAAATTGCTGAGACTATTCGGCGCGTCTAACTCGCCAAAGCACCGTAGTCCACGTACCAGAATCACTGAGATCATTTTCATTTAATTGGATTTTTAGTTAAAAACAAAGTATTCCACAGCATTCCTTTACTTAATATTAAAAAGAAAAAATATCTCTTGTAGTTCTGTAAATGTCTGGGTGGGAGATTTCATTCAGCAGAGTACTGCATTTCTTATTGAATCCCAAACTACTAAACAATATAAATCTTCTCTCCAAATGATTTATTGATTTTTTTTTTTAATCAAAAGCTACCAGTTGTCTCCATCACATTTTACAGTTTGTGATTTATTTTCTGCTGGCAGAGCTGATTTACTGCATTTCTCATCCCTTATCATCCAAGCTAATGCAGCTAATCAGCAGAATTCAGACAGTGAAGGCCCATCGATGTCAAATTATATGCAAGGCATCTGCATTTTTGTGATGTGAATACAGTGCTTCAGGAGATACTTTTCACTGTATACTGCTACAAAAGTGCACTGCTCCACACTTAGGACAGATTTTCACCAACCAAGCTGCTTAAAGTACAAGAATATGTTTTACCTTAAAGAAAGTACTTTGCATTATAGTTTGTTACCTTCAAGTATGACCCAAAAGCCTTTTACAAGATCAATATAATTCTTAAAAATGTAATGGAGAAAAAAATGGGACTTAAGTTACACAAATCTCCAGTACCTGATGGTTTCCACACGAGGATATTGAAAGAAATAGGGAAGGAAATGCAAATGCATTGGTCATAATTTTCCAAAGCTCTCTAGATTCAGGAATTGTGCCTATGGATTGGAAAATTGCAAATGTAATTTTATTATTTAAAAAGGGAGAAACTAGGAAACTACAGACCTGTCAGTTTATCAATAGTGGAGAAGTTACTGAAATCGATCATCAGGGAGCAGAGTGACTGGCCACTTGGACAAGTATGAGCTGATCAAAGAATTATGAACAGTAGGTCATGTTTGACTAATCTAGTTGAATTTTTTCAGAAGGTCATTGGCATGCTGGATAGAGGAGTGTCTATGGATGTTGTCTATACGGACTTTCAGGAGGCATTTGATGAGATTACCAGCCTTGGAGGGGGTACAACGCAGATTCACCAGAAAGGTTCCAGGGATGAGGGATTACAGTTACGTGGATAGACTGGAGAAACTGGGGTTGTTCTCCTTGGAGCAGAGAAGGCCTAGAGGAGATTTGATAGAGGTGTTTAAAATCATGAAGGGTTTAGAGAGAGTAAATAAAGAAAAACTGTTTCCAGTGACTGGCTGAAGGGTCGATAACGAGAGGGCACAGATTTAACGTGATTGGCAAAAGAACCAGAGGCAACATGACGAAAAACTTTTTTACGCAACGAGTGGTTAGGATTTGGAATGCACTACCTGATAGGGTGGTGGTTACAGATTCGATAGTGGCCTTCAAAAGGGAATTGTATAAATAATTGTAGAAAAAGACTGCAGGTATATGGGGAAAGAGCGGGGAGTGGGACTAACTGGATTGCTCTTCAAAAGAGCGGGCACAGACTTAATGGGCTGAATGACTTGCCTTCTGTGCTGTACTATTCTACATTGTAACAGTAACTACACTTCAAAAGTACTTAATTGGCTGTAAAGCACTTTGGGACATCCGAGGTCGTGAAAGGCGCTATATAAATGCAAGTATTTCTTTTCTAAGATGCTATGATACCAGGGCTTAAAGGGTTAATTATGTGTAGACTGCATAAATTTGCATTGTATTCCCTTGAGTTTCGACGTTTGAGAGTAATCCAATCGTGATGTTTAAAATGATACAGGGATTCGATAGGGTAGATACAGAAAAACTATTTCCTCTGGTGGGGGAATCCAGATCAAGGGAGCATAATCTTAACAAGAGCTAGGCCTATTTCAGGAGTGAAATCAGGAAGAATTTTTTTCACACAAAGGGTAGTAGAAATTTGGAACTCTGTTCCCCAAAAGGCTGTGGATGCTGAGTTAATTGAAATTTAAGATCGAGAATTTTAGATTTTTGTTTGGTAAGTGTATCAAAGGAGATGGAGAAAAGGCAGATCAGCCATGATCTAAGAGAATGGCAGAATAGGCTCAAGGGGCTGAATGGCCTAGTCCTGTTTCTATGTTCCCCACTTGTTAATGAATCCACTAAAGTACTGACCAAAATTGAACTCAATCAGAAAATCCTTGTATATATTTTTTATGTTTCCAATTTAAAGTCCCTCCCTTCTCACTAGCACACTCCCTCATTTGGTCGAGTCGGCAGAATTATATGGCCTTAGGGAGGTGTGCCCTTTCAGAGTGGGACACTGAAATTCTCCCAATTATTGAGTTTATAGTGTAAGATTTTCAATCTTGGGTTGTGGGTGTCACTGGCAAGGACCATCCCTAGTTGTCCTTGAGAAGGTGATAATGGGGCTTATTTTTAAACCACTGCAGTCCATATGGTGAAGGTGCTCCCACAATCTTGTTGTTAGGTAGGGAGTTCCAGGAATTTGAGCCAGCAACAAAGAAGAAACAGCACTATATGTCCAGTATGGTGTATGACTTGGATGCAAACCTGGAAGTGATGGCATTCCCATGCACCTGCTATCCTTATCATTCTGGGTGGTGGAGGTCGTGGGTTTGGGAGATGCTGCCGAAGAAGCCTTGGTGAGTTGCTGCAGTGCATTCTGTAGATGATACACACTGCAGTCACGGTACGCCGGTAGTCAAGGGGGTGGATGTTTAGACTAGTGGGTAAAGTGCCGATCAAGCGGACTGCTTTGTCCTGGATGGTCTTGAGCTTTTTGTATGTTGTTGCAGCTGTCCCCATCCAGGCAAGTGGAAAGTATTCCATCACAGTCCTGACTTCTGGCTGAAAGTTGTTCCAAACATGCTGGGTTCTACCATCGTTGAGGATGTAGATGTGAAATACCATGATTCCAATGCATTTCCTGATCTAGTTAGGAGTAAATGTCAACCTTTCAAAAGAGTCTATTAAATTAATCATCAATTGCTGGCTGAGGAAACATTGCGAGCAAACAAAGAAAAACATGCTGTATGCTTTAACTTTGGCCAAAGGTTTTTCAAACTAAATTTAATCTCTAAATGCTTACCCTTCGAGTTTTCCAGCAACATCATCTATTAATATCTTTCGAAAGTACATTTTTTTTTACAAATGAAGTAACAGTAGTTTGGTGCAACATATTCCAAAACAGTGATACTGACAACGTGAAGGAGAGCTTAGGCCAACAAAATAGATTTTAATACAAGAAATACTAAAACAACTTTCTTAAAACACAGATAGCTTCAACCTCGAGACTGAGGCCTTGCGTTGTTCATTCCTATTGGCATATGTCCCATAGGTGTTGATTTACTCGGGATTGAGTTGCATTTTGCCACAGTAGGAGGATGTACTTTCTTGCTGCTAAGATAGAGAATTCTGCTTGTCTATATGGTGCTAGGAGGAACTCACTAGAAGGATTCTGAGATGAGTAATACCTTTGTGGTCTCCGAGCACAGCCCACCCCCATGAACGCCCAGGGCGCACACAATAGACACACACACATATATATGAGGAAAGATAACTAAACAACATAGGAATAGAAAATGAGCTAACAGTAGTCTGCCACTTCAAGACACTCAAAGAATGATGACCTGTAAATTGAGAAATGCCCATAGGTGAGACCCTTCATAATCCCCACTCCAATTAATAAATATGTACTATATCGAACGCAAGAGACATGCAATCTGACCAGTCTGCAAATCTTATAAGTAATGTAAATAGGTTAGATTTTTCAATTATGCTCAATAAAAGGGTGTAAAGTTGGCTTCAGCAATAGGGGAAATGGGCGGAGACCTGTTATACAAGACTTCTATCCATCAAATTTTGAAACTTATATTAAAATTAGACCCCAATTATGTCCCAGAATGTCCCAGTGTTTATGATAGTATATGGCTCAGTCATCTCCCCACCAATGTAAATGGCTATCCATGGCTCCCATGTGCTTTTTATGGAAGTTTTGTATCAGCAATTCAAGGCTATTTCTGAACATTTTTCCTGTTTCCACTCGGTTGGTCAGCAGGCTTTGTGCCAGGTGTACTAGCACCACTTTTTCGGTACTCTCACGAAATAAGTATGCCGTGTTTCCCAGTGGAGATCCTCCTCTACTTATGTTTTTGTAGGAAGAAGAAAAAAAATGGGAAGGCAGGTCAGGCTGCACCAGAGACAGGTTGCACCTTCCCAACTGCATTTACAGACATGAAGGAACATCTACCTGGCAAGGACATTGCAGAATTCACTCCACAAGCTCCAGGTCAGCAGACAGCCAGATGCAGAGCTAATCTATCTGCTGCAAGGACACGTACAGCTGATACGCACCATTGGGCTGGCACTGCCACGGGTAATTATCGGCTGCACCCTCTTTTCCACCATCTACTGCCAGGTATGTTGCAATGTTGGCCCATGGACTGGCAAACAAGATCACTTTCCTTGCTATCACCTCATCAGCACCACTTCCATTTTGCCAGCCACCAAACTTGGGTTCAACTGTTTCAATGGTTCAGCACTTGGCTATAAAGTTTCCTGTCTTCACATTTATCATGCCAGCCACTGGATTCAACAACCATTTTTATTTCTTCAAACAGCCTTTGCAAAGACCAATATACACACACGCATATACAACCTCATTCGAAATGTATTCGCAGCCTTCAATAAAATCAGCATCATTTTTGTCCGCATATGTCATCACTTGCCTTTAGGTGGGCCATAGCTCTTTAAATTTACCCTGGGCTGCTTACACATCAATTTCCACATTGGGAGGGCTAGGGTAGGAAAGGGCAATGAGTTCCCAACACCAGAGCAAATTTGGGCTAAGAGCTCGCCAACACTATGTAAATGAAGCAAATACCACAAAAATCAGTTGGATAAGTGGGGCAGTGCATATTTTATGTACATTTCAGCCTTTCCTCAGGCTGTTTGGGTAATGCAGTATCTAACTAACACCTGATCGTAAAATCTACAGTGAAGTATATCTGAAGTAAAGTATAAGTGTGTATAATGAATAAGGTCATCAGTATATACAAGCATTGTTTAAGTTTACTGTTGCTTTTGAGGCAACAAGAGCTTATATATTCAACCCTCAAACAACTTCAGCACTACCCATGTCATTAGTATGCTGAACTTAGGCCACAGGTGAAGTAGTGTACAGTTTGAACACACTATTTTAGGAAGGATAGAAAAGCAATGGGAAAGGTGCAGTGTAAAAATCACAAGATAATGGCCCAGAAATTCGTCCGAATACGGGAGAGTACGCACTGTGTACTCACCCATATTCGGTCCCGAAGTGCCGGTTTCCTGCATGCACTGCGCATGCGCGGGAAACCGGCACTTCCGATATTGCGAAGGGGGCGGTTCCTAAGTGAACCGCGTGCGCACTACAGGCTGTGCGCACGCAGCACACTTAGTTTTTTTTTCAGGTTTGAACGCGAAGGTAAGTGTTGAAGATTTTACACATGATGAAAGGAGGTGTAAGACCCCCTTTTAACAAGGTAAGTAGTTAATTAAGTATAATTTTAAATTTTTTTCAACAGGTTTATTTTTTTTTTTTAGAGACTTTAAAGAAAGGTAAGTTTATTTTTATAACTTTTAAAAAGAATTTAAATTTTTTCAAAAATTTAAATTTTTGTTTAAAGTGGTTAATTTATTTAACTATAGTTATTTTATTAACGTGATGTTTTTTTTTAATTTAATTGAGGTTTAGCTGTTCTTTTGGGGGCAAGTTGTATTCATAGTTTTGACAGCTCTTCCTGTCAAAACTATGAATGAAAGATGGTGTGCTGCCATTGGCTCTAACTGGCCCACGTGATCCCAGAGGTCGCATCGAACTAACTGCACCTCTGGGACACGCACACACTGCGCGCCAGCACCAGGGAGAGGCCCAGGAGCAGAAGTTCGTGTGGGCCAAAACCATAAAGGCAGGCGCGGTAGGTAAGATCGCGCACGATCCTTACCCCCGCGGCAACCATCGAAGTCCAATTTCTGGGCCATTATCAGGAATAAAGTTATGAAGAGAGATGTGAGGAGCGAGGGCTTTTTCATTAGAGCTTAGAGAGTGAAAATGTGACCAGATAGAAGTCTTCAAGATTATGATCGTGTAAATAGTGATAGATTGTTTCTACTTGGCAGTAAGACGGCAACAAGGGGCCACATACTTAAGATGATCACAAAAACAACTGAAGTGGAGGTTGGGAAGCAGAGCGTCAAAATTCTTACAAAAGATAATTAAACAGTTGCTTAAAAAAAAAGAACTATTAAAGGGTAAGGTGAACAAGTAAGAGGAGAGGATCAGACTAGGTAGATCTTATGGAGAAAACACTAGCACAGACTTGATAGGCCAAATATCCTGTTTCTGGGCTGTAAAATACAAGTGTCTCTGGAAAAAACAAGTCAGCCTGGAAGGCAGAGCAAATATGTAACGGCACAAGGGAGTATGGCAAGGCTGGATGGCATTTATTTTAATGCAAGGAGTCTTGCGAGTAAGGCAGATGAATTGAAGGTGTTGATGAACACATGGGAGTATGATATTGTTGCTATCACAGAGACATGGTTGAGGGAGGGGTAGGACTGGCAGCTCAATATTCCGGGGTATAGAATCTTCAGGCGAGACAGAGGGGGGTGTAAAAGAGATGGGGCTGTCGCAATATTAATCAAGGAGTCAATTACTGCTGTAAGGAGGGATGATATCTTAGCAGGTTCCTCTAATGAGGCCATATGGGTAGAACGTAAAAACAAAAAGGGGGCAAGCACTTTGCTGGGAGTGTACTATAGGCCCCCAAACAGTCAGGGGGAGATAGAGGAACAGATATGTAGGCAAATCTCAGTGAAGTGTAGAAATAATAGGGTAATAATAGTAGGGGATTTCAACTTCCCCAATATTAACTGGGATAGTCAGAGTGTGAAAGGCTTAGAGGGTGCGGAATTCTTTAAGTGCATCCAGGAGAGCTTTTTGAGCCAGCATGTAGAAAGTCCTACAAGAGAGGGGATGGTACTGGACCTAATTCTAGGGAATGTAGCCCGGCAAGTGGTAGAAGTGTCAGTAGGAGAGCATTTTGGTGACAGTGACCATAATTCGGTGAGATTTAAGGTAGTCATGGAAAAGGACAAAGATGGACTGGAAATAAAGGTTCTAAATTGGGGGAAGGCCGATTTTAATATGATAAGGCAGGATCTGGCCAAAGTGGACTGGGATTAGCTACTTGTAGGAAAATCCACATTAGAGCAGTGGGAGTCTTTCAGAAAGGAAATAGAGAGTACAACGCCAACATGTTCCCGTAAAGGTCAAGGGTGGGACCAACAAGCCCAGGGAACCCTGGATGTCAAGGGATATACAAGAATGGATTAGGAAAAAAAGGGTGGCTTTTGGCAGATACAAAGGACCAAAAACAGTGGAAGCCCTAGAGGAGTATAGAAAGTGCAGGGGGGGCACTTAAAGAAATTAGGAGAGCGAAGAGGGGGCATGAAAAAACACTGGTGGGCAAAATAAAAGGAAAATTCCAAGGTGTTTTATAAGTATATTAACAGCAAGAGGATAACCAGGAGAAAGAGTAGGGCCCATTAGGGACCAAAGTGGCAATCTGTGTGTAGAGCCGGAAGATGTGGGTGAGGTTTTAAATGAATATTTTGCATCTGTGTTCACTATGGAGAAGGACGATGTAGGCATAGAAATCAGGCAGGGGGATTGTGATATACTTGAACAAATTAGTATTGAGAGGGAGGAGGTACTAGCGGTTTTAGCGGGCTTAAAAGTGGATAAATCCCCAGGCCCAGACGAGATGTATCCCAGGCTGCTGTGTGAGGCAAGGGAGGAGATTGCAGGGGCTATGACACAAATTTTCAGAACCTCTCTGGCCACAGGGGAGGTGCCAGAGGACTGGAGGACAGCTAACGTAGTACCATTATTCAAGAGGGTAGTAGGGATAAACCAGGGAATTACAGGCCAGTGAGCCTAACATCAGTGGTAGGGAAATTATTGGAAAAAATTCTGAGGGACAGAATCAGTCTACACTTGGAGAGGCAAGGATTAATCAAGGATAGTCAGCATGGCTTTGTCAGGGGGAGATCATGTCTAACCAATTTGATTGAATTTTTCGAGGGGGTGACGAGGTGTGTGGATGAGGGTAGTGCAGTTGATGTAGTCTACATGGACTTCAGTAAGGCTTTTGACAAAGTCCCGCATGGGAGACTGGTCAAGAAGGTAAGAGCCCATGGGATCCAGGGCAATTTGGCACATTGGATCCAAAATTGGCTTAGTGGCAGGAGGCAGAGGGTGATGGTCGAAGGTTGTTTTTGTGACTGGAAGCCTGTGTCCAGTGGTGTACCGCAGGGATCGGTGCTGGGTCCCTTGCTGTTTGTAGCGTACATTAAATGATTTAGATATGAATGTAGGAGATATGATCAGTAAGTTCGCAGATGACACAAAAATTGGTGGAGTGGTAAATAGCGAGGATGGAAGCCTCAGGCTACAGGACGATACAGACGGGTTGGTCAGATGGGCAGAACAGTAGCAAATGGAATTTAACCCTGAAAAGTGTGAGGTGATGCATTTTGGGAGGACTAACAAGGCAAGGGAATACACAATGAATGGTAGGATTCTAGGAAGGACAGAGGATCAGAGGGACCTTGGTGTGCATGTACATAGATCCCTGAAGGCAGCAGGACACGTAGATAAGGTGGTTAAAAAGGCATATGGGATACTTGCCTTCATTAGCTGAGACATAGAATATAAGAGCAGGGCGGTTATGATGGAGCTGTACAAAACACTAGTTAGGCCACAGCTGGAATACTGTGTGCAGTTCTGGTCGCCACACTATAGGAAAGATGCGATTGCATTGGAGAGGGTGCAGAGGAGATTCACCAGGATGTTACCTGGGCTGGAGCGCTTCAGCTATGAAGAGAGACTGGACAGGCTGAGGTCATTTTCCTCAGAGCAGAGAAGGCTGAGGGGGGACCTGATTGAGGTGTACAAAATTATGAGGGACATAGATAGGGTAGATAGAAAGGAACTTTTCCCCTTAGTAGAGGGGTCAATAACCAGGGGGCATAGTTTCAAGGTAAGGGGCAGGAGGTTTAGAGGGGATTTGAGGAAAAACTTTTTCACCCAGAGGGTGGTTGGAATCTGGAACTCACTACCTGAAAGGGTGGTAGAGGCAGGAACCCTCACAACATTCAAGAAGCATTTAGATGAGCACTTGAAACGCCATAGCATACAAGGCTACGGACCAAGTGCTGGAAAATGGGATTAAAATAGACAGGGCTTGATGGCTGGCACGGACACGATGGGCTGAAGGGCCTCTTTCTGTGCTGTATAAATCTATGACTATGACTAATTACAGTAAATGCTATTTTAAGTCCCTTTTTGTACTATTCAGCTAAAGAAACTAAGGAAATGCTATTCGCAGGCAGGGTTATCTTGGCTTCAATTCATTAGTGAAAGAGCAACAATAACTTGCATTTATATAGCATCTTTAACATAGGAAAACGTCCCAAGTCGCATCACAGGAGCGTAACAAGACAAAAAGTGACTTCGATATTAGGATAGGAGGCTAAAACCTTGGTCAAAGAGCTAGGTTTTAAGGAGAGTCTTAAAGGAGGAGAGAGGGGTGGAGAGACAGAGGTTTAGGGAGGGAACTCCAGAGCTTAGGGCTTAGGCGTTTGATGGCATGGCTGCCAATAGTGTGTGTGGGGGGGGAGGAGTGCAGGGGGAGCACAGAAGTCCAGAGTTAGAGGAACATCGAGTTCTTGGAGGCATCTAGGGCTGGAAGAGGTTACAGAAATAGGGAGGGGCAAGGCCATGTAGGGATTTGAATACAAGAAGAATTTTTAAATTGTGGCGTTGGTGGACCAGGAGCCAATGTAGGTCAGTGAGCTCGGGGGTGATGGGTGAGCAGGATTGGTGCAGTTTAGAATACGGGTTGCAAAGTTTTGGATGAGCTCAAGTTTATGGAGGGTGGAAGATGGGAGGCCAGCCAGGAGTGCATTGGAACAGCTGAGTATTGGAATAGTCGAGTTTGGATTATATCTGCAATTTTTTTCTCTTCTTGTGGTGAAATGCCTACCCTCCAATTAGCAACTCACCTGCAGAGAATTGAAGGATCAGACCCAAATCCAATCAATCCATGTTGTAGCTTTCCTGTAAGTGTCACTAGTTGTGAATATGGCCGTTGACAAAACGTTAAGTGTAATAGTGTTCCAAAGAATCAAACCATGAGTTCGCAAAGCCACAGGAACTGATACAAATCCAAACATAGAAACATAGAAGATAGGAGCAGGAGTAGGCCATTCGGCCCCTCGAGCCTGCTCCGCCATTCGATGAGATCATGGCTGATCATCCAAACTCAGTACCCTGTACCTGCCTTCTCCCCATATCCCTTGATACCTTTAGCTTTAAGAAATATATCTAACTCATTCTTGAATATATTAATGACTTGGCCTCAACTACCTTCTGTGGTAGAGAATTCCACAGGTTCACCACTCTTTGGGTGAAGAAATTCTTCCTCATTTCTGTCCTAAATGGCTTACCCCTTATCCTTAGATTATGACCCCTGGTTCTGGACTCTCCGACCATCGGGAACATTCTTCCTGCATCTAGTTTGTCCAGACCTGTCAGAATTTTATATGTTTCGATGAGATCCCCTCTCATTCTTCTATACTCCAGCGAGTATAAGCCCAATCGACCCAAT
This sequence comes from Squalus acanthias, assembly GCA_030390025.1. Lineage (NCBI taxonomy): Eukaryota > Metazoa > Chordata > Chondrichthyes > Squaliformes > Squalidae > Squalus > Squalus acanthias. The sequence continues at coordinate 80,661,266 of CM059435.1, read as the reverse complement.
CTCTCCTCATATGTCATTCCTGCCATCCCAGGTATCAGCCTTGCAGATGCCAACGAAGCATCAATCTTGGCACAAGGTTGGATGCTATTCTGCATTCCATCAAAACATAGTGCATTTTGTAACACAAACGTACAGATTAATTCCTTCCCCCACCCCCATCCCCAGGAGTATACCTAATAACCAATAAAAAACTAACAGATAGGCCAGAATTTTCCGGGAGGTCAGCAGGCACGTGTGATCTCCGATCTGACCCGACCCGGAGGCGAGCGACCCAATTAAACCAATTATTGGGTTGTTGACAGACCTTTAATAATGCTTTTAACCTTACCTTTTAACTCTAACTGCTCGTCCATGGGGTCCACATCCGTCAACCTGAGGCAGGAGTTGAATAGCCATTACTCCAGCTGATTACTTGTCAGCTTCAAATGTACAGTAAAAGCTCCCACCTGACAGACTATTACTTTCCTCAGCCACAAGCTGTTTCTCAGTCTATTTCCAGCACAGATTCTGCAGACTTTCCACTCTCCATCCACTCTTACCTCATTGGAAGAACACTCTCACCGTTGACAGAATGCTTCTGTCATCTCTACTTCACCTGCCATCTATTCCATCAATATGGGTGCCCTGTGTACTCTCTCACCTTGGTCCTTAGAATCCAACCACGATCAGCCCCAACACCAGCAGCACCAACACCACCTTCTCCGCAATCACCTGATGCTGCACAGGACACAGGGCATCAGCACCTGACCATATTGCTGGCCGGGAGGCCAGTGATGGCATCACCATGGTCAGATTTACTTCACTTGACGCTGTACACCCTGGCTGCCACATGATGCGCCAGGTTGACATCACCCCACACCAACACCATAAAGCATCCCTACAATGTCAAAGCCATTCCTTTCACACTCATCAGCATTGCAGCGGGGTACCGTTTGTCTCACCATTCACTGCAACTCACTAAGCCACTTCCAAAGGTGCACACAAATCTGTCTAAGAACGGAAAGTGTTGAAAATAAAGGTTTCAATGTTTGACAGCATATTATCAGAAACTTTACATGAACATTGGATAAAAGACCCAAGTGGCTACCCTTACGTGTTTTTAGTTGGTATGATTGCACTAGGATGAGAGCGAGTGTGAGGGGTGGCTGGTGAAATGGGGATGTGATAATGTAGATAGAGAGGGTGGGTGGAGGTGCAAGGTAAGTTGGTGAGAGTAAGGATGTGCAGGAGTAGGGTAGGGAAGGCAGAGTGATGGGGATGTGATGAGAGGCACAGCAGGATGAGGTTGAGTGAGGCTTTGTACTATTGTTTCATGATCTGATGAGATCATTGAAAGGTTTGCGCCACTGCACCCATGTCCTCCTGACCACATCCCTGCTTGTGCCCTCCTGTGCAATGTGCAACCAGGCTGTTTTGTTCTCCTGGGGAGGTTTCTTCCGCCCATTGGAAGGGAAGTGGACCTCCATATGGAGGGAGTCATGGGAGAACCTGGGTGCAGCCCTGCACCTCTGTGCAGTAATTGTCAGTGTTTGCAGCACTTCAATGCTGTAGAACACTGACAGCACAAATGTTAAAAGTTGGCCATGGTCCCTTTAAGGAAACTGGCTGATGACACGTCATGAATGACGTCACCAGACCCGCTTCCTCTAATTGGACCAGGAAATGCACTGGGCGAGCTTAACAAGGCTCATCAACGTAAATTCATTTTCCAGAGCGGGAATAAGCCAGCAGCGGGGCCACGACCCACCACCGACATCGCCCGCCCCTGACCCGTTGAGGTAAGGAAAATCCTGGCCATAGTGACTGAAAAAGATTAATCATCGCAACCGCCCCCCACCAGCTGAAGGAGGAAGCAGAACAGTACAAGAAAAGGGCCAGACGCATCAACAACAACAATTTGCAATTATATGGTGTCTTTAACATAGAAAAACATCCCAAGGCACTTCACAGAAGTGTAATTAGACAAAAATGGAGAGTGGATTCTCTGAGTTAGTTCCCTCTTCAAGGATAGCGGATTCCCTTCAAGTTTGGAAAGAACCTAGCTTCCACTGTCCCTCCACTCAACAAAGCAAGCAACTAACAATTTCTTTTAAACACACACAGCTCAATCTCATGCATAAACATTGCCTTCAACTTTATCGTAAACGATTATCAGCAGATAAAATTTAATTTCCAGAAATACATTTTGCCAGCATCACCTGGGACGGAACATATTCCTCGCAGCACCCCCCACCTCTCCTGTGGTGATAAAGATCAAAATTGAATACTTTGTACAAATGATGCACCAAGAAATCAATATTACTTTTTGAGGGAAGGGGGCTAAGGGAGATAAAGTGGGATAAAGGCGGTGGGGGGTTATAGCCAATTAGGTGTTACACAAAACACTTCAAATCAAAGGACATTTGAAAAGAGGAGTGACTGAGATGGGAACATATTTGCTAAACTTGTCATAAAAAACAATTTTCAGATGTAAAGGTAGTGCGCTTTTCAGCTGTTTGAACCAATTTACCCAACAGTGGTTTCAGTATTGAAAAAAAGTGTTAAAGATTATGGAATATAAACAGCCTCTAGTTCCACAAACATAAAGGAATAACCAAGAAATCAAAGTGAAGGTGCTAAACTTCTATGTAAGGTGAAGAATACATTTTGACTCAGAATACAATCATCATCCAACCTGCAAATTCTACATTAAAATATTCTTCAATATGTTAAAACAAACAATGGATGGCTAAATACTTAGATTTTTTTAAGTTTGTTGAGAAAAAGAACAAATGTGCAAGTTGTCACATGCAGAAAAAAACAGCCAAATTAAATTCATATTAAATAACTCATTTTTTTACTGCAGTGTAATGACTTATTTCTAAAGCACAAAAAAAGGAGAATGTTTGACATATAAGTGGCAGAGAACCAAACTCTTTCTTATCCAAACTGTTTTGCAGCTGTAAAAAGTTTGTACACGATACTGAGCCAAATTTAATTAGGTACCATTTTAAACCTTTCTTTGCTGAGGTCATGGATCAGCAGGTCATTTTGAGAGGTTAGGCACAATGTTTTCACAGATAAACAAAAGTAGCTACTGGAAAATTATTCCAGGAAGTTGCAACAGAAAACAAAACAAAAAAAATAAACTTAATAAACTGCTTGATGAGAGTGATTTTGGTTCACCCAGACTGGAGGTAAATTCTGAAATAACGTGTGGCAAAGTAAACTAGGAGCTCCAAAGTTGTGCTTCTGTGGAAAAGAAACAGAAAATCCACCCACGATTCTCCATGTTAAATTGCCAAGTTAGCCTAACTTTCATGTGGTAACTGGTGAGAACAGGGCAGGCTTCCTTCCCCACAATGGGGAGAAATGGGAAAAAGCAAAAGGGTGCACCATCGGAGACTGCGACTGGTACCTATCTTAATAGTCAACCCAATCAGCAGAGGCATGGCCACTCTTCTTGGCCAAGGCATGGGCCACAACCTGAGACCCCAAAGAAAACTTATCTGAAATGTACTTCTTTTTCAAAATACTACACACATTCTTATGGAATAACCTATAGCATGCTTTTTATTTTCTTTCTTCATTAATTTACATCCTTGTAGTGAAACTTTGTACTAGTCATGAAAAGGGGTCATAGTGCTAGAAAACTGAATTATTTTGTTCTATGGCACCCAGTGTCAGCATCAAGCAGGGCCCTTGTACACCAATGTAATTTCACATCCATTTTCATGGTCTTTGAGTAACTGTCAATTATTGATGATTTCTCTATCCTTTTGTGCCATAGACCCAAACCCACTTCCAACTGGTTTGACAAAGTTGTAATCATATTTGAGTTCCCTTTCAGTCAGCATGGAATGGGCACATATCACTATTTGGGGTTAGAATTAGACCCAAATCATAGAAACAGCATTGTACTAATTATCACAAATAACTTAGAGCCCTTTTAAAAGTTACACTAGCAGATCTCCTGTGGCATTGCTTACGGTGAGTCAGAAGTGTACTACAACAATATGGGTATTTATGCCATGTAGAACCCATTATCAAGGCTGATCAACCCCTCAGAAATCTGAGATCTGATTGAATTAGGAGTGGAATATAATGTTTTGTTCACTGGTGTATTGTGTGCGTGTGCCTCTCACTCAGCTTAATATACTTTCTGAAGTTTGTGGATATTTATAATTGGAAACCACGAAAACTGCATTGAATATAATCAGTAGTCTATCATGTTTTTTTCCTCTCACACAGTCCCGGTTTAAGAAAAAAAGCAGTACATTTTACCTGAATAAAGCTTTTGAAATTTGTCCTCTAACGTTCCCTCATATAATTTTAAGAAATAAAATAGATGTAATTAGAGTCTGAGACAGAAGCATTGTATTATTTAACTAGCTAAAATGCTGCTGTGTATCTTGGAAAATTGTGCACAATCTACATGCACAGACTCAGACTGTAGGATCTATCTTCAATTAACAGTATCATTGTTCTGGTCAAAAGTATCAAATGTAAATTCTCACTTTTAAGACAGGCTGAGGCCTTCAAATAATAATCTTAATGAAAATATTAAAAAACAATATTTCAAAGGGTAACATATTCCAATAGTGAAAAAAATTGTTTAACATTTCATTTTTAACATTTGAAATTTCAGTTAGAGAAAAAATGGCAGATGAATGTTTTTTGTGATTCACCACTAAATTATTAGAGCAAAATGTTGATGTTCAAAATTAATTTTCTTCACAATAAATGTTGACATGTTACAATGGGTTTTCCAGTGATGCTTACTTAAGCAGTTTCAATGTTAAATGTTGACATAAAAGCATGACTCAAAGCCATGAAAAAGGAAGTAAGGTGTGTGGACATGAATTACAACCCAATTTGCAAAATTTTTAATATATAGATTTGAACTGTGGCATCATTTGATTCAGAACATTCAAGCTGAATCACAGCGCTGAAATTTATCCTTTGCACTATGTAAGATGCCATTAAAATGGTCAGCTGACACAAGTGATGAGTTTCTTTTTCTTTCTGCCTCAACAAAAAAATGGTAAGAATATAATGCATCAGGCAGACTGAAGCACATCCGAGGTACAACTCGAACAGCATTTTATGTAAACTACAACAGAGTCAACTGTGTACAACTTACTCTTAATATTTATGAATCAGCTCCAAAGGAAAATGGCATGCAAGCGCACTAGATTAAAAATACATTGTACTACAGAGCAACAGGATTTGGGTCTGCAATTTTGATTTCAGAGCTGCATTGGTAGAGGCCATGAACAGGCCATTTGTCCTCTCAGTCACAGATCACAAGATAATTACACATTGGGAGTGCGATTCAGCTCATCTGCCCAGAAATACCCATTGCAGCAGCCAATTGTTTCTGAAACAAATCTAGGGTTTACATCTCCACTACTCTATCCACGAGTCCATTCCATGAATTGATCACTCGGCGTGAAGAATAATTTCCTAATATCATAATCAGTTTGCCTTTTACAAGCTTAAACCTCTTGTCCAACTCTCATAATTTAGTTTAAAGCGGCTTTCTGTATTTATCTTTTTCATAGAATTAATTATCTTACATACCTTTATAAGATCATCTCTTAGACTGCTCTTTAAGGCTGGAAAGCCCAAGTTACTTCAATCTTTCCTCATAGCTCAGGCATTTCACACTAAAGATTACAACTGAAGTTTTTGCTCAGTAGCACTGGTTTTTTCGGCGTAATTCAGCCGAAATCGGCGTAACCAATGCAAAAGATCCTGGAATTTTAAGCACAAATTATGTTCCAGCGCATATCGAGTTTCCACGATCTTTTGCACTCGATTAAAACACATTGGCCCTGAATTTGCGGTTGGAGGCTTCCTGCGGGGAAATTCCTCCGATCCACAAATAAAATCCGCGCCTAACTGGTGGTCCGGGAGGTACGGAGACTCACGGTCCTGGGCCCCCCCGAGTACCTGCGGGAAGAGGCCCACGTATCCCAGGGGCACAGGTGGTTCGCAAGCGCCCCTGGGATCACGTGGGTCGGCCCAACGAATTCTAGAAGGGAATCCCCATTCATACTTTTGGGGATTCCATATGTACAGAATGGGAATACTCAAAATGAATGGGAACACCCCAGAAAATGCTTCTACACTTCAAATAATTTTTTTTAAATCACATATTTAAAGTGAATTAAAATGGCATTTAATTAAATATTTAAAACAAAAATTTAATTTTTTGAAAAATAAATTTACATGTTTTAAAGGGGCTAAAAATAAACACCTTATTTCACAGGTTTTTAAATGTATAAATTGATAATATTTTATCGGCTTTTACCAGGCGTAAGAATTTCACGGGCACTCACTGGGCAAATAGCCCAACTCTCCGCTCGCGGATTCGGACAATCTGTCAAGAAGATTCTTGACAGAACGCAAGTTCCAGGTTTTAGTGCATGCCTAAACCCGGAACTTATGCGGCCCTTACGAGTGCGTGGGCACCTCATACGCACCCATAGGATCTGCAAATTACGGGCCATCAAGCTTGAAGTCAGCTCCGCCCACAAAACTGGCCACGCCCCCAGGATGAATTAATCACCATTGGGAGATTCCGTTATTTGTGCTCGTTTGCAGGCCTTTGAGGTGATTATAAAAATTAAGCTGGTTCTTTTAGGCGTAAGAACACTAATTGGAACATTTTAAATGCTTTATAATGTAATTTTTTTAATTTGCTCAGAAACTGACTACTGTACCTCCAATATAACTGGGAAATGTTTCTGTATATTTTTTTTTAGTCATTTTCAGAGATTTAAAATTGTGTTACTCGCAGGTGGTGGATTGACACTGGTTAAAAATGCTTCTTTTTTGGTGATTAAACCCATTTTCAGCTGTATTAATTAAACTGCACCTAGTTACCACTCAAATATATCAAGGACTTAATTTTAAAAAGCAAAATTTTTTGTTCAATTTTAAAAATTACATTTTAAAACACTGCCCGATTGTGCTGGTTCATGGCAGATGTCAAACTTGAGGAAAAAAAATCTCAAAACTGGCACAATTTGCGTCCGTTTTGTGATTGCACCCAAACCAGAAACTCTACCCCTACCTCTTCTCTACAGTGCCTCTGGTGCTGGAATATCTCCCTTGTACATCGGTGACTAGAACTGGACACAGTATTCAAGGTGTAATCTGACTAGGGCACAATATAATTTGATGGATATGTCCTCTAACTTGTATTCTATTGTGTGGAGATGCCGGTGTTGGACTGGGGGTGGACAAATGTGAGAAGTCGCACAACACCAGGTTGTAGTCCAACAGCTTTATTTGAAATCACAAGCTTTCGGAGCACTGCTCCTTTGTCAGGTGAACACTTCACCTGACGAAGGAGCAGCGCTCCGAAAGCTTGTGATTTCAAATAAAGCTGTTGGACTACAACCTGGTGTTGTGACTTCTCACATTTGTATTCTATTGTTTTGGCTACATAGTTCAATATTGTGTTCACTTTGTTAATTACTGCTCTGCATTGGGTGGACATGCTAAACATCAAATCTACTAATACACATGTACAGTATTAGGAAAGCCATGAAAGGGGAAACTGAACAACTTTCCCCCTCATTCTTTCCTCTATCCCCATTGCTTGAAAATGGCTGCACAAGCTCAAGCAACCTGCTCATGCACTATCCAAGTTGCCATTTGTCACATGTGAGCCTGGAAAGAGTGCCTGCAGGGTATCTTACCATGGGGACAGGCATCACAACCGAAGCAAATTCTGCCACACCCTGCACTTAATAGGAACATTTTCCAGCAGGGGTTAATGGTTAGTGATCAGAAGCAGAAACCTCAGCTGCTTTTTTCAAATTTCTAACTCAACTGTAGTACCCCACAACTGCCACCAGGTTAAGATCAGTTAACGAAGCACAACCAATCGATTGGAACCTGGGTGGTGGTCAGAGTATTACAACTGGTTTCACTGCTCATGGGTTAGGGAGAGGAATATCAGAGGTACACTCTGCAGTTCGACTGAGTTAGATTTAGCTTTACAACTTGGGATAATTTCTGTACCAGAAATCTGAAAAGGAAATTGATACAAAAAAACTAACACCTGGTTAAAGTGCTTTACAAAACCAAGTACCCTAATTTTTTTTACAAAAGTTGGTGGATGGGATAGAGTCCTCAAAACAGAATAGCAACCTTGCACTTGTTCAACAATACATCTTGAACGATGGACTCCCACCTGACTTAGGAGCTGTTTTGCATTATACACGTCAAGTGGAACTACAACCAGACACCTGCTGATAACCAAAATGAGATACAGTCCAAGGAGCAAATGCAAACAACAAACAACTTGTCTTTATATAGCGCTTTTAACATAGTAAAACGTCCCAAGGCGCTTCACAGGAGCATTATAAAACAAAATTTGACACCGAGCCACATAAGGAGATATTATGGCAGACTTGGTCAAAGAGGTAGGTTTTAAGAAGCATCTTATAGGAGGAAAGAGAGGCGGAGAGGTTTAGGGAGGGAATTCCAGAGCTTCAGGCTTTGTCAGCTGAAGGCACGGCTGCCAATGGTGGAGCAATTAAAATCAGGGATGCCTAAAAGGCCAGAATAGGAGGAGCGCAGATATCTCGGAGGGTTTTAGGGCTGGACGAGATTACAGAGATAGGGAGGGGCAAGGCCATGGAGGGATTTGAAAACAAGGATGAGAATTTTAAAATGGTTGCGATTATTTCCAACACCAGATTTCTGATTGGTTCCCTCTGAGGACAAGACACACCCAGCAGTTTGTCTGGAATGTGTAATTAGATCCTGCCTGATGAAGTAATCAATTACAAAGTGTAATTCAAGCCATTCTGATTGCCAGGCTCCAGATAGAACAGAGCTCACATAGAACAGACAGGGCTCACCTTCACGGGTTAAAACCTTCTCCCAATCCCCCCAAACAAGTTCCCCCTCCAACCCACCCAGTTCCTAACCTTCCTCCCACCACCCCGAGTTTCTGACCTTTTCCCTCCCCAACAAGTTCCTGACCCTGGCCATCCATCACAACCCTCTCAAGTTCCTGACCTTCTCCCTTTGCCAGAGTGCCTGACCTACCCACCTACCGAGTTCCTGACCTTCTCCCCCTGCCCAAGTTCCGGACCTTCTCCCCCTGCCCAGGTTCCTAACCTCCACCCCCCCCGCCACACCACCAAGTTTCTGACCTCCACTTCCCCCCCCCCACCCAAGGTCCTGACCTTCCCATCCTCCCCCCACCCCACCGCCAAGTCCCTGACCTCCTCCCCACCCAAGTTCCTGACTTCTACCCAAAATTCCTGGCCTCCTCCCCGCCCCGCCCAAGTTCCTGACCTTCTCCCCCCGCCCAAGATCCTCCGATCCCCTTTCTCTCCCCCCACTCCGATCCCCCCTCTCTCCTAACTCCGATCCCCTCTCACTCTCTCTCCCCCTCCGATCCCCCCTCTCTCTCTCCCCCC